>OU745296.1:3715946-6353778 GCA_916618145.1 Emmelina monodactyla
CGCGTGTTCAGTATATATACGAGGATTTGGAGCCATATTATTATAGAGGTCTGTGTCCACTAACCTATCATTTACATATGGACGTATATCTGGGCCTATATTTTTATCATGTAGATATGGATCAATATTAACATTATTGGCTCGAAAATTTTGGCCTTTATATCTGTTATATGCTAGTGAATTTGGTACCATACTCTCATCATAGCTACGCAAATTTCGATTCATATTATCTTTATCAAAAAGTGTATCAGAAGGCATCCTTTCATTTGTGTATAATGGATATAAATGATTGTCTTTGTGTCTTGATCCACGAGGTATATTAAGTTTTGTAGCCATGTCATTTGGCTCATTTTGTGAAATCTCACCCAATTCGTTTTTATGATTTGGAAATGGCTCAGGAGACATGTTTTTGTCATAATAGTTGAGTGGATTTTGTGGTATATCACTATCAAAGTTTGGTGCTAGTTGCGGTATATTGTAGTTTAATCTTGCATTAGAGCTGTAATCATTATCATGGTTGAAGCGTATATTTTGTGGCAAATTATTGTCGTATGGCCGTGAATTTGGGCTCCTATTGTTATCATACAAACGTGTATTTGGGACATCACTATTCCTTCTTCGTATGTCATTATAGTAGTCGTGTGCGTTTCGGATATTATCATCAAGCGATCTTGAATATTGTGAATCCATTCTTTTCTCATACAATTGTAGGGCAGGTGACCCGGTTTTGGCCATTTTAAGGATTTTCTCAACTTTGAGGCTTTCTTAATTTATAGTTTTTGTTATTACGAACATATTTCTTGCAAAAAATCGTTAAACATATATTAACCTTGCCTAAGAAAACCCTTTTTTTAAAGAACATCCAATAGAAAAATAATTCTATAAAAATAAAAAAATAAAGGCCGTTCGTGCCATTTTTGGCCAGATTCACGCCATTTCTGGCCATGGTTGTGTGCCAGTTCTGGCCATCAAAAAATAAAATCAGATGAATTCAAAGTAATCAAAATTAATTAATTAAATTGCACATTTTTTGCCTCAAATCAGGATATCTTGCCGTAAATCCGTCAAACCACGATCCTGAAGGTCTATTATTTAAAAAAAGTGTGGTAATTTGGCCCTTTACAAATTTTTTTTTGACAGATACTTTATATAGAAAACGCAGCACGAGCGCAGTCTTTGATCCATACGATAAGTTCATTCTCTATTTCATTTCCAAGAGCTGCCTTTTTTTTATTTGATCAGTTATTATTTTTAGTTGATCGGGAAAATGCCTACTCATACCCGCCCCTCCAGGGAAAGGAGACGGGTTATGTCGGACTCGCACCGACTAAAAACCTGGAGTTGTCCTTCAGGACGTCGTATAGTGGCGGGGACACGGGAATAGTCCTGTTAAGGCCTTCGCCGCGATCCCGCCGAGACGGCTGGCCACCTAGGCAGCCCCCTCAAGCTTGGAGGCGCGCCGGGACAAACCGCGGCGCGCCTGCCCCCTCACGTTCCCATGGTTAGCCACCGATCTAGCCCTGTGTCGGCAGCCTGGGAACCACCCCAGGGTCTTTGGCCGTCGCCGCCGACCCGGGACCTCACCGGCTGGAGTCTCCGACACGCCACACGCCCCTCCGGGCGTTTCAACACGCTGGGCTTACGCCCGGCTATAGCAGTCCCCCTCTCGTGGGCCGGACTGCTTCATGACCAGCCCCGGTGTGGGATTTCGCCATCCCGCAACAATGAATCCTAAAAGGAACACGGTTGTGGGACGCCCAGGGTGCACCGGGCCGAACCCCTTTCCTTCCCTGTGGAACAAGAGAGCAGGAAAGAGGACGGCCGCACGAAGAGGTATCCCACGCGCACTCCAAGAACTGCCTGGGTTCCTACATGTTCAAGAGTTTTAGATGCTTTTCCAGAAATTTTATGTCGCAAAGTCGTTCGAGGTACATTAAAATCTCTATTAACAGTGGAAATGGGCATCCCATTCTTAATTGCGTTCAAAAAAGTTATTATTATTATTATTATTACTGGAATATATTTTTTTTCACGGCTTCTTTTTTGTCACTATTTGATTTTGGTTGAGGCATTTTATTGTAACTCTGAAAATAAAAAATACGTATCGAAACACTTACGTTGGAACGTAAAGCCTAGTAAAAAAACCTCGATAAAATATAAATGGCCAGAAGTGGGGTGTCTATGTACACCACTTTTGGCCAGCCACGTGGCCAAAGATGGCGAAATACATGAATTTGACTCCATTAGTGGCCACCAGCTCATAACCTCGCTTCATAAACATATGGCGACAAAATAACTTTAGTTCTACTTAGACAATATATTCTTCAAGCAGTATTAACATAAAAATCCAAAAAATAATCAAAGATTTAAAAAATAAAAAATTATTAGTCACGCGCTCGCCTTAGCCTTTTTACTAAGATTTTAACAATTTCGCGCTCAACTGATAAGAATGGCTTGTAGCATCGAAGTGAAGCTTGACACATCAGAGCAATCAACGGTATCAGTGCTACCAATATTCAATATTCTACATAATATAAACCATAGATTAATAAATTTGTTTTTGCCTTAGTTATAATTATTTGAAACCCCAAATGGCCACAAAGGGGTCGATGGCCACAACCGGGTCACCTGCCCTACATTTTGATCAGCATTGTTATTTAAATTTTGATACATACTGGCTAGAGGGTACTTATCAGGAGGCTGAGAATTAGAATCGATGTTGTCATAAGCACGTGAATTGGTGGCAAAATCATGGCTGTTCCCTATATATGGGTCCATACTATTATCATTGACTCGGGAACTAGGAATAGAAATATAGTTTGGATTTGAATATTCACGTATATTGTAATCAAAATTTGGTGGACCTTCAGGATATAATCTATCACGATTTGATTCTGGGTCGGTTTCTCTGTATGAATTTGGTTGTATGTTATCATATGGTGGGAGCTCATCTTGTCTCGCAGGCATTTGATTTAAATTTGGTGGATAGTTGAAAGCGTTTTGGTCTAAGTTTCTCTCGTTCTCCGTGTTTTGTTTAAGCTCTGCGACGGGGCTCCGTTGGTCACAACGCACAGATGATATAAAAAATAGTAATTCTGAAAATGAATAAGTTAGTTTTAAGTCAAAAGGTTAGTTAGCAAGACACTGTTCAAAACTGTAAGTAGGATCAATTTGAAAGTTCGGAAGAACATAAATAAAAGATAATAAAGTCTAAAAGCGATATGTGGTGAAACAAAAGTTTCAATATAATCGTTGATTCAAACTTATAAATCCTTTACTACGCTATTCTGGGCCATGCGCATGACTTGACAAGACTCCTACCGATTGTCAAAAATAGCTAGCAGTAGAAAGCTGTTGCTTTGTAGATCATTTAGTTGCCTCTACTTAATCGACTTATCGGAACAAGGTAGGTCAAATCTTAAGCAAGCATTAACTCGTTAAAAAATAACACTGAATAAACACTTACGGTAAACTATGTTCATCTTGGTACATCCCCACGGTACTGTTAGTAAAACCGTTGATAAGGTTGCCCGTTTTTCAGAAAAAAAAACATCTATGAATGTGTTGATAACGGTATAAATAGGTGGGTTCCGTGTCAAGTAAATATGTTATGAATTTCACCTAATCAAATCGGGTCGGACGAAGATGCCAAAATAGCACAACTCTACTTGAATTAAAAATAGGTATAAAGCGATCGACAATTTCATAATCTTGGTAGGCTTAACGTCTTCAAATTCACACATTACACTTATTTACAAGAAACTTCAAAACTTATAGTTAACCGTTTTACCGTTGCTGCAAATGTACAGTATTTCGTTACTTCTCTAAAGTATTTCTAAAATGATTTAACCATCTTTATCGGATAAAGATCATCGGTTCCATTGTTATTATTTATGTTCTTTTTGTCAACATCGTAGGCAGCTGCGTAAAAAGTCAATGGCGGGGTAAATTGTGTTTTATTCAAGATTTTGTTTGGCCTTGCGTTTCTAAGACAGTTAGTGTTTTATGTTGTCTAAAAACTGTAACTTTAATTTACAGACGAGAAAAATACGCAGGTTATTAAATTTTCTTTTACCTTATTTAATTAAAATTTTACTTGAAAAATAAAATAAAATAAAACTAAAATAAGATAAATATTTTACGATACAACTATATATTTATTTTTGATACAGCGTTGGGAGCTGCGTAAGAAGACACAAAGAAAAAATCTGAAGACTCTGAGGTTGCAATCTTGGTATATTGTGTATATTGACTATGTACTTAATTTTTGTTCTTGATTCACTTCTCGATGTGTTAATCTTAAAATATTGGATTCCAAATCGTTGAATTTTTTGTGACTTGTGAAATACAGTGTTCACTGAACAGGTTCTCCCAAAATATGCGACACATTAAATTTTGAACGTGGATTTTCTATTTTTAGTTTGATAATATTGTTTGATATTTGTTTCCTAGTTTCTGCATCAGTTACTGTAGCTTCGTGTGATGAAGCTTCTATTTCGTAAGTAAGTATTATCTGTTAAATTTGTTCTAACATATTTTTTCTGTCTTAATTAAATTTTTTATTGTGTTTACAAAAACCTTTAATTAATTCTAAACTTGTCCAGTTCATTTCTATAAGGCTTCCGATAAGCTTATAGTAGACTTAAGGATTAATAAAGAGCTAATTCATAAAAATCATTATAGTTATAACAGTAGTCCCGTTTCAAATCGTGATTGATTTGATAAGTTTTTGGTTTTGGTTGTTACCCATCATTAATAATAAATAAATAAATCTCCAGACTAACACAACAACTATGTGGCCCTTAAGTAAGTTGCAGTAAGCACTTGTGATATGGGTTCCACAGAATGGACTAGGGGAGAACCACGGAACAGAGAAGTAGATGGAAGTGTGAAGTGGGCGGGGCACGCGCGCCACTAGTAAGCGGAGGCTCGCAAACCCATACCTCAGTCATACCTGTCTTATTGTCGTGTTCGGTTGTGTTTTGCTGTGATCGTATTGCGTTTTCTTAATCTAATATCGACTTTATTTTTAAAGCAGTAAAGTTCAATTCATATTTGTTCTAATTCTAATGTAACATAAAACATAACAATTGTAAACATGAACTTTATTTGCCAAGAAATAAAGTTCAACTTACATTGTTAAATGTAGGAACGCCACCTATTGTTAAAAAGTTGAATTTTGTGTGAGTCAGAATGGCGGGTGTACCTTAACAGATTCGAGCGAGTCATATGAAAAACTTTAGTAGGTACCTAAGATGTACTATTTGGTACCAATTAAAGAAATTGGGGTACCTCCTTAAAAGCAGAGATATAACCAATGGTGAGTACACCCGCCACATTGACTGTAAGAATGGCGGGTGTATCTCCAGTTCTGGGTTATTTTTATTTTATTTTATTTTATTTATTTGTCTTAGGGAGTCTTACGGCTAAATTACAACAAAAATACTTATAACTATAACATAACTCAATGCCAATAAAAAGTCTCCACCGATAGGTTGTTGACGGGGGCGGAGTAAAAGCATATGGACGTTTCACAGCTTTATTTAACGTAACAAATTACATCTCGTAATTAAATTAAAAATGCTCACATGCATGGCGTAGTACGAACCGAACAGAAAAGACATAGACTAGCAAGAGTCGAGGCATAGACCTAGAATATTGGAGTGGCTTGTGTAATGCCATAGAGTAAAATATAACACCTTACTTAAAATACCAGACTTGAGGCCCTGTATTTAGGCGTCATACTCGTATGTGTAAATGCGTACCGCCGGGAAGAATGTTGGCGACGATAAGCGCGATGTATGTCGCTACAAAGTCTCTAATACCAAGATCTTGGATTCCTTTGGAATCGAGCAATATTGCTCTTTGGTGCTCTTTTATGTTAGGTACACCAAAGGTACAGAAATTTGGTATGATTTAAATAACTTACCAACATGTCTGTAACCCAGAACTGGAGATACACCCGCCATTCTTACAGTCAATGTGGCGGGTGTACTCGCATTTGGTTATATCTCTGCTCTTAAGGAGGTACACCAATTTCTTTGATGGGTACCAAATAGTACATTATAGGTACTACATACTAAGTTTGACATATGACTCGTTCAAATCTGTTAAGGTACACCCGCCATTCTGACTCTCACAGAATTTTTTGTATGTCAACGCGAACGTGAAGTAAGTTGCGGAAGGTCGTAAATACATTATGGGTTTTAGTAAAGTTAACTCTATTCATCACTGACAAGGTGTGTTTTTGCTTAGCAGCATTTAAAAATAAGGTCATTCCGGCACTAAGGATATGCGACCAATAAAAACAATTGTTTACATGTAGTGACTATGTTTATTATCAGTTCCATGTGTGAGTTTTGGCGACAGCGGTTCCGCTAGTAAGTTTGTCGTATAGCATTTCCATCTACTTCTCTGTTCCGTGGGGAGAACCTATTAATATACATTACAGTTTTTTTCGCCCGCATCTTTGCTTGCTTAGGTTGAAAGCACAAAAAAGATTTGGAAAGAAGGTGCAGGTACTAGTGCCATTCTTACCCTTTAGTAAGTAAAAACGGGAATCAGTGTTATAATAAGTCTGACATCATAATTGTTTCAATTTTGTGTATTTTACAAAATAAAAATTTTACTTCATTCCAGATATCATTTTAACTGTTTCTACAAGATTATGTGGATGTTTTATTGGTTTCAATTCTAAAAATTCAGAAATGGAGAAATGGATCGAAGGAATAAATGTAAGTATAATAACATAAATCCAGACAAACACACCAACACATAGTAAAGACCGTAAAGAAATAACAAAATGTAAAAATGTTCCAATTACGGACCTAACGAAAGCGTTTGGATGGTTAATCGTTATCAAATGGAAATATTCTTAATCTAATAAAATCTTTTCTTAGCAACGGTAACCAAAAAACTCTTATGTCTCGTGTTTGTCCTAAATTCAAAAATAAAATAATTTTTGTCTTTTTATAGTTAATAGTGGCGTTCCACAGGGAGGCGTTTTGGGGCTATCATTATTTGTCATTTATGTGAATTATCTTACTGGCACTTAGATCAAATATCTAATTAACTTATAACAGTAGGTATAATTATTACAGAAAAACACGCTTTAATATTATATCGTCATTTGCCCTTGACTTTTGCAAATTTTGAAGCTGAACAAGCCACAATAGACAAAAAACATAAATGAGTATTAATTAAAAAGTTTCGTTATACATTGATAAAGAAATGAAAGCGAGTTAATATGAATAGTTTAAATAGGTTCTCACACTGAAAAGATAAACTTGCAAGATCCTCAATTTTAGAAAACCCCTTGAGACGCCATACAAATAGCAATTTTATTATATTTTTCAGCCCCTTTACATTCACACAGCGGGAGACAATGCTTCAAAGAGCCATAATATAGATTTAAGTATTCTGTTAAAGTCACTTCAACGCAACAAAAGAGTAAGTAAGAGTTTGATATTAGCCCCGATTCTGAACACACTGTCTAAACTAAACTAAAACAACCATCACTTACTCATCAATAGTATTAGACATCGTTTTAGTCCTGTCACACTAAATGTACGTGCATTATGACACGGTGCAGGCAACTTGGGGCTAGCTCAGCGCAAGTTGTTCAATTTTACAATGATGTGGACTAAATTCTTTGGACTAAGTTTTAGAGAGTTTTTTCGGGATTGGAGCCATTCGATTTTATTTAATTCTTCTTCAGGCTGTCAGGATCGAATACAAAACAGTCAAAGCTCCCAAGCATATCAGTTTGTTCTGTAATTGGCCACTGGGTATGACAGGTGCTAGAAATATTAAGACATATGAGGGTATTTTACTAAATCACTAACCTCCCCCCGACCCCTGTCCAAAATCCTATTGGCTGACTCTTATTCATCATCGAGTATTCTCACGCCGCGCATCTTTCATCGCGTCGCTATCAAAAATACTGGTCATTATAACCGTTCGCCAAATCACAACCGCGTCAACGGAAATTACAACGAGTGTAGCAAGAGAGGAAGGAGTAGCTGCAGCAAGTCTCCGCTAACCCTGCGCTGAACCAGCCGTGGAGTTTCGGTGAGTCAGCCACTTCCCCCTTTATCCTACACCTTCTGGTCCTTCAGCCTAATCCCTATAGCTAGTAGTCCTAATCCCTTTAATTAATTCCCTTAATCAAACAATCTAGTGCATCAACATTAATATTTCGTCATATTTCAACTTTATTTCACGTAAACAAAAACATAACCCTCATTTCATATTATTAAATTTCAATCATCGTACCAACATTTTAACGGTCATTTCATTTCATGTTGGCTGTCTGCATCTGTCAAATCTAGTGCCATTCAAATCATCAACTTTTTATTTTTTTTTGTAAAGCGTTCTTGCGTTCATTCATTCCGTTTTGTCTCTGATCTTTCAATCCATCAATCATGTCTGAATTAAAAGTCAAAACTGTCAAATTCAATGTCAGTGTCCAAAACATGCAAGCTCTGTATGATTTGGCAATGAATGTAAACAACAATGATTCTAATGAAAACGATAAGCGTAAATTCATGATTACTTATAAGGACATTGAGAAATTTCGGCATGAAATGGAGGAATGCTATTATTTTCTTTCGGCAAGTACTAGTGCAGACAAGCAAGCTCTTCAGCAACTAGAAACAATGTTTAGTAACTTCAATGAGATGTATTATTCGGTTCAAGTGATCTATGATGATGTTAACAAAAAACCTTGTATCGAACAAAAACCTTTAGATTCACGTTCAACACCTGAATTCAGGTTACCAAAGATAACACTATCTAAGTTTTCTGGAGTTTACACGGAGTGGCCAAGTTTTATTGCGCTTTTCAATAGTTTAATTCACGAAAACAATCAGTTATCTTTTGTGCACAAAATGCATTACCTTCTTTCAGTGCTTGACAAAGAACCATTGTCGTTAGTTAAACATTTAGAACTTTCTGAACAAAATTACACAATTGCATATACCATTCTTAAGGAGAGATATGAAAACAAGAGGTTAATTGCGGACAGGCATTTAGAGGCTATATTAGGACTACATAACATTAATTCAAATCAATTAGTCAATCAACTTAGGAAGTTTACTGGTACTATAAAGGAAAATACCCAGGCACTAACAGCTCTTGGTTTTAGTGTTAGTTCATGGAGTTTTCTATTATTGCACATATTTATTAGGAAATTACCCATTGATCTTCGCAGTAAATTTGAAAGTGAACAAATCAATTGTGACAATCCAACCTTTGACAACCTCTTACAATTCTTAGAAAATCAGCTTAAGGTGTTGGAGTCTGTCGCTACTGTATCCTCAAATAAGTCAACTATGAATGCAATTTCTAGTTCTTCTAGGGTAACTCATCTTGTCAATTCATATTGTTGTGTAGTATGTAAGCAGGATCATAATGTTTACAGTTGTCCTACATTCAACGACATGAATCCCACTCAGCGTAGACAGTTTGTTTCAGACAACAGACTTTGTTTTAACTGTCTCCGACCACACATGATTAGCAAATGTTTGTCAAAGTCATCATGCAGAGTTTGTCATGGTAAACATCACACTAAACTACATATTGAACCTGAACCTCTCGCATCCGCCCCTAATTCTGCTGTATGTAACTCGACTGTTTCAACATCTCAGCAAGATGGTGTTCACCAGGGCTCCACCATGCTTTTGGGCACTGCACTTGTGGGTGTACTTGATGTCAATGGTCACATTCATCGGGTACGGGCTCTCTTAGACAGCGGTTCCCAGGTGTCAATAGTAACTGAGAATCTGGCCCAAAAGTTGAGGTTGCCTCGTTCAACTTCTGGAACACTGTATGGTTTAGGAGGTTCCAGCACACAGCACACTAATGGTACAATAGTTTGCACCATCAACTCTTTATCTGACAATCATGAGAATTATACAACTTCTGCCATAATTCTGAAGCGGATAACAGGCTCACTCCCTACTACTCAAGTCTCTTCACAAGTTATAAGCAGTTGTAGGGATATGACTCTTGCTGATCCCAAATTTGATACTCCTGGCCACATTGACTTACTAATTGGTGTAGATCTTTACAACAACATATTAGATGGTAGAAGGATACATTTGGGTGATGGTTTGCCTGTTGCTCTTGGCTCCGCTTTTGGATGGGTACTCATGGGTAAGACTCCTACAGTCATTACAAGCAACTCATCAACTACTTTGACATGCACCTTAAACTTGGATTCTCTACTTACCAAGTTCTGGGAAGTAGAAGAAGCTCCAAAGGCTCTAATCCAGGATCCGGAAAACCTTCAGTGTGAGAAACATTTCGTTGAAACGCATACTCGGGACCACACTGGGAGGTTCACAGTCCGGCTCCCTTTCAAGTCTGGTAGTAAAGCTTTAGGTGAGACCCATAGCAGCGCTCTCAAGCGTTTTCAGAATCTTGAGCGCAAACTTCTCAAAGACGAAAGGCTTAGGCAACTGTATATTTCATTCATGTCAGATTATCTAGAAGCAGGTCACATGCACCCCATTCCTTTTAGCCTTTCAAAGGATCGCTATTTCATTCCTCATCATGGCGTCCTTAAGGAAAGCAGCAGCACCACCAAACTACGTGCGGTCTTTGATGCGTCGGCTCCCAGCAGTTCAGGCGTATCGCTTAACCAGGTGTTATTGTCAGGCCCGAAGCTACAGCAGGACGTAACCAACATCATCACGCGCTTCAGAACACACGCTGTAGTCTTCACTTGTGATATCAAACAAATGTATCGCCAGGTGCGCATGCATGACGATGACTGCCGGTATCAGACCATATTCTGGCGTGCATCTCCTGATCTTCCCTTGCAGATGTTTGAGCTGACAACCGTCACCTACGGTGTCACTAGCGCTGCATACCTGGCTATTCGCGTCATACACGAGATAGCCTCTCTGAACCAATCCACGAATCCGGAAGCGGCTCGAGTTCTCATGCAGGATACGTTTGTCGACGATGTCATCAGTGGCAGCGACGACGTAGAATCGGCTCGAGTTTTGCAAAAACAGCTGATTGAGGTCTTGGCGCAGGGTGGATTGGAGCTCAGAAAGTGGGCTAGTAATCGAGAAGAGCTGCTTGATCGTTACCCTTCCGATCATCTGGAGAGTCCCTTTCGATTCGAAGAATCAGGGGACAACGTCTTCAGGATCCTTGGCATTGAGTGGCGCTCAGGTACAGACTCGTTCATCTTTCCAGTTGCTAAGCCAAGTCCTTGCAAAACAAAAAGAGATCTCTTATCCAATATAGCTCGCATTTATGATCCTTGTGGGTTCCTTACCCCAGTAACCTTTTTTGCTAAAACTCTTCTTCAGCGTTTGTGGGAGAGCCAGCTTTCCTGGGATGATCAACTGCCGGAAGCAGTTTCCAATCTTTGGGACTCATACGCCGGTGGTTTCAGCTCCTTGGAAGCACTGCGATTACCCAGGCGCATTTCTTGCGACCAGCCCCAGCGATGCGACCTCATTGGGTTCAGTGACGCATCGGAAAAGGGTTACGCTGCTGTTGCATATTTGCGGGTGGTCGATTCATTTGGTGAAGTAAGTGTGCACTTGCTACTCGCCAAATCTCGAGTCGCTCCCATCAAGCAAAAGTTAACAGTACCAAGACTAGAGCTGTCTGGCGCCGTTCTTCTGGTGCGTCTGCTCAGCCACACTCACAAAATTCTTCAAGATCGAATCGTTATCGATGACATCGTAGCCTTCTGCGACAGCAACATTGTTTTGGCGTGGATCCGCACTCCTCCTCATAAACTGCAAACTTTCGAAGGCAACAGGGTCTCCCAAATACACAATCTTGCTCCAACGGCTACTTGGAGACACGTTCCCTCCGCGCTCAATCCTGCTGATTGCGCGACCAGGGGCCTAATGCCTTCTGAGCTCGGTGATCATCCCCTTTGGTGGTCTCCGCCTTGGTTGAAAGCAGACCCTTGCCAGTGGCCGCCCACGCAGTCTTCCTTATGTGACGATCTTCCCGGACTTAAGACAATTAGCCTGAACGTTGTTAACGACGACGACCCATGTAATCCCGATTTGTCTTCCCTCATGACTAAGTTTAGCTCATTCTCACGCCTACAACGTGTTCTGGCCTGGTGTCTTCGTTTCGTCCGCAACTTGCGTGAACCGGCTAATAGAACCACTGGACCGTTGAGCGTAAAAGAGTTAGACGACGCCTTGCACCGGCTTGTTAAGGCGGCCCAGCAGGAGATATATGCGACGGACATTGCTCATATCAAGTCAGGTCAGCAGCTAAAAACGTCAGTCGCGCGTCTTCATCCTTTTCTTGATTCCGAGGGCTACTTACGTGTGGGTGGTAGGTTGCGTCATTCTTTGTTGACCTTTCAAGTCAAGCATCCACTGCTTCTTCCGAAGGATCATCACTTGACCAATCTCATCATCGACTACTTTCATCAGGTGCACCTTCACGCAGGTCTAACAGCCTTGCTTAACATTTTACATGAACGATTCTGGATACCTTCTGCACGTCGAATTGTTAAGCATCGTATTTTTCTGTGTCATCGTTGCTACCGACTTAATGCCAAACCGTCACCTCCTTTTATGGGAGATTTGCCTTCCAGTCGAGTTCGTCCATCCCGTCCTTTCCTCAAAGTTGGAGTCGACTTCGCGGGTCCCTTTCTCGTCAAGTACTCAACCGCACGTTACGCTAGGGTTCAAAAGGCTTACCTTTGCGTTTTCGTGTGTTTTGTGACAAAAGCCGTCCATTTAGAGGTCGTCTCTGAGCTAAGCACGGAAGCCTTCATGGCTTGCTTCCATAGATTTGTTTCTCGCAGAGGTATCGTTAGTGACATATATTCAGATTGTGGCAAAAACTTCCAAGGAGCTAAGCGCGTGCTCAGTGAAACCCACGCCTTTCTCCAAGCAAATGATGACGACATTACCACTCGACTCGCTGGCGCTCATGTCAACTGGCACATGAATCCTCCGTACAGCCCTCATATGGGTGGTCTGTGGGAAGCGTGCGTCAAATCCGCGAAGCAACTTCTCAAGCGTACAATTGGCGAGAGAGTGCTTACGTTCGAGGAGCTAACCACAGTCTTCACGCGTATCGAGGCCGTTCTCAATTCTCGACCCCTTTGTCCCATGTCTGACAGTCCTGATGACCTCGAGGCGCTTACTCCAGGACATTTTCTTGTTGGCCAGCCTCTTGTCAGCTTACCTGAGCTTCATTTTGATGATACTCCTATCCCTAGTCTCAAACGCTGGCAACTCGTACAGCAAATATCACAGAGCATCTGGCGCAGGTGGCAACACGAGTATTTGCATCATCTTCAGCAGCGTAACAAGTGGTCTAAGAACCTTCCCAATTTAAAAATCGGTGATCTTGTACTCATCAAGGATGACAATCTGCCACCTCTCCAATGGCGAAAGGGCAGGGTCATCAAACTTCATCCTGGATCTGACAGCATTGTAAGAGTTGTAGAACTTAAAACTTGTAAAGGCAGCTGCCTCAGATCAGTCGCGAAAATTTGTCCGCTCCCTGTGAGCTCCAACTCTGACTTAAACATCAATTCAGAAATTCATCCTAGGAACTCATCTTAGAAAATCATCTTGTAAACCATCTTAGAAAATCATCTTAGAAAATCAGCTTAGAAAATCATCTTAGAAAATCATCTTAGAAAATCATCTTAGAAAATCATCATAGAAAATCATCATAGAAAATCAACATAGAAAATCATCATTAAATCATCTTACTATCTTTCGAATACCGGAATTTACATTGTTAAGGATCTTCTGAAAGAGCTTAGTAGCTCTTTCGGGGGCCGGTATGTTCTGTAATTGGCCACTGGGTATGACAGGTGCTAGAAATATTAAGACATATGAGGGTATTTTACTAAATCACTAACCTCCCCCCGACCCCTGTCCAAAATCCTATTGGCTGACTCTTATTCATCATCGAGTATTCTCACGCCGCGCATCTTTCATCGCGTCGCTATCAAAAATACTGGTCATTATAACCGTTCGCCAAATCACAACCGCGTCAACGGAAATTACAACGAGTGTAGCAAGAGAGGAAGGAGTAGCTGCAGCAAGTCTCCGCTAACCCTGCGCTGAACCAGCCGTGGAGTTTCGGTGAGTCAGCCACTTCCCCCTTTATCCTACACAGTTGTTTCTACAATAGAAAGGGAGTCTTGGCAAATGCTTTGTTGTTTATTTTTATTGATTACTAGTGGCCGCCCGCGACTCAATTTGGTACAATTATTCTACATACTCCTGGGCTGATTATAGTAAACTTTTCATCACGCTATAATCAATATTGACGACTTCGGTGGCGCAGCGGTAACTATACCGGACTGTAAAACAGATGGTCCCGGGTTCGATCTCCGGGTCGGGCCAATTTCGTCAAAATGGTTTTTCGACATTGGCTCGGGTTTGGGTGTAACTAGGTTCTCCCCTAGTCCATTGTGTGGTACCTGTAACACAAGCGCTTAAAGCACTTACCATGGGGCCACATAATTGGTGTGTAAGTTTCGTTAGTTTCGTTAGTTTCGTTAGTTTCGTTAGTTTCGTTAGTTTCGTTAGTTTCGTTAATTACGTTAATTACGTTAATTACGTTAATTACGTTAATTACGTTAATTACGTTTATTACGTTAATTACGTTAATTACGTAAATTACGTTAATTACGTTAATTACGCTAATTACGTTAATTACGTTAATTACGTTAATTACGTTAATTACGTTAATTACGTTAATTACGTTAATTACGTTAATTACGTTAATTACGTTAATTACGTTAATTACGTTAATTACGTTAATTACGTTAATTACTTTAATTACGTTAATTACGTTAATTACTTTAATTACGTTAATTACGTTAATTACGTTAATTACGTTAATTACGTTAATTACGTTAATTACGTTAATTACGTTAATTACGTTAATTACGTTAATTACGTTAATTACGTTAATTACGTTAATTACGTTAATTACGTTAATTTCGTTAATTACGTTAATTACGTTAATTACGTTCATTACGTTCATTACGTTCATTACGTTCATTACGTTCATTACGTTCATAACGTTAATTTCGTTCATTTCGTTCATTTCGTACATTTCGTTCACACGGGAAACCGACTTCCACGTGAACGGAGTAGTGGGCGGCCACTAGTGGTATTATATTTTTTTATTAGTAATGAAATCTTTCCAGTTTTTACAGTCAAGATATAATCAGTCTACTTAAGTTTTAACTAAAAATAAACTATTAAACCAAAAATTGGGTTTCTTGCAAATTTGGTGTTGGTTTCATTGTCATGTATATTTGTAACACTCAATATTTGACAGAGTTTTGGTTAGTTGAGAAAGATAGGTAAAGGTTTTTACCGGAGTAATTCTTCCTTTTTACATCTACATCTATGCCAAGATATGAAACTTTATGTTTAGAGTGCCTAAGGTTGATATCAATCCAATTCTTTTGAAAAAAACGATTTTTTGTAATCTATTCTATCGTAAGTATAATTTATTTATTTCTACAGCAACCAGAGATAGTAATTTTGTAAAGGTTTTTTTTTTTTTTTTTTTATAATATAGCTAGCAAACGAGCATGCGGGTCACCTGATGGTAAGTGATCACCGCCGCCCATGACTACCCGCAACACTGTGGGTGTTGGGGGTGTGTTGCTAACCTTTGAGAAAATTGGGCACCGGATACCGCACTCACCGAACGAAACGCAGGAACATCGTCCCTACTTCACGTCGGTTTTCTGTGTGACGGTGGTATTTCACCGGTCGAGTCAGCCCAGTAATCGCTGCAGACAGAGCCTACAGCTAGACTCTACCACTCTCAAAATAGGTTACATATAAATTAAGTACCAAAGCAACCAAAGTACGAGTATGACAATACCGCATTGAACAATACCTATCAAACTAACCTATTTTATTCATTCAAATCAAAACTAAACAAATCAGCTACGTTCTGATCGACATTCGTTCTTGGAATAACTACCCATTACTTTGTCTACTATCGGACCGTCATATACAGCCATAATCAAAATGCTTCAATTCAAAAGGAATCAAACACTCATTAAATTGTCTATAAACCAATGATGTGCTGCTAATTCTCATATACAACATTCTGCATTCATCCTGCTAATATTATAAACGTGAACGTTTGTATGGATGGATGTTTGTTACTCTTTCACGTAAAAATTACTGGGCGGATTTAAATGAAACTTTACAGTAATAAAGTTTATACATCAGAATAACACATACTTCAGAATAACACGGTGCTTTTACCGCGGGAAAACTTCTCATTCCCACGGGAAACCGACTTCCACGCGAACGGAGTCGCGGGCGGCCATTAGTCTATGACAGGGGTGGCCAACATGTTTAGACCGAAGATCGACTTTCCACAGACGACGCTCAGTGCGATCTACCAGTAACTATGTAACGTATACGGGGTGTAAAAAGACTGCTTCCGAAAACAAAAACTAGAAATCGTTGTAATGTATGAGGAGTGATTACGTTTTGAGCAAAAAAATTTTTTTTTGTGATGAGGAAAAAATTTATTTTACCTTATTGTACAAAATTGCATTTATACTTTCAGATTTTGCGATGATTTCAGATTAACTAGCGTTTTAATTTAATTTGCAATGTAAATAATCGCACCTGAACCAACAGTTGATCTGTGAGCGATGATTTCAAGCGGCGGCTATGACTTTTCAAGCCTTAATAACTTTTTAAATTGAGTTTTCTTTACTACTTACTTACGTTACTATTTAGGCTCAAGAATACATAGTTTCAGGTTCCGGAACCAGTTAGGTATAAATTATGTAACTTCTTAAAAACTTAAATGAAACAGCATAGTTAGCCTATTATGCAGTATTATTAATGTATTTTATAAAACAAAAACATTAACTGAAAATAATTTTTAGTATCTTCTTAGTAAGTAGGTAATATTAGTATGATCATTGCGTTTTGAGGTGCGATGCAGTCTAATAGTGTCCGCACTCGTCAACTGATTGAACGATTATCCTAGCCCCAGCGTTGCCAAACGCCAGTTTTTTCTTCTCGTAAAACATAATAAAATATTATTAAATTCAGATAATATTAGTTCAATATTAATATAAAAATATATCTGAAAAAAATCTCGTACAAGATTATATTTTAAAGAAAAATTAAGTAAAATGAAGAATTTATGCTATTTTCCGCAGGTACACCTTATATTTCCTTTTAAATTGAAAGATTTTTTTACTATGCTAGGCTTAAAAAATGTAATTTTGAAATATAAAAGAAAATACCACGCTTGCAAAGTACAATCGAAAAAAAATACACTGAGCCTTACTTAAAATATTAAGACATACTTCGAGTCAATAATTCATACATTGAAGTGTACCTACCCGCTTCAATGTGAGGGTAAAAATAAGCAATTATACTTTCTGGCTTGCCAACATTACGTATGCAGTCATCGTCATGAAAGGTCGTACAAAAGTGTACGAGATTTGTTTCAATCTTGTATTTCGGACGTTAACCGAAAATTTTCTAAAATTACGCGATTTCTCGTCCGACTGGCAGCTCTGCCCAGCCCGCGCCCAGCCCCCCACTCATCGCATTCATCGCGCACGAAAAAACAAAAATAAGCTATACCTAAAGTACTGTACTAAGAAAGGATAACATTGCGACAGAACGACTATTGAAAAAAAATTCAAGATGATGCAGCAGTTGGTAATAACTTTCTGCTGTGTGTTTCACATTGTTTATTGCCTCTCCACGATCGCCTGGACTAGTGATCGCGATCGACCGGTCGATCGCGATCGACCGGTTGGCCACCCCTGGTCTATGATATAATAATAAATCTATATGTTACTGCTACACACAGTCTAGTAACTCTCTATTCGCTTCTAAAGAAACCCAAATAATAACAATGACATATCTACAACTAGATTAACCTAAGTAATATTTTTTTTTAATGATTGCAGGGTATTTTAAAAAAAGTAAAGAGAATGTTTGGGAAATTTCTTACTGCAACTAGAGTCAGAAGAAAAAATATCAAAGCCAAAGGTAAGATTTTTGTTACTTAAGACCTAGTTCTACACATTATCAATATACCTATCTTTTTTTTTAATTTTTACATTTTTATCTGTGTATGTGAGAGTGCAATATGTGAGAAAACCTTATTTTTGCTCCATATTTATTTTATAACTAGCTTTTACCCGCACGCGTTAAATTCGGAGTAAATCTCCTTTCCCTGTACTATCCTACTAATATTATAAATGTGAATGTTTGTGAGTATATGGATGGACGTATGGATGGATGTTTGTTACTCTTTCACGTAAAAACTACTGAATAGATTTGGATGAAACTTTGCAGTAATATAGGTAATAATAATATAGTCAGAATAACACATAGGGTACTTTTTACCGCGGGAAAGCATCTCATTCCCATGGGACACCGACTTCCACGCGAACGGAGTCGCGGGCGGTCACTAGTGTTACTATATATGTAAACCTTCCTCTTAAATCACTCGGTCTATTAAAAAAAACCGCATCAAAATCCTTTGCGTAGTTTTTAAGATTACACACATAGCGACATAGGGCCAGAGAAAGCGACTTTGTTTTATACTATGATCGTGATACCAAGTAATTTCTATAAAACTTCTTTTGTCAATTCACTTACAGACGCACACAGCAGGGCAGCGGCGGACTGGGCGTGGCCTCCCGGCTACGGGCAGCTGCCTGCGCACGCGTTCCTAGCTGGACACGATTTCAACGGAGAAAGCATTTACGTGGCTAAAGGGAAGATACCTAATGATAACAGCATAGTTCCTGGTGAGTAACGTAAATGCTCCTATTACCGCCCCTTTAAGCTGTCTTAGAAAGAACTTTGAGTAAAATAGATAGATACTGATAGGTTAGTTAAGGTGTTTTAATTTAATATCAATCTTTGTAAAGTATTCTGTTGGATTCCATTCTTCAATTTAGTATTTTATTACACAGTAATTATTAAATAATTGTTTAATCCGAAAGAGCAATTGATTCTATTACCGACCTAAAGATGTAGTTTGATTCTATTACCGTTTTTTCTGATTCTATTACCGACCCCTAAAAATTGCCCCTTCATCTAAACGAAAAATAAAAAAAATGCAGTTAAAAGTATATTAAGACATTATTACAGTTTTGAAATCAACATCTTAATATTGCAATCCTCCTAATATTATAAACGTGAAAGTTTGTGGTTATGTATGGATGTGTGGATGTATGTGAGTATGTGAGGATACTTTTTTACGTTACAACTACTGGACGGGATGAAACTTAACAGTAATATAGGTTATACATTAGAATAACACATAGGGTACTTTTTACCGCGGGAAAACTTCTCATTCCCACAGGAAACCTTCCTTCCTTCCTTCCACGCCAACGAAGTCGCGGGCGGCCACTAGTCGTACCTACATAATATAATCGGACGAAAACCTTTTTTTCTTTGAAACATAAAAAGAATCCCGTCTCATCGCAATTAAAAATCGGCTTGTAGGCTAATTCAATTCGCCTTGAAATGTTAGGATGCCTAGACATAGCCTTAAGAAACAGCTGGAACACCATCATTGAAAGGATAAGAGCGCTCCAAATTTTCCACCAATTTTGCAACTGTTTCCAACAGTTGGTCTTTTGTTACAGGAAAACCTGACTTTCCGACGTAGAAAATCCAGTCCAAAAGTCTTTTTTCTTCGTCCTTCGTTGAACAATATTGTTTTCCACAATGTTCATTTGTGTATTTATTATTTGTCTTGTCACGGTAGTTTTTCTCGGTATGCCATAGGTCTTCAAGCTTGGTATATCCTGCTTCCTTCATTTACAGCTATCAGCTAAGCTTTTAGTTAAGATAAGAGATAATAAGCAGTATACCTCTGGTTACATGTTTCTATAAAAATGGTTCTTGTTATTTCTTTTCAGCTGTGAGTCGGTAATAGAATCAAATATGAAAATTACAAACTTCTAATAACGCCATGGATCGTTAATAGAGTCAAGTTATGAAATTTGGATCCTATTACCGCCCTTAATTAAGATATGATTTTATGCCATAAAAACCAATAAAAATGATAAAATTCAATGTTACTTCGAAAACGAATATATGTATTATCGTTGTTATGTGATAGCAAGCAGATAAATCAACTTTAAGTTTGTTGTTTACCTTAAGTAATATTTCGGTGTGCTTACGAGGCTGGAGACGCGACACTATGGAAAGTGCGTCGGTATCGAGCGGCACTCACTCAATAACAAATTATTGCTAACACTGGCTATTTAGACAAGACAAATTGACTCTGTTTGTTGACTAACTAATCTACCTATCTAATTTTTAAGTTATTTTTTTTATAGAATCTATATTAATTCTAATATGACTGATTGAAAAAATAGATCGTTAATAGAGTACAAATTTCAGTAGGTCGTTAATAGGAGCATTTACGTTAATCCGTTTTTATATTTAATAATTGAGATTTGTGTTGTTGATGTTTTTCTGATTTAGAACTAAGAGATAATTAAGCCTTTAGCTACATTATCCTTGAAGGAATTGTCGCAATAGAACAAATACTTATAAAGCATCACACCCTAATAGAAGATTAGACAAAAGAAAAGAAAGGAAGAAAATTGGCCTGTGACTTGGTAGTTTTGTGCTTTTAAGAGCTATTTAAGGTTTTTGGAAGTATATAGGCGCGTATAGTCGAGCCTTGCCACTCACGATGTAAACAATATTTAGTACATACATACATGCTTAAAGTAATAAGCTAAATATTACAAAAACACTCAACGATTGTATGATTAATATAACAGATAGCACGTGCATTGAAATTCGCTTATAAACTTAAGCTAACAGAAGCTGTGGTTACTAAACTCAGTACTATCTTATGGTTTGGATCTGATAAGAGGTAAACTATTTTAATGCAATTTCAGGAAGACTAGCCAATGGCTACATGTCCTGTGTCGAAGTGGCTTGGAAAGGCTGGGGGCGATGTCTCAGGTATTATCAGGTATTACCTTAAATCCTTATTCTTAACTAGTGGCCGCCCGCAACTCCGTTCGCGTGGAAGTCGGTTTTCCGTGGGAACGAGTAGTTTTCCCGCGGTAAAAAGTACCCTATGTGTTATTCTCATGTATAAACTATATTACTCTAAAGTTTCATCCAAATCCGTCCTGTAGTTTTTACGTGAAAGAGTAACAAACATCCATGAATTCATTCATACATCCATACATACTCACAAACTTTCACGTTTATAATGTTAGTAGGAAGACTTTTGCAATAATCTTAAGTTGGTCTGTGTGAATTTATTTTTAATCCCTTAAGACAGCATTTTATGTAATTTTCGTTATGTTTTATGTTGATGTAGGTAGCGGTTAACATCCTGTAGTTTGTCAGTAAGTAAATTTTATGAAAATAACATGACAATTACACTCCTGTATTATTTCCGAGGTCCTAGTCGGCTCCAACTACAAATGGATACCCAACAAAGGCAGCGTTCACCGAAACGATGCAGTACCAGGTGGTTTCCACGACAGCGAGTCTTCCCCCTACTACATCTGCCGGCACTTCATGCAACAAGAGAACGTCACCAATGAACTAGTGGTCGGCATGGCGCCTACTACTGGACCGTGTTTTGTCTCCCATAATGGGGTGGAGATCTTCTATACCAATTTTTATGAGTTGTTGGTTTATGCGTAATGTTCTGTAGTTGATAATAAAAAAAACAAAAGAATGACTTCTTTACTTTACTGTAAACGGTGAAAGTTATACAAAACATAAAAATTGCATTTTTACAGGTTTTTTCTCTAATTAACGCGCGATGGGCACAATTTTTTACTTTTTTACCAAACATACAATAATTAAAAATTAATCTATATTCGGTACATTCTTATACCATCTCCTAGATATATTTTATTAAAAGAACAGGAACAGAATACGAGTAAAATTGGTTGAAATCTCAATCTCGTTTACAGAGTCACTTTACTACTAGTAACTTACAATTGAAATGTTTTCAATAACAAAAGGTGTATACACTTATTAAAGGTAAACTAAAAAGGAAATTGGTCACAGTTTAAGCCTGTGTTGCATGAGTTTCGTATACCATTTATATTATGTTAAATATATTATGTTTTTGTAAGTATTAAATTAAAATCTATTCCCGTAAGAGTATGGTGAATATTTATTTCATGTTCTTTAAAATGCCCTTCATTCAGAGCTTAAATAAGATCACATTTAGATTTGTATGGTTAATTAAACGTTTCATTAAATCTACAATTATAACAGAGTCAAGTTATCAGGTGATCAATTATTAAAAATAGCACCCTAAAATCTAGAATATTTTGTTCCATATTTAAATAAGACCAGTTTAATGACAATTGGACAACGTTATGTTCATCTCTAATGTCTTGAGTTTTGTTTCAGATATATTGGTGTCACCATTATCAGTTTTATGCGACATATTCCAACAATCTATTGTAAATAAAGCATCAACGGGCTAGAAAGATGATCCTTTCTCCTTGGGAGCTGCAGTCAATTCTCGAGATAATTACTATAAAAATCAGTTCCCTCAAATCAATAATTCGTATAATCAAATAACCACACAACAACAAACCCAACCTGTGGCTGCAGAACCAAACCAGAATGACAATAATAAAATATAAAATAATATTCAAAATCCGCAAACATTTATTATTTACGTCAAACCTTTAAGTGATAATGCAACCGAAATGTTACCTCATCAAGTATTACCGGCGAATAATCAATGAGCGAGTGAAAACGATAGTCAAATAATTCCCAAAAATAACATAATTTACATGGACAGTATAAACAACGAAATAGACAGTAAAATAACACATTATAATCAAAACGTTCAAGATCAAAGCAATGCTGTGGACGTTAATCAAGTTTTTCAAATACAAAATGCCAAAATTGTACCTGAAAACTACCAACAAACGAACGAATTGAAAGAGTTGGAATCAAACCCTGGTCAAATGAATGCATTGGATAATGTTTCACCACAAAAAGAGAACAGCATTAACAACATTTACAATGAACTTAAATTACCTCATAAATATAGTGGTCGTCGTATAATTCAAAACATCAAATATGCCTATAATACGACAATACGTGATAACAAGCCTTTAAACTCAATATTTTTTATAAACCAAACACCAGAACCGTGGAAAGAAAATACTTACAAATTCCTAGGAGAAGAAAAACCAAATGATTTTAGTCAATACCTACAACAAAATAATGCACCTATCGTCAATGTACTCGTACCATTAAATCTTCTTCTTCTTCCAATAATGCTACACGAAAATGTAGTGCCACATTTTTATAATATGCCTGCAGAACAAAACACTCGCGAAGAAAGTTCGTTTAAAACTGAGCATCGTATTTTCGTATATTTCGATTAAAATAATAATATATGTTACGTAGAAAACAAATACAGCAGATTTTTTCAAAAAAAAAGATATTTGGAAACTTTGTTCTTTTAGATAAGCAGCCTAATCAAATCTGAAACAAACTTTTAGATTCGTTTGGAAATATTCTACATAACCCTATTAAATAAAATCTAATAATTTCATTATTTCATTTACCGTTTTATTATATTTTCAGAATACTGATGCAGCGTTCTTCAAAAAGAAAATGCTGCGTAGGAAGAGTAAGGTAATACAGATTATAATTATGAGGTAAGATAGATATCAGAGTGCGTGGTAGCCTAGTAGCAACAGGAACGAATCTACTATACCGAAGGTTCCGGGTTCGATCCCCACTAGCGTACAGTGGCGTAACAATAGGGTGGCGTGGGTGGCAAAATGCCACGGGCCCCCGACCCAAAAGGGCCCCGGCCCAACAGGGCTCGAACTCAAAAATATTTTGGTACTTTATTTGAGAAGTATATTTTTTTATAAGTTCTGCTTAAAATCCAAAGAGATACCACTAAAACCATAATACAATTTCAAGTTAATCGTTAAGAATTTGAACCAACCTAAACAAGATTCATTTTTAGGGATTAGCGGTCAAGAGTTATTTTACATATTTATGCCCGTCAAAAACCGTCAATCAAAATACCTACCGGTAATTGCACATCTATTCATTTTGGAACGCATTCATTAGTT
The DNA here is from genome assembly GCA_916618145.1 of Emmelina monodactyla. Classification (NCBI taxonomy): domain Eukaryota; kingdom Metazoa; phylum Arthropoda; class Insecta; order Lepidoptera; family Pterophoridae; genus Emmelina; species Emmelina monodactyla. The sequence continues at coordinate 3,740,044 of OU745296.1, forward strand.
TTTACATATTTTGTCGCGGAAAGTTGGTAGCGTGGCGCGTGGGTGAAAATTGTTGATCGGGGAATCCCCATTTTGTTTTCACTAATATTTGTGGCGCTAGAGGAATTACGGATTTGATACTTTACTGACTGCTGAATTGGTGTTCTTTTATTGAATATGAAAATGGTGGCAAAGTAAAGTTGATGGTAAAAGTTAGATATTAAAATGTCTAGTTCCAGAAAATATTTAAGTGGGAATGAAAAACGAAAGAGAAAGAGCTACCTAAAATTAGTCAGTACTTGAAAAATGATGAATTAAATAATGAGAAGTCGAGTGAACAGTACCTAAAAAGCGAAAAATTTGGCCCTTTCTAAAAATATACCTGAATTATTAGATGCAGCCCTTAACACTAGTGACTATCCAGATCCAGAACAACCACAACAGGGTACTAGCAAAATTCAAAAAGATTTTAGCATGAATAATATAGTATATTCGCCATATGTAACTGATAAGAACTTACGGATCAAGTGAAAAGGTTCGTGATTGAAAACGGACATTGTAAACCTAAAGGCCCTTTCTTAAAAGATAGTGACAATAGATCTTTTCTAGAAAAACATTACTTTATTGTTTCCAAGTCTGGCGTGAAACTTGAACGAACATGGCTATCCTATTCATTCAGAAGGCGTATTGTGAACCGTGTTGGTTATTCGCAAATCGAGCATCTAAGACAATAAAGAATGTTTGGATTGATGGCTATGACGACTGGAAACATATTGTAGATGCTATACAAAGACACGAGACATCAAAAATTCACCTGGATGCCTATCTTACCTATCAACAGAGCCGGCTACACGGAACAATCGATGAAGAACAAGAGTCTATTATCAAAAAAGAAAAATCTTTTTGGCGCCATGTACTTTCTAGGCTTCTTGATGTTACTCTGACACTTTCAACGTGTAGTTTAGCCTTTCGTGGCCACAGAGAAAACGCAGATAGCAGTGATCCAAGCTCCAAAGGAAACTTTTTGAGTATCGTTGAGTTATTAGGAAAATATGACCCGATTTTACAAGAATTGTTAAGTAAACCAAAGGGCCAGGTAAAATACTTAAGTCCAAAAATACAAAATGAGTAAATTTCTGTCCTAATTCTAAAAGCAGAAAATGCACTCATAAACGAAATAAATGCCGCACCATTCTACTCTATCATATTTGATAAAACGCAAGATATATCAAAAATTGATCAAGTGTGTGAACTTTACCGCTTTTGTATGATCGAAAATGATGATAATGGGATCCCAAAGGCACTTGTCATTAAAGAAACATTTTTAGGGTTTCATGAAGTTAAGGATCAAACTGCCTTAGCAATGTCCAAGCAAATTATTAAATCCATCAATGACAAAAATATTCCTATAAATAAGTGTCGAGGACAAGGATATGACGGTGCTAACACAATGAAAGGGACCTATGGTGGAGTTCAAAAACTCATAAAAGATGTCGAGCCAAATGCCGCATATGTTCACTGTGCTGCTTATAATTTAAACCTAGTACTTAATGATGCAGTAAAAGAGGTTATTAATATGCAATTTTTTTTTAAACAGTTCAACAAATCTATAATTTTTTTGGGAATAGTATCAAAAGATGGAATATTTTACTTATCTAGTTTTATATCTAATAAAGAAAATGAGTCTTCAACTTCAATAACATTAAGAACATTAAACCCTACTAGATGGGCAGGACGTTATGATGCCGTTTTTGCTTTAAAAGTTCGGTTTGTTGAAGTCGAAAAAGCGCTAACGAAAACAATTCTGTTAAATTGCAAATCAGATGAAAGAAATGAAGCTGTTTCACTCAAAAAAAAGATCGAAAACTACAATTTTAATATGTTATTAGTTTTCCACTGCAAGATCCTACTTACTATCGATGCAGCCTCTAAAGCACTTCAGTCTAAAGCCACCGATCTTTCAAATGCCTTAAAACGTTCGAAAAATTGTCTAGAAGAATTAGAAAGGTATCGGAATGAATTTGAAAATTTAAAAATGGAAGCAAATAGTGTAGCAGAAAAATGGTCCATCATTCCTGAATTTTCTAAAACTCGTCCGAGGAAGGTAAAACGTCATTTTGATGAGCTTTGCGAAGATGAGCGTCTCTAAGATCCGGAAAGTTTGTTCAAAGTGAACATATTGGTTTATATAATTATAAACCAAGTGAAATCGCGTTTCCTTCCCATGAATGAAATTGTTACAAATTTCAGTGTTTTGCAGCCTTCAACTTTAAAAGTTTTAAATGACAGTGATCTTTTAAAAAGAGCTCTAGAATTTGTTGATATATATAAAAAAGACATATCTGAATCGTTTGCCAGAGAAATTCTCAGTTTTCGATCTACTTTCAGAGACGAAATAGAAAAATCTTTGAGTATTAGAGACATTGCTGATTAATTAATATTAAAAAAATATTTTATATCCTGCAGCTTTCCTGAAGTATGCACTGCATTAATGTTATTTCTTACGATTCCTGTGACTACAGCTAGGGCTTAACGATCATTTTCAAAACTAAAATTCATAAAAACTTATTTAAGAAACTCAATGGGACAAGACAGGTTATGTAATTTGGCAATTCTGTCAATTGAAAATTCTATGGCCCGATCTTTAAACTTTGATGATGTTATAGACACTTTTGCGGAACAGAAATCTCGAAAAAAAGATTTTTCTTTAAAATATCACATTGAAATTATATTGTTATATTTATTTCATAGTAAATGTATGCAGGTTTCCTCAGAGAGAGATCCATTAGTGGGACATATACAACAAGTAATTGAAGACTCTGCAAAATCTCGAAGTTTATTTAAATAAAACTGAGAACATCGCAACAATTTTCACTGATAGGGCCCCATCAAAAGAATTTGCCACGGGCCTCAGATGGTATAGTTACGCCACTGCTAGGGTACCCACCACTTATTTGGTATTTTCCAAATTATGTACAAGTTTATCACGCACTAACGGCGAGGGAAAACATCGTGAAGAAACCCACATGACTGGATGATTATCCATCATGTGATCCACCAACCCGCACCGAGCCAGCGTGGTGGATTACGGCTCAAACCTTCTCGCTATCCAAGAAGGAGGCCTGTACTCAACTATTGGGACATATTATAGGCTATTATTATTATATTATTAAGATAGATATTATAAAATATAGCTCAAACCCTAAACAACAGTTCCTCAAAGTCTAAACTACATACAGAGGTAGAACTACAAAGCCTATTTGTCACGTCATGCTTGCAAAAGGATAAGTGGCAAAGTTCGTTGAATTTCTAAAGCCCACTAACGTTGATATGGGCTTTTTCTATTTTATTGCCTTTTACTAAATTAATTGTGATGTCTGGCTTCTCACTTTTTGGCACAAATTTTTACTTTTGGTGAATAAAAACTTCCGGGTGAAGAACTGGACATATGTTGACCCTTTCTTATTCTTTTCTTTACCTAATTTCAAATTTGAAGTTATAGATACCTATTTCCAATTGTTTCAGCAAAACAATGTCCTTGATGAAAAACAGCATGCAGAGAGTTGGTGCCATATTTGCAGGACTACAATGCCTTCCGCTGAACGAATATGGTTGTGTATATGCTTGAAGAGCGCTGGGTAATGTTGCGACATTACTTTGAAAATCATGGTAATGTTGTAGAATGTGTGAGAAAATTGTGTACGGATTTTGGAAGAAGCATCTTTTGAAAAGAAACTGGCATCCTTTTCGATAAACCAATGCGTGAAAAGCCAAAAACAGTGCATACACCCGAGAATATTGCTGCTGTGGCAGAAAGTGTGCGTTAAGCGCCATCAACATCAATTCACCGTCGTTCTCAACAGTTGAACATTGCACACAATCGATATGTGCTTAAAAATTGGACCGATCGTGTAGGCTACTGCATGGCCAGCCGAGGCAGCCAATTGAATGAAATTATTTTCCATTAGTAACCGGAAGGAATGTACTATCAAATAAAAAAAGAATTTTGAGAAAATATTTTGTAGTTTTTTTATAGCATTCTCAAAAAAAAAAGTTATTTGGCGGACCCTATATTTCCATGCCTAGTTTTTACCGAATTAATATCGACATTATTATCATTACACGTTACAAACTTATTAAGTTTTTGTAAGTATACAATATATTTTCAAAAATGTATTGGGACGCGAAGGTTAAACCACTGTAAAACATTAGAGAGCGCATTGTTTACGTCGTCATAATTATATTTTTGTCCATTAATTATGAAAATTAATGACGTATCATCAGCAAACAACACTATATCATGATTATCACCTACCATAAAGGGTAGATCATTTATATAAACCAAAAATAAAAATGGGTCCTAAATTGATCCTTGTGGAACCCCCATGCTCACAACTGTCCCAGTCCCTGTTAACGTCAACCTTTTGAGTTTTAGCACTTAAATAAGAAATTAAAAGTTTAAAATTAGAATCTTTGATTCCGTAATGGTTGTGTTTCCTGATAAGGGTATCATGGTGGACGCAATCAAATGCCTCACACTAGATAAATCAAATGCCACACAAAAATACCTAGGGCGTCTTGTGACTTTTCCCATGCACTTACATTATTTACAAAAAGTTCAACACCTGCATCAGTAGTTGAACGACCCCTTGTGGCACCAAATTGTTTGTCTTATGAAGTACGCTATTTTGACTGAAATGTACTAAAACTTGATTTACAATATTTTTTTCGAAAATTTTACTACCCATAGGTAAAGTAATATTGTATAATGTAGCTTGTAGCTAATGTAGATTTTAAGTGCTAGTGTGATTCTGAATTTGGGGGTTAAAGTATCTGTAGGTCATTAAGTGAAGAGTACCAGCACTGCGTGTAATTTGTAAAATGCCGACTACATCCCAACGACATTGCTTGTTAAACAAGCAATCGCCACATTTTACCTGCAAGCAATCGCCACATTTTTACTGCGTGTTAGGACATATGACAGCAAAATATGAAGACTTAGAGCTCTGCCTCATTAAGACGCCATGGCATGCCACTATAATGTACACGGTAAACTGCACCTCGCTCACTCAGTCGCCAGCCAGCCGCCAGAGTACCCAGAAGCCACGTAGAAAACTGTAGCTAAATATCGTATCTTGTTTAGTTAAATCATTTCTACACAAGTTCAATAATTCGTCAAAAGATGCTATTGAAATTCTCGTGTAATTGAAAAATTTTGCAGGATATTTTCGCAAATCTCCATACAGTTTAAAAAAAATACCACTTCGGCTTCGATTTCCGTAACTTTTTTAACGATGCAACACGGCCGATATCGACCAATACGTGTGACTTTTTTGCAATTTTCGTATTCTGTAACACGCCCACACGCTGCATCGAGCCACACGTTCATTTTCTTATTTTGGTATTCTGTAAGTACAATTTAATGTCATTGTTTCCCAAAGACTAATAAAACCTATAGACGTACAACATTTGTTTTCAACAAACATAGAAACAAAAATACCTTCAAGCGGTCGAGTAGCCATTTTGGTTTTTAGATGCCTTATTTTTTGGGTAATTTTATTATTTTTGCAATCACTGGTTTTATAAAATATCCCTTTTATTGTAAAATATGCTAATAATATTGATTACCAGTATGAGCAAGTATGTAGTATTTTTGGTATTTTTTTTCTTTCGGTCTACCGAATCCTTAGTAAAGCTGAAGTTGTAAATTTTAAGGCGGCTAATTTAAATATAAGTAGGTAACCATTATTTTAGCGATGCTAAAAACTGCTAGGGATTTTTCTCTTAATTTAAATTATGCATATATTTATAGTTAGGTATGCTATGTGTAGACACATGAGGGTTCCTAAGTTATTGGTCTCAACCTTTTATTTATCTTCTATCTCTTTTTACCATAATGGTAACGTGCGTGTGGTTCAAATCGGTCGGCGTCCTTCTAGGGCTGTGCTTTCCTTTTAACCAGTCATTAGTGATGTAACCTCTTTTAACTAACAAATCTCGTCAATCATTCATCAATATTTTGCAACATACCACCAACAGGCTTAGGAAATAACTATTTTTGTTAATTAAAGTCAGTGTGAGGTGTTCATAATTTTTAGATTATCATTTACCTTAAGACAATGTTATTATAAATAATTTTATTAATAAATTGACAATGTCAATGACTTAGAGGAATAATTAAATCTAAATGACATGAGGTAGACAAAAAGTAGAATGGTTTTTAACATTTTTGACAAGCACTGACAAGTTGTTTATAAACAAACCAAAATTTTGAACCCAAATCAATATAGTTACATTTTATAAAATTAGGAACATATTTTCTGTTTCTATGAAGTAATTAGTAATGCCTTTATTTAATAAACATCTCCATTTATTCACAGGCAGTGAGTGGTCCTCAAATAGAAAATCAATTTTGGGTAAAATTTATTTTCAAAGTATGAGAATAAATTCAACAGGGTGTGTTTAGTAAATGAATTGTAATAACCTATTTATGATGTTTCTGTATGTTTTTACCCAACCAAAGTTGTATTAAAAGTTACACCTTTACTTTGACACCAATAAAATACAATTGCAAAGCTATGATTTATTAAACGAACCACTACCGAGAGTTAGGTAGGCACTTACGTAGTGTATTTTATAACATTTTTATTATTTCATTAATTATCATATAAATAAATCTCCAGAATACCATACAAACAATGTGGTTTTAAAGTTAGCGCAGTAGGCGTTACAGAATAGCCTAAAGGAAAACGATACGAGCTGATTTGCAGAAGAATCGAGAATCGAACACGGGACCTGCCTCACAACAATCACGCTGCGCAACAGAGGTCGTCGCAAAAGCTTTTGCAACTTACTGTACCTACATATTAACGAAATTTGTGGAAGAGTAGGTTTTTCAAAAAAAGGAGATATTGTCTTTCCCTAGATGCATAGGTTTTGCCTCCGATATCCTACTAATATTATAAACGTGAAAGTTTGTGAGAATGTATAGATGTATGGATCTATGGATGGATGTTTGTTACTCTTTCACGTAAAAACTACTGGATGGATTTTGATGAAACTTTACAGAAATATAGGTTATACATCTGAATAACATATGGTGTACTTTTTACCGCGGGAAAACTACTCATTCCCACGGGAAACGAGTCGCGGGCAGCCACTAGTAGGTGCCATAAAATCGGTAGCTTTGAAGTGGTAGGCACAAAAAAATATATTTGTACCTATTGTTAAATTTAAAACACTTACAAATAGGTAGGTTATACATATTTAAGGTAAATTTAATCAATTATCTAGCTTTAACTCGCTAATAACTCCGAAGTATGTATATTGTTTGTTGCACAAGTCGTATTTTTAATATATTTTTGTGTTTTTGAAGTAATTTCTATTTCAATTACGATTTTTTGTAAAACCAAAAACTTAAGTAGTCAAACATACAAAATTATAGACAATAACAATAGAAAATAATAAGTGCTTTGCCGTTTAGAAATAATAGGCGCCAACATCTTTCTATTCAAAAAGTATATTTATTAAACAATTCAACATTAGAAAGTACAAATTATTAAGTAAGTAAGTAATTTATAGTAATAATCAATCAAATAATTATAAAATATTGCTAAATTATCAAAAACGTTCGAGTAACAAGTGGCCGAAGAGTAACTGTTGTAAATCGCACCACACGCACGTCAAAAATGACGTCACATTGTCCCAAAAGTTTAGAGAATACCTATTTTTACCGGACAAGTTGTGACGCCCAGTCGTGTGGGCTTATAGAATACCATATTTAAGAACATAGATATTGAACAACGCGTAACATGAGTGAATGGGTTGCGTCGCTGTCATGTCATGTAGTGTCACCCATTTCTGTAGGTTTGTTAGCAAACAAAGATAAATATTGCATTTAAAGGCTAAAGTCAGAAAAAAATACTGAAATAAAGTAAAACGTGATAAGTGTGACTGGGAGAAGCTCTATTTTGAGCTGCCGAAACTTTATGCCCATAAGAGAAGTCATCGCCTCGCTAAACTAAATTGCGTGTAGTAACGAGGCTTTTACCAAGTTCGTTTTGGAAAGAAATGATTACAGTTAAAGGTAAATATCAATTTAAAATATTCAATATTATCTATTTCAATAAGAAGAACCTCGATATTCATAATAAACGATGTGCTTAGATTGCAATTGGTTCTAAACAGAAACTTTTCCCAATTTGGAATTTCATTGGATGTATGTATGTACCTACGTATGGGTACATACATACATCCACATAAAAAATATATAGTAGGTACCTACCTAAGTAACATTGTACCTAATATACTTAATTATGTTTTTCATAAATATTTTTTTTAGGTAAGCTACTGGTTCAGTGGCTTCAATGGTAAGAGGAAATGTCCTCAGCAATCTGCTGGTGGAAACAACTAAGGTGTAACGTTGCATTAGCTCGACCCCCGCTTCATGTACCTAGTTGAACGTTCACGCCAAAGCAAAAGCAGGAAAATAATTAAAAATAGATCTTCTGTTATACTATTCTTGAATAAATTAATACAATATATATTTTTCAAACCTATAAACCTAATTACCTTTTATTTTGCATGGTGTGTAATCATAGCATATTAAAATTTTATGATAAGCTTTCTCATGGTTTTGTATTATTAGATTGTGTCTATAGTTTAGGATTTTGGTCACTAACGCACACAACGATCAAAAGACTGGCGCATTGCTTGCCACAGGATATTCGTAACACGACGGCCTTGCTACGTTATATTGCCTTTAGCTTGAAAAATATATAAGTAATAGTCCTTAAGGCAAATCATGATGGGAAACTAACTATTTCTTATTTTTTTTTATAAAGTGTTTTTAAATAAATAATTATTAGAGACCTACAAATAAACGTGCCTAAAGCACGGAACAATTCAGAATATAATACCACAAGCGTTCACCCATCCTAGGACTGTCTGCGGCCGATGTCGCTTAACTTCAACAATAGAATTCTAAGGGATTGCAACGAGCTACCGAATTATATTTCAAAGTCAGGCTCAAGTTTAAAGGCAGAGCAGACGAAACATTATTTTAAATAATATTTAATCAAAGCGCTTAAAAAAAGGATATCCATTAATCTTCAAAAAACGTTTAAAACAGATTTAAAATGAAATTTTACAAAATTATTTATTTTTTCTTAATATTGATGAATTATTGACGAGATATTGATATTGGGAAATAATGAATGGTTGAATGAACCCTCAATCTAAGCGCAGCGCCTTATGGGAGTTGCTTGCAAGCCACACGTACGTAACGTGTGGTTTACAGAATACCTACAAATTGTCCTCACAGGAACCACCGGCATGCCACACGCACGTCACCACATGCAACGTTAAAATTTACGGAATTGGGCCCCTGATGTAAAAGGATGAACCCATAGTTTCTTCTTTTCTTCTATTTTTCTACGACGTAGATAACAAAGAAGTGCGATTTCTTCTACATCCATTCCTGACGACGTGAACGAACTGACTGTCTAGACGCCATGGCCACTCGACTTGGCGACCTTCGGATGCCAGAAGTAGCCAGGCCTGCGCCGCTGGCGACGTTGCCATGGCGTCCTAATGAGGCAGAGCCCTTAGGTACCATACATTTCAATATTAACTGCTTGGATACGTAGCCGGCGACGTCGCTATGGCGTCTTAATGAGGCAGAGCTCTTATATACAGCGCCCCTAGCAAGCAGAAGCTTAAAATTCAATTTAGAGAAAACTTGCTTAGATTACTGTTTTCTTTAGTCGAACGTAAGAGCTCTGCCATATTAATACGCCATGGCGACGTCGCCAGCAGCGCAGGCCTGGCTACTTCTGGCATCCGAAGGTCGCCAAATCGAGTGGCCATGGCGTCTAGCTAGACAGTCAGTTCGTTTACGTCGTCAGGAATGGATGTAGAAGAAATGCTGTCGGAACTGACAAACTGCCAAATTGGACAAGACCGACCACATTATTGAACTTATGTAGAAATGATTTAACTAAACAAGATACGATATTTAGCTACAATTCTCTACGTGGCTTCTGGATACTCTGGCGGCTGAGTGAGCGAGGTGCAGCTTACCGTGTACATTATAGTGGCAACGTCGCCAAGCCGCCAGAGTATCCAGAAGCCACGTAGAGAACTGTAGCTCGTGGCGACGCTTCCAATATGGCAACGTCGCCAAACCGTCGCCAAGTGAGCTAGGTACCATATATTTCAATATTAACTGCTTGGATACGTAGCCGGCGACGTCGCCATGGCGTCTTAATGAGGCAGAGTTCTTAGTTACAAGAATAACTATTTCAAATAAAAACAAAAAAAAACGACCAGTAAATTCAATATGTATTGTTCTAAGCATTAATAGACTAATAGTCCAGTGGATAGAAACTACGGCTTTCCATGTGTGAAGCATTGTGCGCCAGTCTGTAGCCCCACAGCTGCATTGCATCTTTGCATGATTCCTGAAAGGTAAGTAATATGGTTATATTTATAACGAAACTTTTATGGCAATAAAGCAACATAAGAAAAAAAAACAGGAAGGTAGGCGGGTTTTTTTTTATATTGGTTGTTTCGTAAAATAAAATATATAAATAACTGTAGTAAGAAGGAAAACCTACAGAATTCCAATCAATATGCGCTCAAATTGCTATCAATTTAAAGATCGTTAACAGTTTTCAAACTTCAGCAAAAATTAAGAAAATGAAATTCCAACTCCAAGCTGGCCATCTACATTTTTTGAAACTAGATAAGGTTATGTTGTTTTAATTATTTAAATAAATGCCCTCGCGGTCAGCTAGGAACCGACCGGATTAAAAGGCCTCTGAACTTTTTGTTAGCAAGTAAATAAAGTAAAAATGTAGATATCATTAAAATTTTCATACAGTTTAAAAAAAAACTAGTTCTGTAAAAAAATTAAGAGTACCTGCAGCTTCTCAACATAGTCAAACGTGAGCATATACTTCCATTTGAAAGGAATCTCTTTAGACACCCTGAAGGTAGAGTATTGGTTCCCTTCATTCTTGTTGGTGTGCTGCTGCAGGAACCTCTTGACACTTGGAGACACGACCAGGCCCAGGAAATGGAACAACTCCTGAACTGCTAAGTGTGGCTGAAGAGCTAGGTCTTCGAAGCGGAGGACACTGTAGAAGAAGGATATTTGTGGGATGTTGTATACTAACAGATAAAGAATAGCAAAACCTAACCAAAACTAAACAGAAATGCCTCTATACTCACATAATTCTGCCTGGATACTCAGCGTTAAGTCTCGAAGCCGCTTGATAGTCCATCACCATGTCAGAGCACACTCTAGCGGGGTCGGAACAGTCCGGTTTAACTGGTGTGCAGTAATGCTCGTGTCTCCTGGACTGCATCACGCCGCGAGGGTCTCGGATTAGCAGGATTACCTTCAGGTTTGTTCTGTGGGATTTAACTTTGTTACTTGTATTTTACTGATATGATTTTAATATGTCTTACCGGGCTATCGACCTTGATAAAAATATATGTCATTAGCAATAGTGTTATTGTCATAATCATCTTTAAAATCTTCATCTTTATCATCATCATCATTATTAAACTAAACTAAACTTTTACATATTTCTTATTAATTTATTTATTTAATATTTATGCACAAACACAGTTACAATAAATACAAACTCAGTGATAAAGCTGTAAAATAAAATGTGAGTACAAAGGTTCTGCTTATTCCACAGTGAAATTTCTACCAGCGGACCCGTGACTGGAGAGTTTGAATGGCAGCAATATTTAGTGCTCAAGTAATATAATATAAATATAATCATACATATTATTAAATTTACTTATACATACATACAAATACATATACATACACATATACAGGACCACAAATGATATGATATATAGATACTCATTACATGATAAATACAAAATAATACATACCTACTTAAATGAACAATAGAGAATACGTAGATTTAATAGAGATTCTTACACATTATTTTGAGACAAGTAATAGTCTCGAACTCTTTTTTTGAACAGCCCTATAGTTTTACACTCACGAATATCACAAGGGAGGGAATTCCACAACTTGACAGCATGGACTGAGAAGGAATAAGCAAAAAAGTCAGTCTTATGTTGAGGCGTTATAAGATTGGTGCGCTTAACAGCTCTGCAATCTTCATCCTGGGAGTGAGAGAAATGGAATCGTCCGCGCAAATAGGAAGGATAGGATGGATTGTGGAGGGTATTGAAAAGGAGACAGAGAATTCTACAGTTCCTGCGAGACCGGATTGGTAACCAACGGAGTTGCTTTCGGTAATCAGAAACATGATCATACTTTCGTAGATTGTAAATAAAGCGAATGCATAAGTTTTGCAGACGCTCTAGTTTGTTTAGAAGCTCCTCCGTTGCATCCAAGTAGCAGGAGTCTGCATAATCTATGATAGGTTGGATAAGGGTTTGAGCTAGGGAAATTTTCGTTTTGTGGGGAAGGAAATTTTGAAGGACTTTTAAGGAATGAAAGAAAAAATGTACCTTCCTACTGATTTCGGTGACATGGGCGCTCCAATCAATCAAAGAATTGGAGTGCTATCGAGGATTATAGGAGGTAAGGTTGAGAGGTCTAAGAGACCGCGAATATATCTACTGCCGATAATCAAAGCTTTCGATTTGCGAGGGTTGATTTGAAATCCGAACGATTTAGCCCAGTTGCTGATCCGGCTAAGATTATCATTAATAAATCCAATGGCCGAGTGAGCACAGGAAGGAGGAAAATGATGGTATATCTGTAAGTCGTCAGCATACAGGTGAAAGTTAGAGGAGATGACTTTAGTAACAGAATTAAGAAAAATTGAAAAAAGAAGAGGAGAAAGGACACCACCTTGAGGAACACCCGCTTCAAGATCACACCAATCTGAGTAATTCTCATTATGGCGGACTCGTTGCGAACGTCCTCGGAGGTAGGAGCTGAACCAAGGCAAGGAAGTTGGAGTAATGTTGATAGAATTAAGGATTCCAAGGAGTATATCAAAATGGATGGCATTGAAGGCGTTGCTAAAGTCAAGGAGGATAAGAACAGTCAGAGATTTTTGCTCCATAGCCCAGCGAATATCATCAGTGACATTTATTAGTGCAGAAACAGTGCTATGACCTGAACGAAACCCAGACTGAAAGGTGCTGACAAGATTATTGGCGCTAATAAATGTAGAAAGTTGTTTATGCACGATCTGTTCAAATACTTTTGACAAAAAAGGGAGGATGGATATAGGACGAAAGTCGGAATTGGAGCAAGGATTTTGGACTTTTGCAATAGGGGCTTTTTTCCAAGCTGTTGGAAAAGTGGAAGTGGATAAGGAATAGTTAAAAATGTGTGTGAGGACAGGTAGCACTGGACATATATCGACTGGACAGCACTCCTAACCTCCTCTTCCTTGCAAGCTGCAAAGGAGAATGAATTGGGTAACTCGGAAAGGTTACGCAGATAGTTCAAGGTATCTGACTTGACAACGGGACTTAAGGTTACAGGAGGTTTGGAAAAGTGGCGGTTCAACGTGTTTAAAACTATGTCTAACTTAGGAATTTCAGGAGATTTGCCTATGCCAACGGACTTAAGGAACCTCCACACGTCAGTTGTAGATCGATTATGAAGAGAATCGTAGAAGAATCGCTGTTTGGCGTCCCGACACAAACGGTTGCAGCGGTTTCGAAGCGACTTATAGTTGTTCAAATTAATATCATTCGGGCACCGCTTATACCTCCGTTTGGCTTTATCTCTTTTCGACATGCAGTCTTTAATATCTTTGGAGAGCCATGGGGCTGGATTATGCTTTACTTTTACAGATTTCAGTGGAGCGTGTTTGTTGTATAAGTCTAAAATCTGTGTATTAAATTTATCCACTTTGTCATCGATGTTTGAGGCATTTGTTACAAAGGACATCAGGCATTCTGGTCTAAAAAAAAAAAATTGCGCGGCCAGAACTACGAATATTTCAAATAGCTAGGCTAAGTAGACCTTAAACTAGTTCTGATGAATTTAACACTGTAACTACGTTTTCTGAGTGGTTATTTAAGTTTTCATACGTAACTCATAATAATAAATAATACTTTTGATAATTCATCAGTATTTAGTTAACAATGCAGGCCGGCTAATAATACTATTATAGACATGCATATTGTGTCAGTGGCTTGATTTCGTTTTGGCCGCTCACTCACATTACAAAGCTAAACGTGTCGAAACAGGTTTTGTGCCATTCATTTGCCGCCCGACGAAACGAGACAGAGTGATAAGGGAAGAGTGAGAGAAACGATGCTCTTCTTACCTGCTGGGCTGCTATAGTTTTGTTTACGAATTATTTTTATTTAGTTATCCATTTGACGTACGTTAGATTGGACGGCTATCCCCTCGTAACAAGATTGTTGTTAACGATTGTTTATAGTTATGTCATTGTGCATTCGATGTGGTATTTCTGTGCGAAATCGCAGGAATTATGTTTGGAGTACTCGTGTACAGCAACACAATGAAATAGCACAGTTACTTATACAAGAAATACAAGACCGACAGGTAAGCTTTAACAAGTTATTAACGCAAAATAACGTAATACGAGACGTGTGTTTGTCAAAACGAAAACAGTTTCGTTGGCGCAGTGGTTAGTAGTACTGCCTACTGCGCTGAAGGTCGTGGGTTCGATTCCCACCCAGGGCAAACATTTGTGTGATGAATATAGATGTTTGCCCTGTGACCCTTGGTGTTATAATTATCTATGTATGTTTATATAACAGTCTCTGATACCTTTATTCTGAAACTATGTCTAAAGAATTAAAATATATTATTTCAGGTTAATCCAGAGAACTTCATTTGCCGCCCTTGTTGGCAAAGGGCTGAAAGAGCCTATCGGCGTCATATTCAGGAAGGCGAAGAGGCGGTCGCAGACGAAGCGGTGGAAGTAGAAGTGGTGGACGACGTAGAAGAACACCAAGATAGCGAAGAAGATGTTGACAATCATCCTGTTTCTTCGATGTTCATAGATGATTTAATTCGTGCACCAAATACATCGAGAACCTGTGTTTTTCAACATTGTAATAACGAAACTCGCCGCCGCATACCTGACAATGTTAAGGTTAGATTGATATGTCGGTACAATTATTATATACCTGAAAACGCGCGTGTTTGCACAGAACATCTCGAACAGGGTTCGTGGCACGATCTCCTTGCACAAGAAAATAATAGTCACCGCTTTACGCCTAATCAAGTTAGTGATATCGTGATGCTTTTAAAAGGGCGCGTCAACACTGATTTTATTGATTTCGACGACTATGAAAACATGGATCCGAATGAGTTCCAAACCTGGACAGGCTTAACTGCGGAACAGTTTACGGAAGTACTTAATAGTACTCCTAGTTTATCTGCACGTGCTAACAAAAAAACTATATTAGCGGCTTTGTTGAGTAAGATGAGAACTGGAGACTCAGATAAAAGATTAGCCAATATCTTCAAAACTAGTGAACGAACGTTCAGGCGTATGTTAAAAACAGCAAGGGAATCATTATTAAATGATTTTGTGCCCATCCACCTTGGCTTCGACCATATTACGCGCGCACAGGTGGTTGAAAGAAATCTTTTATTACCGAATGCGCTATTCGGTAACCCTGATGCCAATTCTGCAGAAAGAAGAGCCATAGTTGTGTGTGATGGTAGTTATATTTACTTACAAAAAAGCACAAACTACTTCTTCCAGCGAGAGTCGTACAGTCATCATAAGTATAGAAATCTCCTTAAGCCATTCCTGATAGTTTGCTGCGATGGTCATATAATAGATGTGCAGGGTCCATATGCAGCGGTAACGTCTGACGCTACTATAATGAACTCTTTATTGAATAGTGAAGACAGCGTCTTAAATTGGTTTTTTCAACCCAATGACGTGTTCATATTAGACCGTGGATTTAGAGACTCGGTGGATAACTTAGAATCCAATGGATACATTGCTCATATGCCTGCGAGCAAACATGCCAATGAAACACAACTTACGACGATACAGGCTAATAAGTCAAGGCTTATCACCATATGCCGGTGGGTAGTGGAAGTTGTGAACGGGAGGCTGAAGCGAGATTTCCGATTGCTACGATATGTATACAACAATCGGGCATTAGCCCATTTGTTCGACTATACAAGAATTGCAGCGGCATTAATTAACGCATTCCACATTGTGATCGAAGACAATGTACATGCTTCGACAATACTCAATATAATAAATGAACGATTGAACACCAGAAACCATCTATCTGAAATTGTTGAAAGATACAATTATAACAGAAGAAGAGCTCAATTCAGACTTATGTCAGCAGATATGCCAGAGTTTGAGGACTTTCCACGCTTGGAAGAAGAAGAGCTGTTTCTGTTTGCGCTCGGTATTTATCAACTGAAACAGGCTAGATGCTATTACGGCGAGCACGTTCAAGAAGATGGCTCATTTATGATAGAGCTCTTCAGAGAACCAGACCATGAGCAGTTAAGCGAATTGGAAGGAAATGATTTATGGATGATTCGCGCAAGAATTCAATCCAGACATGTACGGGCTAGGACATACTATGTTTATGTGGTCATAGATAATGCTTTAAATGGACGCGAAAGCATCAATCATTATTACTGTACATGTCATATTGGAAAGCGTACAGTCGGCTGCTGTGCACATTGCATGACAATTGTCTGGTATTTAGGCTATGCAAGACATCGACATGTAATACCACCAGCACCAGGCCTTGAAAATGTAATAATGAGAACTAATGATTAAATACAAAAAAATGTACTTTGTTGTTTTGTTTCTTATCCCCACCTAAAATCAATTATCTACATTAAAATAACTTGCAGAAGATTAAAACTTAAATACTTAACAGCTTAAAAAAATAAACGGAGTACGACGCCTTACCGCGTATCACCTCTTTCCCAGTACGGCCCCTTTCCCACTATGAACCCTTTCCCAGTACGACTCCTTTCCCAGTATTACTACTTTCCCAGTACGGCTCCTTTCTCAGTATTACTACTTTTCCAGTACGGCCCCTTTCCCAGTATAACTACTTTCCCACTTTGAACCCTTTTACTTTGCCAGTAAGACCCCTTTGAATGCATTAAGACTTTTAATCTTTTTTATAACTTAAATAACTACTTATAAAATGCAGTTACAGGGTTAAGTCCATATTTTTTTTTAGTTCTTAATATGGCCTAGCTATTGAAAATAATCCTAGGTCTGGCCGCGCAGTTTTTTTTTTTAGACCAACTATGTATGGATTTTGCCTGATGTCCTTTCCAATCCACACTCTCTGCATCGTGTGTCAGAGACTCAACGTTTATATTTTTATAATTACGTAAAAGTAAAAATTTTGGCTTGCGCTTAGGAGGTCGAATACAATATGATAAAAAGATAAGACCATGGTATGAGAATGATGAGGTGAGTTGCCCATGTGAAGCAACTTTGTGGGGCGAGGAAACAATAATGAGGTCGAGTAAGGAAGGAACACAGTTTGGAGATTGATGGGTAGCTGTAAGAGGTAAAATTTCAAAATTATAAGAGTGGACAAGGGATATCAGTTTTTGGGTGCGGGAATTATTTTTTATCAAACAAGTGTTAAAGTCACCCATGATGACTACATTATCATAGGCTAAAATCAAGGAGAAATTGTTCGAAGTTATTAAAATAGTTTATTAGCAGGTTGGGAACATAAAATAAGGCAAGGAGTAATTTGGTGTGATTAATGACTACCTCAATGCCCAAAAACTCAGCTGACTCCGAGTACTGGGAAGGGGAAGAGCAAACTACTTTGTGCTGTAAGTCATCACGAAGGTATAAAGCTACTCCACCGCAACCTTTTCCAATCCTATTATTGCGTATAAGTACGTACCCTGGAATTGCATATTCTGTGGAAGGAAGAGAAGGTTTTAAGAACGACTCAGAAATTAGTACTGCGTCTATATTTGAACCACTAAATGTGGCCAAAAGGTCTGAATAGTGTCTCGGGACGCTTTGGGCATTGATGTGTACAATGTTTAGGTTGGTAGGGTGTGTAGCAGTTAATGAGGATAGCTCGTCATGCAGAGTCAGAAGCGGTGAGGTGTTACCCGCACTTGCAAAACTACAGGTGGAAGAGCAAGAAAAAAAACTTCCATTCGAATAATGTGTCTTCATCCATTGAAATAAATAAGTACCTATATGAGTAAAAGGCAATATTAATAAACTAGATATTTATGTATAAATATTATAATATACGAATATAGCAATAAAATAAGAATATAAATATATATAAAACAACTACTTATTTGCACTCAGCCAAACTCACCTTACACTTAAAAAAAAATATGAGTAACAAAAAATAAATTGTAATAAAAACAAAACTTAAATCTATTATGTACCATAACCAATTAACAAAATAAAAGAAAAAAAGAATAATTAAGGATTAATACTTAGTTGGCATATGACAACAATTAATTATATCGTAACCAATCCTTAATGACGTAGTCTTATGACAGTGTCAAATGTCAATTGTCTATTTCACAATTCTCAATCAAAACAAACAATTTTCAAATTTAGAAAGAGGTTTTTTAAGCTAGCCAAATATTAATGTCTCCTGAACAAGTCGGAAAAAATGATACCGTTGCGAAGCGTGGTGGGTCACTAGGCATAGGGTAAGTCCGGGATATATGCCTACCTTCTTTTATTCTTGGTATATCTCCTAACACACAAATAATACGAACATGATTTTCATATGTGTGCTGACCTATGACGTTTTTTTAATCAAGTTTCATAGTTTTTTTGTATCATAGTAATCATTAAATAAACTGTATATTTGGAGTAGAAATTAAAACGGCATACCGGGATATACTAAGTCGTATACGTATACTATTCTAAGTCGTATATTCAGAAAAAAACGCATTTAATCTTAAATTCTTATCAAAATCTAAATTTATAGAAAATTAGGTACTTTTGAAAAGGAATAGTTAACTTACGGGTGCTCTAGCAGAAGTTCTTCAACAAGATGCAATCGCATTCGATCCACTTTCATCACTTGAAACGGGAACAGCATACAAAACTTCGACACGAAATCAGCATCCAAACACAATTTGACATCACTTTTACAATGACTCCACAGCCTTGTATTATAATGCAAATGAGGTTTGTAAACAAAATCGTGTTTCAAAATCTTTTTAACATCATAAAAGTTGCATTTGAATCTTGATTTTATTATTTTTAAAGCCTTTTCTGAGGCTGGGCCCCTTATGACTTTAGCTCCATAGTAGAATAGAGGTTCGTAGTGGTAGAAAGTAGAAGGTACTGAGTTCAAGATGTCGCCGAGAAAAGTAGTTCCTGATCTGAATGAGGATATTATCAAACTTATCACAGGTTTTCCGCCATTTTGTAATAAGAAATTTTCTATATTTTTCACACCGGGCGTGGAGAAATTGTAATTTAGCATTGACTTCTGAACTTCTTCCCTAGTTGCTTTCAAAATGATTTCATTTTTGGATTTCAGCTTGTTTTGTTCATGTTTTTCACTCGCTACAGTGTCAAGTTGGTTGGGAAGATGATGGAGCCATAGAAAAATTACGAAAAAAGTAAAAAAACTAATCAAATAAACGTTTCTTCGACGAAACATGACGGTGTTAATACAATCACGCCGAAAAAGCAACTAAATCAGTTCAAAAACTATTTTTACACAACTGGAAATAAAAAGGCCCCATCGAATTTAATTAATATAAAGAAAAAAATGTGTGTCCAAAAAGTTGTTAATATTCAGCAACCCAACTAGTTATTGTAATATTCAAAATTTTAAAAAAAGAACCTACCTAATATTTTGAATATCGAATGAGCATGCATATTATGGAAAATCTGATATTAATAAATGATATTGTTTATTTAAATTTCTCAAGAGTGGGTCCTATTTTTGTTGCAGAGTGTAATAACCTAATTTTATAATATACTGCTTCTGTTTACTCAATTGTTTTATTTAATTGATTACCTACTTTAGCTATTAAACAAATATTAGTCTAACTACCCACAGACTTCCACAGATTTATTTTTAAGCTACTTCTGATAACAACTATAATGATCAAACATCCTACTAATATTATAAACGTGAAAGTTTGTGTGTATGGATGTATGGATGTTTGTTACTCTTTCACGTAAAAACTACTGGGTGGATTTTGATGAAACTTTACAGTAATATAGGTTATACATCAGAATAACACATAGGGTACTGTTTACCGCGGGAAACCTTCTCATTCCCATGGGAAACCGACTTCCACGCGAATGGAGTCGCGGGCGGCCACTAGTTCTCAATAAAGATGCTTGTTGTTTTGTTATGAAACGATAGATCGTGACTTATGCTGCATTTTTCACACTCGAAGTAGGTTAGCCAATAACCTAACCTTACCTAAAATTGAACTAAATTATCGGTAAAATGATAATTCTACGGTCTACTACATAAACTGCTGGATCTAAACTAAGCGACATCTTGTATTATGGACTAGAACAGAACCCAGTAACGACCAGAAACGAGCGTATTTCGTAAAAACCCATTTACTATAGGGCCCGGTAAATCGAACCCCGGTCAAACGCTTGACAGTCCAGTAGGTAACTACTGTCGGCCATAAATTCGCTGAATAGAATCAAAAGTTTAAAACATTTGAACACCAAACGTATCAATCATGCCTATTTCTTACTTTTTTGCTATTTCTTTCTTCTTACAAGAGCGCAAACGAAACTTGAGCTAAAAACTATACTAATATTATAAAGCTGAAGAGTTTGTTAGTTTGTTTGAACACGCTAATCTCAGGAACTACTGGTTCGATTTGAAAAAATATTTTTGTGTTGGATAGATCATTTATCGAGGCAGGCTTTAGGCTATATAACATCATGCTGCAACTATTAGAAACGAAGAAATAATGGAAAATGGGAAAAAAACGGGGAAAATTATTCATCCTTGAGGTCTTCCGTTGCGAGCGCTGCGAAAACGGTTCTAGAAACCAAAAATATATGCATGAAAGAATTAAGGGAACTTTACCGCGGGAAAACTTCGCATTCCCACGGGAAACCGAGTTATACGCGAACGGAGTCGCGAGCGGTCACTAGTCGTTAATAATAAGCATAATAATTTATACGGGGTGTTAAAAACTGCTTCTAAAAACAAAAACGAGGCCTTGCTGATGGTGTAGGTACTATTTTTTTTTTCATTAATTGTACCTACAAAATTGCATCTATAATATCAGATTTTGCAAAAAATTCAAATTAAATAGTGTTTTCATTTAATTTTCAATGTAAATAATCGCCCTTGAACCAACAGTTGATGTGTGAGCGATGATTTCAAGCGGCGAATATGGCTTTTCAATCTTTAATAACTTTTTAAATAGAGTTTTCTAGGTATACTGTTAGAGAATTTAGTTGAGACTATTGAGGCTCAAGAATACATGGTTTCAGGCTTTGGAAGTGGTCTTTTTTCACCCGTTATATTTCAAACATTTAAAAACAACATATTATTTATAAACCAACAAAATATTACAAGTATTAAAAATAAGTAAGTATTAATTAATCTATTAATCAATTTATTTTATTAACACTCATGTTAATAGAATTCTTCAAACGTAAGCAATGTATGAAATCGATTTGCGAATTAATTAACTTTTTAATCATAAATCAGTGTATAAAATGATCGATTCCGGATAATGTTGATCTTCTAAACGCGGTAAAGACTGTAAAATGGTTTCATTAAAAACATTATATAGTATAATGTGCACTGTGTTAGTAGTTTTAGTTGGTAAATATATTTTTATGTTTTACTAGTAGGTAACCGCGACTTCGTCTACGATGAAAGTGATTTTCCCGTGGGAATGAGATATATTCCTGAGGTTAAAGTTAGCCTATTTTCATCCCAGGACTATGTCGATTCCAAAATTCATTTAAATCGGTTTAGCTGTTTCGACGTGAAAGTGGAACATACAGACAGACAAACATAAAAATGTTCACATTTATAATATTAGTAAGGATGTAAGGTAACCTACCTCTTTGATTTGCTTTTATTAGAATGATTTTTTTATAAGTCTCACTATACATAATGGCCATTTATCTTTGCCTTTATTTTAATAATTTACTAGCGACCTGCCCTCGCTTCGCAGTGGTATCCATTTTGACATTGAATTGTAGTTCATTTAAAATTACTTTTTTTGTACGTTCTTTTCTTGCAAATCTATTTAAAAAAAGTACCTAGTAGGTACTTTGCTGGCGAAATCGTATTGAAAACCGTAGTTCAGGATTTAGTGGACACATAAACACCTACTTTGCACGATACTTTTAGGTACTACCAATAGCAGATTTATACGTTTAATATGACTAGAACTGGGGATAACATTTTTTTTTTTAAATAGATGTTTCATTAGAAAATGGTACCTAAAATATTTTTCTACAAAATAACGTCTTTAAAGACTAAATGAAATAGGAATCGGTTCACCCAATACAAAGTCTTGAGGAAGCAAACATAAAAAATTAGATCGTTTAACCCTAGAACTACATTTATGCTTCTATACCTTCATATAGTAGTTTATAAAAGAAAAGAAGCAAAATATTTCTTTACTCTTTCTCCCGCTTGATCCTACACATCCTACTAATATTATAAATTAATGTGAAAGTTTGTGAGTATGTGAGGATGTGTGGATGTTTGTAACTCTTTCACGTAAAAACTATTGGACGGATTTGGATGAAACTTTGCAGTAATATAGTTTATACATCAGAATAATACATAGGGTACTTTTTACCGCGGGAAAACTTTTCGTTCCCACGGGAAACCGACTTCCACTCGAACGGAGTCGCGGGCGGCCATTAGTAGTTTATAAAAGAAAAGAAGCAAAATATTACTTTACTCTTTCGCCCGCTTGATCCTACACATTCTAAGTTTTTATTTTACTCCGCTTTTTTTGACAGCAGTGACGTTTCCCGCCAACGCTCTCCGCCTGCAAAATGGCGGACGTAGCGGCGTCCGTTCCGGACAACCTAATGAAAGAAGCATCGATCAGATGCTAGGCCGTGCGTTTACTCCGGCGAGACGCGGGCCGAAGAGGATCACGAATTTCTCGAAAGTGCCGTCGCTTGTAAATAGAAAATAAAATAATTGATATACTTAACCTAGTGCCTTCGCTTATAAATAGAAAATAAAATAATTGATATAACCTAAAATACAGTAGGTAATCGTCGGATATTACTTCAGCTAGCAGTAACTAAAAGAGTTTTTTTATTAAGATTACTGATGAAATAAGTATTTACTCAAACAAACAACTTTAAACCTATATCACTCCTTAGTATTTTTTCAAAACTTATCGAAAAAATAGTAAATAAAAGATTGAATAATTTTATTGAAAAGAACAATTTATTACCTTAAAAATCAGTTTGGGTTCAGGCGCCATAAATCTACTGAATATGCTGAATAAACGTTGTCTCGGAGGGTTTTAGGATCTAACTAAGGCTTTTGACACATTATCAATTCCAATACTATTACAAAAACTTCACTATGCAGGTATACGAGGTTTAGCGCACGACTGGTTTGCAAGTTACCTGAGTAATAGAAAACAAATCCTTCGTGTGGGTTCAGATCATAGTAACATTAATGACAAAAAATTTGGGGTGCCGTAAGGCAGTATTTTGGGACCTACGCTATTCACTATTTATATCATAGATATAATGAGTGTACTCAAAGATTAAGCGGACGTAATATGTTATGCGGATGATACAGTAATTATATTTTCCTCTTCCCCCTCGGACCCCAAAGAGTTTGGTTGTGTGCTTATTATTCTAAATAGTAAAAGAATTAAATCATTTTTAAACTAAATTAATAAAGTGACAAAAATAGGACTGCATAAAACAACAGGAGTCTAACGCTGCATCAAATATCAACCGCTGTACGACGACACAGATGACAGCGGTCTCCGCCCCGTGAGTAACCCAAACTGCATGCCTGGTACCCGGCCTCATCGACGACGGCAATTGCCGCTGCAAGCTGGTCAAGGTCAGCCCCGCCTTCTAACATCTGAGCGAAACAAAACATCGGAAAGGGTGTGTCCGTGCGTACACGCACAGTGGCGCGAAATTTAAATTCGTAATCGTAATACACCTCCTGCTTACTTATGTCGTCCTAATATTTTACGGCAGTTGTATTTGAAACTTTACCTTCAATAACTATTAAATTTTAGAATTTAATAAACCGGTATTTACAATACTATGCCTTTAAACACATGGCTCCACTGGAGACTTATTATCTGTAGGTGATCTTGGTGAAGGAAGTAGCGTCTCGGATATATGCGATAGTGACACACACAGAAGTATTGTTAAAACTCGTCAAAAAAGAAAACGAGACAATGATTCAGCTGAAATCATGGTGGAAGTTCGCAAATTATTTGATGTTTTTACCGAACAACAACACTCTAAAATGAGCAAAATCGTGACGTCTTTAGAGGAAATTAAATCCCAAAGCTGTGATGTACATCAATTTATGGAGATGCTTTCAACTAAATATGACAGTCTTCATTCTGAAATACAAAATCTTAGACAGGAAAGAAAAGATAATTTGGCACATATAAAAACTTTAGAGAACAAGATAGAATACTTGGAACGGCAAACATACTCTACAACAATTGAAATGAGAAACATCCCAAAAGCTCAACACGAAACAAAACAGCAACTCTGTGACTCTGTAAAAAAGGTAGCTCAAGTCCTTGGGGTCTCAGTCAACTCTGACGACATAAAAGATGTTTATAGAGTAACCGGCAAATCTGAATCTTTAAAACCCGTAGTCATTGAATTTACGACAGTCATGAAGAAAGAAAACATTATAAAGAATTTGAAAAAACTTAAGCCGAACGAAAAAATACAAAATTTGAACACAAAACTTCTAAGTGCTGATTCACCAAGCAAACCCATCTTTATATCTGAAAGCTTAACTCCAAAGACTCGGCGACTATATTTTTTGGCGCGTGACTACATAAAATCACACGGGTATGCGTTCTGTTGGACGTCTTACGGAAAAGTTTTTATTCGTATGAAAGAAGGCTCTCCGCAGATTCGAATTGAAGAAGAATCCGATCTTGCTAGAATTAAACATTCAAACACTTGACTAGTATTAAAAGTCTATCAAATAATGTTTTTTATAATTAAATTTTCAATGTATTTCCTAAAAAAGAATTTTAATGTATTTCTCTATGTAAGCTTACACCCAACTAAATTCTACACAAATTACACTAAACAACGAACATATTCATTAATGTACTTGGAGAGATCAAGAATAAACTCAAATTTCATTTATTGTTCACGCCCCAACATTGTTATGGCTATTGCTTGGATTATGAATATCAGCTTTTCTTGTTCTCGGATTCGATAGTCACGAAAATATATCGGAAGGAATCGACTCCTTTTCGGTTGCACATTCTGAATATGTAGAGACTGACAAACTAATTAAAACGGTTTCCTCACTTAAAAATCCATTAAAATTACTTAATCAAAACATAAGGAGTTGTAATCATAACTTTCCCGCTTTCGAAGTTTTCCTTACGAGAACTGCGGTATCCTGGGATATAATGATCTTAACTGAGTGCTGGTTGTCAAAATGTCCGTTTATACCATCCTTACCTGGATATAAATCTTTTTCCACTATGACAAACAGGTCGCAAAATGACGGTCTGATTCTTTACTATAAAGAAAACTTAATGGTTTCGGTGGCTGAACCTCGCTTTGGTGATTCAAATTGCCTGCTGGTATCTGTAAACTCGGACACTTTAGTAGTAGCTATATATCGCTCCCCATCTGTTCATAATATTGATGCTTTTCTGGAATCACTAAATGAGGTATTGGCTGCTAACTCTCATTACAAAAATATTATTGTTACAGGTGATCTCAATATCGACATAACCTACTCATCCATAGATAATCGTGCAAATTCTTATCTCAACCTTTTAGCTTCTCATGGCCTCTTACCAGCGCACTCTCTGCCAACACGTGAAAAAACTTGTCTCGATCACATAATGCTAAAATCGAAAAATAAAGCGCTATGCTATGTAACTAACTCACAAATCACGGATCATGACGCTACAATTTTATATTTATCAGGAACAAGCAAAACAACTAGAGCTCCAAAATTACTAAACAAAATTGATTACCATAGCCTAAAAAGTCATATAGAGCTTTTAGATTTTTCCAACATATACAATTCGAAGGATGTAAATTATGCTACCGATCAATTCATTTCACTAATAACTAAAACAATTGAATCCAATACCTACACCGTTTCAGTCTCTAACAGGAAAAGATTAATTAAACCATGGGTAACTCGAGGCCTGCTAAGATGCCTCAAACATAGAGATAACCTTCATAGAAAGCAGAAAATGAAACCTAACGACAAAGAACTTGAACTTGTATATAAAAGATACAGAAATCACTGCTCCAACGTTATTAAGTCACTTAAAAGAGATTATGAAAAATCTGAGATAAATAAAAATAAGACCAATCCGAAAAAACTATGGAATACTATAAAATCCATCACTAACACAACATCTTCGAGAAGTGAGACACCAGTAGAATTGATAAATAATACTGATGCCAAAGCATCAATTAACTCGATCAATTCATTTTTCTCTACCATAGGTAAACATTTAGCACAAAATATTCATCAATCAAGTCCACCTGTAAATTACTTTAAACATACTCGTCCTATAAATTCCGTAAACTCTTTTGCCCTTGAACTTACAAACGAATCTGAAATTGATTCTCTTATTACGAATTTAAGACCAAATTGTGCTGTAGGTTCAGATGGCATATCTTCAGATTTCATTAAATTGTATAAAAACAAACTTATTCTCCCAATAACATACATTTGCAATCTATCAATTAGCACTAGTGTTTTTCCGACGCAGTTCAAGAATTCTTTTATCCATCCTATTCATAAGTCAGGGGATAGACACTGTGTCAATAACTATAGACCCATTTCCATATTGCCGGCATTATCAAAAATATTAGAAAGACTACTTAATAATAGACTGTCAAATTTCCTGAATAAAAATGGTTTACTCTCAGATCAGCAATTTGGATTTAGAGCCAATAAATCTACAGATCATGCAGTCCATGAACTGACCGAATTTATTGTCTCGAATTTGGACACAAAAAAGAAATCCTTGGCAATATTCTTGGACTTGGCTAAGGCTTTTGACACAGTTTCTATCCCAAGACTGCTCGGAAAGCTCGAGATGATGGGTATTAGAGGTAACCAACTGAAACTGTTTGAAAGTTACCTAAAAAATCGGACACAAAGTGTTAAGATAGGGAATTCTATGAGTGAAAGGACTACAGTGGAATACGGTGTCCCCCAAGGCAGTATATTAGGACCAACTTTATTCCTTATGTACATAAATGATCTCTGTAACCTTAATTTGGGTCAAGCCAGAATCATTTCTTTTGCAGACGATACAGCTTTATTGTTCTCGGGTGACTCCTGGCCAGATGTGTATAACAAGGCTCAACAAGGCTTTAACATCGTATTACATTGGCTTAATACAAATGTTCTGACCTTAAATGTGCAAAAGACCAAATACATGACCTTCTCTTTGAAACTGCCTGATCAACCAAATGCAACAGATTACAATCTTAAAGCTCACACATGTTCATACAGACAGCCTGCATGCGCCTGCCCCAATTTGGAGTATACTCCTAATATCAAATATCTCGGCGTAACAATTGACAACCTGCTGAATTTTCATCTCCATATTGACATTCTTTCTTCAAGATTACGAAAACTTATATACATATTTAAAAACCTAAGGAACGTTGCAGACATAAAAACAATTAGGACTGTTTATTACGCGATATGTCAGAGCCTTCTACTCTATTGCATATCATCTTGGGGCGGTGCGGCAAAATCTTATTTGATGAAGCTTGAAAGAGCTCAGAGGGCAGTCATAAAGGTGGCTCTTTCTCTGCCATATTTTTATCCCACAACAGATCTTTATCAGAATTTCGAGGTTCTAACAGTTAGGAAATTGTTTGTACAGGCAATCATAATAAAAAAACATTGCTCCCTTGAATATGATACTAATCTTGCTTTGAATAGCCGTAGGAAATACAATATATGCCGTATAAAAAGAGTAAATACGACCTTTTGTCAAAAATTTTACTGCTTTCTGGGAGATTACTTATACAATACAGCAAACAAGCTGCTATCAATATATACTCTACCCAAAACCGCCAACAAATCGTCAAAAATGTCGTCCTGTAAGTCAGAGATCTATAAATGGCTGCTCGGGCTAAGCTACCTGGACACTGAAATGCTTTCGACTACTATTAAATAGATAATATGTGACCTTGATCTCTTAGTAACATTCATACTTTCAATGAAACAAGTACTTACCTACATAATTATCACCCTCACAAACTCCATTACACTCATTTTACATACACACCTACTCTACAAATATCCTCTTAAACACACAACTTACACCACATACACACCCACTCTGCTTACATAAATTTTCTAACTACATAAAAATTCAGTAATTTTGTACATGCATGTTTATTTTATTTTTATTATTATTATTTTTCTCATTAAGTTATTATAATTACTCTTTATTTCCTAAATTAAAATTATTTGTCTTGTTTAATGAAAAAATACATTGTAAATGCCTTTTAGGGAAGAGCCTGGAGATTAGTAACACAGGTTGTCCTAGTGCTGACACCAGGCTCTCACATTATATGTTTTCTTGTGATTGAATGATGGAATTGTATTTAAATGTGAGAGCAAATAAATAAAGATTATTATTATTATTAAAAAGATGACTCCTGGGTCAATGTTTCGGATTAAAAGTCATGCTCAACTGGCTTGACCAAAATCTTCTTACTTTGAATAAAAAAAAATGAAATTTCACAAAACAAAGCCCCTTTTGCAAACCACTTTTACTTCTACAACTACATTCTTGCGCTTCTCCTAACCTTAACTCTCCATTCAATTGTAAAGAGAAATTGTAAATAGATAGTACAACAAATATTTAGGAGTAACTTAAGACGAAAACCTTAATTTCAAAAGCCATATTTCAATCTTGTCATCTAGAATACAAAAACCTATAAATATAATCAAAAGTTTAAGGAACTCAGCACAAAAACGAACAATAATCCTTGTGTTCAATGCCTTATGCCAGTCGCTTCTAATTTATCGATTATAGTTTGAGGAGGCTAAGCAAAATCGACATTTATAAATCTTGAAAGAGCTCAGAGAGCCGTAATCGTAAATAAGCGATTTAAGGTATGACACAAACTATTTTTTTAAAGAAATTATATAAGTATATGTTTTAGTAGCTAAGTTAGTCTGTGTAGGGTTTCGCTAAACTAAGAAAAGCCAAAATCACATAGTAACTCCTTTATTCCCCTCACAAAACACCTAAGCCGTCCTCCCCGCAGCCGATGCCCCAAGCTACAATGCAGTTTTCACTGTCGTAAGTATGTATTTCAAAGCTAAGGTGTCGTAAGTGACTTTTGTTGTTCAAACTTTCTTTAAAGGAGCACGATTCGGCGCACTAAGGAACTAAAGCTGTGATTTTTGTTTATTAGAATTTTCGTCGCTAAATTAAGAATTTTAGTAGCTAAATTAGAGTGCATGGAGTTACACTAAACTAAAAAAACAACATAATCATATTAAAAAACTCCTTTATTCCCCACACAAAACACTAAGCCGTCAAGCCGACGACGTTGTAGGTCAGCTCGTAGCCCTTCCCGGTGACTTTGTCGTCGATCCAGTCCCGCATCCGGCCGACGTCGACGTACACGCCGGGCGTGCCGTCCTCGCCGCAGCCGATGCCCCACGCTACTATACCGCGCACACGAAACGATGGCAATGCAGGTTTCATTGTCGTATGTGTTTTAAACTCACCTCCTATACCTAAGTGACTTTTGTTGTTCCAACTGTCTTTTAAACGAGCGCGATTCGTCGCACTGAGTAACTAAAGTTTGGCTTTTGGTAGCTAAATTTGTCTGTGAAGGGTCTTGCTAACCTATTTTGTTATCCTTTTATGTATTAATTATACTGACTTCCTTAACAAATAATAGGTATATTACCAGAACTGCACAAATTGGTTATTCAAGTTCGCGGTTTGGCGCACTATATAACAAAAATTTAGGTTTTAATAGCTTAACTACTGTGTTCATTGAACTAAAAAACAACAAAATCACATAAAAACTCCTTTATTCCCCACACAAAACACTAAGCCGTCAAGCCGACGACGTTGTAGGTCAGCTCGTAGCCCTTCCCGGTGACTTTGTCGTCGATCCAGTCCCGCATCCGGCCGACGTCGACGTACACGCCGGGCGTGCCGTCCTCGCCGCAGCCGATGCCCCACGCTACTATACCGCGCACACGAAACTGATGGCAATGCAGGTTTCATTGTCGTATGTGTTTTAAACTCACCTCCTATACCTAAGTGACTTTTGTTGTTCCAACTGTCTTTTAAAGGAGCGCGATTCGATGCAAAATGTTACTAAAGTATATGTTTTAGTAGCTAAATTAGTCTGTGTAGGGTTTCGCTAAATTAAAAAACTCCAATATCACATAAAAACTCCTTTATTCCCCACACAAAACACTAAGCCGTCCTCCCCGCAGCCAATGCCCCAAGTTGTGTTTTAGTAACTAAATTAGGATTTTGGTCGCTAAATTAAGAATTTTAGTAGCTAAATTTGAGTGCGTGGAGTTACACTTAACTAAAAAAAAGTCAATATCACATAAAAACTCCTTTATTCCCCACACAAAACACTAAGCCGTCAAGCCGACGACGTTGTAGGTCAGCTCGTAGCCCTTCCCGGTGACTTTGTCGTCGATCCAGTCCCGCATCCGGCCGACGTCGACGTACACGCCGGGCGTGCCGTCCTCGCCGCAGCCGATGCCCCACGCTACTATACCGCGCACACGAAACTGATGGCAAAGCAGGTTTCACTGTCGTATGTGTTTTAAACTCACCTTCTATACCTGAGGCCCACTTGCAGGAAACGTTTTAAACCTCGGGTTAACTAACTCAGGTTTAAATGGCGCCACCATCGATTGTAACTACTTCTCATTACAATCGACGGTGGCGCCATTTAAATCTGAGTTAGCTAACCCGAGGTTAAAACGTTTTTCTGCAAGTGGTCCTTAGTGACTTTTGTCGCACTAAGTAACTAAAGTTTGGCTTTTGGCAGCTAAATTTGTCTGTGAAGGGTTTTGCTACCCTATTTTGTGATCCCTTTTTACCTCCTTTCAATTTACCCAATAAAAACACAAAAATCACATAAAAACTCCTTTATTCCCCACACACAACACTAAGCCGTCAAGCCGACGGGCGTGCCGTCCTCGCCGCAGCCGATGCCCCACGCTACTATACCGCACACGAAACTGATGGCAATGCAGGTTTCATTGTCGTATGTGTTTTAAACTCACCTTCTATACCTAAGTGACTTTTGTTGTTCCAACTGTCTTTTAAAGGAGCGCGATTCGTCGCACTAAGTAACTAAAGTTTGGCTTTTGGTCAATTTAAAATTTGTCTGTGAAGGGTTTTGCTAACCTATTTTTAACCGACTTCCAAAAACGGAGGAGGTTCTCAATTCGGCCGGTATATTTTTTGTAATCCCTTTTTACCTCCTTTCAATTTACCCAATAAAAACACGAAAATCACATAAAAACTCCTTTATTCCCCACACACAACACTAAGCCGTCAAGCCGACGGGCGTGCCGTCCTCGCCGCAGCCGAGGCCCCACGCTACTATACCGCGCACACGAAACTGATGGCAATGCAGGTTTCATTGTCGGTTGTATTTCAAACCCAAGTGTCATGAGTGACTTTTGTTGCTCAAACTATGTAAAAGGAGCGCGATTCGGCGCAAAATGTTACAAAGTATATGTTTTAAAAGCTAAATTAGTCTGTGTAGGGTTTCACTTCACTAAAAAAAAGCCAAAATTACATTAAAAACTCCTTTATTTCCCGTACAAAACACTAAGCCGTCAAGCCGACGACGTTGTAGGTCAGCTCGTAGCCCTTCCCGGTGACTTTGTCGTCGATCCAGTCCCGCATCCGGCCGACGTCGACGTACACGCCGGGCGTGCCGTCCTCGCCGCAGCCGATGCCCCGCGCTACTATACCGCGCACACGACACTGATGGCAATGCAGGCTTCATTGTCGGTTGTATTTCAAAGTCAAGTACCATGAGTGACTTTTGTTGTTCCAACTGTCTTTTAAAGGAGCGCGATTCGTCGCACTAAGTAACTAAAGTTTGGCTTTTAGTAGCTAAATTTGTCTGTAAAGGGTTTTGCTAACCTATTTTGTAATGCCTTTTTACCTCCTTTCAATTTACCCAATAAAAACACGAAAATCACATAAAAACTCCTTTATTCCCCACACAAAACACTAAGCCGTCAAGCCGACGACGTTGTAGGTCAGCTCGTAGCCCTTCCCGGTGACTTTGTCGTCGATCCAAACCCGCATCCGGCCGACGTCGACGTACACGCCGGGCGTGCCGTCCTCGCCGCAGCCGATGCCCCACGCTACTATACCGCGCACACGAAACTGATGGCAATGCAGCTTTCATTGTCGTATGTGTTTTAAACTCACCTCCTATACCTAAGTGACTTTTGTTGTTCCAACTGTCTTTTAAAGGAGCGCGATTCGGCGCAAAATGTTACTAAAGTAAATGTTTTAGTAGCTAAATTAGTCTGTGTAGGGTTTCGCTAAACTAAAAAACTCCAATATCACATAAAAACTCCTTTATTCCCCACACAAAACACTAAGCCGTCCTCCCCGCAGCCGATGCCCCAAGTTGTGTTTTAGTAACTAAATTAGGATTTTGGTCGCTAAATTAAGAATTTTAGTAGCTAAATTTGAGTGCGTGGAGTTACACTTAACTAAAAAAAAGTCAATATCACATAAAAACTCCTTTATTCCCCACACAAAACACTAAGCCGTCAAGCCGACGACGTTGTAGGTCAGCTCGTAGCCCTTCCCGGTGACTTTGTCGTCGATCCAGTCCCGCATCCGGCCGACGTCGACGTACACGCCGGGCGTGCCGTCCTCGCCGCAGCCGATGCCCCACGCTACTATACCGCGCACACGAAACTGATGGCAATGCAGCTTTCATTGTCGTATGTGTTTTAAACTCACCTCCTATACCTAAGTGACTTTTGTTGTTCCAACTGTCTTTTAAAGGAGCGCGATTCGGCGCAAAATGTTACTAAAGTAAATGTTTTAGTAGCTAAATTAGTCTGTGTAGGGTTTCGCTAAACTAAAAAACTCCAATATCACATAAAAACTCCTTTATTCCCCACACAAAACACTAAGCCGTCCTCCCCGCAGCCGATGCCCCAAGTTGTGTTTTAGTAACTAAATTAGGATTTTGGTCGCTAAATTAAGAATTTTAGTAGCTAAATTTGAGTGCGTGGAGTTACACTTAACTAAAAAAAAGTCAATATCACATAAAAACTCCTTTATTCCCCACACAAAACACTAAGCCGTCAAGCCGACGACGTTGTAGGTCAGCTCGTAGCCCTTCCCGGTGACTTTGTCGTCGATCCAGTCCCGCATCCGGCCGACGTCGACGTACACGCCGGGCGTGCCGTCCTCGCCGCAGCCGATGCCCCACGCTACTATACCGCGCACACGAAACTGATGGCAATGCAGGTTTCATTGTCGGTTGTATTTCAAAGCCAAGTGTCATGAGTGACTTTTGTTGTTCAAACTATCTAAAATGAGCGCGATTCGTCGCACTAAGTAACTAAAGTTTGGCTTTTGGTAGCTAAATTTGTCTGTGAAGGGTTTTGCTAACCTATTTTTAACCGACTTCCAAAAACGGAGGAGGTTCTCAATTCGGCCGGTATTTTTTTTGTAATTTCTTTTTACCTCCTTTCAATTGACCCAATAAAAACACCATAATCACATAATAACTCCTTTATTCCCCACACAAAACACTAAGCCGTCAAGCCGACGACGTTGTAGGTCAGCTCGTAGCCCTTCCCGGTGACTTTGTCGTCGATCCAGTCGCGCATCCGGCCGACGTCGACGTACACGCCGGGCGTGCCGTCCTCGCCGCAGCCGATGCCCCACGCTACTATGCCGCTTTGGACGTAGCGGTTTTCTTCGAACTGTGTAGGAAATATAATCTTTTATATACAAGGTGTAAGCAGAGCATTTCCGAAGGACGAAACCAGAGATGTTAGGGAGCTCCGTAACCGTAACCGAAGTTATCGGATATCCGATATAAAACAATATCCGTATCCGTAATCGAATCCGAAATAAAAGTTTATTTGAATCAAGTCATGACAAGTTGTTTTGCCGCGCGGTGGATGACTAGGGAATTTTGATGACAAAGAAATAGAAATTCCTTCAAAATCTAATATCCGAAACCAAAATTATCCGAAACTAACGGATATTCCGAAATTATTTCATATCCGTATCCCTATGCGGTATAATAATAATAATTCTAATATCTGTATCCAATCCGTATCCGAAATTTTATATCCATAAAATCCCTTAATGAAACCATGTATTATTGAGCCTTGCCCCTCCAGCAATATGCAGTTTACGTTTTCGGAAGCAGTGTTTTTAACACCTGTTTGAGTTTCATTGAGCTGATTAATGGGAGATTTTATCATGGGACACTCGAATGTCATTGAATTAGTGACGATGTATTGCAATATTTAAAATACCGGCCATGATTCTGAAAACCAATTTACTAAACCTAATTGCTATCTCTTTCCCAATATTACTCTTTATAACAAGGAGTAATAGTATTACAAAATTAAGCCCTAAAGCATTGTAAAATATTACAAATCCGTTAAGGACTAGCTGGAACGTGGCTAAATGAACACAAAAATTAAATGGGTTAGGACAAAAATTGACCGTTATTCCAGATCTCACCTCAATAGGACAAACAAGCGGCGACCCCCCGTCCCCCTTGCACGTGTCTTGTTTGTCCCCCCCCGCGCACATGAACGTGGGATGCAACTCGAAGTACCGGCCGAGGCGGGTCTTGCGCAGCTCGCGTTGACAGGTCGCGCGGTCTACCACTGGCAGTTCCACCTGTTTTAAAAATTGAGTATTGTGTAAATATAAAATAACTGTTCTTTTTGGTTAATGGAAATTGAGGTTCTTTTTTCGGGTGATGAATATGCCTTTGCGGCACATATTAATTTGGTATCAAAGGTTTTGGGAACAGCTTTTTAAGGCCTCTGAAGTGGTTTGTGTAAGGCCACCTTACCATCAGAATTTGTCCAGCCGCCTAATGAGACCTAACTACTAGTGATGCAACTAATACCACTTTTACGAATACGAATAGCATTTTCACTATTTTGCGAATACGAATACGAATAGTTACAAATATATTAAAACATCTGAGAAAAATTACTATTTTTTTAATTTAATAATCAAAAGCCACTACTGGCAAATTTTCAAAAAACCCAATTTGCGTAAATTATTAGGTGTTAAACGATTTCTTTTTTCTGTTTGTTTATTTCCAGCTAAAGAAAAAGTCTTTCAGACGATACAGTAGTCGGTTTTGGTGAAAATTATTTCTGGGCCAATCTTTTCAGTGTCGGAAAATGAACATCTTGTCGCCAAAAATGCCTTCAGATGGCAATCAATTTGGCAGTGCGTGTTTTGATGCATGTATTTCTGAATTAAAGATGCGTTCCGTTTTACATAAATTAATTGTACCAATATTGTTATCATATTCGGCGATTATGTGATATTCGGCGAATACGAATATTCGTATTCGTATTCGTTGCATCTCTTACTACCCACAACTACACAGGCATAAACCCTGTTTCCCCACTCACCTTCTTCATGATGACCTGGTACCGCCCGGCCTTGTCGAACTTGTCCTTGCCCCATCCGGAAGCGAAGCAGCGCGTGCCGGCCGCGACCCGCGCCCCCTGCGGCGGCAGACACGCCACGCCCACGTTTGGGGCCAGATCCATGGGGGCGGACAGGAAGAGGACCGCGATGTCGTAGAAGAGGTTGCCTGGGGATCAATATTGGTGTGAGCAGTCGTCATGATCATAATGTGTTTTATCGTCATAATCTTAATCATCATAAGGTAACGGAACCTATTACGACGTTGGACCAATTATGGTTTTTCATCGACATTTCTTCAAAAATAAATAGCTTGGTAAATTATTTTATTGAAATAGCAACTGTAATCAGTCATGCCAGTATTCAAGGTGCTATGGAATCAAATTTAAGGGCTATCCGCAATTTAGTTTTCGACAATAGCCCTTTTTCCAGACGTAGGAATTTTTATTTCAAAATTTTAGAATTTCTTACGAGGATCGCGCCGCAAATAGGTACATTCATAAGCTTTTTAAATGACATGAGCAACTGTGTTGTTAATTATTGTAATTATGGGTGGAACCATTGGTAACAAAAGTTTAATAAAACACTGCAACATAAAACCCCAATGGAATTGTACACTTATTTTTTTTCAAAATTCATAATTGTATCTGGTTATATGCTTGGACCCAATTATGAAGTTACGTTCAATCAGTGTATTTTTGAAATATTTTTTTTTCATCTTGTACTTGAATGCTAGTAAACTGTTTTTAAACGAGCAGCAAATGAAGCGTCTGTACCCAATTGTCAATATTTTGTGTATATTTAGGCGTCCGATATCAGACTGCCATAATTGGAGTTTGACAGAGGGTATATTTAATTAAGATTATTTTGATGAAACTAGTAATAATCTTATTTTAAGAATCGAAAACTTATTCTTAAAGACACCACTTATCACCGTGCAAATCCCCAGAAACGTGTAAAGTAAAACGTATAAATTATAGAGCAAAAACGAAAAAAGAATCCTTATAACTTCCATATTTGGGTATTCTACCTTAATTGTCATTAAAATATAGTATAAAGCAAAATGGGTATTCCTGTTTGTTTATAGGTATGTTTGTCTTTACTCCTTCTAAACCATGTAGCGGAATTGGTAAGTATAGTTCATTCCGAAAAAGTGTTTCTTAAGTTTAAAATTCAACAGTTCGTGGACAAAAATTACACCACGAAGCTTGGGCGGGTCACTAATAATAAATAAATCTCCAGTTTATGCATTTACCCTTCACACCGTTGGTAACAAAATGAATGACCATCACGTTAACAAGTCAACAAGACTAATCATCCTCTACTCACTCACCTTTATTAAAGTCCTTATGCACCTCCACACTGGCCACATCTCTATCCTGGTACGGGTATATCTCCTTCTTGGTCTGCGTGTCCCTCTCGCCGGCTCTAACCCTCAATGTCTTTGTGGAGTGCACGTAGTGTATGAACGAGCGATTCATACAAGTCGCTAGATGATCTACGCTAATGATCTCACCTTTGTTGTAGTCCTTATGAACCTCACCTTTAATAACGTCCTTATGAGACTCACTTTTAAGAGACTCACCTTTATTAAAGTCCTTATGCACCTCCACACTCGCCACATCTCTATCCTGGTACGGGTATATCTCCTTCTTGGTCTGCGTGTCCCACTCGCCGGCTCTAACCCGCAGTGTCTTCGTGGAGTGCACGTAGTGTATGAACGAGCGCTTTATACAACAAGTCGCTAGATGATCTACGCTAATGATCTCACCTTTGTTTAAGTCCTTATGAACCTCACCTTTACTAACGTCCTTATAAGACTCACCCTTATTAAAGTCCTCATGAACCTCACCTTTATGAGACTCACCTTTATTAAAGTCCTTATGCACCTCACCTTTATGAGACTCACCTTTATTAAAGTCCTTATGCACCTCCACACTGGCCACATCTCTATCTTGGTACGGGTATATCTCCTTCTTGGTCTGCGTGTCCCACTCGCCGGCCCTAACCCGCAACGTCTTCGTGGCATGCACATAGTGTATAAACGAGTGCTTTATACAACAAGTCGCTTAATGATCTACGCTAATGAACTCACCTTTGTTTAAGTCCTTATGAATCTCACCTTTATTAAAGTCCTTATGCACCTCACCTTTATGAGACTCACCTTTATTAAAGTCCTTATGCACCTCCACACTGGCCACATCTCTATCCTGGTACGGGTATATCTCCTTCTTGGTCTGCGTGTCCCACTCGCCGGCTCTAACCCGCAGTGTCTTCGTGGAGTGCACGTAGTGTATGAGCGAGCGATTCATACAACTTGTCGCTAAATTACCTACGCTAATGAACTCACCTTTCTTGTAGTCCTTATGAACCACACCATTACTAACGTCCTTATGAGACTCACCCTTATTCAAGTCCTTATGATTCTCACCTTTATGAGACTCACCTTTATTAAAGTCCTCATGAACCTCAACTTTATGAGACTCACCTTTATTAAAGTCCTCATGAACCTCACCTTTATGAGACTCACCTTTATTAAAGTCCTTATGCACCTCCACACTGGCCACATCTCTATCCTGGTACGGGTATATCTCCTTCTTGGTCTGCGTGTCCCACTCGCCGGCTCTGACCCTCAACGTCTTGGTGGCGTGAACGTAGTGTATGAACGAGCGATTTATACAAGTCGCTTAATTAGCTACGCTAATGAACTCACCTTTGTTGTAGTCCTTATGAACCTCACCTTTACTAACGTCCTTATGAACCTAACCTTTATTAAAGTCCTCATGAACCTCACCTTTATGAGACTCACCTTTATTAAAGTCCTCATGAACCTCACCTTTATGAGACTCACCTTTATTAAAGTCCTTATGCACCTCCACACTCGCCACATCTCTATCCTGGTACGGGTATATCTCCTTCTTGGTCTGCGTGTCCCACTCGCCGGCTCTGACCCTCAATGTCTTGGTGGCGTGGACGTAGTGTGCGGCAGTGAGCACGACCCGCGGGTGTATGAGCGAGCCGCCGCCGACGTACACGTTCAGAAGCTGCCCGGTCGGGTCGTTGTCGTTTATGGGCTCTAGACTGGGGGGTAAGTTTAAATAGGTAAGTGGAAAAAAAGGTCTGGAGAGGAAAAAGTGTGTAAACTAGAGGGTAAAGGTTAAATGTTATACAGGGTTATTTTTAATTAGCGCATCACTTCTTGCAGGCGGCTTCCCTACATCAATCCCAATAACATTTGTTCTACGACTTATTGCAAAACTTAATAATTAACCCAAAAACAAAAAAACAAAAACAAATTTGCGCGCTCTGTTATTTATAACTCTGTATTTTGTAAGAAGTACTAAACCGACTTCACCCCCTCCGTCGCCCGCACGCCCACCACGCTGCTAGTTGCGTGCGCGTAGAGTATTGTACCGTTCAGAGGTATCTAATAAATTGATATGGAAAAACTTATTTTTTTTAAATAGTAATTTTAATTAGTCATTGGTTAAATGTTGTTGGGATTGATGTAGAAAAGCTGCCTACAAGGGGTGATGCGCTAATTAGAAATAACCCTGTATAAATAAATAAATACCTACCCTACGAATTATAACTTTATTGTGTGACTGTTTAAAGAATATGTTGTTGTTTTTGGTTAATAACGTGATTGAAGCAGACCTACGTTTTAAGTAATCCTACTAATATTATAAACGTGAAAGTTTGTGAGTATTGATGTATGGATATTTGTTACTTTTTCACGTAAAAATTGGATAGATTTTGATGGATGGATTTTGATGAACATTTACAGTAATATAGGGTTTACATCAGAATAACATATAGTTAGGGTACTTTTTACCGCTTACATCGTTACTTTTATTTAAATATCAAACCTATGTTTTACATAATCGGGCTTCTAAAAATGCTAGAGTTAGTGTTTATATTTCTGACGTAAGAAAGAACATTGTAACATTATTGTTTCATGATTGGAATAAAGAACATTTTTTTAAACGTACCTAACTCTAATTATAAATGCAGGTTAAAAATGTGTATATCATAAATCTCGCCTTAAAAATTAAACCCCCTAATTCATAATCGCACTTTAAGCCTATATAAGTTAAAACATGTCTTGTCACTAATTTTACATTTACGTAAAAGAACTGCTTCCGAAAACAAGAACTGGGCATTGCAGGAGGGTTATACTGGTTACGTTTTGAGCAAAAAAAAATGTTTTTA
The DNA here is from genome assembly GCA_916618145.1 of Emmelina monodactyla. NCBI lineage: Eukaryota > Metazoa > Arthropoda > Insecta > Lepidoptera > Pterophoridae > Emmelina > Emmelina monodactyla. Next base: position 3,780,071 of record OU745296.1, read on the forward strand.
TGATTAACAGAAGAAAACATTTTTTACGTAATTGTACAAAATTGCATTAATACTATCAAATTTTGCGATGATTTCAAATGAAATTTGGTTTTAATTTAAGGTAAATAATCGCACCTGAACCAACAGTTGTTGTGTGAGCGATGATTTCAAGCGCCGAATATGACTTTTCAATCCTTAATAACTTTTTAAAATTGGGTTTTCTGTTAGGTACTGATAATGAATTAAGTTACTATTGAGGCTCCAGAATACATGGTTTCAAGCTTCGGAAGTGGTCTTTTTACACCCGTTTTCATAACTCACGTGAGTACAGCAACCATCCACGGGAATTCTCCAAACTTAGCTTCTCCCATGACGTCGCCTGTTGTCTTGAAGCCAACGCCATCTGGGTTTCGGTAGCCGCAACCGGTCGGCTGAAAATATAGAATAATAGATGCTAATCGGTTCACTTGTCTTTGTGTGGAAGAGTAACTAACACACATTCACACAAACTTACAAACAATTAAAATATTAGTAGAAGAATACTGCAGCGCAAGTACGGAACTCGCGTTGAAAAATCTGTCGGTCGACAAAACAGTTAAATTGATTGATGAAAGTTGATAGATTGGTCTATTTGAGGATAAGTTTTTCTTCCTAGCTAATGTCAGTTTGACAGTTTATCGACCACATCTACAAGGATTGGTAAATTTTGTCAACATTAACTATCAAATTCTACAATCACGAGGAACCGTACTTCCACCGCAGCTAAGCGATTTGTAAGTTAAGTTTAATTTATGCTTTCCGAATCGAACCCCATCTGTTTTTTAGAGTGGTAGAGTCTAGCTGTAGGCTCTGTCTGCAGCGATCACTGGGCTGACTCGACCGGTGAAATACCACCGTCGCACAGAAAACCGACGTGAAGTAGGGACGATGTTCCTGCGTTTCGTTCGGTGAGTGCGATATCCGGTGCCCAATTTCTCATAGACCAGCAACGCACCCTCAATGCATATGTAATTGTGGGTGTATATGGGCGGCGGTGATCACTTACCATCAGGTGACCCGCATGCTCGTTTGCTCCCTATTTTATATTAAAAAAAAAGGTATACTCACAGCAGGCACCGGCGGTGGGGCTGGCGTGATGGGGTCGTCCGGAGGACGTACATCATCAACCAGACAGCAAGTGTCCATGTACGACTCACAGGGGCCGTCTTGAGCACTGGAACATATTTTATACTTGTTGTAAAAGACTGATTTTAAGATAGATAAGTTCTAGGCCAAATTACCAATAAAAAAATTACGCAAGTCCTTAATTTTTTATTGAGATAAAATTTTGTTTAGTTATTGACACAATTTCTAACATAATATAGGTAGGATATAAATTTAAAATTCTTTTTAATAGAACAAGAATTAATTGATTGAAAATTTTACAGTGAGAAACGAGTTATGTGGAATAAGTTGCATTTGAATTTAATGCTGCGGTTACAATGAAAACAAAGGGAAAATCTGGATCAAAAAATAACCATTGCAGAGAAGCTCCGAAATTTCCTTAAAATATGCATCCTACTAATATTATAAACGTGAAAGTTTGCGAGTACGGATGGATGTATGGATGTTTGTTACTCTTTCACGTAAAAACTACCGAACGGATTTTGATGAAACTGTATAGTAATATAGGTTGTACATCAGAATAACATATAGGGTACTCTTTACCGCGGGAAAACTTATCATTCCCACGGGAAACCGACTTCCACGCGAACGGAGTCGCGGGCGGCCACTAGTCTTTCATAAATCTGAACAATGTAAGTATTTAGTAAATCTATCTGCATGCAGCAAAATCTTATTCTAGGTTAGTAAATCGCCACGATTCGAAATAATTAACTAAAACCAAAATTTATCGGTCCTCTACTTAAGCTTGGTGCATAAATGAAGCTTAAATATTACGCCTAATGACAATAACAATCCTTAATTTAGTAAGGTATTAAGTGCAACCACCACCATAATCATTTTGTTTTTTCTTTATAAGTGCAATAAAGCTTCAGTATTCTTACTTTATTGTATTAGACGGACAAAAATATTTTAGTTTAGTTAATCGTACATTTTCGGAATCGTGACATACGGGGTGTAAAAGAACTGCTTCCGGTAACAAAAACTGGGCATTGCTGGAGGGGTACTGGATACGTTTTTAACAAAAAAAAATATTTTTATGATTAACAGAATTTTTTTTTTTACGTTATTGTACAAAATTGCTAAATTGAGTTTTCTAAGTATACTGTTAGTGAATTTAGTTACTATTGAGTATTGCGGCTCCAGAATACATGGTTTCAGGCTTCGGAAGTGGTCTTTTTACACCCGTAATATCTCTGATAAATAGAGTGTTGTACAGTTAGTACCGTATATCAATTAATCCTTGCCCATCTTTGATTGCGGTGTTGTTCTCGCTATTGCAAAGGTAATAAGGTAGACATTCGCCTGTCACGCCGCTGTCGGTTTTGCAGGTCTTGTCTTTGTCTGGAAAAAAGAAAAATAAAAGCATTTGAATCTTCAATGATGATATTGAATGCGAGGCACGATTTTTGTTTGAATACAAATTAAGATGTAGCTATATGACGCAGAATGTACCTAACGCTTGACATTTACTAAAATACTTAAATATAAAAAAAAACTTTAATACTTAAGTAATGATTAGCAGAAAACCCAAATGTTTATTTGAACCAAGTAAAAGAGTGACTAATGTACGTTTTTACCTCGTACCAAATACTTATGTTATAAGGAAAATATTAATTCATTTTACCTAGGTATATAGGTTTTACCTTCTTAATCATTAAAAGTCTATTAGTAAACAACCAAGTTACCTAGTTCTAGTAATCATCACATAAGTATTCATATTTGTTAAGGAAGTTAGTAGATATTAATAGAAGGTATAATTAGGGCAAATAGTTACTGACGTGAAGTATCTATTTGCCTATTTTATATGTAAACAAATACTCAACTACATCTGTTTTATATCTAAGAAACAAAAATATGAGTCATAGTAAAGCTTATACAAAAAAAGGCTTTTTACAACGTTTATTTCTATAAATATTTGATGTTGATTTATACTTAACCTAAGAACAGTGTTTATATGTGGTTTTGTTAAGCAATTACTTACCTATGCTACCATCTTACAATATCTCCGATACGACGTATACCAACAGTTGGAATCATTCGCATAAATCAGTGCTGGAAATACTGTTTGTTTCATTCAGCGTCTAAGAATCGAAATTGATGTACCTACTTTGTGTATGCCTTTAAACCTAGATTTATATTGGTCAAATACCTACAAAATTGCCTAATATTATTTGCCTATTACATTGTGCATTGTATATACTCAGTCTATTATTATTCCTGCTAAAAGAAGTTCATTGTAGTTGTAGTCCAAGTCAGTTGTAGAGTGGTAGAGTCTAGCTGAAGGCTCTGTCTGCAGCGATTACTGGGCTGACTCGACCGGTGAAATACCACCGTCGCACAGAAAACCGACGTGAAGCAGGGACGATGTTTCTGCGTTTCGTTCGGTGAGTGCGATATCTGGTGCCCAATTTTCTCAAAGGCCAGCAACGCACCCTCAATGCATGTGCAATTGTGGGTGTTTATGGGCGGCGGTGATCACTTACCATCACGTGACCCACTTGCTCGTTTGCTAGGTACCCTCATAAAAGAAGTCCATAAAACCTACCATCTCCCGCCCTCGGTGGCGGCACGATAGTCGACGGCGACACGATTGTGGCTTGCGTCGTCGCCGGCGCAGCCGTGGCCTGCCCCGCGGCCGGCGGGGGGGTCCCGAACAAGCCTTGCAGCACGGACTCGAGGTCGCCGCCTTGCTTGTCCTGGGCGATGGCGGATGAGAGCAGCAGCAGGGGTAGGAGTTTGTACATCTGGGGATGGGGGGCTTCATTATTATCATCATTATCATGATCATCATTATCATTATCATCATTAGCATTATCATCATTATCATTATCATTACATAGTATAAATCCAAGTCGCTAATTCTGTCTGTTTGTATGTTTGACTGCTAACTCCTCCTAAACCAGTTGAGGGATTTTAATGCGGTTTTTCACCATCCTTTAGGTATTTTTATCATTTAAATTTGTAAATAAAGAACATTTAGAAAAAGTTTATTTAAGTTAGCCAAAATTTAATATTTCTGAGCAAGTCAGCCAAAATTATACCATTGCGAAGCGTGGGCGGGTCACTAGTAGGTATTATTATACGATTAAAAACAAAGCAGTTTAAAAACTTTCGTTTATATACAGACAAACTAGGAAAATTAAAATTTTGGTCATGATCTTGAGGCATTGCAAGTAATTTAGGATCGTCTTCAAAAATGTGCTGAAGTAAATTTTAAGATGATTTGTACTTATATTAATTAGTAAGTGGAATAAACCTATCGATCATTTTCGGTGAAAACTTTTACAGTTAAGTTTAGTTTTAGATCATTAATTCTGAATTACTCAACAAAGTAAGTTCCTCTTTCCACCGGGAAAATTCATCTATCCGTCGCTAAGACCACAAGGCGAAAAGCTTCCGACTACCTAACTTAAATTAATATTTTTCAGTTCCATATTATCATTATTTGTGCATGTAAAACATAGCTTTCATAATTTATTGTTACAAAATTCCGAAGGTTAAAATCCTAGCGTAAAAACATGGCCCGCATTGAAAAAATAACTGTCCCACATTCAAATTATTGAAACCAAGGATTTCGCAAAAGGGGAAACCCCAATATGCAATTAAAGCAGCAATTGACCCGACCACTGATGTCATTGTACACATAATGTTGTTTTTTATATTTGATCCTGTTTTTAATAAACAGGTATTTCTTGTCTTTAAGGTTTGTATTTTTATCTTTTTATCGTTAAAAACTGTTAAGGCAGACTGTTATTGGAAAAAGCGATTGGGTGGATGTCAAGACTCCGTTTTTAAATGTTTTATTTAAATATTTACAGTTTTTTGAAAGGTATACTCGATTAAAACGTACACATCTATCTAATCCTAAAATATAATTAGCTTTACAACTAGTAGGTAGGTAGTAGGAAGAATATAAGTAGGTAAGTAATTAAGGCAATGTAGATACCCTAGTCTTAAAATATGGGGCATAATCCTACTAATATTATGAACGTGAAAGTTTGTGAGTATGGATGTATGAATGGATGTTTGTTACTCTTTCACGCAAAAACTTCTAGATGGATTTTGATGAAACTCTACAGTAATATAGGTTATACATCAGAATAACATATAGGGTACTTTTTACCGCGGGAAAACTACTCATTCTCACGGGAAACCGACTTCCACGCGAACGGAGTCGCGGGCGGCCACTTGTTAGTAATAAAATTAGATCCAAATAAGTATTAATCATTATCGTTGGTTATAAAGTTCATGAGCAGTTCTATTTTAGATTAATAAATAGAGAATAGATTAAAAGGAATGTGGCCTTAAATTGTTTGTAGAAAGTTCATCTTATACCTACCTACTTACGAAACATGTTTTGGCTTCAATAATACAAATTGCAAAATTGAAATTACTTTTTCTTATAGGTACGGGGTGTAAAAACGAAAAGTGAGTTTTGCTGGAGCTTTGTTATATTACTATAGATCTAATGGTTCCAGCAAATTAAATTTCTTTTTTTTATACTTTTGTTTAAGACAACTGCGATGCAAGCGGCGCATCACATAAATTAAGCAGACTACCTGTGTCTATCGCACTTGCAGACATAACGGGTGTAAAAAACCACTTCCGATGCCTGAAACCACGTATTCTTGAGCCTAAGTAAATAGTAACTAAATTCACTAACAGTATACCCAGAAAACCTTAGTGCAAGAATATCCAGTAAAGCTCAAAAATAAAGTTTCTAGTTTCTAACTTAAAAAATTACGAACTTCCAGACCAACTTTCAACCCCTATTACCTCCCTTATAGGTTAAAAATTCCAGAATTCCTTCCTTAGTGGGTGACTCCTTGATTAAATGACCCTAATTACTTAATTTCACGACCCTAACTTAAATAGTTTAATATGATGAATCACTCAGTCAGTCAGGACTCGTTATTTTATAAGTATAGATGTAAATAATTAGGTATATACCCTATTCACCATTTTTATATTATAATTTTAAATAAATATCTAACAGTAAACATTTTAAGAAAAGGATTGCAAATTTAAATATTTATGAAGTGCTTAACGTTTGGTAGGTTCTTCCCCTGGTAAACAACTTATGTGTCAGTTGTTTATTAATAGGTATTAAAAGTATCTAACTATCATGATATTTATTCTCTCTATCTTTGTTTAAAACCTATTTTATTGACATTTACTTTTGTTTTTGGTTTTAATTTGTTGGCTAAGGCATAATCCGTTAAATATTGGTACAAACAAAATCAAGTAGGTACAGAAAAGTTTTAAATTAATCACACTAGGATGTAGTATACCAACATAGGTAATTATTAGTTTTTAAAACATTAATTGTTTACTTCAAGTGTTTTTTTTATGTTTTACTCGGAATTGATGCTGAGGCATCAACATAATGCAATAATTTGTTGTTTTATGACCTTCAAATCAAAAACCGGTAATAGGCAGGTAAGAAATAGGTAATTAAACACAACTAAATTAACTACCCACTTACTAGACAAAAGATTCAAAATGAGTGATAATGAATTGTTTTTAGACATATTCATAAATAAACAACTATTATCTACGATATGTTTACATAAGCTTTATAGCTTAGCACTTCTGCCTATGAATAAAAAAAAACAAACCTTAGCTAGCTGCCCCGCGATTCCAAATTCGAAAATTCTTTTTACTTTTTAATAATGCACATCACAAAGCACTGGCCACTGTCCTGCGAATGTTAACTCGTGCGGCGTTCGAAGCAAACTAGTTTATAATATTTATTTTAACGTTTTTCCCGTATAACAAGGTTAATGGCGTCAGACTAGTGACGATCTTACGACCTTACTGTCTGATAACTTATCGAGTAGTGATGGGACAGGTTTTTGTTTTTATTTGAATAAAAAAGGCAAATTTTTGCCTGAAGAATTGAAAAAGCTACGCATTCAATTTATTATAAAGAAATAGGCCAGAACAAGTAGCGAAATAGCAGCTACCTTCATACAATCCTGAAAAAAAAAATGGTTAAGTATTATTTATTTTTTTACATTACCCTAAAGAAAATATCAAAAATATATTTATTTCTGAAATGCGATAGGCAACTAAGGATTAAAAAAACATTTATCTTAGATGGACTTACCTCCAAACTTAACATGTCGTGATTAGAAAGTAAATTTTAAAATACCGCTAGATACCTACCTACGCCTAAATAAAATCTACCTTATAACTTTTTGCACCAACCAATAGGTAACTACAGTAGAAAAAAACTATTAGAAATCCCTACTTCCCTACTAATATTATCAATGCGAAAGTAACTCTGTCTGTCTGTCTGTCTGTTACGCTTTCACGCCTAAACCACTGAACCGATTTTGATGAAATTTGGTATGAAGAAAGAACTGAACTTGGGAAAGGACATAGGGTACTTTTTACCGCGGGAAAACTTCTCATTCCCACGGGAATCCGACTTCTACGCGAACGGAGTCGCGGGCGGCCACTAGTATCTTTATAAAGCAGCAAATTTTAAGAAATAGGTACCTAATAAGATCTCCAAGTTACGAAATCATAATCATGAAACTAAATACACCTCTGACCTATTGTAAACAATTTTATCGTTGAGATAGGCAAATTGACTATTATTAAGAACATGATGTTAAGAAAGTACTTACCTAAATATGAACTCATATCTACAGCTCGTGTGGGACTGAAAATAGGCACCGTGAACTGCAATATGTTTTACTAGTGGCCGCCCGCGACTCCGTTCGCGTGGAAGTCGGTTTCCCGTGGGAATGAGAAGTTTTCCCGCGGTAAAAAGTACCCTATGTGTTATTCTTATGTATAACCTACATTACTGTAAAGTTTCATCTAAATCCGTCCAGTAGTTTTTACGTGAAAGAGTAACAAACATCCATACATCCTCACTAACTTTCACGTTTACAATATTACTCGTAGCTCGCGTAGTTTCAGTTCTAGGCACAGTGAAACTGCAATGTTTTATTTAAAAAAAATAGTATTTCGTTTTAAAATAAGGTTTGTACAATTGATACCTACTTGGTTCTACACAAAATAGGCGCCAAATGGTTCCGCAAAATAGCTAAGTACCTACTTAACTTTAAAAAAGGGTCGCATATCTAGTTAGTTGGTGCGGTAGTCTGGAGATTTATATACCTAAGTCAAAATCACTTTAATTATGTATTCTGTTTCCAATTAGGTAGATATTATTAAAAAAGACAGAAAAAGCAAAGAAATCGACTAGTACAGCCAACATTGAATACCTACCTATATTATAAATTATTACTAGCTTTGCCCGCGGCTTTGCATGCGTTAAATTCGGAGTAAACCCCCTTTTCCTATACTGTCTTTATATACATTTAAACCTTCCTCTTCAATTACACTTTCTATTAAAAAAAACGCATCAAAATCCGTTGCGTAGTTATAAAGATTTAATCATACATAGGGACAGAGAAATCGACTTTGTTTTATACCAAGTACGTAGTGAAGATACTGTAGGTATTAGTTACTCTTTAAAACCCGTTTAGATTCAATGTAATAATAATCATAGCGTAACTCCAACTAGATTTTACATTTAAACCTATGATTTAAAATCTAGATTAGACTAATCTTAAACTAAAGTTCTTTACTAAACAGCATTAGTGACCAAAACACCTAGGTACTTTTTAATCGCCTGACCAAAATAAACGAAACAAGGTTAAAATAAAATCATTCAAATGTGTTTTTATAATATTTATTTTCATTGTTACAAATAATGCAACGCCGTTCTCTGCCTGCCTGGTTTCTTTGGGTCCACCCGTACATTATGTTGACTCAGCATATGGCTGGCCCATACATATCTTTTACTAAATTCCTTATAACATTGTACACATTGATACCTGAAATAAAATAAAAATTAAAAAATAAAATATAACGTTGAAAAACCAGCCTTAAATTCGATAACATATTCTACACTTGTGATATTATAAATGTTAATTTTGTAAGTTTGGATGTTTGTAACTCAATCATGCAAAAACGGCTGGTTTAATTTAGATGAAGTTTTGAACAAATATAGATTGTAAGAAAAAAAAAGCAAACGGTTTGCCAATTAAAAAAAAAGAAATGATATGGGTAGACAACCACTTAGGGGTATGAAAAATAGATAGTAGCCGATTCTCAGAAATACTGAATATGCATACAAAATTTAGTAAAAATCAGTAGAGCCGTTTCGGAGGAGTAGAGTTACTAACATTGACTAACGTTTGGGGAAAACGTGAAAGAGAAAAAAAGAGTTTAAACGTTTTAAAGCTTTATATTGGAAAAGCATAAAATTGAGTTTTTGTTATGTGCTCACAATCCGAGCACCAAAATATGACTGAGTCTGGAAGGAAGCTGTCAATATGCCATTGTTTCCTCTTCAGAATCTATTTGAATAATATAAAATAATAGCTGCCAGTATTCAAGCAATAAGTCTCCTACATAGTGCTTATGCACATTACACATTGTGACACGAGAATCATACTAATATTATAAATGTGAAAGTTTGTGAGTATATATGGATGGATGTATGGATGGATGAATGTATGGATGTTTGTTACTCTTTCACGTAATAAGTACTGGATGGATTTTGATGAAACTTTACAGTAATATAGGTTATACATCAGAATAACACATAGGGTACTTTTTACCGCGGGAAAATATCTCATTTGGCCCCTAGTTTTATATGTATATAAGATAATACTTACGGTTTATATCCAGTGTGTACATACGAATGTCGTACTAGTACACTTTTTTCATAAAACTTTTTGCCACAATCGTTGCAGGAAAACCTTTTTTCTTTCTCATGAACTCTTCTTGTGTGTCGCAATAAGTTGTTTTTTAGTGCGAAGCGTCTTGAACATATGGGACATTGGAACTTTTTGAAATCTGCAATTTATAAAACATTTATTTTAATCATAATTATAATTTATTATTAATTTAAAAAATGATTTTTTTTTTTATTTCGGCTACCTTTTTCATTGTCAGATTATTCGTCAGATAATTAGTATTACATACTGCAATAAAAGTTTTAAATAGCAGTTATTCATCTATTTAAAACGAATGCTTAAATCCTAATTTCATATTATTTGTTTATGTCATGGAAAACTACATGGATTTTATGTTTTACCGTATCAGGTTGATTATCACAAACAGAGTTTGAAATGAAATTGCTTTATTGTATGTAGGATTAAAAACTAATCTCTTAACATTGTCAAAAGCATAAAATCAAAAATAAAAAAAGATGTCACGGGACACCCCTACATTCATCAGCAATGGCCGTAGTAGACCGAGAGAAAAAGCTGGCGGAAAAACTCTCGGCACTCTTTTCGAAATTATACAATCATAATTATGTCTTGTCCGAGGCCTATTTTTATAATAGTTTTTTTTAGAAGTTAGTAGAAGTAACAAAATTAAACAAAGCATATACAACCGGATTTCTAAAAATATTTTTAAAGTTCAGTTTTCTAAGCTCTTTACTCCCTTATTTCTGTCGGAGAGCTGTTGTTTTATTTTCAATACATCTGATGATATTGTGAATTAATTTTAGTCCATAATTTACATAAACTTTCGACTGCTGTGCTGGGAGTTTTTTTCCGCCGGCTTTTTTCTCTCGGTCTACGGTTAGGTAAAGTCGAAGTTTGTAACATTGACGTTCATTAAGTATATGTTACATATCTATGATGAATAAAAGAATTTTAATTTTGATTTTGATTTTGACGTAGTGAACGAAATGGTTTTGTCCGAGCACAAAAACTCTAATTTCTTTGGCGCGACGAAACCGTTGATCTATCACTATTAAAACAGTTTCCTACTAAATCGAGTGACCACCCTCGGAACTAGCTGGTCATCCACCAATATTTATATTAGAAATATTTTTCGTCTAAATTGTGAACTTTCGGCAGGTAAGTGCCTAATTTCTTCGATATACATTTTCATGCTATAATATTTACAGATTGCTTCATATTTTTTTTTGTATTTATAGTCTTGCTATGCCAGTGGCAAAAATAAGTTACCTTACCGCCAAAGGATTATAAGAAAAAAAACCAAAGAAATTTCTAATTTCATTGTCCCTAATTCCTATGTATTTCATTGGCATCAATTTAGAATTTAGTAAAATTAGAAACAATAAATATAAATACATACCTTGATGCACAACCATATGAATAATCAGATCATGTTTGTGACTCGTTTTGTAATTACAATCATTGCAATGATAACTAATTGAACGATGTATTTTTCTGTGTTCTATTAAAGCGATCATACTTTTGTAGTAATTACCACATATCTGAAAATAAATACAATGTATTATAAAGGCATCACTTCTGCAGTTACATATTACTTCAAATTAAACTCGGCCGAGTAACTCGGTTCTTTCAAATTCCCATTTCGCGCGCATAAACAAGTACAAACGAACGCGAAAATTTGTTAGCCAAAAACAAGAGTACTTTCGAGCTGTAGGCAGGGCACCAAACAAGGCATCATAATTTACCTTTATAAAAAAAATTATATTGATTATTTTTATTATTGGTCTCTTTTTTTTTAATAAGAGAACCTAGCAAACGAGCAAGCGAGTCACGTGATGGTAAGTGATCACCGCCGCCCATATACACCCACAATGAGCGGTTTTAAAAAAAAAACAAAAGTATAGTTCATACTAATTCGCTAGATGGCGCTGAACAAAGTAAGTACGCAGGTGGGTCTTAAAAAAGTAAAAGGATTGAATATAAATAATAAAGAATACCTAATAGATGAGTCCAAAGTAATCAGGAATAACCAAAGAAATCCACGAATAAAGAAGTACACAACATAGACAGCGTGTAAGCATCAGCCTACAAACAAAACAAACACATATACCGCTGCACCACAGACGATATATATACAGCGATATATACAGGGTGTCCCAAAAGGTTACGTAGCTGGGAAGGGGGGTGGTAGGGGTGGTCACAAGGGTCACCAGAAAAGTAATAAAAAAATCCCTTCTGGACATTTCAATAATTCATCGTGTGGAACCTATAGTACCAGCTTTAAGCAAAGTTTAGGGCCATACAGTTGGTGTGTCAGTCTGAAGATTTATTATTATTATGTATATTATTACATTTTTGTTTAATTCTACAAACAAAAAGGTTTATTTACCTTCTATTCAAATTCAAATCAAATCAAAACCGACATTGGTATTGCTAGAGAAAAAAATACTTTGTTTTTTTTCTATCCTTTTCCTTTTTTAAGGTAACACCTGCGTACTTAGTTTGTTCAACGCCATCTAGCTAATTTGTATGATCAATTTTTTTTTTTAAACTCCTCATTACATATGCATTGAGGGAGCGTAACTGGCCTTTAAGAAAATTGGGCACCGGATATCGCACTCACCGAACGAAACGCAGGAAAATCGTCCCTACTTCACGTCGGTTTTGTGTGCGATGGTGATATTTCACCGGTCGAGTCAGCCCTATAATCGCTGCAGACAGAGCCTACAGCTAGACTCTACTACTCTCTTAATTTTGTCTCACTAACTACTCATTAGCATAATTTCGGTTTTATTAATTGAAATTGTCAAAGATTTCCTAAATTAGTACTCTTATATTAACACTTTTGTTGTAATTATATCTACCTAAGTATATTGCTTTTCTCAAACAAAGTATACTCGGCATTCAACAACCGAATTATTCGGCCGGGAACGAGTAACAAAAGACCCGCCGAATACCGAGTATCAAACGAGTACTCCGCCCTTCTCTAATAAAAATTGTTGTGCTGCATTAATTAAGAGAGAAATAAGAGCTTATTAGCTATATTTTGCTTTATTATAAAACTAGTGGCCGCCCGCGACTACTTTCGCGTGGAAGTCGGTTTCCCGTGGGAATGAGATGTTTTCCCGCGGTAAAAAGTATCCTATGTGTTATTCTGATGTATAACCTACATTACTGCAAAGTTCCATCCAAATCCATCTATCCATCCATCCATACATCCTCACAAACTTTCACATTTATAATATTAGTAGGAAGTATAAACTACTACCTACATTAAAAAAATTATGCCGAACTACATTTACTAGCCTATTACTCTTTTATTATCATCATCATCATTATCATTACATAGTATAAATCCAAGTCGCTAATTCTGTCTGTTTGTATGTTTGTCCGCTAACTCCTTCTAAACCATTTAACGGATTTCAATGCTGTTTTCGCCATCCTATAGATATTTTTTTCATTTAAATTTGTAAATAATGAACATTCAGAAAAGTTATTTTAAAGTTAGTCAAAATTCCACGTCTCGTGAACCAGTCGCGCAAAATTACACCATAGCGAAGCGTGGGCGGGTCGCTAGTTAAGTGTAAATAAGTTGTTATATCATCTTATAATGAAGCAAAATTACTTGATTATTACCTCACATATTACTGGGGTCCTGTGAGTTTTCTTATGCAACTGTTTTTCTTTCTGAGTGTCGAATCCCATTTGGCAAGTTTTACAAACATATTTCTTCCTGAAAAATAAAGCATATTAGATTTATTTATTTACAATTTTTGATAAAATTTAAGGGACATGTAACGGTAAGCGATACCTTGGTTCTATAGTATAAAAAAATCATTTAATCCTTTCGATCAGACAAGGTAGTTTTTCCAAAAAGACTATCCTACTTATATTATACTTCGTCGCTGCATCCTATGAGATTTAATACACTATGTAGTCCGTTTTCTGTGGTACTGCATCATCACACGATTTTAGATTATATTTTTCAAAAAACTAGAAATATATTCAGACATTTCATTGACTTAGTACCCATCGCCGCCACTCCGCTCCATGGCGCCACCGTCTGTTCTATCAATCATTCGTTTTCCGTGTGTTGCATCATCTGCACTCGCTCCGACAAAATATTGTAAAATAACTTTTTTAGTGTAGTTTTGTTGTGCAAAATGGGAAAGAGGACCAAAGAGAAGTCAGATGAAGAAATAAAACGTAAAATAAGACGTTTGGAGAAGGAATTAAATTCACGAGAAAGGAATTCATCACCTTTTGTTTCCCAAAATGAAGGTAGATTATAAATATTTTAAATAATGTATTAAACTTACTTTTATATTCGTACTTTTCGTACATATTTAGATATTATTTCCTCAGGGGTGGCACGTGATGTCATCCGGAAATAACTTTTACCTACTTTCTTAAGGGATAACACGCGATGTTATCTAGAAAGTAATTATCAAAGCTAATATAACTTTATTACATACATATAGATCGTGATGAGGAGTCCTTCCATGCTTCTTCATATAACTACCAGGATGAAGTGGAACTCGACGCGTACCCTGTGAACAGTTTAACTAGTGATGAGGAATTTCCCGAGCCGGTTCAGGCGATTGTTGACATTCACACACCGCGAGCCCCTTCTCCGCCTGATGAAAATAAGACTGAAGACTCTCAGCATACTCCTGAGCCAATGCCGACCAATAATGTTAAATCAGTCATTATACCCAGCGTATTAACTGCGCAATCTGAGCAAGATTCAATCCCCAATGAAATTATGGAAATGCTCGGCGAAGCAAAGAAATCTGAAGAAAATCTAGGTAAGAAAATACCGCAAGGTGTCTCTGAACGCTTGGGTAAAATCCTGACCGAGGGCTTGGATAAGGAACAAAAGAAGACCTTGCTCACTAAGACGTTAATTACGCCCGAGAATTTTCAACTTGCCAAAGCACCAAAACTAAATCCGGAAGTAGCATCAATTCTAACCGACCCAGCAAAGAATCGTGATAAGCGGCTGGAAAACTTGCAGAATCAACTAGGATCTGGAATTGCAGGATTAGTCAATCTAACAACAGATCTTATTAACGAAGATCTCGATAAGAAAACTTTGATTAAAAGAATATCGGAGGTTAATCAAGTCCTACTTGATTTACATTTTGAGGAGACGTTGAGCCGCAGAAGACTAATAATCCCTATGCTAGACAAGAATTTTATTAATGTTGTACAAAATATTAAACGTGATCAATTACTATTTGGAGATAATCTGGGGGACAACATTAAAACCTCAAAATCAATAGAAAGATCGAGCCTTCAAATAAAAAAACCAACCACGCCGCAACCATCCACTAGCAGAAAACCTCTCGGCCAGTCGGGAAACTTGCGGGGTCCGGCTCGCCAGGTGGGCGGGCCCAATTCCGCGCGTGCGCAGCCCGCGACGTCGCGATATTACCCACAGCCGGCGACGCTAGCCCCCCGGCGGCCACCGGCGCCAGCGCGTCGCCCACCCCTGCCACCGCCGACACGGGGCCGCTCGCAGGACCATCGAGCCCGTCGTTATTAGAAAAGGTAACATACGCCGGCCGTATACAATATTTTCTTTCCAATTGGTTACTTATATCATCGGATCCCCATATATTAGAGATAGTTAGCGGATACAAGTTAAAATTCAACCACATTCCGGTTCAGGTCATTGAACCCAGTAATCCACCATTTTCGTACACTCAAATGCTAGAATCGATAGAAAATCTTAAACAAATGGGATCAATTGTTTCATGCTCGGAATGTGAAGGTCAATTCATATCGCCAATTTTCTTAATACCAAAAAGCAATGGTTCGAATAGATTTATTCTCAATCTTAAAGCACTTAATAAATTCATACAACAACAACATTTTAAGATGGAGGATATCCGGACTGCAATAAAATTATTGTCAAACAATTCATACATGGCGACGATTGACCTCAAGGACGCTTACTTTGTTGTTCCTATTCATGAGTCTCATAGGAAGTACCTACGGTTTCGCTTCGATAACAAGTTGTATGAATTCACTTGCTTGCCGTTCGGGTTGTGTTCGGCACCTTTCGTTTTTACGAAGTTAATGAAGCCTGTTCTTACCTATTTACGTAATTCACAACATAAAATAGTGGGGTATTTAGACGATATCTTGTGTATGGCTGACGATTATGACTCATGTAACAAAACAGTAACAGATGTTATTTACACTTTGAAACAACTAGGTTTTGTACTCAATAATGAAAAAAGTCGCTTAATACCTACTAAGATTTGTAAGTTTTTAGGTATAGAACTTGATTCAGAATATATGTGTTTAAAATTACCGACAGAAAAACGTGCAAAAATCTATGATTTAGTTAGAAATATTTCGATTAAAAAATCAATTAAAATCCGCGATTTCGCTAAATTTTTAGGTACTCTCACGGCAGCTTGTCCAGCCGTAGCGTACGGTTGGTTACATACAAAAAGTTTGGAGAGGGAAAAATATCTAGCTTTGTTGAAATATCGGAATTACGACGCGAAAATGGAAATACGGTTTGAGTTGTTGAGAGATGATTTCGTATGGTGGGAAAAAGTTATTAATTATATAGATAACCCGATTCGCTCAGGTTATTTTGAATATGAGATTTTTTCAGATGCTTCACTATCAGGATGGGGTGTCTTTTGCAATGGGGAAACAGTCAATGGGTTTTGGTCACATGAAGAAGAACAAAATCATATTAATTACTTGGAATTGTTAGCTGCTTTTATGGGCCTAAAATGTTTTTGTAAAAATTTGAAAAATGCAGAAATACTTTTACGAATAGATAACACCACTGCCATATCCTACATCAATAGAATGGGTGGGGTACAATTTCCCCATCTAAATAATATAACCCGTAAAATATGGCAATGGTGCGAAAAAAGGAGACTTTTCATTTTCGCGTCGTACATCCGATCACGTGATAACACAGAAGCCGATAAGGCCTCTAGGTACTCGAATATTGACACAGAGTGGGAATTACAGGAATCTTATTTTAATCAAATAGTTAGTGAGTTAGGCCAACCAGATATCGACCTCTTTGCGTCTAGGATTAATAGGAAATGTCAGAAATTTGTATCATGGAGACGAGACCCAGAGGCTTTTGAAATCGATGCATTCACTCTAAATTGGAACCAACTTTTCTTTTATGCCTTTCCTCCTTTCTCAATTATATTGAAATGTATAAGAAAAATTATCAATGACAAGGCTTCTGGTATATTAATTGTACCTTACTGGCCAAGCCAACCATGGTTTCCTCTTTTTGAGTCTCTAACGGTCTCAAATATATTGTATTTTAATCCAGATAGGAATCTGTTGCTTTCTCCTTCCAGAACGCCTCATCCTTTATGGCCCAGCCTTACCCTGGCGTGTGCGAAGTTATCCGGGCAGCGTTTGGAAGACCATCATTTGATAGATATATAATAGACGTTATGATTCAATCATTATCAAAGAATACTTTACAACAATATAATTCAACTTACAAATCATGGTTTACCTTCTGTAATTTAAATAATTTAGATATATTCAAGGTTTCTGTTCCAGTGTTGTTAAATTTTTTATCAAATCAATTTAATAATGGAGCCAGTTATAGTTCATTAAATTCTGTCAGGTCAGCGTTATCATTAATATTGGGTAGAGAAACTTGTACTAATGATTATGTCACCAGGTTTTTAAAGGGTGTTTTTAAAATTAGGCCCAATTTTCCAAAATATCAGAATAGCTGGGATCCTAACACTGTATTGTCGTATCTTTCCAATCAATTTCCTAACGAATCATTGACCTTAGAAATGATTACTAAAAAACTGGTGGCTCTGCTCGCGTTGTCCACGGGACAACGTGTTCAGACGTTATCTTCAATTAAATTAGGTAATATTTCAATTAATGAGGCTGATATAGATATAAATATTGATGAAATCATTAAAACATCAGCACCTAATAAGGCTAATCCAAAATTAAAAATTCCATTCTTTCACGAAAAACCCTGTATTTGCCCAGCGAAGGCTCTGTCTGTGTACATAAACATGACAAGTCACTTGCGAAATGAACCATCTACAGACAGGCTTATTTTAACAACTAAGAAGCCCATCCATAATGCTAGCTGCCAAACCATAAGTCGTTGGATAAAGAGTGTTCTTGGGGATAGCGGTATAGAGATTGGTATATATTCAGCCCACAGCACGCGGCATGCTTCGACCTCAGCTGCGCGTCGTGCTGGGGTCTCTGTGGATGTCATTCGGCGTGCCGCGGGCTGGTCAGGCTCGTCTCTCTGTTTTGCTAAATTCTATAACTTACCTTTGCCAGACACTGCGCAAGACAGAGCCTTTGCTGAAGCTGTTTTTAACAGAGAACTAGATATATAAGTACAATTAATATCTGTATAAGAAATTGCTTACTAATAGATTTACTTAATTTAACAAAACTTTGCTCTGTCAATAAAAAATGATTATTTATACAAAAATAATATATGTATTATTTATTCTTGACAAATCCTATCATTCTGCAATTTCACTCTAAACATCTACATAGTGTATTAAATCTCATAGGATGCAGCGACGAAGTATAATTTATGGTTAATTGAACTTACCTTAAGTGAACTTCAACCAAAATTATACGAGTCGCTGCATCCGTAGAGATTTAAGATCCCTCCCCACCCGCTCTTTCTTTTTAAATTCTCGCCCTTTTATAGAATGCAGAATGACAGAACACTGAAGTACTTATGGATAGTTACTACTCTAAAACGAATGATTGATAGAACAGACGGTGGCGCCATGGAGCGGAGTGGCGGCGATGGGTACTAAGTCAATGAAATGTCTGAATATATTTCTAGTTTTTTGAAAAATATAATCTAAAATCGTGTGATGATGCAGTACCACAGAAAACGGACTACATAGTGTATTAAATCTCTACGGATGCAGCGACTCGTATAATTTTGGTTGAAGTTCACTTAAGGTAAGTTCAATTAACCATAAATTATAAATGTGAAAGTTTGTGAGTATGTCAGAATGTATGGATGTTTGTTACTCTTTCACGTAAAAACTATTGGACGGATTTGGATGAAACCTTGCAGTAATATAGGTTATACATCAGAATTACAAATAGGGTACTTTTTACTGCGGAAAAACCTATCATTCCCACGGAAAACCGACTTCCACGCGAACGGAGTCGCGGGCGGCCACTAGTTGAATAATAAGTGTTGTAGCATATAATACTTACGTAGATAGCTCTTTCCGAATCTTTATCATAACTACAGAAGTAGTTTCAACTTTACGAATAGGGATGTTTGTAATAATAGGTGGCTTGTCATTTGACTTTAATTTTCTTTTACTAGAATTCTTAACCTCAGTAAGAGGTCTTTTTCTACCCTTTTTTACCTTTGTCTCGTCTTTATGACTAATTTTTCTAGTTTTTTTTTTTGACTCTGATATAGGTGCTACTTTAGCTACCTTTATAATTGTCCCTCCTAAATTATTTATCAAATTTGGTGGAGTCTGTATATCTGTAATAGAGCAGCTTTCAACTGTCTTTACTAATGCCTTAGAGTCATAATTACATTTATTTGGAGAGTTCTTAACTTCAAGAACAGGTTTTGTTTTAACCACAGTTACTGTAGGCTCTTCATGTTTTATTACATTTGTAGGAAGAGTCTGTGCATCCAAATTAGGGCTTTTTTTAAAAAACTTTACCATTGTCTCTCCAATTAGATTTATACTATTTATAGAAAAGTTCTCAACTTCCAAAACAGGCCATGTTTTAACAGATTTTACTGTAGTCTCATCAATATTATTTATAGTTTTTTTTACCTCTGGGATAGAGTTTTTGGGTACAAACTCCACTATTTTTGAATTAACTGGAATTTCAGTATCCTTCCAACTCTCATTTTTCATAGTTTCTAACTTTAATTCAAAGTCGTCTTCATAATCGTGATCATCCCATACGTATGGTGTTACTTCCTCATCTTTAACAGTAACTGGTGTCATTATTTGATTGGCTTTTAGGCATTTTTCTCTAAATTGAAATGCCCTTTGTAAATCTTTACAGCATTCCATACAAATATGCCTTGATGAATTAACTTGATCTAGAAACTGCAAAATATTTTTTTTTGGTAAGTAGAGAACTTTATAATTAGCTTTCTTTCGAAATGTTATAGGTATCATTTTTACCTACCTTAACACCTGTACAGATCTTAATTTTCTCTACTATTCCATTACTAAATAGGCTCACAATAGCATTTCTAGCTTCACATATGCGACAGTATACTTCTTTTGAGTTAATATTAAATGCAGCCATGATTTAAAATCAGAAAAGAAAGTGCAAAGCAGTCACAACTCACAACCAACACAAACAAGCATGATGACATTTGACAGACAGCCCTCAATCAATGTCAAATGTATAAAAAGGATCGGTCATTGACCTTGGCTGCGTACCGATTATCACAAACAACGCTCACACAAAAGTACGTTAAGCTTACATAGCCTAATTACTTTTAGCGCTAAATGGTGCTAACGTATTAAAAGAAAGGGGCAGTTTTTAATCTAAAAATTAAATGAAATATCCCTGTCCGATTAAACTCTGAAGCAAAAAAGCGAAATAAAAGTTTACATTTTTCAATGCTCTGAGTACTTTTTTAGCTTCATACTGTTGCTTAAAAACTGTGGGAGACGTTAGTAAGTATGTATTTTTACAGTTGTTAGAAATAATAAGTCAATGTTCAATATTATTGATGGTGGATGGCACAAAATTTCAAAATCACTTTGTATTTATCAAACTAGTTCGGTCTTTTAGTTTAAAAATACGTTTGAGACCACTTTCTACGTACGAATCTGTCAGTTCTGTCACTGTCAATTTTGATTTGTTTATTTTTATTTTGTTGTGATTTTGATGTAAGAAAAAGTGTGTTTTGGAAATAAATAATGAATAAAATCATGGCTACTTCTAATAAGAGTTGTGAAGCGATATACTGTCGCATATGTTCAGCCATGAATGCAACTATTAGCTTATTTAGTGATGATATTGTGGACAAAATTAAAACATGTACAGGAGTTGAGGTATATTATATAGCATAACAATCTTCATGAGTTTTAATACTACCTAATACATAAAAAGTAATAATCTGCATACATAAATATGAAAGTTGTTATATATTTTTTTAAATCAGCTCAGTGCATTTACTTTCTTGATTGACTTAGACCAATTGATCATTCCAAAATGTTGCTATTATTAGTATAAAAAATACAGAAAATTTAAATAAAAGATTGTTGTTAGTCATTACCTGTAAATCAAATATTCAGTTAAAGTTACTAATGTTTATTTGTTAACTAGCATAAATTATATAGGTACCTAACAATTTGGATTTCAGTTTCAAGAAAAAGTTAACTTCTCAAGACTGATTTGCGAAAAATGTTTGCAAGATCTACTTCAAGCTTACGATTTCAGGGAAAAATGTCTCCAAGCTGACAAGTTCTTTATATCAGAAATATTGAAAGTTGAATTTGAAAAACAAGATGAAAATCTAAATTTTGATTTTGATGCGAAATGTGACATAAAAGTGGAACCAATAGAACAAACAAATGAAATTTGTGATAGTTACTGGGAACCGTTACAGCCTTTATCATCAAATAAGTCTGAAACTATGGAGAAAAAGCCAGTGAAGAAATATTCTAGAAAACTATTAAAGCGTAAAAAGGAACCAACTATGTAAGTATTTACGTTAACCTAATTGTGACTTAATAGAATTGTACTAATTAGCACTTTGACAATATAATGCTGATCAACTTACAGAACTTCAAATATTAAGGTTTTAACTTTTCATTATAACTTGATTCCAGAAAAACATTAAAAATAAAGTGTGAAAGGAAATGCAAAGCTTTACCGATGAAAACTAATAAGAAATTCTTTTGTGAGAATTGCCAGATGGAATTCAGCAGTCGGAAAGATAAACTTGTACATAAGAAAACACATCAGGATCCTTTAATGTGTGAGGTAACTTAATTATTATGTGGATATCCTCCCCATGTTTTTCCCACACTGTAAGTGCGTGAAAAACATCAAATCAATATCAAAGATTAGCCTCTAATTGATTTTAGGTGAAAGTTTCTTCTATATAGTAGTATATTAATGGTAAAATAAAATTTCTTAAAATTTTACATGAGTTGAATAATCATTACATGGATATGGGTTGGTAGGGATGCACTTATATGTCTTTATGGATTTTTTCATAACAAATTGGTAAAAATCAAGTGTGATAATATGTGTCTATGAATCTAATAGGTATACATAATATTAACCCTTTGTACGTACATTTTTAAAAGATCTCAATAAATTTGAATTTAATCAGAAAATGACTGAAATTTGAAACCAAACATAACTTACTCTTTAATTTGGGTCGATGACTTTTCGGACACAAAAAACTAGGACACCTTGGTAAACAATAATATTAAAATTTAAAATCCATAGTTTGGCCAAGGTGTCCGAGTTTTTTGTGTCCGAAAAGCCATCGACCCTTTAATTTCCCCAATTTCCAGATATGTGGTAAACAATACAAGTTCGTGGCGTCTCTCATACAACATTCGAACACGCACAACTCAATAAGCTACCATTGCAACGATTGCGACTATAAAACTAATTATAAACAGGATTTGGTTAAACATGTGGTAACACATCAAGGTAAATATCTAGTTTGATGGAACTCACTTCATTCTAAATTGTGTTATAGTTTTTTTTTATTTTTGAAGAATTTTTTATGATACACTAGTGGCCGCCCGCGACTCCGTTCGCGTGGAAGTCGGTTTCCCGTGGGAATGAGAAATTTTCCCGCGGTAAAAAGTACACTATATGTTATTCTGATGTATAACCTATATTACTGTAAAGTTTCATCACAATCCATCCAGTAGTTTTTACGTGAAAGAGTAACAAACATCCATACACACTCACAAACTTTCACGTGTATAGTAGGTATAAGTAGGATAGTAGGATTGAATTTTGAACAACTAAAAAATATATTTTGGAATGAACTCTACCTGCCTAAAAGGAAGTTAAAACTGCATTAAATAAAATCTTTACCGAAGTTAAGGAGGAAGTTATTCTTAAAATATCGCGTTGACCTAGGAAGTTACATTAAATTATTAACTAATGTAGCACTGCTCCTTACTTATACATTCGAGTGTATTTAAGTATCTTTCTGTAAGTATGTATGTCTTACTATTACAACTCGGAGTTGAAATAGTTCGAGGTTTCCTGAAAAGGAAAAACCATAACCACCACATAGTCCATGCAAACAAAGACGGGTACCAGCCTGTTTTATAACGGGTGTGAAAAGACCACTTCCGAAGCCTGAAACCATGTATTCTTGAACCTCAATAGTAACTAAATTCACTAACAGTATACTCAGAAAACCCAATTTACAAAAGTTATTAAGGATTGAAAAGTCATATTCGATGCTTGAAATCATCGCTCACACATCAACGGTTGTTTGCGCGATTTAACTTTGCCAGTTTTTGTTTTCGGAAGCAGTTCTTTTACACCCCGTATATTTCTTATCATACGTTTTTTATCCAACAGGCATCAAAAGTTATCAATGTACAACATGTTTAAAATACTTCATGTGGAAAAGCAATTTGCTAGTGCACACGAGACGAGTGCATCAGAAAATGAAGAGGTTCTTCTGTGACAAATGCGACAAGAAGTTCTTTGATAAGAAAATGTTGGACCGACATGTGCATACGCACACTGGGTTTAAACAGTGAGTTGTTTAGATTGATAATTTATTTTCAGACTTGTCAAGAGCCCTAAGAAGCCTACGCATCACAATGGTGTAATTTTGGTCGACTTGTTAACGGAATATTTAATTTTAGATAACTTAAAAAATGTTTACCAAATTTAAAAAAATACCTAAAAGATGGTGAAAACCGTATTGAAATCCGTTACGTAGTTTAGCAGAAGTGACAAATACAGTCATATACAAAATATATATAAATATAATACAGGGTTATTTGTAATTAGCGCATCACCTCTTGCAGGCGGCTTCCTTACATCAATCCCAATAACATTTGTTTTACGACTTTTTGCAAAACTTGATAATTAGCACAAAAAGAAATTAGTGCACTCTGTTATTTATAACTCTCTATTTTGTAAGAAGTTCCTAAACCGGTCGCCCACCCCCGTCGCCCGCGCGCCTGCCACAGCAGTTGCGTGCGCGTAGAGTATTGTACCTTTCAGAGGCATCTAATAAATTTCTATAGAAAAGCTTTTTTTTTTTAAATATTAATTTCAATTATTCGTTGATTAAATGTTATTGGGATTGATGTAGATAAGCTGCCTACAAGAGGTGATGCGCTAATTAGAAATAACCCTGTATACAAACTTCGGTTAATGAAATAAAAAACTTTTTTATGTTCTTACAAGTAGTCCTTTCAAACCTTCTCGAAAAAATATTTAGTTAAATTGTCGTTAAAAATATATCAAAAAACCATTATTGTATTAATAAATATTTTTTTCAGATTTAAATGTGAACAGTGCCCTAAAGAATTTTCGCAACCCCGTCATTGGAAAAACCATTTGATAAATCAGCACAACATACAATATGTGCCGAAGAAACCTGGCAGGCCAAAAAAGGAATTTTAAAAAGAATGCAATTTTCAATATATATTTATATAAATTATGATGATATTTTTCTTTAAGTGACAAAGACTATTCCATAACAAGGAATCCTCAACATACATTAAATAATTACACTTTGCATTAACCCTTAAATTGATTTTGGTATACACGGAGTACACTGATTTCAAAAAAATCTACAACAATTTTTATTTATAAATTATTAAATATTTTTACATGGTATGATATGAAATTTCTCAAATTTTGTTAGAAACTAATTTTATCAGTGGTAGCATTTATATTAAACTGTAAAAATCAAAATTTCTGCGAAGCGGCCCGATGTGTCTGCGAACCGGTGACGTATTATTGATATTTTTAAACGATTTTTTTGGTAAATAATATTCATTTGGAATTACATTGCATGCTAAAGAGATACGTGGGGGCCTACTATAGTTATTTTATGATAAAGTTAGTGTACTCCGTAAATACCATTGCCAAATAAGAGGTAAATTACACTTAACAGACTTCGGTATTCACGAAGTACATTGCCAAGCTCTATACATAAGTTTTTATTTATTTTGTGGTGTTAAACCCACATAAGGGGTGTTTTTATTTAATTGTAGAGCATGTTTTTCGATTTTTCTTCAGTGCTTAATGTTAAGACGCTCGCACAAGATTTTAGCTTTGTTTCCGGCAGACAGGGGTACTCGACTACCCTCAGTTGGGACATGCTGATCTCACTATCCAGGACGCCATTCAAAAGCCGAAATTATATTGTTTTCTTTAATTTTATATAAAATTAGCCCTGCGGTTTCATTAAAATGACTTTTCCCGTGGGAATGAGGCTTATTTCTGCGGGAAAAAATATCTTATTTTTTTTTTAGGGTGTCGACCTACCGTTATTCCTAATTCATCAAAATCGGTACAGCCGTTTTTACTTAAAAGCGAAACACACATCTCACATTTATAAGTTATAATATTAAGGATAAATGTATTATTTTTAATAAATAATGATAAAACCGACTCCTGTCCCGTGACGCGCCTAGCGCGTCATGAAGAAACCTTCAGGGAGGCCCATGACGCGAGAGATGCGTCATTAGAAAATAGTTACAATTCAAATTTTTATTTGATTTAATCAATAAAATATCTCATTTTATATAAAAATTAACTCATTAGGAACACCAATATCAAGGGCCACTATTTTTTTTTGGAAATTAAATTTGCCAGTGTTTGTCAACCATAGGGTGCCTACCTACAGGTAACTGTTTATCCTACTAATTATTGAAAAGTGTTATTATTAAAGCCAGGATTCGAACTTAGCAAATCTATAAAAATAATCACTATGTTTTGGTCACCAATGAATAGTTTAGATGTAAAAACGGAAGATTTTTGATTTGCGATAAAATACTTCCCACAGGTTGACAGCCAATGGTGGAAATCTATAACATACCTTCCATCTCGTATAAAACATCTAGATCGACACTTTTAAATACACTAAACTAATAAATGAAACAAAACAAACAATAACAGTTCTCACTTTGTATTATTTTAGTTGAAATTGCCTAAAATAGCGTAATAACATCACCAGTGGCCCACGACGCGTTAGGTGCGTCATCATTTAGGAGGGCCCGTGACGCGACTAGCGCGTCATTGAATTTTGTATGGGGCCACGGAGGAAAGGCTCGAAAAATGATGGTGGCAAGGAGTCGGTTCATAAATGAATTTAGTCTTATTCATGGCAACGTACTCCTCCTAGTACATAGATAGTTTACTCAGTAACTGGCAACGTCATTCGTGAAGCACATTCATTTTCGCGAAAACTTTTGATTTTTTTTTATGCATTTTAGGTTATAACAAATCGAGAAAGTACAAAAAGAAAGTTAAATTTGGACTTAACTCATCTTGCCAATTTAAGGGTGAAAGGAAAGTTCAATCGAAGAATAATTAAAGGCGGCAGATAAGAGGAACTATGCAAAAAAATATGGAGATACCAATCCAAAACTAAATGTGACTTATTTAATTGATTCGTATAAACAAGCTCGTATAAAGTAAGAAGTTATTAAACTTAAAATCTAAACAAAGCCATATACTTCTATCTATCGCTATCAGAGGTTTTAGTATGGTTAGACTATTATATATGATATTAATATTTGGTATAAATTGGGCCCCACATTATTTTGCATAGGGTTTTGTTGCAATTATGGTCGATTTTCTTTTTTCGCTAAATCGATTTGTATATAATTACTTCATTTTGTTCGGTCTTTTAGGTTTAAATAGTAACTTTGCAAAGTCAGGATATGTCATTTTCAATGTCACTTCTGCAGATTATGCTTTTCCGACTTCCGGTTTGCGCGCGGGAAAATTGGAAGTGAAAAATTTTTTCGTGAACTTAAAAATTCATTTAATTCTTTCAATTTTGTTAAATAGTGTACATTTTGTATATATTTTTAATAACTATAGTATAGAAGCTTAATTTTTATTTAAATGACGTCTCGGGCGAAACGCAAGAAAAAGAAGGAGGAGGCAGTAATATCAGGGGAAGACTCGCTGCTTTCGGACTCCGACTCCATGCACAGTGACTGCAATTCAGCTAAGTCCGATCCATATAAAACTTATTTCGTTCCCGATTATACACGTCGGTATCCTGAGGATTCTTCAGCTACAGATTTCGTTGTCTTCTTGGAATCAAACGATGAGTCCAAACCTATTTCAACAAGAGATATGATTTCTTTATCATCAACATTAAAGAAATATATAAAAGGCATAAAATATATGCAAAATCTTAATAAATACAAAGTTACAGTTCATTTTGACCGTGCAAATTTGGCAAATAGTTTTCTTAACAATAAGACTTTGTTATCAGAATATAAACTCAAAGCAACTATTCCTGCAAAAACTACTGAAATTACTGGTGTTATTACTAATGTGCCCATTAAATGGTCCAATCAAAAAATTTTTGGAGTGATTAATAGTAATAAAAAAATTATTTCTGTTCGGAGAATTCAAAGGAAGGTTAAAAATGAACAAAACTTTGAATTACAACCGACTAAAACAGTAATCATAACTTTTGCTGCCATTTATCTTCCTGATCATATTGATTTACAAGGCTGGAGGTTTCCAGTTAAGATGTACATTCCACCTGTAAAACAATGCTTTAAATGCCTACGGTATGGACATTTGGCTAAGTACTGTAAAAATAATGTTAGATGTTCAATATGTGGAGATGCACATTCTTTTAAAGAATGTACAGTACCTAGGGAAAAGGCTACATGCTGTCACTGTAGAGGAAATCACATTAGTATATCTGCTGAGTGTCCTATTAAAAAGAAAAAAATTAATGATATTAAAATTGGTTTATCCTCTTTGTCTTATGCTTCAGTTGCAAATACAGAGAGTTTTCCAGCCTTAGGACAAAAGTTTGACCTGCTCAGTCACTTGAAAAAAGATAATAAATCTTTGAATTTATTGGTTGAGGCTATTGTTAAAATAATTACATTAAATAAAACAAAGGAAACTTCCATCAGTACTAAAAATATTTTACAAATATTAAGTGATATTTATGAAAAGTCATCTGCTAATAATCCATCCTAATGGCTCATTTAAAAATAGTTCAGTGGAATGCTCAAAGCATTAAAAGTAATAAATCTGAATTTACATATTTTCTTTATAGTAATGATGTTGATATCGCTTTAATAAGTGAAACTTGGCTTAGACCACATCATACCTTTAACATAAAGGGATACACAATAGTTAGAAATGACACTGGTAATACACATAATGGAGTTGCAATAATAATTCATAACAAATTACAATTCTTAAAAATTGATACTTATTTTGATGATTCCTTACAAAATGTTGCTGTACAGATAAAAATAGGTGGTAAATATATTTCATTTGTTAGTGTTTATTGTCCTTCTAGGTGTCATTATTCAAAATTAAAATTTTCAAAATTAATTGATAGTCTTCCAACTCCAGTCTTTATTGCTGGAGATTTCAATGCATACCATACTTCTTGGGGTTGTCAAAAAGTGGATAAAAGAGGTGAAGAAGTACTAGATTCTTTTGATGAAAATAACCTTGTTCTGTTAAATTCAGGAGAAGTCACGACTGTAGGAACTTCGTCCTGGAGACCAAATGGCTTAGATCTTTCTTTGGTTAGTCCAGCTTTATCATGGGATTGTGAATGGTCTGTTCATGATGATTCCTTTGGAAGTTATCATTTGCCTACAATTACTAAACTTCTGTTGTCTCAAACTCCAGTTATATCTTCAGAACATTGTGTTCACTCTCAAAATGTCAGTAAGAAATTAAACTTGAATTTAGTTAATTGGGATTTGTATGTAAATATTGTTAATACTTCGTTGAATAGTTTTATGATTAATTCTGAATGTTCACTAGAAAGTTATTTGCAGTTTTGTGATATTTTATTGGCATCAGTTGAAAAATCTATGACACAACAAAAAACGAAAACAAAGTCTTGTTGTCAATGTCAAAATCTTTGTCATTTATGCTCACGTTCCGTTTCAGGTTTTAGGGCAAAAAGGGCAAGACATTCCGTTCCTTGGTGGAATAGCAAATGTGCAGATGCTGTTAAAAAATGTAAAGATGCTTTTGTTGCTTTCAAAAATGATCCTTCTGTAGAAAAATATTTGCTTTTTAAAAAAAATCAGGCTTCTAAGAAATTGACTATAAACTTTGAAAAACAGAAATCTTGGCAAGATTATTGCAATTCTATAAATCGTCTTACTCCAATTTCTCATGTCTGGAATAAAATACGCAGATTTAACAAAACTTTTGTTTCTAGAAGTGAAAATGATCATTGGGTAAATAGTTTTTTAAAAAAATACACTCCAGACTATGTCTCGAAACCTTTTACTTTTGCAGATAACAAATTTCATAGACAAAATCTTTCGTTGCTTGATCCGTTCACAATTTCTGAACTTACTGCTGCCATAAAATCAAGAAAAGATACAACTTGTGGTTTAGATGGTATTTCCTATAAAATGTTTCGTCTTCTCAGTCATAAAAATCTATGTAAATTCTTGATAATTTTAAATATTTTGTTTGAAAATGACTTAATACCAAATCAATGGAAAACTGATTGTCTGGTCCCTGTACTGAAGCCAGGGAAGGATCTTGATAGTCCAGATTCTTATCGACCTATAGCGTTGTCCTCTTGTGTTGGTAAAATTTTTGAGCAGCTGCTCAAACAACGTCTGGAATATTACATCGAATCAAATTGTATTCTTCCTAGTAATCAGTTTGGTTTTCGGCGTGGACGCTCGGCTAGGGAAAGCATTGCACATTTGTTATTAGATGCAAATAAATCCATAAAGGAACGGAATTATCTTGCTTGTAATTTTTTCGATGTAACAGGAGCCTTTAACAATGTAGGTTTAGAAACGCTTGCTAATATCTTGCTATCACTCAGAATTCCAAAAAAAATGGTTCTTTGGATATATAACTTTCTAAATGAAAGAATGGTCTATGTTAAATTGGGTAACAACTTTTATGGTCCACGTAATTCCTATAAAGGCGTCAATCAAGGCGGCATCTTGAGCCCTCTACTGTATATAATTTATATTCATAAATTGAATGAGATATTAGGCGCAAATGCAAATGCTGATGATCTTGTTGTTTATTGTTCTGGCAAAAAACTTAAAGATGTGCAAACGAATTTAAATAATGCCTGTAAAAGGCTTGAAGTCTATTTTTCTTTCTTAGGTTTAACTGTAAATACAGAAAAGAGTAAATCTCTTGTTTTCTCTAGAGATAAAGATTGTAAATTAGAATGTGTATATAATGGTAACCTTATTCCTAACTGTACAGAAATAAAATTCTTAGGTGTAGTATTTCAACAAAATTTAAGTTTTAAAAAATATGTGCAAATATTGATAGATAGAGCTGTAAAAGCTACAAATATTTTAAAATGCCTTACTGGTTGTCGTTTTGGTGCAGATCCTAAAATATTATTGATGCTGTTTAAATCATTAGTTAGAAGTCACTTTGAATATGCTTTTTTTTGCTTTGCTTCTGACAATAATTTTATAAATAAAATAGATAAAGTACAAAATAAAAATCTCAGGATAATTCTAGGAGCCATGAGTACTTCTCCGATTAATTCAATGCAAGTTGAAACTAACACTTGTCCCATTAAATTTAGGTTTGATTATTTGAAAAGAAGGTTCTTAATTGATTTGATGAAAACTTCTAATAATGCGTTGTACAAAAAGATTTTGATATCTAATTACTCTTATTTATGTAAAAATTTTGATTTCATTAATTATTTGAAAAATGAAAATATTGCTCAGTATGATATTTTACCTTGTTATAGTGGAACATATGAAGGTAAGTTTTTTAAATTTGATGTCATTATAGACACAAATTTAAAAAATAAATATGAAGTATATGAAAAGTTATCATACTATGATAATTACCGTCAAATTTACACAGATGCTTCAAAAACATCTCAGTCTGTGTCGATAGCGGCTTATGATATTATTTTGAAAATTGCACATGGTTATAAGCTGTCCAATATTTGCAGTATTTTTACGGCAGAAGCTGCTGCTATTCTGTTTGCTTTAGATTTGATTAGTTCTGTAGATTCTTCTGGTAAATGGATTATTATTTCTGATAGTATGAGTGTTCTTCAAGCTATTAATAATCCCCGTCTTTCTAGTAAAATTCATCCTTTTATATATGAGATCCGGGAAAAGATTTATAAATTATCATTGAAACATAAAGAAATTGTCATTTTCTGGACACCAGCACACATTGGTGTTAGTGGTAATGAATTAGCTGATACATTAGCTAGTATCATTACAAATACTGATAACAACATTTGCAAATTAAAAAACATAGCAATTCCCATTTCAGAGTTTCTTCCTGAAATAAAAAATCAAATGATTAATAATTGGTTTCAATTTTGGCAAGATTCTCTTAAAGAAAAGGGCAAGTGGTATTCCGTATGTAACCAAAAAATTTCGTCTCCTTGGTTTACCAAGGGCTCTTTCAAAAATAGAAATTTTTATACAACAATTTGTCGTCTTCGTATAGGTCATGCTGCTTTTAATGAACACTTATATCGCATGAATATGATAACTTCCCCTTGTTGTTCATATTGTAATGAGTCAGTACAGTCATTGGATCATATATTTTTTGAATGTCCTCAATTTCATATTGACAGGTTAATTTTCATTGATGAGCTATTAGAAATTTATAAAACATTAGAAAATATCCCGCGTAATACTCAAGAACTTTTAAAAACAACTGAATGCTACTTACCTATGTATAAATTCATAAAATTTACAGTGTGTAATATCTGATGAAAATGTTTATGTATACTCATAACAAATATATATTAGCATTTTATTATTAAAGACATGGACTTGGTCCTTATTATGTTTGTTTATGAGGAAATAAAATATCGTCAATGTTACTTCTTATTGAAAACTAAACAAAACTAAGTCAACAAGAAAGAAGAAAATCAAATTATTGATGACATGGCTGTATGGGCATAGTCTCTTTGCCTTTCCGCATGACGGAAGAATCTAACAAAAAAAAAAAAAATTATGCTTTTCCGCAGAGTTTGTTTTTGTGTTTGTGACGTAAATATTTGTTATTGGTTGAAGGCCGTTTCTAACCAATCACAAATGTGAAACGTGATGTTGTCTGATGTAAAGCGCTTTTTTAGACGTCAGTGATTTTGCTGTCACTGTCATATACAACTCGTCTCGTACGTACTCTTTACAAAAGTATTAGCTGGCATTTTAATTCGATAGCTAATTTCCAGATTTTGTGATATATTTCTGATAAAACAGTGTGCAGTTCCACATTATTATCAACAGCATTAGTGTAACAGCGTGGCCGCTGCATTAACGTGAGTTATATTGTATAATCTTATCGCTTGATTGGTTATTTATTAGCGTTATCTACAGTGATTTCGTGATAGGTATTTATATCTATTACCGGTACAATTCCCTGCTACTTTACAACAGATTATCGATTGCTGATGCAAATCAATGTCTACGGTGTAAGTTGTGGATTTAAATAGACCTGAAGTTACTGCGTGTTGTGTAAATCGCCAGTCAAAATTGTGTACCATGTTTTAGCTGTAGTTTCTTATGCGGTATGTTTCTCTACGATGTTTACTTTGCACTATAAGTTAATTTTGCAGTCAGCAACATACAAAACACTCTGAGGTACTTACGTTAGCCATTCAAATTGTAAAAACCTTGACTTGTAAGGTAGCATAAATAAATGTGCCTAATTACTGATATACCTTTATTTTGCTACTCCAAACAAACAGCATTATTTATATATGTACAAAGCTGGTTAGTATGGTCTCTAAGTAAATGAACATACAGTAGATTATTTAATAAAATTCCCATAACTTTAATTTATAATTACTTCGGAGTTTGAGATAAAAACGTAACAATATGTTATTGTTTTTGTTAGTTTTTCATATAGGTTTTGAATAAGACTATTCCAAACCAACAAACTATAAGATCTAACCAAAATAAATTTAGCTATTTCCGATTATGTTTAAGGATTTGAATATATCTTACCTAATTAATCACTTTAACAACATAACTTTTGAGAAATTACTAGTTTTAGAAATTGGACATACTTAACAAACAAAACTCAATTATTTGTTATGAGAGAATGTCCTTGATCATCAAAAAATTATGATTAAAAGGTTCCACTAAGTTTTAAACTAAAATGCCCGGTTATTACTTTAAAAAACTGCATGGTTTTTAGATTTGTTTGATGGAAAAAAACATAAAAACAAATAAACAAATTTATTGGATGATACAGGACAATCAAAATATTAAATACAAAAGTTCTAAATCTAACTGTCTGAAGATGATGAGAAAAAAAAATGAGATTCTAAGCGCTGGTTTTCTGAGAGGATGGATGCAATACGTTCAAACATAAGTTAACACCAATCATATAAAATCCTTTTTGTTGCTTGTCAACAAAGAATTTTGTTTAGATATTTATTTTATTACTACAATAAAAAAGCAAGTTTATTTTTATTCAACTCAAAAGAAATAAAAATTGCTATATATTTTCTTGAAAATGAAAATCAAAGTAGTTGTTGACAAAATTGATTCCGAAGTACATAGTCCAATTTTTTGATATTCCCATGGGAATGTGGGTGGAGACGGTGTGAAGTGGTGAAGGTGCAAATAACATTATTGTTTTCTACCTTTTCATTAAAATTTCTTTAAATATCTTAAGTTTCTTTTGCTTAATTCTACAGATGACAAAGCGTAGTTGGTAAGATACCCTCAATTCTTTCTTCAACTATCCGTTAGCTATTGGTTTTACTAATTCAAAATACATATTATTTTCTTATTTTTAATTCATTACAAAACTGTTCATTTTTGCTTAGCAATATTGTAGTAAGTTACAATTGTTTGCATTTTTTATATTGAATTAAAATTATTTATAGCCAACTGTGTAAATGAAATCTTGTGTTAAAAATTGAAAATAAATCACCAACAAAAGAATATTTGTTACGTTAATTTTATTTGTTTGATGATGATGAAAATAAGTACCAGCAGACTCATACAAGTTTATTTTTCATAATACATATAAAAATCATGTTTCTTTAGTAGGTATAACTATCACTACATAGTATAAAACAAAGTCGCTTTCTCTGTCCATATGTATGCTTAAGTCTTTAAAACTACGCAAAGGATTTTGATGCGGTTTTTTTAATAGAAAGAGTGATTCAAGAGGAAGGTTTACATGTATAAAAACATAGTACATGGAAAGGATTTTTACTCCAAATTTAACGTTTGCGTTTAAGCTAGTTTGTTTTATAAAGTGCTAGTCAAGCCAATTCAGTGCTTACCGGGCGGTTTGAAAAATCTTGACAGTAGGGTGTCAATTGTGGCCACTGCCCACTAAAGGGCCACTTCAGATCGGCGCTTCTAATAAATCTTATAGCTAAATATAAAGTTTAAGTACTGGGTGCGTCGAATCGCGCACCGTGGGACCTGTAACGACACTGTAACGATTTAGCGGCGAGAGAGAAAGTTTTAGCAATATTCTTGTAGATTCGTTTGTTCGGTCTTTCTTAAATAAATCAATTACAAAAAAATACACAGATTGACATATACGATAATTTTATTAAAAGATATACTGTTTTTTTAAGAATTAGTTTATCTAAATAGAGGTAAGTCAATTTTTCTATCTTAAAATTGACTTTAAGTAATTCTTATAGGACATTGAAGTTTGATTCTCTACTTTCCCAAACAACGAGAGTAGGTTTTTCTAAATGGTATCTTCGATGTTATATTTGGAAAGTTAAAAGCAAAAAAAAAAAACTAACGCACGGGCAAATTTTTATTGGAGTAATGAAAACTCAATAAAAATCCTAACAATTTTGCACGTGACAAATACCGAATATGTCGACATGATTTCTATAACCGATAATTTACTGCGGATCCTCCTTAACCGTAATTTTCGGCCAGCTTTACACCACTATAATCAGAAAAAAGTTATTTTCGACCAGCCTTCACCACTCTAAGAAGAAAAAAGTTTTATTTTCGACCTGCCTTCACCCCTATAATCAGAAAAAGTTAATTTGTTGCCAGCCTTACTACACTAAAAGAGGACAAACTTTATTTTCGGCCAGCCTCTTACGCCTCTGTAAGAAGAAAAAGCCCAACCGTCATACAGGGTCAATCAGAACGGGTCGTCATTGACTTGTCATTGAGTATGTCGTGTGAGAGTTGTCACGCGGTATCAGACCGGGGTCAGCGTAGGCCACGGTACTGCCACGCCACGCTGATAAGTGGTATGCAGAAAAATTGGCGGGTTTTTACAGGGTACGGGATATTGAGTTTATTAGTAGTGGCCGGCCGCGATTCCGTTCGCGTGGAAGTATGTGAGGTGGTGTGAGTATGTATGGATGTTTGTTACTCTTTCACTTAAAAACTATTGGACGGATTTGGATGAAACTTTGCAGTAATATAGGTTATACATCAGAATAACGCAAAGGATACTTTTTGCCGCGGGAAAACTTCTCATTCCCACGGGAAACCGACTTCCACGCGAACGGAGTCGCATGCGGCCACTAGTAAATATAAACTTTCGTTAGATAAATATTGAGAGGATCATTATTACTTATCTGCGCTTGTTTACTGCAAAATGATCAAACGTGTGAGATATTTATCTACTTCTTGAGATATTATTTATTACCAAGGGGGCAAATAAGACTTTCATAAGCTATATTTACCTAAGTCGCGATCAAAATTATAAACTGATTAAT
The DNA here is from genome assembly GCA_916618145.1 of Emmelina monodactyla. Lineage (NCBI taxonomy): Eukaryota > Metazoa > Arthropoda > Insecta > Lepidoptera > Pterophoridae > Emmelina > Emmelina monodactyla. The sequence continues at coordinate 3,815,852 of OU745296.1, forward strand.
AATGTTATTTAGCTACAAATAAATCGTTGCTAGGTAATAAATATTAAACCAAAGTTATATAAAAGCTCGTAGAAGACATTGTATGTAAATAATAATAATAATAAATAAATCTCCAGACTAACACACCAATATTGTGGCCCTAAAGTAAGTTGCAGTAGGCACTTGTGTTATAGGTACCGCACAATGAACTAGGGGAGAACCTAGTTACACGCAGACACGAGCCAATTTCGAAAAAAACATTTTACGAAATTAGCCCGACTCGGGGATCGAACCCGGAACCATCCGCTTAGGAGTCCGGTATATATTCCGCTGCACCACAGAGGTCGTCGTGTAAGATATATTAATAGTATTTTATTTGACCTTAGTCTAGCCTAGAATGTCAAATGCCTTATCAATTGATTTGCTTTTGTAATGCATAAGGTCTTTCAAAGACCTTAGACGACTTTTACGTACTGTCAAATGACCTATTATGTCATAGCTGGTAACTAAAATATTTTTTATTATCTAAACAAAAGTCTCTTAAAAACACTTTATGAATCTTTCTTGCTAACTTAATAATAAAGTGTGAAAAGTAAGCAGTAAGTGTTAATTTAATAAAGTTAATGTTTATAAAATCATAATTCGTCATCTTTAGAATTATCTTTTGAAAAAATATCATGTTGTACCTACCTACGTATTAATACTTGATAACTATTTCGTTAATTATATTGTTATTAAAATATGTAAAAATAACAATATAATTGGTACTTTTTATTCACAAAATTTACTTTTAATTACAATTATTCCTGTAAATAATATGAATGGCTCGAACACGAGAGATTTACATCATAATTCGTAGCGTTTTTTTTTTCTCAAGTTGTTTAGTTATCGAACTAAGACCATTTGTTGACAACATGACGTCACGTGGTTATCTTTTTAAATGTTTAGAATTAATTGTTATTAATAGTTTTGATCAGTTACAAGTTTCTAGCCTATTGTGTTGTATCTCTAACAGTAGGGTCCTAATAATATAAGGAGTACCCAAAGTTTGGTGTTTTCTAGCTAAAATAGACTTTGTTTAAGCACCGATCTAAAGATTTCCATTGATTATTTTATAACTAAAACTAGTGGCCGCCCGCGACTCCGTTCGCGTGGAAGTCGGTTTCCCGTGGGAATGAGAAGTTTCCCCGCGGTAAAACGTACCCTATATGTTATTCTTTCATCAAAATCCGTCCAGTAGTTTTTACGTGAAAGAGTAACAAACTTCCATACATCCATACTCACAAACTTTCACGTTTATAATATTAGTAGGATAGTAGGATTTATATTTAAACGTTCCTACAACTGAATGCTGTAGAAGTCTTTAGACTTTCGCATTTACCATTGATTCGCTTTACTGCTTACATGTATACACATAAAGATGCCTATATAAACTAAAGATTAACACAATTCTGACGTACTAAGAGTCTGAGTAGGCCAGCACTTAAGCACGTTTAAAAAACGATAGCTCTCTTCTATAGTAAAGGAAATAATGTCACCCCTGTTAGTGAATACTGCATCTACTAGTGGTAGAGTCTAGCTGTAGGCTCTGTCTGCAGCGATTACTAGGCTGCCTCGACCGGTGAAATACCACCTTCGCACAGAAAACCGACGTGAAGTAGGGGCTATATTCCTGCGTTCCGTTCGGTGAGTGCGGTATCCGGTACCCAATTTTCTCAAAGGCCAGCAGCAACACACCCCCAACACCCACAGTGTTGCGGGTAGTCATGGGCGGCGGTGATTACTTACCATCAGGTGACCCGCATGCTCGTTTGCTACCTTTATTTTATAAAATAAAAATAAAACTCAAACGAGATTTAACATTAAGATGCAGTTTTGTCGAATTTGCAAAGTTATATAACTTCGTTTTCAATGTAGCTAAAAGATAATGCTTAGATATTTACATTATCTTAAGTGATCTCCAGATAGTCTTTATATTTTAAGAAAGTGAAATACGAATAATATAAATACCTATATTTTTTGACTTACTCAAATAAATTACTAATATAGTGTTTACATTTCTATCTTGTTTACTGAATTTAATAAAAATATTTAAATGATGGGGAAAAGCGTTCGAATAGCGACTTTGTTTACAACTATTTAAAAATATAAAAGATAAAAATACTTAATCATAATTAACCATAAGATATTTTTAGAATAACCATAACTTACATAAGTTATGCATATTTCCTTAAATTCATACTTAAAGACTAATAGTTTAGCGTGCAATGTGCATGCATCAATTAATGACATAACTTTGGCATAGATAATTAAAAAGTAAAATTGTTATCATTACAAGAATATTCTAATTACAGGGTTTACCACAAAATTGTGGTAACACGGCATTTTTATAGATTGTAGTCATACACACATTTGTGCGTTTTAAACCAGATAAAATAAAAGTATTTTTTCAAAGTGAATTGTACGTTTCGTTACGTACTGATGTATGTTTGTACGCGCGAATCTCAGAAACTAGTTTTGTTTTTGAGAAGTCCATTTATTGAGAAAGGCTTTAGGCTGTACAACATCACGCTACAACTAAAAGAAGCGAAGCAACAGTGAAAATGTTGTATAAACAGGCATATTTTGAGAGATTTCATTACAAATGCGGGTGAAATTGCGTGTAAGTCAGTAAGTCTTCATAAGAATCGAAAATGTCAGATAAATTTAATTAGATTATTTAGATTTCAAGAAAATATATAATTTATACTTTCAAATAGTTCAACATTGCTTACATAATAAAATATTTTGTATAAGGACATGTTATAACTATAAATTATCTATTTTGTTCTATTACTAACAGCTGATTATACATATTGTATTAATTTATTTGTTATTTTTTGTCAAATAGATTACTTTTCTTACACGAATAATGTTTTTTTTTTAACTATAATGCCTATTTTTGTTTAATGAAATAGTTAAAAATATATAATTTTTTTAATAAATATATATAAATATAGGTAAAAATAGTATCACTGCTAGACAACTTAAAAAAACAATTAAATTAAAAACATTACAGACATTATTATTTTCATTTAATAAAATCCTATTTTGTTAATATAATATTTAATTCAGGATTATTTTTCGTTATGTGTGTGTAAAAAATAAAATGATCGGTTAAACATTAGGTATGTAAAACCTGCAAAGTTCATTGTTAAACCGAAATAGCGCAAAAACTGTAATCTAATTATGCATTAATTATTTCTTGTATTTCCTTCCATTCATTAGCTTATTAAAAAGTTCACTGTATAAAATCTGTGTAAAAACAAAGTTGGTTTTTGAAGTTGCCAAACAAAATTGATACAAAAAAACGTATTTATCTTTAATCCACGTTTGCAACAGGTGAAATACTGTATCCACCGTGACTTTAGTCTCATAAGATGACCATCTCTATATGAACACGCGATGCTACAGCAAATGATAACTTGATAACGGAACCGCGTGCGTGGTGAGTGAGAAAGTAATATAACTTGCGTGCGCGCACCTCGCCTGACACCGAATCAATCAGAGCCCGTCAGTTGATACCTAGCCGCCGCACCGTGCGGACGTGTCTCGCCCAGCTCCGACCCATTCGCGAATATAACACACTATCTCTAGTGTCTTTTCGCGTTATCTGGATTATTTAAAGGAGAAACGCCGACGGCGCCGCTTTATTGTGAGTGTGATCCGTTTACTGTTTTTTTTTTATCGTATTGAGGGTATGAAGTTATGCAAATCGCTTTGAGCGCGCTAAGCCAGGCTGACAAGCGAAAGTGAAGAACTGTATACGTAAATAGTACCTCGATTTAAAGTGTTTTTAAATTTGCAGAAACTCAAGTCGAAACTGTAAATGTTTCAGTGTGGCTAGTAAACTCGACGTAGGTATTTCGTGTTGACTAATTAACGAGGTCTGCTTACGTAAATGTGGTTATAACAAATATTAAACAGGTTTTTGAGTTGATACGCGGCAGTCGGCTCAAAGTCCTATTTTCGTTAGAGCCAACTAAAAAATAAACGTTTTCTTGAACGTAACAACCAATTGACAATACAAGAACGATGTACTTGTTGCGTGGATTTGAATATTCATTTACATAGTGCACACGGAAACACGTTCGAACTAGCTTTACCGGGATACCGTAGTATTGGATATCTTTTTTTTTATGAAATTGACAAACAAAACAAGAAAGATTTTTAAGATAGGTCCAATCAATATAATAATATATTGTCAATAATCCATTTTTTGATAATACTGCTAAAAAAGTACCAGATGGGTTACAGAAAACATTTAACAAAAAAGCTTTCATTAATATTTAGGGAAATGTTCACAATAAAACCAGTTGAATATTTACCTTATAAATACCTTGTTTTAGACACAAATCGGCTTACTTAGGCCAATGACTCCAAACTTATTTATGTCAAAACATACAATCCACTTTCAAAATAATGCAAATGATTACCAACTAATTTGTCAATGGTTTCCGTATAGGGCATTGAACTCAGTTCGAGATAAATATTCCAATCTAATTATAGGATAGTACATTGTAATCGTTTTGACATGATTTTTTGACAGAAAAGGTATTTTTTATGTATTTTAGAAGTGACATATGAAGGCAACATTTTAGGCAATTAAAATTATCAAGTAAATATTAAAAAACAGTAAAAAATGTATTTTTTTTCAATATCTGTTTACAGTGTTCTCACGTACATTTTTATGGAATAAGTGGCATTTTGAGATAACATACTTTTTTGTTTGTAAACATAAAAAACTCTATTTTTTATTAATTTCTACCTTTTGGTATAAAAAAAAGCATGTAATGAACATAATTCGATTAAACAGTCGTAAAAGTCTTACTTTTTAATTCGTAAAGGTCGATTATAAGTTATTGTTATATAATTATAGATATTTAGATAGGTATTTTCATTTGAAGGTGACCTAGTGTGTATCTAAACTTATTAAATGGTTATACTTTGTTTACATAAGTACCTAACAGTTGTTTAATAATATGATTAGATTATTATAATTATACACGTACACATACATACAAAATAATAATACATCATGTAACCTTTAATATTAGTTTATTATATTATTTGTCGCCTAAAGTTATATATTTATGTAAATAATAAAAAAACGCAGTTGACAAAAACGGCGGAGCTTAGTTGGTGTTATTTAATTATTATTTTCATTTAAATTATCAGAAAAACTCACAAGTTACGGATATTTGATAATACCTACGTGTTATTGTTAAAAAAAAAGACAAACTTTTTAATTTAAAATATTTGCATGACGTTAATCGTAATTATAAAAAAACGAAAGAAAACTTATTTAGAAATACAATAACAAAAAAATTATTTATCTTATCCGAGATGCTGTTAATAAAAGAAAAAAAAATTACGTAAATAAAAAAAAATAACTAAGATGACTGACTATAGCAGTTACAAATACAATATAGGCACCTAGCTCTTATCAAGTTTTTGACCTTCAGCATAATAAAACTATTGTCGACTCAATTGGGCTGAAGATTACTAGATGTGGTCTGCTAGTTGTAGTCGGTTGTCTCGCACCTTTAATGTTAAATATAAAGATTATTAGAAATTCAAAGATTTTTAAGTTGCTAACGCCTGAAGAAATTATGTTCATCACAATTATTCACAAAGCTAATTTTATATTTTTTAAAACCCATAGTTTCAAAGAAGGTAATGCTCAAGTTAATCTTTAGAAAATATATTGGCACAATTAATAATCTTGTTGTTAAATGCATGGAATTGCAAACACAGGTGCATTTCATACAAAATTACACATTTTCAACATGAAAGGATATGCAATGTTGCCAGGCGTAACCTTGATACAGTAAATATATCGAGGCAGGCTTTCCACCGATTTGTGAAACAAATTATGAAAGCAATACCTGTGCAATGAGAATTATTAAAATTGGTTAGCAACAGATATGATATGAAAGTGGATGTGAAATATTGCAATTTCCATCAGTGGTATGTTGAGGCAGTTTCTGATGTTATTTCTTTTTTCCTCATAGCATTTTTTTTTGTTTTTGAATCTTTATGCAATAGAACTCGACTTAAAGTTTTTTTTTATATATATGTTACGGCTAATACCCGAAGTGCGGCTACACCTAGTTTTAGCCGGTTAGAAGTGTTTTTTATATGGGAAATTGTAAAAAAAAAATATATGTATATAAAAACTGGCTTCAATCATGAGTCGACGGAGTCCCTTTTTCTGGGTGGTATCAAAAAAGTAACCTAACTAACCTAACCTATTGATGTTCTAACCGGCTAAAACTAGGTGTAGCCGCACTTCGGGTATTAGCCGTAACATATATATAATTATAATAGGTACAGCGCGTGGAAATTGGGACACCACTTTGCTCGGATCGCATTGTTAAAAACAATTGTTAATGTACCTTTCATTTGGTTATATTTTTATGATAAGACGAATCAATAAAAAGTATATGAAACAATTTATACAATGTTCGTGAATAATATAATTTTTATTTTTACATAAGGCCACGATCCGTTCTATAGAAAATTTCACTTTCTGTTGAAATATTCTACCTCTTGCATTTAAACAAAAAATATACATACAGTTATTGACAATCAGAAAAAGGGTAACGGGTTTATTTAGGTACTCTAACTAAAGACTCTGCCTAATCACTACATAGTATTAAACAAAGTCGCTTTCTCTGTCCCTATGTATGCTTAAATCTTTAAAACTACGCGACGGATTTTGATGCGGTTTTTTGTAATAAATAGAGTGATTCAAGAGGAAGGTTTACATGTATAATAACATAGTACAGGGAGAGGAGTTTTACTCCGAATTTAACGCGAAGCCGCGCAAGTAAAAGCTAGTTTAACAATGAAAACAGTCTAAAATTTACCTCACCACTGTAAAGTATAGACGACTCTATTGAAATTACGTATGATAATAACAGAATTGATTATGTATACGTACGTATAGATCTATACTGTGGTAGTACACGATGGCCTTTGAACTGTCGTTTGCGTAGCATACTTCACGGTTGTGGGGATTTCTTTTTTACTTATTAATAGTGCTAGAAATCGTTTTTGAAAAGTTTAAAGATTAGGTAATGTTAAGTGGGAACAAATCACTGAATTTCTTTTACGATTCAAATTGAAGGAACATACTTGACAGATATAAGATTACATATTGTGTATGTGAGAAAGTGTGGTTCATTTGTTTCGTGCAATTATTAAGAGACAGAGTCCTGTGTACTAAATTAGTTGTATCAGGGATAACATATTTTTAGATTATGGTAATATTAACCACGCGTTTACTTCCATACTATCCATCATGTGACTACTGACTCGCGTGGTGGATTACGGCTCATTCCCTCGGGGAAGAGGGCCTGTGCTCAACTAGAGACACGTAGGTAGGCTATTATTATTATCATTATTCATGAATACTAACGGAGATGGAAAACATCGTAAGGAAACCCACATGGTTGATTATCCATCTTATGACTTCACCAACCCGCATTGAGCCAACGTGGTCGCTTACGGCTCAACCCCTCTTATTATTTCCTCTACATAATCGTTTTGTGTTTTACCGTATCCCACTGCATCGGCTGATCATAACCTTTGTATCCTATTTGTATAACTAGCTGTTTTTCTTAGCGACATTGACATTATATCACCAAAACACCTGTGTGATTATAACCATTGATATAATTAACATGCCCCCGGTAATTCTGTGCAGTGTTAATTATTGTGATTTTAGTTGTTTGGTAGTTGAAAGTGCGTGGTAGCCTAGTGGCAACAGGAACGGGTCTACTATACCGTAGGTACCGGGTTCGATTCCCGCTAGGGTGTACCACTAATTTGTTCTTTTCAAAATTATGTTCATGTGTATCACGCACTGACGGCGAGGGAAAACATCGTGAGGAAACCCACATGACTGGATGATTATCCATCATGTGATCTACCAACCCGCACCGAGCCAGCGTGGTGGATTACGGCTCAAACCCTCTCGCTATGAGAAGCATGCCTGTGCCCAAGTATTGGGACATATATAGGCTATTATTATTATTATATTATACTAGCGACCCGCCCACGCTTCGCAATGGTGTAATTTTTGCCGACTTGCTCACGAAATATTGATTTTTGGCTAACTTAATAAAAAAAACCGATTGTTCTTTATTTACAAATTTAAATGAAAATAATACCTAAAGGATGGTGAAAACCGCATTAAAATCCCTCAACTGGTTTAGGAGGAGTTTGCGGCCACACATACAAACAGACAGAATTAGCGACTTGAATTTATACTATGTAATGATAATGATTATAGTTTTTTTGTGCAGTTTTAAAAACTTATTCGAAGATTTTTTTTTTATTTGTTGATCGTGACTGAGTCGCATGTCGTTTTTTAAATGATTCAGTTGACAATAATTGTTTTAATGCTACTTCTTAGTGATGTCGACCTTAAGTATGTTTTAAGTAAACCAAGGTGATATAAGCACGAAGTTAGTTATCTGTTTTTGATCTGAAATCTTTTATAATAAAGTCGCTATTCGAGTCAGGGGTTTAAGTTGTTCAATAATAAAAGTGGTTAACAAATGGGAAAATCCATAAAAACCATCCAATTCTTTGTAAAATATGAGTCAATTGTGAGAAATTTTCCGACTTGCTTTCATCGTAATTAATTGCTTTTATAGGTCAACTCTTACATTTATGAATAGTCTCTAAAAAATAAAAAACTACGTATTTAAATATGGTGCTACTAGCCCAAATATATCTTACCAAGCAGTTTAAGAAGTAAAAAAACATATTTTTACTATAAATATTGTCTAGTTTGGTTGTGGGCATGTCAAAATTACGCTTGTGGGTCACTAGTAACTCATGACACACTTATTTTGTAATTTCTTAGAGTGCGTGTTGAAAAACCCATAAAAAATAATAATAGACTGTTTATACTTTACTAATATTTATGAAGATCAATTGTTGGTAACTACTTGCTTAATCCTAAATTGTCATAAAAAGGAAAAATAAACCGATTCAGATTTATACAAACGTGTATTTGTAAAACGTGTTCATTTTTTTTTTCGTTAATGTGTTGTTTTTGTAGAAAGTGGCAAATACCTTTCTCAACTTTTTATTCTAGTAGTAATAACAAGTATGGATTTATAATTCCTATTTTTTGTTTATCTTTTTACTTCGATTTTTTCTTAAATTTTTCAAACACTATAAAAATTATAGGTAATTATACATAAGAATAGCACATAGGGTAATTTTTATCGCGGGAAAACATCTCATTCCCACGGGAAGTTTACTTACACGCGAACGGAGTCGCGGGCGGCCACTAGAATAAAATAAACCTCGCAATATTTTCAGTTCAAGTTCGTCTATTGAACTCTTATTGTCAGTGATTACAAATTGACGCGGTGACAGCAACTCTAGTCTGTCTCTAGGTTACAGTGCGGGTTCGTGCAATCGCTTGCAAGGTTGGAGAGACAACCAAATTATAGTGTGGTTAGTTATGTTATTTGCTATAGGTATAAAGGTTATAAATGATATGAAATTTGTTTCCTTTACTAAAAACGATAGATATTTTTCAATTTTAAAAAATGTAAAAATATATTTTTCTGTATTGCATTGGCTATACCTATTAGAATAAATTAATTTAGTACACGTTGGAATGCAATAAAACTATAGAAAAATAAGTCACTGGGAGCGATTCGGCTACAATTTTCTAACTAAAACTTAGTCACTAAATTTTCAATAGAATAGGACAATTTGTTTTTTTTTTGTTTAATAAAGAAATTAATACATCCACTGAGATTTATTTTACGATGTTTTGGATCGTGCCACTAACTTAGTGAGCACAGTATATTCATAGAGAAAAAGGAGAGGCTAGAAATAGTATAAATGTATTAATTTTAATTAACTGTTCCAGTAAACACACTCGTGTCACGCGGCCTATAAAATATTACGTTTTTTCGTGTATAATGAATATTTTAAAGAGTAAATTGCATTGCATTGCTGTATTTTTAATATTTATTATAATTTTACTTGTTTTCAAAAACTTTTGCTTTTTGCCTAGTTTTAAGCAATTTCTCTTTTAAAGTTCTTCATAATGTAGTAAAGCCAAGTCGCTATTCGTGTCTGTTTGCATGTTTGTCCACTAACTCCTCCTAAACTACGTAACAGATTGTAATAGGTACGGCTTTCATAATATTTAAGGTCGTTTTCTGTATAAAGTTATGTAGCACATTCGGAAAAAGTACCTATGTTTAATAATAATAAGAATTATTACGGAAATGATTGTAAAAAACTCAAACATATTTTTTGAAACAGTAACTAAAAGTAGAAATAAGAAGTAAAAAAAAAAATACGAATCAAAATATTCTATACAATTGTTGTCATGCAGTATAGTTATACAGATCCTACTACTATTATAAACGTGAAAGTTTGTGAGTATGTACGGATGTTTGTTACTCTTTCACGTAGAAACTATTGGACGTATTTGGATGAAACTTTACAGTAATATAGGTTATACATCAGAATAACACATAGGGTACTTTTACCGCGGGAAAATTTCTCATTCTCTCGGGAAACCGACTTCCACGCGAACGGAGTCGTGGGCGGCCACTAGTGCAGTATATTTTTAAAGACGACCTCTGTGATGCGGCGGTATATCTACCGGACAGCTAAGCGGATGGTTCGGGTTCGATCCCCGGGACGGGCCAATTTCGTAAAAAGTTTTTTTCGATATTGGCTCGTGTCTGGGTGTAACTAGGTGCTCCCCTAGTCCTTTAGGGCCCCATAATTGGTGTTAGTCTGGAGATTTATTTATTTATTTAGATAACAAATTATTCAACAGATACTTGAAATACCTATAAGATTAAATCAATCAAGTCATGACATTAATATTAAGTGTAGATTCAGTTAACAGAATTTAACCAACAATTTTACCTAAAACTTTTCATACAAAATACTCGAATGGTCACTTTTATACACACCAACAATGTAAAATTATAGACATTTTATTGTTAATTTAACAATAATCTAAAAAAACCCAAAGTATATTCAACAAAATATTATTTACACAAACCGATTTAACGAACTAAACGCTAAAAATCAGGAAAGCGCGCGCGCGCCACAATTTGGCGGGTAAAATCACGCGATGACTAACAGACGATGTTTGGGCCAATCACAGCGCAGCGTCTGTATGGCGCATGCGTACTACTCGCTGTTTGAGGAAACCTTTAATTAATTACGGTTCCTTGCGAACTTGGACTATACCTTTTTGAATATGGAACTAATATGAAGGGAGAGAAAAAGGAAAGGAATAGTCAAACTTAACATTTTATAAAGTAAGAAAATATTTTAAGGTATTTGGTAGGCACTTACGTTTCCTTAAACCAGAGTAATAAATAGACATCTTTTTTTAAATGACCGATATAATAAATAAAAAAAACTATTTGATCAATGATGAATTCAAATAGACATAATAACGCAGTGGTTAAATTCCCGGATAAGGACAATTAAATTAAAATACTTTTTTAAATACGCTTTTTACTAATTGTTACCAGGTTTTCACCTAGTCCATTGACTTACCTATAAGACAAGCTATCTCTTCGATTATTAAACATTAAAGTATTGTTGCGATGCTATCAACATATTAGATTATTCAACTAATAGACGTTATACTAAATAGGATTTAGTACCTATTACGTGTAGATAAGGTTCTTTTGGTGTTTTTTCTTGTTTAGAATTATCTATCTATTTTATACTAAATGTTTATTTAGTAAAAGATAAAGCAATTTTACGCTTCCCACGTGTGTAACGCATTTTTTTTTAAATTAATACATACTTTTTAACTTATTTTTTTTATATATTTTTTTAAGAATCATGGAACTTATGTATACGGTATACGGTATTATTTTTAAGCGTCCAGCTAATATTATAACTTTTTATATGTAATTATTGCTTAACAAAATATTTCAGTGAAGACAAACCCAAAATGAGCTCTATCTATCGTATTTTTATCCAGTTTTCATTTTTAAAAAACATTTATTAATAAAAGATTTATAATAAATTAGTGACCCGCCCATGCTTTGCAATGGTTTACACCATGGTTTTGGCCGACTTGCTCACGAAACACTGATTTTTGGCTAATTTAAAGAAACTTTTTTCGAATGTTCTACATTTACAAATTAAAATGAATAAATTCCCTTTAAGATGGTGAAAACCGCATTTAAATCCGTTAAGTAGTTTAGGAGGAGATAGCGGACAAACATACAAACAGACACAATTAGCGACTTGGATTTATACCTACTATGTTAAGATTAAGAATATTAACATATAAAACCCTATGGTTTTTCGACTTTGCCTTTCTTAGAAACTTCCAAAGTCCAAAACACAAGGTGAACAAGCTGTTGACGTCAAAATAAATAATTTGAGGTTTGAAAGATTCGGTATAAGATTATTCAGAATTCGTTAATGGAATTTACGCTTGCATGACGTCAGTATATCAAAATCTTCGTCTATCATTAAGAAAACAATACCGTTTCCTTTTTAATTCTTTATTTGTTCTGGTTAATCTTGTTAATAAGTTGTTAATCTGTGGTTGATCATGAATTTTAAAAAAAAATAAAAAAACTTTTTTTTAATTATTTTTTAGATTGTTTGATATCGTACTATAAAAACTTGAACAAGTCGCCTTTCAAACACATAAACTTATCCAAAATAAGTAATCCATGTGGAAACTTTGCTGACGCATACGTAAAAATTACACTCATTTCTATGAGTACCTATATTAGAAGTGGTACACAAAGAAATCTTATAAAATCTAAGTTAACTTACGTAAATAGAGTTAAAATAGCTTAAAATTTCTGTTTTTTTATTACCAAAAGGTATGGAATACCTAGATAAATTAAAATTTTAAATTAGTTACGTATGATTTATAAATAACTAGTGGCCGCCTGTCTCCGCGCGTGGAAGTCGGTTTCCCGTGGGAATGAGAAGTTTTCCCGCGGTAAAAAGTACCCTATGTCCTTTCCCAAGTTCAGTTCTTTCTTCATACCAATTTTCATCAAAATCGGTTCAGTGGTTTAGGCGTGAAAGCGTAACAGACAGACAGACAGATAGATAGACACACAGAGTTATTTTCGCATTTATAATATTAGTAGGGATATGTTTTAGGACTATAAACTTTTAATAAAAAAACTTACATTTTTCATTTTTTTTTCTTTCAGAACCCCCAACAGCCCTATGACGCGGAGGCAGCCCACGGCGCAGTGTATATAACTTGTCGCGGACAAACAAACAGACATGACGTCGAAGGCGATATACGAGGCCACCGGCAAGGACCTTATAAATAGGTTTGTACTTTGATATAAATAAAAAAAAAAAAAAAATTTTTGATAGATATTATGAGTAGAAAGGTTTTTTTAAGCAGGGAAAAGGTTTTTGTCATATAAAAATTTTAATGCTTTATTTAATAATAGTATGGATACTAAAAAAATAATAATTTTATATTAATTTTAAGAGTGTGTAATTTTGCAATGGAATAAGCAAAAATATTTTAATTGAATTGAAAATGTAAACTTAGATACATTAAAGCATTTATTTCACTGATCATTCTTTCTTCGACTGCTTAGACCACATTTTTCCGTCTTTTTATATATTTTTTACTCTGTTATTTACACATATTATATAACATTGTTTCCCCCATAGGTTCATAGGCTCCGGTACAGCGATGGTCCCCTGTCGACTGGCGACCTTCGAACAAGGGACGGTCTGGGAGGATGAGGTCGGGAAAAACCCTTGGCTGACTAAAGAGGTACGTCATTTATTTATTTAATTAAGCTTACCAACTAAATATTTACAAAACATATAAATAAGCTAAAAGTTGTTAGAAAAAAGTTAATAAACATGTGAATTTATTATATTAAAGGTATGCACAACATTTTTATACTAAAATCTAAAAAAAAAAATTTTTTTAATTATTTTTTTCAGACTAAGTAAATAACAAAATTGTTAGTGACTATTTTAAGGTTGAGATTTTACTTTTCATTTTGCATTATAAATGCTAATTTATTAATTTTGAAGTTATAGATACTGGAAAAAGGAACGCGGGCCTCCGAGCATAATGTCCCAGTCGCGTAATGCTCGGAAGCCCGCGTTCCTTTTTCCAGTATCTATAACTTCAATATTTTAAGGTTGTGATAACTTATGAAGCATATGGTTGGTGATTTATTGAAATTTGCCCAGATTCGGAAAAACTTGCTAAACTAAAAATGTTTCCGTATTCATACTTAATACTTAACGTTTTTTTCATATTTGTTTTTCTTAACATGCTTACGCCGAGCCATAATGCTCGCAAATATTTGTGTCACCACTAAAATGGTTACCCGTCAGTCTAAAACTATTTATAAATAAATGAAATTTTTTGGTTACTTTAAGTAGTGTCTTAACTTGAAATCGGCAATAATATTTATAATTATAACATAATTTGAAATAGTAACTGTAATACTAAAATTGTTCTATTGTTTCATCTTACTTACTCTAGGAAAATTTTGGAAATTTTCAATCATCTCTTATTAGATCTCGAAAGTTTGAGAGTATGTATGGATGGATGTATGAATGTTTGTTACTCTTTCACGTAAAAACTACTGGACGGATTTGGATGAAACTTTACAGTAATATAGGTTATACATCAAAATAACACATAGGATTCCCACGGAAAATCGACTTCGATCGAGTCGGGGGCGGCCACTAGTCCTTAACAAAACAATCAATCAAAACTAAGTAGCTGTATTTTCCTTTTTCACATCTTTCAATTGCGACACTTATATCAAAAGCCTCTTATGATTGTATAATTTCCGAAAACAGTGCTGGGTGTTTTTTTCCGCCGGCTTTTTTCTCTCGGTCCTCGGTTAGGTAAAGTCGAAGTTTGTAACATTGACGTTCATTAAGTATATGTTACATATCTATGATGAATAAAAGAATTTTGATTTTGATTTGATTTTGATTTCTTATTCCCCAGCAACTAGTAGTGAAACCGGACCAACTGATCAAGCGCCGCGGCAAGCTCGGCCTCGTCGGCGTGAACAAGAACGCCGCCGACACAAGAAGATGGCTGTCTGACAACATGGCGCGGGAAGTGGCCGTCGGCGCGGCTGTCGGCAAGCTGCGGCGGTTCATCGTCGAGCCGTTCGTTAAACATGAACAGGTGAGAATACACAGTTCACTAACTAACTCATACACACAATATACACAGCTCACTAACTAACTCATACACACAATGATACAAGAAGATGGCTATCTGACAACATGGCGCGGGAAGTGGCCGTCGGCGCGGCTGTCGGCAAGCTGCGGCGGTTCATCGTCGAGCCGTTCGTTAAACATGAACAGGTGAGACTAGAATACACAGTTCACTAACTCATACACGCTATATACACAGTTCACTAACTAACTCATACACACAATATACACAGTTCACTAACTAACTCATACACACAATGAATGACACAAGAAGATGGCTATCGGACAACATGGCGCGGGAAGTGACCGTCGGCGCGGCTGTCGGCAAGCTGCGGCGGTTCATCGTCGAGCCGTTCGTTAAACACGAACAGGTGAGACTAGAATACACAGTTCACTAACTCATACACGCTATATACACAGTTCACTAACTAACTCATACACACAATATACACAGTTCACTAACTAACTCATACACACAATGAATGACACAAGAAGATGGCTATCGGACAACATGGCGCGGGAAGTGACCGTCGGCGCGGCTGTCGGCAAGCTGCGGCGGTTCATCGTCGAGCCGTTCGTTAAACACGAACAGGTGAGACTAGAATACACAGTTCACTAACTCATACACGCTATATACACAGTTCACTAACTAACTCATACACACAATATACACAGTTCACTAACTAACTCATACACACAATGAATGACACAAGGAGATGGCTATCTGACAACATGGCGCGGGAAGTGGCCGTCGGCGCGGCTGTCGGCAAGCTGCGGCGGTTCATCGTCGAGCCGTTCGTTAAACATGAACAGGTGAGACTAGAATACACAGTTCACTAACTCATACACACAATATACACAGTTCACTAACTAACTCATACACACAATATACACAGTTCACTAACTCATACACACAATATACACAGTTCACTAACTAACTCATACACACAATATACACAGTTCACTAACTAACTCATACACACAATGATACAAGAAGATGGCTATCTGACAACATGGCGCGGGAAGTGACCGTCGGCGCGGCTGTCGGCAAGCTGCGGCGGTTCATCGTCGAGCCGTTCGTTAAACATGAACAGGTGAGAATACACAGTTCACTAACTGACTCATACACACAATATACACAGTTCACTAACTAACTCATACACACAATATACACAGTTCACTAACTAACTCATACACACAATATACACAGTTCACTAACTAACTCATACACACAATATACACAGTTCACTAACTAACTCATACACACAATGATACAAGAAGATGGCTATCTGACAACATGGCGCGGGAAGTGACCGTCGGCGCGGCTGTCGGCAAGCTGCGGCGGTTCATCGTCGAGCCGTTCGTTAAACATGAACAGGTGGGACTAGAATACACAGTTCACTAACTAACTCATACACACTATATACACAGTTCACTAACTAACTCATACACACAATGAATGACACAAGAAGATGGCTATCGGACAACATGGCGCGGGAAGTGACCGTCGGCGCGGCTGTCGGCAAGCTGCGGCGGTTCATCGTCGAGCCGTTCGTTAAACATGAACAGGTGGGACTAGAATACACAGTTCACTAACTGACTCATACACACAATATACACAGTTCACTAACTAACTCATACACACAATATACACAGTTCACTAACTAACTCATACACACAATATACACAGTTCACTAACTAACTCATACACACAATATACACAGTTCACTAACTAACTCATACACACAATGATACAAGAAGATGGCTATCTGACAACATGGCGCGGGAAGTGACCGTCGGCGCGGCTGTCGGCAAGCTGCGGCGGTTCATCGTCGAGCCGTTCGTTAAACATGAACAGGTGGGACTAGAATACACAGTTCACTAACTAACTCATACACACAATATACACAGTCCACTAACTAACTCATACACACAATATACACAGTTCACTAACTAGCTCATACACACAATGAATGACACAAGAAGATGGCTATCTGACAACATGGCGCGGGAAGTGGCCGTCGGCGCGGCTGTCGGCAAGCTGCGGCGGTTCATCGTCGAGCCGTTCGTTAAACATGAACAGGTGAGACTAGAATACACAGTTCACTAACTAACTCATACACACAATATACACAGTTCACTAACTAACTCATACACACAATATACACAGTTCACTAACTAACTCATACACACAATATACACAGTTCACTAACTAACTCATACACATAATGAATGACACAAGAAGATGGCTGTCTGACAACATGGCGCGGGAAGTGACCGTCGGCGCGGCTGTCGGCAAGCTGCGGCGGTTCATCGTCGAGCCGTTCGTTAAACATGAACAGGTGAGACTAGAATACACAGTTCACTAACTAACACATACACACAATATACACAGTCCACTTACTAACTCATACACACAATATACACAGTTCACTAACTAACTCATACACACAATATACACAGTTCACTAACTAACTCATACACACAATATACACAGTTCACTAACTAACTCATACACACAATGATACAAGAAGATGGCTATCTGACAACATGGCGCGGGAAGTGACCGTCGGCGCGGCTGTCGGCAAGCTGCGGCGGTTCATCGTCGAGCCGTTCGTTAAACATGAACAGGTGAGAATACACAGTTCACTAACTAACTCATACACACAATATACACAGTTCACTAACTAACTCATACACACAATATACACAGTTCACTAACTAACTCATACACACAATGATACAAGAAGATGGCTATCTGACAACATGGCGCGGGAAGTGACCGTCGGCGCGGCTGTCGGCAAGCTGCGGCGGTTCATCGTCGAGCCGTTCGTTAAACATGAACAGGTGGGGACACACTAGAATACACAGTTAACTAGAGAGTGGTAGAGTCTAGTTGTAGGCTCTGTCTGCAGCGATTACTAGTCGAGTCACGACTGGTGAAATACCACCGTCGCACAGAAAACCGACGTGAAGTAGGGACGATGTTCCTGCGTTTCGTTCGGTGAGTGCGGTATCCGGTGCCCAATTTTGTCAAAGGCTCAGCAACACAACCCAACACCCACAGTATTGCGGGGAGTCATGGGCGGCGGTGATCACTTACCATCAGGTGACACGCATGCTCGTTTGCTACCTATACTATAAAATAAAAAAAACATACACACACAATGAATGAAGCCACATAAACACGTAACAAGAACGCTGCGGACACAAGATGGTTTTCGGACAACAAGACATACTATCTGTCTCTGTCTAATAGTATTGATAAGTAAGTGATAGTTATATTTTTAGTTTAGTTTAATATGATTTATTTCAGAATCAGCCCCATTTACACACTCGCTTAAACACTATCAGGTATTATGTCATGTTTTACATTTAAGGCACTAATTTATAAACATAAACAAACTTAATAATACAGACATAAGCAAACACAAGTGAACGAACAGGTAAGCAATAAAACGAGTATAAGTTAATTTTGAAGTTATAGATACTGGAAAAAGTAACGCGGGTATCAGAGCATTGCGCGACTGGGAATCGAACCCAGGACAGGACGTCAGGAATATGACGTAAGCATATAGATACTGGGGGAAATTTCGTTGGGTCACCGTAGCGGCGCGGAAGCTCAGTGCTCAGAGCATTAGACCGGTTATCTAAAGGTCCTGGGTTCGATTCCCAGTCGCGCAATGCTCGGAGACCCGCGTTCCTTTTTCCAGTATCTATAACTTCAAAATTAATAAATTAGCATTTTAAATGCAAAACTAAAAGTAAAGTCTCGAGTATAAGTAAATAATAATTATTCAATTAAATGCATAGCAAATTACATACATGAACTCACTTAAGATTCATAATCACATAAGTAAACAAAAACTTGTTAAAAACTCTAAAATTATGTTGTTTTTCGTTCGGGAACATTTTTTAACGGCTTTACTGTGTAATTAAATTTTAAAAATACCGCAATGCCAATTAGCTATTGAGAAAGATCAAAATTATTAAAAACACTCTTGAAACAGGTGTGAGTTGTTTTTGTTGTGCTTATTTACAATAAAACCTATAATGAAACTGGGTGTATATAGTAAAACATATTAAATTCTTTAGAATAAGTACTGTTATTAGTAATTTATATTTATCAACAATATTCTTGTCCCAATTTCATATTCAATATTTTCGTTATTGCATACATTTAAGAACATATTATTTATAGCAACAAAATTCGGCAAATCACAACCATTCATGTTTTAATTGTGTTTATAATAAATATCCAGACTAACAGGCTAATTATGTGGCCCTAAAGTAAGTTGCAGTAAGAACTTGTGTTATAGGTACCACATAATGGACTAGGGGAGAACCCAGACACGAGCTAATATCGAAAAACCATTTTTACGAAATTGGCCCGACCCGGGGATCGAACCCGAAACCATCTGCTTAGCAGTCCGGTATATATACCGCTGCACCACAGAGGTCGTCAACTTAGGTTTACGCTCTTTCTCAACAAACTTTTGCATTCTATAGAGTTTGCAGCCTTAACTTTATTTATCTACGTCCTTACCAATCTTATCACCAACTAACTCACAACAATTGTCAACAGAATGAGGAGATGTACCTCTGCATCACTTCTTTATTTATCTACGTCCTTACCAATCTTATGCTCAACTAACTCATAATAATTGTCAACAGAATGAGGAGATGTACCTCTGCATCCAGTCTGGTCGTCGCAGCGATACATTAACACCAAATAAACTCATAACATTTGTCAACAGAATGAGGAGATGTACCTCTGCATCCAGTCTGGTCGTCGCAGCGACACCATCCTGTTCCACCACCAGGGCGGCGTCGATGTGGGGGACGTGGACGCCCTCGCTGTCAGGCTGGAGGTAAGTGAATGAACGAATGAATGAACGAATGAATGAATGAATGAATGAATGAATGATTGAACGAATGAATGAATGATTGAATGAATGAATGATTGAATGAATGAATGAATGAATTGTCTTAATTTAGCTTGACGGTACAAGTTTACGGAAGCAGCAAGAAAGATTTAAGCAGTTGGGTTTGGCTTAAACTCGTGTCCCTTAAACCAAAAGGGCTCGTTAGCTCAGCATAATGCTTGAAGCCATGCATAGCAGGTATATGAACAGCTTGGTCTTCCGCTAAGGCCTGAGAGGGTGTAGGTAATGTTGTTAATTATGAATAGTGTTCGGTTATGCTAACTGGGGTAAATGTGGGGGAAAGAGGTAGGGATTTTCTAAATGGGAGGCTATGGGGCAAGTTGAAGTAGTAATGTTAACTGATGAGTTATGAAGTTATTATAAGTACGACGTACACAAGAAAGGCTACAGCGTAACTAAACTGAATTCTTCAAATTATTTGTAACATGAAATGCAATTACACTTGTCTTTGAGGCGATTCAAATTTTATCTTGATTTTGTTTCTTTTGTTTGAACTTAAATTACTTCTAATATGAATGTTTATAATTATACTTGTAATTTGAGAAGTGTATAATTTTGTTAGGAATTTATATCGGTTGTTTTGTGCTATTTTCGAGGTGTCACCAAAATGTTTTTTTTTTGTATTATTTTTAGATTCCGGTAGACACGATCCCTACCGGTGAGGACATTGAACGCGCTCTTTTGGGCAACATCAAATCTGCTTCTATCAAGAGGTACGTTTTCTATGTGTATTAATATTTGTAAAATATAGTTTACTTTTAGATGCTAATCTTGGAACTAATGTTAATATTATTTTATATGAACTAGTTTAAAATCTAATCTTAGTTTAATATGATAAGTTGTTGACTCCTTTTTTAAACTAGGTCCTAAATAGTTCATATTTGTGCTACTAAGGTAAAAAAAAACTATATTTTTCCAACACCTATGAAACCACAAAACTGTAATTTAAAATCAATCTCTTCATGTTGGTGCGAAAACGCTGTCCGCCATTTTAGTGTATAGATTATCTGTGCTCTGACGTCATACGTATTGTAAACAAACATTTGACTTATAAACACGGTCAATTTTCAAGGTTACTTTACTTTTGAATCACTTCTGTAAAGAATAAATACACTCGTTCTTCTTTTTTATATCTACTATTTAACAAATGCACTGTACTTACATAGAAGTCTTAACATTTATTAGCTCAGCAGAGCAGAAATCTGGATTCAAAGCAAAGAATCTACCAACCAAATGTATCAATTTTTGGCAAATTTGTGCTTTCTGCTTTTATGAAACCAACGTCCACAATGAATTTATTATTGTTTTTCAATAAAGTAAAGAAATTAAGAACTTAAGATTATGTGTCAAGTAGCCTATTGACCGGTTTTGTAACTGACTTAGACACAACATTATTAAGCTGTTTAGCTGTCGGTTTAAAATACGTTTAACATAAAGAGCCGTATATTTAACTTGTATATTATTTACTAATGATCCGTCCACGCTTTGCAATGTTGTTTTTTGGCCGATAAAATTACCATAAATACTTAATTAAATTGTACATAAAAACTGTTATTTTATTTACAGAATTCTAACAACATTCATCTTGGCCCTCTACCGTGTTTACATGGATTTATATTTCACATACATGGAGATCAACCCCATCGTTATAACTAATGAGAGGATATACCTACTCGACTTGGCTGCTAAGTTGGGTAAGAAATGATGCTATTTTATCAACTATTACCTTAATATATATCTTAAAATACTTCTTTTTTACCCATGTTACTAACTAGCTTTCCGCACTGCAGCTTAATAGTTTTTCCCGTGGGAATGGGACACTTTCCCGCGGTAAAAAGAAGCCCTTGTGTCCTTAAATGTCCATATTTTTTTAACAAGAACTAGTTTATATTCGTATTTATAGTATTTTATCTTCAAATACTTCTGTCTGACTTACCTATATTTATTAAAAGCATTCTACCCTAAGCTAAATGGCTTTTCCCGTAGGAATGGGATATTTTCCCACGGTACAAAAAGGTCCATGTGTAATTTAAAGGTTCATTCAAAACTTATAATGGTTTTTGTTTGCGTGGGAGAGTAAGAAACTCGCATACGCATAAAATTTTGCATTCATAATATTAGTATGATTAAACAAGATGAGCCTTTTTGATGTTACATATTTGCTTGTTATTAGGCATGTAGCCCTCTTAAATTTAAAGAATTAAAAGTTAAGCTCTTTCTCACTTGTATTTGAGTTGCTAAAGTCAAAACGTTCCTTTTTTTATACAAATTTTAATTTCTCACTTGAATTTGAGTTTAATAATACATTCCTTTTTTTTTATTTTAATAATCAATAACGTTGTAATGTCATCTCCTATCCAGATCAAACCGCGGATTTCATATGCGCCAAGAACTGGGGCGAGATGACGTTCCCGCCGCCGTTCGGGCGCGACGCGTACCCCGAGGAGGCGCACATCGCCGACCTGGACGCCAAGAGCGGCGCCAGTCTGAAGGTGGGGTTATATGGTGGGGCAGTGGGGGGATTTGGGGTTATTTAGTGGGGAAGTGGGGGGATTTAGTGGGGAAGTGGGGGGATTAAGTTGGGAAGTGGGGGGATTTAGTGGGGAAGTGGGGGATTTAGTGGGGGAGTGGGGGCATTTAGTGGGGCAGTGGGGGGATTTAGTGGGGAAGTGGGGGGATTTAGTGGGGAAGTGGGGTAATCCTAGCGGGGGCTGTTATTGAATGAGGTAAAATTAGTGGGGAAGATCTCTACTTTAATAATTGAGATGTAAGATAGTAGGCCTATTTATAGGTATGTAGGCGGCTTACCCCGAGGAGGCGCACATCGCCGAGGTGAGGTGGGGGTGGGGAAGACGTGTAAATCTAGCGGGGAAATGGGGTGATGAAGTGGAGAAGTGTGGTAAAGTTGGTGGGGAAGTGGGGTGATTTAGTGGGGAAGTGGGGTTTTTGAATAGGGAAGTAGGGTGATTTAGTAGGAAAGTAGGATGATTTTGGCGGGGTAGAGTTAACGGGGGGTAATTTAGTGGGGTAAATGGGGTTAAGTTAGCAGGGTATGTCATTACTCAAATAAATGAGAAGTAGGATTGGGTAAGAACTGGGATACGTCTTTGAAAATTAGTAGAATAGAAAATTTAATTTCAATGGTTTTTTTTGGCACTTTACAGCTAACAGTGCTGAACAAAACCGGCCGCATCTGGACGATGGTAGCTGGCGGTGGCGCCTCCGTGGTATACACCGACACCATCTGCGAGATGGGGGGCGCGGCGGAACTGGCCAACTACGGGGAGTACTCGGGGGCGCCGACGGAGAGTCAAACTGCGGACTATGCGAAGACGATATTCAGTTTGATGTGCCGGGATAAACACCCTAATGGGAAGGTAAGGAAATATATACGATCTGCGAAATGACAATTTCGGACACAAAAAACTCGGACACCTTGGTAAAAACTAAGGGTCGACGACATTTCGGACACAAAAAACTCGGACACCTTGACCAATGTATGGATTTTCAATTTTGATATTATTTTTTACCATACATTGGCCAAGGTGTCCGAGTTTTTTTTGTCCGAAATGTCGTCGACTCGGGGGGCGCGGCGGAACTGGCTAACTACGGGGAGTACTCGGGGGCGCCGACGGAAAGTCAGACTGCGGACTACGCCAAGACGATATTCAGTTTGATGTGCCGGGATAAACACCCTAATGGGAAGGTGAGGATGTAGTTATTAGTAAAACGTTGCATAAGATATCGTCGATGATGTATCGAGAAGGGGGGCGCGGCGGAACTGGCCAACTACGGGGAGTACTCGGGGGCGCCGACGGAGAGTCAGACTGCGGACTATGCGAAGACGATAAACACCCTAATGGGAAGGTGAGGATGTAGTTATAAGTAAAAAATAGCCAAAAAACACTATCTGCGAGATGGGGGCGTGGCGGAACTGGCTAATTATGGGGGGCGCGACGGAACTGGCTAATTACGGGGAGTACTCCTAATGGGAAGGTAAGGAAAGAGGAAGTAGGCTCAGTACCTACGAGTTTTTTATCACTCTGTGTTTTCATAGAAAGTACTTTTTGGCTACTTTTTTTTGAGTTAATAAAGGTAAAAATGTCCATTGATTAAAATGTCAGAAGAATAGTATTTGTTTCAGCAAAATTTCAGGTAAAAAAGAGCGATATTGGTATAATGGTATTAAACATAATATTAATAATATGCCCAATGTAGGTTTGAGAAAATTGTTAAATTCGGGCATTTAAATCAAAGTTTATCTTTGCAAAACATTTAACACACTTCCAAATTACACAAAACTTCGTCTTATACTCAAAATCTTATTATTATAACCCTTATTTACATCCCCCAGGTACTAATAGTAGGGGGTGGCATAGCAAACTTCACAAGTGTGGCTGACACTTTCCGTGGAATCATCACCGCTATAGAAACATACAAGGATGCCCTGATTCAGTACAATATCACCATATTCGTGAGGAGGGGCGGCCCTAACTACCAGGAAGGGCTCAGGTGGGTTTTTTAAGGGTTTTTAAAGTTTTTTTGGTTAAAATATGATTGGATTTTGAAATTTAATAGGTTTGGTTAAGGAAATTGGAAAAAAAGAAAATGTGAGAAACTTTAGTTTTGAGATGTAAAGTCGGCAATGAATTTATTTATTTATGTTTCTTTTCATAAACCAGAACAAATATAAAAAAAAGTTACTGCACTTAATTTATTATTATTAGTCACATTTTTCAATGATTTAGACTAAAAGAGAATGCCGAAACCTGTACCAATTGCATGTTAATAAAATATATCCCGTAATTATTTTGGTGCTTTTTGACTTCCATAAGCAAATTTTGAATCATTATAAAACCCGGGTTTACGAAATGTAATTTAAAAGTTCGGTAGCGTTGACGACTTCCAAATGTATTTCCGGTTCTCAAGAATTTGATAGATTGCCAGCATAAGAAAATCGATTTCAACCAACAAAAATATCGATAATAGAAATCAATTGCTGTAGCCGTTACATATATTACTATTAGGACGGTGATTGTTAAAAAGTCGGTGTTCTGTGTGATTTAATTGAATAGGAATACATCGTTTTGGCTTATTTACTTGATTTCAGACCATGATCAAACTATTTATTCATTATTCGATTGTACATTAAGTGATATCGATTTGAATCTAAATAGCAACACTCATGGGCTGTCAAGCTGACAGTTAAGAGCTGAGCAACTGTCAGATGTCATACTCTCGTTCGGTTCGTTTTGACGCTTACGCATCGTTCGTGTTTGTGTTATTATTTTATTCTGATGTTGGTTGTTTTTATTCGTTGGGTTGAGCTTTGTTCCTCCGAATCAAAACATCGTTACTTGTAACTAGCTATAAGCTGGATTCAGGTTTGCAGTGACTCTTTTAGAGTTTCTTTGTAATATTTTTGGCATTTTTTACAAAAATATGTTTATGGGAAAAAATCTCAGAACTGCGGATTCGTAAAGAAAAATGCCTCATGCCAACGGTGATAGTATGTGATAAGCTGGCTAAAATGATTATTTCATAAACATGCAATTGGTACAGGCTTCCATACAAAAACCGGCATTCTCTTTTATCAATAGAAAGAAAAGATGAAAATAACAATATCATTCTTATCAAGTTCCTCATTGACTTTTTTTATTTATGCAAAAATGTGAAATCAAAGACTTTACACATTTCCAGTTTAGTTTATTCTCTTTTTTTTCAGTTAAGTTTTCTAGGTTTTTCCTTAGTGAATTTAATTACCATATAGCCTCACCAATACACGGTTTCAGTCTTCGGAAATCGTCTGTTTACTCTCTTTTTTAGTCAAATTTGGCTACTTTTTCCGATTCGTCACCAAAACTACTATTTCACCCATTTCCCCCAAAAAAACAACAATTTTACCCCATTTTCTAAAACCCACCAGACAAATGCGAGAAGTGGGCCATCGCCTCCGCATTCCCCTGTACGTGTTTGGTCCGGAGTAGAATATGTGCAATTGTGGGACTTGCATAACTTTTCTTTAAATTATCCTAGTTTCGTTTATAGAGTGATTCATCGGGACCAATTTTCTAAATTACTGGCTGAAAAAGACTTTCCATTTTAGCCTCACTAATAAACAATTTTGGTTTTCGCAAATTGTCTGTTTACTCTTTTTTTTAGTAAAATTTAGCTACTTTTTTCCGAATCGTCTCCAAAACGGTTAGCAAACAAAAAATCGCTCTACGCAAATCGTCTGTTTTCACCTTTTTTTTAGTTAAGTTAAGATATTCCTTCCCGAATCGTCCCTAAAACGACTATTTTCACCTATTTATAAATTCTTTCTTAATTAACCAGACAAATGCGAGAAGTGGGCCATCGCCTCCGCATTCCCCTGTACGTGTTTGGTCCGGAGTCCAACATGACCGCGATCGTTGGACTCGCGTTGGGTCACACGCCAATACCTAAAGAACACCAGTTGGATTATGCACCGAAACAGCTGCCGAGGCCGCAGGCTGCTGTGAGTATATTTAAAATAAATAAATAACCATAAATTAGTTAAATAATGGTTAAGAAGGTGAATATATAAATTGGCGAATAACTTAAATACCGTACTGAAGTTCAAATAAAAATGAATTCAAATAAAAATAAATAAAAAAAACTGGCATCTTTTGTCGTTTGTAGTCCGAAAATCTATTAACTTTTGAAATACTTAATATTAAAAATTTTATCTGTCGTGATAATATAAAATAACTTAGATTGAATTTGTCTTAGTATTCTTTTGTAACATTTAACAATAATTTACTTTACTAAAATTACTAATTAATTAGCTGTGTAATTATTTTGCTGTGAAAATTACATTGTAACTTTCTGATTTAAAACACAATATTTTGTTTAAGTCCTTTAATTTCACTTCCAAACATTGTTAGAATATTTTTACACATTTTTAAATTTCTCTTTACACATTAACAAATTTTCCTTACAGCCAAAACCCAAACTGGACATTCCAGAACTAACCCCAAAGTTGCTAGACCTAGTTTGTTCGCAATCGCCCACCAAAATGGAATTAGGGCAGCAATTATCGTCGCGGCCCTTATTCAATGACAGAACCAAGGCTATCATATGGGGCATGCAAAATAGGGCTATACAGGTACGTTAATTAATTAGGATATGTTATTATTGATTTTTAAAACAAAAAAATTAAATAATGCAAGTGAAACTTGATTGGTCAATTATTATTTTTCACTTGATTTTTTTATTTGACACACTTTACATTAAATTAAGCAACGCTAGTCATTGAATTATAAACTTTAAAATAAGTTTCATTTGTTAATTTTACTTGTTCTTATATATTTGCTAAAACCTTACAATTCAAAAATCAGCATTTGTTTAAGAGTTTAGAATATCAAATACTTTATGTAATTTACAAATCAATCCCTCACCACCATAGAAATATTTCTTATTTACCTTTTTCTTTAAATCCAAGTTTCAAAACGACCATCATCCTATACTTTCACTCACAATCAACCGAATTTCATGAAATTTGCCTAAAAACATCCATCTAACCCCTTATTAAATTCCATTTCATTACTCTCCACCCATCTAACCCATCATTATGTTCCAGGGCATGTTAGACTTCGACTACATTTGTCGGAGATCCGAGCCGTCCGTGGTGGCTATAGTGTATCCGTTCACAGCGGACCACAAGCAGAAATATTACTTCGGTAATAAGGAGGTATTTATACCAGGTATGTTGTTTTTTTTATATCATGGGAATGTATGTTTAAAAATAATATGTAAAAAGTTATATGTATGTAAATAAGAATATGTGTATGTGAATATCCGAGCTTACTGGGTTGTTAGGAGCGAAAGTAGGGAACGGTTGAACAAATTTGGATGATTTGCAGGAGGATCTTTTGAAGGAAAAAAAAACGTAAAAAAGAAATGATTACATGTAACAAAAAAATTCTTTGATATAAGTAAAATGAGAGAAACTTTCGTGTATTTAAATAGCTTTTTTATAAAGGATGGTTATAATATACAATTTATTAAGATATTCTTTAATAGATTTTCATTTTTTATTTACAAACAACAGACAACTTCAACTTAAGATTTTTTTTATTTCCAAAAAAAATGAAAATGAAATCTCCATACCACAATTTTAGTTAATATTTACACTTTTTTACATATATAAATTAATTATGTTCATAGTGTTCTCCGATATGGATGTGGCAATGAGGAAGCATCAAGAAGCTACAGTTTTGGTCAATTTTGCATCTTTGAGATCAGCTTATGATAGTACTATGCAGGTAAATTATTTATATTCTATAACTTTAATATATTTAGCTGTCATTATAATTCAAATTATTGTCAAAATAACGCTGCGTTATTTATATCGTAGAATTATTTTGTACATCTCATTAGAAATTTAGAAAAATTGTTCTTGGCTCTTGTGTTAGTCGTTAAAATGAGTTCTTAAATATGTTTTTGCCTAAGCTTATTTTAAAGATAGCCGATTAAAATAATGATTTCATATTTAAGCTTATAACTCTAACCTTTGCAAAAATGATTGTATTTTGTTATTTCAATCATACATTTCATATTTTTTTCCAGGCAATGCAACACCCCCAAATAAACACAATAGTGATAATCGCCGAAGGAATCCCTGAGAATATGACGAGGAAACTTATCAAAGTTGCCGACGCACGAGGGGTAAGTAATAAAGTTTATCTTCAGTCAAATCTTGCAAGTTACGTTTGTAGTAACAAAATATTGTAATAACTTTAAATTAAACTATTTAGTTAAGTCTTATTCTGCACTATAATTTATATCTGTTCTAAGATTTTTCAAAATTGAAATAGCCATTTTTGCGTAATTGGGTAACATACATCTAAACATTGAAACTTTCAGATTTATAGTTTTAATAATTATAGTAGGATAAATAGCAAAAAAGGTCAATATAAAGCAACAGTTTGGAAAAGCTAGTTTTCTGTATAAAAAATTTTTACTAAATAATTATTAATGTGTTTTTAGGTAAACATTATTGGTCCGGCCACAGTGGGTGGCATCAAGCCTGGTTGTTTCAAAATTGGCAACACTGCGGGCATGATTGACAATATTATTGACAGTAAACTGTACAGGCCTGGCAGGTAAATGTTTATTTATTGTGATCTTGTATTTAATCATGTAAAAACTTTGATCATTAAAAAAAATATCTGTATAAGTAAGCAAGAGATTTTACCATATTTATTGTTTTAATGATTATAGAGACCACAAGTTGAAATACATAGTTAAGTTTCTCTTATAGAAAACTTGTAAACTACTTGACTTATTATAATAGTTTTTTTTATTAAAAATGTTTTTCAGACTAAGTTTAATCATATATAACTGCATCTTATTAACCTACGGTCAATTATATAATAAATTCTTCAATTTTCCGTCAATCTACCCCATTTTAACCCCATTTTCTACCATTTTTCCCCAGTGTCGCCTACGTGTCTCGCTCCGGGGGTATGTCCAATGAACTCAACAACATTATAAGTAAAGAAGCGGACGGCACTTGCGAGGGGGTCGCTATAGGAGGCGACCGATATCCGGGGACCACCTTCCTTGACCATCTTATCAGGTAATGTGGACCTTTTTGTTTGTAATTGACGACCTCTGTGGTGCAACGGTATATATACAAGACTGCTAAGCGGATGGTTCCGGGTTCGATCCCCGGGTCGGGCCAATTTCGTCAAAATGGTTTTCGAAATTGGCTCGTGTCTGGGTGTAACTAGGTTCGCCCCTAGTCCATTGTGTGGTACCTATAGTACAAGCTCTGCTTAGTTTAGGGCCACACAGTTGGTGTGTTAGTCTGGAGATTTATTTATTTATTATTTTTTGTATAGATAGAAGGCCCATATTTGAATATGAAGTATAAGGGTTATTGAGAAACATGTTATCAGATAATGTAGGATTTGTTTGTATGGAAATATGATTGGTAATTGCTATGATCATCTTATAAGCTAAGATAATAATAATGACTGTATAACGATGTTATAAGAAAATTTAAACTATTTCTTGATGTAGACAAGGTTGACATTTAACAAAGGGATATAAGGGATATTCATGGACTATTTTAGGGAATATAGACTGTGTTTGTATATACTGATGGTGTGATGAAATATCTTTGATTCCTAACGGTGACTTAAACCCAAATTTTAAATTTTTATTCCCCCTCAAATAATATATATGAAAAAATATTAGTATCCAACCATTTTTCTCTCCCCCCAGATATGAAAAAGACCCCAACGTGAAGATGCTAGTGCTTCTCGGCGAAGTGGGCGGCGTGGAGGAGTACCACGTGTGTAAAGCTATCAGAGACAAGATCATAACCAAGCCCGTGGTCGCTTGGTGCATTGGGACTTGCTCGGGTAACATTATATAGTTATTAAATCTTCTGTAGTTATAAAATAAGAAGTCCTGGCTGACTGACTGACTAATATTATTAATGTGAATGATTGTGAGAGTGTGTAAAGCTATCAGAGATAGAGTTATAACTAAGCCCGTGGTCGCTTGGTGCATTGGGACTTGCTCGGGTAAGATTATATAGTTATAAAATCTTCTGTAATTATAAAATAAGAAGTCCTGACTTACTGACTGACTGATATTATTAATGTGAATGATTGTGAGAGTGTGTAAAGCTATCAGAGACAAGATCATAACCAAGCCCGTGGTCGCTTGGTGCATCGGGACTTGCTCGGGTAAGATTATAGTATTTAAAAAGTCTTCTGGAGTTATAAAATAAGAAGTTTAGACTGAACAATATTGACCGATTGACTGCCTGATTGATTGATTGATTGACTGACTGATTGATTGACTGGCTGACTGATTGATTGATTGACCGAATAACGTTGAAGAGTACCATGTGTGTAAAGCTATCAGAGACAAGATCATAACCAAGCCCGTGGTCGCTTGGTGCATTGGGACTTGCTCGGGTAAGTTTATATAGTTATAAAATCTTCTGTAGTTATAAAATAAGAAGTCCTGGCTGACTGACTGACTAATATTATTAATGTGAATGATTGTGAGAGTGTGTAAAGCTATCAGAGACAAGATTATAACTAAGCCGGTGGTCGCTTGGTGCATTGGGACTTGCTCGGGTAAGATTATATCATTTACTGACCCTTAATCATTGGTTAATTGATGCTGAGCTTTAATCAAAGTTAAGGCTAGGCGAATAAAGAGATGGTTAAATCGATTATTTCTTCATTGAATGTCATGTTAGTAAAGATAGCATAAGATTCAACATGGTCTCCGACACAAAATGACCACTTTTCAAGATGTCCACGGAATCTACTTTAATCATAATTGATTAACATTAAGCTTACACTGATTATTATTTGTTTGGATATAGCTAAGCTTATAAAATGAAAATATCGTTAAATCCCGTTATTACACTCAATTATTAGGTGTTCACTAACAATCCTACTAATATTATAAACGTGAATTTGTGAGTATGTATGGATGTATGGATGTTTGTTACTCTTTCACGTAAAAACTACTGGATGGATTTTGATGAAACTTTACAGTAATATAGGTTATACATCAGAATAACACAAATGGTACTTTTTACCGCGGGAAAACTTCTCATTCCCTCGGGAAACCGACTTGCACGCGAACAGAGTCGCGGGCGGCCACTAGTTACATAATAAATTGTCTTTTTAACGTCTATTATATTAATTCCACCCCATCCCCCCCCAGACACGTTCACGGCGGAAGTCCAGTTCGGTCACGCGGGCTCGATGGCGGGCTCGGCGCTAGAGAAGGCGGTCGCCAAGAACGCGGGGCTGAGGGCTTGCGGGGTGACTGTACCGGACTCGTTCGATGGCCTGGGCGCCGCGGTTAAACAAGTTAGTGATTGATTGATTGAAGGAAGGCGGTCGCCAAGAACGCGGGGCTGAGGGCTTGCGGGGTGACTGTACCGGACTCGTTCGATGGCCTGGGCGCCGCGGTTAAACAAGTTAGTGATTGATTGATTGAAGGAAGGCGGTCGCCAAGAACGCGGGGCTGAGGGCTTGCGGGGTGACTGTACCGGACTCGTTCGATGGCCTGGGCGCCGCGGTTAAACAAGTTAGTGATTGATTGATTGAAGGAAGGCGGTCGCCAAGAACGCGGGGCTGAGGGCTTGCGGGGTGACTGTACCGGACTCGTTCGATGGCCTGGGCGCCGCGGTTAAACAAGTTAGTGATTGATTGATTGAAGGAAGGCGGTCGCCAAGAACGCGGGGCTGAGGGCTTGCGGGGTGACTGTACCGGACTCGTTCGATGGCCTGGGCGCCGCGGTTAAACAAGTTAGTGATTGATTGATTGAAGGAAGGCGGTCGCCAAGAACGCGGGGCTGAGGGCTTGCGGGGTGACTGTACCGGACTCGTTCGATGGCCTGGGCGCCGCGGTCAAACAAGTTAGTGATTGATTGATTGAAGGAAGGCGGTCGCCAAGAACGCGGGGCTGAGGGCTTGCGGGGTGACTGTACCGGACTCGTTCGATGGCCTGGGCGCCGCGGTTAAACAAGTTAGTGATTGTTTGATTGATTGAAGGAAGGCGGTCGCCAAGAACGCGGGGCTGAGGGCTTGCGGGGTGACTGTACCGGACTCGTTCGATGGCCTGGGCGCCGCGGTTAAACAAGTTAGTGATTGATTGATTGAAGGAAGGCGGTCGCCAAGAACGCGGGGCTGAGGGCTTGCGGGGTGACTGTACCGGACTCGTTCGATGGCCTGGGCGCCGCGGTTAAACAAGTTAGTGATTGATTGATTGAAGGAAGGCGGTCGCCAAGAACGCGGGGCTGAGGGCTTGCGGGGTGACTGTACCGGACTCGTTCGATGGCCTGGGCGCCGCGGTTAAACAAGTTAGTGATTGATTGATTGAAGGAAGGCGGTCGCCAAGAACGCGGGGCTGAGGGCTTGCGGGGTGACTGTACCGGACTCGTTCGATGGCCTGGGCGCCGCGGTTAAACAAGTTAGTGATTGATTGATTGAAGGAAGGCGGTCGCCAAGAACGCGGGGCTGAGGGCTTGCGGGGTGACTGTACCGGACTCGTTCGATGGCCTGGGCGCCGCGGTTAAACAAGTTAGTGATTGATTGATTGAAGGAAGGCGGTCGCCAAGAACGCGGGGCTGAGGGCTTGCGGGGTGACTGTACCGGACTCGTTCGATGGCCTGGGCGCCGCGGTCAAACAAGTTAGTGATTGATTGATTGAAGGAAGGCGGTCGCCAAGAACGCGGGGCTGAGGGCTTGCGGGGTGACTGTACCGGACTCGTTCGATGGCCTGGGCGCCGCGGTTAAACAAGTTAGTGATTGATTGATTGAAGGAAGGCGGTCGCCAAGAACGCGGGGCTGAGGGCTTGCGGGGTGACTGTACCGGACTCGTTCGATGGCCTGGGCGCCGCGGTTAAACAAGTTAGTGATTGATTGATTGAAGGAAGGCGGTCGCCAAGAACGCGGGGCTGAGGGCTTGCGGGGTGACTGTACCGGACTCGTTCGATGGCCTGGGCGCCGCGGTTAAACAAGTTAGTGATTGATTGATTGAAGGAAGGCGGTCGCCAAGAACGCGGGGCTGAGGGCTTGCGGGGTGACTGTACCGGACTCGTTCGATGGCCTGGGCGCCGCGGTTAAACAAGTTAGTGATTGATTGATTGAAGGAAGGCGGTCGCCAAGAACGCGGGGCTGAGGGCTTGCGGGGTGACTGTACCGGACTCGTTCGATGGCCTGGGCGCCGCGGTTAAACAAGTTAGTGATTGATTGATTGAAGGAAGGCGGTCGCCAAGAACGCGGGGCTGAGGGCTTGCGGGGTGACTGTACCGGACTCGTTCGATGGCCTGGGCGCCGCGGTTAAACAAGTTAGTGATTGATTGATTGAAGGAAGGCGGTCGCCAAGAACGCGGGGCTGAGGGCTTGCGGGGTGACTGTACCGGACTCGTTCGATGGCCTGGGCGCCGCGGTTAAACAAGTTAGTGATTGATTGATTGAAGGAAGGCGGTCGCCAAGAACGCGGGGCTGAGGGCTTGCGGGGTGACTGTACCGGACTCGTTCGATGGCCTGGGCGCCGCGGTTAAACAAGTTAGTGATTGATTGATTGAAGGAAGGCGGTCGCCAAGAACGCGGGGCTGAGGGCTTGCGGGGTGACTGTACCGGACTCGTTCGATGGCCTGGGCGCCGCGGTTAAACAAGTTAGTGATTGATTGATTGAAGGAAGGCGGTCGCCAAGAACGCGGGGCTGAGGGCTTGCGGGGTGACTGTACCGGACTCGTTCGATGGCCTGGGCGCCGCGGTTAAACAAGTTAGTGATTGATTGATTGAAGGAAGGCGGTCGCCAAGAACGCGGGGCTGAGGGCTTGCGGGGTGACTGTACCGGACTCGTTCGATGGCCTGGGCGCCGCGGTTAAACAAGTTAGTGATTGATTGATTTAAGGAAGGCGGTCGCCAAGAACGCGGGGCTGAGGGCTTGCGGGGTGACTGTACCGGACTCGTTCGATGGCCTGGGCGCCGCGGTTAAACAAGTTAGTGATTGATTGATTGAAGGAAGGCGGTCGCCAAGAACGCGGGGCTGAGGGCTTGCGGGGTGACTGTACCGGACTCGTTCGATGGCCTGGGCGCCGCGGTCAAACAAGTTAGTGATTGATTGATTGAAGGAAGGCGGTCGCCAAGAACGCGGGGCTGAGGGCTTGCGGGGTGTCTGTACCGGACTCGTTCGATGGCCTGGGCGCCGCGGTTAAACAAGTTAGTGATTGATTGATTGAAGGAAGGCGGTCGCCAAGAACGCGGGGCTGAGGGCTTGCGGGGTGACTGTACCGGACTCGTTCGATGGCCTGGGCGCCGCGGTTAAACAAGTTAGTGATTGATTGATTGAAGGAAGGCGGTCGCCAAGAACGCGGGGCTGAGGGCTTGCGGGGTGACTGTACCGGACTCGTTCGATGGCCTGGGCGCCGCGGTTAAACAAGTTAGTGATTGATTGATTGAAGGAAGGCGGTCGCCAAGAACGCGGGGCTGAGGGCTTGCGGGGTGACTGTACCGGACTCGTTCGATGGCCTGGGCGCCGCGGTTAAACAAGTTAGTGATTGATTGATTGAAGGAAGGCGGTCGCCAAGAACGCGGGGCTGAGGGCTTGCGGGGTGACTGTACCGGACTCGTTCGATGGCCTGGGCGCCGCGGTTAAACAAGTTAGTGATTGATTGATTGAAGGAAGGCGGTCGCCAAGAACGCGGGGCTGAGGGCTTGCGGGGTGACTGTACCGGACTCGTTCGATGGCCTGGGCGCCGCGGTTAAACAAGTTAGTGATTGATTGATTGAAGGAAGGCGGTCGCCAAGAACGCGGGGCTGAGGGCTTGCGGGGTGACTGTACCGGACTCGTTCGATGGCCTGGGCGCCGCGGTTAAACAAGTTAGTGATTGATTGATTGAAGGAAGGCGGTCGCCAAGAACGCGGGGCTGAGGGCTTGCGGGGTGACTGTACCGGACTCGTTCGATGGCCTGGGCGCCGCGGTTAAACAAGTTAGTGATTGATTGATTGAAGGAAGGCGGTCGCCAAGAACGCGGGGCTGAGGGCTTGCGGGGTGACTGTACCGGACTCGTTCGATGGCCTGGGCGCCGCGGTTTAACAAGTTAGTGATTGATTGATTGAAGGAAGGCGGTCGCCAAGAACGCGGGGCTGAGGGCTTGCGGGGTGACTGTACCGGACTCGTTCGATGGCCTGGGCGCCGCGGTTAAACAAGTTAGTGATTGATTGATTGAAGGAAGGCGGTCGCCAAGAACGCGGGGCTGAGGGCTTGCGGGGTGACTGTACCGGACTCGTTCGATGGCCTGGGCGCCGCGGTTAAACAAGTTAGTGATTGATTGATTGAAGGAAGGCGGTCGCCAAGAACGCGGGGCTGAGGGCTTGCGGGGTGACTGTACCGGACTCGTTCGATGGCCTGGGCGCCGCGGTTAAACAAGTTAGTGATTGATTGATTGAAGGAAGGCGGTCGCCAAGAACGCGGGGCTGAGGGCTTGCGGGGTGACTGTACCGGACTCGTTCGATGGCCTGGGCGCCGCGGTTAAACAAGTTAGTGATTGATTGATTGATTGAAGGAAGGCGGTCGCCAAGAACGCGGGGCTGAGGGCTTGCGGGGTGACTGTACCGGACTCGTTCGATGGCCTGGGCGCCGCGGTTAAACAAGTTAGTGATTGATTGATTGAAGGAAGGCGGTCGCCAAGAACGCGGGGCTGAGGGCTTGCGGGGTGACTGTACCGGACTCGTTCGATGGCCTGGGCGCCGCGGTTAAACAAGTTAGTGATTGATTGATTGAAGGAAGGCGGTCGCCAAGAACGCGGGGCTGAGGGCTTGCGGGGTGACTGTACCGGACTCGTTCGATGGCCTGGGCGCCGCGGTTAAACAAGTTAGTGATTGATTGATTGAAGGAAGGCGGTCGCCAAGAACGCGGGGCTGAGGGCTTGCGGGGTGACTGTACCGGACTCGTTCGATGGCCTGGGCGCCGCGGTTAAACAAGTTAGTGATTGATTGATTGATTGAAGGAAGGCGGTCGCCAAGAACGCGGGGCTGAGGGCTTGCGGGGTGACTGTACCGGACTCGTTCGATGGCCTGGGCGCCGCGGTTAAACAAGTTAGTGATTGATTGATTGAAGGAAGGCGGTCGCCAAGAACGCGGGGCTGAGGGCTTGCGGGGTGACTGTACCGGACTCGTTCGATGGCCTGGGCGCCGCGGTTAAACAAGTTAGTGATTGATTGATTGAAGGAAGGCGGTCGCCAAGAACGCGGGGCTGAGGGCTTGCGGGGTGACTGTACCGGACTCGTTCGATGGCCTGGGCGCCGCGGTCAAACAAGTTAGTGATTGATTGATTGAAGGAAGGCGGTCGCCAAGAACGCGGGGCTGAGGGCTTGCGGGGTGACTGTACCGGACTCGTTCGATGGCCTGGGCGCCGCGGTTAAACAAGTTAGTGATTGATTGATTGAAGGAAGGCGGTCGCCAAGAACGCGGGGCTGAGGGCTTGCGGGGTGACTGTACCGGACTCGTTCGATGGCCTGGGCGCCGCGGTCAAACAAGTTAGTGATTGATTGATTGAAGGAAGGCGGTCGCCAAGAACGCGGGGCTGAGGGCTTGCGGGGTGACTGTACCGGACTCGTTCGATGGCCTGGGCGCCGCGGTTAAACAAGTTAGTGATTGATTGATTGAAGGAAGGCGGTCGCCAAGAACGCGGGGCTGAGGGCTTGCGGGGTGACTGTACCGGACTCGTTCGATGGCCTGGGCGCCGCGGTTAAACAAGTTAGTGATTGATCGATTGAAGGAAGGCGGTCGCCAAGAACGCGGGGCTGAGGGCTTGCGGGGTGACTGTACCGGACTCGTTCGATGGCCTGGGCGCCGCGGTTAAACAAGTTAGTGATTGATTGATTGATTGAAGGAAGGCGGTCGCCAAGAACGCGGGGCTGAGGGCTTGCGGGGTGACTGTACCGGACTCGTTCGATGGCCTGGGCGCCGCGGTTAAACAAGTTAGTGATTGATTGATTGAAGGAAGGCGGTCGCCAAGAACGCGGGGCTGAGGGCTTGCGGGGTGACTGTACCGGACTCGTTCGATGGCCTGGGCGCCGCGGTTAAACAAGTTAGTGATTGATTGATTGAAGGAAGGCGGTCGCCAAGAACGCGGGGCTGAGGGCTTGCGGGGTGACTGTACCGGACTCGTTCGATGGCCTGGGCGCCGCGGTCAAACAAGTTAGTGATTGATTGATTGAAGGAAGGCGGTCGCCAAGAACGCGGGGCTGAGGGCTTGCGGGGTGACTGTACCGGACTCGTTCGATGGCCTGGGCGCCGCGGTTAAACAAGTTAGTGATTGATTGATTGAAGGAAGGCGGTCGCCAAGAACGCGGGGCTGAGGGCTTGCGGGGTGACTGTACCGGACTCGTTCGATGGCCTGGGCGCCGCGGTTAAACAAGTTAGTGATTGATTGATTGAAGGAAGGCGGTCGCCAAGAACGCGGGGCTGAGGGCTTGCGGGGTGACTGTACCGGACTCGTTCGATGGCCTGGGCGCCGCGGTTAAACAAGTTAGTGATTGATTGATTGAAGGAAGGCGGTCGCCAAGAACGCGGGGCTGAGGGCTTGCGGGGTGACTGTACCGGACTCGTTCGATGGCCTGGGCGCCGCGGTTAAACAAGTTAGTGATTGATTGATTGAAGGAAGGCGGTCGCCAAGAACGCGGGGCTGAGGGCTTGCGGGGTGACTGTACCGGACTCGTTCGATGGCCTGGGCGCCGCGGTCAAACAAGTTAGTGATTGATTGATTGAAGGAAGGCGGTCGCCAAGAACG
Source organism: Emmelina monodactyla (assembly GCA_916618145.1). Taxonomy (NCBI): domain Eukaryota; kingdom Metazoa; phylum Arthropoda; class Insecta; order Lepidoptera; family Pterophoridae; genus Emmelina; species Emmelina monodactyla. The sequence goes on from OU745296.1 coordinate 3,854,346, forward strand.
CGGGGCTGAGGGCTTGCGGGGTGACTGTACCGGACTCGTTCGATGGCCTGGGCGCCGCGGTTAAACAAGTTAGTGATTGATTGATTGAAGGAAGGCGGTCGCCAAGAACGCGGGGCTGAGGGCTTGCGGGGTGACTGTACCGGACTCGTTCGATGGCCTGGGCGCCGCGGTCAAACAAGTTAGTGATTGATTGATTGAAGGAAGGCGGTCGCCAAGAACGCGGGGCTGAGGGCTTGCGGGGTGACTGTACCGGACTCGTTCGATGGCCTGGGCGCCGCGGTTAAACAAGTTAGTGATTGATTGATTGAAGGAAGGCGGTCGCCAAGAACGCGGGGCTGAGGGCTTGCGGGGTGACTGTACCGGACTCGTTCGATGGCCTGGGCGCCGCGGTTAAACAAGTTAGTGATTGATTGATTGAAGGAAGGCGGTCGCCAAGAACGCGGGGCTGAGGGCTTGCGGGGTGACTGTACCGGACTCGTTCGATGGCCTGGGCGCCGCGGTTAAACAAGTTAGTGATTGATTGATTGAAGGAAGGCGGTCGCCAAGAACGCGGGGCTGAGGGCTTGCGGGGTGACTGTACCGGACTCGTTCGATGGCCTGGGCGCCGCGGTTAAACAAGTTAGTGATTGATTGATTGATTGAAGGAAGGCGGTCGCCAAGAACGCGGGGCTGAGGGCTTGCGGGGTGACTGTACCGGACTCGTTCGATGGCCTGGGCGCCGCGGTTAAACAAGTTAGTGATTGATTGATTGAAGGAAGGCGGTCGCCAAGAACGCGGGGCTGAGGGCTTGCGGGGTGACTGTACCGGACTCGTTCGATGGCCTGGGCGCCGCGGTTAAACAAGTTAGTGATTGATTGATTGAAGGAAGGCGGTCGCCAAGAACGCGGGGCTGAGGGCTTGCGGGGTGACTGTACCGGACTCGTTCGATGGCCTGGGCGCCGCGGTTAAACAAGTTAGTGATTGATTGATTGAAGGAAGGCGGTCGCCAAGAACGCGGGGCTGAGGGCTTGCGGGGTGACTGTACCGGACTCGTTCGATGGCCTGGGCGCCGCGGTTAAACAAGTTAGTGATTGATTGATTGAAGGAAGGCGGTCGCCAAGAACGCGGGGCTGAGGGCTTGCGGGGTGACTGTACCGGACTCGTTCGATGGCCTGGGCGCCGCGGTTAAACAAGTTAGTGATTGATTGATTGAAGGAAGGCGGTCGCCAAGAACGCGGGGCTGAGGGCTTGCGGGGTGACTGTACCGGACTCGTTCGATGGCCTGGGCGCCGCGGTTAAACAAGTTAGTGATTGATTGATTGATTGAAGGAAGGCGGTCGCCAAGAACGCGGGGCTGAGGGCTTGCGGGGTGACTGTACCGGACTCGTTCGATGGCCTGGGCGCCGCGGTTAAACAAGTTAGTGATTGATTGATTGAAGGAAGGCGGTCGCCAAGAACGCGGGGCTGAGGGCTTGCGGGGTGACTGTACCGGACTCGTTCGATGGCCTGGGCGCCGCGGTTAAACAAGTTAGTGATTGATTGATTGAAGGAAGGCGGTCGCCAAGAACGCGGGGCTGAGGGCTTGCGGGGTGACTGTACCGGACTCGTTCGATGGCCTGGGCGCCGCGGTTAAACAAGTTAGTTGCGTTGGGATTTGAAATAATGGTTTTGATGATATTTTGTATGTAATATGTAGTATAAATGAGGAATAGGAGTTAATGTAAGTAATCTGAGCTTGAAACGAGTGCATTTTTGATTTGTTTTTATTTAATTTATGGATAAAATGTATTTGATAAACTCACAGAGGCCTACTTGAACAAAAGGACTTGACTTAGTTAAAAAAAAATTAAAAGATTTACGTTGGCTATGCTTTATAGTTTATACTATGCTATAAGTACAAATAATATATTTTTATTAAACAAAAATCTTTTTGAATTAATAATTATTTTTTTATAATTATGCATTTTTGTACAGGTATACCAAAAACTAGTGGACGCCGGCAAGATAATAGTGAAGGAGGAAGTGGAGCCTCCTAAAGTGCCCATGGACTACGATTGGGCCAGAGTATGTATAAATAATTATACTTTTATTAACTATTTATAATTTTACCAAGCTGAGTTAAAGAAATATGTAGGTAACTTTAGTAGTGCAGTTTTAACTTTAATGTATGTTATATGTCAAATCATAGTTGATTATTTAAATTATATGGTAAAAAATGGAAAGTTTTATGATTTCTTGGCAAAGAAATATTTTTTATTATGTACATTTAAAGATAAAAGTTTAATAATAAATTTAATTCCATTAAAAAGTTTATTCATCAACTTTTTATGTAATTATACAAATATAATCGAATTATACACACAATTATACAAAATTATACACCTTATTACAACTTTAATTTTACTACCATAGCTTATTATACCGCCCATTATCTAATTATACACCCCTTACCCACAGAAACTGGGTATAATCCGCAAGCCGGCCGCGTTTATAAGCACGATCTGCGACGAGCGCGGCCAGGAGCTGACTTATTGCGGAGTGCCCATCAGCCAGGTCATAGAGCGGGGGCTGGGGATCGGCGGGACCATTAGCTTGTTGTGGTGAGTGATTATACATAATTATACAATTATACAAGTGTGTTTGGTTTGGATTTAAGAAAAAATTGATAAAAATATGCTTAATTATACAATTTTACAAAAACGTTTTGACTAGTTTGTATAATTTGAAACCAGTATGAAGAAAACGTATATTTTTCTTATGTATGACAATAATACCAAGTTTAGTATATGAAGCTGAGGAATAGTTAAAAATATAACTTTATGGCTAGTGAGTTTGTATTTTTCTTATCCGTGTAACAAGGCAAAAAGAAGTTAGTTTATTTTACATTCAATTATACCTTATTTTTGTACCTGTTATAAACTTCAGTTTCTCCATTACCACGCTATTTGATGAAATGGCATTTTTTTTCATAACAAAATACGTAGGTACCTACTAATCCATTAAACAACTTCAATCCGAATTATAATCCTACTACAGTCTATTCGCGTTAAGAAAATAGTGACAACTACAGGATAAGGGTGTATTCACAGTGGAGTAAAAGTACGAAAGAAAAATAATAATTTTATAAACAGTATTTTCGGACATGCCGCATGCACTTGCTGTTTCTATGACTATGCTCTCCACAGTTGCATTTAAATCACACAATTTAAAGTACTTATAAACATTGTAAATTATGTGTCTCTCTCCACTATGGATTATTGATCCACTTTTATTCTTTGGAATTGGTGAAGTATTCATTTTTTCAAAATTTATCGTTGGACAACGTTTCTTTCAACAGACTTCAAATGGTCACTGTGAACTGGACTTTTTAATTTCTAGCATTTTAATTGGCTGGAGGGCGTGGTAAGGCCGGCTGACAACGATCACTCACTATTTTCTTAACGCGAATAGACTATAGTGACCCGCCCACGCTTCGCAATGGTGTAATTTTGGGCGATTTGTTCCCAATACATAGAATTTTAGCTAACTTAAAAAAAAACTGAATGTTCTTTATTAACAAACTAGAGGCCGCTCGCGACTCCGTTCGCGTAGAAGTCGGTTTCCCGTGGGAATGCGAAGTTTTCCCGCGGTAAAAAGTTCCCTTAATTCTTTTATACATATATTTTTGGTTTCTAGAACCGTTTTTGCAGCGCACGCAACGGAAGCCCTCAAGGATGAATAATTTTCCCCGTTTTTTTCCCATTTTCCATTATTTCTTCGCTCCTAATAGTTGCAGCGTGTTGTTATATAGCCTAAAGCCTGCCTCGATAAATGGTCTATCCAACACAAAAATAATTTTTAAATTCGAACCAGTAGTTCCTGAGATTAGCGCGTTCAAACAAACAAACAAAGATTTAAATGAAAAAAATACCTAAAGGACGGTGCAAACCGCGTTAAAACCCTCAACTGGTTTAGGAGGAGTTAACGGCCAAACATACAAACAGACAGAATTAGCGACTTGGATTTATACTATGTAATGATGATGATGATAATAAAGTAATAAAACCTCCAAATCTACAGATATCACTTCCAAATCTACATGAAATCCGTCTTCAACTAACTCTTTTCGGAAATTACATAGACAATCTCTCTTTTTAACCCCAGGTTCCAACGCGAGCTCCCCGAGTGGGCATGCAAGTTCTTCGAACTAGTGGTAACCGTGACCGCCGACCACGGCCCCGCCGTCAGCGGCGCGCACAACACCATGGTCACAGCCAGAGCGGGCAAGGATCTGATATCGTCCATTGTGAGCGGCCTGCTGACTATTGTAAGTGTGTTTGTAGTTTACAACTGTGTTTTGAGGTAGAAATGATGGTAAAGCAGATCTAGGAGCCGCCGTCAGCGGCGCGCACAACACCATGGTCACAGCCAGAGCGGGCAAGGATCTGATATCGTCCATTGTGAGCGGCCTGCTGACTATTGTAAGTGTGTTTGTAGTTTACAACTGTGTTTTGAGGTAGAGATGATGGTAAAGCAGATCTAGGAGCCGCCGTCAGCGGCGCGCACAACACCATGGTCACAGCCAGAGCGGGCAAGGATCTGATATCGTCCATTGTGAGCGGCCTGCTGACTATTGTAAGTGTGTTTGTAGTTTACAACTGTGTTTTGAGGTAGAAATGATGGTAAAGCAGATCTAGGAGCCGCCGTCAGCGGCGCGCACAACACCATGGTCACAGCCAGAGCGGGCAAGGATCTGATATCGTCCATTGTGAGCGGCCTGCTGACTATTGTAAGTGTGTTTGTAGTTTACAACTGTGTTTTGAGGTAGAAATGATGGTAAAGCAGATCTAGGAGCCGCCGTCAGCGGCGCGCACAACACCATGGTCACAGCCAGAGCGGGCAAGGATCTGATATCGTCCATTGTGAGCGGCCTGCTGACTATTGTAAGTGTGTTTGTAGTTTACAACTGTGTTTTGAGGTAGAAATGATGGTAAAGCAGATCTAGGAGCCGCCGTCAGCGGCGCGCACAACACCATGGTCACAGCCAGAGCGGGCAAGGATCTGATATCGTCCATTGTGAGCGGCCTGCTGACTATTGTAAGTGTGTTTGTAGTTTACAACTGTGTTTTGAGGTAGAAATGATGGTAAAGCAGATCTAGGAGCCGCCGTCAGCGGCGCGCACAACACCATGGTCACAGCCAGAGCGGGCAAGGATCTGATATCGTCCATTGTGAGCGGCCTGCTGACTATTGTAAGTGTGTTTGTAGTTTACAACTGTGTTTTGAGGTAGAAATGATGGTAAAGCAGATCTAGGAGCCGCCGTCAGCGGCGCGCACAACACCATGGTCACAGCCAGAGCGGGCAAGGATCTGATATCGTCCATTGTGAGCGGCCTGCTGACTATTGTAAGTGTGTTTGTAGTTTACAACTGTGTTTTGAGGTAGAAATGATGGTAAAGCAGATCTAGGAGCCGCCGTCAGCGGCGCGCACAACACCATGGTCACAGCCAGAGCGGGCAAGGATCTGATATCGTCCATTGTGAGCGGCCTGCTGACTATTGTAAGTGTGTTTGTAGTTTACAACTGTGTTTTGAGGTAGAAATGATGGTAAAGCAGATCTAGGAGCCGCCGTCAGCGGCGCGCACAACACCATGGTCACAGCCAGAGCGGGCAAGGATCTGATATCGTCCATTGTGAGCGGCCTGCTGACTATTGTAAGTGTGTTTGTAGTTTACAACTGTGTTTTGAGGTAGAAATGATGGTAAAGCAGATCTAGGAGCCGCCGTCAGCGGCGCGCACAACACCATGGTCACAGCCAGAGCGGGCAAGGATCTGATATCGTCCATTGTGAGCGGCCTGCTGACTATTGTAAGTGTGTTTGTAGTTTACAACTGTGTTTTGAGGTAGAAATGATGGTAAAGCAGATCTAGGAGCCGCCGTCAGCGGCGCGCACAACACCATGGTCACAGCCAGAGCGGGCAAGGATCTGATATCGTCCATTGTGAGCGGCCTGCTGACTATTGTAAGTGTGTTTGTCGTTTACAACTGTGTTTTGAGGTAGAAATGATGGTAAAGCAGATCTAGGAGCCGCCGTCAGCGGCGCGCACAACACCATGGTCACAGCCAGAGCGGGCAAGGATCTGATATCGTCCATTGTGAGCGGCCTGCTGACTATTGTAAGTGTGTTTGTAGTTTACAACTGTGTTTTGAGGTAGAGATGATGGTAAAGCAGATCTAGGAGCCGCCGTCAGCGGCGCGCACAACACCATGGTCACAGCCAGAGCGGGCAAGGATCTGATATCGTCCATTGTGAGCGGCCTGCTGACTATTGTAAGTGTGTTTGTAGTTTACAACTGTGTTTTGAGGTAGAAATGATGGTAAAGCAGATCTAGGAGCCGCCGTCAGCGGCGCGCACAACACCATGGTCACAGCCAGAGCGGGCAAGGATCTGATATCGTCCATTGTGAGCGGCCTGCTGACTATTGTAAGTGTGTTTGTAGTTTACAACTGTGTTTTGAGGTAGAAATGATGGTAAAGCAGATCTAGGAGCCGCCGTCAGCGGCGCGCACAACACCATGGTCACAGCCAGAGCGGGCAAGGATCTGATATCGTCCATTGTGAGCGGCCTGCTGACTATTGTAAGTGTGTTTGTAGTTTACAACTGTGTTTTGAGGTAGAAATGATGGTAAAGCAGATCTAGGAGCCGCCGTCAGCGGCGCGCACAACACCATGGTCACAGCCAGAGCGGGCAAGGATCTGATATCGTCCATTGTGAGCGGCCTGCTGACTATTGTAAGTGTGTTTGTAGTTTACAACTGTGTTTTGAGGTAGAAATGATGGTAAAGCAGATCTAGGAGCCGCCGTCAGCGGCGCGCACAACACCATGGTCACAGCCAGAGCGGGCAAGGATCTGATATCGTCCATTGTGAGCGGCCTGCTGACTATTGTAAGTGTGTTTGTAGTTTACAACTGTGTTTTGAGGTAGAAATGATGGTAAAGCAGATCTAGGAGCCGCCGTCAGCGGCGCGCACAACACCATGGTCACAGCCAGAGCGGGCAAGGATCTGATATCGTCCATTGTGAGCGGCCTGCTGACTATTGTAAGTGTGTTTGTCGTTTACAACTGTGTTTTGAGGTAGAAATGATGGTAAAGCAGATCTAGGAGCCGCCGTCAGCGGCGCGCACAACACCATGGTCACAGCCAGAGCGGGCAAGGATCTGATATCGTCCATTGTGAGCGGCCTGCTGACTATTGTAAGTGTGTTTGTAGTTTACAACTGTGTTTTGAGGTAGAAATGATGGTAAAGCAGATCTAGGAGCCGCCGTCAGCGGCGCGCACAACACCATGGTCACAGCCAGAGCGGGCAAGGATCTGATATCGTCCATTGTGAGCGGCCTGCTGACTATTGTAAGTGTGTTTGTAGTTTACAACTGTGTTTTGAGGTAGAAATGATGGTAAAGCAGATCTAGGAGCCGCCGTCAGCGGCGCGCACAACACCATGGTCACAGCCAGAGCGGGCAAGGATCTGATATCGTCCATTGTGAGCGGCCTGCTGACTATTGTAAGTGTGTTTGTAGTTTACAACTGTGTTTTGAGGTAGAAATGATGGTAAAGCAGATCTAGGAGCCGCCGTCAGCGGCGCGCACAACACCATGGTCACAGCCAGAGCGGGCAAGGATCTGATATCGTCCATTGTGAGCGGCCTGCTGACTATTGTAAGTGTGTTTGTAGTTTACAACTGTGTTTTGAGGTAGAAATGATGGTAAAGCAGATCTAGGAGCCGCCGTCAGCGGCGCGCACAACACCATGGTCACAGCCAGAGCGGGCAAGGATCTGATATCGTCCATTGTGAGCGGCCTGCTGACTATTGTAAGTGTGTTTGTAGTTTACAACTGTGTTTTGAGGTAGAAATGATGGTAAAGCAGATCTAGGAGCCGCCGTCAGCGGCGCGCACAACACCATGGTCACAGCCAGAGCGGGCAAGGATCTGATATCGTCCATTGTGAGCGGCCTGCTGACTATTGTAAGTGTGTTTGTAGTTTACAACTGTGTTTTGAGGTAGAGATGATGGTAAAGCAGATCTAGGAGCCGCCGTCAGCGGCGCGCACAACACCATGGTCACAGCCAGAGCGGGCAAGGATCTGATATCGTCCATTGTGAGCGGCCTGCTGACTATTGTAAGTGTGTTTGTAGTTTACAACTGTGTTTTGAGGTAGAAATGATGGTAAAGCAGATCTAGGAGCCGCCGTCAGCGGCGCGCACAACACCATGGTCACAGCCAGAGCGGGCAAGGATCTGATATCGTCCATTGTGAGCGGCCTGCTGACTATTGTAAGTGTGTTTGTAGTTTACAACTGTGTTTTGAGGTAGAAATGATGGTAAAGCAGATCTAGGAGCCGCCGTCAGCGGCGCGCACAACACCATGGTCACAGCCAGAGCGGGCAAGGATCTGATATCGTCCATTGTGAGCGGCCTGCTGACTATTGTAAGTGTGTTTGTAGTTTACAACTGTGTTTTGAGGTAGAAATGATGGTAAAGCAGATCTAGGAGCCGCCGTCAGCGGCGCGCACAACACCATGGTCACAGCCAGAGCGGGCAAGGATCTGATATCGTCCATTGTGAGCGGCCTGCTGACTATTGTAAGTGTGTTTGTAGTTTACAACCGAGCGACGTGTTTGTATGTGACGCAGCAAGCAAGCTGTTCTACTAGGAAAATAGCATAGTTTTATAGCTGTGTTTTGAGGTAGAAATGATGGTGAAACAAAGTTTTAGATACAACTGTTTAATTGATAATACTTGGTAAGTTTTTATTATTAAAATACGTTAAGTTGGTATTGTGCTTTAGATATATTGTTAAGGTTCACACTGGTTATATGTTAAATTACGTATTCCACCTTAAATGAACCTAAGATTAAGTACAAGACCGTATTCAATTTGAATAAGTTAAATGAAATATTGGTAAAAGAGAGTTTCTGGTACATTTTTACTCTGAAAATAATGCTCATATTTCTACAAACCGGTTTACTATTTCCTAACAGGAAAACTTTACCTCTACATAATATTAATATTATTATATATGTTACGGCTAATACCCGAAGTGCGGCTACACCTAGTTTTAGCCGGTTAGAAGTGTTTTTTATATGGAAAACTGTAAAAAAAAAATATTCCTATGTATATAAAAACTGGCTTCAATCATGAGTCGACGGAGTCCCGCTACGCGGGACTCCTTTTTCTGGGTGGTATCAAAAAAGTAACCTAACTAACCTAACCTATTGATGTTCTAACCGGCTAAAACTAGGTGTAGCCGCACTTCGGGTATTAGCCGTAACATATACAAATCAAACATTTAAATTATAAATTCTTACATTATTTTACTAATACATTTCCTTCTTTATTCCAGGGTGACAGATTCGGTGGCGCCCTAGACAAGGCGGCGGCAGATTTCTGCGCGGCCTACGACAAAGGGCAGCACCCTCAGGAGTTCGTCAACGAGAAGAGGGCTAAGGGAGAGCTTATCATGGGCATTGGGCATAGGTATGTAGAAATATGGAAGGAAGTTTCAAAATTCATTAAGTGTTAATAAAAAACAATGTAAATATTAAATTTTAACCGTCTGAACTCTGAATAAAAAATAAAAGAGTTTTTATTGAAATAACTCAAAAATTGTTAACTTTTGCATACAACAATTTTATTGGTCAAAATCGGTTGCTTTTGACCTAATCTATCACCCCTTAACAGAAATACGTGACATTCATGTCACCCTGTATATTTTATTGATCTGGAACATATTCTAATATAGTTCCAACAAATATTATTTTAATATTATAGCAAACTTGTTAACATACAAACTTTCACATTTATTTACTAACTTTTATTAAAAACATTTTTTATTAACTTTTTTTACCAACCTTTTTTTAAAAAAAAACCTTTTCCTAACCGTATACCGAGAGAAAAAAGCCGACGGAAAAAACTCCCAGCACTCTTTTTTGAAATTATACAACTCTATTTACTCTATTTTCCTCTCAATCCTCAGAGTAAAGTCAATAAACAACCCAGACTCTCGCGTCCGCGAGCTAAAAGCCTACGTGACTTCCCGCTGGCCCGCCTGGCCCGTCACCAGATACGCTCTAGACGTGGAAGCTATCACCACGAGGAAGAAGCCCAATCTGATATTGAATGTAGATGGAATTGTGGCCGCGGCGATGGTCGATATGTTCACGCAGTGCCAGCTGTTTACTCAGTGAGTGTGATTTAGGATATGTAAAAAAGTTGCAAAGTAAATTTTGCGAAAAGTTAATTTGATCAACATCTGTCAAGCTGATTTTTAGCTTAATTCCATTATAAACATTCATACTTTCTTAATGCTTAAACTTTAATTTGTAAAGGGGTTTTGGATAGATGGCGCTGATTGTAGAAAGCGAATAATTATTTTTGTTTATTTAAAAATGACATTATTTTGCATGTTGGAACATTATTTGACATTTTGCTATATTTTACAAAAAAAGTATCTAATTTTCAGGGTTCTTTAACTTGGATAATGTTATAATAAAAACCTAACCAACATAATATTTTCTCCAACCACAGGGAAGAAGGCCGTAACTACATAGCGATGGGATCAATAAACGCCCTTTTCGTCCTCGGCCGTTGCATAGGGCACATTGGACACTATTTAGATCAAAAGAGAATGAAACAGCCCTTATACCGCCACCCTTGGGACGATATCACTTACATGTCCCCTAACAACTAAGCAAAAACATTTATAAATGACTAGTAATGGAAAATCAGAAGTGGGATTCAAAAAATTCGGGGGTACGTAAATTTTGCCTAACATGACAGAGTTTTATGAAGGAATTTCCCGCTTTTAGTTTTTCATTTGTTGTCACTTTTTTATTTGTTTTTCTATTTAATAACATCTGAATTCAAAATTAGCGTTACTATAAAAAAAATGACAGACGATTTCTTTACCACTAATATTATACATTAAGTAAATAATGTTCCCTGAATATTGTTTTTTTTGTCTACTAAAAAGGATTAAAGATACATAATTTTTAGGCGTCGCATAATAAATTTACAATTTTCTATAGTAACCACAATTTTGTATAACTGACAGACTTTTCAACATTTGTTGCTAAGGTTTTTAATACGTTTTATTCATTACATAATTAATATAAAAATGAATAATACTTTAAAAGTCTTGGCGGCAAATGTTTTTAAAGCAAAATATAAATATATAATGTTATATAAATAATATACGTAGTGGTCTAAGGGGGTTATAAGCGTTAATGATCAACATAGCTTTTTTAGTTTGCTGTCAGCCGTCTGTCATCTGTCAGACGTCAAAGTGACAGATCGTTTGACAGCGTCAACCGAAGATAATGTTATAAAAGCAATTCATTCCATGTTCTTTATTTATTTACGTCCTTATTCATAAATTCATTTTAAACCTACTTTATTAAAAATATGTTTTGTCTCTCTCGGCTGTTGCAAAAGATGGAAAGAGACACATTTTTAATTATTTAGGTTTAAAATGCGATTACGAATAAGCGGGTTAGACTGTAATGGGATTTGTGAAAATGTGTTTAAATATGTTAAACTATAATTTTGTAATATGTTGATTATTGCATTTAAGTGAAAAATTGACATGTCTTATTCATTTTATTTCATCATAGTTAAGTTTAATTGACAATTGATCTGACGTAAGCTAAACTGACATTTAAGGGTGCAAAAATGGTTTTTGAACGCCTCAAATTAATTTAGGTTTTGAATTAATACATTAAGCTGTTGCAAATTTTTTAATAACTGTTTTAAATACATGTGAAATAGGGTTCATTTTGATTTGCAACAGCATTGTATTGGCTTCATAATTTATTTATTGCTTTTTATTGTTTAAAATTTAATTCTTGACAGTGGCATGTATATTTGATTTTAAAAGGTAAATTGTACATCGAATTCCAGTTCTATTGTAATGTAAATAGGAGCTTGTTTTTTAAATAGTCACAATTACAATGCAGAATTTTTATTTTTACAATAAAAATATGGTATTAATTTTTTGTTTTTTTTTATTTGCGCATTTTTGTTTTCAGTATTTAGGAAGTTTTCTAGATCAAGTCAGATTTGCAAAATTTCAAATACTTTCTTTCAAAATCGTCTAGTATTTAGGAATGACAACTTTGCTTAATAGTAAGGAAAGTTATGAAAATGTGACTTGGTTTTAATTGGAAGATGCACACAAAAATCATTTAAAAACTAATTGGATTAATCATAAACTCTTGATAGCAAAGCAACATGTGCTTAGTTGGTATATAAACGCTTCTTTTTATTGGTTTATCATAGTACAAATATAAGTCGCTAATCGTGTCTGTTTGTATGTTTGTCCGCTAACTTCCCTTAACCATGCTACAGATTTTAATGTTGTTTTCGCCATCTTTTCGGGTCACAATTATAAAGGATTTTCCTGTAATCTGTCGACCTTTGCATACAGCGGTGGATTGTCTCATCACAAACTCACCACAATTTTAGACTGCTAACATGTTGAACCCATCTCTGTTAAGCTAGGGGTAAAAGCAAATAAACTTATAGCTTATAAATCATTACGAAGATTAATTGTTGAGTCCATTGTATGTAGGTACCTATCGGCTAATGAAAACGAGTAGGTAAAGCACTGAAATCTATCCCTCCTTTTCATAAACGCATTTGAAACCTATGTAGCTGTTTCGTCTTTGAAAAACCTGTAATGACTGATTGAAACGAAAAACAAAGAGAATAGACCGAAATTGGTTTAAAGTGCGTTTATGAGTAAAAGAGTAAGTTTATATTAATTATCTAAGTGTTACGAATTAGAAAATGCACTGAATATTTATGATACACTAGTTATGAAAATCTATATGTATTTTATATAAAAATATACAAAATGTTCAACAAAAAATGTTTTAGGTGCTAGAAAGCTTCTTCGGGTAATAATATGTTAAAATTATACTTATCTGTTTAGATGGGCACAAATAAATGTAGATTTGCACAGGTCCAAGTGTTTCATTTTTAACCCTGAGTTTTCAACTGTTTTATATAAAACAAATTAAAACAATTGAACTTAGTTGATAGTTACCTATTCTGCAGCCTTATAGCAAGACCCGAAATCTTCAAATCTTCTTATGTGAATTTCTGTGCAGCAATTGAAATACGCTCAGTTTTAGGTATAAAACAAACTAAGTAAAATCCAGGTACCTACTGTAAAACCCAAAAGCTGGAAATTAAAGCGGAAATAGCTTTATAATGTTTATGAATTACAAAATCATTAGGCTTTGCCTGACGTTCATCTTAATCTATTTATCTTCACGTAATGATTTTGAAATTATTAATTTTTTTAATGTTTGAAACTCGCAACATGCAAAGGTCAGCCAAAAACCTCACAGTACCAACTTCAAGCGTCGCATTGCGCACTGAGGGACCCAACGTGGACCCAACCAACTGTTAGAAAGTATTGTTTTTTTTTGTTAGATTCTTCCGTCATGCGGAAAGGCAAAGAGACTATGCCCATACAGCCATGTCATCAATAATTTGGTTTTCTTCTTTCTTGTTGACTTAGTTTTGTTTAGTTTTCAATAAGAAGTAACATTGACGATATTTTATTTCCTCATAAACAAACATAATAAGGACCAAGTCCATGTCTTTAATAATAAAATGCTAATATATATTTGTTATGAGTATACATAAACATTTTCATCAGATATTACACACTGTAAATTTCTGAAAATTATCAATGTTACATCTCGCTCGACAAAAGACAAAAATAACAATACAAAACACCACATAATGACTCGATATAACAAATGAGAAATATTATCGAACAACTACTCCATCATCCACATACCTACACAAAATTCATTTAATCAAATTTACCTACTTCATCAAGATTTTAACGGTCTAAGAAAAACCCTATCTTTACTCAATATGAAGTTTCATAAATTAAATACGTATTTGATTATTAAATCTTTGGGGCAAATAGTGAAAACATTCAAATATTCCATACTTGTGATAACGCTTAATAAAAATCAACAATGATACAACAAACCAATAAATAATCTCCTCACGCTCCCCCTGGAATATATGCAAATCATCTCTAAATAGAACCAAAGATTCCCTTCTCCAAGATATTCTTGTTAAGAAGTTTTAGATAGGGAATGACAGCGATTCCACACGGCAAAAACTAACTTTCCACATTCCTTTTGTCGTATCATTATTTTCTTTTCGGTAACATCATCCATTTCGAAACATAATAATTACTTAAATTATTTCATATCCGTCACCATTCACAAACATAAACAAACAATACTGACTGACTTGACATAAAAAATTACATGACAGTTCTGACAGTTGTTCTTTTTTTACCAATGTCAACATCCATAGACAAAGCAAAAATCTAAAACCTATAATAAGTATTTTTTTTTTATGGCAATCGAGCAAGTATTCGTTTCTTAATTCTATTCATCAACTTAATAAAAGACCTAAGATGATACCATATGGAATGTTATTCCATGCGTTACCATTTCTTATACATAACACATACCTTATACCGTTAAAATAAACGAAATATCTTATTTCATCTATAAATAAAAGCTGAAACTATTACACAAAAAATATAATACAAAAATATAATGAGAAAGAATAGTGTACCTACCTACCTATAATACACATGAATAATTCTAGAAGTTGGGCAGAATATATTACAATCGTAATTTGAACGGTTTCATAGAATTATGATGATATATTAAATTACGAACAGAAGAACCATTGACTTTTGTAATTAAGTAATTATTATTACTTAAACAACGCACAATTCTATATGGGCCAAAATATAAGCGTGACAGCTTAGAACCAATCCTAGTCGTTTTCCTAGGGTTATAAATGAGAACTAAATCTCCAGGTACATAACGCACAAACTTGACCTTCCTGTCAAACAGTCTCTTCTGGCGTGTTTGAACCTTACGTATGTTCTCCAAAGCTTTCGTGATACGTACATTATTCGCAGCAGAACGTAATGTAATATCGAGATCATCCGTTAACAAATTTATATTTACACCGGCATCGGACCTTATAAGAGGATCGCGCGCGAACATAACTGAAAATGGAGACAACTGAGTAGAAGACTGTTTAGATACGTTGTATGCATGGTTTATGAGCGGTACATACATACTCCAATGAGATTGTTGCGAATTCGCATACATAGATAAACCTTGAATTAAAGTTCTGTTATACCGTTCTACAAGACCTATAGTTTGTGGATGCCGTGTAGCGGCTACACACAATGTTGTATCAAAGAAATCGAGTGTTTCCTTGACCATATTCGAAGTGAAAATCGAACCACGGTCCGTCAATACTTGATTAACCGAACCAAACTTACAAAAAACATCATTTACAAGAAAATCACAGATAGACTCGGCTGTCGCCCTAGGTATCGCTTTGCAGATGGCGAACTTAGTCAAACAATCAATACAAACCAAAACATATTTATTCCCTAGTGATGATCTGGTGAATGGACCTAACACATCGATCGCAACTTTGTCAAAAATACGATTTACAGTTATTGGCTGTAACGGCGCAAGGAAATTAACTTTCTTTCTTTCTTGACAATTTTTACAACTAGCTATGTAATCATAAATTTTTTTATCGACGTTTTCGATAAAATATCGCTCACGAAATTTACCTAATGTCTTCGTAAGACCAAAGTGAGCTCCACACCAAGGATCATCATGAATCTCGGACATGACCTCTAAAAATAAACATTCTGGTAGTACAATCCTATCGATAAATTGACCACCCATTTTAATTCTATGATATAACCGACCATTTAATAAATGAAAACCCTTATAATTCCTACTACGACAAGCATTGATTTTACTGACCATATTTACACAAAAATTATCGCGAGACTGTTTAGTATCGATATCGACAATATCGATTTTATACAACTCTAAACCATCAGACATTTGTGGTTGAGTTTTGTCTGAGGAATTGTCATCTATTAACGGATTCCTACTCATAAAATCTGCCAACACATTTTCCTTTCCTTTACAATATACAATATTAAAATCATACGACTGAATAGCGAGGGCCCACCTAGCCAATCTACCATTCATATCTCTTCTATCTCGCAACCAAACTAAAGCCCTGTGGTCTGTAACCACATCAAATTTTAAACCCCATAATAGATGCTCAAAATACTTCAATGACCAAACAAGAGCGAGACACTCTCTCTCGGTGATCGTATAACGCGTTTCGCAGTCAGATAACTTTCGGGAAGCGAAAGCAACTGGGAATAACCTATCAGTTCCCTGTAATAAACACGCGCCCAAAGCATCACCACTCGCATCCACATGCAATCTGGTGGTGATATTAGAATCATTTGAAAAATGTCGTAATAATGGAGGGTTACTGATTAATTTAAATAGAGTATCATAAGATTCCTGTTGCTCTTTAAGCCACTCAAATTTTACGCCTTTCTTTAACAAACGAGTTAAGGGCATCGCGATTGCCGCAAAATTACCAATAAATTTCCTATAATACGAAAATAACCCTAACACAGATTTGACGTTTTTGGTGCAGGATGGTACCTTTAATGACTTTATCTTTTCTATATTAGCGTCATCCGGACGAATACCTTCACCCGATATTTTATGACCTAATACCGACACTTGATCGTACGCAAAATGACATTTGCTGGGTTTCAGGGTCATATTGGCCTCTTTTAGTCTTTGAAGAACTTTCTTCAAAGCGGTGCAAAATTCATCATAGTCCCTACCATACACTAATATATTATCAACATAAACTATAGCGTTCCTATACTTTAAACCACCCAGAACCTTGTCCATAGTGCGTTGAAAAACAGCCCCACTAGTTTTAAGACCAAAAGGAAGAACATTAAATTCAAAAAGACCCGACGGTGTCACAAAGGCAGTTTTATGCTTATCAGCTTCCTTAATAGGAATTTGCCAGTAACCTGAATTTAAGTCCAAGTCTGCAAAGTATTTAGCTTCTGACAGATATGACAATAAATCATCTATGCGCGGTAGCGGATAAGAATCAGTTATAACCTTTTTATTTAACGATCTATAATCAATACAAAAACGCCACGAATCGTCAGGCTTTTTAACTAACACGACAGGAGACGCATAAGGAGAACGCGATTCGCGAATGATGCCATTCTGCATCATCTCGTCTACCTGTTCGCGAATTATCCGATGTTGCTCATGCGAAGCACGATACGGAGACTTATGGACGGGTGTATCATCAACAGTGTTGATTTCAACCTCCGAAATCGAACACGATCCTATTTGCGTCTTATCAAACGCCAACTGCTCTTCATATTCTGATAAGATTTTAACTAATTTTCCTTTATCATTTCTGGATATTTTATCAGAAATGTCTAGTGTATTCAAACCCCTATTTTTTGAAAATATTTCTCCTACATTCTCGCCCAATGCCGTCTCATTATTTAAAAAAAACAATTTGTCTTGTTTTGACAAGTACGGCAAATGGCATTGTTCTGACAAGTATGGCAAATGGTCATTCTCATCTGCACGCAAAAATGGTATACACAAATTATCTGGAAAAATTAATAGATTTTGCCCAAAATCTATCGAAGTCCTATGAATACTGAAAAAATCGCAACCTAGAATTACATCGGTTGTAATACTTTTTACAACAGCGAACGTATGTTCGAATAAATAATTTGACAAATAAAATTTTATTTTGAGTGAAAGAATAATGTCAAGTAATTTGCCATTCGCAACACGCAATATAGGCTTTTTATTATCTACGCTACTATTTACAATATTATTATGTACAAACTTATCCATATTTTTATAGTAAAAATCTTCCGACATGACCGAAAGACTGGCACCGCTATCCAATAATGCGGACGTGGTGATACCGCACATCTTCACTTCTACATAGGGCGTTGTAGTGGAACCTTGTCTGTCGTCGGTCGCTAGTGTGGTTCCCTGTCCTAGCGCCGCCGAGCATTTGGGTGCTCATTTCGCATGTCTTGAGAAGGTGGCTGTCTATTCTTTAAATTATACCGCCGTTGTGGTTGCGAAAATGGCGGCCTGCTTGTTCCTGCTTCATCACCAGCGCTTCTTCTAGCAGAGTATGAAGCTCCCGTGGGTTGTACATGGCGCTCCGGAACATGTGGAGTTCTTGACGACCATGGTGTAGAAAAGTTATCACTGATTTGACGGGGTGGATGTGTTAACCGCACATTCTGGGCACCGTCACCCCGCGAGTAAGTATGATTGAAGGAACCAGAGTTCCCTAATGTTTGTATCTTGACCGGCAACGCCAATCGTTTTGGTTGTAAATTCAAAATCTCGTCCTCTTGCAATGCTGCTTTTTTAAATGCAGTCAAGTCACTAAATACATGTGTTGCATATCGTGTTCTATTATTAAAAGTTAAAGATTTCAAAATTTGTTTTATTATCTTCTCATCTGATGTAATTCCAGCTTTTTTAGCCAACAATGACATTCGGTAGATGAAGTCTACTGTCTTTTCATCATGATTTTGCCGATTTGAATAAAATTGAGCGGCGTAATCCGGATCTGAGGTGAATTCTTGCTTCAAAGCCTCTACTATATCTTCAAAAGTTGAAGTATCATCACTGATGGTGTGAAAATAATTGAGGGCAGGCCCCGATAAATAATTTGAAATTAAAATGGCCTTGGTATTGTCATTCCAGGAATTTAAAGCTGCTAATGCATTGTACTGCTTAATAAAAACATCAATATGAGAAGAAACGCCGTCAAACGTTTCCATGTTGGAATGTGTACCTATAGTGTATTTGTAGGTACTTATCTGTATATTATGCTTCTTGAGTTCCAGTCAATATCCAATATTATTCCAATTTTTCGTAGCGTATATCAGCGTATAGTAATATTCTTGTATTAGTAGTTGCAGTTGCACTTGACTGGACACGCTACTATGTGTCTATCCCTGAAAAGCACTGATTTTACTCGCGACAGTACCCGCGGTACTCGATACGGCGCCTCCACCAACTAACGTTTGGGGGAAAACGTGAAAGAAAATAAAAGATTTTAATCTTTTTCAAAGCTTTATATTCAAAGCATAAAAGTGATTTTAATGTTATGTGCCCACAGTCCGAGCACGAAAATATGACTGAGTCTGGAAGGATGCTGTCAATATCTCATTGTTTCTTCTTTAGAATCTATTTAAATAATATAAAACAATAGCTGCCAGTATTCCAGCCTACATAAGTTTCCTACATAGTGCTTATGCACATTACAAAATTTAATGAATTTATACATAGGTAAGTAGCATTCAGTTGTTTTTAAAAGTTCTTGAGTATTACGCGGGATATTTTCTAATGTTTTATAAATTTCTAATAGCTCATCAATGAAAATTAACCTGTCAATATGAAATTGAGGACATTCAAAAAATATATGATCCAATGACTGTACTGACTCATTACAATATGAACAACAAGGGGAAGTTATCATATTCATGCGATATAAGTGTTCATTAAAAGCAGCATGACCTATACGAAGACGACAAATTGTTGTATAAAAATTTCTATTTTTGAAAGAGCCCTTGGTAAACCAAGGAGGCGAAATTTTTTGGTTACATACGGAATACCACTTGCCCTTTTCTTTAAGAGAATCTTGCCAAAATTGAAACCAATTATTAATCATTTGATTTTTTATTTCAGGAAGAAACTCTGAAATGGGAATTGCTATGTTTTTTAATTTGCAAATGTTGTTATCAGTATTTGTAATGATACTAGCTAATGTATCAGCTAATTCATTACCACTAACACCAATGTGTGCTGGTGTCCAGAAAATGACAATTTCTTTATGTTTCAATGATAATTTATAAATCTTTTCCCGGATCTCATATATAAAAGGATGAATTTTACTAGAAAGACGGGGATTATTAATAGCTTGAAGAACACTCATACTATCAGAAATAATAATCCATTTACCAGAAGAATCTACAGAACTAATCAAATCTAAAGCAAACAGAATAGCAGCAGCTTCTGCCGTAAAAATACTGCAAATATTGGACAGCTTATAACCATGTGCAATTTTCAAAATAATATCATAAGCCGCTATCGACACAGACTGAGATGTTTTTGAAGCATCTGTGTAAATTTGACGGTAATTATCATAGTATGATAACTTTTCATATACTTCATATTTATTTTTTAAATTTGTGTCTATAATGACATCAAATTTAAAAAACTTACCTTCATATGTTCCACTATAACAAGGTAAAATATCATACTGAGCAATATTTTCATTTTTCAAATAATTAATGAAATCAAAATTTTTACATAAATAAGAGTAATTAGATATCAAAATCTTTTTGTACAACGCATTATTAGAAGTTTTCATCAAATCAATTATGAACCTTCTTTTCAAATAATCAAACCTAAATTTAATGGGACAAGTGTTAGTTTCAACTTGCATTGAATTAATCGGAGAAGTACTCATGGCTCCTAGAATTATCCTGAGATTTTTATTTTGTACTTTATCTATTTTATTTATAAAATTATTGTCAGTAGCAAAGCAAAAAAAAGCATATTCAAAGTGACTTCTAACTAATGATTTAAACAGCATCAATAATATTTTAGGATCTGCACCAAAACGACAACCAGTAAGGCATTTTAAAATATTTGTAGCTTTTACAGCTCTATCTATCAATATTTGCACATATTTTTTAAAACTTAAATTTTGTTGAAATACTACACCTAAGAATTTTATTTCTGTACAGTTAGGAATAAGGTTACCATTATATACACATTCTAATTTACAATCTTTATCTCTAGAGAAAACAAGAGATTTACTCTTTTCTGTATTTACAGTTAAACCTAAGAAAGAAAAATAGACTTCAAGCCTTTTACAGGCATTATTTAAATTCGTTTGCACATCTTTAAGTTTTTTGCCAGAACAATAAACAACAAGATCATCAGCAAACTGCAGATTAGAAACATTTGCGCCTAATATCTCATTCAATTTATGAATATAAATTATATACAGTAGAGGGCTCAAGATGCCGCCTTGATTGACGCCTTTATAGGAATTACGTGGACCATAAAAGTTGTTACCCAATTTAACATAGACCATTCTTTCATTTAGAAAGTTATATATCCAAAGAACCATTTTTTTTGGAATTCTGAGTGATAGCAAGATATTAGCAAGCGTTTCTAAACCTACATTGTTAAAGGCTCCTGTTACATCGAAAAAATTACAAGCAAGATAATTCCGTTCCTTTATGGATTTATTTGCATCTAATAACAAATGTGCAATGCTTTCCCTAGCCGAGCGTCCACGCCGAAAACCAAACTGATTACTAGGAAGAATACAATTTGATTCGATGTAATATTCCAGACGTTGTTTGAGCAGCTGCTCAAAAATTTTACCAACACAAGAGGACAACGCTATAGGTCGATAAGAATCTGGACTATCAAGATCCTTCCCTGGCTTCAGTACAGGGACCAGACAATCAGTTTTCCATTGATTTGGTATTAAGTCATTTTCAAACAAAATATTTAAAATTATCAAGAATTTACATAGATTTTTATGACTGAGAAGACGAAACATTTTATAGGAAATACCATCTAAACCACAAGTTGTATCTTTTCTTGATTTTATGGCAGCAGTAAGTTCAGAAATTGTGAACGGATCAAGCAACGAAAGATTTTGTCTATGAAATTTGTTATCTGCAAAAGTAAAAGGTTTCGAGACATAGTCTGGAGTGTATTTTTTTAAAAAACTATTTACCCAATGATCATTTTCACTTCTAGAAACAAAAGTTTTGTTAAATCTGCGTATTTTATTCCAGACATGAGAAATTGGAGTAAGACGATTTATAGAATTGCAATAATCTTGCCAAGATTTCTGTTTTTCAAAGTTTATAGTCAATTTCTTAGAAGCCTGATTTTTTTTAAAAAGCAAATATTTTTCTACAGAAGGATCATTTTTGAAAGCAACAAAAGCATCTTTACATTTTTTAACAGCATCTGCACATTTGCTATTCCACCAAGGAACGGAATGTCTTGCCCTTTTTGCCCTAAAACCTGAAACGGAACGTGAGCATAAATGACAAAGATTTTGACATTGACAACAAGACTTTGTTTTCGTTTTTTGTTGTGACATAGATTTTTCAACTGATGCCAATAAAATATCACAAAACTGCAAATAACTTTCTAGTGAACATTCAGAATTAATCATAAAACTATTCAACGAAGTATTAACAATATTTACATACAAATCCCAATTAACTAAATTCAAGTTTAATTTCTTACTGACATTTTGAGAGTGAACACAATGTTCTGAAGATATAACTGGAGTTTGAGACAACAGAAGTTTAGTAATTGTAGGCAAATGATAACTTCCAAAGGAATCATCATGAACAGACCATTCACAATCCCATGATAAAGCTGGACTAACCAAAGAAAGATCTAAGCCATTTGGTCTCCAGGACGAAGTTCCTACAGTCGTGACTTCTCCTGAATTTAACAGAACAAGGTTATTTTCATCAAAAGAATCTAGTACTTCTTCACCTCTTTTATCCACTTTTTGACAACCCCAAGAAGTATGGTATGCATTGAAATCTCCAGCAATAAAGACTGGAATTGGAAGACTATCAATTAATTTTGAAAATTTTAATTTTGAATAATGACACCTAGAAGGACAATAAACACTAACAAATGAAATATATTTACCACCTATTTTTATCTGTACAGCAACATTTTGTAAGGAATCATCAAAATAAGTATCAATTTTTAAGAATTGTAATTTGTTATGAATTATTATTGCAACTCCATTATGTGTATTACCAGTGTCATTTCTAACTATTGTGTATCCCTTTATGTTAAAGGTATGATGTGGTCTAAGCCAAGTTTCACTTATTAAAGCGATATCAACATCATTACTATAAAGAAAATATGTAAATTCAGATTTATTACTTTTAATGCTTTGAGCATTCCACTGAACTATTTTTAAATGAGCCATTAGGATGGATTATTAGCAGATGACTTTTCATAAATATCACTTAATATTTGTAAAATATTTTTAGTACTGATGGAAGTTTCCTTTGTTTTATTTAATGTAATTATTTTAACAATAGCCTCAACCAATAAATTCAAAGATTTATTATCTTTTTTCAAGTGACTGAGCAGGTCAAACTTTTGTCCTAAGGCTGGAAAACTCTCTGTATTTGCAACTGAAGCATAAGACAAAGAGGATAAACCAATTTTAATATCATTAATTTTTTTCTTTTTAATAGGACACTCAGCAGATATACTAATGTGATTTCCTCTACAGTGACAGCATGTAGCCTTTTCCCTAGGTACTGTACATTCTTTAAAAGAATGTGCATCTCCACATATTGAACATCTAACATTATTTTTACAGTACTTAGCCAAATGTCCATACCGTAGGCATTTAAAGCATTGTTTTACAGGTGGAATGTACATCTTAACTGGAAACCTCCAGCCTTGTAAATCAATATGATCAGGAAGATAAATGGCAGCAAAAGTTATGATTACTGTTTTAGTCGGTTGTAATTCAAAGTTTTGTTCATTTTTAACCTTCCTTTGAATTCTCCGAACAGAAATAATTTTTTTATTACTATTAATCACTCCAAAAATTTTTTGATTGGACCATTTAATGGGCACATTAGTAATAACACCAGTAATTTCAGTAGTTTTTGCAGGAATAGTTGCTTTGAGTTTATATTCTGATAACAAAGTCTTATTGTTAAGAAAACTATTTGCCAAATTTGCACGGTCAAAATGAACTGTAACTTTGTATTTATTAAGATTTTGCATATATTTTATGCCTTTTATATATTTCTTTAATGTTGATGATAAAGAAATCATATCTCTTGTTGAAATAGGTTTGGACTCATCGTTTGATTCCAAGAAGACAACGAAATCTGTAGCTGAAGAATCCTCAGGATACCGACGTGTATAATCGGGAACGAAATAAGTTTTATATGGATCGGACTTAGCTGAATTGCAGTCACTGTGCATGGAGTCGGAGTCCGAAAGCAGCGAGTCTTCCCCTGATATTACTGCCTCCTCCTTCTTTTTCTTGCGTTTCGCCCGAGACGTCATTTTAATAAAAATTAAGCTTCTATACTATAGTTATTAAAAATATATACAAAATGTACACTATTTAACAAAATTGAAAGAATTAAATGAATTTTTAAGTTCACGAAAAAATTTTTCACTTCCAATTTTCCCGCGCGCAAACCGGAAGTCTAGAAAGTATTGTATGTAAGTACCTACTTACATACTACTTAATAAGAGCCAAGTCCATTGCAAAGTTAGGTGGCGCCTTATGGACCATAGGAACTTTTTCTATACCTTTCCACTTACGAGCAAATAAAAAAGAATAATTATACTCACGCTTCGTCCTCGAGATTAGTACCTGAAATAGAACTTATTAGCATTTATGTATATTTGTTTGTAGTTTTGCGTTATGTGATACCACTCAGCACTTTTTTGAGATTTTCAATGAAGGGTACTTCTATATTTCTCCGTATCTAGTTCGTTAGTTTGCTTCAGTTGCAATTTTGTGCTCGACCACTACAGTCGCTTCACTTATTCCGGGTCTCACTTCCCACAATGCCAAAAAGAAAGAAGTCAACCAGCGTGGAAGACGATTTAGCACGCTACTTCACAAAGTTCGCAAACTTGAAGCAAAAATTAATCACAATGGTTCCAGTACCTACTTCTGAACAAGAATCGTCGGAAAGGAGATCCTCGTTTGACCTGGATGACAATCAAGGTATTTACCTACTAATACTTTATTACTTAACTCGAAAATATGATTAAACTTCACTTCCTGGTAAATTCGTTTAATCACTAATAATTCAACGGTGGTGCCAGCCACAAAACAAGAAGAAACTCTGACTGGCCGGTAGCATTTTGGACCGCAGCTTTGAACAAGGAAGAAAAAAAAAACAAAATTCAAAATGCCGCGAATGCCGCGTTCTTCTTTCAATTGTTTTATTTCGTGATTTTTCTTTTCGTGCAAACATTTTTCCTAGTACTAACGAAATAAGTAATTGTGAGTGAATTAATCGGAATATTTTAATAATAATAATTTAAGTTTTTAAATGTGAAGTGTGTGTTGTTAGGTATTTGAAGTGAAAACTTTATTTTGTTAAATTAAACTTTTCACGGACGGAGTTACTTGATATAGCGTGATGAAGCAAAGTCGCCTACTAACTTAGATTCGAAGTAAGTTTGACTTCTTTTTCATGATTTTTCACATTGAATAGTAGGTCGACGGGTAGTGTTCATTCTTTAATACTTCGTCTCAAAGTCATGACCAAACTTTAAAGAAATTTTTATTTGCGTGTCTTTTTCGACTTACGTATTTTTAGCGCCTTCGGTACCTATCTTTCCTAGTAGAAAAGTTTTAATTGAAGCTAGCGTTTGAAAAGGAATGCGATCGATGTTTTTATAACGAACAGACTCTCTGGATACTAGTAGGAACCTATTCACAATTACGACAAGGAAAAGCATCGTGTGAAAATACCTACAATAACATGAGATTATTTAGTTTGTTAGTTTATAAGCGGTGGTAAGTACCTACTTAGGTAATACATTTTTTTTCATTTAGGTAGATCAAATATTAACTAATTAACTAAAGTATAAGTCAGAGAGAAAAATGAGAAAGAATAAATAAATCATATATTAATGCACACTACCGAATTGCATAGATAAACTTGGGTACTTTTTACCGCGGGAAAACTTCTCATTTCCACGGGAAACCGTCTTCCACGCGAACGGAGTCGCGGGCGGCCACTAGTTATGAATATATCCAATCATTAAAAACGTGCACTGCAATCAGCCTTAGGTACTGATATTATAAATACTAAAAATGTGTTGCGTCTGTATGTTCTGCTTTTACTACGAAATGACTGAACCGATTTTTATGAAATTTGTTATCTAAGAGATACTAAAAATGACAAATTCCACGCAGTTAAAGTCGCAGGTAGCATCTAAAAATTCTTAGAAATAAAAACTATGTCCAGCAGTAGAATGACAAGCCTCTTACATGTTCAGCGACAAACAGACAAACAAAGAAACCGTGGTTAAGTTCCAACCACTGGACGGTCCCGAACATTCTCGAACCTTCGACCAGCCTGCACTATCAATTCACCGCGTGTATTGATCTAAATGGCTGCTCTGATCACTCTGAGACACTGTTCATAGTCGGCTGCTACGTTCCAACCACTACCACGGTTCTTTAAACACTAACTCAAGTTTTTTTTATTAAATATACAAAGGTAAAATTAAAGTTTATTTATTTATTTATTTATTTATAGCAGCGCCGACAGCCATACATATAAAAACAATTGGTTAAATACACTCGCTTTTAAAGAGGTAATATGTAAAGCCATTTAGAGGCACCGACAACATTGTTAAAAAAAAGGCAATAATAATATAAAGAAAAGGTAAATATAAAGTCTAAAAACAAATATAATACTTTACACATTATGAAAACTGAAGTTATTATCAAGTTGTTTCTGTATCTTAACTTTGAAGGACTTTAAAGTATCATTAAAAATATCAATGTTGGTGGATTTAGCCATAAAACTATTATACGTCGAGCATATCCTGGTTAACGGGTAGTGAAGCCCTAGATTGGTCCTAAATGGAGGTATTGTGAATGTGCGAGATAGAGGTTGACGTGGGATGCGACGAGGCACGGTGAGGCTAACGGAGGCTAGCAGGTCGGAGCACTTGATGCGATTATTTAAAAGGTTGTGTAAGAAGATCATGTCAATCATAGTACGGCGGTTTTTAAGTGAGGTCAGGCCGAAGAAAGATAGGCGCATCCTGTACGGCACTTTATGGTAGATACCAGGCGAAGTATAGGCTAATTGCCTGGTGAATGCTCGCTGGATGCCTTCAATTCTCTGCGAAGATATACTGTAAACTGGATTCCAAGCAATGGACGCAAACTCAAGTCTGCTTCGGACAAGACTATTAAACAAAATTATTTTTGTTTCTTTGCGGCAGAATCCCTGTAAGCTTCTCTTCAGAAAACCAAGCATCTTTGCACTTTTGTTGACAACTTCATTTATATGCGATTTGAAATTCAGCTTGCTATCCAATATTACTCCTAGGTCTCGTATTTCATCCAGTTGCAACAGGGAAACGTCTCCTAAATAGTATTGTGAAATCAATGGATTTATTTTTTTTGTAAAACTTATAAAGAAGCATTTATTTATATTAAGAATCATAGAATTTTTTTCACACCACTGTTTTATACCGTTTAGATCATCCTGTAGTAATTGAATATCTGATAAGTTTTTAATTGTTCGGTATATTTTGAGGTCATCAGCATAAAGAGAGATATTACTGTGTTGAATACAAGCAGTAATGTCATTGATGAAGATAAGAAAGAGTATTGGACCAAGGTGGGAGCCTTGCGGTACGCCTGATTTAGCAAAATACTTTTTGGATTCATAGCCAGCAACAACCACTGTCTGGGCTCTTTTTGTTAGATATGAGTTAAACCAGTTTAACAATGACCCGTCAATACCAAAAGCTTTTAGTTTTTCGAGTAAGATTGGGTGACTGACCTTGTCGAAAGCACTGCTAAAGTCCGTATAAATTGCATCAACCTGGTTACCTGCGTCAACTTCCGCTGCCACCTTAGACACCATGTTTGCAAGGTTTGTGTCAACGGATCTACCCTTTCTAAACCCATGTTGTGATATTATAAGCTTATTGTCTACTAAACTGTACAAATGTGGATAGATAAGAGCTTCAAAAATCTTGGAGAAACAGGACAAAATTGAAATTGGTCTATAGTTTTTAACAAGTGTGTCGTCTCCTTTTTTATGCACAGGGACTATTCTAGTCCGTTTCCATTCTTCAGGAAAAATGCCCATTTTAATCGAATTATTAAATAAAGTCATTAGCGGTACTGCAAGGAAGCGCCCACAACGTTTTACAAATAGTGGCGGGATATGGTCAGGACCGGAGCCTTTTTGGATATTTAAGTTATTAATTACTTTTAAGATTTCTTTTTCAGTGAACATTGGACCAAGAAGTGAGCAATCAGTTCTGTAGTTATCTAACGGTTCGGAATTACTATAATTAGAAGAGAATTGTTTAGCAAAAAGGTTAGCAATATCAGAACCCGATGAAGCGGTGGAATCATCCATTGTCATAGCAGTGGGGATATGCGATTGACCATTTCTTCTATGTTTAATATAGCGCCAAAATGTTCTAGGGTCCTTACAAATGTTTGATTCTACATTCTGCTTATACTTGCTCTTGCATATGTCCATTAACTTGTGACAGCGTTGGCGAAGTAAATCAAATTCAATCTGGTCTCGGGGATTGCTATATTTGTGTAGCCGTTTTCGAATAAAATGCTTTTCTTTAAGAAGTTTTATAAGCGTCTTACTAAACCAACATGGATATTTTTGAGGTTTTACCAGTGTCTTAGGGACATATTTTTGTATAATTTGATTTAAGATGTCGTAAAAATCAGAAACTGCTTGATTTACATTATTAATATTGTTAAATACCTTTTTCCAATTTACATGGCTAAGTTCAATATTAATTGAATCAAAATCTGCTCTATGGAAATTAAGTTTTTCTTGTCTATTATATAGTAAACAGTTTGAAACATTATAGGAGGCTGGTATCGTTACTAAAATAGCAGGGTGATATGTGTCAAGTTTACTTAAAATATCTACAGGCTTTGATACAATAGTACTTTTTTCATTACTTAGGACTAGGTCAAGAATTCTGTCATCTACATTGAGAATTGTGTTGCTTTGGTAAAGATTATTAACAGCCATAAAATCAGTGAGAGAGTACCCTAAAGTTTTTTGATAATTAGTTGGCAACGTGTAGTTGTCGTGAGGTTGCCAATTTATGAAATTTAGGTTAAAATCGCCCGTTATTACAACTATATCAGTATGGCACAAAACCATATCAGTATTGTCTATAAATGTTTGCTGCGTTTCTAAGGTAGCCGGTGACGGTAAGTATACACCACAGATCGCAATTTTTCTTTTTATACCATTTACCTCGACTAATACAATGACCCATAGGTCCTCACAGCTAGATTCCCAGAGTTGGGCACGATAAGAATTATATTTGCGTGACACAGCAATCATTACCCCGCCACCATCTAACCCTGAGTTCACTGAATATACACGATCACGACGATATACAATATATCTTGAATCTATAAACTCGTTATTGAAGACACTGTCATTTAACCACGATTCAGTAAATACAATCACATCATAGTTTGATAGAAGAATATTATCACTTATTGTACTCAATTTAGTTCGCATTCCTCGAACATTTTGATAGTATATATTGAATGTTAATACAATACACCAAATCACTTATAATTATGTAGAAGTTAAAAAAAAAGTTACTTTATCAATTGTAAATTATCAGTAGACCGGATTATTATGGCTTCGCTAAGTTCATCTTTTCTTGTAAAAACTCGTCCGTTACGAACCCATGTGAACTTATATCCACACTCCTTAGCTCGCAGACGCGCGGCAGCGTGCAGCGCTTTGTTCATCGGTGACAAGTGTTCGGCGACGTAGACGGGACAGCGTGTGCCTCCTATTCCAAGGTGTTGGGAGTTTAACTTTTCGTTTGGGTGTTTTTTATTGAACGCGGAAACAGAGGCGAGCACCGTATCTCGATGACGAGGGGTTCGG
Source organism: Emmelina monodactyla (assembly GCA_916618145.1). Lineage (NCBI taxonomy): Eukaryota > Metazoa > Arthropoda > Insecta > Lepidoptera > Pterophoridae > Emmelina > Emmelina monodactyla. The sequence goes on from OU745296.1 coordinate 3,884,038, forward strand.
AGTTTCACCACGACGGTGCGGGGACGATCAGCATTTTTGTTAAGTTTCGCAACCCTAGTCACCATTACAATATCATCAATAGAAATGGAGGCATTCACAATCTTCGCAAGTTGTTGTACGGTTTGGACAAGATTTTCTGATTTGTGCTCAGGAATACCATTGATTTCTAAATTACTTTCCCTCATATTTTGCTCCATAGAGTTAAACCTGTTGGACAAATCAGTAATGGTAGACTTCAATTTTGTAACATCAATTTGGAGGGTGTTAATAATCGTAGTCTTTTCCTCTAAAGCTGTTTTCATTTCTTCATATTTTTGATTGTAGAAATTCACTGCATCGCGAAGGTCACCGACTTGGGTATTCAGAGACTTCAGATGGGTTGATATCATTGCAGAGATAGTGTCCGCCAAAATGTGACGTAGCCTATCTTCTGTCAAGTATTTATCTCCGGAAGTATCAGATTCGCCACAGTGAAGCCGTTGATTACTGTGTTTTTGCCGCTGGGTGACGTTAATTTTATCCGATAACGGAGTGTCCTGGATTTCATCAGAAAGTGGTTGTTCGTGACCTTGTGTTAGGATCGGGGTATTCAAATCGTTGGCCCTCAGTACCTTGACAGAACATTCAGTGCACTTCCAGTTACGTTTACGTTCTTGGTTACCAGCATAGAAGCTATTATAACGGCGTAGGTTTACTTTAGCGCATCCAATATCATACCTTTTATTGCAACTCATGCAGTCCAGATATTCTCTAGCTATTGCATTAAAGCATTTGGCACAATTACGAGCTTGGGGTGTAGTTGTCGCCATCATGCAATACTTATTAATTATCGTCTTAATCAGAGTGTTCTTTTTTAATGCGTAGATAGATGTAGTGCACAAAGACTCACAAACAAGCGCCCGCGGCAGTGGGGGCGTTGACCTGAGCCAACAACAAAATTTTTAAAAAATGCTTTTTGTGATTACTCACGAACCACGGCGAATAACTGCAAACTGTTTGTAGCACTGTAATCCTCAATAATTTTGCTTCATTGTAATATATGTTTTGTAGTGAAAATATTAAATTTTACCACTATTTTGATTTAAAATGCACAGAGCGAAAGATAAACACTGTTGCCAGTTCGGTGCGTTCCCTAATATGTAGAGCTGTGAGCTTTTATGTAATCCCTAAAACTATTGAACCGATTTTAATTAATTGTTATCTTTTTCTGCTACCTCTTATTATAAGGTATGTTGAAATAAAAATAAAAATGTTATAAATAAGCGTTTAATGGTTCGATATATTTTATAATATCGTAATTTATTTACATAAAGTTACAATATGTGCTTTCTTACTAGCTAATCCTACTAATATTATAAACGTGACAGTATGTAGGTATGGATGTATGGATGGATGTTTGTTACTCTTTCACGTAAAAAGTACTGGACGGATTTGGATGAAACTTTACAGTTATATAGGTTAAACATCAGAATAACACATTGAGTACTTTTTACCACGGGAAAACTTCTCATTTCCACGGGAAACCGACTTCCACGCGAACGGGGTCGCGGGTGGCCATTAGTGTCTTTATATGCCAAAAACTTCATGCATTTTTTAAACAAATTGTTAACTAATATTTATAAGGAAAAATAGCATGACCCTTTTATCACTTATTTATTTCATAATTCATTTTCAATTACATTTCGATTTGTTCTTTCCTAGTTATTCGTACATTTTATTATTTCGAAGCAGAAACGTTTCTTTTTCAAATATGGGTGGTGCAGAAAGTGAAACTCAAGAGTAACTTGGTTGAGAGTTTTAAACCAATATTACCCACAAAACAAGCCTTTTACTTAAACAGGTTAGTTTGCAAGTTATTATTGATCACACTTCATTTTCTTTTGAAACTGTCTTCAAAGGTGTCTAGTGTGATATTATTTTATTAGAGGGAAGTCCCCTAAGCCCGGACGGCTCCTAAAGCCGGACATAATTTAAGAAAGTTTGTGAGTATGTATGGATGTTTGTTACTCTTTCACGTGAAAACTGCTGGATGGATTATTAACTATTCCATAACAAATAATCTTAGAAATCGGTGTAGAAACACCAAAGTAATATTGGATAAACTTCCCACGGGAAACCGACTTCCACGCGAACGTAGGTGGCCACTACTAGGCCCACTAGTAAGCAATAAAATGTTATCTACACACAAGTTGCCACGACAATAATAAAGATAAATAAATCTCTAGACTAACACACCAATTATGTGGCCCCATGGTAAGTGCTTTAGGCGCTTGTGTTACAGGTATCACACTATGGACTAGGGGAGAACCTAGTTACACCCAGACACGAGCTTAAGTCGAAAAACCATTTTGACGAAATTGGCCCGACCCGGGGAGCGAACCCGGGACCATCCGCATCCGCGCAGCGGGAACTATACAGTCCGGTATAGTTCCCGCTGCGCCATAGAGGTCGTCCAATAATAACTAGTCTCTTTAGCTAAGCTGTTGTTTTCAAGGAGTGCTCCATATTGTCAGAGCGAGAGTGAGACCAATTATTAATCTATGTAAACTACTTACGGAAAAGACTTAAACTTAAGCAGATTTTTTATAGTGTAGCTACCTACCTACACAGCTACTTCTTAAATCATAGTAATATGTTCATACTAGTGGCCGCCCGCGACTCCGTTCGCGTAGAAGTCGGTTTCCCGTGGGAATGAGAAGTTTTCCCGCGGTAAAAAGTACCCTATATGTTAATCTGATGTATAAGCTATATTACTGTAAAGTTTCATCAAAATCCGTGTAGTAGTTTCTACGTGAAAGAGTAACAAACATCCATCCATCCATACATCCTCACAAACTTTCACATTTATAATATTAGTAGGATGCATATTACTATGTTCAATTGAACATAGTAACATGCTTCTTAAATATGTTACACCCAATAGCTTGTAGTGTGGTAAAGGTATCTTGGTATTTCTTCTGGTAATGGTAATGGTATAGCTAACGCTAATGGTAATGAAGTAAGTATCCTCTTGAAGTAGGTAGGTACTGTTATGTAGCTACAATAGGTTTAGTATTTAAGCTAGCTGACCTTAGAAATAAAAACATATATTTTGAACAGCTTTTAATATTTATTATTTCCAATAGATAAATCATTTTATATAGGCTAATAGACTAACAATACCGTATCAAATATTACCTCAACTATTAATACGAATTCAGGAACAATATTTCAAAACCGCATTTTAAAGAAAATGATAAACAAAAGAAAATAAAAGACAAAATTTAATACGTTATAAACAACAAAGAAAATGTACAGAAATGCAGAAACAATAATTATTTACATAAAAATGAAATTGATTTGAACATTTTGCTTAATCTAAAGAGCTAATCACATTTTTTGTTATATTATTTTTACATCTATGTAAAGGACACTTAAAATCTGTAGCTATCATTATCATTTATATTGCAGTAAGTTTTAACTTTTTATTTTAATTCACACGGTTTTTTAAGACTGAAAAACACAATCATAGTTTACCATTTGCAATGACATATTCTTTAATACATTTTGGAATGAATAATTTTATATTGGCACTAAAATGGAGGGCTTTCATTTTACTTAAACATTAATATTCAACAAATTTATTGTATTATAATCGCCTACTTCCTATAAGGCCATAATCAAGCGATTGCAAGCTATATTTTCTAGTATGCAACGTAATTTAGCTCTTATCAACTATTTTACATTTCACTCACACTTTCATAGGCACGTAGGTTTCCAAAATATCGTTTCGGGGGTCAATATGCTACCCTTAGTACTGTTTCAATCTATTAAGCTATAGGCACTGTCCAATATTTTACATTGGTGTTTTTATTTTTAACAATAAATTAGATGTATTTCTTACTATTTTTCTTATTGAGCTGACATTTTCACGGACACCAGATGTTTCAAGCTAATACATACGTCGGCATGTATTTATAATCCCGTAAGGTCTTAAATTGGTGTCAAGTAATATATTTATTCTGAAGTATTAATAGTAATGGTTTTTCCCTTGGGATCGTCAAAGCGGTCCATAGTCTTGATATCCATCATCATCATAATTCCGAAGAATGTGATGGCTAAGAGAATGAAGGTTACAAAGAGTCCGGCCCAGATCGCAATGGAGAAGAAACCAACACAGTTGAATGATTCACCAAACTGGTCGGTGGAGCTGTTCAAGTATGCTTGGATCTGAAAATAAATAAATATAGGTTACTATTATTTCAATAATTATTCTATGTTCCTGTTTGAAAATTTTCTGGAGTCAACATTCATTGTAAAATCTATAAGTCAATTCTATATTTAGATCAAAATCTAAAAAGTTGCATTGCAGTTAGGTCTTGGGTCATTAGATTGAGGGTCTACAATAGAACAAAGCTTTAGCTAAACTTGCCACCCTAAAAAGCTATGCATAGACGAAATAGTTACCAAATAAATTTGAAATTACCTTCAAGTTGTTGAACTCTAACGTATACTGATTAGTGTCATTGACGGTTGTAGTGAAAGTGACATTCTCAGCACATCTGTAGGACCAGCCCATAAGGGAATAGATCTCCAAAGCTGGATACAAGATCTCGTCAACGCCATCCGTTTTCAGCCCAACAGTGTCTGAAAAATATAATATTTATAGTTAAAAATAAAGTGAATTGTTTTAGTTTTTAAACAACTGCATTAGAATATCAATTCCAAATGCCAATGTGGAAGGTGTTGCAATTTATTTTTCCCTTTAAATGTGATTACAACTAGACCGGAACTTATTGTAAGAAATAATAGGATAAAATAATAATAATAGCCTATAGATATCCCAATAGAGAGTACAGGCCTCCTTCCTGAGAGGGTTTGCGCTGTAATCCACCATACTGGCTGAGTGCGGGTTGGTGGATCACATGATGGATTATCATCCAATCATGTGGGTTTCCTCACAATGATTTTCCTCACCGTTGAAGCATGATAAACATTTACATAATTTGGAAAATATCAAATTAGTGGTACACCCTAGCGGGGATCAAACCTGGAACCTTTGGTACGTATATTAGACCCGTTCCTGCTGCCACTAGGCTACCAAGAGCCAACAGGAAAAAACATTTTTTAAATAGTACAAAGACAAATGGTATATTAGTTATTTGTAGATGTTGTTAAGAAATATGTACTTTATGGGTTCACAACTGATTTTGATACAATTTTAACCATTTTAGTTAGATAAAATTTTTAGGAAAATTAAAAGTACCTATATTAATTGAACAATTCTGTTCAAAAAAGGAAAAAAACACATAATTACTATAAACTACAAATTTCTTTTATTGAAAGCTTAGAAGGAACATAGGATAAAATAAAATAACACTTACTTAACATCCAATATCCTCCTTTACTTTGGAAGTTTAATGTAATGCTTGTGTTCTCAAAGTTCAGAGTTGAGTTCAAAACATGTGTAGTCTCATTAAGAACCGAACTGTTGCTAGACACAACACCAAGTGTTTGAATGTTAGCATTACCACGCAGTAAGATCTTCTCGGCGTACAGTCTCAAGTTGTCCATAACTAAGTCATGATGGGCAGCCTCGAGCGTGGCCTGACGGCGAACGCGAGAGTGAGTCTCAGAAACGGTCCAAGACGGATAATGAGCGGTGTAAACAGCAATTACACTTGGATTCTTCTCTTGAAGTTCGGCAAACTTACGCTCCATGAAGTCGTTGTGACGGCGGAGAAGTTCCGACCGAGACTCACCTTCGCGAGCGTCTTTCAATGAGATGAACAAGAACTTTCCACTCTTAGGCTCGATTTCAGCTGAAAGTCCGTTTTCGGTGAGCTGCACGTGATCGACTTCGTCGGGGTTCGCGAATCTCTTGAGCACGGGTAAGGCATTCTCAACGGACGGTAAGTAATACGATGAATCGAGGTTTGCCTGCAGGTATGGGTACGAACTGGAGCCTTTGGAGTCCTTGCGTGATAAATCCTCTACAGACAGATTTTCTTCAACAAATATCACAGTGAAAGGCTCGGACTTTAGCTCCAGCTCGAACAGACTCTCAAACTCTTGCTCTGTGGTTCTTTGCAAGGGATTTGCTTTAGCAGAAGTTAGAGCTAAATCACCCCAGAGAAACACTGGGACCTCAACCGTTGCATAGCACTGAATTACACTTAAAACTAACACGCTGAACACTAAACGGCAGGATGCCATTTTTATAGCTTACAAAACTAAAATAACTAGTTATTTTATGATTTTATGCCCAATATTGTTGTAAAAAGACGAAAATGGGCGATGATGATGACCGTCGGTCATGTGAAATAACGTGGGTTCCCGAATTTCTTAGATTTTCCTCTTACTTTAACTAATGGCCGCTAGCCGAGTACAAGGATTAGAATTTGTAAAATAGTTCATTTTTGATTATGCAGTTATAATATAAGATTTTGTACAAACAAAATTTAAATTAATGTCTCACTGAATCAAAATATATTTTTCGTAATCGACCAAATATTCAAGTTGAAGCAATAATAATTTATTAATTTAGTTAAAAAAGGCCAAATAGGAGACATTAATAGATCATATGATTAATTTGACGATTTTGACATACGTTAGTCTATGGAAGTTTTAGTTGCCATTAAAAAAATGTTTCTGACACTGACGTTGACTTGAAGCTAAAAGTACCTCAAATTCTATTTGGCAATAGATGGCGCTGTCTGTTCCCCGTAAGAACAACTCAACATTCACCTCGTTATGCGAGTGAGTCTATGAAAATCATTGTTTGAAGTTTTCATTTTCTTATAAGACTGAAAATGAAAAAACTAAGAATATGTGTAAATTTGCATGGCTTATTACTTGCTATTTTAGTGCCTGCTGTAATCGGTTTAGATTCTGCCCCGGTTTTCCTTTTAGACGACAATAGAGTACTGACCGATGTTAAATTTAATTCAAACCCGATGAGTAGGCTGACTACGGAACAGTTTTCGATGATTGTGCAAAAAGCTTTGACTAAGGCCACGAAGATTATGATTTTTACCGAAGATCATCTCAGTATGGAAGACGTTTCTGCCAGAGACATCCAAGGGACGCCCTATCCAAAACTTCGAGCCGGCCTTAAGCAAGGATCCATTAAGTACCACCCAGCTGTAATTAAACCCTATCCAACTATTAAGAGTCTTATACGCAAAACTGATTCCAACACTTTCAACATGAGCCGGGCTACAATCATAAACAATCCTGATTTGATCAACAAAAAATTGAGGACTTTGTACATAGACTTTATTGACGATTCAAAAGAAAATTACTCTGCAAGAATGCGTCGCCACGACTCGCAGATTTTAGATTTATTTAAGTTTGTCAGAAGGACGACCGTTGGCGATGTTGTAGCGTTTTACATTGGGAAACAGGAATTAAGCGAGACACAGGCATCAAGCGAGAAACCGGCATCAGATGAGAAAAAAACATCTAAAGAGAAACAGGTATCAAACGAGAAAGGGGTTTCAAACAAAAAAGATAATTTAAGCAAGGAAGAGGCTAAAAGCAAGAAACAAACTACACACAAAAAGGAGACTACAACCAGTAAACCAGATTTTGACGCGAAAAAACCTTTAAACAATAAAGAGCCTTTGGCCGATAAACAGAAAGGGGTGTTACAAAAACCTGAAGATCAAACGATTCACAAGGGTCCTAAAAAGCCAGAAGTAAAAGACCCCAAAAAAACAATGCCGGAAATAGTAGTTGCAGGACTGGGTGCACTGCTTAAATTTGGTGGTTCGTATTTCTTTATTGGTTTCAGAAACGATGATGCAAACTATAGCTATCTATATTTTTTAAAACTATCATGGTTTTTTCTATTTTTTTTTTTTTTTTTTTTTTTTTTTATATTAATAGGGGGCAAACGAGCATGCGGGTCACCTGGTGGTAAATGATCACCGCCGCCCATGACTACCCGCAACACTGTGGGTGTTGGGGGTGTGTTGCCGACCTTTGTAGTGGGAATATACTCTCGACTTGAAGAACCCCATGTTGTATGTAGCCGGGAATACCGCTGCAGGTAGTTCATTCCACATCTGCGTAGTGCGTGGCAGAAAATTCCGCCCGAAACGGACGGTGGTGGAGCGCCAGCTATCCAGGTGGTGGGGATGGAATTTCAATCTGTGGCGGGAGGTGCGGTGGTGGAATTGTGCAGCTGGTATGAGGTCGAATAATTCTTCAGAACACTCCCCATTGTATAGACGATACAGAACGCAAAGAGATGATATATCTCTTCGCAGGGCCAAAGAATCGAGGCGATCAGAAAGAGCTCGGTTGCCGGCGATTCGAGCCGCTCTACGTTGTATCTTGTCAAATGGAAGAAGTAAGCATTGAGGTGCTCCTGCCCAGAGGTGAGAACAGTACTCCATATGGGGCCGCACCTGTGCCTTGTATAGTTGAAGGCGGTGGGCCGGTTTGAAATACTGTCTCGCTCGGTTAAGCACTCCAAGCTTTTTAGAAGCCAATTTGGCTTTGTCTTCCAAGTGACTATGAAACTGAACGTCGCTCGATATGCCGACACCGAGGATTTCGATCATAGGCTTTATACAAAGAGGAGTGTTCTGAAATGTAGGGGCTAATACGAATGGGGTTTTTTTTAGTGGTGAACGCGCAAACTTGTGTTTTGAGGGGGTTAAATGTGACCAAGTTACCGCTACCCCACAAGGAGGCCAGGTCTAGAGAGGCCTCAACTTTTAACACAAGCTTGTTCCGGTTTTCGACAACCGACTCCTTGCTGAGATTGGCTTGGCCATGGTACAGTGCATCTCCGGTACTGTCATCCGCATAACAATGTACACCGCTGGTTTGCAGCATATCATTTATGTGCAAGATGAACAATGTAGGGGAGAGCACACAGCCTTGAGGAACACCGGCATTTACGGGCAGGGAGTCAGAGCATGCACCGTCGATTACAACCTTAATGCTCCGCCCAGTAAGAAAGCTGGTGATCCAGTTACACAATCTCTCGGGTAGTCCATATGATGGTAATTTGGCTAGAAGACATTTGTGCCAGACCCGATCAAAAGCCTTCGCTATGTCCAGACTAACTGCTAAGGCCTCACCTTTGCTCTCTACGGTCTCTGCCCAGCGATGGGTCAGATATAGTAAAAGATCACCAGTTGACCGTCCGTGACGGAAACCGTATTGGCGGTCGCTGATCAATTGGTGATCTTCGAGATATCGTAAGAGCTGAGTGTTAATCATACTCTCCATAACTTTGGAGAGTATAGAGGTGATTGCAATAGGCCGGTAGTTAGTTGGATCTGAGCGGTCGCCTTTTTTAGGGATCGGATGCACTAGTGCTGTCTTCCAGCAATTAGGGACTACGCCGGTGGAGTACAGGAGCCGAAAGAGCCGCGTCATGGGAGGAGCTAGCTCTTGAGCGCAGACCTTTAGTACAATTGCCGGGATGGTGTCAGGCCCGCTCGACTTATGGATATCCAGGGAAAGAAGAGCTCTACGTACGGTGCGTTGCAAGAACCGTATATCTGGCATAGAACTCTGACATCTCAGGATGTTCGGAGGTGTTTTTCCCTGGTCGTCCAAAGTCGAGTTGGATGCGAAAAGAAGGCCCAGAAGATCGGCTTTTTCTTTTGCAGTGTGGGCAAGCGAACCGTCATCCCTGCGCAATGGTGGAAAGGTCGACAGACAGAAGTTGCCTTGTACCGCTTTGGCTAATGACCAAAATGCACGAGACCCAGATGGGAAACGCACAAGTCTGTCGCCAATTATGCGGACGTACTCGGCTTTCGCCCTAGCAATGGCCCTTTTGCATGACCTGGAGGCAAGGTTGTACTTCTTTTTTAGCGATACGCTATTGGGATCTCCAGTTGTGTGAGCGCAAGCCCAAGCCCGGTAACATTGCTGCTTTTCAGCAGTGGCTGCCTGGCAGGATTTGTATTCTATTCACTATTTCTGTTTACGGAATACTTATTATGATTATGGTAGTATCTACTGCGCAGAAATAACGGAAGACAAATAAGAATATACTTAATTAGAATTGTTGTGGATCTTGGAAATCGTCTTCGATTTCAATTCGATTCGATTCTACTATGCCCCGTTCAAAATTGCTTACATAATTAGGTACATATGAAAAGTATTCCTTTGCACTTCGCTGTAAAACTTGAATTATTTGTGAAATATCGTAACATACACGAGGGCATATTTAGTAAGTTTTCGCTGGTTTTAGTTTAAAACAAACTCGTGCTCGTGAAGTGCTCGACGACAGCTTGCAAACTAAGTAAAGTGCGGATAATTGGTCGCTCTTGATCAAAACATAGCAGTGACGACGGGTGTCTTCTCTCTACGTAGTTATAATAGCTTTTTTACTTTTTTACTACCGCAGGCGTTACCAAAAGCTCTGGTCCCAGGCCCTATAAAACTAAGAGCTACTCCATATCTAAAGATACCATTGAAACCTTGTCAGCTACTTCGCTAAGGGAGGTTCTGAATTTCGGTGATTTTGACCTGCAGTTCAACTTTCAACTGTACGCCGATCATTGGGAGATTAGTAAGTAACGAAATGACATCGAAACCTCAATCCCGAATATTTTGCAAATCGCACTGTTATCGTATCGCGCTCTCGAAATAGTTAGTTACGAAAGAAAAATGTTAGCATTGATACTTTCAAAATGATGTCTAATGTAAAAAAAACCACTGGCTGAATTTTAGTTTATTTTACATCCGCTACTAAATCCGGGCGCTGTCTAAATTTCACATTACTTTAAAAATTGCTTTTTCATTCATTTTTTTTGTAATTGAGTTTTCTGGGTACTTATTCTGTTTTAGTTGAGTTTAAGTACTATTTAGGCACAAGAATACTCAAGATATCATGCTAGGTTTCAGTCTTCGTAAATAAGCTTTTTGCCCCCGTTATAATTGAACAGTTTTTAATGAAGTTACCGGTTGAATGGAATCGTTTTCCGTGTATTTTATAGGGCAACTCCTATATTTGATTCCATTTCGTGAACGGTATTTTCTTTATCGAGTCTTCATTTTTTCTATGCTGTAGCTCGTTTTCGGAAGCAGACTTTTACACCCCGTATAGTTAATATTGTTTTGTATTATTCAGACCATGTGGATCTTCTGCAAGCTGGCAGACAGGTCGGTTCAACGAATCTCATGCTGAACGCACACTGGAACCATTCTTTGATATGCAATGAACCAATCACCATCTTTAGTGGCAAGGAGAGCTTTGTTACTGTATATAATTACCAGGTAACGAAGTCTAGTACAAAAGTATTTATCCATAGTTTATAGATATTGAAAGGTATCATTATCATAATATATTATAAAAACAAAGTCACTAATCGTGTCTATTAGTACCTATGTTTGGTCCTATTTCAGCCTAAGCCACGCAACGGATTTAATTTTTCAGTCAAACAATTTGTCTTATCTATAACAGTTTGACATACCTTTTAAACCACTTTAAACATGTGTTTTTATGTTTGTTACCTCAGGAATTTCGAAAAGATGATCTAAATTTTTTTTTTTGTGAAAAGCTGTTGCTTCCCGCACAGTGCAAAACTTTTAAGAAGTCAGTTTTCTAAATTGTTATTTGTAACTAGGCTACAACGTTCTCCCAACAATTAAACTTTCTTTGTCTATTTAACACCTTTATTCACCCAACAGATAGAGCCCTTCTTCAATGCCTACACCACCGCAGTCCGCACCGGCCGCTCCGACTTACAGCCCATTGCCCTTTTCCTCCGCACACCACAATCTAGAACGTTCCACCTGCCGGAACACTGCGCGCCGTTCTTCCCGGCGGCGGTGCTGGGCGCGGCCGTGGTGGTGCTCACCATGGTGCTCATCACCACGGGGGGGCTCGTCATGATGCTAGACCTGAGGGTCAACGACAAGTACGACGACGTCAACGCCACCAAGCGGCTGACGTTTATTGAGAATTAAATGGTGTTAAGATTGTTTTGTTTTTTAATTACCCAACCCCAGCAGTGTCTAAGAACCCAGCAATGTGTCTATTAACCTAGCAATGTGTCTATTAACCCAACAATGTGTCTATTACCCAAACAAAGTGACTTATACCCCAGCATTGTTTTTTTTGCCCCTGCAATATCTCATTTCGTGAAGCTAGTGACTAGTGACAGCGACCGTGGTGGTGCTCACCATGGTGCTCATCACCACGGGGGGGCTCGTCATGATGCTGGACCTGAGGGTCAACGACAAGTACGATGACGTCAACGCCACCAAGCGGCTGACGTTTATTGAGAATTAAATGGTGTTAAGATAGTTTTGTTTTTTAATTACCCAACCCCAGCAGTGTCTATTACCCCAGCAGTGTGTCTATGAACCCAGCAATGTGTATTAACCCAGCAATGTGTCTATTACCCAAACAAAGTGACTTATACCCCAGCATTGCGTTTAATACCCCTGCAATATCTCATTTCGTGAAGCTAGTGACTAGCGCCCACACAATCTAGAAGCTTCCACCTACCAGAGCACTGCGCGCCGTTCTTCCCGGCGGCGGTGCTGGGCGCGGCCGTGGTGGTGCTCACCATGGTGCTCATCACCACGGGGGGGCTCGTTATGATGCTGGACCTGAGGGTCAACGACAAGTACGATGACGTCAACGCCACCAAGCGGCTGACGTTTATTGAGAATTAAATGGTTTTAAGTTTATCTAGGTTTTTTCTGTACTTTAATTCGGTACTAGCGTTACTAATACTAGTTTTATTTCGACAGGCTATACAGGGTTATTTGTAATTAGCGCATCACCTCTTGCAGACGGCTTCCTTACATCAATCCCAATAACATTTGTTCTACGACTTTTTGCAAAACTTGATAATTAACACAAAAACACATCTGCGCGCTCTGTTATTTATAACTCTGTATTTTGTAAGAAGATCCTAAACCGGTCGCCCCCCTCCCCCCGTCGCCCGCGCGCCTGCCACGCCAGTTGCGTGCGCGTAGAGTATTGTACCGTTTAGATGCACCTAATAAATTTGTATGGAAAAACATTTTTTTTTAATTATTAATTTTAATTATACGTTGGTTAAATGTTGTTGGGATTGATGTAGAATAGCTGCCTACAAGAGGTGATGCGTTAATTATAAATAACCCTGTATAATAAACTTGCTCGATATTGACTACCATGCTAGCTATATAGGAGCAGAGGTTTTAAATTCATTCAATTTGAAATCTTCTACATAATAGAAACGCAATCATAACATTTTCAAGTTTTATTAACCAGACTGTATTAAAATGAAGCTATACAGATTTTATACTAAAAGTTAAATGTACCTATACTTGTCTTTATACGAACTATTTAGATCATATGTTTTCAAACTATAAAGTTATCAAGATTTAACAACACTACACAATAAATTACTTAACTTCAAGTTAACTTCAAATAAATAAGGCACACAGTTTTCGTGCGCTTGCAAAACTCATATAATCTGAGGGTACCTTTTATACGCCATTACACCATAAATTATAAATTAAGTAATAAACACAAATTTCATCTAGGTACATTTGTTTCAATTGTTAAACAAAATAAAACTTTTCAACGTTCAAGAAAGTAGGTATCTTTGGCTATTTTATATACCTCTCTAAGGTACAAAGTTTGTTTTTATTACTGTATTTTTTTCTAGCCTACCCACACTTAAGTTTTTTGAACAGATCCGCGGATGTGAATCTCTTAAAATCCGCATCCGCATATGAAAAAACTGCATCCGCATCATCCCTGGTACAAACTATTATTCTAAATATTCTTAGCCAACGCCTGTGCTTTGGCGATCACGTCTTCGATGGTGCCAACCATGTAGAAAGCACTTTCCGGTATGTTGTCCATTTCACCCATTAGAATCTGCGAAAAGAAATGTATAGATGATGTATCTAATATCTAAAGATGTCTCAAGAAAAAATAACTTGCTGAAAAAATATATGAAACGTTAGCGAAATTTATCGCTCAGTACCTACGTAAATGCCTTATTCTGGAAATGGACACTGAGTGCTGAAAGGACTCATAACTGAAAGGACTTCTTCTTAAAACGACTGATTCCGAAAATGACCTAATCCGAAGAGGACCCATTACTATAACGACTTATTCTTAAAAGGACTTATGGCTTAAAAAGGTATACTGAGTGAAATTTATTGTGAAACAACTTTGTTAAGGGAAATGAAGCACTTAAGTACAGTCAAAAGCATAAAGATATTATAAGACAAGATAGTCAAAAATATCTTTGGGTGAAAAATTCAATTTTATGTTAGTGTCATAATAACCATATCATTGTAACCAAACAAAGTTGACATAATATCATCGCAATAATTTGCAATTTTATATAACGCATCAAGATGTTCAATATTATGTTGGCATAAACACTACCTATTCATTGGTATCTAAGCATTTAATTTTTCAAAAATATCTTCGCGCTTAAGAAAAATAAACTCTATGACTTAAGTCACAGTAATCATCTTTATTTATCTGTTTCATTTTATGCATGACGTCATTGACGTGGCTTTTGTTTAGAACTGAATTAATCTTTTAAAATTAAAGTCGTAAGAAAATAGTTTTTTGAAGAAAAGCCCCGCCCGCGGTTTTATCTGAAATTACACTACTGGAAAATGCCGTAGTCTGGTGTAGTGGGAGGTTAAAATCTCCCATGGCACAACTAGTATTGTCAAGCGGTAGTGCCTAAGTAAAAAAACGTATTCGTAACTATTAAACGAATTCACTGATCTCATTGACTAAGGGATTGAGTTAAAAAAGGCGAATAAATAACACCAATAATAACTTATAAAATCTAGTGTAAAATAATAATTACCTACAAAAAAAAGATCACTTCTCTCGTTTCTGTGTGATTTTAAATTTTCTTTTCTTTATATTTTCTGTTTTTTTCTTTACTAAGTATGTGCCATTAATGTTTAGTTAAGGTTAGAAATATATGAAGAGAAAATAAATTATTTAATTATTGATTAAATGAACCGACAAACCTATTTCTTTATTCTATTATGTATAGGTAATCAACATGACCAGTGACATACATTGTCATATACTCGTAGTATGTTTTTATTGTATGTCAATTGTCAATATGACATAACCACGCAATGAAAATCTTCAGATAAGAAATAATTATTTTCAAATAATAGATAGAACTTAATCGAAAAACCACTTTGGAATCTATAAACATAGATAATAAAAGTTCTGACATTCATGTCATTGTATTGCAAATTAATAAAATGTACTGCAGAATATTTGTAAAATTCTATCATCATCGATGATCGCCATTAATCCCGAACTTCGGAATCATTGCGTGCGCATGTCATGCAAATATGGGATTCCCTGCTGGTGTTGATTTCTGTCACAATGCTGTACTTCTAGATGTCATCAATGCAGAAGGAGGATACACAAGATTAATTCCAAGATCAATTATATATTTTTTTATTTAAACAAAGGGTTTTAGTTTGGTTTATAATTCATGTTTTATTTTTATTTAATAACTAACGCAATATACGTAATAACGTTTTCTTCATGTAAATAGATTTTAATAATTTTTTTAGGGCTACTATAATAATAGTACATTAATACATAATATACGTTTTTCTTTTGATTAAGGGCACTTTTCCTGTCACGTTTTATTTTCGTAGTCAAGTTTTACACGATTTTTGTAGGATTCCACATGTTATGGCCACACTACTAGCTTATGGACATGTGATAATAAATCTTTGCAATGATTATTAATTATAAACCTTATGGCGAAAGACTTAAAATTGCTTGTACCATGTAACCGAAGATATTTTTGACTATTCTGGGCGCTTAGATACCAGAGAATGTTAGGCAGCCTATATAATTCAGACTACTTTAAAAGATACGATGTAATTGGTCATTGTCAACCCGCAGATTTATATGATTGTTAGACTGGTGACAAAAATTTGATAACTGTATATGCCAGAATAAAATTGAAACTTTGCAACTAACATTTAATTGTAGACTCTGATACATTATATTTTTATGCTTTTGACTGTACATGCCAAAGTTATTTAAATGGTGCGCGCATAATTTGTGTGGAAAAACTACATAAAGATATATTTAAAACTCTATTTAGAAAGGAAAAATATTTGTTGACCAACCTTTTGGAATCCTTTGATTGTGTCTTCCAATTTCACCAACTTCCCCATATGTCCGGTAAACACTTCTGCCACCTAATGAAAAAAGGAAGCGACATTAGAATCACCATGTTAATACTTTTTTTAGACAATATTGCAACAAGACACAAAATCTCATAAATATCGTACAGGGTTTTGTACTAGAAAAAAATCTATAACATTACGGAACCACCGCGCCGCATAGATATTAAAATGGATATATTTTTGTACTTATAAATGACTAGTGACGCGTCTACGCTTCGTAATGGTGTAATTTTGGGCGACTTGTTTCGGAAACATTGAATTTTGGCTAACTTAAAAAAACTGTTTCAAAATATTCTTTATTTACAAATTTAAATGAAAAACTACCTAAAGGATGGTGAAAACCTCATTAAAATTCCCCAACTGGCTTAGGAGGAGATAGCGGACAAACATACAAACAGAATTAGCGACTTGGATTTATACTATGGAAGGGACATTTATGAAGGTGACATAATAATGTATTAAGCCCCGAATGATGAGGCTCTGACGCCTTTTTATTATTGCCCAACCTGGAAAGGTTGCGACAGGAACCGCTGGATCTTGCGTGCGCGTGCGACGGTCAGCTTGTCGTCCTCCGACAGCTCGTCCATGCCCAGGATCGCGATGATGTCCTGCAGGGACTTGTAGTCCTGGGAGTAGATAGATAATAGAGTTATTACACGTGATTTAGATGGAATAACCTTTACACTACCTAAAAGGAAGAAGAAGAGGGTAGATACAAATATTTAAGAGGGAGATATCAAAGATATACGAAATAGTTGACTTGTCTTCAATGGTAGAAGTGTTTGTACGAAAATGATGTGCCTTTCGAAATTAGTGCAGGTTAAATTAAACAAGAAAAGTGCACTCCAAACGTGATGTTACTTTAACTTGTGCAGCGATCAATAAGTCAATTTGATTCATTCCTGGAACTGGAAAAAAACTAAGCGACAAATTGGCCTGATCCAATAGTCGAGCCCGATACCTACCGCAGTATATTGCTTTCGCAAAGAAAAACAAAGTAAACCATTTTGAAGTTATAGATACTAGAAAAAGGAACGCGGGTCTCCGAGCATTACGCGACTGGGAATCGAACCCAGGACCTTAGATTACTGGTCTAATGCTCTGACCACTGAGCTACCGCGCTGCTACCGTTACCCAACGAAATTTCTCCCAGTATCTACGTGCTTACGTCATATAGCTGACGTTATTCCATCAAATGAGAGGAGTTTCCATCATTTCAGTAGAAATAACTTTACAGGATATTTAACTACTAATTAAGATGAAACAAGCTAATAGGAACGCGGGTCTCCGAGCATTACGCGACTGGGAATCGAACTTTTTCCAGTATCTATAACTTCAAAATAAATAAAAACTAAAAGTAAAACCATCACCTGCAAAATCTTCTGCACCCCCCTTGCCACCTGGTAATGCTCAGCCCCTATGATATTCGCGTCCATGACCCTCGACGTAGAATCCAGCGGGTCGACAGCGGGGTACACGCCCAGCTCGGCGATGGCTCGAGACAGCACCGTGGTGGCGTCGAGATGCGCGAAGGTGGTGGCTGGCGCCGGGTCGGTGAGGTCGTCGGCTGGGACGTATACTGCCTGGGGTAGATATGTTTTATGTGAGGATAGATACGTATTTGTTATATGTGGTTATCTTAACCAATATTTTCAAGTTGAAGAGTGTTTACATTACACATGCTAATCTTCAGTGTCGGATCTACGAATTTTGTTACAACAGCAAGATAAAATTGCCGCCCTTTTTGAGAATGTATTCATCCTTAGAGAGGTGGTTTTGGATAGGATTTTGGATTTTCGAAAATGTCGCCCTGCTACCCGGAGCAATTGCCTACCCCCGCACAGAAGCACCACAGGAGCCTCTTCTTAGATCCTAGCCTGTTATACTTACTAACATTTTAATATACAGGGTTAATTTTAATTATACATTACATTCCAACAACATTAAACCAACGACTAATAAAAATTAATATTTAAAAAAAAATAAGTTTTTCCATACAAATTTATTATATGCCTCTGAACGGTCAAATACTCTACGCGCACGAAACTTGCGTGGCGGCCGCGCGGGCGACGGGGAGACGGCGCGTACTCTGTTTAGGTACTTACAAAATACAGAGTAATAAATAACAGAGCGCGCAAATTTGTTTCTGTGTTAATTATCAAGTTTTGCAAAAAGTCGTAGAACAATTGTTATTGAGATTGATGTAGGGAAGCCGCCTGCAAGAGGTGATGCGCTAATTACAAATAACCCTGTAGAGACGTTACCTGCACACTGGTGATGGAGCCCGCCTTGGTGGTGGTGATCCGCTCCTGCATGGTGCCCATGTCGGTGGCCAGCGTCGGCTGGTAGCCCACCGCTGACGGGATACGACCCAGCAACGCTGATACCTGGAACAGTAAACACATATTTTATACGGTAGATACATTATTCAAAGCTACAAAAAACAGTTTAAAGTGTTAGTTTACACATTCATACGTTTTCGGTGATTCTTAGACATCCTATCGCTGTGTTTCTTATACAAATTTCGTTCCTAATAGTTTCAAAGTAGCCTCCACGAGCAGTTTTCCAAGACTTAAATAATTGCCACACTTATCTCTATTTTATCTAAATAAAGTTCACTTTCACCTTCTCCAAAAGCTTTCGTTACAATCCTATTAAGTAATTCTAGTAATGTTGAAAGTTTCTTTGTTTAGACGTTTATTCATCACTAAAAAATGCTCAACATTTTCGAATGGAATTTGGTACCTAAATCTTGTTTAACACTAGAGTTTTCCACCGAAAACTTCATTCAGCCCAAAGTGAAATTACAGGGCGAGAAAAAACCTTTCCACCAAACCCCATCCCCAACTAAAAACGCCACTCCAACCCACCTCAGAGCCAGCTTGCGTGAACCTAAAGATGTTATCAATAAACAGCAGCACATCCTGGCCTTCCTTGTCGCGGAAGTGCTCGGCGACCGTCAGCCCGGTGAGCGCCACCCGCGCGCGCGCACCCGGCGGCTCGTTCATCTGCCCGTACACTAGCGACACCTGGAAATCATCATTACATAGTATAAATCCAAGTCGCTATTTGTGTCTGTTTGTATGTTTGGCTTCCAACTCCTCCTAAACTACACAACGGATTTTAATGCGATTTTCGCCATCTTTTAGGGAATTTATTTATTTAAATTTGTAAATAAAGAACTATTAGAAAAGGTTTTTTAAGTTATCCAAAATTCAGAATTTCGTGAGCAAGTCGGCCAAAATTACACCATTGCGAAGCAAGGGCGGGTCGCTTGTATTTTATATAGGTGGTTAGGACTAGGGACACCTGGGACAGTGGATTTTATATAGGTGGTTAGGACTAGGGACAACCGGGACAATGGATTTTATATAGGTGGTTAGGACTAGGGACACCTGCGACAATAGATTTTATGTAGGTGGTTAGGACTAGGGACACCCGGGACAATGGATTTTATGTAGGTGGTTAGGACTAGGGACAACCGGGACAATGGATTTTATATAGGTGGTTAGGACTAGGAACACCTGGGACAATGGATTTTGTATATGTGGCTAGGTGGATAATGCTCTAGGAACACCTAGAACAATGGATTTTATAAAAGTGGCCAGGATTAGGGACATCTGGGACAATGGATTTTATATAGGTGGTTAGGACTAGGGACACCTGGGAAAATGGATTTTGTAAATGTGACTAGGTGGATAATGCACTAGGGACACCGGGGCCGGGGAAGTTTGAAGGTAGTGGATTTAAAAGGTATGGAGATGGGGCGATCTGGACGGGTGGAAATTTAAGTTAACAATAGAAGTAAACGAAAGATTAGCGTTTAGCGAAAAATGTTTGGATGGAACACATTTTGATTATCAAGTGTGTAACTTCTTGACGTTTTGTTTTTTTTTAATACAACGGTCCCAAGACTTCATAGCAAACTTGTAATTTGTTATGAACAGAATTATTATATACCAACGTCTTTAAACTCATTGAAGACAATTCATTCATATCGACAACTGTAGCATCACATTATACTTATCTGCTTTCATTGTTGACTTGTTTTGCCTTTGTTTGGCCTGATTATTTATAATGATAGTTAAAGAAGCATCACCTTAGAAGTCTCGTAATCATCAGTTATGACGCCCCCAACTTTCATCTCATGATACAAGTCGTTGCCTTCGCGCGTGCGCTCCCCCACTCCAGCAAATACCTGGACAAGATTCCTACGATTATCTACTGGTTATATATAATTTTACATAAAAAAACATATAAAAGAAGGTTTTGTCCATTGTCGAGAGCATATAAGCTGAATGCCAATAATCTAAATAAACAATGAGGTAAAGTTTATGAGTGTAGAAGTTTGGACAATTTTTAGAATTACTTAGCCAACGTCAAAAATTCTATTTGTAGTTAGCTTTGTCATGTTGAGTAACTAAGACTAAGCTAATGTTGTGTCCACGTGAGTGAAACTTTCGGCGGGAGGCTAGTTTCTTAGATAAAAAGTGTAAGTTAAACTAACAGAGAACCCTCCATGCGCCTTGGCGACATTGTTGATCAGCTCCATAATGAGCACAGTCTTCCCGACTCCCGCGCCGCCAAACAGACCGATCTTACCACCTGCCGCAAAGTAGTGGGATCAAAGGAGGTTGAGGTAGTAAAGTAGTGTCTATAGGACCCATAATAAAGTATTAATAATACTATAAGTAAAAAGTAAGTAAAAGGACTAATACTAATTTGTTTCAAGGGGGCAATATAAAATTCACACTGAATTAATTAAGTAAAAAAAGATTGGATTCAGTGTGTGGTTTCGCGCACCGCACGAAAAGTTAAGTTTACTACACGATTTGGATCCAAATCGTAATAAAAACTAAAGTATGGGTCCTAAATTAGAAGAGGCAAAGATTAAGTTACTTAAACTTTAATAAAAAAAAGATAGAAGTAAAAGAAAATATAGACGGAGAAAATGCGGAACTTTTTCAATTTCGAGTAACTGCGAAATTTGGACCTTAAATTGGTAATTGGTACCAATTAAAACACAGTTGGTGAGTTAGTCTGGCTGGACTATAGCCTTCTCTCTCGCTCTCTAACCTTTGACATAGGGCGCGAGCAGGTCCACCACCTTGATCCCGGTGACGAGGATCTCCTGCTCCACCGACATCTCGATGAACTCCGGCGCATCCGCGTGGATCGGCGCGTACGAGTCCGTTTCTATTGGGCCGCGCTCGTCTTGTGGAGGAAATATGGATTTAGGACCGGTTTTTCAATAGTCAGATAAATTCTATCTGACAGAAAATCATTATGTTTTTGTTGCACGTCGAACATAAATACTTGACATATGTATGAAGTGACAATGAAAACATACCTCTTATCAGTCAGTTAGCATTTATCTGACTATTGAAAAATCAGCCCTAAATAAAGTATTTTTACCGATTTTGATTGAACCAAATCTGACATGAGAACTTACTTATATTTATTATAAATTGGGTGTAAATATCGATAAAAATGGAATGGACCTTTCTATTGAATTTAAAAGCGATAAATTGTAACAATATGCTCAAAAATCACAAACTAGCAATTTATGATGAATATAAAAATGTTAGCAAAGTAACGCGCTTTTCCATCAGTAGAGTACCTAGGTATATGTATAAAAGCAAGTATGCCTTCCATAAGGACAATCTAATAATTCCGTAGACCAAAATAAACCAACCTCTTCCGTAAAAAATATTCGTCAAAATTGTGATTAAAGTTTTCAACTTTCTTTTTAATAAACTAGTGACCACCCGCAACTCCGTTCGCGTGGAAGTCGGTTTCCCGTGGGAATGAGAAGTTTTCCCGCGGTAAAAAGTACTCTATGTGTTATTCTGATGTGTAACCTACTGCAAAGTTTCATCCAAATCCGTCCAGCCCCCCAAGTCAAGTGGCAAGTGATATTT
Organism: Emmelina monodactyla; assembly: GCA_916618145.1. NCBI lineage: Eukaryota > Metazoa > Arthropoda > Insecta > Lepidoptera > Pterophoridae > Emmelina > Emmelina monodactyla. Next base: position 3,906,120 of record OU745296.1, read on the forward strand.
GCGATATTAGCAAGTGAGCTATACACCTATATTACTGCAAAGTTTTATCCAAATCCATCCAGTAGTTTTTACGTGAAAGTGTAACAAACATCCATACATCCATACATACTCACAAACTTTCACATTTATAATATTAGTAGGATTACCAATAGGCTCTCCAATAACGTTCATGATCCTCCCCAACGTGGGCTCTCCCACTGGTATCGTGATCGGGGCCCCGGTGTCCACTACAGGCTGCCCTCGCACCAACCCCTCTGTCCCGTCCATGGCTATAGCTCGGACGGTGTTCTCACCGAGATGCTGGGATACTTCCAGGATCAGTCTTGGTTCTGGAAGGGAGTGATTATTAGTTGGATCAATCAAGACAATGAGAGCGAAGGTACATAAATTCCCATCAAGCTAAACAGTAAGATTGTTAAGAATATTATTAAAAATAAAATTTTAAAGTTTCCCATCTTTCCCCTACAAGGTATGGAATTTTTTTAATTCAAGGTCAAAGATCAAAAAATTAGTTTACGCGATTTTCAGCGAAACGGTAAGTTTTATAATAAACATATCTCGACAAAAATTGTAGATCATAATATAATCTACAAAGATGTATCAATACTTTTTTTTACGAGCCATCGTTTTTGAGATATAACGTAGTTAAAAAGTTGTTCAACTTTCAAATTCAATTTTTAACAATCTTAGTCGGGTCGACGACATTTCGGACACAAAAAAACTCGGACACCTTGGCCAATGTATGGATTTTCAACTTTAATATTATTTTTTACCATACATTGGCCAAGGTGTCCGAGCTTGATGGGAATTTATGTAGCTTCGAATTTTTAAATTGACCGGACTATATGCTGTTTTGAAGAACTGGATAACTATTATAATACCCTACTTCAAGACTTAGTTGGATACCTCCTAATTTTAAGAGCTGAAGAGATATGAAAAAGACACAGACAGGTAGTGCTCTTACAAACAACTGAAGTAGGTAAGATGAGTGTCTTTGGACAAAATTTTGTTGTGCGTTTAAATCATTGTTATAGATGGTATGACTGAGCTATGAGCTAAAATTTACAGGCATCTTTTTAATCGGTTTAGAATTTTTAGATACTAAAACGAAGAAAAGTGAAATATCGAAACTTTACATGTTTTACAGTGCCAGCAAAACTTACTGTACAAAATTGCCGATTGTGAGCATATGAGGAACATTCTTTCTGGCAAACTAGACGTAACAACTTACAGTGCTTCATAATTTAAGCCATGTTGCCATAATATTCATATTATTTGTACTTAGAACTTTATCAGTCACACTAAATTAAATTAATCTTAAATAAAATTTTCAAATATATACATATAAAACTCACTGCGTCCAGGCACTTCTAAGGCATTCAAGATTAGTGGCAGTCCACTATCAAATTGGACATCTACTACGGCACCAATAACTGAAAACGAGTCATTCGTTTTAACGTTAATTCACGGCAGGTTTAGAAAATGAGATTTATTGTAAGTAGATTTTTAAACCTCATCTACATAAATGTTTTTAAAAATCTTAAAAGCAGCCCAACCTCTAAACTTTATTACTTAAATCTCTATCCTTCAAAACGCTTTTTAACACATAAAATGCTCAAATAACTTATTTCTCCGCAAATGATATATCACGGCTTGTAAACTTGAATCAAAACTTAGTTAATGCACATTTTAAATGCGGTTGACAAAATCTATAAGAGGTATTTCATAGTTATTGATTCCATACCAGCAATGATTTTGCCAGTCGAACCAGCGCCCTTGACTGCGGGGGGTCGTGAAGATTTGCTTTCGTCAGATTTTTCTTTTTTAGGTATTTTCTTTTGATCAGCATCAGCCTTTTTAGCTTCTGGCTTATCTTCCTTTGGTTTTGGCTTCTCTTCCTTCGGCTTAGGTTTATCACCAGCATCGTCCGGCTTTTTTGGAGTTGCTCCGGCGATGGTGTACAGGAAGGGAAATGCAGACTGGAGAAGCGGTGTATAAAAAGTTAGCTTGCGAAAGGAATATGGTTATATTACAGCGTAAGTTTGACGATGTTTTGTCTACAATAGACTTAGGAATAGCTTTTAAGAACATCTTGTTTAAATCGTGTTTTTTGAAATATAAAAAAAGCTAATAGATACGCTAAAGCTAATAGTACATGATAGATACATTTGTTTGATATATGACTCGTCCAAATCTGTTTAGGTACACCCGCCATTCTGACTCTCATAAAATAACTGTACCCTGTCATAGTTCCTCGTTTGCACATAGTAGTTCAAATGCACACACGCCCCCATCTTGTCCCTGGGCGTCGCCGGCTTGGGCACAACGCCCAGTTGGGGCCCCACGCTCGGGACCGTGTCGACAAACAGCCGCTTCGAGGGCATAGCCGGGGCCTTGCGGGGCCTTAGCTTGGTCTTTTGGGATTCAGGCTGAAAATAAAATTGTTTTATTAGTAGTCCACACAGGTGACAAATTCTACAAGTTTACGTATATTTTATGAAAAATGTAATTTATACGATAGCATAATTTTATTAACACGCTCACTGCGGATTCTATAAATTAAAAGGACAAGAGTCTGGAAATCAAAAACAGTAGCTGGTAGCAGATCTTTAATAACAATCTATGAATTATTATTATTTTTTATAAACCATTCTAACTATTATAATTATTATTCATCGTAGTTTTGCATTCAGCTACTGTTTATCATATCCAATTCTTTGATAATGTGACCCACCATTATTTAATTTTAGATTGACTAAAAAACTAACCATATCTTCCAAGTCAATATATCTGGCTAAATACTGCACACCTGTAATTTAACAAATAAAAGTAAAGGCTAAAATTTAAATTCTTGAAAAAACTTAAAAAAAAATGTTTTTACTTACCATAAGGTTAACTTATCTGTTTATCTCCACATGATTATTATTTTGTTTTTACCATTTCTATATCACTGGATATCCTAAACATCTCATTCACTGCCTAGGATTTATTTGTACCTACCTATGTTTATCAGCTTCTACATATTTCACCTGCCGCAGTGAGCGTGTTAACAAAAAAACACAAAATATAGCTATTCATGATTTTATTGTAAAATTTTCAAAAACAAATAAATTACACAGCGATTTGGACCTACACGGCATACACGATGGTTGTTAGTTACAGACCTCAACAGGGTTATTCTCTGGGACCGATTCTTTTCCGAAGGCTTTTTGGTCACTGTAGTGGCGAAGGGACGTGGCACGGTACATGGGTGGGATGCTCACCTGTAGCAAGATATATGGTTATATTCTTTTATAAACATCATATCTTTTATATATGTTACGGCTAATACCCGAAGTGTGGCTACACCTAGTTTTAGCCGGTTAGACCATCAATAGGTTAGGTTAGTTAGGTTACTTTTTTGATACCACCCAGAAAAAGGACTCCGTCGACTCATGATTGAAGCCAGTTTTTATATGCATAGGTATAATTTTTTTTTACAGTTTTCCATATAAAAAACACTTTTACCCGGCTAAAACTAGGTGTAGCCGCACTTCGGGTATTAGCCGTAACATATACAAGCTTAAAATTGCAGACAGGTTTACAGTCAAAGGAATCAAGCCATGAGACTGTGGTGTTGGAGACGTCTTTCATAGAGTAAATTCATAAACAATTATCGACATTAACATTAGTTTCTTAAATTTGTAGCAAATTCTCCCGTGTTATTTCATCTGCGCAAAGCAATACCTTAAAATATGTCAAAGCAAATGATTTAGCTTGGATCTATCAAGTTCTAGTATCATTTAGCCAATGTCTCTAACTAAAGCACTGAACGCATTGAGTCATAGCATATCCCAAAGCATCAAAGGCAACTTACCGACAGGACGGACATATCAGTAAGGGTTCGTCGCTGACTGGTCGCCATGGATGTCAGTCGGGGTAACGAACGAACACGAGGTAGCGGCGCCAGACCAACTTGCTGATCCACTGGCGACTGTAGAAGAAAACAGATAAGATATTAATCGTGTACCGCCCACGCCTTACAATGGTGTAATTAGGCTGACTTGTTCACGAAACATTGAATTTTTAGTAGGCTTGAAAACGAATTTTGAATAATTTACAAATTACCGTGAATAAATATTGCCGAAATGCTGGCTAAAACTTCATTAAAATCCGTTAAATAGTCAAGGAAGAATTAAAGGACAAACATACACGATTAGCAACTTTGTTTTATATTATGTAGAAGATAATGATCATGGAGATAATGATTATGATGACGATAATGATGATGAATATTTTGTTGATAATGTTAATGATGATGATGACTATCGTAAATATGAAGACCGTTTCAACAACGTTCAGTGGATTATTACTTGTCTTGTATAATAAATGATAGTTGTTTAAAAGTCAGAGGACGTCAAAAAAAGTGTACGATACCTGCAAAGGCGAGCAGGTCACATCAACGGTATAGCAGGCCTAAATAACAAAAAAAAAATCAGCATCGGGCAGGAAAACAAATATCTAACTACTTCCACAGCTTCGTGCATAGTGCAACGTTCAATCCCTTTTTACCTGAAGAATGACATATCATAAACAAATGGTTTATTTTTCATTAAATAAAGATGAACCAACATCAACAATATCACAATTTTACTAAGATTAAGAATAATCTAATGCAAGATTAAGAATACGACTTCGCGCGCTCTGTCTAAAGTTGGATGTCGTCTCTAAACAACAGCTCCGAAATTTTTCGGCAACTTTATATTTTGTTTGGGAAAATGCACATATGTTTTTGACAAAATCATGCCATGTTAATCTGAGGCCTACATTGATTTACTAAATTTATAGATATTTTCATTCAAATGCATTTAAGATAACGTTTTTGTAACCAGTCGCACTTGTATTCAGTTATGACAAATCTTTGATGCACATTGTCGAATGGATTAGAAAATTCATTTAGAGTTGGATTTGTAAATGGCTTTTTCGGCTAGTCTAAATAGATTAAGAAAATACCTTTGGAGTCTTGTAGTGGCCGCTGTGGGCGCTGCTTTTGGAGCCACAAGTTCCAATTATCGGCGTAATCTTGGTGCGTGGGTATTGTCGGTCCTGAACAATGGGTATTATTATCAACTACTGCTTAGTTAGACAGTACAACATAAAAACAAGAAGAAATTAGTATTGCACCTCCATACTAGGGGACTAATAAATTGTATAATTATACCGGAAGATATACCTACCTACTGAGTTTTCAGCTTCCGAGTATTAAAAGAGTTTTGGCTTATTTGACTGGCCTTTTTCTCCCGGTCTACTGAAGTTGACGATATAACTTTATTGAAATTCATCAATAGTATTGCTATTACTAAATGCTTTTATTCAATTTTTTTACTTGGCCTTAGTGTAGCAAAACTCACAGGTGTCTCAGTGTGGCTGCTACTGCACTCCTCCGTCGCTTGTTCAGCGCACCGCGCGTAGATCGGCGTGATAGTTGCTTTGGGGAACACACGGACCTGTAAGGAATTATCATAATCATCGTTAATATCATTATCATAAATAACATTAACATCAGTACTATCATTGTTATTATTATCATTTCATACATAATGTAAAGCAATTTTGTTATTTTTTTGCGGTTTTCACTATCTTTAAGATGTTTTTTTTATAAACATTCAGAAAAATATTTTAACCTAAACTGTAGCTATAATAGGCATTGTTTTCAGTAATGTTTTTTTGGTAAACTAGTCGAAAGATCTGGTTTGGGAACTATGAATAACATAAATGGGTGAACTTTCAAAACGCAAATTTTACTCGAGCCCTATGAATTCGGCAGTTAAGGTACAAATAACGTACAATAAGAAAAGTTTAATATTTTACTAGCCTCGGCAGCTTTTCCACAACCATCGCCGACAGCTTCCTTCGGTTTCTCGCACTTTTTGATTATTGGCGAAATAGATGCCTTGGCATATACACGCTGAAATATTAAAAAGTTCGTCATTAATTATATCGCTATATGCATTACGGTCGTATTTCTCATTAGCAGGATTCTATTATGTGAATACAGTTTTTCTGCATCTAATAAACACTCAATTCTGAGATCGAATTTCACATCGATTTTAGGTGTGACACGCTCTGAGGATAATTTATTAATTAGTAAGGAACTTGAGAAATCTTGACAGCGTATTAGCCGAGATAGATCTTGAGAGCGTATACTAGCCGAGATCGATCTTGAGAGCATATATTAGCCAAAATCGAACTTGAGAGCGAATTAAATTAGACCCGTTTTAAGACGTAACAATAATTATAGTGTATATTTTAACTAACCTCAACCTCAGCAGCTTTTCCACAACCATCGCCGGCAGCTTCCCTCGGTTTCTCGCACTTTTTGATTATTGGCGAAATAGATGCCTTGGCATATACACGCTGAAATATTAAAAAGTTCGTCATTAATTATATCGCTATAAACATTACCGTTGTATTTCTCATTAACAGGATTCTATTATGGGAATCCAGTTTTTTTTTTTAATGGCAGTCTCATTGCTTCTTAGGCCCGTATTAAACACTCAACTCTGAGTTCGAATTTGACATCGATTTTAGATGTGACACGCTCTGAGGAGAATTTATTAATTAGTTAGAAATTGGAGAGATCTTGACAACGTATTAGCCGAGATCGATCTTGAGTGATTTAAATTACTAGCCTTAGAGAGGTTTTAAGACGTAACAATAAGAAAAGTATAGTGTACTAGTAGCCGCCCGCGACTCCGTTCGCGTGGAAGTCTGTTTCCCGTGAGAATGAGAAGTTTTCCCGCGATAAAAAGTACCCTATGTGTTATTCTGATGTATAACCTTTATCACTGTAAAGTTTCATCAAAATCCGTTCAGTAGTTTTTACGTGAAAGAGTAACAAACAGCCATACATACTCACAAACTTTCACATTTATAATATTAGTAGGATATTTTAACTAACCTCAACCTCAGCAGCTTTTCCACAACCATCGCCAGCAGCTTCCTTCGGTTTCTCGCACTTTTTGATTATTGGCGAAATAGATGCCTTGGCATATACACGCTGAAATATTAAAAAGTTCATCATTAATTATGGTCGTATTTCTCATTAGGAACATTCTGTGATTTGAATCCAGTTTTTTTTAAATTCCTGTATCGTATTTATTAATCACTCCACTCTGAGATCGAACTTGAGATCAATCATAGGTAACACGCTCTTGATAATTCATTAACTGTAAGGAACTTGATAATTCATTAACTGTAAGGAACTTGATAATTCATTAACTGTAAGGAACTTGAGAAGTCTTGAGAGCGTATAAGCTGAGATCGAGCTTGAGAGCGATTTATAAATACGGGCCTTAGACGGGTCTTTTAATCTATTGTTTTGAGTTACTAAGTTTTCCAAAAATCTTAAAATAAATAAATAAATAAACAGAAAAGTCCACTAGTACAACGCCAAGCGGCAAAAATTAAACCCGTTTTGTTACTCCAAAAATATTAGAATAACCCTAATTTAGTATTCGATATTGTAATCGCCATAAGGTATTATTTGTCCGTCAATATAAACGAAAGAAATCTCAAATTATAAAGCTAATGAAGCATTAATCTCAAAAATTTACCTCATGAGTCCTTTCTACGCTTTTCTTCGGTTTCTTACACTTCTTGAATATCGGCTTGATCGCGGCCTTGGCCCTCGAATGGACCTAAATGTGTGGTAAATTTTCAACTTTATCTTGTGCTGAAACCAAATTATGTCTACAGGAGGATCTTCAGTCGCAAGGCGGCTTTAGGCGATTAAGGGCAGATTTTTCAATAGTCAGATAAATGCTAACTGACTGATAAGTATATTTTCATTGTCACTTCATACATATGTCAAGTATTTATGTTCGACGTGCAACAAAACATACTGATTTTCTGTCAGATAGAATTTATCTGACTTTTGAAAAATCAGCCCTAAGAAAACAGTTAAGTCTAATAGAAAAAGTTGGCAGAGATGGCACAAACTTCGATATTGGTAAAAGGGGCACTTTACCAACGACAGAGTGGCTGTATGTATGTTTATACACAAATATATAAAAAACCAAGCAATTCTGCCATTCCTAAACTCTGCCCCTCAACCCCAAAAATCTGCCCCTCGACCCCAAAAATCTGCCCCTCGACCCCAAAAATCTGCCCCTCGACCCCAAAAATCTGCCCCTCGACCCCAAAAATCTGCCCCTCCCCCCTAAAATCTGCCGCCCTAGGCCCCGGCCCATACAGCCTATAGGTAAATCCACCACTGCCGACAGACATCATTAATTATCTTCCCGGTTTCCCGCGTATTTACATTGTATCTATGGTGATTGGATGTTTTTCTGTTGTTACACAATTCGTGAAAAGTGATGTCTAAAGTAGAGTCCAGTATTTTGTTGTAGAAAATATTAATCGTTACTTTTAAATCAAATTGTTTAGTAATAAAACTACTTAAGTAATTCTATATCAATGCAAAATTCATGGGACGATGATATCGATGCCATATCGTGAAGTGTAAATTTCCAAACGCAATCATTAAAAATGCCAGCAATCTAGCTTATAAAAAAATAAAAAATACGTGATATAGCTGACGTTATTCCATCAAATGAGAGGAGTTTCCGCCTCTTCATTTCAGTAGAAATACTATAACAGGATATTTAACTAACAAGCTGATTGAGATTTTACTTTTAGTTTTGCATTTAAAATGCTAATTTATTAATTTTTAAGTTATAGGAAAAAGGAACGCGGGTCTCCGAGCATTACTTGACTGGGAATCGAACCCAGGACCTTTAGGTAACCGGTCTAATGCTCTGACCACTGAGCTACCGCGCCGCTACGGTGACCCAACGAAAGTATCTTTAACTTCAAAATTAACAAATTAGCATTTTAAATGCAAAACTAAAAGTAAAATCTCAACCACTTAAACAAATTTACCACGTGGGTGTCCCCATGAGCTTTAGAGGCTTTCTTCGGTTTCTTACATTTCTTGTATATAGGTTTAATGCCGGCCATTGTCTTCACCTGAAACAAAATATCTTGAGCAATTGGTAGAAGCCATTTTACTTGACTAATAAAAAAAAAATTTGAGCCTTATTCAAAGTTTTGCATAAAAAGGAAACAAAAGTGTAAAATGTAGCTTGTGAAATTAGAAAGCTTTTTTGACTAAGGATTATTTAAAAAAATAGGGAAGATATAAGTTACCTTAGCCTTGACAGTTATAGCGACAGGAAGGTCCTTTTCAGAACAGACCACCGTTTTCTCCTTAAATAAAAAATACAATATAGAATTAACCATAACCTAAATTTATCAAATAAATAAATTAATCTTGTTTTGATGTTTACTTCTTTCATATTTACCTTTTTACTAGAGAATCGGCGCGACTGCAACAAAATATTAAAATCGTTTAAAATTGAATGATAAATAATTATACTTAGGCGATACTTAGGCGGAAATCTATTTGTAAGTATATATAACTACTAGCTTTCCGCCCTGCGGTTTTACCCGCAACTAACTTTGCAATCTTACGGAACCCTATTTTTTCCAAAATAAAATATAGCCTATGTTACTCGTGGATAATGTAGCTTTCGAATGGTGAAAGAATTTTTAAAATCGGCCCAGTAGTTTTTGAGCCTATTCGACACAACCAAACAAAGTTTTCCTCTTTATAATATTAGTATAGATATATACAGGGTGTAATCGTTAAGTGTGCACAGGCGATTATTCCGTAACTATTACAGATATCAAAAAACTTTAAACTGATATTGAAAGTACTTTACCTAAAGAGTAAAATAACGTTAATAACTTTTTGAAAATAAAACGAGAAATATCCAAAAACTTTACATTAAACACTCCCATACATTTAGTATGAGATAGTAGAGATGAAAAAACAACTTTAAAGCATTTAAGATAAAACCTACTCAAACGCTGCACAGTGATGATTCTGCTCGTCGGCTGGTCTATTGTAATTGGCTAGTCAATAATTATGACAATGTAAGGTCAATTTTATGGACCGATGAAAGTAATGTTTCAAACTGCGGCATTAATAATAGAAAAAACTCGCATTATTGGTTAATTGACAATCCTTGTCAAACTACCGAAGTTAGAGCTCAGGTGCGATTGTCAAATAATGTGTGGTGTGGTATTCTTGGAGATCGGATCATTGGGCCATATTTTCACAGTGGAACCTTAACTGGCCAGAGATATCTCACCTTTGTACAAAACGATATGCTAAGTCTCTTAGAACCAATTACAGACGATGAAAGAAGATCGATAATTTTTTAACAAGATGGAGGACCTGCACATAATACATATGTTGTGATGAATTTCTTACGAAACTATTTTAATGGCTTATTAGCTAATAATAGTGTAACCCCTTGGCCTGCCAGATCACCGGATCCCACGCCTTTCTTCCTATATGGGGATTTGTCAAAGAACGACGTGTACGCTGAGCGAGTACCTACATAGCCTAGAAGAGTTACAGAATCGTGTTAGTCGTGCAATTGCTTTAAATTCTCCGCAATTTTAAAGGAAAGTTCATTTAGAAACTGTAAATAGAGCTCGTCATTGTACTGCACAACAAGAACGTCACATCGAACATTTGCTTTGAATACAAAATTTTGTACTTACCTACTAAGTAATAAAATATATGGGAGAGTTTAATGTGAAGTTTTTGGATACTTCTTGTTTTATTTTCAAAAAGTTATTAGTGTTATTTTACTCATTAGGTAAAGTTCTTTCGATATCAGTTTTAAGTTTTTTGATATCTGTAATAGTTAGTAACGGAATAATCGCTGTGCACACTTAACGATTACACCCTGTATAGAGTAAATACTCATATCGAGTTTCATCAAATATGTTTGTGCTTCAAAATAAAAATTCAATCTAACTTCCTTCATCTTAACCATGCCTTAACCCTTCGGTTGAAATGAAAATTATAAATGAATTTAAAGGTTTGTTCTCAATGACAGTTATACTACTGTATCATTTCCACGGAACAGAAAAGTAAACATTCCATAATTCTTACCTTAACCACAATCAAATGTTAAACATCGTACTTATTTATATTAGCTCTAGAAGTTACTTACCTTTGGGTTTTCTGGACAAACAGGACCCTGAAATAGAAGTGAATTATAATAATCACGGTGAAAGCGACAAACATTTTATTTTTTTCTTAGATTAAAATTTTCAGATCATTTCATAACATATGGGAAAGGGCTGGCGTATGTTTTTATTGAATTTAGAGAGATTCTATAATCGGCACCTTTGCATTTACATAAAAAATTCAGAGACACGACATACCTACTTCCTACTTTAGCCAATGAAGATTTAAAGTGCAATTTTTAAAAATTATGGGGAAAAGTATTACCTATTATAGAACATTTGATTTCGGGTTATTCCTACTATTAAGATAAAGTTATAAGTTTAAAAACATACCTTCTTCAATGGTGCGCTGTCATCCTATAAAGATATTAGAAAATAATTAGATGAACAAAATTTGGAGAAAATAAGCTAATAGCCTAATAATCAAACCAATAAGGTTACCTAGCAATGGTAATATACATGTTATGTAATTATATTACTTTGTGCCTTAAACACACTTTAAATTTTTTGTAATTTTCAGAAAGTGAATTTAAAATGCGATTCATTAATAATTATGTTATGACGGTATTATGTAGTAAAGTATTATATACACACGGGGTAATTTCTACTATTAAGATTTTAAAAACATACCTTCTTAAACGGTGAGTCCTCATCCTAAAAAGACAATATAATATTAGTTAGTTGTTGCAATTTCTGATCGAATGTTGAATTTGAGCAATGTTTAAACCATATTTTAATAACAAAGGCAACGTAAGAAAACTACTATGTACAAGCATCAAAAAAGTTTTACCACAGTTTTGTATGAAACCGAATGCAGCAGAAATTACGCGACAGAAATTTCGCGACTCACAACTCATAAAATTACGCTCGTTTGGTCTAACCCTAATTGATCTACTAGACGATTACAACAGTAAGTAAGTAAATGTAAAAACATATATATTAATTAAAAAAAAATTAAGTCCTTACTGCTCCGGGACACGGTGCTATCTGAAAACAAAAGATTTAATAACATAAGCAGTAGATAAAACTAATATATTATTTAAAATAATAAACGTTTCTAAAACGGGACCTATATAAACGAATCTTTCTATAATTATTCTTTGTCCAAATCACTTTTTTCCCAAACCTAATTGGTAAATTATTTCTACAGCCAATTATTTGTTAAAGACACATACATACCTTCCTTTTTACTTTCTTTGAATCTCGACCTTCACCCTAAGACATTAAATAAGTAGTTAGAATTATTATAAGAAACTTCATTTGTGAAAAACAGGTTGGTAGATGAAGAAACTTAAATAATTACGTTTATTTTACCAACAAAAATCTTATATACTTAACAGCCATTTTCTCTATAAAGAATATATAAGGTTGGGTAAAATTTACGTAGGTAAATAATTGATCATACAAATATACTATTTACTTAAAAGCTTTAAATAAATCGTAGATATAATAAATAGTATATAAAGAAACCGGCACAATGTCGTATTTTGCAACAATAAGCTATTTAAATATGCAAGGAGGAGCTCGTATCTAAAAATCTAAGAATCGTTCTATGTAACTAATTCATAAAAATATTTAAATCGAGTTATTTACCGAATCGGGACACGGTGCAATCTGTCAACAAAAAGCTATTAAAATATGAAAGAAAAAAATAATGCTCAACTTACTAAGTCTACATTTTAAGAGGCATAACAAAATTTTGTTGTTTTAAATTAAGTTTAAGTCTATTTTAAAAATAACCGTAGTGTAAGAAAGGGCAACAGTACGCGAAAAAAAAAATTCAGTATTTTTTCGGTTTTCGCTGCCTTAGGGCTCCCGCACACGGGCCACGGGCCACAAAATGCCGCCACTGGCATGTTTCCTGTTTTTTTCATACATTTTATATGGACTCGCCGCACTCGGTTGGCGCCGGTGGCGGCCACACGCGGCTTGATAAAATGTATGAAAATTACAGGAAATATGCCAGTGGCGGCGTTTTGTTGTTGTGGCCCGTGGCCCGTGTGCGGCAGCCCTAAAGTATAGCAAAGAATTCAAATCCGTTCAGTTTATGAGGTGGCAGGATAAACGTACAAGCAGACACGATTAGCGACTCGGATTTATACTATGTATGTAATGACGATAAGGAAGATATATAAACTCACCCTCCTTTTTATCTCTTTGTCACGTCCATCACACTGCAATCAGAATTTAATGCATTTTTTTTAGTTTAGTAGTTTATCTACTAAAAATAAAATTTAAAAATAAACCGCTGGTGTTATGTTTAAGAATGATACTCAAAATCTAAAGTAAACAAACGACTTGTTAATAAAATCATTTTTTAAACCAGCAATTTATATCATAAATATAGAACTAAAAAAAGAAGAATGGTTTTCCCATTGATGCCATTGTCAGAACTGGACTACCATTTTCAAATAATAATTAACTATCCATATCATCTCTAATTATAAACTAACTACCTATATTAATTATATGTAAAAAAGGAAGTTACCGAGTGGCCTTTGTATCTCTGCACAACATACTGGAAAAAAAGTAATTTATCTACATTAGATATTATGGAGTTTCAATAACAAAAATATAACCACAATAATTTTGTGCATCTAACTATTAAGTTAACAACATTTTTGCACAGAGCACATAGTAGAAGATCCGAACCTAAATCGACCTTCACCGGGGTGATAATAGAACGAAACATATTTTATCATGAATTTAGTATATTAGAAAACATATTAAAAATGGGTTTGCTAAAAAAATCCTGGACAGACTATTTTTTATTATTTTTCAAAAAATGATTTTTAATTAAATGTTGCAACATCAGGATAATAAAAATTTTTTGTCCTGACTGAAAGTATAAAACGTATAGAATGTGCAGCCGTTGGGTTGTCTACTATTTACCTGGGCGAACTACTGGGTTGTCAGGTATAAACAGGTATATCGATGCCAGTTACTTTCACTGGATTGGATAATTAAAAAAATTTTATATCATCATAAGCGCTGTTTTATTGCGAACACGTTGATATAGGGTTGTCTGCGAAAATTCCGGTCCTATTAGGGGTTTGCGAATTTTAAAGATTTTAATTTATGAAAAAGAAAATTAATCTAGAACATTGTTTGACCTTTCCACTGGCACCAATGCCACCTGCACTTTTCTCATATACTGGTGAAATGTTAAAAACTCCTAAATCAGCAGTTTCCAACAGTTTAAAATTTTAAATCGAAATGGTTGAGCCCACGAATATTAACGTTGAAATAATTGATGGTTTTTATTATTTGTACTCAATCGGAAACTCAATACCACAAACGTTGCATTAAGCCACATGGAATTTACTTATATTGTTCTTAAATTTTTTTGTGGTAGGGAAATCCAACATGGCGGTATAAAGTTGGAGTCAAAACTTTGCCGCAGTGTAGTCACAACCTGTGAATGAATGAAAAGCAGGTAGACTTTTACATAATTTGGGTCCCAACTTTAATGCTAAATCGATGCAGTTGATGCAATCGAGGTGGTTTGATTGCAGTCAGTTAATGATGCGAGAATTCGTATTTTTATGAAGAAGTACGGCGCAAAAGAAGACAGCGAAAATTTTTTAAGGAAGATTAAAAGTTTTGACTCCAACTTTATACCGCCATGTTATACTAATAACGCCAATATTCGTGGGCTCAACCATTTCGATTTGAGATTTTAAACTGTTGGAAACTGCTGATTTAGGAGTTTTTAACATTTCACCAGTATATGAGAAAAGTGCAGGTGGCATTGGTGCCAGTGGAAAGGTCAAACAATGTTCTAGATTAATTTTCTTTTTCATAAATTAAAATCTTTAAAATTCGCAAACCCCTAATAGGACCGGAATTTTCGCAGACAACCCTATATCAACGTGTTCGCAATAAAACAGCGCTTATGATGATATAAAATTTTTTTAATTATCCAATCCAGTGAAAGTAACTGGCATCGATATACCTGTTTATACCTGACAACCCAGTAGTTCGCCCAGGTAAATAGTAGACAACCCAACGGCTGCACATTCTATACGTTTTATACTTTCAGTCAGGACAAAATTTTTTTATTATCCTGATGTTGCAACATTTAATTAAAAATCATTTTTTGAAAAATAATTAAAAATAGTCTGTCCAGGATTTTTTTAGCAAACCCATTTTTAATATGTTTTCTAATATACTAAATTCATGATAAAATATGTTTCGTTCTATTATCACCCCGGTGAAGGTCGATTTAGGTTCGGATCTTAGACTAACATATTTGGGGGCATGAAATATGTTTTGTCACATACTTAATTATAAATAATCCAAGTTCATATCAGCTCTAATTCAAAAGGCGTAGATAGAAATCGAAAATCGTTTTTTTTTTCTTTTTAGAAGCAATCTAAAACTTACATAATTTCCAGAACGGATCTGCCTGTCTGCCGTAAGCCTCTTCACACAGCAAGAGAGGCTCGAATTTAACTAGAAACAATGATTTTAGCATTTTAATCGAGACAAGGCAAACCCTTTCATAAGGAAAGTACACACGTGTGCAGACCAATCGATTCAACGCTTCAGAGACCCCAAACAGTCTGATTTTTTTCACACACGGCTTAACCTATTCACGCAATCGAAATTTTGTGGTCTGAAACGTTGAGTTGAGATTGGTCTGCACGCGAGTGTATAAGAGAAAACAGTCTCCACGGATGGAAGTATGAAATAAAATTGGAAGCTATGCTAAGAACGCGTTTTCTAGCACTTAATTATTGTGAAACAATCAATCAATGTGAAAACTTGTACAGCGCCTTTAGCGGACAGACGCGTAACCAACTATGCTCTACAATTTTCCAAAGTATAATGTAAGAGTTTAAATTTTGGTCATTGTATAATACAATGTTGTACTTAAATAGAAAAAGCAAAGCTTACCGAACTACCCCAGCTGCTAATATCCTTTAACAGCAATGAATTGTATAACGGCGAAGCGTTCTGAAATAAAAGTATGGTTAGTTTTTAAACTAAGAATCTTGACATTATCAAACACGGGTCCATAAAGGACATAACATTTTATTAGTAACACATTGTTTTAAGCTCTGAAACGCAGAAATACAATACTAAAGGCAGGTTATAAACATAACTAACCAAACTGGTTACTACAGGCTACAAAAAATATTACCTTTAACTGTTGTTCAATAGGTTCTTCAGAAGGGGGCGTTTTTGCATTTTTATTTAAAGTTTCCTTTTCTTTTTCAAGATCCTCTTTGAATGTAGGATCAACTGTAGATATAGGACGCTCTTCTGATATTGGAACCTCTATTGCTATGTCCTTTATTTCATTGGCAATAGCATTGTCGGCAATATTTTCAGCAGAAACCTCTTCGACTCCACCGACTACTTTATCGGGGTCAATGGCTTTAGAAGACTCAGCTTCCACTGGTACTGATTGTGCAGTTTCAATGGCAACTACATTCTGTGGAACAAAACTTGTGTTTAAATTCTTACGGCTATTTATATACTTACAATTGGCCAGTTTGTCAAATGTGTCAAGACAATCAGTAAAAAGTTGTCATATAGAGTTTCAAAAAACGAATTGTAATAAATTCGATATAGGAATTAACAGATGTGTAAGAGCGGAGTATATAACAATAAAGATCAGAAACGGATAAGGATAAATAAAACGATGTGCAAGGGAACAGCCAGCTACCAATAAACACGAACAAACAAATGGTAAGAAGGATATCCCCAGACACATCGAAACGACAATAACAAGGCAAATAGTTTTTTAAAGAATTTATTCAAAAAACAGCAAGTCCATTGATTTCTGATCTATTTAAGTTGAACTTCTTGTCCTCAGATGTGTCTGAGGTGTTTCCTTTTGCTTTCCATCTTGAACAAGTAGAGAACGCTTTTACTCACTAGTATGTCTTTCAATGTAGACGATCAGTTGTGAATTGGCAGACCATAAGCATCTAGAACAACAGCAAATTAATAAACATTGTTAAAGAAGTTAGATACCAAAATCATCATAACTACAACTCACGTTTTAATAAAACATGCTTATCTATTTTCAAATTCTTCGTAGGTTTTGCCGTTTTATTTAGATTTGAACCAAATTGCTTCTACTTTCTGTGTATAGCTTGCAACTTCTCGGTCTTCACAATAAACCAAAAACAGCTTCTTGAAGTAGATTAGTAGTTTCTTCAATAGGTCTAGCTTCTTTAACAGTAACGCCATTTTTTTTCAGAGTTATCAATGATAACTTCTCGACGCTGGCTTGCAATAGAAATCAATTGTCACTGCATCTAGACTAAAACTTAGTGTAAACCATGACATTTGGAAAAAATATCAATTTGATGTAAACTTCAGGTGTATGTATTTTTAAAGTTATTGAGAAGAAGACCGAAGTATTTCAGATTTGCAAGCCTCTACAAAACGTCGGCGTGACTACAGACGCCTTGGACACCGGTTCGTAGACGACCATTTGACATACCGGAAAGTGGAGGGCTTCAGGGTAGGGCAGATCTATGTTCTGCGTGATGTTTTTGATGTACACGTCGTAGTATTTAGGATCGATATTGGCGCCGACGAGAGGGACGATCTGGATAATAAAAAGAGAGTGATAGTTAAAGATAAGTTTTATTTGGACAGTTATTCGTTGTTTTGTCATAAGCAAAGCTTTAAAAATGCATAAGATATGAGAGGAATCAAGAAAACCATGCGGTCAAGTTATGCGGTAGAAATTTAACAAAAGCAGTCTTTTTTCAGTTTAACTTTGGTAGAGGAAATTTTGTCAGAAGCCAAATACGTTAGAACCACTCACTGTTTTAATACTGCAATACATAAGCGATGATAGATTCGTGATGATGAAGTGAATAAAAGCAAAATTCGACATAGCTCAAGGTAATCTAACTAAGACTTATTTCGGAATTTATAATTGCAATAAAACTTACTTCCGGAAAATATCGCGATCGTGAACAGCGTGCAAAATATGATTCTAAATACTGCGGGGAGACGCGTAGGGGCACCTGTTTATAAAATAAATAATTAGAAAAAACTTATATAGTTACTACGGAGTTAAACAGTTTCACCCAGACACGAGACAATTTCCAAAAGACAACAAAATTCGCCTTAACTGAGAATAGAAAATGAATCATAGAAATCGGTTTACAAACACCAAAGTTATACATGAAATACGCTAATAATAAGCCAACGCCCGTGAATAATGAATCATGCAAGGACTATCCTACTAATACCTATGATAAACGTTTGTGAGTATAAATGGATGTATGGATGTTTGTTACTCTTTCACGTAAAACTGCTGGATGGATTTGGATCAATTTGGATGAAACTTTATAGTAATGTAGGTTATACACATGGGGTACTTTTTACCGTGGGAAAACTTGCCGGGAAACAGACTTCCACGAACGGAGTCGCGGGCGGCCACTAGTGTATCATATAACAAAAAATTGTAACGTTAACCACAAACACAAGTCTACTTACTCTCTGTGTGGAAATATTGACGACTGGCGGAACAATCCTGATAGTAGGACGAACGGACGGCTGGGGCGGGATGTCGGGGATCCAGCGAAAGTCCTCGTCGCGGGCGCAGTTAGAAATCTGACTGCGACGCCCGAGGAAGGAGATGTCACGCAGAGATTTTGTCGTTAAGGGAGCTGTAAAGGTAAGAAGAGGGTATCAACAAATGAAAATTAGTTAAGATACCTAGCAAGAAACGTAGCGACAAATGTAAGGTCGACGGTACTACAGTATACGCGAGCCGAGCGAGCGTAGTGAGCGTAACGTTATGGATGGGTAGCACCAAATGAAATGTCAACGTATGATTCAGTGATGAAGAAAGTATTTATTTACAAATTATTTTCAGGGTGTAAACAATTGCAAATTTATACTTTAAATTGTAAGTAAAAAGTTGGCCGTGCTTTCTATAGACAGACAACTACAGGATAAGGGTGTATTCACAGTGGAGTAAAAGTACGAAAGAAAAATAATAATTTTATAAACAGTATTTTCCGACATGCCGCATGCACTTGCTGTTTCTATGACTATGCTCTCCACAGTTGCATTTAAGTCACACAATTCAAACATTGTAAATTATGTGTCTCTCTTCACTATGGATTATTGATCCACTTTTATTCTTTGGAATTGATGAAGTATTCATTTTTTCAAAATTTATCGTTGGACAAGTCACGCAAAATCCACAACCGTTTTCTTCGAAGGTCAGACTTCAACTGGTCACTATGAACTGGACTTTTTAATTTCTAGCATTTTAATTGGCTGGGGGGCGTGGCCAGGCCGGCTGACAACGATCACTCACTATTTTCTTACCGCGAATAGACTATAGTAACAAATTTTCTAACACCTAACTCAAAGTTTGTCAACACAGTAGTTTCCTACTAAAACGCTTTTCTACCGAGAAGCAATAAACTCTACATTTGGGACGTAATTGTACCCCATGTGTAAAACATCATGAAGAAAGGAAGGATTAGGAGTTTACCCATCTTTCCAATGCTACCTTTATGTTTACTTTTCAATGGTTACAGTAGGTACCACTCAAGGGTTAACATTGACCAAATAAACGGACACACTTAGATAAGGTTTGCAGAGTCATTTTCAGTCACCCTTCATGGATAGTTTATAGTTTTTTAATATCGAATTGATAAAAAGACACTCACAATTTCCCTTCAGGCAATAACCAACGGTTGTCCTATTAAAATTTCTCATTTTGAAAGTAAATATTGTATTTCAAATGATATAAAACATGAACAGCTAGTTTGTGTATGTTAGTGGCTGAAATATCTCTGTCATTATTTGAGAACTGTTCTTAATTTGAATTGTAGCTTGCGATTTTTCAGCCAGTTTTATTTATAAAGGTTGGAATATGTTGTATGTTTTTTATACCAATCCAAAGACTGCAGTAATAACGATCTTTTTTACTTCTCTGCTTCGTAAAATTAAAACTTAAATACAAATTATTTTATTAGGAACTAGTTGTCTTTATTTCCCGTGGCTTAATATCGTTTTCTATCTATACGTATAAAATAAGATGTTTACTAAAAAACACTAGCGACTTGACTTAGTATTTCCTCTAATTATTCGCTATTCGCTGCCTACTCGACAAATAGTTCGACTTAAAAGCAGGGTTTTAAGGCCATTAAACGCCGAATTGAGTTTTTCTACATTTTGGACATTTTTGTTCATCGTAAAGACGTATCTTTCCGTTAATTTTTAACAGTAATGTTTTCCTAGACTAGAAGAAAATCCCATACAGCAAACATGCTTTAAGACTTCAAGTTTTTGTAGGTTACAAAAACAATTTCTTTAAGAATTAGCAACATACATGTAAACGCACGTTAACAAGATCCTGAGGTACCTACATAGGTTACTAAGTAAAAAGCTTACACCTATTTTGTACACATTTTCCAATATTTGGGTAATAAATAAAACAACACACCATTGTCCATATATCTGTGAACACATTTATTGCAACCGCTTAGTTGACAAAGAACTCATTGGAGCGTTGGTTCTGGTTGTGTCTCCATTTGCAAGCCCAGTTCCAGCAGGACATGCCTGCCCAGGGCTCGTCGGTGTAGAACACTTGGCCGTTCTGGTACATCTGTTGGAATAGAGAAAGGAATATTATGATAGAAATAGTAACTTTCCCGACTGCTACTCTAAATCATCAGTATTAATTGGCTTTCCACCAGATTTATCGCACGTGTGGAAAAATAAGCCCTTATAAGATGGTCTAAGTCACTCCCTGAGCACGTAGCTTTCTACAGGTGAAAGAGTTTCCAAATCGGTTCCGTAGCTCTTGAGATAACCGCGAACAATCAAACTCACCAATTTTACATCTTCATCATATAAGTATGAGTTAAATTCTGGTTACACAAATCGAGTTGCTAAAATCAACTACATGTGATTTTGTTTGGTTATTTATTAAAGTAAATTGATAAGTCGATGGAATAAAATTGGTTGGTCTTGTTTCTAAAAAACTTAATTTAACTTTAGCGGAGACCAAGTAAGAGTAACTTAACTTAGCTTTGCCTACTTCTTAATCTTAATACCTACACTACATCTCCCAAAAACTTAAAACCAAAAAACAAAAAAAAACACTCACAAAAGACAGATCCGAGCTCTTATAATTGACGCCGTCGTACCCGAACCTCAGTATGAAGTTCATGGAGAAGATGGAGAAGATACACCTCACGTCGGTGGTGGCGGGGATGAAGTAGCGGTACGGCCCGCACCAGTAGGACACCTTGGGCTCGTACTCCACCGACTCGGGGAACTCCTCGCGAGGGTTTATTCTGGAGGGTTTTATAATGGGTTTCAAGGGGGAAAAGATGTAGTAGGTTGGCTTTTTGGGGAGAAACTTCATGATGGAATATGTAGTATAAAGTAAAGTCGCTAGTCGTGTCAGTTTGAACCACAGGTTTGTCCCCTCCTCCTAAACCACAAAACGGATTTTAATGCGGTTTTCGCCATCTCTTAGGTAGTAGAAGATGCAGAAGACTACAAGAATGCATATGACGACAGTGGTGGCGGGGATGAAGTAGCGGTACGGCCCGCACCAGTAGGACACCTTGGGCTCGTACTCCACCGACTCGGGGAACTCCTCGCGAGGGTTTATTCTGGAGGGTTTTATAATGGGTTTCAAGGGGGAAAAGATGTAGTAGGTTGGCTTTTTGGGGAGAAACTTCATGATGGAATATGTAGTATAAAGTAAAGTCGCTAGTCGTGTCAGTTTGAACCACAGGTTTGTCCCCTCCTCCTAAACCACAAAACGGATTTTAATGCGGTTTTCGCCATCTCTTAGGTAGTAGAAGATGCAGAAGACTACAAGAATGCATATGACGACAGTGGTGGCGGGGATGAAGTAGCGGTACGGCCCGCACCAGTAGGACACCTTGGGCTCGTACTCCACCGACTCGGGGAACTCCTCGCGAGGGTTTATTCTGGAGAGTTTTATCAAGGGTTTCAAGGGGGAAGGGAAATAGTAGGTTGGCTTTTTAGGGAGAAACTTCATAATGAAATATGTAGTATAAAGTAAAGTTGCTATTCGTGTCTGTTTGACCCACAGGTTTGAACCCTCCTCCTAAACCACAAAACGGATTTTAATGCGGTTTTCGCCATCTCTTAGGTAGTAGAAGATGCAGAAGACTACAAGAATGCATCTGACGTCGGTGGTGGCCGGGATGAAGTAGCGGTACGGGCCGCACCAGTAGGACACCTTGGGCTCGTACTCCACCGACTCGGGGAACTCCTCGCGGGGGTTTATTCTAGATGGAATTAGAATGGATTTCAAGGGGGAAAAGATGTAGTAGGTTGGCTTTTTAGGGAGAAACTTCATCATGAAATATCCAGTAAAAAGTAAATGCATCTGACGTCGGTGGTGGCGGGGATGAAGTAGCGGTACGGCCCGCACCAGTAGGACACCTTGGGCTCGTACTCCACCGACTCGGGGAACTCCTCGCGGGGGTTTATTCTGGAGGGTTTTAAAAAGGGGGAGAGGAAATTGTAGGTTGGTATTTTAGGGAGAAACTTCATCGTGAGATTGAATATAGAAAAGTCGCTATTCGTGTCTGTTTGACCACTCCTCTTAAACCACAAAACGGATTTTAATGCGGTTTTCGCCATCTCTTAGGTAGTAGAAGATGAAGAAGACTACAAGAATGCATATGACGACAGTGGTGGCGGGGATGAAGTAGCGGTACGGCCCGCACCAGTAGGACACCTTGGGCTCGTACTCCACCGACTCGGGGAACTCCTCGCGGGGGTTTATTCTGGAGGGTTTTAAAAAGGGGGAGAGGAAATTGTAGGTTGGTATTTTAGGGAGAAACTTCATCGTGAGATTGAATATAGAAAAGTCGCTATTCGTGTCTGTTTGACCACTCCTCTTAAACCACAAAACGGATTTTAATGCGGTTTTCGCCATCTCTTAGGTAGTAGAAGATGAAGAAGACTACAAGAATGCATATGACGACAGTGGTGGCAGGGATGAAGTAGCGGTACGGCCCGCACCAGTAGGACACCTTGGGCTCGTACTCCACCGACTCGGGGAACTCCTCGCGGGGGTTTATTCTAGATGGAATTAGAATGGATTTCAAGGGGGAAAAGATGTAGTAGGTTGGCTTTTTAGGGAGAAACTTCATCATGAAATATCCAGTAAAAAGTAAATGCATCTGACGTCGGTGGTGGCGGGGATGAAGTAGCGGTACGGCCCGCACCAGTAGGACACCTTGGGCTCGTACTCCACCGACTCGGGGAACTCCTCGCGAGGGTTTATTCTGGAGGGTTTTATAATGGGTTTCAAGGGGGAAAAGATGTAGTAGGTTGGCTTTTTAGGGAGAAACTTCATCATGAGATAGAATATAGAAAAGTCGATATTCGTGTCTGTTTGACCCTCCTCCTAAACCACGAAACGGATTTTAATGCAGTTTAAAGTTCATGGTGATGGATTAAAAGTGGTTCGAAAGGGGATTGGAAAAAGTAAGTTGGTATTTTAGAGAGAATTTCAAATTCCAACACATGCTAATTTGTACGTAATTGTGAAAAAGTATTTTACGTAAACGAACAAAAAAAATTGATTTGATAGTAACTTATGTGTCTCAATCTTCTATTCTTATTAAAAAAGCAGCATACACCGTCATCGTCATCCTCATTTAATGAACACGGAAACATTTATAAAGAGGAGTGGAATAAATCCAATTAAAACCAAAACTAATGAACAGAAATCCGTTTAAACTAACTTGAAGATACACTGCGCGTCGCTCCAGTTATCATCGGAGTGGCAGTACAGGCCCTGACTCGGGTCCTTAGCCTGGAACTGCTCCGCATGAGGACCCACGTACGTGGTCTCGGAGTGACGGTGGTAGAAACCGATGAATGAGAACGCTCCTATAGAGATAAATAATGACTGCCTGTCTCAAGTGTGTTATACCTACATATTGAGTAAAGCTTTTTAAGCTAGTTAAAGCAAACTTTAGGAAAAGAAGTTGCTCTAATTGGATTTTATGAATTTTAATATTTAGTTTTCGATAAAATAAAAATGCCTTGCGTCTTCTGATCAGTCTATCAATTAAAATACAGATTTTTCCATTCCATATTAACAATATTTTTCATAAAACTAGGAGTTGCCATCACCTTATTGATTTTTCTAGATTCATCTAGTGTCAAGAGTTCTGATAGCTGCCGTTTAAGATTTTTAACGTGGTTCTTCTTGGAGTTCACCTTACGTCAGTTTTTTTAAGCCGCCTAATAGACCATAGACTTCACTTGACGACTATCTATTTACTTTCCTATTTAAAAGTGTCCGATACCTATGACTTGACCTGCCTTCCGAAGCACGGATAAACTGACTACAGCTGTCGTTGCTTAACCTCATCAATCGAGTTTATAATTGTTCTACTAAGTTAGGAAAAGCGATTAGTATACAATACAGCAATGAATTCTAACCTCTAAAAGTATAGCAGTGCGGTTTCCTTTCGCTTGACAGTATCATCTGTGCGTCCTCCTGGTTGTGGGCTGAGACGATGTAGTAGGATGTTCCCAAACACTTGAACTCTGCAATAGTAGATTCATTAATTTAAAAAATAAAATAAAAGAGATTTTAAGGTTGATGACGAATGACTTACTTATGAGAGAAATCATGAATATTATAATCATCATTATCTTGGTAGCCTAGTGGCCACAGACACATTACTGGGATAATATACCGAAACCGAAGGTTCCAGTTTCGATTCATATTTTCCAAATTATGTACACATTGATCACACACTAACGATGAGGGAAAACATCGTGTGGAAACCCACTTGGTTGGATGATTGTCTATAATGTGCATCAACCAACCAGCACCAAGCCAGCGTGATGGTGTAATGGATTACATCTCAATCCTTCTCGTAATCCGGGAAAGAGGCCTGTGCCAAACAGTGGGACATACAAAGGCTGCTATTATCATCATTTTCGGCCTCCACAGCTGAAAATAAAGTAAGGTAATATCCTACTCACCAGGACTGGTATATAAACCGAAAGGAATTTTCGCCTGCGTGGACTTAATCTTAGCTTCCGACGTATCCATTTTCTTATTCAGTTTCAGAAGTACCATAGACATGAGGGCTGTATCGGTGGCGAAGAGAAGACGCTTCAGATCTTTTATGTGTGTGTTTATGAAGGTGTTTAGCTTTCTTTCTGCTCCTTGGAGGATCTCTTTACGCTCAGCCTGTAGTAGAAAGAGTTTTGATTATACAGGGTGGCTCATTTAAATCGGTCAATATGGACATACGAAGATTTGTTCTTAGGAACCATGTCACCGACTTTAAAAAAAGAAAAACTTTATTCATACATTTGAAAAAAAACTGTACCCAGCTAGGGAATCGAACCCGGTTGTTTAAAAAAAATTATCTTACACTTTTTCTATTTAAATATCGATTGTGTAGGTCTTAAGCTGTAAATAGCTCTATGAAACATGATGTCTAAAATGCATTGTTTTCACGTAATTTTAATTTATTTTAGTAGATGTTCGAAGTGACCACTACGACTTAAGAGCATACACGAGAGATTCACCTCTGAATCACCCTGTATACTTACCGGGTTATGTGGCTCCCTCATCCGTCCATTCATGAAGCTGTAGTATTCCTGTAGTGTTTTGAACTTCTCATCGGCGTAACTGTGTTTAGGATCTATCACGTCCTCTTTTGGCATGTTGTATGGACGCTGGAATTAAAAAAGAAAATTCTTGTCGATATTAATTTTCCAGCCGTTTTAGCAATTAATCAGTTTTAAAAATTGATTATAAGTATTCAGTAGGTTGTTGAAAAATGAATGTTTTACGATTCGATATCAATTTCTGTAATTTATTCGTAATCACGAATAAACTATCGAATAGAAAGCGTAGCGTCATCAAACAAAAATGTATGAATTTTAGAAAGCGCCCCTAGCGGACGTAAAAGTAACTACATATACAGGGTGGCTCATTCAAATCGGTCAGTATGGGAAAGTCTGAAACTATAAGACATACGAAGATTTGTTCTTATGAACCATGTCACCGATTTTGACGAAAAGAAAAACTGCATTCAAACATTTGAAAAAAAAACTGTACCCAGCTTGGGAATCGAACCCGGTCATATTGAATTTGTATTGAAAAAAACGGTGGTCGATTCGTAGATCTACTAAAATAAATTTAAATTATGTGAAAATAATGCATTTTATTAATTTAAGACATCATGTTTAATAGAGCAATTTACAGCTTAAGACATACACAATCGATATTTAAATAGAAAAAGTGTAAGTTTATTTTATCAAAACTACCGGGTTCGATTCCCTAGCTGGTTTTTTTTTCAAATGTATGAATGCAGTTTTTCTCTTTATCAAAACTGGTGACATGGTTCCTAAGAACATATCTTCGTATGTCTTATAGTTTCAGACTTTCCTTTACTGACCTATTTGAATGAGCCACCCTGTATAGTAAAATCACAAGTAATTTTTAAAGATTATTTTTATCACTTTTGACCATTTGTGAATGTATCAATGCAAAGTCATCATTTTACTTCAATATCGAGTTAACTGTAGCAGTATGAAGGTGCTTTGTAATCGCTTCTACAGGGTTATTTGTAATTAGCGCATCACCTCTTGCAGGCGGCTTCCCTACATCAATCCCAATAACATTTGTTCTACGACTTTTTGCAAAACTTGATAATTAACACAAAAACAAAAAAACTAAAACAAATTTGCGCGTTCTGTTATTTATTACTCTGTATTTTGTAAGAAGTACCTAAACCGACTACCCCCCCCCCCGTCGCCCGCGCGCCCGCCACGCAAGTTGCGTTCGCGTAGAGTATTTGACCGTTCAGAGGCATCTAATAAATTTGTATGGGAAAACTTATTTAAAAAAATATATTAATTTAAATTAGTCGTTGGTTAAATGTTGTTGCGATCGATGTAGAAAAGCTAACCCCGTATAGTCAACCTGCACTTACATATCAATCGTTATGCTAAAACAATACGCTTTTTGAAAAGGGTTTACTTACGTTATCCACAGTTGGGAAAGAAAGTCGGGCGAGCTGAAAACAAAGTTGTTTAGTTAGTTGTAACTAATAATAAAATCCATAAATCAATCAAACAACGAAAATCATACAATAAATTCTTACAAATATTACATGACTATAACTTTGATGAAAAATGAAAAAAAATGGGAATAAAAAGGCAGTATTTTAAATTTTTGGAATGTGTCTTCCTTTTACCATTTTAAAAGTTTCCTAAACTTCGCGTTGATGTCTTTTACTCCGCTAACTTAACTTTAGACTTCACTCACACTTCACTACATAGTATAAAACAAAGTCGCTTTCTCCGTCCCTATGTCCCTATGTATGCTTAATTCTTTAAAACTACGCAACGGATTTTGATGCGGTTTTTTATAATAGATAGAGTGATTCAAGAGAAAGGTATAATAAAATGGTGCAGAAAAGGAGTTTTACTCCGAATTTAACGCGTGCGTTTTGAACTAAATATTTTTAGGATCCTGCGGCTATCACCAGCATTTTAACTATCAACGTATCTGACACATGGTGATCCCAAAAAACTAACAATACCAAGCTAATGTGCTTAGCAGCTGTTCGTTCGCATCACGTATTAATTATTAAATAAGTCCTTTTTTCCTTATGTTTTTTATCCCTGACAGCTTATCTAATCACTAGTGGCCGCCCGCGACCCCGTTCGCATGGAAGTCGGTTTCCCGTGGGAATGAGAAGTTTTTTTCGCGGTAAAAAGTACCCTATGTGTTATTCTGATGTATATCCTATATTACTTTAAAGTTTCATCCAAATCCGTCCAGTAGTTTTCACGCGAAAGAGTAACAAACATCCATCCATACATACAAGCTTTCACGTTTATAATATTAGTAGGATATTTTATATTCAAAACATTATATCATTAGTTTAAAATTTATATCCAAAGCCTTTGTTTGATTTAAAAATTACTAAATTAAAACAAGCAGCTTACCAACTGGAACGTGGACACATCGCTGTTACAGCTTGTGAACGGTGGGTAGCCTAGAACTAAAACCTATGGAAAATATAGAAATAGTAAATGAGTACTTTATTTATTCAATTAGATAACAAAAATCAGTCTATAACAATGTCAATCATTACATAGTATAAATCCAAGTCGGTAATTCTGTCTGTTTATATGTTTGGCCGCTAAATCCTCTTAAAGTTCGTAACAGATTTAAATGCGGTTTTCTCCATATTTTAGGGTAACATTTAAATTTGTAAATAAAAAACGTTAAGAAAAAGTTTTTTGAAGTTAGCAAAAATGCAAGGGTTCGCGATCAAGTCGGCAAAATTACACCATTGCGAAGTGTGGGCGGGTCGCTGGTGTAATAATAAAAATAGTCAATAAATAAAAAAAAATACAAACACAAACACACACACACATAAAATAGTTAAAACACACGACTGGGAATCGAATCCAGTGTCTGTAACTTCAAAATTAATAAATTAGCATTCTAAATGCAAATTAAAAAGTAAAATCTCACTGCGCGCTTTTCTAGACAACGTTCATATGAACGGAGGTTAGAATTCCTAATGTATTTTTTTTATTTTTGTAAAAAATAATTTCTCACTCTGGGTTTTAATAGCTAACTTAGTTATATAATACGGGATGAATTCTATACAGTGTGATAGGCCAATAATATTAGCAAAAGTAACATTATTTACTTACAATACAAAATAAAAACGAAAAATTTCTTTTATCCATCTAAAAAACCGTCGATCACGACGTATTGTATCAACTAACTAAATGCCCATCAACTTTAATTGGAGCTTGTTGCTTTAATTGTTAAGAATATAAAGAAAATTGGTATAACAAAGGTGATAAAAAATTTACTGCCAAGGAAAGTATTTGCGGACTAATCTATCAACCACTAGTCCTATTAGGCGTTTTTAAACTTACTTAAGAAAAGCCACGACCACAAACAAAGCTGTTGTTTGCAGTGCCTTAATCACGATATTTTTTAAATCGCACCTTAAACGTATCGAGCTCTCTACGGTCCGCACCTTCATGTTTCATTTTGTTATCCACATGGTTTAAAATTACTCGTAATAGTTATCACTAGATTTATTTATTTACTATTTTTGTACAAACACACTGTAAAAAATTGTTGGAGAGTTTAAAGAGGAACAATAATTAGCGAGGCGTACTCTTAATATAAATATTGCATAAACAAATACTTACTAGTATTCTTACAAACTACATATAATTATACACAAGCCATAAAAATATCTATCATATGATTATGTTTCTTTTTATGATTATATATGATATTATTTTGTTTCTTTTATTAGGCTACTGGAAGTGCTCCATCTAGTCAAAGCGCGCGAAAATAAATCTGCTAAACCTTCATCTTAACTAATTAAAAGTTAACGCAAGCGATGCAGCGGTCGAAAAGCTACTTAAATTGTAGAGTTTTACCTTTTTTCCGAAAACCGAAGATTATTATAGACTTCGTAATGGTGTAATTTGGCGCGACTCGTTCACGATACGTTGAATTTTGGCTAACTTAAAATAACTTTTTCTGAAAGTGCTTTATTTACAAATTTAAATGAAAAAAATATCTATAGGATGGCGAAAACAGCATTGAAATCCGTTTAGTGGTATAGGAGAAGTTAGCGGACAAACATACAAAAAGACAGAATTAATCACTTAGATTTATACTATGTAATGAAGAGTAGCTACCTACATAATAAGATAATGAAGGTTCTTAGTGAAAAACAATGTAGGTAAATATTTACGAAACATACCTAAGTACCTATTACCTAGTAAGCAAAATACAAAAATATAAAATACAAAAATTATTTATTCAGTACCTACTTAGTATGAAAGAGAGAACTACAGGTAACGTAAATGCTCCTATTAACGACCTACTAAAATTTGTACTCTATTACCGACCTATTTTTTCAATCATTCATATTAGACTTAATATAGATTCCATAAAAAAATTAACTTCAAAATTTGGTTGGTAGTTTTAGTGGTCAACAAACAGAGTAAATTTGTCTTGTCTAAATAACCAATGTTAGCAATAATTTGACATTAAATGAGTGCCGCTCGACACCGACGCACTTTCCATAGTGACGCGTCTCCAGCCTCGTAAGCACACCGAAATATTACTTAAGGTAAATAACAAACTTAAAGTTTATTTATCTGCTTGCTATCACATAAAAACTATAATACATATATTCGTTTTCGAAATATCATTGAATTTAAACATTTTTGTAGGTTTTTTTGGCGTAAAATCATATCTTAATTAAGGGCGGTAATAGGATCCAAATTTCATAACTTGACTCTATTAACGATCCGTGGCGTTATTAGAAGTTTGTAAGTTTTATATTTGATTCTATTACCGACTAACAGCTGAAAAGAAATAACAAGAACCATTTTTATAGAAACATGTAACCAGAGGTAAACTGCTTGCATAGGCGCAAGCAGTATACCTCTGCTCAACTAGAAGCTTAGCTGATAGCTGTAAATGAAGGAAGCAGGATATACGAAGCTTGAAGACCATAGCAAGAAAAACTACCGTGACAAGACAAATAATAAATATACAAATGAACATTGTGGAAAACAATATTGTTCAACGAAGACTGGATTTTCTATGTCGGAAAGTCAGGTTTTCCTGTAACAAAAGACTAACTGTTAGAAACAATTGCAAAATTGGGGGAAAACTTAGAGCGCTCTTATCCTTTCAATGATGGTGTTTCAGGGAGAGGATGGTATCTTAAGGTTATGTCTAGGTCTAGTCTAATTGAATTAGCCTACAAGCCGATTTTAATTGCGATGAGACGGGATTCTTTTTATGTCCAAAGAAAAACAGGTTTTCGTCCGAAAGGGCAGCAAGGAAGTATATTTTGTACGACTAGTGGCCGCCCGCGACTCCGTTCGCGTGTAAGTCGGTTTCCCGTGGGGATGAAAAGTTTTCCCACGGTAAAAAGTACCCTATGTGTTATTTTAATGTATAACCTATATTATTGTAAAGTTTCATCCCGTCCTGTAGTTTTTACGTGAAAAAGTAACATCCTCACATACTCACATACATCCACACATCCATACATACTCACAATCTTTTACTTTTATAATATTAGTAGGATTGTAATATTAAGATGTTGATTTTAAAACTGTTATAATGTCTTAATATACTTTTAACTGCATTTTTTTATTTTTTCGTTTAGATGAAAGGGCAATTTTTATGGGTCGGTAATAGAATCAGAAAAAACGGTAATAGAATCAAACCACATCTTTAGGTCGGTAATAGAATCAATTGCTCTTTCGGATTAAACAATTATTTAATAATAGAGGCCGCTCGCGACTCCGTTCGCGTGGAAGTCGGTTTCCCGTGGGAATGCGAAGTTTTCCCGTGGTAAAAAGTTCCCTTAATTCTTTCATACATATATTTTGGTATCTAGAACCGTTTTCGCAGCGCACGCGCAACGGAAGCCCTCAAGGATGAATAATTTTCCCCGTTTTTTTCATATTTTCCATTATTTCTTCGCTCCTAATAGTTGCAGCGTGATGTTATATAGCCTAAAGCCTGCCTCGATAAATGGTCTATTCAACACAAAAAGAATTTTTTAATTCGAACCAGTAGTTCCTGAGATTAGCGCGTTCAAACAAACAAACAAACAAACAAACAAACAAACAAACAAACAAACTCTTCAGCTTTATAATATTAGTATAGATTACTGTGTAATAAAATACTAAATTGAAGTACCGAATTCAACAGAACACTTTACAAAGATTGATATTAAATTAAAACACCTTAACTAACCTATCAGTATCTATCTATTTACTCAAAGTTATTCCTAAGACAGCTTAAAGGGGCGGTAATAGGAGCATTTACGTTACTTCCCTTTTTCCTTAAGTTTTATTATTATGTTTGCCCCTTCATGCATAGTAAATACGGGTGATCACATATTCATTTTTAGAGGGACTTCCCAAATACCAATTTGCATAGGTAAATAAACCGCAAAGGTACTTTTATTGCATTATGCCTACATAGAAAGAAGCCCGTATAAAACTGTCATTCCCGCTTCAAGATTTGCAGTGACAGAAACATTCGCGCCAAATTCACACGCAACGGATGCGTTCCGATTTAATTAATCAAGAAAATATTTAATTAAAAATGTTTGCAACTGTGATTGTTTCTGCCTTTCTTTTGGCAGCGGGGACTTTAAGTAATATTTTCATACTTCCATTTAATTATTTAAACTTATATTATACTTCCATTTTTTATAACATTTGAAAAATTAACCTAATTCTGTTTTTTTAGCATCAGCGCAACCAATAGTATCGAACTTACAAATTGTCCCCAAAGGAATAGAACCTGTGTTTTTTCAAGTATCAAAACTGTTTACGCTTAATTGTCCTGTGAGTGGAGATTCAGCTCAAACTGAGTGAGTATTTTTAATATTTACCTACTTAAACACATTACAACATTGTTTGATTAATCGAGGTCTGATCAAAAACTAACATTGTTTTTAAAACTAACCTTGGCAGCCCTCTCAATTTTGGGAGTTTTCCGGGAACCCTAGAAACATATATAAGTATACTTGATCTTAGATACTAAAAGGTATAATAAATGCCATAGCTTTTTAGTGTCTTTATGATGAATGTGTTTGTTGCCCTTTCACGCAATTTAGATAAACCGTAACTTGAAACAAAATTTGGGAAAATTCCTATTTCGAAGACTAGTTAGCCTGTATACCTATCTATTCTAATATCAAGCGACCATATCTACCTTCTCTGTTTAACAGGTATTCTTGGACAAAAGACGGTAAGCCACTGGACTTCGCCAACAAAAACATTGCATCAAAAGACGGTACACTCACTTTCAATCAGCCGCAAAAACAAGATGGCGGTATATACCGCTGCCATCTGAGAAAGGTATCGCCAGCTCACAAAAGTTTAACGTACAGGAGCTATTCATCGAAAAACCTACCGTTTCACTCACAAGGCACACTCCAATCGAAGGTAGACCTTACAAACTGGAATGTACCTTACCTTTATCCAACCCAAAACCAACTATAACTTGGGTAAAACAGTCTATAAGCAATGCGTTGGAGTCGAAAAAGTTCTTGGATCGTCGCATTCTGCAGGACCCGACAGGAAATCTATGGTTTTCGAACGTTACCTTAGAAGATGTTAGCAAAAATAAGAAATACGTTTGTATAGCTAATACACCGGCATCTGTAAGCGATGTGGTGTTAGCTGAACATTTAATAGAAGGACTAAAAGATGATAAAGAAGGGCATCATGAGTTAGTAGAGCAGTATGTTTCAGGAGATATGATAGCTGTGGTTGGAGACACTACTATGATCTACTGTATTTATGGGGGCACGTAAGTTTTTCTTTGTTGTATCTACACTACTTAAATGCAAAACATTGTATTTTGGCTAACGTAAAAATCTTTTCTGAATGGTCTGTAATAATTAAGTGAAAATTACTTACCTAAAAGAAAATTATGAGAAAACCGCATGAAAATCCGTCAGTCACGATAAGCGACTTTGCTTTATATGTACAGTCAGCATCATATAGTTCGCAACATCCACTGTAGCCAAAAACTTGAAAACAACCAGAGTCCTCACTTTCAGCGAATCAACCAGTGTCATCACATTAATCGGAGCATTCAGGTTGCTCTAAATTATCGTAGCGTGCAGAAAGCCTTATAGAAAGTCACATTCAAAGCGTCTTAAATCCCGTTTCAACCAAAGCGCCATCGGTAACGTAGCGCCCAGGGTAGTCACAATCTTCGGTACAAAGTAAAAAAACAACTTTATGCTTCATGTAATAGCGATGAGAATTCTATAAACAAGGATTAGAACGAAATATAAAAAATCTCTTGATTCTTCTAATCGTCCAAAAATATACCAGGAACGCACAAGTGTGTAAGAACCTATGTCTTCAAACTTCAGAAACTTTCTAGTTTTTGTTTTCCGGTTTCAAATTTTGAGGCAAAAGTTACAGTCAGCGCTGAACAATCACTTTTATGTACTAGAATTTCATGAGTGTAAAAGGGTTAGAAAAGTGAGTTTAGTTAACATTCAAACTGTTTGCTTGATACTTTTTTATTTTCAAATTTTCATATCTTTGGTATTTTGTTTGAAATTCGAATCTCCTTGAATGAAGTTTCATATTTTACACATCAGATGTCATTTCTTGTCATTAAGCAAGAGCCAGATGCAAAACCTTCCTTAAAATAAATATTTCCCGCGCGAAAAAAGTCTCAATTTTCAATTGTAAAATTGTCGTTAGGGTTATTGAATCCTACTGTAAATTATTTTTCAGGTAGATATCCTAACTTTGAGATTTAAAAAAATAAATACCAATTCGTGGACAAGTAGGAACAGCACAGACTAATAAATCATAATATTATATTGATACTCGTATAATGGAACAGAATTAAAACTTTAACTTGTTCATATTTTATTTACTAATGAACATCCGGCTCTTAAACTAGAATGATCATGTGACGTAGTGATTATCACAATATTTGTTTACTCTTTTTATTTCATGATAGCCTAGTACTTAGATTTTGAAAATAAAACAGTCCCGCGCCGCGTAGGCATGGCTTTATTTACTCACCGTTAAAAAAAAAACATCATTTTTGCTGTTCATTAGCAACAACTGATACTCTTACTTACTTGACAATTTATGATATGCTAATATGTGTTTGTTATTAAAACGATTTAAAATTGAATTGAAATGCAATTAATTGGATCATCTTTCTAAATGGTGATTATAATTTCTATTGATTGTCATTTAATTAATGAAAAAAAATGTTCTTTCTGTTTACATAATGAATGTATATTTTCAATAATAAAATTATTGCAAGTCATCTATCTTTAGGCAAGAAATGAAGAAGTAATGTAGGTATTTCAATTCTCAAAAAAACAGTTTAAACTTGGAATTGAACCCATGCTCATGAATCGCCTATCGGATGCCACAGCCTTGACACCATCGCTGCTTGCTAGAAGCAAACAAAATAAGCTACATAATTTAAACTTTCACTAAAACTTAAAAATGACTTCAAGCTGTCAAAGAATCTAAGTTTAAATTCTCGTATCTAAGATCTAATAATTTCGATGACTCTTACTTACTTATGAAAACCTAGTAACATATTTATTTAAATACACTCGAATTCCATTGAATTCCTTAAATTTATTATTGTTTACTACTTAAAATGTTTTATAAAATTTCAGACGTAGGTATTACGTATAAAACGTACATATTAAAGCATGCCTTTACAAACAAAATATCTTCTTTATAAATCTGAGAGCCCAGTAGTTAAGACCCGTCATATTCTGAAATCTCATAAATACATAGTAATCAAATGAAGTTTTCTGCCAAAACAGTTTCCTCTAGACATGCGGTAGCGTGTCAAGCAAAGTACACCTCTATGACATGAAGCATAAAGTTGTTTTTTTACTTTGTACCGAAGATTGTGACTACCCTGAGCGCTACGTTACCGATGGCGCATTGGTTGAAACGGAATTTAAGACGCTTTGAATGCGACTTTCTATAAGGCTTTCTGCACGCTACGATAATTTAGAGCAACCTGAATGCTCCGATTAATGTGATGACACTGGTTGATTCGCTGAAAGTGAGGATTATGGTTGTTTTCAAGTATTTGGCTACAGTGGATGATACGAACTATATGATGCTGACTGTACTATACTAGTGACCCGCCCACGCTTCGCAATGGTGTAATTTTGGGCGACTTGTTCCCGAAACATTGAATTTAAGCTAACTTAAAAAAACTTTTTCTGAATATTCTTTATTTAAAAATTTAAATAAAAAAATTGCCTAAAGGACAGTGAAAACCGCATTAAAATCTCTCAACTGGTTAAGGAGGAGTTAGCGGCCAAGCATACAAACAAACACCAATAGCGACTTGGATTTATACTATTTAATGATGATATAAATATGAATAGTCGTTTCGAAAAGCACGTACTTGAAGAATATTCACGATTCAAAATTATGAAAAATCAAAAAATCGTTGCATTCTCAATTCAACTGTCTTCCATATCCCAGCCCCCTAGCCCACCCCGACTGGTTCAAAGACTCCATCAACGTCAACAACAAGCCTGGCGACCGCGTGACACGCCACAACCGTAGCTCCGGTCGGAGGCTGCTCATCAAGGATACCAGGCCTGACGATGAGCCTGATTTGCTGGCGGGGTTGGATGCCGACCCCTGGGGGAGGCCGTATCGGGCGGCGCGCAATCAGCTGCGTCCGATCGGCCCCCCCGTAGTCGAGGCCCTCCAGCCGGCCTTGCTGGAGGAGGTGGTCCGGGGTCTCTTCCCGGACCGCTCGCCGGACTTCGTCCCTCCCCGGATGGCCCCGCTCCCGCGAATGGGCCCTCCGGCCGACGCCGGGATTCCCCCGGTGTCGGAGACGGAGTTTGCCTCGGCGGCGGCTCGCCTCCGGGGCAAAAAGACGGCGCCGGGGCCAGACGGCGTGCCGGCACGGGTGGTGGCGATAGCCACCGCCCAAATGGAGCGACGTTTTCGGGACCTCTTCGACCGCTGCTTTGCGTCGGGGAGGTTCCCGAAGGTGTGGAAGGAGGGGGTTTTGTGCCTCCTCCGAAAGGTGGGTCGGCCGGAGGATTCGCCCTCCGGCTACCGGCCGATCGTCCTCCTGGACGATGCGGCCAAGCTCCTTGAGAGCGTGATCGCGGCTCGCCTCAAGGAGCACCTGGGGGGGGACCGGCCCTGACTTGTCCGAGGCCCAGTACGGGTTTCGGACGGGCCGGTCCACGGTGGATGCGCTTCTGGAGGTGAAGCGCATCACCCAGGAGGGGGCGAGGGCGGGGGGGAGGGGTGATGGCGGTGTCTTTTGACATCAAGAATGCCTTCAACTCCATCCCCCACGCCACAATATTGGAGGCACTCCGGTATCACGGAGTGCCTCCATACCTGAGGGCCCTGCTGACGAACTACCTCCAAGGCCGGGAGGTACTGTTCGTCGGCAGGGACGGCCGCATGAGGCGGCGGCCGGTGGAGTCGGGCGTTCCGCAGGGGTCGGTCCTAGGACCACTCCTGTGGAACATAGGCTATGACTGGCTCCTCCGGGGCGCCCTCCCCGATGGCGTTGGTGTCGTCTGCTATGCGGACGACACCCTCGTCACGGCGCGGGGGCGCAACTTCGGGGAGGCGGCCGACCGGGCGTCGGTGGGGGGAACCCTGGTCGCCCGTCGTATCGGGCGGCTGGGGCTGGAGGTGGCGCTCCCTAAAACCGAGGCCATATACTTCCATGGGCCTCGGGGGGAGCCGCCGCCGGACGCCCGCGTCGTGGTGGCCGGGAGGAGGGTGGTGGTGCAGGCCCAGATAAAATATCTGGGCCTCACCATATCCTGCCGGTGGAAGTTCGCGGAGCACTTCCGCCTGCTCCGCGAACGCCTCCTCAAATCGGCGAGGAGCCTTAGTTGGCTCCTCCCGAACATCGGGGGGCCTGCTGTGGCATGCCGGCGCCTTTATGCCGGCGTGCTACGCAGCATGGCGCTGTACGGTGCGCCCGTGTGGGCGCACGATTTGGGGGCGACTAACCGTGCCCTGCTCCGTAAGCCCCAACGCGCCATCGCACAGCGAATGGCGCGGGCTTACGGCACGGTTAGTCACGGGGCGGCATGTGCCATGGCGGGCACTCCGCCATGGTACTTCGAGGCCGAGGTGCTGGCCGCCGTCTACCACTGGACGGCGGACAAGCGGGCTCAGGGGGAGCCCGCAGCACCTGAGGAGAGGG
This sequence comes from Emmelina monodactyla, assembly GCA_916618145.1. Classification (NCBI taxonomy): domain Eukaryota; kingdom Metazoa; phylum Arthropoda; class Insecta; order Lepidoptera; family Pterophoridae; genus Emmelina; species Emmelina monodactyla. Next base: position 3,943,984 of record OU745296.1, read on the forward strand.
TCGCCGTCTGGCGAAGGGCCCGCGAGGTCATGCTCCGCCGGTGGTCGGCGGAGATGGCCAACGCGGACGACGGGCGGTGGACCCTGGACGCCGTCGGTCCAGTCATTGAGGGATGGATCGACCGGAGGCATGGGTTCCTCACCTACCGTCTGGTGCAGGTCTTGTCCGGGCATGGCAGCTTCGGACATTTCCTGTGCCGGATCCAAAGGGAGGAATCCACGGCGTGCCACCACTGTGGCGCGCCGGACGACACAGCGTGGCACACCCTGGCCGAATGTCCGGCCTGGGATGTGCCACGTCGTCGCCTCCAGGCGTCCGCTGGCCCGGACCTCTCGCTGCCCGGCTTGGTGTACGCCATGCTGGGCTCCGAGGCGGTCTGGGTCGCGGTGGCCTCTTTCTGCGAGGACGTAATGTCGCAGAAGGAGGCTGCGGAGCGGGTGCGTGAGAACGATCCTCTCGCGCCCCCGCACCGCAGACGTCGAAGGGGCCGGACGAGGCGCGATCGCGCCCAAGTCCAGCCTGGTGGTGGCCAGTGGGCGGGGGATGTGGGAATCCACCTGCCCGCATTGCACGGTCCACCACCGTCGACGGGTGGGAACAATCGGGCGCTCCCGGTTGTTCCCACAGGCCCCCCTTCACCGCGGGGGGGGTCAAAATGGGCCCGTCGTGCAGTAGACGGGCCCATCGCCGGTGAAGTCGTGGCGTAGGGCCGACGGTCCGGGCCCCACGGCTTCACCACCAAGGCGAGGACGGAGCGCCGCGGTGTTTTAGTGGGTAGTCCCCTGGGCGACGTGTCAGTTGCTCAGGTGGGAGTCCCACACACGCCCCCCCGCCACCCCGGTGGGGGGTACGGTGCGTAAACGCATTTCACCGCGAGAACAAAAAAAAAAAAAAAAAAGGCCTGACGATGAGGGGAACTACACGTGCGTGGTGGAGAACGGAGTCGGGGCGCCACAGAGGCATCAGATGCGGCTGACTGTTTATCGTGAGTTTTATTTTTATAGTATAGGTAGCAACGAGCATGCGGGTCAGCTGATGGTAAGTCACCGCCGCCCATGACTCCCCGCAACACTGTGGGTGTTGGGGGTGCGTTGCTGACCTTTGAGAAAATTGGGCACCGGATACCGCACTCACCGAACGAAACGCAGGAACATCGTCCCTACTTCGTCCCTACTTTGGAGGAAAGAGATGGAGAAAGCATGCTTCTGTTTTGATGAGAGTTACAAGTTTTGGCGTGGCATGAGAAAATAGCCGGCTCGGTTTACATTGAATGTTAATCAGCGACGTGTATGTCAAAGTAAACACCTAAATGAAAGCTTCTTGAAAGTATCTTATTTATTATTCCAAATTCTTCATCTAATCTCCTTACATCTTTTTAACGATAAGCCGTAAGTAAGTAATACTTATTTATCTATTTATTTGCACCGTAAAAAGTGGAATTAGACTATTCCATAATTGCTTGCATTCCACAACAAAGTCTAATAAACCTTAAACCTTGCAATTTTAATCAAGTTTTACAATTCTAACTTCAGAAATATTTACAGGTAAGCCAACATTCATAAAACAACTGTCATCAACTATGACAGTCCGCCAAGGCGACGACATCACCATTCCTTGTCAAATATCCGGTGTTCCCGAACCAAAAATAACTTGGGCATATAACTCTAAACCTCTGGAGGATTTTGTCGCCAAAACAGAAACTTCTGGTAGTGTTGCCACGTCGAATTTAAAGATAACGAATTTAAATAAAGAACATAAAGGTTACTACGGTTGTGAAGGGGTTAATACTATTGGTACTGTTTACACTGAGATGTTGTTGCAAGTTTTTTAAGTGCGTAACCGCACCCTGGCCAGAAAGAAAAAAAAAAGTTTTATAAGTACCCAAGCTGTCACAAAGTATGTTTTTATATTGGAGAAATGAGCTTACTTACTCAGACAGAATTTAAAGTGACGTAAACTAACATGTAGTTAGTAAGATTGTCCATATTTAACAATCTATAATAAATGCATATTCAAACACGCTTGTTTCTTGTGACCGTATAAATCTAGAACCACTGTAGAATATGTACCTAACCGTAAGCTTTGAAGATAATTTTGATAGAAGAAAAACCATCAGATAATCTATAGCTAATTACGTAAGGTCATATAAAATATACAAAGTAATGCTAGTACCTACGTATTTTAAGGTAAATTCATTCGTTAATGGGTATTTACTATTAGTAGACATCTGCTATTTCTAAATCTACCTAATGTATAGTATCTACCTTAAGGTAGGTTGTTTAAATAATTAAAGAAATTAATATTTTAAATCAATAAATATATTCTTCACCATCAATTATTAATACAGTTGATAAATCAAGACTCACCAATGTCTAAATTTATTTTTAGTTTTCATCATTTCAAATTGTAAAAGTACAAGAAAGTAAGTGGCTACTAGGCTCAACAAATTATATGTTAGTTTAGAATCCACTGTGAAGAAACCGGAATCCCATTTTTTAAATAATCTACACTTGGATTGTATTTTCTTACAGGTTCTTCTAAAAGCTGAAAAAATATGCAAAAGCAAAAATGTACTGTTATGTAACATAAAAATGACTTAAATGGATAATATTTAGTAATAGAAAAACAGTTAAAAGAAGTTTTTGTCTAGCGCGCAAATTTGTTTTTGTTTTTGTGTTAATTATCAAGTTTTGCAAAAACAAAAAGTCGTACAACAATTTTTTTTGGGATTGATGTAGGGAAGCCGCCTGCAAGAGGTGATGCGCTAATTATAAATAGCCCTGTATAAGTACTCACCTAAGGAATCTTTCAAAGTCCCTTTAATACTAAGAGTTTTTATTTTAGCAATCGATCTGTAGAACATTTCACATTTCGTAGACAAAGTCAATATTTGAAGCAGTTTTTTCATCACAAAAATCAGACATACGGAAGCTATTGATAGATTATACTGAAACCGGTAAAAAAAAAATTTTACTTCAATTTACATCTAAAAAGTAAAATTATGCACAAAAAAAATAAAGTTCTTGCTCACCGAATAATTAGTATTGTTTGTAGTAGAATTTTGTTCCATAATAATGTATGCAAACATCATTATAAATAAAAATACTTGAAATACTTCAAGTATCACCTACAAAAGAAAAAAAAACTTGTAAACATTGTGATAAAATAATGGACGTTTTATTTTAAAAAAATATGGTCTTGGTAACAAATGCAAGGGTAAGCAAGGGTAGTAATTACCTATGGTTAATTAAAAAAAAGTACTCACGACCACAAAAAATACTTCTTTGAAAACTTTAAATGCGTCAAGCAAATGTATGAAAGAATTATAGATTTCATTACACGTAGTCACACTATAATAAGTTTGCTGTTTAGTTACATTTCTTTTAAACTCATCACACCATAGAACCGTAATTGTATTGATCAGTTTCACAAAACAAATCTCGTAGAATATTTGAAAATCGTAAAACATAAATGTCAATATTAGAAAAATGCTTTCCCAATTCTTGAGTGACTCGACTAATCTATCAGCTATAGTTATAGAGTAGTAAATGGTAGCTACTGTAAATAAGAACCAGTTTATACGCCTTTCCCGACTAAATTTTTTAAATTCCACAAATGTTATAGCACATTGTAGATGTAACACCAATTCGACGTTTTTCAAACGGTGGTGGTAGTTCAAATAGAATATGGTGATCAATACGAATGAATAGAACAGAAAAAAAGCGGAAAAGAATATTGATACAGCCTTATTATATCTTGCTTCACAGAATGCGACACAAGAAAATGTGTGGTACCACAGAATCCCCGCCCAAAATGTCACACCAAAAATCGAAAGAATATTAGTGTTTCGCCCATTTGGCGTTATGAAATTGTCTGAAATACAATACTTCGGGAGTAAAAAGACACTTGGAATTAAATTCAACGGAAAAATCCATGATTGAAATTGCTCGTCAATATTATTTTTTAAAAGCACTTCGGAATAAATCCTTTTCGGTAAAACCTTGTTATTGGTTATCATTTTAACACTAAAATGGCTAAATGAAAAACCTAAAGCGATGTTACTTTCAATAACAATTCACTTAGACAAATTGAACTAAAATAATTGGGTAGGTCCTTAAATCAATAAACATTAAGTTAATTTCTTTATTTTACGTTAAAACAAATAGAATTTTCTATTTACTCTATAAACAATTACAACGTAGAACAATGTAGGTAAAATGGAAAACTAGTGGCCGCCCGCGACGCCGTTAGCGTGGAAGTCGGTTTCCCGTGGGAATGAGAAGTTTTCCCGCGGTAAAAATATGTGTTATTCTGTTGTATAACCTTTATTACTGTAAAGTTTCATCCAAATCCGTCCAGTAGTTTTTACGTGAAAGAGTAACAAACATCCATACATCCATATATACTTACAAACTTTCACGTTTATAATATTAGGAGAACGTATCAACTTAAAAGCTATTCTATTTTAAAGTGCCTGCGTTTTTTGCATTGTTTTGTCGACAATAGCGTTTACAATTTGCGACCCAAAAATATGTAGGTATACTCTCAATCATGTATATCTTTTATATTACGTTACCAAGTTAAAAACATACTTGCAGAAGTATTTTTTTTAGTAACGTCTAGATTTATCATAAAAATACTACTAAACGAAATTTTTACCTTCGAAGAATATTCTGTTCCTATGTATGCTTAAATCTTTAAAACAACGCAACGGATTTTAATGCGATTTTTTTTAATATACAGGGCTACAGGAAAAGTCGTGCTATATCCGTGGAGGGCATGGAGTACCCATCATTTCTGACTTATTTAACTACGAGCGACCCGCCCACGCACGCTTCGCAATGGTGTAATTTTACAGACTTTACTTGACAGTTAACTTAAAAAAACTTTTTCTAAACGTTCTTTATTTACAAATTTAAATGAATAAACACCCTAAAATATGGAGAAAACCGCATTTTAATCCGTTACGTACTTAAGGAGGAGTTAGCGGCCATACATACAAACAGACAGAATTAGCGACTTGGATTTATACTATGCAATGATGATGAAACACCCTACCCTAAACTTAACCCTTTTCGACTTAATATCAAGTAAAACTGCCATAATATTTTTTTTAGATATCGCTTAGAGAAAAATCTACTTTCAGATGTATTTATTTTTTAATTTCTTAACTTTCCCTTGTCCACTTTGGCCTATTCAATTAATTAATGCACTATTATAATGATTGACGTCCAAAAGCATTTTATTACACATGTAAAAATGCAATAATAATAACAATAATTATACACAATTAAACTTAGTAGCCTGAAAATCGGCAACTTTCAATAAAAAAATTAAAAGTCGAATATCTCGGAAAGGGTTAAGTTTAGGGTAGGGTGTTTCATAGTAAAATAAGTCAGAAATGATGGGTACTCCACGCCCTCCACGGATCTAGCACGACTTTCCCTGAAGCCCTGTATAGAGTTATACAAAAGGAAGGTTTGTATGTATAATAACATAGTATAGAGAACTTTTAACTTCGAATTTAACGCGTGCGAAGCAACGGGCAAAAGCTAGTTTATCACAGACGAAATTTTTACCTTAGAATGTTTAATATAGAAGCTTTCCTTTAATGAAATAAAACAATTAATACTTAATTACTGTTTTTTATTTTGTGACATCTCTTACTTATTAATAATACAATAATTATAAATATACCTACTATTGGAAGCAACAAATAATACAATGACGTAATATAATACATTGGTTTGTATACGAGATAAAGTAACGGTAAATTAGATTAACGTTTTTCTACTATTATTTTTATAGAAATTATAGTGCTCAGCCTTCGTATAAAATAACATATCCGTCTGATATAATAAAAATATTGCACAGAAAAATAGTATAATAAAACTGCCGTTTAATATATTTTTTGTAAATTAAAAACCTAAAAATACAAAATATAAATGTATGTGAAATTGGAGGTTTTAAGAACACAATAACACAGTTTCATGTGTAGGTATTTTGCACGTAAAAATCTTATTGGTCGCGTTTTCTTACAACTTAGAATGTAGGGCAGCAATTTAAAATCAACTTTTGATATTTCTACAGACATAAAATTAGCAAAGAGTTTATAAGCAATTTACTATAGAAATTGTGTGGTTAGGCCCCTGGTATAATTTCTTTCATGAGATACATTGCGATGGGTTTTATTAATATAAAACGGGAGCCTCGTGTAAATAACAACAAACGGAATGGCTTAAAAACGCTGAGTTGACGTATAAATCGTTCAGTGTTAAGGCCTCAACTTGTATTGTTAGTTTTGTTCTGCCATCGGCCGATAGATGGCGTTAGTAGTCTTTTAAATCGCGCTTATAATATTTTCGTTCGGTCGATAAGGTTTATAGTGAATTTAGGTAGGTTTCCCATTCGTTTTATTACAAACATGATAAACAGGTATCCTGTTTGTAATAAAACGAGGGCGTGAGGGCGTTCTTGAGATTTGTACATTTAAGCCTCAAGCCAAACATCGACTTGTACGTTCCTGTTCCATTTACTGGCACGTTGCTTCAAGAATTGACCGTATTTGCTCAGACGAATATTTTCATTCAAGTGTTGGACGTCTTCGGATAAAATGACTATCAAAGTCAAGTGACAAACCTATTGAATTCAAGTATTGCACAAGAAAATATTGTATGTACAGTTTAAACCGAGAACATTCTTGAATGCAAAACTTGCCTAGTAGAGAAAGAATATGGCATGTTGTTTATACGCTGCAATTCGATGCACGACTCGTGTCCCTACCGCGGTAGTCCTACCATTCCTGTTAGTCCTACCATCCGCAAAAAACCATGACTCGTGTCCCTACCACGCGGTAGTCCTACCACGCATGGTCTAAAAGCATGACTCGTAGTCCCACCGTGTTACTTTTTTTAATACGTATTAACAAAGTTTAGTAAGAATTTAATTGAACATGTAAAATTTTCATCTGTTCAAAACTAGTAGCAGTCAAAAAAACTTAGTTTTTTTTAATAGAAGTTAATATTTTAACAAAGAAATAATTTGGGTATAAATATTTATTTAAATACCAGGCCGTCATACATGTAGAGGAGTTAGTTAGTAACACTGTGTTTGTCTTTTAGAGGCAGGGCTGCCATTTGTACATTTTTGTTGCAAATTTTGTATGAGTACAATCGCTACACTGAAATAGAAATGCAGACTTCCTCGAATTCTTTTAAAATCATTCAAAGGAATTCATTCCCTTGGTTTAGTAGTCTATTTTCACTTCTAACTTCTTTGCATTATTTGTGGGTTTTCTATATAATATATATATAATTAAAATATTGTAAAGTAATATACCTTTGGCCTTATTATGCAACACTGTTCAAAGCAGTATTTTCAAAGAATAAATATGATAATGATTAAAAATGCGTCTACATACTAGGATTTCATAAAATAAGGGAGGGTTTGCAATGAAACGAATGTTTGGTACAGTATTATGCACGTAGCACACGGGTTGCGATTCTGTTGAGGTGCCGCGTAGCTTTCGCACGTGTTTGTCGAAGTCGTCAAAAATAAAAAGCGAAACCGCATTTTTTAATAACATGGACGTTGATTTTACAGAAAAAATAATTATAGTGGTTATAAATAGCCCTATTCTTAGGGACATAGGGACACGACCCTCTAAGATATGTTATAAACCTATAAACCTATAAAAATTGCACCTTTATAAGTTATATACAGTGAAAATGAGACTGCATTGAAATAAACATTGGAATTATAAAATTATTAAATTCATTATTTTTTCAAAGGCATACACAACGAATAGCTTTAAGTGTTAAAAATAACAAAGTAGTATTGAAAAACTTTAATGAAAAAATTTAACGTAGCTTTTTCTAATTTGTGTAGTAATTGGGTAAGTAGAAACTTTAATCGTACCGTGTAATCAGAGCATTATCTGATATTTGATTAAAAATGTCAAATCTGTGTCACTACTCATTTGAGATTTTGTATAAGCTGCCAGGCCGAACCAATCACAAAATTATTTTTTTCAGTACCGGTACTGCTATATACCGATTAACGTTAAGTAAACATATTTTTTTCTTACCTCAAAAATAGCTTGTGGTGTTTTAGAAACACGTCAAAACTGACGTTTGACTGTGGTTTGAATTGAATTGTTGAAACTTTGTTTCAATTCATGCATTGAAATAATTTATTTGTATTTATTTACCGATATTTGCGTCTTAGAGTACTTTAGTATCGGTACTTTATTTCAGTAGAAACGCACTGGCAGCATACTATATTTTATAAAGGCACTTCATCAAACTTGACAACTTTGACATCCTAAAATATAAAAACATATTTCTCTCACTCTAACGGGCTGTCTCAATTATTTGTCTCCTTGGCAGCTATGATCGCCTAGTAGTTTTTTGATAAAAATAAAATACGTTTAATTAGGCTACATGCCCGACGTCTAGATTTTCATCAAAGAATTTTGCCATTTCTTTACATAACTGATTCTCTTTTTTAAGGTTGTATAAATAAGGCAAAGTTATGATATTTATATAGGACGCGTGTGAGTTGTTACATTTATTAGTTCTTTCCATTTTACTTTCCAAGATTATGCCTAGATATGATGACAAACAATTTTTTGGCTTAAATTTTCTAAAAAATATGGTCATCATATTTATGTAATAAGTACTTACGTAAATAAAATATTTTCTATTAATGAGCAGGGTCTTTACTTAATAGACTTATATTACCTTGGAAAAAAAGTTTTTACGATGGCTGTATGCACTAATAGTATGCATGATATTGGAAGATTGCATGTTTGCGCATTGCCTTAAGACTTACTTAACATCTTTAAAACTAAAGCCTCATTTACACGATACCATTTTCTTGCCTGTAGCGTACAATTATGTAGAAGCAATACTTGAATTGTAGCGTATAAACAACATGCCATATTCTTTCTCTACTAGGCAAGTTTTGCATTCAAGAATGTTCTCGGTTTAAACTGTACATACAATATTTTCTTGTGCAATACTTGTATTCAATAGGTTTGTCACTTGACTTTGATAGTCATTTTATCCGAAGACGTCCAACACTTGGATGAAAATATTTGTCAGAGCAAATACGGTCAATTCTTGAAGCAACGTGCCAGTAAATGGAACAGGAACGTACAAGTCGATGTTTAGACAAGACAATTCTTGAAAGCGATAATCTCCTTACCATTATTGTATCAATGTAAACAAAACACGCTGGCAATTATTTCTTTTCAAGATTTGTATTCAATAATGGCGTTCAACTTTATAAATAATATCCACGTGGAAACAGTTGCTTACAATTATTGAAATGCAAATATTGCGCTTCAACTATTGTATTCAATTATTGCTATTGAACGTGCAAGAAAATGGTATCATGTAAATGGGGCTTTATGATATACTAGTTTGTTTCATCACATGCACATGAGTAAAGCCTCATTTACACGATACCATTTTCTTGCCTGTAGCGTACAATTATGTTGAAGCAATACTTGAATTGCAGAGTATAAACAACATGCCATATTTTTTCTCTACTAGGCAAGTTTTGCTTTCAAGAATGTTCTCGGTTTAAACTGTACATACAATATTTTCTTGTGCAATACTTGTATTCAAAAGTTTTCTCACTTGACTTTGATAGTCATTTTATCCGATGACGTCAAACACTTGAATGAAAATATTCGTCTGAGCCAGGGTTGCCACATGTAATTTTCAAATTTTCGCCAGATTCAAAATTTTTTTTCGCCAAAATGATACGTTTTAGAAAAAAAATCGCCAGTCTTGATTTAGAAGAAATAACAAAAGGTATGTTCTTTTTTTTTTAGATATTCTTTCCTTGGTCATAAAGTAAAGAAAATTTATATTGTATTTTGATTATTGTTTTTCCTTTCACCCATTTTTTACCCCATTTTCCAAAAACAATCCCAAATTAAGAAACATTTTTTTTTATTTATTCTTGAAACTACCAATAATTTTAACTAAAAAAACGACTTCATTTAACTTTTATACTTGGAATTTGTGTTTTCAGCCTCGAATATAGACATTAATTATCGCCAAAAAATCGCTTGACCAATTTTTTTTCGCCAACCTTTTCGCCAAGGAATTGATATCGCCAAAATCTCGCCACGGTCATAATTTTTCGCCAGAATGGCGGGAAAATACCCCAATCTGGCAACGCTGGTCTGAGCAAATACGGTCAATTCTTGAAGCAACGTGCCAGTAAATGGAACAGGAACGTTCAAGTCGATGTTTAGACAAGACGATTCTTGAAAGCGATAATCTCCTTACCATTATTGTATCAATGTAAACAAAACACGCTGGCAATTATTTCTTTTCAAGATTTGCATTCAATAATGGCGTTCAACTTTATAAATAACTAGCGACCCGCCCACGCTTCGCAATGGTGTATTTTGCCCGACTTGCTCACGAAACATTGATTTTTGGCTAACTTAAAAAAACTTTTTCGGAATGTTCTTTATTTACAAATTTAAATGAAAAAAATACCTAAAAGATGGTGAAAACCGAATTAAAGTCCCTCAACTGGTTAGGTTTAGGTTAGCAGACAAACATACAAACGGACATTATTAGCGACTTAGATTTATACTATGTAATGATGATACTTAATTGTAAATCGTCATACTAACATCAGATATCAACTTTGTAGCCTTACGTATAACCATGAATTATAAATGTTGAGTTTAAATAAAATATAGTAAAATGTTCCGAGCATTACAGCGTCAATTCTTGGTAAATTCGTAGAATTTGCTTTGCTAAACCCAGACTGCATTGCTAATTATATTAAACTGGTGAAAAAGTCGGCAAAACTGGTTATCTATTATGACAAAATGCAAAAAAATTGGAATGAATTCTTCAATCACTACTGTATTTACTACTAAAACGTCAACAACAAAAATGGCGGACGAACTCCCTGACGTAACGCTTTCTGATAGGTGTTCACTGTCACATGACTAAATATATTTTTTCAGTATTAAATTTCTTAAAAATAACATTAATCTTTATATATTATAGTCAATTTTTTTTACCCTATAACCTGGTCCATAATTTTCTCTACATAATAGTAAAAGTTTCATCAAAATCCGTCCAGCCGTTTTCGCGTGATGCTCAGCCAAATAAACAGATAAACAGACAAACAGATAAACAGACAAAAATTCTAAAAACTATTGGAACGTGTTCTGTTATCAATTTTAAGTATCCCCAATATTTTTTTTTTCGAATAATCTCTTATGTACAGACTTTCCATCCTCTTCAGCTTTATTATATGTATAGAAGATATCCACGTGTAAACAGTTGCTTACAATTATTGAAATGCAAATATTGCGCTTCCACTATTGTATTCAATTATTGCTATTGAACGTGCAAGAAAATGGTATCGTGTAAATGAGGCTTTACGTAAGAAAAACTCTCTCAATAAAAGTCGTTGAATTGTTATTATAGATTAACTCCTTCGTGAATCTGAGAGCCTAGTAGTTTTTTGTCGAGAAAATATAAATACTCACTACAAAATTAAGTGAATCAAAATAATACTTGTATTAGAAAAAAAAGGCATTTTTTTTTCCCTTAACATTCATTCACGGATTAAAATTAGAAAGGTTTAATTAGCTAATTACACTCCAATAGTTAATACGGTGGGTCTACCAGTCATAGGTCTATTTTATTTATTTACACGTCTGATAGCCCAACCGAGCGGTGGGACCACGAGTCGTAGAAATTGCATCGCTAGTCCTACTGGTAGGTCAAATAGTAGGGACACGAGACATGCACCTGCAATTCAAGTATAGCTTCTACATAATTGTACGCTACAGGCAAGAAAATGGTATCGTGTAAATGAGGCTTAAGATTAACTTAAAATTAATAAAATTAAAAACGCGTATAGATGTTGAAATTCCGAATCTAATGAAGTATTGTAAAATGACACTTACCTACTTTCTTTATTAGACTTTTGGTAATTGGATATAATTATTGCTCATTGAATGTGTTATTAGCAAAAGTAATACTTGGTTGTAAAAAAAATACTTAATTTAATACTAGTGTCAAACTTAAGTTTCGTTTCTAAATACGACCATTAGTAACACGGTATTTGCGAAAATGACAAGAATAATCATCTTTTTAAATGAACATTTAGGGAACAAACATAAATCGGGCTGATACAAAAACTATATTTTAAACCTTCATAAACTTTAATACTTTTTCATCTCTGTCAATCTTATAAAAAAGCCTGCATAAATTAAAAAAAACATAAAATACTTTAACTCAGGTATGTAGGACTAAAATACGTTTGTGTCGTAGCGGAATGAACTTTGAAATGAAATAACCGTTTCAAAGTATTCACGATTGATATTTTTTACCGACTTCCAAAAAAGGAAGAGGTTCTCAATTCGGCCGGTTTCTTTTTTGTTTTTACTAAAAAGTATTAAAAAAAACTAACTACGTTAAAAAAACAAGCCTTCAAAACTAAAAAGTTAAAATTGTGCAATTTACTAAAAGGTGTGAAGTCGGTGCCAAGCCTTAAAACAAATACATAATAATATTACCATCACTGAATTTAATACGAGAAAATTAATACTATTTAATACGTAAGAAATAAATTGATTTGGCACCTACTATAAACCTATTAGTAAATAGCACGTATAAATAATAGGCAGTATTTAAATTATATTACATCTTAATAATTTTTTACTTTTTAGTTTTGAAGTCGGTTTTTTTTAACGTAGTTTTTTTTTACTTATAAATATGTGTCCATCTTATCCATACCTACTTTACCTCATCACTATGTAACTCAACGCTGGTAATATCGCTCGCTTGCAAACTAATACCGTGATTTGACAACAAATGACTTTTCAGACTACATTTCTGCACAAACGACATGTCGCAAACTTTGCATTTAAATCGTCTATCATTGTTATGAATCCGCATATGTTCGCGTAAGGTATATTTCCTGGCATAAGCTTTGTTACACACTTCACAAGTGTAGTTTCGTTCGCCCGTGTGTTTTACCATATGAGCTTTCAAAGCCTTTTTACTGAAAAATCGGTAACCGCATTCGGAGCATTGGCAGTTTCGCTCCATTAGGTGATTCTTTTTTATATGATACATGAGCAGAGATTTCAAAATGTAGGATTTGTCGCAAATATTGCATTTGTATTGGGCCTCGGAGTTGTGGACTTTGACTAAGTGTTGGTTGCGTTGGTAATAACTACGGAAGGATTCGTTGCAAAATGGGCAATTGCTGATATGTCGGGTGCCTAAATGTTTCATTTTTTCGTGGTACATTTTCTTGCCTCTACTAGGAAAGACTTTTTCACAGTGATCGCATTTGAAACTACCATCTTTATGCGTATCGCTGTGTGCTTTCAAAGATCTTTTAGTTGAAAACGAGCTGTCGCATTTCGAACACGCGTAATTCGAATAATGCTTATTCATATGTTGTTTCAGCATTTTGAAAGTTTCATACGTCGACGTGCAAAGCGCGCAGTCGTAAATCTCCCCTTTTTTCAATTTGAATTGCAACATATGATCTTTTATATCTTTATTAATACTTTTCCTATGAGTTTTAACTAGATGCTCTTTCAAAGTGGTCAAATCGTTCATTTTGTCATCGCATAACGTACAATTTAAGTCATAAACGTCTAATTTTATATTAGTTTCGGCTAGATCGAAGTTACTTTTGAAATCTGTTCTTTCTTTACTATGAATGTTTTCTGTGTGACTTCGTAAATCTATGGGGTCGGGAAAAGCAGCTTCACAGTACCAACAAATGAAACCTAAAAGAGATTTATCTTTAAATGGTGTCGCGTTAGAATAATTAAGTACGGTTATAAGGTTTTCTTTGTGTTTGATTTTGTCGGCTTTTACCCAGATTTTCAGCGGTGGTAATGCACCTGTGGAAGAAAAAAACTTCCTTAGTACCATTATAAATGTGTATGTTACGTCTGTTTGTCCATATGTTCCGTTTTTACGTCAAAACGGCTAAACCGTTTTTAATGAAATTTGGAATGGAGATAGTTCAAGACCTTGGGATATAGTCTTTGCAAGCAAAGTCGCGGATACTAGCTAGTAGTTTTATAAATCCTACTAATATTATAAACGTGAAAGTTTTTGAGTATGTATGGTATGGATTATACTCTTTCACGTAAAAACGACTGGACGGATTTGGATGAAACTTTACAGTTATATAGGTATACATCAAAATAACATATAGGGTACTTTTTACCGCGGGAAAACTTCTCATTCCCACGGGAAACCGACTTCCACGCGGGCGGCCACTAGTATTTTATGTTAATGTGTTAGGTATTTACCGGACTGTTAAGCGGAAGGTCCCGGTTTCGATTCCCTTTTACGCTTAATTTAAACAAAAAGGTAAAAAATCAGAAATACATACCCATACTCTTACTTAATTTCTTCACAAGCTTCGCCGTGCTATCGCCCCACTCTTTGCTTGCTTTCTTGCTGGATTTCACGCTGTTACGTTTCGTTACTTTCTTCGTAGAAGTGGGCTCTTCTACCTCCATTTTCAGTTCCTCAGCTGATATAAACTTTACTGAAATAGAAGTTATTAAGTAAGATTTATATAGTTTAACTTTTAAGAATTGCGAGATCATGTGAAATTAAACTCATTTTTACGTACTATTAGTAGGTAAAGCGTAATTTTATTTTATATGCCGCCATTTTGTAATTTTTCAAATAAATGTCACAGGTAGACTGAGATATTAAACTTCTACATAGAGTGTTGTTTTTTTTTTAACAGACTAGTGACCCACCCACGCTTCGCAATGGTGTAATTTTGGGCGACTTGTTCCCGAAACATTGAATTTTAGTTAACTTAAAAAAACTTTTCTGAATGTTCTTTATTAACAAATTTAAATGAAAAAAATACCTAAGGGGCTGTGAAAACCACATTAAAATCCCTCAACTGGTTTAGGAGGAGTTAGCGGCCAAACATACAAACAGACAGAATTAGCAACTTGGATTTATAGTATGTAATAATAATGATTATAACTTACTTTATATAAGTAAGTTGAAAAATTAAAAATAACGAAAATTACTTTGTTTTAGTAGGAGTTATTAAATTATAAAAACAATCTCTAAGATAATAATTGAATTTTGTGCTACAAAAGTATGAAGTATTATGTAAAATAGATGGAATAGATATTATGAAACATACCAGCATCAGCCAAGAAGTAATTGTCCGAGTCGTCATCACTCTCCAGTTTGGGTTCTTGTTTTACCTCAAATATCTTTTCTTCATGATCGTCTGGAACCATATATCTAGATTAGTTTAATTTTCTTGAATTAACACACTTTAGTATTAACTTATATTTATCTCAAATCATTATAATTTTGACCGCCTTAGTAATACACTGCTAAACTGTGTCTAGTTTAAACTGCTAAACAAAATAAACCCAAGTTTGTTTCCAAAGTTGGACCACTGTGGTTGAATGCATAGATAGTACCAATTTTTCAAGTTTTTTCTTAGTTTAAGCTTGTGTAGAAGTTGTCTTAGTTAAAACCTTTATTTTTATACTTAAGTATGGATTTTAATTTCAACAGAAAAATGTTTTAATATAATTTTATTGTTTTACCATCAATAAAACTGAGTTTTGTCAGTAACTTTTGTTCTGAATCCAGCACTTGTCTCTTGAAATTTAATGAACTTCGAAGAGTTTGTATACACATATCACAAATTGCATTTGATTCCATGTTTCTGACTGGAAGCTGAAATTTAAGGCTCAATAAATAAATAATTGGTGTTAAGTAAGCAGATAGTTAGTTAGAATCTTAGTTGAATAATTTCTTACATGTTTTAGGATATTTTCATGGTAAAGATAATTACTTTAGTGGGTAATATAATTAGATTTAGCCTCAGAAAAACTACAAATAAAATCTACTTAATGTTTTTTTATATCTGTTTGCTAAAACTTTAGAGAAATTGCAGGAGCAGATATAAGCATTATATGCATTAAAAGTGGTTATTGATGAATGATAACAAATACTTACAACAACATTAAAACATTCTAAAAGCATATCGGCATATATTTCCTTATTATCAAGCCAAGAATACTGAGTATTGAGATCTTTATGAGCGCCCGTGTTTAGACAACAGCGACATACGCTGTTTGTGTCCATTTTGCGTTACACGAGCGCAAGCAGAATAACAAATTCTTATTAAAAAGATACCTTAATTCTAATACATTTTAAGAAAACAACAACTATTTCACAAATTGATACATTTTTATTTTTTTGTAGCTATATAGGCCCACTATTTATTTATTTTCCATAGTGTCTGTCACTGTCACTTACATACTTGTCACAGAGTACAAAATTATGTAAGTAGGTATATATTGCATTATATTTTTCTCGCTTCTTTGAGACTGCACTGCATAAAAATTATAGGGGCAGCACTTAAATAAAAAATACGTTATTCACTACTAATACAATAAAGCAATAACATATAAAATCGAATAGTTATAATCAAACAAATTAAATTCTTTTGACACAATATTTATTAAAAACGATTGCAATTTACCTAAATATGTTTTTCGCTTTAAGCAACGTATTTTTTGTTGAATCTGGTACCTACTGTATAATGATGTAAAAGTAGATGTCGCTACAAGCGCTTTTCTAAATGCAGTTCCGTATGCCTTCCTAAACAATGAAATAATGTTTCCAATTATCAGACTATTCAAAATTTAATAAGTTACGGAATCGGGTCCCGTCGGTTATTTATTTTGTGAAATAATATCTAAACAAAATATGATGAGCTATCAACAAAATAGTTAATAGGTGTTCGAAATTTGGTTCAACAGGTTATCAGTTGTTAAACATTAAAACTTGTCAAACATTAAAACTTTTTTTATTATCAAAGGGTTTCAAGCGATGATTGGTTTTGTCGTTATGCGAAATTTAGTACGGAAACCCTAAAAAAAATGAGAAGGAACGAATTACAATGAGTGCTGTGCGTCCTCAATTTATGTTTTTATCGTAATTTTCTGTAAGAATGTGTGCTAAACGATAACTTAAAACCATTATAAACAACCGTGACTTCAAAACATCATCAGTATTTACCATCACAATCCTAAATCTGAAAATCTCCGAAGAGTTTCATCTCGGAGCCAGCTTCAAAATGGCTGCCTGCGTCGCTTTGTTTGCGTGAGATCGATATTTTCTTGTTGGGATACTAAGTGAAGATGGAGTTCGACGATATAATGGTGAAGGAGAACCCTGGCATCTGCCGGTGCTGCTTATCCGAGGGTTGTTACAAGGACATGGCTTCTGAGTACAGCTGGATGAGCGACACCGAGGTTTACGCCGATATGCTCCTAGAATGCTTTGATATAAGTGTAAGTATTAAACATAATAATAAATAATAACAATAAATCTCCAGACTGACACACCAATTATGTGGCCCTAAAGTAAGTTGCAGTAAGCACTTGTGTTATAGGCACCACATAATGGATCACAGAGGTCGTCTAATAACACTTTTAGTTTATTTTACTTAGTAAACTCTGGGTATTTTTAGTCAAATAAATCAAATGATTATTTACAAACCAGAACTTACTCCCATATAAGTCTTTGCAAAACAATATTTACTAGACAATTTCTCCAGTCCCTAGCATTTCTTTTTCTTATGTTCCTCTCCTCTAAAAAAACATTACACACTTACACTTACATAATCTTTTTTATATCCTCTAAAATAGATATCCCAGCACAATGAAGGTCCGAATGGTCCAAATCGCCTCATATGTGAAGTGTGCATCACAAGGCTCCGGGACGCCTGCAATTTTAAAAAGACTGTACTCGACTCCGAGAAGAGATTTGTTGATATGATCGCTAAAGGAGATTTTAGAAGTAAAGGTAAGAACTATTATTTGTTGGTCTGTTAAACAGTTGAAACTTTTATTATCATAAATATAATAATCATAAACTTTTTAAAATTTCTGTTGTAATCAATTTACTGATATTCAGGTTGTTGAGATATGATCTACCTAACAGGTTTTAACCTATTACCTATCTATTTTACCCTAACTACCTATCTTGCTAAACATGAACATACAAAGCTAAAGGTTGTTCTAAGAAAATCATAAAACAATATTTATTTTAAAATTTTACTAACAAAATTTTAAAAATTAAGGTTTTCATATAAAAAAAAAAACTTACCTCCAAACAATTGACTTACTTAATCTCATTATAAGTTCTTACTATAAATAACAAACAAACATTTCCAGCTATGTCTGGATACCAGCAGCAATTAAAAATAGAGGTGGATGAAGTAGATTTAGAGCACGCCCCAGATGCTGTAGACTTCTTGGATGATGATATGGACTATGTTGATGGTAAGCTATTTTCATACTTTTGATTTATAGACTTTTGATGGAAATATAACACAACTTATTATCATTGTCTTGGGTGATACTAGTCGTAAATTTAGTGCCAAAGCCAAAGTACTACCATTCTGCATATGTCTACAGCTTATCAGTTGTCAATGCTCCAGTTAGAAGGATGGTCGGAGTAATATCCTTCACCAAAATATAACATTTAGAATCAGTTGAGTTAACAACTACATTTAGATTTATAACTACATCTAAAGTCAGTTGAGTTTGCAACCTTCATCAAAAGAACTCTTACAATCTGCCTATATAGCTGTAGAACCATTACCATTTCATCTCTGCTAAAATAAACTCGTCCCCATATTGCAATCTACCCTCAAATTTTTCAGACGAATCAAAACACGACGACCCCTCAATATCGGGTGATATCACAGTTGCCGCATTACCTATTAAAAATAAAAGAGGTCGTCCAAGGAAAACTAGTACCATAGTCAAATCAGAGAAGAAAAGTAAAATAGCTAAGACGGAGGAAAAGGCACAAAGCTCCAAAGTTATGTCTAAAGGTAGGTTTTTTTCTTTTATAACTGGCCAGCATTTAATGTGTCAATTAAAAAAAAAAATTGGTTAAAAAAAAAGTTGATTTTATTCTTGAGTGAAAGAGATAGCACTCTACAACAAAAAAATTGTGTTTGATTTCCATCACTTGACACATTAAATAGCTAATAACTAAGCTAAATAAACAGTGCGTAAACTTGAAGAATAAGGTGTAATCAAGACACCATAGCCACCGTTTGATTTAATAAATCATCATTAATTTATAGATGTAAGCAAAAGTTTCACTTTATAATAAAAAGCCTATATAAAAGTAGCTTATGTCACTTCCTGATTAACATCTATAAGTATATGTCTTCCATAGATTACCACATACATACAAACTCACAAACATTACTTCTTTATAATAATATTATAGATTAACCCCCGGTGCGGATTCGCAGGGGGTCAAATTTCATCCCCATTTTAAATTATCAACACTGTTTATTTGGCTTGATTTTGCCTGTTGTTTTATTTACAAGCATAGTCTCTTGAAAACTATTTCACCTTATTTGGATAAAACATTGACAATTTTGACAATATTCAACCCCTAAATTAGTTTATAAATTCAACCCCAATTTAGGTAATACGTTTTTGAGAGATTGTGTACTTTAGAATATGTGTTTTCAGGATTTTTTATTAAAAACGAACGGTTTTTCGTATTAATTACGTAACGTTAAACATTTAGGCAGCGTCATAGAAAAAGTACATGAATATGATTGAATAAGGAAAAGTATAATCGGTAAAAACTTAAAACTTCGAATTCATTGATTTTTCCAAAAACTAGAGGGGTCATATTTAAATAAATATGAAACCTGTTACGTCGAAAAATAAAATCGTCCGAAAAAGCTACAGAAGGGTTTTTATCAAAGCTTTAAGTTTCACTAAAAACTATTCGGGCGAAAATTATAAAAAGGTCTCTTAGCGAAACATCAACAAAATTAACAAATAAGAACAAATACTATAATGATTTTAAAATTTTTGAAGATTCAATTTCACTATTAGAAAAGCAATATTTGTGCTGCTATTGCTATCAAACCTTATCAAGAATGAACAAAATTAGAAAGGGTGCGATGTCCCAGAATTAAGAAGCCCAAAGAAAGACTTAATGATTTTAAAGGAAGAACACATGGCAAGTAGAAAACGACTTGCAGTGTAACAAAAGTGATGTCAAAAATAATTATACCGACGCTATAATAGATCGTAATACAAGCGGATACGGTGTTAAATTCGATAAAGCTATAGAAGGTGTTGAGTTTGAACTGTTCGAAAAAAAAAACGCTATATGCCAAGAAGGGTAAACGTAGGTTATGATGCTAAACACCCAAACACATAGTTGCGAATATGCTAAAAAAATTACTAAATCAAGATAAGATTACAACTCCGCAAGAAAAGATCATGACACTGACGTCTCATGTAAAGAACGTTAAATAAGGCTTTTGTATGTTACTGCCTGAAATGTACCGTATGCAGACATTCAAACTTTATGACCGAAGAGAAAAACAGGCATTTCACATTACAGGTAGAATTTTCTATTACCTGTGTAACATGAGTGAGAAAGCATCATAGCAAAGTTCAATAGAAGGAAAATAACTCTCTATAATAGGTATGCGGAAAAACATTATTTTCTTATTTTACCACGATGTGCAGGCCACGAAAAGCAAAATAAATATCAGTTTGATATTTGTTAGAAGTGTTTCCTAGACGAGCAAGTTTAAAAGTGCTTTTAACATTACCTAACTTTGTAATTTCAAAGTAAATGAAACAATCAAAATTCACTTCTCAAATATTTTTAATAGGTTAAACTGTTTTCTTTCCCATCTAATGTCGCGTAAAATTATCCAAATATCCAATGTAAGAAACATAGGGCACGTTTACAGCTTGGAAACGTTTGTTTTCAGGTAGAAAACCGCGGAATAACAAGAAAGGCGAAACCCCCTCAATGCTTAGACGAATGAACCTTCAAATACTTTTCAACAATACCACGATTTTACCGTTCAAATGGCGCGGAAAATATCTCTGCTTCCATTGCAGCAAAGACTTCTCTGATTACTCAGAACTAGTGTCGCATACTAAAAATCACGGGAAATTCACCATTAAAGACCACTGTCTTAAAGTGCTTAAAGGCGGGCAAAATATGGAAATTAAAATCGACGTTTCTAGAATGGCTTGCGTTATATGCGATAGTGATTTTGTTAGTTTCGATCAGATTGTCAATCATTTGGTTTTGGAACATAATTTGAAGTATGATTCAGATGTCGATATGGCTATAGAGGAATATCGGTTGCAAGACCTCAGTTGCGTTAGCTGTGATGAGAAGTTTACGTATTTCGGCTATTTAGTCTCACACGTTAATAGCAATCACCCGAAAAAGTGTCTGATTTGCGATACGTGCGAGCAAAAGTTTAATAAAAAGCGAGATTTGTTTTCGCATATCAAAAACTATCACAGGGAAGGGGGCTACAAATGTGACTTGTGCCCGCAGAGTTTTGCGTCCCTAAATATTCTCAGAAAACATAGAAACAATCGGCACTTAACTCGGTGTCCGATTTGTTTGCTCAAACTACCCTCAAACGCGTTGAAACAAAAACATATGGAGATCGAGCACCCAGACAACGGTTCTTTACAGTGTGACGTATGTTCAAAAGATTTCCACACAAAACAGGGATTGAAAATGCATTTACGCAAATGCAAAGGCGACGAGCTTTACGAAGCACCTATCAAAAAAGAAGACGAAGACGATGAGCAAATTGAAATCAAACGACCGAGCGTCAAACAAATTCGGGAGAACATAGTCATAGTTATTAACATGTCCACTGCGATTCCGTTCAACTTCTTCAAAAATAAGTTTAATTGTTTCTACTGTTCTAAAGACTTCGCTGATTCTGACTCAATGAGGGAGCATACAGTTATTGAACACCCTGTGTGTGACGTCAAACAGAAATGCATTCGCAAATGCAGGGAGTCAGTTGCGTGCGTCAAAATTGATATTTCCTCTCTTGCTTGTAAAATTTGCTTTGAATCGATGAGTACTTTAGACATTTTGCTCGACCATTTGATCTCTAAACACAACGCTAATTACGATAAATCAATAACAACTTGTTTACAACCGTACCGACTTATAAAAGATTATATGACTTGTCCAAATTGCCCAAGTGAAGTATTTCGTTTCTTCGGCACGCTTCTTAAACATATGAACAAAAAACACACAAATAATAATATAATCTGCGTGTATTGCGGCGAGACTTTCCGTAGAGATCAAAACTTAAGGGTTCATATATGGCGGCACCATAGAGACGGTAGATTCAAATGCAGTATATGCAATGCCGAATGCAACATACCGTCTAGACTATACATGCACATGGCCAAAGTTCACGGCGTCAAGGCTTCCAAATGTCCAAAATGCCCAGAAACTTTTGCCACCCAGTACTTAAGACAAAAACATTTGATCGACGTCCACGATTCAGGCCATAAATGCTCTTACTGCGGGAAACTATTTACTAGGAACTCGTTTATGCGCGATCATGTAAGACGGACGCATTTAAAAGAAAAAAACGTTGAATGCGCCATTTGTAATATGAAGTTCTTTAACAATATTCTTCTAAGACGACATATGGTCAAACATAGCGGGGAGAAGAACTTTCACTGTGACGTTTGCGGTGAACGATTTTTCTGGAGGAAAAGCCTTAGAACGCACGTGGCTCGACATACTAAGAATATCACAGTTCCAATTTAAAAAACTACTTCAAAACTTATTTGACACTTCTTTTACTACCGGCTCCGGACTTTTCGCGTTTCCTCAAGCCAATTGGCTTCTAAACTTACTAAATTGGCATGCCCAAATAATCCGCATGAAAAGAAAAACAATGGACTGACGCGTTTAAATTTGTTTTCAGAAGTAAAACGCGAGTCTATGTCCGAAGAGTCCGCAGCCGTGCGTAAAAGAAGAAATCTCGTAATACTCTTCAACAATACCACTGTGATACCGTTCAAATGGCGTGGGAAATACGCTTGCTTCTTTTGCGGCGAAAACTATTCCGATCACCCGAGTTTTATAAAACATTCCAAATCGCACGGTCAGTGTAGCGTAAAGCATCCGTCGTTGAAAAACCAAAAATCAAGCGGGTCGGAGGTAAAACTAGACGTGTCGTACATCAGTTGTGAGATTTGTACGGAGACGTTCTTTGGTCTTGATCAGATTATCGATCATTTGATCGCGACGCACAATTTGGATTACGACAAAGAAGTTCCAATGTCGTTAGCTATTTACAGTCTGGCTGATATGAAATGTTGCGAGTGTGGACAGACGTTTGAGTTTTTCAGACACCTCGTAACCCATGTTAATGACGATCATTCTGAAAAGTCGTTACTATGCAAGACTTGTGGTAAAAGTTTCAATAAAAGTAGAGATCTCGCCGCGCATATACGACATTTTCATCGTCGTGGTTTCAACTGTGCTAAATGTCACTTGACTTTCGAAAATATCACTCTATTACGAGCTCACAGCAAAGGCAAATCACAAAAAACGCCATGCAGTGTTTGCAAGAAGACCTTCTCATCATTTTGCTCGAAGCAACGTCATATGAATACAGCCCACGACGACGATGAAGAAGATAACAAGCCTTTGTCTATGTGTCATGATATGAGCACTGAATTCTATGAAGGCAACATTATGGCCGCTCACAAACAGCTAATGGAGAGTAAGGCAACAGCTAAAAGAAACCGTATTAACGTTGCCTGTGTCCTGAATAACACTACCGCTATACCGTTCAAGTATTACCAGAGCAGATTCACCTGCTTCTACTGTTCCAAAGACTTCTTCGATCACGAAGACATGCGACAGCACACAATGATGGAACACCCCTTCTGTGATATTGAGAAAAAGTTCCCGAAAGTTCTAAAAGGGGTTAATATCTACGTCAAATTAGATGTCACTTCGCTGTCTTGTAGAATTTGCTATCAGCCTTTTGACAATTTGGATAACATCATCGATCATTTAATAACAGTTCATGAAGTTAAATATGATAAGAGCATCACGGGTATTATGCAACCGTTTAGGCTAGAGAAGTATAACATGGTCTGCCCTCTTTGCCACGAGGCTTTTAACTATTTTAATATCCTTCTAAAGCACATGAATCAAGAACATTCCGGTAAAAGCCATCTTTGCGCTCATTGCGGCTCTACTTTCGGTAACGAATCTATTCTAGCCTTGCATATATCGCGGTCGCATAGCCAAAACGTTTTCAAATGCAAAGACTGTGGTATTGAACAATCATCGCTACTGAAATTGAAAAGCCATCGCGCTAAAGTCCACGGGGAAAGAGAGGTCCGATGCAAGCTTTGCACCGAAAAGTTCCCTTCAGAATACGAGAAACAAAAACACCTTATCCAAGTACACAATATTGGGCACAAGTGTACTTACTGCGATCGGATGTTTGTCAAAAACTCGTTTATGAGAAATCATATACGCAGGACGCATATGAAAGAGAAAAAGGTACAATGCACCGTGTGCAATGAGAAATTCTTTGATAACTTCATGATGAGACTGCATATGGTAAAACATACTGGGGCAAGGGATTTTCATTGTGACGTTTGCGGCAAAAGCTTCTTCTGGAAGAAAAACCTGCGAGTGCATATGAATTCACACAACAAAAAAGCTAATCTTGCCGTGCCTATGTAAATAAAGTTCGTGTATTTATTAATAGCGAGAATGTTTATGTTGACGTAATATTTTATAATGTAAATAATTTTATACATCACAATGAAATGAAATGATTTTTTAGATCACAATGAAATTACAAGTCTGTATGACATCACATATACTTTTAAAATATAAGAATTATTAATATGATTTTATTCGTTTGATTGATCAATGCTGAAAATGAAAGTGGAAGGAAATTACGTGAATCGAAATGCGGGTAGTTTTAGATTGTTCGTACAATATTAATACACTGACGCGATACAAATTTGCTTTTCAGACTTGAAACGCGCGTCTGATGACCCCACAGCGGTGGTAAAAAGAAGAAATTTGGTAACACTATTCGCCAATACAAGTCTAGTACCAATTGAATTCAAAGGCAAACTCTTCTCGTGTTTCTATTGCGAAAACATTTTCGATGTTTACAACAAATTCTACAAACATACCAAATCACATAAAATCGTTCAAAAAGCTATAGACAGTGTTTCGCGCGATTTAACTATTGTTAACGTAGATATATCGACTATGAATTGCGAAATTTGCGAACAATCTTTCACGTCACTAGAAACTTTAATCGACCATTTAATAGAGCATAAAAAACCTTACGATAAAGACGCAGGTCTCGTTATAAAACAATATAATTTGTCTGAATGGAAATGTATCGATTGCGATACCAAATTCGATCAGTTGAAAGAACTCGTAAGTCACGCGCTCGAATGTAATTCTTCAGAAAACACGGTAGTCTGCAAAAACTGCGGCAAACAATTTCGTACTACCTGGCATTTGGCTCAGCATATAAACAAAGTACACGGCAAAGGATACCTTTGTATCAATTGTAAAATTAACTTCACAAACATAACCTTGCTGAGAGCTCATTGTAAAGAAGAGCTGAATAAAATCCCATGCGGACTTTGTCCTGAGATGTTTGCATCTCTTTGCTTGAAACAAAAACATACTAATTCGACTCACGGATCTGATATCGTCATTGAAGAGCTTAAAGAAAGCCTTTGTCAAACTGGTACACGTGAGCAGCCAAAAAGTACCGACAAGAAATACACTAAGGAACAGATAGTCGCTAAAAAGAATATCGCTGTAAAGAAACGACATAACATCGCTTGTATTCTAAACATGACCACTGCAATGCCGTTCAAATACTTTCGTAATAGATTCATCTGTTTCTTCTGCACAAAAGATTTTCTCGAACACGAAGAGTTGCGAGAGCATTATCATAATAAACACCCGTTTTATGATCAAAGTATTAAAGTCCCTAAAGCTTTAAAGGGAGTCGATATACACGTGAAATTGGATATCAAGATATTAACGTGTAGGTTATGTTCTGAAGCATTCACAGACTTACCCACTGTTATAGATCATTTAATAACCAAACACGATGCAAAATACGACAAATCTTTAGACGTATTTCAGCCGTTTGTGCTTGAAAAGTATAACATGTCGTGTCCCATATGCGGGGTATCCTACACGTATTTCACCAAAGTATTAGAACACATTAACGAAAACCATTCGGAAAAGAAACTGCTTTGCTCACATTGCGGCTCTTGCTACAGCAACGAGCTCCTTCTAAATTCGCACATGCAAAAGAATCACGTAGTAAGGGATTTTAAATGCAGCATCTGCGATTTAGAACTACCCTCGGCCGCTAAATTAAAAGTGCATCGAGCTAAAGAGCATGCTATTGACGAGTGCGTTTGCAAATATTGCTCTGAAAAATTCTCTAGCAGACGCGATCAGCTAAAACACCAAGCTTTAGTACACAGCGTAGGTTACAAATGCTCTTACTGCAACAGAATATTCACAAGCGACTACTTACTCAGAAATCACATTAGAAGAACACATATAAAAGAAAAAACAGTGGAGTGTACCTTATGCAATCAAAAGTTCTTCGACAATTTCAACCTGAAAATCCATATGGTGAAACATACGGGAGACAGAAACTATCATTGCGATTTATGTGGTAAAGGCTTCTTCTGGAAGAAAAACTTACGAGTGCACATGGCATCCCATAACAAAAAGGGAAACGTTGACTTTAGACTTCAATAAAACTTTTAATTTTATATTAAAAATGTTGTAGTCGAATGTGGCGCGGTGCAAAAATTTTTACAAACCAGTCCCGTTTATTTTCAGATGAAAATCCGGATCAGAAATTCAGCGCTAATAGAGTGAGGAGGAGAAATCTGCAAATATTGTTCAACAACACAACGATGATACCGTTTAAATGGCGGGGGAAATATATGTGTTTTTACTGTGGGGAAGATGTCCCAGATTACGACGATCTGAGAAAACATACGCGCGCTCATGGAGAGTGTACTGATAAAGATCGAGCTATAAGACTGGTTAAAGCGCGTGATGCAGAAGTCAAAATTGATGTTTCTGATATAACTTGCGATCTGTGTGAAGAGATCTTCCCGGATTTTGACGAAATCGTTAGTCATCTGATCTTTAAACATCGACTACCGTATAACAGGAAAGTGGAGTTGTCAATAGTGCCGTATAGACTGCGGGATCTCAAGTGCTTGCAATGCGAGGAACAGTTTAAGCACTTTAGCAAACTCATAGTACACGTAAACACCGACCATCCGAGTAACTGTTTCCTGTGCCATAAATGCAACAGCAAATTCAATAAGAAGAGAGATTTAGATTCTCATTTGCGGGTCTATCACAAAAACGAGTACACGTGCAACAAATGTTCAGTTAGTTTTGATTCGATGT
Source organism: Emmelina monodactyla (assembly GCA_916618145.1). NCBI lineage: Eukaryota > Metazoa > Arthropoda > Insecta > Lepidoptera > Pterophoridae > Emmelina > Emmelina monodactyla. The sequence goes on from OU745296.1 coordinate 3,971,361, forward strand.
CGGAATTGCAAACGCATAAAGCGAACGCCCACACTTCAGTCTGCAATATTTGTTTCCTTCCTTTCTCTTCGTCTAGTATACGTTTGCGACATATGAAAGAACAACACGGCGATGCACAGCAGTGTGGCTTCTGTAAAAAAATACTTAACACTAAACAAGGGTTCTTACGCCACGCGACAAAATGCGAAGCTAGCAGCTACCCGGTAGAGGAAATTATGACTGTTGACGATACTAAGAAAACATCGGTCAAACAAGTTAGGAATAACATTGCGTGCGTTCTAAATATGTCTACGGCCATACCGTTTAAACACTTTATGAATAGGTTCAGGTGTTTTTATTGTCCGAAAGATTTTACAGAATGCTCAGATTTAAAACAGCATACGGTTGTCGAACACCCACTATGCGATACGAAAATTAAATCTATGCGTTTACGTAATCGGGAAGAGTCTTACATCAAAATAGACATTTCAACTCTCTCGTGTAAGCTTTGCTATGAATCTATGCCCAATTTAGACACGTTAATCGATCATTTGATCACAGAACATAAAGCTAGGTATGACAAAATCGTAGAAACAAATCTCCAACCGTATAAATTGATTAAGGATCATTACAGTTGTCCTGACTGCGGTGAGACTTATAGATATTTTAGCATATTGTTGAAGCATATTAGTCGAACGCATACAAACAATAGAAACGTGTGTGTGTATTGTGGCACCTTATTTCGAACGGATGCTAATTTACGTGCTCATATATCCCGCACTCACAAAGCGGCTGCATACAAATGTTTGTACTGCGACATGGAGTTTGTCCAAAAAAACGACTTACGACTTCACATGGGCAAAATCCATGGCAAAAATTTCGCTCAATGTAACCAGTGTTCGGAGAAATTTAAGTCTCAATACGCCATGCAACGCCACATGATCAACGTACACAACATAGGCCATAAATGTAATTATTGTGGGAAGTTATTCACTAAGAACTCGTTCATGGTAAACCACGTTAGACGAACGCATCTAAAGGAGAAAAACGTCGAATGCGCCGTTTGCTACGAACGCTTTTTCGACATCCAACGGCTCAAAATGCACATGGTAAAACACATAGGAGAGAGGAACTTCCATTGCGATATTTGCGGGAAAAAGTTCCTTTGGAAAAAGAATCTTCGAGGGCATATGTCCTCGCATATAAAACATTCGACGCAAGCGCAACTCCCGCCTCAGACTCTGCCACCAATGTTACCATAGTTGTGAAGATTTAATTAAGAAACTACAGGCGGAATCAATTTGCTTTCAGATCAAGAACCAATCAGAGAGGCGGGAACAACAGTACGGAGGCGGAAAAATCTTGAGATACTTTTCAACAATACAACAATCATGCCTTTTAAATGGCGCGGACGGTACTTGTGTTTCTATTGCGGCAAAAACTATACGGAGTACGAGGATTTCAAAAAACATACGCAATCTCACGGACCGTGCACTGCGAAAGATCAAGCTTTCAAATTGATTAAAGGCAGTTATTTAGAAGTCAAAATCGATGTGTCGGAAATCGTTTGTGAGATTTGCACCGAACCCTTTCAACTCTTAGAAGAAGTTATCGATCATTTGATCGGAAAGCATTTGCTAGAGTACGACAAAAGTGCCGAGCTGCCGTATCAGCCGTATCGCTTAGCAGATTTTAAATGTTTGTACTGTGTTGAAGAATTCGCGTATTTCGGATATCTGATCAACCACGTTAACACTATGCATCCTCAGAATAGTTATATATGCGACGAGTGCGGTGTTAGTTTTAATAAGAAACGGGATTTGGCCGTACATTTGAGAAACACACATCGCGAAGGGGGTTACCCCTGCGACCAATGTGATAAAAACTTTGAAACTAAATACTTATTGAAATCTCACGCAGCCAATTACCACATGCGAAAATGTAAACTCTGCAGTCAATACTTTGTTTCGTTTAGTCTTTTACAAAAACATATGCAATACGAACATCCTAATACAGAAAATATGCAATGCACTTACTGCCTCAAGGAGTTGAATACTCAACAAGGCTTAAAACAGCATATTAGTAAATGTAAAGCGAAAATCGTAGCTGAAGGCGTATCTCACAACCAAGTCAGGTTTTCAGAAGAGAGTCTTCTAGAGCCGAGGAAAAAGAAAAACGTCACGCAAATACGCAAAAACATTCAATGTGTGCTAAACATGTCGAACGCAATACCATTTAAATTCTTTTCAAAATTCTCCTGCTTTTATTGCTCGAAAAAGTTTGAGGATTTCGAAGAAGTGAAACTGCATACGTCGACTGAACATCCCATTTGCGATACTAAGTGTAAAAGCATGATGAAATGTAAAGGGGAGCGGACGTCTGTGAAAATTGATATTGCCAATCTTATATGCAAGGTTTGCTGTCAACCAGCCAATAATTTAGAAGAGCTGATAGACCATTTGAATACAAAACATAAAGCGGGTTACGATACCTCTGTCACTGGTTGCCTCGACGCCTACAGAATAATCAAAGACAATATAGCTTGCCCAGTCTGTGGACAAATCTTCAGATACTTTGGCATACTTCTAAGACATTTAAACTCCGAACACAACGACAATAACCGAATCTGCGACTTCTGCGGACGCAGTTTCAAAAGCGTTGCCAATTTAAGCGTTCATATTTCATACGCGCACCGAGGATCGTGCGATTGTGAGATCTGCGGTGCCAAATTCAAAAACCAATGGTGCTTAGCTCGACACCGCGCTAAATCGCACGACGCTAAAGAATTCAAGTGTTCCAAATGCTCGGAGCTGTTCGAAAGCTACTATCAGAAGCAGAAACACTTGATCAAAACACACGGCATAGGCCACAAGTGCACTTACTGCGGGAAACTGTTCACTAGGAACTCTTTTATGAAGGATCACATTCGAAGGACGCATTTGAAAGAGAAGAATGTAGTATGTTCAGTGTGCAATGATAAGTTCTTTGACAATCATCTGTTGAAGATGCATATGGTCAAGCATAAGGGCGAGAGGAAATTCAGTTGTAGCGTTTGTGGGAAAGCCTTTTTGAGAAGGAGCAATCTCAGTTCGCATATGGAGATGCATAAGAAATACGGGCACGTGTCACAGCAAATTTTAATATAGATCTTATTTGAAACGCATAAGCACTTAAATAGCGTGAATGGTGTGTTTTTTATCAGTTACGATCGCTGTTACATACGGCAAAGGTTTAAAATGCCTTTTTTAGTAAGGAAGTAGGTATGCGAAAAACGGTCGTGCAATGTTGGCCAAGGCTGAATAATAATCACAAAGCGTTTTGACAAGTTAATATACAATTACGTCAAAATGACAGCGTCAAACTTAACTAGGAACGTTTTTAATATTAAGGAACCACGTGGATTGTATCTAATAGTGGCTATTTGTTTCTGAAAACGTGTCTACGGATATCTCTCTAAAGTGATTTTGTATAAAACAATAATGAGTAGGAGTAGGCTAAGGTTGGCCTTAACGTACTTATATTTCGAGTCCGCCTTAACTTTTCTATGATATTTTGCGAGGAACAAAATCTAAATTGGTATTATATGTTTTTTTTTACCTACGAATAATTTTATCTGTAAAAAAGTATCTCCTATATATTTGTGTCACGACTGATTTCTTCAACGATTTTTAAAACTTATAAGATTTACGCGATCATAACTTGAAATTAAACCCATTTTAAACTTTTATCACGCATTTATTCCTTTTTATTTTATTTACCGACGTTTGCTGTTTGTCACGGGTAGGCTGTTACGTTTGATGTCTACATAGAGTAGACTTTTTTCGGCTTCAGCGCCATCTGTTTCTTAATTTTCTTGCATAGTTTCCCTGTTAAACACTTAATAAAAAACGCGTGATCTATTAAAATGAGTTTAATTACAAGTGTATATAGTTGTAATTTCAATAAAATATTCGCGAGATTAGAACATTTAACCGAGAAATTTTAACGGTTTTTTTGTGAAACCATTATAAAGATGTTGTTCGTAGAGTAATTGTTTAATATGAAGTCTATACATCACTTGATCTAGACCTTTCTGGAATTAATGATTCGAAATTGTGATCTCTTATATTTACTCTTAGTTTTAGCTAAAATGTAATATGCTTCAGAATAGATTTCTCATATATTTGTAAATATATTAATAAGTGTAAAGCATTTTTTATTTTGGAAAATGTGAAATCATTTCTTTTATATACAGTTTTTATTCACAATATACAGTTGTATAACTTAGTACATACCTACTTTCTGAATAAACGTATAAAATAATGTAATAACTTTAAATTCATAGAATGAAAAATTGAAAAACATTCGTTTCACCATTGTACCTTTCACTTCAATGAATTGTCACAAATTTAAAAAAATCTATCAAAATATACAAAAAAAAAGATTTGAATTTGTAAAGAAATGTAAAATGATGCCATGATATAGAGTTTTAACACTAATATTTATAAATACATAAATTCGTATACTCTTAAAACATTTATTTGTATTCAAATTTACTTTTATATTAGAATTATGATATTGAAAATATAACGACTTCAAACAATTTTAACTCTTTTCTTTATAAAACTTTTCTAAAGACATGTCGAATTCAAAGAAAGATATTAAAAAAGTGTCACCACTTATAACAAAGACTAACAAGAAAAAAACAACTAAAGAAGAAAACTAAAGAAAAAACTAAAAGTGCGATTGGTTTCTTTCCAGGTTCAAAAAATAGTTCAGAAGAGGACACGAATAAAAATATGGCTGTGGCCAAAAAACTCGAAATGAAACGACGCAACATTGAATACGTTCTTAACTATTCTAACGCTACACCATTTATGTGGTACAAGGGCAAATATAGATGCTTTTACTGTACTGAACCTATGAAAAACCCTGAGGCACTCAAAATACATACAGCTGAAACACACCAATGCGTTAACACAGATATTGTTTCTGATCGCATTAAAAATAATCGAAACAAAGATGCAGCAGTAAAAATAGACATAACTAATCTTATGTGCAACGTTTGTGACACTTCAATAACCAATTTAGAACAGTTTATACACCATCTTATCATAGCTCATGATTGCGAGTATGATGTTAATGTAACAAATTGTCTATTACCATTCCGACTTGACAAAGACAACCCGAGCTGCGCGACTTGCAACTTGAAATTCGTCTTCTTCGACTATTTGCTTAGACACGCGAACAAACATCACCTATCGCACGATTATATCTGTGATATCTGCGGAACTAGCTTCCAAGGGGAAAACCATATGAAAATGCATCATAGATACTATCATAGGAAAGGCGGTTATCAATGCGAGTATTGTGATATAACATTCACGACGCTATCCAAAAAGCAACAGCACGAGAAGAATGTGCATTTGATCAATCTTAACACTTGTCCACACTGCCCTGAAATGTTCAAATCTCCATACTTCAAAAAACTACATCTTGCAAACGTTCATGGTATTGAAGAGATGAAATTCGAGTGTAAATACTGCTCGAAAATCTACCCGCAGGAGAGTATTATGTCCAGGCATATGCGTAGAGTGCATTTGCGGGAAAAAAACGTCGAATGCACAGTCTGCGCCGATAGATTCTTTAGCGCTTACGACCTGAAACTCCATATGGCTAAACACAATGGAGAGAAGCGATTCGTTTGCGCCGTTTGTGGTAAAAAGTTTACGAAGAGCAGCAATCTTAAGACACATATGAATTCGCATGTTGATAAGAATTACGGGTTGATAGAAGTGGAATTGGTTGACGATGACTTTGCCGCTAGCGTTTCTAAACAAAATATCATGTTGATACCTGTTGATAATATTATATCTGATGTTGAATAAACAGTTAACTATAGGTACTTTTAAGCTACAACTAACAAACAATTTGTTGAATTTTAAACAAAAATATAGTCCAAAATATACCTAGCTACAATTACTTTACTAAAAGAAAGTATATGAAAATGTTTTAGTAGAAATATCTTTTCAGGAATACAGTTGAGAAAACCAATCGGAGCGGAGAGAAAGCTTTTTAATATCAGGCGAAATATACTTCTTCTGCTGCATTATGGAAATGTGATACCCTTCAAAAACGTTAATGATGTCATTTATTGTTTCTACTGTAAACGGAAATCGCAGAATCGAGAAACCTTATGGGATCATACTAATAGAGCTCATAATACAATAGATCTTTATGTCTTCCTCTGTAATAATATCACGGCAAAACATTTACCAATCAAAGTAGATGTGTCTCTTATCGGTTGTAAAATTTGCGATATCACTCTTGAAAATTTAGATGACCTTGTAGTACATATCAATGAGGTTCACGAAGAAAATTACGATACAACGACCAAAGTTTGCGCTTTTCCTTTCAATTTAGACCAAAATGACGTCAAATGCTCAATTTGTGGAGAAGAATATGGAAGTCTACACACACTGACTGCACATATGAATAATGAACATCTTACCCAAATGTTTATTTGTTCAGTATGCGGTAAAAGTATCAGTGATAAAATCAGACTGACTCAACATATGAAATTACATAATGCCCAGAAATGTAAAATTTGTAACGTCACCTTTGAGAATACAACAAAATATCAACTGCACGTTAAAAAGGTTCATTACAATAAAAAGGTGTCATGTGATTTGTGTGAAGAAACTTTTGAAAATAGATACAAATTAACGGTTCATCTAGGTAAAGTTCACAGTGTAGCAAAACACTGCCCAAAATGCCCTTACTGCTCTAAAGTATGCTACACAAAAACAACCCTAAGAATCCACATAAATTATTACCATTCCGAAAGAAAATATAAATGCGATTACTGTGAATATACATCGCCGATTAAATATAGAATTACTATGCACAATCGAAAGCATTTCGCTGATAAAATGTATTTGTGTTCAGTATGTGATAAACGGTATAAAAAGGCAGAGAGTCTTAGAGGTCATATTAAAAGCCATACTGGGAAAATTGGTGTTCTTTGTAGACGATGTAAGCAAGGATTTGTTGATAAAGAGGCATTGGATAGTCACATGATGGAAATTCACTTTGGAGCACCGCCTCAAGTCGATATAAACGAACAGATTGAGTTAAATGATGTAGAAGCCACAGATTGAACAAGATTTTAAAGACAGATGGATATCGACGTATATTTTTTTTGAATCCACTTGATTTTTGGATGTTAATGACCACCTAAAAGCTAGAATAACGTTCGGTGATGTATGAGGAACGTAGGACATATTACAGATGTAACTTTCCAAAAATAATATTTCTTTGCAATTTTGTTCCGCATTTTACTGAAGATGATGATGACGAAAATCTCTCATTGACGTCAAAATATGCGAAAATATTTTTAACACGCAAATGAAATGTTTGACCAAGTAATTGGTAATGATTTCGATCCAAAAATGGATCATGTTAATGTTATATTAAATGTGTCTTGCAAATATGTTAAACCATCTGATTGAGAAACGCATTGTATTAGTTGTCTAAAAGATACAAAAACTGGTCCGTCATTAGTGTTATAATAAAAGTCTATATATGTTATATTGAAGTTTCCTTTGCGTATCGTGTTTGTAAAAAAAGCACTTCAGAACAAAAAAGTAGGGGCTTAAAAGATCACCTTGCACAATCCCTCTATGAAATAAATATATCATTAAAATAACAGTAAATAATGGAGTAAATGAGATCACCAAATAGATTTAAGAGTACTGTTTCAGTTCCTCACCTTCTAGCTATCCCTAAAACCATTTGAAATTGAAATAACAAGAATAGGGAATAATTTGTTAGCTGAGTGATTTTCAATGAGTCACCTGCAGTGCTAAGTACAACACATTTAAGTTATTATTTAACCATATAAAAACAGAACACAGACACTCTTCCAGTATAAAATAAATATTGTGAAAAATGTGGCAAGAGATTTACAACTACCTATTTATCGCTTAATTAAGACATCATATTAAATGCGTTCATGTAAACTGGCAATATTTATGTAAAGTGTGTAGGCAAGAGTTCGAAACACCTTCAAAATTGCAATTGCATCAGAAGAGTGTGCATAGCCTAGTGAAAGATTACAAGTGTTACGTTTGTGGTTCAATAGCCGTAACAAAATATTGAAACATATAGCTGACGAACGTGTAATCGCGAGAAAATCAAATGTCTCCATTCATTGTTCAAAAACATTTCATAACTGCAGACTAATGACTGCTCATTTAAGAGAATCTCATTGAAAGGAACGAAAATACGTTTGTCATATACCTATATGGCTTTAAAGCATTTTATGCCAGACGACTCAATAACTACATGTTCATTCATGAAACTAACGCAATCGATAGAAAGAAGATGCCCTGTCATGAGGGTAGTGAAAAGTTTAAAAAATAAGTACAAATTGACTCATAAAATAGCTGAACACTGTTTCAAATGCTCTCAGTGTTCTAAGGTTTGCTATTCGAAAGTGTATCTTAAAGCGCATTTAGCCTACTTCCATTCAGATAAGAAATACAAATGTGATCTCTGTGAATATACCTACATCTCCACAAAAATATAAAATTACTGTACACAAATGAAAGCAAGGCATACAAAAGATGTATTCGTGTTCCCTTTGTGCAGTACGTTACGCGAATGCTGCATACCTATTTAAAGAAACATATAAAAACGCATTGCGGTGAAATAGGACTTACCTGCAAAAAAAGTAAACGATGATTTAAAGATCCAGATGCAAAAAACCGACATCTATTAGGTACTCATTCAGGGAACCATCCAGAATTAGAAACTAATAAAAAGTTTGATATTTTGCTTTTCGGTTACCTTCTGACTGCCTTATACATTTAGATTCAAAGGTTGTTTTCCTTTCAGGATTAACTAGAGGTGGTCAGAAGGCAACGAAAAGAAAAAGCAAAGAATCAGACTTCAGCGATGATGACGACACGCCAATCAACAAGATTGTAGCCCGCAAGCCTGTTAAGGTGGATAAAAACGAAATAATGCGACAAAATGTCATCGAAGTCCTCACAAAGACTACAGTCATGCCTTTCCGATGGCTAAAAAGCTCATACAGATGCTTCTACTGTTACGATATATTTCAAGAAGCGTCTCTTCTTAAAGCACATCAGGAAAATCATGTAGGTGATGAAATTAAAGTGCAAGCAATGAGCAACTACTGGGAGCCTGTAGTCTACGTAGATGTTACTAATATGTCATGCAAAATATGCACAGATCAAGTTGACGATCTCTACACTATGATAGACCATCTTATCCAAAAACACGATGTCGTTTTCAACAAAGACATTGGTATTTGCCTTCTCGCTTTCAAACTCGACGATTTCGTCCTGCACTGTCTCGCTTGCAATGCAAAATTCAACACTTTTGGACCCTTGCTTCAGCACACAAATAAAGACCACAAAGGTACGTCAGGGATACTCTGCGAGGTCTGCGGACAAAATTTCAAAGATGCGTTGCTTCTGAAACTTCACGTGAAGGCAGCACACGAGAACACAGTGTATTTGTGTCCTGAGTGTGGTCAAAAGTTCGACACGCCGTCCAAATTGCGGACTCATCAGAAAAACGCTCACGATATGGATAAGGACTATAAATGTTTGGTCTGCACGCTTCGGTTTAACAGTCATTACAAACGATCAAGGCATATGGCTGCTTCCCACGGTAACCGTCAAGAGGTCAAATGCCTGCATTGTCCACGAACATTCGTCTTCAGAAGTATGATGCTCACTCATTTAAGAGAAGCTCATTTAAAAGAAAGAAACCACGTTTGCGGTGTTTGCGGTTGGAAGGCGTTCAACACCAATCGTTTAAAGAATCATATGTACAAACACAGCGGCGAGAAAAGTTTCAAATGTGATGGGTGTGATAAAGCATTTACAACTAAGAAAATTATGAAAGCGCATTTTGCTCGAATGCATAAGACTGTGCAACCGCAAGAGGCAATGAGCATGCCTTATGTACCAATGAACTACAACGCACAATGAACTGTAAACTGGTAAGGTTAACTAAGAAAAATACTTCATTTTCAATCAATTGTTTGTTAAATGCATTGATGATTTACTTTAAACAAACTAGTCAATAGTTTTAACAGTGCCAGTAAGGGCAAGTCTGATATTCATTAGTTAAGTCTCCTAAGCAATATATACCTTGCCTGAATTATTTAATTTAATAATGTCAGAAAGTGTACTTTACACCCATAGAACTGAGGCTGGTATATGCGCATAGTAGGTTACGTATTAAAATTGTATAAAAAGATCAAATTATGTAGTTGATGCAGCTCCGTATCTTAAGTTAATATTTAGGCAGCTAAGTACCTTCCTAATTAATTAAATTTATATTATTTTGTTCAGTTTTTGTATAACTTATGAAGTACTGAATAAATATTTCAAACTAACTGGGTTTTTTTGTCACGATATTTTTAGCATTAGTTTTTAACCGCTTCTTTCATAAAGTCAGTAAATGACATTTCAAAAGTTAGAGGCGAATTGAGTTACGATTGTAGCTTTTATTTATTGACAGAAATGTTTTTATCATCATATTGCCATTTACGTGAAAAATAAAGTATCCTATGCCCTTGGATTGTAGAGAAAAAACTGATTTTAATTAAACGAAACACTAACACGGGAAAACCCAAGCCTAGTGAAGGTGACAGACAATGTTTTCTTTGATTTCAGACACCACGAAACTAGATAGCAAAAAGATATCCGAAATGATGGAAAAGCAAGAGCTACTGCAGTTAATGACTATAATTCTTGAAAACTCGACTGTGATGCCTTTCAGATGGTTTGGAAACAAGTATCTTTGTTTCTTTTGTTGCTGCAGTTTCACTGAGCCTCAAGACTTGAAAGCACATACCAAAAGCGAACACAGCTGTCCAAGACTAAAGAATATCCTAAAATTCCTAGTCAGCAAAGGTAAAATTAAGTTCGATATATCAGAGATGACTTGCAAGAACTGTCCCAAACCAATCACAGATTTGAAACACTTGATAGATCACATAACAGAGCATCATGATGTGGTCTGTGAGAACCCAAAGTTGCTGGAACAACTTCTGTGCTACAATTTAAACAATCTAAAGTGCCTGGACTGTGGAGAACAATTCTTCTTTTTTGGCACACTTCTGAGACACGGAACAAAGTATCATCCAAGACCTGGTCCTTATCTTTGCGAATTTTGTGGCCTTGGATTCCAATCGATCAGTGCTGTTACCTGCCATAAATTCTCCAACCATGCCACATCTCAGAGAACGGTCTGTTCTACTTGTAAAGAGTCGTTTTTCACTGAGCACCAACTAAAGAAACATGTACTCAAAGTCCACAGACCAGAGAGATTAAAGTGTCCGAAATGTGCGGAGATATTTGAGACTACATACTTCTTGAAACGTCACATGATTCAGCATCATGAACTAATGGCTTCTGTGTTTAACTGTGACACTTGCGAGAAGTCTTTCTTATGGAAAAGCAAACTGATGCAGCATATCAAACGCGTCCATTTAAAAGAGAAATCGTTCTCGTGCGAGGTTTGTGGTTTCCGTGGTTTCAACACAGACGAGGTAAAGCGTCATATGGTATGCCACGATGATTCGCGGCCTCACAAATGTGAATATTGCAACAAAGCCTTCCAAAGGAAGAAGACTTTAAAACTGCATGTTCGAATTCACACGAATGATAAGCGGTATGCATGTGAAGAGTGCGGCAAAGCTTTTATTCAAGTCAGTAGTCTGAAGCTACATTTGAGGGTACATCATCCGATTAACGCAGTGTCTGAGTAGGTTTTTAGGTTTTAAGTACTCTAAATACATAAAGTTAACGGTGTATTGATTTTTATTTCCCTACCGTAAACTGTAGGTACTTTACAAGAACGTCAACTAAAGTATCCTGCTTTGCTAATTGACGGTGGCGCTCTTATAAGTCTTCGACAAATTTGATGCTGGTGAGTGATAGAAGGAGCTCTATGGATAGAAAAATACCTGCTTAAGTAAGTATTGGTAAAACTGAGCTTGATAGTCTTTGTTAAGCAAACTCTTTGGATAGTTTGGAAAGAAAGTAGGCATACATCGTGAACGTCATTTTCTTCTTCTTAAAGTAAGTGTTCTTAATATGTGTCTATAATAGTAATACCTACTCAATTCGAAAACTGTGGTTAAACTAAGACCTGCAAGGTTGTCCCGTAAGAAAAACTTACTTCATTTCATTATTTTAATAAAGTTTTAAGTGAAGATGATAGATTTTTTCTTACAGTAGGTACCTACACACACAGTCCTGAAATAATTTGGTACCTACTTTTACCGCGGGATAAACACATTTCCATTGGAAACTTGGGCAGTTAGTAAATGATAATTAAAACACAAAGTGATAAATTACATTATTTATTTACATTAGGTACAAAATATACACACAAGATTGACTAGACGTTTGACAACGAGTATACAGTGTTTTTACTTTTACGACATGTTATATTTCATTATTGCTGTGAAAAGTCGTCTTTACCTACCTCTATATTCATAAATTATACACTTATTGATATAAAAGGGACTGTAATGGTGTAAGAGCTAGTCTATTTTCAAAATAGATGGGAAATTTCAGAATTTTAGTCATAAATTCAATTTGAATCACTCAAGTCGCGTTTAAAATACAACTAGCGCAATCTATAGTGAACTACAGGCAACAAAATTTTCCGTAAACTCCCAGTTGGATAGATGCATAAATCACTCAAAATTGTCATTCAAAGATAGAAGCCATTATCGCTTCTCGGCCTTTTGGCTAAGATCAAAGTGTAGTATAGAAGCCATTGAAATTGAATTGGTTTACATGCTGACATTGGAACATGTGGTCTCTATTAGTTATTATAGAATAACCATAGATTTAGAATAGGTCTTCGCGCGTTCAAATTAAATGGAGCACTATCTGCAAGCAATAACTCCAAAATTGTAAGAAACACGCTTCTGACGAGACCATGCTATGTTCACGAAGTACACCTTCAATTGGTTTTTATCAGACAACACAATATATTGCAAAAGTTTTAATTCTCTAGGCTTTGTACCAGAGATGTTATGGAGCTCCGTAACAGTAACCGAAATTATCGGATATCAGATATAAAAAAATATCCGTATCCGTAACCGAATCCGAAATATAAGTTTCGGATAGTATCGGATAGGGATGGAGCCTATTTGAGTCAAATCATGTCAAGATGTTTTGCCGCGCGGTGGATGAAAAAGGAATTAAGATTCCTCCAAAATCTAATATCCGAAATTATTTCGTATCCGTATCCCTATCCGGTATAATAATAATTCCAATATCCGTATCCGAAATTATATATCCATAACATCCCTGCTTTGTACCTACTCGTATCTTAAGTTAAGTATGTACGTTAGCTCCGACTAGGTAAAGCGCGGAGATCTAGTAATAATTAGCCTCATTATTTCGTCTTTGTCTCCTCTACATTAAATAAATTACAATAATCCGGTTTGTTTATATCTGCGAAGTTTATTTTAACTTGTTATCTGTCAAATAAAAATCAAAAGATTTTGCAATAAGGGAAAAAATACTTGTATGCTAATTGCCCATATTAAACTTGAGCGGGTCACTAACTTATCATATTTCTTACTTAAACAACCTTTTACCACATAGTTTTTTCAATCATACATATACAATATGCAAGTATAATTAGAAAATATGTCCCTAAACAAAATATCACATTATTTAATGTTTTTTCAATATGACTTCTTATTCCTTTGCGGTAATATGGAATCTTTGGCGAAATTGAAAAACGACAGAAGACTGTAACGTTTCGCTTTTCTAGACAAATAGTCTGTCACTACGTTGTTGTCACCTAGGGGAGAAAAAAAAACATTATTATTATGAACATTATCACAATGACAATTATCATTATGAACATTATCACTATGACAATTATCATTATGAACATTATCATTACATAGTATTTATGAAGTGTTGTTAACTTCTAAACTACACAACGGATTTTAATATTGTTTTCACAATTTCTTAATATTTTTTTTTATGTTTCGTGACAAAGTAACTAAATATTGTACCTACACTTGACAAACAAACGATTATTAGTATAACCCCAATTAACACCATGTTACATAATTTCAGATTAAGCACACTATCTCTAATTTCTTACCTAAAAGAGGTTGTTTCTCCCCTGTGGTAGGTAATATGTAGTCATTTGCCGACAGCGAGACGAACAAAGCCGCAGGCACTACCCATAGGCAGAGCGTGAAGTATGCTAGAACCTACAGAACGAAATATATTTTAATTAATATATCTTGCTTGTATTATGAATGCGAAAGTTTGTGAGTATACACATATATTATTGAGACAATTCTGAGGCGTCAATGACTAGGATTTTAACTTTTAATGCTCCTGACACAGGGTGAACCTTTTATTAAAAATAATAATCATAAATCTTCAGTCAACCACACCAACTAAGTAGTCCTTAAGTAAGTGCAGTAAAACACAGTGCCTAGCCCACGTAGGAGAACGTAGTTACACCTATACACAAGCCAATCTTAAAGTCTATTTCACAAAATTGGCCTAAACCGAGAATCGAAACTGGGACCCATAAAACACGTACTTGTAAGAGAATGTAACGGAATCATAAGTAATAGAAACTAAGTTGATAAGAATATGTGAATTGTTCAAGCACCCACAGTTTTCTCTCACAACTTTTCTGATTGCTCTATGTAACGAAAATATTCTATCACTACGTACCTCTGAAAAGTTATAATACACGGTCCCAAAGTACTGGAAAGCGAAATAGTGGTGCACCACCAGATTGATGACAGCGGCCGCAAACGTCAAACTTGACACTTTGACAGATGGGAAGTCTTTCAGGAGTATGCCATGCAACGCCTGCTGGATCAGGCCAAGGATGTTCAGCAGTTTTGGGATGTCTTCAAAGATTATTAAACCTATGTGGATGGCTGTTGTAACCTGGAGGAAGTGGATGAATGTTAAGTATTTTTTATTAAAATATACTTAAATGCAAGTATGGTAAGTAAAAAAAATATGGTAAGCATTTTGTTTGTTTTAATGAAAATTTTAAATTGAAAAATTAACACATCATTACTAATTGTAGGTGTATTATTATGATGGATAAAAAAAAATGTAGCAATTTCAAGCTAAAAGGCTACTTGTTCTTTACTTTTACAATTTCATAAATAATAATTAGGTACCCGTATAATTATCTTGCTAGTCAAATAAGTTGACTTTGTTGAGATTAAGGGCCTTAACTTAAAAAGTATATGTGCCTTATGTTTATTAAAACAAATATTGATAATAAATGTGTCTACCAAACAAAATAATTTGAATTATTATAAATGTTTCTGTTAGTGCTCAAACAGTTAAAATTATAAAAGTCTTTCTTAAATCTTATTCACCCAAATATATTTACTTAATTATTTATAAAGATTTAAAAGATAACATAAAAGTGTGTGAACAAAAAATGTTTTTTGTGACACTTTTGATCTATCCAACCATAAGGCATCATATCTATTTGATTTTGATTTGAAAACAAGCGAATACTTACTATAATCATCCAAGAAATATAATATTTAGATGTAACAGTGTATTCCTCTACTAGCTCTGCAAGATAATATAGTCCAGCAGCTGAAAATGAAACAGTAGGTATTTTTAAAATTATTGCTGGCCACTTGTACTCATAGTGTAAAATATTACTGTTTTAATTTTTGTTGTTCTTAACTGATATGCCTACATAGGAATATTTATTCGCAATAAGCATTTAGCATACCTACGTACTTTTGAAAAAAAAAATAGATTTCTAAAGTGAATAGGTATTTAGAACATACACATAATTTCATAGATTTCTGACTGTATCCAAGATTTAAAGTGTTGACAAATGTTAATTACTAATTTGTTTTCTTGCCAAGATAAGAATAAACGGTTAGTTAATAATATACACAATAGAAAAAAAACAATAACAATAAATGTATTTTACCTATAGCCAGTGTTATGAAAACTGCTTGAACTATGAGAGACAAGATGCTAAGTATATAGAAGAAAAACATTGTTTTTGTTTTAAAACTACTATATGTTTACAAAAATATAATTAAATTGCGCCGATATTCTTGCTATTCTGACGCGCAAATTTAAGGTTAGTTTGCATGTCAAAGTAATGTCTGTCAATGTCTTTGTCATATCTACGTTGTGGTCCGTTAATAGAATACAATAAAAACGTTGGTAAGCGTCCATTCGTAGTGCGTAAATGATTTCAGTACTCACAAACGTGAGCACTTAATTTTTTTTTTTTTTTTTTTTTTTTTATATTAATAGGGGGCAAACGAGCATGCGGGTCACCTGGTGGTAAATGATCACCGCCGCCCATGATTACCCGCAACACTGTGGGTGTTGGGGGTGTGTTGCCGACCTTTGTAGTGGGAATATACTCTCGACTTGAAGAGCCCCATGTTGTATGTAGCCGGGAATACCGCTGCAGGTAGTTCATTCCACATCTGCGTAGTGCGTGGCAGAAAATTCCGCCCGAAACGGACGGTGGTGGAGCGCCAGCTATCCAGGTGGTGGGGATGGAATTTCAATCTGTGGCGGGAGGTGCGGTGGTGGAATTGTGCAGCTGGTATAAGGTCGAATAATTCTTCAGAACACTCCCCATTGTATAGACGATACAGAACGCAAAGAGATGATATATCTCTTCGCAGGGCCAAAGAATCAAGGCGATCAGAAAGAGCTCGGTTGCCGGCAAATCAAGCCGCTCTACGTTGTACTCGTATCTTGTCAAATGGAAGAAGTAAGCATTGAGGTGCTCCTGCCCAGAGGTGAGAACAGTACTCAATATGGGGCCGCACCTGTGCCTTGTATAGTTGAAGGCGGTGGGCCGGTTTGAAGTACTGTCTCGCTCGGTTAAGCACTCCAAGCTTTTTAGAAGCCAATTTGGCTTTGTCTTCCAAGTGACTATGAAACTGAACGTCGCTCGATATGCCGACACCGAGGATTTCGATCATAGGCTTTATACAAAGAGGAGTGTTCTGAAATGTAGGGGCTAATACGAATGGGGTTTTTTTTAGTGGTGAACGCGCAAACTTGTGTTTTGAGGGGGTTAAATGTGACCAAGTTACCGCTACCCCACAAGGAGGCCAGGTCTAGAGAGGCCTCAACTTTTAACACAAGCTTGTTCCGGTTTTCGACAACCGACTCCTTGCTGAGATTGGCTTGGCCATGGTACAGTGCATCTCCGGTACTGTCATCCGCATAACAATGTACACCGCTGGTTTGCAGCATATCATTTATGTGCAAGATGAACAATGTAGGGGAGAGCACACAGCCTTGAGGAACACCGGCATTTACGGGCAGGGAGTCAGAGCATGCACCGTCGATTACAACCTTAATGCTCCGCCCAGTAAGAAAGCTGGTGATCCAGTTACACAATCTCTCGGGTAGTCCATATGATGGTAATTTGGCTAGAAGACATTTGTGCCAGACCCGATCAAAAGCCTTCGCTATGTCCAGACTAACTGCTAAGGCCTCACCTTTGCTCTCTACGGTCTCTGCCCAGCGATGGGTCAGATATAGTAAAAGATCACCAGTTGACCGTCCGTGACGGAAACCGTATTGGCGGTCGCTGATCAATTGGTGATCTTCGAGATATCGTAAGAGCTGAGTGTTAATCATACTCTCCATAACTTTGGAGAGTATAGAGGTGATTGCAATAGGCCGGTAGTTAGTTGGATCTGAGCGGTCGCCTTTTTTAGGGATCGGATGCACTAGTGCTGTCTTCCAGCAATTAGGGACTACGCCGGTGGAGTACAGGAGCCGAAAGAGCCGCGTCATGGGAGGAGCTAGCTCTTGAGCGCAGACCTTTAGTACAATTGCCGGGATGGTGTCAGGCCCGCTCGACTTATGGATATCCAGGGAAAGAAGAGCTCTACGTACGGTGCGTTGCAAGAACCGTATATCTGGCATAGAACTCTGACATCTCAGGATGTTCGGAGGTGTTTTTCCCTGGTCGTCCAAAGTCGAGTTGGATGCGAAAAGAAGGCCCAGAAGATCGGCTTTTTCTTTTGCAGTGTGGGCAAGCGAACCGTCATCCCTGCGCAATGGTGGAAAGGTCGACAGACAGAAGTTGCCTTGTACCGCTTTGGCTAATGACCAAAATGCACGAGACCCAGATGGGAAACGCACAAGTCTGTCGCCAATTATGCGGACGTACTCAGCTTTCGCCCTAGCAATGGCCCTTTTGCATGACCTGGAGGCAAGGTTGTACTTCTTTTTTAGCGATACGCTATTGGGATCTCCAGTTGTGTGAGCGCAAGCCCAAGCCCGGTAACATTGCTGCTTTTCAGCAGTGGCTGCCTGGCAGGATTTGTTAAACCAGGGCTGGGATCTGCCGCCGACGGGTATCACAGAACTAGGAATGTATAATTCCATACCCTGCAACACGACATCGGCAACCGATTGTGCACAATCGCTGGGATCCAATGAGAAGCAAACCTGTCTCCACGGGTAGGAAGCAAAGAAAGTACGCATTCCATCCCAATCTGCTGACTTGTAGTGCCAAACACGCCGACTTCCAGTAGATCTAGGACGGGAGGGGCAAGTGAGTGGCAGTTTTGTTCGTATCAGGCAGTGGTCCGACGACCCGAGAGGGGTATCGACCATCACCTGATAGTTATCGGGGTGTGAGGTCAGCAGAAGGTCCAGCAAAGAAGGTGTGTGGCCTTCAGCATCTGGGATTCGCGTGGGCGAAGTAATCAGTTGCTTAAAGTCATAAGCCAGGGCGAAGTCCCGAGCAGTTCTTCCCGCGTGGTCGGTTTTGTTAGAACCGAGCCAATCAGAGTGGTGGGCATTGAAGTCTCCCAACAAAATGATTTCGGCGGAAGGAAACTGCTCAAGAATGAGGTCTGTCGCTTGTTGGAGACGCTCAAAGAGTCGCTCCGTCTCATCGTCACCACTGTGTGACCTGTAGATACACGCATAGATGCGGGGGTGGTCGTCGCAGTCTACACGCAACCATAGAGTGGACAGGTCACGGGCTTCAAGATTCCCAAGGCGATGGTAACTAATATCCTCCCTAATGTGTACGCATACCCCGGCATGAGGCAAAAACCTATGCTCAAGCGTGTAGCCAGGGTAGGTGAGGTAGGATGATTCGGGTGGGGAGGATATTTGTGTCTCGGTTAAGAAGAGCATGGCCGGCTTTGCCGTCTCAAGGTGTTGATGGACGGCAGCTAGGTTGGAGTGGACCCCTCGAATGTTACAAAAATCCACTGATAACGTGGGAGGGGTCTTAGGCACGCTCTTGCTTCGTTTGCCCCGGGAAGTATGTCGCGGTATTGTGCCCACCCCAGAGTACGAAGGGCAGCCCGAGCTGGGGGGCTCGGGGAAGGATTCTCCTGCTCCAAGAGAGCAGGTACCTTCCTGGGGTACCAACTCTTTAAATGCCGCTGTCATACTTAGGGTGGGAAGGGGGAATGGGCACCGGAAACAGCACTCACCAGACGAAACGCAGGAACAATGTTCCTACTTCACGTTGGTCTTCTGTGCGTAAGTGGTACTTGCCGGTCGAGTCAGCCCAATTTACGCTATAGTCTATGTGACTACAGCTAAACTCTACCACTTTTACAGTCCATTTGGCACTACCCAGGGGTCACGTGTAGGGTAACTAGAGTCAGGAACCCCAAAAAAAGGGGTTCGCCTACGGACGCGGACAGTATTAACCCCCAAAAAAAAAAATCGGACTAAATTAATTTAGTCCGATAGTTAGTACGCACGTATGCTAAAACGTTTTGTCATAATGACTGCTGGTATAATATGGGTCGGTGAGATTGCTTATTTAAGATTTTCCGATAAATCTGCTTCGTATATTCACATATATGAATACAACAGAACTTGTCAGAAAGTTTAGATACTACTAGACAGTTCGTTATAGACTTAGACTTTGCTGCACTACCAATCTTTTATTTGCACTGCTAGCTGCATTAAGCGATGACGTCAGATTGCTTACAGACGTGCACACGTCGTATTGGGTTTTCTTTTAACCTTTAACACTAAAAACGATTCGCTGATATACGATGATACGGCCGTATGCACTCACCCTATTTTTGCATATGCATACAAAATCGGGCTGCTACACCATTTTTTAGATTAATCACGTAAACGGTAAGGGGAACATCCATAAGATCTGAAATCCAAAACGATGCTTCGAAAGGCAAAAAAAACGAGGATGGTATTGGTATAGTTTTTATATTATGATTTTTTTTTTATTAGAATAGAGAGGAATAGAGTTATATATTTTTGCAATCAAATTTTGTTCTGCTTTAAGAATAAATGGTAACCCATAAATTTGTTCTCATTGACATGTTACCTAACTACGGTCATGTGCTTTGTTCTTACTTGTCATTAAGCGGTGGAAATTGTTGTACTGGCCAATAGCATTAGTCTATTTTAAATGTCACTTTACGTCATAAAATTCATGAAGCCTAGAACAATCTTTAAAGAATATTCCAGCAAAAAGATTTTTCACTGTGGGCAACTCTGGCTATCAAAGTAGGCAAGGAAAAAAATATAAAATCGTTCTTTCTTGAAGTTGCGTCATCCACATGTTCTGTTTGAAGTGAAATAAAAGAACAAATTAAATTATTGAATAGCAAAAATTAAATACAAAATGTTGTGCGCTACGAGAGTGATTGGCCGAAAGGCTTTGGACTGTTCCGGCGTTGGATCCGACTTCTACAACACACACAGGAGCTTTTCCACGATTTTGAGAAATGTAAGTGTCTGATCCACGAAAAACGAATGAAAATCATTTGTCAATTCAACTCAAAAGGGTCTTCAGATCTTGACGATCGTTATTTCCATAGAAATTTGGTCCAAGATAGGATATTGTTTCGATAAATCTTCGCAAGAACCGGCCTGCGTAGTGCACATGGACTAATGTCATTTCCGCTAAAAATCCTATAAACTCATAAAATATTTCCTCGATTACAGACTGCCGGAACCACAGTCCCTATTTACCAAAGAAATGGATTACAATACAGAAACAAGTAAGTGCAGTTTTCACTAAAACCTAACATAACCTCACTTTTACTATCTTCTCTGACCTTTGATTCCTTTAATTTCCCATAATTAGTCGTCTGAGTCTATTCTTGTCAGTAGCAATAGAGTATAGTTGCTATTTTATATCATATGTAATTGCATATTACTCAATATTGTGTAATGCTCATACATATAAAAGTAGGTACAGAAGTATGAATATTTGTTCCTCTTTGTTGTTCACATTCTATTGAGTTATTAATAGTTCATGAATATAATTATTGTCATAGGTTAATACCTTACAATTATTAACTCTTTTAAATTAGTTAGTCTGCATTTTAAATCTGATGTTTATCCAAAACTTACCCATTGCATTCCGTAAGAACCACAAACATTTTATTGTACTTTTAAAAAAAAAAACATTTAAAACCTATGATATGAATGATGCAATTTTCAACCCCAAACTGTAATTTCATAACCACATAATGTAAGCACAAGATGCAATTCCAAACAAGAATGTTATTTATAGATCTGATGGAGTCCGAGGAGCAGTTATCGGTATTGACTTGGGGACCACCAACTCATGTGTTGCCGTCATGGAAGGAAAGACACCAAAGGTAGGCATTTATTATATTTGAATAGTTGCTATACCTACAAGTCAAGTTGTAAAGGTTTTGTTATTTGTCATGGTGATATTAGCAGATTTGCAAAAGAAATTCTCATTACTATCTTCATCTTTTGCATATCATGTAATAACAAAATAAAGTGGACTATACATTAGCTTAGTAAGTGTTATGGCACAAATTAAATAAGGTGACTTATTGCAAACTTTTTGGTGACTAACTTTTTCTCTTGTTATATTTTTTGTAAAATTAAGTTAAAAGCATAGCTATTGAAAAGTTTTTGTAAAGTTTGTTTACCTAACCTAAGCTGAGTTAAGGTATATTAAAACTAATTGCTAATAATAACCAATGGGGTACACAAATATACTTTAGTTCTAAAACACATTTAGTACATTGAGACTTAACACTACTAATCTGCAATTTATAGAGATGATTAAGTTTCATCTTACTGAAAGTTAAATCACAACAATTAATCCTTTGATGACGTGCAAGTTAGATTATTTCTCTCCTTTATTTAAACATAGAACTCTGACTTTTAATGAATATGTAAATAACATAAGCATTGTCGATCAGTGGTCATGTCATTACATGATCTGCTTTTGCACCAATGCTAGAGTAATTCTTGGTACCAGCTAGTCACAGGTCTCCATACCTCAGGCTTTCCTAGAAACCTTGATACAGTTTTCTTATTAGACTCTCATTAGAAATCTGATGTATTTAACATTTTTGTTTACCTAATTTAAGTAAAATCTTTGAATTTATTAAACTATTTTCTTTATAGCTTTAGAATATATAGAAAAGTAACTAATTATTTTTAAAAAGTTGCACGAAAACTTTACCGCAAAAAAAAACTTAAATAAAAAGCTAACTGTCGAAATTTATAACGCGTCTTTTTTAGAGATATTGTTTAAAAAATGTGAATTCTTAAAAATAAAAGTTATGCAACTTGGTCCGCTTACTAGGTCCAGTCATGATATCTTAGTTGTATAGTTACACCTACTAATCATCTTCATCTCTATAGACCAAATTTCTCACAGGCTATCTTATCTTCTTACTAGTGACCAACCCACGCTTCGCAATTGTGTAATTTTGGGCGAGTTGTTCCCGAAACATTGAATTTTAGTTATCTTAAAAAAAAATCTAATGTTCTTTATTTACAAATTTAAATGAAAAAAATTACCTAAAGGACGGTGAAAACCGCATTAATATCCCTCAACTGGATTAGAAGGAGTTAGTGGCCAAACATACTAACAGACAGAATTAGCGACTTGGATTTATACTATGTAATAATAATAATAATGATTTTTGCTCCACCCCCCCAGGTGGTTGAAAACAGCGAAGGCTCCCGAACGACCCCCTCTCACGTGGCGTTCTCCAAGGAAGGCGAGCGTCTTGTCGGCATGCCGGCCAAACGCCAGGCCGTGACAAACAGTGGCAACACCTTCTACGCGACCAAGAGGCTGATTGGCAGACGGTTTGAAGACCCGGAGGTTCAGAAGGATATGAAGAATCTGAGCTACAAGGTTGTGAAGGCCTCGAATGGGGACGCTTGGGTTCAGGGTAAGTGTTTTTACTAGAATAGTTTTCTTATTTGAGAAGGAAATGACTAGCATTTTAGAGATGGAGAGAAAAAGTGCTATCCTTGATTTTCTAAACAAATTCATGCTTGTTCTGAAACAGATTTTCTTAAAACATTATTAAACTATGCATCGCCGATCAGTGTCTAAGTCAATGCTTGGTTCACTTTTGCAGCGGTGCTATATCAGTGCGTAGTACCAGCTAGTCACAGGTCCACATACCTATAGGCTTTCCTAGAAACTGCGCTACATTCATTCAATAGATAAAAAAAACTTGATACTAATACTAAACGCAGCAACATCATTCAGCTATTTCATTCAAAATTTTACGCGACTGCGATTTGAAAACCGATTTCGTTCAAGAGTCCCAACACCGATACCTTTCAAAGGTCTCGAGTTTTCAAAATATTCGACTGAGAGGAAACCCCCACAGATATTCAAACTGTTAGTCAAAATATGTTTTTGTCTTTCTTAGTAAAAAAGCTGTCAAAACTAGTCCTTTACCAAAAAGTGTTCAGGCTTATTGACTTTTATAAGAATTATTGTAAAAATATGCCTTTTTGTTTTGTAACAAAACGCAATAAAAAATCCTTCAAATTAAATTTTAACCTCTTTAAAAATACTGTTGTTTCATTATAAATATGTTTCAAATACTTAATAAAGGTCAATACTCAATACTTTATTGCAACTTATGGTAGGCACATGGGTTGACAGATATATATTTGGTTTCACATAAGAACCCTTTTGGGCATAGCAAAGGTCAACAGGGTTTATGAACTTCGTTTGTCTTCCACAGGCACCGACGGCAAGCTCTACTCACCCAGTCAAATTGGTGCCTTTGTCCTGGTCAAGATGAAGGAGACAGCCGAAGCCTACCTGAACACAACAGTGAAGAATGCTGTCATCACCGTGCCCGCTTACTTCAACGACTCGCAGAGACAGGCCACCAAGGATGCTGGTGGGTTTCTGTGGATTTTTATGTTTATTTATTTTTTTATAAAGTTTTTTTAAACTGAGTGTTTGAAGATATTTTGACATGAGATTAGATTTTTAAGTAAGGAAATGCTCAGTATGAAAAAATAATGGTTTTCGAGGATAAGTAATCAATCATACTGTCATCCCTTTTACCCAATTAAATGCCAACCTTTATTGCAGTTTAACCCGAAAAGCTAAGAAACCTTTTAAAAGCAGCAAGAATTATTTCTAATCCATTCATAGCAATTTAACAAAACTCAAATCATATTTATTTCATACCACGAACAATTTTTACATGAAACTTGTCAATTTAAGAAAATGGACCATGTAAATGAATTTTCGTGAAGTAACGCCTAATTAATTTCATTCCTAATTTAATGTTGGTTTTCAGGCCAAATATCTGGATTGAACGTGCTACGAGTGATTAATGAACCGACAGCCGCCGCCCTTGCATATGGCATGGATAAGACTGACGATAAAATGTAAGTTTAATATGTATTTAATTATTCTATCTGTACTTGTACTTTATTAATATGTACTTGCCTTCTGCACTGCGATATCTCATGAAGGTAAATTAGGAAACAAAAGTTTTTGCATGAAAGAGCTTTCATAAAATTAAATTAATTGAATATTCAATATGAGATATAAGCAAAAAGCTGAGAATTTGTCAATATTCTGTTTATCTATTATTTTTTTCTTTACAGTATAGCAGTATACGACTTGGGAGGCGGCACCTTCGACATCTCGGTGCTCGAGATTCAGAAGGGCGTGTTTGAAGTGAAGTCCACCAACGGAGACACTTTGCTCGGTGGAGAGGACTTTGACAATGTCATCGTGAACTTCCTGGTCGATGAGTTTAAGCGGGATGTGAGTTGATTTTTGTGTTTATGTTGTTTGAGGATAAATTAAAGAAAAGCAATTTATGAAGTTATAGATACTGGAAAAAGGAACGCGGGTCTTCGAGCATCCAGTATCTATAAGTTCAAAATTAATAAATTTGCATTTTAAATGCAAAATTAAAAGTAAAATCTCAATCAATTTATGAGATAGTGTGGAGCTTACAAAAATTAAAAGAAAAGTTTATTACCGGTTAATAATTAGACGAAGATGCCACTAACAGCGATTAGTTTACAGAAAGCAGGTATTTATCGACTGTTTATATGAATAATAATGAGTTTGGTTGAGGTAATTTTTTTTTTCTTAGGATTTTGTTTATTACGTGTCTGAATTATACTGAAAGTTATGATAAAATAAAATGTAATAGACTAGTGAGCTGGTTAGGCAGTCATTCCTTCTTGAATTTAGTACATTTATATCGTTAATAAGCTATTTAACAATCGCATCGTCGATCAGTGCCAGCGTCAATACATTGGTAACGTTTGCAGCGATGCGAGAGAAACCGCGCGTCACCAGCTAGTCATTGTATATGTTACCATGGCTTTCCTAGAAGATGTGCTACAAATATTAATATTTATTATTAACTACAAAACTCGATAAATATTTCTAAATAAATTTATTGAATATTGACATTCTCAATCCTACTAATATTATAAACATGAAAGTTTGTGAGTATGGATGTTTGTGACTCTTTCACGTAAAAACTACTGGACGGATTTGGATGAAACTTTGCAGTAATATAGGTTATACATCAGAAAAACACATAGGGTACTTTTTACAGCGGGATAACATTTCATTCCCACGGGAAACGGACGGGACTTCCACGCGAACAGAGTCGTGGGCGGCCACTATTCCTACTAGTATTATAAAAGTTTGTGAGTATGGATGTATATATGGATGTGTGGATGTATGGATGTTTGTTACTCTTTCACGTAAAAACTACTGGATGGATTCGGATGAAACTTTACAGTAATATAGGTTATACATCAGAATAACACATAGGGTACTTTTTACCGCGGGAAAACTTCCCATTCCCACGGGAAGCCGACTTCCACGCGAACGGAGTCGCGGGCGGCCACTAGTAAACTATATTTTTCCACCCACAGCAAGGCATTGACCTCCGCAAAGACGCCATGGCGATGCAAAGACTCAAGGAGGCGGCTGAGAAGGCCAAGATTGAGCTCTCCGGGTCATTGCAGACTGACATCAACCTGCCGTATCTTACCATGGATGCTGCCGGACCTAAACATATGAATTTGAAGGTGGGTGGTTTTTGTTAAATTCTGTTGCTGGTAGCATCATTTTAAAAAATTTACTTGAGATTTAAATTGACAGATAAGTGTGTTATATTTAATTGGTCAACTTTTGTTGATCATTTTTTACATTTAACATTTTTGCTGTCCTTTTACCATACGTACACTATTTATTCCGAATTTGAGAAAAGGAATCTAAAAAAGCTTTGTTGTTGTAATCGGCAGAAATATGTATGAACACAATAATCGCATATTCATGTTAAAACAAATTAGTTAAAACCTTCTGTTTTACCCCATTTAAATACCCAAGACTATTTTTACACACTTTTATCACATCAAATTAAGACCACTTTTCATCAAACTTTACCTCATAAATTCTAACTCCACCATCTCCCATACAGATGACCCGTTCAAAACTGGAGTCCCTAGTAGGTGATTTGATCAAGCGGACAGTGGCCCCGTGCCAGCGAGCGTTGCAAGATGCCGAGGTGGCCCGGGGAGACATCGGAGAGGTTCTGCTTGTTGGTGGCATGACTCGGATGCCTAAGGTATGCTGTTTTATATTCCCTTAGATTTATATTGCACAGGGTATGTTCTATTATTTTACATTTGTTTTGAAGTACTTTTTTAGGTATTTATGTATTTTTGTCTTTAACTTGAACCGCCAATTTAGGTTTTTTGATCATCATTGAGATATGATTTTGAAGAAGTAGTTTATATGTTAAAGTTTTTCTTATTATGTGTCTTTTTTCTTATTATTTATTGTATCAGCGTCAAACAATCTAAAGTTAGATTTCATTTAGAAACAGACGCCCATGATGACTTACATATAATAGAATTGTTTGTTGATAAATAAAAGATATAAACAATATATCAAGGTAGTTTACAAAAGGTATATTCTTATTATAAAATTGTTATCATATCAGCACCAGAAATGCACAAGCCGATGTGAACCGCTCAATGGTTTTCTAGGCTGTCTTGTATAGACCGGTGCCAGAGCGAGATGGAGATATATTCCCTGACCGCTCGCACGTGGGCGGGGCAGGTTATAATCTTTCAGACAAATTTCAATAGAAAATATAGTAACTAAAAACAGAAATATGTATAAGAAAAATATCTAAAGTTAGAAGTTTAGTTATTTATGTTGTGTTTATAGAATTAGTTTAAAAGTGGATTAAATAAAAGTGTAAATAAATTCACAGCTTTCCCTAAACAGACAGGGTATTAAATTTTATGCCCATGTCATCTATTCTTAAATTACAATAATCTTAGTTATGTGGAATGAACTTTAGCTACTTAAACTTTCTTGACACAGATTTCTTCTGAATTTTTTTTCAATTTTTGTTACTATTTTATAGATTATGATATTATCTTTGCTTCACTATAAATTCTATTTACATTGTCCTTAGGTGCAATCGACCGTGCAAGAGATATTCGGCCGAGCCCCATCCAAAGCTGTAAACCCGGACGAGGCCGTGGCGGTCGGCGCCGCGGTCCAAGGTGGAGTACTGGCTGGTGACGTCACCGATATACTGCTGCTTGACGTCACACCACTGTCTTTAGGTAGGTGGAGTGACAAAAATCTTGGGGTCGACGACATTTCGGACACAAAAAACTCGGACACCTTGGCCAATGTATGGATTTTCAATTTTAATTTTTTTTCCATACATTGGCCAAGGTGTCCGAGTTTTTTGTGTCCGAAATGTCATCGACCCAAATTTTGGAGTGGTAGAGTCTAGCTGTAGGCTCTGTCTGCAGCGATTAGTGGGCTGACTCGACCGGTGAATACCACCGTCGCACAGAAAACCGACGCGAAGTAGGGACGATGTTCCTGCGTTTCGTTCGGTGAGTGCGGTATCCTGTGCACAATTTTTTCAAAGGCTCAGCAACACACCCCCAACACCCACAGTTTGATCACTTACCATCAGGTGACCCGAGTGCTCGTTTGCTTTGCTATATTATAAAAAAAAAGCAGAAAAATATATAATATATGAAAAAAAGGATGTAATTCTCCTTTTTTGGGTCCATTGTGAGGCACCTATAACGCAAACACTTACTTCGCGCCCCACTATAGATGTTAGAAGATTTATTTTTACAAGAACCCTGCCTTTAAATTCTTTTATAAATTAACTAGTGGCCGCCCGCGACTCCGTTCGCGTAGAAGTCGGTTTCCCGTGGGAATGAAAAGTTTTCCCGCGGTAAAAAGTACCCTATATGTTAATCTGATGTATAAGCTATATTACTGTAAAGTTTCATCAAAATCCGTCCAGTAGTTTTTACGTGAAAGAGTAACAAACATCCATACATCCATCCATCCATCCATCCATACATCCTCACAAACTTTCACATTTATAATATTAGTAGGATAAATCTTTAGAAAAATAAATTATTAGTATCAATATGTAAAATGTATGTTTTGTTTCAGGTATCGAGACTTTGGGAGGTGTGTTCACAAAACTGATCACCAGAAATACCACCATCCCCACTAAGAAGAGTCAAGTGTTCTCAACAGGTCAGTAATTAATAGAAATTTCTTTACTTGAATTATCTTCAGACAGATATTTTATAATATAAAATTACGATCACAACTAGTGTAAAAAGGTTTATTTTTACAATAGTTGTCAACCATTTTAAAATTGTATTTTATTACTTCTGAACATATTCTTTCTTAAATGGATGAAAGTGAAGGTACAAACTTGCATCCCCAATTAAAACCCCTTCATTTATTTATCGTTTAATTGGTTTCTATGTCCTTAGACAAAGGTGTTGTCAACCTCTGTACTAAATCTCATAAAAATACATTCAATATTTTTCTCTTAAAAGTGTATGTAACAAAAAACAGAGTAACCTTTCCTATTTTTAATATTAAATAAGCTAGTGATATTTTATTGTGACTTTCATCATCGTCTTCACCCGCATAAAAAAATTACTTATATAGTCTTAGAATCAAAATAAACACTTTATTTCCTTTGTAATAAGTTAATAACTTATTTTTTATTGTTACAGCGGCCGACGGTCAGACCCAAGTAGAAATTAAAGTACACCAGGGAGAGAGAGAAATGGCTTTGGACAACAAATTACTTGGTAAGAATCATTAATTCATCAATTATTTTTGTCTATCTATGAAGTTAAGTTTTGTTGGGATCTCCAAAAGAGTTTTATACATAAAATTCTATTACTAATAAGAGTTGAAAAGTAAATTATTCGATTTTGTGAAATAAAGCAAAGTGTCTATAAATTCTTTATAAAGCTATCACTTTTTTAAAGAAATTGTTAGTGTTATTATTTAAGGTTGTCGATTGCTTATTTATTCAGAAACGTATGATTTAAAATATACACGTTATTTTAAAATAAACTATGCATCGCCGATCAGTGTCTAAGTCAATGCTTGGTTCACTTTTGCAGCGGTGCTATATCAGTGCGTAGTACCAGCTAGTCACAGGTCCACATACCTATAGGCTTTCCTAGAAACTGCGCTACAATTTAATTGCAATATAATTACAATATAGATAAAATCATTTGAAAAATGCAAACAAAAACATGAGTACCTAACATGTTCAGTTTAACCGTGAATTTAATTTTTACACCACTTTTTTATTAATTTTCGACGATATTCATTACATGATTTGGATTAATCATGACTTTTATGTTTAATGTATCTATAGAAACATGTATAAGAGATTTTTTTCACTTTCATTTAAGCATTATTCACATCTTTTCTCCCAATTTACTGGGTGTAACTATAGTCTATTCGCGTTAAGAAAATAGTGACAACTACAGGATAAGGGTGTATTAACAGTGGAGTAAAAGTACGAAAGAAAAATAATAATTTTATAAACAGTATTTTCGGACATGCCGCCGCATGCACTTGCTGTTTCTATGACTATGCTCTCCACAGTTGCATTTAAATCACACAATTTAAAGTACTTATAAACATTGTAAATTATGTGTCTCTCTCCACTATGGATTATTGATCCACTTTTATTCTTTGGAATTGGTGAAGTATTCATTTTTTCAAAATTTATCGTTGGACTAGTCACGCAAAATCCACAACCGTTTTCTTCGAAGGTCAGACTTCAACTGGTCACTGTGAACTCGACTTTTTAATTTCTAGCATTTTAATTGGCTGGGGGGCGTGGCCAGGCCGGCAGACAACGATCACTCACTATTTTCTTAACGCGAATAGACTATAGGTTTACGCCTAGTCCATTGTATGGTATCTACAGTACAAGCTGTACTTAGTTTAGGGCCATACAGTTGGTGTGTTAGTGTAGAGAAATAAAAAAACTGAATCTAAATTATTACCTTAATAAATAATAAAAACATAAAATAAAATAAAAATCATTTATTTACCCATTAAGTAACTTAATTACATTCCATGAAAATCAAAATATCGATCATTAGCTTATCATCAGTAGGCCGAGAGAAAAAAGCTGGCGGATAAAAACTCGGCACTCTTTTGTCCATCACCAAATACAATATTTAGCTTTACCCCACAATTTTATTCAATTTAGGGTTACACTGTACCCCACAATCTTTGCAGGTCAGTTCTCGCTGGTCGGTATCCCCCCCGCCCCTCGCGGGGTGCCACAAATCGAGGTCACTTTCGACATCGACGCCAACGGAATTGTACACGTCTCCGCTAGGGATAAGGGCACTGGCAAGGAGCAACAGAGTGAGTCAATTTGATATTGGAAACTGTCATTTGTATTGAGGAATTTTGTTAAGTTTTAATCGTAGTGTAAGCTAGTCGATCTAGGGGCTTTAGTGGTCAGACTCTTGGTTAAATGGGATATAACGTTATTTAATGTGAGCATCCTACTAATATTATAAATGTGAAAGTTTATGAGTATGTGAGGATGTATGGATGTTTGTTACTCTTTCACGTAAAAAGTACTGGACGGATTTGGATGAAACTTTACAGTAATATAGGTTATACATCAGAATAACACATAGGGTACTTTTTACCGCGGGCAAACTTCTCATTCCCACGGGAAACCGACTTCCACGCGAACGGAGTTGCGGGCGGTCACTAGTTAACTCTATATGTGATAATTGTATTGTAAAATTATGCTGTGATTTAGGAATTGTTCAAGCTAATTGATCAAAGTATACTAGGTGTAGGCCCTACACTCTAGGGTAAATGTTGTGTAATGAAATTATACTAAGTTTAATCATTGTCAGCTAGGGCATTCGAAGGGTTTTTTCGTCAGAATTTTGTTTTAATCTGATATAAAATCATTGCATAGATGATAAAATGAACACGACATAAACCATTTATTTATGTAGTTTCCAAATACTGTGTACATGGTAATATCCTACTAATATTATAAATGTGAAAGTTTGTGAAGATGTATGGATGGATGGATGGATGGATGTTTGTTACTCTTTCACGTAAAAACTACTGGATGGATTTGGATGAAACTTTGCAGTAATATAGGTTATACATCAGAATAACACATAGGATACTTTTTACCGCGGGAAAACATCTCATTCCCACGGGAAACCGACTTCCACGCGAACGGAGTCGCGGGCGACCACTAGTAATAATATAAAGGAATTTACAAAAATTGGTAAAGAAATAGTGAAGTTTTAATAATCTCTTACAGATACTAAAAATGACACTTCTAAATCTTGCAATTAAAATATATTTAGGCTAATAACTTACAAAATCGTTTGTTTTTGCATCGCCGATCAGTGTCTAAGTCAATACTTGGTTCACTTTTGCAGCGGTGCTATATCAGTGCGTAGTACCAGCTAGTCACAGGTCCACATACCTATAGGCTTTCCTAGAAACTGTGCTACAATTTTATTACATTGTTTATGTAATAACCTTCGCAAAAAATATGGCGTGTTTGTCTAGACTTCTAAAACAATGGTAATTATAAGTAAAAATTTACAGTGAATTAATATGATTTGCTTTTTCCAGTTGTGATCCAGTCTTCCGGTGGTCTTTCAAAGGACGAAATTGAGAACATGGTCAAGGCAGCTGAACAGGTAATTTAAATCTGACTACAAAATAACACTTTACCTTTTACATACCTTTTTAAAATTCCTTCCAAAGTTCACTAACCTTGTGTGGCTGATCACAAGTTCATTGTACTTACTTAACTCTACATGAGAAAAAAATATACTTTTATCTAAAGTTCATTGACCTCATTGAGATTTTCAACACAGTTCAATGACCTCATTTAGAGTTTTATCAAAGTTCAATGACCTTAACATTTTCTACAAAACTCATTGACCTTGAAGAAATTTTCAAAAAAGTTCAATGACCTTACCTTTATGTGATTTTCTTAGGCCCACTTGCAGAAAACGTTTTTAACCTCGGGTTAACTAACTCAGGTATAAATGGCGCCACCATCGATTGTAACTACTTCTCATTACAATCGACGGTGGCGCCATTTAAACCTGAGTTAGCTAACCCGAGGTTAAAATCTTTCCTGCAAGTGGGCCTTACAATATTAAACCTCAAGTTATACTATTTTCTTACATCTGTTTACTTCCCCCAGTTTGCGTCGGCGGACAAGCAGCGCCGCGAGCGAGTGGAAGTATCGAACCAGGCCGAGGGCGTGCTACACGACACCGAGACCAAGATGGACGAGTACAAGAGCCAATTGCCTCAGGAGGAGGTATGTTATTATATTTACAGTGATTGGGTAGACTATGAATAATGTCTCTATGATCAGAATTATTGATGTGGTAATTTTATTACTGAAAAATAATTTTTGTTTGTATAGAATACCTAAAAAGATAGAGAATCTATACTCTATTCGCGTTAAGAAAATAGTGAGTGATCGTTGTCCGCCGGCCTGGCCACGCCCCCCAGCCAATGAAAATGCTAGAAATTAAAAAGTCGAGTTCACAGTGACCAGTTGAAGTCTGACCTTCGAAGAAAACGGTTGTGGATTTTGCGTGACTTGTCTAACGATAAATTTTGAAAAAATGAATACTTCACCAATTTTAAAGAATAAAAGTGGATCAATAATCCATAGTGGAACGAGACACATAAATTACAATGTTTATAAGTACTTTAAATTGTTTGATTTAAATGCAACTGTGGAGAGCATAGTCATAGAAACAGCAAGTTCATGCGGCTTGTCCGAAAAAAATTCTGTTTATAAAATTATTATTTTTCTTTCGTACTTTTACTCCACTGTGAATACACCCTTATCCTGTAGTCACTATTTTCTTAACGCGAATAGACTATAGATCGCAACGTGTGCCGATACATAGTTTGTAGAAAGAAGACTGATTCATTTTTTAAGTTTCATTCATTTACTTACATTATTCATGCTCAGCTTTTCTGGTCTCGTTTTGATAGTCCATCTATCTATTTTTTAAAATGTTCTTTGGTATTCATCGTAAACTAGAAAAATAAAAACACCAATCTGAGATTCAAATTACAATAAAATACATAATTTTAAGTTAAAGTTATTAGGTAAAGGTGCTTGATTTTTTTTTCTTTACTGCTCTTAAAAACTTTATTAACTATTCTTTTTTAAAAAACATAGGTAGAAACACGTTCTAAAGGCCAATTCAAGTAAAAAAGTTTTTAATGTTAAACCTATTCTGCACTAAATCTTAGCCGCTCTAGTGTTTGACAGCTAGCGTGGTAAAACATAGTGCCACAGTGAAACATGTCAGTTATCACCCGACTGGAGAGTTGTGCCTTACGGGACGATTCATGACATGGACAGATTTAATATTTTATAGAAATAAAGGTTGTATGAAATAGATTTTTGGGTGGATGCCCAAGGAAATACTTTTTTATGATTTTTTTTTTTATTTGCCTCTAGATTTTGTGTTGATAAGTTTTTCTCCAGAACATTGTATAGTGCAATAAGTTGTATAAATGCTTGTATTGCAATAGAGATTTTTTTTAATTCATGTTTGAACAAATGACTGACCACAATTTTTTTGAATAAATTTCAAATGATACGACCACACGACAGTTTTTTTTTAACTTATTGACTGTAACATATTTTTGTACCAAATTTCGTTTAAAACAACTTTACTATTCACAAAAAAAAAATTGAAAAACCTTTCAAGTTAAGACACCATCAATCTATTCAATCATTTTTTTCTATAACCATCGTTTTCCTTCCATCCAGTGCGACAAGCTCCGCATCGAGATCTCCGCCCTCCGCGACCTGCTATCCAACAAGGAAGCTTCCGACCCCGAGGCCATCCGCGCCGCCACCTCCTCGCTGCAGCAGGCCAGCCTGAAGCTTTTCGAGCAGGCTTACAAGAAGGTACGTTATGGGTTTAAGTAGATAAAAGTTTATCTATTTATTTATTTCATAGGAAAAACAATACAAGAAGGCACGTTATGGGTTTAAGTAGATAAAAGTTTATCTATTTATTTATTTCATAGGAAAAACAATACAAGAAGGTACCTTATGGGTTTAAGTAGATAAAAGTTTATCTATTTATTTATTTCATAGGAAAAACAATACAAGAAGGTACGTTGTGGGTTTGAGTAGATGAAAGTTTATCTATTTATTTATTTCATAGGAAAAACAATACAAGAAGGTACCTTATGGGTTTAAGTAGATAAAAGTTTATCTATTTATTTATTTCATAGGAAAAACAATACAAGAAGGTACGTTGTGGGTTTGAGTAGATGAAAGTTTATCTATTTATTTATTTCATAGGAAAAACAATACAAGAAGGTACGTTATGGGTTTAAGTAGATGAAAGTTTATCTATTTATTTATTTCATAGGAAAAACAACAGCTTTTAGTAAATAAAGACAGTAAACAAGTGTATCTATACAAAAGCCAATAACCGTTTTTCACAATTAAGGCCTATTCAAACCTGAGCGATATTCGCTGCCGCTGTGGGTAGAGGTACATACCGCGCGGGTTTCGCTCAGGTATTTAGTTTAGTTTAGGTCTGAACAGTATTACTACCGCATACCCACTGGGTTTTCTCTGCCGCAGACGGTAGCGAATACCGCTTAGATCTGAATAGGCCTTTAAACAGGTAAGAATATAAAGCTAAACTAACATTATGTGCGTAAAAGCAAGTAACCTGTTTACATTTTTGTGCGTGTTTAAGTGTGTGTATGTGTGTGTTTATAAGAAATTGCGAAAAGAAATCTAGGAAAGAATTGGAAAGGTTAAGATGTGGATGTTTAGAAGTGTGTTCTTAGCACCTAAACTCCAGAATTGGCATGGTTTCATGTAAAGACGGTTTATAACTTTTGAAATCATTAACTAAACTTCTTTCTTTTCATTTACGAATGTGTCTATTATTTTAATCAATAATAAGAAGCTTTATACAAAGTTAATAGCGATTCAAAACATGTTTCGATTTAATTTTCAACGCAATCCCAAATAAAATACTTCATAATATCTTAGAAGATAATATAAAATAATCTAACCTAACATTAAAATAGTTTCTTCATGCACTTTTTTGAGCCTCTGCACTGTCCCTGGTGTAGCGGTTAAGCATAAGTGCAAAATTAACGAGATCTAGTTATCATCCAACCGCGCCCAGTGGCTTGATGGACGATTAAAGATTACTACATTTAATTCATACTAACTTTTCAATTAATTAGGTTCTTTCCAAGCTTTTGTGTGGTACATACAAAACGAGCGCTTATTTTAGGGCTATAGGATTAGTGTGTTTGTTTTTCTAGAGATTTATTTGTTTCATTAAATATTATGGCATTGTATGTACTTAATTTCAAGGGATCTTTTCTGAATGGATTAGGTTTACATTTGCTGTGAACAAAATTATGCCATAATAGACAATTTTCGGTCGGTGATTCAGATTTATTTCTTACAAATATGTTTTGTAAATCCTTACAAAGATACTGAGATGAAACTCTTACAGATTATTACTCGTATATTAATTTATTTTTTACTTACTTTCTTTATTAGGTTTTTTCCTTAATTTATTCAAATTATTTGTGTGATTACGTAACTAACCGAAATAATTTCCAACTAGATGGCAGCAGAGCGCGAAGGTAACCAACAGCAGACCCAGGATACCACCCAGCAGACGACAGAGGACAAGGAGAAGGAAGAAAAGAAGAACTAAAGAGAAGATAAGAAGAGAAGATTCACCACCACCCGAGAGAGCTTGCTCGTCTACCAAAAACTATTAGGCTGTACGGTTATAATATTATATTAATCGTTAGGTTGTCAGAATAAATATATTGCATTCAAGATTTTGATATCATTTCGTAGTTGAAATAGGTATGTTGAGTAAAAATTGTAGATAACTTTGAATAACTATACATTTACTAAATTTTGTCAAATAAAGTTGCAAATGGAATAGGGTTAATAAATATCACGTTGAAGAAACTAGTGTGTGTATCTGAAACACTTAAGTTATCGTAGAACTCTTTTCTGAAGTTAGTTGCATTACAAAGTTTAAAGTTATCAATTTGGGTTTAATAAAACTTAGTGCAAACCGCAGCGAATTAAATGCTTTATATAACTGACTTTTCTGCACTGTGATATTTTTGATTAACACAATTCGAGTTATTATTTAGTTGACATTCTGATAGTTGTACGTTTCTGGCCCAATTTACGTTTATAAAGTGTTTAATTTCCTATGGTTTGCAAAAGTTACGTAAAATATATATTTTTCAAGATGAAACTTAACTTTTGATGTTTTTGGTAGATATTTTACAACTGAAAGCGTGTGTCGAATGCAAATACTATTTATTATATATAAACGTATATATGTATAATGTTATTTATAAACATTTTTATATATTATATTATGTTTATAGTCGTCAGTTGAAATTGGATGACGTTTGATAGTAAACAATGGTATAATTTGCATAGAAAGTTAGCTTTAAATCTTATTTTACGCATTTGGATGTAGAAAATAATATCCTGTAATGTTTGGTTTTAGTTTAAACAACGCTATATAAGTGTATATAAGCTTCTTATATTGTGGACTTGCAAAGTTTGCATCCGCCTTAGGTCAAATAATTGTGAAATGTAACCAATGGAGAGCACATACAATAAGCAGTTTATGGTTTACTCTTAGAAAGTGGATACTATTATGTAGCACTGATTTTAAGAACAAAACATGCTAATGTGCTCTTTATTGGTTATATAGTACTATATTGTAAAAATAGAACAATCCTAAATAACACACAAACTATTAAATGCGATTTTCGGATTCAGGAACTGGTTTTCCTAATAATATATTTGTTACTAAAAGTGTGGATGTCGTTTCTGATTTTTTTATTCTATTTCTTTTTTTTTCGATAAAAAATAGTCTAAAAAAGTATTGTAAGCGTCAAGTAGCAATTGTACTAAATTATTTGCTGGGTTTGTTGTATGAAATGCATTTAAATGATTAAAATAAGAGTGAATAATTTATTAGAATTGCCGTTTGTTTGTTTTTTGTTATGATTTTTCTGTTCATTATAAAATTGATTGATTTTTAAATTGTTTTTAGTTTATACATTTTCCAATTTGACGTCATATGTTTACCAAACTGCGTCAAAATAGAATGTATAAAATAAAGGCTAAAGGCAGAATCTTTTAATTACTTTAATGCATAGAAAAATTATGAAAAAAAAGTTACGCTATTTTGAAAATGTTGCCAGGATTTAAACCCATTCCTTGCAACGGTTTTCGCAACGTTTCTTTTTTTAATGTATAAAAAATGTAGTTTTAAAATTTTGTTTGGCGTCAGTCGTGTGTGTGAATGATTGTTTGTCTGTCGGCGTGTTTGGACGGCTGGCGCTGAACGAAACATGTTAAAATTGAATGGTTGTCAGTTTGTGTTAGATTAGTGAAATATATTATTTAGAAAATAATGGTTAAGTTTTTTATTTATTTGAGTAGGTATAATAGCATGATTGATATAAGTAGTGAGGTTAGTTTTATTCAATTCTGTATTTCATATTTATTCTTCATTTTAAATCTAATATCAGATACTAACGCAGTTTTGGTTAGCTGTTTATGATATACAGGGTGTTTGGAGGGTGAGTAGCCAAATGAAAATGGTGGATAAGTGAGGCCATTAGCTATTCACTTCCATTTATTAAATTGCATTTTGGTTCAAGTTTTAGAATTTATTAGATTTTTGAGATTTTCGTAAGAAAATCACAGATTTTTTCATTCAATGCCTATTATTAAAATTTTTATCATCGTAACCGTTGTATACAAATCTTCTCATAAAATGTTACAATGGGTTCAAAAGTTACAACTTCGTTGAACCAGTGGAAAAAAATGTTAGGTCAACTTTGCTATGAAAAAAATTTAAAAATGAAGGGTTTGGAAATTTCATTTGCTTAAAAACTTCTTCTATAATACACTTTATAACGCTATGCATCTGCATTGAGTGAGATACTCTTCGCTGACGAAGTCCCGGTTTTAAACTAGTCTTCAAAAAATTAATTTAGGGTTCCATATAAATAATAAGAAATATGGACTATGAGCAACTACTTCTGAAAATGGTTTCGCTAAGAGTTTCCCAAGGAGGTATTATGTGCCCTAGATTATTTATTACCTACATGAATAATAGGTACCTATACATTAATACTTTATATTTTATGGTAGTGCAAGGAAAAGAAACAACAACTGCTCAAAATATGTCATGATATATTTGATAATATTTCAATAATTATAACCACATGCATTTAATCCATTGCCACTTTACAACAATAAATATATTTTAATTGATATCACTTATAATATTATAATTTGTCCATTTCATATACAATTCCTAAATTATAAAGATCATACAGTAATATAACCAATGAAAAGTCATGTTGTATCAAATATAAACAAGAAGTTAAATGAGTTTAGTGCGAGGTAAAAATGGTGTCCAGTAATTTTCTGTCATTATATCCATCCATTTACACATTTTATACTTTTCATTTGGTTAAAGAACTCGAAGAGAAATACTGAACCATTAAAGTTAAAGAGAAAACAATACTAAAATCAAAACGTACGTATCTATCTATTCATGATAAAACTGATTTAAAACTAAACAAAAATGGCCTAAAGACATACAGACTTAAAAGAAATGCAATAAAAGTACACGCACCATGATATTTACAAATAAAACAAACTAGGCGGTTATATTTAACTACTACCTAAGATAAAATACACAAATTTTCGAATGTACAACAAAAATATGAAAAGTCAATTAATTAAAAAAAAATATGTCAAAGTTATCAAACTTTCTAAATCATCATTTTAGTTATTTATTTTATTGTTCAATTTTTTTAATTTTAATAATAAATGAAAAAATGTGACGCCATTAGTTCTAAAAGTGTAAATAAAATAAATTTTAAAAATGTCATAAATAGGGTGACTTCAAACGACACAAAAAATATTTTTCTGACACGATTGGAATGTGCAACAATTTTCTTTTTAATTAATAAATAATTATATCTATAGAAGCGTAACTAATGGAATGAATTTTGTAATTTTAAACCAATTATTACATTTTTTGATAGTGATATTTATATTCCGTATTACGTATATTTTGACATTTGCAAAAGAAATAAGAATTTTTAACAAAATAAGCGATAAACAGATTATTTATTGTTAAATGTTATAATGATGAGGTAGTGATATGGATTTATTTAATATTTTAAACAAAAGTTTTTACAATAGCACAGAAAAAAAACAAAGTTTATACAGGGTGTATATTAAGCTGGCAATACCTTCTAATGTGTTTTAGTATGAAAAAATCTTTATAGTGTGTTAGTAGTAAAGCGTAAGTTTTTTTGAGATTTTTTCCTATATTTGGACATAAGGTGCACAAAGACTTGTCATGTAAAATTCTTGTTTCTATTCAGGATCTTATCTTAAACACACCATTAAAACACCCTGTATATTTTGACTAAATAAACACTTTTTGAGATCTTTAACAATATATAGAAGGAAGAATTTACAAGTAATTATACAATAATTTGGAATACAAATTCTCATAAAAGGTATACAATATGACAATCTAACAAAAAAAATCTATTTATATATTATAATACTTTAGTCATTTGGCTTCAATTAATAAAAATAACTACATATCATATTATATATTTCAGATTTATACGTAGTCCGTAATCTTTTAATTATTACTAGTATATTAGTGTCATCTATAAGCAAAAAAGGTTCTCCCCTAGTCCACTTTTAAATCTGCTTTTACTACTTTAATAAAAGTTTCTATTTTCAATAAAGCGTGATGATTGATTTATTTTTATTAATTTGAGCCACTAATACATATAATCACGACATATTAATATAAATAAATACATTTTTATTATAATTTGGTTACCATCATTTAGCTTCGGTCATTTTTTGTTGTTTTAATCTTGATATCTCTTCTCCGAGGGTGTCCATATTCTCCTAAAGCAAATAATAAAAAAAACCTTGTAATTTTTTCCATTTCGGAATTAAATACTACGAAACAAATGTGTATTATTTAAATAAAATGATGAAAAAATATATTAATAGAAACTAAAGATATATACAATAACAATTATTTAACTATCTGTTGTGAAAACCCCGTGTGGGTTTTTAACTTGTTTTTTTTTTTTAATTTTAATATTTGTTTGATAACTAGCGTCACGCCCACGCTTCGCAATTGTGTAATATTGACTTACTTGTTCCTGGAACATTGTTTTTTAGCTTACTTAAAACAACTTTTTCTAAATGTTCTTTATTTACAGATTTAAATGAAAACAGTATCTAAAAGATGGCGAAACCCGCATTAAAATCAGTTAAGTGGTTTAGGAGGAGATAACGGACAAACATACAAACAGACAGAATTAGCGACTTTTATTTATACTATGTAATTTTAATGAAAACAATATCCAGAATCAATCTCTAACAACGATTTTTAAAAGTTTATTCCAGAAAAAAAAACGCAAAAACATCTTCACATCCTTCATTTTGACACAATTACCAAAAAAAACAAAAAAAAAACCACCTTAAGCGTAATATTCTTCAGTAGCGTGTCCTCGAGCACCGCCTGCAGTTTCTTGTTCATTTCCAGCGACAGCT
The DNA here is from genome assembly GCA_916618145.1 of Emmelina monodactyla. NCBI lineage: Eukaryota > Metazoa > Arthropoda > Insecta > Lepidoptera > Pterophoridae > Emmelina > Emmelina monodactyla. Next base: position 4,012,705 of record OU745296.1, read on the forward strand.
CCAAAGTGATGCCGTTGGGGTCGTCGCCCCACAGCGCCGCCATCGAGCTGCTGCCGAGTCGCGCTATCTCTTTCTAATGGATAATGTAATAATACTTGTTATGGATAATGTAATAATAATTGTAATGGATAATGTAATAATACTTGTAATTAGGAATAAACTTAAGGTAAGTTATACGGGGTGTAAAAGAAGTGCTTCCGAAAACAAAAACGCGGCATTGCTAGAGGGGTACAAGTTAAGTTAAAAGCAAAAAAAAATGTATGATTAAAAAAAATCTTTTTTCTACATAATTGTACAAAATTGCATTTATACTATCAGATTTCGCGATCATTTCAAATTAAATAGGGTTTTAATTTAATTTGCAATGTAAATAATCGCACCTGAACCAAGAGTTAATGTGTGAGCGATGATTTCAAGCGCCGAATATGACTTTTCAATCCTTAATAACTTTTTTAAATTGGGTTTTCTGGGTATACTGTTAGTGAATTCAGTTACTATTGAGGCTCCAGATTAAATGGTTTCAGGCTTCGGAAGTGGTCTTTTTACACCCGTTATTTATAATAAGAAATATAAATAAATAATAATAAGTAAGAAGGGAGGAAAAAATAGTGTGCAAAGTTTTGAAAACTAAACAAAAAATATTGTTATCTCTTTTACATTGCTTGGTATGAGAAAAAGAGAGGTGTATAGGTGTTAACTAATTTAGTTGAAATCATTGTAAAATTGGAACAAATGAGCCGAATCATGGAAAAAAATTGTAGTGCTTAAAATAGCATAATCACGCAAAATAAGGCAGGACTAAAATGATTATAATAATTGACATTTTATAGTATAGTTCAGAGTGTTTTCAGAATATAGGCCAGTAACTTGATGCATGAAAGAAACCCTAAATATAGTTAAAATTCTAATTGTTAAAGTCAAAACCGTCATTCGGTTGATATTTTAAACCTTATGAAAGGTCGGGAGACCTGCTTTTTTTAAATAGATAATAAACAAAAATAGTAAAGTCTGCTTCCAATTACTCTTATAAAAAAATACTTTTTTATTTATTTTATTTAGCTTATAAAGATATAGTAAAATTCCAAAGTTTCAAATTATTAAGATAATTTTCGTTGATAAATATCACTTCGAACACTGGAATTTTGTACAGTGTACTTTGCAAGCGATCATCCTACTTAATAAAAACTACACGTTTATAATATTACGTAGGATTACAAATAAGTTATAAATATGAAACCTGGCATAGTTGTGTGATATCTACTTACCTTGGTCAAACGTCGTGTAGGCTAAATGCAGCACGAATTTAGACAAATAGAAAATTACATACAGGTCGAAAAATATAAAATTATAATTTTATTTATGCAGCGTTGCAAATACGAAAATATTGGCCCCGATTCCGATAACACTCTCTAAAACTAAATTAAAAATATCGCTGTCACTTTCTCATGCTTTGTATTAGAACAAGACAGGTACATTGGTTTTACTAAATTTTGTCCACATCACTGTAAATTGAACGAAATGCGCTTAGGACTAGCCTAAAATTGCCTTCGTTGTGTCATGTTGGCAGGACTAAAATAATTACCTGTCTCTGTCTTATACTATTATCGATGAGTAAGTGACGGTGATAGTTTTAGTTTAGTTTAGAGAGTGTTTTCAGAATCGGGGCCATTGTTTTTTATACTTATTAAACAAAGTTTGTCTTAAAAAGCGATTAAATTTAGACAAGATTCAATAATTTCATAGTAGAAGAAGTAAGTTTTCAACTTACACACTGTGACTTTTTGTAGCATAAATCCAAAGAATTATCGATTTTTATCGTATAATAGATTAAAATAATAATATTTCTCTGAGTATTTTTTATTAGTTATGGGTATATAAGAATGTGAGATCTATCATTTTGAATTTAAAAAATAAGAAAATAATTTTACATTTCATTAGAATACATTGTTTTTAAAATCGATTATCATATCGAATTTACTAACGGCAGAAACCAATATTCTACTATAGTTAAAACCTTAGTAATTGGAAACTGCTTGTTTTGTTTTTCGTGACGTGTTTCTGTCATTTTCATATCAACCATAGTTTATTGCGACGCAAAAACATTGATAATAGTTACCATAGTTACACAAATAACAAGGCGTCAAAGGTTAGTAGAATATTGGGGTCGACGACATTTCGGACACAAAAAACTCGGACACCTTGGCCAATGTATGGATTTTGAATATTAATACTATTTTTTACCATACATTGGCCAAGATTTCCGAGTTTTTTGTGTCCGAAATGTCGTCGACCCTATTTTTTACCATACATTGGCTAAGGTGTCCGAAATGTCGTCGACCCGAATATTGGTTTCGGCCGTAAAACAACAAATCCCTTACCTTATGTTTAATCTGCGTATTACTACCCATAGCCCCGTGCGGCGCGTTCGGCATCAGATGCCGCAACAACTTGGATTTCTTCCTCAACTCGTCGGTCAACTGCCGGTTGTGTTCCTCGAGAAACTCGCACCGATCCGACCGACGCGCGGCCTCGCGTTGTAGCGAGACGATGCGCTCGATTAGAGTTTGACGATCGGGTTCGCGGTTCTGTGTGAAATCGACGTTTTTGTTTAGGTAAAAATCGATGTTTTTTGGTTGGAATAGTAAAGACATTGTGATTTGTTGTTGTCTTCGCTAATAAGACATTATGATTAGTGATTTCAATAGATGTTTTTGGGTAAAAGTGTGGGAAAAAAGAAGGTTGTGTTTTTTTTTTTGATGAATTGGGAGATGAAATAGGAAGAAATGAATGAAACACCGATCCGATCGACGCGCGGCCTCCCTTTGTAGCGACACTATGCGCTCAATTAGAGTTTGACGATCGGGTTCTCGGTTCTGTGTGAAATCGAGGTTTTTGTTTAGGTTAGGTTAGGTTAAAAATCGATGTTTTTTGGTTAGAAAAGTAAAGGCATTGTGATTTGTTGATGTTTTCCTTTATAAGGCATGGGAGAAAAGAGGAGGTACTATGTTTTTTTTTTTATGAATTGGGAGATGAAATAAGAAGAAATGAATGAAACACCGATCCGATCGACGCGCGGCCTCCCTTTGTAGCGACACTATGCGCTCAATTAGAGTTTGACGATCGGGTTCGCGGTTCTGGGGTGAAATCGACGTTTTTGTTTAGTGATTGTGTTTTGTGTTATAAATTGATGTTTTTGGCTAAATGGGTGGAAGAAATGAGAAGAAATGAGGGTTTAGGAAGCATGTTCTAGAAAAAGACAATGAATTTCATGAGATTTCCTGTAAAATAACAAATATTCCGTCACGAATTTTATTTATAAGAAAAATACTCAACAAAACGGCACTTTATTTTAGAAATTCACACCGATCGACGCGCGGCCTCGCGTTGTAGCGAGACTATGCGCTCGATTAGAGTTTGACGATCGGGTTCGCGGTTCTGTGTTGTAAAATTGATTGATTTTGTGAATAAATAAAAAATTTCGGTTTTTACGAGAAAAATACTTTAAAAAACCGCAAAACTTTATTTTAAGAGTTAACGCTGATGCGATCGACGCGCGGCCTCGCGTTGTAGCGACACTATGCGCTCGATTAGAGTTTGACGATCGGGTTCGCGATTCTGCGTGAAATCCATGTTTTTGTTTGGGTTAGTGATTAAAAATTTAGTCGATATTATGATTAGTGACTTCAATGTATGTTTTTGGTTAAATGTGTAGAAGGAAAGAGGAGGTTCTGTGATTTCATTTGTTTTGGGTTAATATGTGGTTAAAAAGATAAGAAATGGGGGTTAAGAAAGTATCTTCCAGGCAAAGTCTTTATAAGTAATATGAGATTTCCTGTTAAAATACTAAACAAAACCGAAAAACTTTATTTTTAAAATTCACACCGATCCGATCGAAGCGCGGCCTCTCTTCGTAATAAGACTATTTTTCTGGGTGAAATCCATGTTTTTAATAGGCTAGTCAAGTGATTTGAAAAAAGAAGATACCTAAATAGATACCTAAATAGGGCGTAAAGTATAGAATGGAACATGGCATTATGAAAGTAATTAGTATGTTTTATGAAATATCAAATATTGTGTCTCCAGGCGTATAGAGCACAAAAAAAAAAATTAAATACTAAACAAAACCTTGAATTTAAATATTTACTAAATCGTATCCTTTTATTATTTTTATCTCCCACATTTATATAACTAACTTATACGCGTGGCTTCGCACTTTTTAAATTTAAAAATATCCCACATAAGGTACAAAACAACAAATCTACAAAATTACAATTAAAAATAAAAATAATAAACCTTCAAAAGCGTGTCAAGCATTCTTGGGTTCAAAATCTGCAATTCAACAATATTTAATAAATTATTTTCTCATTAAACTAAATAACAAAATATTCCTTTTTTTATCTGTTCATTTATATCAAAGCAACAGCCTTTATTTCTAAACACCTTACTACAATATTTTTATACAAGGTCAGTTAATCAATTTTACCTTACGTTGAACTCTAAAATTGTGTAGACTTATTTTAAACAAAAAATATTTATCTAACTTGTTTTTTAATTTATTTTTTCTTTTTTCTGTTTTGTATAAACTAAAAAATTTAGGCCCACAACCCAACTTATAATTTCAAACCCATTTACCATTCACACATTATTTTATTTATAAACTAGCGACCCGCCCTCGCTTCGCAATGGTGTAATTTTGCCGACTTGCTCGCGAACGACCTTGCATTTATGCTAACTTAAAAAACTTTTTCTAAACGTTCTTTATTTACGAATTAAAATGAATAAATTACCCTTAAGATAACGAAAGCCGCATTAAAATCCGCTACGTGGTTAAGGAGGAGATAGCGGACAAACATACACACAGACAGAATTAGCGACTTAGATTTATACTATGTAATGATAATGATAATTTCATACCTGTACATCTGGCACATCATTGGAATGTCCATTTTGTAATCTTTCGTCTTGAACGGCACTTTCACTGCTGCTTAGTGATGATATTGATCCTGGGAAATAAATAGTTTTATTAAGTAAAAAACTATAAATACATGAAGAAAGTAAAAACCAGTAAAAATATTGAGAACTAGGGGCCGCCCGCGACTCCGTTCGCGTGGAAGTCGGTTTCCCGTGGGAATGAGATGTTTTCCCACGGTAAAAAGTACCCTATGTGTTATTCTGATGTACAAACTATATTACTGTAAAGTTTCATCCAAATCCGCCCAGTAGTTTTTACGTGAAAGAGTAACAAACATACATACATCCATACTTACTCACAAACTTTCACGTTTATTATAATATATTAGTAGGATCTAACCTCCTTGAATGTAATGTAAGTGTAGATTAAACTACATACATTGAGAAATAGATTTTTGATTGTGAAAAACGACTTAATACTAGTTTCAGACTTCAGTTCCGTTTCAAAATACGACCATATTTTTCACATTAAAAACTTGTTTCTTTTATTCCTTGCATACATATTTTAATTTTAAAACACCACCAACAATAAATTGTCAAGTTAACTCAGTACTTCATTAAAGGACAAAAAAAACCCTCAAATTTAACTGATTTCTACGTCGCTTTTCATACGAATTGTAACCTTAACTTCATAAAATTTTAAAACAAAAAACCCCTCACCCGTCCTATTAGAGTTAACATCATTTTGCGGCATTTTGGCCTCGAGTTGTTCACATCGTTTCATACTTCTCTGCAACTCTCGATTTAATTCTTTTAATGCACTTTGATGTTTTTTCTTTAACACTGAGTTCTCGCCTTTCTCCCATTCGAGTTTTTTGGTCGCTTCTGACAGATCTTCAGTTAGTTCTGCCACCTGGGGAAAAAATGATATAAAATAGTAAAAAAACAGGCTTTGTACCATGATTTTTAGGGTTCCGTACCCAAATGGAAAAACGGGACCCTAAAACTCCGCTGTCTGTCTGTCTGTCTCCAGGCTGTATCTCATAAACCGTGATAGCTGGAAAGCTGAAATTTTCAGAAATTTATTTTTGAAAAAGCAATGCACTTTTTTGATTAGGCAATTCAGTAAACTTTTGAGAAAAAAATGCTAATACTGAGAACGACTAAAATATGAACCGAAAGCAACAAACAGATATATTTCGATATCTTTTGGAAGGCATTTGTCATACAAGCAGTCAAATAAAGTCAATTTGTATCAATAAATGTCAATTAGTTTCTAAGGCTCTAAAGAATGAAAAAAAAACACTAATAAAAGTTTAATTTATTAGAGAGTTTTAACTTAGAATCTATAACATTGGCCCCGAGTCTGAAAAAACTCTCTAAACTAAACTAAAACTATCGCCGTCACTTACTCATCAATAGTATAAAACAGAGACAGGTAATCATTTTAGTCCTGTCAAACTAAAATGTACGTGCATTGTAACACGGCGAAGGCAATTTTAGGCTAGTCCTCAGCGCATTTCGTTCAATTTTGCAATGATGTGGACTAAATTTAGTGAAACCAATGTAGCTGTCTTTTTCCAATACAAAACATGAGAACGTGACGTGATATTTTCAATTTAGTTTTAGAGAGTGTTTTCAGAATCGGGGCCATTGTGTAACTCACCTTCCTAGCCAAGACTTTGTTCTCCTTATTCCTCCGCTCTGTCTCTTCGCTGAGCATGGTCTGTAGTGTGGCGCACTCTTGTTCTAAACTGGATATCCGGTCTCGGAGGGAAGCGTTGTCGGCTGCTAAGGCTTGTGCCTGGAAATAGATTAAATCTTATACAGGGTGGAATTTTTAAATGCCACCTGGAGGGAAACTACTGTAAGTACTGGAGATAGACAATTTTGCTCAAAGGAAACATTCCTTTATTTTTGAAAATAAAAAGAACCGCATTCACATATTTTCGAAAATTTGCTTGCTACACCCAGGAATCGGAACGGCTAAAATCTGAAAATATAACCCTGTACTTTTATGACATCGACCAATAGAGTCAACCATAAGGATCATCAATAGAGTCAACCATAAGGATCAAATGTCTCTAGCAAACGTGGTAAATTAAACACAAGGAAAACCATGTTCTTTTTTTAGTTTCTTACAAAATGGAACTTTTAAATTGAAATATCCAGATGGGATTTTTTTAATTATTTTTCTGGTGACCCTTGTGACCACCCCTACCACCCCCCTTCCCAGTTACGTAACCTTTTGGGACACCCTGTATATTTTTTTATATCTGTTTTTTTAGTCTTGCATTTTTTTTCTTACTTACCTTATTCTCGCTACTAGCGGCCCTCTCCCTCTGCCGCACATGCGTGTTGGTCAGCCGAGCGGAATGTTCCAGAGCCGCGGCCTCTCTGCGAGCACACGTCTCCGCTCTCCTCTCTCTTACAAACTTCCTTACTTACCTTATTCTCGCTACTAGCGGCCCTCTCCCTCTGCCGCACATGCGTGTTGGTCAGCCGAGCGGAATGTTCCAGAGCCGCGGCCTCTCTGCGAGCACACGTCTCCGCTCTCCTCTCTCTTACAAACTTCCTTACTTACCTTATTCTCGCTACTAGCGGCCCTCTCCCTCTGCCGCACATGCGTGTTGGTCAGCCGAGCGGAATGTTCCAGAGCCGCGGCCTCTCTGCGAGCACACGTCTCCGCTCTCCTCTCTCTTACAAACTTCCTTACTTACCTTATTCTCGCTACTAGCGGCCCTCTCCCTCTGCCGCACATGCGTGTTGGTCAGCCGAGCGGAATGTTCCAGAGCCGCGGCCTCTCTGCGAGCACACGTCTCCGCTCTCCTCTCTCTTACAAACTTCCTTACTTACCTTATTCTCGCTACTAGCGGCCCTCTCCCTCTGCCGCACATGCGTGTTGGTCAGCCGAGCGGAATGTTCCAGAGCCGCGGCCTCTCTGCGAGCACACGTCTCCGCTCTCCTCTCTCTTACAAACTTCCTTACTTACCTTATTCTCGCTACTAGCGGCCCTCTCCCTCTGCCGCACATGCGTGTTGGTCAGCCGAGCGGAATGTTCCAGAGCCGCGGCCTCTCTGCGAGCACACGTCTCCGCTCTCCTCTCTCTTACAAACTTCCTTACTTACCTTATTCTCGCTACTAGCGGCCCTCTCCCTCTGCCGCACATGCGTGTTGGTCAGCCGAGCGGAATGTTCCAGAGCCGCGGCCTCTCTGCGAGCACACGTCTCCGCTCTCCTCTCTCTTACAAACTTCCTTACTTACCTTATTCTCGCTACTAGCGGCCCTCTCCCTCTGCCGCACATGCGTGTTGGTCAGCCGAGCGGAATGTTCCAGAGCCGCGGCCTCTCTGCGAGCACACGTCTCCGCTCTCCTCTCTCTTACAAACTTCCTTACTTACCTTATTCTCGCTACTAGCGGCCCTCTCCCTCTGCCGCACATGCGTGTTGGTCAGCCGAGCGGAATGTTCCAGAGCCGCGGCCTCTCTGCGAGCACACGTCTCCGCTCTCCTCTCTCTTACAAACTTCCTTACTTACCTTATTCTCGCTACTAGCGGCCCTCTCCCTCTGCCGCACATGCGTGTTGGTCAGCCGAGCGGAATGTTCCAGAGCCGCGGCCTCTCTGCGAGCACACGTCTCCGCTCTCCTCTCTCTTACAAACTTCCTTACTTACCTTATTCTCGCTACTAGCGGCCCTCTCCCTCTGCCGCACATGCGTGTTGGTCAGCCGAGCGGAATGTTCCAGAGCCGCGGCCTCTCTGCGAGCACACGTCTCCGCTCTCCTCTCTCTTACAAACTTCCTTACTTACCTTATTCTCGCTACTAGCGGCCCTCTCCCTCTGCCGCACATGCGTGTTGGTCAGCCGAGCGGAATGTTCCAGAGCCGCGGCCTCTCTGCGAGCACACGTCTCCGCTCTCCTCTCTCTTACAAACTTCCTTACTTACCTTATTCTCGCTACTAGCGGCCCTCTCCCTCTGCCGCACATGCGTGTTGGTCAGCCGAGCGGAATGTTCCAGAGCCGCGGCCTCTCTGCGAGCACACGTCTCCGCTCTCCTCTCTCTTACAAACTTCCTTACTTACCTTATTCTCGCTACTAGCGGCCCTCTCCCTCTGCCGCACATGCGTGTTGGTCAGCCGAGCGGAATGTTCCAGAGCCGCGGCCTCTCTGCGAGCACACGTCTCCGCTCTCCTCTCTCTTACAAACTTCCTTACTTACCTTATTCTCGCTACTAGCGGCCCTCTCCCTCTGCCGCACATGCGTGTTGGTCAGCCGAGCGGAATGTTCCAGAGCCGCGGCCTCTCTGCGAGCACACGTCTCCGCTCTCCTCTCTCTTACAAACTTCCTTACTTACCTTATTCTCGCTACTAGCGGCCCTCTCCCTCTGCCGCACATGCGTGTTGGTCAGCCGAGCGGAATGTTCCAGAGCCGCGGCCTCTCTGCGAGCACACGTCTCCGCTCTCCTCTCTCTTACAAACTTCCTTACTTACCTTATTCTCGCTACTAGCGGCCCTCTCCCTCTGCCGCACATGCGTGTTGGTCAGCCGAGCGGAATGTTCCAGAGCCGCGGCCTCTCTGCGAGCACACGTCTCCGCTCTCCTCTCTCTTACAAACTTCCTTACTTACCTTATTCTCGCTACTAGCGGCCCTCTCCCTCTGCCGCACATGCGTGTTGGTCAGCCGAGCGGAATGTTCCAGAGCCGCGGCCTCTCTGCGAGCACACGTCTCCGCTCTCCTCTCTCTTACAAACTTCCTTACTTACCTTATTCTCGCTACTAGCGGCCCTCTCCCTCTGCCGCACATGCGTGTTGGTCAGCCGAGCGGAATGTTCCAGAGCCGCGGCCTCTCTGCGAGCACACGTCTCCGCTCTCCTCTCTCTTACAAACTTCCTTACTTACCTTATTCTCGCTACTAGCGGCCCTCTCCCTCTGCCGCACATGCGTGTTGGTCAGCCGAGCGGAATGTTCCAGAGCCGCGGCCTCTCTGCGAGCACACGTCTCCGCTCTCCTCTCTCTTACAAACTTCCTTACTTACCTTATTCTCGCTACTAGCGGCCCTCTCCCTCTGCCGCACATGCGTGTTGGTCAGCCGAGCGGAATGTTCCAGAGCCGCGGCCTCTCTGCGAGCACACGTCTCCGCTCTCCTCTCTCTTACAAACTTCCTTACTTACCTTATTCTCGCTACTAGCGGCCCTCTCCCTCTGCCGCACATGCGTGTTGGTCAGCCGAGCGGAATGTTCCAGAGCCGCGGCCTCTCTGCGAGCACACGTCTCCGCTCTCCTCTCTCTTACAAACTTCCTTACTTACCTTATTCTCGCTACTAGCGGCCCTCTCCCTCTGCCGCACATGCGTGTTGGTCAGCCGAGCGGAATGTTCCAGAGCCGCGGCCTCTCTGCGAGCACACGTCTCCGCTCTCCTCTCTCTTACAAACTTCCTTACTTACCTTATTCTCGCTACTAGCGGCCCTCTCCCTCTGCCGCACATGCGTGTTGGTCAGCCGAGCGGAATGTTCCAGAGCCGCGGCCTCTCTGCGAGCACACGTCTCCGCTCTCCTCTCTCTTACAAACTTCCTTACTTACCTTATTCTCGCTACTAGCGGCCCTCTCCCTCTGCCGCACATGCGTGTTGGTCAGCCGAGCGGAATGTTCCAGAGCCGCGGCCTCTCTCCGGGCACAAGTCTCGGCTCGAGCTCGCTCTTTGGTTAAGGATTCTTCCGCTTGTTGCGCTCGCTCTGATTCTCTGGTTGTTTGGGGGGAAGTTTTGTTAGAGTTAAAAACTATGGACAAGAAAAGACACGTGTGCAACAAAAAATACTTGAATGATTACTAATATGCTATCACTTTCTTATTCTAAGTGACACGAAATGAGAAGTTTAATGGCCTCCTAAAAGTCCAAATCATTGTAAATATTATCGGTATATGGTGCCGATTCCAAGTTTTCACTCAGTAATAACATGAAACAAAGACTGGTAGTAATTTTATAAATGACACGTTTATATTAGTCTTCAGTGCATGTCGTGCAATAAAACAAATAATTTTAATAAATTTAGCAAAACCAATATACTTAACTACCTATTTTTATAAATCTATGAAACAATGATAGCAAAAATTTTTGTACCTAAGTATGGTTTAGAAAATACCTTCAGAATCGAACCATTTTTTTTTACAAAAAAAACCGATCAAAGACAATTCTCCTTTTTTATTATAATTATGTTTAAATATAATGTATAAAGGGTGTAAAAAGAACTCTTCCGAAGCCTGAAACCGTGTATTCTGGAGCCTCAATAGTATCTAAATTCACTAACAGTATACCCAGACAACTCAATTTAAAAAAGTTAATAAAGATTGAAAAGCCTTTTTGATTGAAATTCGCCCCTTGAAATCATCGCCTACACATCAGCTGTTGGTACAGGTTCGGTTATTTACATTGCAAATTAAATTAAAACACTATTTAATTTGAAAACATCGCTAAATCTAATGGTATAATTGCAATTTGGTACAATTATGTAAAACCAAGGTTTTTTTTCTAAGACTTTTTTGCTCTATACGTAACCAGTACCCCTCCAGCAATTCCCAGTTTTTGTTTTCCGAAGCGGTCTTTTTACACCCCGTATACCTGTAGTTTTCGAAATCTAATAAATAGCAAATTTTGTGTTTAGTTTCGAGATTGTTTTCAGAATCGGATAATTTATTTCTTCCCTCTGAACAGTTGGGCAGACTGTGTAGTCCGACTGATCGGACGACGCGGACTTTTTTCCTGTTGATCCGATTTGTCCTATGTGTAAACGGGTCAATGACTTTTTGGACACAAAAAACTCGGACACCTTGGCCAAATAGTGGTTTTACATTTTTTTATTATTTTATTAATTACCAAATTTTGGTGTCCGAAAAGTAAACTTGGTTAGACTGCTGAGTTCGACACATGAAGTCTTTTTTTCAATTGGTCCCGTTTATCCAAGTGAATTAAGTGACCAAGTGTTCAGAAGGTATCTGTTTTTTTTTTTAAAGGGTATCTAGCAAACGAGCAAGCGGGTCACGTGATGGTAAGTGATCACCGCCGCCCATATACACCCACAATTACATATGCATTGAGGGTGTGTTGCTGGCCGCCGAGAAACTGGGCACCGGATACCGCACTCACGGAACGAAACGCAGGAACATCGTCCCTACTTCACGTCGGTTTTCTGTGCGACGGTGGTATTTCACCGGTCGAGTCAGCCCAGCTACAGCTAGACTCTATAACTCTAGACTATTTACTAGGTGTTTACTAAATTTAGCGTAACCAATATACCTACCTATTTTTCTAAATCTATGAGACAATGAAAGCAAGGTTTTTAGTTTGGTTTAAAAAATATTTTCAGAATTTTATTTTATTTTATTTTACACTTTTAGGAAAACTTACAGCTAGGTTAAGAAAAATGCGTTAGGGGTTGCAGAAACTGAAGGCCATTAAAAGTTTTCACAGATAGAAAGACCACTTTTTTTTATTTTACAGAAAACCGATGTGACGACCTCTGTGGTGCAGCGGTATATGTACCGGACTGCTAAGCGGATTGTTCCGGGTTCGATCCCTGGGTCGGACCAATTTCGTAAAATGGTTTTTCGATATTGGCTCGTGTCTGGCTGTAACTAGGTTCTCCCCTAGTAGTACCTTTAACACAAGTGCTTACTGCAACTTACTTTAGGGCCACACAATTGGTGTGTTAGTCTGGAGATTTAAATACCTACTACTTACTGTTTACTATATTGACTATACTATTTACTGTTTAACTAAATGATATTCACCTCTGCAGCTGAGCCGTAAGCGTGTCAGCTAACGCGGCTTGTGCCCTCAGTGCGGCGAGCTCGGCCGCCTCCTCTTCTAGACGGAGGTTGCTGGCTTTTAGCTGCTCTATCTGGAATTTATTAATGAAGTATACGGTTTTATTGATAAAGGAATTTTAATATATTTGATTTGATTTGGTATTAACAAAATTCAAAAAGTCGTTATATTATAAATGAATTGTACTTATACCTTTATTAGTAAAGATGTATTTTGTCGGTGTCAAAGGCATGTGATAGCTTTCGTTATTGAAAGAGACAAGAAAAATTTAGGTTCGCGTGGAAGACGGTTTCCCGTGGGAATGAGAAGTTTTCCCGAGGTAAAAAGTACACTTTGTGTTATTCTGATGTATTACCTATATTACTGCAAAGTTTCATCCAAATCCATCCAGCAGTTTTTACGTGACAGAGTAACAAACATCCATACATACTCACAAACTTTCACGTTTATAATATTAGTAGGATATAGATAAACCTTCCTCTTGAATCACTTTATCTATTAAAAAAAAACTAAGTTTTTGCTTTTTTTTAAGTCTTTTACGAATATATGTTAAGAGACTTTCAAAAAGCGAATACTTTATTTCTTTATCATACAATAACTAGCAACCCGCCCACGCTTCGCAATGGTGTTATTTTGGTTTTTGTAATGATGATGATGATATACTTTTAGTTATAAAGCACTAGCTTTCTGCCCTGCGGTTTCACCCGCAACTAAATGGTTTTTCCCGTGGCAATATCTCACCCAATTTTTTCCAAAATAAAATATAGCTTATGTAACTCGATAATGTAGGTCCAGTAGTTTCGGAGCCTATTCATTTTAAACAAACAAACAAACAAACAATAAATCAAATCTTTCCTCTTTATAATATTAGTATAGAAGAAACTTTCAAAAAGAGAATACTTTATTTCTTTATCATACAATAGTATACTTTAAATTATAAAGCAATAAACTCATAAACTTACCTCAACGGCCATTTTAGAGAGAGACGCACAAGCCGCGTCCCTCTCTCTCTTGCAGACGTCGAACAAGTGCGATGTAGAGGACAGTCGCTTGTCCAACTCTGAGTTGTCATGGCGGCAGAGGATTAGGGCGGCTTGACTCTCTTTTAGTTCTGACTCTGTGATTGAATAAATAATTACGTAAATTAATATATAGACTAAAACATCAAGTTGGTGGCCCTAAAAATAAGTATACTTAACGGATGTGTAATAGAAACCGCGCAACGGACTAGGGGAGAATCTACACCTAGACACGAGCCAATTCTCAACAAACAGTTAATACTAAAATTGCCGGACTCGGAATATTCTGCTTAACAGTAAAGTGTAATTACCGCTGCGCCACAGAGTTATTTTGAGTTAAAACTACCTATTAAAGCCAAAGCTAGTCATAGACTTAAACTTTGTACACTTTATTCTAATCAAAAATGTCAATAGTTCCCATGTTATTTTCTTGTGACTATTTACCTACTTAAATAAATTTCATATTTTACGTTGCGATGTTTTAGTGCCTTTCAATTCGAAGTGTTCGATATCAGTCCGACAGGTGTCCAGCATACGGGTTTTTTATTAAATTATTTTATTAACTTATTAAAATCTATGTTAACAAAATAATTCAGTAACGAATTCAGCCACACTAAATTATCTGGATAAAAATAACGCATTCATTGTAGATCAATTTCATATGTTGCAACCTTGAAATTGTAGAATAGAAAACAGTGTGCAGAACTTTGCATGCTAGCCTTGATTTTTTGTGATTATTAATTACACGTTTGGTTTATTACTATTTACATAGCTTTGCTGAATAAATAAAAAAACTCTATTACGAATAATTACGAATTTCTATAATGTCGGGAAATAAAATAGTGTTACGCGCCATAACTTTTTACCTGCTCACGCGCCGCGATCGAGAATTATCTACATGTGTCTATGTTTGAACGACAACCATTGTGTTCGAGTGCAAGCAAATAAGGCGTCTATTATTAATGTATAAGAGCGAAAGCTGTCTAACGTGTTCCTTCCGGAATAATCTGTTTGTTTACTTCTTTCGCGAGTTATTAGGATTAATCGAGAATGTTTCTTTTTGTTTCTTTGGAGTATAAAAGGCGCGGCCCATCGCCGCGTAGTCAGTCTTATTTTGGCTACGATTACGGAACTAACAGTGCGATTAGTAAACCTGCGAATCTCAGTGCGTTGTGTTGTACACAACACGTAGTCTGGCATTTTTCATTTCTGTCCCGAACCCCAGCTCGTAACAATAGTCTCCATTTTATTTCCAGACATTTCGTAAATACATTTTCATTTTTTTACACCTTATTCCTGAAATTTTAAGCAACATACAACTTACATGTCTAATGTAGGTTCAAAGATGCTTAAATTTGTATATTTTAGGTTAGTGTAAATGATCCACTGAAAAAAATATAGATACCAATGAACTCATCTTAATACCCATTGAAAGAACATCATCGACACCTCATCAATGCATTTCTGTCTTAAGGCTTCAGTAGTTTATAAATAAACGTTAGTGACAACCTACTATCAATAAGACTAATGCTTGTTTGTCGCTTTACTACTTACTTTTAATTTTTTACAAAACATTAAAACAAAACTTATTAAAATTGTATCTACTTAAAAACCTTCCCGAAAACATTATCTAAACAACAATAAAAACCTTATCAAAATCCGTCTTATTCTCCAAAAGTTATCAGCGTACAAACATACCAACTATCTACAGCAACTTTGCTCCACACTATGTTAGAAAGAGAAAGACTTCTCACCCAGTTGTCTTGCTCTAATAGAGTCGGTAGCATTGATAGCGGCCGCTTCCTTCGCTGATTCTAACTCTGTGACTTGCTGGGCGAGACGTTCCGCTTTTTCTGCACTTTCCTATAATAAATAATAAAACTACTTGGTTTAAAGTTAATTAAATAAAAGCAAACTATTTAGCGTAATTATTTTGTGGCTTTCGATCCAAAGCTCTAATCTATAGGATTGAGCAGTAATCCACCACGCTGGCTCAGGATATATGTTCTGTTTTTTTCTATCTTTTTTTTATCTTCTTTCTTATCCGTTCCTTCATCCCATGTTGAGGCAAATAAAAAGCTTATGACTTATGAGTCTAAGTTAGTGAACTTATAAAATAGGGTGGTCCTATATTGTTTTTCTTTAATATCAATCTATTAAAATATGTACATGACCGAGAAAGACAAATTAGTTCCAAGTAGCTGCTTTCTTATCTATTACTCTCTGAAACTATATTTTATTCCATCTATTTTATCAATACATACTTTATAGGCGTCCATTTCCATTCTGAGTTTGCTCTGAGTCCACTTCAGCCTCCCCTCGAGTTCTCTGATTTCTTCTCGAACCTTCGAAACTTCCCGCTCGCTCTGTTGCAATGCATGGCACTGTCAACAAACAGTTATATTTACACATGTTTAAAATCATGTTTCGTATCTTTATCTACAAAAAATATTTATTATGATTTTTGTGTATATTTTGTTATAGTGGCAACATTAATACAACACATGATACACCTTGGTGACAGACAGATAGTCGGACGGACAGCAGCGAAGTCTTAATTACAGAGTCCCATTTAACCCTTTGGGTATGGGATCCTAAAAAGAAGTGTTGATGCAGACAAAATTCTAGGAAGGAAGGAAACCAGGGCACATCCTACTATCCTACTAATATTATAAACGTGAAAGTTTGTGAGTATGGATGTATGTATGGATGTTTGTTACTCTTTCTCGTAAAAACTACTGGATGGATTTTGATGAAACTTTACAGTAATAGGTATATAGGGTACTTTTTACCGCGGAAAAACTTCTCATTCCTACGGGAAATCGACTTCCACGCCAACGGAGTCGCGGGCGGCCGCTAGTGACCTAAAAATTGTTAACATCAACACTCACCTTATCATCATACAGTTGACAGATCCTCTGCTTCTCTCCATGAGCTGATTTAAGCTTCGTCTGCATCAATTCGACCTCATTCAACGCCGAGCGCTCGGCGCGAGCGGACGTCTCCGCCGCGCGCTTCGCTTCAATGGCCGCGCATTCCACCGAAGCGTAGCGCATTACCGCGGCATCTTTCTCACGTTCGGCTAGCTCTACGCGTTTGGTCATCTGGGTATAAGAAATAAATGTAGTAAGCATGTGGGCTATAAAATTGGGATATTGGAAAACAAAGCACTTTTTAAAGGGGTATAAAAGACACCCCAGGCTGATAACTGTAGATATTGCTATTAATTATATTAACTTTCCTATTGAAATGCATATGAAGATTACATTGTTATGTTATACATTTAAATACATAGCCAGGAAGGAGATAAGACAAAATATATTATTATTCAGCAGACCAAAATTACAACAGTTATCAAAGCTACTACTATTAACTGAATAGGTTATTTAGCTACCATAGTATAACAAATACCACTAAGTTATCAAACCATAAATGAAGAGTGCCCCAACTTAAATTGGTTACATATAAAAGCCTCACCAAGTCTATTTTTCCCTCCATTTCTTTCAAGGTTTGATCTTTAACGTTCTGCTCATCAGCCTGCTGCTTCACTCTCTCTCTCAGACTTGCATTCTCTTTACGTAATTCAGCTAAAACTCTCTCTAATGACTCAATTTGTAATCTGTACAAATCTCCTTTTGCTTCACCTTCATGCTCTACACTTGGTTCTGGCAGCTTAGAAGAGTGTTCTAAAACCAAACTGTTTTCAATTGGAACAGCTGGAATTTTTAAATTTGAAGCAGTGGTGCTTTGGCTTACAATCTGTGTTCTTTCAGCCTTTTCTTCCTCAAAGATATCATCCATTACTTTGCCATTTGGTATAGGTTTTAATACAGTTTTGATTATTGGTTTTTGAGTGTGATTATAAGCATTTTTAAGACTTCCACTTACAGATGAGAATATACCATGAACATTTTTAACAATACTGCCTATGTCTTGAGGGAGCAATTCTTTGGGTATTCTAGTAAATTTAGCATCTGTGCTTTGGTTTTCTGGAATCTTCTGAGTGGCTGTCACCTTAGGTTTGTGGGAGACGAACTGTGATAGGATTTTGTCAGCATTTATATCACTGTTACTGGAGTAAAGACTACTGGGATCTGAGTTTTGTTCAGGAAGAGTTAAGTTTTCAGCACTTTTGCTGAAAGGTGACTTAGATACCATGTTGTTTTGAGGCTTAGTCTCGGTCAAACTCATGGTTGATATTCCTAAGAACCTATTATGGCTGTCCAAGTCGCATTCATTTACATTATCACTGCTTGTTCCTTTCACTTTATCAATAGCTAGGTTTGCAATAGCACCATTATTAATATTCGAGTTGTGACAGCTGCTTTCTAAATTTAAGTTATCAGATAAGATTTCTTTAAAACTATTTACAATTATATCTCGAACTTCGTCATGATATTGGATGTTTGCATCAGATCCGCAGTTTTTGGTGACTTGCTTTTCCAAGGGTGTTATATCTGTGTTTGTTTGGCTTTCTGGCTGATTGTGTTTTTCGGGAGACGCATCGGATTCTGAAGAAGCGGGACATCCTGTTGACTCAGACTCTGTGGTGTCGATACCAGAATCAGAGGCGATTAACTCTTTAAACGAAACATGACTATCGCCAACACAATTTGGGGCGAGTGTTTCATTCCCACTGTCAGACATTTTGTCCGAGGTACTATTTAGACGAATAACAATTGGTGTGCACTTGAAATTAAGTATAAACAAGCCATTTATTTGATTTTTTTATAGATTTTCTTCTCTGCAAAAATTTCTCTGAATACTTTTATTTTTGTTGTCAGACAATATGTCACTTTTTAATCAACTGTCAAGCAATGACAATTGACAACACGTCAGTGGTCTGTCAATGTGACAATACAAATACCATTATTCGTGTTATCTTCACTAAGCCTACGTAGAAAAAACGGGATATGGCTTCTTCAGATTCAACAATAGATGGCAGCATATTAGCCAACAAAGTTGACTTCGGTTTAGCTAGGTTGTAAGAAATATGTGTCGGCACACGTTGCGGCCATAATAATTCTCTCCCGCCAAAAGACTAATAAATTAAATTAATTATAACTTGGAACAAAAAATGTAAAAAAGGCTAGCATAATAGAACTGCATGTATTATTTTAACCTGAGTTAGTGCAATTATTTTTGATTTTGATACAATTACTTATCAGCCACTGCCGAGTTACTAAAATTTTAAAGGTATTTAGACGGTAATGGAATTTTCTATTACTTTCTCAATATAAACATCGTTACGTTACGGCTATATTTATTTACCTGATTCAAGGATACTGCATTTTTTCCGATAACGTTTTAATAGGGGATATGCATAAAATTTTAAATGGCCTAAAATATTTTTTTCTTGAATACTTATTATCGTTATATTATAATGCAAAAGTTTTTTTTTAATTTATTCATTATTTAAACCCCTAAAATAATATTTAAAAAGTGCAAAATAAGGGAGCGAAATTCAAACTTCCAAAACGCGTCACCATTGGTCGAACGTAATGTGTCGTCATCTGACACTACATTGCATTCATCAGCGTCGAAACTTATACTGTTTTCTGTCATAGCACATTAGGACAATCTACCGAGAACAGGTGTGCATTTATGATAGCATATAATTTTGCATCTCTCGCGCGCGTCTCCAAGGCGCGATGTGGGTTGTGGTGGTGTAGCAAATGACAACCCCAGATTCTTCTTTGATATTCGATTTCATGTGGTTTACAATTTGACGTTGCGTGTTCAGCGGTTGGTTGGCAAGTGAAGTTATACAAAGAAAAGAAACAAAAACTAGACCAAATATGTAGTTGAGACGTATTGCTATAGAAAAGACGTAGGCGCGCAGACAGCATCGAAACCCGATTATGAGTCGTTTTCAAATTGTATGTACATTACTACTTAATGTTTGTCCTCTTAAAGAATCTTTAAATAAAATATGGTTACGATTAAAAGTTAAGCATTTTTTGTATTTTACAGACTAGTCTGGATATAGCTGCGTATTATTCCCGTCAAAAGGCAATGAATTGTGATAAAAATCCTATCACTTATTAAATGTAAAAAAAAAGCGCCATATATTATTTTTTGTCCCCTCTAGGACAACATGGAATTAGTATGCTTTTAATCTGATTTTTTTTATGAAACTGATTAGTTATTTTTACCTGGAATATTATAACAATGTTTAAGTGTTATTATCAATCAAATACTCTTTAATAAATTGACGTTAAATATACTAAGAATTAACATTTAAAAAATGTCCTTAGCAATCGAAACAATTTCTTGACACTGATTTAGTGACATTAAACCAACATTGTATCACTAAGAGTAGAAAACTAAGATTGATAAATGGCAACACTGGTTATGTCACGTCAAATTGACATATCAATGATACGCCGCCATTTCCTACGTCCTTGAGACAGAGCAAAGCATCGGTGAATTTGTTTGGTGAAAATAATTCAATACATTTGCCTGACGAGATTTTCTCAACAAAAATAAGTTTTTTTTAATAATATAGCGTCCACAATTGTTATATACTTGAAATAAGACACGATTAATACATGACGCTTTCAATCTACTAGTGAATGTTATTTGTTTTGTGAAAAAATACATTTTAGGTTATGTTTTACATGTTTAGTGACGAACAATTTCCTGACATTTATTGACGTCAGTAAATTGTAGACGATAAGGCTGTGTTTTCATGTGTATAAAAGTACATATTAACCTATTATGACTACTGCATTAATCATTTTACTCGCAAAAAACTGTTTTTTGCAATTATCTACAATAATAATACAGTAATCAATAATTATATTAATTACTAGTAAATTATATCATTATTAATTACTGTATTATTATTGTAGATAATTCCACAAAACAGTATGAAATAAATGACACTGTATTAACTAGATATTACATTAAAAACAACTGGAAATATTATATCGGTAAAATTGAACAGGTTGATAAAACAGATAAACGTTTTAAGATTAATTACTTTAAAACCATTCGTCAAAAAGGTCAAAAATTGAAATTTACAAAGCCAAAAATTCCCAAAGACATTGATATAGTACCACAAGATTGTATTGTTAAACATATTAAATTGTTGCAAACACAAACATCGAAAGAACCTCAGGTGTTTGTGTTAGCCAACGACGAAGACGCAATATATTTTTAATGCCTTAATTTTGTTTCAATTTAGTTTTCAGTATGTACCTTGTTATTGAATAAAAAGTCTGATTCATTTCTAGTTGTTTCTTTGTTTTTTTTTGACACATGATAGGCTGGAAAAAAAACTACTTCTTAGCATATACATTTTTTACTATTTTCTAATAAAGCATTTCTTTGACCTTTAAGCAACGATGTTAGAGTAAAAAGGTTTATAATATCATTGCCTTTAAGTATGTAACCTGCTCTTAAAATATTTGCGCTTAATTTAATGCGCTTCTTACTTTATTTGTACGCAGCCTTACTTTTACAATTTCCTGACATTTCCTAACGAAACATTTTACTGACAATTTCGTGACGTACATTTATTTTGAAAACGACTCTTATACGAGCGCAGAAATCAGAGGATGTTTCATAGTATATTTAAGACCATAATATAGATTATTATTCATAAATGCACACAGCAGTTTACTTAAAATACACCAAAACATTTACATATTGACACAAAAATATATGAGGCAAAACACCTTTCCTCAACCGTAGAGTACATTTTTCTCCTTGCTCTTTTATTAAATTGTATTCAATATAATTTTCTGTATCTTCCTTTACCTGGAATAAATCAACAACCATAAAAAAATCGTAAAACCACAACAGGAATAAGGTTTTAATAGAAAGTTATAGCTACTGATCTTTTCTTAGGTTAATTTTATACCGAATTTTCTAATGTTCAATAGCTAATGCAAAACTTACTTTTTACTAATTCACATTAAGCTGTATATAAATAAAGTATACTTTCGTTAAAATGATCTTCACAACAATATGAACAAGATTTAGGAGATATATTATCCCTTCTCATCACCTTACACGACCGTTTTCGTATTTTCGCATCACTTGAAATACGAAAAATACACTTTTTTGGGTGTTTTTCGAATAGTATTTGTGCACTCCGGTACTATGCAATACTTATAAGAAAATTTTTTGGCTTCTTCCATTATTTTAAAGCTATTAAAACTGTAAATATGTATGAAATAACTGAAAAGTTCATAGTAAAGTCCCACTGGACGTGTCGTGTGACGTCACGCAAAGCGCGCGCAAAATGGCGGCGTTTCAACTGCTTTAATTTTTTCAATGTTTTAAATTTCGTTTTTAAAAATATCTAGAGTATTTTGAAGATTTTTTATATTTTTTTCTATGTTATAATGTTGTAAACTATTAATTTAAGGCAAGAAAAAAAAACATGAATATCCCCTATTATACTGGCCATCTATATTTTGAAAGCCAATTTTTTTCGTAGAATGTAATGTACTGTGATTTCAGAAGTATTCATTATAGTCTAAGTTAAGGTTTAATTTTTTTCCTAGTTGTGAGCCAATAAATAATACGAAAAAATATAATGAAATCGACACCGAAATATTTTTTTAGTCTTGTTATGATGGATTTGTTCACCTGCAAATTACGAATTAATCGTTACATTAATCTAATTTTGTAGTAAAAAAAACGTATCTACAGTGTTGCCATATCTCTTTGGTTAAAATAATAAAACTTAAAATAACTTTATTTATTTAAGAGTAATGAAAAAATGCATTATCCATTTTATTATTTTCTTGGCTTTCCATAAGTTACTTTTTCAAAATCATCACTAAAAAAAAACTAAAATAATTCTTGTACTTAATATTGTGGTTGAATTCGAAAATATTTATGCTCAGTTAGCGGCTCCGCTAATAATTTTGCTTTATTTTCCTTATTGGAATCACATAAAACTTAAACTTGTACGTATAATGTAAGGACAATGTAAACGGTGTGATATTTTATTCGTTTTCATGGTTGAATTATTGTTTTGTCAGCTGGTAACACATCAGAAAATGACATGTCATTTCATTTTCAATTTCAAGAGGAAATGGAACGAAATCCAGGGGAGGGAAAGTAGGTCGCTTGTATTGATTTTTACCTAATATTCGACAAACAAAGACGTAACTTCGATCAGTCCAACGTAATTGTCAAAATTAGTGTATGTGTTACAATTACAAGTGAATACAATCCTCAACATGCCTGCCAAAGTGAGTATTATTTTCCGCTCACGTTTATCATGTGATATCCGGAGCCGGAGAATGTGTTTCAGTTTGAATAATCCCAAAACCTTTTTATCACACTGACGTTCATTGGGCATCGATTTGCGTTTTTTCCCTACTAGAAGCGTTTGATTGCTACAGTTTAGCAAAACCAGTTGTTAAAATTAGTTTTATTTTTATAGAATGAGTCACTATACGCGGAAAGATTGGTGTCAGGGTCATCTATGCCTACGACGCATTAGGGCGGTTCGAGTTACTGCGACGGCATCGTTCGATCGCTGCTGGCGCGTTTTTCCACGTGTTTTTTTTTAAAGGTTTCTTATTTGATTCTGATAGGATGCGGAGTTGGCGGGCTCGACGGTTGAAAATGTGCGTGTGGTGGTTCGCGTGCGGCCTATGGACCACAGGGAGAAATTGGAGGACGCTTATAATTGCGTGTCCGTGGATTCTATGAATGCAACGATTGCTGTGACTCGCAATAATGCCGTGCCACCGGAACCCGCGCGCATTTACGCTTACGACGCTGTTTTCGATACCACATCTACTCAGGTAAAAAACGTGAAGGTTTTTCGACTTCTATTTCAGCTGAAGGCAATGTTAAGTAGCAACGGGCAACATTTTTCATTTACATTCTCAATGCCACAACTGTTTTGCAAGGTCGTATTACAAAACTGAGAATAACTTATTCTTTTGGGCCTGTTTACTCAACAATTTTGGAGAATATTTGAAGAAAGAAGCTTGAAGACTGACTCCATGTGACGGCCCTGCCATTCCTCTCGACTTATGCTTGCTATGCATCAGTCTTGTCGAATGGTGGGTTGGTTATGTGTAATTCTCAACTACATTACAACAACCCTACAGTAAAATTCTACACTTCACATCCTGCATGACCTATAGTGCTTGACAATGTTGACGGACCATTCTAGACGCATCTTGCTGTACCGTGGAGTTATTTGCTTCCCGTGGCAAGGCATTAAGGTACTTAGTGCTGCGTCAAGAATGCTTCGCCAAAAATCATCAGTGAAGTGGATTTGCAATTTTCATGTTAATTTTCTTTTGTTTTTAGTATTTTGTGTATGTATATGCACTTTTAAAGAAATTTACAGGTTAAATTGTGTGTGTTCTCTTATTTACTTTAATTATCTATGTCTTAGTTTTTGCTTAACTATTGTTTCTTTGTTTAAATTGAATGTTTTAGTTTTTGTCATTAATTTTAACAGTTTAAACACTCTTGAAAAAACCACTACTTAAAAAAAAAATAAGTAGGTGTGACCAAATTGCAAAAAAAAACTTAAAACTGACTAACTACAACTTTGAAATACATTTTGTAAATTAAATCATCATTCATTATTAAAATTAATGCAATTGATAAAAATAGGCAGGCATACAAAACCCTTTTTAAATCATCCTTCCATCATATAAAAAGTATATGATCAAACCATATTTTTATGCAAGAAATAATAATTACAAAATAAATATAAAAAGTTCTCAACCCCACCCACATAGTATATTTTTATTTGTACTAAATATGTTTAATTCTCAATTTCCATCGTTCTTTTAAATAATTAACCTTATATTTTTTTACACAATTAAGTTAGGTATTGAAAACTTCATACAGCCGAGTCAAATTCATAGAATCTACGGTTTTCCATGACGCGTCGTTCAGCAGATAACGAACCTACCTACCCTACTAGCCTACCGTACACCCCGCAACGATTGTTTGTATACAACCAGCATTATACACGTACAGTGTATAGATGAACTATTGTTGTTAACTGTACATAGCAACGTAAATCGATGATTATGTTGTACCTACTACGTTCGTACTATTTCGCTTCATAGCGTTATATTTTACAGTGTTTTGATAATAATATGAAAAATTTAAGAATGTTGATCAAGACTTTGAATAAAGAAGTTGTAATTTTATACTTTTGTGTAAAAGTAAGCTTGGTTTGTTTTAAAAAATATGGCTAGGTCTGTATTTGTATGTATGACGAATCGATATGCTCATGCTTTTAGATAAGCCTACTTGCAAAATGCCGTTGATTTGCACAGCTGCAATTTAATAACTAACGATATTACGCAGTTAACCATAATTTAAATTACTAAGTTTCTTCTTATGCTTTTCAGCTTTTTTTGAGTACGATCTTTATTACAAGACTAAATTAATTTTAAAATCTCGTGCGACTGTAATAAATAACTTCGGAAAACTTAACAATAAAGGCAATGTTGTTGTAGGGTTAAACAAAGCAAACGGTTCTAACCGTGGAAAATAATTCTTTCATTTTACGCAAACCGCAAACGTATTTTCCTCTAAGAATCAATTAGTTCGTCGCCTTTCTTTTTTCCACCGACGATTATTCATATAAAACAAAAAAAGACTACAAAAAAAACCTTTTTTTTCTTCTTTTTTTTTTGTAAGTTGCCATGGTTTTTGCCACAAAGAGGTTGGATCGATTTGTTGCACTGCGCAACCTCCCGTGCCCTACTGACCTGGCAACACCCTGAAGTATTGACGTATGCACCTTCGAGTTGAGAAAACCTTTCAGGGGTTCTAACGTGCTAGGTGAAATGCTGTTTTAATACAAAGGTATAGGGTATGTTTTCGATTGGCAAATGTCAAAGGAATAAGGATAGATTGGGCCGACGAGCTGAGATGCTTTCAGGGTTTTGCCGTGTTGGGCGAAATGCTGTTTTAATACAAATGTATAGAGTTAGTTTTGGGAGGGATATCTTTAGAGCTGCGATGCTTACAGGGTCTTACCGCGATGATGTTGTTCTAATACAAATGTATAGAGTTTGTTTTAGAATGGCAAATATCCTGGAAACAAGCCTAGTTTGTAACTTTAAATTGCTTCCAGTGAAGGTGGTGTATATTTTAATGTTATTAAGATGAGTATGCCAGTTATGGTGTTCGTCGAAATCTTAAGAACTACTGAACCAATTTAACCATAGGAAAATCCAGTCTTACAATTGCTACAGAATCACCTATTCAAGAAAATTACTTTCAATATAATGAAAACCGATTTAAAATCCGTTACATAGTTGAGAAGGAGTAAGAGGATAAAACATACAATACAAACAGAACAAACAATGTAATGAAACAAATGATAAATACAGGCTAACACAATGTAATAAAGGCTTATTACGATGACAGAATCACGATGTATAGTCCTATATAGGCTTATTGACATTCGCTATTCCTCTGGTACCTTCCCTCTTGATGACAGTAGCTATATTAATTAAGTCCACATAGCATGCAAGCCCGGGCCACCTGTGTGTTGTATTGATCCGTCTACCTTGACAGATTGCCTATGTGGAATAATGCCGTGGAGTTACGATGTGTGGATGTGGTGTATATGTATTTTACTTTACCCTTCCTTCTATCTGTCGCTGACTTTAAATAGAAGAAGAGTCAGAAGCGATGTATGTTTGCAAAATTTTAACCATAGATCGGTTTTGATTGCACGTTTTATTAAAGTACAATACGTACGTTTTGACGAACTCTGTGGTGCAGCGGTATATATACGGGGCTGCTAAGCGGATGGTCCCGTGTTCGATCCCCGGGTCGAGCCAATTTCGTAAAATGGTTTTTTCGATATTGGCTTGTGTCTGGGTGTAACTAGGTTCTCCCCTAGTCCATTGTGTGGTACCTATAACACAAGTGCTTACTGCAACTTATTTTAGGACCACATAATTGGTGTGTTAGTCTGGCGATTTATTTATTATTTTTGTTATTATTATACGTATTAATGTAATTTGCAGCGTAGATCAAACAAACGCGCTATTTTCATGAAATACAACACTTTTAAATAAACTACGCCATATCCATATATTTTATTAATCATCACTCCAAACCGTGCAAAATACACAAAGCCATGGGCGTATTGCGTCGAATTCGAATTTATTTCAGCTTCATAATATGAATATGACTGGCACCGCCAAAATAGACTATTTTAGTGTGTACGTAAACTAAAATAGTTGCTGTTTGGCCGTGCCAACGGAAATACGATGGTTTCTTATAGCAAGGTTAGGAAAATTACTGATTCAAAGGCAAATCCCGCTTTATAGTGAGCGTTCTGTCGAGTAATTACAGAAGGAAAATATGTCTTATTATCTCTTCGTTATAATTATCATTCTCATTATATAGTATTAAGCAAAGTCGTTTTTTTCTATTTATGTTTGTCCAGTAACTCCTCCTTGTAAACTTCGTATT
Source organism: Emmelina monodactyla (assembly GCA_916618145.1). Lineage (NCBI taxonomy): Eukaryota > Metazoa > Arthropoda > Insecta > Lepidoptera > Pterophoridae > Emmelina > Emmelina monodactyla. The sequence continues at coordinate 4,039,893 of OU745296.1, forward strand.
AGATAAGCGTTTTGACCGAGATTTGATTAGTTTTAGGGCTACGTAGGTACTTCAAAAGGTAATTACGTAACCTCAGTGCGGGTCGCAAGTAAATCTCATTCGATACGCGAACGAGCAAAAGATTAATGCATTGCTCTAACTAACCGATTATACCATTTATAAATTGAATTACATAATAAGTACTAGTTATGTTGCTAGTTGAAAAAATATTAATATCGTGTTAAGACAAATTTATTCTTTTAGAGTATTAAGTAAATGATATAAAGATCTTAAAAACAAGATTACCTATTGAGATTTTAAATCCTGGAAATTTACTTTCATTTTTTTAAAAGTACATAATTCGTGATACATCTAACTGAGAGGTAATTAAAATTAACTAATTTGTGAAAGAATTGCTGGCAAGGTATTAGTGATGGGCATTATACTAACATTGAAGTATCGATAAGTGTAAAAAAATAGTTTTGATTGTATTGTTGATATATTTATTAGTTATTCCTAATAAAAATAATATCAGTTAATCGTATAAACCTTCCTTTCAATTCTTAATGATAATACTCGCAAGTTAAGAATCAAGCCTGCGCCTAAGTTGTACAAAATAATTTGCTTTAACTGCCCAATGTACAGAATTTTTAATAATAAACAAAATTGAAATCTTGATTTTGCTGCTGTACCATTACAAGCGCAGACGGGAGATTTTGGTCCTTACAATCATAACCATCAAAAATAAAAAAAATAAAAAAACGGGCCGAATTGAGAAGCTCCTCAGTTTTTGGAAGTCGGTTGAAAAATAATGAAACGATAAGGTGAACCTAATACTTAGGTTTATACATGGCTACTCTTAGATTTTGAATCGAAGCCTATAATACTGTTATTATCTATACTATAATATAATAAAGCTGAAGAGTTTGTTTGTTTGTTTGTTTGTTTGAACGCTCTAATCTCAGGAACTAATGGTTCGAATTTAAAAATTCTTTTTGTGTTGAATAGACCATTTATCGAGGCAGGCTTTAGGCTATACAACATCACGCTGCAACTATTAAGAGCGAAGAAATAATGGAAAATGTGAAAAAAACGGGGAAAATTATTCATCCTTGAGGGCTTCCTTTGCGTGCGCTGCGAAAATGGTTCTAGATACCAAAAATATATGTATACAAGAATTAAGGGAACTTTTTACCGCGGGAAAACTTCGCATTCCCACGGGAAACCGACTTTTACGTGAACGGAGTCGCGAGCAGCCACTAGTCTTTTATACATAGTTAACAATATACAACAATCAATCATATCGATGTGTTACCCATCCCTATTAATTAGTGTGCAATTTACTTGATTCATTAACACTGCTAACTCGGCCAGTCGCTAATTATAATAATGCAAAATAATACTCTGGACTTTGACTGCGTGATCTTCTTTTTTCTCATTCGTATTTCACGGTATTACGCAATTCGGTATGTTTAGTACGAGTTTTATATCACTACTACGTGTTATTACTACAAGATATGAAAAACTGAAGGTTACTGTACAAGTTTTCATATAAATTGCTGTCACGTGACTTATCACCAACTAAGTAGTATAACGGGTGTAAAAAGACCACTTCCGAAGCCTGAAACCATGTATTCTTGAGCCTCAATAGTAACTAAATTCACTAACAGTATACCTAGAAAACCAAATTTAAAAAAGTTAAGGTTTGCAAAGTGATATTCGCCGCTTGAGGTCATCGCTCACACATCAGCTAATGGTTCAGGAGCGATGGTTTAGATAGCAAATAAAACTAAAACACTATTTAATTTGATATAATGCGGAAATTTGATAGTTAATGTGCAAATAACACAATACGGTAAAAAAATAAAAATTAAAAACAAATCAAAAAAAATATATCGTTTTATTTTTGTAATTTCCCACACTATCTCCTAAAGTTAAATCATTTATATGTAGTTTATATGTAGTTGTAACATATTTGTGGTTTAATTTCTTTGTTTAATTAGTTTATAAAAACACTAGCGACCCGCCCACGCTTCGCAATGGTGAAATTTTGCCGACTTACTCGCGAACCCATGCATTTTTTGCTAACTTAAAAAAAACTTTATCTAAAAGTTGTTAAATTACAAATTTAAATAAAAAAAAACCCTGAAGATGGTGATAACCGCATTAAAATCCGTTTATCGGTTTGACAAACATACAAACAGACAGAATTAGCGACTTGGATTTATACTATGTAATGCTAAGACCTTGAAAACATATAGTTGTAGACTTCATTTAATCGCGATTTCTTATCGTCAATAAGATATAATATAAATAGGTTCTTAACAGCTGAATTACGCAGTTACTAATTTTGTATTTAAAATAATATCGCGGAAGTATTAAATACTTACCTACATTATTTATACACAATTGTATAATTAAGACGAACATTTAAGTAACGGAAAAGTTAGATCTTTATACGAGACTATTATTATTTAATTGCATTTGTATACCTACTGTAAGGTTATTAAGTCAAAGCTAAATAAAAATCTTGAAAAAAAAAATTGGCAACAGTGGACAATTCATTGAAACTCACAAAATAATCATTGTGTAATCATTAAGATCCTAATCACACCTTTCATTTTCAAAACTGAGAAGTATTTTTTTATGTATGACCCCGCATATTTTTTACAAACTTCCTAATTATTACTATATTTTTAACAAACGTCTTACAAAACTGCTCAATCCTTACATAAATAGGTCGACCATGTCGTCACTTTCCTCGCTTCTTGCCCAACTCTACGTAAATAGATCAGTTTACGTCATTTTCATGGTAGTATTTAGGTCAGACGCTGGATAAGTACGCATGCGCGAAAGATAAAAATGTTGCCTGATTCCGCTTTTATCTATGTTCTGTTTGGGTGTAAGTCTGGGTTGGTCTAACTAAATACTTATAAATAAAAATATCGTTTTAAATTACTTTAAAAATCATAAATGAATAATGGTCTATCTCTTGATTTGTTGCAAACTTTGCTGTTATAGGATCATCTGAAATTTGGGATACAATATAAAAACCACTGCCTTTCTGAAATTGATGATAAACACTTTAAATATTACTTTATTCATATGAGAACTTCTGGACTCATTTTTTATAGTATTTTTTTTATTATAATTTAAAATATATGTTTTTGTTCTCAATACATAATATCTAAATACCTTAATAATTGAAATGCCACCGCGTTTCATGGTCACATTACGAAACAGTTCACAACTCATTTAAGATTCATCTGATTCTTATTATGGATCATGGACATAAAAAATAAAATCTATTTTTAACACGTTTTTATTAAGAATTTAAAGCTATGTTATATACAGGTAAAATTGTGACTAGGCAGAATATAAATAAAAATAAAGGATACTGAATTAAACAAACAGGGTTTAGAGTAATTGTTTTTTTTTTCATAAACTAATAGTTGTCCATCCATGTTAGTTTTCTTAATTATAATCTTTAATGTCAAAAATATAATTGGGAAAATTGCCATAAGGTTAACAAAAAACATACATATGTACAAAAATACAACCAACTCTTGACTGCACCATTGTGCAATTTACCTTGAAAACATATAATTTTCCTGACCATAAACCTTCTATATTTATTTATAACTAGACTTTGACTTTTTACAATTCATCTATAACTAAATATAACTTAAAATTAAGTTAGTGCAATAATATAGCAATTGTAATGTTTTGTTACATTAAAATCAAGCCCAGTATTATTTAAGTCAACGGTAATCGAATGTCATATTTTCAACAATTCTGGAAAGGGTTAAAATTAATAAAAATCATCACGGTTTTGGGCTTTATAGATGGCGACATTGATTATCTACCTATTACAGTCCGGCCACCGAGAGAATTCGTTTCTGACACATTGTGTTCAAACACAAAATTTAATTATTTCAAAATAAAGAGGTAACTTTGAAGACCGTCTACTAAATAAAACAAAAATAAAGTCGTCTATATTTACCCTACAAACAAATAATAAGTAATAAAACGATATTAAGTCACACTGATTTTAAATTTTATAACTGAGGACTACATAGGGTACGAAACGAGGATAATAAATAATTACTGATAAAATGTATATTTTTTTAAATATAAAGAGCACTACTTCTAAATAGTACAAGGTTATGTAGTAATGATATTTTCATAGGGATGTGCTAAAATATCAGTTAATTTTAAACTTATCAATCAATCCATTTAAAAAATTAAAACCTTGTTATATATTGTACCTTAATATTTTGTTTGAAAAAAAAGCATCAGTTGAAGTTTCTTGCTAGTTCTTTTCCACCTTGGGCTTAGCTTTAAAATCAACGTTACACAAGTACCTTTAATCTAATTATATACGTACCTACAATAAAACAATATTGGTTTCATTTTGTTTTCGTACAGCTCAACTCGTAACAACATGAAACTATTTTTATATTATACATAAAATAGAAATAAGATAAACAAGTTTTTTTTCTAATTTTGATTAAAACAATATTTATCAATGTTATTTTTTATCCCAACACTAATGGCATGTGTCACAAACGCATTCTTTCGGTAGCCAGACTGTAATCCCAAAAAACCTTTATATTTCATCAATTTTTACGTTATCCAGAATTGTTGAAAAAATGATAAGGAGATAGGAATAATAAATAAATAAAATAAATAAATAAAATAATAATAAGAAGATAAATGATAAAAAGGCTTACATAATAACCCAGCTGTACGTTAGATTAAGACCTACTATTAATCTTATGCCCCATACTTTAATTTGGCTATGTATTCTAACATTTTTTTTATCAAACATTGTAATATCAGTTGTCACAATTATAACAGCAAATATGCGTCCTTCTATGTGAATGAATTACAATTGTGATGTTCTAAATCTGTTAACAGTTATGCAAAGAAATAATTCATTGTAAAACTAGTTTCCAATAACATAGTGAGTTAGCAATGAAGGCCTCTGTGTGCCCAACTAGTGGGACGTATATAGGCTGTTAAAAATATATGTTTATTTAATGTAATGTTAATAATATTTGTTGCTATGATATAAACTGTCTTAATTTCTAGCCATTATGTGCTTTTTAAGATGTATGTCCACTGTTTGTGTATTGATGAATTTAATTTGTCACTATTTTAAAAATACATGCGTTAGTAGATTTTACATTGGCCTTTAATTAAAGACGAGTTAAAAAAAAGTTTTTTTAACGTAACTTTAATTATTTGTCAATGTACTTAATGTAATAAACATTTCCTTAATTGACGAAGTTCAAAAAGGCCGTCAATCCGTCAAAATCTACCATTATTCTTTTTGACCCTTTTCTAAATGCCATTCTTTCATTAACCCATCACCAATTATGCTTATACCCAAACTTTCCCACTTACTACCGCTAAAATTTCATCAAAAGCCCACCTAAATTACCATCAAACCACAAACCAAAAACCCAACTTTGTAATACTTCCAACAGCGCCATCTATTATCCACAGATGGACATCTACGTCCAGACGGCGCGACCTATCGTGGAACAAGTGCTCAAAGGCTACAACGGGACTATATTCGCCTATGGACAAACGGGGACAGGAAAAACGTACACGATGGCTGGCAGTAATTCTGCGCCGGAGTTGAAAGGGATCATACCGAACTCGTTTGCGCATATATTCTCGCATATTGCCGATGCTACTGATATTGAAAAGTTTGTATTTTTTTTACACCCCTATTTTATGAGAAGTTTAGTAATTTTCATCCTTACTGTCTTGAAGATAGATCACATAATACATAACGGGTGTAAAAAGACCACTTCCGAAGCCTGAAATCATGTATTCTGGAGCCTCAATAGTAACTAAATTCACTAACAGTATACCCAATTTTAAAAAAGTTATTAAGATTGAAAAGTCATATTCGCCGCTTAAAATCATCGCTCACACATCAACTGTCGGTTCAGGTGCGATTATTTACATTGCATATTAAATAAAAACCCTATTTAATTTGAAACCATCGCAAAATCTGATGTATTAATGTGTGGGGTCCTTCTCATATATAAATATAAAACATTAATTTACTAACACTATTAAAATACATTTATTAAATACACAAACAATATCTATACATATCTAATATTAATACGCAACTCATATCATCACACTAACAAATTAATTAATTGCACTCCTTCCGGCGCAGTCGGCTAAAATAATAAAGTACCGTTATCTATGCGGCCGGCCCCGGCCGGCCTTAGATAGCTGCGCGCGCGCCGTGCGTCTTTTGTTTACCTAGCCGGCACCGGCAGTCAGAATTCATACACCGTGCGAAGCGCTCGCTAATCGATGCTGGCTTTTTGAGTTCTACCTACATTATTTACGTGCCTTGTTAATTGTACTTTCTGTCGCTACGCTTAAGCTTATATAAACTATATATCGCTGTAAACTCGTTGCGCGATAATGTGTAGTGTTGTGTGTGCCTGAAGAATAAATCTTTGAACTATATTAACGGATTTCAATTACACCGTGAACCGTGAGTAAATACACCCACTCAACACTTCCATACTGGTGACCCACGACTAAAGAAACATAATGAGCGACAGCGGCGATTCTACTGAAACGGCTGGCAGTAATGTTACTACCCGCCGTTGTACTCCAAAAGTACGCAGGCCCAACCAACCAAGCCCGACGGCGCCTGATAGTGTACGGACGAATTTAAAGGTACCTCCATTCTCGCCCGATGACCCTGAAATATGGTTTGCGCTTCTTGAGGGCCAATTTGAAAATTTTGAAATTACGGATGACAACGCTAAGTACATACAGGTGATTACAAATCTGGACATACTGCATGCTAAAGCCGTCAAGGACATAATCGTTAAACCTCCACTGCGAAACAAATACGACAAAATTAAGGCAGAGCTTATTCGTCGATTATCAGCTTCTCACGAGAAGAAGGTTAAGCAGCTGCTTACACATGAGGAGCTGGGGGATCGAAAGCCGTCGCAATTCTTACGACACTTACAAGACCTCGCCGGACCCACGGTTCCAGCAGATTTCATCAGGACAATTTGGAGCAACCGACTACCGAACAATATTCAGACGGTGCTGGCGTCCCAACCGACACACTCGCTCGAGCAGCTGGCAGATTTGGCCGACAGGATTCAAGAGGTAACCTCCCCAACGATGCATGTAGCGGCTGCTTCCTGCTCCGGAGCTTGTTCCAGTGGTGCACATGGCGTCAACACTCCCAGCGAGATTGCTGAACTGCGTAAAATGGTTGAACGGCTGGAATTAAAAATGGACCAGCAGTCCCGGAATTCGCGTTACACAGGTCCAAGGAACGCACGCCCTCGCCCACGCAGGCGTTCTTCTTCCCGCCCGAGGTCACGTTCGAGCTCTAGTTACAGAATGTATCCGGTATGTTGGTATCACTCCAAGTTTGGTACCCAAGCGATGAACTGCCTTAAACCGTGTGACTTCAAATCGGAAAACCCCACCGGCGATCGTTAATGGCGACGGACGGTTGCCTTAACTCAGCCGGTCGCTTGTTCATCATGGATCGTACATCAAAGACTAAACTGTTAGTGGACACGGGCAGTGATATTTGTGTATACCCTATTTCGGCAATTAAGGAAACTAGACTTAAGACCTCCTACCAACTCTGCGCTGCTAATGGTTCTACTATCGACACCTATGGCTACCTGCAGCTTAATCTAGACTTGGGACTTCGTCGTACATTTCCCTGGAAATTTGTCGTCGCGGACGTTACAAAAGCCATTATCGGAGTTGACTTTCTGTCACATTATAAGCTCGTAGTCGATATAGGTAACCATAGGCTCATCGATAGCCTAACCAGTATCAGCACTGTGGCCTCTGTAACCCTAAACAACAACCTTGTGTCTAGTGTAAAAATTCTGACTGCAGGTAATGACCGATATCATAACGTCTTAGCTCAATATCCTGCAATCACACGACCTTCTGGAATTCCAGGAATTACTAAACACCACACAACTCATCACATACGAACAACACCAGGTCCCCCAATAGCATGCTCTCCCAGGAGGTTAGCTCCCGACAAACTCAAGGTAGCTATAAAGGAGTTTGAAGCGATGCTTGCCAACGGCACGGCACGTCCATCCGACAGTCCTTGGTCCTCGCCTCTTCACTTAGCCACCAAAAAAGACAATGGTTGGCGCCCCTGCGGCGACTACAGATTGCTCAACTCCAGGACTATACCAGACAAGTATCCAATACGCCACATTCACGATTTTGCATTTAACCTATCTGGCAGCAAAATTTTCTCTACTATAGATCTAGTGAAAGCGTATAATCAGATCCCGGTAGCCGAAGAGGACATACCTAAAACAGCAATCACCACACCCTTCGGCCTATATGAATTTCCGTTCATGACCTTTGGCCTGCGAAACGCGGGCCAAACTTTTCAAAGGTTTGTTGACGAATTAACTCGCGGTCTGGACTTTTGCTACGCATATTTAGATGACTTTCTTGTGTTCTCGAAAAGTGAAGAGGAACATGAAGGTCACTTACACTTGCTATTCTCCCGCATGAGTGATTTCGGAGTCTTGGTTAACCCAGCCAAGTGCATTCTAGGAGCCACAGAGGTAGACTTTCTTGGTTATAGGATATCTCCAAACGGCACTAAGCCCTTGGAAGACAAGGTTCAAGCCATTGCTGATCTTCCCAAGCCTAAAACAGTCCGAGAATTGAGACGATTCCTCGGAATGGTAAACTTTTATAGGCGCTTCATTCCAAATGCCGGTCGCATACATGCCCCTCTAAATGCCTTATTAACAGGTTCGGTCAAGGCTTCTCAGATAATTTGCCTCGAAGGAAGTGCACTAGAAGCATTTCAAAATTGTAAAAAGAGCCTATGCGATGCCGCTTTGCTAGCACATCCCGACCCTGAAGCAAAATTAGCGCTTGTAACCGACGCTTCAGATACAGCATTGGGGGCGGTTCTACAACAGTTCAAAAGCGGTAGTTGGCAGCCCCTTGCCTTTTTCTCTCGTAAATTGAGCCCGACACAAACTAGATACTCACCATACGACAGAGAACTCCTGGCGATCTATGAAAGTATCAAACACTTTCGATACATGCTAGAGGCTACCAATTTCACCATTTATACAGACCACAAGCCTTTAACTTACGCATTTCACGAAAGGAAAGCTAAGTGTTCACCACGTCAATTCAGGCACCTAGATTTCATTTCACAGTTTTCGACTGATATCAAACACATCTCAGGTAAGGACAATGTGGTAGCTGACACACTGTCCCGGATAGAGGAACTACAGACGCCAGTGGACTTAGAAGCACTTGCTCGAGCACAAGTTAACGACCCCGAGCTCGATTCATGTCTTAAAGGTGAGAATTCTCTGCAGCTGGTGAAGAAGCAGATCCCAGGCAGCCATGAACAGTTATACTGCGATGTGAGCACATCTACTGCTAGACCCTTCGTCCCGAAAGGTTTGCGCCAAAAAGTATTTGAATCTCTCCACTCACTTAGCCACCCTGGAGCCAATGCCTCTACAAAACTTATCGCCCAGCGGTTCGTGTGGCCGGAGATGCGTAAAGAGTGTCGAGCTTGGGCTCGAGCATGTCTAGCATGCCAACGTTCTAAAGTGACACGCCACGTCTCATCGCCTTTAGGAACACTTAAGGCCCCTTCGGCAAGATTCCAATTCATCCATATTGATTTGATAGGCCCTCTGCCTCCATCAGACGACTTTCGCTACTGCTTGACAGCCGTTGACCGATTTACACGCTGGCCGGAAGCGGTACCTCTTACAGACATAACAGCAGAGACGGTGGCAAAGGCGCTATTGTCGTGCTGGATATCGCGCTTTGGATGCCCCACTGATATTGTGACCGACAGAGGTAGGCAGTTCGAGTCAGCACTTTTTGAACAGTTGTCAAAAACAATTGGCTTTAAACATCGACGCACAACTGCTTACCACCCACAATGTAATGGGTTAGTGGAACGTTTTCACCGCCAGTTGAAAAGCGCAATCACCTGCCACGCTGACACCAAATGGTCTGAAACCCTACCATTAGTTCTTCTTGGGATCAGGAGCGCTTTTAAGGAAGACCTACAGAATTCCTCAGCACAGCTAGTGTATGGCGAGACATTAAGACTCCCGGGAGAATTCTTCGATCAGAATTCTATTAATCACAGCACGGACCCGACCGAATTTTCTACACGTCTTAAACGTTACGCCAAAAACTTACGCCCTGTCCCGACCCAACACCACGCCAGTAACAAGGTATTCGTTTTCAAGGACTTAGCCACTTGTAGCCACGCATTCCTAAGGGAAGACGCGCTACGAGGCTCCCTTCAACCTGCGTATACTGGACCACATGCCATCATCAAACGAGGTGACAAATACTGTACTCTCAACATAAGAGGCAAAAACACTACAGTATCTATAGACAGAATTAAACCTGCCTATATACTGTCAGACACAAATAATACAGACTCAATCCCACACACACCACACTCGACACCGTCATCACCATCTAGTAGTACACAAACAACTCGTTCTGGAAGACGAGTCAGGTTCCCAGAATATTATCGCCCTTGACCAGGTCTCTGGGGGGGAGTATTGTGGGGTCCTTCTCATATATAAATATAAAACATTAATTTACTAACACTATTAAAATACATTTATTAAATACACAAACAATATCTATACATATCTAATATTAATACGCAACTCATATCATCACACTAACAAATTAATTAATTGCACTCCTTCCGGCGCAGTCGGCTAAAATAATAAAGTACCGTTATCTATGCGGCCGGCCCCGGCCGGCCTTAGATAGCTGCGCGCGCGCCGTGCGTCTTTTGTTTACCTAGCCGGCACCGGCAGTCAGAATTCATACACCGTGCGAAGCGCTCGCTAATCGATGCTGGCTTTTTGAGTTCTACCTACATTATTTACGTGCCTTGTTAATTGTACTTTCTGTCGCTACGCTTAAGCTTATATAAACTATATATCGCTGTAAACTCGTTGCGCGATAATGTGTAGTGTTGTGTGTGCCTGAAGAATAAATCTTTGAACTATATTAACGGATTTCAATTACACCGTGAACCGTGAGTAAATACACCCACTCAACACTTCCATAAATGCAATTTTGGAAAAATATATTTTTTTGCTCAAAGAATTTTGGTGGCCCCGATTCTGAGTACACTCTCCAAACTAAATTAAAAATGTTGAAATTACTTTCACATACTTCGTAAAGATAAAGACAGGTATATTGGTCTCACTAAATTTAGTCCACCTCATTGTAAAATTAGACGAAATGCGCTGAGGACGAGTCTAAGCTTGCTTGTGCCGTGTCGAAATGCACGCAAATTTTAGTTTGACAGGACTAATATGATTACCCATCTCTTTCTTTTACTATTGCTGAGTAAGTGATGGCAATATTTTTAGTTTAATTTAGAGAGTCTTAATGTAGAATCGGCACCAGTACCCCTCTAGCAATGCCCAGTTTTTGTTTTCGGAAGCAGTTGTTTTACACCCCGTATAATAAATAGCTATAAAGGTTGATAAAGCCTTTATGAATAAGGGGTGATGGCTAAACATTGTATACGTATGAAGCAAAGTCGTCACGCGTGTCTGTTTGTAAGGTTTGTGTGTTAACTTATTTTAAACTACGTAACAGATTTGATGCAGTTTTCACTATCCTTTATATTTCTTTTAGATAAGTATTTCGAGAACGTTTTGTAGTACTTATTTAAACAAAGTTTTTTATGTCACTAAAACGCGCATGCAAAACCCACAATATCTTTTAAAATTTTGATACAAGGTGGGTATAGAAGAGTGACCACTGCCTTGTAGGAAATTTATCACATGCTAAAAGACAGCTTTCAACACTTTTAATCTATATGTATTTGTATATAGGGGAAACGTGAAGATAGGTTTTTTCCCTATAGTAAATTAATTTATGCGAAAACTTGAATTATGTCGTGAAAATGTTGTATTATAACTACTAGAAACCAATTTATTTCAAATAGTTTGATTTCATAAATATATAAACTATTTTCTTGCAAATCGTTCTCATGTAAAATTACCGAACTGTCGAACATAGATTTATTTCTTTGCGAAGTTTGCATTCGTGTTTTAAAATCAGCCTGGCCAGCTCACTCTGTCCGCGTCAGTACTTTCCAAAATGTTCTCATTTTCAACCAAAATATCCATTTGACCAACATTCCATTCTAAATGAACTCTACACCCCATTACTTTAGATACTAATCTCCTCTGCAGTAATATACTCATATCTTTATACTATCCTATCTGCCTAGGTTTCTAGTATGCGTCACATACCTGGAGATTTACAATGAAGAGGTCCGTGATCTGCTGGGGTACAACCCGCATCAGAGCCTGGAGGTGAAAGAGAGGCCCGATATCGGCGTCTTTGTCAAGGATCTTACAGGTAATTAAAAAAGAAATATTTAGCACGACATATTTGAATTTGAAGATAGTAGAAAACCTAAACAAGCCTAAAATCTTTTTGGTTGTGACTTAATAAGCAAAATACAAGCGTTAAAATAGTGTTATAGTATCTCTAGTTTACTTATTTATTATTGGATTTCTGTAAGATTACTTCATACATTTCAAAATATTACATTTAGTAAAAAAAGTAACAAAGGGTACTCATTATAAATTATTTTTAGTAGGTAAGTACCTACTTATATTCTTAGTTTTCTTTTTTTATTGGTTGATTGACAAAATACTTAGACGATTAGATATTTTCTAAGAAAACAAGTTCATTTTAAATATGCAAAGTAAAAAAAAAAGATTTTTCTCATAAATGCGGTTCAAAACAAGTCTGGCTTAACATCGACGTTCTCCACAAATCTCCGTTAATGGGGATTAATTAACAAAAGTTTCTCAAAATAAGGATTTTTTTGGTTTATTACCCTTATTATAAATCTATATTCATTATATTTTATACCCCAGGCTACGTAGTCCACAACGCGGACGAACTCGAAAAGATAATGTCGGTCGGCAACAAAAACCGTCACATCGGCGCCACAGCGATGAACACGGAAAGTTCTAGATCGCACGCCATCTTCTCCATAACTGTAGAGAGCAGTAAGAAAGGGGAAGATGGGAAAATGAGGGTGAAGATGGGGAAACTGCACCTTGTGGATCTTGCTGTATGTTTATTTTGGATATTGTTAAAAAAAAAACATATAATTTACCCGCCCACGCTTCGCAATGGGTACATTTGGCTGACTTGTTCGCAAAACATCTAATTTTGGCTAATACAATAAAACTTCCTCTGAATGTTCTTTCGTTTATAAATTTAAATGAATAAAGTCCTTGAAATATGGCGAAAACCGCATTCAAATCCGTTACGTAGTTTAGGAGGTGATAGCGAACAAACATACAAACAGACAGAATTAGCGACTTGGATTTATACTAAGTAATGATGACTATGTAATGATGATAGAAAACAAAAGTTAAGCTACACCGTATTTAACCGGGTTAAAAAAGGAGGATATTCACATTTCGACTGTATTTTTTTGTTTGTTTCCGCAAAACTTTGGACTGGGTGAACCAATTTTTATGATTATTAAACTTATATTTACTATAAGTAGGTTTTTTAAATAAACGTATTTAATTTTGACGTTGATAGAAGAAAATATGATTTGGGACAAATTTTTTAAGCAATTTCCGACAGAATTAAAATCGAGAGACTTGTCAAACTAACACAGCTTTTTAATTCATCTTATAATAAAAGTTTCATCTTAAAATTAAAGTTAAATAACATGTTAAATGTATTTTTTATTATTTCCAGGGTTCCGAACGTCAAAGCAAGACTCAAGCAACGGGCACAAGACTGAAGGAAGCCACTAAAATTAACCAATCTTTATCCGTGTTAGGTAAGAATATCATATGATGAGAAAAATTGCGAAAGTTTTAAACAAGTGCTTTTTTTTGTACAATACTGCCTTATATATGTGTTAAACGCTTAAATGGTTTTCCAGTAGGAATTAGGTAATTTCCCGAAATATCAAATTCAAATTATCAAATTTAACATTATTCATTTTAGTAAGCCTTACTTGGAATCGAACTTGAGTAGACTAGTGACTTTTCCTGAATAACTTAAATGTATTTAAAACCGAATAAAAGTCCGAATAAATTGGCAAATTTTAGGTAACGTGAATGCGTGAAATGTCGATCTTTGATGTGAATTCGTGATTTTGAGACAACTTTCCATTTAGGTTTTTTAGGTCGCTAGGAAAACTAAACTAAAAGGAAAGTTTTTTTTTTCTTAAGCGTGATTCTTGCAGCGCCATCTACACGTCAAAAATCGTAAAACATTCTTCAATTTAAAAATCTACTCATAAATCTACTATATTTATTACAGGTAACGTAATATCAGCGCTAGTGGATGGCAAGTCTACACACATTCCATACAGGAACTCCAAACTAACAAGACTGCTGCAAGACTCACTCGGGGGCAACTCGAAAACTGTTATGGTAAGCCACTTGAAAATAACTATATTAACCACAACACTTTTAACGGGATATTTACCATGATTATAATAGTCTTTTGTTATTTTCCGATATTTCGGCACAATTCGATGTGCCATGGTCACGGAGTAACTGACTTAGCGAGTGGGTAGTTATTGACAAGTGTAGCGATCTACCCTCTTCCTCAGTCTTTTACTACGAAATATCGTAAAATAACAAAATACTATTATAATCATGGTAAATATCCCGTAAAAAGTGTTGTGAATAATAAAAACCATGGTAGTTTTAAAACTTAAACTATATTAACGTTAAAAAGAGGTGGAGTATAATCACTGGAACTGCTGAACCGATTTTAATAATATTAAATAAGTCGGAAGAAAAATCCGAGACACTTTACTCGTTTTCGTAATCGTAACAAAGCACAGTTGATGTAAAATTCATAAAATCTTTAGGGTCCACAAAAATAGTGTGTGTAAGTCATAAAAAAAGGTAAGCGATACTGTGGGTTACTAGTCGTCGATTCAGAAAATAATAGAAAATGTTGCCATTAATTTCAGCAAGCTGCATAATTTTGAAATGCAAACTTGTTTAGAAAGTGATTACAATATTTGGCGCCACCATCGATTGTAACTACTTCTTATTACAATCGATGGTGGCGTCATTTGAATCTGAGTTAGCTAACCCGAGGTTAAAACTTTCCCTGCAATTGGGCCTAAGTGTTTACTTTAAATCTCTTCCAATATCACCCCTTTATATGTGAAATTAAGTATTAGTTTATTTTCTATCTTACAGATAGCGACAATAGGCCCGGCGGAGTCAAACTACGTGGAAACTATCAGCACTCTTCGTTACGCGAACCGAGCCAAGAATATTGAGAACAAAACACATGTTAATAGCGAGCCGGGAGACGCATTGCTGACTAGGTAAGATAAATTGAAATCAAATGAAATGAAACGAAATTAAATAAAAAAAAAGAAATTACTTTATTGTATGTAGGATTAAAAACTAATCTCTTATACATTGTCAAAAGCGTAAAATAAAAAATAAAAAAAGATGTCACGGGACACCCCTAAATACATCAGCAATGGCCGTAGTAGACCGAGAGAAAAAGCTGGCGGAAAAACTCCCGGCACTCTTTTTGAAATTATACAATCATAATTTATATTCATTCACAGAATTATTATTATCATTACATAGTATAAATTCAAGTCGCTAACTCAGTCTGTTTGTATGTTTGTCCATTAACGCCTCCTAAACTACGTAACGGATTTTAATGCGGTTTTCGCCATCTTTTAGGAAATTTATTCAGTTAAATTAGTTTGTAGAAAGTGTAGTATCTTTTTTAATAAGTTTTATACATGGTTAAGCCTGCTTATAATTTATCTATTTAGAATATAGACATTTCTTTTTATAACTGTTTTTAATATAAGTAACATTGTGTACAATCATTTTTATTAATTACTTCATTTTATAAACAGATTCCAGCAAGAAATCGATCAACTCAAGAAGCAGTTAGAAGAGACCAGTAACGGTAAGTTTTTATAATAAAACATTGATATGTGTAAAAAAACAAGAACATACACAAAAGAAATGTATGTCATGCTGCTTTTCGTTTCTTATAGAATGAGTTTGCTTATTTTAAATAAGAGCCCTTTTATTTCTGTCTGTTTACGAATAAGACATTTTTTTAAAACTTTTTTTAACTTATTTATTTCCTTTAGTTGTCAGATTAATATACATATATTTTTTTACCCAAGATTAAGAGGCACCAAACGAAAATGTTACATTACAATAGTTAATCATGCCAAATTAATTAAATGTTACATAAATTATAAAGAACTAGAAGAAGAGGAAGCGGAGGAAGAGAGCGAGGCAGTCAGCGACGAGCCTGATGATGAAGAGGATCCCGCGCTGGACCCTGAGGAGAGGAAGATCAGACGGAGGATACGCCGGCAGGAAAGGGTATGATTGAGATCTTACTTTTAATTTTGCATTATAAACGCTATTTAGGAATAACGTCAGCTATATGACGTAAGCACATAGATACTGGCCCCGATTCTCAAAAAACTCTCTAAAACTAAATAAAAGATATCGGTGTCACTTTCTCATGCTTCGTATTAGAAAAAGACAGGTACATTGGTCTCACTAAATTTAGTCCACAACATTGTAAAATTGAACGAAATGCGCTGAGGACTAGCCTAAAATTGCCTTCGCCGTGTCATATTGCACGTACATTTTAGTTTGACAGGACTAAAATGATTACCTGTCTCTGTCTTATACTATTGAACAGTAAGTGACAGGGATAGTTTTAGTTTAGTTTAGACAGTGTTTTCAGAATCGGGGCCACTGGGAGAAATTTCGGTGGGTCACCGTAGCGGCGTGGTAGCGCAGTGGTAAGAGCATTGGACCGGTTTTCCAAAGGTCCTGGGTTCGATTCCCAGTCGCGTAATGCTCGGAGGCCCGCATTCCTTTTACCAGTATTTACAACTTCAAGAGGGTATGATTTTTAAGTTGCTTTTGGGCAAAAGCTAAAATTTGTAAAAATTAAACTTAAATTATTACAATCATTGTTTTATGCTGAATAAACTAGATTTTCTAGCTAAGGTATGGATTTTGCTAATAATGTCAAAGAATTTTAATAAGAAGTGAAACAATATTTTTAGTCCAAAACTTAGTGAAGGTTTAATTTCAGGTTACAATATTTTTTGCACCTTATTCTGAAATTATTAAGTCTAATTTCGTTTTTAAATATTTTTCGTGCGTAAAATATGACCTTGGACAATTTTTGCGCTTGATTATGACTTGTTTTTGGTAAAAGGTGTAAAGAAAGAAAAAACTATTTATTTACGTGTAGTTTTGAAGTATCCAAAAGCCGGTTGTAAATTGAATATTTAATGTTGAAAAACACTCAACTACTTATTATTATGAAGATATTGACCATTCAGTTTGTTTTTAATAGAATTAAATTCTTATTTCAGTTAATCTATTTGTATCTTTTCAAGTATTTTTTCAACAATCTTATTAAAAACATATTTTTCTTGTATATTAGGAGCAACAGAAGCGGGAGAAAGCACATTTGGCCAGAAAAGTGCTTGAAGAGAAGAAAGCCGAATTGCAAAGGACCAAGTAAGTATATTGTTAATATATTTTGTTACTAGTGGCCGCCCGCGACTCCGTTCGCGTGGAAGTCGGTTTCCCGCGGGAATGAGAAGTTTTCCCGCGGTAAAAAGTACCCTATGTGTTATTCTGATGTATAACCTATATTACTGTAAAGTTTCATCAAAATCCATCCAGTAGTTTTTATGTGAAAGAGTAACAAACATCCATCCATACATCCATACTCACAAACTTTCACGTTTGTAATATTAATAGTATTTTTGTATTTCTTACGTTTCGACATTTTTAACAAATGCCGTGGTCACGGCTAGACTGAGATATTTGACAAATACTCTTTAATTAGTTTTTTCTCGGTAACATTAAGAAATATTGCATCGAATTTCCAATTTATCCCTTTCAGTAAATTTATTTACTTACTTAACTTTACTAAACTATTATTTCTCATATAGAAAACAGCAAGAAGAGCTCAAAGAGAAGCTACAACGCCTAGAATCGAAGGTTCTAGTCGGCGGAGAGAACCTTCTAGACAAAGCAGAAGCACAACGGAAGCTTCTAGAACAGGCCGCGATGGAGTTGGAACAGAGGACGGCCAATGAGATGCGATTGCAGCAACATTTGCAGCAGAAAGAGGTACAAAATATTAAAATGGTGAAATTTTTATAACTCGAAAGCTAGGAGAGTACACTTTTTTAACTCTGCAGTACAAAAAAGTACACTTATTTTCATGACATACAGCATTGGTGGTAATGTAATCCTTCGTGGTCGTGCTAGGAAGTATCAAACTAAAAATGTTCGTAAATGGAGTGATTTTGAAATTTGAATGGGAAAAAAAAATCGACGGTTGAAAAGTTTTTTTGGAGGTAAAACTATGGAAATGGCATCAGAATCTGTTGTGTGGTTTATAAAGAAAAACTGATTCTACAATTAACTAAAAAATGCCTTAATTGTTCAAATAATATTTTATTTATGTCGAAACATCAAACACAATAACAATTCAATTTAAATAATATTCCTTATTAAAGTACTT
The DNA here is from genome assembly GCA_916618145.1 of Emmelina monodactyla. Lineage (NCBI taxonomy): Eukaryota > Metazoa > Arthropoda > Insecta > Lepidoptera > Pterophoridae > Emmelina > Emmelina monodactyla. The sequence continues at coordinate 4,058,520 of OU745296.1, forward strand.
CTAAACAACGTAATCTTTTTTAACCTTAATTTCTGTAGTAAGAAAATAAATTCGTTTTTAAAGTTACCCACCATTATAAATAACAAAAACCAAAATATTAAAATTTCTATCTTCAAAAACTTTTTTTTTATCCCAAGGCCGAACGCCTAGACCTAGAAGAACGCTATTCCTCATTACAAGAGGAAAACGCCGCAAAAACGCGCAAACTGAAACGCGCGGTGGCGTTACTTAACTCTGCAAAAGCGGAGCTCACAGACCAACAAAGGGAACAACAAAGGGAGATGGAAGGGATATTGGACAGTGTAAGGGCGTTGAAAAGGGAGATTCAGATCACGGATTTGGTGCTGAATGAGTATATACCGCCGCAGTATCAGGTGAGATTGAGTAGTGCTTAAGTATTGAGTAGTTAAGTAATACTTAAGTAGTGGGTTTTTAAAAGTTTTTTTGGGTTAAGAGAGTGAAAAAAATGGATTCGTCTACCCTGAAAAGTTGTGAGATTTGTAAAGTAATAAGAATTATTCAGTATTTACTTAATGGTCCGTCTGTCTAAAGTTATACAGGTTATCATAAATACCTAATCTAAAAACGTCTGATAGTGACTTATGGTCGGTCTCAATTATCCTACTATTGTTAAAATATCGGAAACTGGAAACTGCCCGTTTCGTTTTCGACATTTATCTATTTATCTCTGTCATTTTCATATCAACAGCTAACATAGTTTAATGACACTCAATAATACAAATAATGGTAACTCCTCAAATTGAATAAAGAAGGCGTTAATAGTTAGAAGATTATTGAGAGTGGCCGTATATCAATATTAAATCATTTTTATATGTTACTAGTGACCCGCCCACGCTTCGCAATGGTGTAATTTTGGCCGACTTGCTCACGAAATATTGATTTTTGGCTAACTTAAAAAAACTTTTTCTGAATGTTCTTTTTTTACAAATTTAAATGAAAAAATTACCTAAAGGATGAGGTTTTCACATCAGAATCCCGCAACTGGTTTAGGGGGAGTCAGCAGTCAAACATACAAACAGACAGAATTGGCGACTTGGATTTATACTATGTAATGATGATTCGTATTCTATATAATAATCATGGAATAATTAAAGACTATACACTTACAGGTAGGTACTTAACCTAACAGTTCTTACCAACAGCACTCCTGAATTTCATAATCGACTAACGAGTACAATAAATAACATAATTTTATATATATTAACAGGCATTAATAGACAAATACGTCCATTGGAACGACCAACTGGGCGAGTGGCAGGTGCGCTGCGTGGCCTACACCGGAAACAACATGGCCAACAGAGCGCCGCCCGCTTCTACTAAGAAACATGTATGTATTTGTAAATTTATAGGAGAAAATTAGGAATGTTACGGATATAGAATTTCGGATCCGGATCCGGATACGGAGACGGATATTGAAATTGTTCTATATCGGTTTCGGATACGGATATGAAATTATTTCGGATTATCCGGTAGTTTCGGATAGTTTCGGTTAAGGATATTAGATTCTAGGAATTACAAAAGTAATTCAAAACAAATAGATAATAAAATGGTTTTATTTATGATGAGGAGGACGATAGGTGTGAACGATGACGTCATAAACACCGCTACATTGAGCTCAGAGAGAGAACCAACACTTAGGTCACAGTTCTGTAAGCGGGTTACGGAACGCAGCCAAAACAACTTTGCGTAACGTGTTTCATTTAGATTTTTAGGTTCCGCCACTATCCGAAATTATCCGATACTTTTATTTCGGTTTCGGTTACGGATACGGATATTTTTTATTTCGGATATCCGATAGTTTCAGTTACGGATATGGATATCCTTAACATCCCTGGAGAAAATATGTGAAAAGGTCCAAATCAAAATTCTTTTATTCATCATAGATATGTAACATACACTTAATGAACGTCAATGTTACAAACTTCGACTTTACCTAACCGTAGACCGAGAGAAAAAAGCCGGCGGAAAAAAAACTCCAGCACTCTTTTTGGAAATTATACAATCATAAGTAAATTTCAAACACTTCGTATCCTCAATAAGACAGTATTGAAGATAGCAAGAATCCTACTAATATTATAAATGTGAAAGTTTTTGAGGATGTATCGATGGATGGATGGATGGATGTTTGTTTGTTACTCTTTCACGTAAAAACTGTGTGATATTATACAACCTACCACCGGTATCTGTACGTCTATTCTGTAAAACGAAACGTGAGCACTTTGCTTTCGTTTCGGGCCCGTAACGGACATTTGCTATTCTATTGGCTTTCGTATCGTTTCATCAATCATAAGGTTTTTGACGTAAAGAATAGAAATTTAAGTCAAAACCCTTATTATTTCGTTGACTTTTGGATTACAAATACGTTAAACGATATGCAAGCCAAATAGAATAGCCAATGTCAGTTTCGGGCCCGAAACGCAGGCAAGTGCATACGTTTCGTTTTACAGAATAGACCTACTGGGTTCGATTCCCTGCTCCTGGCTATTTACAATATTTTTTCCTAGGAATTTGTGTTTCAACAAGTTTGCATTTAATTTCATTCCACACAGTCTTCAGAACAAATTCCAGAATTATTAATTCTTATATATTTATTTACCTAAACACACTAGACGACCTCTGTGGCGCAGCGGTAACTATAACGGACTGTAAAGCGGATGGTCCCGGGTTCGATCCCCGGGTCGGGCCAATTTCGTCAATGGTTTTCGACATTGGCTCGTGTCTGGGTGTAACTAGGTTCTCTCCTAGTCCATTGTATGGTACCTGTAACACAAGCGCTTCATGCGCTTACCATGGGGCCACATAATTGGTGTGTTAATCTGGAGATTTTATTTACCTAAACACACTATACTTAACATTTTGACACTTCATTCATGTCAACTCTAACATTTTGACATATATCTTGTCAGTTGGACCCGCCGGACCTGTCTTCCCGCTACCTCTCGTACTCGGCGCCGCGCCGCGTTTCCGCCGTCCCGCGGCCGCACACCGCGGCAAGACATCATAATTAAATACGCATTTAATAATAAAATTATTGTTTTTTTATTTTTTTTATGTCAAAATGTAGTGTCAAAATCTACGTATGTCAAAGTGGAAGAGGTGTCAACTTTGATGAATATGTAAGCAGTGAGAAATGGTCTTAGTTTTGTTTGTCAAAGTTTGGTTAACCACTGTTATTTTGATTTGAACAGCCAATTAGATTCTGGGTTAAATTATAAGTTGGACCACTTATAAGTAAATTGGTAAAATTAAAACACAATTGCAAAAATCGTTTGATAAACTGAAGAAAGCGAATCTTTTTTTTGATACACAGGGTTGAGTGTAGATTTTGACACAATTTTTATGAGTTACTCTTTTATCAAAATGTAACACTATGAAAACATATTGTAATAAGTAGCTTTGTTTAGCTGGTTTTTTTTTATAAGTGCGTCACATTTTACATTCCTTTTTTCTAGTGTGCGTGCTTTTTGACAGAATTGCTGTCAAAATATGCCAAACTTAAATGACTGACGCGTTTGTGTCACGTTTTTTGTATACTTACTTTATTTTGTAACCATAAAACCGAATTACATTTTGATGTATTTAACAATTTAAAGATATTTATTTTGTTATGTTTTTTCTCAATTGAGAGGGAAAACTCTAAAATACCTTTCTATCATGTGTAAACACCACTATTAAATTAGTTTAAATGCATTGTAACATGACTAATTTAACTTTTATATGAGTAGTGTTATTACACAAAAAAAAACAAAAAACAAAAAATGTAAGGGGAATTATTTTTAAATCTACCTAAAATATTTGAAATACAAACATGCCTGATGCAGGAAATAGTTTTGAAAATGATTCCGCTCATTAAAAAAGGCTAAATTACCAATTATTGTATTATTTAACTATACTAGTCCATTCCAGTGATTAATTTAGTTTTAAGTACTTATAATCTCAATATTTATAACAAAATTTATCTTTTTAATGTACTCTCTAACTTATTTTTAGCGTTTTATGACCAAACTCAATATTCTACTTACCTTTGACGCCTTGTTATTTGTGTAACTATGGTAACTATTATCCATGTTTTTGCGTCCCAATAAACTATGGTTTATATGGAAACTAGCTTTTACCCGCGCGGCTTCGCACGCCTTAAATTTAGAGTCAAACTGCTTTCCCTGTACTATGTTATTATACATGTAAACCTTCCTCTTGAATCACTCTATCTATTAAAAAAAACCGCTTCAAAATCCGCTGCGTAGTTTTAAAGATTTAAGTATACAAAGGGACATAGGGACAGAAAAAGCGACTTTGTTTTATACTATGTAGTGATGACGAAAACACGTCACAAAAAAACAAAACTAGCAGTTTCCAATTACCAAGGTTGTAACTATAGTAGAATATTGAGATCGGTGGATAACAAACGAATTACACCTTATTGTAAAGTTATAAAGTCTAATTTTATTTAAACATATTTACTGGCTACTGTTCGCCGATAGAACGATTTTTAATATAACTTCTTAGATTTACGCGATTATTATTACTTGAAATTACCTTCTACGTTATACAAATTAACAAAAAAGTTACCCTCAATCAGCAAGCCACTAGAGACTAAAATCGCTTAAAAACTTGATAAAAATCGGTCTTACTTGAAATTAAACTCATTTTAACGAGTTTTACGCGTTTATTTTATTATTTGGATTTTCCGACGTTTCGGCATTTTTTCTAGTGGCTTACTGATTGAGGGTAACTTTTTTGTTAATTTGTATAACGTAGAAAGTAGTGTGCACAAAAGGCTTTTTAAAATTATATGTGATATTGAATTGTGAAATTATTTTTGAATAAAGCGCCCCACGTTTGTAACTATAAAAGTGGTTTTATTTCGTTTTTTATAGTATTTTTGTAAATATTATAGAGAAATCATTCTGAGTTGTACTTTGATTTTTAAACATCCATTTTAAGCAGATGAAAGTTTTATGTCACCAAGCTATGTAGAAACGTCGATAGACTTCACTAACTTTCCTACCGTTTTTAACGCATATATTTGGTACATAACTACGTCGTAGCATAATTTGTATATAACAACGTCGTAGCATAGTTCGTACATAACTACGTCGTAGCATAATTCGTACATAACTACGTCGTAGCATAATTCGTACATAACTACGTCGTAGCATAATTCGCACATAACTACGTCTAATTAAAATTTGTACGTTACTCCGTCGTAGCATAATTTGTATTTAACTACGTCGTAGCATAATTCGCACATAACTACGTCTAAGCAACATTTGTACATAACTACGTCGTAGCATTATTTGTATTTAACTACGTCGTATCATTATTCGCACATAACTACGTCGTAGCATAATTCGTACATAACCACGTCTAATTAAAATTTGTACGTTACTACGTCGTAGCATTAATTTGTATTTAACTACGTCGTAGCATAATTCGCACATAACTACGTCTAAGCAACATTTGTACATAACTACGTCGTAGCATAGTTCGTACATAACTGCATCAAAGCATAATTCGTTCCTACATAACTATGTCGAAGAATAATTCGTACATAACTACGACGTAGCATAATTCGTATTTAACTACGTAGTAGCATAATTCGTACATAACTACGTCGTAGCTCAATTCGTACATAACTACGTCGTAGCATAATTTGTACGTAACTACGTCAGCAAAATTTGTACATAACTACGTCGTATCCTAATTCGTACATAACTACGTCGTAGCATAATTCGCACATAATTACGTCGTAGCATAATTCGTACATAACAACGTCTTAGCATAATTTGTACGTAACTACGTCAGCAAAATTTGTATATAACTACGTCAGCAAAATTTGTACACAACTGCGCCCTAGCATAATTCGTACATAACTACGTCGTAGCTCAATTCGTACATAACTACGTCGTAGCATAATTCGAAACTACGTCAGCAAAATTTGTATATAACTACGTCAGCAAAATTTGTACACAACTGCGCCCTAGCATAATACGTACATAACTACGTCGTAGCTCAATTCGTACATGACTACGTCGTAGCATAATTCGTACATAACTACGTCGTAGCAAAATTTGTACATAACTACGTCTAAGCAAAATTTGTACATAACTAGGTCGTAGCATAATTCGTATATAACTACGTTTTAGCATAAATCGTATATAACTACGTCGTATCATAATTCGTACTTTACTACGTCGTAGTAAAGTTTGTACATAACTACGTCGTAGCATTATTTGTACATAACTACGTCAGCAAAATTTGTACACAACTGCGCCCTAGCATAATTCGTACATAACTACGTCGTAGCATAATTTGTTTTTAACTACGTCGTATCATAATTCGTACATAACTACGTCGTAGCATAATTCGTACATAACTACGTCGTAGCATAATTTGTTTTTAACTACGTCGTATCATAATTCGTACATAACTACGTCGTATCATAATTCGTACATAACTACGTCGTAGCATAATTCGTATATAACTACGTCATAGCATAATTCGTACATAACTACACGTCGTAGCTCAATTCGTACATAACTACGTCGTAGCATAATTTGTATTTAACTATGTCGTAGCATTATTCGTATATAACTACGTCGTAGCATAATTCGCACATAATTACGTTGTAGCATGATTCGTACATAACTACGCTGCAATTTTTCTCTAAGGTCTTATGCTTGGAAATATATTATTGTTGACTTGGATGCTACATTCAATGCGGTATCAATGCCACATAGATTTTGACAAGTGGTACTAAATTTACACTATTATTTTGTTCAAAATTCTTAATGCTATAAAATAAAATGGTTAATTTACTAGAACGAATTCTTGAGAGAGCTACTTCATCTAAAACTTCGGCTACTTCGCCTCCACCAGAAATATCTAAAATTGAGGAGGCGTTATTTAAGAAAAAGAAAAAAAAAGTGTTTCTTGTAAGTAAAAAAATGTTTTTATGGTGTTTAGTTTTTGGGTTAGGTCTAAATGAAATAACTTTATTGTATGTAGGATTAAAAACTAATCTCTTATACATATTCAAAAGCATAAAATCAAAAATAAAAAAAGATGTCACGGGACACCCTTACATACATCAGCAATGGCCGTAGTAGACCGAGAGAAAAAGCTGGCGGAAAAAACTCTCGGCACTTTTTTTTGAAATTATACAATCATAATTTAGATTTATATTCATTGAAAACGTGTATATTAAGAGAACATAAAAATTATTTTCTCGTACCTTAATATATTAAAGTTAAAAACATCTACCTACTTATTATTAAAGTTTAAAAATATTAAAGTGCTAATTGTATAAGAACCTACCACTGTCCTATCTACTCGTTTGTTGAACAGTTGACTGTGTTCCAATTAGAAGTGCAATCGGAGTAATATAATGACTGTCACCGAGACCGAACATGTAAAGTGTGTACAGTCGACACCAAGAGTCTAAATTATTGCTGTCAATACAAATATATAATTAACTACAAACCAACCAATATAAATACTAAATAGACCTAGTAGAGTAAGATCCCAGAGCCGTAAGATACAACTTATTTTCTGAAGAATAGATTTATCGATTCTAAGTAGTCTTTTCATGTACTTTTAATACCTGCACGTTTGTGGGACTTGCCCGGTGACACCTCCGCAGGTACCAGGTGAGAAAGGTAACTAAAAATTACAGTTACTTAACTTAAATTTTTTTGACTGATTTTGATATATATTTTGTAGAGTATTACTCTGAAGTCATATCAAAGAAGTCAGACGCTTTCCATGGGCCAGAACTTTTGTCAGACGCTTTAAAGTTCTATAAAAAAAATTAACTAAATTTATTTTTAAATGTCTGACTTTTATACCGGGTGTCCAGTAAACAATGGATAACCTCTGAAGGGCTGATAGAAGAACTAAAGACAAGCCCAAAAAATAATTGATAAAAAGTATAACCCTTACACTGCTAGAAATATGGCGCTTTAAAAAAAAACTTCAACTCCGACTCTCGCAGCTCTAAAAGATAACATTCATCAAGAAATAAGGAACACATCGCAAGAAGTGTTACGGCAAGTGCGTGTGCACCTGGTACATACACATACAGTAGCTGAAACAGATTGTGAATTTAAGAAGGGGAACCGAGTTACCATGGATGTCTCACTCGCTCTGAAACGCGTGTATATTGCTACCGCGCTCATACTCGTGGCTGAGTAATTTTGGTGTTTAGGGGGTTTTTGGTCATTACAAATTGTCTGACTGATTTAATATAACTTTGTAATAGTTATCTGATATATAAAAGCCAGACATTTAAAAATAAATTAAGTTTTTTTTTATAGAACTTTAAAGCGTCTGACAAAAGTTTTGGCCCATGGAAAGCGTCTGACTTCTTTGATATGACTTCAGAGTAATACTCTACAAAATATATATCAAATCAGTCATAAAAATGTAAGTTAAGTAACTGTGATTTTTAGTTACCTTTCTCACCTGGTACCTACGGAGGTGTCACCGGGCAAGTCCTACAAACGTGCAGGTATTAAAAGTACATGAAAAGACTACTTAGAATCGAAAAATCTATTCTTCAGAAAATAAGTTGTGTCTTACGGCTCTGGGATCTTGGACTATAGTCATTCAAGCAAGTAGCATGACTGATTGGCGATCTTATACAACATAACAAATAGCACTTTTTATTCATCAATAATATTATTCTCTAATAAACAAAATACCAATTTTATTTTATAAGTTTTACTAACAAAACGTGCCTTTTTGAAAATAGTCCATAGCAATTCCTTTTGTCTAAAGTTGATATACGGTATATCATATACCCTTTCATTCCGCTCTAACTATACTAACCAATGTTGTGTACCCTTCTAAGTATCAGGATATAAAAGCCAAAGTGGACACGTCACCCCCTGTATACAGTCCACACAATATGAAGACCAAGCTACAATCATGGACAGAAAAACATGCCATGCTGTATATGGATAATATGAAGTTGATTACTGATATCAGACGAATGCACTTTACTCGGGTAAGTGGTATTGATGAAGCTTGAAAAAAAAATATTGAAAAAAAATGCCATAATGCCAAATTGCATTAGGGTAAAAAAAACAACGATCAAATTTCCGGATAATTTCAAATTAAATAGTGTTTTACTTTTATTTGCTATACCATCGCTCCTGAACCATTAGCTGATGTGTGAGCGATGACCTCAAGCGGCGAATTTCACTTTTCTAACCTTAATAACTTATTTGACGAAGACGGCAGGAATACCTTCGTCATCAGAGCCGTCTTCAGGGGCCGTTTAGTACTATAACTTGTATGGGCGTACGTGGGTTATGTGTTAGACTCAAATAAAACCAATTGCTGTGTTTCAACACTGTAATTATCTCCTCTTGATAGCACTCCGTAGGTCATTCGATTAATTCACAAGAAGGCACGGATCACGGACAGTTTCTACGCAAACACCAAGCACCACCATTTTTCAACCGCTCTTCACCATAGCCCAAGACCATCTCTGTCACTCTGACAGCTGCTCGCTCGATGTCACATAGACTCTGTCTAGCACCATATTTGGTACTGGCAATCCGCACTCTTCTTATATCAACCATAATCATAGTCGATCCCCGACATATTTTTTAAATTTACAATTTAGGCTCAAGAATACGCGGTTTCCGGCTTCGAAAATGGTCTTTCTACACCCATTACATATAAACATTCAAATTCTACCTGATTTTTAGGGTAAAGTGGACAGTCGATGGCGATACCCATTAAAAAGTTCGACAGCCGCCTATCAAAGCAGAGTAAACTTTTTGAAAAACATAAGAAGAGACAACTGGGTCATTTACAAGCTTATTAGAACCGCTGTAAGTAATTATTTACCTTCGCAAAATACCTACTATAAAATTGTGTATAAAAACACGGGTGTCTAAGACACTTTGCTAAATGAGCAACTCTTAAAATATATTTAGATACTCAAAATAAATAGGTAATTTACCAACAAAATAATAGAAATAAACTAAGATAAAAAGCTATGCTACTAATGTTTCTTTATAACTTACCAAAAATTTATTTCGGACGCAAATAAAGATGGGAAAAACTAGTTAACGAAATAGTTCGATCTACGTAGATTTACCTGGAAAATTCTCTTTGTAAATAAATTTCTAGTTATTGGTAAATATTTTTAGGAACCAAAAGTAAAGACCACAGCCGCTCTAGCAAAAGATTGGGCGTACAATCGCTCGCAAATTATACAAAACGCTCAAGGAAAGTTTGTACTGTTCCCGCCAATACCGCGACAGGATATGGAAGATTCTAGATTCAGGTGTCCTGCAGACGTGCAGAGGCCTAGGTTAGTGAGAATATCAGGTTTTGTGAATACAGAAAGACAAACATGAACTGAATAAAAATGAAAAAATAATAATTTTAAAGTGCTTTTTTTAAAAAAAAAACTATTAAAAAATTAAATCTTAAGCTTTAGTTAATCCAACCCCCCGGGTTTACGTGATTGAGTAACAAATATCCAGAAATATAAACTTCCAGTCTGAATAATAGTAATCCTACTAATATTATAAATGTGAAAGTTTGTGAGTATGGATGTATATGGATGGATGTTTGTAACTCTTTCACGTAAAAACTACTGGATGGATTTGGATGAAACTTTGCAGTTATATAGGTTATACATCAGAGTAACACATACGGTACTTTTTACCGCTGGAAAACTTGTCATTCCCACGGGAAACCGACTTTCACGCGAACAGAGTCGCGGGTGGCCACTAGTATATAATATATGATTAGTAAGTAGGATAGGATTTATTGAATTGCCTGATATTTCGAAAGAAAACCAATGGGACCTTAGCAACTTTTTTTTCCAGAGTTCTTTAGTTCCAGAGATCCAAGAAGAAAATATCCCCAAACCAAAATTCATTTAAAACTCTTACCTTCCAGGGCCTACATGACTCTCCAGATCAAGCACCACGCGCCCATGGGCACGCTGGCGCTGGAACTCTTCACCGACGTGTGTCCTGGGACCTGCAGGCTGTTCCTGGAGCTGATGGGCGGCGATGGGGTGGGGTACGGCTATGTGGGGACTAGGTTCTTTACGTTAGTATCGGGGTTATGTTAATGAGAGTTGAAGATATAACGGGTGTAAAAAGACCACTTCCGAAGCCTGAAACCATGTATTCTGGAGCCTTAATAGTAACTAAATTCACTAACAGCATACACAGAAAACCCAATTTAAAAAAGTTATTAAGGATTGAAAAGTCATATTCGGCGCTTGAAATCATCGCTTACACATCAACTGTTGGTTCAGGTACGATTATTTACATTGCAAATTAAATTAAAACCCTATTTAATTTGAAATCATCTCAGAATCTGATAGTATAAATTCATTTTTGTACAATTAGTTAGTTATGTAAAAAAAAAATTTTTTTTCTGTTAATCATAAAAGCAATTTTTTTTGTTCAAAACGTAACCAGTACCCCTCCAGCAATGTCCAGTTTTTGTTTTCGGAAGCAGTTCTTTTACACCCCGTATAACCGGTGGAAGAGCAAAGGTTTATAAGGGAGCTGGGTCCTGATCTGTAACTTTTAAAGCAAAGCCACCCGTTTATAAATGGTCCTATATAGATAGAATATTGATGTAGTTTTTGCAATGTTTGTCCAACTTGTCATACAAAAACTACTGTCATTCATGCCACACGCTCGCCACCATTTTGTGGTGAAAAATCAAACAACTAAAATTTTAAGTTTTCGTTTTCGTGTCTGAAAAATACACCTTGTTAATACCGGAAAAATACTCTTTCGACATCCAAAATCTGTCATTCAAAATGATAAAAGAAAAATGTCACAAATTTTCCGTTCAAAATATTTACCCTTGATACGAAAGCAGCGTAATTTTTTACCAATTTACAGTTTTGTAGTGTAAAAGCTTATAAATTTCAACATGCTGGTATCCGAATCAGGCGCTCGCGAGAATAATGATATATTAGTTAAGATAGTGAGCCCTGAAGGGTTTACTTATGTCGCATACTTCCCAGACGATACCCTTATCGAAGAAGTTAAAGGGAAAGCTCTGGATTTCTTTTATCCCAATGACGGCGCGATAAACCGGTTCAAAATAGTTCGCGTGGCTATGACAGGAACTCTGCACGACTATCTCACTCTGGCACAAGAAGAAGTCACATCGCAAGAAGAGCTAATGCTCGTTGAAAGAAGGACTCCAGACGCTGGGACGCTGTGGGATCTAGGATCAGTTAGAGCACCACAATACAGCACGATTGCATCGGCTACTGCTTCCCTTCCAGCTCCTCAAAACCAGATGAGACAGCCGAACCTACAATCTCTTCTGTCAACTAATGAACTGTCATTCGAACTCCGAAAAATCCTCATATCCCTCATCGAGGCAGGAGCTCGACTAGCAGCCGCCGGCAAAAACTACGAAATGTCCCTTGCACAACTAACAAACGCTTTGGAAGAGCCGCGCAGGGGTGCCAACACACCGCTGGTAACCGAAGTCATAACACCAGAAGAACTCGCGTCGAAGCTCAAAATAGAACAAGAGAGAAATCATCAAGTGGAGCTGACTACCGAACCGAAGAATCAAGACGATCCGTTCCGTCGCGCTGTCTGCTTGCAACGGTTCCTCGACAAATTCCGAGCGTGGAGAATCAAGATCGCGGAACCCCCAAACGCAGAAGCCCTTCTCGCTTTAAAAGACCTGGGCTTCCCTGAAGAAGAAGCCGACAAAGCCCTGCGTTTCACAGGAAACAATATTCCGGCTGCAGCTTCATACTTGATTGGAGAACGGGGGTCGAGCGTTTTCGAATTGCTCCATGGTCTACCAGACGGCTCCATTTTGCAGACCTTGTTGAAACAACCGCAGATTCAGCGAGGTCTCCTTAATACCAGGATGTTGATAGCGTTTATAGCGATGGTTGGGCAATCTGGCAGCGCCTCCTTGTGGCTGAATTCTCCTCACGGGAACCCATTGCTGTCACAAATCTCCAGAACATACCATTCGGAGAAATACTGTCTAGCCGTCAACCAATTTTCTCAAGAGCGCGCTGAGCAAAGAGCGGCAAACCCTGGCCCATCAAATTGGAGTAGGTAGATTATTTTAGAAAGATAATTTATTTCATAGTTAATTTATATTACGTGGATATTTATAATAATTTACTTTAATTTATTTTCATAAATTATTTATAACCTTTCCTAGATTTATATTAATTTATTTTATGGTAAATTATTTTTCGTAAAACTGTAATTTATTTGATAAATACTATTTATAACGAAAAACAGTTTTTTTATTTAAGCAGAATTCTTCCTATATCTTTGAATTTATACAATGTAAAAGTTGGTTAAAAAGAGGGTATTATAACGATTTTTGGACTATCTATAACAAACTTATAATTGATGAAAAACAGATTTTATATTTTAAGAGTTATGTACTAGTTACATTATACTTTTAGTAGAGATGGGGAACAAAAATGCGCTTTAATGCGCGTTATAAATACTTTTATTTTATTTATGTAAGCCAAGACCTGAATAATATTTTATTTATTTTATATTCTATCTAACCAGTAAAGTACCAGGCTACTATTGGCGTGGTGGAGATGTCATCTACAACAATGGATTTGGCTGTTACGCGCAAAAAGGACGAACTGTACCCATTGGGGCCGAGAACTTTCACTTCACACATTCTATGCCAGGTAATATCACATTTTAAAGACGCTTAAACTCCATGATTGAAGCCAGTTTTTTTATCTATTGGTGGATATATTTTTGTTACATTCCCCATATTAAAAAGACTACTTACCGGCTAAAACTAGGTGTAGCCGCACTTCGGGTATTTGCCGTAACATATACACTCCAATGGAGATCAAACTTGGAACCTATGTATTATCTGTGTATCATTATTATCATTACACAATATAAATTTAAGTCCCTAATTGTGTCTGTTTGACTGCTTACTTCTTGTTTGATTTTAATGGTATTTTCACTATCTATTAGGTAATTTTTTCACTTAAATTTGTATATAAAAAACATTCAGAAAAGGTTAATTTAAAAATAAATATTTTATTAAAAATAAATTTAAATGAGCTAAAATTTTTGTCGCGCAAAATTACACCATTGCGAAGCGTGGGCTGATCACTATTTTAATAAAATATCAATTACTAGTGGCCGCCCGCGACTCCGCGTGGAAGTCGGTTTCCCGTGGGAATGAGAAGTTTTCCCGCGGTAAACAGTACCCTTAATGTTATTCTGATGTATATAACCTATATTACTGTAAAGTTTCATCCAAATTCATCCGGTAGTTTTTACGTGTAAGAGTAACAAACATCCATACCATACTTACAAACTTTCACGTTTATAATATTAGTAGGATTACAGGTCTTCTATCCATGTCGGTGACTAAAGACGACGAGGTGTGTGGCGTGTTCAACATCACATTCAAGGCACTGCCGCAGTTCGACATGCACCACGTTGTGTTCGGACGAGTATGTATCCAATTTTTTTTATAATATAGGGAGCAAACGAGGATTTAGGTCACCTGATGGTAAGTGATCACCGCCGCCCATGACTACCCGCAGCACTGTGGGTGTTGCGGGTGTGTTGCTGAGCCTTTGAGAAATTGGGCACCGGATACCACACACACCGAACGAAACGCAGGAACATCGTCCCTACTTCACGTCGGCTGTGACGTCGGGTTTCTGTGCGACGGTGGTATTTCACCGGTCGAGTCAGCCCACTAATCGCTACAGACAGAGCCTACAGCTAGACTCTACCACTTACACATTTCTTACATTGTTGAGGAAGGCAATAGTCACGCTGCGACTAGTAAGAGCGAAGCAGCAATCGAAAATGATGCAAAAACAGGGGGAAAAGCTATAGTTTGCCATAATGATCGTAGCTTGATGATCGCAAAGTAGCTTTTTAATCATTATTTCGGGGGTGAAAGCAAGGTGCGCACTACTAGAAATCTTTTAGTTATGTTACAAAATAATATTCAATTATTTTTACCCATGCCGTTGCTTGGGTTTTCGTTGTTTTCCCAAACTTTAGGTTTTTTTCAGAAGAAATCAAATTTGTTTTTTTTTAGGAAAAGTGGCTGTAATCTTAATAAAACTAAATTGATTGTTTCATACCCGTTTTCACAACCGTTGCCTTGATTTAAGGGACTCCTGACACATTCTAAACTACCTTTAATTGTTAATATTTTGCCACAAAAAATAAAAAAAAATTAATAGTTATTTTACTTTAGTTGGTGAAAGAAAACGTAAACTTTAACTGTTGCGCTTTTAGTGTTACGGCTAAATTGCTGTTAAAAAAAGAGATCTGTTTGTTAATCTCAAAATTGTTATATTGCTCGACAACAACATTCGACCCACATTTTTTGATTTTATTATGATAGCCAGATAGGTATGAATTTCATTCTCAATACCCAGCTATGTCAGCTACACTCACATGCTACACTGCAAACTACGGCGTAGCATCGTAGCGGTCGTAGCTTGCTACGTTAAGCCTTATTTACATGATACCATTTTCTTCACGTTCAATAGCAATAATTGAATACAATAGTTGAAGCGAAATATTTGCGTTTCAATAATTGTAAGCAACTGTTTACACGTTGATATTATTTATAAAGTTGAACGCCATTATAGAATGCAAATCTTGAAAAGAAGTAATTGCCAGCGTGTTTTGTTTACATTGATACAATAATGGTAAGGAGATTATCGCTTTCAAGAATTGTCTTGTCTAAACATCGACTTGTACGTTCCTGGTCTATTTACTGGCACGTTGCTTCAAGAATTGACCGTATTTGCTCAGTCGAATATTTTCATTCAAGTTTTGGACGTCTCCGGATAAAATGGCTAACAAGAAAATATTGTATGCACAGTTTAAACCGAGAACATTCTTTAATGCAAAACTTGCCTAGTAGAGAAAGAATATGGCATGTTGTTTATACGCTGCAATTCAAGTATTGCTTCGACATAATGTACGCTATAGGCAAGAAAATTGCTTTGTTTAAATGAGCCTTTAGTTGTAGAGCTACCGCTTCCTTCCTATTAACAAAGATCAGGTCGATGACTTTTCGGACACAAAAAACTCGGACACCTTGGCCAAACTATGGTTTTTCAATTTTAATATTATTTTTTATTAAGGTGTCCGAGTTTTTTGTGTCCGAAAAGTCATCGACCCAAAAGATAGATTTACGACAAAACTGACTCGACCGGTGAAATACCACCGTCGCACAGAAAACCGACGTGAAGTAGGGACGATGTTCCTGCGTTTCGTTCCGTGAGTGCGGTAGCCGGTGCCCAATTTCTCAAAGGCTCAGCAACACACCCCCAACACCCACAGTTTGACGACCTCTGTGGTGCAGCGGTATATATACCGGACTGCTAAGCGGAAGGTTCCGGGTTCAATTCACGGTCGGGCCAATTTCGTAAAATTGGTTTTTCGATATTGGCTCGTGTCTGGGTGTAACTAGGTTCTCCCCTAGTCCATTGTGTGGTACCTATAGTACAAGCTTTGCTTAGTTTAGGGCCACATGGTTGGTGTGTCAGTCTGGAGATTTATTTAATATTTATCTGGAGATTTATAGTGTTGCGGGTAGTCATGGGCGGCGGTGATCACTTACCATCAGGTGACCCGCATGCTCGTTTGCTAGCTTCTCATAAAAAAAGAAAAAAAAAGGATAAAACCTCTCTTTTAATTTAATAATAATTCCACTGTTCATATTATCGTTCAATTCAGATTGTATAAGTTCCTTGCACCTAATTTTTCTTATGAATATTAAAGGTGATCCGACCAAGTCCAGTGTACGACTGCATCTCGGCGCTAGGTTCAGCTCTCAGCTCATACCCTGAAGTCAGCATCATATCGACGAAGATAAACGAGGCGGGCATTTGGAAGCAAGGCACAAGCAATATGAACATTCTGCCTATGAGACCCACAGTCAAAGATATCTATAACGAAGAGGAACACGGAAGGCAATGCATTGTCTGTCTGGTGCAAAATTGGTAATAAATTATTTTGAAATGTTGGCAACGATGTTTTTTTTTTTTATTCTAGAAGAATGTAAAAGGATAGTTTTCTACTGTCTCCATGTCTCCAAACTTATTTCTTGTATCAAAAATGTGAAGGATTGAGTTTAAATATGGATAATGTGGTCTAAAATTAAAATTTCTGATAACTTATCCGACTTTAATCTAGCTCGACAAAAGCCTCCGTTTAAAAAAGTGAAAATTTTATAAATTTTTAGTTATTGGTAGAATTAACAGTTTTTTCTTAATTGACAGCGGCGGCCAAACATGATGCATTGATGCAAACAACAAAAAAAAAGTTTATAAAACAGACTCTCCAACGTTTCTTTCCGGGAAATCGAAACATTGGTGATCTTCGTTTTAAAATAATTAGATTTATAGTATAACTAGCTTTTGCCCGCGGCTTCGCACGCTTCGGAGTTAAATCCCCCTCAATACAATGTTAAATTACCCCTATAAAATTATACATTTAAACCTTCCTCTTCAATCACTCTATCTGTTAAAAAAACCGCATTAAAATCCGTTGCGTAGTTTTAAAGATTAGGGACGGAGAAAGCGACTTTGTTTTATACCTACTATGTAATGTTAAGTTAAAAATTCCATTAATGTTATAAAAAAATATTTTTTTATTTATTACCTACCACAATTTGTTTGCTTTGCCACCACCAATAAAACCAGAGACAACGTAAACTAATCCTTCTAAAAATGTATCTTTTCTTTCCAATTCTCGTCATGAGTTATTGTTTTCTAAATTAGGTATCGAACTCAGCAAATTTTTCTTCGATTTCATTGTGATCACTGTGTTGACATCGACATCATGTGATTTCACATGTTTGATTAAGTCCAAACTCGGTAAATCCTTTTCAAGTAAATCCGTGTGACATTGGACACTTTTGCAACGAATCGGAGCGTACTTATGTATTTTGCCATGTATAACAGGCGCCATTTTAATGTTGTTAATAGGATTTTTTCTATCAAATACTAATACTGGATCTGTTTTGTCGTTATTCTGTTTTTTTACGGTATCGGGTAAAACATTTAGGTCTTCCATAAGCTGTCTTACAATTTCGTATCGATTTTCCTGCAATTGCTGTGTGTGTGATTTTATGATGTTGCCACCCATGCATTGAGTTGATACGGCATTGCAGATTGATTTGACAGCTTTGGCACAGTTGTTAATTGGTTTGATATGTGTATTGCTTCGAACTCTAGGATGTACAACAGTTTTAATAGGTTTAGGTATCCGACTTTTCTGAATAATAGGTTTGTTAGGTTTTGGTTCGAAAGTTCTTTTGAATTCACGACCATTTTGTGTAGATTCTTTCAATGGTTTCGTTGATTTATCAATCGGATTTGCTGATTTGTTTATTTTTTTCGTTTTTTTCTTGTTCTTGCTTACTTTGTAGATTATATCTCCACTTGTATGTTTAATCTTTAAAATAGTTTTATTTGGCATTGCCTTTGTTTCAGTGTTACTTTTATCTTCAGGTATAAGACAATTAGAATTATTTTCGTACATAGTAAGTAGTTGTTTAAGAACTGCACTACTGGTAATTGTTTTCGGTTCTTTTACATCATTTAATTTATCTCCATCGTTGAAATTACGAAATTTCTTAACAGAAACTTCAGATAAATTATCTTTAACACTGTGAGTGCTAGCTGTTTGAAATACAGTTTTGCTTTCATAAAAAGAGCGTAGTGAACCTTCTCTGCTGGTAACACTCATTACTTTATAATGACTTGGATTCGAGTTATAGTATCTTTCACCTAAAGCCTCCTCAGATAGTTCAGGAAACTCTTCAAGTAACTTACGTAATTGTTTCGTAGGATCCGTAGAAGGCGAATGTTCCTCCAAAGCATACATTTTGAGAAATTTATTAATCTGGCAGGAAATATTGATGAAAGTTTGACAAAAACGGATTTCTCTATCCAGTTCCTTTGCAAGGGCAAATCGTAAGTACTCTCGAAAGGGTTTGATGATTTCTTTCATATCCTTATTGTTAAGGGCTAAAAACTCTTTTAGTTTGTAATTTTGTAGTGTTGGAATATTTGTTAAGGTGTTCAAAGGTTTGCTCTGCAATGTTACCATAGTTTACAAAAAAAATTGATATCTGTTAGCTGTGACTGTTCCTGAAAATAAAAACTTATTGAGACTTGAAATTTTTATGTACTTACATAGGGAGGTACCTAGTTTTACCTTATTATTTTTTGTAGCGTCTAGGGTAGTTTACTAAACTTTTTTGTTTTTTATTTAAAAGGATCTCTAATAGGCCATTGTTTATAAACAAAATCTGCTTTATTAAAACAAAAATCTTAATTTCTCTGCGAACTTATAGGTAAGCTAGAAATAATAGTCGGGAATTGGCAAATTTTGTCTTCTTTCTGTTGATTTTTTTAAAGCCCACTGAATAGTTTGAACTCATAAACTTACCTCAAAACTAACTAGGTAACAGATAGTTGTTTCAATGGCATTTTATCTACAATAATATTTTTTTGAGAAATTTTGAATAATTTTGGTTAAAATGTCTCGGTTTGTCAAAATTGCAATTACCAAAAGCTTTTTACGATTGGCAATCCATCTTGAAATTGCGTGTTTTATCTTCTTTCTAGGTTCTGCCAATAATTAATTTCTGTAAATTCCAAAAGTTAGTTTAGAATATGTTAATCGTCAGTAAGTGGACGGGGATTTACTAAATAGATACCCTACTACCTACTCTAAAATTAAGTTTAAATAAGCTATGGTGAATTGAAAGTAAGTATTATTATATTCAGTCAACTAATGCCTACTTAAGTACTAAAATGCCAAACCATCTCTGTAATCTGAATTTCTGGCTGTAATTCGACCCTTAAAAAAACTTAAGCGGTTTTGATGAAATGAAGAAAAATGTACCGTTCATTGCAAAAAAACACCTTGAACTATTAAAATGCGAAGCTGCGGCGAAAAGCTAGTTATACATATATAAATACTACAAAAACGTTCCATTTTAGACTGTAACTCAAAAGCGAGGCGACATAGAAGCCAACATAATTATAAAAACTGTAGGATAGAGTTCATAATGCCCGACAAAAAAAGTGATTTGAAAGCGTAATGACGTAACCAATAATCAAATCTTTAGATTTAGCCTTAGAATATAAAATAGAAAAATCTACAAAAATATTTAAATTTGTCACCCGCTATAATAAGTCCATATTGATATGAATTCTATTTATATTAAAACAAAGGCACAAAAATCGTTAAGTTCGGAGGAATATTTCTCAGATCATGCCAGATTTATGCAGAAGTTTTGCAATAAGAATACAGCTTCTAAAGATATGACCGAGTATGGTTTTGTCAAAGATTTGAAGTGCCAAATGGTTTCGATGATGGTAAAACGAATTAGATGTGTTTTGGAAAAGGTTTGTGGTAAGTAACTGTGTAAATAATAACCATATTCCTGTACCTATCACTCCCTGATATTTGATTATAACAATCGGTTCAGTTAGGGCTTTTAAAATCATAGTTCTGGGACCCTTCGTTTAAGACCTTTGAATGGTTTCTGTAGGGTTATTACCACCCTGCAGTCAGGATATTTTCAAGCCTCCAAGTAGTCACCGACTTTCCTTGACAGTTACGATGTGCTTTATAATGGAAAAGTAGATCATAAAGTAAAAAACATGGTTAAATTAATATGAAAAAGAGAAATAGGTTGTCATGATTTTCGGCTAATGAACTCCAAACTAAAAGGAACGATGTTTTTACTTTTCAGACGAAAGTAATTTGATTCCTACACCCGCAGAAGGTTCATATAGTGATAAAAAGTAAGTAACTTCTTCGTAGAAACATTTGTAATTTCTTTACCCTACGCGCACGCACTACAAAAGAGGTGCTCTTTAGTAAGTCCCTTGTGAAGGAGCCGTCATGGGGCCGTCCCACGGTTTATTAGTTAAAATATACTTTATATCAAACGCCTATCTTTGTTCAGTGCGGTGCGCGATTTTTCTCACCGTGGGAACGCCTCTTAATAAAGGCAGCGGCCGACGACGCAGACGTTACTTAACCTTATCAATCGTGTTTATTTCTAAGCTTTTTCCCCCCCGGACCTCTGAGGAGTTCAGACGTATCTCTAATATAAACCATTATTTGTTTTATTTTAAATTAAATGTAAAAAATATACACAAAATTGTTCTTTAAAAATAGAACATCATAAATTGTGAGGAGCTATACGGATCTACCAATCAGACCACACCAGGGTGAGTCTTTTACAACTTGCCACATCCAACGGAGCGACCGCGTCACCCGTGCTGCAACCGCCCACTGCTCCTGCGCACCGAACGAGAGGGCAGGGCCTATTGGCCAGCACGCTATTGGCTGAATTAGGGTCCATCCCACGACCAACGCTCAAAGAAACAGGGTGCGGAGCTAAGGGCTTAACCAGTAGATGAGTGTACGCTACAGCTCTTTACTTGTTCTAGTCTCCTGGTACTTTTGATCGCTTAATTTGTTTTCTAATATTGATATAAAAAATAAATAGCGGTAAAATTCAAATCATAATGCTTTGCCACGGCTGTCGATCTACGCTAAAGGATGGTAATTATTTAAAATGCAATGGCTGCAAATCTGAATACTGCTTCGTATGTCTTAACTTAACTAATGATACCAGCCAAGTACCAACCCCAGAACAAATAAAATCATTAAGTTGCCCCAACTGTCGTAATGTGACTCGGCGTACAAACAATGACAATACGCCCTGCCGCCAAAAATGCCCAAATAGTCAGATGCAATCCTTGAGTGAGTCTATGAATGCTTCTTTTGGCGATATTACTCAAGACTGCGGGGTCAATATTAGTACCAGCCAAATGAACGAACCCGTTACAATGGAAAGCATAAGCAAACTTTTCGACCTAAAGCTGGCACCGAATGCCACATTCATGACCAACCTAATAAAATCTCTTCATAAAGACATGGAAAAAATGGTAGTTGGGCACGTGAACCGAGTAATTGAGAACTTGAAGACTGACTTCTCTTCTACCACCGACTTTCTGGCCGCTGAACAATTAGATTTGCGCTCTGAGATAAGAGATAAAGATAATTTAATCAAACAGTTGGAATCTGACCTCTCTAAACACCAGAACTTACTCGCTAAACTTCATTTAAGAGTACAAGGTATAGAAAAAATCTCACGCGACATGAATCTCGAGATACATGAGGTACCAGAGAATAAGAACGAAAACCTGCCCAGCTTATTCATGAAACTTTGTGAGTGTTTGCAAATAATTATTCCTGAGAGCGATGTTAAAGCTTGCCGTCGAGTGTCGAAAATGAATTCTTTATCACAGCGACCGCGTAACATACTTGTGACTCTCTCATCACAGAGGCTGCGTGATTTGTTCCTGTCAGCGGTTACTCGTTTTAATAAAGCCAATCCGAGAGATAAACTCGCCTCTACTCATATTGGTTTTGCGGGTGAAACACGTAGGATCTATGCTGCCGAACACCTATCTCCAGAAACTAAAGAAGTGCACAGTGCAGCGCGGAAATTTTGCAAAGACAAACATTTCAAGTTTGTCTGGGTTCGCTTTGGCCAAATATACATCCGTAAAGACGAACAAAGTCCAGCCCAGCATGTCAAAAACATTGATTATCTCGATAAGTTCTGTGTAAACTAACTCTCTCTGCCTACTTGTTTTAATTTATATAGAGTTTTTTTTTTTTTATTACTGTTCTCCTTAAACTTACATTATGATTAGTATATATTACCAAAACATTAACGGAATGCGCACTAAATTAACTCAATTTTATCAAAATTTATTAAATAGTAACTTTGATGTAATATGCCTGACGGAAACTAATTTGAACTGTAATATATTTGATGGAGAGATTGTTGACTCTCGCTACAACATATTTAGAAGAGATCGCGATATCAACAATTCCCAAAAAGCTGATGGTGGAGGTGTTTTCATAGCAGTAAAAAAAACATTCCGGGTACTCCGACAGGCATACTGGGATAGCGAACTTGAGGATATCTGGATAACTATTTTACCGCAAACTTCTAGCTCTCCTAAAATCAACGTATGTGTTTGTTATCTCCCTCCTTATTTGAATTGCTCTATGAGGGACAAATTTTACTCTAATTGTCAAAATATATTATTGAACCATTGCCAGGATGATAGATATGTAATCGTAGGAGACTTTAACACACCTGAGTACTCTTTTAACTCTCCTGATACTGGCGGGCCATTACAAGTTAAAAGATTGTCACTCTTACAGGAATTCATTTCAATTTGCCATCTACATCAAAGTAATAAAATACCTAATGATAAAGGACGGTATCTTGATCTTGTACTTTCATCTATTCATCCATTGACAGTTACCGAGGCTGATACACTGAGCTTGAAAGATAGGCATCATCCTGCTTTAGAATTTGAAGTTCCCTCGTCATGTAGTCTACCGAAAAATCTAACACCAAATAAAAACAAGCGCTTGAACTTTGCTAGGTGTAATTACGATGGCGTACGGTATGACTTGGCTCTGATAAACTGGCATCAACTTTTGTCTAACTCTGACGTAAATGTATGCGTAGATAATTTTTATGACACACTATTCGAAATTATTAAAAAATATACTCCATTGCAAACAATGAAGTCTGATAAATATCCCATTTGGTATAGCAAACCTTTAATAAAATGTTTAAAAGAAAAGAATAAGTTCCATAAACTCTTTAAGAAATTCAATAACCCACGAGATTACGACGTGTTCTCTATGTTACGCGCTAGAGCTAAGGTAATGATGGATCAGTGTTACAGAAAGTACGTTACCTCAATCGAGGAATCAATGAAGGGCAATATAAAACCCTTTTGGAAATTTGTAAATAATAGGAAGGGACGTGTATCGATTCCGAATGACATGCAATTTGGTGACTCTTCTTCCTCAACTGGACAGGGAGTCTGCGAACTTTTTTCAAGCTACTTTGCCTCGGTCTACGAACGGGATAAATCCTCTGCATCACCTTTCTTTAATCAGCAGTCGGATAAAAGCAGCACCATGGATCCTACGTCTCATGTTCATATAACTGACGAAGACATAATGTCTAAAATCAAATATCTCGACGCAAGTAAAGGACCTGGTCCTGACCAGATACCCCCATCCTTTGTCAAAAATTGTGGAAAAGAGTTATGTACGCCCTTAGGCATTATATTTAATAAGTCTCTCACCAATGGAATCTTCCCCTGTCGATGGAAGGTAGCTTATATTGTTCCAATTTTTAAAAACGGTGATAAGTCTCGGTGTGAAAATTACAGACCCATAAGTATTTTATCATGTTTTGCAAAGTTCTTTGAATCTCTAGTATATAATCATTTATACAGTCATTTCAAGCCTATGATATCTGAAAACCAGCATGGCTTTATAAAAGGTAGATCTACAGTAACTAACCTCTTAGCATATAAGAATTATTTGTGTAAGAGTTTTGCCGTAGGGGGCCAAGTTGACTCAATCTACACAGATTTCTCAAAGGCTTTTGATAAAGTGAATCATGAATTACTTTGCAAAAAACTCTACTCCTATGGTATTCATGGTAGTCTCTTTCGCTGGTTGATATCTTATTTAAATAAAAGAAGTCAGTTGGTGGCCTTGAGAGGACACACTTCATCTCCTACTTACGTACCATCTGGAGTACCTCAGGGATCACATTTGGGACCGTTGTTATTTGTTGTCTTCATTGACGATCTCATTAAAAAGATATCTTGTGAATGTCTTTTATACGCCGATGACTTAAAAATCTTCAGAGCAATAAACTCTAATGCTGATTGCGAACTTTTGCAGAAAGATTTAAATGTCATTTCTCACTGGTGCAGAAGTAATCTGATGTACCTCAATATTGAAAAGTGCTTCGTAATCACCTTCACTAACAAGCATCGTGAGATTGTCAATGACTACACCGTCGACGATCAAGTTTTAAAGAGGTCCCACATCGCTAAAGATCTAGGAATCATTTTTGATAAAAAACTTACATTTCGGGAACATTATCAGCACATCGTGACAAAAGCTAATAAACTTCTTGGGTTCATTTTGAGATCCACTAAGGACTTTAAAAGCACCCATTCCTCGCTTTACTTGTTTAATGCACTCGTCAGAAGCGTTTTGGAATACGGTAGTCCAATATGGACTCCGCATTACAATGTTCACATTGAAAATATAGAAAGAGTGCAAAAGAAGTGCCTACGGATTTTATGCTACCGTCAACACTTGGGGCGCACCACGCTCAATTATGAGGCTCGTCTAGTCAAGTTTAATGTACAGAGCCTAGAGGCACGTAGACAGTATTTTGATTTGATTTGTATCTATAAAATAATTCACTCAATTTTTGATGTGCCTAATTTGCTTGCTCAAATAACCTTTAATATCAGATATAGCTCTCGAAGATCCAATCAAACAGGACTTTTTGTATTGCAAGTTTATAGAAACAATACTTCGTTTTACAACCCCTTGGTTAGGATGGCCCGTCAGTGCAACGTAATCCTCAGGGAAAACCCAACATTCGACATATTTGTTCCAAAGCTGGCTTCGTATGTTAAAATGGTTAAAGATATCTTTTACAATAAGCGTACCTCGGTTTAAACTATCCTACCTACTTAATATATGTGTAATATTTTTCTATGTTTGTTCATTGTATTATTATTTGTATCTTTTCTGATTAAAATCTGCAACTTTTGTATGTTCATGTGTTACACTGTTTAATGAAATCTCCTTTTGTTAGTGTTTATGTACACACATTGTTGTGGAATGCAACCTAGATTTTAAATATGTTTAAGTATAATTTTGTTTCTGTAATAGTTGTAGTCTGTTGTGTGTGATATAAATAAATAAATAAAGCTCGCATTTCGATACCAGTAGGGCTATTCACTAAACTCACTTCGAAGCTCACAGAGCGGAATCCGCGGTGAGGTTCATGTTTCGTATTCTCGTAACTCGATAGCAAGACTCTCGACAGCTTGTCGCTTTAAATGAAGTGAGTTTGGCTAGGTGTGATTATGACGTCACGTGTTTGGGAATGTAAATCGAAACTTCAAACTCATACTCACTCGTATAATAATAAGTTAGAAAGAAGTGATCGAATTTCGTAAGTAATATTATCGTTAAATAAATTCAAACCCTAACTCACCTCAGTGATGATGAGTTAACAGAATACCGATTCAAAGTGAGGTGAGTTTTCAGGTGAAGTGAGCGATCTCACTTGAGTGAGAGTGAGTTCGTAAGTGAGTTTTTAGCGAATCGCCCTACAGCTACAGTTAGTAGCAACATTTATGAAATTTACACAGGGCCCTTGTTGGATGTAGGTATACAGACGACTCTTGATCAGAGATGTTAGGGAGCTCCGTAACCGTAACCGAAATAATCTGATATCTGAAATAAAAAAATATCAGTATCCGTAACCGAATCCGAAATAAAAGTTTCGGAAAGTATCGGATAGGCACGGAGTCTATTTGAGTCAAGTTATAACAAGTTGTTTAGCCACGTGGTGGATGACAAAGGAATTTTGATGACAAAGAAATTAAAATTCCTTAAAAATCTAATATCCGTAACCGAAATTATCCGAAACTAACGGATAATCCGAAATTATTTCATATCCGTATCCGTATCCCTATCCGCGGTATAATAATTATTCCAATATCCGTATCCGAAATTTTATATCCATAACATCTCTACTCTTGATAATTTAAACCTGCGATAATTCGACATCTCTATAGTTCAAAGTTATCACAAGTTCCCGAAAAAATATAACAGAGTTCTTTCGAAATAATAATTAATTTAAATTATGAATATGTATAGCCGAGCCGCCCATACGTGCGCGAAGTGAACGGCGCAACAGAGGCGCGCGTAATAGTTTACCTATAATAAAAAGCCCTATTTATAGTGTAGGTACTGGGTTCTTCCTCAAATAAAGCCCTAACAGTTTAAGTTATTTAATTTGACTTAACCAACTATTCATTAATAATCTACAAAATCACTAATTATGAAATTAAGAAAAATCTGATTACACTACCTACCTAGTAACTTCTTGGTGGAGGATATTTAAAGGAAACATAAGAAAGACAAATCAATATTTATTACTTACTTGTCACCTTGATAGTTACACATAAATAGGGAAATTAATAGAGGGTAGTAATAATATAAAGTATTTTAACACAATTTATAAAATAAAATAACACAAAGAATATAGAAAAATACCTAATTTCTACAGAATTACAGACTAATTAATACAAAGTACTTAACTTGTTATCGATGCAACCGCCAATTCAAAAAGTAACCAGAGCCAACCAAAATATGTGCTTTTATAGACTTCTCCTCCCGTCACCGTCAGGAAATCACCCCACTTAATCACGTGACCATAGCTACTTTGTGATTGGTGCGGCTTACAAAAAACCAATCAAGAAACAGTACGTCATACAATTCTGACAAGACGATTCAAAATAATAACTTTTAAAATACATAAACTGTGCTACTATTTAAAAGTTCTGAAAATATTAATATTCACATTTATAATTTAATAATATAATTGTATTTCTACTTATAATCTAATACGGCCATACTGACAGTACTTCGTCCTCGAAGTACATAATACAAGTTTATACATATAACAAACATCGATACAAAGTTTAAAGTGGGTTTTATAAGTTTAACAAATAACTTGAAACAAATAAAATAAACAGAAAGCCACTAAAAATAACTAAATTAATAACTATGTACCTATATATACATACAATATCTGCATTAAAGACTAGAAATCAATTCGGAATCTAGAAAATAAAGACCAAAACAACTAGGAACATCGTTAAACATACAAAAGAATCCTATGTACTTTAAACATCATCAGTAAAGTAATAAATAGTTCACTTGATGTTGTTTATTTTATCCATATCATATGATACATTTAAGTTTCCTTCCATTAGCATAAGAAAACCAATCCAATGAAGGAATAATAAATTATGCCAGTTGAATAGACATGTTGGCAGCATTCACCCGCTGCCGGTGAGATCCACCAACACCAATCAAAAGGCCGACCAGCGGACTAACATTATATGCCAGTTGAATAGACATGTTGGCAGCATTCACCCGCTGCCGGTGAGATCCACCAACACCAATCAAAAGGCCGACCAGCGGATTAACATTATATGCCAGTTGAATAGACATGTTGGCAGCATTCACCCGCTGCCGGTGAGATCCACCAACACCAATCAAAAGGCCGACCAGCGGATTAACATTATATGCCAGTTGAATAGACATGTTGGCAGCATTCACCCGCTGCCGGTGAGATCCACCAACACCAATCAAAAGGCCGACCAGCGGATTAATGAAAAAAACAATAATAATTTAAAGTACATAGATATTACAAAAGTACTAAGTATGTAAAAATTAAATAAAACAATACAAACATTTTTCTAATTATTATCTGTTTTTTTTTTGTTTTTACGTGGCACTTTCAATAGCAATATTATCTTCTACCCATTCCCCTGGCCAAAATCGCAATTTATCTTTTGCGATGGTAATGTTTCTTAAATTTCTAAGTCCTCTTAGAGCATAGCGATCATATGGTAGTATAGAAGTAATTTCATAGGGACCTTTATATTTTGGTTTTAATTTATCATGGCGTCTGTGGTCTTGATAAACATACACTAAATCTCCTATTTCATAAATTTTATTGTCTCGTCTCACAGAGTCAAAACGTTTCTTAAACTTTTCTGCTACAAGTTCTAGCCTTTGCTTAGGAATTTGTCGATCAACATGTACATTTATATCAGGTTCTAAGATATTAATGTTAGGAATTTCATTTAAACGAGCTTGAACACTAGGTATGTTTGCTTCAACGCCTATTAACAAACGCAGAGGAGAAAATCCAGTGGATTTTTGAACGGTGGTGTTTATTGATTGTTGAACCTTCCACAACATGCTTGGCCAATCTGACGTTCCACTACACATAGTGCTCAACATATTTATAACAGTAAATACATATCGCTCACATTGCCCATTGCTCCTAGGTGTCCCTGTAGCTATCATGTGGTGATCAATATGTAATTCTCTAAATAAATTCTGAATCTGGTTTGAACTAAAATTTGTACCGCGATCTGTGATAACCAATGAAGGTGTACCAAACAATGTAATCGTTTCTCGTATATTTGGAATAAGTTCCTGAGTATTTAACGTTTTAAGGGGTTTAAGTAAACAAAATTTCGTAAATCCGTCTACAATTAGCAATATACTCGTATGTCTAAAACCTTCATTAGTTACTGTAAAAGGTCCGGTACAATCTAAGTGTAAAGTGTGAAAGGGGATGGCAGTTTTGTCAATTGGGTGTAATAAGCCTTGTTTTGGACCCGAATGTCCTTTTCTTTCAATACAAATTAAACAATGCCCAATGTATTTTTTAACAAAAGCTGCCATTCCAGGGAACCAAAAATATTCTCTTATTTTATGTATTGTTTTATCAAAACCTACATGGCAATTTTCATCATGATAGAGACGTAAAATACTTAATCTATAACCTTTTGGTACGAACAACCTCGGCTTTGCATCTGGTTCTGTTTTATAATACAATAAGTTATTTTGAATTAGATATTGAGTCGAATCAACTTCACCGGCTACTACTTGTGACATTAAAGACTGAGTTTCTGAATCATTTTGCTGTGCTATTTCTAGCCATGACGGAGAAGTATGATTTTCATCAATTTCTATAACATTTACTTCAGGTAACGGCTCAAAACGTTCTGGCTTTGGGTTTAAAAAAGGATTGCGGCTAAGAAAATCTACATGACTAATATATTTACCTTTTCTATAAACAATTTCAAACCGAAAATCTTGTAGAAAAGTCCACCAACGGGCAACTCTAGGGGACAAATCTTTTTTTAACATGGTTTCCTTAATAGAATTGCAGTCAGTCACAATTTTAAATTTAATACCAAGAAGGTACACTCTAAAATGTTTAAGGGCATTATAAATTGCCAACGTCTCTAAATCATACGAGCAATATTTCGCTTCTGTCGGAGTTATTCTTTTACTGTAATAAGCTACTACTTTATTTACGTTATTATTTTTTTGTAAAAGAATTGCACCGAAACCAATCGAGCTAGCATCTGTATGTAACTCTGTTGGTAGTTTCGGGTCAAAAATTGTCAATAATGGCTTAGAAATTTAACTGTCTATTACATATTTTCTGGCCGCATCCTGCTCCGTCCCCCATTCCCATTTTTGATTTATTTTAGTTAATTTAGTAATGCAAGCTGTTCGAGAGGCAAAATTTGGTATAAATTTTCTAAAATAGCTAGCTAAACCCATGAATTGCCGAACTTGCTTAATTTTACTGGGTACTGGTGAATTAATAAGTGCAGACACCTTAGTTTCACTAGGTCTAACACCGTCTTGAGAGATATGTCTACCTAGATATTCAATATGTTCAACGAAAAAATTACATTTTTTGATATTTATTGTAAAACCAGATGTGGCAAGCGCCGAGATTGTTTGTTCCAAATAATTAAGACCCTGTTCGATAGTTGCAAAAGGTATCAATATATCATCAATATATACTAAAAGGAAATCCAAATGCTTTACCGCTTTAACAATAGCTCTCTGAAAAACGGAAGGACCATTACAAATACCAAAAGGCATCTTGAGGAATTCATAGTGTCCATCCGGGGTTATAAAAGCAGTATACTTAGTTGATTCCTTTGCTATTGGTATTTGATAGAAGCCATTTTTCATGTCAATAGATATATAATACTTTGCTCGCCCTAACTTATCTATTTGGTCCTCGATGAGAGGGAGAGGGTATCTGTCTCTTTCAATCAGTCTATTTAACGCTCTAAAATCTATACACATTCTATCACTCCCATCTTTTTTTTTAACTAAAATTACGGGACTTGCAAAAGATGAATTACTTTCCTTAATATTTTTTTTATTTAATAAATCTTGGACGATTTCTTTAACCTTCTCCCTTTCTATCGGTGCCAATCTATACGGTCTGTAATACACGATTTCATCTTTCTTTAATTTTATATTTAATTCTCCCGTTTTAACTGTACCTATATCGTCTAACACCGAAGGGTACTTCTGAAAAATGGCGTTTATCTTTTCTTGTATATAATATCCAAATGAGTCATTGCATTATGTAGGTCAGTTAATGGATCGAATTCCAACGTGTTAATTTTGAGGGTAGATTTAAAAAATGATTTTCTAGCTAAACGTGAACCGAAATTATCCGTTATAATTTCAATATCTGAATGTTGAACAGCATTCCGTCCTATTAATAAATCATACTGACAATCAGAATCATTAACAACTAATATATCTAGTTCAATCAACAAATCCGAAAACTTTACGGGAACTAAAATTTTAGCGAACACATTTAACTAATGTACCTGCACCGATTCCGCAAATACGTAAATTACATGGCAAAAGGCGGCAACCAAGACGTTTTACTATAGATTCTTTTATTAAACTACAATTAGCTCCGGTATCAATAAGAGCATTAATTATTACATCTTTAACGGATACCTTCGTTAATTTTAATTCGGATTGCCTAAAAAATTAACCTCGTTTTCTGATTGATTTACTTTGTTATTAGTATTTAATACTGAGGGTCGGTATCTGCAAATTGAATCTGTATGACCCGCCTTTTTACAATAAGTAGGTACAAAATCTATCGTAAACCACATTAGATTTTGGTTCAGATTTTGTTGTCGAATTTATTTGGCTATCTTTCCTATAGCATTGCGCCTTGGTGTGCCCCAATTTACCACAATTAAAACATTTAGCTTCATTAGGTCGTTGTTCTATTCTATTCCGTTTAATGTTACTATGGAAGGCCTTATCATTACTTTGCTCTAATGGACGTTTTTTTGTTTTAACATATGAAGTGAACAAAACAATTAGTTCAGAAGGGTTCTTAACGTTGCTATTGAAAGACGCCATTTTTACATTCACATCACTAATGCCCCCACAAATTAATTCAGTAAGTTGTGTATTAGTAAAACTAACTTTAGTGCCACGTAATAATCTTAACTTTTCTCTAGCATATTCGCAATACGACTCGGAAGAATCCGATGTGAACAACACAGCTTTCTGTAGTTTTTCGGACAGATTTTTTTTTCAGGGTAAAGATCTGTTATTTCCGATCGGAAATTTTCCCAAGATCGTCCGCCTAACGGTTCCCATGATTCAAACCACAATAAAGCAGAGCCTTTTAAGGCCTTACCAGCTTTAGCAACAGTAGCAATGCTGCTCCATTTGAATTCCTTGGCGAGGGTTTCAATATTGACGCACCAGGACTCAGCACCACTGTCGCTTGTTGCTGGGTTGAACGTGGGCAAGGCGACGTCATCATCTCGCTGCCGGGGCGCCGACACAGCATCTTGGATCGCTTTGAGGAAATCTTGGAATGCAGAGATATCCATCCTGAAAATGTAGGAACACGTGTTAATTTACATGTATTTGAAATTCGATCCCACTTCTGATAATAGTTTACCTATAATAAAAAGCCCTATTTATAGTGTAGGTACTGGGTTCTTCCTCAAATAAAGCCCTAACAGTTTAAGTTATTTAATTTGACTTAACCAACTATTCATTAATAATCTACAAAATCACTAATTATGAAATTAAGAAAAATCTGATTACACTACCTACCTAGTAACTTCTTGGTGGAGGATATTTAAAGGAAACATAAGAAAGACAAATCAATATTTATTACTTACTTGTCACCTTGATAGTTACACATAAATAGGGAAATTAATAGAGGGTAGTAATAATATAAAGTATTTTAACACAATTTATAAAATAAAATAACACAAAGAATATAGAAAAATACCTAATTTCTACAGAATTACAGACTAATTAATACAAAGTACTTAACTTGTTATCGATGCAACCGCCAATTCAAAAAGTAACCAGAGCCAACCAAAATATGTGCTTTTATAGACTTCTCCTCCCGTCACCGTCAGGAAA
Source organism: Emmelina monodactyla (assembly GCA_916618145.1). Classification (NCBI taxonomy): domain Eukaryota; kingdom Metazoa; phylum Arthropoda; class Insecta; order Lepidoptera; family Pterophoridae; genus Emmelina; species Emmelina monodactyla. The sequence continues at coordinate 4,091,537 of OU745296.1, forward strand.
TCACCCCACTTAATCACGTGACCATAGCTACTTTGTGATTGGTGCGGCTTACAAAAAACCAATCAAGAAACAGTACGTCATACAATTCTGACAAGACGATTCAAAATAATAACTTTTAAAATACATAAACTGTGCTACTATTTAAAAGTTCTGAAAATATTAATATTCACATTTATAATTTAATAATATAATTGTATTTCTACTTATAATCTAATACGCGCCGGATGAGATGCCAGCGCATACTATTGTTTTTTAAATACAACATAGTATTATTTATCAATAAAAAACAAAAACATCACCAGCATTCCCTAAAGCACCTTCTTTGATTTTTAGGGGGCTTCAGAAGTGCTTATGTATTAACGTAGGCTATTATATATTATAAAATATTATTATTATTTTTTTATCTTTTAAGATCAAGCTGTTAAGCTGGAGGTTTCTTATGTGCCACGGGCCTAAGCCAGGTGGACATCACCTCAAGAAGATATAGGAGATTCAGTAGTGGTGTCATTCTGTAAAAATTTGCGGACAATTCGGCATGTATTTAAAATAACTGCTTTTTGTAAATTAATATACGTTAGTTCTGGTAGTTCTATAGTTTTTAATGATTGGTGTAGAGATTTTGGTATAACTCCGGTGGTTGAGATGACAATTGGAACAATTGTGACTTTTTGTAAATTCCACATTCTAGTTATCTCATCTTTAAGGTCAGTATATTTGCTAAGTTTTTCTGCTATGGTGGCTTGTAAATTGTGAGTATTGGGTATGGCGATGTCAATTATGAGTGCTGATCTGTTTTGTTTATCTATAAGAGTGATGTCTGGTCTATTGTAGTGTACAGTGCGATCAGTGAGTATTGCGCGGTCATAGTAAAGTTTATGGGTAGAATTATCAAGCACTGTATCTGGGTTGTATTTATAGTAGGGTGTAGTTGGTGGCGAAATTAATTTATATTTAAGTGCGAGTTTTTGGTGTATGATATTTGCAACCTGGTCATGTCGATGTTTGTAGTCGGTTTGAACTATTGATTTACATGCCCCGGTGATGTGTTGTATGGTTTCCGATCCAGAATTACAGCGCCGACATACGTCTATTGTGTTGGGAATTTTGATGATGTGTTTTTGGTAATTGCGAGTTTCTATGATTTGGTCTTGAATAGCGAGCATGAACCCTTCAGTCTCCGGAAACAGTTGACCACGGCTAAGCCATTCGTTCGACGCGATTTTGTCGACGTGAGGTTGACTTAGATCGTGGTAATGCCTGCCATGTAGAGACTTCCGGGCCCAATCATTTAGTTTTGTTTCTTTGTCTAATTGTACCTCGTTTTTCTGTGTATTTGTGTCATAAAGGTTTAGTGGTGTGTATCGCTTATCATTTTGTACAATGGCTTTGTGTGTAGATGAGTCTGAGTGTCTAAAGTAAGCTCTTAGGTTAGTTATTTGCTTGCTGTGTAAGTTTGCAATATCTATAATACCTCTTCCTCCCTCTTTCCGGGGGAGAGTTAGTCTTTGTACGCACGATCTTGGGTGGTGTTTTCTGTTTTTAGTCATACTGGTGTTAATTAGACGTTGAAGACTTTTAATTTCCGATTTGTTCCAAAAGATGATACCGAAAGAGTATGTGAGGATAGGTATTGCATATGCATTAATTGCTTTTATAGTGTTTCTAGCGTTCAAGTGAGTTTTTAAAATTGAATTTATTCTATGTTTAAATTTTTGTTTAAGGGAAGCTTTGATTTCTTTATGATGTATATATTTAGATTGTACGTATCCTAAGTATTTGTAAGGTTCATTATCGTTAAGGGGTTCAATTATTTCACCATCAGTGGTTTGATAAGAATGTCTATAAGGTTTACCAGCTTGAACGGAGTTTATTTTGCATTTATCTATACCAAACTCCATGCACACATCTGAGGAAAACTGTTCTGTGATTGTAACAAGTTTGTTGAGATCTTCTTGGGATGTGGCATAGAGCTTGATATCATCCATATAAAGTAAATGGCTAACGAGGGTTTCTCTATTTTCTTCCGCATTCTCATTGTTAATATGATATTGAAAGGGGTATCCAAAACCCGCATCATTAATAAGTTGACTCAAGGGGTTAAGGGCCAAACAAAACCATATCGGACTAAGTGTATCACCCTGATATATCCCACGCTGTATTTTTATGGTGTCAGTTTCTATAGTTCCATTAGAAGAATTAAGTTTTAATTTTGTGTTCCAGTTTAGCATCGTATTTTGCAAAAAATGTATTATTGTAGGGTGGATTTTATATATTTCAAGTACTTTAAGTAGCCAGGAATGCGGAACAGAGTCGAAAGCTTTCTTGTAGTCAATGTATATTGAAAATAAATCTTTTTTTTGTTGTTGCACCTGTTTAAGGATGACTGAGTCTACTATTAACTGTTCTTTACAACCTTGGCTATTTTTCCGACATCCTTTTTGTTGTTCGGCTAGAACTTCATATTTCATAGCATGTGTGTATACCTATAATGTGACTTATGCATGAAGTTATAATTTTGTAAACGGATTGTAAACAGGTAATGGGTCGATATTTTGCAGGATTACTGGTGTCTTCCTTGTCCTTGGGGAGCATAAAAGTAATACCATCGGTAACATAATTTGGCATACTATTTGGGTTTTTTATAAAGTTGTTAATATGGTTGTACAAAAATGGGTGGATAAACGTAAATTTTTTGAACCAATAGTTATGGAGGGAGTCTGAACCAGGGGTTTTCCAGTTATGTAGATTATTAATAACAGAGTTAAAGGTTTCTACAGGAATATCATTGAATTCCATTGGCATTATGTTAGATGTGTCTAATTTATCGGGCTGGAGCCAAATAGCGCTTTCATTATGTGATTTCGGGTTTTCCCATATTGCTGACCAAAACGTTTGCAGTTCTTCTGACGAGGGAGTTAATTGTGCACTTCCAATCTGATTTGTTGTAGATGACTTGAGATTTTGATAAAACTTCCTCTCGTTATTCGTGAAACTATTATTTTGACTTTTGCGAAGTGTACATGTCTTATATCGCTTTAGGCGGCTACAAGTGACGGATAGCTTTTGTTTTAAAGTATCTAAAAAATCCATTATACAAGTGTTAGGGGATTCATGAATTGTGTGAATTTTGTACTGTTGTAAAATCAGGTGAACTTGTGCTGACAATCTTTGGCCTCTATTTCCTCGTAAATATTGCGTGACTCTACCTATTTTACACCTAAGATCTTCGACCTTCTTCTCTAATCTTATTTGCCATTTTGGCTTTCGTTTTTGGTTATTGATATGTTGAGATGGCAATGATGTTGGGAGATTTACTTTTGACCCATTAAGTTTGGCTGCTGTCCAGGCAGCACAATATAAGATTGTTTGGAGTGTACTAAACTCGGTGTCTATGTTTATATGTTTTGGAAGAATACGCGTATTAATATAATGAACTAAAATTGACAGTTTTCTTGATGTTTTCTGTTTTGGAATAAAAACACGGTTAGTAGGTGTAATTTCTTTAAAATTATGCAGAGCGTCATCAAAAGTGTTTTCAATTTCATTGCCGTTTGAATTTTCAATTTCTTCAATGCCGATATTATGTGTTTCTTGTGATTGTTGGACAGTTGTTTGTGTCTCGGTATGTGAGTATAAGACATAACTAATGTTGTTAAGTTCACCTTCGTCTACAGTAACTGATTCAGCAGGAGTATTTGTGTTACGTGGAGTCTTATTGTGTATGGTCCTGAGTTCGATTTCTTCGGCTACTTCTTGTCTTATTATTGCCAATCTTTCATCGGATATATATTTATTTTGTACAATGACTCTTCTTTGGTCAGATATTCGTTGTGGCGTAATATGGGCTAGATGGGGGTACGTATTTATAAACTCTTGATGTAAAATATGTCTGTATGCTGTTAAGTTAGTTTCAAGTTGTGTGATTTTATAGTAGCATCTCATGATTGTTTCGTTGTACTCATCCGTCCATCTCATTCGTTGAGTTGTCTGATTTTGTGTAGTTTTAGTCAGTGTAGGTATTTCTGTGTAAGCAGTATTCGGCGGTTTTTGTAGAAGAGTTTCTATTTCGGATCGTATTTCATCGAGAGCATTTTGTGGTAGTAGTTTGTTATTAACTATTGCTCTTCGTTGGTCTCCTAATCGTTGTCGAGATGTTTTAATGTGTGGGAACTTTAAAGTAAATTCATTATGTAAGGTGTCTAGGTATCCTCTGGGTTTTGATTCTAATTCGGTTGCAATTAGATAAGTACGCCATATAAAGCGGTTCATCTCTTCTGACCATTTTTGCCGCGTACGAGTAGAGACAGCAGTGAGTGCCGGATTGTTGGCATTTGCCTCCGACACAGCATCAGCTGATATGAAACTAATTGTTGAGGATCGGGTTTGGGGTCGTAAAACGTACGAATCAGGGGATGAAATAGGTGATTCAAAGAGACTTTGAGTTGAAGATATCGGTGATGAAGAACGTGAAGGAGTTCTTTGACAACCTTCTGTATTAGACGCATTTTTAGGAAGACGTCTACGTAAATTATATTTATTTGAAGAATTATTTTTTTGCATTTTGTTCCCACGAGTAGCTAGGGTGTTATAAAGTCGATCTCAGCAGAGCCCCGCTTGCCGAGACAAGGGCTAGCTTACATTATAAGCTACACCTGGAATTTGCCCTAGCTCCAGGCGTGGCACGCTCACGACCGGGCTCGCCCCCGGCCACGCATCCCTCGGCACGGCAGACCTTGGATTGGCGATAAATGGCTTAGGATAAAGGATCAGGCTAAGAGAGGAATGGGAAAAAGGAAAAGACAAGGTATTATAAGGATTTTGGGAATGGGATTGGAACCGTTAGTTTGGAAAGGGTAATTTTTAGTTGTTGTAATTAAATGACTGTACCATGCTTTCCGTAAGCCCCCCTACCGCGGCAAGGTGGTTCCCAAGGGGGGTTATTATTATTATTATTATGTATCATAAAAAAGTCGCTTCATAGGTTTCGCTACCTACCTTCTTCTCATTTGAAATCTCTTTAAAATTACATAGATACTTCTCGCTTGAAGTCATGTCTGTATAACTGCAAAATTTATAAATAACCTACTTTTACCTATTTATATATTAACCTACCTTCAACATGCCCCGCCTTGGGTTCGCACTAGTCTAAAATAGTCTAAATCTTATTTAGATAAGAAAGAAATGATTTATTTTGTTTAATGAATAGCTTTTGTGCAGTGGACAGTTTTATTCGCCACTGTACTTGGGGTAAAAAATCGGAAGAACATTTAAAAGTGACTAACAATCTTCCAACTATCACCCCGAGTATCCACCTTAGGGTGGCTGTTTAAGGGTGGATAATCGGAATAAGCCGTCCCCTCGAGTTTCGAATTAACGTGACTCGACCGTAGGAAAAAGGAAACTAAATCTAGTTATCACAAGTAGTTTTAAATCAATATTTTTTTTTTTCTAAGTTTTACAGCGTTTACGCCTCTAACGGTTTTAAATAAAAGGAGAAAAGATGCGAAGAAGAAAAATGTCTTCACACAAACGAAAACTAAGACCGTGGTTTTTGTCGACTTAAAATGTAAGTTGCCCCTTGTGTTATAAATTGGTAGGTATTTAATTAAGGTACACCAAATAATAGTAAAAAGAGTGTTGTGCCCAAAACCCCGTCAAACAAATCGAAACAGTCAAATGAAACTATGTGTGTTTTAGTGACTGATAAACTTACGGTTGAACTGTTTAATTACTTTTTTTTTGTTACAAAGTATAATCAATATAGTGTTTTAGAGCGGTTTAACACTGTCTCAAAAACAACTTTCTTTTTTTGCCATAGCAAAATGGCAAAATTAAGAACATTAACGTCACGAACGTCATCTTGACTTGACAGTTATTACCAGTGCCATTCACTGTCTGTCACTATTTTGTAAGTAAACAATTAGAAAGGTACCTACAAAAATTAATTAATGCAAAAGTGTTAATTTACTTTCCGTTTTGATAAAATTTTGCGCATTTACCATTTTAAGAGTCAAGTAATAAGTCGATATTATAAAAATGTCTGCCAAACCTGAAATACACGAAGCCTTAGCTCCGATATCTTGGCTTGCCGGCCGGTGGTCTACTGAAAATGGACAAGGAATTTTCCCGACTATAAAAAACTTCGGTTATCATGAAGAATTAGAGTTCCTTTGCATCGGTGAGTTAGTCAAAGTTTTTAGTGTTCACACAGTTCTTATCGGCTTTGATTATGAGTTTTAAGTAGCTGTTTAAGTTCATTTGAATCTAAATTTCACGAAAGCATAAAAACTTTGCGGTACTCGACGTTTATATTTTAACGCTTGACGATAACTTTAAAAGCGCTGACGTGTAAATTGTGACCGATGAGCACTGTGTGACCAATGACAACACTTTATGAATAGTTGAATGAAGTCAATATCTTAAATAATGTTCATACCTAAAATAAGCATTTATTGCATATTTTTAAAGTAACTGCACTTTGTAATAAAATTGTATAGCTTAAGCCTTTGAAAGCGAAATTAAATTAACTTGAAATACTTTCTAGGCCAACCAATGCTCAACTATAAATCAACGTCCCAGCATCCAGAAAAAAAAATCCCAATGCACCAAGAAAGAGGCTTTCTCCGCATCAAACCGGGAACTAATGAGCTTGCTCTCGTCGCAAGTCACAACTTTGGCATGACCTCTATAGAAGAGGGTGCTTATAATCCAGACAAGAATGAAATTGTCTTGGACAGCATCAATATTTCAAGAGTGTCAAGTGCGAAGAGTCCGCATGTTACTCGCATTAAAAGGACTCTTCGACGTCTAGAAAATGATACTTTAGAGATGGTCATTGAAATGGAGACGGAAGAAACTGCACTTACTGAGCACTTGAAAGCTATTTACACCAAAGTTCAATAAAAAGCTATGTCATCTACGTATTTATTTATTATTTTTAAATAGTTTTTGATTGTTATGCTTGTATATTGGTTTAAATATATATTGGGCACAAAATTGTTTTTTAATTAATTTACTGGGAAGGCATCAAGATTTCTACCCTGAATTTGCTTAATTACAAAATTTGATTAAGCTTTTGGATTACTTTAATAGACCTGCTTAATAATTATTGAATTCTGTAATGATTACTGTAATCTTTGTAGAAACAAAATAATTTATATTAAAATTCAATGTTTATTAAAAAAAATATAAATTAAGATTTTTTTATTATAAAACTGTGTAAATAGATAATTAGGATGTAAGTGAATGCCTTAACTAAGTTTAATTGGTAACTAATTTACACTTTAAATGTGATAATAAAAACTTTCCATAATGAATTATAGCTAACTCAAAATTAATGCAAACCTGTAAATACACAACTGAAAACCGGTTAAAGAGTAAAAAAACAGATACTCGCTCATATTTTTATTGTGATCTTAAACCTAACCCAGTCCTTATTAATTTATATGAAAAATTAAATAGTGAAGCTTCTTAAAACAATATTAGGAAGTTAAACAAAATAATGTGGTTTCTTAGCCACTATCATGTATTCTTGCAATGCCGGTACGAGGTCCTCCATAGTCATGACGTATTTCTTCTCTTTTGTACCTTTTTGGTTCTTGCTCTGAGTAATTTGACTGGATGTACGCATTTTGCAATGTTGTAATGCGTCATTCGCAATATCTGACAGGAACTTTTGTGCAGCCAACGCAATCAACTTCACCAACCTGTAATAGAAAAACTATAATTCTAAATTTGAATGTCAAATCAAAACCTATGAAGGTAGGGATTATAAAAAAAAAAAACTATAAGTAATTATTATTCTCAAGCTATTTTGAAGTGTTTATATGTGCACAATTTCAGTTGTAGTCAAGAGTAAGCCTGATTTAATTAAAATGTTAAGGTATTCAGTTTACATTCAATATATCTTATTAATTTTGTAAATCCTAAGTTAATATAAATAAATAAATTTCTAGACTAAACATGTTAGACATGTCCAAAAGGACTAGGGGAGAACCTTGTTACATCCAGACACGAGCCAATATTGAAAAAAAATATTGATATTGGCCTGACCTGGGGATTGAACTCCGGGTTCAGTCTGGTATAGTTACTGCTTTGCCACAGAGGTCGTCAAATGTGGTAGCTAAAAGCCAGCGATGACTATAGAACCCCTAGTGTAGTTACTATAAAAGTCATGAAGCTACCTTAACATACCTATTTTGTAACTAACCAGTGTTAATATTGAAAACAAGTGCGTATTTTTATTCGTACCGTGGATCTTGGGACTCAAATCCCGACATGTTCAAATAATGGGCGACTACGGAATCCGGGATTGAAGCATTGTAGTTTTCCAGTTGCAACAGAAAATCACTTAGCGCCTGTCCAAGTCCATCTTCCTCGCCAATCGCCGGGGATCCCATTCGACTCATTTATTCACTTTTTGATGCACGAGTTGTGATAATAAATATAAATACCCTAAACAAAACAATTGTTTGCTTTATTTTGCTGGCTTTGCTTTGCTTGCTTGTCAAAGTTGTCAAATTGTGTTTTATTTTTCCATTGGCAAGGATCTAGAAAACTAATGGACATGACATGTTCATAAAATAAAATGTGCCTAAACTTGACTCACGTATTTAAAATGGCGACTTTCTATTCGCGTTACCCAGAGGTGTGAGTAGAAAATGGTATCATTTTTTTATCATCATCATCATCATTATCATTACATAGTATAAATCTAAGTCGCTAATTCTGTCTGTTTGTATGTTTGGCCGCTAACTCCTCCTTAATAAACGTAACGGATTTAAATGCGGTTTTCTCCATATTTTAGGGTATTTATTCATTTAAATTTGTAAAAAAGAACGTTTAGAAAAAGTTTTTTTAAGTTAGCAAAAATGAAAGGGTTCGCGAACAAGTCGGCAAAATTACACCATTGCGAAGCGTGGGCGGGTCGCTCGTATTATTATAAAACGGAAAAATCAAGGTAGCTTTACCTAGCAAGAGCATCGCGTGTTTTAAATGAAATATTCTATAAAAATTAACCAACTAAAGTGATATAAGAAAGAGACAAGTAGTTAGTCATTTTAGTTTTCCAGCAAACGAAAAAAACCTAGAACTAGCTTAGTAAGCTAAATATATGCACAAAATCTACTATCTAATAGAATATCATGAATAGTTTTCCCCAATTGAAATCGATAATGACGAAGACTACTAGAAACCAAGATGGTAACTCTGTCGCATGAACGTAATTATTACATAGATAGGATAGCAAAGGATGGCCAAAGAAGAGAGAAAAAAAAGACATGTCCATTGAGTTTAGGTGTCATTATAAAATGAATGTTAGAATTCACTTAAAAACCAAGACAAGTCTTGATCTTATCGCCGGTGTTTAAATTAAAATTTGACAGTAATGTCACAGTTAATTAAATACTTAATAATGCATTAGCAGTTTGAATGTATTTAGCTAAGTATTACCTACCTATATAAAATAATTTACTTTTATAAAAACGAAAACTATGTCCTTTTAGTGCTTTAAGTATGAACTTTCTTATTAACGACCCGGTTTCGATCGCTGGGTCGTCGGGCCAATTTCGTTAAAATAGTTTTTTGTAATCGTCTCGTGTCTAGATGTAGGTAATTAGGTTTTACTCTAGTCCATTGTGTGGTAACTTTAACACAAGCGCTTACTGCGCTTACTTAAGGGCCACATAATTGGTTTGTTAGTCGGGAGTTTCCCTTGTACGAGTTTATTTATCATGCACTTATAGTAGGAAAATATCTTAATTTGTGGACGATTTCTTCAAGCAGTGTGACGCCAACCCGTAATGAGCTTTTCCAAAAGAGGCATATAATATCAAAGATATATGCTGTAAATAATATGAATGCAATACAAGCTTCTTCTTGCAATAAAAAAATAAACTTTTATTTGAATGGAGTTCCTAAGGTTAATGTATTTTATGCTTAGAAATATAATACTATAAGTAGTATTTATTTCGTTTGAAATACTTTATCCGTGTTGCATTAAAATGATTTAATTACCTTGCGCTTCTTTTACTGATATCACTACGTAATAAAATGGACTCTAACATAATATGCTAATTTATCTAAATTTTAATAGAGTGAACATGTATTGCAAATCATAAAAAATCTAATTTTCCAATTATTTCCGGCCAGTTATCAGACATTGTTTTTTATAACTAAGATTATAAAAAGAGGTTATTGATTATTAAATTTTGAGATAACTAAACGCAAAATGACGTAACTCACCATTTAAAAGAAGATGTTGCTAGATAAAAAAAAATTTTTAGAATTAGTGATTTACTTGTGAAAATAGAAAATATGAAAAAATGCTTTATAAGGTTCGAGTGGTTGCAATAATTATTTTTATTGTATCTTAAATAAATCAATCTTCTATAAAAACACTTAAATTTTTACAAGTTCTCATTAAAACAATAAGTTAGTAAGATTATTTGCGAAATTGAAGGACCACTAATGGCAATATTGTCCTCGTGGTACTTTTACTGTTAGGTTGGCAACATCGCCCCTTCCTTCCTTCTTTTGCGCCGCTCCTCTGTGCAGAACTGCGAGAGAACGTGATCGATCGAATTTCAAAAAAGGCTCACACCTACCCTAGTGCTCCTGGGATCACGAAACTACTGTATATCTCCTGATAATATAATCGGGAGTTCGTGGTTCGTGAATTTTCATCTGTGCGTGGTCGAATAGATTCCCTGTCCCGCCGCGAGGCTTTTAACAAGTGAAACGTAATCTAACAAAATGTCGAAGAGCCTGACAGATCCGGTCGCGTTCGCGAAGGACTTCATCGCCGGTGGTGTTTCCGCTGCCGTCTCCAAGACTGCGGTGGCACCCATCGAGCGTGTCAAGCTGCTGCTGCAGGTACAGCACGTCAGCAAGCAGATCAGCGCGGATCAGCGTTACAAGGGTATCGTCGACGCCTTCATCCGCATTCCCAAGGAGCAAGGATTCCTCTCCTACTGGCGTGGTAACTTCGCCAACGTCATCAGGTACTTCCCTACCCAGGCGCTCAACTTCGCCTTCAAAGACAAGTACAAGCAGGTGTTTTTGGGTGGTGTCGACAAGAACACACAGTTCTGGCGGTACTTCGCCGGTAACTTGGCTTCCGGTGGTGCCGCTGGTGCTACCTCCCTCTGCTTCGTGTACCCCCTCGACTTCGCCCGTACCCGTTTAGCCGCCGACGTCGGCAAGGCTGGCGGCGCGCGCGAGTTCTCCGGACTCGGAAACTGCCTGTCTTCTATCTTCAAGTCTGACGGTCTCACTGGATTGTACAGAGGCTTCGGAGTGTCCGTGCAGGGTATCATTATCTACCGTGCGGCCTACTTCGGATTCTACGACACCGCTCGTGGCATGTTACCTGACGCCAAGAACACCCCCCTGGTCATCAGCTGGGCTATCGCACAGAGTGTCACCACTGTAGCCGGTATCATCTCCTATCCCTTCGACACAGTCCGTAGGCGCATGATGATGCAGTCTGGCCGCGCCAAGGCTGATATCCTGTACAAGGGCACAATCCACTGCTGGGCCACCATCGCCAAGACTGAGGGTGGATCCGCTTTCTTCAAGGGTGCCTTCTCCAACGTACTCAGAGGCACTGGTGGTGCTTTCGTACTTGTCTTATACGATGAAATCAAGAACATCCTTTAAGTGTATTGTAAGATTGTAATTTTAACAGTTGTGATTCTGAGCCGCCGCAGCCACTTTTTCTGAAATCATGTATTATTTAGTAAGAAATCATCTGCCTAGTAACTTATTTTTTAGTTAAATAAAGTGTTATACATTGATTCCAGTATGTATTGTTTTATTGTGTTACATAATTGCTTGGCATCCTAATTTTCTGCCTCTATTTCTGTTCACTTTTTCAATGTGAGTTATGTAACATCCCAACAGGCCAAGGTTAACATGTGTGAGTGTCATTCTAACTATACTGTATAGTGATAATGTATTGATCTATACTAATTTAGTAAAACTACTAACACTAGATATGTATGTGTATGACTGGGACCTTGTACTTTGTTTTAAAAGTAATTTCTTATAGAACAGCTTGTCAGTGATTATGTAACTTAGCAGCGGTGAGGTTATATGGCGTATCAATCAAAACCTAAAGCAATGTGGTTATGTAGAAAAGACATTGAAAATCAAGAATTTATGTATTAATCCTGTATGGTTGGCGTTCTAAACGCTACATTTAAAACTCGGATGTGGGTTTTTGTATTAGAAAATTCACATGCTTGAGTAAATATAGAATGTTAAAAATTAAATTGTGGTTTATTTTCATTTATCTTTTCAAAAGTTAGAGGTTGGTAGGTAGATCTTTCTAGAAATTCCATATGAAAACCTATGATCATAAATCAAGTTGTAAATAAGTATTAGGTTCTGTTAATTGGCCGGTAACCTTCTTTATAACAGGTGTTTATTTTTCTAACGTAGCAAAATGTCCTAAATCCCCCCCTTACTAAAACCTAATTGAATTATTCGAGGCTTCAATAGAAATATAACAGCTGTTTTCTTCACACAAAATTAGGTTAAACCGTCTACGCAGACGCTGTGACGTCATGACAGCAGTGTTACGTCATCGGTTACATAACAGTATGGCCGGCCAAAATAGGAGCAAGCACCTATGTCAAGCGGACATTGACCATAAAATGCCCTGAGAAACCTAGTTAAGCTGCAGAACTACCGAAAGAAAAGAGTTTATAAATCGTACATTTTAAAGGTTAACTCATGCCCAAAGAGGCGAGGTAAGAATGACGTTGACGTTGGTTCACTTGCGTCAATGGACTTTTCGCTCAGCGTGTCCTGTAACCTAAATGTTAATTGTATGTCAGTACTATACTAAGTGGTTTTGATACCAATAGAAATATAATACCTAGCTAGCAGGTAGGAAGTGTTATAAAGTTTATGGATTCACTTCATTTAGTTAGGGCTAACGATGACGTTAACATTTGACCTTTATACCTAATGTAAAGAGAGTTATACCTAGAGTTATAAAAACATGTCAATGACATATAATTTGGCTTTTAATTTCTAACTTTACAATGCTGAAAGTTCTATCCTACTAATATAAATGTGAAAGTTTGTGAGGATGTATGGATGGATGTTTGTTACTCTTTCACGTAAAAACTACTGGACGGATTTTGATGAAACTTTACAGTAATATAGCTTATACATCAGATTAACATATAGGGTACTTTTTACCGCGGGAAAACTTTCATTCCCACGGGAAACCGACTTCTACGCGAACGGAGTCGCGCGCGGCCCCTAGTAGTATATAAAACTTCGTTACTACATGCATGATAGCTACTTACTTACGTTAGACACATTTGCATTCATAAACTTAATTAGTTTTTCACCAAGGTCAAGGTACTAAGCTAATAAACTTTGAAGTTCAGGGTGACTTTCTAAATAATTGCTATGTATGGACATGGCGTGGGGGTTTTAAAATATTCCAGTTTTATAATTATGGTAAGGTTAGGCCCTGTGAAATTACGTTTAGGCTAAGGGCAGACAAAGCTCGGGTAAAAAGCCCTATTAAAACGCAGGTAAGCTGTTAAAAAGTTTTTTTTATTTTCAATGTACCTGAATAAGGTACCTAAGAGTACTTGCCATGTAGCTTAGGCAACTATAGCAGTAAAAAAAGGTTAGTATAGATTCTACCTGCTTGCAATGGGTTCGTTGGTTTCGGCCTCAGGTACATCCGGCATTTTTGTCGATTTCCGAAACTACCGTAGAATATTGTCACAAAAAAATAATAACTAAGCGCAAATGACAGACAGTTTGTCCTAATTAACCCAATGACATACTTAATAATAAGTCAAGTTATCCAGATACTTAACCATATTTAGGTTAATTGCAAACATCAATCAATCACACAGAAGTTTAATGAGAAGAGGTTCAATGAGGAGAGAGGTAATTTGTTATGCCATCAATTGAATGAAAAAAAGTAACGACTTACGTCAAAGGAGGTTTCTTACTCTGTATGCGGGGAATCCCGGGCTGAGTAGTACAATTATAAATATTTGCTGAGATGGTATTGTTTAGTGTGCGCTAGCAGATCCTTCGCCATACCTCGTGGTGCCTTTAAATGTTAAGATTGTGAAAAATTCAAAAATCATTTCCCGTTTATGCTTTCCTTTTGCAAATCTAAAGACAACATGCTGGTGACGCATCTTTCCCAAAACCTAACTGCAACTGTAGGTAACTATTTTACTTCCGCCAAAAATTTACTCGGTGGTATTTGGTGGACTGATAACAAATTCTAAAAGAGCTAATTCGTGTAGGATGAAGTGAAAGAAATAAAGTCATCGTTTATTTGTATCTTCTATGGTTGTATGTGGCAATCATATCCTAACTTCGAACCTAAGTAATGAAGATAGATAAGTTTACTGTATTTTAAAGGTAATTTTAATTTTAAAGGTAAAGGCAAGGTTAATTCGATGAATCAACCACGATTAGATCCTTTTCTTATCACAACTACATTTCTGATAAATCTTTTGCTGATATGATAGAGTAAGACGTATGATACGATTTCTGCGATTTGAGTGTAGGCTAGCATGGCACTGAAGTCAAAAGAATTATATAAGAGGCTGGCTAGTTCAATATTACATCACAGATCCATACTTACCGTTAAGTAGGTTATCAAAACGCTTCTTAAAACTTACTTTAGACTGCGTTCTTAAATTCTTTCCAAAGGCAGCCACAGTAGACTTAAAATGGCTACATTCAACGATCTTGCAACGTATCATTAGAAAAGCCAGGCATTTGGTTACCAACCGTTTTGTCTGATTACCAATGCTAAAGTACACCAATTTAACTGTTCATTGTGTAAAGCTTATCATTATATAAACCTCAACTTCATTATGTAAGCAATATAGTTGTAGCAATCCCCGAATTAGATCATACAAAAAATGATCCGACCTCCGCCCGTCGTGTCGTTTGACAAGATTATGCAACTGTCGCTGAAGACTCCGTCATTTTAAACTGGCATAACACTGTAAGATTGTTTTGGATCGTAACAAAGTAGGTAGGTTACAAGAACAATCTTTAGAATAAATGGGATATTATTTTATAAGTATTATTATTTTATAAGCATTATAAGTGACGAGACGAAGCCATAGATCGACAAAGGGCAAAAAACAGGCAAAGTTAGTTGGTGTCTAGTCTAGCACTCTTCTTTTTGAGTAGATAATACTTAACTGTTAGGTAAGTATAAAGGAATAAGTACGTATAACATAGGTAGGTAGTCTGAAAGTAAAGTAGGTAAGTAGGTAAAAAGGAATAAGTACGTTTAACATAGTCAGTAAATATCATAACCTATTTGAGGTCGTAAAACATAATAATATTGGCCCTATTTGTACTTCACCTTTTTAGAATTATAAAAGTAAATATGGCGGCGGTCTAGACTCCAGTTAGTTCATTTCATTTTCAAAAGCTTTATTCATTTAACAGACGACCTAAATGCTTATTGAGTTCATCGTTTTCATGAGTATAATGCAGCACCTGCCACGTCGAACTAGTTCAAACTCCTTCAATCATTCCAAACTTGAAATGAGAAGAACACAGTTGATAATGTCTATTGGTTAGATGTGTAGGTTGGTCGAAGATTTTAAGTAAGTGTCCGAATTGATTTAGTCACATTGGCGACCAGTTAATTCGTTAAGTGGGATGTTTAATTTAATAAAAAATATTAAATATGAACTGGACAGTTAACTAGTTCATTCGTTGTTAAATAATATTTTGTTAATTGGTGCGACATAGGTAGGTACTTTAATTAAGAAAAAATGAGATAAGATGTATAACTAAGAGCAAGGCACGTGTCATCGAAATTTTCCACAGCAAATTTCCTAACCTTGATAAGATATTTATTTACTTATACAAATGACTATGTTTCTTACATAAATGACCTTTTCCGCTTCTTTGAGAGACCTACTATTCCGAAGTACTAACCTTTAAATACTAAATATTTGGTACTTACCGCATTTACCATTCAGGTAACATTTAGGTAATATATTAATTGCTGTACCTACCTATGTTTAAGACATCGCTATTATTAACATTTTATAATACAGTTAATTGCACTTTTGCATTACAATATTTTCATTGACAGAAGGAGTATAAAAGAGAATCGTATTGTATTTTATCACGAGACGATATTTGATCAGAATGGCCTCGTACGTGTCACAATTACATGTTATATAGCTGTAGTAAGATGATAGCTGTATACGACACTTAAATCAGTTACCTACCTATGTAGTCGGTTTCTCTCTCTACACGACAGAAATTTATTCAGAATAAAATATGGGTACTTTATTTAAGTTTAATTATAACGCAATATCTCATAAAGTTAAGCGAAATTAAAAAAAACCTTATCGGCTGCCGATAGCTCCAGTTATACCTACATATTTAGGTCACGACCTTACGGCGCTCATCGATTCTATAACAACAAGTACTAACTTATATAAACTAGTCTAGTTATGCAGGTGAATACTGTAGGTTTTCTTGCTTAAAATGAACCTCAAATGGCTATGTTATGAAAAAACGCATAGGCTGAATGACCAACTTTCTGTGCCTTACGTAACATTCCTTGGAAAAAGTTGTTAGGTAACCAAGCGCCATTGATTAACGTAGGTAAGTAGATTCAATGCCATCTTATCAGTGAGATACTTCAACCGTTTTATCTTACGTGGTATTTTGATTGAAGATAACACTTTAGATAGATTTAACACCTAATTACATACCTACGAAGATTTTTATTTACGCTGTAAACTTATTTAATGGTTTAAATAAAGGTAAAGCAAGACGCGGCTGTTGCATTGCGTAACGCCATTTGTCGTCCGGATTTTTCTGGATTGAATCTGTACCTTGTATGAAGTAGTATTTGGCCACTAAGAGGTTCTCTCACATTGTCTAACATGAATATTGAACTAGCCAAGAAGTATAACATTAAAATGTCTGCTAGTCAGTTTGTGTTGGCAATGGAAATTTCTCTCTGTTGGCACCGGCTAGTATTGATCCAACCAAACAAGAGACATTCAGCTTTTCTTTTTTTTTTCTAAAAAAAAAAGAGTTGTGTAACATTAAAAAAAATGATTTTGAACTGGGTTTCCAACCTTGTTCCACATTTGAGCGGGAGATTGTGCGTAGAATTTTTGGCTTCCCGCCAACTCCTGCGTTTCTAATATGGGACGGTTTGACTTTGCCCTTCATTATATAAGGAATCACGTGACTATTTTTGTCTGCAACAATGGCGGCCACGTGTAAATCAGCTGATAGACACGAAATAACTCGACAGTCGATAAAAATACGCTCAAATTGACATTTCGTGCATGCTTTTCATTGAATATGAAATTAGTTCCGTAGTGTAGTATTCCACTTTGCTTAGTGTTGAAGTATTCAAAGTCAGCTCTAGGATTTTCTCGCTTTGGGCGGGGCAAAATTTTGACTTTTCCCCTAGAATTATTTATTATTTTGTGTATTTTTTCTGGACTTGGCAAGCATTAGCAGACTGTTACCTTATAATTCGCATGTCATCAGCCATGGAAAGAGCGCGTTAACGTGTGCCTTAATTATCTTGGGACCCATAATAACTAAGTATTAAATAGGTAAGACTAAAACAGAAAATTAATTATTTTCATTTACTTACCTTAGACGTTGCAATATCAAATATACTAACCTACATCTTGCAGATATAATATCTATAGGGTAGACTGTCATCTATAGGGTAGCACAGTGGTCATCATCTTACTTTAGTTTGTTCCGGAAAACTAGGCTTTTATTGCACCCATGTCTTATCCAGATAGACTTCCAGGCCATTCCAGCGAAGCTTAACTCACTCATTCCTCAATAGTGGAAGTAAGTATTATTCAAACTAAGTAGATTTTAAGCTTCTAACTTGTAATAATTCGATTTTAGATCAGCCGGGCTATTATGTAATCCAATGGTAATCGTAGGTTATTTTTTCAACAATTCTGGAAAGGATTAAAATTAATGAAGATCGTCACGGTTTTAGGCTTAATAGATGGCGACATTGATTATCTGTCCATTAATTAAAAAAAAACAATGTTAACTTTATCCAGAATTGTTTCAAAAATGACATATGTTTACCATTGGCTTACATAATAGCCTAGCTGGGTAGGTAAAGCCGTAAGAATTGTTATAGTTGAGGAGAAAGCCTGCAGACATTGTATGACCATCATGATTACCTACATAAGATAGGTTAAGTTCGTTCCTTCTTTCACCTGCTCATTCTAAAGATTCTCGATGAAATAAATATATTTTTGGAAGTTAATAAATAAGTCTACAGACTAACACACCAATTATGTGGCCCTAAAGTAAGTGCAGTAAGCACTTGTGTTATAGGTACCACATAATGGACTCGGGGCGAACCTAGTTACACCCAGACACGAGCCAATATCGAAATGGGACCGACCTGGGGATCGAACCCGGAACCATCCGCCTAGCAGACAGGTATACAGGGCGTCCCAAGACTACGGGACATCAAGGTAAAGTACCTTAAATATCGAAGATAGGAAATTTTGAAAACGATTCAATTGGTTGTACAACATTTATTGAATTAATTAAAAATAAAAGCTTTTATCTACATTTTTTACATTATAACATTAACAATAAAGTTGTTAGGTTGGAATGACACTTTCGATTATACACTTTGATTCAAACTTCTTAGAACATCATTTGCAATACATATTTCGTTCGCTAAGGGTTATTCAGTAACACAATACATAAATTGTTATTCATTTTAATGAAAACATCACTTAAATCTGTAATACTTTTTTGAGACCTCCAGAAAAATTATGTTTTCTTTATTTCAAGATTTTTATTAACTGCAAAAAACGCATTGCATAATTTTGTTTTTTTAGTACTTTTGCCGGAGTGCAGAGCATTTTTCGCTTATTCGATACAATTAGAAGGGAAATAAATTAAAAAAATAGATGAACACATGAAGATCCCTGAGGTTTCTAGACGGTCTTGTTGAGCGGGTTACCCTGAAAAGAAAATAAGTCAACATTAGTCAAGTTTGTGAGTATGTATGGATGTTTGTTACTCTTTCACGTAAAAACTACTGGACGGATTTTGATGAAACTTTACAGTAATATAGGTTATACATCAGAATAACACATAGGGTACTTCAGACAAAGTGAATGATATCTTTCCATATTTACAACATTTTGTTAAATCTAAGCCTAAATGCTAAGAGTTCAAGCCTCACTGGAGAAATGGGTACTTTTTACTGCGGGAAAATACCACATTACCACGAAAAAAAACAAACATTTAGCTGAAGATGCAACTGCAGGGTGAAAAATTGGTATGCTCCTTACTTCTTTATTAAAATTTTATACATATGACTGTCTGTCTGTATGTGCCCCTTTCACGTCGAAATGGCTGTACCGATTTTAATGAATTTTGGAATAAACATAGTTTAACAGCCTGGAATATAAATATTCAAATGTTTACCGCGAGAATAAGTCTAATGGCCACGGGAAAATCACTTTAACCCAGAAGATATTGCGGATACCTACTAGTAATATAATAAAGGTGAATAGCGTTTATGTCCATCGCAATAGGGAGGGGCCTGTCTCAACTAGTGAGACGTAGGTATATAAATGAACTGTTATTCTATCACAGTTGTAAAACAAACAGATAGACGATGCGTTATTGAAATTTATGAACATGCGGATACAAATAAACTATTGATTGGTATTTGTTCCTCGCAAACGATCAATTGCGACTAGCAAAGTTAAGTCGTACGTTTAGTGCTTTTGTCGGAACCGTTAAGCGTTAATATTTGACGCGTCTGAATCATCGGATTAAGAAGATCTTTTATACAAAATATACAAAAATAATATGAAACCAAGTTAACTTATTACGCCTTAAATCTTTAAGATATTTTTATATATTTTTTGAAACTGAAAATTATATATCTATTGTCACAAAATGATTCCAAAGCAGCCCAACTTTACGATATTCTCATAGGAATCGTCTTAAAGCAATCTAGAATGATTCAACGTTGACATTTCAATATAGGCACGCTGACTTATACGCTCCGTTTAGAATAGACTTCCTTATTGTCGAGAAGTTTTTTTTTTATAATATGGGAGCAAACGAGCATGCGGGTCACCTGATGGCAAGTGATCACCGCCGCCCATGACTACCCGCAACACTGTGGGTGTTGGGTGTGTGTTGCTGAGCCTTTGACAAAATTGGGCACCGGATACCGCACTCACCGAACGAAACGCAGGAATATCGTCCCTACTTCACGTCGGTTTTAAAAGTTCTATGAAGACACTATATTCAGGTGTTGATACAATTTGAAATTGAACTGACTGACAAGCAATTTGCTTACACTTTCAGACAGATTTTCTAAAAAGCAAGTTATTAGTTCCAGCGATTACTGATTTTATAATACTCAAAACTGTATGTCAAAAGATGTCATTTGCGCGTGAAATGGGTCATCCGTTGTCCGAGTAAGACTTATTGTAATCAGGTAAAAAACATAATAACAAAATAACTATATCAATATTAAAGCTTAACGTAGTGTTGGTCTGTTTGTTTAAATTCAGTAATGGTTTCTCTGTTAAGAATCTATGATCCAGACATATACCCACTCAAAGCTATTACACGACAACGGTTTTCTAATAAACACTGTTTAGCAAAAAAAACGGAGTAACAATTTGATTTGGATTCGTTTTAACCGACTCCTGTCCCGTGACGCGCCTAGCGCGTCATGAAGAAACCTTCAGGGAGGCCCATGACGCGAGAGATGCGTCATTAGAAAATAGTTACAATTCAAATTTTTATTTGATTTAATCAATAAAATATCTTTTTTTATATAAAAATTAACTCATTAGGAACACCAATATCAAGGGCCACTATTTTTTTTTGGAAATTAAATTTGCCAGTGGTTGTCAACCATAGGGTGCCTACCTACAGGTAACTGTTTATCCTACTAATTATTGAAAAGTGTTATTATTTAAGCCAGGATTCGAACTTAGCAAATCTATAAAAATAATCACTATGTTTTGGTCACCAATGAATAGTTTAGATGTAAAAACGGAAGATTTTTGATTTGCGATAAAATACTTCCCACAGGTTGACAACCAATGGTGGAAATCTATAACTTACCTTCTATCTCGTATAAAACACGTAGATCGACACTTTTAAATACACTAAACTAATAAATGAAACATAACAAACAATAACAGGTCTCACTTTGTATTATTTAAGTTGAAATTGTCTAAAATAGCGTAATAACATCACCAGTGGCCCACGACGCGTTAGGTGCGTCATCATTTAGGAGGGCCCGTGACGCGACTAGCGCGTCATTGAATTTTGTATGGGGCCACGGAGGAAAGGCTCGAAAAATGATGGTGGCAAGGAGTCGGTTAAAAGCACCTCGATCAATTCAAAACAATATTTGCAATAATTTCCTTAATCCCATTTCCAAATGTTGCATATACGTTTATTTATTTATTTAACAGTTCATGTACACAGAAACAAAAGTAACAATACAAATAAAAAATAACTAGAAACTGTGTACAAAGGTACTACTTATCCCTTAAAGGGATCTCTTCCAGTAGTCCTGTGATAAGAGTACTGAGTGGCAAGTGATATTTGCGATAGCAAGTGAATAGAATAAATTTGTATAAAACTGTCATTTTTGACAAGCTTGCAATTTGACAGTTTCATATTTTTTTTTTCTATTCACTCGCTATCGCGAATTTCACTTGCCACTTGACTTGGGGGGCTGATGAGAAAGCAAACGTTAGTACGTTTTGTATGCCATGAATGAATAAAACCTCGTCTATTCCACCTTCTTTTTGAGTGAGCACTGACCTTGATCGCAAGCGAGTCGCACGCGCCGCCCTCGGCTATATTTAACTCGACCAGTGCCAAATTATTTGTACTGTTCAATTGTGATTGGGTTGGTATGCAAGGCGGGATGGTATGTTTGTTTCTTTTGTGATTTTAAATGGTTTTTAAATTATGATTGTATATTTTGGAAAAGAGTGCCGAGAGTTTTTAGTCCTTCATACAATAAAGTAATTTCATTTCATTTCATTTCAACGTATCTTTCTAGCTATACGGGGTGTAAAAAGACTGCTTCCGAGAAAACAAAAACTGGGCATTGCTGAAGGGGTACATGTTACGTGCAATTGTAATTGCATTTATATTATCAGTTTTTGCGATGATTTCAAATTAAATAGTGTTTTAATTTAATTTGCAATGTAAATAATCGCTCCCGAACCAACGGTTGATGTGTGAGCAATGATTTTAAGCGGCGAATATGAGTCCTTAATAACTATTTTAAATTGACATTTATGGGTATACTGTTAGTGAATTTAGTTACTTTTGAGGCTCAAGAATACATGGTTTCCGACTTTAGATGTAGGCTTTTTTACACCCGTTATATCTGAGGCTAGTTGTGGCTCGCGGCTTCACCCTCGTTTTTAAGGGAAATTATAAGGTTTATTTTAGACAGTCATTTCACAGTTATTACTTATTTATTTTTTGGTAGACAAGAGACGTAGACAGATAATTATGTAAGTTGGTTGGAGGTTATTTAATAGTAACTAACGGAAAGTAAGTTCTATAAAGATTGACAAAAAAACTGTAACGCCTTGTTATGGTATCCATTTTTTTTTTACAAGATATCTTCATAACATTAACATTAGTTTAATTAAAATATACAAGATTAATTAGTCATAAGTTGAAACACGACTTTGATCGTGTCAAATATAATTTCATTAAAAAGGTAATAAATAAGAATGAAACTATGCTTTAATCAAGTTTATTTATTTGTTTTTGTTATAATATTGCAAGCTATGTATAAATAATAAACAATTATATTATTAATGCAAGCAAGTGTCATATTAATTACGTTGTTTTCTACAATTACTTTGATTTGATAACTCGGTTTAGGGCACTGGGTCAGTCAGTTATACGTTTTAATCATGCAAACGCAGTACTTATATATATTCTGCATTACTAAATAAATATTAGAAAACAGAGTCGAAGAGTAATCTTTGTCTTATTGCATGTTAATCCAAAAGATTTTGGAATGATGTTTAAAGTGTCTTCATAAATCTATATTAAAATTTCAAAGCTGAAGAGTTTGTTGGTTTGAACGTACTAATCTCAGGAACTACTCGTTCGAATTGGAATATTTTTTGTGTATTGAATAGTGCCTTTATTGAGGAAGGCTATAGAATATGGTTTTCGCCGAAAAGTACCTAAAATTATAGTTCACTAGTGGCCGCCCGCGACTCCTTTCGCGTGGAAGTCCGTTTCCCGTGGGACTAAGAAGTTTTCCGGCGGTAAAAAGTATCCTATGTGTTATTCTGATGTATAACCTATATTACTGCAAAGTTTCAACCAAATCCGTCCAGTAGTTTTTACGTGAAAGAGTAACAAACATCCATACATCAATACTCACAAACTTTCAAATTTATAATATTAGTAGGATAATTATCATCATCACTTTGAGAAGCTTGGTGGCCCGTTGCGATCTCATCTTTGGACTACACCGTCGAGGTAAAGCAACATCGGCCGCGGTCAGCCCAAGGATCGCTAGTGGCGGCTTGAAAATTCCTGACAGTAAGGTGGCCAACCCCCCTATAGGAACTACGAGTATTTGAGAGGCCTTAAACGGTAGTTCCCAATACAATATTCCCAATACTCTCATACTAAATGAACATGTGCTGCATAGGCATATTAAGCATACAATAAGAAAGAAAGATCATCATTTTAGCCAACAGACGTTTTTTTTTAAATGTAATATAGGGACCAAACGAGCCGTCACCTGATGGTAAGTGATCACCGCCGCCCATGACTCCCCGCAACACTGTGGGTGTTGGGGGTGTGTTGCTGAGCCGTTGAGAAAATTAGGCACCGGATACCGCACTCACCGAACGAACATCGTCCCTACTTCACGTCGGTTTTTTGTGTGTGTAATCGCCCTTTAATCGACTCTACCACTCCAAAAACGTGCACATCTGAACCTATGCATCTTCATAGTTGTGTTCGTTTAATTTTAATATTTGGTTCAACGTTGCAAGCAGTTTCTGACGAAAATTAAACAATTTACTAGAAAGTAATATTTATTAGAAAGATTTTTTATACACATATGGCATAAGAAGGAAGCCAAAATACTGATAAATTTTTGCGTTTTTATTTATTTAAGTTCTAATTAAAGATTGTGTCTTGACTAAACATTTGATGTTATAAAAAATAAAGACGTAGGCATTATCCTACTGTCTTCAATTTCATACTGCACTTGGAAACACATAGGTACAGGCAAAAACCCCCCTTAACTGAAGGCCTTAGAGGTGCTGCTATGTGCTTCGCCACCATGAAAACTATTTTGACTATGTAGGCGAAAAAAATCTAAGACTGGAATGAAATATCAGGGTTTTTGTATCAGGCCATCTTTTGGAACTATTTTTTTCATCTGATAAACCTAGGCGTAGTCTCAGAACTCTAGGCGAAGGCTTAGTACCTCTCGCTATTCAAAAAAGGAGCAAAGCAAAGTGCAAGTAGGTTGACACAACAGAAAACTCTCTCAACATCACTCAACCGCTTGAGTTTCCTTAAGTTCAAAAACTGAATACAACATGTTACTCATTTCAAATTTGAAATTAAAGAAAGTAACTACATTTCCAAAGAATAAGCCATTTAGCTGATGGTGAAACGAAACTGCTGGTGGAATAGTAATTTATTCTTATTTGCCTTTGCGACCAAAAAAAAGTTATGAGATTAGGTAATTGTATAGAAAAATATATCTATATCCTGCACAATTTTTAAATCATTAGTTAAATTTGTTTTTATGTCATAAGTTAAGAGATATTAATTTATTTATTTAAATACAATTAGAACAGCAGTTGAAACAACTGATATTTGGGTTCATAGTGTTAAAATATAAAAGCAAAAATATCTATCCTAAAGGTTTGTTTATGAACAGGTTGCCGTGTTCAGACATAAATACTTTAAGTAAGTAATATTAAGATTTTAAATCATTTATTTTGTTTTCTTAAAAAAAAAAGACAGAAAATTTAAATAGGGTTAGTTATGTTGGACAAAGTAATTGTAATTTTGATAGTATTAACATATGATTGGTTTTTGTCAAAAGCTTGGAAGAAAAAAAAAAGATTGTCGGAGACAACATATAATTGTTTCAAATGAATTGGTTTCTAATTTTGTAACTAATGTAATTAAATTCTGATTCCAAATATATACTCTCTTCACTATAAAAATTGTTAACATACTCAGCAATAGTATTAGGCAGAACAAGTAGTTATTTTAAATATTGTATGCATACCTAATGGCAAATGTATTTTTTAAATGATTTTTATTACATTCACACAGTATACATGTCTTTTCTTATAAGCATAGAGGTGATATTTTTTGTCTGGTTTAGACTTAGAGCATTTGACCAAATTTTGATTTTCAGTTTAATGCTGTAAGGGTTTAGAGTATTTTTACAATTGGGATAAGTATCATCTATTTTACTTGGCTCTAGACAGATGTAGTATGAAAGTAGTTGTAAAGCTTATTTCTTAAACGCATTAAGAAAACAAGGACTTGTAGTACTGCGTTGGGCTAATAGGATAGACTCTATAAAAGTTTTCAGTTTTCCTTACCCAGGTGCGAGACATCCAGATTAGAGTTTCATTGTTGAGTCTGGGCCCAATAAGTGGGTTCATTTGTGCCATGTACGCGCACAGCCAGCTGAAATAAGTTACAAAACAAATTAAAAATACAAAAAATATGGAAATAATGAGTTAGGTATACACTTTTCACACTCCTAAACAGGAAGTATTTTTATAGCTTAAAAGAGTTCAGATACTTACAATAACCAACATGTAGCCGCTGTCAGCATCAATATTACTTGGATTATCCTGGAATTATAGGATAAATTCATTAGAAATGCCTTAAATATACATTATTTTGGATGGTTTATCATGAGTAATACTTACCCACGGTTTGGACCTTTAGGGGCAAAAAACGGGCACACAATTCCCACTACACCCCACAGAATGGTAAACACTGCAATCGGAAGAGCGGATGCACCCATTTTGGTAGATTACAAGCTTTATTTTTATGAAAATAGTCAGCTTTTACAAATATCAGCTGCCCCAAAATGGACGAACAACTCGTTATGTTGGTATCATTGACTTTTGGCAATCACATGACAATGCGTTTAGTTAGTCGCAATAAAAAATATTGTAGGGAATAATTGACCATGTTTCAAATCTTCACTGTGAAACAGTGAATTAAACCATGGATGAAGGAGTAAAAGGATAGACAATAGCCATACAAAGTAGCGTATATCAAAAAAAGTAGTATAAATCTAGATGGCGCTATACATTTCAATTTATAAGGTTAGATGGCGCTAGCAATTTGTCATTAAAATAGGTCAATTTAGTTTTGTAGAAAAAATAAATCTAAATTAACTAGATGGCGCTAATTCAATAAACATTTTCATACGAAATTCCAGTGATGCCATTAAAAAAAACAATCAGCTGCACAAAGTTGATAGGTGACGTTTATAAATTAGATTTTGTCGAGTGCTTTTTAATCTTTATCGCCGCATCTACATCTATACGTATATGCTATAGTCCATTATACAGTGTAAGGTCTACAAATTACACACACATTGACAATAAATGTATAATTTGTAATAACTTTTTACTTTTGTCAACCTTAACATTTTTAAATACATTAGTTGAAATACGAGTTAATTATTGAAACATGTTGAACATTGAGTGTAAAACGAAAATAACCAAATCCTACAATGATTGAATCATTTGTTTCATACTTGGGGTTTGCCTATATTGAGATTGATAAAGTTGATTTCTAAGTTTTGTAATAAGTATGAAAGCTAATATAAGTATGCAGGACAGAATGCGTATTATCGAAATGCATAATATAATCATTAAAATAGTATAAATCCAATTTTGTCTGTTGTAAGTATGTTTGTCCGCTAAGGAGATAGCGTGGTAATAAACCACGTAATGGATTTTAATGCGGTTTTTGCCATCTTTTAGGTATTTTTTTCATGTCTACCCTTACTAAATATAATATTTTAAATGTGAACATATGTATGTCTGTCTGTTGGTATGTTCGCTTCACGTAAAAACGGCTGAACAAATTGTCTTGATTTTGGGAATAGAGATAGTTCGACACTCAAGGAAGAAAATAGGATAATTTTACTTCGGGAAATAGCCTCATTCCCACGGGAAAAGCTATTTAGCTTACCGTGAAACCGCAGGGCGGAAAGCAATATATCATATACTAGTGACTCAAAACATGATATTACTCAAACTCCTTATGAGACTTGATTTACTGTAAGTATGAAATATTTGGAAACAACATTTTGTTATAAATGTCAAACATTACCTAATATTTTTGTAAACAAGTGTAAAATAAGCTTCTTCATTACATAGTATAAATCATTACATAGTATAAATCCAAGTCGATAATTCTGTCTGTTTGTATATTTGTCCGCTATCTCCTCCTAAACCAGTTGACGGATTTTAATGCGGCTTTCGCCATTTTTTAGGTTTTTTTTTCATTTAAATTTGTAAATAAAGAACATACTTACAGAAAAAGTTTTTTTACAAGTCAAAAGTTCCGGGTTTCGGGAACCAGTCGTTCAAAATTACACCATTGCGAAGCGTGGACGGGTCGCTAGTATTTTATATAAATAAACTTTCTTGGATACTAAATTACTGTTTTTTATCAAAGTATCATACTTACTTTTATTTAAACTTCTATATTTATTGACCATCATTTAGTTATTAATTCTTTCTTTACGACTTAAAAAGCAAAATGAATTAAACTCATAATAAAAATACAATATGGTTAAAATGTTAACTAGGGTAACATGATCCTAGGACGAAATAATAACTCTGAGACCATTAGATTGTTTTAGATGAATAGAAGAAATAAAACAACAACCACAATATTTTATAGAATAGTGCTGAACCTTAAGTCTCTGAAATTAAGGTTGAGAATGGTGTCAGTTAGAGCAGCGGTCGGCAACCTTTCAGCAGGCAAGGGCCACATGCTGAAAAAATTGACCAAAAGCGGGCCACATTTATGATTCCAAAAAAAACAGTGATTTAAAATTTGATAAACATGTGAAATTTTACTTTATATATATTTTTTTTTAAACATTCGCGGGCCGCAAAGAAGACCTCGGCGGGCCGCATGCGGCCCGCGGGCCGCGTGTTGCCGACCGCTGAGTTAGAGTGTAGGAGATCCGAAAACATCTTCGTTTTTAAGAAAATGTTGTAACAACCACAAAAATTTATAAAAATATATTGAGCTTTAAAACTGTCGAGTTAAGGTTGATATTAAGAAGTAGTAAAATAGTAGTTTATTAACGTTAGTGTGTGTGAATATGACCACTGGATGCAATAATGTTTGTCAACTATGTGAACTATATTATGGACTCTTGCAGCTTACCGTACTTACCTACTTTTGTGTAGAAATATTTTAGGGCTTAATCAAATGTCAATTTTGTTATAGATAACGTTTCTATTCATAAAAAAATGTACATTCACTGTATGTTTAGCACCATTCACCACTTACTTACATTTACTATGTGTTAAATGGTCACATTTAGATTATCCTGGCTAAGTTTTCTAAGAATTGTAATGACCACCCTCAAAAAATAAGATGTCTGGTATTGTTTTTAGCTGACCCTTCCCCAATTTTAATCATTATACTTATTTTGATACACCTAGTAAGTATATAACCATTCATTCTATTATCATTGTCTACTAAAAATCTATGGGTATTTAAAGTAGGTATACAAAAACGTGATACGACTGAGAAGAAGAAGAAAACCTAGTACATGTTTATAAATTTGTATCCGTTCAGAAAACGTATGGCTGGCCGGCGGCGGCCGGGCGGCCCAGTGTTCACAACCGTAGGTACTATTATTTTATGCCTAGAACGATATCGAATAAGTATTAAACGCAGATAGAACGAAGATTTTTGACTAATTTGGGAGACTTTTTCATACTTACATTTACGACCCTATTTTAGTGGATACGATAATTTTGATAAATTTATCGAAAATACATCATTAAACACTTTACAGATGTTGTACGGAAACGGCCTCACTATAGGTTGGGAACACTGCGGGCGGTAGACATTTGCAAAAGTAGACTGAAATTTGTCAGTTTCACTTTTATCAAGTTCTGTTCATGCCAGTAAAAAAAATCGACTTAAATCATAAATTTTGTATTTATAATTTTTGGTTTAAATCGACATTTATTGGTCTTAAATAAACAATTGAATTAATATTTTAATGAGTAAAGCAAAAATAGTTTTACTACAACGCCATCTAGCGGGTGTATTATAACTAAAATTAGTTAAAATATTCAAATTTGTGTTTTGAGACTAGTAATGTCATCTATCGAAAGTTTGAGAACTAAAAAAAAGTATACGCTATTTTGTATGGCTATTGTCTATCCTTTTACTTCTTCATCCATGATTAAACTAAATTGGCAACACCGTTCGCTCTAATAACTATGACTAAAATTATTATGCTTGTGTAATGTATAGGCATA
This sequence comes from Emmelina monodactyla, assembly GCA_916618145.1. Taxonomy (NCBI): domain Eukaryota; kingdom Metazoa; phylum Arthropoda; class Insecta; order Lepidoptera; family Pterophoridae; genus Emmelina; species Emmelina monodactyla. The sequence goes on from OU745296.1 coordinate 4,121,143, forward strand.
ATCCACCTTTGCCTAAATTTTGATGTTTTCTATTAATCACGCATCTTTTTAGAGTTCCGCTATAAACAATGTAACAACTGTAAGGCTTAGCGATCCAACATAATTAATTATCTTGTTCTTACACTTGTACAATAATTAGTAAAAATTGAAATATGTAATATCACATAATACTTATAAGTCTTTAAAGATTGAAATATCTTAACATAATGCTGCGAGGCAAGCAAGCGAGTTTACTACACAGCCCTATTTTTACACAAAGTTAAAATCAAATCAAATCAAAAGCTTATCGGAGCTAATATATCTTTATTTACCTTGACCCTAATTCTGTAGGGCCAGTCGGGAACAATTAATTTTTGTACCTACGGAACCTTTCCTTAATTTATTAAATATCACACTTGTCAGTTTCTTGACTGATGCGCCATGATGAATTATTTTGTAGTTAACGTGTATTTTATAAATCAAGTCCAATCTAAATTATTCCAATTTTTAAAATGCTTATTCAAATTTGATCATTGATTTATTATGAAATCTCGTATTAATTACCGAGCTAAATCTGTACGATGTTCTACACCCACGAAAAGGATGGTTTGCTGCAGTAATAAAATCTCCCCCAGTTACTACTATGCCTCTTCCTCAGACTTTGATAACTTAAACGAAGCGATACGAATTCATGTGAGTATTAAAGGTTGCAAATGTACCTAAAATAAAATTGCAACTAACGAAAAAATTAAAAGAAAACATGGATGCATTTGGTAGTTTCAGTGTTTTGAATCAAACTAGATGATTCTTTTGCAAACTGGATTTCAGTTATTTTTTCATTATTTTTAGAAATCATGCCGAATGAAAGGCTCATGGAAACTCGTGCCAAAAGATTCATGTGAAGTTTATAAAATAAGGCGCAGGAGAGAAAATCTTCGTCGAAAACATGCACATAGAACTGCCCAATCCAGTGAAAACGACATAAGTAACAGATCGAAAAGGAATAACAAATACGGATGGGAAGCTTGGGAACCTAAAAATAGAAGAAAATGTAAATGCTCCAACAGAAGGTTTACTTTAATAGAATTATATGATTGTTAGTTAGTCTTTTTATGCCTACCTATATTAAATCTAGTAAGTTATTAATGTGATTAGTCTATGAATCACGAGCAAGCCTTAATCTAGGGACTTACCTATTAGTAAATTACATTAATCGCCAAAACCTATGCCTTAAAAATTCAGCGTACGCTTAGGGTCTAAGGTTTTTCTGAGTATGCTAGTTCAGCAATATTTATTTATAACTACAAAGTTTTTTTTTTTGTGCAGAAATCCAACTCCATCAACTATCTCAACATCTTCTCATACTGCCTCAAGAGGACACTACTCATCAAATTCAGAAATGGATTGTAGTAATTCTATACATTCTGGTTTCCATCTTATGCAATAAAGAATTAAAAAAACATTAATTTAGTCACTGATTACTTGCTTAGTTGTTATATCAATGCAACTTGCTTCCAAAAATTTCGTTAGGTATGGCACCAGGCTATGGTAACCGGATTCCTTATAATCGTTCTCAAAATCCAACTAAGTATAGTAAAAATCTCGGATACCTAAAATATTTTGTTGTTTTTGGGACATTTGAATTAGGTGTATGTAAATTGCCGGATCCCCACCGGACGATCCAAAGCACTCCGATCGCGCGCGGCACGGAGAGCGCCCCACGGAGCGTGAAGTGTAGGCGGAGAGCGCGCGCTCCTTGCCGCGTGTGATCCATGTGTTGTCGGTTTTTTGGTCAGGCATTGCTGTTGGATCAGTCAGATCCACACCGGACGATGCACGCTCCACGCATCACGATCTTGGATTGCGGATCGCAGGATCGCCGATCCATTTGGATCGTCCGGTGTGGATCCGGCTAACAGGTGGTCAACAGCAACTCAGAAACTTAAAGCTTAGTTAGCTGCTTTGGAAATAAATGATGACATTGGCGCGATAATCGCAGAAAATTGAGGTTCAAACTCTTGACTCGTTATAATGTTAGAGAAAATAAACTTGATTTAAGAAACAAACTATACCTACAAGGTTTTATATTATTTCTTGTAACTCAGCTTGAATATTTTAGGTGGACACACAGCTTTATAAGGACTTTTCCTATTACGACGACATGACCATTAAAAAAAATCTGTGACAGAAGAAATGCAACATTGAAAAATATGCAGGGTATTAAAAAGTCTTGTTTACAAAATTACAATGTAGTTATATTAATTAAATCAATTAAATTTAATGTTACCTTCATTTTGATTTGAATCTATTTCTTGTAAGTACCTAAGAAATATCAGTTACAATAATTATTAATTGCTTTTGGATATGAAACAACTAAATACCATGGGCTAGAGAGAACGGTAGAATACTTAACTAACATTAATTGCAGCTGCATCAAACTATTTTAATGTAAACTGGTAATGAGTGTTAGTCTCTCGTTAACTACAGTAATTTCTGGCACATTATTAAATTTACAGGAAATGTACGTTTTCGCCTAAATCACCTTTAAGTAGGTTGTATTTTTAGTGTGTGATTAATAACATTTTATTTAATAAAATAATGAGAATTCACTTATAGGGAAAGTATAAAGGAAAATATATTTGGAACTCAATAATTTAACATTACATTTAACATTCAAATAACTAGGTTACTTTAGAAAAAAGTTTGGCAGCACTGTAACTGTCAACAGTATTTTTGAATATCTTATCTGTCAGACAGCCAACCGTTTGTGTAATTTGTTTTGTTGGTGTTGTTTCTAAGAAAATTAACTCTTATTCAATTTATTATTATGATTTTATGAATTACTTGATATGGAAGAAACTCAACCAAATAAAGTAGAGGCTGCCGCAACGTATGTTTTATTTAATATTCCTTATTTTTTGTACTTTAGCCAGTGCAGTATTATTTTTGCCTTTCGATATCTGTTTAGGTTTTAACAGAATAATAACCTGATTATTACTCTGAACTATATTATTGGAACAACCTTAATAAAAAAAATTACCGATATACATTACTTTAAAAGCTCGTAAAACATGTAAATATATTTTTCCTTTACATTCTTTGTGATCTTCCAACTTTAGCGCCTACTATGGTGGTTTCGGCCATATATTGATGAATTAATATTAATTTCCAGCCGTAGACGTCGATCGTCAATACTGAAAAGCCAGAGAGCCCCAAGGACTCCGTTTTCAGAGCTTGAGTTCAATGTTGCAACACCTACGGACACAACAAAGAGTAGAAGAGTGAGCTTCTCGCGTCGTACTGGGGTGGCGTAAGTATTTGATTTAGTTTTGATTGTATTGTTTCTTTAATAATAATAATAGTACATATCAACTTATTTTCATTCAACTTTTGAGCTTACTGTCCTACTTCTCGGATAGTGAGTGATAAATAAATGCATAGATTCAAATATATCACCAACAAAATAAGTGTGCTGGGTACAGTCAGACACCTACCCCCTTCTCCCTCCCAGCCCCCACAACCCCTAAAAAGGCGACCCATTTCAAATTTTTAACCAGAAACACCTACTTATTGTTACACTCTAGTGTAGTAACACCCAGAATATTCATGTTGTTAAAACCAGTGTTGATTTACGTTTCATGAAATACCAGTATAATTGATATAATATTTTGTATGTGTTCAAAAATCAATGTCTATTTGTCTTTATTTAATATTTATAAATAATTTAAATCCTTGCATAAAATTAAGATAGCCATATTTATAATTGCAGAGAATTTGTTACAAACGAAGCGACCACAACATGGAAAAACTTCTATGAAGAACACAATAAGTCTCTAGAGTCATCGGGAAATGATTCAGGAGGTGTTGCATCTCAACAAACCGCTGGGCATTTAGGACGTAGAAGTTATTTTGATAAACAGTTCCAAGACGATGAAGGATTAGTTGTAGACACCCTTAATCCTAGAGATTCTAATGTGTCTTTCAATAACATAAACTTTGCTGAACAAATTGCAGCATTAGAATGTGCAGACGATGGTAAAAGCATCACAGCACCTCAGAATCAGTTTAATTTGAGTTCATTTACTGAACACCAAACTAAACTATTTGATGATAATATGTGCAACCCTGGATTTGGAGAAGTTACAGACAAAATTGATTTTAATTTCTCCGCAGTTAAACCTTTAAATGCAACGTCGGAAAAAGACGATTTGGAAGAAATACAAAGAGACATACAGCAGCAGCAGCAAGCAGGATCGAACGTCATTTGTCACGGTCCTAGTAGAGACAGGAAAAGCTTGTCTGAATACATTGAAATTGATGAATTGAACATGACTCGCGTTCCTTCCGTTCATATAGAAGAATCAGATATGTCTATCACAGACACTATTCACAGCCCTAAAGTTCAAAATGTGTCAGTCAAAAATAACTCTGTTTCCATTGCGAAAATTTTTCCAGATAGCGATTGGGTAGCTGACAAAGAAAATATTGTTGTTAATCCTTATATCGCACCAAGAGAATCGGTAAATTTTGCTGTAAACGAAGAGTCTGAACAAGTTTTAGTCTTTGATGGTAAAAGACTGACTGTCCAACCACAAAACGAATCCTTAAAACCAACCAATGATTCGAGAATAGCAAATAATACTATAGAACGTAAAGATCCTTATCGAAAATCAATAAAACTTAACTTACATGATGATCTTCCAAACTTTGTTGATGACATGTCCATGTCAAGACAGCTTGCTAACAAGTTTGAAACTTCAGATTCTAGAAATGACATGTCAAATATATCATTTACGCAAGCTTTACCAGCAAAAGTACTTTTACCTGAAAACAAGGGCAAAAGACAAACAATAGTTTTCGATGACAATGATGCAGATATATCAGTCACACAGGCTGTGGCCAGCAACTTTATTATGGAGAAACAATTTGATAAATCTATAGCAGATCATAAGAACACTGTTATATATGACGATGTGAATATTTCTATGACACAAGCAATACCTAATGTTATACACGAATCAAATAAAAGAAAAACAATAATATATGACAATGATGATGGGAATATTTCTTTCACACAAGTTGTTAAAGCAAATTTAATACCTCAATCAAAGCCATTAGACAAAGAAGAAATTTATCATGATAATGATATTTCTATGACACAGGCTGTGGATAATATAATTCTCACTCAAACGTCTAATAAGAGAAATACTATAGTTTTTGATAATGAATCTAACGATATCTCAATGACGCAAGTACTGCCAAGTAACGTGATAATGTCGTGCCTTGAGCCACAAAAAGAATCAGATGATCAAAAAGCTGTTGATTTTCCAAAACGTAAAACAGTATTTTACGAAGATGATACAAATAGTATCTCAATGACTGAGACTGTGCCCGTAAATATATTAGCGGAATCACTGAGAGCGAAAGCAAGTAATAGTAATATTACGAACTTTGAAAATGTGGCTGATATATCTATGACACAGGCTCTTCCTGTTAACATTCTAGAAAATAAAGAAAATAAGAGGACTACTATAGTGTTTGATGACTATGATATGGGTGATATTTCAGTTACTCAAGTTGTACCTACGAACATTATGGATAACATCACAAATGTTGATTCTAGAATAAAAAACGCTGAACTCGAAAACGTTAAAGTCGAAGCTACTTTAATTGACGACGATAAAGGCGTTAATAAAAGGAAAACTATTATTTTTGAAGACAAAACTGATGACATATCAATGACACAAGCAGTGCCTACTAATATAATTTACGATGTGAAAAATGAATCTCTAAAGCAAGAAATCAACGAGCACATTGAATTATCAAAAACACAAGACGTTCTTGATGAAATTAATTCTATTATAGACTATAAAATGGATTCAAGGCCGACACAAAACAATGAAGATACAAAGGAAATTAAAAACTTTGAGAGAAATAGCGAAACAGAACTTGAAAATCAGGCTATATCTGAAAATTACATTCCAGTAAATAAGTCGCAAAAAAACTCCAACGTTTTTCATCAAGAAGTATTAGTGTGTCAAGCAGAATTGAAATTTCGTTGGAGATCTAAAAAAAAGCGCGCACTAATTGAAGAATCTTCTGAAGCTTCTGACTCTGAGTCAACAAATCAACAGTCTAGTGAAGTTGAAGACCTATCTCCCGTCGTAAGCAATACCAAAGTTCTAAACGATCTTCTGAATATGTCAGCTGCCTCAGTGAATATAGAAAACGAAAGTGCAATCCCTGTAAAACGGGAACAAAGTAAAAAATCTGTATCTTACGAAGATGATGTATGTGTGCACGCCATTGATGCACTTGAAAAAAAGTCTAAGAAAATAGATGAAAATGACGACTCAGAATTTCAAATGGACGTTGCATTAGATAAAGAACGACCATCAGCCATTGATATAGTGCAATCTTTACCTGATGTGGGAGTTAACACAGATGTTGAAGTAAAATCAGATTTAGATGTTGAAGTAATACCAGTGTTAGAAGAAAAATCTAAAGAAGTCCAAGTGCTTGTTGAAAAACAATCGATTTTAGACACAGAGACTTATGATGATGTTGAAACCGACACTGGTGTAGATACACAAACAACCACTACTTTTGAAAGCAAAACTAGGTCCGAAACAAACAGCTCTGTCGAAAAGCTTAAAGAAACTGATCCTAAAAAAAGTTCTTCAGATGATATAACAAATTCAGATGTAATAAACAGTGTAGAAGTTAAAAGTGTTGTCGATTTGGCAACGGAAAAGACTGACTATGATTCTGATGACGCAACCATACCTTCACGGAGACTAAGCAAAGTGCCAAGTCGACAATCAATAGCGCCTACTAGAGATGAAATACTACATGATATAACAATGGCTCAACAAATGCTTCAGAATACAAATTTCGACCTTGAAAATACATCAAGCTTAGAAGACACAACTATACAATGCAGTTTGGACGACGATGATGAAAAACAAGAAACGCGGGAAAAAGACACGCCTGAGGTTGTTAAGAAATTGCACTTTGAAGACGAAACACTCAGCGATACCAGTGTTAAATCAGAGCAAAACGTTTCCGCGTTGAAAAAGGATCTTTATAACGCACCACCTGAAGAAAAAGATGATTTTAAAGTCAAAGTGATACCTCCATTCCAAGAGGTTACTGACGAATTGAAAGATCTCATGAATGACTTAACCAAGCCGCTTCCAGATGTAATGCCATTCGAAAACACGACAGATATGCGGCAAAGAACGTCTACTTGCAGTATGCAGATCCAGGCCAATTTGATAACGTCCAGCCAAATTGAAATAGCTTCTTCCGAATCTGTGGTTATTACTGATGAACCTGCTCCGAGTAGGAGCAAATTTGTCTCATTTGCAAAGCCCAATGAACAGAAACGTGAAATGACTGTTGTACCTGAAAACAAGTCATTTGCACCGTTAGTTTTCGATCCTCACAACCCTCTGAATAATGTATTTATAATGCCGACAGACCAGACTGAAGTTCATGGTTATAATCCAATTAAATGTAAGGAAAATTTTGCGCCAGCGGTAAAACAAGACGAAATCATCGGAGATAATACAGGCAACGACCAGAAAGTTGGAGTAATTGATAATCTATTATTAGTACAATCAGGTAGTCCATTAAGTCACAAAGAGGTGAAACATTCAGAAGTTAACACCAATATATCAGTCAAAGAAGACATTGAACTATTAAGAATACACTCCTGCTTAACAGTTATTGACGAAACCGATAATCATAACACCGCAAGCTCTGACACCGAGGGGCACGAAACTTCAGATACAAGTGTACTTAACAATCAAGATCTCAAAGCTGCCTCTTCACCAACCTTAGTTGATCCAGACGCTAGGCCGATCGATCCAAGCGATTCTGACTCTTACACCTCTGATGTTGCGAGTGATAGTTCCCTGAAGAATGCAAAAGCAAAGAAACGCAGTTATAGTCCGAGCAAGTCGATAGCTTACCCACACGAAGTAGAACTCACTCCGAAACCTTCTTCAAAGATATTGAAAGAGTCCAACTCTCCAAGTTTGACTTTGGTCGATGATACTTTATCGTCTATTCAAATGGATATGGAATTTGAAGGTGTTTGGGAGGACGATGACTTACAGAAGTGTGAGAGCAACCGAATAGTAAAAAAACGGAGTCACAACTCTCAGAAACAACCCTGCAACCCTAATATTGAAACAACCCCGGTTCCTAAATCAAAAATACAGAAAAAAACAACAGATGATAAGGAAAATAAAACTGTAGTCCATGAGAAAATTGTTAAAAAATCAAATAAGAAATTACAAGAATTTTCGGATCCCGCTGAGAAACCTGGGACAAATGTAATTGTGCAAAGTGCCTTAGTGGCTTTAAATAGACCAAGTGTTAGAAAAGAAGGTAACACAAAAGAAACTTCACAAGAAGTACAGGAAAAGTTCCTACGCGTTGGTAATTCGAAGATAGTTGCCAAGATCGACAAGCTTCCGTTTATGGGGTAAGTTACATTTTGTTAATTTATATTGTTTTTTTTTAAAGTACAGTTTGATGGTATGCTATGCCCCTAAAGTTTAATTTATTTTCCAGCCAAGTAATAGAAAAGGTTACCTAAATGTTGGTAAAAACCCTATAAAATCCATAACTTAGTTTAGGAGAAGTAGGAGGAAAAACATACACACAGACACAAATAGCTACTTTACTGTTGTACTATGGAATGATAATGATATACTATGTAATGATAATGATATACTATATAATGATAATGATACACTAAGTAATAATTATGATGTTTACAGTAAAGAATGCACATGGGAAGCTTGCAATCGAGACTCGTTTGTGTTCCTTTTACTGAAAGACCGTATTCGTTTGACTGTCAAGTTTGCAAGAACCAAATACCACATTGTAAGAGAAGACACACCTGTGGAGAGCATTAGCGTAGTTCAAACCAATGGAGGTAAATAAAATAATGTACAAATATTCGATTTTTTGATTGTTAGATGATAATTTATTTTCAACCAATAAAATAGTTTATTTGTTTTCATTGACACTATTCATATTTTAGTTGCTTTGTTATTTTTTTGTGAAATGGTGAAACAGTAGTTTATTTGTAAATTTACAGACATCAAGAACGAATTGGCACAAATGTGTGTGAAGTTTACTGTTGAAACAATAAATAATTTTGTTGAGGCACAGAAAATTGGGACCGCAGGTGAGGCTTTATTAAATAGAGCTATGATTTTATGCCATACAGGGTGTTAACAGACCACTTCCGAAGACTATACCCATGTATTGTTAATAAGACTTCAACAAAAGAAAACTCAATATAAAAATATGTATTGTTGAGTTTAGTTCGCCGCTTGTAGTCTTCGCTCAGAATAAAAAAAATAAAAATAAAAATACAAAATAAAAATAGTGGCGTAAATATTCCTTAATATTATAAAGGCGAAAATGTTAATATTATGTTTGTCTGTATGTATGTTCCGCTTTCACGTCAAAATTGCGGAACTGATTTTTATGAATTTCGCAATGGAAGTAGTTCTACACCCTGGGCAGAAGATGGACTACTTTTTACCGCAGGAATAAGTCATTCCCATGGGAAAATCACTCTCATATTACACAGAAGTTAAAAAAATTATTTAAAGTGATAATAAACAAGTTTCTTTCATTTGCCAAAAAAAAGTGATAATAAACATGTTTCCGTTGTTTACCGCTAGATGGCGTGCCTCTATTTTTAAATCGCTGCGCCAGCGTTTGCCGCGTGGCGAGTCAGTGGTGTCGCGCCATGGTCGACGCTAGCTATAGACTGGGATTCACTGTTGAGGATGACACGCTTGTGTTTCATGTGAGTATTATAGTAATAGTCTATAGCAGGGGTTCCCTAAGTGTGCGCCGCGGCGCCCTGGTGCGCCGTAGACAGCAAAGAGGGGCGCCGTGAGTCGATCCTCTCATTATTGGACACCACAAATATTATTATCAATGTGGAGCAAGAAATGAGAGTAGCAGTGTCAAGTCTTATTCCCCGCTTTGAAAAACTGTGTGGAGATCACCAAGCTCACCCTTCACATTGATTTGCCTGAGTAAATATCGTATTTAGGTAATTTTTGTTTTTTCTTAAGTCTTTCTTGTTGTTTTCTTTTTAAAATCTTTTATAATAAAAAAAGTCAATTTTGTATTGTGGTGTTTTAATTTTCGTTACGACAAATCTAACCTAACTATTATTGTAGGTACCAATTTCTTTCGACAATTTCCTCAAATAGTTAACTAGGAGAGGGCGCCGTGAAAAAATATTAAACTTGTAACTGCGCCGCGGGTTACAAAAGATTGGGAACCCCTGGTCTATAGTGTAAGTCCGTCTAGATGAGTATAGTACGCATAGTAAACATTTTCTGTCTGATTTTACTACGTGTAAGGTAGAACGGTCAAGTGATAGTCCTACTAATCCTACTAATATTATAAATGTGAAAGTTTGTGAGGATGTATGGATGGATGTTTGTTACTCTTTCACGTAAAAAGTACTGAATGGATTTTGATGAAACTTTACAGTAATATAGTTTATACACCAGAATAACATATAGGGTACTTTTTACCGCGGGAAAACATCTCATTCCCACGGGAAACCGACTTCCACGCGAACGGAGTCGCAGGCGGCCACTAGTATTATAAACGTGAAAGTTTGTGAGTATGGATGTATGGATGTTTGTTACTCTTTCACCTTAAAAACTACCAGACGGATTTGGATGAAACTTTACAGTAATATAGGTTATACATTAGAATAACATAAAGGGTACTTTTTACCGCGGGAAAACTTCTCATTCCCACGGGAAACCGACTTCCACGCGAACGGAATCGCGGGCGGCTACTAGTTATTTATATGTAGTTTACGCTTCGGTCTCTAGCGGGCGCTGTTTAAGTTTTCTTATAAATTGCTGTCACGTGCCATACCACCTATCGGATAGTTAAGTGGTAGAAGGGTCTGATTCGTAATCTACCACGCTGACTCAGTGTGGGTAGTTGGATGCACATAATGAATGGTCCCTTAACGGGTTAGGGTCAAAACGTAGGGTTCCCTCACGATGTTTTCACTAGCCTTGGTAAATTTAAAAAATACTGCTAAGCGGATGGTTCCGGGTGCGATCCGCGGGTCGGGCCAATGTCGTTAAAATGGTTTTTAGATATTGGCTCGTGTCTGTGTGTAACAAGGTTCTCCCCTAGTCCATAATGTGGTAACTATAACACAAGTGCTTACTGCAACTTACTTTAGGGCCACAAAATTGGTGTGTCAGTCTGGAGATTTATTATTACTAGGGACCCGCCCACGCTTCGCAATGGTGTAAATTTGCGCGACTTGTTCACAACACATCGAATTTTGGCTATTTAAAAAAAAACCTTTTCTAAATGTTCTTTATTTCAAGTTTAAATGAATAAATTCCCTAAAAGATGGTTAAGACCGCATCAAAATCCGTCACGTAGTTTAAGAGGAGATAGCGGACAAACACACAAACAGACACAATTAGCGACTTGGACTTATACTATGTAATGATGATGTAATGATAATGACTAGTGACCCACCCACGCTTAGCAATGGTGTTACTTTGCGCGACTTGTTCACTAAATATCGATTTTTAATTTTATTTAACTAATTAAAAAATAAACAGTATTTCCTTTATTTACAAATTTTAGTGAATAAATTCCCTTAAAGATAGCAAAAATAGCGGACAATCATACAAACAGACAGGATTCGCGACTTGGACTTATACTATGTAATGATGATGATGATGATGCCCCAGGTGGCCACCCCCCTCCCCCTGGTGTGGCGGCTGCGCGTGCGCGTGGCCCTGGCGCGCGACCCCGCGCGGCTGAGCTACCCGTGCGCGCGTGACGTCACGCTGGGCGCGCTGCTGGGCGGTGACGTCACGCGGCGCGCGCGCCAGGTGCACGCCGAGCTGGCCGCCGTGCCCGCTGGATGGGGGCACGTGCCCACCGCTGTGTGGTGAGATGTTTTCATTTTCATTTAGTTTTCATTTTCATTTTCGTTTTCGTTTTCGTTTTCGTTTTCGTTTTCGTTTTCGTTTTCGTTTTCGTTTTCGTTTTCGTTTTCGTTTTCGTTTTCGTTTTCGTTTTCGTTTTCGTTTTCGTTTTCGTTTTCGTTTTCGTTTTCATTTTCATTTTCATTTTCATTTTCATTTTCATTTTCGTTTTCGGGTGATTATCAGAAAATGGCCTAAAATGCATAATTTCTTTGGCACATTTTTTTTTTCATAATTATTCCATAATAAATAACCTACATTGTAGATGTTGTCTAAAGCTACATATTAATCTTTTTGGCCCTAAAATTTATCCAGTAATTTTGATGTTTTAGCATTTTAAAATTTGGATGCCCAAAGAAATTAGGTTGTTCTCCTAAAAATATATAATTAGAATGCAAAACATATTTTCAGATATTATATTAAACAAGTAACACTTCTAGCTTTAATAATAATAATAAAAACAGGTATATTTTTTCAAACCACACCTGAAAAAACAAGAATAAAACAAATAAAACTAAGTTTTGTTTCCATTTAAATTTCATTTATTTTCTCTTGAAACATTAATAATCACAGTTAGTATATTTATTATAAAAATTATATAGTCCTTTTCGCAGCTTTTTTTTACTGATAACTTTTTCTTTTTCCTTCTTGTTATAATTTCTGTGTACAAAATCTAATTTCTTTGGCGCGGGATGCCAAAGAAATACATAGAAATTAAGAACAATGAAATTAGAAAACACATGTTTTCGATTTTTTTCTAAAAATCCTTTGGCAGTAAAATGACTTTTTTTTGCCAGGTGCATGCCATTTGAGCTAGACTATAGATATAAAAAATATTTAAGCAATCTGTAAATATTGTAGCATGAAAATGTATATCGAAGAAATTAGGCACTTACCTGACGAAACTCCACAATCTAGACGAAAAAATTTTTTAATTTATCGGCGACACGCACAACGCACGTCTGCTTCCTGCGATTTATTAACGGATGACCAGCTAGTTCCGAGGGTGTTCACTCGAATTAGAAGCGAAGTGTTTTAATAGTGATAAATCAACGGTTTTGTCGCGCCAAAGAAATTAGGGTTTTTTGCTCGGACAGAACCATTTCGTTCATTACATCGAAAGTTTATGTAATTTACGTATTAAAATTAATTCACAATACCATCAGATGTATTACAAATAAAAGATATCAAAATCACATTCTTATTTTAATAATTTAGAATACTACACTACAACTCACAGAAAAAAATAAGGGAGTAAAGGACGCGCCAAAGAGCTTAGAAAATTTACCTTTAAAAAAATATTTTAAATCCAGTTACATAAATTTTGCTTAAATACTGTATGGCACTAAGTGTCTATGTATTAAAACTTTCTACAAAAAAAATATCAATGATAAGAAGACAAAATTTCATGGATTTTAGGCCTCGGACAAGACGAAAACTCTGTTTTTGATAATCACCCTTTCGTTTTCGTTTTCGTTTTCGTTTTCGTTTTCGTTTTCGTTTTCGTTTTCGTTTTCGTTTTCGTTTTCGTTTTCGTTTTCGTTTTCGTTTTCGTTTTCGTTTTCATTTTCATTTTCATTTCATTCTCATTTCATTCTCATTTCCTTCTCATTTCATTCTCATTCCATTCTCTTTCCATTCTCTTTCCATTCTCTTTCCATTCTCATTTCATTCTCATTTCATTCTCATTTCATTCTCATTCCATTCTCATTCTATTCTCATTTCATAATCATTTCATTTTTCAAGTTATGGTACGGAGTCCAACTAGCACTTGGACGGTTTTTTGTTCAGTTTTTGTTGCTCTAATGATTATTTTTATTTGCAGGACCATATTCAGATACTTGAAAAATCTCAAAAAGGACAATGAAATGTTGGCAATAGTGTAAGATGAAATCTTTTATGTAAACAATAAATAACAAGCAAGACTGACATGATTGGTTTCATTTTAATTACCCTTGAAATGGTAAATTTGCGTAGGTTAGTAGGTAGAAAGTTAAAGATTTTGTAAGTTTAAGAGAATTCTTATTTAGTAGGTATGTTACGGCTAATACCCGAAGTGCGGCTACACCTAGTTTTAACCGGTTAGAAGAGTTTTTAATATGGAAAACTGTAAAAAAAAACTAAAATATACATATATAAAAACTGGCTTCAATCATGAGTCGACCGAGGGACTCCTTTTTCTGGGTGGTATCAAAAAAGTAACCTAACTAACCTAACCTATTGATGTTCAAACCGGCTAAATTAGGTGCAGGCGCGCTTCGGGTTTTAGCCCTTTTTAGTTGAGCAAATTTTTTGACAGTTCATGTTGTAATTTTTAAAATATATGCTAGGTACAATTTTTTTGTTTTGGGCAGGCAATCAATCATATCAATATGATGTTATAAACATGAAAAAGCACATGCTTACGTGAATATTTATTTATAAAAGAGGTATTTTCCTGCGGTAAAAAATACTTCATGTGCTATTTCAGTATATACCTAGTTTCATCCAAATCCGTTCAGTATGATAGCCTTTATGATAGTGTCTTTCTATTGATTTCATAAAAGTTAGGATCCCGTTGTGGATAAATATATCCATGGATGAAAGAGTAAACTTCATCCATTCAACTTTACTTCTTCATCCATGGTATATCCCACCTCTAGATTTGACCATGAGTCTATGTCTGTTGCTCTAGATCTAAATCAAAGCCTTATGATATACAGGGTGTTTGGTGGGTGAGTAGCCAAATGAAAATGGTGGGTAGGTAGGCATTTTGCTTCAAGTTTTAGAATTTATTCGATTTTATGCTGTAATACATAAATGCTATTAATTTGTGTATGTTACTTCATATCATTGATCTGAAGACTGACTTTATTCAATTATTCGTTCAACATGCAACCATTTCCTGAGACACATCTATTGTAAATTCTGGAGTGGTAGAGTCTAGCTGTAGGCTCTGTCTGTGACCGGTGACTCGACCGGTGGAATACCTCCGTCGTCGCACAGAAAACCGACGTGAAGTAGGGACGATGTTCCTGCGTTTCGTTCGGTGAGTGCGGTATCTGGTGCCCTATTTTCTCAAAGGCTCAGCAACACACCCCCAACACTCACAGTGTTGCGGGGAGTCATGGGCGGCGGTGATCACTTACCATCAGGTGACCCGCATGCTCGTTTGTTCCTTATATTATAAGAAAAAAAAATATTTATTTAATATCTACATATTATTAAACTCAATATTTAACCAATCCAATGTATTCAATTAACCAAGTGTTTTCGCATAGGTAAATTCATTGCGCAAACATAATGGAACCTTTCGTGCGCAAGACCAAACGTATCCGATCAGATTTTATTTTAATTTATTTAAGCCACTTTGCATTCATTAGATACTGATAAAGCAAAAAAACTCTTTCTGTAATTAATAAAGGAACGAAAATAAGGTATTATGGTTAAGCTAATATTTGTAAACTCTTTCAATAATGTGTAAAAAATGGCTCCACTTTTGGCCAGTACCTACCTATTCTTGTCGAAAAATCTTTGTCTCCCGATACTTTAAAAAAAATACTATCAACTTTGTTAATTAATGTGTGATCATCTTTAACTTTTAGCATTTTGTCGCGGAATTTTGTATACATAGTTGCTTTATTGACGTATTTTCAATAGTAAAAAGTCTAATGCAACGTACACTACAATTATAATACTGTTTTTAACTATAGGTATAATTGGGAACCCTAACTACTCAAAGCAAAATATGATTAATCTATTTCAAGAGGCGGTTGCACGGTGCACAAAATCGCACGGGTATGTACCTGATTTATTTTGTAAGGTTCCAAAAACCAAACTTTAGATAAAACTCAGGTACCCACTTGAAAGTTGGAAACTATTAAAGTGCTTGCAAGACAACATTTTTACCTACATAGTCATTCATTTGAATTGATCCTTTCATTCGTTCTCGGTCCGCCGCCGCCGGCCGCTCGTTCATTCATTCAATTTCGATTCAGTCGGTCCCAAACTACTCTACGCAAGGGTTGTGCTTCCGTTTTGTCCATTTATCATTATATTTTCGCTAGTGCCAAAAATCGGATAATTACCGGTATTTATCTAGTTTATATCGCGAAACCAGTTCAAAGTTTAGGCAGTAAAATGTTGCTCAAGTGCGTGGTATTTTTTTCTGTGATGTTGGGTAAGTAAGAAAAAAGGTTACTGTAATTAAGTACCGACATTGATTTATCACAATTTTCGTATTTAAATGTTTTATATATCATCACTAAAATACTTATTCGTTTCAAATGTTGGAAATTCCTTAATTATATCTAAAAAATGTACGTATGAAGTATTTAAGTCGGTTTTTCTTCTAAGTTAGTCGCATGCAACGCACCGGTAAGTAAGTATCTAGGAAGGTTAGCGGTTAATTAAAACAAGTTATTACACACTCAATCACTTAGTTTATTTACGTGTCTCTCAAACGAACAGTCATTTACTTATATAATGCTTTTTCGCTTAAAGTTTACGTAACTATGCAATAATAGGTATAGACATATTAGCTTGGGGTCAAATATTTAAATTTGCGTACAGTTAACAATCAGTTTTATAACTTAATTGGTCTTTAATCTAACATGTATTTACACAGTTATGTCCATGACGTTCTAATTAACTCGTAAACAAAGTGTCATCGTAAAAACACGATTAGCTTGTCTCAAGTTTCTTCATCTTACCTACTTTACCTCACTTAAGTAAACCTACGTAATAGAATATATTTTATTCATAATAACTTAATTTGCCCACCCTTTGCCTTAAGTTAGGTACTTACTGCTTTTATAAAAGGGGAATAACAAAATCGAGACCTAGATATCTTATTTGGGTTTTAACCACTGTTTTTATTAGTAAGCAACGGGAAAATTAGAAAGTAAAAAACTATTCGTATTTTTTAGCAACGCCAAACAAAATATTTTTAAACAGCGCCGGCGTAATTACCTTCCAATGAAGCCTTAGATTGTTTTTTTACTATGAGATTATTAATTATTGGTAAATTTAAATATTACGTCAATAAAAAGTGTGATATATGTTTTTTTTAGCAAATTTAAGACGTTCAGAGTTAACAATTACGAATGAGATAAAAATGAGTTTGTAATACGCGGATATGGAATATTTTAAAATATTGTTTTACTTGTATTGTAATAAGTAGATACATATTATAGGTTTTAACAAAGTTCATATTAGTGCTTCGTTATAGGTGGATAATATATTAATACTTTTTAGTAGCTAATATATAGATTATGAAACAAAAACCAATTAATTCGGTAAAACAACACCATTAAATGGAATCCGTGTTAATTATTTCCTAAGACAACATCAAAATGGAATCCTAATTAGCGAAGAGTAGAATAATAACAATTAAGGAAATAAACAAATAATGTAAAAAAGATTTTATGGTGATATTTATCGCATTAAAACGAAAAAATATACCTCTTTTACAAAATTTTTGTTACTTAATCCGAATTATAATCTTGCGACCGATTGATTTATAAAAAAATGTGACACCTCGCACATCAAAGATAACTTAAAATAACCTATAACAAGTTTAGCTCAAGCAAAGTATACTTTACATAATAACATAAATATAGGAAATGTTTTTTATTATTGCTTTGACCTCCAGTACAACCTCAGTAGTTAGTAGGAAAAATCCTACAAGTAAAATCGCAATATACTTACTAGGAAAAAGGTATTTGTTAACTGACTTCAAAAGAAAGGATTGGGTAGGGTCTCATTAATTACTTCATTTTTTTTAAAGACTTCTGGATAGATTATGTAAGTTGTTGTTTTGTTTGAAGGGCATTATTCTGTGTTGTATCAGGCCTAGATCTGATAATGGAATCTTGGAGTACCTATTACTCGAGAAAAGTTTTGAATCTTTTTTCGAGGCACGTGCATTTGTTTTCGAAAACTTGGGGAGCACAATTTTATTGATTTTATAAAAGATTATTTTAATAAGTAGCCAACATCTTTAATTCTTTTTTATTTATATCACGCAAGTTAACAACGATATTTAATGTCGTGTAAGTTTTATAAATACTTTAAAAAGATACGTGAATCTCATGTTTGATTTGGTTTCATACCATTAGGTACGTTTTGTAATATACCCTACTTAACTATAAAGGTAGCCTTTCGAACTTAGCGTCACAGACGCAGCGTCTATAGCGTCACCAACGCCGCGTCACTAACGCCGCGACAGAGACGCTTTGGTGACTTCACGTCAGTCGCATCACAGTTTCGCCGCGCGCCATCCTGACTGTATTGATCTATACAGTGTTATCATAAAACATAATGGATTTGGAACTTGTTTTGCTAGAAGAGGAAGAAGATGATGATCTTTTACTTCAATACTACCTCAGTTTGGAAAGAGCCTCTACCAATTTGATGTTCCAATTCCGAAATGAAGAAGGTTACTTCAAGATCTTAATACAACGACACCTAAATGCGAACAATGAAATGTTCAGAGATTATTGTCGTTTTAATAAACAACAATTCAATTTTTTTTATAATATAGTGAAAGAAGAGTTACTTCCAAAAACAAAAAGGGATTGTATTGGTGCAGAAGAAAAACTATTTATGACTTTAAGGTATGTTTATTAAATTTTAAGTAATTAGTATTATGTGTTCTTATTTATTCCTCGAAGAAAGACTCTTTAATAAATTGTGCGAGAGTTAAGTCTGTAGGTTCATTTTCATTGTCTTGTGATACAGGTGAATAGACAGGTAAATTATTATTTAAATTATTACTATTCGAGACTAATTCCAGCACATTGTCATTGTTTGGTGTATCCGGTGACTCAGGTGTATTACAGTCAATATTTGTTGAAACACATGAGCTTGATGTACTTGGGCGATTACTTTCTATATCTGCTGACTCAACATCTAATGTCTCGTATGTCATGAGAACATCAAATATTGCTCTTTTCGCCTGTAATTTCCGTAAAGGTTTCAGCTTTCTTAAAACTGCTTTAACGTGTTCGGAAAAAGACGACAAATCGTCATCTTCATCTCTATTTCTTAAGTTTTCTAACACTTTCTGGCGAGACACTTCTCTTTTCTGCAGGTACGTTAAAATATCATCCTTCTTTGTACGTGTTTTGTTACTCTTTGGAAAAGATGAAAGGCTTGATGATGAGGCTGGTGAGGGTGTTCGTGAAACATTACTTAGGGATTGTGACGAATCATTGGTCAAGTTCGTTTCCGTTTGTAAAGTGGATCTATCTTGGGTCGACGTTTGACTACTTTGAGACTCTTGTGTAGTGCTGTCGTGGAGGTCAACGTTGCTAATAGTCGATCGTTCGTTTGGTACCGATTCTAAAAAGGAAAACAACTTAACATAAGCGTTAAATTTAGATCTTGGATTTTTAGGTGCTGCAGATCCAGTCCCACTCTTGCTTTTGCGTTTCTGACGCAAATATGTGTCCTTTAGGTTTTTCCAGTGCTTTTTGCAGCTGTCACCTGCAAGTAAATTCAAATGTATTATTTTTCTTTTCCAGATTCGTTGCGACAGGAGAGACGTATAAATCCCTATCATTCGCCTATCGGATATCAGATTGTTATATTTCAACAATCATACGAAAAGTTCTGAGGCTGCTTAGGCAAAAATTAATGCCAATCGCAATGCCACCTCCAACAACACAGGATTTCAAACGAATTGAGAAAGTAATGTGGGAGAAATGGAATATGCCAAACTGTGTATCTAGCATTGATGGTAAACATGTGCGTATAAAAGCACCACAACATAGTGGTTCCCTTTTTTTTAATTATAAAGACTATTTTTCTATTGTGATGCTGGCCTTAGTTGACGCCGACTACAAGTTTGTAGCTGTTGACGCTGGTTCATATGGAAAAGAAGGCGACAGCAACATATATAGGAAGTCGATGATTGGAAAAAAGATTGCAAGAAACGATTTCAATATTCCAGAATCTAAGGTTTTGCCAGGAACCAACATCAATTTGCCTCATTTTATGATAGGAGATGAAGCATTTCCTTTAGACAAGAACATGATGAAACCTTATTCCAGAAGATCCCGACTTGATCGCCAAAAGGAGGTTTTTAACTACAGATTATGTCGCGCTCGTCGCGTGGCAGAAAACGCATTCGGGCTCCTGAGCCAAGTGTTCAGAGTATTTTATACACCAATAGCGATCGCACCGGATACTTCCACAGACTTGATATTAGTGGCGTGTTGTTTTCACAATTTGTTACGCGATGGTTATTTGGAAATTAATAACAGGCCGTACTACATACGCGATGAAAAACAAAATACCAGCGATAATATGACTGATTTGGCAGCTACCACAAGTACCGTACACGACGGTATTAATGTCAGAAACGAATTAAAACTATTTTTTAATTCCCAAATGGGTCAAGTATCCTGGCAAAACAACTATTGTTAAATAAATAAAAATATAGTGAAACTGATTAGTAATAAAAGAACTTACCGCTTTTATTTAATTTTATCCCAATTTCAGACCACGTTTTGTCTTTCTTTCTGGTATTCCTATAATCTTCCACGCTTAAATCATAAAGCAATGGGTGCTGAGACACCAATGTAATTAACATTTCATCTTCTTCTGCGTTAAAATTCTCAACAGATGCCATTTTTGTAAAAAAAGGAAAAAGTAACCTCAAAATACAGCGACACTGCAAGCGCAGCCGAGCGACTGACGCGGGCGTCTGACGACGTCACTGACGCCGCGTTAGTGTCGCTGCGCTCGAATGACGTTCCCTAGAGTTTCATACATTTGCATAGAACATCTATCTGTCGCTCTGTCGCGGCGTCACAGTCGCGGCGCCACTGACGCTATAGACGCTTAGTTCCAAAGGCTACCTTAAAGCCTCATTTACACGATACCATTTTCTTGCACGTTCAATAGCAATAATTGAAAACAAGAGTGGAAGCGCAATATTTGCATTTCAATAATTGTAAGCAACTGTTTACACGTGGATATTATTTATAAAGTTGAACGCCATTATTGAATGCAAATCTTGAAAAGAAATAATTGCCAGCGTGTTTTGTTTACATTGATACAATAATGGTAAGGAGATTATCGCTTTCAAGAATCGTCTTGTCTAAACATCGACTTGTACGTTCCTGTTCCATTTACTGGAACGTTGCTTCAAGAATTGACCGTATTTGCTCAGACAAATATTTTCATTCAAGTTTTGGACATCTTCGGATAAAATGGCAAGTATTGAACAAGAAAATATTGTATGTATAGTTTAAATGGAGAACATTTTTGAATGCAAAACTTGCCTAGTAGAGAAAGAATATGGCATGTTGTTTATACGCTGCAATTCAAGTATTGCTTCGACATAATTGTACGCTACAGGCAAGAAAATGGTATCGTGTAAATGAGGCTTTAAGATCCATAATGGTCCCGATTCGAGAACAATTAATTCAAATTGAACCTATACTCTAGGTACTAGTGACCCGCCCACGCTTCGCAATGTAATTTTGGGCGACTTGTTCCCAAAACATTGAATTTTAGTTAACTTAAAAAAAACTTAAATGAAAAAATTACCTAAAGGACGGTGAAAACCGCATTAAAATCAATAAACTGGTTTAGGAGGAGTTAGCGGCCAAACATTCAAACAGACAGAATTAACTACTTGGATTTATACTATGTAATGATAATGATAATGATGATAATGATGATTTAGGAACTACTCTAACTTGATTCACGATGAACAGAAATAGTCCGACCCACGAAAACAAAATCTCATTCTAAATTCAAACTGTCTTTTAATTTCACAGGAGTTTTAGCCCAGAAGGAGCCCACGGTCGAAGACGCGCTGAAGTCCCTCCCAACCGAGGTACAAGGCAACGTGGACACGGAACAGCTAAACGAATTGAAAAACAAATCAATCGTGTTGTTCAGGGAGAAATGCGGTACGAATGGCGGTCCCGATGCTTTTACTAATGCCGAGGTAAATATCTGAGACTTTAAATTATTTAGTATTCGTGAGAAGATATTATTGTTGACGTTTATGTGTAAAGGAATTTGATAGTGACATGAGTGGTATTTTTCTGTCTTTTATAACTCAAATTAACGTCACTCCCAAAAAAAAGGTTATAGGCAAATGACTTAGGATTTGCCATGTGGTCTTTTTACCTTCGAACTCGAATTTAGGTGCCACGATTCTTTTTTTTTTAAAGGAATATTGATGTGTACTGTATATGAGTTGTTATTTTTGCTTACATAGTATAAACTAAAGTCGCTTTCTCTGTCCCTCTGTCCCTATGTATGCCTAAATCTTTAAAAACACTGAACGGATTTTGATGCGGTTGTTTTTAATAGATAGAGTGATTCAAGAGCAAGGTTTACATGTATAATTACAAAGTACATAGAAAGGAGTTTCACTCAGAATTTAACGCGTGCGAAGCCGCGCGGGTAAAAGCTGGTTATGCATAAAATGTAGCGTGAAAATCGTTCTATTTGGTGACGAAAATAGAAGTAAACTAATTCACTATTGTGTCAATTTTACAATATAAACAGTCCGCTCTTGCAGTCATATCTCTCTTTCGAAGCAAAGGGCATTGATAAGGAGAGAGATAAAGCTATAGATTAAAAGAACGACTAAATACAAAATTAAAAAGTCTCCTCTGTGTGGTTCCCTATTAATTTTCCCAAAAAATGAAGTTAATTAATAAAGACGATCTCTGTGGTGCAGCGGTTTATATACCGGACTGCTAAGCGGAAGGTTCCGGGTTCGATCCCCGGGTCGGGCCAATTTTGTAAAAATTGTTTTTTGATATTATTGGCTCTGGGTGTAACTAGGTTCTCCCCTAGTCCATTGTGTGGTACCTATAGTACAAGCTTTGCTTAGTTTAGGGCCACACAGTTGGTGTGTTAGTCTGGAGATTTATTTATTCATTTATATTTAAATATTGAATTCTCTAAAAAATTTACGTCCAAAACACATGCTTTTTTCTACACAATGTGATTCATGCAATTAGCGTGTGCGGGTTTTCTCCCCATGAGTCACCTTTTAAATGAGGTAGCTATTGTGTTTTTTTGGGGTTGATAATACCAACAACCCTTGCTTTCTAACCCCTTCTCTAGCTTTAAGCCGAAATGTGTCAATCAAGCGACCTATTTTTATTTGAAGGGACACTTCTGAGTACTTGTGAATGATATTTAATATATGAATTTGAAACCGTGATATTGAAATAAGTCTCACAACTAAACTTGCTGTCACAATCTTATACCAACGTTATATTAAAAAAAAAAGGTCATAATTTGGATCCCTAAATTTAGTTCTAATTCGAACGACAACGAATGACGTAAAATTTGGCGAAATGCGTATTTATTTTAAACTAGTGGCCGCCCGCGACTCCGTTCGCGTGGAAGTCGGTTTCCCGTGGGAATGAGAAGTTTTCCCGCGGTAAAAAGTACCCTATGTCCTTTCCCAAGTTCAGTTCTTTCTTCATACCAAATTTCAACAAAATCGGTTCAGCGGTTTGGGCGTGAAAGCGTAACAGACAGACAGACAGACAGACAGACAGACAGACAGACAGACAGACAGACAGACAGACAGACAGACAGACAGACAGACAGACAGACATACAGACAGACAGACAGACAGACAGACAGACAGACAGACAGACAGACAGACATACAGACAGACAGACAGACAGACAGACAGACAGACAGAGTTACTTTCGCATTTATAATATTAGTAGGGATATGCTTAGGTCGTGTCATAATAATAATAATTTTCTCAGATTTCTCTGACGTACCTACACTATTTATGTAAAAGCAATTATTTTTTGTTTAGTTTAGACTTCAGTTTAGAATTATACAATTCAAAAATTCAAAATTATTTTATTCATTATTGATTTGTTACATATATTACAGATAACTTTAAAACCAAGTTACTATTAATTTATCTCAGCATTAATGATGTATTTGTGACATATCATCTACTGTTAATAATGACTACAATTTCAAGGTGATTAAGTTCCGGTATTTATCGTTATTTATCGATATTATTTGTACTGTTGCAATGAAGATACCAAAATTAATATCTATGTATAGCTATATTATCGGTAAAACACAGATTTGATTAGAGGTTAGTCAAGATTCTGTTAGCAACGATAAAAGAGAATTTTAATACTATATAATAAAATTATATCAAGTTTACTAGTATCTCTCTCATTCATTTCTACTTTAAGGGACTTGGTCATAAAGTGTTGAATTTTACGTTATTTGAAGAAAGGATTGTTCTCGAAATTTTACTTTTAGTTTTGCATTTGAAATGCTAATTTATTAATTTTGAAGTTATTGATACTGGAAAATGGAAAATTGCTCTCGGGTATTGTGTTTTTATTTTAAACGAACACAACGGCGATTGAAACTGTAGGTTAATCCGGACACAACTTTTAACCCTGTAACGTTTTTAATGCGATTTTCAAAAATGTTTAGGTCTGATCTTTAGAAGGTTTGTGGCCAAAGTAAATTCAAAATAAGTTTTTCAATAAGTTAAGTTTTATGATGCTACACTACAGTCTATTCGCGTTAAGAAAATAGTGACAACTACAGGATAAGGGTGTATTCACAGTGGAGTAAAAGTACGAAAGAAAAATAATAATTTTATAAACAGTATTTTCGGACATGCCACATGCACTTGCTGTTTCTATGACTATGCTCTCCACAGTTGCATTTAAATCACACAATTTAAAGTACTTATAAACATTGTAAATTATGTGACTTTTTTCTTTGGAATTGGTGAAGTATTCATTTTTTCAAAATTTATCGTTGGACAAGTCACGCAAAATCCACAACCGTTTCCTTCGAAGGTCAGACTTCAACTGGTCACTGTGAACTCGACTTTTTAATTTCTAGCATTTTAATTGGCTGGGGCGCGTTGTCAGGCCGGCTGACAACGATCACTCACTATTTTCTTAACGCGAATAGACTGTAGTCATCATCATCATTACATAGTATAAATCCAAGTCACTAATTCTGTCTGTTTGTATGTTTGTCCGGTAACTTCTCCTAAACCAGTTGAGGGATTTAAATGCGGTTTTCACCATCCGTTAGGTATTTTTTTCATTTAAATTTTGAAATAAAGAACAATCGGAAAAAGTTTTTTTAAGTAAGCAAAAAATCAACGTTTCGTGAGCAAGTCTGCCAAAATTACAGCATTGCGAAGCGTGGGCGCGTCGCTAGTAATAGATATATAGGTAAATACGTAGGCACAAATCAGTATTGTGCATTTTTAAGCATACCTACTCATCAATTTTGCTGTGTATACGTTTGTCTGATTGTATTGAATTTTAAGATAGTGTTACCTATATGATTAGATTGCGAAAAATATCTTGAATTGACCTATTCACATATCTACTCAATTTACCTACTTTCTTATAAACCAACACGTGGCAAAAGCTCATTGGCAGAAATAGTTAAAACAAAAATAACAACCGTGAATTAGTAAACTGGCTTATTTGAACCGACGACCTAACATTTTTGACAGAAGAGTATACCCAAAGTTTTTTTCCGCTTTTTTTTCCAATCGGTCTACCTGCTACTTACCTTTTTTTTAAGTCGATGTCGAATATTTCTGACTAGCAACAAAATAATTTATTTGTGTTTTTTGCTTATGATTTGTTTGTAGTAGGTATTACCAACTAGTGACCCGCCCATCCTTCCAAGTGGTGTAATTTTGGCGACGACGAATTACGTGAACATAACATAGATTTTTGGCAAATGTAGAACTTTTTTTTTCTTTTTTACAGTTTAAGACAAAAAAAAGAATGAAACACGCATTTCAATCCGTTCAGAAGTTTAGACGGAGTAAGCGGACAAACATAAAAACACTATTAGCGACTGCTTTAAACTATGCAATAATAATAATAATGATCATAATGAAGTACGTAAGCATAATTAACTGAGTACTTTATAGCTCATAAATAATTACGAGAACAGTAACGAAGCGGAAAAAACTGTTTTAAATGTTATTTTTACTCAATACCCAGTAATGTGGGTTATTCAATTGTCAAAGATTAATACGAGGAAGTTAATATTCTATGCATTGTCACTACATAGTTAGTATAAAACCAAGTCGCTTTTAATGTCCCTATGTGTGCTTAAATCTTTTAAAATACGCAACGGATTTTGTTGCGATTTTTTAATAGATAGAGGAAAGATTTCCATGTATGATAACATAGTACAAGGAAAGGAGTTTTACTCCGAATTTAAGCGTGCGAAGCCGCGCGGGTAAAAGCTAGTATAAAATAAAATTAATGCTTTACTTAAAATTACTGAGGTACTTAAAATTGGCAGTCCCGATTGCTTTTGAAATTATGTCTTAAAGGGTATACAGGCAACGAAATTATTGTATATGAAATCCATTTTATATTTTTAAATAATTTGAGTAGTAGACAGTTATAAACGTAATAATTTAAAAGTCAAAAGTCCTTTAGAAAATAATATTAAACATCAGGTATTTTAATATTAAAAATATTGAACTTATTACTCAAAACGAAATAGGCCACTTTGGTTTAAGGGACTTAATAGTGAAAATGCATATTTTCGTGGTTTCAAATGAAGTGGATAAATAAATAAACTTAATTTGTTTAAGTCTATTGTGGGAAAAGATTTAAAAAAATTGTTCAAAAGAATGTTTTAAGTACTTAACCCCATAAATATCTCAAGTTTATGGCAAGGCACTTGAAATTGCTCAACATTTTAAGCTTTAAGTGTTATACAATCATTTGTTTGAAAAAATCGGGGTGGGCCCTATTTGAATTCTTAAGTAACAAATACGGAGAAACGATTTCAATATGGTTTCAATGTAGAAACCATTAATACATTTCTAGTAAGTTAAGCGGAACCTATAAGTTAGTTATTACCTATTAATTACTTAGTTGTTTGTTAGTTTCAAAGTGCTAACGTTATCGAATTATACTTACATACATCAGCGAATAAGCTTCGGGTCTTCCCTTAATTAATAGCTTGTGAGAAATATTTCTTAAAACAAATTTAGCATTTCCGTTGTGACCATTGCTTGCGAATTACTAATGATTTCTCATCGCATTTTTAAGGTTCTTTGTTTATAATAGTTAGTACTTGCATACTTAAATGAATATGAAATCGTAGCATTCAATAACTGGGATAGTCGTATGTTAGATAAAATATTTTATCTAAGAAATGTAGATAAAATGCAATTATTATCTATACACCGTAAAGAAAAGTTAGTTCGAAACTTCGTTTAAGATGACTTCAACATTTTATTCCGATCGTTAACCTAGATTATTAAAAGTCTAGTCTGATATAATATAAGTTTCTTTTATAATATAAGTTGCTTATGAGTTTTGAACTAAGAACAAATATTTCTTACCGAAAATGTAAACTTTTCAATGGCTACGTTCAAATGTGTTCGAAAAAATGCAATTGCTACGTCCCAACCTACGAATAAAAACCATTTTTAAGTATATCTTAACCCCAATTTCACATTGGAAGCCAAATTAGCTGACATTACGACAAAGCCAGTTTTACTATGAACTTGTAGAAAATAATTCATGTTTATAGCTATTTAATCACATGCAAGTATGCCTGCGTTGCATAGCATTAGCACAACCGGTAATTGAACAAGCCTTGACTTTGAGTAATTTAAACACATGGATAGATATATTAAGGGTAACGAGGTAAGGTACGAGTGGTAGAGCCTAGCTGTAGGCTCTGTCTGCAGCGATAACTGGGCTGACTCGACCGGTGAAATACCACCGTCGCACAGAAAACCATAGTGAAGTAGGGACGATGTTCCTGCGTTTCGTTCGGTGAGTGCGGTATCCGGTGCCCAATTTTGTCAAAGGCTCAGCAACACCCCCCAACACCCACAGTGTTGCGGGGAGTCATGGGCGGCGGTGATCACTTGCCATCAGGTGACCCGCATGCTAGTTTGCTTTGCTATATTATGTTTAAAAAAAAAAAGTTGAACAGATATAACATCGACATGTAGGTTTGCTCAAATATAAATATAGGTACTTATTTAAAATGTTTAAATTTAGCATGGTTGTTACTCGAACGCGATATACCTAAGTGAAAAACCCTGTATTTTATACGTAATACTAATTACAAAGATGTTATTCTTTCATTTTATACAAAATATTGGCTAAAAAATCTACCAAAGTATTCCAACATAGTTATTAAATCTTAATGAGCATTTACAGGAAGTCTTACTTAAATCGCCTTTTTAAATTATTCATATTCTATTACATCCATTTGATAAAAAAATGGTTTCCATGACACGGTTTACTTTAGGTGTCGCTTTTGAATATTTTTTTATCTCTTAACTAGTGGCCGCCCGCGAGACCGTTTGCGTGGAAGTCGGTTTCCCGTGGGAATGAGAAGTTTTCCCGCGGTAAAAAGTACTCTATGTGTTATTCTGATGTATAACCTATATTACTGCAAAGTTTCATCCAAATCCGTCCAGTAGTTTTTACGTGAAAGAGTAACAAACATCCATACATACTCACAAACTTACACATTTATAATAATAGTAGGATTGATTACATATTGTACGTTGGTTATTAACGAAACTTGAAATATATCTCCGTTTTCCGAAGGAATAAAACTTTTTAATCAAAGTTGTTATCTTCCTTATTTATTGATCCGTCATTGACATATTTTATTTTTATCGCGACTAATACTTTTCTATACAAAATAAAAAATGATTCAGAATGCGAGAAAAACCAAAAAATACACGCGTAGTTTTATCTAGGAAGCTTTTAATTCGAACTGACAAACAAAAGAAAATAAATAATGCATAGGTTTTCTAAAATTAGTAATTACACTGAAATCTTTTTACAAAGTGTATGAAACTAGAAAAGACATGTAAAATTGTAAAGTCGTGCTAACGTTATAAGCGTTATTTTATTTTAGTTTTAATAAATTAGTGGTTTTGAACACAAAAGTTGCATAAATGATGATGGGATTAGTGTGACATAGTAATAAAGACTTTATCATTGTTTTTTCTTATTTGGGGAAATTTCGTGCCTGTATACATCTCATATTTTATATACTCGTATGCTATTTGCAAGAATATGCAAGTGCGTCGCAAATTTGGTTTATTCGATTATACTTGCATGAAAATGGTTTTTTTTTTTACTTAAAATGAGATTTGCCCAGTTTAAAAACCATCAACATGAAGATTATTTGACGCTCAATCTTAAGAATGTGAAAAAGTTTAATAAAAAAAACGTAAACTTAATTAAAAGACATCTTATCAATACGAAAATTTCGATTGAATGTTCTTATAAAAAAAATTGGCTTGGTGATTTAAAGAAAATAATATTCATACTAACCTTTGTAAAATGCAAGTAATGGCGGAACTGTAAATCGAGGTAGTTTAGTCGTAGGTATAACAATATAAATATACTTATGAGAATAATTACCTAGCGTCAAGTGACCGGATATTGCTTGCAATAGCTAGAAATTAGTAATTTACAATGTCGTGTAGCAAACGCCGAGTAAGTAAAAACACTTAGGTATATGTAACTTTATACAGGGCTATTGTTTTATTTTTATAATGTATTCGTGTAAGGATATGCAAAGATTTCACTTTTAAAGTATAGTCGCGTGGAAGTCGGTTTCCCATGGGAATGAGAAGTTTTCCCGCGGTAAAAAGTACCCTATATGTTATTCTGATGTTTAACCTATATTACTGTAAAGTTTCATCAAAATCCATCCAGTAGTTTTTACGTGAAAGAGTAACACACATCCATACTTTCACGTTTATAATATTAGTAGGATTCGTGTAAGGTATAAGTATGCAAAGATTTAACTGTTAAAGTATAGTTTCGTCGTTATATTGTTAACTAGTGACCCGCCCACGCTTTGCTATGGTGTAATTTTGGGCGACTTGTTACCGAAACATTTAATTTTGGCTGTTTTGAATAAACTTTTCTGAAAGTACTTTATTTACTAATTTAAATGAAAAATATTCATAGAGGATGGTAAAACCGCATTAAAATCTCTCAACTTGTTTTGGAGAAGTTAGCGGACAAACATACAAACAGACAGAATTAGCGACTTAGACTTATCTATACTAATATTATAAAGCTGAAGAGTTTGTTTGTTTGTTTGTTTGTTTGTTTGTTTGTTTGTTTGTTTGTTTGTTTGAACGCTCTAATCTCAGGAACTACTGGTTCGAATTTAAAAATTCTTTTTGTGTTGGATAGACCATTTATCGAGGCAGGCTTTAGGCTATATAACATCACGCTGCAACTAAAGGGAGCGAAGAAATAATGGAAAATGGGAAAAAAACGGGGAAAATTATTCATCCTTGAGGGCTTCCGTTGCGTGCGCTGCGAAAACGGTTCTAGAAACCAAAAATATATGTATGAAAGAATTAAGGGAACTTTTTACCGCGGGAAAACTTCACATTCCCACGGGAAACCGACTTCTACGCGAACGGAGTCGCGAGCGGCCCCTAGTACTATGTAAAGATGATGATAAGAATGAAGTCTTAATACTTACGCTATTAAATTTCATTTGTCGTGACCACTTATTCTCTTAAATAGTCAGTTAAGCAAACAAAAATATCTTTGTTAAACATATAACAAAGTAATGGAAGCTAACTCATTTCTTGCCCGGGTTTTACTAACCAAGCTTGTTTTGCGGTTACTGGCACTGCTCACGTAAACTAAATAACATGTTTTAATTAATAGGAATGTTCTAGCAACTAGACTTTTCAAGTATTTGATTTGGTATTCAGTAAATCTTGATGTGTAGGTGTTACATAATAGATTTTCGTGTTTTTTACAGATAACAATTAAAATATTGCATTTGGTTTTAAGTTCTTTTGATTATTTAGTCTAAAGGACGTCTTTAGCATAGCAACAATAATCAGCAAAGTTCTTGATAACAAAGAAACGTATTTCCCTTAACTATATTTACCTTTTCTATAATGCTGAAAATATAAATTGAAATAAAATCAGCTGAGTGTCAGTCGCGTTGATTTACATAGCATTAAAAAATAAATCAATATTTGTTTCCAAAAAAACTAAAAACAAAAAGTTTACATGCAATTGTGTAGGTACAAGTGAAAAAAAAAACGATTCGATTCGATTTCGAGTCCAGCAAAAGTTTTTTTTTTCGGCAGTTACATTTTTACACCCTGTATAATGTTCCAGAAAGCCAAAGAAGACTTCACCAAGTGCATCCAGGGTCTGGTGAACACCACCCAGCTGCAGCAGGAGATGCAGGAGGCAGAGCCCAATGGAACCCTGGATGAGGTCTTCAAACGGTGAGCAAAGGAAATTCAAGCTTATGTAGATGGTAATACAGTTGAAAACTAGAAAATGTAAAATGGTTTCCAGACTGGCTGATTGATTGATTTTGATTTTGTTGGAACTTAAATTCGAACCCAACGCTTCGCAGTGGTGTGAATTTCGACTTGTTCACGTATTATTGAATTTTATATAACTTCTACTTAGCGAAATCCGAATTAAATTCCGTTCTGTGGTTTAGGAGGAGGTAGCGGACAAACATACAAACAGACTCGATTAGCAATTTGTATTTTTACGATGTACCTAATACTATGCTCAGCAACACACTCCCAACACCCACAGTGTTGCGGGTAGTCATGGGCGGTGGTGATCACTTACCATCAAGTGACTCGCAAGGTCGTTTGCTTTGCTACATTATTTAAAAAAAATACTATGTAGGTAATGACAAGTTTTAACTGTCTGACTGACTCATCATCGCCGAGGGTAAACTATTAAAGTCAGGGCCGTGAAATTTAGTACAAGCATTCCTTTTATGATGTAAGTAAGCACAAAGATAAGATTTTTAGAAATTCCTACGGGAAAAGCAATTAAGCTGCGGGTGAAGCCACAGGGCGCAATCTAGTGTTTTATAAGAATATCAAGCTTATGCTGATGTAAAACCAGGTAAAAGCTATAGTATGTAAAAGTAAAGGTCGTCTTTGCATTCTTTCGTTTGCCTAATTGATTGATTTTGAATCAAAATCAACAAATGACCGTTCCAACAAAATCAAAATTTTTGATATTGTTGGAACTGCCATTTACATAGATCGAAAGGTTTTTAAGTACTTATAAGTGCAATACATAAAAATTAAATAGTTACTTCTTTCTTCAGCTTTCCGCATTTGCGGTTTTACCCAGGCCCTTAAACAATATATGTGAGCATTTCGGTTAAACCTATAGGTACAATGTTTTTCTTGACTACAAATTATTGAAATAGGTAATAAAAATAATGCAAGCTCATGAAAGTTTTTTTTTCAGTGAAATGACGTCACTAATAAAAATGTAATATATCTTTTAAAATTTGCAATTCCATTTAAATTTCTTAGCATTAATCCTACTAATCCTACTAATATTATAAATGTGAAAGTTTGTGAGTATGTGAGTAGGTATGTATGGATGTTTGTTTCTCTTTCACGTAAAAACTACTGGATGGATTTGGATGAAACTTTGCAGTAATATAGGTTATACATCAGAATAACAGACAGAGTACTTTTTACCACGGGAAAACTTCTCATTCCCACGGGAAACCGACTTCCACGAATGTATCATAAAAATTACGAATGACGCGCAATTTAATGTGTTTTCCCTAATGCTGACTAATTCAGTATTTTGTATTCCACACGAAAGATTTATTATTGCTAAGTACTACTTTATTTATCACCAACTACATCCTTCTTAAATACTTAATGTTAGTAATTAAATAAATGTTTAACATATTTTTTCCTGGTATATACTTAAAATAATAAGTCAAGTAATTATTTATTTGATTATTAAAAGGGGCATTTTCTGCTAGTAGTTTGTATAATTTGGATTTGCAACCGGCCTGTTGATTGGAAGGTCTCGGGTTTGATTCCCTGGTCGGGCTGATTTAGCAAATAAAATAGTACCTACTATTAGTTTTGAAAATAAAAATGAAATATTTAAATTAATTGTCTTCATGTAACTAGTTCCTCTCAAAATAAATTATGTCTATAATACAAGAATGCTCTGTCAGAACACGATTGCTGTAACAATACCTATATACAATTACTAGCGACCCGCCCACGCTTCGCAATAGTGTAATTTTGGCCGACTTGTTCACAAAACATCGAATTTTGGCTAACTAAATAAAACATTGTCTGTTTTTTTTTATTTACAAATTTAAATGAATAAATTCCATAAAGATGGCGAAAACCGCGTTCAAATCCGTTACGTAGTTTAGAAGGAGATAGCGGACAAACATACAAACAGACGAATTAGCGACTTAAATTTATACTATGTAATAATTACATTTCTTGTTTATGACATGTTTTTAAATAACTATCTATTTTTTGGCAGCTATTGTGCCAAAACACCGCAGTTCAAAGGTTGCTTCAAAACAATGGCCGAAGCGACTAAACCTTGCCTGGCATCCGATGAGAAAATCAATCTGAAAACTGTGTACAACATCACCGAGCAGTTGGCAGACTTCATTTGCTATAAGGAAGGCGATAGAATCACATGTAAGTATTAAATATCAACAAGACAATATAATAAATATTCCATAGATTGTCGCTATAAGTGTCTGTTTGTCCGTCAACAAACGTCAGAAATCATCTTCATCTTCATTTGTCACTTTAATTGCTACAGTAATTATGTTAGCATAAAAGTTAGCTTCATTAGAAGGTAATTAATCGACTCGATGTAAATGTTCATTATACTTATCAATCCTGTAATTATTTACACATTATTATTTCCCAAGCCAAGCTAAATAAACTAAGGTAGTTTTTATACGGGGTGTAAAAAGACTACTTCCGAAAACAAAAACAGGGCTTTGCTGGACTTAGGTTATTATTGAGGCTCAAGAATACATGGTTTCAGGCTTCGGAAATGGGATTTTTACACCGGGATTGACACAGGGTACTGGTTACGTTTTGAGCAAAAAAAAATGATTTTATGATTAATTTACAAAATTGAATTTATAATATCAGATTTTGCGATGATTTCAGATCATATAGGGTTTTAATTTAATTTGCGAATATGACTTTTCAATCCTTAAAAACTTTTTTAAAGTGGCTATACTGTTAGTGAATTTAGTTACTATTAAGGCTCCAAAATACATGGTTTTAGGCTTTGAAAGTGGTCTTTTTACACCCGTTATACCTACAATAACTTATTTTTAAACACACATTTCTTCATCTAACCTTATCTTTTACTAGCTTTCTCAAAAATACATAATTATAGTCTAGGATTCCGCTATAGAACGACCTTCACCGAGCTGGTTAATGGATAAAAGATATTTTTTATCAAATAAAATACCTATGTCAGTAACTATATTGCGAATGGATTGTCTGAAAAAATTCAGTCCAGAATATGATATATTTTTTAAATTACACTGGCTTGGTTAATGATGGCTTGGCTATTAATCAAGCCAAAGTAAAAAATAATGTTTTGGACTGAAATTTTTTAGACAACCTATTTGCAATATATTGACATATTTTATTTGATAAAAAATATCTTTAATCCATTAACCAGCTCGATTAAGGTTGTTCTATAGCGGGATCCTATACTATTATGTTGTCTGGCGATGTTTAAGTATGTGTACTTTATAGTAGATAACCTTAGAGGGCGAAATGTCTTCTCATATTGTGATAACACACTTCTGAATTAGGTACTTACGTGTACGTCACAAAGAGAAAATCGTAACATTCGAGTTAATTTGACACAATTACTTAATTTAATTACAAAGTGCAGATCCTACTAATATTATAAATGTGACTATGTATGGATGTAAAAACTACTGGACGGATTTGAATGACGAATTCCACGCGAACGGAGTCGCGGGCGGCCACTAGTTAGTTAACAAAACTGTTATAAATTCAGTACTTTTAGATGATAAATCCCGCTACAAAGTGTTCGTGTTAGTAAAAACATATGTGTACATTTTATTGGCTTTTAAAAGTATTTCTCAAGTTGGTTTGACATTCCTATAAAAAAAATAACGATACCTATCTTTTTAATAAATGTAATTTTGGCTGACTTGTTCTGTTGAGTTAGGCGCGCTCTTTTTGCTGGAAATAACATATTAACAATTTCTTACAAACGATACTACTTCTTACGGCGAATTGTGCAAAAAACATTGCATTTTGACATAACTAGTTAATAACTTATTCTTATTGTCTTTCTTTTATTGTAAACAACACTTTTGGGGGCTAGAGCGAGTCACGCCCGACACAAGTATTTCATTACTTACTGGGCTGTCTCAATACTATGTAACTTTGTAAAACTGGAAATAAAAACCTTTTTATTTTATTTTTTATTTTTTTAATAACATATCCATTTGGCCGTGTTATGGTCGTGTTATTCCAAGCAATCGAACGTCGAGGCAACTTGGTCATATTTGAGTAACCTTCTTATTTTACTTAGAGATATATGTTTTTTATTATTTTCCAGTATTCATCGCAGAAGGGGGTCCAGAGTGCTTCCAGAGTAAACAAGAGGCCATCCAGAATTGTGTGAACAGCACCTTTGGAGCAGAATTCCAATTCAATGCCAATAACTTAACTGCCAACGCTATCCCTAAAATTGCATTCACGGTAATTCTTTTCATATCAAAGCATTTATTATCAAATATTTAAAAAAAGTGAAAATAGTATAGGTACGTAGCAGGAATATGAAAATAAGTATAGTATTATCTACGTTATGATTATATTTAATGAAGTGCCGATTAAAAAGGTTGAACTCTCTAATCTAAGCTATCACTAATATAATTTGTTTACGCCTGTTTTCACCAACTGTGTTCCCTCAATTAAAGGGACACCTAACAAATTTTAAATAACACTAAAATGTAAACCTTTTAAATATTTTAAGTGTCCCTTAAGTGTAAGGGAACGTTGTCGAAAACGGGCATTAGTCTTGCTAACCTAAATGACATGCCATGTGTATATTTCTTCAACGCTGTATGTCGTTTATTAGAAAACTATTATTTTATTGTATTTTTTTAGAGTATTATTGAAAAAGCATTTTCTTCTTTATTCCTTTCCATTCCACATTTCCTTTTTTTTGCAAAGCGATTTTGAGTAGTTTTCTCTCTTGCGACTCAATGTGTTTTTTTTTTACTTTATTTTATTTAATTTGTTTTTTTTTAGATTTAATTTAATTGTTTATTTCCTGTAAGTACTAACATAAACCAATAAACAATGATTTATAAAATCCCCAGCAAAAAGAGTGCGGCCAACTCAACTCGCTGCAAGCCTGCATGGTGACTTCCCTGGAGAGCTGCGCGGCGCCCACCACCGCCAACATCGTGGAGTCGCTGTTCCGGTTCATCAGGGAGGCCACGCCCTGCATCACATATGTTGTGAGTGTGATAAGTGATTTAGATAGAGCTGCGCGGCGCCCACCACCGCCAACATCGTGGAGTCGCTGTTCCGGTTCATCAGGGAGGCCACGCCCTGCATCACATATGTTGTGAGTGTGATAAGTGATTTAGATAGAGCTGCGCGGCGCCCACCACCGCCAACATCGTGGAGTCGCTGTTCCGGTTCATCAGGGAGGCCACGCCCTGCATCACATATGTTGTGAGTGTGATAAGTGATTTAGATAGAGCTGCGCGGCGCCCACCACCGCCAACATCGTGGAGTCGCTGTTCCGGTTCATCAGGGAGGCCACGCCCTGCATCACATATGTTGTGAGTGTGATAAGTGATTTAGATAGAGCTGCGCGGCGCCCACCACCGCCAACATCGTGGAGTCGCTGTTCCGGTTCATCAGGGAGGCCACGCCCTGCATCACATATGTTGTGAGTGTGATAAGTGATTTAGATAGAGCTGCGCGGCGCCCACCACCGCCAACATCGTGGAGTCGCTGTTCCGGTTCATCAGGGAGGCCACGCCCTGCATCACATATGTTGTGAGTGTGATAAGTGATTTAGATAGAGCTGCGCGGCGCCCACCACCGCCAACATCGTGGAGTCGCTGTTCCGGTTCATCAGGGAGGCCACGCCCTGCATCACATATGTTGTGAGTGTGATAAGTGATTTAGATAGAGCTGCGCGGCGCCCACCACCGCCAACATCGTGGAGTCGCTGTTCCGGTTCATCAGGGAGGCCACGCCCTGCATCACATATGTTGTGAGTGTGATAAGTGATTTAGATAGAGCTGCGCGGCGCCCACCACCGCCAACATCGTGGAGTCGCTGTTCCGGTTCATCAGGGAGGCCACGCCCTGCATCACATATGTTGTGAGTGTGATAAGTGATTTAGATAGAGCTGCGCGGCGCCCACCACCGCCAACATCGTGGAGTCGCTGTTCCGGTTCATCAGGGAGGCCACGCCCTGCATCACATATGTTGTGAGTGTGATAAGTGATTTAGATAGAGCTGCGCGGCGCCCACCACCGCCAACATCGTGGAGTCGCTGTTCCGGTTCATCAGGGAGGCCACGCCCTGCATCACATATGTTGTGAGTGTGATAAGTGATTTAGATAGAGCTGCGCGGCGCCCACCACCGCCAACATCGTGGAGTCGCTGTTCCGGTTCATCAGGGAGGCCACGCCCTGCATCACATATGTTGTGAGTGTGATAAGTGATTTAGATAGAGCTGCGCGGCGCCCACCACCGCCAACATCGTGGAGTCGCTGTTCCGGTTCATCAGGGAGGCCACGCCCTGCATCACATATGTTGTGAGTGTGATAAGTGATTTAGATAGAGCTGCGCGGCGCCCACCACCGCCAACATCGTGGAGTCGCTGTTCCGGTTCATCAGGGAGGCCACGCCCTGCATCACATATGTTGTGAGTGTGATAAGTGATTTAGATAGAGCTGCGCGGCGCCCACCACCGCCAACATCGTGGAGTCGCTGTTCCGGTTCATCAGGGAGGCCACGCCCTGCATCACATATGTTGTGAGTGTGATAAGTGATTTAGATAGAGCTGCGCGGCGCCCACCACCGCCAACATCGTGGAGTCGCTGTTCCGGTTCATCAGGGAGGCCACGCCCTGCATCACATATGTTGTGAGTGTGATAAGTGATTTAGATAGAGCTGCGCGGCGCCCACCACCGCCAACATCGTGGAGTCGCTGTTCCGGTTCATCAGGGAGGCCACGCCCTGCATCACATATGTTGTGAGTGTGATAAGTGATTTAGATAGAGCTGCGCGGCGCCCACCACCGCCAACATCGTGGAGTCGCTGTTCCGGTTCATCAGGGAGGCCACGCCCTGCATCACATATGTTGTGAGTGTGATAAGTGATTTAGATAGAGCTGCGCGGCGCCCACCACCGCCAACATCGTGGAGTCGCTGTTCCGGTTCATCAGGGAGGCCACGCCCTGCATCACATATGTTGTGAGTGTGATAAGTGATTTAGATAGAGCTGCGCGGCGCCCACCACCGCCAACATCGTGGAGTCGCTGTTCCGGTTCATCAGGGAGGCCACGCCCTGCATCACATATGTTGTGAGTGTGATAAGTGATTTAGATAGAGCTGCGCGGCGCCCACCACCGCCAACATCGTGGAGTCGCTGTTCCGGTTCATCAGGGAGGCCACGCCCTGCATCACATATGTTGTGAGTGTGATAAGTGATTTAGATAGAGCTGCGCGGCGCCCACCACCGCCAACATCGTGGAGTCGCTGTTCCGGTTCATCAGGGAGGCCACGCCCTGCATCACATATGTTGTGAGTGTGATAAGTGATTTAGATAGAGCTGCGCGGCGCCCACCACCGCCAACATCGTGGAGTCGCTGTTCCGGTTCATCAGGGAGGCCACGCCCTGCATCACATATGTTGTGAGTGTGATAAGTGATTTAGATAGAGCTGCGCGGCGCCCACCACCGCCAACATCGTGGAGTCGCTGTTCCGGTTCATCAGGGAGGCCACGCCCTGCATCACATATGTTGTGAGTGTGATAAGTGATTTAGATAGAGCTGCGCGGCGCCCACCACCGCCAACATCGTGGAGTCGCTGTTCCGGTTCATCAGGGAGGCCACGCCCTGCATCACATATGTTGTGAGTGTGATAAGTGATTTAGATAGAGCTGCGCGGCGCCCACCACCGCCAACATCGTGGAGTCGCTGTTCCGGTTCATCAGGGAGGCCACGCCCTGCATCACATATGTTGTGAGTGTGATAAGTGATTTAGATAGAGCTGCGCGGCGCCCACCACCGCCAACATCGTGGAGTCGCTGTTCCGGTTCATCAGGGAGGCCACGCCCTGCATCACATATGTTGTGAGTGTGATAAGTGATTTAGATAGAGCTGCGCGGCGCCCACCACCGCCAACATCGTGGAGTCGCTGTTCCGGTTCATCAGGGAGGCCACGCCCTGCATCACATATGTTGTGAGTGTGATAAGTGATTTAGATAGAGCTGCGCGGCGCCCACCACCGCCAACATCGTGGAGTCGCTGTTCCGGTTCATCAGGGAGGCCACGCCCTGCATCACATATGTTGTGAGTGTGATAAGTGATTTAGATAGAGCTGCGCGGCGCCCACCACCGCCAACATCGTGGAGTCGCTGTTCCGGTTCATCAGGGAGGCCACGCCCTGCATCACATATGTTGTGAGTGTGATAAGTGATTTAGATAGAGCTGCGCGGCGCCCACCACCGCCAACATCGTGGAGTCGCTGTTCCGGTTCATCAGGGAGGCCACGCCCTGCATCACATATGTTGTGAGTGTGATAAGTGATTTAGATAGAGCTGCGCGGCGCCCACCACCGCCAACATCGTGGAGTCGCTGTTCCGGTTCATCAGGGAGGCCACGCCCTGCATCACATATGTTGTGAGTGGGATTATTATACTTATTAGTAATTTAAATTAGATTTACGCTCAATATTTAATAAATGTGTTATAATTTAATTTTGTTTAGTTATCTTTTAAAATCAATGTCTCCGACAAGTTCATATGAGCTTTGTAGACAGTGGCCCCGATTCTGAAAACACTCTCTAAACTAAATTAAAACTATCGCTGTCACTTACTCATCAATAGTATAAGACAGAGACGGGTATTCATTTTAGTCCTATCTTGTGAAGCTTAGACTCGTCGTCAGCGCATTTCGTCTAATTTTACAGTGATGTGGACTAAATTAAGTGAGACCAATATTAGACCTGTCTTTATCTGACACGAAGTATGAGAAAATGATGGCAATATTTTTAATTAAGTTTAGAGAGTTCTCAGAATCGGGGCCACAAGTAATTTAAATTAGATGTACGCGCTCATTACGTGAAATTAATCTCATTTTAACAGACAATCACTGAGCCACCATTTTGTTGAAATGTCCTAACCTAACCTAACTAAAAAGTTATTATACATATACATATGACTAAAAATATAATTGTATATTATAAATATCTACTATCTATTGTATATTATAAAGTTCTACTTATTGAAAAACCTTGTTATATGTTTACTTCAGGTGAACCCCAATATCAAAGCGAACAGTCAGACATCAGTAAGTTTGTTTGTTGGTTTGTGCAAATTTGTGTAGTTAAGCGATTGTAATGTTAAGCCCTGTGTAAAAGCCACAGGTAAAAGCTTACTTATTCTCATTTTGTTTAACAGATCTAATTGAATGTACTATGCAAGCATACATAGATTAAATACACAACTCAATATAATAGTTTTAATATATTTGCAATAAGAATTAAATCATAAAGAGAGTATTTAAATTTGATAGTATGAACTATTTGACTTATTTTCCTAGTGTACTTATATTCTTCGGCTTTCCTTTTTTTTAAGTTTTCTTTTCGAATTTTAATTGTCTGGCTTTGTTTTTGTGTTTGACATGTGTGTTTGTGTGTGGAGTGTGAATTCGTTTGTCTTATTTAAATTAAACCGATTTTTATGATTATTTACTTAATTATATTTCGGTTATTCCAGTTGATGGTTATGAAAACAGTATCAACTATCAACACTTACAATATATGTAATATTAAAATTAAGAATGACAATATTATTTTGTTAGTGACGCGTAGTTTTTTTTTGCATTGCGTAGCATTTAGACGACTGTAGGAAACTTTTTTAATTGTACGAAAATCTAATCAACAGACGTAAAAACAAAAAACACAGATTAGTATGAAGTGACGATAAAAACATACCTATTACTTAGCAGTCGACTAGAATTTATCTGACGATTAAAACCCTAAGGAATAAAAAAAATGCTATTACGCTTACTTTCTGTTAAAATGTAAAATGTATTGTATTGTTTCGGTCCGTTTTGTCCTGTGTTGGGTCGCCACTATCAATATTTTCTTTTTTTCAGCATTTAGTAACATAAAACTATATTATTTTACAGAAAACATCAAAACCCAACTCCGCTGGCAGCATCTCGATGACATTTGCCACTGTCCTCATGGCTTCGGCCGCGGCTTTGCTTGCATAAACTCCGGACAAGCACAAACGCAACTGAACGAATGAGTGAGTTAAATGAATGAATGGTAGATTTAAGGATTTAGTCGCGTCCACATTTTAACGACTGTTTTTTTAGATTTCTGAGGTGTTTTAAAGAGATATAAAAAAGACTTGATATACATTCCTGTGGTGATTGTTGGGTTAGATTTTTTTGATAAAAATGTCGTTTTAATTGTATTTTTTGACCTTTGTTTTATATCGTAAGATTTTATAGAGACTTATTGCCAAAAATATTAATAGTGATATGTATTCTTTAGACATTTTTGTTTCTTAAAAAAAATAGTTTTTAGTTGAATATTTAACTTAAAAACATTGTTTTTTTCTTCTTCTTTTGCAAGTAAGTGCTATGGCAAATGTGGGCGCGTTAGATATTTAAGTTTCATAGAACTGGCTAGAACTTCATAATAGAAAGTTCCTTATTCCATAAGCCTAGGAGTAAAAACACTTATTTTGTGTGCTTCTGAACAAATGTGATGACATTGCTTTGTATCTTAATAAAACGAACAAAATCTGCGTGCCATAGCTGTAAGTAAATCTTCGTATCCTAAAAAATATGTCCTGGCGAATAGTTTTTTAGGTATTTTAATAGTATTTTAGAAACATAATTGTTCGGTTGAAAAACGAATAGTTTAAGTTACATAGTAATGCAATTAGATTAGTAACTACATATCGACTGGGTTTGCCATTTTCATAGTTACCAAATATACCAAAATGTAATGCTTCCATCCATACTGTAGTATTAGATTCAAATCATTGGGTTTTAAACTTTGAGTACTCGAAATTGTTTACTTGACATACCTTTTGGTTATAAATATCCCGTAATTTAAAGACTTAAATCGTGTCAAATAAGTTATCTTCTGGACATAGTTCCTTTCAGTATAAAGGTAGGTACATATGTATTTACCTGCTTTTAAGAAACTTAATGGTTTAAAATCCAATGTTTTAAAGCGAGTTAGTATTAAATTAGAGTTATGATAATATTTACCAATAGAAAGTACATATTTAATACAGTTGATATTGAAACCGTTACATGTTTTAAAATATTTTTTCAGCATTTTTTTTTTGGTTTTTTGAAGTACCTATACCATAACTTAGTTATTATTTGGTTCTTATTCGGTATTGAAAAGGTCTCAAAGGTTTTAAGAACTGCGTGGTCCAAATATTATTTTGTATCTTAGACTAGAGCTTTTTTTAATGTATTAACGAAAAAAAATGACGACAGATTTTATAATTATGATTTTTCCCCTCTCTTTTTGTGATTAGTTGTGTAGTTACCAAAAATGTCATGTTTCGATGTGATGCTTGGTTGAATAAAGTATTTAATATAGAAGGACCTAAAGTGTGTTTTATTAAAAAATAAAGCATAAAGCTACAATTTACCGCAGGCGAGGGCGTAATCAGCCGAGTGTCTAATGAACTATATAGTTGCTCACGAGTTTCATACGCATTTTTTATACCATAATATACTTTATACCATACAACAACGTAATTGCAACATACAAGTAGTACCTACATGGCGGCCTAACTATGCCGGGAAGATATTGAAATGAAAGAGAAGACAATTTTCATTCAGTTATATAATAACACTTCAAAGTTATAAAATGAGAGTTCTTTTCCAAAATGACCAACATCACACTGTCCCCTTAGCACAGCTTTACCAAAAAATATTTCATTTCCATTAATTGGATCTTCTTCGTCAGATCGGTTGATGTACCGGCATATGTACACATTTTTATCATATTCTGTGCCTCCAATAACTAGTTTGGGATTATTCACCCAGTCTTTTTTGTATGCTGGTACCCAAGTGTAGCCGCTGCCAACCAGAAACTGTTGAAACGTGAAAATGAATCAACGAGTATTAATAAAAACGAGTCATTGCCATTTGGGCAACGTTTGTTGACAAACAACAATAAAAACAGTAAAAGCCAATATCGTTGAGGGTGGATGTAGGTAACTAGGTACTTATGTTTTTTTTTATAATATAGGTAGCAAACGAGCATGCGGGTCACCTGATAGTAAGTGATCACCGCCGCCCATGACTACCCGCAACACTGTGGTTTGTACGTTTGATACTTGTTCATGCAAAAACTACTGTACGACACTATAGGTAACTTGGAAAAACACAACAAAGGTAGATACTGTTTACCCCGAGGAAAAAAGATTTCGTAACCAAGTTATGTTATTTCCTGTCGAAAGCCGTATATAATCCGACGCGAGATTTATAACAAGTAATGCCCACAGCCTTTTCCATAAGACATTTAACGATGATTAGGAAAAAAAACTTTGAATATGCACAGATACCTCATAATTACTGTAGCAATGACCGAAACCATGCAAAGCCGTCTGCACACACGTTAAGCCTTTTTCTATCTTTCCTGGCAGCACGAAATTTTGGTTTCTTTCATAACGGGTGCCCTTGCCTACATAGTAGATTTTACCGGGCTTTCTACCGCCTATAAATGCTCCTGAAGGGATTCCATCATACCCTGGTGGTTTGGCCCAGGCGGGAGCGCGGGCTATAGGAACATTTTCATCGATAGGCAGTACATATATAGGGCTAGTTCTTCTATTTCTGTTCGTAAGTCTCGAGATAAGGTGTCCGAATTTACCCTGGAAAAATATGTGAGAATGTTTCAAATCTTGATGCATATATATACTTATCTGAGTGAACGTAGTTCGTCAATTTCAATGCATGCATGTCACATACAAAAAATGCTGAAAAATAGCAATAATCTTTAAACTAGTTTGATGTGTGTAACATGTGTGTTATCGGCAAAGAAAAAGGCATGTCGAGTTTAAAGAAATCTCATAAACAAGTGAAGTGAATCTATAAATTCACGTTGAACCAATTTAGTAATAGAAAAAACTGAATAAAAGTGTATGAGCAAAGCAGATGGACGTAAATTAAAGTGACTCACAAAATTAAATCCTTCTGAAGTTGCTATGGTTAGTGTAAACAAACATAACACAAGTGAATCTGCAAACAAATATTCTTATTATTTGTATTATAAATGTGGAAATCTGTCTGTCTGTCTGTCTATATGTTCCGCTTTTACGTCAAAACGGCTGGACCGATTTTAATGCATTTTGACATAGACATAGTTCAAAAGATGAAAATAGACAGTTTTTTGTTATAATACAGAGGGTAACGAATTGGTCTATATCGTCTGACCACAGTAAGTAACTAACTACAAAG
Source organism: Emmelina monodactyla (assembly GCA_916618145.1). NCBI lineage: Eukaryota > Metazoa > Arthropoda > Insecta > Lepidoptera > Pterophoridae > Emmelina > Emmelina monodactyla. Next base: position 4,165,706 of record OU745296.1, read on the forward strand.
CGATCAAATCGTACAACCATTAATTTTGTGTCAATATGCACCATATACCTATAGTCAGCTCGTTTTTATTAAAACACTTACTTTTTTAACAAAAATAAAATTACGAAGTCAATATGATTTTCTTTTAAATTTTTAATATGAAAAGCGACCAACGAAAACCAACGGACGAGCAAGTGTGCACCGTTACAGCTCAATCAATTTTTTTGTAACCAAATACTATTCTTTCCCACTTTAATACTTAATATTGATTGTTTAAATATTTAAAAGGCACTTACTGGTTTGATTCATTTACAAAATATCTTGTCAAACAGCCTTCGTTGATGGAAATAGCATCTCTAATGTCGTAGGTACTCAGCAGAAAGGATGTACATTCAGTTAAAAATCGATTATTTGGATATTATGCCTATTTTAAAAATTACCAATTTGTGAAGAACATGATTGAATGTTCTAAACAATATGGTATTTTTCACTTTCAAGTTTTTATGTTAGGTATTAGATCAGAATGATTATTGATAATCACAGTCTTAATTGAATCTAAAATGCAAAACAACTGTTTCATTTAAGTTCAGTTATTACGAATTAGAACAAAAGTAGATTGATAGGCAATAGCTGTAGGTATTACTTAGTTTTTTAGAGATTTGACAAAAATCTATTACAATTATATAACATTAATAAACAAAAATTCTTTAAACAAGAAAATATAATTGATGAATATCGAATCGATAATTTCTTAACATCCCTTTGTCGTAGTGTAGGTAATCTTTATCTAAGTAAAAATAGTTTTGGCACAATTCACTTGATAACAACCTCTTTGCTTGTATTGTAAATGTGAATGGAAACAATCGCAGTTTTAATTGACAAAGGCGTTGAAGATTGAAACATGATAGTTTGCACGTTTTAGATTTACGTATAAAAAGGGTAAAAACGAAACCCTATTATTTACAAAGATTTCGTCAGTTTGTTGTTACCCTACTAGGCTTTAAAGCTCTTGAACAGTGATAGCAAGACTGCAGAGTTTTTTACTGATATTATGTTTCAGTTACTGCTACGAACGAACAAAATAAAAAATACCTACGTGATTATCATTCGTTCTTTAGAGATAAAGGTACAGAAACTTTATCTATGAAGAACTTGTGCGACTTGCACTTAGACAGTTATTTAACCAATAGGATGTGAACAGCCCACATCGGAACCCTACAACCACGATATATTCATATTTTTATCAATATTCAGTAAAAAAAAATTCTTTTCCTCATTTGCTTCAATGTTAGAAGTTTGGTTTAATCTGTAAAGCCGTTTAAATGAAACACACCGTTCAAACATTTTGAAAAAAATGTACCTACTTTCGTTTATTTTTCAATGGAAATTTTTGGGGCCATTATTTCTATTTTACGAATTGTTTTAAGAGTCAATAGAGACAAAGAGAGAAAGAGAGGTATAGTACCTACGAAGAATGTCATATTTATGCAATTCTTTAATCAAACTCATTTTGCAGATCACTCTGTTCAGACACCATTTGAATTGATTGTTCCATTTCAACCGACATGAATCTGTAAGACACGTCCTAGCAAATTGTTAATTTCTTAAAAGATTTTTACTAATTCTTTACTAAATTGTAAAATAAAAACAATCCTCACTTCCATTAATGTCATGAGGCTGATGATTATTTAATGCATAAATGCACAGTCCGAAAGGAGTTAGAAGCAGAAAAAGGAATGCGGAATAAGAAATACTTACTTACTTACTTTTTTTTTAAAAGTACGTAGACTGATCCAGTTAAGTTTTTCAAAAAAACTTAAAAAACATAACCCGGAAACTACGCAAAATCTTTGAACATACATAGGGGTATGTATTCCAGTAATCCTAGGCTCAGCCTAAAGGTAAATCCACCTTTTGCTTCATACGTCTGAACTGGTATTGAGTAATAACTGAATTGACTTAAGTATTAGAAATTTTTGACTTAGTGCTAAGAGTTGTTACTATTTTTTACTAATTTCTAAAAAATCCCACTTCTTTTACTAAAAGTTGAAAAAAGAACACTCAATGCAGATTGTAGTGCCTACTGCAGAACTTAAAATTAAACTCACTTTTATATAATTTAATTCCTCATCATGCTAGAGAATGTGGAAAGAAAAATTTTTCTGTGCGAAGTTTGCATTCGTGTTTTGAAATTAGGCTGCTCAGCTCACTCTGTCCGCGTCTGTTCATCCTACTAATATTATAAACGTGAAAGTTTGTAAGTATGGTTGTATGGATGGATGTATGTATGTTTGTTACTCTTTCACGTAAAAACTACTGGATGAATTTTGATGAAACTTTACAGTAATATAGTTTATACATCAGAATAACATATAGGGTACTTTTTACCGCGGAAAAACTTATCATTCTCACGGGAAACCGACTTCCACGCGAACGGAGTCGCGGGCGGCCACTAGTGAATTATAAAAAACGAACATCCTTAAACTTGTTTTAGTAAAAATATGTTTTCTCTCTGTCGTTTATTATTAACGGAGAAAAATATATGTTCACTAATCCGGCTATACGATGCATTTATTAATAAGGCAGTAAGTTAATAAGTGTCTAAGCATACGCAAGTTGTGCGTTCGTGTTGTCATCTGAATTATATTTTTCACTAGTGCTTAATAACCGGATATTAATCGGTATTTAGCTAGCTGTCACTAGCAGAAAGCAGTTCAAAATTTTTATTTTTTAAGTTTTTATTCTTATTTATTTTATAAGAAGAAGTTTAAAGTTAAAAGAAGTCAAAATGTTGCTTAAGTGGGTGATATTTTTTTCTGTGATGTTGGGTAAGTACGACTTTAAAGTTTAAAACAAAAATAAATAGATCGTTTTTCTTCTTCTTCTAGATTGTTTTTAAATGCTCGTAAAATAAAATTAGGCTGGGATTTTAGGAAAAAATGGCAGTTCAAAAAAAACTTTTAAATCGGCTATTTATAGGATTTCTATAATAAAATGAATAAAAGAAAACCTTTTTAAAACGTAAAAACTTTTTGCCCCTTATTCAGTTACTTGGGTTTACCCCCCTATTCGGTACATACCTAAGCCGTTTGAAAATTTTAAAATAAAACTAGCTGATCCCGCAAACATTATTTGGCCATATTAAAAAGAAATTTCAGGAGTGGACAACCCTTATCAGTGGTATAAAAAATAGATAGTAGCCGATTCTCAGACCTGCTGAGTATGCACATAAAATTTGGTAAAAATCGGTAAAGCCGTTTCGGAGGAGTTGGGTAACTACTAACATAGGTATAATAAAATTCAGTCATTGAGATATATTTGATTGAGATATTTTTTTACATGACACGCCGGCAAGTTTTTGTATAGTAAAAATTCAATTCTTTTTAACCGACTTCTATTTTATAATTTTGGGTACATCAAGATTTATTTTTCTGAAAAGAGAGTTTGTTTGATGTTTGATACAAGCAATGTCAAATACTTAGATAACTACCAGGCGACTTCAACTCAATAAATATTTACATTTTCAGTTGATAGTAAAAGTTTTACAGGAAAAGATTTTTTAATATTTTTAGGGCATTTAAATATTATTTTAGAAAAAAAAAGTTTATTCCCTATTTTTTTATAATTTAGTTACATCATTTATTTTTTAATTCTTTAAAAATGTAATAATAATGGTACATACGTATCATAGAAGGTACATTATGTTCAGACAGGTACAAAATGGTTTTAAAAAAGGCAATTAAAAACAAAATGCAAAATACTTTTCAGATTAACTATTTCGAATGTAAAATACCAAATAGTTTTGTGTTTTGTATTTCAAATGCTAAATGCAAAATCGGTATTTTGCATTTTGTATTTGCATTTTAAATAGAAGTATTTCAAATAAATCGCATCTCTGATTATGTTTAAAATATGAGTTTTTTTTACATCTAGATAACTACTTTTTTGATCGGACGATTCAGCCACGTCAATTGTCATTTAACGCTTAAAGTTTCTCACACAGAGTGAGTTCTTAAATAGAAGCTATGTTAATAATTTCCTTAAACAACATTAAAATGAAATCTTAAATAGCGCCGTAAGGGTAACATTATCAAAAAATAGAATCTTTATAAAATTTATAAAAACTGTCTTCGTGGTATGGAATCTTAATCCACATTTTACAACAACAACAACTAAGATTGTATGAGAGGTCAACGCAATAACAAACATTTCCTATCTTTAATATAAATTAAGTATGTAAATTTATTAAGTATACCTACTTAGCTTGAGGAAAACTTATTATACCTACAAAGGTAATTTTAGTAATACTATACTTGATATAATCATTTGTTAGTAAGATGTATTTTATATTAAAATCTATTCTTCGGGAACCTGAAACGAAAATATGTCGGCATATTTCCGATAACGTAGATAAATTGTGGATTAAGATTCCATACCACGAAGACAGTTTTTATAAATTTTATAAAGATTCTATTTTTTGATAATGTTACCCTTACGGCGCTATTTAAGATTTCATTTTAATGTTGTTTAAGGAAATTATTAACATAGCTTCTATTTAAGAACTCACTCTGTGTGAGAAACTTTAAGCGTTAAATGACAATTGACGTGGCTGAATCGTCCGATCAAAAAAGTAGTTAGAAGTAAAAAAAACTCATATTTTAAACATAATCAGAGATGCGATTTATTTGAAATACTTCTATTTAAAATGCAAATACAAAATGCAAAATACCTATTTTACTTTATGGGCCATATCTCGATCAAGAAACACTCCACAGGTATGAACTATGTGAATATATTTAGCGTCATTACTACTGTTTTCAAAACAATCACGAAAATTAATCAAAATATTTTGTGGTTTTTGAGAAAACCAACAAAATCAAAGACCACTCCTTTTGTCACAACTCTCCTACCAGCGAGGTAAGTTGTGACAGGTACCGAGGTAAGTTGTGACAGCATTGTATTTAACCTATTGGGTGTAAAAAATACCAATACAACATTTTTTGGCTTAAAGTACTTTAATTTTTCTTAGGTACCAACTAAAAAAGGTTTAAACTAAAAACTCATACAAAATTAAACTAAAAAAAAATTAATGATTGTGGAAGTAGGGACGATGTTGCGACGTGAAGTAGGTAGTAAGAAGTAGGAACATCGTCCCTACTTCGCGTCGGTTTTCTGTGCGACGACGGTGGTATTCCACCAGTCGAGACAGCCCAGTAATCAGGTAACATTCCTACGTGATAAAGATTCCGCCGAATTGAAACTTTACTTAGGTACAATTGAGGTCGGCTTGTCGGTTAGCAAAACTATTTACGATTTTTAAACTGAAGCTTCGATAAAAAAGAAAACTCCATGTATATTGCGATTAATCTCGTTAATAGCTAAAATTGAAATGACAACAACTAAGATTGTATGAGAGGTCAACGCAATAACAAACATTTCCTATCTTTAATATAAATTAAGTATGTAAATTTATTAAGTATACCTACTTAGCTTGAGGAAAACTTATTATACCTACAAAGGTAATTTTAGTAATACTATACTTGATATAATCATTTGTTAGTAAGATGTATTTTATATTAAAATCTATTCTTTGGGAACCTGAAACGAAAATATGTCGGCATATTTCCGATAACGTAGATAGAGGAGACCTAGGAGAGTTGTGACAGAGGTGAGTTGTTACAAGGACGATTTCTCCCAACCTATTATAGTTAGCGAGGTGGCATCAACGGCTTTTTTGTCCCTTTTGAGACGCGCAACTTGGCTCAATTGCCTGCTGGCGGCCCAAGCAAGCGGTTGCGTTAATATGTCGTCTGTGTAAAAAAAATACAAAAAGTAATTTATTCTTCAAAATTTTATTTAGATTTATATCAAGTCGTACTATATGTGCATTGTTGTCTTATTTTTTCTTATGTTATATAGTTAATCAAGTCTCAAAACAATGGATTGTTCCTTTGTGTGCGCATCGTGTTTAGGAAATATGAATTATTATTCGAAGCATGTCGTTATTTTATACACCTAGGCGAGTTGTGACAGGCTGTCACAACTTGCCTATCTTGCTCAATTTTTTCAGTGGGTCTTTTTCTACAATGTTTTTCCTTATAATTTTAGATGTTTTTGTGTTAGTCTGTACCTAATGCCTAACAAATATACACGAAAGACTAATGAACTGCTAGTGTCGAAACCTACGACCTGGCCTTTGAAGAATTTACCAAACCGACGTAAAGTCAAGTCTGCTGTCCTTACTAACACTCCAACGAAGGATGAAATAGCAGCTATAGAGACTAATAGAAATTATATGCGTGGGGAAAAAAGTAACCTAAAAAACCAAAGAAGACTTATAAGAAGAAGAGAACAAGTGATGACGAAGAAGCAGAAAATAATTGTTTTTGCTTGGTTTGCCTTGAAGCTTATGCAAATAGCAGATCGAATGGGCAGTGGATTATACTGGAGAAGACTTGCAATACGTTTTTCATAATTGCAAATTGATAAGAGAATCAGATTAGATTTTGGATGGATTATAATTATAATATGATTGATCTCAAAGCGATGCCATTTTAAGTTGATAAACCAATATAATTACTTGTTATGTTAATGTTGACCTTTTTTAGTTGGTACCTAAGAAAAATTAAAGTACTTTAAGCCAAAAAATGTTGTATTGGTATTTTTTACACCCAATAGGTTAAATACAATGCTGTCACAACTTACCTCGGTACCTGTCACAACTTACCTCGCTGGTAAGAGAGTTGTGACAAAAGGAGTGGTCTTTGATTTTGTTGGTTTTCTCAAAAACCACAAAATATTTTGATTAATTTTCGTGATTGTTTTGAAAACAGTAGTAATGACGCTAAATATATTCACATAGTTCATACCTGTGGAGTGTTTCTTGATCGAGATATGGCCCATAAAGTAAAATAGGTATTTTGCATTTTGTATTTGCATTTTAAATAGAAGTATCTATACATATAATAAAGCTGAAGAGGATGGAAAGTCTGTACATAAAAGATATTCGAAAATTTTTTATTGGGGATACTTAAAATTGATAACAGAACACGTTCCAATAGTTTTTAGAATTTTTGTCTGTTTATCTGTTTGTCTGTTTATCTGTTTATTTGGCTGAGCATCACGCGAAAACGGCTGGACGGATTTTGATGAAACTTTTACTATTATGTAGACAAAATTATGGACCAGGTTATAGGGTAAAAAAAACAACCCCTTAAAGGGGGGGGGGGGTTGGCAAAAACTTGAAATACGTTTGCACGTGAATTTCATAGGGGTGCGTGGTAGTATGATGTGCAAACTACACTGAAACCGAGATTTGAAAAAGTACCAACATAATTATAATATTAATCTATCTAATATCTTATCTAATCTAATAATAATATAAATTCTAAAAAAAAAAAACAACAGCGTCTATCTCTGTAAAGTGATAGATATATGCTGAGGCGCGACCTATTCATTGTTGTGTTGCATTGCACACTGAAATGTAATTGCTTACATACTCTGTTTTTTTCTCCCTATCTACTTTTGATATAATTATTATTACGTAAGTACCACAGACGAAAGAAAAACCACGCGCGCCAGCTGCGCCGCACTTGACAGCTCTGTGGTAAGTACCTATTGTATTTTAGTGTGTAAGGTGCCACAATTACTTGAATAGACTTATTTTCTTCTTTTAAGTTGGCGAAACGAAGTTCGCGGGCACCAGCTAGTTTCAAATAAATCGCATCTCTGATTATGTTTAAAATATGAGTTTTTTTTTACATCTAACTACTTTTTTGATCGGACGATTCAGCCACGTCAATTGTCATTTAACGCTTAAAGTTTCTCACACAGAGTGAGTTCTTAAATAGAAGCTATGTTAATAATTTCCTTAAACAACATTAAAATGAAATCTTAAATAGCGCGGTAAGGGTAACATTATCAAAAAATAGAATCAGTTATGGATAAATGATTTTAAAAACTGTCTTCGTGGTATGGAATCTTAATCCACATTTTAGGTAGGTATCTACGTTATCGGAAATATGCCGACATATTTTCGTTTCAGGTTCCCGAAGAATAGATTTTAATATAAAATACATCTTACTAACAAATGATTATATCAAGTATGGTATTACTAAAATTACCTTTGTAGGTATAATAAGTTTTCCTCAAGCTAAGTAGGTATACTTAATAAATTTACATACCTACTTAATTTATATTAAAGATAGGAAATGTTTGTTATTGCGTTGACCTCTCATACAATATTAGTTGTTGTCATTTCAATTTTAGCTATTAACGAGATTAATCGCAATATACATGGAGTTTTCTTTTTTATCGAAGCTTCAGTTTAAAAATCGTAAATAGTTTGGCTAACCGACAAGCCGACCTCAATTGTACCTAAGTAAAGTTTCAATTCGGCGGAATCTTTATCACGTAGGAATGTTACCTGATTAGGTACTGAGAGTGGTAGAGTCTAGCTGTAGGCTCTGTCTGCAGGGAATACTTGGCTGTCTCGACTGGTGGAATACCACCGTCGTCGCACAGAAAACCGACGCGAAGTAGGGACGATGTTCCTACTTCTTACTACCTACTTCACGTCGCAACATCGTCCCTACTTCCACAATCATTAACAAAAATTACTTATCAACCACGGTAACCAAAAGGTGAAATTGTAATAAAAGTTTAATTAACCTACTTGAATGGCTTGTTTTAAAAAGCTGATCTTAATTTCGTATAAGAAGGTAGGTTAGAAATTTTATAGTAAATAGTCTTATAAAAAAAAAAAAAAATTCAAAAACACTTAAAATTAAAATATTTTTTCATTCTTCTCTCATTCATTTGAAACTCCCTAAAGACTAGAACCAGCACTATTTCTGTTGCTACTTTTCTAGTGGAAAGCACTTTGCAGCTGGCAAACTTCGTCAAATCCTGATTCTTGATAGCAAGTCAGCCTCTCTTACTTTTCCTTAACTCTAAGTAACTCTATTTAACTTTGGTAGAAATAACGATGGCACAAGAAGAGCCTAAACCACTGAAGTCCACACCAACTGACACACAGGGCAATGTAGACGGAGAAGAGCTGAGCGACTTGAAAAATAAGTCAATTGTGTTGTTCAAGGAGAAATGCACGATGAATGGCGGCGTCGATGCTTTTTCTAAAGTCGTGGTCAGTATATTGTATTTTTAATCATCTTTAGGCAAAATAACAAATAACATTATTACAAATTAACCTTACTAATATTATAAACGTGAAAAGTATGTATGGATGTTTGTTGCTCTTCCACGTAAAAACGACTGGACGGATTTGGATGAAACTTTACAATAATATAGGTTATACATCAGAATAAGGGACTTTTTACCGCGGGAAAACTTCTCATTCTCACGGGAAACCGACTTCCACGCGAACGGAGTCGCGGGCGACCACTAGTTAATAAACAATATAGCGCAATTTTTATATGTATGACTTTGGGCAAAACCGTTTAATTTATGCACGCACGCTGAGCTTCGGGTTAGCTATTTATTAATATACCTATTGTTCCAGAAAGCCTTTTTAATTTTTAGTTTAAATTTTTTTTTTTACTTTTATAGTGTTGAGTTGAGGTACGAGAAAATAATTTATATGTTCATTGAATGTACACGTTATAATTTTCAAAAAGAGTGCTGGGAGTTTTTTTCCGCCGGCTTTCTCTCGGTCTACGGTTAGGTAAAGTCGAAGTTTGTAACATTGACGTTCATTAAGTATATGTTACATATCTATGATGAATAAAAGAATTTTGATTTGATTTTTTTTGAGCCAAAGAAGATTTCACCAAGTGCATCCAGGGTCTGGTGAACACCAGCCGGCTGCAGCATGAGATCGAGGTAGCTAGAGCCAGTGACGACCTCTACGATGTCTTCAAACGGTGATCAAACTTATCTATACTTCATTATTTTTATTACATAGTATAAATCTAAGTCGCTAATTCTGTCTGTTTGTATGTTTGGCCGCTAACTCCTCCTAAACAAGTTGAGGGATTTTAATGCGGTTTTCACCATCCTTTAGGTATTTTTTTCATTTAAATTTGTAAATAAAGAACAACCGGAAAAAGTTTTTGTAAATTAGCCAAAAATCTATGTTTCGTGAGCAAGTCGGCCAAAATTACACCATTGCGAAGCGTGGTCGGGTCGCTAGTTGATATTATGAAACTGAAGAGTTGATAGAGTTTGTATGCACGCAAAAATCTCAAGAACTACGGTTTTGGATTGAAAAGTTATTTTTGTTTTGAATAGTGGAATTATTGGGGAAGGTTATAGGCCATATAACATTAAATCTAAAGCTAAAGCTAAAGTTAAAGTTGTTTTTGATATTGTTTTACCTGTTATTAATATTAATCGAGATGGTTTATAAGTACTTATATGTAAAATACATAGAGTCTTATTCAACTTATTTCCGCATTGCGGTTTACCCTCAGTAAGTTGGTATTTTGCCATAAAAACCTTGTACCTACGAAGGGTACCTACAGTGTTTTTCTTGGATCTGGCTAACATTTTGAAAATGTGTTTTGCGATAGTTCGTATTATCAAATAAGTATGAAAGAGTTTTATTTTCTGTTACTTATATGTATTTATCCTTAAACTAAATTAAACGCAACTTCGTATGTTACGAGAAAAATCGTTTCGTTTCCTCAACGTTTGTGCATCAATAAAATCCCGAATGACGCATAATTCAATGTTATTTGCATTGCAGACCAATAAATTACGTATCTCGTATTCTTCACAAACTATTACTAAGAAATACTCTATTTATCACTAACTGCTTTCAATACTCTTAAATACCTACTTTAGGTGATTTTTATTAAACAAATATTGTTTGTTGTATAAAACAAGTAAAAATTATAATATTATGAGGCATGTTTCGCTAGCTTTAGATTAAAAGAAAGAAGTTAATTTTTTTTTGTATTTTTGTACCTTATAGGCGTATAGGTAACCACCCGCTATAAAACATATTACCTACTTATTTTTATCGTCTTGGTGTTTCTCACAATAAAGACTTGCGCTAAGTTGGAACACAATTTCTGTGCTATTTATGAATTTAATCATACCACTTTTAAATCTTTTTTTTATTTTGCCAGTTATTGCACAAAAACGCCGCAGTTCAAAGCCTGCGTCAGAACAATGGCTGAAGCGACGAAGCCTTGTCTGGCATCCGATGAGAAAAACAATGTTAACAGCATCCAGAACTTCACTGACCATGTGGCAGACTACATTTGAGAAAAAGAAGGGGTTTTGATCACAAGAAAGTGTTACGTTTACTAAATTTACTTAATATTTACGTTGATAAATTATAGATATTTGTATTACTTTTAATTAAATCATCAAAAAGTTATCGATATAATATCGATATTCGTTTTGTACCGATAACTGTGCAGACGTCAGTTCGACAGCGCGCGACCGGCCATTCGAATTTTAAAATATTTTTTCTGCACAGACGCGTTGTTGCAAATTTTGTTAAGAGCATTTTCAAAGAAATATAAAAGTTATTAGATATAAACTAAGTAGTTTTTATCTCAACCACTTCTAGGCTTTTATATAAGATATAGCAAAGATATAGTTTCGCCGAATTTTTGAAAAAAGTTAAAACGTCATTGTTTAGCTAGTTTTCCGAAATCATCCCATAGGCACCGATTGGTGATTTCAATTTCAATCACACCTACAAAGCAAGCTCAGGCAAATGTGTTCCTAATTGACTTAGAAATAAAAATGATTTTTGCAGTCATCGTCGGCGAAGGGGATCCAGAGTGCTTCCAGAGTAAATAAGTAGGAGGCCATCCAGAACTGTGTGAACAGCACCTTTGGAGCTGAATTCCAATTTGATGCAAACAACGTGACTGCTAACGCAATTCCAAAAATTGAATTCACGGTAAATTTATTTTTCATAACAAGTCCAAGCCCTAATTTCAACTAGGTATTTACACGGTTATAAAATTGAATCACCGTTCTGAAGGTAGGTAAACGTATATGACCAATTCAAATCAAAATTCTTTTATTCATCATAGATATGTAACATATACCTACTTGAGGAACGTCAATGTTACAAACTTCTTCTTTACCTAACCGTAGACCGAGAGAAAAAAGCCGGCGGGAAAAAACTCCCAGCACTCTTTTCGGAAACTATACAAGAATTTAAAACGTGTAGGTACATTCAGTGAACATATAGGTAAACTATTTTCTCGTACCTGCCCGCTCAACACTATAAGAGTTAAAAAATGATCATGCATTAACTTAAAAGTAAATATCAACGTTTTTTTCCCAAGTCGTCTAAAATTGCACTAGTTGTAAAATACGTGTCTCTATTAAAATCTTCATCAAAATACATATTTCTAGCAAAAGCAGTGCAGACAAATCAACGCCCTCCAGGACTGTGTGGTGGAATCGATAGAGAGTTGCAAAGCTTACATCACCGCTCACAATGTAGATCGACTGTTCCGATTATTCAAAGAAGGCACGCCGTGCATCAAATACGCTGTGAGTATGACAAATCATTTACATATTTCTTTAACGACCTCTGTGGTGCAGCGGTATATATACCAGACTGCTAAGCGGGATGGTTCCGGGTTCGATCCCCGGGTCGGGCCAATTTCGTAAAAATGGTTTTTCTATATTGGCTCGTGTCTGGGTGTAACTAGGTTCTCCCCTAGTCCATTGTGTGGTACCTTTAGTACAAGCTTTGCTTAGTTAAGGGCCACACAGTTGGTGTGCCAGTCTGGAGATTTATTATTTATTTTACCAAGGTATGGGAAAGTTCATTTATTATGTACCTATGAGAGGAAAGAGTCTTACCAAAATATCATGACATTTGGCGAATTATTTTCCCATGCCCTAATAAGAAAATACAGATAATTTTATATGTAAAATTTTTGTATAGGTAGTAAAATTACTTTATGATTCTTGAGAAAAAAAGTGATATGACTTAATTAAAAAAAAAATATGTTGTCCTAATTCCTTTGTCTCCTGAAAGTACAAGCTTTTAAAGTAATGAATATTAAAATGAAACTATATTATTTTACAGGAAAGGCCAGTAATAGACTCCGCCAGCAGTGTCTCGATGTCGTTTGCCGCTATCCTCATGGCTTCGGCCGCGGTTTTGCTTGCATAAACCTTGAAAAAAAACACATGCAACTGAACGAATGAGTGAATGGTAGATTAAAGGTCTACATTTTTGGACTGATTTTTCTAGTTATCCAATGTGTTTAGAAGAAATAAAAAGAGATGATAAAAATACCGATGGCAATTTTTTTTATAAAAAAAAAGTTTTTGTATTGTATATTGTACCTTTATTTTATATTGTAGGTAAGATTTCATGAAGTTTTTTGCCTAAATACTTATATACCTTAATGTGTAAAGTGAAACAATTTTGTCCAATTTTCCAAATGCCTAACTAGCAATAAGAATAGAAAATGTGTAGGTACTTAACTTTATAGGACCATACTTAAATTAATTTCTATGTAATGTTAAAGTTATAATTGCCTGTTTCGGAAAACTGTTTGGGCACCCCTGACCATATTTGAAATGTACCACACTAATAGTTAATATCCCATGATATAACTAGGTACTTACAAAGAGAATATTAACTACGTACCTACCATGCAACTGTTAAAATTTGTTTGATGAATAAAATATTTTGATTCTTTGCGAATTGTATTATTTACCTAATGCTTTTTCCGGGGAGCTTACACCCAGGGTAAGTTTGAATTGTTGATCTCTTGTAAGAAAATTGAACTGGTATGGTAGATGAGTAAGTTAAACGTGGAAGAATTCGTGGGCGGCCACTAGTACCTACCTACAGAATAAAACTGAAAAGGGTAGTTCAATAAAAACTTTTTATGTCTATCCGCTTTCGGGCAAAAAAAAAATTTGACAATGATAGCCTCAAAAAGATGGAACTCTGGCCGGTAGCATTTTGAACCTTTTGGAAGAAAAAAAAAATCAGAATTCAAAATGCCGCGAATGCCGCGTTCTTCTTTCAATTGTTTTGTTTTGTGAATTTTCTTTTCGTGCAAACTTTTTCTTGTCCTAACGAAATAAGTAATTGTGAGTGAATTAACCGGAATATTTTAATAAGTATTAAGTATTTTAAGTGAAATGTGTGTTGTGAGGTAGGTATTTGAAGTGACAACTTTATTTTATTATAAGTGAGAGTATACGGGGGAACTACGAACGAAATTAATCATTTCATGGAAAACGCATTAGATGGGGTAAGTTTTTCGTAAGAATAAAGTAAAATTAGTTCGTTGTTTTTTATATGTAAGTAACTTAATATAGCGTAGCAAAGTCGCTTAGATCCGAAGTAAGTTTGACTCCTTTTTCATGATTTTTCATATTGATAGTTGGTCGACGGGTAGTGTTCTACTTTTTAATACTTCGTTTCAAAGTCAAGACCAATCTTTTAAGAGTTTTTTTATAGGATTTTCTTTTTAAAGTATTCTTAGCGCCTTCGGCAGGAATCTATCTATCCTAGTGGAAAAGTTTTAATTTATGCTATCGTTTGAAAGCTTTTGGTGTTTTTCTTACACACTCCTTGAATATTTCTAAATAAACTCGTAGGAACCTATTCACAATTACGGTGAGGGAATACATCGTGTGGAAATAAAAAAAATACTTATTTGGTTTGTGGTAAGTACCTAGGTAATACTTTTTTTAATTTAGAACATGTGGGCATAAACTAATTAACCTACGTAGTTATTGTAGTAATATGCAAAGTCTCTTGGTTTATTTTATTATTCATATTTTGCTTTGTTAGGGAAATTATCTAAAAACTGGAAACTTTGATCTTCATTTTATGACAATGGAAGGTTAGGACGCTCGGTACCTACTTACTTTAAAATTAGACAGATTTTTGACAATTTAAATAGGGTTCCGGCAGCACATAAACATAGACAACATAAATCACATGAAGTTTCATTAAAATAGGTTGCATTTTTTATAAAAAAAATATATATTTTTGACCTTAATAAGTCCCTATTATGAATATATCCAATCATTAAAAACTTGCACTGCAATCAGCCATACATCCTTAGGTACTAATATTATGAATACTAAAAATGTGTTGTGTCTGTATGTTCTGCTTTCACTTAAAAAAGGGCCGAACCGATTTTAATGAAATTTGTAATAGAGATACAAAAAATGACAAATTCCACGCAGATAAAGTCGCAGGTAACAGCTAATAATTAAAAAAAATAAACCTATGTCCAGCAGTATATTGACAAGCCTCTTACATGTTCAACGACAAACAGACAAACAAAGAAACCGTGGTTAAGTTCCAACCACTGGACGGTCCCGAACATTCTCGAACCTTCGACCAGCCTGCACTATCAATTCACTGCTTGTATTGATCTAAATGGCTGCTCTGATCACTCTGAGACACTGTTCATAGTCGGCTGCTACGTTCCAACCACTACCACGGTTCTTTAAATACTAACTATAGAATATTAATTAAATATGCAACGGTAAAATTTAAATTGTGAGCTTTTATGTAATCCCTAAAACTAGTGAACCGATTTTAAAATAAAACAAACATATATATTTTTCAGATACCTTATTTTATTATTTTTGTTATGTAGTGGAGAATAAAAAATAAAAATATAATAAATAAGCGTTTAATGGTTCGATATATTTCATAATATCGTAATTTATTTACATTAAGTTACAATATGTGCTTTCTTAGTGGCTAATGTTTTTAGATGCCAAACATTTAAAAAAGACTTGGTTTCTAATTCACTTTTTAAGAATTAAATATTTTTCATTTATTTAGTTATCTATTCACTTTCAATTTGATCCTTTCTATATTTCCATACTTTTTCTACTAATTTCGAAGCGGTAACGTTTTATTTTACAAATATCTATTACTTGCAAAAGCTGTTGTTTTTTCCTGCCAAGTCGTCACAGTAAACAATTTGTTTCTTTTTTGCTAGAAATATTACATTAATTGGAACAAGCCTTTCAACTAAAACAGGATATTTTAAAAGACATTGTTAATCACACTTCATTTTCTTTTGAAACTGTCTTCAAAGGTGTGTAGTGTGATATCATTTTATTACATTTTATATTTCAACACAGAAAGCATTTGAGCTAGAGCTCAAACGATGTGTTCCCTATGAATCAAATCAGATAATATAATTGTTGTCAATACACGATAACCGAATTAATATTATGTACTTACTGACTGTCCATAGTAGTTTATTAATTTGTTTATTCCTACATTTTTAGAGCATAGTAGTAATAGACGTAGATAATTATCTGTAGAATTTAAGGTTAAGTATATTTAGTCATGCAAGATCAACTATGATTTAAGTACAAGCTCGAAAATTGTATTGAAAACCATTTGGATTAGCTAAAAAACGTTATAAGTTCAATATAATGTTAAGAAAAATAAGGTTAAGTTTCTGTTATTAAGCCAGCATTTTTACTACATATACAAATAAAACCTTTTAAAATCAGCAATGATAATAATAACAATCTCTAAATAATTCAGCCTATGCATATAAATAGCTTATATAAACCATTCACTCGTTCTTTCATTCAATATTAAGATATAATAATATCAGCTGTAATAATTAAATTTCTAAGCAGCGCAGACATCCAATGGACGTAATTCAAGCTTCACGTCATCGGATTTCAGTTCGGTGACCAAGTCTCGCAGCCTGAAATATAAATTATGTAGTCAATTACAGTAAAAATGGTAAAAATAAAATATAAATTGGCCTATGGGCAAAATTTAAATATTTTTTAAAGGTTAAATTCTCACTAGATTATACAACTAATTTTGTATTTATCAAATCATATATTTAACACGCATTTACGGTAAGGGAAAACACTTCGAGAGGCAACCCACATGGTTGAATTATATTTATCTTTCATGTGCATCTACCAACTCGCACTGAGCGTGGTGGATTAAGCCCTTTTAGCTTTCCAAGAAGGAGGCCTGTGCTTCACTAGTGGGACGTATTAAGCTGTTATCGGGACGATCCGCCGCCCATTATACAGCCAACATTTGTTTTTCATATAGATACAAAACAGTACAATACAACGATCTAAGTAAAAACCGTATTTAATAATAATAATAATAAATCTCCAGACTGACACACCAATTATGTGGCCCTAAAGTAAGTTGCAGTAAGCACTTGTGTTATAGGTACCACATAATGGACTAGGGGAGAACCTAGTTACACCCAGACAGGAGCCAATATCGAAAAACCATTTTTAAGAAATTGGCCCGATCGGGAATTGAACCGGGAACCTTCCGCTTAGCAGTCCGGTATATATACCGCTGCACCACAGAGGTCGTCAAAATCTATCGCAGGAATTTTTCTTCCTTTTAAAGAACAGCAGGCCTTATTCTTTTGTATTAGAGTTGATACTCACTTGGCTAGTTGTGTAGGAGTCACATAAATAGTATCCTGCTGTGTAGAGGGTTCAGAAGACGGGTACTGGATCACGCCGACATCCACTGAGTGTGTTGCCTGCAAACGAAAATATACTGTATTCAAATAAACATTTATTTTTATGGTGTTTTTATTTGTGTTTGTAAAATTGGTTTTACGGCAAAAAATCCGGTTAGTATAACTTTTTTTGTTTGAACCGCTACATTTTTCTATAAAAATATTTAATATATATGTTACGGCTAATACCCGAAGTGCGGCTACACCTAGTTTTAGCCGGTTAGAAGTGTTTTTTATATGGAAAACTGTAAAAAAAAAATTATACCTATGTACATTAAAACTGGCTTCAATCATGAGTCGACTCCTTTTTCTGGGTGGTATCAAAAAAGAAACCTAACTAACCTAACCTATTGATGTTCCAACCGGCTAAAACTAGGTGTAGCCGCACTTCGGGTATTAGCCGTAACATATAGAAATGTATAGAATTAAAAGATTTAGGGACCATTCCCAAACATATGATTTAAAATGTAACTATGATTAAAACTAATTTTAGCCGGGACAATATACCTGTATTATTTTCAAGTTAACATACTTTTTTATGGATAGGAAGTTAAGTGATAAACCTAGTAAAATATTTAACTTTGTGACATAATCAACAACCCATTGGTTTCTTTCAGTTTCTTTTTATTTGATTTAGGAAGAAAACAAGAAAGTTTATAGTATCTCCTACAAACTTTAGCAAAATGGCGTTGTCTGGTTTGCAGATTAAGGAACTGTATCTATATTTTTGTATAAAACTGACCGGTGTAGATATGAAGTCTGCGAAGTCGGCTTCAACGCAACGCCACGGCCGATGCAGCAGCATCTGCTCCTTGATCTCATTCTGAACTGCCAGCAGACGCTCCTGGGAATTACAACATTTATTATTTTTGTAGATATAAGAATTATAATTTACTAGTGGCCGCCAGCGACTCCGTTCGCGTGGAAGTCGGTTTCCCGTGGGAATGAGAAGTTTTCTTGCGGTAAAAAGTACCATATGTGTTATTCTGATGTATATTACTGTAAAGTTTCATCAAAATCCATCGATAGTTTTTACGTGAAAGAGTAACAAACATCCATACATCCATATTCACAAACTTTCACGTCTATAATATTAGTAGGATTAAAGGTTAAAATTATAATAATGAATATTAAAAATAGGTAATTCAGATTTAAATTGTTAAAAAAAGACATGTAGAAAAAATTCGTTACTGGCTCAAAAGAAATGTTAAGATAATGAAGGTACAGTATGGTTTTGTTTGGACATAAGGTACGTTAGATCAATATTTTAAAGCAACGGGGGCTACCGCGTAACTAGCGTCGATTTGAACTCGACGTCGAAAACTGTTTTCATAGGTTAAATTGTTAACACTGGCGGGTCTCTATTCGCCGGTCATTTATTCATTCGGTCTGTTATCGGCGGTAGCGACGCCCCTTAAATTTCGATTTATTAGTTGATTCGATTTATTTCGATTTTGACGTCGAGTTCAAATCGACGCTAGTTACGCGGTAGAAGGGCAGCTTGTGTTATGGTGTCAAATCAATATAACCCTTATGCCTACACCCCTAAGATTCATTTTTTAACAATCACCTCCAGCGTCCTTCTGGCTTCCTTCTGCTTCTCCTTGTGCCTCTCTAAAGCCCTGGCGTACTGCCCGGGCTCGGCCGGGAACTTTACGAGGCCCGAGCGAGCCACGAACATTGTCCATTCCTGGGGAAAGAAAAAAAAACATTAGTAATAACGACGACCTCTGTGGCGCAGCGGTAACTATACCGGACTGTAAAGCGGATGGTTCCGGGTTCGATCCCCGGTTCGGGCCAATTTCGTCACAATGGTTTTTCGACATTGGCTCGTGTCTGGGTGTAACTAGGTTCTCCCCTAGTCCATTGTGTGGTACCTGTAACACAAGCGCTTAATGCACTTACCATGGGGCCACATAATTGGTGTGTAAGTCTGGAGAATTATTTTTTATTAGTTACTGTTTCTTCATGTAATAAGGTTTTAAATAAGCTAAAATATAGGTTATTTTTAATTTAAATTTTAAGGTGGGTAAATATGTTTCCACAAATAAAGAGGTAAGAGTTTCATAAAACACGTTGAGAAGCAATAAATTAAAAAAAAAAAAAAAATATTATAAGATAAAAGTTAAAGTTACGTTGCAAAAGCAGCCGACGAAGTTATTGTAAATAAAATATGTTTTCTATTAACCAAGTTAACAAAAAAACCATTAATTGATTTCAAACACATCTTCGTTCATTTCGTCATCACCTAAACGTCCAAAGTTTAAAACCAGACAACCAGTACACAGTTTGTTTCTTGGTTGGTCTACTCAGTCGGTATCTCACTATGGTCGCGAGTTTCCTCTCAAGTTTGTCAGCGGCAAGTCTCCGGGAGACATACTGTGGGTATGTTAGTTAGTTTGTTGTTGGGCGGTGTATTCAGTCGGTATCTCACCGTGGTAAGCGTGGCTAGTTTCCTCTGCAGTTTGTCAGCGGCGAGTCTCCGGGAGACAGCAGACTGCGAGGTGGGATGCAGCAGCGGCCGCAGCCGGGACAGAGTGAGCTGCGAGGCTCTACGACCGCGGCTACAGTCTGTATGTTAGTTAGTTGGTTGTTGGGCGGTGTATTCAGTCGGTATCTCACCGTGGTAAGCGTGGCTAGTTTCCTCTGCAGTTTGTCAGCGGCGAGTCTCCGGGAGACAGCAGACTGCGAGGTGGGATGCAGCAGCGGCCGCAGCCGGGACAGAGTGAGCTGCGAGGCTCTACGACAGCGGCTACAGTCTGTATGTTAGTTAGTTTGTTGTTGGGCGGTGTATTCAGTCGGTATCTCACCGTGGTAAG
Source organism: Emmelina monodactyla (assembly GCA_916618145.1). Classification (NCBI taxonomy): domain Eukaryota; kingdom Metazoa; phylum Arthropoda; class Insecta; order Lepidoptera; family Pterophoridae; genus Emmelina; species Emmelina monodactyla. Next base: position 4,185,960 of record OU745296.1, read on the forward strand.
CGTGGCTAGTTTCCTCTGCAGTTTGTCAGCGGCGAGTCTCCGGGAGACAGCAGACTGCGAGGTGGGATGCAGCAGCGGCCGCAGCCGGGACAGAGTGAGCTGCGAGGCTCTACGACAGCGGCTACAGTCTGTATGTTAGTTAGTTTGTTGTTGGGCGGTGTATTCAGTCGGTATCTCACCGTGGTAAGCGTGGCTAGTTTCCTCTGCAGTTTGTCAGCGGCGAGTCTCCGGGAGACAGCAGACTGCGAGGTGGGATGCAGCAGCGGCCGCAGCCGGGACAGAGTGAGCTGCGAGGCTCTACGACAGCGGCTACAGTCTGTATGTTAGTTAGTTTGTTGTTGGGCGGTGTATTCAGTCGGTATCTCACCGTGGTAAGCGTGGCTAGTTTCCTCTGCAGTTTGTCAGCGGCGAGTCTCCGGGAGACAGCAGACTGCGAGGTGGGATGCAGCAGCGGCCGCAGCCGGGACAGAGTGAGCTGCGAGGCTCTACGACAGCGGCTACAGTCTGTATGTTAGTTAGTTTGTTGTTGGGCGGTGTATTCAGTCGGTATCTCACCGTGGTAAGCGTGGCTAGTTTCCTCTGCAGTTTGTCAGCGGCGAGTCTCCGGGAGACAGCAGACTGCGAGGTGGGATGCAGCAGCGGCCGCAGCCGGGACAGAGTGAGCTGCGAGGCTCTACGACAGCGGCTACAGTCTGTATGTTAGTTAGTTTGTTGTTGGGCGGTGTATTCAGTCGGTATCTCACCGTGGTAAGCGTGGCTAGTTTCCTCTGCAGTTTGTCAGCGGCGAGTCTCCGGGAGACAGCAGACTGCGAGGTGGGATGCAGCAGCGGCCGCAGCCGGGACAGAGTGAGCTGCGAGGCTCTACGACAGCGGCTACAGTCTGTATGTTAGTTAGTTTGTTGTTGGGCGGTGTATTCAGTCGGTATCTCACCGTGGTAAGCGTGGCTAGTTTCCTCTGCAGTTTGTCAGCGGCGAGTCTCCGGGAGACAGCAGACTGCGAGGTGGGATGCAGCAGCGGCCGCAGCCGGGACAGAGTGAGCTGCGAGGCTCTACGACAGCGGCTACAGTCTGTATGTTAGTTAGTTTGTTGTTGGGCGGTGTATTCAGTCGGTATCTCACCGTGGTAAGCGTGGCTAGTTTCCTCTGCAGTTTGTCAGCGGCGAGTCTCCGGGAGACAGCAGACTGCGAGGTGGGATGCAGCAGCGGCCGCAGCCGGGACAGAGTGAGCTGCGAGGCTCTACGACAGCGGCTACAGTCTGTATGTTAGTTAGTTTGTTGTTGGGCGGTGTATTCAGTCGGTATCTCACCGTGGTAAGCGTGGCTAGTTTCCTCTGCAGTTTGTCAGCGGCGAGTCTCCGGGAGACAGCAGACTGCGAGGTGGGATGCAGCAGCGGCCGCAGCCGGGACAGAGTGAGCTGCGAGGCTCTACGACAGCGGCTACAGTCTGTATGTTAGTTAGTTTGTTGTTGGGCGGTGTATTCAGTCGGTATCTCACCGTGGTAAGCGTGGCTAGTTTCCTCTGCAGTTTGTCAGCGGCGAGTCTCCGGGAGACAGCAGACTGCGAGGTGGGATGCAGCAGCGGCCGCAGCCGGGACAGAGTGAGCTGCGAGGCTCTACGACAGCGGCTACAGTCTGTATGTTAGTTAGTTTGTTGTTGGGCGGTGTATTCAGTCGGTATCTCACCGTGGTAAGCGTGGCTAGTTTCCTCTGCAGTTTGTCAGCGGCGAGTCTCCGGGAGACAGCAGACTGCGAGGTGGGATGCAGCAGCGGCCGCAGCCGGGACAGAGTGAGCTGCGAGGCTCTACGACAGCGGCTACAGTCTGTATGTTAGTTAGTTTGTTGTTGGGCGGTGTATTCAGTCGGTATCTCACCGTGGTAAGCGTGGCTAGTTTCCTCTGCAGTTTGTCAGCGGCGAGTCTCCGGGAGACAGCAGACTGCGAGGTGGGATGCAGCAGCGGCCGCAGCCGGGACAGAGTGAGCTGCGAGGCTCTACGACAGCGGCTACAGTCTGTATGTTAGTTAGTTTGTTGTTGGGCGGTGTATTCAGTCGGTATCTCACCGTGGTAAGCGTGGCTAGTTTCCTCTGCAGTTTGTCAGCGGCGAGTCTCCGGGAGACAGCAGACTGCGAGGTGGGATGCAGCAGCGGCCGCAGCCGGGACAGAGTGAGCTGCGAGGCTCTACGACAGCGGCTACAGTCTGTATGTTAGTTAGTTTGTTGTTGGGCGGTGTATTCAGTCGGTATCTCACCGTGGTAAGCGTGGCTAGTTTCCTCTGCAGTTTGTCAGCGGCGAGTCTCCGGGAGACAGCAGACTGCGAGGTGGGATGCAGCAGCGGCCGCAGCCGGGACAGAGTGAGCTGCGAGGCTCTACGACAGCGGCTACAGTCTGTATGTTAGTTAGTTTGTTGTTGGGCGGTGTATTCAGTCGGTATCTCACCGTGGTAAGCGTGGCTAGTTTCCTCTGCAGTTTGTCAGCGGCGAGTCTCCGGGAGACAGCAGACTGCGAGGTGGGATGCAGCAGCGGCCGCAGCCGGGACAGAGTGAGCTGCGAGGCTCTACGACAGCGGCTACAGTCTGTATGTTAGTTAGTTTGTTGTTGGGCGGTGTATTCAGTCGGTATCTCACCGTGGTAAGCGTGGCTAGTTTCCTCTGCAGTTTGTCAGCGGCGAGTCTCCGGGAGACAGCAGACTGCGAGGTGGGATGCAGCAGCGGCCGCAGCCGGGACAGAGTGAGCTGCGAGGCTCTACGACAGGCGGCGAGGCGACCGGCCTTTTCACGTTCTACGGCCCTGGAATCGTTATAACAACCTATTAAAATAGTTTCCAAGAGAGCATTATTTTTCAAAGCAAAAAAAGTTAGCCAATTAAAATGTTTTACTTATGTAGAAACATAGTTTAGTTATAACCAAGGGCGGATCCAGGGAGGGGGGGTAATGGGGTCATGACCCCCCCTCTGGGCTGGGTCCAGTGACTAAATAGACCACATAATAAGACCAATTGAAATTGTTAAACATAATATTTTGTGACTGACCACTACTATTTGACCCCCCCTTGGGGCCAAAACTGGATCCGCCCTTGGTAACTTGTTTAACCTTAATCCCAAATAACAAAAAATACTGTGATACAATCGGGGACAAAAGTTGCAATTGCATCAGCAACCTTTTGTAAGTATTTGAGGCACTATGGCAAAGTTTTACAGGAAACATTTTCTGAAGTCGGTAACACTTTTATACATTTTGGTTTTTTAAGTGGCCTTGTCTCTAAACAAAATTCCTTGTTACAGAACAATGTAAAAAAAAAACAAAATCTATTTGTATAAAAAAGAGACATTGCCTCAAAAAGAGACATTACTTTTGAAACAGTTTTTATATTAATTTTTTATTAAAAGAAAACAAAGCTTTAATGTCAAAATCCACGTAAGAGTCCCGTTGTATAGTCATCATTATTCGTTTAAATCTTACTTACCAAGTCAAAACCTTCAATTGATGTTGCAACGCCTCGTTGACTTCGCCCGGAGCTACACCTACCGACACTTTCGCTGGCGATTCTTCTGCAGAAATACATTGAATATTAGGAGTTAGTCTTAAGATATGGTGATTGTAAGTAAAGCATGATGCAAATGCTCGAGAAAATTAATAAAATTATTGAAAAAACATTTAAGTAGTCGTTTTTTCTATTTTGACACAACTTAAATTCAAAGTAATTTCAACCCACATTCGTTTAAATATAATTATTTAGTCTAAGGTCACGTTAGAATAACAAGGACTAAACATATTTTCATCTAGATTTAATATGTATATTAAAATTAAGATATTGATTTCGACTACGTAAATGTTAAAAGCATGTTTTGACTGCTTTTTTAAATGTTAAACACAAGAAACATGACAACAATCATGCATTATAACCAGTTAACTCCTAAAAATATTTGATATGAAGTAGTTAATCAAAATTAGACTTTATACCTTTACAATAAGGTGCAAGTTATCGCACGTTAGTTAATAACTACTAAAGGTCCAAACGCCGTCTCTTTCTGCTAAGTTTTTGCAAAATTATGCCTCTGGTTGCTTATAAAAATTAACTGGCTATAATAGTTAAAGAAATTAATTCATTCCTGAAAAGCACGAAGTAATTATTCATTTTTAGAAAATAAAATCCCCATAATGTTCTTGTTAAATGGGATGACAGGTTTGTTAAAAATAACGGTAACATATGTACAGCTATCCATTGAATTATCTATCAAAAAGTCGCGAAAAATAATATTGAGAATAAGATTAGAAAAAGTAAATACAAATCAATCTTGCAACTTAAATTATGGTAATTTAATGCAATTGCAACTAAACAAACGCACTTGCTAATTAGATCCATTTTTGAAAGCATTTGTATTTCGATCGATCAATAAAGTATGTTTACTTTTCTAACATATTAGTTTACTTGTAAAAGTTTTCATGAGATGAAGAATAAAAAAAACTGCTTAAGATAATTTCACTGAATGCAGCAAAATAAAAATAAAACACCTATTGCATTCCACATTGATAAATCACAAGACTTAACGAAATTCATTCTCGTGAAACATAGCGCTTGACTTATAAACGAAATAATAATAAAAAAAATTAAAACTTGTCAAAACGCTACGTTTCTGGACTTTTTACTAAAAGGCTTAGTATACAGATATTTCACTTAAATAATCAACTTATAAGATTTCGTTAAATTAGTCATTAATCAGTTTAAAAACTCCACGTAACACTAACATTTTTATCATCGATTTTCTTGACACTATTTTGACACAAAGCAACATGATTTTGACATCAAAATTTTTACAATGACAAAATCTAATATAAACTAAAAAACTGCAGTATTTAATGAAATATCCGTATAAATACCAATAACATCAAGACACCAAGTCTTACGTGGGATCTCTTTGACGACAGTTGCCACCACGGGCGCTACAACTGCACCACAAATTAGCAATTTAGTCTCAAATCATGTTACCAGTTAAAAATAAAGTTTAAACTATAGGTCAGGCTCATTACTTTGAAGTAGTAGTCCAAGTTTCATTTTGGAATAGGTAAGGTGACTTTGGTAAACCTTTTAAGTGGTTAATAAAGTTGGCTTTACAGTATCTCGCCGGCTTCTTAAGATATTTAAGATCAAAAATACTAAATTTTCAATGATTTTTGTAATATTTAGGGTTTAAATTTTTTTAACAGCATGGGTACGAGATTCTTTGAGATTTTTCTATGAGACAACTTTTAAACCGAACACAAAAAGGTTTATTCATAAAAGTGTTGCACCTTGATCGTAGCATTCGGAGATGACTTTATATTCTACCTTAAATGGCAGGGGATTATCATGTCATTTTATATGTATTATATTATTGATTAAAAGAGGTTTGTATTATGGTCACATTAAACGTCAACAAAATATTAAAGTTAGAATATTATTTGTGATTTTCTTAGAGTTAAAGTAAGAAAGTAGATAGTGCCTTAACTACTAAATGAAATGAAAGATCAAGTTACAGTCGATAGCTACCGCTTTAAAATACAAATACAGGGTGAATTCTTGAGTTCCAATACTTTAAAGGTGTGTTTAGAACTTTAGACTTTAATCTCATTCGTAAGAAAAATAACTTTTTATAACTTTTTTATACAGGGTGAATATTTGACTGTAAATTTTAGAACTTTACACACCTTTAAAGCTTTTGTCTGCCTTAAGTACAGGCACACCCTGTAAAAGCTCGTTGCAAACGATGATTTTCTCTAAATTTCTTATCGCGTCAGTGCCATATAGCCCACATTGTTAGATACATCATGTTATTATTGAAAATAACCATGCAAATGTTATTAACGATGTTAGACACAAATCGTCTGATAAAATTCTTACTGAAATAGTCGCTCATCGAAGTTGGTGGGGGCGCCACTGAGCCTACACAAACATACTTCAGTAGAATCGGGTAGAAAAAACACCCTACGGTCGGTTTTTGAAATGAGGTAGGTTTTTGGTAAAGGTGTTTTTCACAACCGAATTTTCGGTGAATATTATTAATACAACGCTATGTTAAATTTAAGCTAAAGTTACATATTTTTCGTAAGTCAATAAATCACACACAAACTATGGAAAGTTAATTGGAAAAAATGTGAAATTGACGAAAAAATATCTCACTCATAATAACCTAGTAAACTAATAATAACTACGTGAATTAACCCAAACATAAACGAAACTAAACCACACAATTTACTATCCCACTACTGTTGTGCCCTTCTGACATAAACAAAACATGTATGCTTATCTAACCCTTATTATACTTTTATTTTTTGTAAGTACAAGTATTATTAATAATAAAACTAGTGCCTTTCGACTCCATCATCAATATTATCAATCGTTTCATTTAATATATAACCTAACTAACTAAGACTAGAAAAATCTATTAAAAATTATGACACCAGTTCACCCATAATCTTTGCCTCAATGTAATAAATAAATAGTCATACCATGGTGCGTGCCTCTCTTAGCATACAGCTTCAACTTGTCCCTGAGAGCGCCTCGCTCCGACTCTAGAGACTCTATGTCTTGCTGCAGGTGGTCCATGGTTTCTTCGAACTCCTTGTCTTTGCTGCAAATTTCATGGAAAACGGTTTAGTTTACGCCAAAAAATTCGAAAATACTTCCTACTAATAGAGTGTTTGTTACTCTTTGACGTAAAAACTACTGAACGGATTTTGATGAAACTTTACAGTAATAAAGGTTATACAGGGTGTTTGGAGGGTGAGTAGCCAAATGAAAATGGTGGATAGGTGAGGCTATTAGCTATTTACTTCCACTTATTAAATTGCATTTTGGTTCAAGTTTTAGAATTTATTCGTTTTTTTAGTTTTTCCTAAGAAAATCCCCGATTTTGTCATTAAAAGTCCAATATTTTTTTTATTTATAAATCGGAACCAAACGAAAATAATTTTAATTTAAGGCCCAATACTGTTTTATTCAGATGCAATCATAAATTAATACAAATCATCTCATATAAAGTTACCGTGCGTTCATAAACTTCGTGGAACCAGTGGGAAAAAAATGTTTAGTCAAATTTGGTATGAAAAAAAAATAAAGAAATTTAAGAGTTTGAAAATTTCATTTGCTTTTAAAAACTTCTAAATTTAATACACTTTATAATGATATGCAACATGTAACATAAATAATTAGAAATCTCAACAGAAATAGTAAGTTAGTCCTCGAAGACGCCTGGTAAGGAAGGTTCAAACCCGTTAAACTACGTATGTAGTTAAAAACTTCTGTCACATTCTAACAAAGCTATGCATATTGTGTTCTCTATTTTGTTACTAGGCAACACTTCTCTTGTTTGCTAGCCTCATGTATAAAAAAATGTTTTTATTTTCCGACTGAAGATTGTTGTTGGCCCATATAAAAACTTTATAACTTCACCAAACTATGCGACTATTAAGGCCACCTTGTTGGATGCGGACCTCAGTTCAGAGCGTCGCGATCATTTCCACTACACTGTTTCCCTTAGGGGCCTCTCTCTGAGAAGACCCAGCAAGAAACTCAACGGGGGTCGGATCTGATAGTCTAGGAAACCGGATGTTGAATGCCGCAATATAGGGAAGACTTAAGGCTGTTACCACTATCGTGTCCACGGAGTCGGTAGCGGGCGCGGGCTGGAGGAAGCAGATTGTTTCTTACGGTCATCTTTTGACGTTCGACGTTCGTTGGACGATTGTTTTTTGGCTTTTTGTTGGTTTTTTTTCGCTTCTTGCGAGGGTCGCAAATAGCAGAAGGATGGTTGGGGTTAGTGAGGGGCGGACTAAAAGAAACTCCTAGATCCAGTTTCCGTGAATCGGTTCTACATGAATCGCAGCTTGTGAAATGATATTTGCTTGCATGCGAAAAGACCACGCTACCGTTGGTCATGACTTTTTTCAAGCAGCATCTTACTCCGACTGACTAGACAAACAAAAGTAAGATCGATAATAGCTTATTTTCAAGTGTCATCTTACACCAGTAAATAAAAAAAAAACAAAAAAAACTTGTGAAATGAGATTTTTTTGCATGCGCAAAGACCACGCTACCGTTGGTCATGACTTTTTTCAAGCAGCATCTTACTCCGACTGTAGAAAAGTGTAGGTCACCGAGAATCCGCGCTGAACGGAGTTAAACATGTGAGATAGTAGAATCCTCTTCTATTCGAGGCAGGAAAAGTAAAGAGGAGGTCGAATGAGATAACAGAATAGGCATAGCTTTGTTAGAATGAGGCAGAAGTTTTGAACTACATATGTAATTGAACGGGTTTGTATCTTCGTTACCAGGCGTCTTTAAGGACTAACTTACTATTTTTGATGAGATTTCTAATTATATAAGTTACATGTAGTATATCATTATAAAGTGTATTAACTGTAGAAGTTTTTAAAAGCAAATAAAATTTTCAAGCTCCTAATTTTTTTATTTTTTTGCATAGGAAAGTTGACTGAACATTTTTTTCCCACTGGTTCCGCAAAGTTTATGAACCCACTGTAACTTTATTTGAGATGATTTGTATTAATTTATGATTGTATCTGAATAAAACAGTATTAGGCTTTAAATAAAAATTATTTTCGTTTAATTCCGATTTATAAATAAAAAAATATTGGACTTTTAATGACAAAATCGGGGATTTTCTTAGGAAAAACTTAAAAAACTAATAAATTCTAAAACTTGAACCAAAATGCAATTTAATAAGTGGAAGTAAATAGCTAATAGCCTCACCTATCCACCATTTTCATTTGGCTACTCACCCACCAAACACCCTGTATATCCGAATAACATATAGGGTACATTTTACCGCGGAAAAACCTCGCATTCCCACGGGAAACCTACTTCTGCGTGAACGGAGTCGCGGGCGGCCACTAGTATGGTAATAATTTAAAAAATCTTTAAATACGTCATTTAATGTAAAAGATATTTCAAAAGGACTTATTGCATAATATTATTTGTTTTTTCTTGGTTTTTTGGTTTTTTGACAAAACTTTATTTTTTATATAATAAATATCTAAACATCAAAATAGGTTACTACGATACCTTCTATAAGCACACGGCAATATGAACTAAACAAATAAGGAGAAAACGATTCATTTAGATGAGCCCGAGAAGAGTGTGGTATGTACAATCCGACAATTATCTGAAAATTAACCTATTAAGGGCCCTTGGTAACTGTTACTTACAAAATATATGATATTTCGCACTGATATTTCAAATATATAATAAAGGACGTAAATGTGATGGGAGGACTGTTAAAAAAACACGATTGGAATAATTTTGCTCGATAGAAAAAAATCCTGAAGTCACCTCTAAAATTTCATATACATGCACATTAAGACGGTGTTTTACAATAATAAGTCTTGTAAAATCGCAAACTGATAGATTTTTACCTTTTCTATTTCGTGACTGTTTTAGATTTCTGAGAAATTGAACATTTTATTAACATTTTGATCATAAATGTGTTTGGCGCTTACGCCATTTAATTTCGAGGCCGTTGATTCTATAAGAACCGCGTTCCCCGACCCCACCCGCCTAGAATCGTAGCGAAATCTGAATTTTCGCTGACCGCCTAAACAAATAAATATTAGTTTTCGTTCTCCGTCAATAAAACCTCACCGTTTCAGCTGTATGAGCGCGTCCTCCAGTTTCCGCTGTAACTGCTCGGCTTTCAGCTCGGCGTCGCGCGCGGCTGAAGTCAGCTTTCGTTCGCCGAGTTCACGGCGGATCTGCATCTCCGATAGCTCCTCTTTTGTGGCCTTGGGGGGAGTTTTTAGAAGAGTTTTATGTGGGTGTTGGAAGAAAATACAGAATATTAGGGGCCGCCCGCGACTCCGTTCGCGTGGAAGTCGGTTTCCCGTGGGAATGAAGTTTTACGGTGGTAAAAAGTACGCTATGTCCTTTTCCGAGTTCAGTTCTTACTTCATACCAAATTTCATCGAAATCGGTTCGGTGGTTTAGGCGTGAAAGCGTGACAGACAGACAGAGTTACTTTCGCATTTATAATATTTGTAGGGATTAAAATAGGTCGGCCAAAGCTTGTTGTATAGATTTTCATAATTAGAACGGATATCATTCATGACTTGATATTGTTTAAACCCGCGAAGGAAAAAACAAATAGGTAATTTTAACGCAAATCATTAAAAGAATCTTTAATGCAAGTAACACTGCTGTTTTGTAATTATAAAAATGTAAATTTCAATAACTATGCTTAGTAATTGGTTGACGATTCTGTTAATTATAAGATTCACACAAATGTACACACCATTGATTACAAGAAAAATAACCATTATAAGAAAACCCACATCCTACTAATATTATAAACGTGAAAGTTAATATTATAAACGTGAAAGTTTGTGAATATGGATGTATGTATGGATGATTGTTACTCTTTCACGTAAAAACTACTGGATGGATTTGGATGAAACTTTACAGTAATATAGGTCAGAATAACATATAGGGTACTTTTTATCGCGGGAAAACTTCTAATTCCCACGGGAACCGAACGGAGTCGCGGGCGGCCAATAGTAGTTTTATAATTCCCTCTTATACGAATCGACCACCTCATACTAAGCTAAAGTTATGGAATGCGACTAAATCCATTACTGTAAACGTACTTATAATTGAAATAATAGTCCAAAGTCAATATAATTTTACTACAACTTACCTTGATAGCCTTCCTCAGTTCTTTGATGTCAGCTTCCTTGTTTTCTAACTTGATGGTCAAAGTCTTGGTCTCTTCGAGTTGTTTCTTGACTAATTGCGCGCGAACCACCACTGGCGGTACCGGCTAAATATGGCAAGTAAACATTTTAATAATAAAAAAAAAAAAATTATATTTTAAAAGATGATTTTGGCTTTGAAAGGAAAAAAACAGTTATGGATTTTGACTCAAGGTGTAAAAGGTTCTGTTTTTATTTTTATAGTTGACGACGTAGTCTTCACATGAGGATTAACAGAGTTGCATATAATTATCCTTGTTGAAAAACTACTTAATTACATTCTATGAAAACTAAAAAATCAATTTTTATCCTATATTATCTTACTTTTTTATCTGAAAATTAAATAGGCTAATGAATTTAGAAGTTATAGATACTGGAAAAAGGAACGCGGGTCTCCGAGCATTGCGCGACTGGGAATCGAACCCAGGACCTTTAGATTGCCGGTCTAATGCTCTTACCACTGAGCTACGGTAACCCAACGAAATTTCTCCCAGTATCTATTTGCTTACGTCATATAGCTGTCGTTATTCCATCAAATGAGAGGCTTATGAACCCAATTTATGGCAGGTGTATGAAGTTATTAACGAAATATTACCTTCTCAGTAGGCACATTGGTGATGGACATCATATCATATTCCTTGTCTTGTACAAACTGAGCCAGTTTGGTGATATCCGTGCTTGCTGTCGACATCGAGTGTTTGATGGTTTTCACTGGGCCGTGGTCGTCCTGGATGAAAAATAATAGACTTTAAAAGATTGTTTTTTTTTATTTAATTTATTGTAGGAAAGATTGAGTTGTTTACTGCGTTGAGTCAGTATTTTATAACTATTTTTACTATAAAACTGATTCAATAATATAGAAATATATATATGTCGTGGAATACCACAAGCAGGAATATTTATCAAGGCGGTCAACAATGGCTTCTACATCGACAATTTAGTCCAGTTTCATCACATTGTAAGTATTTTATTAAGTAAGTATATTATTTCCTTATTTAACCTCGCGTATGTTCTAGTTCACATCTGTCTTTTAATCAACACCTATATATTGTCTATAATAAAAATAAAATCACTTTTTTAGATTAATTTCACCTTGCTATACATATAGATCCCTATTTAATTTTATAAATAATGTCTGTAAACAGTATCCACCGTATATGATGGCTAGTTTGCTGTGGCTAAAATTGAACAAAAAAAACTAATTTTTGCTCTGTTTCTGTGCTCCTTCCTATAGATAAATACCTGTAAATTTTCATTTATAGTGATCTATATCCCTGTAAATAATACCCCTCTATCCCCACTGACCTGTCTGTACACGGTGTCCACCGCCTTCCCGTATATCTTCGCCAGCGTCTCCACTGGCAGCTCCCCCCGCCCCCCGCACACACCCCTCTATCACTGCCCTGTCTGTACACAGTGTCCCCCGCCCCCCGCTACACACCCCTCTATCACCGACCTGTCTGTACACAGTGTCCACCGCCTTCCCGTATATCTTCGCCAGCGTGTCCACGGGTAGCGGCGCGGGCTCCCCCCGCTCCCCCGCGGTGGCGGCGCACGCGCACGCCCCCCGCGCGGACAGCCACACGGCGCGCGCGCAGAGAGAGAGGGAGGAGGCGGTGGTGCCGCGGACTCGCTCTAGTAGCTGGAGAGGGGAATAACCCTTAGAATTCGAATGGAAGTAAAAACAAACTCGTGATGATAAATATCGAGAAAAACGATTACATTTAATTAGGTAAATAAGAATGTTGAATTGAAAATTTGTCGGTAGAAAACCTGAAAAATGATTTTAACCTTTATAAACAATAACAAAAAAAATCTAAATAAAATAATAAAGCCCTTAAAGGTAATAGGAAACGAGAAAAAATCTTTTGTGAATTTAAAATAAGAGGGAGAGAGAGTGCGTATAAAACAGAGAGGGAACTATTCGCGTATTACACGTATGTACGTAATGGTTATAATGTGATTGGTTTATAATCTAGTTGTCAGACAGCCACACGGCGCGCGCGCAGAGCGAGAGGGAGGAGGCGGTGGTGCCGCGGACTCGCTCTAACAACTGTAGAGGGGAATTATCAAATTCTGGTTGAGAAATAAAAAAATTGTCTCTTTAATAAAACTTCTTAGATTTACGCGATTATTATTACTTGAAATTAAACTCATTTTAACGGGTTTTACGCGTTTATTTTATTATTTTTGATTTTCCGACGTTTCGGCATTTTTGCAAAAGCCGTGGTCACGGGTAGACTGACCCGTTTTTGGCCAATGAGTTTAATTTCAAGTAATTGGCTCTTTACTTGAAATTTATTAAAAAAACATATTTTTAGAACACGGCACCTGAACAAGAAATATCGTGTACTTATGTTTTGTAAATTTAAATTTCTTTAATGCAAGAGCGAGAGAGAGGACTAGTCTCTGAAACGTGCGTATGAAAGAGAGAGAGAACTATTCAGCTATTACACGTATGTAATAGCTAAATAGCTAAACACGGACGCGCTCTAACAACTGTATATAAAAAAATAACACAGGTGAAAAAAAAGTAACTAAAAGAAGGTAGAAGAGAAGATTTTAACTAAACAACAATAGTGAAAATCTCAATATTACTGCCAAAAGTCAGTAAAAAACGAGAAATATCACGCAAGGTTTGTGAGTTCAAAGTTCTTTAAAATATTTGAACTCACAAAACAGAGAGAGAGATAGAGAGAGGGCTATTCGATAAAACGAGTCTATGATGAAAGAGAAAGAGAGAACTATTCCCATGTTAAACGTGTGTAATAGTTATAATGTGATTGGTATGTATGCTAGTTATTAGACAGCCACACGGCGCGCGCGCAGAGAGAGAGGGACGAGGCGGTGGTGCCGCGGACTCGCTCTAACAACTATAGCGGCGAATAATAAAAATCTGGTTGAGCAATGAAAATATAAAATACTAGTGGCCGCCCGCGACTCGCGTGGAAGCCGGCTTCCCGTGGGAGTGATAAGTTTTCCCGCGGTAAAAAGTACTCTATATGTTATTCTGATGTATAACCTATATTACTATAACGTTTAATAAAAATTCGTCCAGTAGTTTTTACGTGAAAGAGTAACAAACATCCATTCATCCATACATACTCACCAACTTCCACGTTTATAATATTAGTAGGATTGTTTTCGTATCTGTAGGGCTATTCGCTAAACTCACTTCGAAGCTCACAGAGCGGAATCCGCGGTGAGGTTCATGTTACGTATTCTCGTAACTCGATAGCAAGACTCTCGACAGCTTATCGCTTTAAATGAAGTGAGTTTGGCTAGGTGTGATTATGATGTCACGTGTATGGGAATGTTAAGTAAATTGTATTCTGCAAAAAATCTCGACAGTGTCTCGAGTTCGATACTTCAAACTCATACTCACTCGTAAAATAATAAGTTAGACAGAAGTGATCGAATTTCGTAAGTAATATTATCGATACATTATCGGTAGGTAAGCTCATTTCACATCACCTGAGTGTTGTTGAGTTAACAGAATACCGATTCAAGGTGAGGTGAGTTTTCAGGTGAAGTGAGCGATCTCACTTTTACGAATTCATCAGAATAACACATAGGGTACTTTTTACCGCGGGAAAAAATCTAATTCCCACGGGAGACCGACTTTCACGCGAACGGAGTCGCGGGCAGCCACTAGTGTGTAATAAAGTCAACTTTTAAAAACAAAAATACCAAAAAATATTTTAATTATGTTTATTTTTACAATACCGTCACATAAAAACGCTATTTAGGCAACTATTTTTTTCACTAATTAAATATTATATTAAAGTAATAATGAATGAATGAATGAATGAATGAATTGTCTTTATTTAGCTAAAAGGTACAAGTTTACGGAAGTAGCAAGAAATATTTAAACAGTTGGGTTTGGCTTAAACTCGTGTCCCTTAAACCAAAAGGGCTCATTAGCTCAGCTAAATGCTTGAAGCCATGCATAAATATGTTATGGCATTGAAGCCATGCCATAACATATTTATCTAGAAATCGAACTTTTTTTCCAACTCACCATAGGATCAAAAGGCAGCGCGTGACAATCGGGGGGCAGCCGCCGTCGCACGGATTTCAACTGCTGCTGTGTTTGGGAACTCCACGTGGTGATCGCTTCGTTTAATAAGCCTAGTTCTTGTTGTCTGTCTGATGGCTGCAAACAAAAATAATAACGTTAATATTTTATAATAAATAATTACTAATAGTATAAAAACACAAAAAGTGATTGCGAAAAAAAGGGAATGTTATGACTTTGTTTGTGTGAATGAAATGTTGGCATAAATGAAATGTTTTATTAAGTTGTGATATCGTACGAAAAGTTACAATTTTGTACTAAGTAGAAAGAGAAGGTAGAAAATTTTAACATTAAAGTAAATGAATGATTCAACCATTTTGCTACTAATATAATAAACGTGAATGTTTGTGAGTATGGATGTATGTATGGATGTTTGTTACTCTTTCAAGTAAAAACTACTGGATGGATTTTGATAAATTTTACAGTAATATAGTTTATACATCAGAATAACATATAGGGTACTTTTTACCGCGGGAAATCTTCTGATTTCCACGGGTAAGCGACTTCCACGCGAACGGAGTCGCGGGCGGCCACTAGTATTTTATAAAGTTGTAATATCGTAGGAAAAGTTACAATATTGTACTAAGTAGAAAGAGAAGGTAGAAAAATTTAACATTAAAGTAAATGAATGATTCAACCATTTTGCTATGTAAGTATTTAATATACCTACATTATTATTTTAAAATTTAAATTTTTAAAACTAAAATATCGAATTCATTTGTATTTTTAAATGAGCTATGGAAAAACAAAATCTATGTGCTTACGTCATATAGGGGATGAAAGTTTGTATGGAAGTTCCTTATTGTCAAACATGAAAGCATGTAGGTAAGATTGTTTTGACATTGTTTCGAATAAACAAAAAGATACAACCGAATGCCACGCAGGCAAAGCCGCGGGCGGGTCGCTAGTATTCCTATAAAAGTAAAACCAACCCACCTGCAATATAAGATTGAGCGCGGTAGCGTCAGCATGCATCGCTCGGCACAGTGCTTCGAGCGCGCTACAAGTGTACGCCACGGCTTCTCTCGTCACCGATGAGGACTCTACACCGCCCAGGCCGAGGGCCATAGACATGGCCGTGAAGTAGGTCCAGCAGCGTTCTATGCCTGGGAGAATATAAATATAGGTAGTATGTAGGACGAAAAACTTTATGTTACTATGATTAAGAATTAAAATATAAATTGTAGGTAAGTTTTAACAACGTTTTAAGACTAAAAGAATTCATACAAAATAATTTAAACAAAATTTTAGGTTGTAATATTTTCACATGTAGGCTTTCTATGCCTATTGGAAAAAATATTGGAGAGAAATTTTTGGTCAGATGTAAGTATATAAGTAAAGTCGTTTGATGTCTTTTTGTTTGTTGGTAATATTTTCACATGCACAGGAGTTGAGTTCGAAAGGTTTAGATTTTTTACTGTTATTTGTGAATAAATAAAGTACAAGCAACGTTCGTTATAAATGGAAGAAAAAAGAAAACAGCTTCAAATGTAGTTAAAGCTAACCTAACTTTGCTCAGAAATTCCAAATATTTCTTTTTTACTTTTATCTATAGTTCATAAATTAACTAAGATTTTAATGCTTTCAATTTTCCCTCTTCAAATTTTCCAATTTTACATAAACTACCAATAACTACTACCAACACATAACATCTTCTTCTCCACCAACCTTGAATATTGCAGTTCTCGTCCAGTTCATTGGTTTTCAGCAGCTGCAGCGCTGCATCCAAAGCCCTTTCCTGCTGCATCGCATCGGGCAAAGCTGTGGCAGCTTTTAGAAGAAATTCACCGGAGCAACGCTCCAGGGATGAGCTCCACATTGATACTATACACTGGGGGGTAGTAAATATTGATTAATATTAATGGTAATAATTATCATTATTATTATTTATTGGTATATTCTTTAACAGAATCTCCTTTTGTAGGGTTGGTTTCGCACTACTGCGGGCTTTTGGCTAAACGGTAGTGCAGACCAAATATTTAGTCGAGTGATAGAAATTTCCGGAAAATTCGGCAGGTGTTCATAATTGCTGCTTTTTGTAAAAGTACATAGTATAAATCAAAGTCGCTATTTGTGTCTGTTTGGCCGCTAACTCCTCCTAAACCACACAACGGATTTTAATGCGGTTTTCGCCATCGTTTAGGTGTTTTTTTCATTTAAATAATAAAAATGTATTAAAAGTTGTTTTAGAGATCGAAAAATAGACGTAATTAGAATGAAAATGGCTGGTATGCAAATGTAAGACTTGTAGGGGTAAATAAATACAACCTAAAATGCAATCACACGAGAAGCAGCCTGTAGATAGAACGACAAAAACATCAAAATCGGTTCACACAGTGAAAAGTTATAAGTTGTACAACCATAAGAAAGTCGAATTGAAAACGTCCTTATTTATCGATGTCGGTAAAAAAATTTACGTTTTCTGGTTTGAAAATTTGAAGTAAATGAACATTTAAACACGGTATTAATAATTACGAGCAATTGACAATACGAAAATAATTTTGATATACCGCTTACTTAGTTTCAAAATGCGTTCCTGAATAATAAATTCTTGCAATATTCCAATAAAAAAATAAAATAGTTAAACACCCACCTGCACCATATAAAGTTGGTACTCGAGCTGGCATCTGAAGCCGTATTGCAAAACCAAATCTAGCCTATTTGTTAACAATGTGCAAGTAAAACAAATATAAAATAGTTTCACTCACCTGCACCATATATAGTTGGTATTCGAGTTGGCACCTGAAGCTGTATTGCAAAACCAAATCTAGCCTATTTGTTTGCAATTTGCAAGTAAAACAAATATAAAATAGTTTTTAACTTACCTGCACCATATAAAGTTGGTATTCGAGTTGGCATCTGAAGCTGTATTGCACGGCCGTGTGCGACTTGGTGACGCCCTCGCGGTCCCACACGTTCACTGCCGGGAACCTAAATACAACATGTTTATTATTAACAAAGAAGAAGAAAATAATCTAAATCGAAATACATAATAAAACTCTTTATTGCAATAAAAAGGGAAATAAAATACAAAGGATCAGTATAACAAGTATGACAAAAGGTGACTATATCGCTTCAAGCTATTTCTTCCTAGCAAACCAGTTTTGGAAGAAGACAATAGAATTGTTTGCGGTACAGAAATGCAATAAATATACTACTTTAATTTAAGAAGAATGCAATAAATTTACTACTTTAAAGAAATACACCTACTAATAAACATATACTTAGTTCTTTTGTAAAGTGCAATTAAGTTAAGGCAAAATAAAGATTAGTTTTTTTTAATTTATTAGTTTTTTTTCCCACCCTTCTGATTGGCTAGAAGAAAATAAAAAAACTCAATCTCCTTAAAATTAGTTTCAATTCATGTTTTATTCGTTTTCATGTGTTTTTGCTATCTCAACCAAAGTTATGTGAAATTACTAAACAAATATAAGGTGTATTTTAAATTAAATTTAATTAAGAAGTAGGAATAAACGTTTATTTATTTTTATTTTGTTAGACTGTAAATTTTTCTTTACGCAATAAGTGATTAAGGACAACACCCTTGTCAATACGCCATTTTCTTGTGGATTTAAAGACTAAAATCGATTACTTACTTCTCTCGTATCTGTCCTAATACAATTTCAGCTTTAGTATGAAGTCTCTGCAGCAGTAGGATCATCATGATGGCGTCATGATCACCTGAAAACAAATTTACATTAATTCATATCCTTAATCACTACATAGTATAAAACAAAGTCGCTTTTTCTGTCCCTATGTCCTTTGTATGCTTAAATCTTTAAAACTACGCAGCGGATTTTGAAGCGGTTTTTTTTAATAGATAGAGTGATTCAAGAGGAAGGTTTACATGTATAATAACATAGTACAGGGAAAGCAGTTTTACTCCAAATTTAAGGCGTGCGAAGCCGCGCGGGTAAAAGCTAGTAATATTATAAATACGAAAATGTGTATGTCTAAATTTATGTTTCACTTTCATTTCAAAACGGTTGCGCCGCTTTTGTTGAACTTTTGAACAGAGATAGCTTGTTACCTCTGAGAGATCATAGCAAGGAAATAAGAAATAACCATCAATTTGAAGTCTGTAGCAGACGAAAATCTTATTGATTCTTTAGAACTTTTAAACAGCAAATTATAAAAAAAGTAAATCGTTTTTTAGTATGTACTTTTAAACTGCTTTAATATCATACCAATCCTACACAAATTTATCTCTTCTAGTTTAAAATGAGTTCTTATCTCTAATCTTTAGAGAAAAAAAAACTTAATCATCTACCCGAAACCTTAAAAAAACTTCAACCCACTCACCGCTAACACTCATAAAGTAGTCCGGCAGACAGGCAGCCAGCATATCAGCCCTGGCCCGGGCCTGCTCCAGCTCCAGAGACCTCAGCTGCAGGTCTATAGACCTGGTGGAAGCCCGGGACAGCTGGACTAGGGAACCCAGCCTTAAAAAAACTTCAACCCACTCACCGCTAACACTCATAAAGTAGTCCGGCAGACAGGCAGCCAGCATATCAGCCCTGGCCCGGGCCTGCTCCAGCTCCAGAGACCTCAGCTGCAGGTCTATAGACCTGGTGGAAGCCCGGGACAGCTGGACTAGGGAACCCAGCCTTAAAAAAACTTCAACCCACTCACCGCTAACACTCATAAAGTAGTCCGGCAGACAGGCAGCCAGCATATCAGCCCTGGCCCGGGCCTGCTCCAGCTCCAGAGACCTCAGCTGCAGGTCTATAGACCTGGTGGAAGCCCGGGACAGCTGGACTAGGGAACCCAGCCTTAAAAAAACTTCAACCCACTCACCGCTAACACTCATAAAGTAGTCCGGCAGACAGGCAGCCAGCATATCAGCCCTGGCCCTGGCCTGCTCCAGCTCCAGAGACCTCAGCTGGAGGTCTATAGACCTGGTGGAGGCCCGGGACAGCTGGACTAGGGAACCCAGCTCCACGGATGGGGGGGCTCGGTGGACTGGCTCCGGGGTGGATAGTTGTTCCGATGGGGCTGGGGAGTCTGGGGGAGGGTTTTTGAAATTAGAAAGAAATATTTAAAGATGGAAAGACAAAATATTACATCCAATGAGAAAGAAAAAATATTTTAAGAAAATCCTACTAATATTATAGATGTTTAAGTTTGTGAGGATGTCATTATTAATGTCCATAAAATTTTACGGAACAAATGTCGGAATAACGTTATTATAGATAGTTAAAAGTTCTGTGCTTGCAGCGCTGTATAGCGGGAAAAAGTAGAATTAACGTTAATAAATGTAAAAAAAGAACAGTAAGCTTAAATTTTAACACACTAAATTTTAAAGTGATTGGTAAGTTTGCGAGATAGGCTGCTAAATTTAATTATGTACAAATAAACTGTGAAAGGTTTTTGAAGTTAAATTATATTTGCTTGCAATCAAATTATGATTTTTCGTTCTGTTTAAGACGGCAGTAAATTTAAATTGAATTGGTTGATTAAATAATACTCAATTTTAAACCACATATAAATTGAATTCTCACCTTGCTTAGACTCCATACGTGCTCGAATATCGTTGTATTGTTCAGTTAGTTTCTGCACTAACTCTCTGAATTTCACGATGGTTGCGTCTCGGTCCATTATCGTTTCTAACGCCGCCTCTCTCTCTCGCACCGCCTGAGTGGGAAAGAGATAGAATGTGATTAGAATGGTGGTATAACATGTGAATACAGAATCAATAAAAAATGGTTTTTTTTTCCCCGGAAAACTATACTTAACTTATTGCAATAAATAATAGTGATTTGGGTTAGAAGTCGCTCAATATTTATAATTATCATGGGTGTCAAAATGTAAAATTCTCATCGATTCGAAGGCCTTTTGGAAAATATACAGTTTCTATGATATTAATGATTTTTAAAAACTTTTATTTAATTTGCATGAATGTCCGGGTGAAATTTGCAAGTGATCGTTAAAAAGAAATGCTTAATGGTTTTTAAAAAAGGATTTTTACTTAATTATTTTAATACTTAATTATAAATGTGACTTTTAATCAACTGTTATATTATCATTACATCAGTATAAATCCAAGTTGCTAATTCTGTCTGTTTGTATGTATCTCCTCCTAAACCAGTTGTGGGATTTTAATGCGGTTTTCACCGTCCTTTAGGTATTTTTTTCATTTAAATTTGCAAATAAAGAACAATCGAAAAAAGTTTTTTTAGTTAGACAAAAATCAATGTTTCGTG
Source organism: Emmelina monodactyla (assembly GCA_916618145.1). Classification (NCBI taxonomy): domain Eukaryota; kingdom Metazoa; phylum Arthropoda; class Insecta; order Lepidoptera; family Pterophoridae; genus Emmelina; species Emmelina monodactyla. The sequence goes on from OU745296.1 coordinate 4,206,977, forward strand.
AGCAAGTCGGCCAAAATTACACCATTGCGAAGCGTGGGCGGGTCGCTTGTGACGTATAAATCCAAGTCGCTATGTTTGGCCGCTAACTCCTCCAAAACCACGAAACGAATTTTGATATGGTTTATTCCATCTTGTAGGCAATTTATTCATTTAAATTTTTATATATATAGAACATTCGAAAAAAGGTTTTTTAAGTTAGCCAAAAAACACCATTGCGAAGCGTGGCCGAGTCGCTAGTTAAATTCCAAATGTAAGTTTCAAACACCTATCATGTGTCAACTTCCCTTTCCCCTAAACCTGCTGATGTAAGATCCTCACCTCTCTAGTAGCGGCGTGCGCCATATCCAGCTCATCGCGTAGATCCATCTCCAGCTCTCGGTTGGACTCCAGCTGTTCGTGCACTCTGTCATGTATCAACTCTTCCTCTAGACCTGCTGATGTAAGATCCTCACCTCTCTAGTAGCAGCATGTGCCATATCCAGCTCATCGCGTAGATCCATCTCCAGCTCTCTGTTGGACTCCAGCTGTTCGTGCACTCTGTCATGTATCAACTCTTCCTCTAGACCTGCTGATGTAAGATCCTCACCTCTCTAGTAGCAGCATGTGCCATATCCAGCTCATCGCGTAGATCCATCTCCAGCTCTCGGTTGGACTCCACCAGCTGTTCGTGGACTTCTTGCAGAGCTTCTAGTTCTGATACGTCTTGTTTTAGTTGCTCCACCTGGGGACGTGGTTCATAGGTTTAAACTTCTTTTTTTTTAAAAAAGGTTCAGATGAATGATATAAGATTAGGGTAAATATAAGTTTTTGGAATTTGGATGTGTGATTTTTATTTGATTATCAGTAGAATTAATACAACACTAATAATAATTTTGGCTTGTATATAGAATAATTTTAGATTTTACGGGAATGTCATAGAAGTTACCGAGGTTCGGGTAGCAAACGTAATATTATTAGACTTAATATAATGCACCTAGCATCTAAACTTTAGTTTAATTACCACTGAAATGTGAAGAATGCCATTATTTAAAACAACAAAAATCAATTTCAAAAAGTAATAGAGTCCCAATTTACTTTAAGGCCGGTCATCGTCAAAGTTAAAACAAAACTAAATCATTACCATATTCTGCCACATTTGTCCCTTCCATATTTTGTCCTTTTTTTATGATAAAGATAGCAAACGAGCACGCGGGTCACCTGATGGTAAGTGATCACCGCCGCCCATGACTACCCGCAACACTGTGGGTGTTGGGGGTGTTTTGCTGAGCCTTTGACAAAATTGGTCACCGGATACCGCACTCACCGAACGAAACGCAGGAACATCGTCCCTACTTCACGTCGGGTTTCTGTGCGACGGTGGTATTTCACCGGTCGAGTCAGCCCAGTAATCGCTGCAGACAGAGCCTACAGCTAGACTCTACCACTCGTAATCCTTCTCCTTGCCTGGTCCTTCTTGCCTGGTCCTTCTCCTTACCTGGTCCTTCTTACCTGGTCCTCCTTGCCTGGTCCTTCTTACCTGGTCCTCCAGCGCCATCTTCCTGTCGGCCAGCTGTTCCACCATCTCCTCGGCCCCGAGCGCCGCGTCCACCTGTTCTCTGAGATCAGCCACTTGGGCCTCTAACTCATCGACGCGGGATGACAGCTTCTCCTTACCTGGTCCTTCCCCTTGCCTGGTCCTTCTTACCTGGTCCTCCAGCGCCATCTTCCGGTCGGCCAGCTGCTCCACCATCTCCTCGGCGCCGAGCGCCGCGTCCACCTGTTCTCTGAGATCGGCCACCTGAGCCTCTAACTCATCAACGCGGGAAGACAGCTTCTCTTTGGTACGGCTGAGTTCCGCTATCTCGGATTTGTACTGTTCTATGTCCTGATAGGGTGAGATGAAGTGTAAATTGTGGAAATCATTATCATTATCATTACATAGTATAAATCCAAGTCGCTAATTCTGTCTGTTTGTATGTTTGGCCGCTAACTCCTACTAACCCAGTTGAGGGATTTTAATACGGTTTTCACCATCCTATACGTATTTTTTTCATTTAAATTTGTAAATAAAGAACGTTTCGCGAGTTTAGCGAGCTAGTCGGACAAAATTACACAATTGCGAAGTGTGGGCGGGTCGCTCATAATGCATAAGAAAAAGTGTGTAACAAGTGTGTCGGGAATAAGATGGTGTCATTAATAGTAAGAAATCCTTTAAAATAATGCATGTTGTATATTAAAAAGTTTGGATTTAGTTTCCAAACATCGATCCTGGTTCATAAAGAAGTTACAATTAATTAACGTGTAGAAACAGTTGTGTGAATAACAGTTTTTTTACTTGTCAGTGTATACAGTAATAAACTAACTTGCTTGCGTAAAATGAATATGGCACTCTCATAATTACGTACAATACATACACGTATGTGAAATCCATCAAATAGTAACTTTGAAATGTAAATTATTTTCACTTTTTACCTATTTTTAAGCTAAGCGGATGGTTCTGGGTTCGATCCCCGGGGTCGGGCCAATTTCGTAAAAACTGTTTTTCGATATTGGCTCGTGTCTGGGTGTAACTAGGTTCTCCCCTAGTCCATTATATGGTACCAACAACACAAGTGCTTACTGCAACTTACCTTAGGGCCACATAATTGGTGTGTTAGTCTGGAGATTTATTTTTTTATTATTATTTATTTATTTCAACCCACTTCAAAAACTTTCGTTTACCCAAAACCCCAACTCAACCCCACCCACCCCCACTCACCTTCAGCATCTTCTGCATCGCGTGCTTATCGTGCGCCGACAGATCCCTCAGTCTCACCAACGTATCCCTCAATCTTATATTCTGTTGTTGCAACTGCCTCATCTCGTATCCGGTGGCGGGCGCGTCGCCGGCCGCTGCGTACGGGTGCTCTGTCAGAGCCGCACACATGGCATGCTTGTAGCGGGGGGCCACCGGGGGGGGGGGGGGGGGTTGAGAGGGGTGAGAGGGGTTGAGAGGGTGAGAGGGGTTGAGAGGGGTGACAGGGGTGAGAGGGGTTGAGATGGGTGAAAGGGGTTGGGAGGGTTGAGAGGGGTTGAGAGGGGTGGATGGCGGTTGAGGGATAAATGGGCGTTGAGAGGGGTGATTGGGGTTGAGAGGGGTGAAAGGGGTTGAGAGGGGTGCAAGGGTTGAGGGGGGTGAAAGGTGTTAAAAGGGGTGAAAGGGGTTGGGAGGGGTGAAAGGGTTGAAAAGGTCAATGCGGCTAAAGACTAGTGGGAATGAATGGATGTTTGTGAAGAGGGGATGAAAAGGGGTGTAAATTGTGATGAGGGGTTGGGAGAGATGAATTAAGATGGGGTATGAGTGGGGTAAAAATTGGAGAAAAGTTTTAAAAATGTGAGACAGGTGTAAAAAGAAGGGATGTGGAATCATTGTTTTTTTAGGAATGATGGATGGACTAGGACCGGTGGCATCACATGTGTTCACAATAACAACGCATAAACACATGCAACAAAATAATAATTAGTCACACAATAATGGAAATGTCGTTTGTAAAAACAAAACTATATATGACACAAATAATAATATGACACCAAAAACCAAAAATGTATATACAAATATGAATCTACTATATAATATGACAGCGCATATATATAATTGATATACGTACATATATTTGAGTTGTAGGTGGTTCTTTAGGCTTTTGAATGTCTATAAGTAAAAATAATACATATATACGGAAATCTAATACTTTTTAAATACCATAACCAACATAGAATATTATGTTTTGAAGTTATAGATACTGGAACTTCTAAATTCTACATAACTAGAAGATATGTGACAGAAAAAATATAAATGTGAATTAATAAGCTTCAAAATTTAATAAATAACACATAAGGAGCAAGCTTGGTGTGTGCTCTGAATAAAAAGGTTTATTAAGATAGCCTAAATCTATGTTTAATATAAAATAATCTAATGACTTATAGAAATATCTAATAGACTTAATAACTTTAGTGTTTATTTATTATTATTATTTTCAATGAGGAGAATGCTAAGTCCATTAGGATAATTATATAAAATAATTATCTAAATTACTACTTTCAATAATTCTATGAATCTAATATAATTTTATTACTACTTTCAATAATTCTATGAATCCATAGGAATAAAATAAAATATTTTTAGATACTGCTTTTCATATAAAAAATCTTTAAGGTTAGGCAATTTAATAAAGAATACCATTTCAAATTCTTCAATTTCAAAAAGAAACTACACTGCTTAGCGCAGTAGAAAAGGAACTTAGAAACTTTTAAGAAGCCAATCATTATCATGACAAAGAAGAAGCAAATCTAAGTCGCTAATTCTGTCTGTATGTTTGGCCGCTTACTCCTCCTTAAGTACGTAACGGATTTAAATGCGGTTTTCTCCATATTTTAGGGTATTTATTTATTTAAATTTGTAAATAAAAAACGTTTAGAAAAAGTTTTAAGTTAGCAAAATAGCAAGGGTTCGCGAGCAAGTCGGCAAAATTACACCATTGCGAAGCGTGGGCGGGTCGCTTTTATATATAACCCAGCTTATAAAGCGTATTATATCCCCCCAATATAAACAATATAAAGAAACACTTACGTATGTTGCCGCCCGCCTCCATTTCTGCCCTCATGAGTTGTAAATCAAGAGTCGCTTCTTCTAGCTTCTCTCTGCATTGTTCTGGAACATTAGAAAAATATTTGTATTTATTAAAAGATAAATTACCACGACGGTATTACAAAATTCAGAATTTGAATTATTATTTTTTTAGTAAAAATACACAAAACAGACACTTTACGAGTGCGTTAGCTGTATTCATAAAATACTTTATTAATTTTGATATATTTTTTTTATTTATTTATTAATGATTTATGTACATACAAATACAGGAAACATAAAAACTAAAACAATTAAAATTACGCAAGTACAATGGGTACTATGGTAATGAAATGGATATAGTAACGAAACCCTAAGATATTTTGACGAGAGAAAGTTTTGTGATTATATGTTCGCAATAATCTCTAGAACTACCTAACCGATTTTTATGATTATTTCTCCTGTAGAAAGTTATCAGGGAGGGACATTATATTTATTTTATTTTACCCAAGCTTAGCAGTAAATGCTGGAAGTAAATCAAAATCAAAATTCTTTTATCCATCATAGATGTGTAACATATACCTAACTAGCTTTCCGCCCTGCGGTTTCACCCGCAACTAACTTTGCAATCTTACGGAACCCTATTTTTTCCAAAATAAAATATAGCCTATGTTACTCATGGATAATGTAGCTTTCGAATGGTGAAAGAATTTTCAAAATCGGTCCAGTAGTTTTTGAGCCTATTCGACACAACCAAACAAAGTTTTCCTCTTTATAATATTATTATAGTATAGATGAACGTCAATGTTACAAACTTCGACTGTACCTAACCGTAGTGTAAAATAATACCTAATTCAAGTTGCAACGCCTCCGCTCTTTCCTCAGCCATTTCTTTATCTAGCGCGGCCATTTCAGCCGCTTCTTGCAACTCCGCCGTTTCCTCCACATGCAGGTCTAGAGCCTCTTTGGCTTCACGCGTCTGAGGGTTAGTGAAATAAAGATAAATGTAGGTATAGACTTTATGGTGATGGAAAAGTAACCTTACTACGCGGATATAAGGATGCATTTAGGGAAACGAAAAATTTTAAAATAAAGAAAGATGGATTTAAGTTATATTGTAAAATTAATCTTCCCCTCGCGAATTTAAGGATACTTTTGTAGCAACAAGATTTTTCTGTGTCAAAGTTACCAAAAACCAATAAATATATGCATGCAGATTTTTTAATTCTTGAGTGGCTTTCGTTTCGGACCAAAAATTTGCTCTAGACAAAAGAAAATGGAATGCAAGTATTCAAAGATTTTTTACTTGAAATTTATTTTCAACTTAACCAAAAACTTAGCAGCTTCACTGCTAACCTAACCTAACCTAAACCCCACCTCCTGCTTAGCCCTCTGCAGATCCCGCTGCAGCTGCGCCTGCGACTCCATGATCCGCGTCTTGAACTCATTGGCCTGCTCCAGCTGCAGCTTCACTGCTAACCTAACCTAACCTAAACCCCACCTCCTGCTTAGCCCTCTGCAGATCCCGCTGCAGCTGCGCCTGCGACTCCATGATCCGCGTCTTGAACTCATTGGCCTGCTCCAGCTGCAGCTTCACTGCTAACCTAACCTAACCTAAACCCCACCTCCTGCTTAGCCCTCTGCAGATCCCGCTGCAGCTGCGCCTGCGACTCCATGATCCGCGTCTTGAACTCATTGGCCTGCTCCAGCTGCAGCTTCACTGCTAACCTAACCTAACCTAAACCCCACCTCCTGCTTAGCCCTCTGCAGATCCCGCTGCAGCTGCGCCTGCGACTCCATGATCCGCGTCTTGAACTCATTGGCCTGCTCCAGCTGCAGCTTCACTGCTAACCTAACCTAACCTAAACCCCACCTCCTGCTTAGCCCTCTGCAGATCCCGCTGCAGCTGCGCCTGCGACTCCATGATCCGCGTCTTGAACTCATTGGCCTGCTCCAGCTGCAGCTTCACTGCTAACCTAACCTAACCTAAACCCCACCTCCTGCTTAGCCCTCTGCAGATCCCGCTGCAGCTGCGCCTGCGACTCCATGATCCGCGTCTTGAACTCATTGGCCTGCTCCAGCTGCAGCTTCACTGCTAACCTAACCTAACCTAAACCCCACCTCCTGCTTAGCCCTCTGCAGATCCCGCTGCAGCTGCGCCTGCGACTCCATGATCCGCGTCTTGAACTCATTGGCCTGCTCCAGCTGCAGCTTCACTGCTAACCTAACCTAACCTAAACCCCACCTCCTGCTTAGCCCTCTGCAGATCCCGCTGCAGCTGCGCCTGCGACTCCATGATCCGCGTCTTGAACTCATTGGCCTGCTCCAGCTGCAGCTTCACTGCTAACCTAACCTAACCTAAACCCCACCTCCTGCTTAGCCCTCTGCAGATCCCGCTGCAGCTGCGCCTGCGACTCCATGATCCGCGTCTTGAACTCATTGGCCTGCTCCAGCTGCAGCTTCACTGCTAACCTAACCTAACCTAAACCCCACCTCCTGCTTAGCCCTCTGCAGATCCCGCTGCAGCTGCGCCTGCGACTCCATGATCCGCGTCTTGAACTCATTGGCCTGCTCCAGCTGCAGCTTCACTCGCTCCAGCTCGCGGATCTTCTCGCGGTCCTCGGTGCGGCGTACGCGCAGGGTTTCGAGCTTCTCTTTCACGTCCTCGAGCTCGGTTTTGAGGTTGGTGATCTGTGGGGAGAGAAAACTTGTTATGTTCTTTAAAAAAAAATGGCGTGCGATTAGAGAAAACTTGTTTTTATAATATGGAAGCAATTTTCGGTATATTTTGTATCGTGTCCGCAATTCACCTTTTCTTGTTTATTCAAAATTCAAAATATAATGTTAGTACTAGTGAATAGCTTCATCTGATTCAGCGACCTTTAAGTCACCTTTCTAACGTTTCCTATTGGCTGCTCATCCTCCAAAAACCATGTATATGTTACGGCTAATACCCGAAGTGCGGCTACACCTAGTTTTAGCCGGTTAGTAGTCTTTTTAATATGGGGAATGTAACAAAAATATATATACCTATATATATTATAAAAACTGGCTTCAATCATTAGTCGACGGATCATAAAAGTCGTCTTACGTTAAGTAGTTTTAGTCGGTATCAAAAAAGTAACCTAACTAACCTAACCTATTGATGTTTCTAACCGGCTAAAACTAGGTGCAGCCGCGCTTTGGGTTTTAGCCGTAACATATACATCTATATAACTAAACATTATTCCCCCCCCCTAAACCTAAAACCCCACCTCCTGCTGCGCCTGCGCGTGCGCGATCTTGTCCTCGATCGCCTGCGACGGCTGCGGCGACGTGATGCTCTGTCCCGGCGTGAATTGTGGTCTCTACGAAATAGCCACAACTATCCACCGTTTCCTATTGGCTACCCACCCTCTAAACACCCTGTATATAGATCTACAGGGTTATTTGTAATTAGCGCATCACCTCTTGTAGGCGGCTTCCTTACATCAATCCCAATAACATTTGTTCTACGACTTTTTGCAAAACTTGATAATTAACACAAAAACAAAAAAACAAAACCAAATTTGCGCGCTTTGTTATTTATAACTCTGTATTTTAAATAATTAGAAGTAACCCTGTATAATCCAAACATTACTACATCTCCCCCTAAAGCTAAAAGCATACCTCCTGCTGCGCCTGAGCATGTGCGATTTTATCCTCGATCGCCTGCGACGGCTGCGGCGACGTGATGCTCTGTCCCGGCGTGAATTGTGGCGTCAGGGTTTCTACGAAGCCCGTCTGTAATATGTGTTTATATGTAGTAGGAGAAAGTAGGATAGATATAAAGTTCTTAGATTTACGCGATTATTATAACTTGAAATTAAACTCATTTTAACGGATTTTACGTTAAAAAACACCCTAACTTCAATAGAGAAGATGGTTGCAAGCTGTCACCAACGTGGGATCCAATACTTGGCAAAATAAAAAAGAACAACCAGCAGACAAATAAGCAGAAAAATAAAGACACTGTCATCGTATATTGCGTGAACCCGAGCGACTATGCGAGAAAATTACGAAACAGATGACGGTGAATTCGAAAAATCGTTTTTTACTCTACTCTATGAAGACGTTAAACATCTCAGTCTACCCGTGACCACGGCATTTGTAAAAATGGCGGAAAATCAAAAATAATAAAATAAACGCGTAAAACCCGTTAAAATGAGTTGAATTTCAAGTAGATATAAAGTGTAAGCTAGTGGATGTAATGCCTTGAAGAAGTAATAGGTACGTGTCAATAAACAGCTGTTGTTTAAGATACAGTGAGGCCCTCACTGTGAGGGAAATTGTCGGGAAGAATTTTTTTTTTTTTTTATTTTTGGAGAACATACAGCTAAAAATAATAATAAAATACACGTTTAAAAACTAGGCTAATTACACGTTCCCACGTTTAGTTACAATCAGCAATCAGCAGAAAATCCGCATAGTTGATCGAACCACCAGCTCGCCGTATAGCTAGCGTGGTGGTTGTCAACCTTCTACGTTTACCAAAGTTAACCTGAGTTCAAGATTCTCCCTTTTATTCTCGTTACTTTAGAGCACGATTCTTATAAAGAGCTGTTTATTAATACGGACCTAAGTCAGTTTAGTACTGACAGGCCAGCGTTCATATATGCCGGCTCTAAAGAGCCTAGCTTTCGGATTGCTTGCATATAATATGATATTAAATTAAGTCAATTTTTATTTAGCTAACGAAGGGCTGCTCTATGGCTTTGTATTGTTAGGGCGAGATGCTGTGTACATAGCTTGATCATTGTACAGAGCGCAGTCAGAATGCCTATCGCATAATATACTTAAAATATATGCGTTTAGTTATTTCCTACCTCCGAAAGGCAAAAGGAACCCTTAAAAGATCACTTTGTTGACCATCAGATTATAAGTCAAGTTCCCTGTTTTTAGGAACGCATGGAAAATAAATATTAATAGTAATTTTATAAAAGCCTTGAATAAATCAGACTTTAAGTCACTGCAATCAAAGATAAGGCCGATTAAGTCGCATATTTTGACATTTGCAAGCGAATCAAAGCCTTCCCTTGACCTTGAATCATATTATTTGGCGACAAGCTAGGATTTACAGCACGAGTTAAGTAAAAAAATACGAAAACCATTAATTTGTAGTTATAACACTAAAACACTTGAAACGACAAACGACTCGCGCTTGGCCAATTTTTTTCTTGTTTTACCTTCGCTGGTTCCTCCTGTAGATATGAAATAGTTTTTTTAATATACAAAAATAAGTAAACTGTAAAACCGCCCAACTTTAAATTTAGAACTTTGACTAAAATAATATTATCAGCGTAAAATATATAACTGAAAGTAAAAACCATATCAAAATCCGTCAAAAGTAGCTAACAAACATAATAGACACGAATGGCGACTTCGTTGACTGCTATGTAGAAAAGAAGATAAATTATTTAAGATTATCCCATATTAATCCTACTTATATTATATATGTGAAATTTTATGTTTGTGTTACTCTTTCACGTAAAAACTACTGGACGGATTTGGATGAAACTTTGCAGTAATATAGGTTATACACCAGTATAACACATAAGGTACTTTTTGCCGCGGGAAAACTTCTCATTCCCACGGGAACCGACTTTCACGCGAACGGAGTCGCGGGCGGCCACTACTAAGGTCATAATACCTCAAATATAAGTCAAAATACCACTAACATAATTCATAATACCTCAAACATAAGTCATAATACCCGTTATATAAGCCACAATACCTCAACGAAGCTCAGTTTGGTCGAGACATCCGGCGGCGAGGTCACACTCTCGACAGTGGGCGACACGAAAGACGCGAGCGATTGACGACTACTCGCCAACGAGGTTCGCGAGCTGGAATAATGCTGATGCTTAGAAGATGGGATGCTTAGATGGGAAGGGTCGACGACATTTCGGACACAAAAAACTCGGACACCTTGGCCAATGTATGGTAAAAATAATATTAAAATTGAAAATCCATACATCGGCCAAGGTGTCCGAGTTTTTTGTGTCCGAAATGTCGTCGACCCGATGGGAAATGAGTGCTTATGCAAGGCGTTGTACGTGAAGCTTTGCGGTGTCGTAGGCAGTTGATTTATATACAATGTAGATTTTAATTACGCTATGTTTTCAGTTATACTCTGCTTTAAAGTTGCAGGTATAATATCGCTATGTTCTGCTTGTAAAAAATATTATTAACCAAATTAAAAAACACACTTAAAGGTAAAATTACCTTTTTTGGAATCTAATTTGCTAAATACCATATGTCAAAGTACTTAAACGACTGTGGCTTAAGATTCTTTTAGGTTTTATAAATAATTCAAAGCCGACAAAAGTGCGTGAAAATGTTTTATTTTATAAATATATATTTTTTGTAATGTAGGTAAGCATGATTAGATGCATTTTTTCGTCAAACAGAGAGACTATATTTAACACCTTCGTCTTGGGATAGCCAGATAGCATGAAGTGTGAAAGAAACGGAATTATAATCAAAGCAATAAGTGATTGTTAATAAATAATGTACCATACATTTACCAAAAATTATAACTTTTAAAAGAGTTATTTTGAGTAAAAAAATAAACAAACTCTCAAAGGTTGGCATATACAATGTTTTACAGAAGTTATCAAATATCAAAATATAAAATAACAAGAATAAAAAACTTAAGATAAAATATTTAAAAACAAAAAATTACCACCAATTTACCTATGTAAAATTAAATGAACTTGGAAATAGAAATTATTATTATTATACACACCAATCGTGACGAGTGTTTCATTTATCTTCACATGTCGAAAAGAATAAAACCTACTAGAAATTAACCTTATTTAGCATAAAAAGTAAATTTCAACGGTTTAAGTTCGTAATATGTATATGTAACGGTGTGCAGTCAGTTCAGGTGTTTATTTACATATTTTATTGCTTTATGAAGTGGAGCATTAGTAGCCGAGTTATTTACAGTATGATGTAATATAATAGAAAGTTTATTAAAGTCATAATATAGTTGACTAAAGTCTTGGATTAAAATCTGAAAATTGAGCTCCCTCTTAAGGTTAGCCAATGCTTCCCACGTTTGGCAAACGTTTTGGCGAGTGCTGTGATATAAAGAGAGGACACTGCTACCCGTCATCCGGTAGGAATTTGTATCTTCATATATTTTGACAACCACGTTTCGAATAAAGTAAGAGGTGTTAAATAGAAACTAAAAGTAAATAAATAAACTTAATTTTGGATCGCAACCTGATGCTATAATTAATAGTACGAAAAGTGGAAAATTTCATACTACTTACAATATTTAACAACAGTTTCAAATAATGAGTATTGGAATGAAAGCAAGATGATATAGCAGCGTGAAGTTTTTGCCATCAATGACGGGACTTTAGCAGTAGGCGTACTAATTAAGGGCTCATTTGAGTATTTAAACAAAGTATTTGGCTAAATACTCAAAGCTAGTTTCCCATAATTCTTTGAACCTGCCATAATTTGCACAATATACTAGTGCATTAGGTGTTGCTAGTGCTTGTGCCATTTTACATAGCAATATGACTATAGAAAAGTAACCTCCAGTCGTAAGTAATTAAGAAAAAACTTCTTCCCGTTATACTTGGGTTAGGGAAAATGAATCTTATTTGCAGGATTACACAGTCGTAATTGCATTGCATTGTTACTTGTTTCGATACATTTAGGCTTTGTTGTGCGCGCAGAACTTTTGAACGAACCTAACATTAGTTTCAAGGAAGTTACTTTTCTTTGAACGTTATTATTTGAGGTATGTGTGCTTACTTAAAAATAAACTTACTGATTAAAACACAATTTTGTTCATTTCTCCTTCACTTTATCGTTAATAAACTGGCATATCTCACGGCATTAAGTATAATAAATTCCGGTTTGAGTAAAGACATAATAAAAATGTACGATCAATTAAGTGCAAATGGCCCTGAGTATATTTTTTTCTACTGTTTTTGCTTAAAAAATTAAATTTACATATTCACTAAAGAATGTGTATTTTATTTGTAAAAAAATCATAGATATGCCATCCCTACGTTTGTCAAGTTTCTACAAACTACTTGTTTCATTTCTCTTTTTCAACTGTAGCATTAACCTTCTTTAAATGTCAAAAGAACTTAAAAAAAAGTTGTTTTTAGTTAGCTAAAAACCCATGTGTCGTGAACAAGTCGGCCAAAATTACACCATTGCGAAGCGTGGGCGGGTCGCTATAGTGTATAATAATCTTCTAACACTTTTGCGAGCAAAGAAAAACTTTGATTTTAGCTTTGATAAAGAAAGTAAATTTTGTGCAGACTTACGGTAAACATTTACAAATAAAGCTATGTACACACTTATCAGTTTTGCTCTACAGTAAACAATTACAAATAAAGCTATGTACACATTTACCAGTTTTTTTTTCTATATAATTACCTCGACATAGACAATGTCCCCGACTTGGTTTGTGCCGGCGACACTTTCCTTCTGACCCTTCGGTATGCAATTGTTAAAAATGTTAGTTCAATTGTTAGTGGTATAAACCAGTTAATACTAGTTAAGCATGTTCATAATGTACTCTATGTACTTGTGGTTAATACAAAGGGAACATTTATTTTTTTGCATTCAAATAAATGTGGAAAAAAAACAAATTAGAGTTGCGATTCAAATGAGAATGAGTTTTGAATTTGTATCTGTGCAAAGAATGAATATCGGAGTTGTTATACGCTTTTTTGTCACTGAAATACTCTTAAATAGGGTAAAGACCAAGATAATGCGAGATTTCAATGATAATTTTTAAGGCAAATATAAGCATTAAGTTTGTCATATTTTATTTATTTTCCAATAATTATTTTCTCTTCTTCTCATTTGAATTATTTTACATAAATTGCTGTGTAAGTATTTTTTATTATAATGAATCACTGAAAACTTTTTAACCATTAATATAGTTTAACAGATTTATTTACCAGCGCTCACTATGTGTAAAAAGTTTATAAAATATAACTGACAATTAATTTCAACAAATACTTACACATTACAATTACAGAAATTAAATACACAAACTGATTGTTAATACACAAAAAATTAAAATACTTTACATTGCTCACAGCACTCTATATCATTCAAAAACTTTTTCTCTCGAGCTGAATATTTACTTATTAAAAAGTGTGCATAAGCGTCTATAAGTGCTCTCATACTACAAAGTACTCACGTAGTCGGTCTAGATCTCTGCGCCACAGAAATACTAGCAGGGAGAAACACATGTTACATTGTCTAGTTGTTACTTAAATGGTGGTGACGCTATCATGCATTGCTGACATGATGTTTGAGCTCTTAGCGAGGTAAGTTTGTGTCAAAATGTAGTGGTAAAACTTTATTTAGATTGATAATTTGTTGTTTACTGAATTTTATTAAGGCAAACTGAGTCTTGTCAAAGAAAAAAAGAGTAATCTTTTGACTTTATTTGCAAAAATACTTATCACAATGTTTAAAATTAATTTATGTCATAGATTATGCGATGAATAAATCTTTAAGAGTAACATCATGTGAACACTGCATAAAAAATTAAAACATGTTAAGTAACTTAACTAGCCCATTCTTAAAACTACAAATCTAAATTAAAAGTACATATTTTATGAACATGAAACATTAATGTAACCTTTTACCTATAATTTTGTTTCATATTTTTATTGTATGGACATAACACAAGTTGAGTAATAAAACAACATTTATAACATAAAATCTGGCAACACTGTTTATTTGAATACAGAATGTTACTTGCATTTTGTAACATATGTATATAGTGTACCGTTTAGTTGAATGTCCACAGCCTAACTCAGGGCTTGGGCTTGGTGTTATGAAGTGTGGAAGCGGACTTAGACTTTTCAGAATAAAATATTAATAAGATTAGATTACTACTGACATTGCCAGGGGCTACCCAATTATAATACCCAAACTATCCAGTTTTATAAACCACAATATGCATGCATATAATAAAATCTAGTATGATAATTATTAATTTAGCACCCCTAAAACTTTTACTGTAGTTATTTGCTAGTAAGTTCTATGTTTAAACTAAACCTTTTTAACTAGAAAATCTATTGTAAAACTTGTATGTTTGTTTACATACCTGCTCAATCTTCTATTAGGTATTGAGGATTTGATTGATGAAGGTTCCTCAGTGGATGTGGTCATTGAAGTTTCCATAGGATTGTCAGCTGCATCGAGAAGCTGGATCTGTGTTTGACGTACAAACACTCCGTAGTTTTCTTCGCACTGTAATTCATTTTATAATTGGTACAGAAAGGATAGAGTAAAGATTAAAGAAATTTATTTGTGTCTGTGCTTATAGATATAGTTCAATTTAAAGTTATACAAATATAAGTTTGATTTAAATGAAAGTTCTCTACAGTATATGATGTACTTTCTTATTAGAAAAAAAATGAAAAATACTTAATGTGGCATACCTGGAAATAAGCATGACCTCGAACAGTACCATTGTTCTTTCCTTTTGCTTCATCTAGGATGACTCCTACCCATTTCCCTGGCGCAAAAGTGGGATAGCCGACATACGCAACTGAACCTTTTACATCCTTGCCAACCACAATCACACGCTGCCCCAACTTTAAAGCCTTTTCCGACATATTTTCTTACTTTTAAGACACTAAAACATAAAAATATACCGAATACTATGAATATGAATGGCAAATGAAACCACAAACCAATTTCTTCAGAATATAAAAGGTTTATTTTACTAACACCGTCTTACGTATGTAAAATAAAGTTCCAACCACTGAAACACTTAATTAAACGAATATTTCATTTTTTGGGGACTCTGCAGACGTATTCAATAAATATTTTTTTGAAAATATTCACAGAACTATGTAAAGAACACACACAAATTATTGGTAATAAACTGTCAACGTCAACGTCAAATGATGACATCATTTCTATCATTTTGTTGAAGTAGGAATTACGTTTCTTTTCATTATAGACCGCCAAAAATTAATTATCTCGAAAATCGATTCTTCGAATGAGACCACATTTTCGCAAAAACACAACGGCCATCAATTTTATTTATATAAAGTCAATGGTCTAAATAAGGCACTCTCAACTCCCATGGCAGTGTACATAGACCTAACATTTTGAGCCAACTTGGCGTTAAGTTAGAAATTAATACTATTTGTCTTTTGTAAAACCTTGGCCCAATGTGTACTGGCGGCTTAAGAGAGCATCATTGAGTAATTTATAGTATGTAGTTACATATTTTATAGTGAGTGACAAACCCATGCCTACCGTTACAAACCTATGAGTTACTAGTGGCCGCCCGCGACTCCGTTCGCGTAGAAGTCGGTTTCCCGTAGGAATGCGAAGTTTTCCCGCGGTAAAAAGTACCCTATGTCCTTTCCCAAGTTCAGTTCTTTCTTCATACCAAATTTCAACAAAATCGGTTTAGTGGTTTAGGCGTGAAAGCGTAACAGACAGACAGACAGACAGAGTTACCTTCGCATTTATAATACTAGTAGGGATTAATTAGTAGGTAACAACTAAAACTGTCCGGTACGCCCAGTGCACGTCAAACTTAACTTCAAGCAAGTTAGCATAGCACCTTCTTAACTACAATAAGTACTTACTATCAAACAGCAACTTGGGTGGCTGACCTCTTATTGCTCTAACTACATATAAGTGTTGTCAAAACATACCTAACACTTTACCTTTGTACTTTTAGTAATAAAAGATAATGAATGAATGCCTACGAAACAGAACGTTGACTTTTTGTGTTATTTCCTACTATTGTATTTTTTTCTTTTCTTCTTTGATAGTACCAGGTAGGTGCTTCTTACCTACCTCTGCCGCGTTTCCACTGGGTAAAAAGTTTGTTTTGTAAATCTGTAGCATAGCAATGTAGGTATATTATAACAGTTACAACCCTATGAGTCAAGGATTTATAAAAAAATAGTTAAGAAACCTACCTACCAAGCCCATAGTTTTACTTACTATTGTTTGCACAAGTTTTGTAGGTATGTAATTAACCTACTACTTTTGGTATCAGTTTTCAATACCTACATGGGTTTAGGAAGGAATGTTACGTTTCTCATTCTCATTACAAATCTCTAAATAATAAAATAAAAATAAATAAATAGCCTATATATGTCCCATAGTTGAGCACAGGCCTCCTTCTCGGATAGCGAGAGGGTTTGAGCCGTAATCCACCATGCTGGCTCGGTGCGGGTTGGTGGATCACATGATGGATTATCATCCAATTATGTGGGTTTCCTCACGATGTTTTTCCCTCACCGTTAGTGCGTGATAAACATGTACATAATTTGAAAAAACCAAATTAGTGGTACACCCTAGTGGGGATCGAACCTGGAACCTTCGGTATAGTAGACCGTTCCTGTTGCCACTAGGCTACCACGCACTACTAAATAAGGCTATCATAAATATCAATTACTATCTAATAATGAAATGACTCACTGAATTTAGTACTATTATCTAATTTCAATTTAAAAGTTAAATGTTAGGAAATGTGTCTAATGAGCCAAAAGATTTATAATAGGTATATTTACAGAATGTTAATTTAACCTATAAATCTCACAAACAAAGAACAATAAACTAGCATCTTGTCTAACACCTTGGTTAGATAAAACACCAACCTTGACTTTTAAGGAGGAAAAACTTCCTACTCAACTTGTTTTAGTATGCAAATATAGCACCTATGTCTATTGTGCTAACAACCAACACATTTTGAGGTTAGGATTAACAGCTGTCAAATTATGAACTTTGTTTTTCGTGAATACAAATTAATCATTACTGTGATTCTGGGTAAAAATATAAATATCATAAAATGCGTCACAAATACATTTTCAGAAACCAAACACTTAATGAGTTGGACAGTGTGAGTCATCAACGAGTCATTGAATTGATGTCATTTATCCAAACGAGGCGCGGGTGCGTTGGCTTCGGAATTCGCATTTCTAAAGACTGCCTACTTACTTTCACTAACGTACAGTTACTTTACCTGGCGTAAAACAATGAAAAAACAACACGTTTACAAAACCATGTTTATTATTAATTGAGACACATTCATATTCATAATCTCAGCAATTTTAAAATATTACAATGTGTAAAAAAAACAAAAATGTGAATATTATCTATTTCGTTAATTGCAACTAAAGATGATTGGAGACGGCGTCAAACTTTATAATACAAGGGTCAGCAAGGCACAGGGTGCGGGAGGCATTGGCCTCGCTTTTGATCTTCTCTGTAAACGTCGGTGCTTTCTAAATACATATTCGATAGGGCTATAATAACGCGCACGCTCTCATATTAGAAGACTAATGATTTCACAATGCAATAAACATGTTACGTGTCGATGCTATAAGTAGGGCGCACTTAGAAGCCGTGCACCTTGAGTTGCTCTTGTTTCACGAGCCCAGACTTGGTGAGCCACTGACAAATGTTTTCTCGTTGGTCACCTTGCAGCTGCAACACCTCGCCGTACTCCGGATGCTCCACGACGGTACCGTTGCACGCGAACTCCTTCTTGCATGCCCGGACGATCTTTTTCAGGTCATATTCCGACGAGAGCCCTTGTACCGTTGTAAGCGTTTTACGTCCGTTTCTCTGCTGGATACGGACGTGGACTAGTCCATCTTGAACGTCGTCTTCCGAGCTTTTGATAGCATCGGCGAATGGGTCGAATGTGTTGAGATTCTGGATGGACATACGATTGAACTCGGTGTCTCTTTATTTCACAAAACGCTGCGATACGACGCACGTAAATATGTTTCTCACTAATATTACGCACTACTGTGATGCACAAACACGGCAACGACCAATTTACGCAAACTCCAAAATGTAATGGCGGACTAATGGCAGAATTGGCAGATGGACCAAAATTTATGACTGTCACGCGGAGGCGGAAGGAAACAATCGATAATTTCCATAGACAATTTTGCTATTTTTTATTCTGGCAACTGTAACATTGCTATGCCGTTTTATTTTATTTCAGTTTTGCATACAGTTTTGGAACATAGTCGTCATACTTTGCCAAGTAATAATTTCCAGCTACCGGTAAACCTAATTTAAATTTGTTAGCAAATTTGGCAATCGAAAATTTGCCTCTTTGGTCTCCCGAATTGTTTGGCAATTTAGGTACACCAGAAAAATCACATTTTCCCGGCTGTTTGTATACTAAAAACACATAACGATGCAAACCAGTTCCTTTTGGTGGCCCAGAACCAATGTAATCAGAGAGAACTTCTCCTTGCGACATATCACCACCAAGAATATTTCCGACCAACCAATGATGCCATTCGCGAAATTTAGGGCTCTCCCGACTGGGAGCATCGGGATCAACCATGGCCAATGTGTAATATTCACCTTCTTTAGCGGCCCATTTAACCTTAGGTTTATCTTTTACTTGCGTTGGTGTTAATTCTTTACCCATTGTCAATTTCACACCATTGGTATATTCCACATTAATTGAATCATCAGGAGGTGTACTAATTACATCTGGGACAATACACTCTTTTTTAAACTTTGATTGAATTTCAGTCATATTTACGTAAAAGCGTTACAAATTAATAATAAAACTTTGTATTTAGCTTTACACAAATGTTTTGAGTTTTCATTATGACGAATTATTGTTACTCGTTGCTGGGCAACATTTAACAATTTATTTTAAGACCATTGGTGGCTGGAACAATTTTGACAGTAGAGCGACCACCAATCTCCCACACACATTTCTTCTCAAACATAATTACTATAAAGCTTCTAGACCCTAACTAAGCCCCATTTAAAATACCTTTATTGGATAAACACCCAGAGGAAACAATAATAAAGTTCTAAAATATATTATTAATGATAAAAAAGTAAGTCATTAAACAAAGCTTAAGGAGTAACAATGTGCACAGAAGTTTTGATCATTTTCATAAATTCCTCGCAGTCTACCTGAAAATTTATACCAATCAATTAATTTAGTTCTTGATTCACGGGTTCAATTCTTAATATAAGTTGTCGTTTGTTCGATTCATAACAACTTACAAAACCATCAAGATTTTTGTCAGCATCTTCAATCATTTCTTCTACCTCCTCGTCGGTTAGACCAGCTCCGAGAATTTGACTAACTTGCTTAACATTTTCAAAACCAATAAATCCTGAAACGACGATAATATACGCATTATTTATTTATCTTGTAGTTAAAGTAGTAGGGTAGGTGATTATTGCTAGATACTGTTTTAAGCTTTTTTTTGTGCAGTAGGCAATCTATTGCAATAGTCACCACTATCATCCATATCAAAAAGTCGAAAGCTCTTCATTATATCGCCATCTTCATCTTTAGACATAACTTTTCTCATAATCGCGATTTGGAAATCCTCAAAACTAAGTCTACCAGTCTGTCCTTTGTCCACAGCATTAACCATTTGGAGTAGTTCTTCTTTCGTTGGAGCATATCCTGCAATAACATTTACCGTAGCTTCCAGATTAAAAATAATATTACTTACTTACGAGTAGGCTGCTATTTATATTTCTTACCCAAGGCTTTGATGGCCACGCGAAAGTCATCAGCCTTAATTTTTCCTTCCCCAGTATAATCCAGAAGATTAAAAGCTTCTAGCATGTCCTTTTCCTGATATAAATCAATTAGATGAGATAAAATTAACTGAGGATTACTAAGGTTCTTTACGTGAAGAGAAAGGGTTATCGTGAACAGTAAAAACGCCTTTCAAAGTATAATCAATCCTTACTTGCTCTTTGGTGAAATAAAATTTAGCCTGAACTTCATTGAATATAGCGTCTTTGGGTGATTCAGTAGATGCATCTTGTTCAGTTTTTATTGACGTTGAATAAACTCCAGCTACAGAAGAACTTAACGTCTCCATATTCAATAATTACAAGTTTCGTGATATCCCTCTGTAGTAAATGACTACCTACTTTTATTAAGTTAATTTGATAGGTGCATAACACCTTGGTTACGATTCGTGATCGATCAAATACACTTTGTCGAGACTTAGGGCACTAGATTATTGGAAATTAGATTTAGGTTTTAATCCAGACGTACATAGTAGCTAAAAGCTACGTTAGTCACTTCCTAAAATATTTTTAACGTAGTTAAATTGTACATATTGGTATACATATTTCATAAAAAATATAATTATAAAAATATGTAGTTAGGTACGAGTTTACCTGTTCCTTTGTAAATATGAGTCTCGGGCACACAGTTATTTCTTTCAATTCACCCTGATCTTTAGGTGTTTCCTCTTCATCGGTGCCTATAATTTCACTTTCAGACTTTCTGACCTCGGCCTCGGATGTCATCGTTTTAACTTCGTCCAGTAATTTTCTATGGATAATAAATAAAATACTTTCTTCTTTTTTGCTGATCTTAAAAGAAGTAAAAATAAGTCAGACAGATTATAGACTTTTACTGTCACCACATGAGTAAAGAAACTTCTTTACTCATGTGCTGTCACTGCCAACATCGTATTGTAGACATTCTCAGAGTTATATCTAACTAATGCTTTAGTTAGATATTCGTCTGTGGAGTTAATAGTCGAGTACAAGAATAAAAATGTATTAATAAGTTTCTATAGCATGAAAAACTGCCGTACCAAATGGGATACTATGAGATGATATTTTAGTGAACGTGTAAAACGACTTTAATTTAAAAAATAAACAAACTAACATTGTATTTACTGGGTTATCAACTAAGGTCAAATTTGTAAGAAATCTTATTACTTTTTAAATATTTTTTTTTTCTACTGATTATTGCATTTTTTTTTATTTATGTAATTACGAGGTTACTTGATTGCTATTTGCAAAAAAAAGTCATTTTTACCGCCAATAGTATCACGCATTGCCAATTTAGATATTTTCTTGATTATAGTAATTAATAAACATTATGTTTCATTTTAGTTTTGTTTTTATTTTAAATTTTGTACTCAATATTAATCATGGATGCTTTTAATAGAGTGACATCGGTGGGTTATTGTAAAAAGTATGTTAATATCTCTTATTCAATAAATAATTAAGTTAACTAACTTACTGCATTACCGCTAAATTGGCAAGCCTAAATTCAGCCATTTTAAATAGACCTTGTTTTGTTTAAGTTTTAGGTTAATTTCGAGACGCTTCAAGTTTTCCTTAGTAATATTTGCTAAAATACAGCAATAATGAAACTCGTGAGATTTTTAATGAAGCTGAGTCACGAGACGGTGACAATTGAATTGAAAAATGGTAGCGTTGTTCACGGGACAATAACCGGCGTCGATGTTGCTATGAACACACATTTGAAAGCTGTAAAAGTTACGCTAAAGAACCGTGAGGAGTTGCAGCTGGAGACCTTAAGTATTCGCGGCAACAACATAAGATACTATTTGTTGCCAGACAGTTTACCTTTGGAGACTTTGTTGATTGATGATGCGCCGAAGGGTCGTGGTAAACGTGATGGATTCCCTAGAGGTGGCAGCAGAGGCGGCAGAGGACGAGGCCGTGGCGGTCGAGGGGGTCCACGCGGAGGGCGCGGGGGCCGCGGCCGTGGACGCCGATAAACATTTAAAGTCAACTAGCGCTATGTCCAAATTCCAACAAATTTTTGTGATTTCCTTGTGGAAGAAGTCTTATTTCATGTACCTAAGCTAAGTAATTGTAAGTTCTAAATACAAGTGATCATTTCACACATTGCTTCTTATTTATTTCTTAATACCATGATTTTCATAATAACAAAAATATTATGTTAAGAAATTCACTGATTATCTTACTAGGCTACTGTAAAATGACTGGGTTTTCAAATTTATACAATTGAAACTATGCTCATGATTTTGTCTTCAGAACTGGAATCAATTATACACCTACATAGAACACATCCCAGCAATTAAGTTACTAACTTTCTCATATGTTGATTACACCAATATTCGTCTGTTCTATTGTCTAACAAATCCTGCTACTTCTGTATACAGTAACATTTTAATAATAAAAAAAAAGAAGTCACAACCAAATTTATATTTCCACCACAAAAGTAAAATTAACTATAATAATTTCTTTCCGCCACCATTGGTTCATTTGTCAGGGAAACAACACTTTCATATGTACTGATTGATGGCTTGCTGTTATTATGATCTATATCAGCACTTGAACCTATACCTTTATTCTGGTCTATGTCTTCCTCATTCCGTAACTGATTTGATAATTTTCTAGAACATTCCGGTACCTCTTCATCAAATGTTTCTGTTGATTTGGGTTCTTCAACAGGAGGTTCGTATTGACATGCTTTATTGATCATGGAATAGTAATGTCTCCTGTGTCTACGCTTATGAATTCCTCTTATGTAGTGCCTTCTTCTATGTCTCCGTGATTGATGAAAATTCGAGGCATGTCTTAGTCCAGTTGATATCTGCATAAAAAAGTGTGACATTAAAATTACCACACTGTTAACTAGTTAAAAAAATTCAGGATACCTAAGTCCTAGTGTGCTGGGCTTAATTTGTAACATTACCCAAGTTTTAACTAAATTAAGAAACGAATGGTAAGTATTTTAATAATTGTGATAAATGACCCTGGACATAGACCGCTTCCTGTCTAGTTCGTCATACATGACAGGAAAGGCGCGGTTATGGCGTTGGGCAGTTTTCACCCAGTCCATTGTCTGCTGTCCTCTGTTTTCGTACTCTACTTGATGCGTGTCGTTGAAAACTTCAGCGCTGTTACGGACCCGCTGTAAAGAAAGGTTTAAAAAGTATAAACGCAGGGTAATATTATTCAGTACTTATTACTGTGAAGGAAAAAGACTCTTTTTTTTATTGTAATTTTAGAGATTTTATTGTAATTTTAGCTTCATAATATTTATCTAGTTAGGTACTTATTATATGATGTGATTCAAAAATAGGTAATACATTGTCATTTACAGAGCCATGTACGTTTTTATTTATTTTAATTTTAAATAAACATCCAAATTATATGAAGTCGCGCGCGCCATCTATCGGCGAGTAGCAATACTAATATTGTTAAGATTTTTAAATGAATTCATTAGCGAACTCTTAACTGTAGGTACCCCAATGACATTATTATAAAAACACTTTTTTTTCTTGAAACATGCCGTCTAGTCTAGTGAAACAGTCCAATTATAGTAGGTATCTAAACCTGTAAGTAAGTAATTTGAGTTTCGAGTAGATTCCCAATTAACAAATTTTTGCATATCGAGATACTAGCTTAAGTTCAAATCTACACCTACTTTTGCCGGCTTCCTCAACAGCATAGGCTGGGGTCCGTCGTCCATGATTTTGACGATCGCCTCCGCTACGTCGGTGGGGGGGCGAGCGAGTCTGCTCCTCACGGTGTAGGTGGGGTGGTTGCGTGGTACTCGCATTTTGGATATAAGTCGGTTTGCTGCTGAAGGAATTTATGTAGAGAAAAAGGTTAATGCTTTAGGAGTATACAAGCAAGTTTATGATGGGGTGCCATTGAACGCACAAAGTACCTTAGTTTGACACGGAAACGTGTGGTCACCTTTTTACAGGGTAAAAATAAGGCTACCTACATGTTTTTATCTCTTTGGTCAACAAGACGATTAGCAAGCAAATAGCCTCTTGAATGGTAGGTGGTTTTGCCTATAGTTTCGGGTAGACCTATTAAGTAAAGATGTGATCACGTCAACTCTACATACCAGGCAGTAATTACTCTGGCTACTCTAATTTCTTAATCAGAATACAGTAGGCACACTGTTGACTAAACACAGTAATTAGCGATAAAATAAAAAACTTAGGAAGTTATTAAATAATTGGGATTTCTTTGCTTTTCTGGATGGAACCCTTGCACCAAAACTAATAGATAAGAATCCTAATTCAATATATTGAATACTATTTTAAAAGGTCGAAATACGAAGCAGGTAAATAGGCTTTTAGTACATAAAAATAAAACCTACCTTGTTGGTAATAAAGGATTTCAAAACATCTTACACTTTTAAATTTCAGGTCATAATTTTTATATTTCGGTGTACTTTACAACAAATTTTATCTCTAAAATGTCAAAAGATGTTTCTGTCATTCAATTCTTCTTCGACGTAAGCAAAGAATTCCATATAATGTATTTTTCAGGCAAATGGTTAGTTTTCGACCGCAGAACGTGCATTTTTTATTTTTATTTAGATTAGGTACCTACTTATATCGTTAGTCAACTCAATACTGTGGGTTAGTTTCAAATCAAACCGAGAAATAAATGACAGAGCGTGATCATTTATTTATCAGCTTATGCTAAAGAAAAATACTCATTTTATTAACTAGTTTACGGTTGAGTTTTATTAAAAGACTCAAAAAAGTTACTGTTTTTTTAAAGTTATGCGTTAATGCTTAAAGTTATTTCCTATTGTGATCACTTCAAAGATTTCGCTAATTTACTATCTATCTGACAAACAAAGTCCAATCAAACTCAATTGATTAACGGTTAATCTCAATATGTCGCAATCTTACCATTGACGCCTAGTTTAAGTTACCTTAAATTACGACCGAAACCAATATTCTACTATAGTTAAAACCTTAGTAATTGGAAACTACTAGTTTTGTTTTTGTGACGTGTTTCTGTCATTTCCATATCAACAGCTATCTATCGTAGTTTATGGAGACGGAAAAACATGGATAATAGTTACCATAGTTACACAAATAACAAGGCGTCAAAGGTTAGTAGAATATTGGTTTCGGCCGTTAGTTACTTTGGTTACTGTAGTTACCGAGGTTTTCACTATAGTAGGAATATTGATACTGGCCATTAGATAATTAAGGGTTGGTTTTTCAATAAAAATAAATCGACGGATTATTCGACAGACTAATTTGACACGAATAAAGAAGGAACATACCTACTTACTAATTAATATTTTTCGATGCACCTGATAGTTTTTATCTTGACCTTTTATTGTTTTTAAAGCTATTAATAACAGGACGGAACGCTCTAAAAGTTGCCTAATTTACACTTACTATTGTATTGACCTTTTAAATTTTAATGTTCGTTTGTCTGATATAGCTACAAAATTTAAAAGGCTGCTTAGCAATTTTTTTTTTATTTTGCCTCTAATTTTAATGTACAACCTTTTATTTTATTTTTTATTATTAAGTACTATTTTACTTTGTTTTAGTTTTATTTTATTTTCTCTTTGTATTAGAAAAAAAATATATTTTAATAGCATTATTGCTGTTCTGTTTTGTAAAACTTTTAAATATTAGTAGGTAGGAAGACACTGCAGTCTGTTACACAGATCTTATCTAGCCCAGACTGCAGGGTTTCAATGATTGGTGACTGGAAATTAAGAAATAAAGATTTATTAAAATTTATTTAAATAAATTATTTTTATAAAAAAAAACTAAGGAAGATGGACCTATTTTAATGTCGCAAGCAAGCATAATATAAACCTACTACGTAAGGATGGTTGCCATATTATGGGTAGATACCTTTATTACTTCGGTAGGAATTAATCAGCAAAAAACTAGAGTCAGTTAAATCCTTTTTAGATTAAAGGAACTTAATGGATAATGTTCTTAATTGCTTACCTAATTAGGCAATCTTTTAATATTAAACACGGAAAGCTTACAATTTTAAGTTTCTCACAAAATCTAAGGTATATAAAAATTTGGCAATGACCTTTTACCTCCGACACCTATCGGAATAATTAACCTTCTAAAGTTAGGAAGACACACGCCCACACCAAAATTATTATACAACACTGCACTTTGCAAACCGGTCGTATTTTATTATGATCCGTCATTTACCTTGAAGAGGCAGTATGATATTGACTCGGGCTTTTGCCACACGTCGTTAATTAAAAAAAAACACGAAGTTTGAAAAAAGTTTAAAATGATAATAGCCTAGGCTAATAAAACGATTTTTGTTATTAAAAAAATAAAGTTTTAGTGAATATTGTGCGAAAATGAGTTGTGCCAAATTATTATTATTTTTAGGTTTAGTTAATGTGGTTTATTTGCAAGGAACCGGATCCGGATATAATGGAAATTGTAAGTTAAAAAAAAAAACTTAAATATGTTTGCGTTTAGTTTCAAATTTATTACTTTTCTTAGATTTGTTTTCAAACAAATAAATATAAATACGTACGGACGCTGCTGGAAGATTTTTAAAAAAAGTTAATTGAGGAAATACTTTATTTGTCCGGTAGCAATGTATAAAAATAAAAACAAACCTTTAAATATAAAAGGTCATTTTATAAAATTGATTTCGTACAATCTGTGGCCAGTTGATGTTTATTTTTAAAATTATTAGTTTTATTGATTGTTTTTCTTATACCCTTCTCGACTTCTTAAAAACATGTTAAAATGATTTGCAATCTTTTAAGTACTTAGGTAAAAAGGTACGACTTGCGAGTCTTAAAAAATCGGATCAGTAACCTATATAGTTAATATAATTTATAATAATGTTAGATGTTTTACCTGTTGATAGTAGGTATTACTTATTATCTGCTTATTAAAAAAAACTTGAAGCTTATGCCAATGTAACACTTGCTCACCAAAATAATTTGATTATTTCCTTACAAACCATTAAATTAGCAAACAAGCCATTTCTTGACAAAGCTACTTAGTTTTTTTTCTTTTGTTTGTTTGTTGATATCATGCAAGTATGTTGATATTAATAGAGTTTAGTTAGTAAGTAGGTAGGTTGCTATAAATAGACGTACATATACATCAATTATATTATATTAACTATCTCTACATCTGCCTAATTGCAATGTTATTAACACAGCGGATTTCGTTTCCTTAAGATGTTTTTCCTTAACTTTATAAGAGTGTAAAAAAGTAAAGGTAAAAAAACACAATTTATTCAGTTGTTGCACCCTTGTGGGAATCTAATCGATTGAGAATCGTAAACATTTATAGAACAATCGCATTCGTGTAAATAATCTTGAAATGATTGTGGTTCTTGAATTTAAGTCAATCAAATTAAATACACACCAGAAATACACGTAGTTATTATGTTTAATCCTTATGATTCTATATTTGAAGTAGGCAACTAACACAGAACAACTCCGAACCAGCTCATTTCATATTTCATTTCATTTGCTTGGAGAAAATATCCAAAGACTAGATTGGTATCTGGAGTGGTAGAGTCTAGCTGTAGGCTCTGTCTGCAGCGATTAGTAGGCTGACTCGACTGGTGAAATACCACCGTCGCAGAAAACCGACGTGAAGTAGAGACGATGTTCTTGCGTTTCGTTCGGTGAGTGCGGTATCCGGTGCCCAATATTCTCAAAGGTCAGCAACACACCCCCAACACCCACAGTGTTGCGGGTAGTCATGGGCGGCGGTGATCACTTACTATCAGGTGACCCGCATGCGCGTTTATTACCTTTATTACTTATTATATATAAAAAAAAACTCATTGCATAAACTTTCAATCATCAGAGCGTTCTTGTACTAGCAAGACATAACATTTGCATATCTATATTTAATGTCTTAGATACTTAGCCATGATAAAAAACGGCCATTACAATAAAAAAACCGACAAAGTAAGAAGATCGACCTAGGATTGTCGTTAGTACCTACATCTATTTAGCACCCATATGAATCTAGGATAATTGTTTCGGTTTATTTTCAGTATTACTGTACTAATGATTGTATATCCGAAAAGAGTGCTGGGAGTTTTTTGGCGCCGGCTTTTTTCTCTCGGTCTACGGTTAGGTAAAGTCAAAGTTTGTAACATTGACGTTCATTAATTATATGTTTCATATCTATGATGTTTAAAATAATTTTGATTTTGATTTCATTACAAAATTACGATTTTCATATTTTCCCTGCTATAAAATTTGCTTGCACACTTAAATACTTGAAATTAACTTTAATTTGATACAGTCAAGAATAACCAAGTGAGAAAAAGCGGTGACATTCGGACAGACAGACGGACGGCAGTCTTATTACAAGAGACCCTTAAGCCCTTTAAACTAACGTAAAACACATATAGGTACTCCGAGTAAACAATGTAAGAAAATTGTTTTTATATGTTCAGAAGCCATAAAAATCGATGTCAGGAAAACCTTATTAATAAACTCAGGTAAACAACCAGAGGTCACTTGTCGTCTACTAGTTGATGTCTTAATAGGTATGACGTCACTTTATACTTGTTTTACGATCAATTAAGTAACTATGATGTTAAGTAATCTTGTTTTAGTTTTATTACTATAGAAATGCCTGCACGTGTTTCATTTGTAGATTTCAACAAATTTAGGATGATTGAGAAAACTCTTTTGATTAACTATTTTAGGTAGTATTACACTAGTGGCCGCCCGCGACTCCGTTCGCGTGGAAGTCGGTTTCCCGTGGGAATGAGAAGTATTCCCGCGGTAAGAAGTATGTTACTGCAAAGTTTCATCCAAATCCGTCCAATAGTTTTTACGTGAAAGAGTAACAAACATCCATACATCCTCACATACTTACAATCACATTATGACATTTATAATATTAGTAGGATTGCGACTATTTTACTTTGTATATTAGTAAAAACCTTGTGAAAGAATGCAAGCACGGAAGCAAGGAAGTAGAGAGCATTTAAGTATAAGTTAACTGAGGTTTATCAAGTAGGTAGATATTTCTTATTTGCTTTTTAATCTCTATTTTATTTAAATCTAGTTGTCCCGGCAAACCTAATTCTGCTCTATATGACGTCAAATGTTTTGCAGAGTAGTTGTTTTAACTATCGGTTCAGCCGGCTCTTACTTGAATTTTTAACAGTTTCATATAGTTTCCAAACCACCTATAACTACCATTTTGTAACAATATAGATAGTTCAATCTCCAGGGTGTGTTATAATTTGTGGTTTTAACAATATAAGGTTAATTTAAGCTACAGGAAAACATTACATTTGATGTTAATAAGTGCCCATCTGCTTACACTGAGGTGGTTCCCGTATTCTTTTATAAACTTAACTAATGAGAAGTATTTCCATAATTGTTTCGAAGAACAAGAAGAAACAATTTAGTATTTTTGTCTACGACTCGTAGCACAAACCACTCGTTGATGTCTTTTGCATGGGACTTCATCCTACTAATATTATAAACGTTAAAGTTTGTGAGTATGGATGTATGGATGTTTGTTACTCTTTCACGTAAAAACTACTGGATGGATTTTGATGAAACTTTACAGTAATAAAGGTTATACATCAGAATAATATAAAGGGTACTTTTTGCCGCGGGAAAACTTCTCATTCCCACGGGAAACCGACTTCCACGCGAACGAAGTCGCGGGCGGACACTAGTATGTCTGTTGTGAGCTGTCGATTTGAAAAGGTCTTGAAAAATAAAAAGTGTCTCAGTGTAAATTGGAAGTTTTATTATATTTCTGAATATTTACATCGTTAATAAATACTTTGGGTTTTTCCCTTATTTAAAGGAAGTTTTTCAGTCTTTACGCAAAATATGTAAAATCTCGTATCTAAATCCTCTGAACACTTTTGAAGAAGTAAGCAGATAGGATATAAGTACGGTGTGTATAAACACAATTGCATTGTTTATATTCCGGGATGATTACAAATCAAATACCTAGTGTTTTAATTTAATCTGCAATATAAATGATCGCGTCTGAACTATTAATTGATTCGTAAGCGACGGACATCGCTTTTCAATCATTTGTAAGTATATAATTATTTTTATAAATAGTTGTCTTGGTGCTTTGTTGGTAAGTGTTGAACTATTTAGACCAAACAATACATGGTTTTTAGCTTCGGAAATCATCTGTTTACATCCTGTACATAAACGGATACTGAAGAATCTTTTTAGTAAGTCGCCTTAATCTTATTATTTATTAATAGCACAGCATATGTGTGATTTATGGAGAAAACTACTTTTGTGAACATTAACTCAATATTAAAAATTTATCGTTTACATTGACTCTAAAATCACTGTAAACATCTAATTGAAATGCAATGTGTAGTTTGTTTAAGTATATGTCTTTCCAAGGTGCCTTTGGTGTCTATGCAAAAAGCTATAGCGAGATATCCTTACTGAGTATCTAATTTTGTCATGTTTTGCAGAAGAATCTAATAATACAGTATGACTTTATATAATTTTCTAACTACCAAAGTTTTAAAGGAAATTACCTACTTATTACTTTTATAATATTTTGTCTTTGTAAGCAGATAGGTAAATAAACTAAGAAAATTCAAGTTGGTTTAGGAATGAGCTCATCAAAAATTGACATTAAAAACTATTTTATAAAAAAGGGGAAAATTCTGAAATAATTAAAATACTTATAATATAGTGCAAATATTCAAAATATTCGAATAGTTTGGAACTTACTTATAAATTCGTAGATTAGAAATAATATTTGTAACAGCAATTGATAATAACACATAAAAAACTCCGCACGCAAAGATGAGTTCAACCCAATACATGCAAATAAGTTTCGACACCAAGATTTTTTAGTTATTTTATGCCTTACCCTCAACAAATCGAGTTTTGCTTATAAAACAAATAATAAACGACGCAAGACGCTACTAGACGGGTTTGTATGTCCTTGGTGTGAATTGACCGAGCACTGACTTTTAGGGTTCCGCAAGGTATACGAAATAAGACATTTATTGAGATTTTACTTTTAGTTTTGCATTTAAAATGCGAATTTATTAATTTGGAAGTTATAGATAGTGGTAAGAGCATTAGACGGGCAATCTAAAGGTACTGGGTTCGATTCCCAGTCGCGCAATGCTCGGAGAACCGCGTTCCTTTTTACAGTAGGTATCTATAACTTAAAAATAAATGAGATCTTTTTTTTAGTTTGATGAGTATGCCCTATTCAGAACATATTAATTTAATATCAGGGATTTTAATGAACTGTTTTTTATGGTATTATTTATGTTCATTGTAGTTAAGGACTGTGGAAAATTCTGTAACTTACAACGAGCCAAGTGGTGAAATGTATGTAGTTTTTGTATGATAACTTGTATCTTATAATTAACTAGTGGCCGCCCGCGATTCCATTCGGGTGAAAGTCAGTTTCCCGTAGGAATGAGAAGTTTTCCCGCGGTAAAAAGTACCTACTCTATGTGTTATTCTGATGTATAACCTATATTACTGTAAAGTTTCATCCAAATCCGTCCGGTAATTTTTACGTGAAAGAGTAAACTTTCAAGTTTATAATGTTAGTAGGATAGTAATCTGTTAATTTACTTGAAGGAGACACAAATATAAATTATTTACCACATTGCTAGAAAGCTGTATAAAGTGCATATTAAATAAGTAATTATAAACCCGAGTATAATTACGACGGAACCCTTTGGCAATTCACAGATCGTATAGAGATCGAATAGGTAAGTTTTTTTAAGTTCATGTCTTTGACCGAGACTAAATAAAAACTGATCATTAGAATCATTCAGGTACGTACCTACCATGTTACTTTTTGTTATTATTTATTATTGTATCTTTAAATACAGTATTTTTATTTCCATACATTTTTTTAAAGGATTGCATGTATTTATAAAACTGATTAATAAATAAGGTACTACAAAGTGTAATATTTTTAGATATTTGTTATTATGCGTAATATGTATATTCGTATCGTTACAATTTTAAGCAACTACCGTTCGTGTGACGCAATAAAATAAATATTTGTCAAAATTATACTGAAGTGAACTTGTAAGTTATTCTTTTGATTGCTTAAGGTACTTTTTTAAAAATAGTTTTTATTACAAAAATACTTTATAACACCTTAGACTAACTATACCTGTCTATATACCAAGTTTCATCCAAATCCGTTCAGAAATTTTTGCATGGTAGAGTCACATAATTTACCTTTTTATTAACCTAAACACTTGGAACAAAATCTGAAACACATTTCTCAAATTATAACTGAAATATAGAATCGCATAGTTTTAAATCACAAACACATAGTGTCACACTACAATATGAGTTTAACTAACTATCTATAGAAAAACCTATCGCAATATTCGTAGAAGAACATTTTCCTGTATAATTTAATGATTGTGTAAAAAATACCTGTTTTGTTTGAGTTCTTATTTCTCAGTCGGTAAAACCTTGTTGTGTCAACAGCCTTTGGGATTCCCTCTTTAAATTTACATTATGCATTAATAAAACATTTTTAAATCAGAAAAGTACCTTATTCCCAAAGGATAAAAGCGGAATTATATAGTTCAAAACACAGATGAGATGTGTGTAGATTATGTTCGCTTGCTTATTAAAAACCATAGGTCTTTAGTCATTTTGATGAGTTTTTTTACTTTCATTTAGATGGTTTTTAAATTATGTTTGTTATCAGAGTAATTAAGTATTTAAATAAAAAAACGGTATGACACAATTTAACGTTTTGTGGTTATGTGTATAAATAACGACTTGATTACCTTACGAGTTATGTGATAGGCTTACAAATTGGTCTACCCTTTCGAAGGTTTACCTACCTATTTAATATTATTAATAAAATGCATATTTATCAGGTCGGGTCGGATTTAAATTACATGATTGAAATATGAAATACTTATTTCTCGATTAATAAGCAGGCCTAGATAAATACAGACTGTTATTCTAACTCGACCTCTGTGGTGCAGTGGTATACCTATATACCGAACTGCTATGCGGATGGTTCTGGGTTCGATCCCCGGATCGGGTCAATTTCGTAAAAATGGTTTTTCGATATTGGCTCGTGTCTGGGTGTAACTAGGTTCTCCCCTAGTCCATTGTGGTACCCAGGGCCGGTTTTAGCACTACTAGCGCCCTGGGCGAGATTTCTTCGGCGCCCCCCCTAACTGCATTTCAATTACATACTAAAAAAGCAATGGGTACAATAAAATAACCATCTATGAAAAAAACATGTATTGAAAAAACTAGTAAGCTGGTACAATAAAATAACCATCTATGAAAAAACACATGTACTGAAAAAACTAATAAACTGGTACAATAAAATAACCATCTATTAAAACATGTATTGAAAAAACTAATAAAATTTAACTTTTCTAGCCTTTCTATCGGCGAACTCTTTTATAAGACATTCAAAGTCAATGTTTTCGGCAATTTCATTTTCGCGCGTGATATAATTTCTGACTTCACTTTTTCACCCATCAGCTCTATTAATTCATTTTGAATGTCTTTTCCGCACTAGTGGTCTGCAATATCACCCTTCATAGCTAATCGCAAGTGCTCCTGCATGACAGGATCAAATTTGGCTAGTAATTGTACTAAGCCCAAAAACTTTCCGTTATTTGGCGTATATAATTTGTCAGAACTACCTCTGAATGCCATATTGTTTTCAGCCATATACAGTGTTATATGCATCAATCTAGACAATACATTATTCCATCTCGTAGTTTCCTTTTTAATTAAATGTTGTTCTTGAAAATCTATTGTTTTGCCTATTTTTAAACGAAGTTCAGTTTCTATCCATGAAAGGTAAAACTTCTTATGTGAAGTGCTATTCTCGTGAGTTTTTAACATTTCAGACAAGTGTTTCCAGTCGTTATATCCTTTAGATACTAAACTCAACATTGAGCTACTATCAAACAGCCGGCAACAAAAACAATAAACTCGATCCTTGGAAATGGAGTATACTAACCAACGACGCTGAATTGTTTCATTGTTTGCTAGTTTTCTTATGTAATGTGAATTAGAGAAATGACGCACTGTATAATTTTTCGGATAATCATCACAGTGAGTTTGCAGTGGGCCACTAGTTATTATATGATCAATTATTTTGCTATTTCGCATAAGTGGCCAAGTAGCTGGATCCGCTATATTTGGGACAACAGTATCAACATCATCTAGTACATGTATTTGTTGTACATCAATAACAGATTCATCCTGAGCTGCATCTGTAATTGTAGCACAACTTGCTCCCTCACTTCAGGTTTTTTCATCCACAATCTCTTGAGTAACTATTCCATCTGACTTGCCAGACTGAGGCTCTATTGTCGATGCATTCGTTTGTATTGCAGATATAGATGCCACATTCAAGTCTTGACTTTTTTGGGTGATATATTTATTTATATTCATAAATTTCTTTTTGAAATTCTTTTTCTTTTTCTGCTTTCCGTTTCCTATATTCTGATCCAGATGCTTTTCTTTTGATGAGATCACCGTGTTCAGACATTTTGTATCTACAAGTAGTAATCAAAGTGTCAGTCGAAACATTTCTAAAAATAAATTGATTACAACAACAAACAAAACTTCGTTACATCGCTATTGAAATTCAAGAAATTATGCTGCCCAAACGTATAAACAAATATTATAAATATCAATAGATAGATTGCAGAGAGCGAAAAATATAACGGATGTAAAAAGATCATTTACGAAGCCTGAAACAACGTACTCTTGAGCCAAAGTAGTAACTAAATTCACTAACAGTATACCCAGAATACTCAAAACTAAACTCATTTTAACGGGTTTTACGCGTTTATTTTATTATTTTAGATTTTCCGACGTTTCGGCATTTTTGCAAAAACAGTCTACCCGTGACCACGGCATTTAACGCGTAAAACCCGTTAAAATGAGTTTAGTTTCAAGTAATAATAATCGCGTAAATCTAAGAAGTTATATCAGAATACTCAATTTAAACAAGTTATTATGGATTGAAAAGTGATATTCGCCCCTTGAGACCATCGCTCACACACCAGCTAAAACTAAAACACTATTTAAAAATGTCCGGTGTAAAACAATATTTAAAAATAGTGTTTTAGTTTTTACGGAAATTTGAAAGTTTACGTGCAATTAAGAACAATATATTGTTTAAAAAAAGTAACAAAAAAAACGGAGTTTTTTTTTATTGCTTTTAACGTAACGAGTATCCCTCCAGCAATGCCCTGTGTTCGTTTTCGGAAGCAGTCTTTTTACACCCTGTATGACAATTATGTGATAACTTGTTAGAGTGTTACAAGGGTAGAGAGGCTGGAGCCAATTTCAATAATTAACCAGTTGTAAGTAGTACAAATTAATTTGTACTTACCTATGGATGTGATCCGTCAAAAATGAATCACCTACTTATACACTGTTTTTTTTATATGCTTACTTTTTACACAAAACTAATGTCTGATTTTTGTTTGTTTGTTTAAGACGATAGAATAATTGTTTTAAGAGCGTCCACTTAGGTATGTCAAGCAAGAAGACAATAATAGTTTTCTGCTTCGTCAAACATTAAAAAGATATAGATCTCGGGAATGCCCGACCGTAAAGAAACACATAGATTTTTTATGGTCGGGTTCCCAAAAAATTAAACCGATTGAACACTACGTTTCATTATAGTGCTGCCAACTTAACAATATTACTTACCAAATTTTAGGGAAAATTACAAAGAGTCGGCGAAAAAAGACAAGTAACTGGATTGTATTTTTTTATGGTTTAGAATGACTGTTACCAAGTATTAAAAAATATTAAATTGAAATGTAATAGTAAACTTCTTCTTTAATATGGGAAATTCTTATTTTAATTTTTTTTAATGAATTAAAAAACTTGTGAGTTGATATTCGAACAGATTAGAGTATAATAACGTAGAGGTGGAAACGCCTGTGAATCAGAAAAAGGCGTCCGGCGCCCCTGGGCGGTCGCCCAACCGCGCCCTACCCTAACGCCGGTACTGGTGGTACCTATAGTACAAGCTTTGCTTAGTTTAGGACCACACCGTTGATGTGTCAGTCTAGATATTTATTTTTATTAACTTCTTACGAAACACGCAACTCTGCATCTCTATACAATCGTGTTTACAAAAGTAGGATTCGTATACAAAATTACTTTTGTATATACATTTTCCGGAAAATTTTCTGCACGGCAGAGAGGAAAATGCTTTAGTTTTGTAACAATAAATGCTATTTACGGAAAACTTATCACTGACGTAACTTAAGAACTGCAATTTGTCAACACTAGGTAATAGGTTTAATATGTTAATAAGGTCTATATTTAGTAATTCGTTATACATAATCAGTGAATGTTTTAACCAATGGCCCTTAATATTTACGTTCATATAAACGGTGTAGGGCACCAGAAATATTTGAATTAAATTTTAAGTACCTACTTAGTAACTTGGTTACTTAAGCATTTTTGTACACTAAAAACCTATGGATCTTTGGCCTGAAATAAAGGATTTTAATTAAATTTGTACCTGTAGTAAAATCAAACAAACTGATAAGACAAAAAGGCTAGAATGTTTTTTTTTAGGCGCTTAGAATAACTAACGGAAAATAAGAATAACCTTTCATATTATAAAACAGTGATTAAGGACGTTGCCAAGTTAGGAATTTTAACAGAAGCTTCATCCTACTAATATTATAAATGTGAAAGTTTGTGAGTATGTATGGATGAATAGATGTTTGTTACTCTTTCTCGTAAAAACTACTGGATGGATTTGGATGAAACTTTGCCGTTATATAGGTTATACATCAGAATAGCACATAGGGTACTTTTTACCGCGGGAAAACTTCTCATTCCCACGGGAAACCGACTTCCACGCGAACGGAGTCGCGGGCGGCTACCAGTCCATTATAATATGCCAAGGGCAACTTAACAAATAACAATATGAAGCGTAGGCGAAATCTATTTGTTCCCTTATTGTTTTGAAACGCATCTTTATTATTCATAAAAAAACAATAGCATTCCTAGTTTTGGTAAGTGCTATTAAAGATTTATTGCACGCCTCATCTGTGATTTATTTTGTAATTTGTGATTCGCCCGGGCCTCGCCTAACTGCAATTTAAGACGACCTTAACTCACAATATTTCATATTGACTCATATAAAATAGGTTTTGGCTTTTTTACACTGAAAATCGTAAGATACGCTGATGTAGCTAAATGTATATTAGGAGCGGTAGAGTCTATCTGTAGGCTCTGTCTGCAGCGATTACTGGGCTGACTAGACCGGTGAAATACCAACGTGTCGCACAGAAAACCGACGTAAAGTAGGGACGATGATCCTGCGTTTCATTCGGTGAGTGCGGTATCCGGTGCCCAATTTTCTCTAAGGCTCAGCAACACATCCCAGCGGTGATCACTTACCATCAGGTGACCCGCATGCTCGTTTCCTAGCTTCTCATAAAAAAAACTACTTTCAGGCTCAAAGGTATAAGATCTAATTTAAGTGTTAAAAAAAACATTTTTCATAAATATCCTATAAGGCAGAACGCTCTTATTTTCGAGTCCCTAACATTTCTTTACTGTTCTGTTCTGTAAATATGTATAAATCTTAATAATTATTGTTCCCAGTGCGCCTATGTGTGGTGGAAGGCCGTGGTTCCTACAAGGTGGCTCCTAAATACTGCCCGATACTGGACGAGGAGTCGTCCGGAGTGGAATGTGTTATTGGGACTGACAGGTAATATTTATGTTAGTTATTGGTGCCGATTCTACATTAAAACTCTAAACTAAACAATAAATATCACTTACGCCGTAGTAGTATACGATAGTGAAGATTCTTATTAATTTAAAGTTATGTCCACTTTATGTCCCTATTTAGTTGATGATTATAGATTATTGCTTATTTACTTATAAACGTGAAGATTAAACCGTAATTATTTTACAGTTACTACCTAACAATTCTTCTGGCACTGCAAGGTGTGCCTAATGAAAAATACCGATTTTTCATTTGCCATCCCATTTTAACTAATTTCAACAAGCACCCATTTCTCACACTTTATTACAGAAAGAACTCAATGTGATTTTCCTTACGTACCTATAAAATCTAATTGCTTTCTTGACCTTCCTGTAACTCATCACATTTCCCTCAAACTCCAGACTAGAGGTACTTGACCTTCCTGTAACTCATCACATATCCCACAAACTCCAGGCTAGAGGTACTTGATCTTGCTGTAACTCATCACATTTCCCACAAACTCCAGACTAGAGGTACTTGACCTTCCTGTAACTCATCACATTTCCCACAAACTCCAGACTAGAGGTACTTGACCTTCCTGTAACTCATCACATTTCCCGCAAACTCCAGGTACCTGATCTTTCTGAAACTTAACATACATTCCTCAAACTGCAGACTAGACTGCCTCCGCCGCATCGGCAAGGGCACGGTGGACCTCGGCGTGGTCAGCCCCGAGGACCTGGTGGCGGCGCAGTGGGCCGCCGTCGACGTGCTCGCCACCACCGAGATGAGGCATCGCAGCCGTGAGTCTAACATACATTCCTCCAACTGCAGACTAGACTGCCCCGAGGACCTGGTGGCGGCGCAGTGGGCCGCCGTCGACGTGCTCGCCACCACCGAGATGAGGCATCGCAGCCGTGAGTCTAACATACATTCCTCCAACTGCAGACTAGACTGCCCCGAGGACCTGGTGGCGGCGCAGTGGGCCGCCGTCGACGTGCTCGCCACCACCGAGATGAGGCATCGCAGCCGTGAGTCCAACATACATTCCTCCAACTGCAGACTAGACTGCCCCGAGGACCTGGTGGCGGCGCAGTGGGCCGCCGTCGACGTGCTCGCCACCACCGAGATGAGGCATCGCAGCCGTGAGTCTAACATACATTCCTCCAACTGCAGACTAGACTGCCCCGAGGACCTGGTGGCGGCGCAGTGGGCCGCCGTCGACGTGCTCGCCACCACCGAGATGAGGCATCGCAGCCGTGAGTCTAACATACATTCCTCCAACTGCAGACTAGACTGCCCCGAGGACCTGGTGGCGGCGCAGTGGGCCGCCGTCGACGTGCTCGCCACCACCGAGATGAGGCATCGCAGCCGTGAGTCTAACATACATTCCTCCAACTGCAGACTAGACTGCCCCGAGGACCTGGTGGCGGCGCAGTGGGCCGCCGTCGACGTGCTCGCCACCACCGAGATGAGGCATCGCAGCCGTGAGTCTAACATACATTCCTCCAACAGCAGACTAGACTGCCCCGAGGACCTGGTGGCGGCGCAGTGGGCCGCCGTCGACGTGCTCGCCACCACCGAGATGAGGCATCGCAGCCGTGAGTCTAACATACATTCCTCCAACTGCAGACTAGACTGCCCCGAGGACCTGGTGGCGGCGCAGTGGGCCGCCGTCGACGTGCTCGCCACCACCGAGATGAGGCATCGCAGCCGTGAGTTTCAAAAAGAAGCCATCATTCTGATTTTTCTTTAAGTGTTACCTACTTAATTACTGAAGGTCAGAGGGTCTACCGGGACTTTACAATCGAAGTCGTATCGAGACCGAAATACGAACGAACTTGATGGAATATCTTACCGGCACTTTATCACGTCAATTTGACGAAATTAAGTGTCCAACTTGACAGTTCGACTACGCGACAACACAAGTCCCGGTAGGGTGTTAAGACGATAATCATAACGACATGAAATATCGTTTTAAGTCGTTACGATTTAAGTTAAGTCGTAAGTCTCGGTACCAATCTCGCGATTTTGATAAGATGCACGATACGACCGTCAAGTCCCGGTAGACACCCAGCTCCTTACATGTCGGATTGTCCAGGGCGAATTGGAAAAGTTGGCAAAATGACTTAATCCCGGTCAACTTTGGGATGTTTCTAAGCTATGTCATTTTCCGACTTTCCTGTCTGCAGTTACCGACAATTTTAACCGTTCGCTGATGTGTGAAAGTTTGTTTTGAGGGTTTCGTTCCACAAGGGGTAAAAATGAGACGCTCTAATAGCGTCGCTATTACTAAAACTTCTATTACTCCATTAATTACCTCTATCTGACAGCCTGAACGGTGGTCGCGAGACATTTGAAACTTTCTGTTGCCGCTATAACAACAAATACCTACCCTTCTTACCATCATATTATTTAATACACCAAACGCAGCATTATCGTAGCATCTTGAGAAAAAATTGGTTAAAGTTTTGAAATCGGTCGCCTGATTT
Organism: Emmelina monodactyla; assembly: GCA_916618145.1. Taxonomy (NCBI): domain Eukaryota; kingdom Metazoa; phylum Arthropoda; class Insecta; order Lepidoptera; family Pterophoridae; genus Emmelina; species Emmelina monodactyla. The sequence goes on from OU745296.1 coordinate 4,247,323, forward strand.
AGGGGTTTTGGGGGGTTGGGGGGGGTGGGGGGGAGGGGTCTGAACCCCCCCTGACCATTTTCAGCTGCCGGAAAAAAAAAGGGGGCGCCAAAAAAAAAAATTTTTTTTTTTAAACCCCTCAATATGGCGACCTTTAGTAGCCAATTTATATGTATAAAAACTCGCTTCAATCATGAGTCAACGGAGTCCCGCTTCGCGGGACTCCTTTTTCTGGCAGTTTAAAAACAGTAACCTAACTAACCTAACCCATTGATGTCGGATTGTGTCAACTCGGAGTAAGACAATTATGTAAACACACTTAATAAATACAATCTGATTACCTCGATTGTATTTAAAATTAAGATTGTAGAAAAACCACAATATCATTCATCCAAGATGCTAAATGCGTTCCGATTCACGCAATTGTGCTAGTATTTAGGAAATTTTGAATTTTTTTTAAAAATATTTAGACTCGACTCCGGCAGCCAAAATTACTTGTAGGGGGTTCAGACCCCTCCTCCCCACCCCCCCAAACCCCCCACAACCCTTAAATCAGGCGACCGATTTCAAAACCCAACCCAAAAAATTTCATGCATTTAATTTGATACCAACGAGGTCATAGATTTTGGAGTTATCCTCAAGTAAATATTATGTTTTATTCATAAAATTTAATAGCCGTCTATTATTTTGGTAATTACAGAACTAGTTTTTGTGATATTGAGTCATCAAAGACAATGCAATTTTAAGAAATAATAAACGAAATTCCGCGTTAATTGACGTTTTGTTTTTATTGTCTAACGCCTAGCGCGTCATGAAGAAACCTTCAGGGAGGCCCATGACGCGAGAGATGCGTCATTAGAAAATAGTTGCAATTCAAATTTTTATTTGATTTAATCAATAAAATATCTTATTTTATATAAAAAATAACTCATTAGGAACACCAATATCAGGGGCCACAATTTTTTTTTTGGAAAATTAAATTGCCAGTGGTTGTCAACCATAGGGTGCCTACCTACAGGTAACTGTTTATCCTACTAATTATTGAAAAGTGTTATTATTAAAGCCAGGATTCGAACTTAGCAAATCTATAAAAATTATCACTATGTTTTGGTCACCAATGAATAGTTTAGATGTAAAAACGGAACATTTTTGATTTGCGATAAAATACTTCCCACAGGTTGACAACCAATGGTGGAAATCTATAACTTACTTCTATCTCGTATAAAGCACGTAGATCGACACTTTTAAATACACTAAACTAATAAATGAAACATAACAAACAATAACAGGTCTCACTTTGTATTCTTTTAGTTGAAACTGCCTAAAATAGCGTAATAACATCACCAGTGGCCCACGACGCGTCAGGTGCGTCATCATTTAGGAGGGCCCGTGACGCGACTAGCATGTCATTGAATTTTGAATCTGTTAAATAAAATACAAACACAATTGATATGAAAATTTTACCTTATAAAGTCGGTAATTACATACCAATTTGAATTGCCGTACATACTTATTTATGTCTCTGTGAAACATGGTACATTACCGTTATATTCCTAAAAGTACCTAATTATAAGCTTCATAAGGAGCCAATGGATAAACATATTAAAATAGATAGATCGATCGATGAATTCTTTATTGCACACACAAAAATATAAAACAATTAGATACATCATCGACAACTTTGCTTTATTCCATTAAGATTAGGTATATAACTTGATCATTATGTTACCTCAATTCTTGACCCTTATAAGTCTACGAGCCTAAAATTTGATATCAAACCAACATAACCAATTCGACACATAATTTTCGCAAAGGTTTACCTAAATTTCAACACATAATTTCTTTTATAACCTTCTTTTATTCCAAAACTAACCTTCACCAGGTCCATTTGAAAGAAGCGTGGTAGCGGTGGTAAACCGTCGCATCTTACCTGACAGCGTGACGTCAGTGCATGAAGTGCTGTACAACACCACACTGTGCCATCCAGGAGTCGCCGCCGATGATATTAGACCACTCAGCGATACGCTTGGAGAGGTAAATATCTAAAAATGGAATAACGTCAGCTATATGACGAAAGCACAGAGATACTGGAAGAAATTTCGGTGGATCGATAAGACGTTCACTCCTGGACATATGCTTTCGTCATAAACGTGCATAGTGGCTTGATAGAGGCGGGCTGTAATACTAGAACTACAAAATTTTATGCTATAGGTTGAGCATCACTCACTTTTATAAGTAAGGCATACGTAATATTAATGAACAGTTTGAATGAGAACGGGCAAGTTAATCTACCATGTATCGAGAGGTAAAAAAGCACAGCTCAATCAGTCTCCTATATTAAACTGCCCACTTTTAGATAAAAATCCATTCGTTCTCTTATTTTGACTCGTCATTATCATTATCATTAAATAGTATAAATCCAAGTCGCTAATTCTGTCTGTTTGTATGTTTGTCCGCTAACTCCGCCTAAACCAAGAGACGGATTTAAATGCTAGGTTTTCACTATATTTTACGTATTTTTTACATTTAAATTTGTAAATAAAAACATTCAGAAAAAGTTTATTTAGGTTAGCCAAAATTCAATGTTTCGTAAGCAAGTCGCCCAAAAAGTCACCATTGCGAAGCGTGGGCGGGTCGCTCGTTCCTAATAGTATCCACCATGTTTGTTATTTTAGTATCTAGAAACGCTAGTGACCTCTAGATCCTGCGATCCCAAGCTGTCTCTAGCTGAGAACAGAATCAAGACTCTTGCGCAGTTCTTCCGAGGCGCATGCAAGGCGGGTCCCTGGGTGCAGGACAAGGAAAGAGATGTGGAGTTGAGTAAGTTAATTGTTATTACTTTTAGGGCTGATTTTTCAATAGTCAGATAAATGCTAACTGTAGAACTGTGTATAAGAGGTATGTTTTCATTGTCACTTCATACATATGTCAAGTATTTATGTTCGACGTGCAACAAAAACATACAGATTTTCTGTCAGATAGAATTTATCTGACTATTGAAAAACCGGCCCTTAAGGTTGTAGATAAGTCCAATAAGTACGGTACAGACCTTCTTTTCGTAAGGGACAAAATCAGAGCTGCTATTCATTTTGTGCGCTGAATGGTTTAGTAGGTTCAGATGGGTAATTATCTAATCATGTTGGTTACCTCAACATTTTTTTTTTAATATACGAAATTAGCGGTACACCCTATTGGAGATCGGACTTGATTTCCAGTTAAGAATAAAATTATTGAAGTAGGTAAGTAGTTCGTGTAAGATAAGCCTGTAGTTTTTGTAAGATAAGCCTAAAGTTAATAAAAGGTATATAGGAACTAGACATAGGAGACTACAGTAAAGCTATGTTATTTGCACGTAGAGCGTCGGTACCCGTCGCTCTGTCTGTCTGTGTATATAGGAACTAGACATAAGAGACTACAGTAAAGCTATGTTATTTGCACGTAGAGCATCGGTACCCGTCGCTCTGTGTGTCTGCGTATGTAGGAACTAGACATAGGAGACTACAGTAAAGCTATGTTATTTGCACGTAGAGCGTCGGTACCCGTCGCTCTGTGTGTCTGCGTATGTAGGAACTAGACATAGGAGACTACAGTAAAGCTATGTTATTTGCACGTAGAGCGTCGGTACCCGTCGCTGTGCTCGGCGTGCGCGGCTAGCTGCGCGGCGGGGGACCGGTACTGGGGGGACGCGGGGGCGCTCACCTGCATGCTGGAGGGGGCCGGTGACGTCACGTGGGCGGTGCTGGATGACGTCGTCACTTATTTCTCGGTGAGTGGTGAAAAGTTAACATAAAAACACTTATTATTGAACGATTGATTGAAAATAACTAGCTCTTTTTTGCGTCTCTCATGTTGTACCTACCTAGTTTTATTACACTTATCTCTGTCATTGAGTAATAAATAGTTGCCCACGTTTAACCTTCCAAAGTCGGTTCTATTCTTTGTAAAAATAGGAACGCACTTTAAAAAGACAAAAATAAATATTTTCATTTATGCAGGTTTAAAATATGTTTATTGAATAAGAGGCTTCCAATATCATTAGGGCTACCAACCTAAATAGAAGTCCAACTTCTACTATAACTAATCAAATATTTTTATTCTTGCAGTATGAAACTTTTTGTAGTGTTAAATATTTTTTTCTTTTCGAATTTTCGAAATCGATTTTCCCATGCTTGAGTAAGGTAATCTACACCGGGTCGATGACTTTTCGGACACAGAAAAATCGGACACCACGGTAAAAATAATATTAAAATTGAAAATCCTTAGTTTGGCCAAGGTGTCCGAGTTTTTTGTGTCTGAAAAGTCATCGTCCCTCTACACCACCTTCAAAACCGCAAAATAACCCCATTATATTACCAATTTCAGCTATCATCAATCCCGGACCACACAGCCAGTCAGTTCGCGTTCCTCTGTCTGGACGGCAGCTGGCAGCCGCTGACGGACAACACCGACCCGTGCGTGTGGCTGAACAGACCGTGGCCGGTTATTGTGGCTAAGAGGTGGGTTTTTAAGACTATAGCGGTGATTTTCTGTGGTTTTTACTGGGTTTTATGGGGAAAGATTGACTAGCTGTGTGAGAGTCAGTTCGCGTTTCTCTGTTTAGATAGCAATCAGCAACCCCTGACGGATAATATTAACCCATGCGTGTGGCTGAATAGACCGTGGTCTGTTATTGTGGCTAAGAGGTGAGTTTTTAGGAAAGAAGGGTGTTTTTAAAGGTTTTGCTGGGTTTTTGTGAAGGAAAGGTTACTGTTGTCTCGCTGTGTGGGCGTCAGTTTGCGTTACTCTGTCTGGACGGCAGCTGGCAGCCGCTGACGGACAACACCGACCCGTGCGTGTGGCTGAATAGACCGTGGCCTGTTATTGTGGCTAATAGGTGGGTTTTTAGAAATGAAGGGTGTTTTTTAAAGGTTTGCTGGGTTTTTGTGGATGAAGGTTAGTGTTGACTCGATGTGTGAGAGTCAGTTCGCGTTCCTCTGTCTGGACGGCAGCTGGCAGCCGCTGACGGACAACACCGACCCGTGCGTGTGGCTGAAGAGACCGTGGCCTGTTATTGTAAGAGGTGAGTTTTTAGCGCTGAAAGGGTGAGATTTAGCTAGGTTTTGTGGAGGAAAGGTTAGTGTTGACTGATATGCTGTGGGAGTCAGTTCGCGTTTCTCTGTTTAGATAGCAATCGGCAAACCCTGACGGATAATACTTATTAACCTGTGCGTGTGGCTCAATAGACCGTGGCCTGTTATTGTGGCTAAGACGTGAGTTTTTGAGTCTACTGGGGCGATTTTTAATGGTTTTTGTTGGGTTTTGAGGAGGAAAGGTTAGAGTTGGTTTGCTGTGTAGGAGTCAGTTAGCGTTCCTTTGTTTAGATAGCAATCGGCAAACCCTGACGAATAATACTAACCTGTGCGTGTGGCTGAATAGACCGTGGCCTGTTATTGTGGCTAAGAGGTGAGTTTTAGGGTGAAATGGTTGGTGTTATTTATGGTTTTGCTGGATTTTGAGGAGGAAAGGTTATTGTTGACTTGCTGTGTGAGAGTAAGTCCTCGTTTCTCTGTTTAGATAGCAATCGGCAAACCCTGTTTGTGTTATTTAACCCTGTTGGTGTTATTTATGGTTTTGCTGGATTTTGAGGAGGAAAGGTTATTGTTGACTTGCTGTGTGAGAGTAAGTCCTCGTTTCTCTGTTTAGATAGCAATCGGCAAACCCTGACGGATAATATTAACCTGTGCGTGTGGCTCAATAGACCGTGGCCTGTTATTGTGGCTAAGAGGTGAGTTTTAAGGAACGAAGGGTGTTTTTTAAAGGTTTTGCTGGGTTTTTGTGAAGGAAAGGGTACTGTTGACTCGCTGTGTGAGAGTCAGTTGGCGCTTCTCTGTTTAGATAACAATCGACAAACCCTGACGGATAATATTAACCTGTGCGTGTGGCTGAATAGACCGTGGCCTGATACTGTGGCTAAGAGGTGGGTTTTTAGGACTGAAGGGGCGATGTTATTCAATGGTTTGTGGCCTGTTATTGTGGCTAAGAGGTGAGTTTTAGTATCGAAGTTTGTTTTTTAAAGGTTTGCTGGGTTTTTGTGGATGAAGGTTAGTGTTGACTCGAAGTGTGGGAGTCAGTTCGCGTTTTGGGTTTGATCGGAGATCTTGATATTTCTTTCTTTTCATAGGAATATTTGTTCCCAACATTCATATCAATCGTCAATGTTTGCTTTCACATGATTTGCCCCTTTGTTTCTATATCAAACACACCAGAAATCGCTTATTAATGTTACCTAAACACCTGTATGTAATCTACATCTAATTATCAACTACGAGTAAGTTGATTTGTCTCTAAATTTTTATGTATGTATTATCTAGTTACTTTTGGTGTTATTTGCCATTGTATTGTTACGCGTGGGTATTTTTAATTGGCCTTCTCATATTAAGCAACGAGTTTCATAATCCTGTTTGAGCTGTAAGTTCCCCTATAATATGTAATTAAAATAAAATAAATAAATAAATTACCCGTCGCAGAAAAGCCTCAGCGGCCGTATCAGCCCTGGTTAATGTTACCTAAACACCTGTATGTAATCTACCTGCCCCCCTACCGCGTAACTAGTGTCGGTTTGGAACTCGACGTCGACAACTGTTTTCATAGGCTAAATTGTTAACAATGGCGGGTCTTTAGCCAATGAAAACAGTTGTCGACGTCGAGTTCAAATCGACGCTAGTTACGCGGTAGCCCCTCTGATTTTTACTCTTTACAGAAAAGCGTCAGCAGCCGTATCAGCCCTCGCCTCGAACCTCACCGCCCGCACGGTGCCCGCGGACCGGCACTGGCGCGGCGCGCTGTCCCAGCTGCTGGGCAGCAACCAGGCGCTGCCGCAGCCGCTGCAGCCCGCGCACGCGCCGATGGACTACCTGGCGAGGGCGCGGGGGTTTAGAGATGCTTATAGCCAGACGGGGTGCAATCCGCCTAGGTTTGTGGTCTATTTTTATTTTAAACTCTTGAAAACTACAAAAAACAAACAAGTAGTACTAATTGCCGGAGTCGCTACGGCCGGCGCACGCGCCGATGGACTACCTGGCGAGGGCGCGGGGGTTTAGAGATGCTTATAGCCAGACGGGGTGCAATCCGCCTAGGTTTGTGGTCTATTTTTATTTTAAACTCTTGAAAACTACAAAAAACAAACAAGTAGTACTAATTGCCGGAGTCGCTACGGCCGGCGCACGCGCCGATGGACTACCTGGCGAGGGCGCGGGGGTTTAGAGATGCTTATAGCCAGACGGGGTGCAATCCGCCTAGGTTTGTGGTCTATTTTTATTTTAAACTCTTGAAAACTACAAAAAACAAACAAGTAGTACTAATTGCCGGAGTCGCTACGGCCGGCGCACGCGCCGATGGACTACCTGGCGAGGGCGCGGGGGTTTAGAGATGCTTATAGCCAGACGGGGTGCAATCCGCCTAGGTTTGTGGTCTATTTTTATTTTAAACTCTTGAAAACTACAAAAAACAAACAAGTAGTACTAATTGCCGGAGTCGCTACGGCCGGCGCACGCGCCGATGGACTACCTGGCGAGGGCGCGGGGGTTTAGAGATGCTTATAGCCAGACGGGGTGCAATCCGCCTAGGTTTGTGGTCTATTTTTATTTTAAACTCTTGAAAACTACAAAAAACAAACAAGTAGTACTAATTGCCGGAGTCGCTACGGCCGGCGCACGCGCCGATGGACTATCTGGCGCGGGCGCGGGGGTTTAGAGATGCTTATAGCCAGACGGGGTGCAATCCGCCTAGGTTTGTGGTCTATTTTTATTTTAAACTCTTGAAAACTACAAAAAACAAACAAGTAGTACTAATTGCCGGAGTCGCTACGGCCGGCGCACGCGCCGATGGACTACCTGGCGAGGGCGCGGGGGTTTAGAGATGCTTATAGCCAGACGGGGTGCAATCCGCCTAGGTTTGTGGTCTATTTTTATTTTAAACTCTTGAAAACTACAAAAAACAAACAAGTAGTACTAATTGCCGGAGTCGCTACGGCCGGCGCACGCGCCGATGGACTACCTGGCGAGGGCGCGGGGGTTTAGAGATGCTTATAGCCAGACGGGGTGCAATCCGCCTAGGTTTGTGGTCTATTTTTATTTTAAACTCTTGAAAACTACAAAAAACAAACAAGTAGTACTAATTGCCGGAGTCGCTACGGCCGGCGCACGCGCCGATGGACTACCTGGCGAGGGCGCGGGGGTTTAGAGATGCTTATAGCCAGACGGGGTGCAATCCGCCTAGGTTTGTGGTCTATTTTTATTTTAAACTCTTGAAAACTACAAAAAACAAACAAGTAGTACTAATTGCCGGAGTCGCTACGGCCGGCGCACGCGCCGATGGACTACCTGGCGAGGGCGCGGGGGTTTAGAGATGCTTATAGCCAGACGGGGTGCAATCCGCCTAGGTTTGTGGTCTATTTTTATTTTAAACTCTTGAAAACTACAAAAAACAAACAAGTAGTACTAATTGCCGGAGTCGCTACGGCCGGCGCACGCGCCGATGGACTACCTGGCGCGGGCGCGGGGGTTTAGAGATGCTTATAGCCAGACGGGGTGCAATCCGCCTAGGTTTGTGGTCTATTTTTATTTTAAACTCTTGAAAACTACAAAAAACAAACAAGTAGTACTAATTGCCGGAGTCGCTACGGCCGGCGCACGCGCCGATGGACTACCTGGCGAGGGCGCGGGGGTTTAGAGATGCTTATAGCCAGACGGGGTGCAATCCGCCTAGGTTTGTGGTCTATTTTTATTTTAAACTCTTGAAAACTACAAAAAACAAACAAGTAGTACTAATTGCCGGAGTCGCTACGGCCGGCGCACGCGCCGATGGACTACCTGGCGAGGGCGCGGGGGTTTAGAGATGCTTATAGCCAGACGGGGTGCAATCCGCCTAGGTTTGTGGTCTATTTTTATTTTAAACTCTTGAAAACTACAAAAAACAAACAAGTAGTACTAATTGCCGGAGTCGCTACGGCCGGCGCACGCGCCGATGGACTACCTGGCGAGGGCGCGGGGGTTTAGAGATGCTTATAGCCAGACGGGGTGCAATCCGCCTAGGTTTGTGGTCTATTTTTATTTTAAACTCTTGAAAACTACAAAAAACAAACAAGTAGTACTAATTGCCGGAGTCGCTACGGCCGGCGCACGCGCCGATGGACTATCTGGCGCGGGCGCGGGGGTTTAGAGATGCTTATAGCCAGACGGGGTGCAATCCGCCTAGGTTTGTGTGGTATTTTATTTATGTGAATCTATTTGACACGTCGTAGTTTGCTTGAAAAAGTTATAAACTCAAAAGAAAAAAAATCTACAGTTCTATATTTATATTGATTTAATTAATTCGCCATCAAATCTCTTATTCACTAGCAGTTACTATTCACTAATCTAAAATATATTTTCCCTCCACCAGGCACATAACTCTATGCACAACATCCTTACTGGCCAAACACAAGTGTGACTGGCTGAGCGAGGCTGGCTCTGTGTACGGGGTGGTGCCCCCCCTACAATGTGCGGTCAGGGAGGGCACGCGGGGGTGCATGGAGGCGGTGCGGGGGGGCGACGCGGACGTCGTCGTGGGGAGTGGGGACTGGCTGGTGCGGGGGGCCAGGTGAGAACATTAGGGATAAGGGAAAAAAACGAGTTTTTAATACAGTTGCTCAAAAAGTGGCGTATTGCAGGGACGTATAGCGTTCGGGATGTGGGCTATTACACACTCGTGCTTTTTTTTACCTTTCCCGCACTCGTGCGTTCTCTTTCCCAACTGTCAAAATAAAGAAATTTAACAAACCATGAAGTTTTTACAAAAAAAAATCTAACAAGTTTTTATGATTCATGTTAATACTTATGTAGCGTAGATATATTTCTAAAAAAAGCTACTAGTTTGTTTCGATATCAGATTTAATGATTTGATTGAATTACAGTGGTTGGTTTCATTTCATTTTATCCCATAAAATTTCATTTTCATTTTATTTCAACTAAAAAAAAATCAACTGAAGACTTGGCTGTATGGGCATAGTAACCTATGCCTACCAAATGGGTGAAGAAAAAATGGCGCCATTTTCCAGAAATTTACTTTGCAAGTTTAGTTGTTTGTTGCACAGAATAAGTTATTTCGACATTTACGATCCTCCGAAATTTTATATTTTATTAAATTGCTTTATTTTTTCGCAACTGTATTAAAATAGTCATTCAGTACACGTGCGGAACCGTCATTGCAACTCGTCCCGCCTGTCAACCCTCGCCTTCGGCTGTGCCTCGGCTCGGGTAGACATTTGTCGGAACTCGTTGTAATGACAGCCCTTCCACACTTGTATTGAAATATACTATTTTTTGCTAGAGTAACATTTTTGTAATTAAAAAAGGCAAGAAAAAAAATATTGATTTGTCTTGAGCTTTTCTTTTTGGGATTCATTTTAGATTATTCATATAGCGTTTTTATTTAGTATTGAACAAATATATCTTGCTGAAAAATAGTGCCTAGTATTAACGTACAATTCGTTTTTCAGAGATTATAACCTAACAACACTTCTACACGAAGTGACACCCATAGTCGAAAAGACCAGCACAGTCGTTGCCTACGTAAAAAAAGATAGCGGCATATCCAAAATGGCGGACTTCCGCGGCAAACGCGTAGTCTTCCCGCGCTTTGACGGTCTCGCTTGGCACGCCATTTTCCGAACTATTGCAGAAAAGGAAGCTTTAACATGTAACAGTATCATAGAGGATTATTTCAAAGAGATCTGTGCTCCTGGCATCGAGAAATATAATGTTACGGCAGAAATAAAAGAAAGATTGACTAAGAATTGCTATAAAGAAGGAAATGTGGTTCTTGATGGGGAGGTGCAAGCGTTAAGATCGCTCGTTGAAGGAAAAAGCGATGTGGGATTCTTTAGTTTGGATACCTACAACCAATACTTGGGTAAGAATACTTCGTTACATACTTTTTTCAGTTATGAGTTGACAAACAAGCAGTTAGTCCTACTCGTTAGAGTTAGTGACTCTAAACGTATAAATATGATATTTTAGTATTGATGACACACCTACCTAATAATGGTTTGATTAAGTTTATTCCTATTAATACCAAGCCACTTAACAGCCAATTAATTTTCACAGCCAATCACATCCAAGAACCCTGGGCGAGGGATGCCCATCAAATAGTTCCTGTATGCCCTGAAGAAAACCAACAATACTGCTTCATGAGCTGGTCTAGTCTCGGCCATATTTTCTCCAGAACCAACATCACTTCCATGAGACGTCACGAAATAATCAACGTATTTAAAAGTCTTGACCAACTCTTCGGGAAGCACTACCCATTCCACACAGCTATGTTTTCTATGTATGGACCTTTTAACCATCAGTTGGATGTACTGTTCCATAATAACACGAGGATTTTAGCCACAGATGAGGTGCTTCGATCGCATCCATTTGATAGGATTCCAATGAACTTCGAACGAAAGTTCTGGACCAATAGCAAGATGGACGTCTGTCAAAATAGTTTTACGAACTTTGGCAAGAGTTTGGCGCCAACTTTAGTTTTGTGTGTAACTTCTCTAGTCTTTAGTTTTATATTGATTTTATGAGTAGATAAGGAACTTTTGTAAAGGAAATTTAGAAACGCTTTAAGTAAGTAAATATATCATAAAAAACAACTTTTGGTTTTATTTCTTACGGTGGGTGGATGGACAAGTCAGGGAGTGGCCTGCCTTCTAAATTTTATAGTTAACGCATTCGATTATCGAGTGGGTTTTTTTTATGCTTTGACCTTTAAATCTTAAGTAACTAGTAAAACTAGAAAATGCAAGCTCATTTTCTAGTTTCCGCATTTTATGTGGAACCAAGCTTATACCTCTGCCCGCCCTAAATTAACAATATTTAAGGGTAAAACCCAGTTTTTGGAGTAGGTACCTATATCTAGGTACCAAGTTTAAGATTTTTCTGTTGGTTGTGTTCTATATTATATCAAATTCAGCTTTCTAGGACTTCGGGAAGTACATGAATATTTTTATGATCAAAAGTATGTTAATGAGTGTGTAACAAACTCTTTTTTTAATAACATTAAAATCGAAAGTAAATGAGCTATGCAGTTACAACTTTATATGAGTAGTGTTGGTAGTAAGTTCTTCTTTGATCCTGCAAAATACGTGTAAAAATAAGGCGAAGAACTTCGAGACAAGGTTGCCAGCAATTAAGAGCACAACTTCATGTTTTTGTTTCTAGATAAATTTAATAAAGAAATGTAGATAAAGCAATTGTTTTGATTTACGGAGAGGTCAAAAATCCTCGAAAATTCACTAAGTAGTCCCTATTAAGGTATATTAAGGCGCTAATGTAGGTATATCGACATAATAATAGCAATGTAAAACTTACTCACTTTTTTGGTCTGAAGACATGGCAGTGCTAGCACTAACTATCCTTTCTTGAATATTTTATTGCACACATTTTTCCACTTATCCGTAACAATCGCCTACAACATTATGGCTACGTTTCACTTAAGGGCCGAAAGGACCGCGTCTACGACCAATTTATTAATACCATGAAAAAAAAACCGAACTGCCATCTGTCATTTATACTTTTTGACAAAGGCTGTATGGCTTCGTTCCTTTGCCTGCTCGTATGAACTTTATGACAGCTGTCATTCAACCAATGTCACTGTCAATTTTGTTTTTGTTTGGAATTGTTTCCGCGCTCTTCTAAACTTTTAAAGTTTTCACGGAACTGTGTATGGTTCTTCAGGATAATGTCGACAGCCGATCTAAACAATTTCCTGCGAGCACTAGAAGCTGTTAAAGAAGACTCCACGTGCGGCGTATGCAACAAATTGTGCGAAGAACCCGTTACATTGAGTGCGTGTTTCCATGTTATTTGTGCATCACATTTTGATCAAATCAAAAAATGCCCATACTGTGATATTTCATTAGAAGGTACTAGATATTACAGCGACGATCGCATGAAGAGCTGTTACGAATCCACGAAGCAGTTAAGCAAAATATTCGAATGTTTCAAGTACGAAGACTTGCGGTCTTCCAGAGCGGATAGCTCGACCGCTGGCCCCGTAAATCGTAAACAAAGTAAGGAAAACATCACTCCCCAACCTAAGAATACAGATAATGATAAAAAGAAAGTTTTAACTGAAAAATCTAATGCAGCTACCAAGAAACTTGACAAACGAAATGTTACAGACTTGGACATCTCTCTACCCTCGAATATAAGCGCATCTAAAATAACAAAAATGATAGAAAAGAGGAATAATAAAGGAGAAACTATGTTGCACATTGCTTGCCGATTGGGCAAATTAGATCGGGTTTTAGAGCTGTTACGTCAAGGAGCTAACACCAATACTAAAGATAATGCTGGTTGGACCCCTTTGCATGAAGTGGTTCAAAACAACAATATTGAGCTTGTTAAAATCCTCCTGCAATACAATACATTGATTGATGTTCCCGGACAAGGCAATGAAACACCTTTACATGAAGCTGTGCGTTACAATCATGCAGAAATAGCCGAAGAATTAGTGAAGAATGGAGCTGATATAAATGCTCGCAATTGTAAAGGCGAAACACCAATGCAGCTAGCCAAGAATGATATGAAAACTTTACTGCAAAATGCTGCTGATAACGTACTGCAGACTCAAAGTATTAATATTCACAATATATCAGCGGTACAAGCTGAGTTAGATTTTGATTGTATTAGAGTATTCTGTGCTACTGAATCACGAACCGTAACAAACAAATTAAAACTATTGGCAAAACATCACAGCAATCTCAACATTGAAGCCAAATACTCTAAAAAAGTAACTCATGTTGTTGTCGAAACTGATGACAACGGAATATGTCAATCTAGCATTGATATATTACAGGCTATAGTAAGCTCAAATTGGATTTTATCAACAAAATGGATTCTGGACTCAACACAAGACAAATTAGAACCGTTTGAGAATTATGAAGTAAAAGGTGTGGGAGCAACAATGTATAAAGGACCAAGAAATTCCCGGTACAACAAATACAAGCAATTACCCGGAATATTTAATGGTGGTCACTTTTATCTCCACAACTTCAATACTAAGTATGAAGTATCCAAGACTGTTGTATTAACTAAAGCAATACTCACAAAATTAATCACTGATGCAGGCGGGGTAGTTCTCCGTAGAGTACCAAACCCAGAATCAATCCCCGACTCTGAGAAGTTAGTTCCATATCATGCTAAACGAGGTGGTAAATTGGAGATATGTTCTCATTATATAATTTTTAAAGATATGTACGAACCAATGTATAATATGAAACATTTGAAAGCGCTTCCTATAGGCTGGCTCATTGAATGTATTGAAAAGTATGAGCTTTGCGAGCCATGGTCTATTGATAACTAGAGTATTATTATTATTATAAAGATTACAAATTTTATGATTTAATTATTATATAAAATAAAAATTATAATTTCATACATTTCCGTTTTGCCCTGCATCTTTTTAGGCATTTAAAACACGACATATACAAGTTAATAAAAAAAAAGTATTTTACAAATAAAGTAGGATTGATAACTCAATTATTTTGGTATGAAACATACATCACCTAAATATAATAATTAAGACGACATCAACCATCTTCAATAAAAGATATACATGAGAATAGAATAATACTTTTTATTATCTCATAACAACCATTTTTATTATAAGTACCTTATTTACATTTAAATTACTTTCTATTCACAGTTTCTTTTCAATTAAATACCTGCATAACATCGCTGTTAACGACCTATTCGAATAAAATACTTTGGAAAAGTATTTACTTTTCATACATTTACGACATATTTGTCCCCACATGCTTATAAAATAAAGAATATGTATTTTAGACAATGATTCTTTTTAGCATAGACACAAAGTTGCAATTGCAATAAATAGGTATTTTTTAATTTAAAATTGACATTGGCACCCATTCGGGAACAATTCACCAACTAATGCACAAACTATGCAATGATTAAGAAAAACAAGTAGACATTTTTGTAGAAAAAAAACAAAATGTTTAAATTAAAATTAGTTTTCAGCACAATTCGATTAAATGAAACTAAACATATTTCAGAAAATTCAATGGAACAAACAAAAATAAGTAAATATATAAATGCATTTTTCTCACTATTTATAAATCTTACACAACTCAGTTACTAAATAATAATTGGAAAAATTTATTTTATAGGCAGTAGGCATTTAAAATACGTAACAAAATAAGTAAATACATGCATCTATAAATATTAAATAATACTATTTAAAAACGAGTTTTAAAACTGACTTTTTGTGTTCAACATATATTAAGAAAACACAACAAAAATACTCACGAGAGAAAAATAGTAACCACGTTATGAATAAACCTATATTATAACACAGTTTTTACCTATACCTATGTACATTAAGTAATATATTTATCTCACTCTAACACTTGCTTCAGTATGTTGTCGTCTCTTTCCGGCGCAGTGTCATTCGAATGTCAAGTGTCAAAACTTCGAGGCATGTATCTGAAATATAGAAATAAAGCTGTTATTTACAGTATTAAGTAGACCTTATTATAATTAGTACATAAAGTTCCTTGCAAAGATAAAAATATTTGCAAATGATTTTATTTGATTGAAATTGATAAATTGATATAATATTTTCGACTAATATTGAATTACCTAAAATAACCTTATACATTTATTACTAAAAAACTTAAAAAAAAATGGTAACAATTAAATCAAAATCATACTCTTTATGTAGTTTAGAAAGAGCATAAACTTAACAGCTATAGTTAACATTGACCCAACCCAGGAATCAAACCTGGAACCTGCATCTTATCAGTCTCATATACATAGCGCTACACAAATACATTATAGCCAGCACACCCTATAAATGACCCTTTCCTCCACAAGGCTCTCAAAAAGCCGTAAAACTTAAGCCGTAATCCACTACACTGGCTCAAGTATATTTATAATAATAATAATCATCGAATACATATTCACACAGGTCTCAACAAGCCGTAATCCACCACACTGGCTGAACAGCATTTATACCTAATATTTATTACCTCTCAATTTAAACCTAAACCAACTTACCTAACACTCAAATCGTGCAGTCTAAACACAGCGTAGTGACTATTCCTGAATGTTTGGTACAAATGTTCCGTGTCAGTTTCCAGCAGTGTGCGACAGAGCGAGGGCTGTGATGAGAGGGACGGAGAATCTATGTCCCAGATGTCCAGGAACGAGCAGCCGGGGCTGGGGAATTATAGATTAATGTAGGAATTTTGTGGGCAAGAAATAGATTAAACAAAAGAAAAAGGTATATAAAAAAAAAAATAGTTAAAATAAGAAATTTATACCATACTAGCGACCCGCCCACGCTTCGCAATGGCGTAATTTTGGCCGACTTGTTTACAAAACATAGAATTTTGGCTAGCTTAAAAAAATCTTTTCCCAAATGTTCTTTACAAATTTAAATGAAAAAAATACGAAGATGGCGAAACCCACATTAAAATCCGTTAAGTGGTTCAGGAGGAGATAGCGTACAAACATACAGAATTAGCGACTTGGATTTATACTATGTAATGATAAATAAATGAATAAGAATACATAAGAAAAGGGCATATTTTAAGAAATACAGTATGGTGACTATTTTTCTTTATTTGTTTTTGTATTTTCGTATAATAGCTTGACAAATACATATTTAGTATCATATAAAGTTATTCCAAAATAGGTAGTTTAATTTATAACGCAACAACGCCATCTATTATCAAGTAGCGGAACTTCGACTTTTATTATTCTGCGAGGGATGCATACACAGAACAGAAAAAACGAGTAGAAGTGGCAAGTGGGCGTGGCGCGTGTGTCACATATACGCGGAGCTCCGCAAAACCTAGCTCAGTTCGCCGCATAGCCTTGATAAGATAAGACGATTGTGTTTACTAAGCGAAATAAAGGATTGCGCTGAAAATATGCCATACTGCTCCATTTTGGAGTGCAAAAATGAAAGCCGCACTAAAAACATCAGCCATGGTAGCATTTCGTATCATCAGTAAGCATTATTTCATTTTATTATAATAATTTACGTAATTTTCTATTCCGTAAGACATTTTAAAGCAACATAAAACATAACAATTGTAAACATGAACTTTATTTGCCAAGGAATAAAGTTCAATTTACATTGTTAAATGTAGGAACGCCATCTATTGTTAAGTAGTTGAATTTTTTGTATGTCAACGCGATCGTGAGGTAAGTTGCAGAAGGTCGTAAATACATTATGGGTTTTAGTAAAGTGAACTCTATTTATCACTATCAAGATGTGTTTTTGCTTGACAGCATTTAGAAATAAGTCATTCTGGCACTAAGGATATGCGACCAATTAAAACAATTGTTTACATGTAGTGACTATGTTTATTATCAGTCCCATGTGTGAGTTTTGGCGACAGCGGTTTCGCTAGTAAGTTGGTCCTATGGCCTTTCCATCTACTTCTCTGTTCCGTGGATGCATATTGCATACTATGTATAATAAATTGAGTAAACCTAACATAGCTTACTCTATGACTGAATGGATTAAATTGGTTTTTATATCCTTTTTGATTAAAATCACACACAAATTTTTAAGCTGTAAAATAATAAATTATGTTCCGTACCGTCTTTTCCCGTAGCAGTATTTAGTTTCCACAATGAGGTAGGTCGCTTGTAACTTGTTTAGCGTGTGGTACAAGTCACGAGCGGAGAACCGGCCGTATGTAGCGTACACTGAATACGCTCGTTGCCTGCGGGGTGAATAGTAGAGTCATTAGTATTATATTTATTATACACGGGTATTTGAAAAAGCAGTTTTTGAGCCTTAACTTAAACCTTACCACACCTGGTCAATATGAAGTTTAACGGAATGTTTTTTTTTCCTTTTGTATAATTAAAACTTTAAAACTATATGTATATATATATTTTTTATGAAAATTTTTGGTAACTGTATAACTTATGTAAAGCTATTTTGCAAAAAAAAATAAACAATACCCAAGTCTTTTTTTTAATGGGTACGGGCCATTGTTCATATACGCTTTGAGTCAAAAACCACAACTAAACCATTGAGTTATTTATTAATTAAAGCTTCTATTTAACTTGCAATGTTTGTCGGGTGAAATTTTAATTTGATTGATTGAAGTTGAATTTGATCTACTTTCCAGTTACCGCTTGAGCAGAAATTTGGTACACACGCTTGAGCAGAAATTTGGTATATTGGATGACTTTGCCTGGTTATATAAAATAACATGTTTCAAATTATATTTTATTACTTCACCATAAAGACATTGGCCCTGATTTTGCAAACACTCTCTAAACTAAATTAAAACTATCACCTTCACTTACTCATCAATAGTATAAGACAGAGACAGGTAATCATTTTAGTCCTGTCAAACTAAAATGTACGTGCATTATGACACAGCGAAGGCAAATTTAAGCTACCTCAGCGCATTTCGTTCAATTTTATAATGATGTGAACTAAATTTAGTGAGACCAATGTACCTGTCTTTTTCTAAAACAAAGCATGAGAAAGTGACAGTGATATTTTAAATTCAGTTTTAGATACTGTTTTCGGAATCGGGGCCATTATAAGGGTCAATGACTTTTCAGACACAAAAAACTCTGACACCTTGGTAAAAAATAATATTAAAATTGAAAAACCACCATTTGGCAATCCATGGCCAATTTCAATACATAGTTTGGCCAAGGCGTCCCGAGTGTTTTTTGGCCGAAATGTCATCAACCCTTAGGCCAAGGTGTCTGAGTTTTTTGTCCGAAATGTCATCAACCCTTTGGACAAGGTGTCCGAGTCTTTTTTGTCCAAAATGTCATCAACCCTTTGGCCAAGGTGTCCGAGTTTTTTTGTCCGAAATGTCATCAACCCTTTGGCCAAGGTGTCCGAGTTTTTTGGGTCATTGACCCCGTTATTATACTTACCGAGCATCACTATGTTCATAATGTGGATGCGCCACTATCGGCCGTCTCGTTGATAGCATCACAGACGACAATACCGGCATGGAGCCGGCGAAAGCGTCTCTAGGGGAAGTCGAGGTTTTGATCCAGTTGAGGAGTTCTTCCTGGGCCGGGTCGGAGAATTCACCTGGAGGTAATAAAAAAATTTTTTTAGGGTAGTAAAAAAAAATTTTTTTTTTAGGATTTTGATGTAGCCAAAGAGATTTTTTGTTAGAAGTACAATGGACTAGGGGAGAATATTGTCAGAAATAAAAATTACAATTTGTTTGTTTATTGAATGTGAATAAAAATACGGAAAAACTCATGGCAAAAATTTTATTAATTTAGTCTTTTTTTGACTCGTGTGCATTGTGTGCAATTTAAAACCTACTTTATTAATATATTAGAATGAAAGATAAGCTAGAAAATGTAGCTTTCTGACGTATTTTATTTTTATAATGCTATTTATTTAACCTTAACCTTTTTGAAAATGTAGCTTTCTGACGTAAATGTCTTTTATATAGCTATTCAACCTTAACCTTTTTATTTAAACATTATTTACAAGACTGGCCACTTTTGCTGAAAATATTTTACAGTCACCATTAAATAAGAGGAAACATATTTTTCTTTTTTTACTTAAAGGCGGCTTGTCAGATTTATTGATACAAAGTGGACAGTAGTAGAAGCAGAAAACTTGATAAAAAGGTGAAGTTCTTATTTTTATAAATATGTAAAAATAAGATTCAACGAACTGGTACTTTTTTTTAATAAATGATTTCATTATGTGTCCAATGTATATCTACTTTAGAATGCATATTATAATAAAAAATATATTTCTCAAAATCAATCGCGCGGCAATTGCCGTAATTGATTATTTGAAAATACTAAAAAATATTTTATTCCTAATAGAATGAAAAAAATTGGCAAAATATTAAGTTTCAAATCATGGTTGACTTTTATAATAATAAAATACTATCCACTTACCTATATGCGACATTTCTTTCTTCAAATTGGCGCGCATATGATAAATAAGCATCGGCAGAGTGCAGGCGAACAAAGCCACGCGTATATACTTGTATTTGCTGAGCGATTTCGGTATTCTGTAACGAAATATGGAAAAAAAACTTAAAAAAAGTCATTTCTAATCGTTTTTAAAGATTTTAAGTTAAAAACAAGTTTTTTTTAGAAACACCGATAAAAAAATTAAATTCGACAATTAAAAAAATACTTACAAGTAAATATCGAACCGCATAACCAAAGATGCAACCACACACATTTGCGTCGCGAAAAGCAGTTTTAGCCTCATAACAATAACCGCCATTATCCCATAAACCACCATCTGCGATATATTATAGAAAATTCCCGCATCAATTTCTATATTGTAAATAAAATTTATCAACTCGTCTTTGCATCTTGCTTTTTTCTCCTCCTTTTCGATTTTCGACTCTAAACCCTTGTTGATAAGGTCTATATTATTAGTTTGTTTCTTACGCCGTCTTACTGTGGTTTCCGAGTTATCTCTGTCGCTGTCTCTTTCTTTCATAGGCGGTTCGTTTTGCGTCTCTTTCTTTTGCGTTTGCCAGTTGAAATGCGAGTTTTTGAGCCAAAAAACGCATATATTAAAAACGCTGATCAATGTGAACGGTATTAGTAGAGTTTTGCTCATGTTATCCACAGAGCTCAATGGTAGAAAGTCGAAAACGTCAGAACATGTGTATAGCATTGTGTGAAAATTTTTGAAATTACTAAATTTTGAAAATAGAATATGCCACACATGGCTATCTTCATCGACTTGCAAAAACTCACTGATATATTTCTTCAAGTACAAAGAAGCACACGCAACTATAGTAATCCTAAGCAGAATGAGCGAGCACTCTGCGAACAAATCCAAGCGATTTTCGACCTTAATCCTTAGGGAACTGAACATCAGACAATACGCAGAAACTACTACAAACAGCGATGCGTATAAAGACGATTTTAGCATATCATTGCCTTGTAGAAGCAATACGGCCATATGTAACCCGCAGAAGTGTGAATGAAGGAATATACACAACGATTTGATGTCGATTATTCTCAATTGTTCCATGACAAAGAAAATGGCAGTTTGTGTCAGGAATATGAACTGAGTGAATTGCCAGAATAGAAGGCAAAGGCAGTTTAGTATGAAGATTGACACCTGCAAGAAAAAAAATCAAAAGTATTAATAGTGAATGCTAGTCTTGTAATGTAATCAATGCGCAATGAAAATGCAATAAACACATATGTTTAATACTTAACAAGGGCCTATAAATAGAGCCTTATGTTTTTATATTTGTTGGTAATTCACTTCTTTACATTTTTAATCTTTATTTAATTTAAACCCTTTTGAGTATTTTTAGGGTTCCGTACCTCAAAAGGAAAAAAAAACGGAACCCTTATAGGATCACTTTGTTGTCCGTCCGTCCGTCTGTCAAGACCCTTTTTCTCAGGAACGCGTGGAGGTATGAAGCTGAAATTTATATCAATTACTTAGGTCTACTGTCCCTTGAAGCTGTGAAAAAATCAAACTTCTAAGCCAACGCAATCAAAAGATACAGCCGTTTATGCTGCAAATTTTCGACACTTGCAAGGGAATCAAAACCTACAGGGTGCTTCCCGTGAACTCAGAATCTTGAAATTTGGTACGAAGCAACGTCTTATAGCATAGATAAAGGAAAAATTACGAAAGCCATAAAATTTTAGTTACATCACATAATATATTTTTTTTAATAATTTTAACCTTACTACCCATTTCCTCATAAACGCGTAGAGGTATTAAATTGAAATTCATACCAAATACTCAGGTCTATAATACCTTTAAGCTGTAACAAAATCAAACTTCTATGTCAACGCAATCAAAAGAAACAGCAATTTAAGCTGCATATTTTGAAACTCGCAAGTACTCGCAAGGGAATCAAAACCTAAAGGGTACTTCCAGTCGACCTAGAATCTTGAAATTTGGCATGAAGCAACGTTTTATAGCACACATAAAGGAAAAATTCCGAAAACCTTAAATTTTTAGTTACATTACAAAATATATATTTTTTAATAAATATAAACTTATTACTTTTTTCCTCATGAACGCGTAGAGGTATTAAATTGAAATTCATACCAAATACTCAGGTCTATAATACCTTTAAGCTGTAACAAAATCAAACTTCTATGTCAACGCAATCAAAAGAAACAGCAATTTAAGCTGCATATTTTGAAACTCGCAAGTACTCGCAAGGGAATCAAAACCTAAAGGGTACTTCCAGTCGACCTAGAATCTTGAAATTTGGCATGAAGCAACGTTTTATAGCACACATAAAGGAAAAATTCCGAAAACCTTAAATTTTTAGTTACATTACAAAATATATATTTTTTAATAAATATAAACTTATTACTTTTTTCCTCATGAACGCGTAGAGCTATCAAGTTGAAAATCATATCAAATACTTAGATCTAATTGCCTTTAACCCGTGAAAAAAAAAAAAAAACTAAGTCAACGCAAAAAGGCAAAACGCAAAAGTACAACCATTGATACCG
This sequence comes from Emmelina monodactyla, assembly GCA_916618145.1. Taxonomy (NCBI): domain Eukaryota; kingdom Metazoa; phylum Arthropoda; class Insecta; order Lepidoptera; family Pterophoridae; genus Emmelina; species Emmelina monodactyla. Next base: position 4,269,816 of record OU745296.1, read on the forward strand.
CATATTTTGAAACTCGCAACTACACGCACGGGAATTAAAACCTAAAGACCACTTCCCGTTGACATATAATCTCGAAATTTGGTAAGAAGCAATAGCTTACAGCACAGGTAACAGAAAAATTCCGAAAAGCTTAAAATTTTAAGTAGTTTTTGCAGGTTTGTACGGAACCCTCGGTGCGCGAGTCCGACTTGGCCGGTTTTTTATTTTTCAATTGGAAGCCAATGTCTTTTTCAAGGCAAAGTCTTTTTTTTTTTTTTTTTTATGTAATATAGGTAGCAAACGAGCATGCGGGTCACCTGATGGTAAGTGATCACCGCCGCCCATGACTCCCCGCAACACTGTGGGTGTTGGGGGTGTGTTGCTGAGCCTTTGAGAAAATATATAAATAAATAAATAAAATTGGGCACCGGATACCGCACTCACCGAACGAAACGCAGGAACATCGTTCCTACTTCACGTCGGTTTCCTGTGCGACGGTGGTATTTCACCGGTCGAGTCAGCCCAGCAATCGCTGCAGACAGAGCCTACAGCTAGACTCTACCACTCAAAAACATCTAGTTCTATCTTCGTATAAAATTACATCAAAATCTGTTCATTCGTTTAGATATAATCTTAACAGACAGTGCTAACTTCCCATTTACAACATTCATCACGACATTAAACTTTTTTTTAAATATTGTAGCGATAGCAAAATTAATACCTGTAGCTGAAAAGAGGCCTTCCGCTGCTTATCCCTAAGCTGTAGCGTCAGCAGCCACGCTTGCAGCAAAAGTAACGGCAGCGCCAAATTCTCCCGCTCATTCGGCGCCCACATTACACGAGTGCACTCGGCGTGGTTAGCAAAGTACTGAGCGACCGCTAGAAATCCTCCGAGAAGGGATTCACTGAAAGAAAAAGTCAAATAACTTTTAGTGGAGACAAAAATTATTATGTAGCAAGAAAAGTGTCCGCTTTTTAATTTCAGGTTTACTAAAATGGCGAAAACTGCACTTAAACGCCTGGTGTAGTATGTATATGTGTTTTATAATCTTTCACACAGAACTAGTCGTTTGATACAGATATGATTCTTGGTATAGACCATGATAAAGTATACAGGGTGATTGGTATTGCGATACATTCCTTCTAAGAGGTTAAAGTAGAGCTTATATGCAGTCAATTAAGGCATAAACAATATGCTATGTCCGTAAAAAAATTTATTTAACGGCAGATCTTAAATGTTATTGCATTATCCCTAAGCAAGACGTCGATATCAACCAAAGAAAACACTGCAAAAGTGCGCGGTAACCACAAAGTAGAGTCGTTCTAAGAGAGAGCTAACTTCTTTTATTAGTAGAGTTGTCAATCAAATACTAAGTTTTTGTATGACAAATGTACCTTTTTGAATAGTTAATGAAGTTGGGAAGTTTTTTATGTAATTTGTACGCAACATTATTTGGACTTTTTTTTTGAAAATCGCTTTTTATTGCCATAAGACTTAACTTTTTTAAAAAGTTGTTCTTGGTTTCTTGACTTTTTCTAAAATAAGGACGATTAATTTTTGCAAATTTGAATCTAAAATTTAATTTTAGTTATCAAGCTACCATAAAACAACAAAACATTAAACTCAATTTTGAATTTTTCACTAAAAGGATTCATTTGAACTTCGAAAATGGGGTTTTTTATAAAAAATCTTAAATGTTGCATATCTCAGAAATTATCAATTTTCGGACATAGCATATTATGCCTTAATTGACTTCATATAAGCTCTACTTTAACCTCTTAGAAGGAATGTATCGCATTACCAATCACCCTGTATAAACCTGGAATAACTCATGTGAGGATCATTTTACCCTGAAAAAGGTATTTAGTTGCGGGTAAAACCACAGGACAAAAATGTATACTAATTCTAAAAGGCTTAACTGTATAAAAAAAACAAAAGATTTATAATACGTAAAAAATCAGAGGTTATAAATCTAAGTAAGTGTAAATTTATTAAAATATACCTCACAGTTACAGCATGTAGGAATAAAGCTGACACAGTAAGACCTGCTAACAGCCAAATCCCCTGCAAATAGAAAAACACGGGCTCTCCGATGCCCACGCAACTTTCTACCGGAGTCAGCTCTCCACGGTCAATGAGGTGGCACTCTCTGTATGTGGTTGTGTTCAACCATGGCTCGAAGTAGCGGTAGATTGCTCCTATAAGCACCTACAATAAGTATTTTTGTGTTGATAAGTAATCAATACTTATAATATAACATGTCTTGTGTGTCTGGCTAAGAAATTGATCATGACAGAGTGTTAACTATTGAAGTTAGGGCCGTATTTGGTACAGGCATTCTTTTTATGTAAGTGAGCACCAAAAAAGGATTTTTTAACATTTTCATGGTAAAGCAACTTAGCTGCTGGTTAAACTGTAAGATGGAAAGCTTGTGTTAGGTGTGCGCTTAACTAGTGGGCCATACATAGTCTGTTATAATATTTTAAGTTATGAAGATAGATTGTTAATCATAAAAATTAATAAATAGGTGTTTACAATTTAGTAATGCTTATTCATAAGCATGCATGGTAGGCTAGATCTGTTTTTAATATATATTTAAATTGAAATACCTGAGCCATATAATATTTACTTACCTCAGGGTGAATATTGAATCTGTTAAATGCATTCACTTCTTTTGGGTATTCCACTAATCTGTCATACATCAACCTGGAAATCCCAGCTATAAATGGTCTTTCTTCAATTAACATTTTATAATAGGAGTAATAGAAACCCATTTCAGTCCGAAATGACATCTCACGTTCGAGCTCCGATAAATACGAGAAATTACGATCATTGTCAAATAATACCGACACGTAGCGATAGTGCATATAACCAAGAATAAATGCTGTAAAGAAAATATTCACTTATTTGTCTAGGAAAACTCCAAAAATCAAAAAAGAAACGGACTTTTAAATTACCAGATGCGAATAGAACAGAAAACAAAAACATATTTTTCGTAGGGGTTTTAGTGGACTGCTCCTTAACTTTTCTTTCGAGTGCAGTGTCCTCCATTTTTAAGTTATTTCAAACCATGTTAAATAGTCTTATTTAATTTTCAGCAAAACTTGAACTAAACAACAAATCAGTGGGGGGAAACTAAGAACAAAATATTTTTGTATGACCATCTGTGCAATGTTGCGGCAACATTATAGCACAATATTTGGAGATTATTAAAAAAAATAATAAAAAAAATATAGTAGAAAATGTTTAATGATAAAATTTGGTAATTCAAATTAAATTTGTATGCATTTCGTTTTTTAATTTAAATATCTATTTTATCTAACGAATGAAAACTTAATTCTTTATGTCAATGCCCATATATTTATGTTTTGAATGAAATAACGAAAGTATTGTAAGAAACCAAAAATTAGTATAGCAACACTGCACAAACATGTCCTCACTGTTTTTCCGGCGGGTCGTGTTTTTCTACATTTTTACAATTTTCTTGTGTAAAAGCTTTCCTAAGTGAGTTTACAGACGTTGAGTTGAGTATCTATTTATTCCTCCGTCTTACTCGTAACTTTTACATAATTTTTTTTTAGAATTGAGCTGTGATTTGAGATAGAGACTCCATTATTTTATGTTTGGTGTAAGTCCTACTGTGCTGTCGCTGTGATTTGAGAATTGAGATACATAGCTCAACTACCTACATTAAGTTTGGTGCACGTGCATTTTGTGAGCTGTACCTACCCCAGCTGAAATATGGCAAGTGTCAAAAAGAAGGGTGCTCGCCGGACTTGTGAAATATGTGGCATCAAAGAGGCACATTCTCCAGATACCATGTTTTTTGCCAATTTCCCATTGAACGAAAATCGGTAAGTATTTAACCCTTTGACCGTGGGCCAGCCTACTTTGTTGTTCATATACTAGATAGTCCATCACTTTCTTTGTGTGTCTTTCAATGTGGCCTGCTCAATCTCATTTTAGTCACAATGTATGTATAAGAGAACAGCATCTGTCAAGTTAATTTTTTTCTAATTTATTTTTTATGTTATGTTTTTTATGTTGTGCCTTCGTTATTTCAGCTGCCGAGAATGGGTTCGAGTTACAGGAAATGAAGACCTTTCTCATTTGCCTTTACAAAAATTAAACTCTGCAAAGTATATTTGCAGTCTTCATTTCAAGCCGAAAGATTTTGCTAAGTCGGGAAAACGGCTCAAGAAGCGTGCCCAACCTTCCCTTCATCTGACAGCACCTCCACTAAATGATTATCAATTAGCTCACTTTCCACTCCACCAAGGTGAGTTAGTTTATTAATAAGATATATATCTTTAAGGCATGGTAAAATGTAATTTAATGTAATGTATTGGCTGTTTCTGCATTGACATCTGTATACAAAGATTAAAAACATTTTTTAGCGCGAATGTAGCAGAATATAGTGGCTGCATCTGGCCCATTATCTAGCACCAGCGCTGTAAAAAATGTTCAAGGTGAGATTTATTTTCTTAGTCAGATACTACTAAAGATGATTTCAATAGTATACTAGGAACAGTACATTATATCAGTCAGTAACAATGCAATATATTTTTTAGATTCTGTTGAGACACATATGCCCTCAACCAGCAGAGTAGAACAATGTGGCAGCACAGTGGTTGAAGCGGGCCCATTGTCTAGCACTAGCGCAGTAAAAAATGTTCAAGGTGAGATTTATTTTCTTAGTCAGATACTACTAAAGATGATTTTAATAGTATACTAGGAACAGTACATTATATCAGTCAGTAACAATGCAATATATTTTTTAGATTCTGTTGAGACACATAATATGCCCTCAACCAGCATAGTACAACAATGTAGCAGCACAGTGGCTGCAGCGAGCCCATTGTCTAGCACTAGCGCAGTAAAAAAATTTCAAGGTAAGATTTATTTTGTCAGTCAGATACTACTAAAGATTATTTTAATAGTATAGTAGAAAGAGTAGGTACACATTTCTAAATTAGATGAAGTATATCAGTCAATAAAAATGCCATATCTTTTTCAGGTTCTGTTGAGACATATTATATGCCCTCAACCAGTAAAGGAGATCAGTCTATCAGCACAGTAACTGTGCTTGGTCCAGCTTCTAGTACCTGCATTTTTTTGTTTCATGTTTAAGAAATTTAAGAGTTATTGCTTTCAATTTTAATATTTTTTAACTAGATGCCCTGTAAGTTTTAGTTTCGCAAACATTTGAAAAATGGGCCCTCAGTTCAGATGCACACCAATTCTTCAGCTAAAAATTAATTGAAAAATTTTATTGTGTATATTTCAAGTTATTTTTTGCGCAAGAAATTTAAATGTGTAAATAAAATAATACTTCAACTACCATTGTTTGTTTACTTTCAAATAAATTATTAAATCAAATAGCAAATCCTATTCCACCCAGTCAATTACCGATATCGATTTTGTCGATGTTATGACATCACTATGTCGATATTATTCCTACTATGAACAGCACAACACTAGTTGTATACGTCAGTTTGACAGCTGTTAACGCTAGGTTGGCTAAAGATTGCATCAATCAGCATACAAAACCTATGTTCTAGGTTCCGACTCTTAAAACGTAGTGATTAAATCCTCTTTGCAACAAATCCAAGTTTTATTTTGGCTGCTTGCTGATTAGATTACTGACAAATAAAGTATGACAACTGTCACTGACTTCACGTCAATTGTCACTGTCAATCAGGTAATAATAATTACAGTTTTTATTCCCTAAATATAAAATGCGTTTATATTAAATTTAACGAAACTACACAATTAAAATAGAAAATTAATATTTTGATTCCATTTTTGCTAAACCATATATTGTTGACTTATTATAAGTAAATATATTATTTATTATTATTTAGCCACAGAACAACAAATGGCGCGGTGGTGTAGTGCGTAAAGCCCAAGATTTGGCCTAGATTTTGTTTGCCTGATAGGAAAGGCCGGCTGGCTTGAAAAAAAGATTGTTGATGAGATTTCCAGAGTTTGATTGTAGATGATCGGAAACACAGTCAATCGAGTCAATCTATGACGGTTGTTTTCAAAAATTACTGGTGTTATTACTAATGTGCCCATTAAATGGTCCAATCAAAAAATTTTTGGAGTGATTAATAGTAATAAAAAAATTATTTCTGTTCGGAGAATTCAAAGGAAGGTTAAAAATGAACAAAACTTTGAATTACAACCGACTAAAACAGTAATCATAACTTTTGCTGCCATTTATCTTCCTGATCATATTGATTTACAAGGCTGGAGGTTTCCAGTTAAGATGTACATTCCACCTGTAAAACAATGCTTTAAATGCCTACGGTATGGACATTTGGCTAAGTACTGTAAAAATAATGTTAGATGTTCAATATGTGGAGATGCACATTCTTTTAAAGAATGTACAGTACCTAGGGAAAAGGCTACATGCTGTCACTGTAGAGGAAATCACATTAGTATATCTGCTGAGTGTCCTATTAAAAAGAAAAAAATTAATGATATTAAAATTGGTTTATCCTCTTTGTCTTATGCTTCAGTTGCAAATACAGAGAGTTTTCCAGCCTTAGGACAAAAGTTTGACCTGCTCAGTCACTTGAAAAAAGATAATAAATCTTTGAATTTATTGGTTGAGGCTATTGTTAAAATAATTACATTAAATAAAACAAAGGAAACTTCCATCAGTACTAAAAATATTTTACAAATATTAAGTGATATTTATGAAAAGTCATCTGCTAATAATCCATCCTAATGGCTCATTTAAAAATAGTTCAGTGGAATGCTCAAAGCATTAAAAGTAATAAATCTGAATTTACATATTTTCTTTATAGTAATGATGTTGATATCGCTTTAATAAGTGAAACTTGGCTTAGACCACATCATACCTTTAACATAAAGGGATACACAATAGTTAGAAATGACACTGGTAATACACATAATGGAGTTGCAATAATAATTCATAACAAATTACAATTCTTAAAAATTGATACTTATTTTGATGATTCCTTACAAAATGTTGCTGTACAGATAAAAATAGGTGGTAAATATATTTCATTTGTTAGTGTTTATTGTCCTTCTAGGTGTCATTATTCAAAATTAAAATTTTCAAAATTAATTGATAGTCTTCCAACTCCAGTCTTTATTGCTGGAGATTTCAATGCATACCATACTTCTTGGGGTTGTCAAAAAGTGGATAAAAGAGGTGAAGAAGTACTAGATTCTTTTGATGAAAATAACCTTGTTCTGTTAAATTCAGGAGAAGTCACGACTGTAGGAACTTCGTCCTGGAGACCAAATGGCTTAGATCTTTCTTTGGTTAGTCCAGCTTTATCATGGGATTGTGAATGGTCTGTTCATGATGATTCCTTTGGAAGTTATCATTTGCCTACAATTACTAAACTTCTGTTGTCTCAAACTCCAGTTATATCTTCAGAACATTGTGTTCACTCTCAAAATGTCAGTAAGAAATTAAACTTGAATTTAGTTAATTGGGATTTGTATGTAAATATTGTTAATACTTCGTTGAATAGTTTTATGATTAATTCTGAATGTTCACTAGAAAGTTATTTGCAGTTTTGTGATATTTTATTGGCATCAGTTGAAAAATCTATGTCACAACAAAAAACGAAAACAAAGTCTTGTTGTCAATGTCAAAATCTTTGTCATTTATGCTCACGTTCCGTTTCAGGTTTTAGGGCAAAAAGGGCAAGACATTCCGTTCCTTGGTGGAATAGCAAATGTGCAGATGCTGTTAAAAAATGTAAAGATGCTTTTGTTGCTTTCAAAAATGATCCTTCTGTAGAAAAATATTTGCTTTTTAAAAAAAATCAGGCTTCTAAGAAATTGACTATAAACTTTGAAAAACAGAAATCTTGGCAAGATTATTGCAATTCTATAAATCGTCTTACTCCAATTTCTCATGTCTGGAATAAAATACGCAGATTTAACAAAACTTTTGTTTCTAGAAGTGAAAATGATCATTGGGTAAATAGTTTTTTAAAAAAATACACTCCAGACTATGTCTCGAAACCTTTTACTTTTGCAGATAACAAATTTCATAGACAAAATCTTTCGTTGCTTGATCCGTTCACAATTTCTGAACTTACTGCTGCCATAAAATCAAGAAAAGATACAACTTGTGGTTTAGATGGTATTTCCTATAAAATGTTTCGTCTTCTCAGTCATAAAAATCTATGTAAATTCTTGATAATTTTAAATATTTTGTTTGAAAATGACTTAATACCAAATCAATGGAAAACTGATTGTCTGGTCCCTGTACTGAAGCCAGGGAAGGATCTTGATAGTCCAGATTCTTATCGACCTATAGCGTTGTCCTCTTGTGTTGGTAAAATTTTTGAGCAGCTGCTCAAACAACGTCTGGAATATTACATCGAATCAAATTGTATTCTTCCTAGTAATCAGTTTGGTTTTCGGCGTGGACGCTCGGCTAGGGAAAGCATTGCACATTTGTTATTAGATGCAAATAAATCCATAAAGGAACGGAATTATCTTGCTTGTAATTTTTTCGATGTAACAGGAGCCTTTAACAATGTAGGTTTAGAAACGCTTGCTAATATCTTGCTATCACTCAGAATTCCAAAAAAAATGGTTCTTTGGATATATAACTTTCTAAATGAAAGAATGGTCTATGTTAAATTGGGTAACAACTTTTATGGTCCACGTAATTCCTATAAAGGCGTCAATCAAGGCGGCATCTTGAGCCCTCTACTGTATATAATTTATATTCATAAATTGAATGAGATATTAGGCGCAAATGTTTCTAATCTGCAGTTTGCTGATGATCTTGTTGTTTATTGTTCTGGCAAAAAACTTAAAGATGTGCAAACGAATTTAAATAATGCCTGTAAAAGGCTTGAAGTCTATTTTTCTTTCTTAGGTTTAACTGTAAATACAGAAAAGAGTAAATCTCTTGTTTTCTCTAGAGATAAAGATTGTAAATTAGAATGTGTATATAATGGTAACCTTATTCCTAACTGTACAGAAATAAAATTCTTAGGTGTAGTATTTCAACAAAATTTAAGTTTCAAAAAATATGTGCAAATATTGATAGATAGAGCTGTAAAAGCTACAAATATTTTAAAATGCCTTACTGGTTGTCGTTTTGGTGCAGATCCTAAAATATTATTGATGCTGTTTAAATCATTAGTTAGAAGTCACTTTGAATATGCTTTTTTTTGCTTTGCTTCTGACAATAATTTTATAAATAAAATAGATAAAGTACAAAATAAAAATCTCAGGATAATTCTAGGAGCCATGAGTACTTCTCCGATTAATTCAATGCAAGTTGAAACTAACACTTGTCCCATTAAATTTAGGTTTGATTATTTGAAAAGAAGGTTCATAATTGATTTGATGAAAACTTCTAATAATGCGTTGTACAAAAAGATTTTGATATCTAATTACTCTTATTTATGTAAAAATTTTGATTTCATTAATTATTTGAAAAATGAAAATATTGCTCAGTATGATATTTTACCTTGTTATAGTGGAACATATGAAGGTAAGTTTTTTAAATTTGATGTCATTATAGACACAAATTTAAAAAATAAATATGAAGTATATGAAAAGTTATCATACTATGATAATTACCGTCAAATTTACACAGATGCTTCAAAAACATCTCAGTCTGTGTCGATAGCGGCTTATGATATTATTTTGAAAATTGCACATGGTTATAAGCTGTCCAATATTTGCAGTATTTTTACGGCAGAAGCTGCTGCTATTCTGTTTGCTTTAGATTTGATTAGTTCTGTAGATTCTTCTGGTAAATGGATTATTATTTCTGATAGTATGAGTGTTCTTCAAGCTATTAATAATCCCCGTCTTTCTAGTAAAATTCATCCTTTTATATATGAGATCCGGGAAAAGATTTATAAATTATCATTGAAACATAAAGAAATTGTCATTTTCTGGACACCAGCACACATTGGTGTTAGTGGTAATGAATTAGCTGATACATTAGCTAGTATCATTACAAATACTGATAACAACATTTGCAAATTAAAAAACATAGCAATTCCCATTTCAGAGTTTCTTCCTGAAATAAAAAATCAAATGATTAATAATTGGTTTCAATTTTGGCAAGATTCTCTTAAAGAAAAGGGCAAGTGGTATTCCGTATGTAACCAAAAAATTTCGTCTCCTTGGTTTACCAAGGGCTCTTTCAAAAATAGAAATTTTTATACAACAATTTCGACTGCCGCAACGAACAGTATTGAACCTGCAAATCAGATATTTTACAGTAGAACAGTTTGAAGTTGTTTTTTGATCTCGAAAGATAAATTATAATAATTTTATGACAGTTATACCCTTAAAAAAATCGTAATTTAATGGGCTTTCCATAGCTTATGCGTGGTTATAAAATTTGTTTTTTAATTTATTTAAATTTCATTTTCGATGGTGTACCATGTCAATATAACTTGCCAATTAATCGAAAGTGGCAGATTCGATTCTATTCGTGGGTTATCAAATCATGGAAAATATTGAATCTACCAATTTCGATACTATTCCTTGGTAATTTACGAACCAACCATAAAAATATGAAGTTTCAATAGTTGGTTCATAAGTATAATCTGGCCACCGAGAGATTGCGTTTGTGACACATGCCAGTAGTGTTGGGGTAAAAAATAATATTGACAAATATTTTTTCAATCAACATTAGTAAAAAAATTAGTTTATCTTATATCTATTTTACTTGTATAGCAAGAAACTCCAACTGCTGCCTTTTTTCAAAACAAATATTTAGGTCTACAATACAATAAGTACTAAAACTAAAAGTAGGTAATAAATACTTAAAATAATAGATATCGCGCTGGTATAAATTTAATCAGATTCCGATTCGCTTGAGGAGGTGCTATCATCATCTTCTCCAACATTTATAATTATGTTATTATCAATGATCGAATCAATTCTAATATCTCGATCAAAGTCTTTGGTAATAAGATTTTTTGTTTTTTCTACCGCCTTCGCCCAGTCTTCCTTCGTGATTTTTTCGCAAGCTTCTTTTAATAGAGCCATCATCTTTTTTGTGCTAAAAGGTGGGGACGTATTGCGACGGGCTGCATAACCCTTAATTTGAGCCCAAATTAATTCAATAGCATTGTATTGGCAATGATATGGTGGAAGTCTCAGCACCCGATGACCGTACTGCAGAGCTAATTCATCTATTTCATATCTAACATTTGCCGATTTATTTTCTTTCACTAACCGTAATAATTCTGCTTTAAGCATGTCCATATTTACGTCGATATCATGTTTTTATAACCAAGCTACTTATTCTGCTTTTTTATTAGAAATTGATTGATAACTTTAAAATTGACTGATATTTTTAGCACATCCCTACGAAAATATGATGTTGTTTACATTTTTAAAAATACATATTTTATCAGTAATTATTACCCTTACAGTAAGCCATCAGTTATAAAATTTAAAATCAGTGTGTTTTAATATCATTTTATTGCTTATTATTTGTTTGAAGGGTCAAAATAGACGACTTTTTTTTTGTTTGTTTTCGTAGACGGCCTGTCAAAGTTACCTCGTTATGTCAAACACAATGTGTCAGGAACGCAATCTCTCGGTGGCCGGACAATAATTTGTTTATATAATTGCCTTCTAAAGAAAGAGAAAGGAGTACCAATATCAAATCCTCGTTTTGTTATTGAAATTATGCATATTTATTGAATCAAAATATAATAGGAAACAAAAAATAGCCATTCCAGCATGAGATCCTTTACTAGTAACAAAAAAGTATTCTGTTAATACAAAATTAATCACACATTAATCATATCAATACTATAGGTATTTTAAATTAAATTTACTTTAGTACTTTATACCCTGAGATCAATAAGTCTTATTACGTTAATTAAACAATATTATAAAGTAACCTAACAAACCTGTATATCACAACTATAATCAGACTCGTTCATTAAAACTTTTGGGGTCATAATGATTTCAAAATTAAATAAAAATCTCTCTTTCATAAAAAAACTAACAAACCCTTAGTAACTGACAAAAAAAACAGCCCGAATAATATTTTCATTGAAATCTAAATTATTTCTAATCGTCTTCATCACTCCTCGAAACATTTTCGATTTGACTCCTTTTAAGATTTGTAAAAAAGCGTGGTATTGTCTAGGTATAAGTTCTGCTTCGCAAAGACTTATTAAATCTTTATATTTGGCTCCGGAACTGGCAAACTATCCGAATATAGTGACTTCAATGCATCGTTGCAGGTTGTTTTCTTATCGTTAATCAATGTTAAATAGATAGAAAAAAATTAAAGAAAGTCATTTAAATTGTAAAGATTTTGTTCTAGCAACCATTCTCTCAATTTATTTTTAAAACTATTAATTGATATAGCCTGTTTTATATCACTAGAGAGCTGGTTATAAACTAAAGGACCCATAACACTTGTCAATTGTAGAGTTTAGCTAGTCTACATTTTCGTGCTACAACCCAAGCGAAGGCAAAGTCATAATCTGAAGTGAACGAAAGTAAGGCTCGGCGGATACGTCACTCTTAATGCCAACTATCGCACGAATGGCCCTTTTCTGCAATCGGAACACACGCTACCAGTCAGCAGCATGACCCCATAGCTCGGTACCATACTGCAGCAGGGACTGCACGCTGACGACGTAGCAAGTAAGAGCAACGTCTCGCGGCACCACTTTGCTCACTCGGCGCAACGCGAAACATGCTTGACTCAACCTGTCGCATAATTTGTCTATGTACTCCATGTCAATCCCCTGTCAATACCAAAACCAAAGAAAGTCAAATAAGTTACTTGTTTAATTGTTGTGTTATCTACCTTTACCATCAAGGGTGTTTCAGAATGGCCTGATAAGCAAAAGTGGATAAAGTTTGTCTTTTTCAGATTCAGAACTAAACCATTACTTGTGAACCAGTATTTTAGTTGTTCGATTATAGTTTGTAGTTGGAGTTCTAGCTCTAATGTCGTAGATCCAGTAACCAACACTGCTACAATATATGCATACATTTACACATTACCAGTCGATATAGCACCTGAAAGTTCGTTCATTATTAAAGTGAACAAGATGTTTGAAACCGAGGACCACTGAGCGACTCCTTGATCGGTAGACCTTGTATCCGACTTGTCCAGTCCCGCAGTGACGACCTGGGTTCGATCCCTAAGCAAAACATTTAATACTGAGTACGCGTCACCAACAATTCCATAATGCGCTAACTTAGCCACCAATAAATCTCTATTAGCGACATCAAATGCTTTTGACAGGTCGCAGCATAACAGAGCGACATTTTTTTTGGCCTCACGAGCATTGACAACACCCTTGACAACTTCGCGTACAACAGAAGTAGTACACCGTCCCAGGCGTAATGGCGTTCAGTCAGAGCATCAGTCGTCGACAGAAAGGAAATTAACCGAGCACTAATCCCATTTTCCAGAAGGATTTACTTGATTTACAGCGTCTACTGGGTCTACGGAGTTTTAAGTTAATGGTGATTCTTCACTGCCCAGTATAACATTGTGGGAGTCATTTGCCAGACTCTCATTAGATTTTGTTTCTTCCGTTTGTGAAATGGGAAACACATCGTCATAAAGATCGTTAAATAACTTCAATAATTCTTCTTGGGTATAGTCGTTGTTACGTATAGGGCATACTTAAACAAAGAAAAAACATATTTAACGTCTGACTTTAATTATTAGATCAAAAGAAGTAGGAATAATAAACTGTCAACCATCGAATCCGCTATTAAATTAATTATCCAGCGTAGAACAATATACTAAGTGGTAGACTCGATAAATGTTTTACTAAGAACAAAATCGAAACTACCACATTCGTTAATTCCCATACCAAAAATGTACACGTGTACTATCGGAAGTGCCACTTCCGACATTTGTCTAGTATAGATGCACTTGGAACGTTATTGAATCTACCACATTCGATAGTTTTACTTGTTATCCTTAATTTAAATATAAAAAAACATTATTACTGGTTATTTAAAAAAATATCAAACAAATATACATACAATAGAACATATTCTCAATATTACGTAAGCTAATTAAACAGAAAATGTACACTTACCAGGATGATCGGCATTTTTTTCATAGCAAGTGGTTTCGAGACTATGATGTTGTTCTCCTTTTTTTTACTAAATTGACCATAAATCTACCTCGACTATTCATTTTTAAACTTTAAATAAGAAGTAACAAATTAAAACAAAACACTAATAACAAAATTATGAAATAAAACAACTTAAAGCTAAACACGCACACCTTGGCTCACATCACGGCGAATACTATCGACTTGGGCAGTTACAGAGTGTTCGCGCGCATCGACACGTATGAACACTATCGAATTGTAACATTCGCTGATGTTAGTTGCTTAAAGTGTGTAGTATCGATTGTATTCGACTAAAAACATGTTTAAATATATTATTTTTCAAAAATGTTTTTATTGTTTTTAAGACTAATTATAATTCTCTATCGATTGGTACAATAAAACAAAAAAGTAAAATTTGCAGATTCGATACTGTACGTTGCGGCAGTCGATTTGTCGTCTTCGTATAGGTCATGCTGCTTTTAATGAACACTTATATCGCATGAATATGATAACTTCCCCTTGTTGTTCATATTGTAATGAGTCAGTACAGTCATTGGATCATATATTTTTTGAATGTCCTCAATTTCATATTGACAGGTTAATTTTCATTGATGAGCTATTAGAAATTTATAAAACATTAGAAAATATCCCGCGTAATACTCAAGAACTTTTAAAAACAACTGAATGCTACTTACCTATGTATAAATTCATAAAATTTACAGTGTGTAATATCTGATGAAAATGTTTATGTATACTCATAACAAATATATATTAGCATTTTATTATTAAAGACATGGACTTGGTCCTTATTATGTTTGTTTATGAGGAAATAAAATATCGTCAATGTTACTTCTTATTGAAAACTAAACAAAACTAAGTCAACAAGAAAGAAGAAAACCAAATTATTGATGACATGGCTGTATGGGCATAGTCTCTTTGCCTTTCCGCATGACGGAAGAATCTAACAAAAAAAAAAAAAAAAAAAGGTTGTTTTCAAAACAATTATTGTTTTGTACTTCCGGTTTGCGCGCGGGAAAATTGGAAGTGAAAAATTTTTTCGTGAACTTAAAAATTCATTTAATTCTTTCAATTTTGTTAAATAGTGTACATTTTGTATATATTTTTAATAACTATAGTATAGAAGCTTAATTTTTATTAAAATGACGTCTCGGGCGAAACGCAAGAAAAAGAAGGAGGAGGCAGTAATATCAGGGGAAGACTCGCTGCTTTCGGACTCCGACTCCATGCACAGTGACTGCAATTCAGCTAAGTCCGATCCATATAAAACTTATTTCGTTCCCGATTATACACGTCGGTATCCTGAGGATTCTTCAGCTACAGATTTCGTTGTCTTCTTGGAATCAAACGATGAGTCCAAACCTATTTCAACAAGAGATATGATTTCTTTATCATCAACATTAAAGAAATATATAAAAGGCATAAAATATATGCAAAATCTTAATAAATACAAAGTTACAGTTCATTTTGACCGTGCAAATTTGGCAAATAGTTTTCTTAACAATAAGACTTTGTTATCAGAATATAAACTCAAAGCAACTATTCCTGCAAAAACTACTGAAATTACTGGTGTTATTACTAATGTGCCCATTAAATGGTCCAATCAAAAAATTTTTGGAGTGATTAATAGTAATAAAAAAATTATTTCTGTTCGGAGAATTCAAAGGAAGGTTAAAAATGAACAAAACTTTGAATTACAACCGACTAAAACAGTAATCATAACTTTTGCTGCCATTTATCTTCCTGATCATATTGATTTACAAGGCTGGAGGTTTCCAGTTAAGATGTACATTCCACCTGTAAAACAATGCTTTAAATGCCTACGGTATGGACATTTGGCTAAGTACTGTAAAAATAATGTTAGATGTTCAATATGTGGAGATGCACATTCTTTTAAAGAATGTACAGTACCTAGGGAAAAGGCTACATGCTGTCACTGTAGAGGAAATCACATTAGTATATCTGCTGAGTGTCCTATTAAAAAGAAAAAAATTAATGATATTAAAATTGGTTTATCCTCTTTGTCTTATGCTTCAGTTGCAAATACAGAGAGTTTTCCAGCCTTAGGACAAAAGTTTGACCTGCTCAGTCACTTGAAAAAAGATAATAAATCTTTGAATTTATTGGTTGAGGCTATTGTTAAAATAATTACATTAAATAAAACAAAGGAAACTTCCATCAGTACTAAAAATATTTTACAAATATTAAGTGATATTTATGAAAAGTCATCTGCTAATAATCCATCCTAATGGCTCATTTAAAAATAGTTCAGTGGAATGCTCAAAGCATTAAAAGTAATAAATCTGAATTTACATATTTTCTTTATAGTAATGATGTTGATATCGCTTTAATAAGTGAAACTTGGCTTAGACCACATCATACCTTTAACATAAAGGGATACACAATAGTTAGAAATGACACTGGTAATACACATAATGGAGTTGCAATAATAATTCATAACAAATTACAATTCTTAAAAATTGATACTTATTTTGATGATTCCTTACAAAATGTTGCTGTACAGATAAAAATAGGTGGTAAATATATTTCATTTGTTAGTGTTTATTGTCCTTCTAGGTGTCATTATTCAAAATTAAAATTTTCAAAATTAATTGATAGTCTTCCAACTCCAGTCTTTATTGCTGGAGATTTCAATGCATACCATACTTCTTGGGGTTGTCAAAAAGTGGATAAAAGAGGTGAAGAAGTACTAGATTCTTTTGATGAAAATAACCTTGTTCTGTTAAATTCAGGAGAAGTCACGACTGTAGGAACTTCGTCCTGGAGACCAAATGGCTTAGATCTTTCTTTGGTTAGTCCAGCTTTATCATGGGATTGTGAATGGTCTGTTCATGATGATTCCTTTGGAAGTTATCATTTGCCTACAATTACTAAACTTCTGTTGTCTCAAACTCCAGTTATATCTTCAGAACATTGTGTTCACTCTCAAAATGTCAGTAAGAAATTAAACTTGAATTTAGTTAATTGGGATTTGTATGTAAATATTGTTAATACTTCGTTGAATAGTTTTATGATTAATTCTGAATGTTCACTAGAAAGTTATTTGCAGTTTTGTGATATTTTATTGGCATCAGTTGAAAAATCTATGACACAACAAAAAACGAAAACAAAGTCTTGTTGTCAATGTCAAAATCTTTGTCATTTATGCTCACGTTCCGTTTCAGGTTTTAGGGCAAAAAGGGCAAGACATTCCGTTCCTTGGTGGAATAGCAAATGTGCAGATGCTGTTAAAAAATGTAAAGATGCTTTTGTTGCTTTCAAAAATGATCCTTCTGTAGAAAAATATTTGCTTTTTAAAAAAAATCAGGCTTCTAAGAAATTGACTATAAACTTTGAAAAACAGAAATCTTGGCAAGATTATTGCAATTCTATAAATCGTCTTACTCCAATTTCTCATGTCTGGAATAAAATACGCAGATTTAACAAAACTTTTGTTTCTAGAAGTGAAAATGATCATTGGGTAAATAGTTTTTTAAAAAAATACACTCCAGACTATGTCTCGAAACCTTTTACTTTTGCAGATAACAAATTTCATAGACAAAATCTTTCGTTGCTTGATCCGTTCACAATTTCTGAACTTACTGCTGCCATAAAATCAAGAAAAGATACAACTTGTGGTTTAGATGGTATTTCCTATAAAATGTTTCGTCTTCTCAGTCATAAAAATCTATGTAAATTCTTGATAATTTTAAATATTTTGTTTGAAAATGACTTAATACCAAATCAATGGAAAACTGATTGTCTGGTCCCTGTACTGAAGCCAGGGAAGGATCTTGATAGTCCAGATTCTTATCGACCTATAGCGTTGTCCTCTTGTGTTGGTAAAATTTTTGAGCAGCTGCTCAAACAACGTCTGGAATATTACATCGAATCAAATTGTATTCTTCCTAGTAATCAGTTTGGTTTTCGGCGTGGACGCTCGGCTAGGGAAAGCATTGCACATTTGTTATTAGATGCAAATAAATCCATAAAGGAACGGAATTATCTTGCTTGTAATTTTTTCGATGTAACAGGAGCCTTTAACAATGTAGGTTTAGAAACGCTTGCTAATATCTTGCTATCACTCAGAATTCCAAAAAAAATGGTTCTTTGGATATATAACTTTCTAAATGAAAGAATGGTCTATGTTAAATTGGGTAACAACTTTTATGGTCCACGTAATTCCTATAAAGGCGTCAATCAAGGCGGCATCTTGAGCCCTCTACTGTATATAATTTATATTCATAAATTGAATGAGATATTAGGCGCAAATGTTTCTAATCTGCAGTTTGCTGATGATCTTGTTGTTTATTGTTCTGGCAAAAAACTTAAAGATGTGCAAACGAATTTAAATAATGCCTGTAAAAGGCTTGAAGTCTATTTTTCTTTCTTAGGTTTAACTGTAAATACAGAAAAGAGTAAATCTCTTGTTTTCTCTAGAGATAAAGATTGTAAATTAGAATGTGTATATAATGGTAACCTTATTCCTAACTGTACAGAAATAAAATTCTTAGGTGTAGTATTTCAACAAAATTTAAGTTTTAAAAAATATGTGCAAATATTGATAGATAGAGCTGTAAAAGCTACAAATATTTTAAAATGCCTTACTGGTTGTCGTTTTGGTGCAGATCCTAAAATATTATTGATGCTGTTTAAATCATTAGTTAGAAGTCACTTTGAATATGCTTTTTTTTGCTTTGCTTCTGACAATAATTTTATAAATAAAATAGATAAAGTACAAAATAAAAATCTCAGGATAATTCTAGGAGCCATGAGTACTTCTCCGATTAATTCAATGCAAGTTGAAACTAACACTTGTCCCATTAAATTTAGGTTTGATTATTTGAAAAGAAGGTTCTTAATTGATTTGATGAAAACTTCTAATAATGCGTTGTACAAAAAGATTTTGATATCTAATTACTCTTATTTATGTAAAAATTTTGATTTCATTAATTATTTGAAAAATGAAAATATTGCTCAGTATGATATTTTACCTTGTTATAGTGGAACATATGAAGGTAAGTTTTTTAAATTTGATGTCATTATAGACACAAATTTAAAAAATAAATATGAAGTATATGAAAAGTTATCATACTATGATAATTACCGTCAAATTTACACAGATGCTTCAAAAACATCTCAGTCTGTGTCGATAGCGGCTTATGATATTATTTTGAAAATTGCACATGGTTATAAGCTGTCCAATATTTGCAGTATTTTTACGGCAGAAGCTGCTGCTATTCTGTTTGCTTTAGATTTGATTAGTTCTGTAGATTCTTCTGGTAAATGGATTATTATTTCTGATAGTATGAGTGTTCTTCAAGCTATTAATAATCCCCGTCTTTCTAGTAAAATTCATCCTTTTATATATGAGATCCGGGAAAAGATTTATAAATTATCATTGAAACATAAAGAAATTGTCATTTTCTGGACACCAGCACACATTGGTGTTAGTGGTAATGAATTAGCTGATACATTAGCTAGTATCATTACAAATACTGATAACAACATTTGCAAATTAAAAAACATAGCAATTCCCATTTCAGAGTTTCTTCCTGAAATAAAAAATCAAATGATTAATAATTGGTTTCAATTTTGGCAAGATTCTCTTAAAGAAAAGGGCAAGTGGTATTCCGTATGTAACCAAAAAATTTCGTCTCCTTGGTTTACCAAGGGCTCTTTCAAAAATAGAAATTTTTATACAACAATTTGTCGTCTTCGTATAGGTCATGCTGCTTTTAATGAACACTTATATCGCATGAATATGATAACTTCCCCTTTTTGTTCATATTGTAATGAGTCAGTACAGTCATTGGATCATATATTTTTTGAATGTCCTCAATTTCATATTGACAGGTTAATTTTCATTGATGAGCTATTAGAAATTTATAAAACATTAGAAAATATCCCGCGTAATACTCAAGAACTTTTAAAAACAACTGAATGCTACTTACCTATGTATAAATTCATAAAATTTACAGTGTGTAATATCTGATGAAAATGTTTATGTATACTCATAACAAATATATATTAGCATTTTATTATTAAAGACATGGACTTGGTCCTTATTATGTTTGTTTATGAGGAAATAAAATATCGTCAATGTTACTTCTTATTGAAAACTAAACAAAACTAAGTCAACAAGAAAGAAGAAAACCAAATTATTGATGACATGGCTGTATGGGCATAGTCTCTTTGCCTTTCCGCATGACGGAAGAATCTAACAAAAAAAAAAAAAAATTATTGTTTTGTTTGATTTGTTTCCTGACTTACGATTTTGAATTTTAAGCAGTGAAATTTTTAACATTCAACTAAAAATAAGATGGGTAAGTAAGTTAAAAGTGCCATTCAAAACCAAGTTGTTTAGATCTGTAGATTTAACTGTAACCACTGTATTTTCAGACTCCGATCTATCCCTGGAAGAGAAATGCGAGAACCTAATGAACGTTGTGGTCGAAACACGGAAGAGATTCGGCAAGATGTGCGCTGAATACGAGCAGAAGTCGTCCTTGGTTGAAAACAAGATGCTGGATTTGCAACTTGAGACTATAGCAAACTTTAAATACAAGCCAAAGAACGCCGCACCTGTAATCGACGTTAGCGCAATGTGTAAAGACACCGATGACTTTACCGCCGAGATATTAGAGAGACAGAGAAAGATTGACCGTTTGTTGGGACAAATTAAGAGTACTCAGGAGGTAGTTAGTCAGTTTAAAAAAGATAATGTAGGGAGAAGATTAGTAGGACCTGTATCGGCTCCTGAATTACTTGCTCGAGCCAAGGCAGTTAATAGTTAGGATTAATATAAAAATAAATTAATATATTTTGTATGAGGTGTTGTTAATGAAGTAACAGCACTTTGATACCTTAATAGTAAAGTGTAATATGAGATAATGTTCAAATTTTAAATGCCTAAATAAGCTGTTAAGAAATTTAGAAATTAAATCTTGATTCTTACCTTTATGTAACTCGGGTATTCCAATATTTGTCAATTTATAGATCAACAAGGAAGGCAAGAAAATTATTGTTAACAATAGACTGCCCGTGACTCTGTTCGCTTGGAAGTCGATTTCCGGTGGGAATGAGAAGTTTTCCCATGGTAAAAAGTACTCTATGAGTTATTCTGTTGTAAAACATATATTACTGTAAAGTTTCATCCAAATCCATCCAGTAGTTTTTTTGTGAAAGAATAACAAGCATCCATCCATATTTATAAACTTTCACATTTATAATATTAGTAGGATTATCATAAATAACTCTTGAATTATAGTTTCCATTTGGCTATTGTTTTAGCTTAAATCAACTAATGTATAAATGAGTTTAGAGTAGTTACATTGAGTCAGTTTATTTTAATGTTAATGTTAGTTTAATAAATTATTTGTCATACTACTACACATACTATAAGCAATTTTTACTGCATTGTTTTAAATGTAGACTGTAGACAATATGTAGTGGTTCAGTCTTGCTGAGAACGGCAGTACAGACCATCTTAAAGCGAGACAATCAGGATATATGTATAAACCAACTCTGTTATTTTAATTTTAGAAAGAGTCTGTCATGAACTTACCTTACTTACTGTATCTTACCTACCTAATGTGCTGCCCTAAACAAATAAATAATTAGTAATGGATTTGTATGGAGCAGTAACTGGCCCAAAATTTTTGCTTTTTTAGAAGATGAATACAATTTATAAGAAACTGGTAACTTTTAAATATCTTTTATTTACTGATTAGAATCTAATTTTGTAATAAAAAAAATTTTTCTATTTTGAAAATTATAATTTTATCCTCATGCCGTGTTCCCACGGTGCGCGATCCTATGTTCAATGTACCCCTTTATTACCGTTGTGTCACACCAATTTTATTTCAATTGGTTAATTATGTTTTGTAACTCTAAAACATTTAGGGCGGGTTGCATCACAACTACTTAACGTGTCTGTCAACGTTAAAAATGGCGTTAACCACCTGTCAAGCTAGAAAACGGGTTGTTTCACCAATGTCGGCCTTTAACAGACGTTAAAAATTAACAATTACGTTGACCGGCCATCCCCAGTGGGTGACGTAACTTTTCTCTTGTGTTGACAGGACATCTTTGATGAAAAGCTTTTATCAATACCTATGGATTATGTTTATTTTCATATATTTTAAATGATAGATAGATTTTTAATGGCAACTCGAAAAACATTTATGAACAATTTTTTTTGTGACGAAACAACGCTTTGTATTTGACGTACGTTAAACATCTGATGTAATCGTCAAAAAGTTACGTACGTATGATACGTTAACCAACTGTTTGATACAACCCGCCCTTAGTCCTGGTAACCATATAACGTTTACTATTTGACTTGCAATGTATATTATTGGGACAAAAAATTGTGGCATTGAGTCACTACGGTTTTTACCATCATCTAGGTATTTTTTTCATTTAAATTTGTAAATAAAGAAAATTTAGAAAAAATATTTTTAAGTATGCTAAAATTCAATGTTTTGGCGGGAATAAGTCGGCCAAAATTACACCATTGAAAAGCGTGGGCGGGTCGCTAGTTTAACATAAGATGAGCTGAGTGATCAGGGAATTTTTATTTGTGGCATTTGTTAAGGTCACAGGTTCATAAGTTTTGTTTTTGTGAGAAACCGGACACTGTATACCTACTTTGATAATCACTTTATGTTATTATCAAATTATTGTGTTTTTTTTTGAGAGAAGCCAGCAAACGAGCAAGCGGGTCGCGTGATGGTAAGTGATCACCGCCGCCCATATACACCCACAATCAAAGTTTTCTGTGCGACGGACGTATTCCACCGGTCGAGTCAGCCCAGTAATCGCTGCAGACAAAGCCTACAGCTAGACTCTACCACTCCCAAAACTGCAGATCTCAAGTTCTGCAAAATGGGTTAAAAGAATCATTTTGTTTTTCGCTGTTTGGTCAAACATAACATATTTTCAATGTGTCCCGTGCAAATCTTGGGCGAGTCACTCGTACTATCTATTGTTTGAAATTACTCGCACGATACCTCTTTACCTCTAATAGTTTTTACGTGAAAGAGTAACTAACATCCATACATCCTCACATACTTACAAACTATCACATTTATAATATTAGTAGGATAAACAGTTACCTGTAGGTTGACAACCACTGGCAATTTAATTTTCCAAAAAAAAAATAGTGGCCCTTGATATTTGTGTTTCTAATGAGTTAATTTTTATATACAATAAGATATTTTATTGATTAAATCAAATAAAAATTTGAATTGCAACTATTTTCTAATGACGCATCTAGCGCGTCATGGGCCTCCCTGAAGGTTTCTTCATGACGCGCTAGGCGCGTCACGGGACAGGAGTCGGTTAATGAGTAGGTACTTATTGATAATGGAACCTCAGTATATTGTCATTTTAATAAAAAAACATACCTTATCTTTATATTAATAAATATTTAATTGTTTAGGAAACGAATCAAAAACTGCAAAAAAATGTGGCTATATCATTATTAAAAAATAGATATCTTTTGATTATACCTACTAAACTAGCAACCCGCCCACGCTTCGCAATGGAGAATTTTTGTCCGACTTGATCACGAAACGTTTAATTTTGGCTAACTTAAATAAACTTTTTCCAAATAAGGTAGGTACATTTATATTACCTTAAAGATGGAAAAAACAGCATCGAAATCCGTTACGTAGTTTCGTTGGAGTTAGCGAACAAATATACAAACAGACAGAATTAGCGACTTGGATTTATACTAAGTACCTAATGATAATGATTTTAATCGATTACCTCTATACCTAATGATCTTGGTGGAGTCAAGGTAAAGCGATCAAATAACTTAAAATAACTCATACAGTAGAGAAGTATGCTATTATAGTCATATACAGGGCCGTCTTTCACCTATTAGAGGCCCTGAGCACATTAGGATATTGGGGCCCCCATGACCATAAATGCTCGTAGCACAATTTTGTTACAATAAACAAAAAACATACATAATATATGAAAAGTTTGACCTTTATTTATATTTCTTTAACATTTTTTTAAAACCTAAACGTTCATTCAATATATTCCAACGATAGGTAGACCCGGAAAAAAAGTTTCTCTGTGTCACCTCTAATACACACCCAGCGGCATGAACACCTACTAAATTTAGTGAGTGTCCCGCGCATGGTACAAAAGTGGCAAATTCGCATTTCTCTTTGATTCTTGATACAATCTTTAATGGGAATATCACGACTCTCTAAAAATTATAGTAGATGGTTTCAGCTAAATACTCAGATTTATGCTCTTTGATAGGTATACATTTCAGAAATTTATTAACGTATTGCAATCGATACCTACCTTAGCCTGATTTTCGGATGAGAATAGAGTAACTATTTGGTCATAATTATATTATCTGTGGTTTGGTAATCGAGTAGGGGGCCCTAATTGATTGCGGGGCCCTGGGCACGTGCCCATCGTGCCCAGTGGAGAAGAGGGGCCTGGTCATATAGTATCAAGACATTATGCATGCAAATGTGAATAAATTTTGGCTAATTTATGCAACTTTAAATGTTAGTAGGTGGGGTTCCAACTTTGCATTTAGTGTCTAGATTACTTGAAATTATAGATTTTTATTAAACAACTAACTTACATAAGTTGAAACAGTAGAATGTTAGGTAACAACTTATAAAACATTATTTTCTTTTGTACTACACTTTTGATATAGTTTGTCTTCGTTTAATGTAATATTACCTACTGTGTTTTTATTAACAATAATTTAAAGTATTCTTCGTATTTCACTAAATCTTAATCTGGACGAAGCGTAACAATTTAGTATAGAGTAAGTAACCTATAAATTAGATGTTTACCCTTAACCAGGCTATGGATTGAGCGTCTCCCACAAAGAATTTTAAAGGTTGTTAACAGGTTTTGGTAAAAAAAATCCTGCAAACTGTCAGAACGTCATCTTAGAAATATTTCTCTGTATTAAAACAAAAAACATTTTGGAACGAACCGCAAATGTCAATGTCAACGCCATTTCTTTTGTGACAACATAGAAAGCGGTTGATTTTTTAAAAAGTGCACCGAGTTTTGTGAATTATGGCAAATCGGGAAAAGGTAAGTCGTACAATTTTTTGATATGTTATAGAATTTGAGTTTTTCTAGTGATACATATATAAATTATACGTATATACTTGAAAAATCTCATAATATTATAAAATAAAACATGTGGGGAACCATATGACCCTAGCCTGTGAATGCCTATCTTATGTGGTTGTTTATATTACCATTGCCTATGAATAGAAAATTTTATTCTATACTAGCTTTTTGCCGCGGATTTTACTTTTGGTTTTTATAGTACAACTAAAAATAAATAGATTTGATTTTATTCTATAAATTAGGGGCTAGTGGTAGGTAAACTTTTATCTTCATTGAATTGTTGGATTGTATTTCCTTACTTTAGTATTATTAATTTGTGTTATACAGACATTACAAGATCGATGGAATGCTTGGTGAGATGTTTTCATCAGAGGACGAAAATTATGAAGATGACGACCCATACTTTCAACGCAAGATTGAACAAGGAAAAGATTGGTAGCACAAGGAAGGAAAGAAGAAAAGCGGACAAAATATGAATGCAGAATTTATAAGGTGGCATTGTGTATCGACCCCTGCACGAAATTGTACCACCAGGCTCAAAATCCACAATAAAAACATAATATGTAATATATAAATAAAAATATTATTATTTATCTATTTTCAATTTAAAAATAAAGAATAAGTGCCTACTTACATAATATTTTTTATTTGTACCTACCTACATAATAATTATTTTCAAAAGTTCTAAAATATTACTATAAATAAAAGAAACGGCTAATTATTATAAAAATGTCTGGTTAAGAATTAATAGAACCACTTTCTTTAAAAAACAGTTTTACTGTAAAACATTTTTTTTTATATATGTATATTTTAAAATCAACGTGTTGAGAGGCAATGGGATTATGTTTTCCCACATCACTGTTTTTAGGTTTTTAGCTTATTTTCTAAATAAAATTGTAAAAAATTCAATCATAACGTTTTTATTAACATAAATCTTTAATAAAATCGCTATTGCAACAAAAATTGTTCTAGGCCTGGTAAAGGGTTAAAAAATGATTTTGTTTCAGAACGCTCGCTCTACGGGCTTCATAAAAAAGAAATGAAGGACAAAGAGAAAAATCCTGTACTAAGGTAAAATATGCCAAAGATAATGATATAACCTCTTTGTGATAACAATAATAACAAATTGTCATCGATGAGTCGCTATTTTTGCGAAAAGGCAATCAAATTTTTTTTTGAGAGAAGTAAGCAAACGAGCAAGCGGTTCACGTGATGGTAAGTGATCACCGCCGCCCATATACACCCACAATTACATATGCATTGAGGGTGCGTTGCTGGCCTATGAGAAATTGGGCACCGGATATTACACACCGAACGAAAAGCAGGAACATCGTCCCTACTTCACGTCGGTTTTCTGTGCGACGGTGGTATTTCACCGGTCGAGTCAGCCCAGTAATCGCTGCAGACAGAGCCTTCAGCTAGACTCTACCACTCTAAAAACTGAAACTGAACTAATTAAATGAAGATGAGAAAAATGTAATAAGTTTGAGCTATCGTCTAGTGTGTTTTATTGATAAAACAGACCCTAACTAAACGTATTGGTGACTACAGCTACAAAGATTTGAATCAGCGTCTACTGTAGAAAGAGAGGGTAATTTGTAGGTAGGCTATAAATTTGCTTCAAGAATATTCCTAGGTCTCTCTCCCTACATTTTTTTTTTAAATATTGCACATTTACTTATACGGGGTGTAAAAAGACTGCTTCTGGAAACAAACACTGGTCATTGCTGGAGGGGTAGTTACTGGTTAGATTTGAGTTTTTTTTATGATTTACTTAAAAAAAATATTTATTTTTTAGATTTCAAATTAACTACTGTTTTAATTTAATTTGCAATGTAAATCATCGCACCTGAACCAACAGTTGATATGTGAGCAATGATTTCATATGATGTGAGCGAATATGACTTTTCAATCCTTTATATTTTTTTGATTAGTTTTCCGGGTATTCTGTTACTTTAGTTACCTACTATTGAGGTTCAAGTAGGTATACATGGTTTCAGGCTTCGGAGGTATTATTTTTACAGCCGTTGTAATATGTCGCTATATTGTACAATGAAAATCATATACCTACCTTTAAAATGAACATAGATGGCGCTTTTTATATACCTATAAGCCAGCTAATAAAACTCCTTTCCCTGTACCTACTATGTTATTATACTTGTAAACCTTCCTCTAGAATCACTCTACTCTATCTATTAAAACCGCATCAAAATCCGTTGCGTAGTTCCGGACAGAGAAAGCGACTTTGTTTTATACTATGCAGTGCAATTTCACGCAAGTGTTATTCAACAAATAAAAAATAAGTAAATAAATACGTATTTTGACTAAAGTGTAGAATTCGTAAAGTTAGGTAACTACATGATGATTATTATTATTAGGTACCTACCTACATACGCATCGAAAGCTAAGGTCAAACACAAAAAGCGCCAAAATATAAGTGATAAGTATCATGACATTTAGCAGCGTCCGTTGATATAATTTGGTAGATTAGTATTATTTGTTTTATTTATAACTAGCTTTTACCCGCGGCTTTGCACGCGTTAAAGTCGGAGTAAAATTCCTTTTTCTACACAATGTAAGATACATAAAAACATATAAACCTCCCTCTACAATCATTCTATCTATTGAAAAAAAAACGCATAAAAATCCGTTGCGTAGTTTCAAAGATTTTAGCATATCTACCTACATAGGGACAGAGAAAGTGACTTTGTTTTATACTGTGTAGTGATGCATATTTTAAATATTTGGTTGGTTTGAGTTACATATGATACTTAGCTATTTAATTTCTACAAAAAAATACAATCAACTCTAGTTCTATCTATGGCGTTTATTATCTAGGTAGTTAATTGATAAATTTTAATGTTTTATTAAGGAATCCCTATACTAAGACTTACTATTTATTTGAATTCGAAAATTTTTTTACGTAGATAGGTTTAGATAGACCTCAAATAGTAATGTTTTACTCTTGACCAAAAAATTCGTTTATGTATATCAACTATTTCTAAAAGCCAGGCACGTAGCCTTTAGTAAATATAACACTTTCAAAACTTAATATTAAACTAGTGGCCACCCGCGACTCCGTTCGCGTGGAAGTCGGTTTCCCATAGGAATGAGTAGTTTTCCCGCAGTAAAAAGTACTCTATGTGTTATTCTGATGTATAACCTATATTACTGTAAAGTTTCATAAAAAGCCGTCCGGTAGTTTTTACGTGAAAGAGTAACAAACATCCATCCATACATACTTACAAACTTTCACGTTTATAATATTAGTACGATGTTAACTAAACAGCCGAACAGCCTCTTTACATTTTATCACAAACTTTAATTTAAACTTTTTCAACTTTGACATTAATAAGAAACAAATTCAAGGATGCGCTTAGCAGGAACCAAATAAACGCGTTTTTGTGCTTCGCCATAATTAACGGCAGAAACAAGTTTAGACATAACATCAAAGCAAACATCTCTTCGATATCAAGTCGAATAACACGCGTGCGCGCAGCTTTTGCAGTATTTTTGTCAGAATGAGTGTTAAAATGTATTAAAAAATAACAGTGACTTAGTGACAACATATTTGGAGGACAGTGCTCGGCTGGATAAAAAATATAATAACAGTGTTAAAAGATAGTTAGTGTTCTGCAATTAGTGAAAAGTGTAAATACTTACATCAAAATGAACGAGAAAATGGAAATGGAACCTCCCGAAAAAACACAACCAACTTTAGAAACAGAAAATGTCCCTAAACGAAACATAATCATGAGATTTCTATGTTTCTTCACCGTCGAACCATTTCTAATGTGCTATTTCTTGCCCAGTGTGTTTTCAAGTACAGCTGTACAGAAATTAAACATGGAGAAAGCGTGTATAAAAGAACTTAATTATAGCATAGAAGTATGCGCGAATGTCGTTGCAGGTTTGGATGTTGACAACATTACCATGACAGCTGTAGACGAAGCGCAAAAACTAGTAGCGGCGATGACAGCATGGAGAGATCCATTACAGAGCGCTTTACCAGCCATCGTCATCCTCAGCGTTGGAGCCTGGAGTGATAAAACTGGTCGAAGGAAACCGCTCATGTTAATGCCAGTCATTGGCGAGTTCATTTCATCCCTTGGACTAATCTTTGCAGTTTACTTCTTCTACGAATGGCCTTTGTGGGTAACTGGCCTGATCGAAGGTTTACCAACGGCGTTGACTGGTGGATTTTCCATTGCTCTCATGGGCTCGTACAGTTACATAGCCGATGTCACCACTGAAGAAGCCCGCACCTTCAGGATTGGGTTGGTAGCAATTATTGTTTCACTTGGAATACCTATTGGCACCGCTATAAGTGGACTTTTGACGAATTCCGTTGGATACTATGGCGTTTTTGGATTGAATTTGGGATTCTACACC
The DNA here is from genome assembly GCA_916618145.1 of Emmelina monodactyla. NCBI lineage: Eukaryota > Metazoa > Arthropoda > Insecta > Lepidoptera > Pterophoridae > Emmelina > Emmelina monodactyla. The sequence continues at coordinate 4,299,417 of OU745296.1, forward strand.
GTTGGGTTTCTGTACACCTATTTTAGGATTAAAGATGTCCGAGTTACGAAAGAAGAAGGAACGTGGAGTGAAAAGTTTATTAGTTTTATTAACCCCAAGAATATTTGGAATACTTTGGCGATTGTTTTTATAAAAAGAGGGAGAGCGTTGGCACAATTGCTGTTAGTGTTCCTTTCTCATGTTATTATAATTGGTCCTCTGTTGGGTACGTTATTTTTTGTTTTTAAAGCATAATAAGATTTGTACAAATTCCTCCTTTTCCTTTTCTTAAATGAACTACCGATTCATGTTATTTGCAATCAATGACCCTGATAAATATAGTTCTGTCTTTTTTTCACAGCTGAAGGATCGTTATTTTATCTTTATACGTTGAAGAAATTCAAGATGAATCTGGAAGATTTCAGTTACTTTTTTTCCTATCAAGTTTTTTTGGGTATCATAGGTAAGAACTAATTACAGGTGTTCTTTTTGCAAGTTATAACTTTTTAAGATAAACAAAACGAAATATTAAATCCTGCTCCTTACAAACCGGTAAAACGACAATACGAAAAGCTTGCTTGTTGGGGATATAAACGGCTTAATGAAATACAAAAGTGATCCGAATGGTATATTTTTGAAATTCGTTTTAAAAAAAAGATTTTCTGGTGACTTAAATAACTTTTTTAGGAATGCAAACTTTACAAACCAATTCATAAAAACAACTAAAGAATGGTGAAAATTGCATTAAAATCAGTCGCATAGTTTAGAAAGAATGAGGGGAAACATACAAACAGACAGAAAAAGCCTTTGCTTTATAACTATGATAATGTTGATTAGGATAAAGTAAATAATCAATGATTATGAATCATTCTTATGATAAAATAAATTTAAAAGTAGGTAGGTATAGTTCCGCGTATAAGAGAGAGTTTACCAAAAAGTAATAGGTAGTAGATAAGAAAGAAACTAATACTATCGAAATAAGCAAAAAGAATGTACAAAAAACGAACCGACAAACCAATTTTAATGTTGACATTGATTGATTGAAAAAAAATAGTTGGTATAGATTTTTTATCAATTAGTTCGTATTGCTTCTTATTCTTATAAGTAGGTACTCGTGTAAGACCTAGTCGCCATTTGCCTTCGTTTTCTTGTTTTGATTTAACCAGAAACGACAAAATAAAATCAACATAGATTTTTAGAAATTTACCAAAAATTAACCTTTCTAATAAATAGTATTTTTCTGAATTCCACCTTTAGGAAATAATTGTTTTTGTATTAATTATAAACTGATGGGAACCCGTGCCCTGAATAACATGTCTAAAAATGTGTATAGTTAATTGTCTAAAAATAATTTAATTTCTAATTTTTCTATTATGACCGAAGTTGGTTATTTCAACATTCCAAATTTCTACTTCAACTAAGTAAGGAAGTTTAATAAATGTGTATTATATAATTTGTCTGTATAAACTAGAGATGGGCCGAGTACTCGGTTTATACTCGGTACTCGGCGTACTCGGCGGGTTTTTTGGTACTCGGTACTCGGCCGAGTAACTCGGTATACGAATGCCGAGTACCGAGTACCAAAAAAGTAATATACTTTGTTTAAAGAAAGCAATATATTTAGGTAGATATAATTGAAACAACAGTGTTAATCAAAACGTACTGATTGAGGAAATCTTTGACATCCTCAAGTAATAAAATCAAAATTATGCTAATGCATGAGTACTAGTGAGACAAGATTAAAGGAACAGTAATAAAAATTATCAATATTTAAAATTTAGTAAATGCAAATTATGATGCCTTGTTTGGTGCCCTGTCCACCATTTGCCAACAAATTTTCTCCTAAATATACTTGTGTTCGTTTATACTTGTTTACGCGCGCGAAATTGGGAATTTTATAGAACCGAGTTACTCGGCCGAGTACTCGGTTAAAAAAATATTGAACCGAGTAATACTCGGTACTCGGTACTCGGCAAAAGTGTTACTCGGCGCATCTCTAGTATAAACCTACCGCTTTCAAGTCAAAAAGGCTGCACCGGTATAACTGAATTTTGGTTTAGAGATAGTTCGACACAATACGAAAAAGGCTACTTTTAACCGTGGGAATAAGTCTCATTCTAATAAGCAAAATATTGTTTATTTACTCCGAATATCAGTCCATGCCAAAGAAGTCGCGGGTGCCAATTAGTTTGTTATTTTTAAAATTGGCACTATTTCTAAATACGGTAACCGGTTTCTAACATACTAATTTTAGTGGTAAATAAGTGCGTGGGTTCCCCAAAACACAACATCAAAATCATTAACTTTTTCATGGTCATATTAGATCGTCCTTCGATTTGGAGTTATTTAGATGTTCAGCTTTCTCTTTTTTTAAGAAACTTTATCTTTTGCCTTTTTTTGCAAGAAAGTGCAAAGTGGTTTTTGATGATAGTCACCAAAAACCACTTTGTAAGTATGTATAACTTTCCATCAATTCTTTTAAACAATGCCACGTATTTTTATGCGGTTTTCATCATCATTTAGTTTATATTTCGTTTTTAACACTCATTAGATTTTTTTAAAAGTTTAAGTTAGTTAAAATCCATTGATATTTACGAATCCAATGATTCGAAGAGAAGAAAAGAAGGTTTATTTCTCCCCTAGGTTTTCCCCTAGTCCATTTTGTGTAACACAAGCGCTTATTGAGCTTACTTTAGATTAGAACCACATAATTGGTGTGTTAGTCCGGAGATTTATTCTGAAATTATATTTGTACTAATTTTTTCCTTTCTCGCCGTATTGAATTCTTTTCGGGAACGGGCAATGGGCAATTTTACCACGAGAATAAATACCCGTTACGTTATTTTAGGTTACAATCTATCCTCCTGACAAGTTTTGTTTACAACCGTTCTTGTATTATTGGGTAACACACATCCAAACATAATAAGCAACGAACTCCTATCCCAATAGTTGTAGGATTCCCCATAAGTATTGTATTCATAAGCAACTATAATAGACGACCTCTGTGTTGTAGCGGTATATGTACCGGACAGCTAAGCGGATGGTTCCGGGTTCGATCCCCGGGTTGGGCCAATCTCGTAAAAATGGTTTTTCGATATTGGCTCGTGTCTGGGTGTAACTAGGTTCTCCCCTTGTCCATTGTCCTGGTACCTACCTTATAGTACAAGCTTTGCTTAGTTTAGGGCCACACAGTCGGTGTGTCAGTCTGGAGATTTATTAATTTATTTCTTTATATTCCAGGAACGACGGTAACAGTCTGGCTGTTCAGCAAGCAGCTCAAAATGCACGATGCTGTAATCGGCATGATCGCAACGACTAGCAAAGTGATGTACAACTTCATGTTCGCATTAGCACCGACGAGATCATGGCTGTACGTCGCTCCAGTATTGGATTTCTTCGGAGGAACAGGAGTCACAGCAATCAGATCGTTGGGGACCAAAGTTGTTGAGCCGGATGAAGTGGGTAAGTCGATGGAAATATTCTTGAGAACGTGACTTTCTCCACTTGAACAGTATTTGGCTTACCTTAATTTGACCGCAGATTTTAGGTGTTAACGTGCACTAAGCCAATTAAGTACCTATTCCAATCCAATAAGGGCAGATATCTTTCTCAAATCTTGATGAATTTATCTTCATTTTTAACAAAGCTAGGAAATTCTTGAAAATCATAGTTCCACGGTAAACACAAGTTACAATAGGAAAAAAAAACCTCAAGATCTTATTGCTTTGACATCTGTCGATGCTAAACGATTCTATGTGTATTCATTGATGATTGAACACTAGTCATTGATGTTCTGTAGTACCTACTTTAAAATATTTGACACACGATTCTGTGAAATGCTTCTAGCATTTTTAATCTTAAGGTAGTAGTTTCTTTTAAATTAAAAGAACAGCCACGGGCTAAATTATTGTTAGTCAGTTGTTGATATACCTACTCCTTAAAATTTACAGGCATTTTATTATTGACTTTAAAATGAATCCCTTTTTGTTATTCATGTGTCGCGATCAGAACAGGTCCTACAATACAATTGATATTTGATATGCCCATTTTGTATTTGATATTCATTTATTTCGCCAAAACATTGCATTCCATAACATTGGTAGGTGGCGATTTTACATGATATTAAAATTCCGCAACGATAAAAGAGCAGCTATCACGTGATAAGGTATTGAGTCGGTTTCTGTGTTTATAAATAAACTGTGTGGCATTTGTTAAGGTCACAAGTTCATAAGTCTCGTTTTTGTGTGAAACCGGACCTTGTCTACCTACTTCGATAATCATTTATGATGTCATCAAATTATTGTGGTAATTTTCAAATCCAGTTTTATTATAATTGTAATAAAAAAAGTTTTGCACTTTGCTCTGTCTAAAATATACTAAGTAAAAATAATATCTTATTAATTAGGTACTTACATTGTCTAATTCTAATAGTGCTAAAACAACAAAAAATATAGCCAACTATTTAATTAATGAACGGAAAAAGTAGGTAGGTATGTGTAGCATACTCTAATAAAAACATTTAAATGTGGCTCCAAACACTTAGACGTTAGGTACACTTATGCCCGTTTTCACCAACGTTCCCTAAGATTTAGGTGACACCTAAAGTGTTTTAAGAGGTCCCTAAATTCAAATTCGTTTTCACCATAACTATTCAATCAGTCAGTGTCTAAACATTAGAGAGACATTCAACTGTTAAACCAGATGACAAATCGTCTATCAAAAACAAAGATTCATCAAAATCTTTAAAATTGTATTGAAGATTTAGACATCAAAAAACTATACAAACGTCAACTTTGACCGTGAGGTCTCACTTCCTCTTCGTCATTATAACAAACTTAGTTTAACACCAGCAACGAATTGAAATTAACACATAATTATTTTATTCATCATTGATATGTTACATATACTTAATGAATGTCAACAATGTTTCGAACTTCGACTTTACCTACCCGTAGACCGAGAGAAAAAATCGACATAAAAAAACTCTCAACACTCTTTTGTCAAACACAAAATATAAAATAAAAAAGAAGGCATACAACTGGACTAGGACATGACATGCACGTAAAAACACTTAAATTAAATAGTGAAATCAAAGCAACGACCTTAGCTTACCACTTTAAACGTAGACATTGATTAAAAATTCTCTTAAATCAACATTTTCTTATCTGTTTCAGGTAAAATGTGTTCGGTAATAGGACTACTGGAGGCAGTCACACCGGTGTTGTACACTCCCATGTACACTTTGTTATACTACAATACATTGGACACTTTCACTGGAGCTATTTACCTTTTAGGGGCTTTTATGACGATGCCAGCCTTCTTTGCGTTTGTGTAAGTATCATCAGCATCATTAGGTATCATGTATGTTGTACCTAAGTATAAGGGAAAGTCGCTATTAGTGTCTATTTGTGTCGACACGTCCTTCGTAAAACTCACTAACTGAAAATCGCCAATTTTACAGCAGAGCCAATTGAAAGTTGACATGGTTCTAGCATCTAAAATCCTGCAGTATCAACTTCAAATTTGGCATTCAACATACCTACTATGTTTGTACATCTCTTCAAGTTCGTAACGAATTTAAATGCAGTTTTCACCATAGTTTAGGTGTTTTTTTTTTTCAAATATGTTGGAAAGTTAAGTAAAATTCGAAAACGTTTTTTTTAAGAAAACCAAAATTCAATATTCCGTCAAAGGTCGTAAAATTGCCGTGCAAAACTTGAAAAAAAAACCTCTAGTCGCTAATACATTTAATAAATAAACTTAGCTTTTAAAACATACTGCTAAAAATGCACTACCTACTAATATAAATTATAAAATTATACATAATAATGTATCATCTACATTGTTTTCTAAGGATATTCTTTAATCGATTAACTTTATAATGATCTTGGTAGAGTCAAGGTAAAGCAATCAAATTACTTTATAATACCTTAATACAGATGAGAGGAATTATGACTAGGTTTATTGTAGGATATATAAACTGCATAATATACCACTCAAAAGTTGACATTATGCTTGCAAATGAGTATAACTTTTGGCTAATTTTGGAACTTTAAATGATTAGGTATGTGTGGTTCTTACTTTGCATTTTTGAGTTTAGATTTTTCTTAGGAACATACGTTGGAAAAGTAAAAAGTTTAGTAGCAACTTAAAAGACATCCTTTTCTTTAGTGCTAAACATTTGATATAGTATTTCTCCCTTTAATGTAATATTACCGTGTTTTTCATGGTAAATAAAAAACCTACATTTTTATTATATGTTTATAAAAAATGCTTTTGTTTCAGGACTCTCTACGTGCTTCATAAAAAGGAAATGAAGGACCAAGTGAAAAATCCTGTAGCTAAGGAAAAATACGCCCAAGATAATGATATAACGTCTTTGTGATAATAATAATAACAAATTAACATCGATTATTCGTTATTATTGCGAAGAGGCCATCTAATTAACATTGAAGATGAAAAGAAAGTAATAATTTTGCACTATCTTTTGTCTTGGGTGTTTTATTTACCGTTTTGGTGACAGCTGGTGAGATTTAAATTTGCGTCGCCGGCATTAGATAGAGAGGGAATTTTGCACACGATATTGCTTCACGACTTTTCTTAGGTCGCTCTAACGCGGTTATCTTCAGGTATCTACAAATATACTTATGTCCCTATACTTTGCGGTGACAAATAACCTAAAATTGTATAGCCGAGAGGGTATAACACCAAATGAGTGTTTTGAAGACTTTTGCAAAACTACTGACACTGTGAATCTACAACATATTCATAGTCATTTATTTGGTAGTTTCATCTTATTTGTTATTAAGAAATTAATTTACGTATGAGCATGTACAAACAAATAATGAAATCTGTTTAAATATTTTAAGTGTTTACAGTTTTTATGATGCTAGCAGGTGTACTACAGGGATGTTAACTTTAACCGCTTCTGTTGTGCATCATCACTAAAATTATTTTAAAAATATCAATTTAAATATCTCACTAAAATAAATAATTGTGGCAACTATTAATAAATGAAATGAAATAATAATGTAAGTGAAAAAAAAGTTTTTTTTTCAATTTATTAACAATTTTTTTTGCCAGTCAAAAACATTATATGATGTTATGAAATAGTATGTTATTGTGTATTTTATGAACACAATATTCGAATTGCGGAACTGTTTATTGCAGGTTGTTCTTAATCTATATTATTATTATATCATTCGTTAAGTATGATTTCTTGCCATATTAATATTATAGGCAGTTGTTACTAATACCTACTTACTTAGTTTTAAATCTTGTATTCTACTTTATCTTTAATTAAGATATAATTAACGACAATGACTTGTAATCAAATTTATATCTATGTGCATCTTATTTAAGTTATAGTTTAGTTATAGTTAGGAAAATATTAAACTTAATTTATCACAATATCCTTTTTATTTAATACAACCGCTTTGCCCACAGTTTTACCTGCATTTAATTTTAATTTGTTTCGGTAGTCTGCGTCCAGTATAGGCAGGTAATGAACATAATCGACCCTTCTATAGGTACCCTGACCCAACGGGTGGGTTTGGTAAATAACTTAAGACCTAACAGGCTACTTAGAAGTTAGTAAGAAGAACATAAATAGAGATCATTAAAAGTATCTATATGTATATATCTTAATCTTCTATCTTTGTCTGAAATATAACGGGTGTAAAAAGACCTCTTCCAACGCCTGAAACCATGTATTCTTGAGCCTCAATAGTAATTAAATTCACTAACAGCATACCCCGAAAACAATTTAAAGAAGTTATTAAGGTTTGAAAAGTCATATTGGCCGCTTGAAATCATCGCTCACACATCAACTGTCGATTCAGGTGCGATTATTTACTTTGCAAAATAAATTAAAACCCTATTTAATTTGAAATCATCGCAAAATCTGATAGTATTAATGCAATTTTGGAACATTACGTAAAAAAAAAACTTATTTTTTAAATCATAAAAAAACTTTTTTTTGCTCAAAACGTTATTAGTACCTACCCTTCTAGCAATGCCCAGTTTTTGTTTTCGGAAGCAGTTCTTTTACACCCCGTATACAAAATCATAGTTCAGGATTAAATTAAAAAAATAATCATAAAAAAAATCACTAGGTAGTTTTTGTATAAAATAAAACTGCGACATCTCAAAAATATGTTTTATTTATTAACCTACTTATAAAAAGTGCAATTTAACTAGTGTCATGGATTTTTGTTCATACAATCTAATGTCTGTCCCATTGTGCGCAATACGAACACACACAGCACTGACTTGGAACAAAGTTACAACAGTGCTAACTTTAGGTACTTCTATGTCGCATACCGGGAGAACAACGTTAGAATCTTACTTACCTAATTTACCATGTTAAGTCAATTATTTGTTCGAAATGTACATTTACACACTGACCTACTATATGTCGAGATTTTAGACATAATTCAAAATTCCCACCCAGATTTAACATCACAAAAGATGAAATTAGTGATTCACTTCACTTCGTTGTTTCAGTAAAATATTTAAAAAATGCGTTTAATATTTATCTAGGGCCTCGTGATGTTAATCATTATATAAATATTGACATGGATCAGATCATTAACGCTATTTAATATGATAATCTTTAAATATCTGCTTCACTTCAATGTATTGGTCATCAATCAATTAAGAATAGTGTCAACGTCGGAATGAAAGATAAATATTTACACTGTAAACTTGTATGAACCTTAAAAGTTTTAAAAGTAATCTCTAATGTAAGTCGTGACCGTGGTTGAAAATATTCAAGACCACATTTATTTTTAAATATCTATCTTCATTTGAAATTTATGCCATGAGCATTGATTAAAGTGAAAAGAATAACGTTAAAAAATTTGACCAATTGAGATAGATAGAAATAAATAGACAGAACAAAGAGCGTTAACCTCTCACCTATCCCCATCACACAAGATCTTCCGAAATACAACTTTTACATGATACAACTTATTATCTTCGATTCCGAGGTAAAACCCCTAATTTTACTGAGCTATTACTTCGCAAACTAACTAGTCGAGAACAAACTCCTTAATCAGTGTTTGATGTCTTGTGATCTGCGTGAATGTAGTGAAATTGAATCGACTGCAGATATTTTCGTTCCTTGGTGCGGTGGAAACTATACCGCGGAGGTAGTATCGAAAGCGCCCTCTACCGTCAGACTGGGGAAACACTAGGCCGCCACCGCTGTCACCTTTGCAGAGCGCTTTGCCTGGTAAAGAAAGAAAATTTGGTTACTGACATTCCTAAAGTGATAGTGTATCTGCAGTTAAGGAGGGTAGAAGTCAAATATACGTTCTCCAAACTATTCAAAAGAACATAGGTATTTATTATGACATAGATTCATTCACCATGTCATACTAATTTAGATTTGAACTATTATGGTTAAAGGACATTCATTTCATACTAGGGTCTGAGTCTGACTAATTCTGATTTATTGGATACTAGCTTTTACCCGCGCGGCTTCGCACGCGTTATATTCTGAGTAAAACTCCTTTCGCAGTTCTATGTAATTATGGTAAACCTTCCTCTTGAATCGCTTTATCTATTAAAAAAAACGCAACAAAATCCATTGCGTAGTTTTAAAGATTTAAGCATACCTACATAGTGACAGAGAAAGCGACTTTGATTTATATTATGTAGTGGTTACTCCGTTTTAGAATCAATAGATTTTTCCATTCACCGCAAGAATATTTCCTCTCCTTGTTCATCTATATATTTACGCACCTACGGTTATGTCTACTTTCTCAACTAAAGGTACCTTATCAGAAGTATTTTTTTAATTACTTACCATGACTATCTCCAGCACATATTTTATCACTGGTTATATACTCCTTGAAACTTTCAGGCGAATTTGAAATACACTCGTCTATGTTAATGTACGTCAAATTCAAAACTTGAAGTATTTGCGATGGTTTCCCGTTTTCAGAGATGAGACCCCAGCCTGCCACCTGAAAAATAAGGTCTATGACACTACTTGCAAATATTTTATACAATGTGTTTATTTGTGGAGAAGGAAATACTAATTATAAAACAGATAAATAGTTGCTGTAATTCACCATGAACAAACTGTCAGTGTTTTCTTCTCTTTGGTTAGCTTCTACTCGTAAGTGGTTACTATTGGTAGCTAAAACGGTATTATTTATAATTTCGTTAAAATATTTTAATTTTTGTGCAAGTTTTTCTTGACCTTGCTTTTCACATCTAGAGTTTTCAACATTAACCACAATTCAAAATGTTTATCGATCTAAATTTAATGCCTCCATAGAATGATGGGTTAAGGTATACCTACCTACATATTGCCCAATTACCAATGTCAAGGTGACTTTATTTGAACATTAATATGAAACTACACGACCTGGTTTTTAATTTAAATATATTTTTTGGTAACTGACAGCCTTAGCCTATCTCGGGGTCTCGACTCGACCTTGGTAAATTGTACACCATTAAAACTAACCTTTCCCTTGTTCCCATCAACAAGCTGCCTCTTCTCAAACGTCACGTCAAAGTCCAAACAAACGGGTCTGACGAAGGTCATGTATTCAATCGACGTGGCCAGTCGTAACACCGCGATGTCCTCCTGAAAGTTGGCCGCCGCTCCTTGAAACCTGCTGGGCATGCGTATTTCACTGACCTGGAAATGGTAAAATATCTTACTAATATTATAAATGTGAAAGTTTGTGAGTATTTATGTATGGATGGATGTTTGTTACTCTTTCACGTAAAAACTACTGGACGGATTTGGATGAACCTTTGCAGTAATATAGGTTATACATCATAATAACACATAGGGTACTTTTTACCGCGGGAAAACATTTCATTCCCAAGTGAAACCGACTTCCACGCGAACGAAGTCGCGGGCGGCCACTAGTATACAATAGTTGGGATGTCCTAGATCCGTGCTAAAGATCAACACTTTTTCTTCATTTAGACCAAAGGTTTAAGAAGCTAAATAGTGGTTTGAGAAAGATAAAACAGTGCATATTTCAACTGTTAGCCAATGATCCGATTGCTACAGGGATAATCTAACATAGTTTATAAAAGCTTCTGTTTATTTTCAATATTGTGGTAAAAATATTGAAATTGTCGTGGCTTCTGTTCAAAATCGTTTTGAAACTAGTTGCCTAGACGATGCAGAACCTTTACAAATTAATATAAATACCTAGGTATAACCGAGGATGACTTCCAAGCTCTATAATCTTAAATATGTCCTGCAATAACTTCATAGTCACACTAACCTTTTTAACCAACTATGAACCAAATTCTGAAGAAATATATATATGTATGTATGAAAGTCAAAATATCGATCATCAGCTTATCATCAGTAGGCCGAGAAAGAAAAGCTGGCGGATAAAACTCAGCACAGAATTAGCCTGTCCAGACACAATCCCCACAGTCTCTCGAATATCAGTTTTTCTCTTAGACTTCTTACCCTAAAATGTACCTACTTGTTTAAGATAACTTACATCAGATTTCTGTACACTGGTATCCCCTGGATCGTTGTATGCTCTATAGATCTTCCCTACCGCCACCGCGTAGTCTGAAGCTGGTAGTCTTTTCTTGTCATCACTCCAAAAGCAATGTGCCGCTGGAACATAATAATTCAACAAGTTTTAGTATCTTTCGAAAATAATCAGAGTAAAAATCGGTAGGTTGAATCTACAGTCTGTACATAGATACCATAGGTTGCCCTAATGCTTAAGAATTTATTACAATTTATTAAATTAGGAAAAAAACTTGGTACGTTCATACCAATGACATAAGTGTGAGACGGTCTAACACACCGAAGCCACTAAACCTACTTAAAGGTTTGTAAAAAACGAATATCATATTAATATTATAAAGTAATAACCAGGCAGACTTGCTCACTAATAATTCAATTTTGACTAACTTAATAAAACTTTTTCAAAATGTTCTTTTGATAGCGATAACCTATTAAAATTCGTTCTGTGGTTTAGTGGGAGTTAGAGGACCAACATACAAACTAACACGGATATTTACTTTGCTTTATACTATAAAATGTTAATGGTGATGAGAATATTGATGACGATGATAGTAGTGATGATGATAATGATAATAGTGATGATGATTATGAAGCGTAAGTCATTTGGAACTTCACTGTCGCCCTAACATTTAATACTCACCGGAAACAACAGCAGTGGTAGAAACCAGTGACCCACCACAGATCTGTTTATATGGCGTGGTAGTCTTTCTATAGATACCAGTGTGCCATGGTAGTTCCCCACGATACGCGTCCACGCCGTCTATAGCGTAGGACACGCCCTCTGGTGTGATTGTACCGCACTCTGTCAAAGTATTGTTAAGTTAGCTTTGGAGGGAATGGAATTCCTAAATATTCGGTTCTAGAAATGGTGTTCGAAGATTTCGAGGTCTTTATGAAGTGTTTTTGTGCAACTAGTATTAGGTTTGGTTAGGACAAGCTAAAAAACCTTCTCTGGAATATTGCATGCCTGCTAATTCACGAGTATCATTTCTATCTCCTGCTCCGCAAATCCAAGCAGAACCAATATTTTAAGCTGAATTTATAATACCAACCAAACAAGATGAAATAGATTATTATTAGTTTCACAAGCATTCTAACACCTATGTAAAATATTGACAAAGTTATTAAACTTAGTCTCATCTAATTTTAGCTGAGAAATCGTTCTGGTTTATTATAGATTTGGGAGAACATTTGTTGGAGGATGTTGCACTATGTAATTGATACAACGTTACTACAAATTGAGGCAAATATTTAGCCAGTAAAAAGAACTTATACAGGAGACATGAATAACCTACAATGCAAGGAGTGTAAGAGGCTTGATGTTATTGCCTTTAAAGTTTACGCAGCCTGACATGATGATGCTTCAGAAGCGTTCCTGTCATCTACAGCTACCTCGAAGTAAAAAGAATATTATTTATCCTTATATAGGAAAGCAGCTCTCAAATAAGAACAATATATGTAGGTAATTGGTAGATATGCGGGAGTCGTTGAGTAGGTTAACGATATAAACAACGTTCCTGCATTTATAAAATTTATATCCGCTGCAAAAAATAATAAAATATGATTTATATGTGCGACAGTGTCGCCACAGATATTAGGGACACCTTTAGTTGTCGTCCCGCATCCCGTTTCTAACTCTCGTAGCGAAATTTAAAATATTGTTTTTAGTTACTAATAAAAGTATATTTTTGCGTTAGTTAGTTAGTTAAGTTAAATTGCAGGTTTTTATGATTCATTATTGTTACCTACCATTATCAGGTACTTAAATTCAATACTTTTTATTGGCAAACAACTAGTTATGGATCTTCCACTTTTTCCCTGATGTTTTTAGTTAGTAACATTTTCAGTTAGTAAGTTGAAGTTACCTTGTTTTTGGTTTATTCTATCAGGCGGCCAAAGGTACCTACTGGCCCCCGCTTAAAACAACAGCTATAGGCTACAAGTTGGAGCCTTCACTTATAAATTTGAAATAACAATTTTCAACACACTTGCTCCGAAAGTGAGCCTTATAACATCGTCTTTAGGGCCTTAAATCACTTGGCCGATTTACGCCCAAAACATTACAAAGTACGGAGGTTTAGTTTTTAGATGCTAAAAAAGACTCTACCCATTTTTTAGCGTCAACCTTAGTACTTCGAATCGATAGATTGGACACTCAATTATTTTTTCCATTAATCATTATCCCTACTATTTTCGGTTCAGAATAATGATGCCATAGAATCTTAGGTTTTTCCCGACTGTTTAATCCACTTACCTACCATTATATCTTCGGAATTTCCTAATTGCATCGCACCGTGATTTAAAATTCGTTACAGGCACAATCATAAAATGTTACAATATTGTTGTTCATGTAAAATTATATCTAACTTTGATTATTATTTAATGTATCTTTTGCGGTTTACGACGTGTTTGTTAATTATTTAAAATTGTTTTGCATTATTAATGTTTGCGTTAAGAGAGATATATACATAATTCTTACAAGACTTTTCAAGAATAGGAATTAAAAAACAGGTGGAACAAATTATTCAGTTAATAAAATTGACAAAACCGTGTCTTCGTATTTTTAATTTATCTCATCCGTATCTCTGACCCTTTTTTTCATGAATATAATGTAAATGAGTGCCACTACGCCTGTATATTTTTATTTTTCTATTATTTTCCATAGTTTAGGTTTCACTGTCTTTAGCACTAGAATATTTTGTTATCAAAATTACTGTTACTGCTTCCAGTTAATTATTACTTTATTCTTAGAAACGTATGTGAAAAATAACAAAACAAAATGAAGGTAGGTAGGTACGTGTTATAATAAAAAATTTAAATGGTTTTTTATTTAAAAAAAAAAGTCTAGTTTTGGATGATTTAAATTAGGAATACGGAGACACAAAAATAGTTGGGTAAAAGTATTTTACTAACAAAACTGAGATATTTCCTTCAATTTTAACAGGGTGGAGGGATGGGTCATTATTAAATAAAAACACAGTATTTTTAAATATATTTATTATAAAAGAAACACATCCATCCTGTTAACATTGATAATAAAATATTTGTATTATTGATTTGATTAAGCCCTCTAGTATAACAATAAGTATGACATCTTTAACAATTAAATTGTCGAATTATCTTAATGAAAACAAACAATAATTTGTATTATTATGTATAAAAACACCAATTCACAAATATAAAAGAAAAGTGTTTTGTTGGAAAACAAGGAATCTGAGAATGAAAACCTGAAATTTGGGACAAAAATGTGCGAATTTCTATATATTAAAAGAACTACCAGTATGAAACTGTACATTTTACAATTTAACATTGCAAATTTGAATTGACCTAGGTATTCTTAATAAAAATTTAAAGCACTATCATCTATTAATAATATTAAATAAAATCGATACCCCTGTTTAATTATATGACTATTATCTATTAACTTCTTATGAACTACTGAGTGCCTTAGGAACGGTTTTCATTATCGGCATCTTCATGAGTACCTAAGTTGCAACTAATGGTATAATCTATGTCTTCAAGCTGCCAAAAGTAAGTCATTAAAGTTTCAATCCATGGTAGTGGCCCAAATTCCGAAAACAGTTTCCAAAAATAAATTAAAAATATCGATGTCACTTTCTCATGCGTTCTATTAGAAAAAGACAGGTACAATGCTCTCGCTAAATGTAGTCCACATCACTGTAAAATTGAAAGAAATGCGCTGAGGACTAGCCTAAAATTGCCTTCGCCGTGTAATAATGCACTTACATTTTAATTTGACAGGGCGAAAATGATTAACTGTCTTAAACTATTGATGAGTAAGTGACGGCGATAGTTTTAATTTAGTTTAGAGAGTGTATTCAGAATCGGGGCCAGTGAACGCTCAAAAATATAGGTGTCCCACTCTCGCAGTTTGTCTAAACACAACTAAACGCTGTTTACTAAAATGCTTATATGATCTCCTTTGGTTCAAGTACTTTATAGATGCTATGTGCTAGGTTGGCTATAAAGTCTGTGTGCAACATAAAATATAGTAAATGCTCTGAAAGTTAGAAATCTCACTGGTTTATATTAAAATAAATAGTTAGATTTTTAGGTAAATAATACTCTTTCTTTGGTGTTGAAATTTCATTAAATAATAACTAAGACAGCTTTTAGTTTTATTAACTAAATAGGAATTAAGTCACTGTGACACTGTGTGTTCTGTGACAGTCGAAAAGTCTGACATGAGTCCTATATTACCTACTTACATAAATATGGCATATAGACGGAAACCAATACGTGAACACGCTTACGTGGGGTAGGTGGAACTTCAAATGCTATCGGATTCCGTAAAAAAGACGTAGATATTGTAAATAATATTAATAGGTATTTTATAAATCATGCGGTACCTACTAGTTAGATTAAACAAGAATTAATAAAGTTGCTTCATAATAAACAATTTGGACAAAACACTTTACTAGTGGATGCCCAACAACTAATGTAGATGTTGGACTGGTTGTGAAATTGTCTGTCAGTCATAAGGGTAAAAAGTATTTTGTGACTAATCTCAGGCGTTTGATTTCGTCGTGAATGCAACCAATATGGTGTTAAAGGTACGGAATCTTAAGCATATGATTTGAAATTTATATGTTACGACTTAAAAGATGCAAATGGTCTAAGTTCGTCTGTGTTGGTTGTGAGTTTGGGGGCTTCTCAGGGATACATATTGACCCCATTTCTATTTTTGGTATATGTATATTCATTATCAACCCGTCCGTCGTATTAGGGTCAGCAACGCACCCACAACATCGATTCGATCGTGAAATGAAATGAAGATTTATTCATCATAAGTTGCGGTTGAACATTTAATGAAATCGTGAGGATATAAATCGTCAGTCGGTAATTATTTACCATGATTATTACCTACTTGCTTTTGCTACCTTCTCATAAAATAATTTATGTGTGTAATATAGAATTTTATTTCCATTGATTTTACCACTGCTAATAGTTTAATACCGAAGTTAAATATATCTAAATTTATTGAGTTTAATGTAAGTACCAACAACTATTATTAGATAATGATATTTATCTAAAGGTAATTAAGCTAAAGTTAAATACTGACTTAACAGCTTTATACATACATATACGCATTGTAAACCTCTATTAATAAAATATGTTGGTTTTTGTCATCTGTCACATAAAATTGATTTGAATATATGCATAGTTAAATGAACTATTGCTCATGGGTTTCCTCTAACTATATGCTAATATGATATTTTTCCTCTTGCCACAGAAAGACTACGTAAACTCGATAAATTATTAAATCATTTAGCATTAACATCTTTCATCATATTAGCATGCTTCTTCTGCATCCTACGTTCTCTAAAATGTATCTTATCATCATGTATTTCCACTTTATTAAAATAATTGATTTTAACCTCGTTATTTTGCTTAGGCGTGCCCATCCTCCACATTTCTTCATCTATATAGTCAATATTATCTTCTGTGGTTGTAGCTTGTGCTAGGTATTGGAATTTACCTATGTGCAATTCGATATGATCTTTGATGAGGATGGTGATATTGGTGCCTTGTTTAGCCAAACCTGGGTTGCATCTGTAGATGATGTCCCAGTTGCCTTCGATGCAAGTCATGTAGGAGAGTACTCCAGGGTAGTAGTAGTTGGGCGCACGGCATTCAGGATGGACCACGGTGCCGGAAGGTTCGTAGCGGCCGCAGGGACGACTTCCCTCGACCTTGCCTTTCACCAGACAGTGGTATATCACACTGGGGTGGGGGTTCAGGTTGCAGAAACCTGGGAAAGAATTTACAAAAGATTAAAAGCTAGGTTGGCTGAATTGTTTTTTTCCTATACTATGTAGGTTATACAGGTTTTCTGTATTGAATCGACCTTGATGCCGTGATACATAAAAATGTAAATGAAACCCTAAAATTTAAAACTTAGGTAAGAAAATATGGGTTGATTTTCAGGTGGAGGGGCCTCTCCTTAGCAGTGACGTTCAGTCAGACATTGTGAAACTAACACTATTGCATCAAACACCATTCACTCTGCAGCGTGTACAATGATAGACTCACGGACACACTTGGGTATGGTCTGCGACCACACGCCCTGGTAGCAGTACACGGCGGGGTCCCCCTCCACGCCGTGGCCGGGGTCGCAGTGACGTTCAGTCAGACATTGTGAAACTAACACTACTGCATCAAACACCGTTCATTCTGCAGCGTGTACAATGATAGACTCACGGACACACTTGGGTATGGACTGTGACCACACGCCCTGGTAGCAGTACACGGCGGGGTCCCCCTGTACCCCGTAGCCCGGGTCGCAGCTCACGTTGAGGAAGGC
Source organism: Emmelina monodactyla (assembly GCA_916618145.1). Taxonomy (NCBI): domain Eukaryota; kingdom Metazoa; phylum Arthropoda; class Insecta; order Lepidoptera; family Pterophoridae; genus Emmelina; species Emmelina monodactyla. Next base: position 4,317,245 of record OU745296.1, read on the forward strand.
CACGTCGTAGCGCTGGCCGGGGGCGGCGTCGCGCGCGCCGGTCACCGCGTAGCGCCCGTGCGCGGGGTACGGGGGGAGCACGCAGGCGCCGGTCAAGCTCGGTCTGAAAGTTTTTGGGATTACGCTGTTGAAAATGTAACTTGCTAGTGGCAGTCTGCGACTCCGTTCGCGTGAAAGTCGGTTTCCCGTGGGAATGAGATGTTTTCCCGCGGTAAAAAGTATCCTATGTGTTATTCTGATGTATAACCTATAATACTGCAAAGTTTCATCCAAATCCATCCAGTAGTTTTTACGTGAAAGAGTAACAAACATCCATACATCCATACATACTCACATTCTCACAAACTTTCACATATATAATATTAGAAGGACTAGTTCAATATTTAGTATAATTAACAACGAACATTATTTTTTCGACTATGATCTGGTTCTGGATTGACTTTGATGTATTTTACTAGTGACCCACAAGTGTAATTTTGAGTTGATGTTTTGAATTTTCGCTGATTTGAAAATACTTTTTCAAAATGTTTTTTATTTACAGATTTGAGTGAAAAAACGACGAATTGGCAAAAACTGCATCAAAGTCCGCTTAATGGTTTAAGAGGACAAACAGACACGATTAGTGACTTTATCAGATCAGTTACAGATCAGATCAGTCTAAACATTTATAAGAAGTGGTTAATCTGGTTGATTTCAGAATCGACATAGTGCTTTAACAAGCCTGCGTTCTTATTTTCGTCCATTCAAGATGTTTTTCATGTATCCTTTTAGATTAATGCGATCATTAGGTATATGTAGACGACAAACATCTTAGTCTATCCGTTACCACGGTCGAAAATTTGGAAAAATAATAAATTAATTATCGCGTAATAAGCCGTTGAAATGTTTTTTATGTTGAACATTATTTTACCAATCAAAATTTTGTGAACATTACATATATTTGTATCTTAAAATATTGATTGTAACCATAGGACTTACGAAATTAGAGTGCATAGAAATCAAATCTCTTATTCTAGATGGTAATGTAGTATAATTATAAGTTATTTAATACTTACTGCGTGTTGCCACCAGTAGGCTTAGTTGCAGGTTTAGTAGGAGTGCCTTGTCTATTGCACAATTCGTCGTCCTCGTCAGAATTGTCTGCACAATTTTGTACCTTAAGGAAATTGAAATAGGTGTTATTTTAGTAATCCATCAATACAATACAATGGGAATTTTTAAAATGATTTTTATGCATTAATTTATCGCCCGCAACTTTACTTGTGGCAACCGATTGTGGCTTTATTAGACCTTTATTTAGACAAAACAAATAACACACAATGGACCTATTTTTCCACAAACTTACATCCAAATCTAACCAGCTGTTTTCATGATTGTGTAACCAACACCCAAACATCTAAGCATCCAAATTTGATCATTTATAATAATCATATTCCATTACTAGTATTTTACCTATGTGAAGTTACTGACAAAATCCAATTAAAAACCAAGGCCAATATCCTTCCTTGACGACCTCTGTGGTGCAGCGGTATATATGTTACGGCTAATACCCGAAGTGCGGCTACACCTAGTTTTAGCCGGTTAGAAGTGTTTTTAATATGGAAAACTGTAAAAAAAAAAATATACCTATGTATATAAAAACTGGCTTCAATCATGAGTCGACGGAGTATCTGGGCGGTATCAAAAAAGTAACCTAACTAACCTAACCTATTGATGTTTCTAACCGGTTAAAACTAGGAGTAGCCGCACTTCGGGTATTAGCCGTAACATATATACTGAACTGCTAAGTGGATGGTTCCGGGTTCGATCCCCGGGTCGGGCCAGTTTCGTCAAAATTGTTTTTAGAATTTGGCTGGTGTCTAGGCCTAACTAGGTTCTCCCCTAGTCCATTGTGTGGTCCCTATAGTACAAGCTTTGCTTAGTTTAGGGCCACACAGTTGGTGTGTCAGTCTGGAAATTTATTTATTCCTTACCCCATCACAGTCACTGCCGCCATCGACGCACGCGCCGTACGCGCACTGGAACAGATACTCCGGGCAGGTCTTCCCCGCGCATGCGCGTACATTCTCATCCGAGCCGTCTGCGCAGTCGGCGGTGCCGTCGCATTTGTTCACGGACGGAATCACGTCGTTGTTATCGCAGCGGAATTTGCCTCTGGTTATTAAACGATTAGGTTTAATATTAGAAACTATCTGACACTGTCAGATTCGCCCTTTCCGATTTCGAGATTCGAAAAGTTCCATTCTATAACAAAACTGTGGCCGCCCGCGACTCCGTTCGCGTGGAAGTCGGTTTCCCGTGGGAATGAGAAGTTTTCCCGCGGTAAAAAGTACCCTATGTGTTATTCTGATGTATAATCTATATTACTGTAGAGTTTCATCCAAATTCTTCCGGGAGTTTTTACGTGAAAGAGTAACAAACATCCATACATCCTCACATACTTGCAAACTTTCACATTTTTTATATTAGTAGGATGGACATGGACGTTTTTTATTGGTCAGTAAAAATATTTACAGGACAACAGATGCTAGGGAAAAACTTAGTTAGAAATTCGGGCATTAGTCTTACTTGCTAAACTCAAGTTTCTTAAATTCCTGAACAACTTAAACGCACAAACACAATTAGGAATGTGTTTGGTACAAACAGGCATAAGTTATACCGTAATTTACACACATCAACATCGTCTAGGGATATTTTGTATAAAGTTCTTAAACTCAAAAAGTACTGATCAATTTTAATTTTTTTTGAAGAAAGTTTATTTTGTAAACCTTGTTGAACGATTCTAAATTTGAATTTGAAAAAAAAAAAAAAACAAAAAAGACACGCTGGTATAATGGTAGCGAAGTCTGAAGGTTTCATTTACCTACAGTAACTTTTGTCATTTTTTTGTGCCAAATTTAAGTTTTATAGCAATTTATCGGTAAATTTTCAATTAATGTTATTGTGTGCATCATGAAGCAGGGCTATTGAACGAGGAAAGAAATGTTAAGGGCAGTTAGGCATGCTCCAAGCTGGGGCTACTCAACGGAATATTGCTGAGGAGATGGGAACAAGACAAAACGTGATATGAAGGTTATGGTCATGTTATCGTGCTACTCGTGAAATGGCTGAAAGACACCCAGACGGGAAACACTTAACCACTCAACGACAAGACCGATATTTGCAAGTTGCCGCGAGAAGGCAACCAAATGTTACGGCCATGCAGTTGGTTCAGAGGCTCCAGTCAGAGCACCAGTTGCTTGTGAGTGATGAAACTGTGAGGAGAAGGCTGCATGAAGCTAATCTTCATGCTCGCAGACCGCTTCGTACTCCAGCACTACGCCGAGGAAATCGGGGACGACGGCTAGAGTGAGTTCGTGAAAATTTGCTCTGGGAAGATAACCAGTGGTTCATATTGCTGTTAACCGATGGCTCACGGTTCGGTTTCCATCCTGATACACGAAGAGGACGTTTTTAGCGAGTTCCTGGTGGTGAGTGCCGTCTGCGACACCCTCAGGAAGTCCTTCCATACCACGGCGGGACAATTTAGGTTTGGGCGAAAATTCGTGTCGGTGGAGGAACAGACCTCGTTTGGATCAGAAACACCATGTCAGCTGAAAAATATTGTAACGAGGTGCTAAAACCAATAAGCTACCCCGACCAACTGCAAATGGGCCAAGAATTCACGCTGATGAACGACAAAGCCCGTTCGCACACAGCGAGAGTGGTGACGAGCTGGTTGCAGGAGCACGACGTATCGGTCCTAGGCTGGCCCACTCAGTCGCCTGACCTAAACCCCATTAAATACGCGTAGGATATGCTCCAAAAAAGAGCTTTAAGGAACTTCGCTACAAACATTGCGACGAAAGAACATCTTTTTTTGCCACTTAGCCGGACCTGGGACAATATACCGCAGCCTGACTTGGATAACTTAATCCAAAGCACAAAAAACGTTGTAAGACCGTTTTTAACGTCATGGATGGTTTAACTGACTACTGATTTTTCACAATACCGTTCAAAACTGAATAATTTCTGATTATTTTTTTACTTATCCTTGAGAAACACATTCATTGTTACTTTCACATTTTTTTCACTTTTTTCTTTATTAAAAAAAACACTTTTACGCAAAAAAAAAGATTTATTTTATTTTGTTAATGTAGTCTGATAAATAAGCTTTATAAAAATATATACATGTTGTATGTTATCTTTTATAAATTTTCAGTAAACTAAGTAAATTAAAAATATCCCTAGACGATGTTGATGTGTGTAGTTCAAAACAAGAACACTGTAAGTGCGTGACCAATAAATAAGTAGATTAGTATGTTTACTTAAAAGATGGTAAAGTATAAGGTCTACCGCAGACACACGGTTTCCTGATTAGGTTTCGATCCGTAATTCAGATTCGGAAACAAAATTCATTCAAAATGGTTATTTTTCCGTTCGGAAATAGTAAGGACGTGTGCGTCGTGTTGAACATTTTGTATGAAAATTGAGCATTCAGGTTTCCGAATCTGAATTCCGGATCAGGAAAAAACCGTGTGTGTCTGCGGTAGACCTAAATCTCCAGTCAACCACATTAGTTCTATGACATTTAAGTAAGTACAGTATGCGTTACTGTATCTTTGTTTTGTTATTGTCAGAAATAAACAAGAAAAGAACACACATTACCTCTCCTCTCTTGTACTGTTGAAGCATCGTGGAAGATATTCATCAGATTTGTCTGCGCAGTCATTCACGCCATTGCAAGGAGCGTTGCCGTCGACGCATGCGCCGTACGTACAACGGAACAACTGCGGTTGGCAACTGCAAAATATTAAATAAATAAAATAAATCAATCTCCAGACTAACACACTAATTATGTGGCCCAAAAGTAAGTTGCAGTAAGCACTTGTGTTATAGGTACCACATAATGGACTAGGGGAGAGCCTAGTTACACCCAGACACGAGCCAATATCGAAAAACCATTTTAACGACATTGGCCCGACCCGGGGATCGAACTCGGAACCATCCGCTTAGCAGCTGGTGTATATACCGCTGCACCACAGAGGTCGTCGAATATCATATTCGTCGAATATTATATTTTTTAATTAGAAACAAAAAACTCATGTTTTTTGAAGTCGGTCTATTAACCTCAGTTATTTTCTAGTTACAACAGTTACTGTCAAAGAAACTCCCATCGAAGTCGATCGCACGCAAAAAACGCAATGAAGTAGGCGTATTTTACTCCCTGATAACGTAGCTTTTTAATGGTGAAAGAACTTCTAAACTGGTTCAGTTGTTCCTGAGATAATAATTAATATTAATATTTGTAAAGTAGATACGACAATTCAAAAATTCGTCTATTGTTGAAAAGAGTAATTATTGCATGTGATCCGAAATTCTGATGAAAATAATGTAATCGATGGATCAATTAGGATATTCTACTACCTATATGTCACCTATAAACACCTGATGTAATCTTCATAAAGTTACGTACGTATGATACGTTAACCAACTGTTTGATACAACCCGCCCTAAGTAATGGTCTCAGACTAATAAAGTCTTTATTAATCTCTTCTAGAGGTAAGTATTTTAGCATTGCTGTCCCTTTATTTATTTTCGTCTCAGCTTACATAATGCATTCGTCCTTACATGCTTTTTCTACACAGAGCGTGTGTTTCGTCGCTCCCGTCAGGGCAATCGACGACGCCGTCGCATTTTCCATCGAAACTTATACACGTGCCATCTCGACATGCAAATTGGGTGCGTCTGAAATTTACAAACTTGCATTCATTATTTTAATAAGGGCTGGTTTTTCAGTAGTGGTTTTTCAATAGGCAGATAAATTCAATCGGACAGAAAATCTGTATGTTTTCGTTGCATGTCGAATATAAATAATTGACATTTAGTAGTGACAATGCAAGCATAATCTCTTTTAGTCGGATTGCATTTATGTGAAAATTGAATAATCTGGTTTAAGAGAATTACCCTGCAAGCTATGGAAGTGCGAATGTTAAAATTGATGTATAAAGTGACTGGATGGATAAAATACTAAATGAGTATGACAGAGGAAATCAAAAAGAGGCGCCAGTGACGGATAAGATGAAAAGTTTTAGGTTAGCGTGGTATGGGAATGTCATGAGGAGGGATAAAGAACATGTAACAAGAAAAACGTTAAGAATGAAAGATGAATGGAAAAGTAGATGGAGACCAAAGAAGAGATGGATGGACTGTGTGGAAAATAATTTGATTAGGAAAGGAGTAAGTATGAAACATGTATGAAGAGATTGATGTGTGTGAAAGAAGCGCAAGAAGTATGTCTGGACCGAAGTAGATGGCGATCCATAGTCTCTGCCTACCCCAATGGGAGACAGGCGTGACGATATGTATGTATGTAAGGAGTAAGTGCCGAGATGTCGAATGAAAAAAAAAATAGAAGGAAGAAACATATTACGTCGACCGCACTTGAAGTGGGATTAGGACAGAGAGATGATGATTCAAATTCAAAGGCAAATATAATATACAAAATTTAACAACGCGTCTATAATAAAGGCCCTTGAACCACTTTGTATTCAAAATAGTTTTTTCATTAAAAATATTTATTCATGTTAAGGTAATGAACTTATACGGTAACATACCTACAGCCTTTTGCTTGTCTTCTGTATCTGTGCAGTACAGGATCTTCAATAGTATTTCCTCTGAAAAATAAGATTGAATAATTAAATTTTACTCTGGTTGAAAACCTGTGATTTATTTTATATTCCAACTAGACCAGACTTAAAACTTAAGCGAGCCGGAACTTGCCTTGTGGATTTGAAATATGGTTTCTGGCAAAGTTTTATTATTTTAGTTGAACAGCACTTTATAGCAGAAACTAAAGGTTTTGATTCCAATGCAATGACAGTCTAATGGACGATCTGAGTGATATTTTTAGGGTTACTAAATTTTTAGTAACCCTAAAACCCTATTTATACTGTCGAAAACCATCGATCAAGACATTATACCTCTTGATTTTAATGAAAAAGTTAAAAGTTAGTTTTTGCATGAGGCTCGAACAGACAGACAGACGGTAAGACAATTTTTTTTTCTATCACAGTTTTGGGTTCAGTGTCAATCTAGTAACACCCTCCGCTAGTTATTTTTTTATGTTTTCAATGTACAGAATTTGACCTTCTACAATTTTATTATATGTACCTATAGATAATCAAAGCTACTATTATTAGCAACGTGAAGATAAAATCTACTAGAATAACTACTACTACTAGAATACAAATACGTATCGGCTTTACTTTACAATCCGTATGTTTTTTATTTACTTCTTTATAGAATACAGTATGATATTTTCCTTATTCTGACCCTACTACTCACCATTCCTAATGACTTTATTGTTACTTTATTCTAAAAAAAAGTGGATGCTTCATGTAACAAACTTAACTATATTCTGTGTTTCTTAATAGCAGTTGGTAAAGATTTTTTTTATATCTTATGACTGAGTTTGTCAATATTCTACAAACCTTTGGTGTCTTCTTATTTGTCTAACTACTTATGGTTACTATTATCCATATACCAAGGTAACTTAATAGAATATTAAGATCGGCGGTAAGTATTGAAAAAGGAAATCGTCGTCCACTTACTCTTATGAACCACGCAATGGTTTTTTCTTAAAATAGTTTTTATTTTTGAACCACGGAACAGTTATGGTATGTACGTACGTAATACGTACTGTATTAGTTTTTGATGTTTAATTGTTAAGAATTTCGTAGTGTATTTTTCGGCAACTTTATCTTTGCTAACAGAAGGATCGCCTGTCTGTCTGTCACTTGTAGGTGACAATTTTTCACAGTCTAGCGAATTTGTTGGTTAGTTTGACCATTACTATCAAAATTCAGATGAAACCACCTTATCCTTGCACCATGCCTTTGAAGATAGTAGTATAAATAAACATAACATTAGATTTATACTAATCAACATTACGAGATAAGAAAATGATTTCGTATTAAACAAAGATAAAAACCCGGCCAAGTGCGAGTCGGACTCGCGCACGAAGGGACGCATCATTTTCTACCGGTTTATTAGGATCGAGTAAAATTGCTTAAAACTTACGTTTATTGTATGTTACTTAATATATATTTTTTTAATTTTTAGTATTTGTTGTTATAGCGGCAACGGAAATACCTACATCATTTGTGAAAATTTCAGCTTTCTAGCTAATCACGGTTTATGAGATACAGCCTGGAGACAGACAGACAGTCAGCGGAGGCTTAGTAATAGGGTCCCGTTTTACCCGTTTACCGTTTGGGTACTGAACCCTAAAAAATGGTAGGTACCTATCAGAAAACACTTAGATAACATGAAGACGTTTAATCATTTCTTAATCCATTCTAAAATTAGCTAAGTATTTTAGTATTATACATACAGTGTAATCGCAGATTTAGAAATAAGTTTTGTGTACGTAGGTATTTTAAATATTAATAATGATTGCGACAATATCAAAGGTGGAAAATATAAGTTATTAAAATCGTATCAAAATCATGCTTGTGGTCTAAAAGAAATTTACTACACGAATATTAGTGGGGTTGTATTGCACACGACCGTTGGTTTTTATATGACATCACTAGTAGGTATATTAATAAAGACAAGCTGACTATTATCGCTGAATAAATCGTTTTGAAGTTATTAAATCAGATGATATAGACTAATTCGTTACGGTTCAGTTAAAAGAGTGCCGAGTTCTTTTCCGCCAGCTTTTTTCTCTCGGCCTACTGATGATATTAAGCTAATGATCGATATTTTTACTCTCATCGAATGCAATTAAGTTACTTAATGATGAAATAAATGATTTTAATTTTTATTTTTTTAATGACATCTTTAAATGACAGATTTTAATGACTTCGTGTCATCCTGTGTAAAGAAGAATTTAGAAAGAAGTACTTACAGACTATATCCACATTTTGTCTCGTCGCTGCCATCGGAACAGTCTTTCACACCATCACAAAGTCGGTCTACACTGACGCACGCGCCGTCCCCACATCCAAACTCTCTAAAACTGAAAAGAAAAAAAAACAATGATAAACTTACAGTGCAAATTAAGTAATACTTTGATGAAATTCTGAATAGAGGTTAATCAAATCATAAATAAAAAGGAGAGATGGATGTCTTTCCTAATTGGGATATCATCATACATTTCGTTCGAAAGCTACGAAAGAGTAGCAATATCTAAAATCATACTTAGTTAAGTAGTTATATACAATTGTTTTAGGGAAAAATACTATTGGTTTACTTATAGAGATAATAACATAAGTCTTAAAGGAAGACCATGGAAACCTGCGGGGCTATTGCGTAAGCGAATGGTAATCGAATGTGAATTTTAAACAATTCTGGAAACGGTTAAAATTTATGAAAATCATCACGGTTTTGAGCTTAATAGATGGCGACAATGATTATATACCTATTAATCCAAAAAGTACTTTATAATTCATAAATTTTAATGTTATCCAGAAGTGTTGAAAAAATGATATTCGATTACCATTGGCTTACGCAAAAGCCCCGCTGGGCTTTTCTATAAACCATTAGGTAGGTATCTGTGTTAAACTGAAGTAAGAAAATTGAGACCGACCATAAGACGAGTGGAGCTTTGTATGCAATTTGGAGTGCTCATTATTCAAAACTAACTAACTACTGCATGAAACCAAGATTGGACCGGTCAAGAAGTCAGTGAGAACTCTAGTTAATAGTTTTTTTAATACCTGCAAAAACTGCTATTTTGCTTAACAACTGATGTGAACGCAGGCGCAGTAGCTGAAACAGAAACCTCAGTTAAAGAAAATAATATGACTAGAGTAAATTTATTATAATAATGCGAGCAAATATTAAGGAAGGAAAGATTTTTTGTATTCACAGCGCAATGTAGGTAATTGTTTCAACTAAGTATTTATAGTTATAGTTTCTATATTAAACTAGTTTTGATTCCATAATAATGACATTACAGTGAGCCCAAGAGAGGATTTCTGGATTTACACAAGCGCGGCAGATTAACATACTGGGGGACACCTTGTACCCGGTTAAGCGCTTCCACCAAATACGAACCTTATAGAGGCCACCCGATAAATTCAATAATTTTAAATAATTTTGTTTAATTTTACTGTCAGATTAGGTGATTCCCTCTAGGTAATCGTCTAGGGCAGGGGTTCCCAATCTTTTGTAACCCGCGGCGCAGTTACAAGTTTAATATTTTTTCACGGCGCCCTCTCCTAGTTAACTATTTGAGGAAATTGTCGAAAGAAATTGGTACCTACAATAATAGTTAGGTTAGATTTGTCGTAACGAAAATTAAAACACCACAATACAAAATTGACTTTTTTTATTATAAAAGATTTTAAAAGGAAAACAACAAGAAAGACTTAAGAAAAAACAAAAATTACCTAAATACGATATTTACTCAGTCAAATCAATGTGAAGGGTGAGCTTGGTGATCTCCACACAGTTTTTCAAAGCGGGGAATAAGACTTGACACTGCTACTCTCATTTCTTGTTCCACATTGATAATAATATTTGTGGTGTCCAATAATGAGAGGATCGACTCACGGCGCCCCTCTTTGCTTTCTACGGCGCACCAGGGCGCCGCGGCGCACACTTAGGGAACCCCTGGTCTAGGGCATGAATATAAATACCTAAGAGGGAATGTTCCCCTTAGAAAATCTGACGTGCTCGATATTTTTTTTTCATTTTTTACCCGTACGTAAAAAATTAACACCTCCATCATTGAAACCATTAGATTAACATATGTTCATGTTTAAATCATGAAACGTTGGGAAATACAGGTACATAAAATTAATGTATCTAAATACAAAATGGCCTCGTGTAAGACCCGAAGCTATCAAAAAGTATTAAATCAAAAGCACCAGAGTTTAAAAATAACGTAGTACATGGATGATATCAATATCTGACGCCATCGAGTATGTCCATGCAAAAAGTTTTTTTTACCTTTTTGAAAATCTATAGCCGTTCCCCCGCCGATAAAAAGGTATAGGGGGAAGTCCCATAAGCCCGGACGGGTCCTAAAGCCGGACATAATTAAAATCAGAACGAAAAAGCGCGCCAATTTGTTGCTTTTGCTGCGGTTAGATAGGTTCTTCCAAGTGAAGTTCCGAGGAGGAGAGCCAATAGTCAGTGCTGACTCGTTCGTCGGGAAGCGTTGTCCAAATTTTGTGATTAGTATAAATTTTGTTTCAAGTAATTTTTCGGGGTCTGTAAATAGTATTTAAACTGTGGGATGATGTCAAGTATTTTTAATTATTATTGCTTTTGTTCTTATCTTACATAATTCATAGCTTTTCATCATTCTTGAACACACAATTTGAATGAGAATTTTTCTTGTATATACCTGAGGGTCCCTAAGTTCGGACACTCTCGAAGTTCCCTAGTACCGGACTAGTGTTTTTGTTGTTATTATTAATTTTGTGTTTTATTTTTAAGTTTTGACATGGGTAAACCCAAACCGTGATCGTCAGAAAACCCCTAAAGATAAAATCTTACAAAAAAGTTACCTATTGATGTGGAAGAGGGCTCAGTTAGCTACATTTGTGATTTTTGCAGGTTGTACAATTAAAGGTCTGTGATTCTATAAAAAACGTTTCTGATTATGACCAAAGTTTATTAAAATTAAGATAAGTTTTCTTTATTAACAGTTGATTTGTTTTGATATTCATTAAAATAATTTTTGAGCTTAAAAATGATCGAAAAATTGGCTGTCCGTCATTAGGGGACCATTTTCGAAACCTCGTTTTTGCTATGTTAACTTTCACTCAATATTTACTACATTTAAAGTAATATTTAAGACTGGCGATTTATCTGTGTTGATTAGGAATATAATTATAAACTTCTTAAAGTGAAATAAATAAATTAGACTATTATGCATTTTTTTTTATTTCTGTTATTCCTTAAGTGTCCGATTCTCGGGGACCTCCCCCTAATATGTTTTATGACATTTTTTTTCTATTTTTTAAGCTTTGCAACCCAATAGGTCTCTATGACGCTCGCGTAAATCCAGATTTACCCAAGTCCATATATTTATGTACCTACTGTTTTATTTAATTGTGTCTGATGGTTAAAACAATCATAAATAAATAAATTAATAAGTAAAAACTCTTTATTGCACAGTAAAAATAAAAAATTACAGTAGTCAGTACAAGAAAGCAAAAGGTGGCCTTATTGCTCTGAGCAATCTCTACCAGACAAACCTTTAATTAAAAATAGAAGGCATATAGGATAGGTGTAATTTAAGTACATAGCTTAAATAAACTCAAACATGTAAAAACTATATTCAACCCAGTAATCATATTTAGGTATGAATAAAACAGGGTTAATTAATATTTACAGAATAAGCTATCAAAGTTAGTGAGGCACAATAGTGTTTACCAGACTATCTATTCTTCTATTTGAAATCGCGTGTCACTAATAAATTTCAAATAATAGTTCCATCATCGCTTCCTGTAAAATCGTCTTCTAAACAATAAGTTTTTGACCTTAATTTTATTCATATTTCCTATTGTCCCGAGGAAGTCTAATTACTTATTAATAACTATGAAATTATTAAAATGAGATCATGATTAACCTTAAACTCGCTTGAGATGACCTCCGTTAAGGTTAAGTTTGCGATTTTCGAAGCAAAATGTGTTCAAATTGATTACGGTATATGCGTATTTATAGACAGAGAAATATATATGTTTCTATCTTATTCACGAGGAAAACATATTTTTATACTGAGACGGGAGATATGGTTTTAAGATCGGTCGCGTCAATAGTCGGTATAGATACGATAAAGTAATCAAATTTTAACAATACGTACCAATAGGTAAGTTAATTACGTGACCTAATTATACGTAGAAAGACCTTAAAACATTTTTGTTTTCTATTTAACCTTAAATCACTGTTAAGGATTAGTCTCAGATTAAGTTCATTGACATCTAACGATATTGACAGATTTTTATTTGCCTCTGATACGTTTGACCTTAAAGAATGCTCCTCAATTAAATATTGACTCTACACCTACTTAAAACCTATTAATCACTTTTTACTTAAAATATTTATATTTGTAATTATAAATATTTTTATTTAGCTCTGATACGTTTGACAAAGCATGCTCCTTAATTAAATATTGACTCTACACCTACTCAAAACCTATTTAATTACTTTTTACTTAAAACTCTCTCTTCATATTTATTTACCTACTTATGTGTTGAATGCGGGGATTCCCCTTATTACCTATTTTAGGAAAACACGTTTGGTATTTCCAATGATTGGTTTTGCTCGGCCCGTTATCTATATGGTTGGTAGGGGCATAACCTCGTTTGAGATTGCATTAATCCTACTAATATTATAAACGTGAAAGTTTGTGTGTATGGATGTATGTATGGATGTTTGTTACTCTTTCACGTAAACACTACTGGATGGATTTTGATGAAACTTTACAGTAGGTAATATAGGTTATACATCAGAATAACATATAGGGTACTTTTTACCGCGGGAAAACTTCTCATTCTCACGGGAAACCGACTTCCACGCGAACGGAGTCGCGGGCGGCCACTAGTTATAAGTACAATAACATCTTGAGTTATTTATAGTTTTAGTGGACTGATAAATAAAAATATATAGCTAAAAGAAAAAAGGAAGCTATTGGAGGTCGCAAAACGCACGCTAACCTAAAAGGCACACTGTAATAGAATGTAATACTAAGTAAGACGTAAAGCGAATACCTATAAAAAAAACTTATACTAACTCTAAACAAAATTTTCATGTGGTTACTATATTACCTACATACGTATATTAATAATAAATCATTACATAGTATAAATCCTACTCGTTAATTCTGTCTGTTTGTATGTTTGTTCGCTAACTCCTCCTAATCCACTAAACGGATTTTAATGCTGGTTTCGCCATCTTTTAGGTAATTTTTTCATTTAAATTTGTAAATAAAGCACTTTCAGAAAAAGTTATTTTAAGCTAGCCCCAATTTAACGAATCGTGAACAAGTCGCGCGAAATTACACCATTGAGTAGCACTAGTAGTTTATAAACAAAACAAAACTTATAACATAGGTACATAAGATAATATTCATCTGGTGCTTTGATTAATAAATCCTTGTTTTATTTATTGTTCTTTTTATCAAATTATACCAAAATGTTATGCCAAGAGTTTTACACATGTGTTTTAGGAAAATCCATACATATTGAATATGCGTTTGAATATATGACCGAAAGACACATTGAAAAGTAATTACTGCTTTTTATCTTTAAAATAACAATAGAAAAAAAATATTATTGCCTGAGATACTAGATATAGGTAAGCTTGCCTACTTCTATGTTGATACTGGGTAGGTATCTAATTTTAATTACCAACACAAGCAACTAGGTACCACAAATCTACCAATTCAATATAATAGCAACAATTACCTAGGTACTAAGTTATAAAAATGTAAATAACCTTAACATTGCGAACATAACAAATTATTTTTTTACAACATCACAATAGTAATCAAAATTACCAACTCACCGAAAAACACAAAAAGCATCACATGTAAAAACATTATAAAAAATACACTTAGTTCTTTTATATAGCACTGAGAATAAACATGGCATCAATGAGTAAAAAATGACTAGATTTATCATTAATAGTTTTAATCACAACATATACATAACATTGTATTGAATAACGTCAGTTTCTCAAATGAGTTTAAAATACAACACGCGATATTTCTGCTATAAGCGAGATCTTGAACTGGTGTCAGGCTCAGGATTCATCATAATACTTATGATGTTGCCAGATTAGTGGAATGTGAATTCTTTCGAAATATAAGGTTCGTTTTTTTACAGATGCTGTTTTGTAGGTATTTTGATAACGTGATAAAAGTTTAATTCTCAAAGTGTTGGACGACTTTCGTTTAGAGAGTTGCACTAAGAAAGTACCAAATTTGATTGTGTTATGTTGTGTCATATTACTTTAACTTACCAGTCAGGTGCCTATTAGACAGGCGGCTTGAAAAATACTGACAGTTGGGTGGCCACTACCCTACAGGAACCACGTCAGAGGCCCTAAAAAAGAAGTTCCCAAAAACTCTGACACTAGATGAATATGTGCTGCAAAAGTGCATATTTATCACACGATGAAGAAGAAGAAGACTTGAACCACCAGAACTACTATTAACTGTTAACTTATAATTCCTTCCCATCTTAAAATATAAAGTCTTTTCAACAGTGAAGTATCCAATGATCAATCTAAAAACTTTAAACACGAAATTTTGGTAAATAAGCTAAGTTCGCTTTGATAATTAAAATTATTTGATAAAAATATGATGTTGTATTTCCAAAGATTGTTCCTAAAACTTATAATTATAAACAAAAAAACCTACTGATCTTCATATGTAGGTACAACACAATTAAGAAAATCAAAACGAGACAAGAGATTTATGCGTCTTCTCACTACGAATGTAGATATCATTACCTAAAGATGAAAACTTAACAAAATAGTTCAAATATAATATTACAAACCCAAGTCCCGCAAAAATGGCAACATTAGCCGATGACCGCGAACCAAACGGGTTATCTAAGGCTATGAGAAAAATAAACAATGATTGCCCGCAATTAGATACAAAACCTGTTCAGAGGGAATCCTAAAACACGATTGAATATGGTTCCTATAGGTAAATGACGTTTTGACATATTAATCATCTTTTTGTGGGGAAAAGTTAAACACTTTGGCTAACGAATGGTAATATGCAAAAACAAGTTCCGGTTCAGTGAATATTTATATGCATAGTTGTGGCTAATAACAATTATAAATTGTAGGTGTTTTTTTGAATATGGAAACTTATTTTATTTGAATATTATTTTTATTTCCCACAAGGAGCCTAATATCATAAATTTGCGCTTGTAAACATGTAAAAAAAAAAAAATCCAAATTTGAAAATGTATATGCCTATTACATATACATATAGGGTACAAATGTACTGACCTATTTATTTTAGAATTAGGTATGCTATCTCATTTGTAAAGTATTTTGAAAAAATACTAACTTAGTGACCTAATTACCTATGTATTTTTTATCATTGATCAGACATGTTTTTTTACAATCGTGTTATCAATCGATAAGGTAAGTATTCAGACATAATTGACGCGTGGGTAAATAGTCTTACCGGGAAAGGGATTACAGACATACCTATCATTCATATGAAATAGATTGTAATCCAAAATATTTCGGTTTTTACTTGTTTTGTATCTTTTATCAAGTAATAAAGCTAATCATGCGTAAAAAAAAAAACCTTTACAAGGACAAGGACAAGGTGAAAGAAAATGGATAGGCGCAAATAAATAAATAAATAATGGTATTTGAAATAATTAAAAAAAGATTCTAAAAAATTACTTATCAACATCTACTTACCTACAATCATTTATATACCTACATAGACCTATAAATACATAGAAATATTAAGATATACTTCAGCGTAACATAGGTATATTTATAGACTTAAATACATAAGAAGAAAACCAGATATCGATAAGTAGGTAAAGATTTAACAAGTTGATTTAAAATAATCATAAATAGATTTTCTGAAAGAGTTAAGAGATTTAGATTGTCGAAGTCGTTTTGGGATTGTGTTCCACAGCTTAATAGCCTTTACAATAAAGAAATTACTGTAAAGTACCTACCTGAAACTTCGTCAAAAAACTTGTTAATGTTTTCTTTGCTAGTTCGTCTGTCTTTGCTATTGTTTATATTTAAATATTTTACATAAGTAATATTTATTTCTATTTGGAATGTTATTTTATATATTTGTTTTTACTTAAATCAATGTGCTTGTCAACACAAACACAACACACAAACTCAAATCCATTCGAACCAGTATTTCCTAAGAGTAATTATCGCATTCAAACGCTTACAAAATATAAGTAACAATTCTACTGAAAAGCAATGT
Organism: Emmelina monodactyla; assembly: GCA_916618145.1. Taxonomy (NCBI): domain Eukaryota; kingdom Metazoa; phylum Arthropoda; class Insecta; order Lepidoptera; family Pterophoridae; genus Emmelina; species Emmelina monodactyla. The sequence continues at coordinate 4,334,172 of OU745296.1, forward strand.
ACTCACCTTATAATGCTATGGTTTTCTAAAAAACATTGCGTCAGTACTGCCTATTATATCGGCGGTTTGAAGAGCAGTAATAAGATCATTAATGAGCCTTGTGGTACCCCAGACGCTATGTGAAAAATAATAAATGTACTCGTATATCTACCTGCTACAAAAAAAAAGTATCTCTGTCCTTAGACTGTTAGGAAAGGAAGCAGTAAAACCGTCCATAGCAAGCGTACGACCCAATTCACGATGCGAAGCTTTGTCAAATGCCTTACTAAAGTCAGAATCACATCAACTTATCATAATTACTCATTAGCTGGTTATCATAGTGCTGCTTGTGATCTTTACTCGAAGAAAAAATAAGACTAAAAAAACCTTTTCTGAGATACGAAAAACAGATAGGTATTAGCCTTTACTAAGTATACTGCTTCCTCAGAACCAACCATGTGTATCTACTTATTTGGACAACTTTAGCGATTTTCTAGATGCTTAGGATGATTCCAGTTTAAACAGAAAGACGCCATTCAGCATGGTTTACTCGAATACAGTTCAACGTAACTAATCCCATTTGATTGGTAGGAATAAAATAAAATAAAAAAACCCAAAAGTAGTGGTCATTTTGCATTTATAATAACATTTCTTCGCCACTAGGTTACACATTTTAATACATACAGTTACAGCGTATTAACTATCACTAATCATGAGATTTATTCGAAGCCTGCGTAGAGAAAACACCAATCGTGATTGCTAAATTCACTGATTAAACAGCAATGAAAGAAAAGTATGACAATAAGGACAAGAAGCTAGCGTTTTTTTCCCTGACGCAGACAAATGTTATCTTAATTCGTATTTATATCTAAAAAATCACTATCAGAACGTAACAAATTGATGCATAAATAGAAAACCATATCTTGAAAGTTTACGTTAAAATCGCCTAAAAGATACAATAATGAACAATAGGTATTAAAGACCAGCTTATGAAAGATATCATTCTATTATTTAGGCTTCTTCCCGTATTTAGCCGCTAAGATATTTTTGAATTTCTTAAAGTAAGGGTAGTTGCTGTATTGTTCTTTTAACCGCCATTTTGGCCTGGACTTCTTCGTGATGCCCCAATGTATGGTGAATATTGGTGACAGCACGATGAACTTGTAGCCAGCTTGCAGTGTCTCATAGGTCTGAAAGAAAACAAATAATAAATATTGAGCAAAAAAAACGAAAAAAAAATACCCCCTTTTTAATATTTAGTTTTTGTTGTTATAGCGGCAACGGAAAAACATCATTTGTGAAAATTTCAGCTTTCTAGCTATCACGGTTTATGAGATACAGCCTCGAGACAGACTGACAGACAGACAGACAGCAGAGGCTTAGTAATAGGCTCCGTTTTACCCTTTGGCTTCGGAACCCTAAAAAGCGCCTTAGTATTATGAGCTACAACCGATCATCAACATCTCCCTGCCTTTATCTCACTCTAAGTAAGGTCGACATAAAACTTAATTTACTTAATTTCAAACGTGCATACCATAAAGTCGCATTTTGGAACGCAACATTCTGAAAGTCAAAAATCAGTCTCGTGTCAAGTCATTTTTTTTTCAAACAAAACGAAGTAAAATCTAGTATTATCTATGCTTATACCGCATTCAATGATGTTATATCCGATTTAACCACGTGTCTGATAACTAAAGCCCTGAAACCAACTAGCTCAAAAAATGATTCAATGTGTAATTCTATAATAAGATCATAAGTAATAATAAAGATATTATAAGATATACAGACGGTGAGGTAGTGAAGGTCTGCTGACCTGAAAATAACTACACACACTTAACGCAAGCAAGTTCAGTCTTCTGTTAAATGGATAAAAATGTTCTTCTAAAACCTGACAATTAGTTCATGGAACAAAATGAGGTTGACCTATCCTACCTACATTGGATAAACCCAATACAAAATTTTCTTCAAAAAGTGAAGGTGCTTTTCACGTTATGTGCATATTTAGAAGTATTTAAGTATAGACGGTGTGGGAAACCATATAGCGGAAACCCTGGATTAGTTAAATTCTTATCCACTTTACACGTTACTGTGCTATTTTCCTGGATTACCACTCAACTCCTCCCACTATCGAAGAAAGTAGTGCTAAATTAATGGGCAAAAGTAGTTAGGCTGTTTTTTATCAATTACCTGAGTGTTCCTGGTAAAGCCGTAGCCCACAAAGCTCTCTTCATGCGCCGGAACAGTATCCACAGATACATAAAACGGCTCGTATACAAGCTTGAAAGTCGTCACGTTATGGCTGATATGGGTCGACACACTCTCGTTGGCGACTGAAGACTCCCATCTGGAAGAGAATCGAGAATAAAAAAAAGTAGACTCCCATTTGAAAGAGAATCGAAAAAAAAACTCCAGACTGACACACCAATTATGCGGTCATGTGGTGAGCACATTAGGCGCTTGATTTACAGGTACCACATATTGGACTAGGGAAGAACCTAGTTACACCCAGACACGAGCCAATGTCGGAAAACCATTTTGACGACATTGGCCCGACCCGGGGATCGAACCCGGGACCGTCCGCTTTACAGTCCGGTATAGTTACCGCTGCGCCACAGAGGTCGTCAAATAAACAAAAGAAAATTGTAATTTAAATTTAAAGACGACCTTTTATCTACAGGCTGTCTATGTTATGGAACAAGTGGTGAATTATGATCATACTAGTTTTTTTTTTTCCACCGCCTTTTTTACAATGGATTTGCCTTCTGCTTTTTACCTACGCGTTACGTCTTTTTTGGAATCTGCTATGTTAAGGAAATAAGTTTTTATACCAGATTCCTGAAGATTTAAAATTATATTAAGTAAGTTGAAATTCAAAAAATGCAATTTAGCTTTCTAAAAATCGATGTAGAAAATTACAGCCAGTCAAAAGTTCCGCTTGGAGAATTCAGGTACGACACTGAGGATAAGTTTTCCTTCGAATTATAATCATTTATTTAAGCGACTAAAATACTTTTTCTTTACTCTGAATAGGTAGTCCTTACCTTATTTGAAAAAGTAATTTAATTTTTAACCGCATAAATAGGAAAGACAAAAATACGCAAAAACATTTTTTGTTGAAAATCCGCGATTTTGATGTTCCATTACCGCAAGTTTAAGATTTCCATCTGGCAACACTGTTAACAATACCTTGTAAAGTTTGTGGCTGCTTGACTGTCTGCAAAAATCATCTTGTGGAAAGGCACCGCTAACTTCTTCTTAGCTAATCGCACCACTTCGGATTTATTCGCCGGAAAGTCAGCTACTTTCAAGTCCAATTCGTAGGTTGGCACCACATACACACACATAGGACACTCTGGCGAAGTCGATAAGAACTCTTCAAGAGCTTCCGACATTCCTATTGATGGCACTATATCTATATCAACTAAAAACACATGACTAGTCTGCGAGGTTTTTCGCACTAAATTCCGCATATGATTCTGAGGGTAAGGATTGCTCTTCTTCCACGTAGTTGTCTCATTCGTAACCTTTACTCCAGTATCAGGGTAAGCGGTGCAGTTAGTTGCCCAATTCGGTAGTTCTTCCATAATCGGTAGCTTCACAGCGGGCACGGCTACGTGGAACGCAAGACGGGAATAGAACTCCGGCTTGCATAGGATAAGCCAACTCGTGAACGATCTTAGGATCGTGTACTCCTCGGCGACAATATAGACTGCAACGGTGATAGGACCGGACCAGTGGTCGGCGATTTTGAGCAGTTCATGCAGTCGCTCGATGGAGGTTTGCGTGGCGAGACATACGCGGTGAGAACTTGATAGGTTGAAGTATAAGTCGCCTATGGCAACGTTGTCGAATAGTTTGTACTGACGAGAGTTGTCCCAGCGTCCGCCTCGGAAGTCTATTGAAGCTAAAGGGTCTTGAATTCGGGGATTAAGGGCTTTTCCATTTGCGATGAGGTCCGAAGAGAAGAAAGTGCTTTTCAGTTGCTCACAAGGCTCACAGGAGTCTGAAGAGAATGTCGCTTGTCGCCACAGAGTGGTTCCATCGTTTACCATCATATGCATCATCAGCATCATCAGAACTGATATTGCAACCGCCAGCAGCAGCCAGTAGCACCGCCATCGCCACTGGAATGAATTTTCATTTGTTTTTAAAGAGGCAAAGTTACTAAGGACAAATTGCCCGGCTAACTTAGTTTTGATCGTGTAAAAGCTTAACGTAAGTTAAAAGCTTAGCTTAACTTTCTGAATATAGATAACAAGTGGCCGCCCGCGACTTCGTTCGCGTGGAATTCGGTTTCCCGTGGGAATTAGAAGTTTTCCCGCGGTAAAAAGTACCCTATATGTTATTCTGATGTATAAACTATATTACTGTAAAGTTTCATTAAAATTCATTCAGTAGTTTTTACGTAAAAGAGTAACAAACATCCACTAACGTTCGGGGGAAACGTGAAAGAAAATAAAAGATTTTAATCTTTTTTTAAAGCTTTATATTCAAAGCATAAAAGTGATTTTAATGTTATGTGCCCACAGTCCGAGCACGAAAATATGACCGAGTCTGGAAGGACGCTGTCAATATCTCATTGTTTCTTCTTTAGAATCTATTTAAATAATATAAAACAATAGCTGCCAGTATTCCAGCCTACATAAGTTTCCTACAAAGTGCTTATGCACATTACACATCCATACATCCATACTCACAAAATTTCACGTTTATAATATTAGTAGGATATAGATAATTTCCTACTTAATGAAGCTTATGTAAATATACTAAGCAATATCAAAATATAAGTTAAACTGGAAGATATCTTTAGGTACCTAAGTTCTTTGGTAAAAGAAGGAAACAACAGGACTATCAGTCTGTAAGTGGCAATAATACAAGCGAAATTTGCATACCTATTAAGAAACACCTAATATAACATGTAATCGACGACCTCTGCGTCATCAAAAGGTTAGGTTAGTTAGGTTACTTTTTTGATACCACCCAGAAAAAGGAGTCCCGCGTAGCGGGACTCCGTCGACTCATGATTGAAACCAGTTTTTATATACATAGGTATATATTTTTTTTTACAGTTTTCCATATAAAAAACACTTCTAACCGGCTAAAACTAGGTGTAGCCGCACTTCGGGTATTAGCCGTAACATATATACCGGACTGCTAAGCGGATGGTTCCGGGTTCGATCCCCGGGTCGGGCCAATTTCGTCAAAATGGTTTTTCGACATTGGTTCGTGTCTTAATGTAACTAGGTTCTCCCCTAGTCCATTGTGTGTTACCTATAGTACAAGCTCTGCTTAGTTTGGGGCCACACAGTTGGTGTGTTAGTCTGGAGATTTATTTATTATTATTTGTAATTTTTTAAAAAACACTTGCTGAGCCTTAAAACACCGTTTTGAGGGCCATAAACCGACCTATAACACACTCATATTATTTATGATTTTAAAATTGGGCGCGGAAACATGCTGTTTCCACTGGTGACGTCACTCCGATAGTAAACAATACAATTTGTTAGAGAGCAAGTGAAAATATTTTCGGAAATATGAGTTATAACTAATCCTTATTATTGGATAAAAAAAAATCTTTCTACAAATCTTCCCAAAGCACGACAATGTGTTTTCTATCGGAGTGTTATAGTTCTATGAGTTTAATAGTTCAATCCCACAGGAAGAGCCATTTCGATGGGTTATTGGAATAAAGCTGCAATCGACAAATCACAATTTTACAGGAAAAAAGATTTACGTAAAATCTTGAATAATTACAAAACTATGAGGCGTATCGGAACGGGGGGTATATCAAACAATGCGGTATTTTTTGCTGAAGTGATTTAAAGTGTCCACAAGATTATTAATACTCAAAAAATAGCAAAAAAACTTAAAAATCCATATTGCCACTTCATGCATTGAAATAGGTTTCTGTAAGACTCCATTGTGGTTTTATTCCGGTAAAAAGTGCGCATTCAATCAAACAGCAATAGTATATTACAGCGTTGTGCGTTGATCTGAAGAATGAATGGCGCATACAGTAATAGCGGTTTGCAATGATGTTACAGGAATTTAATTATCGACTTGGAAAATGTACTCACGAATACTGTATATCAAGTGGATATGGTTGTATTGGAATGATCACAAAGTTTATCAATATTACAGCATTAGATAAAATATAATTAATATAGTAGTGCAATTTCTTTGTAAATAATCATATGATTTATATCCGTTGAATATTTTTACACCACAGTCTTGTATACATGAATACGTTTTATTTGGTTTCATTTCACTTTACACTTACTTATCTTACAATATTATTTTAATAACAATAAAAAAGCGATACGAGTTCTTACTTCCTATTAACTTATCACAGGTTTGAATCAGAACGTTAACTTTTTGTTTCACCAATAACTTTCTTCTCACCCAAGCATAAACCGTATAAACTTATAAACTTCGTAATTAACTATTTTTAATGGCGACATTCACCTACAGTCGTATTTGTATTTAATCCTCAAAAACATTATTTCTACCAGTAACAATGACAGAATTGATAAAGCTAAAACTCGTCCATCTAAATTACCTGAAATAGAGCTTACATCATTTGCGCATAATTACAAACATTTCTACAACCTCCTTCTACGACAAGCCCTACATGAAATGTACCAGCCAATGTTTAAAATGTTATTGCCATAGTTCCTGACGCCGAGCAATCTTCGATTGGCTGCCATTAACTAACTGTAAACTATCGAAATGGACAGAATACAACAACGGAACTTGAGGCAATGTCATCTCATCCAGTATTAGTAACTGAAGCTAATATAAATCCTAGAAAAAGAAATTGAAAACAAGAAAACTGGTCTAAAGAACAAATAAAACATAGAAAAAATACGGATGAGCAGCCATAAAAACACATGAGAGGTATTTGCAAGTGCAAACTGAAATGTTTTGAAAAATTGCCCGCGACAAGAGATTTGAATTACACTGGCCTGAAAAACTAAGTAGTACACTTTTAAAATTTGCTATCTAAAGTATTGAAGCTAGAGATTTAAAATAAAAAACGTTTTAAAGGAAATTTTATCAGCTTTCTATAATAATACAGTAAACTATACATTTATAACATTTTTAATACAAAAAAAAGATAAAACAAAAAAGGCATTTCTGTCAAAATAAATAAACGTTTTAATAACTGGTGTTGCCTCCTCGGACTCTGACTATTCCGAGGCATACTGAAGATGTGGTTTCGGAGCCGATGTTGAGGAATGTTCTCCCATTCTTCTATTAGGGCCTGTTTTAGTGCTCTCAGAGTGATAGGAGCTCGTCCCAGGCTTGTTCAATCGGGATGGGGTCAGGACATCTTGATGGCCAAGCCATTTCGCTTCACAAATATACTCTTAAACATGGTATTGCATCAGCATCGACCCATCTCTCATATTTGCTACATATGGCCCTACATACTCATTAAGAATCTCTTGGGCATATCAATCACCATACAGCGTTCCGTTTTCTATAGCCACTAAGTCAGTGCTACCCCCAGCAGATAAGCCAGCCCATACGTGTACGCTGCCTCCAACGTAATGGACTCTTTCTGAGAAGCAGGTTTCTATGTAACGCTCACCAGGTCGTCTGTAAACATTCCTCCTCCCATCTGAAGTTTAGGGTGAGAATCGAGACTCATCTGTGAACAAAACTCTTAACCATTCTTCTTCGTCCCAGTGTAAATGTTTACAAGCGTACTGTAGTTTCGCTACATGATGCCCTCTCTCGAGTTTGGGACCACTCGCTTGTCTACGGGGTTTGAGATTGGCTTCAGCAAGTCTTCTTCTCTCTGTTCTATCACTAATGTAGTCCGTTCGGGTCTGAAGAAGCTGTTGCTGCACTTCAACTGCATTTCTTTCACAGTCATTTCTTAACGCTGTCGAAACAATATACCGGTCTTCTCGGGTACTTGTGCACCTGGGTCTTCCATTACATGATCGCCTCAGATGATTTCCAGTCTCTTCAGCTCTTCTCTTCACGTTCTGGACCGTTCGTAAGGTCACAGCTGCCATTCTAGCAATATGACGCATGCTGATGCCCAGTTAAATAAATAAATAAATAAATAAATAAAAATGTTTATTGTAAAAACTGTGTACATTGAGGTGTTTTATAATGGGTAAGTACTTATATACAGTTTGCCCTTTCGGACGTACAATATTTTATAATAATAAAGTAACACTAGTCATTGACAAAATAGATCCCGCCACCTTACAATATTACATTAGTGAAACTATAGTCAAATTATCAAAGTGACAAAAGTGTGGTGAAGTGTTTAGCAGATTAGATATATGGGAAAGTATAAATATTTGAATATTATATTACATCATTTAAATATTCTGTTATGTTATAATACACTTTACTCAAAAGAAACTGTTTTACTTCATACTTAAATATGTCTATACAACAAATCTCTAAAATATTTTTTGGCAGATGATTATAAAGTATTGGCAACATACAGAAAACACTCTTATTTAGATACGCAGTCTTATTATATGGACAACATACTTTTTTTCGATTACGTTCACTTCTAAAATTAACAAATAAATGTAAATTATTTCTAACGAATAATACGGCTTCAAAAATATAAATACATGGCAGTGTCATTATTTTCAAATTTTCAAATACATTTTTACAACTATCTGTTTGTTTTAATTTACAAATGGCTCTAATGCATCGCTTTTGTGCTCTAAAAATGTGTTCCGTGTCAGTCGAATTTCCCCAGAAGAGTATGCCGTACCGAAGCAGAGATGCAACATATCCGTGATAAGCAGTCACGACTGTGGCAATGTTTGAAATTTTTGAAAGCATGTGAAGTGCGTATGAATATTGATTTATTCTCGATTTTAGCTTCTCAATGTGCAATTTCCAGTTTAGTTTATTGTCTATTACTAAGCCTAAAAATTTTGTATTCTGTACTTCTTGAACATTATGACCCTGATAATTTAAATAAAGTTTACTTGGATTTACTGCTCTATTTATAAACTCCATGACAAATGTTTTGTTAAAATTTATTTTTAGAAAGATTGAAGTTAACCACTGTACGGTTGTTTCAAGTGTGTAGTTTATTTCTTCTTCAAGTTTGGACCTATCTTTATTATAAAATACAACCGTAATATCATCGGCAAAGAGTACCATTTGATGCTTAGTAATCTTCGGGAGATCATTTATATAAATAATAAACAGTAATGGGCCCAAAACGCTTCCCTGTGGAACTCCACTATTAATAGTTTTATAAGAAGAAAAATATTTAATTTCCTTTTGAATTTTGGGATCAACACGAGAGATAAGAGTTGCTTGTTTACGGTTTTCAAGATAGGATTTTATTAGATTAAGAACATTGCCTCTTACTCCATAAGTGAATAATTTGTCTAGCAGTATTTCATGATTTACATAATCAAACGCTTTCGTAAGGTCCATAAACAGAGCGCACGTTGGAACTTTTTTGTCTACACTTGACATTACAGGTTTCAAAAAGTCATAAATTGCCATATCAATATTTTTATTTTTACGAAAGCCAACCTGTTGGTTTGCAAATAGCTGTTTGTTTTCGAAAAATCCGTACAAATTTTCATGTATTACTTTTTCAAAGACCTTAGAAAGAACTGGAACTAAAGCAATTGGACGATAACATGCCATATCATGTCTATCACCTTTTTTGTAAAGCGGTTTAACTACAGTTTTCTTTAGTTTATCAGGAAACACTCCTTTGCTTATACACAAGTTAATAATATGACTTAAAACTGGAGATAATTTAGCTGAAACTTTTTTTAAAATATTAGTACATATATCATCGTAACCAGTACTGTGTGTATTTTTTAGATTTGCGATTATTCTATTAATGTCATCAGGAACAGTTGGCGACATAAATAAGGAGTCGCAAATTTCGGAGTTAATATTTTTATAATTATAATTATTTTGAGGTAATATATGGTCAATAAAAAAATTATTGAAAGATTCCGCGATCAAAACAGGGTCGTTTACTATTTTGTCGTTAATTTTAACTTCTTCTATTTCTGATTTAGGTAAGTTTAACTTTGTTTTATTAATGACATTCCAAGTTGCTTTGCTCTTATTTTTAGCAGAGGTTACGTAATGGTCATTTTGACTTTTCTGTGTCATTTTTATTATACGCTTAAGTCTGTTTGAAAGTGAGTTAAATTCATTTTTATGTTGTACAGTTCGCTTTTTCCTATACTTCAATAAAAGTTGCCGTTTTCTCTTAGAGCAATTTCTGATACCGGCAGTTATCCATTTGGGTCTAGTTTCTATAAATACCTTTTTTTCTATTAAAGGAAAGCACAAGTAATAAAATAAAGTAAATAATTCATAAAAAATGTCAAAAGCTGTGTTTGCATCATCACAGTCAAAAACGTCTTTAAAAGTTAAAGAGTTAATATAGCATTTAAATTTTCTAATATTATCTGCACTGTAGTCTCGTTTTTCTACATGCCAATATTTGAAGTTACAACTTGGTTTGACTGGACATATAAGCAACTGAGCAGTGTGATCAGACAGAGCTAACTCTATTACTTTACTGTTGCTTCCGCGAACGTTATCCATAAAATTATCCAAGCATTTACCAGACTCAAGACGTGTAGGCTCCATTATTTGTATTTTTAAATTATAAGAAGATATAATATCAATTAAGAAGTCAGATTCGAACGATTTTTTAAGGGTGTTAATGTTAAAGTCACCGCAAATAATTACTTTGTTTTTGCCATATGAAAAATCATTTAATAACATATTAAGCATTTTAAAAAATAAATTAATATCTTCCTTTAGACTCCTTGGTGGACGGTAAATACAAAACAAATATATTTTGTGATGCAGCAGCTGGATCCCAGAACATTCTATTTTACCTTCTATGGAATACTTTTTCATTTCAATTTCTTTGAACCGATGAGTCTTTCGAACCAAAATGCATGCGCCGCCGTGACGATTTTGACGAGAGAAGCAAGAACCGAGCACAAAGTTATTTACTTGTAGACAATTCGTGTCACTGCTAATCATATTATGTTCCGTTATACATAAAACGTCGATAGAATTATATTTTTTCTGACAGGAATCAATGGCTAATAAAAGTTGTTCTGATTTTGATATCAATCCGTCAATGTTTTGATGTAAAATGTTAATTTTGTTGTAGACGAAAACATTTTGCGGTACTATTAACTATTTCACTACAATTGTCAAAAGGTTCAGTTTGGGTAAAACTATTAACCAATTTGGGACTACACGCATTTAGTTTTTTAACATTGGTTTGAAAATTCTCATATTTCAATCTATAATCTTGTCGTAAAAGTTCTTTGAGTATTAATTGGCATTTACTCAGGAGATAAGGAACATGTCTTGGACTAAATTTCAGTTGTTCTATATCAATAAAGCTTATATTGTTACAAGTATTGTTTCTATTTAAACACAAAAATTTTAAAACATAGTTTAACTTATTTACATTTAAATACTTGTTATTTGGGATCCCCGTCATAATAATATTTGTATTACAATTGTTAAGGAGAAAAGACTGAACCCAGAATTGAAATTCATTTGGATTTCTATCGTTAAGTCCCGTGAGCACTATAATGAAGTCATTTTTGTTTAATTTTTTAATTTCATGCAATTCTGTAGTTAATACTTCCCTTGTTGTAGCACCCGGTTTCCAGAAACAGCTCACAGTAAACTCACTGCCAACCAACCGCTGAAAAACTCGTTGAAAATTTCTTCCTTGATCGTCCGCGATAACAATAATCCTTTTTTTTGGAGATTTTTCTATTGATTTTATTTGTATTTGTGGTTGAGGGATTTCTGTTTTTTGCGTTGGAGATATAGGTGGTTCTTGTAGGCCCAGGTCATCGATGGTGTTATTTAAAATTGATTTTTGTTTTTTAGTATTTCGCTGCCTTTTCTTTGTTGTTGACTTTTTTGCTGAGCTTATTTTAGTTGTGCTACTACAAATTCTTTCTAAATGTTTTTGTTTATTACCACTTTCGCTTAATTTTTTTTGTAGCAAACCATTCTCAATTGTCAGTTTGTCGATTTCACTATGTGCCGTTTCCAATTTTATTTCTAATTCCCTGATTCTTGTTTTTAGTTCACCCAATTCGTCACTGTTGAGCATTTCTGGGAGACTTTTTGCCGTAGAGGAGCTGTGAGAACAATATGAGTCATCTTCATTATTTTGTAGTAATTCAAATGAGTTTGATAATGTCATTGCTACAGTATTTGTTCTTTTTCTCATAGTTATATTTTGTGATCTATTCATTTCTAAACTTAATGGAAATTTAATACTCTCAAAAAGAATCTGTCCGCACTTGGGTTTGAACCCGTGATCTATGAATTTACAAGCGCAAGGCTCGCCACTTGACCACAACCACGTATAACTTAAGTGTTGAAATTAAGACCCAAATTATTCTTGAAAATTGTCGTTGATGAAACTGTTTATTTGTTACCCTCAATTTTTACGTTATTGCACTATTCACTTTTATAAATTAAAACACTTTAAGTTAATATTTTTACAGTATTTGCACTTCAGTTTTATAAGAATCTATGACTTACAAAACAGAAATACTTTAAATAATCTGATTTAAGGCCAGTTACACAAATATTTTATAGATTGATTATCACTGCCGTTTTTTGCACTTTTTGTCGTTGTTTCACTATGTTAATGGTTAATAACACTTAGGTAAGTATTAAAAGGTTAGTACTAAATGTTAAACTAAAATCTATGCTAAAAATCACTAATTAACTATTTTAAATTATTTTTTATATCAGAGCTCGTAGTGAATCGGTCCACTAGCGCCACCGTACTCGAAAAGTCTAGTTCTAGGAAAGTCATGACTCTAACACAATCTTCGAGTGAAAGAGTCATGATGGATAAAGTTTATTGCTGTTACCTTACTAAGTAAGAATTGTAAGGAAAATAATAGAAAAAAGAAGTATTTTTTAAGATATCGAAAGCAATAAGTATGAGGTAGGTTTTAGACACGACAAATCTTAGGTAACGCGGACACGTAAAACAAATAATATCAATGCCGTGGGTTCTGATGAACTTCCACATGCTCAATTGTTACTTAACATTATCAAACATTCTATAGAAAATTGTTACCAGCTACTTACTGAATCTATAACTTTGGAGGTCTTTGATTCATCAGAAGAAGAATATTTTTTTTGTTCCTCTGCCTTTTTCGGCTTTTTCAGCTTATACCTTTTCTCCACTGAAGATACGAAACTTTAATAATGTAAAAATATAAAAAGTAAGTCACAAACTTACAGTATATTATTTTTTAATATCATGGAAGAAAACCATATTTAATATTAACGAGTGAAAATTTTAAATACACGTACAACAATGTTTATTATAAATCTTTATAAAAAGTTCATTTCCGGGAACACTGCCGCAAGGCCCATTGCTTGTAGAAGACTAAATATTTTTTTTATCATTGGACATAGGCCTATTATTTGGGTAAACAAAAGTCGAGTGATGAACGTGGAATAAACAATCAATACCCATACTGATTTTGCTAAATCAGGCAGCTTTCACGATAAAATTTTGAAAAAAATTCACAAGGTGTAACACGGTCCATAGAATACAAAAATGGCTTAATCGGAGAACTGCTACTATGGCTATTGCGGTCTTATTCCAGGCACCCATCGATTTAGTTCCGTTTTATATGCGCTTGTTACTCTTTCACGCAAAAACTACAAACCAAATATGGATAAAACTTTGAACATGCAAAGACTTAGTTCTGTTTCAGTTTAAAACAATTTGGCATAATTTTCAGTGTCGGAAAATAGCTCAATCTAATGGGAAAAGCCGTTTACTGATGAAACCGCACAGCAAAAAGCTATCAAAGTCAAATTATATTTACCATTTTTACAGGATATCTTCGCTTAGGTATTAAATTCCGATTTTCCACACTTTCATTTCTTTAATTACACTTCACACCATTTATTTTCATAGCTACTTGAAAAAGTAACCTAAAAGTTCGTTATCACCACATTAAAACGATAAAGTAATTCGTCAGGTTTGCACAGTTGTTGAATTTAAATAATTATTTAAATAAATTATTTTATTCAGGTGTATTTTTTTCTGAAGTCGCACGTACCTTACAAGGTTTGTTATTGGTTGTGTCTTATCTATTAATTTAAGAGGTACTTTAGGCTTTGTACAGCGTGTCTTATTTTTAAGCATTTTTTTATTATTATCCTACTAATATTATAAGTGTGAAAGTTTGTGAGTATGGATGTATGGATGTATAGATGGATGTTTGTTACTCTTTCACGTAAAAACTACAGTACGGATTTTGATGAAACTTTACAGTAATATAAGGTAAAAGCACCTAATTCCGCGGTATTTTTGCATCATTAAGAAAGGAACAGTGATATTAGGGATAAAAAACGCGGTTTAGAGTAATAATATAACTTTATAAGATGGACGATCTAATATTCTTTACAAATATTTAAATACTTTTTCAGTTATACAGGGTTTTCAGTTATATAGGGTTTATATTTCAAATTAAGCAAAATGTAGGCTAAGCCAGAAAACCCTAATTCCGCGGTAAAAATCCTAACTCCGCGGTAGTTGGGCACCTAATTCCGAGGTATGGATTTATAGAGAAAGCCCGCTTTAATAGTTATGTACTTATGCAGCAAATTATGATGAAATATTTACGTGACTTACTCTGCTTATTGATTCTAAGGAATTATTAACTAAAATTCTATCAATAATAATGATAAATATTATTATTGATAGAATTTTTAGCCAATATTTTTTAAATTTATTTAACTCTCTAAAGTTCATATAAATAAGAGCCATAAGTAAACAAAATATTGATAATTTTATGCATTATGTTTGGTCTCATTACATTGGAAAAGTAGCACGGCATTACGTTACGATTTATTTCCCATATAACTTAATTCCGTGGTATATACCTCGGAATAACGGTACTACTCGAAAATTAATATTTCTAAATCCGAGTAATACATGTTTGTTAATATTTAAAAATCAAAGTGATTATTTTATTAAATATAAAAAAATGAATTAAAATTGATAATTCTGAAAAGAAATTGCTACTAGAACATAGGATTAAAACAATTACAATATTGGTTACGTTTTGGAAAAAATCATCGAATTTTACTCTGGTCATATATTTTGATTCCTATTTAATATGTGAAATATATTCAAAACACTAACACGGAATTGGATTTTTTAACCCAATGTTAACCAATTTTTTCAATTTGATTGCCTAAACGAAGTTGAGCTTATAAGAATCACGTGAAAAATTAAAATTAAATGAACTCCATGATTTCCTAACTCCGAGGTATACCACGGGATAAGGAACCGCTTTAAAAAAATGGACGGTAATGCCGATGTATTTTCAACACAAAATTTCTTAAAAAGTAAGCTAATAATGCATATTTTTTTTAACAAAACTTAAAGATTAAACGTTTGACTATTGAATTAATATTTAAAAACCGACCTTTCTTGTTAGAACTACAATGATAATCACTCCTCTTGTAAATTGAACGTTACGGAGAAATGGCGTGAAAATGTATGGCGCATCCTTTTACCTCGCTCGCCACAGCGAAATACTTTTTTATTTAATATGTTTTGCGTGTCTATAATAATATAAGCACTCAAATCTGTTCTTAAATTAAATTATCTTAAGGCTGAAGAACTAAAAAGTCTAAATATATGACGGAAACTATAAAAAAACTTAGTTTTTCTATTTACCGCGGGTTTGGGTTCCATTTTTAGAACCCCGCGGAATTAGGTGCTTTTACCTTAGGTTATACATCAGACTAACATATAGGGTACTTTTTACCGCGGGAAAACTTCTCATTCCCCCGGGAAACCGACTTCCACGCGAACGGATTCGCGGGCGGCCACTTGTTTTAAATAATTGCGAGGGTGGTAATTTACTTGATGTCACTGATTATAAAACAAATGGCAATATTTAGAGAAAAGGACTTAGGTAATTATGCGGAAAAATTGCGGAACAGATGGCGGTGAATTCGAAAATCGTTTTTTTTTTCACTTTATTCTATGTAGACGCCAAACATCAAAGTCTACCCGTGACCACGGCATTTGTAAAAATGTCGGAAAATCAAAAATAAAATAATCAACGCGTGAAAACCCGTTAAAATGGGTTTAATTTCAAGTAATAATGATCGCGTAAATCTAAGAAGTTACCTTAAACTTTTGAGAGCTTTCATTGCGTGCACTAAGGTATTTTCCTATTATCGCGGGTAAAACTGCGTGGCACGGCTAGCTACTTATAAAATTATAAAAAAATCGATAGTAAAGTACATCCTGTATATTTTTTCCGATAAGTTGTTTTTATCTTTCCATGTAAAAATACAGTAACGCTAAACCTATCGTAAAAAGATAAAATAGCTACCAAAAGGTACTTTTTTACTAATTATTTTGGTTGCGTTTGGAAAAAAAAACGTTTTTAAGGTAGATATGCGCTAGATAACTTTTTAACTTATATTTTTTTATTGTTAGTACCTACAAGAAGGCACAATAAGAAAAATATTCTAAGATTTATTCAGATTAATTGCTATTTTTTTATAGTCAGATAAATTATTTTTGACATATGAAATAAAAATGATCGATTTATGTAAGAGTAGGTATCTACTAGCTTTTGCCCGCGGCTTCGCACGCGTTAAATTCGGGGTAAAATTCCCTTCCATATACTAGGTATGTTATTGTACATATAAACCTTCCTCTTAAACACTCTATGTATTAAAAAACTCTATCAAAATCTGTTGCGTAATTTTAAAGATCTAAGCACACAGTCACACAGATGGCGGAAAGCGACTTTGTTTTATACAGTATGCTTTGTAGATATGTGTCTGTATGCTTAGATCTTTAAAATTACGCAACAGATTTTGATGGAGTATAAATTATACTATTTATTGATGAAGTAATAATGAAAACACATTCCTTGTCAGTCGATTAGTAATTGTTGAACAATAGAAAATGAGCCCTAAGCCAGCTTACAAAGCAGTGCTTTAGAAGTAATGTACAAAAATAAAGAAAAGTTCAAATAAAAAACTATATTCAGTGATATATTTACCGGATTATTTTAGGTTCTTTTCTTCAAACTACCAACACCCTTTCTATCTATATATGTCTTCTAGTGGCCGCCCGCGTCTCCGTTCGCGTGGAAGTCGGTTTTCCGTGGGAATGAGAAGTTTTCCCGCGGTAAAAAGTTACCTTATTTCTTTCATACATATACTACGCATAATTTCCTGCTCCTCTTCTTTCAGTTATTTTAATTTTCTATCATTTAATTCGTTTTTTAGAATGAGTTTGCGAACGAACACGACAGAAAAACGAGAGAGTTTATGTTTATTCTTCCAGAATTGGCAACAAATAAATAAATAGATACATAAATCGATATGGCCATCTCCGCGACATCATGGGATAGGTAGTAATATAGTGGTAGAGTCTAGCTGTAGGCTCTGTCTGCAGCGATTACTGGGCTGACTCGACCGGTGAAATACCACCGTCCGTCGCACAGAAAACCGACGTGAAGTAGGGACGATGTTCCTGCGTTTCGTTCGGTGAGTGCGATATCCGGTGCCCAATTTTTGCAAAGGCAACAACGCACCCTCAATACATTTGTGATTGTGGGTGTAATATATGGGCGGTGGTGATCACTTACCCTCACGTGACCCGCTTGCTCGTTTGCTAGATTCCCTAAAAAATAAAATAAAAAAAAACATTATTATTATGAGACCCAATTGAAACTAGCTTCTATGCTTGTTCACGTGATAGCTATAAGATGGCGCTAAAAACTATTTATGTATAATTCTAATGTGAAAAAAATATATGAAGAGAGTGTATGGCTTTCTTGTCGGTGGTTTTATTACATTATAACGCAATAATACTTTAAAATATCAAAGCATTTCTGTAAAAAAATATTCTTTGGCTTTTTAAGTGGCTGAAATACAAAAAATACCACCCTGGCCTAAGCTCACACTTAGTTGCAAAGATTTATAATCTTGGTTACTGTCAAAATAGTGTGTAAACGTCAGAAAGCACGCTAAAAATTATTTGTTATCGTCACAATATTGAGAAGAAATATGAAGTTATAACAACATGAATGTTATAACATAAAGCCATGTATATTCCTAAACCAAAATCAATATTTCCCATAATCCCTCTTCTGACTGTCCGCTAAGATGACTATCACTTCCTTGCATTTTTTTGTATCTAGTTTTGTTTCGCCTAAATAGAATGAACTTATTGATTAATCGCTCTCCTAGTAGCTATTTTATTTGGTAAGTCTCGAAAACTTTATTTTATGGCTAAAATTTGCTTAGCTTGCATAATTTAGTGTTTGAGCCTTTTATGTATAACTACTATCATTACTTGAATTTGCACTTATATAGTCTCTACATACTTATAATGGAAGTTCGCACTTACAATAGTTTTTAGTTGCATATTTTCTAAGAATAAAATTCAAGAATTTATGGATTCAAGAAATATATACGTTGGGTATGAAAAATAGTTGATATTAAATGGGTTTTTCACAAAGAGCGCATTTTTGTTTTTATCATGTTAATCCAAATTTAACAATAAATTTAACTCTCGGTATCTTACTTACATTACCTACTCAGTATTTTTATACAAGTTGGGACAGATGTCCCATATTTCAACAAAAGCAGATTGTCATGTGACTTTTTCAGATTTTAATACAAATATGTCCAGCTCTTCTTCGGATAGCTCCTTGGATTCTGAAGAAGCAACTGACTTTAGGCCGAACCAATGTTGTGACGCGGGGTCTTCTCCAAAACGTAAGCCTAAATTCTTATAAACCATATTTTCTTGACTATTGTACTCAATTTATAATTACCTAAGCCTATGTATTGTAATTACATGTGCTTGCGTTATATCAAATTATTAATTAGTACATTTGGGTAGGTTCTAACCTAAATCAAAAGAGGTTTATTATCTGCAATGTACCTACTCTAATAATTTAATATTATGCAAATGCCTTTACTGTATTGTAAGTAACTAGATCCATATTGTGTCTAAAGGATGACGTTTAGCACCCGTTACTATCTATATCGAAAAATCATTAAATGTTAAATTAGAGTTATTGATCCATATAGTAACGAACAGTAAGTATATATAAGACAGAGTAGATAAATTAGCAATGTCAAGGAGTGATATCACTTTAACGTTCGGACAGAAGTGGAAACTATAAAAGACACACAAATCTAATAATAAAAATCTGTGATAAGGAAAATTCAGTCATAATTCAGAGTAAATAACAGTCAACATGCTCCGCACACTGTGTGCAAATTTACATAACTCACCTATTAAAAACACGGTAAAAAATTCTGCATATCAAAACTACCAATCGCTCAAACGTATGTATAACTAATAACATTTGTGGATTCAGCCAAAGACAACCATAATTCCTATATTTGATTCCAGAATTTAACACAACAACATGCTACAAGTCAAGTGATCAGAAGAAAATAGACTGGGCGAAGATAGTTCATCCAGCCAGGGTAGTCACCTATGAAGATATGCTGCGACTTATAAATGATCCGGGAGTGTATATCATTGATGTTCGTAAACCAAAGGAGTTACAGGAAACAGGACGGATACCTACCAGTATTAATATACCTTGTAAGTTAACTAATAGTCCAATGTCAAACGCAGGTAGAAGCGTTGACAGAAATATAGTCAGACAACGAATGGTAAATGGTATCAATAAGGTTGATTTTCCTATGCGTTTAAACATGCATTATCGCTTATTGAAGTGACGTTATTTTCACATTGTCTGAAGTTTATTGACATCGAACACGTAGGTAATAGCTGCGCGTTTCTTTCATTCTAGGGCATTAATTTATATATTTAATAATAATGGCAATCAAATTTTATACATAAAATAGGTTTAGTACCTAATTGAACTACTTTTATACTGGACTTACTTTTTTTATAATGACCCGCCATTTTTTGATTATTAAACTAATATATTTAAATGTTCTCAAATTTTATTGAAAACAATCTAACAGATGACGAAAATCGCATTAAAATTCGTCTTCTACAAAAAGGCACGATTAGCGACTTTGATTATTACTATGTGATGATATCTAATGATATTATTGAGCGTATAAAGATGGAGTATTAATATTATTTCTAGTAAGCTGTGTCCCAAATATGCTAGAATGTGTCTCAGGAAAAGAATTTCAGTGTTCATTTGGTCGAGAGAAGCCATCGAAATGCGACCCACTGATATTCTACTGCAGATCAGGGTATAGAGCTTCGAAGGCATTATTTATAGCTTTAAACTTGGGTTACTGCAAGTAAGTCTTTTTGTATTGATTTTAAACACCAATATTTAAAACCGAATGTCGAAATGCGTACATAACATAATGTCAAAAAAAAATGTTCAGCAGGTAGGGTATAATAACTTTGAAATCGGCTCAGACTGATGAGTCACTAGTCCTGAAGATTACCTCAAACATCCAAACTTACAAATTTTCCCACTTTATAGCTTACTAGTGGCCGCCCGCGACTCCGTTCGCGTGGAAGTCGGTTTCCCGTGGGAATTAAAAGTTTTCCCACGGTAAAAAGTACCCTATATGTTATTCTGCTGTATAACCTATATTAACTACTGTAAAGTTTCATCAAATCAAAATCCATCCAGTAGTTTTTGCGTAAAAGAGTAACAAACATCCATACATACATCCATACTCACATACTCATAAACTTTAACGTTTATAATATTAGTAGGACTAGTTTAAATAATCCTAATATAGGCAGCTGAATTTTTCCTTAAAATACATTTCATATTAATAAAGAACTAGCTTTTGCCCGTGGCTTAATTCGGAGTAAAACCCCTTTTCCTAAATTATATGTTATACCTTGAGATTTTACTTTAAATTTTGCATTATAAATGCTAATTTATTAATTTTGAAGTTGTAAATACTGGAAAAAGGAACGCGGGCCTCCGAGCATTACGCGACTGGGACTCGAACCCAGGACCTTTGGGTTGCCGGTCCAATGCTCTTCCAACTGAGCTACCGCGCCGCTACGTTGACCCACCGCGTAATGCTCGGAGGCCCGCGTTCCTTTTTCCAGTATTTACAACTTCAAAATGTTATACCTTCCTCTTAAATTATCTAAGTATTAATAAAACCGCATCAAAATCCGTCGCTTAGTTTTAAAGATCTAAGCATACATACGGACAGACAGGGGAAGCGACTTTGTTTATGTAATGAAACAAATTTTATTTCAGTTCAAAAACCTACACAGGCAGCTGGAAGGAATGGAGTGCAAGGAAAAGGTGCAGTTGTAAATAATCTCATAAATTAACCCTATTTATTTATTCATTTATGTATTTTCGATACGTTTTTTAATTTATTTTAATAAATGAAATCAAGCATATTTGTTTTTTTATTGTTCGACTATTCTAAAGTTTTGTTGAATAGAATTTAGCGAAGGGGAAATAAGAAAAGGCGATTTGTGGGAAGGAAACTAAACCATCGATTTCTGATTTAAGAATTTGATGTAGGATCTTGCGTTAGTGTTTTTAAATATTCGACATTTATGATCATAGTATTGTCCATTTGGAGGGACCAATTTTAACATTTGTTTTTTTTAAAAACAGAAAATGTTTCGATCAATATGAATCAATATTTTGAAGGTAGAATTGAGGTATTAAAACACTAGAGCTAGGTAGGACATTGCTGAGAGTAGTATATCAGTGTGGCCCCTCAATCTTGACATCATAATGAAGGGACCAAGGATTTTGTGAAATACCTTATATGTATAATGAAGAGGTAGCTAAATTTCTAGCAAAGGTAGCAAATAGTAGATTAATGGTACTAATCTTTTATATAAGTATGACCGAAATGCGAGACTTGGTCCCTTCATTTTGACGCTCACGAAAAATGCGTCATTAAATAGTATGCCGAATTCGGCATACTCGAACCTACCCGAGCTAGTGTCAATCATTGCGTAGGTACCTTTTATGCAGGGGCGTAGTTACCAACATACATTTTTGGCCCCCGAGATAATGGGGCCCCAAACGCGTGTAAGCAAAAAAAAGCTGTAAAACTTATACCAAAATGCTATTTATAATCAGGTACCTACATAATTACCACTACACGTACGGTCAGTTGCAAAAGTCCATACCGAGTCTAAGGTCTATAACTGCTTGCGTACAAACTACACACACATTGACATTACTCGTAAATGTTACAAATTATGTTCAACCTTAACGTAAAAGACTTAAGCCTAAACACATTGACAAAAATATTAGTCGTATTGCGAGTAAAATTAAAAACATGTTGAACATTTTTTAGAGACGTCACAATTTGAGGCTAAAACAAAAAATAACCAAAATCATACAATGATGGAATTGTTTGCTAAATGCTTTGTCGTTGTTGGTTCGCTAGCGAGGGTGCCAGTGTTGTGTTTGATAAAGTTGATTTCTAAGTTCTATAATATGCAAGCTAATATCTATTAGTATGCAAGACTGCAAGACAGAATGTGTATTGTCGAAATGCATAATATATGATGCAATATATCATAATATTATAACGAGACTACATTTACTGTAAGTATGAAAAAAGTGTTTTTTTATTCATTATTTTGCTTTGATTGGGTATCATTATAATGAATTTAGCGTGTGTTACATAATTATCTATTTTAAAATGTGGTTTGTTATATTTATACCTATTTTGTTTTTGTTTCAGTAGATAGCGGTAAAACGGTGGGTTTGCAGTAGTTCAAAACACCGACATAACCTAAATATATGGGGATTTATGGTGCAGAGATGGGACATGTGGAATGAAAGAACTACAGAGGCATTGGCTACTAATCGAAGTGTAAAGTGTATGGAAATGTGGAAAAATGAAGTGGAACTGTGATTTGTTTGAATATAGTTCAATCAATGTGACGGTGCGCGTTAGCTTGTGGTTATTAAAAACAGGGGAGGGTATATTAAATACCAATAGTATTTCATTAAAGTAGTTATTAAATATAAGTTTGTAAGTTTTTTTCTACCTAACCTTTTATAATTATTTACCCTCATTAAGTTTGTTAGTATTTCTTTCTTTACGACTTAATAAGCAAAATAAATGAAACTGAACCTGATCCTTAAGACTCTCAGAATAAGGCTGATAATTATTCGTAACAATTAGTATCAATGTTGTCGGTTAGAGTGTAGGTAAATCCGAAAAAACATCATCGTATTTAAGAAAATGTTTTAACTACCACAATAGTTTATAAAAATACATTGAGCTTTAAAACTGTCGCGTTAAGGTTGATATTAAGAAGTAGTAGTAAAATAGTAGTTTATTTATGTCAGTGTGTGTGTGAAGCGACCACTGGATGCGATAATTTTTGTCAAACCTGTATGCACTTTTGCAACTTACCGTACATACAACAGGTTAATCAAAAAACAGTTGCATTTAGCTGTGTTACACCCGTTGTGTCACACCAATTTGTGTAACACTGTTACACATCGGTAAAAAAATTCCCGTTGTGTAACACTGTGACTCAACGACACGATTTTTTTTCCCAATAATATACACTGCTGCAACCTTAATACGAGGGTCAAACTGAAAGTTCTTAGAAAATCAAAAACTAAGCATTCTAGCAAGTTATTAGTTTTATTATAACTTTTCAAAATAGCGTCCATTTACATCAATACATCGCTGCATTCGATGGAACCATTGAGAAAAGCACCTTGCCCACTCGGCCTTAGGGGTCTCTTCGACGGCGTTTTGAAACGCAGCCACTGCTTCTTCGGCGACCATTAAATGTTTTCCTCGAAGTTTTTCTTTTATTTTCGGGAATAAATCAAAATCGCAGGGTGCGAGGTCGGGGCTATACGGCGGGTGACCCAGTAATTCCACGTCTGAGGTCGCCAAATAGTCGATCGTTTGCCTGGCGGTGTGCGACGAGGCATTGTCGTGATGAAGGAGGATCCTGCTGCGAGGTCGTTTCTCTCGAACTTTTTCCAAGACAAGTGGCAAACAGTTGTTAGTGTACCACTCTGCATTAACCGTTTTCTGATCCTCTAAGACAACTGTCGCGTAATGACCTGTCTTTCCGAAGAACGAGGCCACCATCTTTTTTCCAACACTTCGACCTCTCTTCACTTTAGTTGGCAACTCTTCGGAAGGAAACACCCACTGAGCAGACTGTCTTTTGGTTTCCGGATCATAACAGTAAATCCAGCTTTCGTCACCCGTTAGTATGTCGAACACAGCATTTGAGTCACCTCCGTTAAATTTTTGGATCATTTCTCGGCACCAATCAACACGGCGGAGTTTTTGTGCCTCGGTCAAATTATGCGGTATCCAGCGGGCACAAAGCTTCCTGACCGCTAAATGTTCATGGAGGATTTTGTGCACTTGACTCATACCTATGCCTAGACTTGTCCGAATCTGCTGATAGGTCACTCTTTTGTCAGTCTCTATCATACGCCGCACAACACTGATATTATCTTCAGTCGTCGCTGTAGAAGGCCGTCCCTCACGCAAATCATCGGTGAGATTAGTTCGACCACGTTTGAATTCATTAAACCAGTTGTAAACTGTGGCACAAGATGGGGCTTCATCGTGAAAAGCCAATCGAAGTCTATCATAACTTTCTTGTTGACTTATATGACATCGAAAGTCATAAAAAATCATTGCACGAAAATTTTCTCGGCTTAAATTCATTCTGACGTGCACAGACAATTTTCAATTTGCCGCCAAATCGTAAAACAAATGACAAATGAATGAAATGTATACTCAATATTATTGGTAAAGAGTTCTATTTTCAAAATTTAAACTTATTTTTTTTATATAATGCTTTTAAGTTGCCAGTTCTAAAAACTTTTAGTTTGGCCCTCGTAGTAGATACGTTATAGGGTTACCAGAAACGAAATGTTATAGTTACAAAAAATATTTTTTTTGTAACAACGAAGAGGTTTTATGCCTCTGAAAATCTTATAAGAAAAAAACATTAATTATTATCAAGTAGGCTGTATGGCTATATGGCGTTTTCATTTTGCGCGTGCCAAAAAAAAGTTTGGCCCGCTATTTCCTGAATTGCTACATAATAGAATTTCGATTAGAGCAAAAAAAATATTTGTCTGAAGTATTATTTTTTTATGATTAAGTTTTTTTTATTGTTGTACAAAATTTGCAATTATACAATTAGATTTTGCGATGATTCCAAATTAAATATTGTTTTTATAGTATTTGAATTCACTTATGTAGGTAGGTACCTATACTATGACATATGTCTAATATGTATGATTTTAGCAACTTTAAAATTAGTATAAAAAAAGCTATAAGTACCTAAAAAATATAAAAAAATATTGAATATTTTTTATTTTATTTTAGTAGTTAGTGTTTTTTATTTTATTCGAACAATATTTTTTTGTAACTCTAAAACATTTAGTCCTGGTAACCCTATAACGTATTTACTATTTGGCTTGCAGTGAATATTATTGGGGAAAAAATAGTGTCATTGAGTCACAGTGTTACTCAACGGGAATTTTTTTACCGATGTGTAACAGTGTTACACAAATTGGTGTGACACACCGGGAATAAAGGAAATCTATCAGCATAGAGTTAGTACTTTTTGAGATTTAGACCTTGCCATTTGGTTCAAACGTCTGAACTGAGTGTTGTTATTTTTGGGTTGTAATAGTTTTATTTTAACTTTTACAAATTTTTGACTTAGTGCTATGAGTTTTTACTATTTTTACTAAAGGACAATGGGCAAATTGGGCCCACCCTCCAATAGCAATAAGATATATGTCGTTGAATAGGTCTCTTCAATAGGAACAACTATCGCTATGACAGCTTTGTTGTAACTGTGCGTTTTGAGTTATGGGACAAAATAAAAATCTAAAAAATACTACTTATTAAGTTTATTTATGTTAAATATATATGTGCTTTTAAATGCACCTTGATCAGCTACGGAAAATCTATATCGCGGAACATATCAGCAACACGATTTGTCAGTTAATCTCCCAAGAGCGCGACCAGAAATTGCTGCATACATAAAACAACATGCATTATATTTAAAGAGTGTTTTGAACCTAAAACTAGCTTTATTTTTATGGGATCTAAACTATATTCCCAAGCAATGTTGTATGTATCTTTAAGTTAGGTAAATGAACTGTTGTTTATATCTGTAATTATAATTGTTTTTTTCGGTCGGAACACTCGATCGCGGCAGTCGCGTCTCGACTACGCTCCGTATTTTTAATTAATCTTATAGTTAATAATTGCTTTTAAGTTGTGAGTGTTACGTCAGTATATACAGTTAATAGTGCTTCGTCTGAAACTTTAATTAGTTTTCTGAAAAACGATTGATTAACAGTTTTATAAGTGAAATAAGAGAAGTGTAATAAACAGCGTCCCCATCTGATCGGGCAACTAGTCGACCAACTCGATAGACCGACGACGACGCTCGCTTGCTGCCCCGCCGCCCGCACTCCCCGCCCCGCATTTGTTATTGTTATTGTTTATAAAAATACTTTGGTCATTCAGCATGGCTTGTAAATGTTCTGGTTGTGGTAAAAAAATTATGAATCTTAACTACTTAGACTGCTGCAAATGCAATAGCACATTCGATCTAATCTGCTTAAATATTACGCTTCAACAATATAGAAAAATGAATCAAAAGTTCAAGGACGACTGGCTTTGTCCCACGTGTGCGTGTTCACTACCTAAAGACGACAACTCGGAATTGCCTGTGCCGGTCGCCGACAACATTAACCCTTCTTTGAACAACACCTTCGCTGTTTTATCTCATGATAGTGTTGCTAAGTCACGGAGTAGCGGTAGATCATTGCGTATGTCCAAAGTAGACCATACGGATGAGGAGTCGTATTCGGCATCTGAAATAGCTGCGTTAGTGACGGAGATTCGACATCTTAGACAAGAGCTCACAGAGGTCAAACAACAAAATGTGGATATTAAAAATAATATGGACACTATTTCGGGCACACTTAACAAAACTCTATCAGATTTGTCAAGAAAATTACAGAATGCCGAGCTCGAGATATCCAATTTAAAGGAAATAATCGGAGAGCTCCAACACCAAAGGAATACCCAAGAACAAGAATTATTGAAGAACGAATTAGAAATATTCGGTGTGGCCGAACAAAAAACTGAAAATTTATGTCACATAGTTATGGTTGCTTCAAAGAAAATAGGAGTTGACCTCTCAGAAAATGATATCGATTTGGTAATGCGTGCTGGGCCTTCTTTAAGTAATAGCTCTTCCATCACCTCATCTCCTAAAACACCTCGGCCGATCATAGTCAAATTAATACGAAAACGAAAACGCGACGAAATTCTGAACGCTGCCAAGTCAAGACGAAATATCACCTCAGAAAACATAGTTAAAGAGCCAGTTTCAAAAATATACTTCAATGAAAGACTCACGAAAAACAATCGGCGCTTATTTCGTGAAGCAAGGAATAGAGCTACTATACACAACTTCAGATACTGCTGGGTACGGAATGGGGCAATCTTTGTCCGCAAATCAGATGGTAAACCTGCAGTGCGAATTGTTTTACCCCTTGATCTGGATCAGAAAATTGGGCCAGTACCTCAACAAAAGTAGTTACCATAATGTTTTTTTCATGTTCCTTAAATTGGTCATTTTATTTTTATTTTTGTTTATCTACAACTTCATATTTTGTTTTAGTTTTTTTATAATATTTTTTGTATGTTGTAATTTTTTCATTCATGTTCATAAGTTAAGATTACTTTTGCTTAAACCCAAGTGTAACTATTTTTGTTGTTATTTTCTACATTATCTTTTTTCGTATTTTAATTTTTTTACTATAATATTTATGTTAAATACAAATCTATATTGTTTCATATCTCAACACTACACACTTACACATATCATTTCTATGATACAAATAATAAATCCATACAAGTAATAATCTCCATTATATCAAACATTTCGCTAAATGTTCACTACAGGAAAACAATTGAATATTGCAGTCTTAACTGTCACATGAGTCCTTTTCTAGTATTTAAACTATTAACAACTTTAAATTTAAATGAATAATCAACTTATAAACGAATTTGATAACGTTCTCTCTATAGACTGCACAAAATTGGATTATCTAGAATCTTGTAGTGAAATTTTAACACCTGAATTTAACTATAAACTTCTTACTTTAAATATTAGGAGTATTCAACATAACTTCGACTCTTTTCTTGTGGCTTTAAACCGTATAAATTTATCTATAGATATTATTATTTTAACTGAGTGCTGGCTAAACGACTTTTCTATAATACCTCAAATACCTGGATACAACTCTTACAGAACATTCAAATTTATAAATAAAAACGGAGGAGTTGTCGCTTACATTAAAAACACATTAGATGCAAGCGTCGTTGAATCACAATGCGAGGACTGTAACTGTCTTGAAATACGAATTACCTCTGAAGTTTTAGTTTTTGGCACTTATAGGTCTCCAGTCTTTATTAACATTGATAATTTCTTATTATCTTTAAATCAAATCTTACAAACTAATAAAAATGTCAGTAATATAGTTATTTCGGGGGATATAAACTTAGATATTTGTTCCACACCTTTAGATTCTCAAACCTCTGATTATTTGTGCCTGCTAGCTGAACACCAATTATTACCAGCTATTACAATGCCTACACGATTAAATTCTTGTTTAGATCATTTTTTTACAAAAAAACACTTAAATGCACATGGTATAATTTGCTGCACTGATATTACGGACCATTATATGTGTTTATTAGGACTGAAAACTAGAACTCTTAAAACTACTTCACGACGTACACGGTTTAAAACGGACTACGATGCAGTGAAAACTGAACTTGATCGCACTAACTGGAATGTTGTTACCGACGAATCTGATGTAAATGCCGCAGTTCAAGTTTTTACAGAAATGTTGCATTTAGCTATTGGTAATAATTCTAAAGAAATTACAACTAGTCGAACAAGACACTGTTTAAAACCTTGGATAACCATGGGAATCTTAAGATGTCAGAAACATAGAGATAATTTGCATAAAAAAGCGCGTGATAATCCCGGAAATGAAATAATTCAAATTACTTACAAACGTTACCGTAACTTCTTAAACAACCTTTTGCGAAAATTAAAAAGTGACTATGAAAGTCAACAATTAACAGTTAATAAAAAGAACCCAAAAAAACTTTGGAATACTATAAAAGACATATGTCACATGAATAAAGATCAATCACATTCAACTCAACTTTGCAACACACAGCTCAATACAAATGATTCTCTGAATTTTTACAACAAATATTTTACTCAAATCGGAAAGAAATTGGCCGACAAAATTTTAAATAAGCTCCGTATGACACAAAATAATCTAGCTAGTAATATTAATATTGCAGTATCTTCTGCAGAATCATTCTTCTTGTCACCCACAAACCCAGATGAGGTAAACAAGCTGATTTGTGACTTAAAAAATGAAAGCGCTCCTGGTTTAGATAACTGCACTCCTTCACTTATTAAACAAATTAAACAATCTATTATTGCTCCCTTAACACACATTTTCAACTTAAGTCTTTCCTCTGGTACATTTCCTGACTCCTGGAAAATAGCCATGGTCACTCCCATTCACAAAAGTGGTGAAAAATCTGACCCTAGTAATTACAGACCCATTTCACTTTTAATTATATTTTCAAAACTTTTGGTAAAAATTGTGAATAAAAGACTAATACATTTTTTGAACATCCACAATATCATTCCAGAAAGACAGTTTGGTTTTCGATCGGGTAAATCTACGGAAGATGCAGTATTATTGCTTACAGATATTATTTCCTCAGCAGTCGATAATAAGAAGTGTTGCCTTGGTGTTTTCTTGGATCTCGCTAAGGCATTTGATACGGTTTCCATTCCTATTCTTCTTCAAAAACTTCATCTTTATGGCGTAAGAGGCTTAGCAAACAACTGGTTTCGGAGCTATCTCAATAACCGTAGCCAATGTGTTCGGATTGGCATGGAAACCAGTGATCAAATGCCGATAGAATTTGGTGTGCCCCAGGGAAGCATCTTAGGCCCAACTCTTTTTATAATCTATATGTGTGACTTACTTAAATTACAAGGTCTCAATGCTGATATTATTTGCTATGCAGATGATACAGTCATATTTTTTCAAGACAACTCTTGGGAAAAAGTATTTTCTTCTGCAGAAATAGGCCTTAAATCAGTGTCTCTTTGGCTGCAAAATAATCTACTCACGCTAAATGTAAATAAAACAAAATATATAGCGTTCCACAAAACTAAAGCGTCACAGCCACCTTTATTAAAACCACTTGAATTTCACACATGCAACGAAATTATTGATAGTCCATCTTGTAACTGCGAACGAATACAAAGTACAGACTCCATTCAATATCTAGGAGTCATTATTGACGAAAATCTCTCTTTCAAACGACACATATCAAAGCTTTCAGCGCGACTAAGAAAATCAATTGTAATCATGAAATATTTAAGACAATCAGCTAATAAAGACATTTTGCTACTGGTTTACAAGGCACTCACACAATCCCATTTAATTTACTGTATCAGAGTATGGGGAGGGTCTATGAAATCAACATTCTTAGAGCTAGAGAGGTCCCAAAGGGCAGTACTAAAAGTAATGTTTAAAAAGAACTTTAGATTTAGCACTGACTTACTATATAAAGAAACAAAAGTTTTAAGAGTCCGTCAACTATACATTCTCAGAGCCTCTACTTACACACACCAAAAGACAATATTATCTCCTGAATATAACATGCTATTAGAAAAACGAATATTTAAAGTACCAAATCATCCTGTCCAATCTACGTTTGCTCAGCATCATCCAAATTTCTTGTTTCCTCATATTTATAACAAAATTTGCAGAGAATTAAACAAGAAAAGAGTTAAGCAATAGAAGAGCCAAAAAAGTAATAGAGTCATGGTTACTAAAACTTAAATACCTCGAAACCGAAAATCTAGTAACTATTAGGAGATGAAACAAATACTCTTATTTATGAATGTTGTAAACATAAATACACTTACACATACATTCACATTCACACACACACTACACACACGCACACACTACACACATACATACTCACACACACATACTCACTTCACTCACTGTAACTGACATGCACTTCCATAGAATTTTATTTAATTTAATAGCATTTAGGAAGTTAAATACTTTTTTTATTTCATTTATATTATATATATTTTATTTAAACATTTTCTTTTTGTTCTTTAGGTTACTACTTAACTTTGTTCAATAGTTTTAATTTAATTTAAATTGTTACTCAATTATATTAGGTGTTAACGTAATTACTTTTATTTTAAGATGTTCCGACCGCCATAATTAACTATACATTTGTAATTCCACCAAGTCTTCTACGTTACAAGCTTACTCAGCTTAGTGTAGAGTCGCTGTATCTTTCCATTGTTTTAAGAAGAAAACACTGTTACCTATTCTGTTTTATAGTTTTTAAGAAAAAATGTTCTATCTACTTTATTTTACCTATTTAAAGAATCTTATAAATCACATGAAAACATCATAATAACAGAACATTACTGTACATTACTGTACGAGAATTGAACAGGGGGCCGAGTCTCGTCGCTTAAAATTACACCTATCGTATTGTTATTGTATCATAATTGCAAAATAAGACACAAATGCTAGTCTCGTAAGCAATTGTAATTGAATTGTAACAATTCCTATTGCTTTTTTGGCAATAGCAATTGTGGAATAACAATTGTGGTCAAAAAGGTAGTCTGCTCACGTTTACGATAGCTATTGTACGATTATTGTAAGATATTTTGCTAGTCTCGTAAAAATTAAGACCAATCACAATACGATTACAGTCGTAATTGCTAGAAAAAAACACAATAGATATTTTTCTATCGTGTTGCGAGTGTTTATATTCTGCAAGTGTTCTTTTATGAAAAAAATGAGTAGGCAGGCGGCTTATTTTGAGATTTTGGAGTTAACTAATGCAGTAGACGTACGAAGACGGCGTATTTTCGCACGTCGTCGCTCTAACCGCCTTCTAAAAGGGTAAATTGACCCCTTAGAAATAATGAATGATAGGGAGTTCCTAAAGACCTTCCGGCTCTCCAAGAAGGCAGTAAGAGAGCTGGAGCCGTAGCTCTACTACGGCCTCATCTACCCTCAGTACGGCGTGATTCTCTATCAGCAATGATAAAGGTAAGTACATTCATAACCTAACCTCAAAATGTATCTATAGGTACTAATAATAAAGCTGAACTAGTTTTAGTAAATAAAAACATAATTTGTTTGTTTCAGATTCTTATTGCCATAAGCTTTTACGCTTCTGGGTCCTACCAGACATTGGAAGGCCAAAATTATTAAGTAGCCAGAGCTTCAAAATCAAAGATTCATCAGTCACTGTTTGCAGTTAATTTGGGAGAATGATGGCGAAAGAGAGTGTTATTGGTAATGGGTTGCACTACACGGCACTATTTCAATATAATTTCTAAAAAAAAACACATTAATTAAAAAGGTATCTTCTAAGATATTACATACCTATATATCCTAGGAAAACTAATAGCAATATAATAACAATGATGATCTTTTTCTGAATTAGGAGACAGTGGCCACCCCCTCTGAAAGAATATGATGACCCCTATATTGGACACCACGCCAGACACACCAGAAAACAATTACTACAAAAGATTTGTTCAATCACGTAGCACTGTAGAACGCTGCATTGGGGTGCTTAAGTCAAGTTTTCGGTAGTAACTTTTTCATTATCACATTATATCAGTCTATAAATGCTAATTGAAACTGCGATCAATAATGTTACAATAATAAATAAACATCTTTAATAATTATTATAAAATAAATGTCATTTTAGATGCTTATTAATGGCATGTGCATTGCACTACAGACCATCCACCGCAGGACAAATAGTGAAAGCATGTGCTGTTTTGCATAACATCGCCCTTAGCACAAACTCTAAGGTTGAGCAACTAACAGCAGAAGAGGAGCAAAGAGAAAGCCAACTCCGGAATGAGGTAAGTCTAATTGTCTGTAAATTTGAAACATTTGTCAGTTGCAGAATACTCTTTAATTATTCTTAACCTACCTACTTATTATACAAAAATAATTAATTATTAAGTAGCAAGCAATCACAGCAATGTAACTTTAATAATAAATCATAGTTAGTGCATATTTCTCTAATATATTTTTATTTGTAATTTTCAGATGGGACAAGAATAACTTGTCGAAGAAGAAGTAGCAGCTACAAACAGCAGAGCCATTAAGAGTTGCAAGTAGGCCGTGCTCTGCAGAGATCTCTGGCAGCATACCTGTGGAGAAACCGAAATTAATTATTATTATACACACATTTCACCTTTTAACATGTGTTTTCAATGACGTCCACCACAATCCAAATAGTATTGGTTGCTATAACTAATACTTACTATATAGCTATGTGACTAGACCCTCACTCAGAATAACTGTAGGTGTTCAATTTGAATTTGTAGTCATTACAAAACTGAAAATAAAATTGTACAAGTTAAAATAATAAACTATGAAACATAACATGATACAGTTAGGGTGCATTACCAAATGCCAGCCTGCCCCATCTTTCTCGGCGCCTTCAGGACCCAACGACCTCATGCCTTAGGCCACCTCTCGTCTAGCCTCCAAAAATCCATCAAACAACGTAGGTAATTGTTCGGCAGTCACTCGTAACCTAAAAGATAAGTAGGTATGTACTTAAACAATACATTTTACTTAATATAGGTATCTAATAATTATTAATAATACGAAACAATACTTACATTTTGAGTATTTCATATTTTTTTAAAGAAATAACAACTGCACTGTGCAACCCGAATCAAAACAAACAAACAAACATAGATGATTTTGTTTATGCCCTCTATGCCACACAAAAAAAGCACAAAACCATAAATTTTGACTTCGTTCAGTTTTTCATTCATTCAATAAGCAATACGATTATGATACAATAACAATACCATAGTTATTGTAATAAAAAGGACGAGAATACCATTTTTTTATGGAATTGCTATCGTATTGTAAAAAATACGATAGCAATACAATAGAACTTGCAAATTACGAGACTCGGCCCCCTGGTTGGGATTATCTGCAAGTGCCTAATGCAATTATTAGTATTTTGTTCTCATATAATAAATAGCCTATATATGTCCCATAGTTGAGCACAGGCCTCCTTCTCCCGTAATCCACCACGCTGGCTCGGTGCGGGTTGGTGGATCACATGATGGATTATCATCCAATCATGTGGGTTTCCTCAGGATGTTTTTCCCTCACCGTTAGTGCGTGATAAACGTGTACATAATTTGAAAAAGACCAAATTAGTGGTACACCCTAGTGGGGTTCGAACCCGGAACCTTCGGTATAGTAGACCGAACCTGTTGCCACTAGGCTACCACGCACTTATACTTACTTGTTCTCATATAAATAGGTTTTTTTATTTTTCATTAAACATATACAAAATAATACTGTAATAGATGATTCTGTAATAATTGGTTGACAAATTCGCAAAAAAAAATTATTTTCTAAATCAAAAACATCTATTTCTAAGCTAAAAATAATACATTTTTTATATC
Organism: Emmelina monodactyla; assembly: GCA_916618145.1. NCBI lineage: Eukaryota > Metazoa > Arthropoda > Insecta > Lepidoptera > Pterophoridae > Emmelina > Emmelina monodactyla. Next base: position 4,368,781 of record OU745296.1, read on the forward strand.
AAATAACTCCAACCACACAGCGAATTCTGGCATGCGCCTTTTTGATAATAGTTGCTTGTAAACAGACCTTTAATTTTATATATAACACGTGTTTATTGGAAGTGGGCCCACCGTTCATACATTTTTGCCCATTATCCTTTCTACAAAATCTCACGTCTTTTACTAAAAGTTGAAAAAAGAACACTCAGTGCAGATGCACATCGCAGCAGAGCCACAATCCAAGTTGATTTTATCATTATCTAAGACACGTACAGCCAAAAGCGGCATACGTACGTTATATACGTTTAACGTACATTCATTTGAGTTATAATTTATTTATTTTTATTAATTCATTTGAGTTATTATTTAGGCTCTGCGGCAGAGTACCTACCACACCTTAATCCAGTTAAAATTAAACTAGTATGTGCACAGTATTTTTATTTGGCACACACAAACAGCAGATTACGTAAACTTAGGTACCTGCATAATAGTTATGACGGATCTAGCTCTAAACTATTTATACTCGTATATTTTTTTCGTATTTACCTATAGCTAAATAATAAAAAAATACAATGTATTTTTCTGCAATTTCATACCCCTTTATTTTTTATATATCCCCTAATGGAAATCAAGACAATTCACGAGATTTAAACGATGCAAATCAATATAACTATTCTATTGTTGGTTTCACTTTTTATGCTTCTCATGAATCCACGAACAATCCTTTGGTATTTTATGCTTGCTCCTCTTAGACCTTTTCGGTATACAAGCAGGCTTTCGTCCAGGGCGGCAACTACGTCCATCATAATGTTTTTTCTTCGCCTTAGGACACGTCTGCCTGCAAGCTTGCTTGCACCGAGGAGGGCATTTCAAAGGCTTACAAATAGGCGGCTTCCTGATCTTTTCCGGAGGCATAATCATGACGACCCTCTTGGGCCTTGGACACGGTTTTTGTCTTCGATGGCAAGGGCACTTGACTGGCTTGCAGGGTTTTGGCAGCTTCTTCAGCGGGGGGCAGATTCTTGGGTTTGGAGGGGGGCAGTGCTCGACGCACTTACGCACCCGCTTCTTACGTTTGGGGGGGCATTTGGGCTCGAAACATGGCGGGTGACCCGGGGGCTTCATTGGCTCGCAGGGGGGCCCAATAGGGGGGGGGGTCGGTAGGGGGTGCATCGACGTGAATACAATCTACTCCAATCCATGTTAAACAAAGTGAGTGGTTTCCATCTCTTGATCTTATTGAACATTGAGAATTGCTTTTGGAATAAGTCGGTGCAAATCTGTTTGTTAGGGGTAAAGACGGGTCCTGTGCGCTTTTTAACGAAGTTAGATGGACCTGCTGCGGAAGTTTCTTGGTTGGAAGCGATTTTTTTTGCTGAAACAAAAAAAACATCTTAGTTCAATTAGTACTAAATGCTAATCTTGCATGCTGTGTTCGCTGCTGTTAAAAGTTTTGTTTATATCTTTAATTGTGTTTACTTTGATTGGCGAACCTAATAATAAAAAAAAACATTTTCAAAATATTCAGCCGGTCCTTTAATAACTAAAAAAAATGTTAATTTTGAGAAAACATTTTTTTTTTAGCTGTTCTTTTAACTTTAACTTGTGGATGATATTGTTGATTCTATTACCGTTATTTTCATATCAGCAGCTAAGTTTATTGAACCGGCTGTTAGCTAAATGCTCGAAGAATACTTACCATTATCATTTATCCTGCACACTTCAATTGAGATAAAATTTAGGAAAAAAAACATTCATGTAATTATAAACGTGACCATAAATATTTACTTGTCTAAAGGATCAGAGTTATCATTTGGCTCCTAAACATATTTAAAATTTATTCTAGCCTTAAAATACTTATTGCCAAATTGTATGTAGATTTTTATTATAAATAGCTAACTAAATAAAATTTTACAGTTAGGTATGCGATTTAATTTAATTGCAGTTACAACTTCGTCTGACAGTAACCTTTTGAATTTATATCTAAAGAGATCACTAACATTCAGGATTTTGTTACACAGAACCATTTTATTATTGTATTGCACTTTTTACTGTTGGACCGTCACACTAAAATAGACAGCCATCGGATGAATTTGGGCTGCCAAAAACCGGAAAAGTTGTCCTTGGGCAGGTTTTCATGTCACAGTTACACCAATTAATAACTGCTCAATGATTTATTAGCAGTCTCCTTTCGGCTTTCTATGCCCACAATCCGGCCGATGTTTTTTATGTTTATGGCAAACCGAGCTTGGCGCTTTCTTTGGCTGCGGACAGCAAGGGGAACACGCCGGCCTACACGGCGGCGGGCATCGAACCGGCTTACACCTAGGTTTCGGCTTAGGGCAAACCTTCAGCACCGGCCTTGGTTTGCAAGTCTTCCTTTTGGGCCTGCAGCAGCTCACCGAGAAAGCACTTTTACGTTTCTTTTCCCTGAACGGGTCACATATAAATTTAGGCTCGCACGGGCGCGGGCAGTCCGCTGGCAATGGGCTAGGGCACGGGCAATTCGGCCGCGGCGGGCAACACTGCGGACAAGGTCTGCAAGGCGGAGGGCAAGGATCGCAAGGAGGCTTGCATGGCGGTGGGCAAGAAGCACACATCGCCGGAGAAGGTAAGGGGGAAAACTGTGAGCAACATGATGGGGTGTTGCGGCAACACGATGGCGGGCGTGGGCAACCGGGAGATGGGCAACGCGGAGGCGGGCAGCACGGTGGGGGTTGTGGGCAACGCGGCGGTGGGCAGCACGGCGGCGGGCAGCATGGCGGTGGGCACCATGGAGGCGGGCAAAACGGAGGCGGGCAACATGGAGGCGGGCAACATGGAGGTGGGCAACACGGCGGTGGGCAGCGAGGAGGTGGGCAGCGAGGAGGTGGGCAACACGGCGGTGGGCAGCGAGGAGGTGGGCAACACGGCGGTGGGCAACGAGGAGGTGGGCACGGCGGTGGACAAGGGGGTGGACAAGGAGGTGGACAAGGAGGTGGACAAGGAGGTGGACATCTTGGTTTTGGAGGCGGACACGGTGGTGGACAAGGAGGTGGGCATTTTGGTTTTGGAGGCGGACACGGTGGTGGACGAGGTGGAGGACATTTTGGTTTCGGACATGGTGGTGGACGAGGTGGAGGACATTTTGGTTTCGGACATGGTGGTGGACATGGTGGGGGGCATTTTGGTTTAGGAGGTGGACAAGGTGGTGGACATTTTGGTTTTGGTGAAGGACACCTTGGTTTCGGAGGCGGACAAGGTGGTGGGTATTTTCGCTTTGGTGAAGGACATCTTGGTTTTGGAGGTGGACACGGAGGCGGACAAGGTGGAGGGCACTTTCGTTTTGGAGTAGGGCATCTTGGTTTCGGAGGTGGACATTTTGGTTTTGGTGAAGGACATCTTGGTTTCGGGGGTGGACAAGGTGGTGGACATTTTGGTTTCGGGGGTGGACAGGGAGGTGGGCATTTTGGTTTTGGAGGTGGACACGGTGGTGGACAAGGGGGTGGACATCTTGGTTTCGGGGGTGGACAGGGAGGTGGACAGGGCGGTGGGCAAGGCGGTGGACACGGCGGTGGGCAGCAACTAGACCGTCTTGGTAGTTTCGGAGGGCAATGCGCATTCAGTATACCAAAATCGCCGATTTTTTCCAATATCTTGTTTTCCAAATCTCTTTGCGCGCGCCTTGCTCTTACAAACTCTAAAACAGACAGCTTAAGGTTTTCTCTCGCTGGTTCCATGAAACCAACGTCGCCTTTGTGAGTTACTCCAAGTGTGCTTAGAATGTTGACGGTCGTACATGGCGGTTTCTCTTGTGACGCGATGTCTTGTTTGTGAGTTGGTGGTGTCCATGGCACTGAAACAATCACGTCGTTTAATACAAGGTACAGAGATAAAGCGTCGTGAAACTTAGCATGGACACCCACTACTCGACAAGGTTTAAAGCCGTCAGTCAGTAGACCGATAAAACCTCGTCGAGTAGTATCACAAACATACATCCATCACAAGACTGAAATTAGAAATCGAATCAAATGTTTCTTTACGAGAACTCGAAAACAAATTCCAACTTTTGTAGGCACCTAAAGTGTGTGGTTGTCTTTCTCAATCTCACGCAATTCCCGATTGACTCTGTTTATCAAAAGGTTTATAACGTGACAACAATAAACTTAAGTATCAATGATTCAGCCAACCAAATTTTGTCACTTAAATCAACGTTATTTAAACAGGACAAATCTTCTGAATCAATGGACGATTTTGTTTCACAAACCGGTACCTACGAAAGCATTGGACTCCGACAGCTGACTGCTTATAGCTAAATATTAAAATGCTGACCCGGAGTAGACGATTTCTAAGACACAAATTTTACATTTTCACTAATCAGCATTTCAGAAAATGTGAGTAAGAATAGTTAATGTAGATTGCCACCTTTAATTGATAACTTGAGCCTTAGTTCTGGATCCTAATCACTTTTTTCAAGGCAACTTCTATGGAATTTTGCATTTCCTATCGCCTCTCTATTCAGCATACGTACCTACTTGCCTAAGTAGTCGGAAAATGGGATGGACTTTAGGTAGAGCGGAAGATTTACAGAACCTAAATTTATCTCTTTAAATACATACAAAGCAACTGATAGGTAGACGGTAGGTATTTACTTTATGATGCAATTGTCAGATTAATGGATAGTCAACCTAACGTTTGTATATTCTATAGGCTTCATATTTTCGATTGGCTTTGTTCATTAACCAAGCCAGAGTAATTAAAAAAAAAACATAACATATTCTGGACTGAAATTTTTTAGACAATCCATTATTATTTTATTTATTGTCATATTTTATTTGATAAATAATATACTTCATACATTAACCAGCTCGGTGAAGGTCGTTCTATAGCGGGATCCTATATGGGAACAAGTTAGATGAGCGCTGCTATTTTTCGACAATGGAGAATGTTAACAAATTTTGATTATTATCTCTTCGTATTCTCTGTCAAAAATAAAAAATACTGGTGAAAGAATTATTTCGATGCGTCAATTAGTTTCCGATTTATAAGTAAAATAAGTTGCTACCGCACGACGCGGGCTGCCGGTGGCGGTGTGACGTCACACCACAACTCGCTCGGTCTGGCTCACTCAGTACGCTCGCGGTCGCGCGCACTTGTCGTCTAAATTAAACCTAAATACTTTTAAAAATGACTAATCCAACTACTAGGAAATCATGTGTTGTGCCTAAATGTAAAAATACAACTATCAATTCGCCGAAAAAGTTGTTTTTTACAGTTCCAAAGGATACATACATACATCACCAAATCTTTTAACTTGAACATAACCAATACCATTAAACAATTTGTTAGTAAAAATACAAATAAATAAAAGAGGTTTAGTTCATATCATCTACATTTGCAATAAAAAATAAATTAAATTACTTAAATAAAATAGTAAAGGTAAAGTGCATCTGCAACGTTCAACTACCTACATCTAGATCGTATAGGTATCCTACTTCCTAGTAATATAATAAACGCGGAAGATTGTGTTTGTGTTTGTTATCTTTCACACAAAAAGTACTGAACTGATCTGGACGAAGACTGAAATAATCCATAGGCTTCTTTTAATCCTGGGAAAATGTACAGTTCCCGAGGGAAACGCGGGCGAAGCTGCTAACTAAAGCTGGTTAGTACTAAATCAATGCATGTATTTATTTAAATTTACTTAGAAGAGCGGTATCTTTGTATACATACTAGTGGCCGCCCGCGACTCCGTTCGCGTAGAAGTCGGTTTCCGTGGGAATGAGAAGTTTTCCCGCGGTAAAAAGTACCCTATGTGTCATTCTGATGTGTAACCTACTGCAAAGTTTCATCCAAATCCGTCCAGCCCCCCAAGTCAAGTGGCAAGTGATATTTACGATAGCAAGTGAAAAGAATAAATTTTTGACAAGCTTGCAATTTGACAGTTTCATACCTATTTTTTCTATTCACTCGCTATCGCAAATATCACTTGCCACTTGACTTGGGGGGCAGTAGTTTTTACGTGTAAGAGTAACAAACATTCATACATCCATACTCAAAAACTTTCACATTTATAATATTAGAAGGACGTACCTACCTATAGCTACAAAACTATGATACATGATTTGTTGACTTTAACGTAAAAAAAATAATGATAGGTAGGTAGGTACATACTTCTACTATAGGACTTGCATTCTTCCATTAGTATTTTTATTATATTGGTTATTTTGTTTTGATAAAACAGTTTAGAACATATCAAACATTTCGGCGGCAACAAAATCACTTTCTTGATAAATAATGCGCAGCCATTAATTCATCTATTTTAGATAGATTACACGATTACCTTTTTTCGAAACCTATTCCCAATTTATTAATAGAATAATATTTACTATTAACGTATAATAACGAATAATATTTATATTAACTAATACGCGACCGAAAACACATAAAAATTATACATTAAATGTTAAATAAATAAAAAAATAAAATAAAATACTGTGCCAGCTATATGCGCCACAGCTGGCGCGTTGTGGTAAGACGTCACAAGCGGTCACGTGACTGTTAGCGGGACTTCGAAACTTTGAATGCCTATAAAATCAAAACTACTGGGTATTTTTGATTACAACAAAAACTAGTGTATTTGTATGCATACAGGCTTTACTGAGACAAAATTTCAAGCGATTTGGCATACCTAGTAACATTCTCCATTCCATTTCATCTTATTGAAGTGTTCTTTGAAGTGACGTACAATCGCTGAGAAATCGGTTGGCAGCCTTACAAAAAAATCCCTACCGCCTAAATAATAATAATAATAAAGGAATTTGTCGACCAATAAAATTGTGCGTCGACATCTTAGTCTAATAGCAGTATTTGCTATTTTAGTGCGACTGACCCAAGAGCTTTTTTAACTACTTCTCTACAACCATTCTTAAACCTGGCTAATAAGCAAATAAAATAAACGCAAAATATTTCAAATTATTTTTATTTAATGTCAACGTACAAAAGTATAATTTTATATTAATTTATTTACTCACGGCCCACACTTCGGTATTCCCAAAACAATATCCTTCATCTCATCTTCAAGTGAAGAGAATACAATAAATGCTGCCAAGTGTTCCGATTGTCTTATATAAAAATAACTCTTGTAGGCTTCTATATATCATTGGTGAATCAAGCAAGCATACATTTCGAAAGCCAAAATAAATCTCTGCTTTCTTAGATCACATTCCGCCAACTTATCCATTTTGCAATAAATTTCTACTCGGTTTTCCGAATTTATTTATTTATCTTATCATTCGCAAAAGGTGTATAATGTTGCATCATAAACCCATCTGGTCTCGGGCCTGGTGGTTTCTTCAAGTCGAGCAAACTAAACACACTCGGTCTACACTCGTGGACGCAAAATGTGTTGTAATTTTTTACTCCTTCGTTGTATTCAGCAGTGGGATACGCTATGTTAAACACTTCATTCATCCCAAACATATACCGCGAAGAAGTTTGGTATTTTACATCAGCTTTTGTGCATTTCAAGCTCTTGTAAGCTTCAGTGTGTTCAGCTGGTTGTTCTTGGTTTAAAGGAACTCCAGTTCGCGTCGACCAATCATCACTTCGTACTGAAACAATTACTTGAGTCAGTACACTGTCTTCGTATCGGGAACTCTTGTTGAAACGGACACTACTTAAATCAAAAACAAAACATGCGCGATATAAAAAAGAGTTAAAGTGACAATAACTTTTGAAAAGCAATCTGTAAGTTAAATTGAGAAACGTAATTATCCTGCTTTTTTAAACTACGTAATGTTAGAAACGAAATAAAAAGAAATTATATTGTCTGACGTTTAATTTGAATTTTTATAATAGATATCAATAAATAGGTGATTAAAAAGGAATGCAAAGTTTATATGAACTGATAAGCTTAAATTAAGTTGTGGAAGTTACAAATATAAAATCGGGGACCGAAAAAGCCCTCCGTGGAAAATTTTGGCTCTTTGGTTTGTTAAGATCTTGGGTTGGAGCACGTAACGCTCCTGGTTTAGGAAATTGGTAGTAACGTTTTTTCTCGTTCTTAGGCTTTTCATACGAAGGTATAGGTACCCATGGGTCGTAAGATTTGTGATTCCAAAATCGTGACACCGACCTTCTCCGCATGAAAGCTGCGCAGAATTTTTCTACGGATATTTGTTGTTTCAGAACATAAGAAATATACCTTGGCATGTTGAAGAGTAAATGCAGAAAGTAGAGATCTGGTGCTTCTGCAGCAAAAAGCATTGGGTGTCTGCACATTGCTAGATCAAGTGCACTGAACTTCAAACATGATTTTTTCGGCGAAGGTGGTCCGTGCGGCGTGCATTCTTGACGCCTAGTCTTTCTTTTGCATTTTGGATTAGACTGAGAAGAGGAACCGCAGTCTGTTTTTCCAGGTTGACATAGCTTTCTGTTAAAACGACGCATTCTTTTTGGTGGTCGCTTGCAACGAGATTTTGGGGGACATTCCTGAATTGGGCATGGTGGCCGATCCCTTTTGTTGCATTTGAAATTCTGCACATGGTCATTTAAATAGTCAAGCGTTTGATCTAAACGTCGTTTCTCTTTTAACATTTGTAATATCTGGGTCAAATGAGAGCCATTTTCCTCTCTTGACTTTTCTAATAAAGAATCCACAGATTGCTCAAAGTTAATTGCGTATTCTTCAAGATAATCAACTTGTGTATAATCTTTTATTGACTTGAAATGTTTTTTTGTTCCGTCTTGAGTTAAAATGTCAATAACTATGCCATTTGTACCCTTTGAAAATAGGTCCTGATCAGAAAGCTTGATGACGATTTCCTTTGCATTTTCTATGTCATGAGATATAAAAGATTCTTTTCCATCTAATTCTATTTTCAAAGTCGTATTAATTTTTGGATCATCACTTGTGAATATCAAACCACTATCTGATTTAGCAAAACACTGTGTTAGGGGTAATTTTTGGCTTTGAGAGCTTTCCGGTTCCATTTTTGTAGTTACCAATAGCGTTCTCGCTGTTGCAGTGGATGAACTGGAAGTTTTAAAAGGTCGGCTTTTACTTGTAGTTTTAACATTGTGAGTTATTTCAGGCTGATCAAAGACAACTGTTGGGGGCTCGAAAGTTTCCTCGGATAGTGTCTCGTTTTGACTGTAAAATGGGCTCATACATCCAATTTGTGGACCTCGAATATGGCTTAAAGGTTCAGGAATATTTGAAGTAGTGTGACTTTTGGTGGTCTCTTCAGCCTCAGATTGAATACTGTGCTCAGGGTGTTGAAAAGCCAGCAGAGGTGGAGAAACTCTTTGATTTTCGTCTTTTGCTGTTGGAGGTAGAGCTCCACTAAAATTGTTTAATTCCTTTTTATGTAAATAACTATTTTCTCTAAGGGCTTTTTCTGTCTCTGGACGATTTTCTGGTTTCCTTTGCTGTATAATTTTGTTATTTTTTATTTGTTCCCACAAGTCATTAACCGGCAAAGAACTTTCAAATACTTTTCCAGAATAGGAAGATAATCTTTTTACCACATTCGGGTTTTCTTTGGCAATATCCTTGTTTACGGATAATATGTGTCTTTTAGTGCCTCCTAAATTGGAATTGATATTTGTATCAATTTTATTTTGTTTAGGGACCATTTTCTGAAATATATCTTTTTTATTATCAGTTGGTTGTAAGAATACATATGTTTTGGGAGTTTCTGCTTCTTTTGCCATTGATTTAAGGCTCACAGTTTTAGGAAATGGTTCAAAGTCGCGTCGAGCCGGAACATCGTTTTGATAATCATCGCTTAAATGCGATTTGTATTTATACTTTTCTTGTTCAGATTTTAAATCATAATTTTTTTTCTTGGAATTATTTCCTTTGCGATCTGAATTTATATTAGAAGTGGTTTTATTTGCAGGTTCGTTTCCAAATACTAGTGTAGTACTAGATATTACAGATTCAATATCATTTTTCTTGGCATTTAGTGGCTTTGTTGGTTTGTTTTTTGATGTTACTTCTGGGGTCTTACTTTCTAGTTTTGAATTATTTGCTATAGGATTTTTTACGTCTTCAGAAATTAATGAATATTGTGGATTCGTTTTTAAATTATCAAGTAACGACGTATAATAATGTTCTTCCTGCTCATATTTGCTTGGTACAAGGTCGTTGATCATGCTTTGTTCATTAATGCATTCTTCTTTTCCTGAATATTCTTCCGTTAAATGCACTTCGTTTAAATTTAAATGAAAGGGCAACATTTGTTCATGTTTGGTATCTTCAAAATCATCTCCATCAATGACATCACTCATATGGTTAAAAATAAAATTTCCGAGATGCGGTACTGTGTCATCTTTCAATGTCGGTTCGTTTGATTTTACGTAAGCCTTTACTTCGTTTGTTTCTTCTGTTTCTTTAGTTTTATAAAATTTTACCTTACTTAAAACCTTAGTTTTTGTTGATTTTTTCAAACCTTTGTTCATTTTATTTAACAAATCATCGTCTATTGTTGTTGCAGCAGCGTTGAGACATTGCGTGGCTAATTCATCTAATGCCTTGTCAATTTGGGTGTACAAGAACGGATGTATCTGTCTATAACTAGGTACAAAGTTCAATGTTTTTGGAGTTGTCTCAAATTCTTCGACATGCTGTGCCTCCACTACTGGGACCTCTTTCAACTCTTCAAGTTTCTGCGCCAATTTGGCTTCATCGTGTTCTTTATCAAACGTAGACTTGACAAAGAAACCTTCATCCTTTTTCTTTTCAATAGACGATTTGTTTCCTATATCTTTAGATTCAGCACTCGGGGATTTCTCTTTAAATATTTCTGCTATTATTTGTTGACACTTCTGGTTCTTGCTGCTGTTTTTCGATAATGGTACCTTGTTCTTTTTCATGAGCAATTTGCTTAACTTGATACTGTCAAGATGTTTGCTTTTTCCATTGTTAGGCTTGGCAGTTAGCTCATCAGGTGGGGAGCTGATACCATCCGTACTGTTCCAACGTACTCTGTGATCCCTTAGCGTAACTGAAAAATAGCGAAAAAAGTATTATTGTGTGGCAATTAAAAGGCGATTGCTAGAACTAGAAGCTAGCTATTTTGGAAGGTACTTTTTTCGCTATTTTTCTAAACATATTGTTTGAATTATAAATTGATTGCAGGTATAGATTTTTATTCGAAAGCAATTTATAAAACTTTGTTAAATAATTATGACTGACTTTTTTATATTTCTTCCTTGAATCACGTTTCAAGCTAAAAATATGGCCAATTAATATTTTCTACAAGCACATATAACACCATTACGCTAAGACTACCTATCTTGCTTTAAAAAGCTTAGTCAAATAAACGTCAAAATACTCTTGTAGGCCTAAACAAAAAAAAATGTAAAAATAAATCTCTAAAGCTTCAGTCACGACGATTGGTGGAAGAGTGTTAGAGCTAAAAGTATTTGGAAATCAAGATACAATACATTTTAAGAAAGAAGAATAAATAAGCTTTATATATCTTTGTTTTTCTTTAAAATTAATCAGTCAATTTTCAGGACGTAATTTCAACCAATTTGTTTTGATAAACTTAGGTATATAACTTTATATTTTAACATTGGGAATATTATGCTCTACAAACTAAGGAGTTATCTTTAGAAAATTATGTTTAAAATAATTGCGTAATAATAAAATTGCTCTGAATAGCGAAGTGATTCCCTAAAATTAATATATAAACAAGCAACAATAGATTGATATAGACCGCATCGTAGACATTCAATTCTGATGAAAAACAGACGTATTCCTTTCTTGAATGAAGTTCATTACTTATATCTCAATAATGTTGGCCTCAATGAATCTCAATTGTATCAAAATCCGTTTTATAGAGAAGTATCTAACTAAAGTTAGGTTAACTAAAGTTATGGAAAGGGCTAGTATCGTCATCATTAACAGCCCTAAAATGTCCACTACTGGACATAGGTATCCGCTATAGATTTTCTGGACAACCTGATGGAGACACCCAGCTATAAAAAGCTAGCATCTATAACTAATATTGAAAAAGTCCAGGCATATACTTACCTAAGTTGTAAGTGGTCGCGAATGCTGTTGTTAATAAGGTTTATTTTCTAGTAAAAGTAATCAGTAGGTACTTACACGTGTCGAACTTTGAGGAACGATCATCAGCGAAGCCCTTCCAGGGCCTGGGCACAGTCCCCGCTTTTTGGAATCTAAATATACCCTTCCGCAGCATTTTCACAGTGAATTTTTATTAGTTTTAATAAACAAGGAAAAGAAAATCACATATTTATTGAGATCATGTTGTCAGATTTTATTTTGATTTGATAATAAATCTTCTGTTTTTGATAGAAGTCATTTGAACGAATGACGGCAGGTTCTAGGTAATCGTTTTTTATTTCGGAAAAGTTTGGCAGTAAAAAGGTTTGATGCATTTAGAAGGATCGTTAAGGCGGAGGCACTTTCGGAGAGTATATTTTCTACGCGCTTTACACTCGTTTCATAAATTTTCAGGCACACGTAATACGTGCCTGAAAATAGATTTTGCATTTAAACGCGTTTATTCATTTGCGCTCGATAAAAATACGGGGTCGTGCAAGGTGACGATTTTCTCCGCTCATACTCATACTAGCATCAACAGAAAGTATGTTTACCCACATGTGAAATTTTAAAAAAGGTAGGTAAATGTAGCATATTCCCATTTCAACATTTATTAAAATCGATGCAGCCGTTTCGACGTAAAAGTGGGACATACAAAAAACAGGCATACATAATTTGTCTTATACAGCGTGTCCCAAAAGGTTACGTAGCTGGGAAGGGGGGTGGTAAGGGTGGTCACAAGGGTCACCAGAAAAATAAGAAAAAAATTCCCCTCTGGATATTTCAATAAAAAAATACCATTTTTTAAAAAACTAAAAATTTTACACCTTGTTACCCTATTTTGCTTACTGTACCTACAGATATAGTTTTAAAGAAACTTAAGTTCTTGTCCAGTCAAGTACTTAGTAATTACGACTTCACTCAACTTCCTCCAAGCGCACTGAAAAAAAAACGTACTACGCAACTCCGGCGAGTAACTTAAAAAAATAGGTAATTTTATTGCAATTCCAAAATGGTATAACACTTATTTGAAAAATTCATACTAGGACATTTAAAAATATTTTTCAGGAACAATACTCCTGCAAAAATAAAAATATCAAAAAACAATAGTCTCAAATTCGTACGTAAATACATTTTTAAATGTCTATTCTGTTGCTTTGATGTTACTGCCCAGTATAATTCTCAAGATTGGAGTACACATACCTCAAACATTCGAATAAGGCTAGATAAAGTTTTTCCATATGCCAGGGAAAATAATCTTTACTGCATTTACTCAAGTAAACGAAAGTTGTAAAGGATCAAGCTTCACCTTGTCTGGTCTGCACAAAAGCAAAGGTTGATAGATTTGATAAGCTTATCTAACTGGTCTCTTACCTAAAAGTGGCTTATTAACTAATACTTTCAGCTCATCCCTAAAATAGTTTTGGTAATATTCATCATAATTTCAGTATAGGCCATAGACATCTATTATCCTGTAGGTACAGTCTAAGACTAGGTAAGCTGTGATAACAAATAAAAATAAATCCTATTTCCATACAAAAAAGGTTTGGTTAGTTAGTTTCAAAACGGCCACAGCTTACCGAGTACATTACAGTTGCGGTTTTAAATGAAACTCGAAAGAAAACAAAATTATAATTTATTATTTTAATAAAATGCTCGAAATGTCTACCACCAACATAAATACATGCCCTGCGTCGTTTTAAAAATGAGCATCATAAATGAACTCAAGTCAACCAAGTCCTTGATGGGTTTTCCATAAACTTTTTTATTTTTTATTAATCACCGCCGCCCATGACTACCCGCAACACTGTGGGTGTTGGGGGTGTGTTGCCGACCTTTAAGGTGGGAATACACACTCGACTTGAAGAGCCCCATGTTGTAGGTAGCCAGTAATACCGCTGCAGGAAGTACATTCCACATCTGCGTAGTGCGCGGCAAAAAATTCCGCGTGACACGCACGGTGGTACACACAAATGATGCGCAGATCAAGCTCCATCTGATCTAGCCTCGACTGTACTTGAATGTTTGAAGTATGTTTGTACTCTAATCTTGAGAATTATACCGGGCAGTAACATCAAAGCAACAGAATAGACATTTAAAAATGTATTTGCGTACGAATTTGAGACTATTGTTTTTTGATATTTTTATTTTTGCAGGAGTATTGTTTCCGAAAAATATTTTTAAATGTCCTAGTATGAATTTTTCAAATAAGTGTTATACCATTTTGGAATTGCAATAAAATTACCTATTTTTTTAAGTTACACGCCGGAGTTGCGTAGTACGTTTTTTTTTCAGTGCGCTTGGAGGAAGTTGAGTGAAGTGGTAATTACTAAGTCCTTGACTGGACAAGAACTTAATTTTCTTTAAAACTTGGTTAGATATGTATAGTTTTTTTTATTTCAATTTGATAAAGGGTTATTGACGATCACATAACAGGTTTTTTTTTTCAAATACAGCAATATCTGTAGGTACAGTAAGCAAAATAGGGTAACAAGGTGTAAAATTTTTAGTTTTAAAAAAAATTGTATTTTTTTATTGAAATATCCAGAGGGGAATTTTTTTATTATTTTTCTGGTGACCCTTGTGACCACCCCTACCACCCCCCTTCCCAGCTACGTAACCTTTTGGGACACCCTGTATAAGTAAGGAATTCAAGATAAGTAAGGATAAAAACATTCTCTAATGGAAAATATGATTTATTTAAAACAAATTGGAATAAATTGTTAAAATACTTAATATTATCGCTACGTATATAAACTTTATTTTCTCTTACAAAAGTCAACTTATCATCTATTTTATAAAAATATCTTCTTATTAACTTCGTTTTTATAAATAAATAAAAATATTTAAATAATATTATATTGCATTATTTGGTTTGCACGAATCTTTGTTTCGCACCGACGAGATAAACCGTTTACTATTTTAATACTTAAATCTACATATTACCCTTTTTCCCTCTTGAAACAGCTTTTTGTTGACACATATAATCGAGAATTCACAAAATTTTACATGAATAAGAATTAATTAATTTTCATTTTATTAACCTATTTTACAAAGAAAAGTTGCTTTCATATGGTTGGGCGGGCACAATAACAATATTACTTCTCCACGCCATAAGTATCAAAGTAGGCTAGTAAAGTAGGTAAGTAAGTTTTATATTCTCGTGATTTGCTTATTTTTATTTCATTTCTGTAAAATATATTTGCCTTCCGGATCCAAAACCCCCGACAGCATCGAGTATAATCAATTTAAAATACCTCATTTCTTTTCCATTCAGTTTAATCGCCTTTGGTTGATTATTATAATCAAAGTCTATGACTTCAGAAGGATCACTCCAATCTCCTTCTGTTACTGAATATTGATATCTTAGTTTAATAATTGTACCATTACCTGCATCTGCTCGTGGTAAGTATTCCATTTTGTCTACTTTATGTACCTGACCAAAATCGAAAATCAGAGTGATTGTTGTGTGTTTTGAAATAGATGCAAGATCGGGTAGGTGCCATCTTGTATGCCACATACTATTGTTTTTTTTTAAAACATTAGATATTTCCATATCAGGTTCATCTAGAACACTGCACGTTACGCTTTTCACTTTTATGTCATTATCTTCGCTAGTTTTGGCATTGACGATTTCACTCCATTTGGATGCTTCATTGTTTTTCACAGATCTAATTTTGAATGAATATTTAGAGTTACGATTCAAATTTTTAAACACTTTTTGTTCTTGAATAATGTTTGTTTGGATAACACCGTTAGCCTCAATTTCGTAATAATCAGCTGACGTTGATTTCCATTGCATTGTGATAGAAGTGCTTGAATTTGTATCTAAAGATTTGAGATCTTCTGGAGCTTTTAGTTTATTACTTATTTCATAATCATCACTTACATCTAATGAGATTTTGATTTTTATATCACAATTTGTTACATCATATTTTTGCAGTTTTATTAACAAACAACGTTTGGCTGATTCTTCTTTTAAATAAGGATTCAATTTGAAGTCTTCTGCGTAGTAATATACATTATTATTATTAATGAACTCGTCTCGGGTTGCTGCTTTTACGATGCTTAAAGGCTCGTTGTTTACAGCAGCCTTCATTTTGGATACAGCATCTGCAACGCCCATAATATAGAACAATGTTGATCGATTTTTTACCATACCATCGTAATCTCCGTGTGTTTTATTGACATCAATAAATAAAACTTCAGTATGATCGTGAACTACAATATCAGTTGTGGCAAATTGATTGTTTAAATAGTGTGTTGAGAACCCATCGTCTTCATAAACACGGAACTTTGATTCTCTATGAGGGTAGATAAGAAACATTCGGTTAGTCCTATCTATTTCATGTGGATTATTATTGGGGTTAACAATGGGAATGATTGCTCCGTTCCGAATGAAAATTGGTATTTTCCAAAGAGGTACTGAAAAATTGTTTAGAACTTTACCACCTCTATATTTTTCGCCAGTAAACAGATCAATCCACGTCTGTTTTCTATCCGGCAAGTAGATCTCATCGCGAACCGCGTCATCTGAATATACAGGCGCTACCAAAATGCTTGGTCCCCACATAAATTGATACTGTGTATTAACCGTATGCGCGTAGTCATCTTTAGGAAATTCCAAAAACATTCCTCTTATCATCGGCAGGCCACTTATTGACTCGTGGCCAATTGTATAATTGTAAGGCATTAATATTGACTTTAGTTTTAAATAAGCTCTCTTTATTCGAACGGATTCTTCATCAAAACTAAACGGTGTTTTTTGAACGCGGCCCCAACCATCCATATTTAGTTGCAGAGGTGTAAAGGTTTTCCATTGAAAGTCACGAATGTTAACAAATTTATTTCCACCTGCGTATATACCATCCATGTCGGAGCCTACTACTGGTTGTCCGGAGAGACCAGTTCCAATATATGTTGGAATATGGAATCTTATGTATTCCCATTCTCCACCAGTTTGATCTCCAGTCCACACACCAGCATGTCTTTGAGTGCCTGCCCATCCGTTCACGGTAATAATTAGTTTTCTTTGATTTTGTTTTGCGTGTTTTTTGAAAATATGCGCTGCGTTTTCAATAGCATTGAGACCGAACGAGTAGCCTTCACCTATCCAGGCTACATCACACTTCAACGCCACCACTCCAGCTATTTCCGCTTCCTTGGCTAAATCGCGTTCACCTTTTTTGGGTTTGTTAGGATTGGATGGTTCCAGTTGAGATTCTGTCCATAGGGCGAGTTCGACGTTGTTACTTTTTGCATAGTCATGAAATTGTTGAAGATTCTCCAGGTCACCCTCAAACGTATCAGTTTGTCCATAGCCACACCCATAACCATCATTAGGGATGAACCATCCCAATGGCATGTCATGCTTTTTGTACCTATCTATCATCGCTCGAGCTGAAAACTGATAATTGTTTTTCTCACCATTCAATGATTCTTTGATGCCATCTTTTCCTTTATCTGGACTGTAGGATTTATAATATTCACCATCTTCAAAAAGAATAGCTTCTGGTTCATCAGAAGCTACTTTCACCCAAACTTTAATATTAAAAGCATTTAAATGCGCTTCATAAAACGCATACTCCGGCATGAAAATAGGTTGACCAGTCAATTCGTAATAGTCCCTTAATATGTCTTTTGCTTCAGCATTTATAAAATAAAAGGCATCGAAATCTTTTCCTTCGTGTGTTGCTTTTACTACGTCTGTCTTTGTAGCACCAAAATCGTAAATGCCTTTTTTCCAAGTGTTTCTTAAAACGCCGTATCCTCTAGTTGACCAGTAGAAAGGGCAGGGAGAGGAAACACCACCGTCGTTCCAATTGTGTGAATTAACAATATTGATAGTTTCACCTTTGTGGCTAAATCTGCCATTTTGCATACCACCACCGTAAAAGAACTCATCTTCAAATTGTGTCAACGTTTGCGTTTGTTCGTTATCAGAATATGATATAGGCTCATGTTCTTGAAGCACTAAGTGCTTGTGTCTTCTTTTATCAAGCACAAGTATTGTAGGTTCAATTTGATTAAGCACAATGAATAGGTTACCTGCCATTATTTGAAATGCAGTCGGTGTTATAATAAGTTCTGATTCCTCAAATATGTTTTTATCGTAGTCCTCTATACTTTTCACGGTAATATGTGCTTTATCTTGGACATTATTTGCATCAGGATATTCAGGAAAGTCTCCTGTTGGAGACATGTGGTAGCGGAAGACATGATCATTTAAAATATAGAGTCTAGCTGCTTCGCCACTCTCATATGATATTTTATAGTAAAAATTAGATTTAGACTTGACCACGGAACGTATTTGTTTCAAAACTTTTTTATTTTCCTCATCCATGACTCACGTAGTTCAATCACCTGAAACAATGAAATGTGTGTTCTATACAAAACAGTTGATTAGCCATATCAATATAGGTACCTATACTGGGTGTAAAAGAACTGCTTCCGAAAACAAAAACTGGGCGTTGCTGGAGGGGTACTGGTTACGTCGTTAAAAAAAATATTTTTTTACGTAATTTTCCATAATTGCATTAATACTATCAGATTTTGCGATGATTTCAATTTAAATAGGGTTTTAATTTAATTTGCAATGTAAATAATCGCACCTGAACAGACAGTTGATGTGTGAGCGATGATTTCAGGCGGCGAATATGACTTTTCAATCCTTAATAACTTTTTTAAATTGGGTTTTCTGGGTATGCTGTTAGTTAATTTAGTTACTTTAGAGGCTCAAGAATACATGGTTTCTTGCTTCGGAAGTGGTCTTTTACCCCCTTATTTTTTTTTTAGTTTTTGGTTGGACTTGTCCATCGTACAAGTTACCGTAGGTTGAAAAGCATTTTTTTATGTGATAATTGAGGGAGGTCACGTAATGGTAAATGATCACCGCCCCCTATATGGACCTCTTATCACATCAGAGTTGAGGGTGCGTTGCTGGACTTCGAGGAAGAAGAGTTTTGTGGCCAATATAAACTTAAAAATGTTTTTTTTTTTTAGATATTAAATTAATAAAAAACATAAAAAAACTTTTCTAACTCGTGACATA
The DNA here is from genome assembly GCA_916618145.1 of Emmelina monodactyla. Classification (NCBI taxonomy): domain Eukaryota; kingdom Metazoa; phylum Arthropoda; class Insecta; order Lepidoptera; family Pterophoridae; genus Emmelina; species Emmelina monodactyla. Next base: position 4,387,872 of record OU745296.1, read on the forward strand.
GTTAGGTATCTAACCAAGGTAGGTAAGTATCTATGCAATTTATACGACTTGAAAAAACTTGATAACGAATAATCGTAAAAAACATTTTAAAACCCACTGTATTCTTTGCATATTGCGTTTTATTAAGCAAATGAAATCCGAGAGATTCGTTGTCCGACAGTTTGTTTTAACGGTCACCTAAATAAAACAAGACATCATTCTATTTTACAAGTAAATGGTCTCCAATAAAAACAAAAATAGTGCAACTTTAAGCTGTTGAAAATATTTTGCTAACAATAAAATACCTTTCTATACCCACCCAAATGCAAATAAATAATGTTAAAAACTAAGAACACATAAATAATGTAGGTACAAGCAAAGATTTGTTATCAAACTGTCAATGTACCTAGTTAGAATTTTCAAAACTATTTTACCACTGCGAACACAAATCGCAAAATTGCATATACCACTATCACTACATAGTTTAAAACAAAGTCGCTTTCTCTGTCCTTATTTCTCTATGTATGCTTATCTTTCAAACTACGCAACGGATTTTGATGCGTTTTTTTTTTATTATATAGAGTGATTCAAGAGGAAGGTTTACATGTATAATAACATAGTACAGGGAAAGGAGTTTTACTCCGAGTTCAACGCGTGCGAAGCCGCGCGGGTAAAAAATAGTTGAAGATTAAACACTTACCTATTTCTTTACAGCACAATATTTAATTATCGAAACACGACACCACGTCTACCGTACAAATGAAACTATAGAACTAATATATAATTTTACTGTTATTGTTATAAACTGATAGTGATGCTGATTCAATATTTGCCAACATGTAAATTGATGCAACCCAAATTATCTATGGGTAGGTATGTCGATATGTCATGTCACCTAATTGATAAAGATAGGTAGGTGAAATAATTACGCAGCATCATGAACTACTTATCGAAATTTAATAAATGTATTCTTAAACTATGCGTAGTTATTTAAACTTAGATTCTGCCCGGGGCTTCGAACGCGTAAAATTCGGAGTACAACCCCTTTCCCTTCCCTTTCGGAGTAAAAAAAACCTGATCAAAATCCGTTGCGTAGTTTTAAATTTTTAAGCATACGTAGGGACAGAGAAAGCGACTTTGTTTCCCCACGCTTCGCAATGGTGTAATTTTGGCCCACTTGCTCACGAAATATTGAATTTTGGCTAACTTAAAAAAACCTTTTCTAATTGTTTTTACAACCTTACATGTGCTAAAAATTTTATTAAAATCTTTTTTTGAGTTATATAGGCATCCTTCGCTTGTTGTATCATTATATAAATATATACATAGTATAAATACAAGTCGCTATTTGTGTCTGTTTGTATGTTTGTCCGCTAACTCCTCCTAAACCAGTTTTTAAGTAAAAAATCAATGTTTCATGAGTAAGTCGGGCAAAATTACACCATTGCGGTGGTTTTTAAATAAAATTGTAAATCGTCGCTCCTGTAATTTACAGGCTGTAAAGTTAGAGTTTAAGAATAAGTACGACTAGTTTTCCGCTTAGCGGTTTCAACCGCGATGCCTTCGTTTTTAATAATGTCCTAGGTATTTCCATACAAACTTTTAATCTGTATTTCCCCCTATGGGGTAAAAATTCTGTCTTCACAATAAAATTAGGGTCATTTTTTTTCCACAAAATTTCACGGCTCTAATATTAAAGTCAGTCAGTCACGACTTTTTGTTTTATAAATAAAGATAGTTTACTTAGAAGGCATCGAAATGATAATGATGACAAACAAACAAACGAATCATTCCAATTATCAATATTATTTTGGACGATAATTTATTCTCCCACATGAGTCATAATAACTTAAACAGCTGTGTGCATTTAACAAATTGACTCTTTCGTCATCACTAAAATAAATTATTTAAGGTTAGGTACCTACCTACTACAACATAATCAAAAACTTTGGTTTTAGATTTAATAGTAAATATATTATCTAGGTAGGTACTCCTACCTACCTACTCAAAAGTAGTTTTTTGCGAGGGGGGCCTACCGCGTAACTAGCGTCGATTTGAACTCGACGTCGACAACTGTTTTCATTAGCCGGATCCCCACCGGACGATCCAAAGCGCTCCGTGCCGCGCGCGATCGGAGCGCTTTGGATCGTCCGGTGGGGACCCGGCTATTGGCTAGAGTTAACAATGCCAGGCAGGGGCCAGGCTGCACACATAGAGGCACAGTAAAAAAAACTACGTGGTAAAAAAGAAGTTAGCGAATATTAGTAAACATACAAACATTACAACCAAAATTTTTATGTATGTCCGTTTACTCATTACGTAGTAACGTCACATGAGTAAAGAAACTGAACAGAGACAAAGCTTCTAAAGAGCTAGCAAAATTTATACCTATTTTGGTAGGGTTGGCACAATTGAATAAATTAAAAATATAAATGTACTTTTTTTTCAAATTTTTTATTAAAATAGGTTTTTTTTTACAAATTACATACTCTAAATATTTTTTTTTATTACTTTTGGTTTTTAATAATTTGTTGTGTCTTTTAATCGAATGATAAATTCTAAATCTAATATAAAGTTTTTTCAAATAAACCAATGGGAAACACTCACATGGCATATGAAATGTACAATCTTGCAAACGTGCTAATATGTCATTACCAATATTACTACCTATGTATTATTATTATGTCATTACCTTGGGATAGTTAAAATAAGAAATATTTTTAGTCTTTCTATTATTATTCATGCACACAGTACAATGTACAACCATATTTACAAAACTTTTTAAATACTAAAACAAAAGTATTACTACGTATTATGTGAGAAACTCGAAAACAAAAACAAAACACGCACAACGTTCGAGCGTCGCGTCACGCCTGCACGCCCTGAGATTGACCACTGGCTGATCTAGTTTGAAGCGGTTTCGGCTCATACGTGACAAGCGGCCAGTGGTCACGCACACACACGCGTTGCACTTGTAGTGATGTACCTGTCACAGCGCATTCGTATGTAGCTTTGTCTCTGTTCAGTTTCTTTACTCATGTGGTAACGTAACGTAACGTTAACGCAATGGATTTTTCTTAAGTTGTTTAATTTGTCTAATGAAAGGTAAAATTGATAAGGCCTCTTCCGATAATTTGTAAACAATAACATTACCTCAAAATAGCTAAGTTATTAAAATTATTTTACCACGCATTTATGAACAGACCATATTTAAAATGCTTATAATTAAGGGAAAATACTTACTCGGTATTATATTTCAAACTGGTTCTATCCTCCACATCACTGTTCTTTTCTGAATATCAATAAATCTGATGACAACTTTACCAAACGCAGGCTATGCTAGTTTTTATAAAACTACTTTGGTCTGTAAGTCACTGGTAAACAAAGTTTTTATCAAATGAATAAAGTTATAAACGTTTTAAAACAGTAAGCACCTAAAACACAAAGTAGGTATTTAAGATCTATTATTGTTTTGTTTTGGTACTACCTACTGTGTTTTGATGTCAAACGAAAAGTTTTGAAGTTGACAAGTTGACAGACTTTTGTCGTGGTCCTTTAATAGAATACGTGAAAACGTTGGTAAGCGTGCACATTCGTGGACCAAAAAAGATTTCATTACTCACAAACGTTAGCACTGAAATCAATTTGGTCCACTTGTTGGTAAGAACATATGCAAGAACGTTCTGTCAAAATGACAGGTGGTTTAATAAGGGTCAGTAAGATTGCATGTTGAGGTTTTTCCGATGAATCTGCTAAATACCTTTACATTAAAAAAAAAAAGTTCAACAAAACTTGTCCAAAAGTTCAGATCTTACTAATTAAAGTTTTCAGTTGACAGTTTGGCATTGACTGACATTCATCTGACATTGCTGCACACAGTGCACTACCTATCTTTTGTTTGCATCGTTAGTACTGAACGATGACGTCACTAATGACGTCAGATCGCTCAGAGTGTGCAAACGTTCGGATTAATGGCCAACCGTGTGCACGCAAATAGTGCAGAAAGCGCGCTGACAGCAATTTCGGACCAGTAAATTTGGCAAATGTAGCCTTTTTGACAGATTTTCGAGAGTTACTAGTTAAAAAAACAGACTATCGTTTGTGTAAAAAAAAAAACGTCATTACTTTACATCATGAAAGAAATACTTATGTTTTAAAGATTTCTTTTTATGTTTTCTAACGGACAATCTCGAAAATCTAATAACGTGTGTTGCCTTGTTATCCGCGTTTTTGTTTCTCAATAAGCGATGATGGTACTATTTGTTTAAACTAGGAAGTCAAAGATATTATGAGCATCTCAAATAAGTTTCTGAAAACTTTCTTTCCATGACCGTCACGACCCATTACCGAAATTGAATATAACATATTAATGACATTGCGGTAGGTATTTCGGAATTTGGCGATACACTAATGGTTACCTACCAGAAAGTAAAACACAACGTACGTTTTCTTGCAGCTTTCTTAGCTTTAAGTGTGTACTATACTCATTTACACATAGCTTAGATATAGCATCAAAAGAAGACCGTCACAAAATACTACCCAGGGGAACACCCAAATTAACAGAAGTTTTATCACTTACATGGGGATCATTGTAAGCCCTTGCATGCAATTAGCAATATAGCTTTAAAATAAAGTATGGCTAGGTAAATTTAGATAATTAAAGCAAAATCAGGAGAGCAATTGCGTTAAAAGCCTTTTGTGGGTCTAAGAATAATCCAAAATATTTATGTTACAATTTCATGCGGGAAAAAGGCCTTGGTCGAAACCACCACTCGGTAGTAATTTGTTTCAAGAGGGAACCTCTAAACTAATAGTTAAAATAAGTTTGACTTTATTCTAACCTAATTTACACAGCTGCATAAAATTACTAAGAAACACAGTTTCAGGGATTTTATTATTTGTCGTTACTTGCCTATTGATTACCTAATTTGACTAAACTAGTATTTCCTAGCTCCTGGGTTGATATAAAATGAAACAACAATATTATACTTTGTACAAATCACATTTTTTTAACTTAATATTTACAACACCCTTACATGCTTACTTCACACTCATGTCTAAAACCAACTAATATTATAGGAAACATCAACATTTGTTAAAAAAAACATATTTATCACTAGTCTTATTATAAAATATCCCTTATTCCCGTTGGTTTAGATGCAATTTTTGCAAAAATTTATATACAATGGAAAAAACTATATTTTTTGGAAAAATTACATGGTTTTTTTTTATTATAAATGTTGCATTCTATAATTGAAAAACGTATATCTAAATTGATTATAAACATTTCTCACTTACAATTTAGCCAATTACAGAACCTTAGAAATATGTCAAAAAATTTGCAAAAACATTTATTTTTTTATAATTTCGTAAACCAACGGGAAACAACCTACGCAATAATCAATACACAGTTTTAAATCATTTGCAATAAACATATACCTTATTCATAAACGTATTTAAAACTGGCCATGTTTTGTCTCTATCACTCACTAAAATTGACACATATAAGATTGACAGAGACGAAACATAACCTATAAGTACTAATATTATAAAGAGTGTGTATGTTCGCAGTAATCTCTGGAATTAAACCGATTTTATTAAATATTTAAAATACGTTTATGTATGAGGGTAGTTTTACAGTTTTAAATTAAATAAACAAATCAACTACTCCCACACTTGGAATGACACATCCATGACATTAGAAATATTTTACGTTGAACCTGAAAATATTGTCCCTTTCTGTAATATTACTCGTTAGAAAGAGACAAACAAAACTTACTGAAAATGGTTTTTATGCGATTCTAATAAGATCTAGTTTGATTGTTTCAAAATTAGTTCCACATTTTATTCATAGATGGCGTTACACATAATTATATGCAGGCTTTCCTGACTTACATTTTAATAGTTTTTTCGACTAACATTTTGTTTGTGAAAATTGATAATAATTAACTTAATTGCAAAGCAAACAGTTTGTCACTAACAAATCGCATTATTGCTTGTTTTACATTTACCGACTAGCTACGAAAAATGCTTACAGTATTATTATATACTTCTTTTTTTAATGGATTACTACTAAAACGAAAACATGAAGAAAGAAATTAAAATTTGAGTATGTAGGTATAATATTTTGATAAAAGACAAACATTTAGAACAAATACACATATTTTTTTTTATTTTTGTGTTATTTCGACCTCAGAATTATTATTTTATCTTAGACCATTAGTACATTTTGTTGGATTTACGCATAGAAAAAAATAAAAAAACTTTTCTTTGGCTTCGTTTTGGTAGTAACCCAAAAAAAACATTGCGACATCCAGTTAATAAAAACAAAGTCTCATTGCACTAAAATGATGTTTTTATCACAACAAATATTACCATTAATTACTTTAAATAAGATTATTTCATCACTCCATTGGCTCTTACATTACTCAAAGATAAAAAAAACATTGAATTCATAATAATCATACAACTTTACAGGTTGCTTAGAATTTCCAGGTAGTTTAATAATAATAATAAAAAAATTGTGATATTTTTCTCCTAAAGTATAGTGTTTGTCCATTTTAAATGATCGCACAGTGCCAATTTAAAACTTATACAACGAATAACATAATAGAATTATAAGCGTGTTCTAATAACTTAAGTTAATTTATAAAAGGGAATACATATAACCTCGTTTTAACACTGTCAGTCCGTTTACACGTGGTTGGTGCCTCATTAGCAAATACATAGCTGGAAAAAAAAACAATTTCAATAAGGGACTAATGGTCGGTAACTGTAGTATCATAGTCACAACAAAAACACTTTAAATTTTAAATTAACATCAATTTTTGTTCATTACTAGTGGCCGCCCGCGACTCTGTTCGCGTGGAAGTCGGTTTCCCGTGGGAATGAGAAGTTTTCCCGCGGTAAAAAGTACCCTATGTGTTAATCTGATGTATAACCTATATATGATTACCTATATTACTGTAAAGTTCCATCAAAATCCATCCAGTTTTTACGTGAAAGAATAACAAACATTCATACATACATCCATTTATAATATTAGTAGGATTATATGAGTTTATAAACTGCTGTGATAACTTCAACATCCGGGTGATTCATTAATGGGTTTCGTCTCAAAGCGTATACGCTCCAAAACCCATAGTTACTAGCAAAAATATTTTTTCCGTCGGCTTTTTTCTCTCGGTCTACGGTTAGGTACAGTCGAAGTTTGTAACATTGGCGTTCATTAAGTATATGTAACATATCTATGATGAATAAAAGAATTTTGAATTTGAAAAGTAAAACAATACTTAAAAAAACGAATTTAGAAATTAATTTAACATTGATAAATAAACATACAACTCATATTTTGTTTTTGAAATCAAAATCTTGGACATTATTATACCAGAGCCTTTGTGTCGAAAGCCATCATATTATGTAGTACAATTCAAGGTGTATAAACAAACTAGTAGCCGCCCGCGACTCCGTTCGCGTGGAAGTCGGTTTCCCGCGGGAATGAGAAGTTTTCCCGCGGTAAAAGGTACCCTATGTGTTATTCTGATGTATAACCTATATTACTGTAAAGTTTCATCCATATCCATCCAGTAGTTTTTACGTGAAAGAGTAACAAACATACATACATCCATATACAGGGTTATTTGTAATTAGCGCATCACCTCTTGCAGGCGGCTTCCTTAAATCAAACCTAATAACATTTGTTCTACGACTTTTTGCAAAACTTGATAAATAACACAAAAACAAAAAAACTAAAACAAATTTGCGCGCTCTGTTATTTATAACTCTGTATTTTGTAAGAAGTTCCTAAACCGGTCGCCACCCCCTCCCGTCGCCCGCGCCCCTGCCACGCCAGTTGCGTGCGCGTAGAGTATTGTACCGTTCAGAGACCATCTAATTAATTTGTATGGAAACACTTTTTTAAATACTTATTTTAATTATTCGTTGGTTAAATGTTGTTGGGATCGATGTAGAAAAGCTGCCTACAATAGGTGTTGCGCTAATTAAAAATAACCCTGTATACTCACAAACTTTCACATTTATAATATTAGTAGGATACTCACATTGATTACGAAGTGATCATATCGTTTAGATTGTTGGACACGGCGGTGCCTTTCAACAGGTCTGTGACGTCGCGTCGGAACATTGATAGGTTTTGTGTGAATCTATGAAAGAAAATTACATTTTATTTGTGATTTGCAGTAAAATTTATATGGGCAGGACTTTGGGAACGATTCTGAAAACATTCTGTAAGCTAAACTAAAAATATTGTTTCTCAAAAAACAATCAAAAACTATTGAAAAAAAAACAACACTACCCGATCATGATATTTATCAAAAATTACGCAATCATAATAATTATCGAAAACATTAACGTAAAGTGATCGTATAAAACATTATTTTGGTAACTAACATATGTAAAGTAGAAAAACATTATCAAAATAACTATATCATGGTAATGATTAATAATAAAAAAAAACTTTAAAATCTCCAATCTCCAGACTAAACACACCAATTATGTGGCCTGTAAGTGCAGTAAGCACTGTTGTTTAAGGTACCACACAATGGACTAGGGGAGAAACCTAGTTACACCCAGACACGAGCCAACGCCGAAAAACAACTTTTACGATATTGGCCCGACCCGGGGATCGAACCCGGAACCATCCGCTTTGCAGTCCAGCCCCCCAAGTCAAGCGACAGGTGAAGTTTTAGTTAGCAAACGAATATAATAAAAATATATGAAACCGACAAATTGCAAGCTTGACATAAATGACAGTTTCAAACATTTTTATTCTATTCACACGCTATCGCAAATATCACTTGCCATTTGACTTGGGGGGCTATATAGTTACCGCTGCGCCACAAAGGTCGTCAAGGTGGGGGGCTATATAGTTACCGCTGCGCCACAAAGGTCTTCAAGTTGGGGGGCTATATAGTTACCGCTGCGCCACAAAGGTCGTCAAGGTGGGGGGCTATATAGTTACCGCTGCGCCACAAAGGTCGTCAAGGTGGGGGGCTATATAGTTACCGCTGCGCCACAAAGGTCGTCAAGGGCCTTTGGTCGAAGGGACATTCCCTTGATATTTCTGCACCAGCACTGACCTGTCTCTGTTGTTGGTGTGCAGGTTCCTCTCGATCCCCTGCATGAGCGTGGTGAACCAGTGCGCCAGCTGCGTCTGCTTGTCTCTCGGCTGGAGCGCGATCATCTCGCCGCGGATCACGTGGAACTACTCCTCGTTGACAGCCCCAGTTCCAGCACTGACCTGTCTCTGTTGTTGGTGTGCAGGTTCCTCTCGATCCCCTGCATGAGCGTGGTGAACCAGTGCGCCAGCTGCGTCTGCTTGTCTCTCGGCTGGAGCGCGATCTTCTCGCCGCGGATCACGTGGAACTACTCCTCGTTGACAGCCCCAGTTCCAGCACTGACCTGTCTCTGTTGTTGGTGTGCAGGTTCCTCTCGATCCCCTGCATGAGCGTGGTGAACCAGTGCGCCAGCTGCGTCTGCTTGTCTCTCGGCTGGAGCGCGATCATCTCGCCGCGGATCACGTGGAACTACTCCTCGTTGACAGCCCCAGTTCCAGCACTGACCTGTCTCTGTTGTTGGTGTGCAGGTTCCTCTCGATCCCCTGCATGAGCGTGGTGAACCAGTGCGCCAGCTGCGTCTGCTTGTCTCTCGGCTGGAGCGCGATCATCTCGCCGCGGATCACGTGGAACTACTCCTCGTTGACAGCCCCAGTTCCAGCACTGACCTGTCTCTGTTGTTGGTGTGCAGGTTCCTCTCGATCCCCTGCATGAGCGTGGTGAACCAGTGCGCCAGCTGCGTCTGCTTGTCTCTCGGCTGGAGCGCGATCATCTCGCCGCGGATCACGTGGAACTACTCCTCGTTGACAGCCCCAGTTCCAGCACTGACCTGTCTCTGTTGTTGGTGTGCAGGTTCCTCTCGATCCCCTGCATGAGCGTGGTGAACCAGTGCGCCAGCTGCGTCTGCTTGTCTCTCGGCTGGAGCGCGATCATCTCGCCGCGGATCACGTGGAACTACTCCTCGTTGACAGCCCCAGTTCCAGCACTGACCTGTCTCTGTTGTTGGTGTGCAGGTTCCTCTCGATCCCCTGCATGAGCGTGGTGAACCAGTGCGCCAGCTGCGTCTGCTTGTCTCTCGGCTGGAGCGCGATCATCTCGCCGCGGATCACGTGGAACTACTCCTCGTTGACAGCCCCAGTTCCAGCACTGACCTGTCTCTGTTGTTGGTGTGCAGGTTCCTCTCGATCCCCTGCATGAGCGTGGTGAACCAGTGCGCCAGCTGCGTCTGCTTGTCTCTCGGCTGGAGCGCGATCATCTCGCCGCGGATCACGTGGAAGTACTCCTCGTTGAGCAGCACGAGCCCCAGCAGCGGGCGGGACATGGACCACTGGTTGCAGCAATCCTCGAACATCACCACGTTCAGCACCTGGGGTGGGCAATCATTATCGTTACACTAGTGGGCGCCCGCGACTCCGTTCGCGTCGAGTCGGTTTCCCGTGGGAGTGAGAAGTTTTCCCGCGGTAAAAAGTACCTTTTGTGTTATTCTGACCTATATTATTCAGTCTCGTGGCGGCATTCGTTCACAGCGGTCGAGTGCAGTCTTGTTAACTTTAGAATATTCGGGCGCGAGAAACCGGTTCTTGAGCTAGCGTATGTTGTTTACAACTGCGTTCAAGCTAACGTAACTATCAATTAAAACCTAAAATGACGGAGAGAAGCGACGGCGAGGATATTTCGTCCGAATCGAGTCGAATTATTCGTGAATGTGAAGAAATGAACAACGCAATGGAGGTGCAGGTCTTGGTACACAATGATAAAAAAGACGAGAATACAATTGAATTGGAAGCAGTTTTTAATGAGAAAAATAGTCGATTCCAATTTAATAAGAGAAAGAGGAGAGAGGAAGATGAGGTTGAGTGGACAGTAGTGGGGAGACGCGACAAAAAAGTGAAGGAAGGAAAAGTCTAAATTTACGTATCATGTTCTCAGAAAAGCCAAAACAATTTGGGCTTGCTAAAATATTTAAAGAAAATAACATTTGTGATCCATCTAGAATTAAATATATAAATCCGCATAAATTAAGAGTTGATTTTGATAGTGACATAAACGCAGAAAAACTTTTAAATTGTGAAAACGTACTGAACTTAGGATGGAAAATGCAAAAAGCTATGGAAGTAAATTATTATTTTGGAGTCATTAGGAATGTCGATATTGAGTTGAGCGAAGAAGAGATTAAGGAAAGTATAAAATGCCCAAGTCCCGCAGTATTAGAGAGTGTTCAACGACAAAAACGACGCGATACAAAGGTGACGGATGGTTGGTCGTTATGCGAAACGGTGAGACTATGTTTTAAGGGTTCCTATTTACCCCCATATGTTGAAATCGATGGCCATCTCAGGGTTGTTATACAAAAATATGTTTTTCCCGTATCGCAATGTGGTAAATGTTGGAAATTAGGTCATACTACTAAAACATGCACCAACACTAAGTTAATGTGCCCTAAATGCGGTAACGATCACGAAAACTGTGAGACGACGGATTTTAAATGCATTAACTGTTCCGGCAAGCATATGTCACTATCTAAACATTGCCCATCTTTTCTAAAGGAGAAGAAACTAAGAACGATTATGGCAGACTTTAATTGCTCTTACAGAAAAGCACTTACTATGTATGTTCCTGATTCCCCGGCACGCGTTAATAGCAACCTCAAGACAACAAATTTCCTACAACTTAATACGGAATTCCCCCCCTTAAAAATCAGAATACTTCGTTTGCCGATACATTAAAATATGATGACAAATCCCTTACTTTCCTGAATAATCCACGTAAAAGCCACAAAACAACAAAAAAGAAGTCAACATTTAAAACCTTTCGTCGTACAACGGAACCTCAACATCCTTCAAGTGAATCGGAGGCGGAAACACAAAATACAGAGGTACCGATAATAGAAGAACCGAATCAAAGCAGCATTAATTTTAAAGAGTTATTTTATATAAATTGAAGCATATTTGAAGTTATTTGAATTGAAGTTATTATACATTTGAAAAAAAAAATTCTTTTCCACAAAAGTCAAATCTTGTTTACAAATGTGTATTGAGTGGATTATTATTTTAGTTGTGTCCAAAGTATCTCAGTGGCCTATCCATAAAGTGTTTTTGAATTTTATTTTATTTATTTTATTTTATTTTTTACAGTTAGGTACAATAACAGATAACAGGATTAGAACTTAATACTAACTTAACAGTCATAGAAAAAAACATTTTGTTACCCTGAAATCCAATTAAAATTGTACACATCATTTTCCAAACTAATAATTAATTAATATAAAAATAGACACTTATGAGCTACTTACATAAACATATTATATGAAACCGTATGTACTTAATTAAACATCGTCATACTAGATTTTATAAACCTGGTTCTTAAATAATTTTATGTTACGGTTAAATAGGTCGATAACATCGCACACTTCATTAAATTCCCTACAGATTCTTAAGATCGGATTGTTGTGAGATATGTTATTATTTGAGGAGCTTATAGAAAAGAGTTTTAGAATGCGTACAGATCTTGTAGGCACTTTAAGGTTAATTTTATTAATTAGGTCACAGTCCATATCACCGTTTATGACTTTATGCAAAATACACATATCTGAAACCCACCTTCGCTTTTCGAGAGTGTGTAAACCAAATTTACTAAGACGATCGTTGTATTCGGGTATTTTTCTCCGAACTCCTAACCTGCTGCAAAGGACTCTAACAAACCGACGTTGGATAGACTCTATTCTGTCACAATGGACGTGATAGATTGGTGACCATATCACTGAACAATATTCCAAGATACTTCTTACCAGGCCACTGTAGAGCAATATCCATGTTTCTTTTTGCTTGAAAGGTTTAGCAGTTCTGAGTACAAAGTTTAGCATCCTATTTGCCTTAGAGCATATATAATCATAATGATCTCTGAACGATAATGCAGAGTCAAACATTACCCCTAAATCCCTTATCACACTCACACGATTTAGAACAATGCCGTTTATGTCATAATTGTGTATCAGCGGGTTTTTCATTCTGGTAAATGTGATAACTTGACATTTTGCTGTGTTTAACATCATTTTGTTCCTGTCACACCACTCGCAAATAGTGATGATATCTCTTTGGAGCAATATGCAGTCTTCTAGTGATTTTATTTTTCTAAATATTTTTATGTCATCTGCATACGCCAAGCACTCACAGCGAAGTCTAAGGATCAGGTCATTAATAAAAGCCAAAAACAGCAAAGGACCGAGATTTGAGCCCTGAGGGACACCTGAGCTGGCAAGGAATGGTACAGACTCAAAGCCACTCAAAGCGACAAGCTGTGTACGATAAGCTAAGTAGGATGTGAACCATCTGTGAAGATTGCCATGAATTCCGAGGTGATTTAACTTGTCCAGAAGCACCGAATGATGGACGTAATCAAAGGCCTTCGAAAAATCTGTGTATATAGAGTCCACTTGACTTTTGTTGTTGAATGAGTCACACAGATATGTACTATACACAAGAAGGTTGGAAACCGTTGAACGACCAGGAGCAAATCCATGTTGATGGGGGCTTAAAATTGGCTTTAGATGGCTAAATATATGTACGTACACAAGACTTTCGAATATTTTAGCAAACCAACTAAGTATCGTTATCGGACGGTAATTAGTCACATCAGTTTTGTCGCCACTTTTGTATATAGGCGTCACTTTAGCAATCTTCCACAACGCAGGAAAGTTTCCGCTAGTAAGTGACTTGTTAAAAATAAGGACTAGCGGTGTAGCAAGACTCATAGCACACATACGAATAAATAATGGTGGTATACCATCAGGCCCAGCACTTTTAGATAAGTCGACTTTTTTAAGATGCTGCAATATATTTTCGCGTGCCACAGTAATCTGATTAATACAAAATGTAGATGCAGGGAAGTCAGGGTTATAGTTGACGTTACTATTAGCATTCATGCTGTAAACGGAAGAAAAATGATCAGCAAATAAATTTACGATATCGGGACCATGGTTAGCGTATCGTTGATCGTAATGCATTTGTCGAGGGTAAGTATTAGTAACCCTTTTGTTCTTAGTGTAACGCCAAAATGATTTTAAATTCAGTGTTAGATCAGACTCTATGCGACTAATATAAGTACGAAAACATTGATCAAAGAGTTCCTTAGCTCTACATCGTAAAGTTGCAAAAGTATCATAGTCACGAGGATTACCGTAAGTTTTAAACCTATTATGAAATTTAAACTTAGATTTGAGCAGTTTTATTAGACTGGCTGAAAACCATACCGGATAAGAATTTTGGCGCACTTTAGTTTTGGGTGTATATTTCTCTATTATAGCATACACATTGTTATAAAAAAAGTGAACGAAATCATCACAATCTAAATTTTCGGCCGATTGCTCCCAATTAATTTCCTGGATTGCTTTATTACAGCTTTCGTAGTCTGTCTTATGAAAGCAGAGTTTCTCCGTTATAGAGTTGTTGAGTTCTAACAACGGAGCCTGACCTTTTAATAAGGAAAGCTCGAAGGGGGGGTGATGTGAGTCAAGACGACTTACTGCTATGGCTGGATTGAGAGAAATGGAATCAGAAGAATCAGTAATCGCCAAGTCCAGGATTCTTTTTAAGTGATTTTGGTTAAAGTTAAGTTGTTTGCTCGATGTGAGCTGAAATAACTCATACAAAGCTCTAGACTTATCACAAAAATGGTTAAGTGGAACACCAGTTTCCTGTGACCACAACGTATCACCCATGTTGAAGTCTCCAACGATACAATATTTATGATTCACATTGTTGTTAATTATGTTTTGACATTTAGTTATGAATTCTACATACAAGTTTGTGGGCAAGTAATCTGGTAAATATACAGTACAAATATTTAAAACAGTGTTACGATCAACTTTTACCTGAATCCACAAGTCTTCAACAATATTTGATTGCCAATCTCGCCTTAACACATATTCCATCTTTTTAGATATGGCAATGAGAACACCACCACCATGACTCTTTTTGAATTGTTTACGAAATTGTTCACTTCGATCGTTGCGCACTACGAAATACCGATCGTCGAACAATTCAGATGAGTTAATATTGTCGTCTAACCACGTTTCACATAAACATACAATATCAAAATTATTACACAAAAAAGCGTTAAATAATTCAGTAGTTTTAGATTTTATACCTCTAACGTTCTGATAGTACAGAGATATTGCCATTTTTTAAAACTAAACTTATATTAATACCACTTTCGAAAAAATAACAGTAATTTTAAGAAAGTCCACACATTAACTTATAAGTTCTAGACTTTTTTCGTTTTTAATCATAATGTACTTCGAGTCAGCAGATTTGCGAGCATAGATCTTTCCGTTCCGAACCCAAACAAACGAGTATTTGAATTCCTTAGCTCTTCTACGTGCTGCAGCGTGAAGAAATTTGTTTTGAGGAGACAGATGTTCCGAAACATATATTGGTTTTTTTTCTCCGCCAATACCGAGTAACGCTGTATTAAGTTTATTATTGAGGTTAAGTTTATTAAACCTATATACAGCAGAGTAAAATTCATCTCTAGATATTGCACTTTTGAATTTAACCACAATTGCACGAGGCATCTTGCTCTCTTTATCTTTTTTAGCGACTCTCGTGCAGTGTACAATATCGCCATCATTGAGTTTATGTCCTATAACATTTGCACATTGTTGCATTAGATTTGACAGGATTTCTGAACGATTTTCAGGTACACCATTCAATTCCAAGTTATTCTCTCTCAGATTTTGTTCGAGGTTGTTCATTCTTTCGGATAGATTTAATACAGTAGAGTTCAATGACGCGTTTTCCTTTTTAAGCTGAGTATTTTCTGAGCTAAGACGCTCCACAGCCTTTATCAAGTCGTCGTGAGAGTTGCTTAAAAAATCAATTGACTTACGGTATTCCAGTAATTCGTGTTTGATTTCTGAAAGTTCACAATTCAGCACGTTGGTAAGCATTCGTGGCAACTCAGACCGAATCGCAGTAAGAACTCGATCACTTATCGCAGATATTAGTTTTTCACTATCTTCGTCAGATTCCAGCGATGGTAGAGTCCGTTTACGTAAAGTCACGTTGGTATCTCTATCAACACTATCCTTCGCTGCGCCTGGTTCGGGTTCATTTCCGTGGCTGCGCACAGGTGTATTCAGGTTACCACTTTTAGGACGAGTGCTGATACATTGAGGGCACCTCCATTGTTTCTTATTTTCTTCGGTCATAATAGAACTAAAACGCTTTTCGCTGACATTTGCGCATAATGTGTCATATAATTGCTTGCAACTACAACAGATAAGATATTTTCGATCCTTTATTCCCTGCTTGCAACCAGCACAAATTTCTTTAGGTGGCGCCATCTAGTTGTATTATTGATTTGGTAGATGCAGTTTCTGATCGGCAGGATAGGTGTCGCTGGTTGCCTAATTAATATCACTTGCTATTTCACTTCAGTGCGTCCACTAACTTTGGCTCAGTTGGAACGGTGTCGGACTTCCAAACAGTGAGCGTGGGTTCGAATCCCAGCTCGGCACAAAAATTTAAGTTTGTTTTCTCACCACAATGGGATGTCCGTGATGACAAGTACCAATCCCGCGTTGATGATATTGTCTATCTTGCCTCCACCGCCCACTGGGAGGAGTTCTTCATAAAAATTGTTAAAGAAGAAACGAGAGGCGCCGATATTCACACACTGACCAATAACAAATTTAGTTTAAGAATTAATGAAATGTTTAGAAAAATTCAGTAACACACGTCCGCTCACAGTAGTGTCTGAGAGTGAAAAAAAGTCCGCTCACAGTAGTGTCTGAGAGTGAATCCTTTCTTAGGTCACACAATGGCTCTATATAATTCAAATGTTAAACTGAAACTCATACAATGGAACTGTCAAAGTTTAAGTCCTAAGTTACTAGCCTTGAAAATTTTCTGTGTCAGGAAAAAATCCACATTGCTGTTTTAACTGAGACTTGGCTTGAGCCCGATAGCCCTTTTTATGCTAAAAACTATACTATATATAGAGAAGACCGTTCGGATAGTTACGGTGGTGTAGCTGTTTTGGTACACAATTCTGTTAAATCGTCTCGTAAAGAAATTCGAGTCAACAACTCAGGTATACAAACTAAATCGGTGCAGGTATATAACTACAAAGATCTGAACAATATTCTAGCCGTATACTGCCCTTCGTCAGTTATTACACGGGATAATGACTGGGATCCTTTGTTCTCGTTAAGTTTAAAAACATTAGTGCTAGGGGATGTGAACGGACACCATTCCACGTGGTCTTATAAAACGGATACACGGGGTAGACAGATATTTGATGCAATATCATACCAAAACTTTATGGGTAGTGATCATCTTATTATTCAGATCAGCTCAAGTACTCAAAGTCTGCCAAAAACTTTTAGGAGAAATTATAAAAAGGCTGATTGGCCCGAATATAAAAACTCTGTAGAACGACAACTCGAGGACTTAATTGCCCCGAATGATATCCAAGAGTTATACAATGCCTTAGAAACAATTATAAATAAAGCTGCTGATACTAACATTCCGTTTATAAAAAATTGTAATCAACCAACTTCTACCCATAAGCCTAAACCATATTGGGATGCCTCACTTTAAAAGCTAGTAGCTGAACGAAGAAAAGCTCTATCGAAATTCCCTCGCAACCCCACTACAATGAACTACGATTGCTTGAAAAAAAAAATCACGAATTTCAACAGTTGCTACGTCGTGCAAAACAAGCTAGTTGGCTTAATTTTTGTTCATCAATAGATCATAACATTTCTGCATCCGAACTATGGGCTAAAATGAAGTGGTTAAAAGGTTACCAGTCAACCAAATATTATAATAATAATAATAATAACTTTATAACTTATTATTCTCGAAATAAAAAATAGAAACCCCTTTTACTATGCATGAACTATTGAAATCTATTAAAGCTAAAGACACCGCTCCCGGTAGTGATGGAATTTCATACACTATGCTTAGAAACTTACTTGAGAGCGCGAAATTAGTATTACTACATATATACAACAAAATATTTATATCTGGCTTTATTCCTGATCAATGGCGTCATATAAATAAAACTTCTTCATCTAATTCACTTCGCCCTATTTCGATGATGTCATGTTTATGCAAAGTTTTTCACTACCTCATACTTTCAAGACTTGAATGGTTTTGCGAAAAGAACAAAATTTTTGCCGATAGTACAGTAGGATTTCGTAAGAACCGTTCAACACTCGACAGTCTCACTAATTTGGTTAGTCAAATCCATATTGATTTCTCAGTGGGAAGCTGTACAATGGCTTGCTTCTTAGATGTTGATAACGAGTATAATAACGTAGAGATCAAACCTATATTGATGTACATAGATACCGAATTTAAAATTGGCGCACAAATATGCAACTATCTTTGGAACTTCTTAAAAGACAGATATCTTACTATTAAAATAGATGAAACTACCATTGCTAGGAAAACAAGCCGCGGCTTAGCTCAAGGTGATCCATTGTCCCCGTTATTATTTAACATGGCCACTGTACCTGTTTCTAAGACTACAAATGGTGTACATGTGTCTCAGTATGCTGATGACTTTGTTGTTTATACTTCTTGCCAAAACAGCTTAACTGGATCTCTAAAACTACAACCTGTAATTAACAATGTTGAACACAAGCTGGCAAATGTAGGCCTTGGAATTAACGCTCCTAAATCTATATATGTCTATTTAAAATAGGTTTTAAAAGAGAACCTATTAATTTAAAAATAAATGGTCACAATCTAGAGGTTACAGACACTGTTAAGTATTTGGGGCTGTGGTTGGATCGATCTCTCCGTTGGGGTAAACACATAAATGAAACCTGGGAGAAAGTACTGAAATATATAAACTTAATTAAGGTTCTGATAGGTATACACCCTAAACATCTTAGGCGCATTTACATTTCCGCTATACGAAGTAAATTGGACTACGGGAGCTTTCTGTACGGTAATAGCTGCCACACTCATCTCGCTACACTTGATATTGTTCAGAATAGATTTTTACGTATTATAAGGATGTTACATTGAAAGTACTGCGATTCACGTTATGGAGAACGAATTGTGTGTCCCAGCGTTACAAATACGTCGCTATTTTCTTTGTGTGAAATTTTACCTCAAATGCAGGTCTTTAAAAATAGTATATTTCAATACAAGTGCGGACAGGCGGGACGAGTTGCAATGACGTTTCCGCACGTGTACTGAACGACTATTTTTAATACAGTTGCGAAAAAATAAAGCAATTTAATAAAATATAAAATTAGGATCGTAAATGTCGAAATAACTCATTTTGAAACCCATTTGGTAGGCAAAGGTTACTATGCCCATACAGCCAAGTCTTCAGTAGATTTTTTTTATTGATATGAAATGAAAATGAAATTTAATGAGATAAAATGAAATGAAACCAACCACACTACTTCAATCAAATCATTAAATCTGATATCGAAACAAACTAGTAGCTTTTTTAGAAATTTACCTATGCTACGTAAGTATTAACATGAATCATAAATCTTTGTTTTTTTTTTAGTAAAAACTTCATGATTGGTTATTTTTTTCTTTTTAATAGACATTATTTTGACAGTTGGGAAAGAGAACGCACGAGTGCGGGAAAGGTAAAAAAAATGCACGCGTGTGTAATAGCCCACATCCCGAACGCTATACGTCCCTGCAATACGCCACTTTTTGAGCAACTGTATTAAAAACAATAGTACAATCAAAATACTGAACGATTTGGGTCAAAATAGATTTTGGAGGAATAAAACAAAACCTCTACTAATAATGGTACACGAAATGCTCAAGGACTATCGGATTCATGAAAGTGAAATTGTTGAAATGTTCTCCCTTAACACCTGGGTCAGCAATGTGGATTTAAGAGATATAGTGATAACAGATATTGATAAAATTAAATCGACAAAAAGTCATTATAACGTCAGACAATTACAAAATATTTGTTACGAACTTATTTCTAACAAGTATTCTAGTTATTATAAAAAAAACACAGACGCTTCTATTTCACATAATCAAACCGGTGCTGCTATATTTGATTCCATGATAAATTTAAATATCAAGCTTAAAGTTAATGGTAATATATCTATTATGCATGCTGAACTAATCGCTATTTTAGAGGCTTTGTCTTATTGTGAAATGTATTGATTCACAAAAAAATGTAATTTTAACGGACTCAAAAAGCGCGTTACAGCTATTAACTCGCTGCACCTCGCCGATTCGAGGAGCACCGATAGCCTATCGTATGTTAGAGGCAATAGTAAATTTAAGAACTAATAATAAGGAAATTGTTCTTCAGTGGATACCCTCTCATGTTGGCAATATCGGCAATGACAAGGCGGATTTTCTTGCAGCTTCTTTCTTGAGGCTTCGTCAGATGGAGTAGACTATAGCTGTGTCCCATATTAATCAGAAGTATTTACCCAAGTCAAATAGAATATCTTCATGTCATGGAAAGAATACTTTGACGAAAGATCACTGTCAAAAGGTATCTGGTATAAGACCATTCAACAAAATACCATGCGTCAACCCTGGTTCAGAAGTGCCAACATGAGCAGGCCCTTACTTGTAACTGCTCTCAGGCTGCGCTCTGGACACATTCCGCTGAATAACTTTGCCTACCTCATGCGCAAAACGGAATCACCGAATTGTTCCGAATGCGGTACACTTGAAGACACATACCACATTATTGCGGAGTGCGTGCGGATCGAGTCCGAGAGAGCTTGATTATTGTGTTAAATATAATATTAATCGATTAGATTTAGGTTTTTGTAACAGCCTCTTAGAATGTTGTTTAGAATTATTAATTTAGCTTTTAAACGTAGAAATTAAGTTTCTTTTTTTCCCCTCTTATTTTATGTTAATGTAAATTGTTACTTCATTGAGGGTGTCATAATATCTATGAGATAAAACCCTTCAATAAAAAATAAAGATTTAAAAAAAAACTATGTTATTGGAAAGTTTCATCAAAATTCGTCCAGTAGTTTTTACGTAAAAGAGTAACAAACATCCATCCATACATTCATACAGCACATACTCACAAACTTTCACGTTCATAATATTAACTAGCGACCCGCCCAGGCTTCGCAATGGTGTAATTTTGGCCGACTTTCCCACGAAATATTGAATTTTAGCTAACTTAAATTTTTTTTCTGAATATTGTTTATTTACAAATTAAATGAAAAAAATACCTTAATGATGGTGAAAACCGCATTGAAATTCGTCAAGTGGTTTAGGAGGAGTTAGCGGACAAACATACAAACAGACACAATTAGCGACTTGGATTTATACTATGTAATGATAATGATTATAATGAAGTGAAGAAGAGATTTCGGATAAACAAAACAGATGATACTCCTATTTTCCGAAAGTCTGCAGCCTTATCATAAAATTCTTGTTAATGTTTTACGTTATATGACGACTTACGACGACAGTTTCCAAGAACACTAATCGTTAGGGATTTTAAAAACTTGGGGTATGGCCCCAGCTTAACCCTTTTAAAAATGGTTTGGAAAAGCCCGCAAAATCGTTTCTTGATACACAAACTACATCTTTCTTGAACATAATAGTAAATACATCCTTCGTTTCATCAATATTTTCTTAAAGCCGTTAGCTGAGATTTTGGTATCGAGACGTTTTAATTAAACCATTGTGCATCCAGCCAATTTAAATGAATAAATTCCCTAAAAGATGTCAAAAACCGCATTAAAATCCGTTTTGTTGTTTAGGAGAAGTTAGCAGCCAAACATACAAACAGACACAAATAGCGACTTGGATTTATACTATGTAATGATAATGTGATAGTAATAAATCCAAGTCGGTAATTGTCTGTTTGTATGTTTGGCTGCTATCACCTCCTTAACCAGAAGACGGATTTAAATGCGGTTTTCGCCATCATTTAGGTAGTTTTTTTCATTTAAATTTGTAAATAAAAAACATTCAGAAAAAGTTTATGAAAGTTGGGCAAAATTCAATGTTTCGAGAGCAAGTCGGCCAAAATTACACCATTGCAAAGCGTTGGCGGGTCGCTCGTTTCATTACAAGTGTGGAAAGGCTGTCATTGCAACGAGTTCTGACAAATGTCTACCCGAGCCGAGCGAGGCCGAAGGCGAGGGTTGAGAGACGGGACGAGTTGCAATGACGGTTCCGCACGTGTACTGAACGACAATTTTTAATGAAGTTGCGAAAAAATGAAGCAATTTAATAAAATAATAAAAAACTATTTGCTTTTTCTTTTCTGTCCACGCAATAAATTGTAGCGACTTTTTGACTCTTCCCAAAAAATATAATAATATACTGAGTTCCGGTGGTGTTAATTTAAACAAATTAGGATCGAAAATGTCGATATTACTAATTTTGTGCAACAAACAACTAAACTCGCAAAGAAAGTTTTTTCTTTACCCATTCTGATAGGCAAAGGGAATATGCCCATACAGCCAAGTTCAGTTCAGTTCAGTTCAGTTCAGTTCAGTTCAGTAGAATTTTTTTACTGATATGAAATGAAATGAAAATGAAATTGAATGAGATAAAATGAAATGAAACCTAACCACCCTAATTCAATCAAATCATTAAATTTGATATCGACAAAAATTAGTAGCTTTTTTGAAATATACCTACGCTACGTATTAGCATGAATCATAAAAACATCTTTGATTTTTTTTGTAAAAACTTCATGGTTGGTTTTTGTTCTTAATAGACATTATTTTGACAGTGCGAAAAAGGAAAAAAAGCACGAGTGTGTAATAGCCCACATCCAGAACGCTATACGTCCCTGCAATACGCCACTTTTTGGGCAACTGTAAATTTAGTTTCATGTGTAATTACATCTACATTATCATTACTATAAACTAGTCGCTATTCGGGTCTGTTTGTAAGGGGGATGGGGTGGGGGTTTAAAGGGTTAAATAGGACTAACTTCGTATTTATCATCATCACCATGGAATGAATAAAATAGTGTAATATAATAATTATCTTAAAAATGAAATTCTCGTCTCACATGTTAGTTACCTTACTCCTCCGAAACGGGTTGACCGATTTTTATATGCATAATCAGTAGGTCTAAGAATCGGCTACTATTTATTTTTCATACCTCTGGAGTGACAATGTTTGTCCACCCCTAACATTTTTTTAATGGCAAACCAAAATTTGTTGTGTCACCTAGGATATATTATAAAAATTAAGATTATAAGCCAATAACTCTAATAAAATTATGATAATATTAGAAACTTACCGTAAATATGATCATTAATAAAATGGACATACATAGCCATAGACATATTTTATTGGTAAAAATTCTTACAGGATTTTAATATTATCATTAGATGATAACATAAAAATTTTACCATAGCTATGATAACAATGATTATAATAATAATAAAATCCTACAATAGCTATAACAATTATGATAATATTAGAACCTAACCATAGCCAGTATGACTGGGAAATTAAAATGTTCCACGTAAACAATTATCATGATAATAAGGCCCACTTGCAGGAAACATTTTAACCTCAGCTTAACTAACTCAGGTTTAAATGGCGCCACCATCGATTGTAACTACTTCTCATTACAATCGACGGTGGCGCCATTTAAATCTGAGTTAGCTAACGCGAAGCTAACCCGAGGTTAAAACGTTTTCTGCAAGTGGGCCTTATATTGATCATTACATAGTATAAATCCAAGTCGCTAATTCTGTCTGTTTGTATGTTTGGCTTCTATCTCCTCCTAAACTAGACGACGGATTTAGATGCGGTTTTCGCCATCATTTAGGTAGTTTTTTCATTTAAATTTGTTAATAAAGAACATTCAAAAAAAGTTTCATTAGGTTAACTAAAATTCAATGTTTCGTGAGCAAGTCAGCCAAAATTACACCATTGCGAAGCGTGGGCGGGTCGATAGTTAATAGTATAATCTCACCGTGGCCAGCAATTGCTGCATAATCTCAGGTCTTCGCTGCAGTACTTCGACAAACATGGAGCTGGTCTCCGGCGGCGGCTGGCGCGGGTTCTTCGGCTTATTGCTGGCTGGGGTCCAAATCAATATCATGTTATTATAAATATCCAGATGAATTAAGTTTTTTTTTCAAAATTCTTAGGTGTATTGGAAAAAAAAAGATTTTTTACTAATATTATTAGCTGTTTATGATGAACTAGTGGCCGCCAGTGACTTCGTTCGCGTGGAAGTCGGTTTCCCGTGGGAATGAGAAGTCTTCCCGCGGTAAAAAGTACCCTATGTGTTATTCTGATGTAGAAACTATATTACTGTGAAGTTTCATACAAATCCGTTCAGTAGTTTTACGTGAAATAGTAACAAACATCCATACATACTCACAAACTTTCACGTTTATATTAGTAGGATATAATCTGGGACTTTCTGATAGTAATGTACAAAACAAAAAATACCTAATATTTGTGTAGGATAAAATTTTACTTTATAGTTAATCCGTTCGAAAAAAAATATTATTTACTATTTCATTAGTAAACATAAAGATATGTATACTTACATTTTTGTATTAATTGCTTAAATAAATATGTGACTATGAAATCTAATGTTGTGCAGCAGCCGGTACAAACACTTGTATCTGCGGACAAAATAATAATAATAAATAGACATAAATAAATAAATAATAAATAAATCTCCAGCCTGACACACCAATCATGTGGCCCTAAAGTAAGTTGCAGTAAGCTCTTGTATTATAGTTACCACATAATGGACTAGGGGAGAACGTAGTAGTAGTTACACGCAGACACGAGCCAATACCGAAAAAAACATTTTTACAAAATTGGCCCGACTCGGGGATCGAACCCGGAACCATGCGCTTAGCAGTCCGGTATACATATATACCGCTGCACCACAGAGTCAACAAACAAGTAAAATGGCCCCGATTCTATAAACACTAACTAACCAAACCAAAAATATTGCAATAACTTTCTTACTCATAGAATATTTATATTGATGTCATGTAAATTTAGTCCAAATCATTGTAAAATTGAACAAATTGCGCTAAAGACGAGTCTAAGTGTGTCATAATGCACGCAAAGTTTTAGATCGATTATTGGTGAGTATGCGATAGCAATAGTGTAAGATAATTTTGAAAAGATTACTTTTACTTCTCAATGACTTGCAATTGACTTGACTTAGAGTACGCGAAATAGATAGAGTAGTTAAAACAAACAATGATTTCATTTCTTACAATATTATTATTATTTTAAACAAATATTTTTATTTAAGACTACGGCCATTTAAAAAAATACTCCTTAAAAAACCCTTATTTAAATAAAACTATATTTCGTTCTACACGAATCATTTAATATCTCAACACAACCTCAAAAACACTTTACCAATAACCCAAACTAAACTAAAACCACTTAAATTTAGTAACTTTAGTAACCCCCACCCCAGAATCGCTCCCTTACTCACCTAAGGCAATCAATCCTTCTGATATACTCTGCAATATATACAAAGTAGCCGTCGGCTCCAAATTAGCCAGAAACAACTCACAATATAAACTGCTAGTATGCAAAATGGATAGGGTAAATATATAGGTACACTATAATTGCATTACATACCATATTATTGTTTATTTTAAGTTTTAATTTGTATTGCGAACAATTTTTTTAAAATGTTTAGTTATGACTTTTTTTAAACTTAATATTCATTCAATTCTATTAATTTAATATCTGAACGCGATCTTTAACCCACTTTACCTATAACCTAAATTAACCTAAAACCACATAATTTTACTGCCAAACTTACCTAAAGCAATTAATCCTTCTGATATACTCTGCAATATATACAAAGTAGCCGCAGGCTCCAAATTAGCCAAGAAAGGCATGTGGTCTTGTGCTAGCCTTTCTAGTAGCACGTAGTAGGTTTGAGATAGTTTCGGATAGTCCTGGAAATAGATTTTATTGTAAAATATTATCATTATGGTTATCATGATGAAAAGTATTCTACTAATATTATAAATGTGAAAGTTGAGTATGTGAGGATGTTTGTTACTCTTTCACGTAAAAACTACTGGATGGACTTTGATGAAACTTTACTTTACTTTATATAGGGTACTTTTTACCGCGGGAAAACTTCTCATTCCCACGGGAAACCGACTTCCACGCGAACAGAGTCGCGGGCGGCCACTAGTGGTAAAATATAAACATGATTGACGAAACTCATTTTTAAATATAGAGAGTTAGCTGTACCATAGATAGATGGCTCGATTGTAAAAATAAATGAAATTGTCTATGAATATGTTTACTAAATTTATATAATACGAAAATGTAGACACAATACATATATAAATTAATTTTATTTTTTTATAGATTTTATGTCAGTCTTTTTGTTTCAGCTAATGTCTAAAACGGCTGGACCAATTTTGACGGAAATTTCACTGGTAGATAGCTGACGTAATTTTATTTTTATTTATTTGGGAAACAAACAGTTATAAATAATTCTTATTGTAGTCTTAATCAGTAACTTATAAACTAGTGAAGTTTCCACCAATTAATTAAACATAATTAAGTGAGTGAGTTAAAACAAAAAATAAGAAGCAAAGCAAACAAAAAATAAGAAGAGGAAAAATAAATCTATGTTTTATTTTTATAACTCACCAATAAATCGTTCTGTGGTATACTCAATAGTAATTTTACAAACATATTTAATGCATTATCTAGGGCCTCATCACCATATAACCTGAAACAATTAATTCATAATAATTTGTCTGTTTGTATATTTGCAGGTTTTACAATTTGACAAGGTTCGAAATTATTAAGATAATGGATTTCACATTTATGTTGAATTTGTTAAAAAGTTGTGTTAAAACTATGTACATATACTGCTCATTTTTTTATCTATAAATAATACAGTTATTACAAATTTTTGAAAAATCTTTATTTATATAATACAGTTATAATATTTTTTTAAAAATCTTTATTTAATATTGAATATTAAGAAGTCTACGTGTTACAACTTAGGGCTGTACTTAAACTTTTTTAATTTTATAATAATGTTCAAGCTATACTTATCAACTATAATAACTTCAAACCCGCTTTCAAGAAAATATATAAAATATTATCAACTGAAACTCATATTCACCTAAAAACTCCGAAATTCGCGTAGTTACCGCACAGTGCCGCCTTCAGTATTGAGAAACATATCGAGATGCCCTTCAGTTTCATCGCGTACATGTCTTTCTTTTCCACGTTGAGTGTCAGTATTCTACTGCCTGGAAATAAGATAATAAATCATCAAGTCAAACAGTTACATCATTACATTACATAGTATAAATCCAAGTCGCTAATTCTGTCTGTTTGTATGTTTGTCCGCTAACTCCTCCAAAGTTACTTAACGGATTTTTATTCGGTTGTTGATGTTGTTAAGTAAGCTAAATAACAATGTTTCGTGATCAAGTCGGCCAAAACTACACCATTGCGAAGGATAAAGTAACTCTATTCATATAATCAACTCACCGTATGCACAAATAATAGTAGATAAATCCCTAAATAACAAAATTCCATTCGGCGAACTCACGTCGAAGTGTAGCCTTTGATTCCTGTTGACAAAAAAATAATATAAATATTATACGAATCGGTTCCACTTTCAAAAATTCTTTAAAAATGTATACTGCTTTCTATAGATTAGTTTGTCCTTGACAAACTGACATCTTAAGGAATTTCTGATAGGATCTTTCAGAAAAAAGTCTTAGGTGAAATAACAAATTATTTTAAAGTAATAGTAAAATATTATTTGAGTAACAACAGAAATTAGAGCCACTGGAAAAAGAATTATCTAAAGGTCCTGGGTTCGATTCCCAGTCGCGCAATGCTCGGAGACCCGCGTTCCTTTTCCAGTGTCTATAACTTCGAAATCTTAAGTTACTGTTCAAATAATTTTTCCTATAACATCCTTCATTATTATCTATTATTCCTATAACATAATAAATGTTGACAGCCAGCTCGGCGCACAGTTTGAGCACGGGCGTATTCAAAGCTGGCCTATCATACCATAGTTCGATGCCTCGATAAAAATCTTATAAAATGTGTTTTAAAACTAACATTTATACTTACCACTTTCTTTTTCTAGTTTTTTTTACCCAACATACAAAAAAACAGCTTTTTTCAGGGATGTTATGGATATAAAATTTCGGATACGAATTGGATGATAATGGAATGGATATTGGAATGATGAGATTTTTAAGGAATTTTAATTTCTTTGTCATCAAAATTCCTTTGTCATCCACCGCCCGGCAAAACAACTTGTCATAACTCAAACAGGCTCCGTCCCTATCCGATACTATCCAAAACTTTTATTTCGGATTCGGTCACGGATACGGATATTTTTTTATTTCGGATATCCGTTTATTTCGGTTACGGTTATGGACCCTAACATCTCTGATTTTTTCTTACTATTCCCCACAATATAATACCTGTTAACAGCCAGCTCAGCGCACAGTTTGAGCACGGGCGTAGTCAAAGCGGGGGTGTCGTACCACAGTTCGATGCCGCGGACCAACACTCGCGTGTATACTGGGTAGCTGGAAATAGAGGAATAGTGTTAGATATAGGTTGATTTTTTAGACGACCTCTCCGGTGCAAAGCGGATGCTTCCGGGTTCGATCCCTGGGTCGGGTAAATTTCGTAAAAAGGTTTTTCGATATTGGCTCGTGTCTGTGTGTAACTAGGTTCTCCCCTAGTCCATTTCCAGTCTCCCCTAGATTTAAAAGCAAGTTTTAACCATCTTTTCGGTTTTTTTTTCATTTAAAATGATTAATTTATTTTTTGAATGTGCCTACTTTACATAAAAAAAAGCATTTTTAAGTATGCTATAACTCGATGTTTCGTCAACAAGTCAGGCAAAACAACAAAAGCGTGGGCGATTCACTAGTTATTAATAATTTATTTATTTTTCTACTAGTGGCCGCCCGCGACTCCGTTCGCGTGGAGGTCGGTTTCCCGTAGGATTTCCGAAGTATTACCGCTGTAAAAAGTACCCCATGTGTTATTCTGATGTATAACCTATATTACTGCAAAGTTTCATCCAAATCCATCCAGTAGTTTTTACGTGAAAGAGTTACAAACATCCATACATAATCACAAACTTTCACGTTTATAATATTAGTAGGATTATTTCCAAAAGCAACCCCCTATCCACCCTGTATACATTGATTCAATACTCACATCCAATCAAACAGCATCATGTAAGTGTTCTTGGTGTTGAACGCGAAAGCAAGTCCTCGCAAATCTCTGGACACGCCTATTAGCGTCTTCTTAGCCTCTTCAGAACGCATTTGACTCTCGGGGGCTTCTAGTATGCTTATTATGCTTTCGAAGGCCGCTGTAAAAATACAAATTTGTTAGAATTATGGTTATTGTATAAGACAAAATAGAAAAAAATGTACGTTTTTAAGAAATTGATAGATTTTAACCACAATATTCATAAACGCACTTTAGTCTACATTAACTAAGTATGGTTTGTCTGTCAAAACATATTTTTACTAATGTAGATGAAACGTTTATCATGATAAAGAAGACGTAAAGCGTTAAACAAATATAAAACTAGTATAAAAGAACAAAAATATGAACGAACGAAAATATATATATGAAAATCAGTTCCCTTTAATTTCTTTGTTGTAGTTTTAGTACGAACTTTTATATTTCTTAACTTTACACATTAACCCACTGTTTAAACATTCTGCCTGAAAAAAACCCAATTGATATTCTAATAACTGCGTATCATTTAAACTACATATAAACTACCAGTGAGCGGCGCCATGAACACAGAGAAGCTCATATCATCGTCAGTTAACTCCAGCATCAGCAGTCTTCCTAGCGCGGTGTATAGCATGCTGCGGCTTCCTTATTAATATACAACTACATATCATTTAAACTACATATAAACTACCAGTGAGCGGCGCCATGAACACAGAGAAGCTCATATCATCGTCAGTTAACTCCAGCATCAGCAGTCTTCCTAGCGCGGTGTATAGCATGCTGCGGCTTCCTTATTAATATACAACTACATATCATTTAAACTACATATAAACTACCAGTGAGCGGCGCCATGAACACAGAGAAGCTCATATCATCGTCAGTTAACTCCAGCATCAGCAGTCTTCCTAGCGCGGTGTATAGCATGCTGCGGCTTCCTTATTAATATACAACTACATATCATTTAAACTACATATAAACTACCAGTGAGCGGCGCCATGAACACAGAGAAGCTCATATCATCGTCAGTTAACTCCAGCATCAGCAGTCTTCCTAGCGCGGTGTATAGCATGCTGCGGCTTCCTTATTAATATACAACTACATATCATTTAAACTACATATAAACTACCAGTGAGCGGCGCCATGAACACAGAGAAGCTCATATCATCGTCAGTTAACTCCAGCATCAGCAGTCTTCCTAGCGCGGTGTATAGCATGCTGCGGCTTCCTTATTAATATACAACTACATATCATTTAAACTACATATAAACTACCAGTGAGCGGCGCCATGAACACAGAGAAGCTCATATCATCGTCAGTTAACTCCAGCATCAGCAGTCTTCCTAGCGCGGTGTATAGCATGCTGCGGCTTCCTTATTAATATACAACTACATATCATTTAAACTACATATAAACTACCAGTGAGCGGCGCCATGAACACAGAGAAGCTCATATCATCGTCAGTTAACTCCAGCATCAGCAGTCTTCCTAGCGCGGTGTATAGCATGCTGCGGCTTCCTTATTAATATACAACTACATATCATTTAAACTACATATAAACTACCAGTGAGCGGCGCCATGAACACAGAGAAGCTCATATCATCGTCAGTTAACTCCAGCATCAGCAGTCTTCCTAGCGCGGTGTATAGCATGCTGCGGCTTCCTTATTAATATACAACTACATATCATTTAAACTACATATAAACTACCAGTGAGCGGCGCCATGAACACAGAGAAGCTCATATCATCGTCAGTTAACTCCAGCATCAGCAGTCTTCCTAGCGCGGTGTATAGCATGCTGCGGCTTCCTTATTAATATACAACTACATATCATTTAAACTACATATAAACTACCAGTGAGCGGCGCCATGAATACAGAGAAGCTCATATCATCGTCAGTTAACTCCAGCATCAGCAGTCTTCCTAGCGCGGTGTATAGCATGCTGCGGCTTCCTTATTAATATACAACTACATATCATTTAAACTACATATAAACTACCAGTGAGCGGCGCCATGAACACAGAGAAGCTCATATCATCGTCAGTTAACTCCAGCATCAGCAGTCTTCCTAGCGCGGTGTATAGCATGCTGCGGCTTCCTTATTAATATACAACTACATATCATTTAAACTACATATAAACTACCAGTGAGCGGCGCCATGAACACAGAGAAGCTCATATCATCGTCAGTTAACTCCAGCATCAGCAGTCTTCCTAGCGCGGTGTATAGCATGCTGCGGCTTCCTTATTAATATACAACTACATATCATTTAAACTACATATAAACTACCAGTGAGCGGCGCCATGAACACAGAGAAGCTCATATCATCGTCAGTTAACTCCAGCATCAGCAGTCTTCCTAGCGCGGTGTATAGCATGCTGCGGCTTCCTTATTAATATACAACTACATATCATTTAAACTACATATAAACTACCAGTGAGCGGCGCCATGAACACAGAGAAGCTCATATCATCGTCAGTTAACTCCAGCATCAGCAGTCTTCCTAGCGCGGTGTATAGCATGCTGCGGCTTCCTTATTAATATACAACTACATATCATTTAAACTACATATAAACTACCAGTGAGCGGCGCCATGAACACAGAGAAGCTCATATCATCGTCAGTTAACTCCAGCATCAGCAGTCTTCCTAGCGCGGTGTATAGCATGCTGCGGCTTCCTTATTAATATACAACTACATATCATTTAAACTACATATAAACTACCAGTGAGCGGCGCCATGAACACAGAGAAGCTCATATCATCGTCAGTTAACTCCAGCATCAGCAGTCTTCCTAGCGCGGTGTATAGCATGCTGCGGCTTCCTTATTAATATACAACTACATATCATTTAAACTACATATAAACTACCAGTGAGCGGCGCCATGAACACAGAGAAGCTCATATCATCGTCAGTTAACTCCAGCATCAGCAGTCTTCCTAGCGCGGTGTATAGCATGCTGCGGCTTCCTTATTAATATACAACTACATATCATTTAAACTACATATAAACTACCAGTGAGCGGCGCCATGAACACAGAGAAGCTCATATCATCGTCAGTTAACTCCAGCATCAGCAGTCTTCCTAGCGCGGTGTATAGCATGCTGCGGCTTCCTTATTAATATACAACTACATATCATTTAAACTACATATAAACTACCAGTGAGCGGCGCCATGAACACAGAGAAGCTCATATCATCGTCAGTTAACTCCAGCATCAGCAGTCTTCCTAGCGCGGTGTATAGCATGCTGCGGCTTCCTTATTAATATACAACTACATATCATTTAAACTACATATAAACTACCAGTGAGCGGCGCCATGAACACAGAGAAGCTCATATCATCGTCAGTTAACTCCAGCATCAGCAGTCTTCCTAGCGCGGTGTATAGCATGCTGCGGCTTCCTTATTAATATACAACTACATATCATTTAAACTACATATAAACTACCAGTGAGCGGCGCCATGAACACAGAGAAGCTCATATCATCGTCAGTTAACTCCAGCATCAGCAGTCTTCCTAGCGCGGTGTATAGCATGCTGCGGCTTCCTTATTAATATACAACTACATATCATTTAAACTACATATAAACTACCAGTGAGCGGCGCCATGAACACAGAGAAGCTCATATCATCGTCAGTTAACTCCAGCATCAGCAGTCTTCCTAGCGCGGTGTATAGCATGCTGCGGCTTCCTTATTAATATACAACTACATATCATTTAAACTACATATAAACTACCAGTGAGCGGCGCCATGAACACAGAGAAGCTCATATCATCGTCAGTTAACTCCAGCATCAGCAGTCTTCCTAGCGCGGTGTATAGCATGCTGCGGCTTCCTTATTAATATACAACTACATATCATTTAAACTACATATAAACTACCAGTGAGCGGCGCCATGAACACAGAGAAGCTCATATCATCGTCAGTTAACTCCAGCATCAGCAGTCTTCCTAGCGCGGTGTATAGCATGCTGCGGCTTCCTTATTAATATACAACTACATATCATTTAAACTACATATAAACTACCAGTGAGCGGCGCCATGAACACAGAGAAGCTCATATCATCGTCAGTTAACTCCAGCATCAGCAGTCTTCCTAGCGCGGTGTATAGCATGCTGCGGCTTCGCATTCCGGAACCGGAGGCCGTGTAGCCGAGGAAGGGGAAGTGTTCCGCCTGGAAATAATAATAATAATCATCATTATCATTACATAGTATAAATCCAAGTCGCTAATTCTGTCTATTTGTATGTTTGGCCGCTAACTCCTAAACCAGTTGAGGGATTTTAATGTGGTTTTCACCATCCTTTAGGTATTTTTTTCATTAAATAATAAAGAACAATCGGAAAAAGTTGTTTAAAGTTAGCCAAAATTCAATGTTTCATGAGCAAGTCGGACAAAATTAGACCATTGCGAAGCGTGGGCGGGTCGCTTGTTATTGTAATATGACTGAATGTACACGATTCAAATTCTAAATTATGATTGTACTAGTGGCCGAACGCGACTCCGTTCGCGTGGAAGTCGGTTTCCCGTGGGAATGAGAAGTTTTGCCGCGGTGAAATGTACCCTATGTGTTATTCTGATGTATAACCTATATTACTGTAAAGTTTCATCCAAATCCATCCAGTAGATTTTACGTGAAAGAGAAACAAACATCCATACATCCATACATACTCACAAACTTTCACATTTATAATATTTTATGTAGTAACTAGTGGGTTCGTCTGCGAAAAAAAGTCATTTTCCAGAGAGAATGAGACTTAATTCTCGCGGTTAAAAGTAGCCTACTTTCATCCCTGCCTCTTAAACTATGTTAATTCCAAAATTCATTTAAATCGGTCCAGTTGTTTCGACGTGGAAGCGGTACATAGACACATTTACATTGAATTACAACGACTTTGTCCAATTATGAATTTGGACTGAAAAAAAGTCTCATGCCCGTTCAGTTCACTTTTAAAATTTGCGATGTCAGGGACACTTAAAATTTGAGTGCTTGTAAAGTTACTTTAAGTAGCGTTATTTTATTTTTTTGCGTATGCATTGTTTTTAGTGCTTTCTCGCCTATACGAAGAAAGTTTATGGAAAAAATATTTAAATTTAAGTGATGTTTGAAATGAGTTTTCAAAATTTAGGAAACATTGGCGAAAACGGTCATTAATTCTGTAACTTTTAACACAAAGCCACTGAGTCTTTATAGATATTATACAGGTCGACATTGGTGACGTTTTTGCAATGTTCGTACAAATGTTCATACATAAAAAGTCATGGTAAAATATTCTGTTATTTTAAGATTACTTATAACGCGTTCATTATCCCTACTAATATTATAAATGCGAAAGTAACTCTGTCTGTCTGTCTGTCTGTCCGTCTGTTACGCTTTCACGCCTAAACCACTGAACCGATTTTGACAAAATTTGGTATTAAGAAAGAACTGAACTTGGGAAAGGACATAGGGTACTTTTTACCGCGGGTAAACTTCTCATTTAAACGGGAAACCGACTCCCACGCGAACGGAGTCGCGGGCGGCCACTAGTTTTAAATAAATTCTCCGTCGTTGTGTACTTTTGCCCTATTGTGTTTTAGGAGTAGAAATAACTAAGATTATTTTCTCTACTTCCAAATACCTTCAAAGTAAACTTAATTAACCACTCACCGTATGATTAGCCAACATGAAATGAACTTCGGGTAACTTCACAAGTTTCCTCACACAAGAGTAGCCGCCGCTCAACTCCGACAGTAAACTCAGAGTTTTTGTGATGATTTGCTCGCTGCCACCCCAGTATTTCAGATTTGTTATTCTGTTGATGAAATTTTTAATATTACAGGCAAAAATAAACATTAATAAATTAAATAATACGGGTATAAAACAGCGGCTTTCTAAAAAGAAAACTTGGTAGGTTTTTAGGAAATTAGCATGTAAGCTATTGGATTTCGTAATTATTTCGAATCAATTAGTGTTTCACTCGAATCTGCAATTTAAAACATCGCGCCTGAAACAACAGCTGATGTTTAAGCGTTGATGTCAAGCGACGGTCATTACTTCTCAATCATTAACATATTTTGAAGTTGTAAATACTGGAAAAAGGAACGCGGGCCTCCGAGCATTAAGCGACTGGGACTCGAACCCAGGACCTTTGGAAAACCGGTCCAATGCTATTCCAACTGACGCGTTCCTTTTTCCAGTATTTACAACTTCAAAATTAATAAATTAGCATTTATAATGCAAAATTTAAAGTAAAATCTCAATCATTAACATATTGTTTTAAATAACTTAATTTAATAAATAATATTAAAAACACCTCTAGCAACAATCAGTTTTCATTTTCAAAACCAGTCTCTACCCATCCCGTATTAATTTCACGCGTTGAACACCAAAATCAAAAAACATTACCCTACCTTCTGAAGCAGTCCGACTGCTACTTACATTATCAAACATATTCGCCAAATTTTTTTTTTATTTTTTTTATTTTTTTTTATTTTTTTTCACATTTTTTTATTTTTTTACATTTTTTTTTTGTTTTTTTTTTCCTAACTTCATGATTCACTCACATCTTCCTCATAACAACACTGAGCAGCTGGCTCTCGTCATTGATGCCCAGCACATCGGACAACCTCCTGTACACCTTGCTGTTCTTCTGCACCTGCTCGCCGACGTAGATCTTGCGGAACTGCTCGAAGAACCACATCATGGCTAGCTCCAGTTTCTCAGAACCGCCCTGGATTGGAGGAAATATGGTTGTGTTTTATGAAAGCTTGTATCAATTACTGAAACAGGGTGAATTTAAATCTAACTAATATTATAAACGTGAAAGATTGTGAGTATAGATGTATGGATGTTTGTTACTCTTTCTTGTAAAAATTACTGGATGGATTTTGATGAAACTTTACAGGAATATAAGTTATACATCAGAATAACATTATAGGGAAAACTTATCATTCCCACGGAAACCGACTTCCACGCAAACGGAGTCGCGGGCGGCCACTAGTAAAGAATATATCTGTTTTTTTTTTTCATCGACAACTATTAACTCTTTAATATAAAATGCCTTGGATTCATCCAAATATTTCGAAAAATAAATGAATTGAGCATTCACACTCAGCATACGCATGGTTTTCTTAAAAATTAACCGCACACATCTTTAGCCACTTTTTACCAATTCAATTGTTAAGCACCCGGCACACAAGCCCTCCGTTAATCGCGTAGTTCTCATCTACCTCAGTCACTCACACCCATCCATTCCGACCTCCATTTACAACCAACTTCAATAAAACACCAAAAAATTTTTTTTTTTTTCGTTTTTTAATTTTTTTCTTCATTTTTCTATTTTTCCCCCTCCACTCACCGCCGCCAGCCTGCAGTCCGCCATCTCCATCAGCTGCAGCACCCTACACACTAACTCCCCGTCCATGGCGTCGTTCTCATCCACCTCAGCCACTCACTCAATAAAACTCCACAGTTTTTTTCGTTCATTTCACACATCCATTCATCCATTCCACCCTCCACTTACAACCAACTTCAATAAAACACCAAAAAAATTTTTTTTGTTTTTTTTTTTTCGTTTTTCTATTTTTCCCTACATACTCACCGCCGCCAGCCTGCAGTCCGCCATCTCCATCAGCTGCAGCACCCTACACACCAACTCTCCGTCCATGGCGTCGTTCTCATCCACCTCAGACACTCACACCCATCCATTCATCCATTCCACCCTCCACTTACAACCAACTTCAATAAAACACCAAAAAAATTATTATTATTATTTTTCATTTTTTCATTTTTCCTTTTTTTTCTTTATTTTTCTATTTTTCCCTACACACTCACCGCCGCCAGCCTGCAGTCAGCCATCTCCATCAGCTGCAGCACCCTACAAACTAACTCTCCGTCCATGGCGTCTTTCTCATTTAACCTAGTCACTCACACTATCCATTCCACCCTCCATTTACAACCAACTTCAATAAAACACCAAATTTTTTTTTTTTAATTTTTTAATTTTTTTCTTAATTTTTCTATTTTTCAGCCTGCAATCCGCCATCTCCATCTGCTGCAACACTCTACACACTAACTCCCCGTCCATGGCGTCGTTCTCATCTACCTCAGCCACTCACACCCATCCATTCATCCATACCACCCTCCATTTACTACCAACTTCAATAAAACACCAAAAAAAATATATTTTTTTTTCATTTTTTATTTTTTTTCTTCGTTTTTCTATTTTCCTCCATTTACAACCAACTTCAATAAAACACCATTATTTTTTTTTTAAATTGTTTGATTTTTCAATTTTTTTCTTCATTTTTCTATTTCTTCCTATATATTTACCGCGGCCAGCCTGCAATCCGCCATCTCCATCAGCTGCAGCACCCTACACACCAGCTCTCCGTCCATGGCGTCGTTCTCATCTACCTCAGCCACTCACACCCATCCATTCATCCATTCCGACCTCCATTCACTACCAACTTCAATATAACACGAAAATTTTTTTTTTTTAATTTTTTTTTTTTTTTTTATTTTTTTCTTCGTTTTTCTATTTTTCTCTATATATTTACCGCGGCCAGCCTGCAATCAGCCATCTCCATCAGCTGCAACACTCTACAAACTAGTTCTCCGTCCATGGCGTCGTTCTCGTCGGAGGTGTTGACGGAGGCGCGGCCGCCGATGGCCGCGCCGATTATGTACACCAGCCAGGTCAGCTCGCCTGGGAGTGAAGGAAGAAATAATTATTTTAAAGTAAAGACAGTTCTAAGAAAATGAGTTTTGAATGAGCTTAAAATAAAACTATTTTCTTATAAACACAATATTATATGGTTTCTTAGAATTCCTAGACCCCAATTCAGGAAGAAGTAAAAGATATAGTTATCACTCACGACACTTTTATATAAGACCACGCCCGCTTCGCATTGGTGTAATTTTGCTGAATTTCTCCCGAACCCTTGCATTTTTGATTATTTAAAAACTTTAAAATGGCGAAAACCAAATTAAAATCCGTTAAGCGGTTTAGGAGGAGCGACTTGGATTAATACTATAATAATGATAATGTAGAGAAAGGTCTCGTAAGGCCATAGTCTTCCAAAAAAGCGCGCATACCGAATTTCAGCTCTAAAAGTCAACGGTTTTATTAAACTAATTTAAAATTCAGATTCATAATTCCACCTAAACAGACAGACATACATTTCGAGTTTAACAAAAGCTTGCTAAATGAGTTTAAACATAAACTACAGACTTGTTTATAAACGCTTCTTACTAATATTTTGTATAATTTTACTTGTTTAATACATATACGCTAAACTTTGTGGGTATGTGACTCTTTCTCGCAATACCGACCAAATTAAGTTGCTATCTATTTTCTCGAATTACAAGGCAGCTTGTACATCAGTTTAAACTATGACCTTTAAAATCTTACTTAGACTTATAAATGACAATTCAATCCAATCTTAGAAAGAAATTATAACCAAGGAGGTCTAAAATAACACACAATCATTACATAGGTAGTATAAATCCAAGTCGCTATTTCTGTCTGTTTGTACGTTTGTCTGCTATCTCCTCCTAAACCACTTAACGGATTTTTATGCGGTTTTCGCCATCTTAAGGGTAATTATTTCATTTAAATTTGAAAATATAAAACATTTAAAAAAGTTTCTTTAAGTTAGCCAAAATTCAATATTTCGTGAGCAAGTCGGCCAAAATTACGCCATTGCGAAGCGTGGGCGGGTCGCTAGTAGACTTATAAATGACAATTCAATCCAATCTTCTCATTCCCACGGGAAACCGACTTCCACGTGAACGGAGTCGCGGGCGCACTAATATTAAACTATTAATTAAAATTATAAACTCACCTATATGCGTCGGGTTGCTGTTAGCACTGTAAGCGGCACACGCCCTATCAAGATGCGCCACCAATAGTTGACAGGTGCCAATATACTGACACCTGCCAATAACTGACACTTGTTCCAATTGCTGTTGGACGCTTCCAATGTCGTCGAGGGGGTCCTCTACGCCGTCACTAGGAAAGAAAAATATAATATCATCATCATTATCATTACATAAAATAAATCCAAGTCGCTAATTCTGTCTGTTTGTATGTTTGTCTCGTATACATGCGTTTCCTCTATCTTTTAGGGAATTTATTCATTAAAATTTGTAAATAAAGAAGATTCAGAAAATGTATTCTTAAATAAGCTAAAATTTTACTAATCGTGAACAAGTCGGCTAAAAATTCACCATTGTGAAGAATACTAGCGACCCAGTATATAAATAAAATCAATTTAGATACTGGTAGTGTAATAGAATGAGAGTCAGATTTAATCATTGTCTAAGTAAGTTGATCTAATTAATTTCTGAATGAGATTTTTGGTTTAATCGAATATAACCTTATTAATTTTAATACGTTTCAGATGGTTTAATAGGAATATAACTAGATTTAATACTAGTTACAGACTTAAGTTTCGTAACAAAATACGAACATAACACACCAATGGTTCTCAACATCATCGTAAATAAAGAGTAAGCTTGTAAATTCGAACACTTAGTCTCATTTCTAAGTCATTTTCTGCGTTATTTTCGATGGAAAATAATTAAAAAATGTATTTTTATATAAATTTTAAAATAATCCCGCAAATATCTGTTAGGCCAATATTTGCGCCTAATGCCTTACTTTAATTTTGTGTAGCAAAATTCAAGCGATCTTTCTCAATTATTCAACTAATTTTTCACCCACATTTTTTCATACGTTGTCATCCAACTATGGAAACATTCAAACATGCCAGCATCCAAACACCTTTACATCCAAATACAAACACATCTAAACACAAACTATCTCATTAACAATATTATTAATATAGGCTTTTATTTTATCTTTTTGTTTCATAATAAAGGTAGCAAACGAGCATGCGGGTCACCTGATGGTAAGTGATCACCACCGCCCATGACTACCCGCAACACTGTGTTGGGGGTGTGTTGCTGAGCCTTTGAGAAAATTGGGCACCGGATACCGCACTCACCGAACGGAACGCAGGAATATAGCCCCTACTTCACGTCGGTTTTCTAACGTATCTCAAATAAATGTTATCTCCCATACGGAATCCACACACTCACCGTATAACAACAGCCACGGTGTCCAGCCTGCTTTCTATATAAGCCTGACACACGCTCGGCGCGTAGGTCTCCAGCAAATGTGGCTCCGATGCCTTCACGTATGGCACGGAGGCGACCATTCGCTGCCACAGAGACAGCAGCTAGTGTAACATTCATTCATTCATTCATTCATTCATTCATCAACAGCCCAGCTGAAGCCACTCGCACAACTCACCGTATAACAACAGCCACGGTGTCCAGCCTGCTTTCTATATAAGCCTGACACACGCTCGGCGCGTAGGTCTCCAGCAAATGTGGCTCCGATGCCTTCACGTATGGCACGGAGGCGACCATTCGCTGCCACAGAGACAGCAGCTAGTGTAACATTCATTCATTCATTCATTCATTCATTCATTCATCAACAGCCCAGCTGAAGCCACTCGCACAACTCACCGTATAACAACAGCCACGGTGTCCAGCCTGCTTTCTATATAAGCCTGACACACGCTCGGCGCGTAGGTCTCCAGCAAATGTGGCTCCGATGCCTTCACGTATGGCACGGAGGCGACCATTCGCTGCCACAGAGACAGCAGCTAGTGTAACATTCATTCATTCATTCATTCATTCATTCATCAACAGCCCAGCTGAAGCCACTCGCACAACTCACCGTATAACAACAGCCACGGTGTCCAGCCTGCTTTCTATATAAGCCTGACACACGCTCGGCGCGTAGGTCTCCAGCAAATGTGGCTCCGATGCCTTCACGTATGGCACGGAGGCGACCATTCGCTGCCACAGAGACAGCAGCTAGTGTAACATTCATTCATTCATTCATTCATTCATTCATTCATCAACAGCCCAGCTGAAGCCACTCGCACAACTCACCGTATAACAACAGCCACGGTGTCCAGCCTGCTTTCTATATAAGCCTGACACACGCTCGGCGCGTAGGTCTCCAGCAAATGTGGCTCCGATGCCTTCACGTATGGCACGGAGGCGACCATTCGCTGCCACAGAGACAGCAGCTAGTGTAACATTCATTCATTCATTCATTCATTCATTCATCAACAGCCCAGCTGAAGCCACTCGCACAACTCACCGTATAACAACAGCCACGGTGTCCAGCCTGCTTTCTATATAAGCCTGACACACGCTCGGCGCGTAGGTCTCCAGCAAATGTGGCTCCGATGCCTTCACGTATGGCACGGAGGCGACCATTCGCTGCCACAGAGACAGCAGCTAGTGTAACATTCATTCATTCATTCATTCATTCATTCATCAACAGCCCAGCTGAAGCCACTCGCACAACTCACCGTATAACAACAGCCACGGTGTCCAGCCTGCTTTCTATATAAGCCTGACACACGCTCGGCGCGTAGGTCTCCAGCAAATGTGGCTCCGATGCCTTCACGTATGGCACGGAGGCGACCATTCGCTGCCACAGAGACAGCAGCTAGTGTAACATTCATTCATTCATTCATTCATTCATTCATCAACAGCCCAGCTGAAGCCACTCGCACAACTCACCGTATAACAACAGCCACGGTGTCCAGCCTGCTTTCTATATAAGCCTGACACACGCTCGGCGCGTAGGTCTCCAGCAAATGTGGCTCCGATGCCTTCACGTATGGCACGGAGGCGACCATTCGCTGCCACAGAGACAGCAGCTAGTGTAACATTCATTCATTCATTCATTCATTCATTCATTCATCAACAGCCCAGCTGAAGCCACTCGCACAACTCACCGTATAACAACAGCCACGGTGTCCAGCCTGCTTTCTATATAAGCCTGACACACGCTCGGCGCGTAGGTCTCCAGCAAATGTGGCTCCGATGCCTTCACGTATGGCACGGAGGCGACCATTCGCTGCCACAGAGACAGCAGCTAGTGTAACATTCATTCATTCATTCATTCATTCATTCATTCATCAACAGCCCAGCTGAAGCCACTCGCACAACTCACCGTATAACAACAGCCACGGTGTCCAGCCTGCTTTCTATATAAGCCTGACACACGCTCGGCGCGTAGGTCTCCAGCAAATGTGGCTCCGATGCCTTCACGTATGGCACGGAGGCGACCATTCGCTGCCACAGAGACAGCAGCTAGTGTAACATTCATTCATTCATTCATTCATTCATTCATCAACAGCCCAGCTGAAGCCACTCGCACAACTCACCGTATAACAACAGCCACGGTGTCCAGCCTGCTTTCTATATAAGCCTGACACACGCTCGGCGCGTAGGTCTCCAGCAAATGTGGCTCCGATGCCTTCACGTATGGCACGGAGGCGACCATTCGCTGCCACAGAGACAGCAGCTAGTGTAACATTCATTCATTCATTCATTCATTCATTCATCAACAGCCCAGCTGAAGCCACTCGCACAACTCACCGTATAACAACAGCCACGGTGTCCAGCCTGCTTTCTATATAAGCCTGACACACGCTCGGCGCGTAGGTCTCCAGCAAATGTGGCTCCGATGCCTTCACGTATGGCACGGAGGCGACCATTCGCTGCCACAGAGACAGCAGCTAGTGTAACATTCATTCATTCATTCATTCATTCATTCATCAACAGCCCAGCTGAAGCCACTCGCACAACTCACCGTATAACAACAGCCACGGTGTCCAGCCTGCTTTCTATATAAGCCTGACACACGCTCGGCGCGTAGGTCTCCAGCAAATGTGGCTCCGATGCCTTCACGTATGGCACGGAGGCGACCATTCGCTGCCACAGAGACAGCAGCTAGTGTAACATTCATTCATTCATTCATTCATTCATTCATTCATCAACAGCCCAGCTGAAGCCACTCGCACAACTCACCGTATAACAACAGCCACGGTGTCCAGCCTGCTTTCTATATAAGCCTGACACACGCTCGGCGCGTAGGTCTCCAGCAAATGTGGCTCCGATGCCTTCACGTATGGCACGGAGGCGACCATTCGCTGCCACAGAGACAGCAGCTAGTGTAACATTCATTCATTCATTCATTCATTCATTCATTCATCAACAGCCCAGCTGAAGCCACTCGCACAACTCACCGTATAACAACAGCCACGGTGTCCAGCCTGCTTTCTATATAAGCCTGACACACGCTCGGCGCGTAGGTCTCCAGCAAATGTGGCTCCGATGCCTTCACGTATGGCACGGAGGCGACCATTCGCTGCCACAGAGACAGCAGCTAGTGTAACATTCATTCATTCATTCATTCATTCATTCATCAACAGCCCAGCTGAAGCCACTCGCACAACTCACCGTATAACAACAGCCACGGTGTCCAGCCTGCTTTCTATATAAGCCTGACACACGCTCGGCGCGTAGGTCTCCAGCAAATGTGGCTCCGATGCCTTCACGTATGGCACGGAGGCGACCATTCGCTGCCACAGAGACAGCAGCTAGTGTAACATTCATTCATTCATTCATTCATTCATTCATCAACAGCCCAGCTGAAGCCACTCGCACAACTCACCGTATAACAACAGCCACGGTGTCCAGCCTGCTTTCTATATAAGCCTGACACACGCTCGGCGCGTAGGTCTCCAGCAAATGTGGCTCCGATGCCTTCACGTATGGCACGGAGGCGACCATTCGCTGCCACAGAGACAGCAGCTAGTGTAACATTCATTCATTCATTCATTCATTCATTCATCAACAGCCCAGCTGAAGCCACTCGCACAACTCACCGTATAACAACAGCCACGGTGTCCAGCCTGCTTTCTATATAAGCCTGACACACGCTCGGCGCGTAGGTCTCCAGCAAATGTGGCTCCGATGCCTTCACGTATGGCACGGAGGCGACCATTCGCTGCCACAGAGACAGCAGCTAGTGTAACATTCATTCATTCATTCATTCATTCATTCATCAACAGCCCAGCTGAAGCCACTCGCACAACTCACCGTATAACAACAGCCACGGTGTCCAGCCTGCTTTCTATATAAGCCTGACACACGCTCGGCGCGTAGGTCTCCAGCAAATG
Source organism: Emmelina monodactyla (assembly GCA_916618145.1). Classification (NCBI taxonomy): domain Eukaryota; kingdom Metazoa; phylum Arthropoda; class Insecta; order Lepidoptera; family Pterophoridae; genus Emmelina; species Emmelina monodactyla. The sequence continues at coordinate 4,432,183 of OU745296.1, forward strand.
TGGCTCCTATGCCTTCACGTATGGCACGGAGGCGACCATTCGCTGCCACAGAGACAGCAGCTAGTGTAACATTCATTCATTCATTCATTCATTCATTCATTCATCAACAGCCCAGCTGAAGCCACTCGCACAACTCACCGTATAACAACAGCCACGGTGTCCAGCCTGCTTTCTATATAAGCCTGACACACGCTCGGCGCGTAGGTCTCCAGCAAATGTGGCTCCGATGCCTTCACGTATGGCACGGAGGCGACCATTCGCTGCCACAGAGACAGCAGCTAGTGTAACATTCATTCATTCATTCATTCATTCATTCATTCATTCATCAACAGCCCAGCTGAAGCCACTCGCACAACTCACCGTATAACAACAGCCACGGTGTCCAGCCTGCTTTCTATATAAGCCTGACACACGCTCGGCGCGTAGGTCTCCAGCAAATGTGGCTCCGATGCCTTCACGTATGGCACGGAGGCGACCATTCGCTGCCACAGAGACAGCAGCTAGTGTAACATTCATTCATTCATTCATTCATTCATTCATCAACAGCCCAGCTGAAGCCACTCGCACAACTCACCGTATAACAACAGCCACGGTGTCCAGCCTGCTTTCTATATAAGCCTGACACACGCTCGGCGCGTAGGTCTCCAGCAAATGTGGCTCCGATGCCTTCACGTATGGCACGGAGGCGACCATTCGCTGCCACAGAGACAGCAGCTAGTGTAACATTCATTCATTCATTCATTCATTCATTCATCAACAGCCCAGCTGAAGCCACTCGCACAACTCACCGTATAACAACAGCCACGGTGTCCAGCCTGCTTTCTATATAAGCCTGACACACGCTCGGCGCGTAGGTCTCCAGCAAATGTGGCTCCGATGCCTTCACGTATGGCACGGAGGCGACCATTCGCTGCCACAGAGACAGCAGCTAGTGTAACATTCATTCATTCATTCATTCATTCATTCATCAACAGCCCAGCTGAAGCCACTCGCACAACTCACCGTATAACAACAGCCACGGTGTCCAGCCTGCTTTCTATATAAGCCTGACACACGCTCGGCGCGTAGGTCTCCAGCAAATGTGGCTCCGATGCCTTCACGTATGGCACGGAGGCGACCATTCGCTGCCACAGAGACAGCAGCTAGTGTAACATTCATTCATTCATTCATTCATTCATTCATTCATCAACAGCCCAGCTGAAGCCACTCGCACAACTCACCGTATAACAACAGCCACGGTGTCCAGCCTGCTTTCTATATAAGCCTGACACACGCTCGGCGCGTAGGTCTCCAGCAAATGTGGCTCCGATGCCTTCACGTATGGCACGGAGGCGACCATTCGCTGCCACAGAGACAGCAGCTAGTGTAACATTCATTCATTCATTCATTCATTCATTCATTCATCAACAGCCCAGCTGAAGCCACTCGCACAACTCACCGTATAACAACAGCCACGGTGTCCAGCCTGCTTTCTATATAAGCCTGACACACGCTCGGCGCGTAGGTCTCCATCAAATGTGGCTCCGATGCCTTCACGTATGGCACGGAGGCGACCATTCGCTGCCACAGAGACAGCAGCTAGTGTAACATTCATTCATTCATTCATTCATTCATCAACAGCCCAGCTGAAGCCACTCGCACAACTCACCGTATAACAACAGCCACGGTGTCCAGCCTGCTTTCTATATAAGCCTGACACACGCTCGGCGCGTAGGTCTCCAGCAAATGTGGCTCCGATGCCTTCACGTATGGCACGGAGGCGACCATTCGCTGCCACAGAGACAGCAGCTAGTGTAACATTCATTCATTCATTCATTCATTCATTCATTCATTCATTCATTCATCAACAGCCCAGCTGAAGCCACTCGCACAACTCACCGTATAACAACAGCCACGGTGTCCAGCCTGCTTTCTATATAAGCCTGACACACGCTCGGCGCGTAGGTCTCCAGCAAATGTGGCTCCGATGCCTTCACGTATGGCACGGAGGCGACCATTCGCTGCCACAGAGACAGCAGCTAGTGTAACATTCATTCATTCATTCATTCATTCATTCATCAACAGCCCAGCTGAAGCCACTCGCACAACTCACCGTATAACAACAGCCACGGTGTCCAGCCTGCTTTCTATATAAGCCTGACACACGCTCGGCGCGTAGGTCTCCAGCAAATGTGGCTCCGATGCCTTCACGTATGGCACGGAGGCGACCATTCGCTGCCACAGAGACAGCAGCTAGTGTAACATTCATTCATTCATTCATTCATTCATTCATCAACAGCCCAGCTGAAGCCACTCGCACAACTCACCGTATAACAACAGCCACGGTGTCCAGCCTGCTTTCTATATAAGCCTGACACACGCTCGGCGCGTAGGTCTCCATCAAATGTGGCTCCGATGCCTTCACGTATGGCACGGAGGCGACCATTCGCTGCCACAGAGACAGCAGCTAGTGTAACATTCATTCATTCATTCATTCATTCATCAACAGCCCAGCTGAAGCCACTCGCACAACTCACCGTATAACAACAGCCACGGTGTCCAGCCTGCTTTCTATATAAGCCTGACACACGCTCGGCGCGTAGGTCTCCAGCAAATGTGGCTCCGATGCCTTCACGTATGGCACGGAGGCGACCATTCGCTGCCACAGAGACAGCAGCTAGTGTAACATTCATTCATTCATTCATTCATTCATTCATTCATTCATCAACAGCCCAGCTGAAGCCACTCGCACAACTCACCGTATAACAACAGCCACGGTGTCCAGCCTGCTTTCTATATAAGCCTGACACACGCTCGGCGCGTAGGTCTCCAGCAAATGTGGCTCCGATGCCTTCACGTATGGCACGGAGGCGACCATTCGCTGCCACAGAGACAGCAGCTAGTGTAACATTCATTCATTCATTCATTCATCAACAGCCCAGCTGAAGCCACTCGCACAACTCACCGTATAACAACAGCCACGGTGTCCAGCCTGCTTTCTATATAAGCCTGACACACGCTCGGCGCGTAGGTCTCCAGCAAATGTGGCTCCGATGCCTTCACGTATGGCACGGAGGCGACCATTCGCTGCCACAGAGACAGCAGCTAGTGTAACATTCATTCATTCATTCATTCATTCATTCATCAACAGCCCAGCTGAAGCCACTCGCACAACTCACCGTATAACAACAGCCACGGTGTCCAGCCTGCTTTCTATATAAGCCTGACACACGCTCGGCGCGTAGGTCTCCAGCAAATGTGGCTCCGATGCCTTCACGTATGGCACGGAGGCGACCATTCGCTGCCACAGAGACAGCAGCTAGTGTAACATTCATTCATTCATTCATTCATTCATTCATCAACAGCCCAGCTGAAGCCACTCGCACAACTCACCGTATAACAACAGCCACGGTGTCCAGCCTGCTTTCTATATAAGCCTGACACACGCTCGGCGCGTAGGTCTCCAGCAAATGTGGCTCCGATGCCTTCACGTATGGCACGGAGGCGACCATTCGCTGCCACAGAGACAGCAGCTAGTGTAACATTCATTCATTCATTCATTCATTCATTCATCAACAGCCCAGCTGAAGCCACTCGCACAACTCACCGTATAACAACAGCCACGGTGTCCAGCCTGCTTTCTATATAAGCCTGACACACGCTCGGCGCGTAGGTCTCCAGCAAATGTGGCTCCGATGCCTTCACGTATGGCACGGAGGCGACCATTCGCTGCCACAGAGACAGCAGCTAGTGTAACATTCATTCATTCATTCATTCATTCATTCATCAACAGCCCAGCTGAAGCCACTCGCACAACTCACCGTATAACAACAGCCACGGTGTCCAGCCTGCTTTCTATATAAGCCTGACACACGCTCGGCGCGTAGGTCTCCAGCAAATGTGGCTCCGATGCCTTCACGTATGGCACGGAGGCGACCATTCGCTGCCACAGAGACAGCAGCTAGTGTAACATTCATTCATTCATTCATCAACAGCCCAACTGAAGCCACTCGCACAACTCACCGTATAACAACAGCCACGGTGTCCAGCCTGCTTTCTATATAAGCCTGACACACGCTCGGCGCGTAGGTCTCCAGCAAATGTGGCTCCGATGCCTTCACGTATGGCACGGAGGCGACCATTCGCTGCCACAGAGACAGCAGCTAGTGTAACATTCATTCATTCATTCATTCATCAACAGCCCAGCTGAAGCCACTCGCACAACTCACCGTATAACAACAGCCACGGTGTCCAGCCTGCTTTCTATATAAGCCTGACACACGCTCGGCGCGTAGGTCTCCAGCAAATGTGGCTCCGATGCCTTCACGTATGGCACGGAGGCGACCATTCGCTGCCACAGAGACAGCAGCTAGTGTAACATTCATTCATTCATTCATTCATTCATTCATCAACAGCCCAGCTGAAGCCACTCGCACAACTCACCGTATAACAACAGCCACGGTGTCCAGCCTGCTTTCTATATAAGCCTGACACACGCTCGGCGCGTAGGTCTCCAGCAAATGTGGCTCCGATGCCTTCACGTATGGCACGGAGGCGACCATTCGCTGCCACAGAGACAGCAGCTAGTGTAACATTCATTCATTCATTAATTCATTCATTCATCAACAGCCCAGCTGAAGCCACTCGCACAACTCACCGTATAACAACAGCCACGGTGTCCAGCCTGCTTTCTATATAAGCCTGACACACGCTCGGCGCGTAGGTCTCCAGCAAATGTGGCTCCGATGCCTTCACGTATGGCACGGAGGCGACCATTCGCTGCCACAGAGACAGCAGCTAGTGTAACATTCATTCATTCATTCATTCATTCATTCATCAACAGCCCAGCTGAAGCCACTCGCACAACTCACCGTATAACAACAGCCACGGTGTCCAGCCTGCTTTCTATATAAGCCTGACACACGCTCGGCGCGTAGGTCTCCAGCAAATGTGGCTCCGATGCCTTCACGTATGGCACGGAGGCGACCATTCGCTGCCACAGAGACAGCAGCTAGTGTAACATTCATTCATTCATTCATTCATTCATTCATCAACAGCCCAGCTGAAGCCACTCGCACAACTCACCGTATAACAACAGCCACGGTGTCCAGCCTGCTTTCTATATAAGCCTGACACACGCTCGGCGCGTAGGTCTCCAGCAAATGTGGCTCCGATGCCTTCACGTATGGCACGGAGGCGACCATTCGCTGCCACAGAGACAGCAGCTAGTGTAACATTCATTCATTCATTCATTCATCAACAGCCCAGCTGAAGCCACTCGCACAACTCACCGTATAACAACAGCCACGGTGTCCAGCCTGCTTTCTATATAAGCCTGACACACGCTCGGCGCGTAGGTCTCCAGCAAATGTGGCTCCGATGCCTTCACGTATGGCACGGAGGCGACCATTCGCTGCCACAGAGACAGCAGCTAGTGTAACATTCATTCATTCATTCATTCATTCATTCATTCATTCATTCATTCATCAACAGCCCAGCTGAAGCCACTCGCACAACTCACCGTATAACAACAGCCACGGTGTCCAGCCTGCTTTCTATATAAGCCTGACACACGCTCGGCGCGTAGGTCTCCAGCAAATGTGGCTCCGATGCCTTCACGTATGGCACGGAGGCGACCATTCGCTGCCACAGAGACAGCAGCTAGTGTAACATTCATTCATTCATTCATTCATTCATTCATCAACAGCCCAGCTGAAGCCACTCGCACAACTCACCGTATAACAACAGCCACGGTGTCCAGCCTGCTTTCTATATAAGCCTGACACACGCTCGGCGCGTAGGTCTCCAGCAAATGTGGCTCCGATGCCTTCACGTATGGCACGGAGGCGACCATTCGCTGCCACAGAGACAGCAGCTAGTGTAACATTCATTCATTCATTCATTCATTCATTCATCAACAGCCCAGCTGAAGCCACTCGCACAACTCACCGTATAACAACAGCCACGGTGTCCAGCCTGCTTTCTATATAAGCCTGACACACGCTCGGCGCGTAGGTCTCCAGCAAATGTGGCTCCGATGCCTTCACGTATGGCACGGAGGCGACCATTCGCTGCCACAGAGACAGCAGCTAGTGTAACATTCATTCATTCATTCATTCATTCATCAACAGCCCAGCTGAAGCCACTCGCACAACTCACCGTATAACAACAGCCACGGTGTCCAGCCTGCTTTCTATATAAGCCTGACACACGCTCGGCGCGTAGGTCTCCAGCAAATGTGGCTCCGATGCCTTCACGTATGGCACGGAGGCGACCATTCGCTGCCACAGAGACAGCAGCTAGTGTAACATTCATTCATTCATTCATTCATTCATCAACAGCCCAGCTGAAGCCACTCGCACAACTCACCGTATAACAACAGCCACGGTGTCCAGCCTGCTTTCTATATAAGCCTGACACACGCTCGGCGCGTAGGTCTCCAGCAAATGTGGCTCCGATGCCTTCACGTATGGCACGGAGGCGACCATTCGCTGCCACAGAGACAGCAGCTAGTGTAACATTCATTCATTCATTCATTCATCAACAGCCCAGCTGAAGCCACTCGCACAACTCACCGTATAACAACAGCCACGGTGTCCAGCCTGCTTTCTATATAAGCCTGACACACGCTCGGCGCGTAGGTCTCCAGCAAATGTGGCTCCGATGCCTTCACGTATGGCACGGAGGCGACCATTCGCTGCCACAGAGACAGCAGCTAGTGTAACATTCATTCATTCATTCATTCATTCATTCATCAACAGCCCAGCTGAAGCCACTCGCACAACTCACCGTATAACAACAGCCACGGTGTCCAGCCTGCTTTCTATATAAGCCTGACACACGCTCGGCGCGTAGGTCTCCAGCAAATGTGGCTCCGATGCCTTCACGTATGGCACGGAGGCGACCATTCGCTGCCACAGAGATAGGAGGTAGTGGACCGAGTTGGGGGCGAATTGCCACATCTGGAACAAGATAATGATAATTTTTATTAAAAAGCAAGCTATACAGGGCGTCCCAAGACTACGGTATATCAAGGGAAAGTACCTTAAATAATCGTAGATAGGATATTTTTTTTGAAAGAAGACTCTATTTTATTTTTTAAACTTAGCTATTATGCATTTAAAGAATTTCTAAACATTACTTGCTTCGTCTGGAAATCGAACCCACTTAAATATGAAAAAAAACACCCCTATTTTTATGATGCCAATCGAAAGAATATACAAAAAGTTATATTTCTTCTTAAGTAACATAGTATCTTAAAATAAAGTAAGTGTAACAAATGTAGTTATTTTTATTTTCAAATTAAATATTAGCATTTAGAAAATATTTTTTCATGTATAGTGTGTTTTAAGTGAAAGTTAATGTTAATAGTTAGTATACAAGGAAGACGATATAGAGTGTAATCACTCGTTTTCGACTTATTTTTAATTCATTCGAACACTATGTATTCGAATTCTTAATATAGCCTTCAGTTCAAGAAAAACTCTGGATAAGGTGTAAAGAAACTGCTTTGGAAAACGCAAACGGGGTATTTCTGAAAGGGCACTATGAAAATCATCGCGCCTGAACCAACGGCTTATGTTTGAGCGGTGACCTCAATAAATTTTTTGGCCACATGATGCAATTTATGATTTACCGTCACGATAACAGTGATTTTCCCGTAGGAATGAGACCTAATTCAGTAGTAAAACGTAGCCTATTTTCAACAGAAGCTAATAAACTTTGTCTTTTGCGAAATTTATTAAAATTGGTTCAGCCGTATCGACGTGAAAACGGGACATACAGACAGATATACATATCTTCTCATTTATGATATTGGTGAGGACATAATGCTGATATTAGTAAGAATTTAGTAAATGATACTATACATAATGATAATCATATTTACCTGTAAACTCTGAGCAGTTAACTTGGCGATCAGTTCAATAATCAACCATGACCAGTTCACAGAGTTGATAGTTGGACTTATATGATACTAGGGTATCCGGCACTTTGTCAATATAACACTGATATTCCCGAGGGAATGAGACTTATTCCCGCACTAGTAAAATTTGTCTTTTACAAAATTCATCAAAATCAGTTCAGCCATTTCAACTTAAAACCGCACCATACATACATATAGACCGATATATAATTTCCGATATTAGTAAGAATACTATAAAGATTATGACATATAATGATAATCATATTACCTGTAAGCTCTGAACAGTGAATTTGGCAATCAGTTCAATCAGCCTCGGGTAGTTATCAACCATCACCAGTTCCCCGAGTTGATAGTTGGACTTATATGATACTAGAGGGTATCCGCAACTTTGTCAATATAACAGTGACATTCCCATGGGAATGAAACTTATCCCCGTGGTAAAAAGTAGCCTATTTCCATCCCGCGCTAGTAAACTTTATCTCTTCCGAAATTCATCGAAATCGGTTCAGCCATTTCAACTTAAAACCGAACCATACATACATACGTCCGTATACAGGGTCTGTCGTAATGAATGGATAACCCGTTACCTACAGTTGATCCGGATATGAGGCTATAAGAAAATGGTGTCTTCTTGCCAGGGTTGTCAACCATAAGAAAATGGCGTAGACTTTTAAACTTTTTTATAAATTTCCCAATTTTTTTTATTTATTCTGCTGCCATTTCTTCAAATTTTGATGTATTTGTATAATTCTTTTAGTATTATACTGCTGAAGACGTGTATTATGTAATTTAAATACAATTTTAGGTGTTATCCACGTTGAACATTATCTAAATACTCATTTTAAGAAAAATATTTCCAATTTTTTTTCTTTATGTCAACTTTTGATCATCTCCTGTGGAAAAAAAAAGTATGACGTTATAGCTGCCCATGATCTCAATAAATTGTCTAGTATGTGTAGATTCTAAAAAGGTATAACGATGTGTACTTTACAAGCAACATTAAGTTACAGGAGCGAGAACACTAATCAAGGTCGGAATTTTTTTTTCATGTTATGTTATAAATGGTTGTAAAACTTCGTCATAATGATTTTATTCTATCAAGATACTTTGCACAAACACTATCGGGTCACTAATAGGATATTCAGAAGAAAACCCGGTTGTTTTTGGGAAAAAAATAACATTAGGTACTCCACGATAATAATGTAATAAAAATGTACAAATGAAAATTGTTGTGCTCTAATAGTTACATGCGACAAACATGTTGCGACAAGTTTATTCGAAATTGAAACGGATTTTAAAAATCGAACAAAGACCGCACTGTAAAGAAAAGTGGAAAAAATTAGAAGGAAATCGTCCTTCCACTCTAATGAACACACGGTAATCAGGATGTCGCACATTTGGATATCTTACACGATAAACACTAGCAGCTCTATTGGTGCTGCCATTACGTACACCGTAAATGTAATGCATGCTCGCGTATTCGGCCGGCGTGTACTGTTGCGGCATGATACACAAACTACACAAAAACTTTTCCAAAACAACAAGTTCAATCGATAGCACAACACAATGTCCGTAAATGTGAGCAAAGTCATCAGTATCACCACGTTATCAAGTCCAAATCACAAGGAAAATCATAGTCAAATATTAGAAAGCAGTAACAAATTGACGAAAATAGTGGCCCCGATTCTCAAAACACTCTCTAAAACTAAATTAAAAATATCGCTTTCACTTTCTCATGCTTCGTATTAGAACAAGACAGGTACATTGGTCTCACTAAATTTAGTCCACATCATTGTGAAATTGAACGAAATGCGCTGAGGACTAGCCTAAAATTGCCTTCGCCGTGTCATATTGCACGTACATTTTAGTTTGACAGGACTAAAATGATTACCTGTCTCTGTCTTATTGATGTGTAAGTGACAGCGATAGTTTTAGTTTAGTTTAGAGAGTGTTTTCAGAATCGGGGCTAATGTGAACAAAAGGACATGCGATGGTCAAAATCACACTGGTGTGATGAGTACCCTTTTCTTTGTAATGCCGTTTCAATTTCGGATAAACTTGTCGCAACATGTTTGTCGCATGTAACTATTAGAGCACAACAATTTTCATTTGTACATTTTCATTACATTATTATCGTGAAGTAATGTTATTTTTTTCCCAAAAACAACCGGGTTTTCTTCTGAATATCCTATTAGTGGCCCGATAGTGTCTGTGCAAAGTATCTTGATAGAATAAAATCATTATGACGAAGTTTTACAACCATTTATAACATAACATGAAAAATAAAAATTCCGACCTTGATTAGTGTTCTCGCTCCTGTAACTTAATGTTGCTTGTAAAGTACACATCGTTATACCTTTTTAGAATCTACACATACTAGACAATTTATTGAGATCATGGGCAGCTATAACGTCATACTTTTTTTTTCCACAGGAGATGATCAAAAGTTGACATAAAGAAAAAAAATTGGAAATATTTTTCTTAAAATGAGTATTTTGATAATGTTCAACGTGGATAACACCTAAAATTGTATTTAAATTACATAATACACGTATTCAGCAGTATAATACTAAAAGAATTATACAAATACATCAAAATTTGAAGAAATGGCAGCAGAATAAATAAAAAAAATTGGGAAATTTATAAAAAAGTTTAAATGTCTATGCCATTTTCTTATGGTTGACAACCCTGGCAAGAAGACACCATTTTCTTATAGCCTCATATCCGGATCAACTGTAGGTAACGGGTTATCCATTCATTACGACAGACCCTGTATATGTTACGGCTAATACCCGAAGTGCGGCTACACCTAGTTTTAGCCGGTTAGAAGTGTTTTTAATATGGAAAACTGTAAAAAATATATATATACCTATGTATATAAAAACTGGCTTCAATCACGAGTCGACGGAGTGAAGTGAGTGAGCGGAGAGTCATCTGGGTGGTATCAAAACAGGAACTTAACTAACCTAACCTATTGATGTTCTAACCGGCTAAAACTAGGTGTAGCCCCACTTCGAGTTTTAGCCGTAACATATACACATTTATGATATAAGTAAGAATATTTATTATTACCTGTAAACTCTGCACAGTAAACTTGGCAATCAGTTCAATCAGCCTCGGGTAGTTATCAACCATCACCAGTTCCCCGAGTTGATAGTTTGACTTCAATCGGGCGAGCAGTCGACAGAACTCGTGGTAGTTGGTCGGATCGGATAGACCCTGCAATAAAATTAGGTTGTGAGTGCCGATTCTGGCGAGGATAAACTAAATTAAAAATTAACATTATTTAAAAAACTAAGCTAAGAAATATTACTTTTTCTTGGACTTGTTAAGTTTATCCTAAAAACAGGTATTTTGATCTCGCACGGACAAGTCTAAACGAGTTGTGTAAACAATATCTTAGATTGGTTGGTACTTTCTTTATTATAATCATTAGGACCTATCTACAGTCTTTCTGTTGCAGAGGAAATGGCGGCAATATTCAAATTCAATTCAATTTTAAATCATAAAAAAGTTTTTTTTTAACAAATAGTACAAGTTGTGTTATGAAATATATGTTATATAACATGTTAAAATTAATCTTTTTTTCCCAATCCACTTTTTTAAACATATACATTCTTACTTCATTGTTTACAACGTTCGCGTTGAAGTCGGTTTCCCATGGGAATGAGAAGTTTTTCCGCGGTAAAAAGTACCCTATGTGTTATTCTGATGTATAACCTATATTACTGTTAAGTTTCATCCAAATCCGTCCAGTAGTTTTTACGTGAAAGCGTAACAAACATCCATCCATACTCACAAACTTTCACGTTTATAATATAGTAGGATAACATGATAAAATATATCTTTCTTTCCCCCAAACCACATTTCCAAACATATTCTTCCTTCTTTTTCTATCATAAAACCCCACTCACCATAGTATTATCCAGAATCCTATGCACCCCCTGTGCCAATCTATTCAGAAACTTGGCCCTCTCATTATTACTGAACAGCGATCGTCTTACAGAAGCCAATTGCACGAGACAGGCTAAAGCCAACGATGCTAATGTGCCGCCTAACGCGTGGTAGAGCTCGAAGAAGAGGTCTAGTGTGCCCGATTCGAGGAATGTTGAGCGCCATGATGTTGGTATCTGGAAGTTTTAATAATGTTGGAGTTTAAACTAATTTAGACGGGTTTTTTATTTCAATTTAGTTAAAGGATTTTTTGGGCGTTTGTTAATTCATTTATTTTTACCTTAGTGTCTTAACGTCGAAAACTAAAATCTAAATTATAACAGTGTAAGTTACTACTAACGTTTTTAAAGCAAAAGTTCAAAGAGATGATCGTGTAAATATTGCAAGTTACACTGAAATAACATCGCTGTGATTGGAACGTGTGTAATGAAATATGAAAAAGAAATAGTAAGGGAACTATTTTTTGCAAAATAAACGATCCCAATTGTCAACACACCATTTTCTTTAAACTTCGTGTAAGCCTAGTGGCTATAGGAACTGGGCTAACTATACCAGAGGTTCCGTGTTCGATACCCGCTAATAAGGCTATTACAAATTATGTACCCATTTATCACTCACTCACGGTGAGGGAAACCATCGTAAAGAAACCCACATTTGCACCAACTAGCACAGAGCCGGCGTGGTGGTTTACGGCTCAATTCCTCTATCTGTAACGATTCCTGTGAACTAATGGGACATATAAAGACAATTGAAGACGTCAGTGGATGAAGGTAATAAGTGCTATAATATGACACTAGCTTTCCGCCCTGCGGTTTCACCCGCAACTAAATGGTTTTTCCCGTGGGAATGAGGCTTTTTTGCTTGTGTCCGAAAATCCTATGTTACTCGTGGATAATGTAGTTTTTGAGATGCACGACTCGTGTCCCTACCACGGTAGTCCTACCATTCCTGTTAGTCCTACCACCCGCAAAAAACCATGACTCGTGTTCCTACCACGCGGTAGTCCTAACACGCATGGTCTAAAAGCATGACTCGTAGCCCCACCGTGTTACTTTTTTTAATACATATTAACAAAGTTTAGTAAGAATTTAATTGAACATGTAAAATTTTCATCTGTTCAAAACTAGTAGCAGTCAAAAAAACTTAGATTTTTTTTATAGAAGTTAATAATTTTAACAATAAAATAATTTGGGTATACATAATTATTAAAATACCAGGCCGTCATACATGTATAAGAGTTAGTTAGTAACACTGTGTTTGTCTTTCAGGGGCAGGACTGCCATTTGTACATTTTTGTTGCAAATTTTTTATGAGTACAATCGCTACACTAAAATAGAAATGCAGACTTCCTCGAATTCTTTTAAAATCATTCAAAGGAATTCATTCCCTTGGTTTAGTAGTCTATTTTCACTTCTAACTTCTTTGCATTATTTGTGGGTTTTCTAATTGAAATATTGTAAAGTAATATACCTTTGGCCTTATGCAATATTTTTCACTCTTTCACCTTGCAACCCTGTTCAAAGCAGTATTTTCAAAGAATAAAAATGATCACCCCAATGATTAATGCGTCTACATACTAGGATATCATAAAATAAGGGAGGGTTTGCAATGAAACTAATGTTTGGTACAGTATTATGCCCGTAGCACACGGGTTGCGATTCTGTTGAGGTGCCGCGTAGCTTTCGCACGTGTTTGTCGAAGTCGTCAAAAATAAAAAGCGAAACCGCATTTTTTAATAACATGGACGTTTATTTTACAGAAAAAATAATTAAAGTGAACAACAAACAACAAAGACCACGTTTCAATTACATTTTATTTTTGATAGATAAAATATACCTGTCCGCTATCTTTTGATTCTTTAAAAATAGCCTGTCTGTTACCTCTTCCGCACCAGGATACCTACATTAAAGACTTTCTTCTAAGAATAATTTTTCAATAATTGATAGAAAAGGCGGTAAGGTGCTCGTGTTCCAGGGGCACCAGTATTACCGAAAAAAAAATGCACTTATATAAGTTTTATACAGTGAAAATGAGACTGCATTGAAATAAACATTGGAATTATAAAATTATTAAATTCATTATTTTTTCAAAGGCATACACAACGAATAGCTTTAAGTGTAAAAAATAACAAAGTAGTATTGAAAACTTTATTAAAAAAAATTAACGTAGCTTTTTCTAATTTGTGTAGTAATTGGGTAAGTACAAACTTTAATAGTACCGTGTAATCAGAGCATTATCTGATATTTGATTAAAAATGTCAAATCTGTGTCACTACTCATTTGAGATTTTGTATAAGCTGCCAGGCCGAACCAAAAACTAGGAATATGGGTTATATTTTTTATTTTTTTCAGTACCGGTACTGCTATATACCGATTAACGTTAAGTAAACATATTTTTTTCTTATCTCAAAAATAGCTTGTGGTGTTTTAGAAACCCGTCAAAACTTACGTTTGACTGTGGTTTGAATTGAATTGTGTGAATTACGGCTTTGTTTTAATTCATGCATTCAAATAATTTATTTGTATTTATTTACCGATATTTGCGTCTTAGAGTACTTTAGTATCGGTACTTTATTTCAGTAGAAACGCACTGGCAGCATACTATATTTTATAAAGGCACTTCATCAAACTTGACAACTTTGACATCCTAAAATATAAAAACATATTTCTCTCACTCTAACGGGCTGTCTCAATTATTTGTCTCCTTGGCAGCTATGGTCGCCTAGTAGTTTTTTGATAAAAATAAAATACGTTTAATAAGGTTACACGCCCGACGTCTAGATTTTCATCAAAGAATTTTGCCATTTCTATACTTAATTGAATTCTCTTTTTTAAAGATCTTGTTGTATAAATAAGGCAAAGTTATGATATTTATATAGGACGCGTGTGAATTGTTACATTAGTTCTTTCCATTTTACTTTCCAAGCTTATGCCTAGATATGATGACAAACAATTTTTTGGCTTAAATTTTCTAAAAAATATGGTCATCATATTTGTGTAATAAGTACTTACGTAAATATTTTTTTTTCTATTAATGAGCAGGGTCTTTACTTAATAGACTTATATTAACTTAGAAAAAAAGTTTTTACGATTGCTGTATGCACTAATAGTATGCATGATATTGGAAGATTGCATGTTTGCGCATTGCCTTAAGACTTACTTAACATCTTTAAAATATATGATATACTAGTTGGTTTCATCACATGCACATGAGTAACGTAAGAAAAACTCTCTCAATAAAGGTCGTTGAATTGTTATTATAGATTAACTCCTTCGTGAATCTGAGAGCCTAGTAGTTTTTTGTCGAGAAAATATAAATACCCACTACAAAATTAAGTGAATCAACAAAATAATATACTTGATAAATATTAGAAAAAAAGGCAATTTTTTTTTCCCTTAACATTCATTCACGGATTAAAATTAGAAAGTTTAATTAGCTAATTACACTCCAATAGTTAATACGGTGGGTCTACCAGTCATAGGTATATTTCATTTATTTGCACGTCTGATAGCCCAACCGAGCGGTGGGACCACGAGTCGTAGAAATTGCATCGCTAGTCCTACTGGTAGGTCAAATAGTAGGGACACGAGACATGCACCGTTTTTGAATGGTGAAAGGATTTTAAAATCGGCCCAGTAGTTTTTGAGCCTATTCGACACAACCAAACAAAGTTTTCCTCTTTATAATATTAGTATAGATAGTATAGATATCACCTTTATCCACTCATGTCTTCATGGGTCGACGACATTTCGGACACAAAAAACTCGGACACCTTGACCAATGTATGGATTTTCAATTTTAATATTATTTTTTTCCATACATTGGCCAAGGTGTCCGAGTTATTTGTGTCCGAAATGTCGTCGACCCGTCTTCATTGTTATAAAAAACTCACCTGTACAGTGCAAAGGTCATCGCTCGACTCGTCACTCGTGGTTCCAATGAAGTCGAACGTGAGACAATTGTGCGCCAACTTCAGCAGCGCCTCCACAAGGTTGTGTTGCGTGCTGTCTGTCAGTTGCAGAGTCTTCCCTCTCGCCGCGCTCAGTAGAGAGCAAGCGAGACGGAACATCTCGAATAGTTGCGAGTCGCTGGCGGGCCGGGGTTGTATCAATCAATATATATACAGACAGACAGACAGACTGACACATTGTTACGTGCGTCTAGTAACATCATGAATGACAATCAAGTCAACAGTGAGACACAAGGTTGTGTTGCGTGCTGTCTGTCAGTTGCAGAGTCTTCCCTCTCGCCGCGCTCAGTAGAGAGCAAGCGAGACGGAACATCTCGAATAGTTGCGAGTCGCTGGCGGGCCGGGGTTGTATCAATCAATATATATACAGACAGACAGACAGACTGACACATTGTTACGTGCGTCTAGTAACATCATGAATGACAATCAAGTCAACAGTGAGACACAAGGTTGTGTTGCGTGCTGTCTGTCAGTTGCAGAGTCTTCCCTCTCGCCGCGCTCAGTAGAGAGCAAGCGAGACGGAACATCTCGAATAGTTGCGAGTCGCTGGCGGGCCGGGGTTGTATCAATCAATATATATACAGACAGACAGACAGACTGACACATTGTTACGTGCGTCTAGTAACATCATGAATGACAATCAAGTCAACAGTGAGACACAAGGTTGTGTTGCGTGCTGTCTGTCAGTTGCAGAGTCTTCCCTCTCGCCGCGCTCAGTAGAGAGCAAGCGAGACGGAACATCTCGAATAGTTGCGAGTCGCTGGCGGGCCGGGGTTGTATCAATCAATATATATACAGACAGACAGACAGACTGACACATTGTTACGTGCGTCTAGTAACATCATGAATGACAATCAAGTCAACAGTGAGACACAAGGTTGTGTTGCGTGCTGTCTGTCAGTTGCAGAGTCTTCCCTCTCGCCGCGCTCAGTAGAGAGCAAGCGAGACGGAACATCTCGAATAGTTGCGAGTCGCTGGCGGGCCGGGGTTGTATCAATCAATATATATACAGACAGACAGACAGACTGACACATTGTTACGTGCGTCTAGTAACATCATGAATGACAATCAAGTCAACAGTGAGACACAAGGTTGTGTTGCGTGCTGTCTGTCAGTTGCAGAGTCTTCCCTCTCGCCGCGCTCAGTAGAGAGCAAGCGAGACGGAACATCTCGAATAGTTGCGAGTCGCTGGCGGGCCGGGGTTGTATCAATCAATATATATACAGACAGACAGACAGACTGACACATTGTTACGTGCGTCTAGTAACATCATGAATGACAATCAAGTCAACAGTGAGACAATTGTGCGCCAACTTATAGATAGGCCAACACATTATAATGTGGTCGTCATTATAATTACGATTTCCTACAAAAACTAACTTCAATTCGTTAAAATTGTTGGAAACTCTGAACTGAAATTGGCGTTTGAAAAAACGACAAGTAAACCTGTACCCCACCAGTGACTCGTATATAAGCTAATACAACTATAACGGGTGTAAAAAGACCACTTCCGAAGCCTGAAACCATGTATTCTGAAGCCTCAATAGTAACTAAATTCACTTACAGCATACCCAGAAAACCCAATTAAAAAAGTTATTAAGGAAAGTCGTATTCGGTGCTTGAAATCATCGTTTACACATGAACTGTTGGTTCAAGTCCGATTATTTACATTGCAATTTAAATTAAAACCCTATTTAATTTCAAATCATCACAATATCTGATAGTAAGAATGCAATTTAGTACAATTAAGCAAAAAAAAATTTTCTGTTAATTATTAAAAGATTGTTTTTTCCTCAAATCGTAACCAGTACCCCTCCAGCAATGCCCAGTTTTTGTTTTCGGAAGCAGTTCTTTTACACCCCGTATATCTCTATAAAGAATTTTACACTAAATAGTCACTATATTATCTAAAACTCACCGAAACGAAGAAGCAATCTTCCTATGTTTGGCCAGAGACCTCTGTGCGTCTCTCTCGCACACATGGTTCATTTCAACCACTAATTGAGACAGAAGCTGAACGCCTATTGTGCATTGTTCTGCGCCACCCTATATAATATAAAAGTATATAAGCATTATCATTATCATTATCATTATCATTATCATCATCATTATTATCATCATTACATATTATAAAGCAAATTCGCTCGCTATTCGTGTCTGTTTGTATTTTTACCATCTATTAGGTTTTTTTAAAAGTACATTGTCCTTTTTATTAAATTAGCGGATAGTCAATGTTTCGAAGCCTGGGTGCCACTAGTAATAATATAAAGAGGCAAAATGGAAAAAATGTAAATGGTGCATGGTATTGTGGCTATAGGAACTGGGTTACTATTCCAAAGGTTCCGGATTCAATCCACACTAATTTGATGTTTGCCAAATGATGAACACATTTATCACAAACTATCGGTGAGGGAATCATCGCGAGGAAACCCACTTGTTAGATGATTACCTCTCAAATGAATCTACCAACTCACACTAAGCCAGCGCGATGGATTACGGCTCAATCTCCCTCGCTATCCGCTATATACGCTATATCCGCTATATAATAATTTCAAGTTATAAATATTTAACTCACTTGTAGAAAACTGCTTATATCATTCATGACATTGTGAAACACGTGTTCTTCTTTGACCATATCGAACCATCCTAACTTGGTGATTCTTGCAAATAGTGATACCAGGGCCTGAAAACAAAAGAAAATATGTTATTTAACAAAAATTGAAAAAGTATCATCATTCATTCATTCATTCATTCATTCACGTGTATTAGTTGCGGATTGTAAGAAACACTCTCACATCACTTCCCATACTCATTATAAGTAAAATACAGGAATATTTATTTGTAACACTAAATTTAGTTCACAACAATGTAGAATTGCACGAAATGTGCTAAGGAAATTTTCAATTAATACAGTAAATAATTATATACAGTGCAACCTCGATATAACAAATCGAAAGGGAACAAATAAATATTCGTTATATTAAGTAATTGGTTGAACTGAGGTTTGTTATGTTGAGGTAAGGTTGGTCCAAAATTCGTTATAAAGAGGTGAAAAAAATGTTTGCCAATGTACTTGCGGGAATCCCGAACTTATTAGCTATGTCTAATTTTTTACATTACTTTTCATAAAACATCAATTATTGTTTTACGAACAAAAGCATGTCGAAACCGGTCGCGACATGAATCACATACTATGAGACTTTATTTCATTACTACTATTAAGAATCATACATTGGTTGGAACTTTATATAAGGGGAGCTCCCCGAGAACCGGACACTTAAGGAATAACAGAAATAAAAAAAAATACTCAATAGTCTTATTTATTTATTTCACTTTAAGAAGTTTTTAATTATATGCTTATCATCATCATCACAGATAAACCACCAGTCTTAAATATTACTTTAAATGTAGTAAATATTTAGTGAAAGTTAACGTAGCAAAAACGAGGTTTCGAGAAAGGCCCCGTAATGACGGACAGCCAATTTTTCGATAATTTTTAAACTCAAAAAATATTTTAACAAATATCAAAACAAATCAACTGTTAATAAAGAAAACTAATATTAATTTTAATAAACTTTGGTCATAATCAGAAACGTTTTTTATAGAATCACAGACCTTTAATTGTACAACCAGAAAAAATCACAAATGTAGCTAACTGAGCCCTCTTCCATATCAATAGATAGCTTTTTTATAAAATTTTATCTTTGGGGGTATTCTGACGATCTCGGTTTGGGTTTACCCATGTTAAACCTTAAGAATAAAACACAAAAAATAATAACAACAAAAAACACTTGCTGTTAAACTGTCCGGTACTAGGGAACTTTGAGAGTGTCCGAACTTAGGGACCCTCAGGTATATACAAGAAAAAAATTCATTCAAATTGTGTGTTCAAGAATCATGAAAAAGCTATGAATTATGTAAGATAAGAACAAAAGCAATAATAATTAAATATAATGGATATCATCCCACAGTTTAAATACTATTTACAGACCCCGAAAAATGACTTGAAACAAAATTTATGCTAACAACAAAATTTGGACATCGCTTCCCGACGAACGAGTCAGCACTGACTATTGGCTCTCCTCCTCCACAATTTACGTGGGAGAACCTATCTAACCGCAGCAAAAGCAACAAATTGGCGCGCTTTTTCGTTCTGATTTTAACTATGTCCGGCTTTAGGACCCGTCCGGGCTTATGGGACTTCCCCCTAAAGGTTTTGGGTTGACAAAATTCGTTAATTAGAGGTATTTATACTTTTTCTTGATAGTAAAAAAATTGTTATAAAGAGGTTGTTCGCAAAAAATGTTCGTAATGTAAAAGGATATTTTATATTGACTCTTATGGAAAATTCAAGGAGATTACGAAAAACATCTTAAATCGAGGAATTCGTTATATTGAGGTACGTTATATTAAGGTTGCACTGTACTATTTATATACTCGAATAATTTTTTGTAAAGAGATGAACCAAAACTTAGAAAAAAAAGGTATTGTTCAGAAATTTCAGAATGGATATTAGGGAAGAAAATAAATACCTAGATAGTTGCAAACCAGAGAGGTTAGGGAGCTCCATAACCGTAACCGAAATTATCGGATATCCGATATAAAAAAATATCCGTATCCGTAACCGAATCCGTAATGAAAGTTACGGATAGTATCGGATAGGGACGGAGCCTATTTGAGTCAAGTCATGAAAAGTTGTTTTGCCGCGCGGTGGATGACAAAGGAATTTTGATGACAAAGAAATTAAAATTCCTTAAAAATCTAATATCCGTAACCGAAATTATCCGAAACTAACGGATAATCCAAAGTTATTTCATATCCGTATCCGTATCCCTATCCAATATACCTACTTCCCTACTAATATTATAAATGCGAAAGTAACTCTGTCTGTCTGTCTGTCTGTCTGTTACGCTTTCACGCCTAAACCACTGAACCGATTTTGATGAAATTTGGTATGAAGAAAGAACTGAACTTGGGAAAGGACATAGGGTACTTTTTACCGCGGGAAAACTTCCATTCCCACGGGAAACCGACTTCTACGCGAACGGAGTCGCGGGCGGCCACTAGTAATAAATATTCCAATATCCGTATCCGAAATTTTATATCTGTTACGGCTAATACCCGAAGTGCGGCGACACCTAGTTTTAGCCGGTTAGAAACATCAATAGGTTAGGTTAGTTAGGTAACTTTTTTGATTTTTGATTTTGACTCCGTCGACTCATGATTCAAGCCAGTTTTTATAGACATAGGTATAATTTTTTTTTACAGTTTTCCATATAAAAAACACTTCTAACCGGCTAAAACTAGGTGTAGCCGCACTTCGGGTATTAGCCGTAACATATCCATAACATTCCTGTTATATAGTTTAGTTGAACAATTCTGACGTTTTTTTATTCTATAAAATAAGCATTACATACCTGTACAACAAACGGTGCCAATTTGGGCCTTGTCGCAAGGTAGTTGAGTACATAGTTCCTTATATCCAATCTCTGTTGCACCGATAGGCTAGTTGTCGGTCTGAAACAAAATAAAACTCTCACTGTTATGTTATAAAGTCGATTTTTTATAGTCAGAAAAATTGCTTGAGCATTTAATGGCAAGCTGGGTTAAAAAAAATGGATTACATTGGATTTCGCTTAATATACGCAGTGATTCTTTAAAGGAAGAGACAGGTTTTTTTTGTAATGGTTACTTTTATTATCATAATAACAGTTACTATTCGTTAAATTAATATTGTATACTTTGTATGGGAATTAAAAAAGGTTCTGCCCATTGCTTACAGCATTTTCGCTTCATGTCGAAAGCCACTAATGAATCAACCTATTGACATAAACTGCATTTAAGTGGTTTAGAAGTAGTTAGAGGATAAATATACAAAGAGACACAAATTAAGACTTTACTTTACACTATACGGGGTATAAAAGAACTGCTTCCGAAAACAAAAAGTGGGCACTGCTGGAGGGGTACTGGTTACGTTTTGAGCAAAAAAAATGGTGTTTGTGATTAACAGAAAATATATTTTTTTTTTCGTAATTGTACAAAATTGCATTTATACCCAGATATTTTAAATAGGGTTTTAATTTAATTTGCAATGTAAATAGTTGCATCTGAACCAATAGTTGATGTGTGAGCGATGATTTCAAGCGCCGAATATGACTCTTTAATCCTTAATAACTTTTTTAAATTGGGTTTTCTGGGTATATTGTTAGTGAATTTAGTAACTATTGAGGCTCCAGAATACACCCGTTATAATAATGTGATCATATGTATTTGATGATAAGTAAAAAATACCTGCTCAATAGCTTGGCAAGTGTGGTGGCAGCTAGCAGCTGTGAGTAGCTCGAGTCCGCTCGCTCCAGCAACGCCTGGCATTTGCTTAACGTGTCTGGGGACTCCTGCAATATTAAATAATATTTATTTAATAAGATCTTGAAATATAAATATATTTGGGCATGCACTGTGTTAAGGAATGATGTATGTGAAACCTAAATTGTGCCCAATGGTTTCATAAAACGACATTTAGATTTAATCATTGTTTAATTTAAAATTCTTTGTAATAAATAAATAAATAAAATAACAATCTAATAACTTTCTTCATCAGAATTGTGGCTTAATTAAATATTACATAATTTAATGTAATTTAAGTAATACTAGAAAATAACCCTATTTTGGTTCTGAGAAAGGTGTTTTTTGTGTGTGTTATCTGGTGAAGCTTTACATTCACTGTTTATGCGAGAAAAGGTCTAAAAGGCATTATGATACCTGTTTTTGCAACATTTTTATCGTTGCCAGGTACAGCTTTCCTCATTAAATTATCTATTCAACACAAACTGATGTTTTTAATTATAAAAAAACAAACTCTTCAGCTTATTAGTATTATCACACAATTGAGTAACGATAAATCTCAGAATATAATTTTGCACATGTCCAAATTTAATGCCATCTTTAAATATACTTCAGGCCAACTAGACAACAGGCTAAATAGTTTTTTGCAAGAATGTTCACATATGAAGGGTCCACTGCAATAATGATGAATGGTCTCATGTTTTAAGTTTATACACATGAAGAAAAACTCGTTATTGCCATAAACTCCTTTGACGTTGAGCGTTCAAGCTGTGCAGCCAAATATTAAAAACTAAAATATCTCAGAACTATAAGCGACATTGCTAAGTTTGTAAACGAGATTATTAACTACACTAGTGGCCGCCTGCGACTCCGTTTACGTGGAAGTCGGTTACCCGTGGGAATGAGAAGTTTTCCCGTGGTAATAAGTACCCTTTGTGTTATTCTGATTTATAACCTATAGGTAAACTTTACAGTAATATATATAGTAATATATTACTGTAAAGTTTCATCAAAATCCGTTCAGTCGTTTTTACGTGAAAGAGTAACAAACATCCATCCATAAATCCATACTCACAAACTTTCATGTTTATAATATTAGTAGGATATGTCAAGGTACCGAAAAACGGTAGTCGTTACAAAAATGTATATAAAGACATTCTTTATTATTACAGTGGACCCTTCATATATGACTAATATATTTATTACATACTCTAAAAGATAATTTTAGTCAGTCTTTTCCTAAACACTTTTCAGAAATTTAAGCCTGATAATGATTATCCTTTAGTGTTAAAACTGTACAGATCACAAATTTTATCTGTCTGTGATTTACACTCATCAATATAAAGCAGATTACACAATCAGATAAACAGTGCCTTCTTAATAAGAAAATAAAATGGGAAATGACTAAGCTGCATATCCTTTACATGTGTGTTGACCTAATTTCATCAAACATTTAAGTTGTAGCTTATCTTATCAGGATGCAATGTTTCCTGCTGTGCAAATGTTTTCATATGCCTCAGTATAGTGAGTATAAGACAGAATGAATATGTCCTAATAAATTCGGAGTAAAACTCCTTTCGTGTCGATGTTATTATACATGTAAACCTTCCTCTTCAATCACAGTATCCATAAAAAAATGCATCAAAATCTGTTGTGAAGTTTTAAAGATTTAGGCATACATAGGGACATAGTAAGCAACTTTGTTTTATACTATGTAGTGATGCCTAAAGTTTAATACCTATTTGAACAGTCAAACTAAAAATTGAATCAGAATTCGGCAAGAATTTCTAAGAAACATTTTATCAGTAAAAAACTTACAACTAACAGTTTGTTACTACTCTGCAAATCACCTAGATTTTAGAGTTATATTCCAAGACCTATATTATTTCATCATTTGTTCTTGAATATAATTAGTTTGGTAACTTATGTAGAGGTTTTAAAATACCTGAAAAGCGACAACAGCTTTCTCTGCCTGCTCCCGTATCAGAGGGTCCTGTGACTCATAAAGCTGCTTGCAAAGCAACTCTATTTGTATCACCTCCTGAAAATGACAATATTTGTTATACATATAGGTCTTATTTAGTTAGGCCCAAAACTAATGACAAAAATTTTGGAAACATCTGGTTTAGTAGAGCATGTAATTAAGTATGACTGAAACACTAAGTAATAAAATTTTTTTGAAAGGTTTCAGTGTGAAAGTTTCGCTGATGCGTAAATTGTGCGACATGATAATGGCTATCAAAATCACATCATTTGATAATCTCAGTTAAATTATGTGCTTTGAATGGTTGGTTGTTGTATGATGTTGTATCAGTTAATTACGTATGCAGAGTTAGAGTAACATTTTGAAGATTTTATAAACCTCGAGAAAGGTTAAAACTTCATCTTAAACAACAATGTTGAGAATCACAACAGAATTTCAAGGGTAAGACCAAACGTCAACAACTTTGGTTTTTATAACCAAAGTGCCGGCACAATTGTTCGTAAAAAAACATAATAACATTGAATTTAGGTTTTGATGCACTCAATATGGTTAAATAAGATCCTAATACGAATATTACAAACAAAAAAACTTAAGTAGCACACAATTGGACCCCAAAATTGTGAAACCTTAAAACTCTATTGTTGCAATGACAGCCGGTTCAAATAAATGTTTATAGAAAAGTTAATGTATTTGCATTCATTTTAAGTACATTTATCATTAGAAATACATTGAAAATCTAGTAAAATCGCAATATTTTGGTGCTCACCTGTTCTTCAGCCATCTTTGTTATTTTCTTTCTCTATCAGAAGCAGAGTTGCCAATAGCTGATTGAGTGATAATTTGATGAAAAATTACTCGATTTAGTTTGCCAAGTAGTAATTTTAGGACACTTCAGTATTGATTTTTTAAACATACAGTGATGATAAATTCGTTTATTTAAGATATTGATACTATGATTTTGCTCCCTTAGAGGCAAAATATACAAAAGCAGCGTATATTGGAATAATGACTGTAGCGGTGCTGTTGTTTTAAACAAAATTTATCATTTAAGGTTCTTAGTTTCTTTAATGTGACTCTTTTTGTTGTTTTATTGACGTCACTCACTGTTAGAATTAAATTGTAAAACGAAATGGGAATAAAAAGAAATTTAGTTATTCGAAAATCGTAAAATATTCAATCAATTTGAGTGAATGATTCATTTGACAATAGTCAAGTTGTCACTGTCACTTTATAAAACAAATTGGAATTTGTTGTTCTCTGCAATGTTTTGTTTTTCATAGGGATTTAAATTATTTTCTATAGAAACTGTGAGAAAATTTACTTTAGCATTATCTAAATCGTGACCATGAATCCTCAGAGCCTTTGCTTCTGCTGCTTAACTCGACCTCCTGACAAAGATTTAAAATCATCGTATCTTTTCTTTGGAAAACCGGAAAACTACGCTGATATGCTGAAAAAATGTTTCGAAATAACTGTAAGTAATACCTTTATTTCTAAATATAATTTACATAGCCTTTGTCTTTCAA
Source organism: Emmelina monodactyla (assembly GCA_916618145.1). NCBI lineage: Eukaryota > Metazoa > Arthropoda > Insecta > Lepidoptera > Pterophoridae > Emmelina > Emmelina monodactyla. Next base: position 4,457,865 of record OU745296.1, read on the forward strand.
CTAATTCCTAATTAGACAACTTTTCTAAAAATTTTGTTCAAACTTATACATACTCATATCAAAATATCTGCAGTTAGTTATTGATTTATTGAAAGCTTTCACGATTTTTTGGTGATATAAAGTTGAGATCATTAAATTTTACCATACTTAAATATTTAAGCTGTAAATAGGAATTTATTACTTTTGAATTATCTCAGCTGCAAATGGGAAATAGTGTTGCACTCATTCCTGGTGATATTCCTGTAATAACTCAAGTTCAGTACCAGAAACTAAAGATTTTTTGTTCATATAAACTTGAGCATTATTTTAGTTTTTTCTTAATTATTTATACTTTTGTCAACCATTTATAATGAACTTTTAACTCGTTGCAGTTAAAATTTTGAAATCTGTCGCCTTTTTAATGGGTCGTGGGGGTTGGGGTTTTGAACCCCCCCTGACCGTTTTCAGCTGTCGGAAATACTTGGTTTCCTTAGAAAAAAAAATGTTATCCTCATTCATACCGAGAACCCAATTTCCCTTTATATGGTGAACTGTAACAAAAATAATAACTGTAACAAATATAATAATGTATATGAGATATATGCTATTCTATTATCAAGGTTGATGAAACTCCACACAGTATGCAAATTTGATTTAAATTGGTTGAGTAGTTTAGGAGTCATATTATGGTCAAACAATGTAACTTGAAATTGGTATATATTAAGATTAATATAAGCAATTCTGATTGATAACATCCTTTAAAACAAAACTTTCTTGTCTGTTTTCCCCATAAATTAAACTCTATCACCAAATCAAAATCTATTTCCACACAGATGTCCCCATCGGAGAGCAATGAAGGTATCTGCGACACCTGCATCGGACGGCTGCGAGATGCGTACGAGTTCAAGGAACAAGTGGTCCTATGCCAGAGTAACTTGCAGATGTGCGTCAAAGGTATTTTATTTATAAATATTTACTGTTGTTTTTCAGCAGTTAAATAGCTTTTCCCACGGAGTAGCACTTGTGATTCTAAACAATTAGCTTAATGTTTCCCATATACAGGGTTATTTGTAATTAGCTCATCACCTCTTGCAGGCGGCTTTCTTATATCAATCCCAATAACATTTGTTCTACGACTTTTTGCAAAACTTGATAATTAACACAAAAACAAAAAAACAAAAACAAATTTGAGTGCTCTGTTATTTATAACTCTGTATTTTGTAAGAAGTTCCTAAACCGGTCGCCCACCCCCCGTCGCCCGCGCGCCTGCCACGCCAGTTGCGGGCGCGTAGAGTATTGTACCGTTCAGAGGCATCTAATAAATTTGTATGGAAAAACTTATTTTTTTTTAATATTAATTTTAATTATTCGTTGTTTAAATATTATTGGGATTAATGTAGAAAAGCTACCTACAAGAGGTGATGCGCTAATTAGAAATAACTCTGTATATTTTGTTGTATTGCCAAAATGCAAAAAAAGTAGGAATCGTTATCAGTTTCAAATCTTAATTCTGATCAAAACTTGTAATGCTAAATGTTAATTGTTGAGGCCATTGCAATGCACTTTTACCTTACAACTTTGCCTATTACCACAAACTTTTAAAATCAATCATGTTTCCTTGCAGTTATAAATAAACAGGAATTTTAATTATTTGAAAGATAAGGCAACTTAGTATGAAAAACCATAACACGGCTGTTTAGATCTCGCTATAAGAGCTTACGGTACGGCTAGACTCTTGCTGGGCGCCAAGTTATAATTTTTATGCAACTAAGGCTTCTTTCCAACTTCGTTACTTCGTCGACAGTTATATCTAAACTAAGCGTTTATCAAAAAAGCATAAATCTAAACATACAAACTTACATTTGTAACATTTTTATGTTTGTCTACTACCTCCTCCTTAACTTAGCAACAGATCTTAGTGCGTTTACCATCATTCAGGTAACTTTTTCACTAAAATTTGTAGCTTTATATACAATCAGCAAAAGTTTTCCTAAACCTGCCAAAATTTTAATATATCGCGAACAAGCCGGCCAAAATTAGACCATTGGACGGGTCGCTAGTTTCAATCTTAAATCTATTAAACTGGTGGAACACTAGGTGCAGAATTGGCCAATTACAACAAGGTGTACCTCAGCTTTCGTGCACACAAAAATACTATAGGAATACAATGCTGACAGAAAATATTACCCCTCGACCCCACTTGTTGGTTGTATTCGGTAGAGGAGAGGTCTCTTAGGGCAGGTTGTATCAAACAGTTGGTTAACGTATTAACGAACGTAACTTTATGACTTTTACATCAGATGTTTAACGTACGTCAAATACAAAGCGTTGTTGACATTGTACGTCAAAAACAACCCGTTTTCTAGCTTGACAGTTGGTTAACGCCATTTTTAACGTTTACAGACACGTTAAGTAGTTTTGTTACAACCCGCCCTAAGTGTAGTTTCACTTATGGCAACTTTCGCTACACCATAACCCGAGCTTGCACCAATTAGTCGCTCTTAGACTTGTTGCATCATAGAATAAGGGTTTTTCAACTGTCTAGCTATCGTGGTGCATGAGATACAGACTGGTGACAAACAGACGAACGTAAAGCAGAATCTTAGTTGGGCCCTGCTTTAACCCTTTGTGATCGAAACTTTAAAAAGTATCTTCGAGCTACTTGATGCGCCATTGGCCGCAACAATTCCTATAAAAATAATGGTTTCAAGTTGTACAATTTTGTATATTTCAGAAGAGGATCTTGCCGCAATGAAAGATGAACTTCCGGATGATATTGACGCCGCAGAATATTTGTTGGGTAAGTTAATATATAGTATTAGTTGGTAAATACTTACAAGCTATTTAAAATAAACAGTTTCTTTATTCATCTTAAATATATGTTATATTTATTAGTTTAAAAAATGCCACCTTCTGAAGCACGAAATGGAGGCTAAGTAAACCACCGATCGCGATTGAAAAGTTTTAAGTGACGTTAGTGCTTTGGTGTCTCGGTGTCGCTTAGGTACGTTTATTTTTTAAACTGAAACACAGATTTCATACGCTAACTTCACCTTCGCTATCTGATTTAAAGTTTAAATTATTTATTTCGCCATTCAAAAATAATAATAAAGAGAAATTAAAATTCATTTTTTTGTTTAATATTCCAGATGATGGGTTCTCCGACGAGGAAGACAACAAGAATCTCGTTGAATTACTCACGATCGACGGAGTTTTGGGTAGCAAATCGAAAAGGAAGAATGGAATTAAGAAACGTAAGTTTTTGGATACTAATATAACAAACCATATCATAATTGGTTAATCTCCAGACAACAACTGTGTGGCCCTAAATTCAGCGAAATCTTGTACTATAGGTGACTTATACCACACAATAGACTAGGGGCAAACCTAGTTACACCGAGACACGAGCCAATTTAAAACAGACAAAAATAAAACTGTTTTTTCCTGGGATTGAACTCGGGATTATAAATAATTATTTTTCTAGCTGTTACTGTTAAGTTACTGTATTCAACCAATAACGAATCGCTAAGGTAATCTTCCTTCTCTTTTAACTTAAAAAAATTATAACTACCCACTTTATTGTCAAAATATTGACCTAAGTATGGTATCTAAGTTTAGATAAATTAAGACAATACTACGTGCATGTTTTGCATTTCGATACAAGAGCATAAGAAAGAAGAAAAATCTCTTTACAATTCATAATTTTGTATTCTAGGAGTTAAATCTGAAAAGCTGCCAAAACTAGAAGATGCGATGGTTCCCCGCAATAGCGTCAGAGCGAAGCACATGATCAATCTCACCAACTACTTGAAATACTCTAACTGTACTCCTTTTTATAACAAGTCACTAAACGGCATTCTATGTGTTTACTGCAAAGAAACTTGCGCAAACACTGAAGAACTTCGATCACATAACGAAACCAACCACAAAAACCAGGAATGGACGCTAAATAAGAAACAGGATAAAAGCAACCTATCAATAAAAATCGATATCCAAAACCTACAATGTAACCTATGCAACGCAAATCAAGTAAACATGAACACACTAAAAAAACACTTGAAAAACGAACACAACATAACCTTCTATTCTGACTCTTACGACTTTATATTAGAGTTCAAATTGACTAACGATTCCGTTATGAACTGCGCTCTATGTAACTCGACTTTTGAAACCTTCAAAATGCTACTACAACATATGAACGGACATTACAGAAACTACATCTGCGAACACTGCGATATGGGGTTCATAAACTTGCACAAATTAAAAACGCACCAACGAACGCACGAAATTGGCACTTTCAAATGTCAATTTTGCGACAAAATCTTCACGACACGAACTAAAATGCAATGCCACGAGAAATACACGCACAATTCTAACACGAGATACACTACTTCTTGCCCTCAATGCGACCAATCTTTCAATAACTACTATCAAAGAAACCGACACATGTACAAAGAGCACAACACAGTCGCGGCGAACTACAAATGTAACGTTTGCGACAAAACTTTCATACTCAAATCGAAACTGACCACACACATTAAAAAAGTCCATTTAATGGAGCGAAATCACACATGCCCAGTCTGCGGGCAAGGGTTTTTCATAAAACAATCTTTAGACGAACACATGGTTAAACACAGCGGCGAAAGAACCTTCGAATGCACAGTCTGTCATAAGGCTTACGCGCGAAAAAAAACTTTAAGAGAACATATGAGGATCCACAACAATGACCGGAGATTCAAGTGTAATCTGTGCGGTTCGGCTTTCGTTCAGAAATGTAGTTTAAAAAGTCATATGTTATCGATTCATAGCATTAGTTTAATCGAGTTTGAGAATTCGCAAATGGATGTTTGTAGCAGTGGGGACAGCATTACGAGTCCTAAGCAAATGGTGTTTTAGTTTAAAATAACGAAAATATGCATTGAGCTATTATTACTACGTCTAGAGAATACAACCGGAACTACCTCTATATCCCGTTCAAGAGCGGTCAGTTTGCCGCACTTTACTTACCAAAATGGAGAATGTTAACAAATTTTGATTATTATCTCTTCGTATTCTCTGTCAAAAATAAAAAATACTGGTGAAAGAATTATTTCGATGCGTCAATTAGTTTCCGATTTATAAGTAAAATAAGTTGCTACCGCACGACGCGGGCTGCCGGTGGCGGTGTGACGTCACACCACAACTCGCTCGGTCTGGCTCACTCAGTACGCTCGCGGTCGCGCGCACTTGTCGTCTAAATTAAACCTAAATACTTAAAAAAATGTCTAATCCAACTACTAGGAAATCATGTGTTGTGCCTAAATGTAAAAATACAACTATCAATTCGCCGGAAAAGTTGTTTTTTACAGTTCCAAAGGATACATACATACATCACCAAATCTTTTAACTTGAACATAACCAATACCATTAAACAATTTGTTAGTAAAAATACAAATAAATAAAAGAGGTTTAGTTCATATCATCTACATTTGCAATAAAAATAAATTAAATTACTTAAATAAAATAGTAAAGGTAAAGTGCATCTGTAACGTTCAACTACCTACATCTAGATCGTATAGGTATCCTATACTTCCTAGTAATATAATAAACGCGGAAGATTGTGTTTGTGTTTGTTATCTTTCACACAAAAAGTACTGAACGGATCTGGACGAAGACTGATATAATCCAAAGGCTTCTTTTAATCCTGGGAAAATGTACAGTTCCCGAGGGAAACGCGGGCGAAGCTGCTAACTAAAGCTAGTTAGTACTAAATCAATGCATGTATTTATTTAAATTTACTTAGAATAGCTCCGTTCGCGTAGAAGTCGGTTTCCGTGGGAATGAGAAGTTTTCACGCGGTAAAAAGTACCCTATGTGTCATTCTGATGTGTAACCTACTGCAAAGTTTCATCCAAATCCGTCCAGCCCCCCAAGTCAAGTGGCAAGTGCCACTTGACTTGGGGGGCAGTACTTTTTACGTGAAAGAGTAACAAACATTCATACATCCATATTCACAAACTTTCACATTTATAATATTAGAAGGATGTACCTACCTATAGCTACAAAACTATGATACATGATTTGTTGTCTTTAACTTAAAAAAAATAATGATAGGTAGGTACATACTTCTACTATTGGACTTGTATTCTTCCATTAGTATTTTTATTATATTGGTTATTTTGTTTTGATAAAACATATTTTTATAAACATAGTTTAGAACATAGGTATCAATCATTTCGGCGGCAACAAAATCACAATTTCTTGATAAATAATGCGCTTGATAAAAAAATTAATTCATCTATTTTAGATAGATTACACGGTTACCTTTTTTCGAAACCTATACCCAATTTATTAATAGAATAATATTTACTATTAACGTATAATAACGAATAATATTTATATTTACTAATACGCGACCGAAAACACAAAAAAATTATACATTAAATGTTAAATAAATAAAAAAATAAAATAAAATACTGTGCCAGCTATATGCGCCACCGCTGGCGCGTTGTGGTAAGACGTCACAAGCGGTCACGTGACTGTTAGCGGGACTCGATATTTTTCGAAACTTGAATGATTGAATGCCTATAAAATCAAAACTACTGGGTATTTTTGATTACAACAAAAACTAGTGTATTTGTACGCATACAGGCTTTACTGAGACAAAATTTCAAGCGATTTGGCATACCTAGTAACATTCTCCATTACACGGATATCCACTAAATATGCTCTCGTGTGTGTTACGATATTGCACAAATAATTATTCAAGTTATACAGCCATGTGCAATTACTTTTCTTAAAAAATCTATTTCAAGTTAGTACCTTGTTACTTTTGAACAGGGCATAGTAGAAGTTACGAGTGTCTTCTATAAACTAGTAATAATAGCTAAATGAAATTGTCAAAAAATAATTGAATGTTGTCAATTTTTATTTCAAACGAGTATTTTTGTGTTTTGTGTATAACGAAGTTTGTAGTCACGATGTTTATTTGATAATGCCATTGTTATGCCATAAATACTAAGTTAAATTTTAAGAAAATAATCTCATTAGATTGTAATACAGTAAAGTTTTAGATCAAATGAAAAATAATTGCCTTCTCCACAGTTATGTGTGGAGATTTTTCGTTTGATCTAAAAGTAGTGTAAATTAAGTTTAGTAAAAAAAACCTTTAGGTATTATGTACTGTTATGCAAAATGTGCGTAGATCGAATATCCTTTCAGTAAATTAATAATTATTTATCGACCACGCTCGCTTTCAGACTCAAACCTGAAACTTTTCATCGTTACTTATGGAGGTCATTATTTACTTTAAGAAATTTCATTTGAAAAGTATAAAAGAAAATTTTCTTTTCATCATGAAGGCAGGCTTTGTTTTGCTCAGTCTTATATCAGATCTCTGTATTTTCATTTATTTATTTAGCTACAAATTTATACCTTTAAAATTGTGACTTGTATAATTACGATTGTATTTTTGTTTTAAAAGTGATTTAGTATTATTTTTCTTCGGCATGATAATAAGTCCAGCAACTGAAATTAAGTTGTCAATGTTTTAATTAATATATTATTGGCTTGTGATGGAAATATTTCGGCTAACCCTAAATATTACAATTTTTGAAACTATGCAATATGTTGTGCAATATTTATATAGAATAAAATTATTATTTTTAAGTTAAAATTGCCCTTTTTTCTTATGAGAGTAATAAACACTGTTTATAAGTATTTTGAATGTCCTTGTTTTATTTTAACACTTTTAAGTAGGAAAAGAATTAATATAGATAGTTACAACACTAACTAACTAGCAGAGCTCTTATGCAAGACAATCATTATGATATGGAAAACAATATTTTAATTCCCCGCATAAATTATCAAAACTTTCTTTGTAAATCAATTATTTGGCTCAGTCTTATATAATTATGTGCCGGCATAAACGGTTTCTATGATTATTAGCTAAAGCTTGAGAGAGTCTCTCGGATTAAATGTAGGCAGGAGGCAGGGTATATCTTATCTAAAATCAAAAGACACATATTAATTCAAAATATTGTAAGAGGTATCTATCTTGTATTAAAGCTACATACGTCTCTATGAAGGTCTTTCTTAAAATAGACAAGTAAGTATCTACCCACTTTTAAATACTCAAATAGTAGGTTAGATCCCAGGTAAAAATAGGCTAAAGAGTGAACAATGGACTAGGAGAAAACTTCATTAAACCCAGCATGGGTCTAATTAATGGAATTAACTTAATTGACAAAACCGTCAAGCCTAACATTAACAGTTCGAAATGGTAGGAAAACCTACTTTACCGTTAAGTCACAAAGGTCGTCGTCGAAAATTGATAGAAAACTAACTAAAAAAACTATGGGAGTAATGCGAAATTAGGTCGGCAGCACCGCTAGTTACTTCAAACTGGCAACACTTTCAGTAGGGGTGAGCTACAAGATACAAAAACTGAATCGATTTACAAGTGCTGAGCAAGAAATCGATTAAAATCTGTTTTTGAAATGGAATAATATGACAACATAAAATGTTTAAAAAAAATTGTTTAATAATATAAAGAAAATGATTCGGTTCGGTTACTATTAAGGTCTCAATTTGTGGGTCAAAAGGTTGCAAGGTACCAAAATGAAATCCGAAAAGTAAAATTCCACTTTAATATATGTATATCAAAACAATTTTTTGTAAATTTTATAGTAGAAAGCAGTATACTCTTTAGCAAAATCAATTTTGACATTTGATGAACGAATAGTAATAAGATGATTCGATTATTTTTGCTGTTCTCCAATCCCATATTCTCATCACTACGGACAAAACCAAACAAAATGGCGAATCCACAGCCGCGGTGCGTTTATTGGCGTATTTTCTTTCGGTGATACGCTGAATTTACGTGTAATTACTAGTTATTAATGAGTGCAATTAGTAATTTCACGAAATGGAAGCGCTAATGAACAATGGGATGTGTCGGTGTTGTGCATCTGAGGGCACATTCAAAGACGTTAAATCCCTGTATTATTGGATGGGTGAAGCTGAAATATACGCTGAAATGCTAAGTGAATGTTTTGATGTTAACGTAAGTACCTTAATTGCAACAAAATCAGAAACACACTGTAGGAGCATAATCAGAATTTTGGACCATCCACAAAACCCTTCCCTGTCCTTCAAAGCAAAGGCGTCACTTATACCTATAACTACGTACTTAGAAATCAATTATAATGAAATAATTCTAACTTCAACCATTTCGCGCTGTAAATAGTGTTATTATAATTAGTAATCTTCTTTGTTTATCATTTGGTTGTGTCGAAAAATCTATATTCGAACACCATTGCGCAGCGCGCTGAACATTCCGACATGATGTCTGACCACAACGCGTAATGGATGGCGTTCATTGTTTGTGGTCGTCGTATTTTTTTAGTTGTAAACTACGTTCCTTGTGTGTGTAGTTGATAAATAAATTAAAATAAAAAACAATACTTTTGGAAAAAAAAAACTTATAAAAATAAAAAAAATCTGAATAAAGTATTTATTAACCCTACCTATTGATTTATTATCAATTTATTTATTTATATTCATGTTATCAAACTTTCAATCCATCCACAAATTTGTTTATCAATACATCAATTTTCATTATGTTTGAAAATGTAAAAGTAACATTATCAGGGTGTGACATTGGCTTCTCAATTTAAGTTAAATTTGATTGACAATAAAGTGAAACAGTGGGCAGAAGGCTAGTTCACTTATTTTCATCAATACAAATATCTATTCTTTTACTCATTTACCCTCAAATTCCATCTGATTCATACCACAAAGACAGAAGTACAATTTTATTATCATTTTACATTTTCTTAAATATATTTGTTACTAGGGGCCGCCCGCGACTCCGTTCGCGTGGAAGTCGGTTTCCCTTGGGAATGAGAAGTTTTCCCGTGGTAAAAAGTACCCTATGTCCTTTCCCAAGTTCAGTTCTTTCTTCATACCAAATTTCATCAAAATTGGTTGAGTGGTTTAGGCGTGAAAGCATAACAGACAGACAGACCAACAGACAGACAGAGTTACTTTCGCATTTATAATATTAGTAGGGATAAATTTTTCACCCTGCCATTTCATTAGAAGTTAGATGATTATTCCAATTGGAATGTTTGATTTCCCAAAGTAAATGGTACCTGTTGTTTCGCATTCTGTAGGCCTACAGTAGAGCATCTACCCATATACTTTTTAATTTACAACCAAATTTTAAAGAGGTTACACTTACCATTGATAATAGAAGATTTACACATTGGTATATAGGTACAGATTTTCACCAATGGAAATCTCTTATTTTTTTTTATTTCTTTCCTCTGTCACTCAGTTTCTAGTTTATCCCTAAAATCAACACAAATGCGAAAGTTTACGAAAATTAGCATTTGTTTATTCTTTCACACAAAATCAAATCAACAGATTTGGATGTAAACTTGTTATAAAAATTAAAAATACAGTCAGTGTGCCTGTAAAAACACATTGTGTACTTTTACCCTGGAAAATTACCCCATTCCCACAGAATAGATAACCAATATCTATATTCTATTTTGTCCCACAGTTATCCAACCTAGACACAAGTGAATATGGCGGTATATGTGAAGTGTGCATCACTCAGCTCCGGAACGCGTCCAACTTCAAGAAGCAAGTGCTGCAGACCGAAGAGCAGTTCAAGAAGTATATGGACTCGCCGGACAAATTCTTTAAAGGTATTTTGTCTTATGTCTACTTTAATAAATGTTCAACCGCAACTTATGATGAATAAACCTTCATTTCATTACACTGGTCTTCTTGAGATTTTACTTATAGTTTTGCATTTAAAATGCTAATTTTATTAATTTTGAAGTTAAGATACTTCCTGGTTCTAAGGTTATCTAAGGTCCTGGGTTCGATTCCCAGTCGCGCAATGCTCGGAGACCCGCGTTCCTTTTTCTAGTATCTTCATTTTTACTGGTCTTCTTCTTCATCGTGTGATGAATATGCACTTTGCAGCACATATTCATCTAGTGTCAGAGTTTTTGGGAACCACCTGTTTAGGGCCTCTGACGTGGTTCATGTAGGGTAGTGGCCACCCTGGTTGGTGACTTAGTATAAAACTATGTATTTTTACTAATGTAGGTAAAAAATTCATGTACCTATGTTTAGTTAACATACAAGTAAAAGTTATCACTCTCCGGAGAAAATCTAAGATTTGAGACTCAACAAATTTGAAAATTAGTGCCTCTTAATTTGAGAGATTTGAAGAAAATATTGTCTGTAATGTTAAATCATTGTTAAAAATACTATGTACTTAACATTTAATTTGTTTTGCAGCAAAAGTGATAAAAGAGGAAGTTACAAAAGATGAGACTGAGCTTGAAGATATCGTGGCCACAGCCATTGATTCTGACAACGCTTCCGACGATTACCCCTTAGCAGGTATCATTATCATTATCATTACATAGTATAAATCCAAGTCGATAATTCTGTCTGTTTGTATGTTTGGCCGCTAACTCCTCTTAAACCAGTTGAGGTATTTAAATGTGGTTTTCACCATCTTTTAGTTATATTTTTCATTTAAATTTGTAAATAAAGAACAATCGGAAAATGTTTTTTTAAGTTAGTTAAAATTCAATATTTCGTGAGCAAGTCAGCCAAAATTACACCATTGTGAAGCGTGGGCGGGTCGCTTGTTAAGACTTAAATTCCTAGTTCATATTTAGAATGTGAAAATGTGTATTTTGTTTGTCTGTCTGTATTTTCCGCTTCACCGAAACTGAATTTTGGAATTGACATTACATCATCCTGAATAAGAAATTAGTTTAGCTACAATTTGCTTCAGGAATTCACATTCCGATGGGATATAAAAATTATTAAAAAAATATATATTATTGGTATATTTACCTACTTACTTATTTTAGAACACACTTTAAACCTAAATTAATTAATCTTTCAACCACTGCTTCCGCCCCCTGATTAAAACCGCAAGAAGTTATAGAGAAGATAAGATTGACAATAAAGGCAGCAATGTACACCAAAGTGGACCGATTTCCCATCTGGGAATTAGATTCGCGTTTGCCACCTGCGGGGTGATTCTGTAACTCAAATTCTCATGTCTACTATGAGAATAAACGTCATTATGTAAATTTTTCTTATAAATAATGGAATTTTCACGTTTTTTATAGTAGTTTATGTCACTCGAAAGTTACATAATCACCCCGTCGGTGGCAATTCATGTGGCGACTGGGAATACACGTCCCTTTCTTATTACTAATTATTTAAAAATTATACCTATACTAAAAACATTTTTTTGTAACATTAACATGGAAAATTATTTTCTAAAGTCTGTGACAATTATTAACTTATGTATTTTATTACAGAATTGGACATAAAACAAGAGTACAAAGATGAAATGGCCAGCAAATCTAAAAAGCGAACCACCAGAGCGAGTGCTTCTAAATCTAAGAAGAGTAGAGGCGATGACGGCGAATCGTCGACCAAACGTAAGTTTGTATGGCTATATGTAAAATGGTCGTTGGAATTGCGTTAATGAAGTGGGTAGGGCATTTCAGGTATATGCTACGGTTGGGGGCATACAATGTTTTTTTTTAAATAATTGTGGAGTTGATGGATAGTTTTTTTTTTGCATATGTAAGATTTTGAAATAATGAGTTGAAGAAGTTTCAATATATTCTGGTAGAGTTTAGAATGTTAGGATAGTTGTAAAAACATGCCTGGGGATTACTATACGTAAATTGTTTAAATTAAAAATATTTTAAAAAACCTGCTTCATAGTCTCAAAAGTGTAAATTCACTGAGTATGTATAACATATAAAAAAAATATGATGATTATTCAAAAACTTTTTTCAATGAATTGTTTAAATTAAAATTATAATATTTAACAAAGTGATCATAGTGAAACTTACATTTACGCAATTTCAAGGGACCATTTGACTTGAATTTTGAATCAAGCTGTCTTGAATATTATATCAAAATGTCTGGGCGCATGTAAAAATATTTTTTATTTTTGTTTAGACACATATCACTCTAAAGTCAAGGCAATTATTCAAACATTTTCGTATTAGTAACTAGATTGCATTCTTAGTGGATTGCAATAACCGAAAAATATTAAATTCAATCAAGCAGCTGATTCAAAATTTCAATTGTAGAATTACATTTTAGTTTTAAGAGAAACGGCTGAGCAATTTTATTAGCTTTAAATGCAATGGCCCAAGCTATGATTGTATGTGTATTTATTTTATTCAATTTAAATTAACGAAAATAATAATTGACATAGAGGAGGAACCTCGAATAAAATAAGTAAAAACCGGCCAAGTGCGAGTCGGACTCGCGCACGAAGGGTTCCGTACTATCATTTTCTACCTGTTTATTAAGATCGTGTGAAAATTACTTAAAAATTACGTTTGTTGTATGGGGGCCCCTCTTTAATATTTACTTTATTGTTATTTTATTATTTATATTGAAAGGTAAATTTTCTGTGAAAGCATCTACCGTTTTTGATATTGAGCAAAAAATACGAAAAAAATACGTTTATTGTATTGGGACCCCCTTAATATACATTTTTTTAGTTTTTAGTATTTGTTGTTATAGCGGCAACGGAAATACATCATTTGTGAAAATTTTAGCTTTATAACTATCACGGTTTATGTGATACAGCCTGGACACAGATAGACAGACAGCGGAGGCTTAGTAATAGGGTCCTGTTTTATTCTTTGGGTACGGAACCCTAAAAATCCAGAACGAAATAGTTATGTTTGGAAATCCTAAAATTAATTGAAAACTAAGTCAATATTGCAAAAGTAAAAATTTTGGTAAACAATAATTTTACAAGACATGTATCGTAACCTTTACCCTATTGTCACTGTGATCTAAAATATTAATTTTATTTTAAAAATAAGTCAACAGCTTCTCGCTAGTTGTAATAAAAATTATAGCGTAATCATTGAATAAAAGTACACCTATGTCACCCTCTGATAAATTAGCTTACTGCTTTCTGTATGAGAAAGATTTTTTAAAATTGGTTAAGTAGTTCCAAGTATTACCGCTAACATACAAACTCAGAGACTTTGTGAGTATGTATAGATGTTTGTTACTCTTTCACGTAAAAACTACTGGACGGATTTAAATGAAACTTTACAGTAATATAGGTTATACAGGGTTATTTGTAATTAGCGCATCACCTCTTGCAGGCGGCTTCCTTACATCAATCCCAATAACATTTGTTATACGACTTTTTGCAAAACTTGATAATTAACACAAAAACAAAAACAAATTTGCGCGCTCTGTTATTTATAACTCTGTATTTTGTAAGAAGTTCCTAAACCGGTTGCCTACCCCCTGTCGCCCGCGCGCCTGCCACGCCAGTTGCGTGCGCGTAGAGTATTGTACCGTTCAGAGGCATCTAATAAATTTGTATGGAAAAATCTATTTTTTTTTTTAATATTAATTTTAATTATTCGTTGGTTAAATGTTGTTGGGATTGATGTAGAAAAGCTGCCTACAAGAGGTGATGCTCTAATTAGAAATAACCCTGTATATCACATATAGGATACTTTCACCGCGGGAAAAATTCGCATTCCCATGGGAAACCGACTTCACGCGAACGGAGACGCGCGCGGCCACTAGTCTAGTATAATCATAGATTTAAAAAGTATATTTATAAATCAAGATAAGTACTAAAACTATAGCTTATAGAATAACTTGGGTCTTTTTTATCTCTAGTAACAAAAACCGTAGTACAAACTATTGACTACACTATGCTATAAAATTGCTCTACCGTTTTTACTTAGTTTTAAGCACTTCAATCAAAATACCTTTTAACTCGTTCATTTTTGTCAATTTTCACTTAAAACTTTGAATTTTGTTTTATGAAATCGCGCACACGTTTATTTTTAATTCAACGTTATCTTATTAATTACGGAAATATCTTATTTGGAAGACACTAAGGTTTATTTTCTCATATTTTGTAAGAGTTAGTCTTGAACGTCGGACAGTATAATGTCTGCGAAAGGTAAGTGTCGTGTTCAATGTCTTATGATATAATGGTAAAACTTAGTTTAATTACTAAAGTACGATATCGTTAATAATAATCAAAATATATGCCGATACATATAGGTCTCAATAGTTGGGCACACGGGTATTTTCAATATAGCGAGAGAGACATAGCCAAATTTTTTTTTTTTTAATATGATTTATTCAATATGAATTAAAAAAATAGCTCAAAAAATTCCACTCGTCGGAATATTTTTTGTAAAACGGACAAAGTTGCTCACTATACTCTAAAATAGAATTTAAAATGCATTTTAGGTGAAAGTGATGCAAATATAAAATTTCAGTTGGAAAAAATTAGAGATTAAGAAAAATTTAAGAATAGAAATTTCGTTATTAGGAAGTTTTTAAGCTTTAAGTCTAGTTAATACGAATAGGCAGACCTAAATCAAAAACATTCTAAATAAAACCTAAAACAAATCCCATATTAGAGCTAAAAACTGACTTGGACTAACAATGGAACCAAAATAACAGAAATCAAAGCCTAGAAGAAGCTAAACGCACAGAAAGATCAAAAGAAAAGCAGTCTTAAGAACTAGGCTATAAGAAAAGTCGCCGAGAGCGTAACTGAAATGTGTTCGTTTCTTGTTATAGGAACGGTCGGCGACAAACGCAAGCGAAGGCATCACAATGAAAGCGCGACCCCAGAACGCCATGAACACAGGGTAAACCTAGCCATAATACTGCAGAACTCTAACGCAACCCCATTCAGAGACAAAACAGCGAGAGGCTTCTCTTGCTTATACTGCTGCAAATACTTCCAAAATATAAACGATCTGCGAGCCCACACAGCCCAGCAATCAGAGAAAGACAAACTTAACAAAATCATCGATTACAAACTCAGTTACAATCCGATTAAAGTTGATATTACTGATTTAGTGTGTCATTGTTGTCAAACGCCGATGAAAGATCTAAACGGACTCAAAGACCATTTGATTGATGCTCACAAACTGGGGATAAATAAGTATATTAAAGATATTATTCTGCCGTTTCGATTGGGCGATGGGCAGGAGTATACTTGCGTGATTTGTTCTGTAGCGCATATATCGTTTAAGAATCTTTATCACCATATGAGCACGCACTATAGTAATTACTGCTGTCAGAAATGTGGTGCAGGCTACATTACTATTGCGGCATTAAGAAAACACGATAAAACGCATTATCAGGGTAATTTCAATTGCGACTACTGTCCGAAAACTTACACGTCGTTGACGAAGAAACGACAACACGAAAAGGGAGTCCACAAAAGTGGATGGTTGAGAAATAAGTGTCCACAGTGCCCGAAAATGTTCGTCAGTTATTACGAAAGAAACGAGCATTTAGTCAAAGAGCACAACACTAAACCAGTGGTGTATAACTGTAACGCGTGCAGTAAGACGTACAAAAAGAAGTTTGAGCTAAGCAGGCATATAAAACACCATCATTTACAACAGAAAACGTATCTATGCGATATGTGTGATGCCAATTTCTTCTCCAAGCGAGGACTAGAAGACCATTTAGCAAAGCATATGGGTGGGGAGTTCTGTGCTTGCGATATCTGCGGGAAAAAGTTTTCTCGACATCGAACGCTCAGAGGTCATATGAAATCCCACACCATAGGCGCTCTATACCAGTGTGAAGTTTGCAAGAAGAACTTCACACAGAAGAGCAGTCTGAAAGTCCACGCTCGATTGCATCAAGATGACTTAGAGATATTTAAAGAGTTCGATGATGTGAAGCATCTGATTGATCAACGGGAAATGACGCTAAAGCAGATAGCTGATGAGAACAAGCAGAAAGAGATGGAGGAGAAGTCGAGACAGAGAATGGAACAGCATCATCAGCAACAGGAGAAGGAGTTCATTATTATGTGATGATTGAAGAAATACCTCAGAATTTTGTATAGCTTTTTGTCTAGAGATAGATTTGTACGATTTTTTTTGAAGTAGTGGATTTTACGTACAAGTCAGGTTAATTTAGGGGTTAGACAGTGATTTGGTAAAAAATTTAGATTATTGAAATCATGGAGCAAAATTATGTTTTTAACACGTTGACGGACAGTACTCTCTCACATGTTATGGTTGCTGAGACAGTACTATTTTTCATACATTGCCCATAGGCGTAGCGTCACAGCGCAACTATTATAATAACACATGACATGACAGAACGGATATAGACGTGAACGTCATAAGGCGTTCTGTCACATAGGTTATGTATTTTTGTAGATATTATGACAATACGTTCTGAGGCGTAAACGTCTATATCCGTAGTGTCATATTTTATATGCCCTAAGTATATGCTTTATGCACTTACGCCCTCAGGCGTCAATGTCCATGTGATAATAAAAAATAAAAGAAAGCTAATCAGTCAAAATTAAGATGTATTTATTAAAAATATCAAAACAATCACAGTTATTACAATGGCATACAATTTTTATAAACTAAATGTAATTAAATCTTCTCAAAAATTAACATAATTATATTTAAATCAGTCTTACATTTTGTACGTAAGGAACGTGATATCACAATCAGTTTCATAATCTAAAAATCAGTGTAATGATTCATTATTGTCAATACTATTATGGTAAGATTCGAAACATGGTGGACACAATGGGGGTTTATCGGGGCATCCTTTACAGCGATAGCTCGTTTCCTTTCGAATATTTTTTTTAGTACAAACTTTGCACTTTAGGAAAGCAAACTTTTTTGCTGTACCAGGTCTAGATAAAATTTGTTCTGGCCAATGACCAGTTGTGATATTTTCAGTGCCAGAAATATTGACTGCCTGTGGAGCAGATGATGTGCTTGGTCGGAATCGTCTGTTATCATAAATGCTGCTTTGATTGACCATGTCTTTTCCTTTGATATTTCGATCATGAATCCCAATCATCACCTTGATCAGTTCTTCTCGATAGTTAATATAATGATACGAAGAGGCGTTGTTTTTCTTATATTTTTTATATAGAAAGTAAGCATTCCATACCGCAATATCAAGCAAGTGAAACAATACCTTTTTGTACCATCTTATAGTTTTTCGGGGGCACGAGTAATAAGATATCAATTGATCGGACCTATCGATGCCAGACATGTACCTGTTATAAAGATCCACTTCTGCGGGTTTCTGTCTTCTCTTGCCAAATCTGTTACTCACTTCCACAATCGAAGGATGTTGGCCAGTGGTAATCATCATTACTGGACGTTTATCTTTCCACTTTGAAACGTAAACTTTATTCTTACGTGCCCATACGTGCTCACCTCTCTTCAGCTTTTTCTTTACAATATATACAGGATTTTCTCTACGATTTGCCCGCAAGGTTCCAGTGCAGTGGGTCTTCAAATCAATCAGTTTCTGTGATAAATTCACAGAATTATAGTAGTTATCCATAAAAAGATGATGACCATGTAGCAAATACGGACGCATTAATCGCAATACGAGTTTTTCTGTCTTAGACCCATTTTCACCCAAGTTTTGCTCAGGTGCTTCTTTACCTGAATACATTTTCATATTTAGCACATAGCCATCAGATGTGGTGAGTTCATAAAATTTGATTCCATATCGAGCCTTTTTCGACTTGATATATTGACGAAAGTGCAAACGACCTCGAAACAGTAGAAGCGACTCATCCAATGATAGTTCTTTTCCAGCATTGTAAATTTTACGAAAGTTTAGAGTCATCATATCAATAAATTTTACAACCTTATTTTCTCCTTTGGCTTCCAATTCCGATGCACAGAGGCAGCGTAGGATTTGCTCATATCTTCGTCCTGACATTATGAAACTAAATATGGGGTGATAATGTAGTGGATCAGATAATGAAAAAAGGTTTCTTTGTTTAGGACATTTTATATGACCTTTGAGTAGGCTAAGTCCAAGAAATTTCATAATCTCTTCGGAAGTGACTTCACGGTATGCCATTTTGCGGCTATATCTGGTGTGAGGTCTATTACTATTGCATAAAGCATTCCCATAACTATTAGTACAGTTTACCAGGTATTCTATATAATTTTGCGGAAATGCAAGGTAGAAAAAATCAAGAACTCCGTTCATGTCATCAACATTTATGGTTATACCACATTGAGAGCTATCAAAATTGAAATTTGGTATTTCGGCAATTGTGTGAGACCATGATTCATCTGCAAGAGGTATGTCTGATACCCTAGGACTCGTATTGGTAGGGGTCGGTTGATCAGAGGTGACTTGATCCACATTAGTGTTCTCTTCGTCATTTACAAACACACCAGGTACCAATGGAGCAGGTTCTTGGTTTACAGGGATCTCAGAACTTTGTATAACGTGATTACTAAGTTCATCAGGGTCATCTGTATCACTAGATGAACAGGATGTAGACTCACCAGAGGATACTGCAGCTGTTCTATGTTGTTTGTGTCTCATTTGTGATGCCTGAGCTTCACCCTCGGAACTCGAAGATACTTCACCAGATGGTTGAAAATCGGCATCGGATCCGAATTCTCCATCATCTTCAAAGGGGTCATGACTCGATTCAGAAGTCGAAGCAGCGTCAAATAGGTCCTGAATCCGCTTTTGTTCTTTGTCATATGAATCGCGGGAAGCCATCTGCAAAAATATTAGTTTACAATGTATTACAACTAAATGGTATTGAAAACATACATTAGCAACATAAATAAGTTATTTGCATATACAAATATACTTGTTTTAGTATTTTGTATTCATAAAACAATAAAATTACGTTGAAAACAAACAATACTTACGTTCGAAAAAATAATTGCGCGCGAAATCACGTTACGACCTGTCGGCGCACCGCCGTGGCGCAGTACTAAACAAAATGTATGAAAACACAACGGCTATGGGCGTAGTGTGTGTGAGGGCGGTGCCAAAAAAATGTGGATGTGTGTGTGCAGGTACTTTCTTTGAACAGATTTTTAAACATTGTGTGGTGACAGTACAAAGTCTAAAATATATCTTCGGTGACAGTACAACATGCCCTTCCTTATGAATGCCTGTAAAAATTTACGTCTTATAGCGTACTGTCTTTAAACTAGTCAAAAGATCGACGTTGAAGGGCGTACTGTCGTATTACTTCTGACTGGCTTGACGCCTACAGGCAGTACTGTCCGTCAATGTGTTCAGTTTTTGGAAAAAGAATTTGCGTGATGTAAATGTTTATTTTCTATTTCAGTTTATCTTACTAGGTGCCTATTCTTATAGTGTGGTATAGAAACCGTTAACAGATTTTGTATGGATAAATAAATATAACTACTTTATTACAATTGTCATTTTTTCATTTCGAAACTATTGCCTTATTTTTCTCTAATAGCGCAAAGAATACGTCAGTGTTTGTATAACAAAGTGTGAAGAACTCGCGTGTGAAACGTGTTTTTTCTTTTATAGGCGAAATGCGACGAAGGAAAAAGCTGTTGAAACGCACGAAAGTGGAAAAAGTCGAGCCCGTCGACACTGAATGTAAAGTGGTATTAAGGGAGAAGCGAGTGACAGAGATGAAAAAGCAGTGGCACAATCTGACTACCCTGTTAAAGTACTCAAACGCGACGCCGTTCAAAGACAGGAACGACGCGGGGTATATCTGTGCCTACTGCTTTGACACGTTCCCAAATCCACAAGTACTAAGAACACATACTCACGAGGATCACATTAAAGAGAAACCGACGTACAAAGCTGGTACAGGCATGAGTAGCTTTGTAGCATTCCTAGATATAGTCGGACTAAAATGTTTGATATGTCACGAAGCTATGCCGAGTCTAAATGATCTTACTCGGCATTTAGTCGACGCGCATAATAAAAAGTACTATTTAGAAGTCACAGACTATTTCCAGCCGTTCAAACTGACGAACGAACAGCAAATCTACTGCTGCCTCTGCAACGAGGTATTTCACAACATGAAGCTTCTCATGCAACACATGAATATCCACTACAGAAACTTCATCTGCACTATATGCGGTGCCGGCTTCGTTAACAGTTTCCGTCTCAACCGACACGAGACCACCCACGGCAAGAAGAAAACCAGCTTCGTCTGTCGCCATTGCGGCGAGACCTTCGCGGCTGAGTCGAAAAAGAAAGCCCACGTCAATACTCAACACAAAGGGATCGCAGGGGACAGCGTCTGTCAGATATGCAAAGCCCGGTTCAAGAACTACTACCAAAAAACTCGACACATGATCCAGATACACAACATGGAAGGCATCAAGTGTGATATGTGTGAAAAGAAGTTTAACTTGAAGTCAAATTTAATGCTTCACATGCGAAGTGTTCATCTAAAGGAGAGGCCGTACGAGTGTTCGGTTTGTAACATGGGCTTCTTCATCAAACGCCATATGCTGGGGCATTATATGGCGACGCACACGAACGAGAGGAAGTTCAAGTGCGAAGTGTGCGGGAAAGCGTACGCTACGCAGAACAGCAAACGGAAACATATGAAGAAGAATCACGGGATATCCAAGTGTCTAGTGCCTACTAGCGATGCTAAATGAAGTTATGACATTTTAGTCAGTATTTTGTCAAGTATTGGACTGTGAAAATAGTGTTGTGATAAGATTTCAGCTTATAAAGTAAACCATAGAACATTAAGTAATTTAAAGTAGATGAGAAGTCTTTATTATGACACGCTTTTGTGTCGAACATGAATTTGCATCACAAATTGCAAGCACGTGTAAGGTGGCTATGAGTAAACATAGAAGTAAGCAATATCTTATGTTTGATACATGAAAATCCTCTCATTTGCTTACAAAAAATCGGTACACTTATTGAATAAAAACGTTATCTTTTGTATAAAATACAGCAATGGTAATCATTTTACAAGTGTAACTTCGTATACTTACGCGATTATTATTACTTGAAATTGAACTTTTAACGGGTTTTTACCCGTTTACTAATTTATTTTTAATTTTCCGACGTTTGGATATTTTTACAAGTGATTTACTAATTTTAATTCGTTCGTAAATCTCATAAGGTATAGTCAAAATTATCTAAGTAATAATTGAAGAGGGGAGAGTATGTTCACTTGACTGACACCGTAAGTAATCGGTCTTTAGAAGATAATTAACAACATGTCTATTGCTATATGTGTCAATATTTAAATTATTTTATACAATTTTGTGCAATACAGAAAAGGAAAATCAAACCAAGATGAATTATGCCAATATACCGCGGTAATCTGTAATCCATGAATCTATACATCACATATAAATTATAACATTTTAAGAATCAAACATGTACTCGTCGATAAATTAAAACCACTCTGATGACAATATTTTGTTTTATTAAAACCATTGATTATTATAAAAGATTTACTTGGTAGGACGACAAAAAAAAGACTTGCTTTTTTTTGCATCAAAAGCACAAAAGTATAGGATATATTATTATTTAAAAAAGCACCGCATCTCGTTTCACGATGTGTTTTCATGATATAAAAGATAAAGAAAGACCACGCATTCAGATTTGTAAAAACATATTTGTTTATAGGTGCCCGCCTCCGCTTTAACTTAAGATCTGAGGCCCAACCAAACCAAGATAAAGCCCAACCAAAACCAAGTAGAGAACGACCAAAAAAACGTTTAACAACCCATTCAAAATCATCTAAGACAGAAATTAGTAATGAAGATAAACGCATTGCTAATATTCTTGAAATGGTTGCCTCTACCAACGCAACACCAATCAGACGACACGAAGATAGAGGCTACATGTGTTGTTATTGCGATACTCACTTCTCTCAACCAAAGGAATTAAAGCAACATACGATAGAAAAACATAAACATGAAACAACCTTCTGCTACGGAAAGAAGAGAGATATGTGCAGTACGCAAACTAAATGGGATATAACAGGACTAGAATGTGATAAATGTAGTTTACCGCTCAACGATGTTGATGAAGCGCTCAAACATCTCAAAGATGTCCATGACGGTAATATATACTTAGATGTCATTAATTACATGATACCACTAAAATTCGATAATGAAGAAATCGAATGCCACATCTGCATGCAAACCTTCTCACACTATCGCTTGCTAGTGCAACACATGCGAGATCATTTGCAAAATTATACGTGTGAAGCGTGTGGCAAAGGATTTATAACTGTCCATCAGATACGAAGCCACGTCAGGATTCATAAAACTGGGGTATACCCGTGTCAGATTTGCGAAAAAATCTGCGACACACGTTTGAAGCAACGACAACATATGCTTCGCACCCATACCGATTACAAACCGCATAGATGCGACCATTGCTCTATGTTTTTCAAGGATTACCATGACAAAGAACTCCATTTGCTTCACGTACATAAAACTAAGCCTAAAGAGTACAAATGTCTCACCTGTGATCGGGTGTTCAATCGACAACGTAATCTAAGATACCATGTTCAGAATCAGCATTTGAGAATTAGGAATCACAAATGCCCTCATTGCGATAAAGGGTTCTACAGAAGAAGTGAAATGACCAACCATTTAGCCAAACACTCTGCTGTGAGTCAATTCATCTGCGATGTCTGTAAGAAAAGTTTTAAGTACAAGAAATCGTTGCAAGTTCATATGCGTGGGCATTCAAGTGATAAAGGCCTAACTTGTGGATACTGCGAGAAAGTTTACATGACTAAAGATACGCTTAAAATTCACATTCGTGATTATCATACCCAATGATAGAAGTTGGATGTTAAATCTTTTCAAATTATATTATGTTTTTTTGTTATTTTTTTAATAAAATACAATTCAGAAACTGTGTTTACAAGCATGATTTTAACCCAGTAATCCCACAACAACATCGCCATAGCAGTCATTTATTTACTAAACATTCTTTAATCTATTTTATTTATAAAATGTTATACACCTTAAGACAAGAGAGCAAAAAGAAGAAACCCTCGTTCTGCAGGTCTTAAGCTCTTAGCAAATTTCTTTAAGTTTGAAAGATGCTATTGTAGCAAATAAACAAAAAAATTGGCAGTAGTTTTTCTAGTTGTTGGTACAAGGGTCAACAACTATCCAGCTAAGCCCGAAAAATACTAATCGTGGTACAGTGATGTCTTTTATATCCTAAAAACAAGTTCAAGCGTCGATAATAACCAAATTAGTAAAATAGGAAAAAATAGGAGTTCCACAAGGTATTCTACTCATACTAATATTATTCGTAATATGTACCTATGAAAAACTTTATTTTTAGTTGTTTTAAAAAGTAGTAAAGTTAGTCTTGTAGCTAAAACATTAAACCCGAAAGTAAATCACTGGGGTACTCGTAAGTTTAAGCAATTCCTTTTTAAAAAAATACTTTGAATTTCCAAAAACCTAAGTGAAGTGAATTGGAGACAGGCTGTAATACAAAGATGCGCGACACGCGATTTATTTATCTTTGGACCTTGTAGCGTTCTTATGTAAATTACAATTATCACCCAGCAGTTTTAAACAAAACAACAAAGTGTCAAATTAAATAAAAAATGTGCAACAATTTATATTTGAGTAGTGGCACTTTCAAAAACCTTGTGCCCCCCAATTCAGTTTAGTAAATTCAATATTTCTTTATAGGTGTGTCCGCCCGCCTCCGTTTTAACTTACGAACCGAGGCCCAAGCAAAACCAGAAAAGGATAACTCATCCTTATCGTCATTTCTTCAAAGATCATCAGCGAGAGCGAAAAGCGACGACGATAAACGTATTATGAATATTCTAGAAATTTCCGCCTCGACAAATGCGACACCTATTCGACGACACGAAGACAGAGGGTATATGTGTTGCTATTGCGATGCACGCTACCCAAAACCAAAAGACCTTAAACAGCATACGATAGACAACCATAAACATGTTATCGGCTTCTGCTACGGAAAGAGAAACGATATAAGTTCCAATCAAACTAAATGGGATATCACAGGATTAGCATGTAATATTTGTCACGCACCGCTCAACGATGTTAATGAAGCGTTAAATCATCTTAAAGATATTCATCAACGTAACGTCGACTTGGATGTCATCAATTACATGATACCATTCAAATTCGACAATGACGAAATAGTCTGTCACATTTGCTTGAAATCCTTCTTGTACTATCGCTTACTAGTTCAACATATGCGTGATCACCTCCAGAATTATACTTGCGAAGCGTGTGGCAAAGGGTTTATAACAGCCAACCAGATCAGAAGTCACGTCAGGATCCACGAGAAAGGTCATTTTCCGTGTCATATTTGCGGGAAGGTCAGCGACACACGCATCAAGCTAAAGACCCACGAGTTGTTCGCTCACACCGATTATAAGCCGCATAGATGCGACCGTTGTTCAGAATCTTTCAAGACCTATCGTGACAAGGAAGTCCATTTGATAACCGCACATAAATTACAGCCAAAGGAGTTCAAATGTTCGACGTGTGACCTCAAATTTAGTAGACAATGTTACCTAAGAAACCATGTGCAGAATCAGCATTTACGACTGCGAAATCATAAATGCACTTTATGTGGTAAAGGTTTTTACAAGACTTCAAGTTTGTCGGACCATTTGGCCAAGCATTCGACGGTTAACCAGTTCAAATGCAGCAGTTGTGCCAAATGTTATAAGCATAGAAAATCATTAAAAGCGCATATGAGAAGTCATGTCGTTGGGTTCACTTGCGATTATTGCCACGAAGTGTATACCGCTAAATCCACGTTGAAAAACCACATTCGTACTACACATACAGAAAATTTTGATAAAAATTTCATTTAGATAATGGGTTGTGAGAATATAAGATTTAGTTTGTTTTTGTTTTGTTTAAAGTTTCATAAGTTTTTCATATAATAAATTCTTGATCGAGAAACTGAGTTATTTTTATTTGTTATGAAAACCTAACATAATATTAATTTATCACACGAAAAGGCGAAAGCTACGATAATTATCATTTTGTATTATTTTATTATAGGTTCCTATATTTTCTCTTCCTTTAAATCACAGAAGGTGTCATTTGCTAACCAAGTCAATCCTTTATGAACAGTAAATTGATCAATATAGTTTTTAATAAATGTAGTGATTTTTAAGAAAACTTCGCAATAAAATTAAAGGCAATTCACCTGCTGGTTTTACTAAATGTTGATGAATTTAGCTTCTTTGACTTAGTTTTTTAATGCTATGCAATGTTGATTGATGAAGCATGAGCTAAACTATTTTCGTTTCAATTTCACCATGCAAATGTTTGGGTACTACCGTAACGTATCATTTCAGATTAGGCATTCAATTGATTCGGATTACTTTTTCTTGTTCATTAAATTTCCTTTGTGTTGGTCTTAGGTTTCGATAGTTAAATCAGAAAGTGATTCTTCTTAAAATAACTTTTTTTTCACTTGGATACTTTTACGGTGAGGCTTACTCTTATTCTTATTTAGTTTTGTTTTCTTTCTTAGGTGACGACCAAACCGTTCTTGCTCATGAAAGTGAAGACCATATTTTACTGGACGAAGAATCTATAAAGCAAGAAACAGATTTTTATTCAGAAATTGATATTGTGTATGAAGATGTCCAATATATTAACAGTCATGATGACGAACAGTTTCTTAGTGACAATCAAACAGATCTACCTTTAAACGAATTTGATAACTTACGAAGAAGTACCAGACGTAGGACCACTAAGAAATTCTCTTCAATCTCATTCTCAGAATCTAGCGATGATTCGTCCGAGAAACAAACAGTTTCGGGAAGCGATGAAGAATTTGATGCTAAAAATGAAATTGATTATGATAAACCTGTCGTATCAGCAAGCAGAGCGAAATATGATAATTTCCTAGAAACAATTCGATCGATCATCGACTCTTCCAACGCCACAGTGATTGTTTCTAAACATTCAGAATTATCTTGTGCCTTTTGTAAAAAGATAGTCAATGATCCAACCAAATTGAAAACTCACGCTAGAGCGTTTCATCAATTCACAAGGAAATTCATACGAGTCATTAGTTCGGATGTCGCCATCGATATTGGTGGCTACTACGCCAAATTGGACATTACCAATTTGAAATGTGAAAAATGTCGCGAAGGAGCTGTGAACACCATCGACGAATTAATCGACCACCTAAACAACACACACAATATGAACGTCACCACCGAATACAATAAACTGTTGATTCCGTTCAAGTTTGACTGTGAAAACTATGCTTGCTTCATTTGCGGCACTGTTTATTATAGTTTTAAGGCTCTTGTTATGCATATGAGCAAACATTACAACAATGCCATATGCGACCACTGTGGCAGTGCTTTCATTACGAAATTTCAGCTTCAGGGACATAAGAAGATTTGCGTCGCTGTATTTCGTACAGCCAATAAAAAAAAACAACCTAATAATCATTATCGTTGTCGCATTTGTAAAGAGGTATTTACTCTTAGGTCTCATAGACAGCGACATTTAGTCCAAGTCCATGGGAAGAAGCCCGTTGTGGTTAAATGTGATAGTTGTGATAAAACATTTGCCTCTACTAATAGCCTTGCACTGCACAAACGGTATTATCACATGATGGAAAAGACCGCGAAGTGTGACATATGTAATAAAATGTTTCCTAATATGTGTGCTGTGAAAAGCCATTACAGGTCGCACACAAAGGAGAAAAATTTCCAATGCAACGAGTGTCAGAAGTTTTACTCAACCAAATCCAACTTAGAGATGCATATACGTATTCACACTAAAGATTTCAGATTCAAGTGTGATGAGTGCAAGAAGACGTTTAGACAAAAAATAGCACTGCAGCTACATAAGCGGACACACTTGAAAGCTTTAATAAATTCTGATTAAATTATAGATTGTAAGCCTTGATCACTTTAATAAAACGTTATTTGAAGACCTGCTGTTGAGATTTGCTTCAATCTTAGATTTAGAAACGGCGTAAGTGTCAGCGCCGACAAATATTGCTGTTAACATTTTTCATTTAATAGTACATTTTTTACACACCGTTTTCTATATCATATGTCGATGTTGCTCGTTAAAATCGCATAACTTAAATTGTACCTCAAGTATAAACGAAAATAGTTGGAACAAGTAAACTGTTGGATGTGAAAATCAATTTTAACGAAGCCTAGCTGCTTAATGATTTCTTAAACTAAATAGACCTTACCTTGCAGTTGGGAATTCAATTTTAATAAATGTTAAAAACACTTTAACAAAAACCTTTTATTTATTTTCTATTCCGGTGTTTATTTTTATTAAAATTCGTAATTTATTTTCAATATGAATTCATTTTCGTGTAAAAATGTGTGTCTCAAGTTGAGACTCTCAACACAGTTGAGAATAGAGTATTTGATACGTAACAAAATAACATAATTTTAAAACTTTTTAAGTAAATGTACAAGCTTGGCAAAAAATAATTTATACGTGCCCGTTTTCTTTGTAGGTGCCCATCGCCGCCTAATTGAAAACGGTGAAATAAAACGGGAGCCTCCAGAAGTGCTGGTCGCTGCCAAAAAGCTTGTCGATAAAGGGGAATTGTATCGCAAACATATAACTAACGTAAAGGAAATACTAGCAAATACAAACGCTACCCCGATCAAGTGTTATACAGAACTGGGGTACAGTTGCTATTTCTGCGATAAACACTTCAATATTCCCGCTGATCTAAAGAATCATACTCTTGCTGACCACGATAAAGACGCCCAAGCAGCTAATATCAAACGCGGTCAGCTCAGAGACTTCCTTATTAAACTGGATATAACAGACTTACGATGCGTTTTGTGTGACCATAACATCGCAAACCTAGAAGACGCAATCACTCATTTAGGCAACCATCACAGCATTGCGCTACACTTAGACATTAAAAACCAAATCATTCCAATGAAATTCGACAACGACAACCTTCGCTGTTTCATCTGCTTACACACATTCACAGCGTTCCGGGTTCTAGTCAACCATATGAACACGCACTACGGCCACTATATCTGCCAAGTTTGCAACATCGGTTTCGTGAACAAGGGCCGGCATAACACCCATGTAAGAAACAGCCATAGCAAGGGCATCTTCAAATGTGACTACTGCTCTAAAGTCTTCGATTTGATCAGCCGCAAACACGCACACATGCGCAACATGCACACACACGACAACGTCAAATGCAGGTTCTGCGACGAGAAGTTTCAGAGTTCCAGAAATAAATGGAAGCACATGGTCGAAGTGCACGGCTTTAAGAGCCGGGTCTTCAAATGCCAAGCGTGCGATAGGACCTTCCCATCTGTAGACGCGTTAACTATCCACACGAAAAGAGATCACTTACTCGAGAGGAAATATTCCTGCACGATTTGCGACAAGCGATTCTTCAAATCCAGTGAGTTAGATGAACACATGGTCAAGCATAATGGGCGTAAGGATTTCCAGTGTAAAATATGCCTGAAAACCTACAAGAGAGACAAGTCTTTGAAGCAGCATTTGAGGATTCACGCTGATGATAGAAAGTTTAAATGTGAGCTGTGCGGTCGAGGGTTCCTGTTCAAGTATCGATGGAAAAGTCATATGAGGTCGAGGCATGGAGAAGTTGTTTAGGAGGCAAGCAGAAGACGTAGAAAATTATAGGTAATGGTTTATAAATATTTAAACTTAAATCAAACAAAGAAGGTGAAACATATATATGAAAAATAACCAAATAATAAAATTTCAATAACATACATAAAGATTAGGTCTTTTATAAAACTAAACTGACGTGTATTTAAATTTTGCTTCTTACCTATTAGATATACAAGTAGGCAGATAAAGGGGGTATTACGAGCTGTGTTAATAGCATTCGGTATAAGCGAACAAGGAATATCGCGGAACGCTGGACTGCAGCTGTGCCTGGGTGTAACCCTAACCTATTTTTACATTAACTCCTAACAGGGTTGATTTACAAAATAAGTAAATATTGTGACCATCGCGTTTTTAAAATCTTATTCGCGTAACTTACCTAACTTGGATTGGATATTATTTAATAAGCGAATTAGCTTTCATTACAAACATTAGTTCTACATGTTTCTTTTGCTTGGTTTGAAACTTACTTTGTATATAAAGTGTTACCTATGTCTATCCTTGACTTGAAATTGCCACTTGATTCTACAATCGCGATACATCACATTAAATTAGATTCGAACAAAGCGGTAATTTTGACTGTGAAATTTTCTTTATAGGTGGTCGGCACCAAGGCATGAAACGAATCAAATCTGAGACAGTCGAAGTCACAATCGAGCCGGTCGATATAATCGGAAACTGGGCAACGACCGGTAAGAGAAACGCTAGCAAAAACAGAATCAAAGACGGCCAAAATACCGCTAGTAGCCAAGCTAAGTTGATGGAGAAACATCTAGCTAACATACAAGAAATAATATCAAGCTCAAACGCCACGCTTATTAGAAGCTGTGAAGACGTTGGCTATGTCTGCTACTTTTGCTTCGAACAGTTCCCATTGCCTAAAGACTTGAAACAACACAATCGCGAACAACACATTGATCTCACAACAACCCAGATAATAAACGATATAGGTTTAAAAAGGTTCTATGCAAAGTTGGACATAACTGATCTGAAGTGCACAATTTGCAACATCAGTATAGATTCTTTAGAAGTTTTAATAGACCATTTGGTGAAAGACCATAAAAGGAAAATCGATGTCGCAGTCAAAAACCAGATATTTCCATTTAAATTCGACTCGGAGGGACTTAGATGCTGCGTGTGTTCAGTACAATTTGGCACGTTTAAACCATTGTTACAACACATGAACGTCCATTATAGAAATTACATTTGCAATATATGCGATGCAGGATTCATAAATCGTGCCAAACTACACAGTCACCGATACACGCACAAAATAGGCGTCTTCCAATGTAGTTTCTGCCCAAAAGTGTTCGAAACGAAAATGAAACGCTCCTGTCACGAAAGAGGGGTGCACACGAAAGTAAATCAAAGAGCACGATGTGGGTTCTGCTCGAAGTTTTTCAAAACGAACAAACTCAAAGCCGAGCACATGAAAGAAGTCCACAACGCTAAGCCGGTTGCGGTGATCAAATGTCAGGCGTGTGAGAAGGAGTTTACGTCCCAAGAAGGATTGAGAATCCACACGAAACGGGACCACCTAATGGAGAGAAAATACGCTTGTGCAGAATGTGATATGAGGTTTTTCACCGCGGAGTTATTGAGAAACCATAAGATCAAGCATTCCGGTGTGCGGCAGTATCAGTGTCATGTTTGTTTGAAGGCGTATGCTCGCGTGAAGACTCTGAAAGAGCATATGCGAATCCACGCCGATGACCGAAGGTTTAAATGTGAACATTGTGGTCAGGCGTTTGTACAGAAGTGTAGCTGGCGAGGACATATGCGATCGAAACACGGAGAGGCTGTCTAGTTTTATTTAAATGTATTCTGAGTTAATAAATTATTTTTCGTTACATTACAAAGTTTTATTTTGCTCTACGATCAATATCAAACTACTAAGGTTTTTTATCTGTCTAGTAATTTCCCCTTTTTTCTAACCTTAATTTTGAAATTCCTCAAATTAAGCCACACGTCTTAAATATTTATACATATTTTACCTATAATTGTTTTACTTATCCCAATATCTTTCTACTGCCAAAGATTTAGGTAGTATCGAAAATCCAAGTTCGACCATTTAGCTTTAGGTACCTAAGTAATTTCTTCTATTTGCAACGCATTTTTATCCTTAATCAAACTCCTACTTACTTAGGTAAGATAGATTATCATTTTGGTGACTAAGACCTTCTATGAGTGACAGTCCCTAAATGACATCACGAATTTTGGTCTGAAATTCAAACCTTTATTGAGATCAGTTTGTCGCATAAAGATTTCGATACTTAACAAGTTAACGACATTCGAAACAAGTTTTTTTTGCTATAAATCAAAAAAATACTACAAATTTGTAAAATGGAAACCCTATTTGACATTGATAACTGTCCTAAATTTTTCTTTAACCGCAAAAATAAAATCATAGTTTAATCTATAAGCAAAACATAACATGAGTTCCATAACCAACAATAACAAAAGGTCGCTGTATATTATTGATGTTAAGCAAATCAAATATAGTGGGTATAAACGTTTTGAAAAATCTATTCCACACGACTAGGCAACTAAATATTATATTATTTTGCGTCATTGTAATCTTTTTTCACATTTAAATTTCGTATTTAGTGTTTGCATCCAATTAAAATATAAGATCTTACTTGTTCACTTTTTTCTATTTAAGAACAGTGCTCAACGATATTCTTTCCTTTGTAGGTCGACCAAGAGAAAAAGCACGTAAGAAAACTGTAATGAAAAAGGAAATTAATACAACAGATTCCAATGAAAGATACAAAGTTAGCATACCTGAAGAAGAACTTCAATTTAAAAAGGGTGAAGAACTAGCACAGCATAGGCTTAATGCAAGAGAGATGCTGAGACATACTAATGCAACACCAATTAGATGGTATACCGATACAGGCTATCACTGTTGTTTCTGCAGTAAACATTACCTTGACCCGGCAGATCTCAAAAAGCACAACATTAATGAACATGACAACACAAGTATATCCAAATTTATGCAAGACAAAACTATGCGAAATTACATCGTCAGACTTGATATAACAGGACTCAAATGCAACATATGTAATAAAGAACTAAATAAATTAGAAATAGCTCTTGATCATTTAAAAGTAGAACACAACAAAATGATATTTACAGATATCAAAAACCATATTCTACCATTCAAATTTGAGACGGAAGAGTTGAGGTGTTTTATGTGCTTTAATACTTTTAACGCGTTTAGAACTTTGCAAGAGCATATGAATGTTCATTATAGGAATTACATTTGTACATTCTGCAACGCAGGGTTTTCAGCGCGTCACTTTTTGCTTACTCATTCGTATGAACATAAAGTCGGATCGTACAAATGCAAATTTTGTACAAATGTCTACTCAACCTTAAACAAAAAGGCTTGCCACGAGAAAGCTGCTCATAAAGGCCTCAGACACATTTGTGGCTTTTGCAACGAAAGGTTTAAAGAGATAGCAAATAAGATTCAGCATATACAATTAGTGCATGGCATTGATCGACCTAAAATTAAATGCCAAGCCTGTGACAAAGTGTTTAATCAACGTAAAACTTGGATGATTCATAATAAAAGAGATCATCTTATGCTAAGACAACATAAATGCGAACAGTGTGATATGGCGTTTTTCACTAAAGGAGAACTAAAGGATCATACAGTCAAACATACAGGGACAAAAGAGTTTCAGTGCAATACATGTTTACGGCTTTTCGGGCGGTACAAAACTTTGAAAGAGCATATGAAACGGTTACACAGTGATGTGAAAGTTAATGTAAAACGAGTGACTTGATTTTTTGTTAAAAATATATCAACGAGAATAAAAGCTAATGTTGAAATACACCCAAAAACACTTTTAAATGTTTTTATTTTTATTTATAAACTCCACAAAAATAGTGCCTAGTTGAGTGATAAACGATTTCCTTGCTCAAGTGATTCAAAAGTGTGAAATAATAAGCTTAAAAAACTATTTCCTTCTTTCCAGACGGTTATGAAAAACTGCACAACGAGACAAAACTCACGTTACAAAAGAAGAACTTTACGTCCTTCATCAATATATTACCAGATAGCGCTCGAGACAAAAATAAACGAAAACTCAAAACAAAAGAAAGCAAATCTAAAAAGAAAACGATGGTAGAACTAGACTATCAAAAAGAAAACGTTGAAACTATACTTCGCTGTACAAATGCTACAGTAATTGATTCGTTCGTGAATCCAAATAAGTATCTATGCGCTTACTGCTCTCATTCTTCCAATCCGAAATCACTTAAATCTCATACAATCGAAGAACATTCCAGCGAACGTTTGCAATATTTGAACGCTAAATCTACAAGAATTTCTACTTTTGTGGTTAAGATTGACATTACAGATCTAGAATGTAAATTGTGCGAGCAAAATTTCGTTTCCCTTGATGATGTTTTAAAACATCTTAAAAAGGAGCATGACGAAACGGTACATCTTGACATTCGAAATCACATACTGCCTTTTAAGATCAATCATATTACTAAAGACTATACCACCTGTGCGATTTGTAATGAAGATTTCCCAGATTTCAACTCGATTCTCGTGCATATGAGTGAACATTTCAAAAATTATATCTGCGACTTTTGCGATAAGACATTCATCACTAGATCCCAAGCGGTTGAACATATGAGAACTGATCACAAATTGGAAATCAAAGGGGTTTAATTTTATGGAATAATGGAGGTACACGAATAGCTTAAAGAAAAGGAACAAACAAGACTTGGCAAATAAACCTTTCAAGTTCAAAATAAGCGCAGTTTTATTGTACTTACTATCGCTTTATTTATATATTTTGACAGCAAAGAAACCGTGTTCGGTTAGGTACTTCTATATTTACACGCCTTTGATATTTTTTTTGGATATCACTACATAGTATAAAACAAAGTCGCTTTTTCTGTCCCTATGTCCCTTTGTATGCTTAAATCTTGAAAACTACGCAGCGGATTTTGAAGCGGTTTTTTTTAATAGATAGAGTGATTCAAGAGGAAGGTTTACATGTATAATAACATAGTACAGGGAAAGCAGTTTTACTCCAAATTTAAGGCGTGCGAAGCCGCGCGGGTATAAGCTAGTGTAATAATAAACATAAGAAGTTAACGAAAATAACACACCTTCCTATAAAAAGCGTGGAAGCCATTAGAGAACTTACTAGAAAACTTGCGATAGGCGCTCAAATTATGATCGCCTTTTGTCGAGACCAAAATGTTAAAACAAAATAAAATACGTGGATCTAAATAATTTCTGAAATTTAAATGGAAGTTCACTCGTTTGATAAATTCACTTTTGATTTATTGTAGGTAATTTACCCATGGTCCGATGTGTGGTATCTACATATAGGACAAGCTAGAGCTTAGTTGAGGGCCTCATATTGGTTTGGTCGTGAGATTTATTTCATTGTCGTATAAAGTATACCCAGCGTATTAGATTGTTTTGTTAAAATCTAAGGGTATGACAATTTTAATGTTTACATGTTGTTAACGGAATTTTGATCGGTATATACCTAACTGTTAATAAATAATGTAACATTCATAACCTGATTGATTAATTAAAAGACTAATCTCTTGTTAAAACCAGATTTTATTGTATTACTCTTGTTAGCTCTTAGCCTAGTACCTCCCTGCATCTTAAGCTTTCGACATTTCTTATATTTATATAAGTCCTCATCCATACCTTTAACTATCATAATAAAGTGTTAAAAAATCGATTACTCTTTTTGTAAATACAAACCACACTCTTTGTAATATAATAAATTATTGTGTAAGGCAATACGACAAAGATGTTAATAACAATGAAGGTTTAATTCATGCAATATGTGGTTTTCTTCGTAGGTGCGAGACGTACCATCAAAACTGAGCAAGAAGAAGACATGCTGATAAATCTAGACGTTAAGAGAAGAAGTCATGATTCAAAACAACCAGTAAGACTCAAAATAAAAACGAAAGCTATAGAAAGTCAACTCGCTATGAAATGGAAAGAACTGAAAGCGGTGACGAGCCGTGCGGATTTGTATAACAATTTGAATAACGTTAAAAAACTTTGCACATACACAAACGCGACACCGATAAAACAGTTTGCACGTATAGGCTACACGTGTGCATTCTGTAACAGCCAATATCCTGATCCGGCTGATTTGAAGAAACACACAATAAACAACCACAAAGATATCAATGAAGCATACTTCATGAGCAATAACGACAAATATAAACTTAATCTCAAAGTAGACATCACCGGACTAAAATGCAATCTGTGTACGGAAGAAATAAGCACGCTAAATCAAATGATAGACCATCTCAATGTTGAGCATGATAAAGAATTGTATATTGATAGTAAAAACTACATAATTCCATTCAAATTCGACACAGAAATGCTACAATGCTGCCTGTGTGCAAACACTTTTAGCAATTTCAAAACGTTACAAGAGCACATGAATAAACACTATCGGAATTACATTTGCTCAGTTTGCGACGCGGGTTTCATCAACAAGTTAAAGCTACGTCATCACGAAATCAGCCATAACACGAACGAGTACAAATGCGACCACTGTCCGAAATTCTTCAACACGGAATACAAACGAAGAGTACACATCAAGTCGGTACATCTAGGCGAAAACCTGAAAATCAGATGTGGCTACTGCGATGAGAAGTTCAAAGACACGCGACGTAGAGACAAGCATATCATAATCGCCCATGGCGCCTCACCTCTATCACTCAAATGCCAGGCTTGCGACAAAGTGTTTTCAATGCAGAAGTCCCTCAGCATCCACATAAAAAGGGACCACCTAATGGAACGAAGACACAAATGCACACAATGCGAGATGCGTTTCTTCACGACGTCAGAACTGAAACTGCACATGGCGAAACACACGAAGATACGTCAGTTCATGTGTCAGATATGTTTGAAGTCGTACGCGAGGAACAAGACTTTGAAGGAGCATATGAGGATCCACGACGATGATAGGAGATTCAAGTGCGAATATTGTGGACAGGCGTTTGTGCAGAAATGTAGTTGGAAAGGTCATATGAGGTCTAAGCATGGAGAACTTGTGTAGATAGGATATTGAATATGTAGACCATTGCTCAGCAGGGTGATTCTGTAACTCAAATTGGCATCGACTGCTATGAGAATAAACGTCAAAATGTACATTTTTCCATACAAATAATGGAATTTTGACGTTTTTTGATAGTAGTTGGTGTCACTCAAAAGATACAGAATCACCCCGCAGGATCGTCCATTTGAAAAACTATGAAAGATTGTAGACTAAATGTAGGTACCTACTATTAGCGAAAGCTTAGAGCATATGAAGTAATTAAGAGATAATGAAAAAGGTAAGTAGGTGCATCGAGCCTTCTGCAAAAATTGCATACACCTTGGTGGTTTTTGCTAAATTTGTAATTGACAAATTGAACGATTCTCAATTAGTCAAATCTATCTGATTAAAGGAGATTTTCAACTCGACGAGATTATCGAAAAGTTTATGCTTTGTTTTGAAAAGCCCCTTTTTACAAATGCAGAGGTACGATCCTAGTATGTTACATATGTTAAATAAAATGAGTTAAATTAAAAAGTAAATACTTTTATAAAAGCCTTTTCTTTAACTTCCTCCTATAAAATCCAGTACTTTAGATCAAGATAAAATAAGCTGCTTACCGTTATTATACTTAACTTATGATAATTTAAAGTTAAGTTTCATTTGCCTAACGCTAAATTGCAAAGGTAGACTGATACGTTTGTCGTTGAGGTATAGTATCGATTTTTGTCGACATCAGCATTTGTTTCTGATTTTTTTCGCATAAATTGTGTTTTAGGTATACTTACTACAATAAAATTCTGATGATCGTCATTTTTCATAGTTCCAAATTGTATTTGGTACGTATTTTAATGATTTGTTATATGTACTTACACTTTGATTTATTTTCTCGTTCTAAGTTGTCGGACGTGATTCATAAACGAACTACCTAAGGCACAGGGGGTTTACTGGGACTTGACGGTCGTATCGCGCAAAACTTTTCAAACGATATTTCCTGTCGTTACGATTATCGTCTTAACACCTTACCGGGACTTGTGTCGTCGCCTAGTTGAACTGTCAAGTTTGACAGTTAATTTTGTCAAATTGTCGTGATAAAGTGCCGGTAAGGCATTCCATCAAGTTCGTTCGTACTTCGGTAGCACGGATACGATTTCGATTGTAATCTCCCGGTAGATTACTTTTAAGCTCCTTAGCTCCCGAGGTTTACAGAAATGATGACAAACTGTGCTCAATAACCTATATTTTCATTAGCTATTTATTCGAAATATAATTGTAAAATTTAATGCATTAAAGCACTTGTTCTTAAAACTAGTTTTAATTTCAGGACCGTTAACATTGAAGCGAAGATCATCCATCAACACACTGAAAGCTCCTTCTTCGGCACACTATAGCCAATTAAACGCCAACATCAAAACAAATAAGAGAAAATGCATAATTTCGCTAAGCGACCTCAAGCCAAGAGTCGAAGTCAGACTAAAAAGATTAAACGAATTCGACAAGCACTTAGAAAACGCTGTAACATTAATGTCTTCAACTAACATAACCCCAGTCCACGTTCGAGACAGCTCAGGCTACAAATGCTGCTTCTGCTCTGAACGCTCCCAAACATTACCAGACCTGAAACAACACACCATCTCCAGCCACGACCAGAACAAGCAGTTCATGAAGAACTCCAATATGCACAAGCTTATCATCAAACTCGACGTCACTAACCTCAAATGCAAGATCTGCGATCAGAGCTTTGACAACATCAAAGATATCACCGAGCACTTGACCAGCAAACACGACAAAAAATTCTACACAGGTCTGAAGTGTCCCACGGTCTCGTTCAGATCCGTCGACGATTTGATCCAGTGCGGCGAATGCAGCGACACGTTCCGAAGCTTCATCATCCTGCTGAAACACATGAACTCGCACTTCCCTAACCACGTCTGCGAGATCTGTGGAAGCGGCTTCTTAAACAAGAACATACTGCTAGCGCATTCTATTAGACACGTCATAGGCGAGTTCAAGTGCTCGCACTGCGGCAAAATCTACGACACATACGCCAAAAAACGGGATCACGAATACGCTATCCACGTGCAGAATAACTTGAGGAACAAATGCAGTTACTGTGGGGAGAAATTCAGGGATTATACTAAGAAGCATAAGCATGAAGTTGCAGTGCACGGGGCAGAGCCTGTGGTGCTGAAATGTCGTGCTTGTGACAGGACGTTTGACAACCAGCGAGCACTGACAGTTCACACTAAAAGTCAACATAGATAACCCTAGTAGCAGGAAAGGTCTTTAGGGTAAGTAAGTCTTTCAATAATTCAAATCTTTTCTTTATAGCATAAGTAAAAATAAAGGATTTAAAATTACTATAACAGCTTTTACTTTAAAATTATTCAATTTTACCTCCGATATACGTTTTATTTCGTTTTTGAGTTCATTTTATTTAAATCCGTTTAATTATAATTGAATTTTTCATAATTCTTATCGCCTGCATAGCTTAGGTTGTTTAAAGATACTTACACTCATGCCATCTACCTACATAGTTCCTGTGCCTCTAAAACTGTTACTAAAATGTATATTAAACAGGAGCGGTGTTGTAATCCCTCCCTGATGTACCCCTCTATATGTTAGACACTGCTTCGCCCTGTTTTACACAATCAGATCGGTATTATTTTATAAAAACAACTACATGAACACCTTCTGGACTTATGCCTAATTCAAGCTATATTTTCTAGAGAAAATTATAGTTCTCTCGGTCAAATGCCTGACTACCATCCAAAAAAAATGTGAATAAGGCAGTGGTCCGACCATTGGCGATGAACGAGGTCCGAATAGAACTAGAAACTATAAACGAGTTAGCGGAAAGCGAGTGTGTAGTTACTATAGTTTTGTCGCCGGTTTTCTCTCTCAAGAAAAGTGTAAGTAAAAGTCCCGTCCATACCTACCAACTAAGATTGAAGGGTCAACGCGAATTGAAGGTTATCAAACTCATAAGGTAAGTGATAAAAAACGTTTATTAATTAATCACATTGTTATAACAATTCAAGTAGGTACATTTATTCATAAGTTTGATACAGGATCCGATTCACAACCTCTAAACTAAATTAAAAATATTGCTATAAAAAGAAAGGACAGCTGTGAGGACTTATCTAATATGTCTTAAATTATTGCAGGTTAAATGATAGCAATATTTTTAGTTCCGAGAATTGTAACTTGAAATAGTCGCTCCCGAAACTGCTCAAAATATTAACAAGGTAAATGTAAATTAAACAGGCAACATTAAAATAAAATACACATGAAACTACCCTTGAGCTAAAATCTACGATAAAAAAACTAAGAGATAATTTGGAAACGATATTTTTTTATGTTTTTTCAATCCTAATCTAAACCCTTAGCACAAAATATCAACGGTAACACTTTACAAAATCAATAATACCTCCTGTAAAGTTTTTTTGAGTTATTATAAGTATATTGTCAGTTACTTTTAATTTATTAAATATGGCATCACACTAATAATTCACCGCAGGATGGTGTTTCGTCATGTGGTAATTCAAGCTCGCTTTCTGCACAAACGCTTCGCCGCACTCTTTACAAACCTTCCTTTTATCTCCTGTATGAATTCTCTCGTGAGCCTTCCTATCGCTTACTCGTTTGAACGACTTCGTGCAAAAGCTACACTGATACGTTTTCTCGTTATGAGATTGCATGTGGTTCCTCATGTATATTTTACCAGATGTCTCATAGTCGCAGAGTTTACACTTTATAACCTCGCCGAGTTTATGTACGCCGTCCATATGTAGTTTTAAATATGATGAACTCAACAATTTAGCGTCGCAAGCAGTGCAAGAGACTCTGTCGTCAATTTTGTGTTGTTTTATCTTATGTTCGACTAGTTGTTTGTAAACTTTGAATGATTTGTTGCATATCGTGCAATTGTGTGGGTTGATCTTATAATGTGCTGTTTTCAAGTGAAGTTTAATTGATTTCGTGCCACTGCCTGTTGAGAATGTTCGTTCGCAAAGATTGCAGCAAACTTTGTCGAATTCCCGACGGTAGTCTTGGGGATTCAGTTGCCATGCTGTTGGACCTGTAATTGATTAAATGAGTTGAGTTGAAATTAAACTCATTTTAACGGGTTTTACGCGTTTATTTTATTATTTTTGATTTTCCGACGTTTCGGCATTTATTTTATCATTTTCGGCAACTGCGTGAACCCGAGCGACTATGCGAGAAAATTACGAAACAGATGGCGGTGAATTCGAAAAATCGTTTTTTACTTAACTCTATGAAGACGTCAAACATCTCAGTCTACCCGTGACCACGGCATTTGCAAAAATGCCGAAACGTCGGAAAATCAAAAATAATAAAATAAACGCGTAAAACCCGTTAAAATGAGTTTAATTTCAAGTAATAATAATCGCGTAAATCTAAGAAGTTATATAAATGAGTTGAGACCAAAGTTTTCAACAAAACGGTCTTATTGTAAAAGCTTAATAGTATAAGTAAAAATAAAGAATTTAAAATAACTATAACAACTTTTACTTTAAAATTATTCAACTTTACTTCCGGTTTACGCCTCGTCTCGTTTTTGAGTTCATTGTTTTTAAATCCGTTTAATTTTAATTGAATTTTCCATAATTCTTACCGCCTGCACAGCTTAGGTTGTTTTAAGATACTTACACTCATGCAATCTACATAGTCTCTGTGCCTCTAAAACTGTTAATAAAATGTATATTAAACACGATGTACCCCTCTATATGTTAGACACTGCTTCGCCCTGTCTTACACAGTCAGATCGGTATTATCTTTATAAAAACAACTACATGAATACCTTCTGGACTTACGCGCCTAATTAAACCAATTTTTTCTAGAGAAAATTATAGTTCCCTCGGTCAAATGCACGAAAAAAAATGTGCATAAGGCAGTGGCCCGACCACTGGCGATGAACGAGGACCGAGTGGAACTAAAAACTTGTGTGTATTTACTAAAGTTTTGTCGCCGGTTTTCTTTCAAGAAAAGTGTAAGTAAAAGTCCCGTCCATACCTACCAAGATTGAAGGTTATCAAACTCACAAGGTAAGTGATAAAAAACATTTATTAATTAATCACATTGTTATAACAACTCAAGTAGGTACCTACATGTATTCATAAGTTTGATATGGGATCCGATTCTGATCACACCCTCTAAACTAAAAATATTGCTATAAAAAGAAAGTACAGCTACGCGAACTAATCTCGTATGTCTTAAATTATTGCAGGTTAAATGATAGCAATATGTTTAGTTCAGAGAATTGTAACTTGAAATATTCGCTCCCGAAACTGCTCAAAATATTAGCAAGGTAACTGTAAATTAAACAGGCAACATTAAAATAAAATACACATCAAACCACCCTTGAGCTAAAATCTACGGATAAAAAAACAAAGAGATATTTTGGAAACAAGTATTTTTTTATATTTTTTAAATCCTAATCCAAACATCGTAACACTTTACATAATCAATAATAAGATTACCTCCTGTAAAACTGTTTTACTGAGTTACTATAAATATATTGTCAATTACTTTCAATATTTTGGATGTAGCTTTACGCTAATAATTAACCGCAGGATGGTGTTTCGTCATGTGATAGTTCAAGCTCGCTTTCTGCACAAACGCTTCACCGCACTCTTTACAAACCTTCTTTTTCTCTCCTGTGTGAATCATCTCGTGAGCCTTCCTATCGCTTACTCGTTTGAACGACTTCGTGCAAAAGGAACACTTATACGTTTTCTCGTTATGAGCTTGCATGTGGGTCTTCAAGCATAGTTTGCCAAAATATGTCTCATAGTCGCAGAGAGAACACTTCAAAACCTCG
This sequence comes from Emmelina monodactyla, assembly GCA_916618145.1. Taxonomy (NCBI): domain Eukaryota; kingdom Metazoa; phylum Arthropoda; class Insecta; order Lepidoptera; family Pterophoridae; genus Emmelina; species Emmelina monodactyla. The sequence goes on from OU745296.1 coordinate 4,500,218, forward strand.
CCTAGCTTATGTACGCCTTTCATGTGTAGTTTTAGATATGCTGGATTCAACAATTTAGCGTTGCAAGCATTGCACGGGACTCTGTCGTCAATTTGGTGTTGTTTTATCTTATGGTCGATTAGTTGTTTGTAAACTTTGAATGATTTGTTACATATCGTGCAAATATGTAGGTTTATCTTATAATGTACTGTTTGCAAGTGAAATTTAATAGATCGTAGGCGTCTGTTTGTTGAAAATGTACGTTCGCAAAGGTTGCAGCAAATTTTGTCGAGTTCCCGACGGTAGTCTTGGGGGTTCAGTTGCCATGCTGTTTGACCTGTAATTGATAAAATGAGTTGACACTAAAGTTTTCAACAAAACTGTCTTGTTGTAAGACTTTAAACTGTTTTTGTTCCTAACGATTAAAATAATAGCTATGTATTTTTTTAAATATTGAATACGCTAAGCTCGAAACTCCGATCCGAACCGATCTGGCCGATTCCTTTTTGTTGTGTTTGATAAAGTCTGAGAAATGTTCTTATGGAGAGAAAAAAGGTAAAAAATACGAGAAAAATATTAAAACCAACACTACAAACCAGTCTGTCAAATATTTGACGTCAAATAGGGCAGAACAAGGTCTGCCGGGACAACTACATAGTTAATTATAGTTTCGTAACCCAAATTCTACTTATGGTACCTAATGATCGGCCTGGACAAAAATTAGGTAAATTGCTTACATACAGCAACGTTTAGACTTTCCAAAGTAAGTTCTTTACATCGGGTTCACTAAACTAAGTCATAAACATATACAGCTAAACTACCTAGAAACAGTGGCATCGATTCTCAAAACTCTCTCGAAATTAAATTAAAACTATCGCCGTCACTTACTCGTCAATATTGTAAGACAGAGATAGGTATTGGTTTTAGTCCAGTCATAAACTAAAATGTACATGCATTAAGACAGCGATGCAATTTTAGGCTAGTCCTCAGCGCATTTCGTTTAATTTTACAATGATGTGGACTAAACATCGCATGGCTATGGAAGAAAAGCGCCTTACTTTATTAATTTTGTTGGATTTCAGTAACGCATTTAACACTGTAGATTTCGATGTTCTTCTCGGAAACCTAAGATCCTTTAATGTGTCCCCCTGGGTCCTTGCCTGGTTTGATTCCTATCTTCGTGGCCGTTCTCAGCGGGTTTCGCAACAATGAGACTTTCTCTGGTTGGTGTGAACTTGTTTCTGGCGTGCCACAGGGCGGTGTGCTCTCTCCATTACTTTTCTCGATAGTCATCAACTCTGTGACTAGAACAATAACTTCCAAGTACCATTTGTAATACCTATTTTTCGTATTAGAAAAATACGTCTACTTTCTGTCCGCCGCCAAACGCGAGATAAATGAGATATAAAATCAAAATTATGTTCATTTTCCTAATTTCTCTTATCCAAATCTGCACCAAAAAAAAACATTGTGCCTATAAGTTTAGAAATATTTAATGATAAAATGAATAAAAATTTAACCTAATTAAGTAGTAGTAAGTAGGTTACTTTGGGTAACAAAGTTTATATATTATTGGCGCTGATTCCGTGAGCTCTTAACTAAATTTTTACCCCCGTTGTCTTATATATGACTAGTGGCCGCCCGCGACTCCGTTCGCGTGGAAGTCGGTTTCCCGTGGGAATGAGAAGTTTTCCCGCGGTAAAAAGTACCTACCCTATTTGTTATTCTGATGTATAACCTATATTACTGCAAAGTTTCATCCTAATTCGTCCAGTAGTTTCTACGTGAAAGAGTAACAAACATTAATACATCCGTCCATACATACTCACAAACTTTCACGTTTATAATATTTTCTTAAGTGATGTGACGACCTCTGTACTGCAGCGGTATATACACTGAACTGCCAAGCGGATGGTTCCGGATTCGATCCCCGGGTCGGGCCAATTTCGTCAAGATGGTTTTTCGAAATTGGCTCGTGTCTGTGTGTAACTAGGTTCTCTCCTAGTCCATTGTGTGGTCCCTATAGTACAAGCTTTGCTTAGTTTAGGGCCACACAGTTGGTGTGACAGTCTGGATATTAATTATTATTTAATATGTTGGAAAATACAGGTTTGTTGGTCACATCAACATTATTAGGTACTCGTCTCCGTCTTAGTGATAGTTTAGTGTTTAAATTTCTTTCCTAGTTTAAACAATGATTAAATCTGGGTATCATTTAACTTATTTGTGAAATATGAGTTGCTTAGCTTAAAATGAAACAATACATGGAAAAACGTATTATTTGAAAAGACTATTACTTAAAAGTTGACACGGTAAAAATAATAAAATAACAGGTAGTACTATTTTTTTTTATCGATTTTTAATAATTGGCATACATTTTAATGAGGTACATTAGGTACATTTTTGGAAAACATAATCTGCTTTTCCCAAATAGATGTGCCTGCCCAATAGAAAAAAATGTATCATAAACTCTAACATAAAAAACAGAACAGTAATTGTCACAGTCTACTTAAAGTTCACTTCAGGATGATATTTAGCCATATGGTAATTCAGACTCGCTTTCTGAACGAAAGCCTGCCCACACGCAGCGCAAACCTTCCTCCTATCCCCCGTGTGTATCCTCTCATGCAGATTCAACGTGGCCCGCCTTAGAAACGACTTCGAACAGAACTTACAATGAAAATCCTTCGTCAATCTATGCTTCACTTTGTGAGCTGTAAACGACTTGAGTTTATACGTTTCGAACGAGCACAACTGACATTTTAGCTTCCTACCTAACATGTGGTAGCCGTTTTTATGCTTTTGAAGCTGGTCTTGCGAGACGAAAGCGTTATCGCAGGCTTTACAGAACCATCTGTGATCTACGTCGTGCTCTTTTAACTCGTGTTGTACAAACGGCGCTAAAGTACTGAAGGTTTTCGGACAAAAGGAACAAGTAAACGTCGCCTCGCCAATATGGATGGATCTAAAGTGTTTTCTGAACGTGTATACAGAACGAAACGGTTGGGTGCATTGTGAACAGTTGAGCCGTAAGCCGTCGTCTGATTTGATGTCTTCTGAGCCGTGAGAGATTCGCGCGACGCCTAGAAGACATAAAAACGTGCGTCAGTTTAATTGCATGCATCATTTCCTATACTACGGTTAGATGAGATTTTTTAGTTAGAACCCAAAAGTTACATTATCTAGAAGTTACATAGGCCATATATAGATATTAAATCAGAAATCAGGAGACTTTTGCCTGAAACATGGTTTTGCAATACAAGTCCCCAGAAAAATACGAGTTGCCCTTTACTGTCCACAGCTCCCCGGACGAAATATTAATTTGTGCGTCGAATCGCGCTCCGTAGTTCCCCCAAGTATTCGTTTTCATGAAAGCCATATTCAAATTTGTAGGCATTATACTGGGTGTAAAAGAACTGCTTCCGAAAACAAAAACTGGGCATTGCTGGAGGGGTACTGGTTACGTTTTAAGCAAAAAAAAATTGTTGATGTGTGAGCGATGATTTCAAGCGGCGAATACGACTTTTCAATCCTAAATAACTTTTTTAAATTAAGTTTTCTGGGTTTGCTGTTAGTGAATTTGGTTACTATTGAGGCTCAAGAATACGTGGTTTCAGGCTTCGGCACTTCCGTCTTTTTACACCCGTTATTATATTATTTTCGTTTACTTATTCCACTAATATTATGAACGTGAAAGTTTGTGAGTATGCAAGGATGTTTGTTACTCTTTCACGTAAAAACTACTGGGCGGATTTGGATGAAACTTTGCAGTCATATAGGTTATACATCAGAATAACACATAGGGTACTTTTTACCGCGGCAAAACTTCTCATTCCCACGGCAAACGGCTTCCACGCGGACGGAGTCGCGGGCGGCCACTAGTCAGTCATAAAGTAAGGTTTGCAGGATCAAAATACCTGTCTTTGATTTACACGATTGGTCAGAAAGTAATAGCAGTATTTATTGTATATAATTAAGACTATTAAGAGTAAAAGAACTTTTGGAATACATTTTAATGACTGAATTAGTTTGAAATTGAGTAATGTGTTTCGTTGTTAATAATATAAATGACTTCATTTTAACTCGCGCGAAGATCATTTAGAAAAACAATCGCCATATAAGTAGATAGCTTTTTTTAAAAAAAAACGACAAAGTGAAATTTTGGTGAATTAAAAAAAAACATTGAACTGCGTTAATATACCAGAAATAAAACAATTATTGTTAAAAGTTCGCCTTTATTCTCTTATATAAAGTCTATGATAAAATAAAACAAACAAATCCTGTTTGTAGGTAGCTTTCCAAATTATTTATGTTCAAATATTTTACTGTGTTCTCAACTTTTGTTTGAAATAATAATTATGACCTACTTATAAATAAACACATTTTTACCTTGATTAGTTAAAATATATTAAGTCTCTGTCAGTTACCCAATAGATAATAATAATAATTCAATTTTCAATTATTATTTCGATAAAAATAAAAGTTGTATTTTTATGGGTTGTAGGTAGACTTTTTAAAATTCCATCTCAATTGTATGCGATTCATAAATTTAAGAAACTCATGCACTCATGTTTAAAAATACCAAATAATATCACAGAAAATAATTTTAAGTTTTTATTTACACCGCAGTTTAAAAATAGATTGAAAATAAATGAGACCAAAATTAAAGAGACGATGTGAGATGGTAACTGCAAATTATAAAAAAAAATAACTATCTTGATAATTTCGAACCCTGCCATTAAATACTGTGCCTGATTATAATTAAAACTTGACATCCGGATGATGTTTCGCCATATGGTACGTCAAGCTGGCTCGCTGCACGAACATTTGACCACATTCCGAACACACCTTCCTCCGATCATTCGTGTGTATTCTCTCGTGAAAATTCAACGTGTTCTTCCTTAAAAACGACTTCTTACAGAACTTACAATGAAAATCCTTCGTCGTCTTATGACCTTTCCTATGTCTATTCAACGCTGCGTTGCTATAAGTCTCAAACGAGCATTGACCACATTTGTGTTTCGAACCGAGCATGTGAAAACCGTTATTATGAAGCGTCAACTGTTCGTACGTGTTAAACATTTTATCGCACGCGTTACACCGCCATCTGTTATCAATGTTGTGAACTTCCAACAGATGCAGTATGTACGGCGACATAGTTGTGAATGTCTGTGGGCATTGGGGGCATGAGAAGGTGGCTAAACCAGAGTGTTTGGCCTTCGAGTGGTTTCGGAATGAGTTAATAGAAGGGAAGGGATAGCTGCATTGGGTGCAGGTGAGCCGAAAGCTGTCTTCCGTTTTGATGTAGCGAGATAGCGGCGCGACGCCTAGAAGACAAAAATATTCGTCAGTTCAATTCTTTCTGCTACACATTAGCTAGTTAAAAGGTATTTCGCGTATTGATATATGAAATTAAAATTATACTGCATTAAGTATGTACTATTTATTTATATTTTATTTTATTAGAAACATCTATTGTCAATTATCGCTACCGTAAATAAATTTGATTGTATTGTTAACGAAATATTAACGATTTATCTAAATATGCGTATTGCATATCATTACAGTTCAAATAAACTACCCTATTGAATTCGTCAACAATTGCTATAACGACTTACGTTTAGTAATGATATTTATTAGGTACGTAACGGTCTGAATTATTAATAGTATATTATGATACAAGTGGTATAAGTGAGCCCTTGCGGTCAAGGCTGACTCTACTAAAGCTTTTACTGTATATATTTTTAATAATATCTATATATACTGGAGACACGTCCTGTTCACCCAAAGCTTTCCATATGCTTTTGTGCGATATAGAGTCGAATGCTTTTTTATAGTCGATAAATCCTAGATATAAGGGTTTATTGAACTCTAGGTATTTCTCTATCATAAGTTCAATCGTGTGTAGGTGATCTATTGTGCTGAAGCCACTACGAAAACCAGCTTGTTCAACGGGTTGTTGGATATCTAGATCTTTTCTTAATCTTTTTTCTATGCAAGAGGCAAACAGTTTGTATAGGCATGGCATCAGGCTGATCGGTCTGTAATTGTTGACATCCGATGGGTCTCCCTTTTTGTAAATAAGAATAATGTCAGATATTGTCCAAGCATCGGGTACTTTCCTCTCAATAATAATTTTATTGAAGAGTTCTTTAAGTAACGGTGTTAATATTAGTTTTCCCAGTTTGATAGCTTCGTTCGGTATGTTGTCTATTCCTGGACTTTTTTCATTTTTTAGTCGGTCAATTTGTTTTATTATTTCTTTTTCCGTAAAGAATTCCAAGGTTTGTTGTGTGTTGTTTATTTGTTCCAGAGAGTCAGTTTGTAGAGTATTTTCGTCTTCGATGTTGCAAGAGTAGAGCTGTTTATAGAAGTCAGTCGCAGTGACAATAATTTCTTGTCGGTTTTTCTTACATTTTGATCTATGTGATAGCTGTGGAATCCACTCTTTCTCCACATTAAGTTTCTTGAAAGCTCGCTTCAGACTATTGTGTTTAGATATATAAGATTGTATGGTACTTTCTCTATGATTTCTGTAGTCATTTTTGATGCTTTTATATATTTTTTTGTATAATTGTCTTAAGTGGAGTTTTTCATGCTTACTTAATTTTGTTTTTGTTCTAAGTTGTTGTCGTTCTTTTATGAGCTTTCGAGTGTTTTCACTGATTATTCCCTTTTTAGTGCTATTATGTTCATTAGTTGTTGCCTTTTGTAAACTTGTTTTAATAAGTGTTTCTATTCTTGAGTATAAATTTTCTATGTCACAATTTTCTTGAATATTTCCTATTTTGGAGGAATTTTTAAGTAGTTGTTCCATGTATTTTTGTTGTTCGTCAATTTTAAGTAGTTTAGTTGGTACGTTTTTAAAGTACACTCGGCTCTTCTTAATTTCCTCAATAACTATTGTACCTCTTAGCATTCTGTGATCACTAGGGTATGAGGTATTAAGGACTTCGATGTTTTCAAATATTTTTAATTTATTTGAGATAATGAAATCTATTTCATTTTTTGTTTTCTTGTCGGGTGAAAGCCAGGTCCATCTTTTGTTTGGTTTTTTCTTATAAAATGTGTTAAGGATGTAGTATTTATGTTCTGTTACAAATTGGATTAATTGAGTTCCTCTTTTGTTTCTCTTTCCATATCCGTATTGACCTATGCAAAGATTTTCTTCTTCTTTTGGTTGTCCGATTTTTGAATTGAAATCTCCTAACATTATGATCATTTGGTCCTGTTGGTTTATAAGTTCGGTAGAGTTTTTTAATTGTTCGTAGAAAATATCCACATCTTCTTTTTTCGCGTCTGAAGTTGGAGCATAAACTTGAATCAAAGTTATAATTTTTCTATCAAATTTTAAATTTAAAATGCACAATCTTTCTGATATTCCGATGAAGCTGTCAATGTGTTTTTTCAAGTATTTTTTTACAAGAAATCCCACACCATGTTGTCCTTGAGTTTGACCCATGTAGCAAAATATGTATTCGTTGTCTTCTATAATTTTTTGCCCTGCTCTTCTTACTTCTGACAAGCCTATTATGTCATGTTTTATGTTTTTAATACTGTCCTTTAATTGTATTAGGTGTTCCGCTGTGGCAAGAGTTCGTACATTGAAAGTGCAAATGTATAATTTGGTTGTTAGTTCATTTTCATGTGTATGTTTGGTTTTTTTATTAGTTGGAGGGTTGCAGTCGAATTTCCCACGGTGACTAGCCGGCTTGGGAATTATATTTTTGTAGTCTATCTTGTTATTCGTTTTTGTTTTGTAGGTGGCGCTTGGATCATCATGTGTAAGGAGGCCCTCTAGTTGTTATTGTTGATCATTGTTGTTTGTTTTATTAAAAGGATCTCTGTTTGTTGTCTGAATAAATTGTCTCATTGTATTTGGTGCAGTTTTGTTTTTTTTGTAAGAGGATGGAGGTGAAGTATTATGCAGTGGTCTCTTTTTAGTCAGGTTTTTGTGTTCACTTTGGTCATCAACAGATTTCTTTGAATGTGTGTTTGAGGTAGTTGGTTCGAACCTTCCGAGAGTTATAATTTTATCATATTTTAATATCGCTTTGATTCCTTGTTGTCGTAGTTGTGTTAGTTCTGGTTGTAGGTCTTTTCGTTTTTGCATAATTTTTGGGGGAAAATCCTCTTTCATGAAGAAAGGAGTATTTTTGAGATTTTTTTGTCGTTTCAGAATTTCGATTTTTTTGCCTGTAGTCATAAATGTAACGATAATTGGTCTACATTTTTCGGCCTTTTTTCCAATCCGCCTGACTTCCTCTAAATCCGTTTTTTCATATTTTATTTCAAGTTTTGACGATATAAATTCCATAACAACTGTTTCAAGTTCACTATAGTTTGTTTCTACTTCCTCGATACCATAAAAGACCAGGTTTTTCCTACGCACCTGCCTTTCTATGTTGTCAATTCTAAGCTCTTGTTGCTCTATCTGATGAATTAAAGTATTTTGTTGAAGTTCCACGTTTTTAAATTTTTCATTTATATTATTGTTTATTATAGAAATGTTTTGTTTTATTTCAGTCAGAAGTTCCACCTTTTGTGTTTTCATATCATCTTGAATATTTCGCAGAATTTTTAGCATCTCATCCATGTTGAGCGACATCTATTCTAGGAGATCCTCTTTCTCCTAAAATTTTCATTGCTGTTCTGCAGTCTATAATGAAAAATCTAAAATGGGAAAACAAGGGCATTAATATAAATGGCACATACCTCAACCATCTACGTTTTGCAGATGACATAGTTATTGTCTCGGAAACTGCTTCAGAATTAACAAATATGATGCAAGAACTTCATGACGCAAGCAAATCTATAGGACTAGAAATGAATGTACAAAAAACTAAAATAATGACTAACACAGACAAAATACCTATTAAAATTGATAACGAATTCATAGAATATGTGGAGAACTACATTTATTTAGGTAAACAAATATCTTTCTCAAATAAAAGGCACAATGAAGAAATCGAAAGAAGAATAACCTTGACTTGGAAAAAATACTGGGCTCTGAAAGAAATATTCAAATCTTCTCTACCAATAGCTTTAAAAAGCAAGATATTTAACATGTGTCTTCTACCAACACTGACATATGGCTGCCAAACATGGGTTATGAATCAAGCTAGACGAAGAAAATTAGGAGTAAATATTCGAAAAATTGAGAGAAGTTTCCTAAAAATACGTCTGATTGATAAAATAAGAAATATTGAAATAAGAAATAAAACTAAAATCACCGATGGAACTATACAAGCATTAAAATTAAAGTGGAAATGGGCAGGGCATTTAGCAAGAATGGACAGTACAAAATGGTCCAAGAAAGTCGCATTATGGAAAGGACCATCAGGAAAACGGAAGCCAGGTAGACCGGCAGAACGCTGGCTGGACGAAGTAAAATCCTGCGCCGGAGAAAACTGGAACGACATTGCACAAAATAGAAAGCTGTGGGAAAACATGGAGGAGGCCTTCACCCGCAAAGGGGTCCTGGACGACTAAAAGAAGAAATAATTAAATTTGACTTTACGAATTCAAAATAATTTAATTTAAAATGACATATAATTATCATGTAAATATTATTTGACAATGTTTAGGATAATAAAGGCTTTTTTATTTTATTTTTATTTTTTTTATTTTTATTTTTTTTATTTATTTTTTATTATTATGATACAAGTGTGCAAAGTTGTTCATTACTCACGAGGCTGGGGGTTGCAGTAAACCAGCCAAGTGTATAATGAACATGTTGCTCACGAGTACCATACGTACTTTTTCAACACTCGTTACACACTTGTATAATAATATACTATTATAAACCCCTTCCCTTCATAGAAATAAAAATCCTTATTTATGCGCGCTACGTTAATTTACTGAACGAACAACGTTCGCTATTTAGCAGTTTGAATTTTGATTTGAATATTAGAGTTTGATCTGATTACTATCTATAGGCATCACAAAAAATTAATAAGCAAATACAAAATAAAAAATCCTACTCTCTCACATAAAAATTACTGGATGGATTTGGATGAAACTTTGCAGTAATATAGGTTACTAGTGGCCGCCCGCGACTCCGTTCACGTGGAAGTCGGTTTCCCGTGGGAATGAGAAGTTTTCCCGCGGTAAAAAGTATATCTCTTTCACGTAAAAACTACTGGATGGATTTTGATGAAACTTTACAGTAAAATAGGTTATACATCAGAATAACATATAGGGTACTTTTTACCGCGGGAAAACTTCTCATTCCCACGGGAAACCGACTTCCACGCGAACGGAGTGGCGGGCGGCCACTAGTTACACATAAGAAAACAATCTTGGCCGGGAATGCGTTTAAGTAAATAACAAATGCGACACTAAAATTTATGTTTAAAATTTTATTAAAACAGGAAGTCATAAGATAATACACTGCGACCTTTAAATTACTAAAAAAACATGAAATAGCAGTATTTTTTAAAGTTCGTTAAAATTGGTTTCAAAAAAGGTACACCATCAAATATTGTAAAACTCACCAGTAGGTTAGTAACCCAAGTTCTAAACAATGAAAGAAATTATTTAGTAATTAAATATGGGATTGACATCAGCGAGATTTATTAGAAATATGTTATAAGGGAATATTTTTATACAAATATTCACAATTTGTTCTTAATTCGTTAATATTTGTATATTTTATAATTACTGGTTAATAAAGGTTTCCGACCACAATCTAAAATAAACAAATAAAGTATTATACAAAAAAAAGAAATAATTTGATTAAAAAAAAGTACTTACTTATCAAGTACGTATTGATCCGATTTTTTATTAAATTTAGGTACCTATAACTAAATATTACATAAAAATATATTGCACAACTAAAAGGTAAATGAATGCCTGTGATTCATAATTAAATATTCGATATGTTTAAGATTACACATATTCATTCAAATTAATGAATTTATATTTATTTTTATTCAAATTTAACTATTTAATAATAAAATTGCCTATAAACTAATAACTTGCCTCAATAAAAACCTAACTATTTAACATATTTTTCAACGGGCGTTTCGAAGAGAAACCGAAATCCTAATAAATGCGAATTTACGAAGTAACATAATATTAATTATCTATATCTTTTGCATTTGACTGCTCAAATATACCATAAACCATAAGCAGTTAAAATTAACTTGAATTTCTCGCTTTTATCATGGTAAACAAAGAACCATATAAGAGTTATATAAAAAAATATCTTATATATAAAATTCGCGTGTCACAATGTTAGTTACCGTACTCCCCCGAAACGGCTAGACCGATTCTCCTGAAATTTCGTGAGCATATTTCGTACGTCTGAGAATCGGCCAACATCTATTTTTCATACCCCTAAGTGACAACGGTTGAACATCCCAATTTTTTTTTCAAATTTGGCAAAACAACGTTTGCGGGTTCAGTTAGTATACTCTAAAAGTTAACTTCCGGATGATATTTAGCCATATGATAGTTCAGACTCGCTTTTTGAACGAAAGCCTGCCCACACGCAGCGCAAACCTTCCTCCTATCCCCCGTATGTATCCTCTCATGTAAATCCAGCGTCGATTTCCTCAAAAACGACTTCTTACAGAACTTACAATGAAAGTCCTTCGTCGGTCGATGTTTGACCTTGTGTTTGTACAACGCTTCGAAACTGAACGACTCGAACGAACACTGCTCGCATTTATACTTCTCCCCTAGCATATGGAAGCTGTTTTTATGCTTTTTATACTGCACTTGCGTGGTGAAAACTTTGTCACACGCGTTACAATAAAACCTATCATCGACGTTGTGTTCTTGTAGCTTGTGTAACACAAAAGGCGACGGAGTTAGAAAGAAATTGGGGCAATACGGACACGAGTATTTATTCCCCAAGTTGTAGTGTTTGGTTTTGACGTGTATTCGCAGTGTTTCGAGTTTATTGTAGTGTTGGTTGCACCGATTGCACGAGAATGTGCCGTCCGGAGACTCCGTGAAGTCAGACTCGCGAAGATAGAACCGCACGGCGGCTAGAAGACAAACAAAATTGGGCGTCAGTTTGGACTTTATTTAGTTTTATTAAGTTATGTTAGAAGAATAATTAATTAAAACATAAATCGGTTTTTGGGACATCACTAGTGCCAATGGACAACCCTAGTTGGCGTCGCTTCACGGAGTGATTCTAAGATGGCGACATATATCTTTACCTAGTGTGTGTTTTAAATTCAAATTAAATTTGTTTCTGATTAATTAAGTCTTTTAGTGTTTATAGTTAGAAATGATCAAAGGCAGAATGGCAAGATAGATTGAGCAGTTTAAAGAAAAAAAAAAGAATAAGGAATTGTGTTCAGGTTCAGAGATTGTGATCATTAAGAGAAATGTAGTAAAACGTGTTTTAAGGTATTAATGAACAAGACCCTGATTAATAAAATCACAAAGAAAACTCATATAAAATAATAGCGTGTCTTAATAGCGTCGTGGATTCTATCATCGCAACATTTTGAAACGTTGAGTTTTCTAAAAAATATCTTATAAACTACACCATGCATAAAAATGCTGAGATAACAAATGATCTTTCGGGGCTTTTTTTTTAATAAATCTTATCATTTAGTTTAAATAATAACAGTTTTTAGGGGATATTTGTAAAATGCAGTACTGGCATAATATGAAAAATGTTTAGTTAATATAAGTCAATATGAAAAAAGAGTGTGTAATGTGTAACTTCTGTTTTACAATAGATTTGACATCGACCGGACGGATTGCTGAAAACACTTTCTTTATCCAAATATTTCTTATTAATAATGTTATGCCTAAGGCTAAATGCTTATGAGTCTTAAGGTAATTGCATGAAACATTTAAAAAAAAAACCAATTTAAAGAATCAAAGTCTAGTAAAATGATTGTATCACGTTTTATTTAAACTTTCGGTGCATAAATAGGACTATCGCTATAAACTTAAAATGGGACATTATTTGATAGGTGTTCTATTGCTTTTGCTTCCATATTCAATGTCATAATATAACATTGTTTTGAAGCAAACATGTTAAAAGCCCCTTTTATGATACGCATCGCTTTTAAGTTGGATCATGAAATAACCTTTTCGATATTATTCATGAACAAATAAAATTAAAATTTGTTACAATAAATAACGATTTAGAAAAATACAACGGGTGTTAATTTTCGCGAATAAAAAAATTGGGTATCCTGTTCTGTTTTCTCGTCCTATTAAAAGACAAAATGATAGCAATATTGCAATTTACCTACGTTTTAAATTCGAGCTGTTTTTTTTCGCATAATAAAATCGTTAGCGGTGCATAGCAGCAATTAAGATATAACCTACCTAACCTACTTGCGAATGACAAAAGAGTAGTCCGTTGTTTAAAAATTAGTCAATCTCATAAATATCTACGAAAAACCATAACTTATAGCGGAGTTTGAAATATAAAATGTATTTACCTTATTATAAAAAAATCAAGTTAATAATTACTCTACTACAGTTATTATTATTTCTATAACAACAATAATTTTAAGTACGAATCGTAAAACGATGTATTAAGAAAAACGCTGAAAAAACATTTGTGCTCCTGAGCCGTTTAAGACCTAACGCAAAGACCTCCAAAAATAGTTTATTTTTTGGAAAGGAATTAGAAAATTGAACTCGCTTCCAGTTCGTAAAATATAGCTTTCGTAAATTATAGTCTTTAACGACCCAAGAATCACGACTTATACTTAAAGTGTTAATGAAATGACGCAAAACAATAGGAATATCCAAAATCGACTCTGATTATCTTGTTGAATATTAATACCTAAATGTCAAACGTAAAAATTAATTCTTAGAATTTCCCTTTTTTTAAAATCTACTATAAGGAGTTTACTCATATTTTTCAAAAGGAGAGTTTTGGGGACACCTTATTGTGTTTTAATTGATTCATTCTATAGCACTTATGTGAAGTTAGTATCTGTGTATTTTATATCTGTAAATTTATATGAGTTTAATTATTACATTGATTACTTTAATCAGACAGAGAAAGCATGTTTTTAAGGAGTTCCATCTTTTTCCTTTAAAAAATACTATTTTTTACGTCATTTCAGTAACTATATATAACTCTCAGAATTAATTTATCCAGAAAAGATCGTAAGGAATTAAATTTATATTATTTTGAGTCTTGTGTTCAATAAAAAAATAAATTCTATATTTGATTTGCCTTAGATTCCCATATATTTCCCACAATCTATTCATGTTCAAATTAATTCTGAGAAACCACATAACAAACAAAAAAACCTACCTTTATTTGCACCGTCTCCGCCATTTTTCTCAGAATTCGCGCCATTTTTAACGTCACTGTCACTTTTGTCTTTCGAACCGGTCGCTGACGCCTTAGTAGTTTTACTCTGTGTTTTGCTTTTGGTCTTTGCTTTTGTGGCAACTTTTCTCTTTGGTCCGGGCAACTTTTTGGGCGAAGGTTTGTTCGTTTCTTTTTTCCCTGAGCGCGTACTTCTTGTTGGCAATTCTGTGGGTGAAATAATTATTTTGATTAGTTTGTTCTTATTACTTTAGAACAAATATTATGTATGAATATTATAAAAATCTCACCTTTAAATGCATTAAAAAGTTCCTCATCACTTTGAGGATAGTTTGGTTCATCTGCTGGAATAAAAACTCAGTTAAAACTATGTTTCTAATATTAAAATGGTAAAGTTTTTGATGTTTAAAAAAGGTAGCTCATTATAATCTCAATTGTGGGTATAGATATCTGCTAGCTCCTCCAAAAAACAACTTTTTTTACAAACTACCTACATTTTATTCTGTACAGTAGACCCCCGGTAATCCGGGTCGACAACAAACTCGGACACCTTGGCCAATGTATGGATTTTAAATATTAATATTATTTTTTTCCTTACATTGGCCAAGGTGTCAGAGTTTTTTGTGTCCGAAATGTCGTCGACCCGGTAATCCGGCCCCTGTCTAATCCGTCACCCCTTTAATCCTACACGATTGAACATGTAAAATGAAGTATGATTTGAAGTTCAGAGTATGTTTTAAATATATAAAATGTACACATGTATGTAGAATCTTATTAGGTCTTTCGAATCTAATCGAATCGGGTTTGTCGAATTACCGGGGGTCCACTGTATATCTTTTTATATTTAAAACAAAAATAAAAAAAAATCTTAAAAATAATGGTGCTGATACTCACCTAAATTATCATCATTGTCATGGGGATTGTCTTCATTATATTCTATTTTTATTTCAACTTTTGAATCACCGGAAACTAGAAAAACAAATTAATTAATTCATTTTCATGCCTTTTTTCGACTCAATAGTTTGGATAATATTAGACCAGAAAGTTGCAGTCGGAATTTTACGACTGCAGCGGTTATGGCACGAAATCTCGCTGCCAGATATATACGACTGCGGCGGTTAAATCAAGTAATTAATTCCAAAGCATATTCCAAACTCATGCCATTTGTCTTTTTATAAAAACTCAAGTTTTGAAGTTCAAAGTTAGGTAAAGTTATGTCAAGTTAATTACATACATATTTACTTCTTTCTTACTTATTATTTCTTCTTATTTAATTACCTGTGATAGCCTTCCTGTTAATCAAATCGATGAATTTCTCCTCGCAGCTCTGTATCTGTTGTTTGAAATGGTACGCTTCTCGCAGCTTCAAAATACATGTCTCACATATTGCGTAAGTTATCTTAGACAGTTCGCCGGTGACTTGAGTTACCTGAAATGTTTTGTTTAGATTATTAGTTAACATGGGAGTTTGTTATACTAGATAAAATCTGATGAGTGGGTTGAGATTGTCTTAAACATGGGTAACTTAATATAAATGGTATGTAAGATGACCTAGAAAATTGATTTGCAGTGTTTTTTAATATTCAGATAAAAGTTTTCATAAAGAAGGCTTTTTGTTCGAAACAAGTTTTACTGATCCATTTAGTATTTACAAACACATTTAGATTCTTTCAACCTTTACTTGCTTGATGAAAAACGTCAATCTCTGTGGCAATAATTACTCAGTTTTGGAGTGTATACTCGTATTGTATTGTACGGGAGACATACTTACACATAAATTAAAACAATCTAACAACATAAGAGCATAATCCTCTAATTCATCACACACTGTCCTGAACTCCGATAAGTTTAGAAAATCACCATCGGCATGACAACACCGGCACAAATTACTTTTAACTAACAAATTGTCCTCCGTCATTGTAGTAATTTATATTAAAAACTTGGGTAAATAGATTTTATTAGGTACTTTTAGAAGGTATTTTATGAACATTGTTGCAGCCCAAAAGCCAAAAAGCGTCCTACTTCGCACGCACAGAGACACGCAAACAAACAAAAACACAAATCAACAAACGAACGAACGAACGAGCAATCAAAAATAGTGAAGTGAATCATGGAAGATTGTTAGGAACATCGATTCAAAATTAAATAAAATTATCGTTATTGAAATAAAAAACGATTTATTTATTCCAAAAACAAAGTATTGCATCTTTATTGGGTTTTTTACAATCTAAACCATTAAATTTATTTTATTTTTTAACATGCTATTTTATTGGCAATCATAAGTCTGTGTCTGTCAATGTCAGTCATTCCACAGTGTCCGTCAGTGTCAGTCAGCTGTTAAGGAGGCGGCCTCTATTTTGGCGCCAGAAGTTATTTTTTGAAAATAATAAAACATTGATAGTTTAATAAAGAATAATGCGTAACGTCGAAATAAAAGCTCATGTGCGAAATGTCGACCTTATATGTAAACTTGCTGAAAAGTTAAGCGGTGGCCCCGCAACAATAATAAAACAAGACGACACATTCTATAAAGTTGAAAATGGTCGCTTAAAAATGAGATTTTACGCCGATTCATCCGCCACTCTTGTCCGCTACGACAGAAGTGATGAGAAAGGACCAAAGATGAGTAACTACGATCTTTTAAATTTCAATGTTGATGAAGCTCAAAAGGCTCTAGATTTGCATAACATGCTAAAACAATGCATGGGAATTCGTGGTCGGGTCGTTAAGGAAAGGTAAGTTTACCAACAGTTGATTAATCAAGTAATAATTGATATTACTTTCTTTGATCAGACTAACTTAAGGAAACTTAATGTTTTAAACCTTTTATTAACATCCTTTTCAATTCTTAGTTTCCTTACAGTGTGTTGGTTCGGATTCCTCTTGTTATTAATTTAATTGAAAGCCCCATTCAAATTTGAATCGTATCTGGGAATAACTAAGTTTTCCCCTAGTCCATTGCATGTCTGCTAAATGCAAGCTTTCAGTTTAAAGTTTTGTTATTAAACTTATGTTGAATACTGTTAAACTTATTTGCAGAAAGTTATTCATGGTGGGGCAGACTAGAATACATATAGATACAGTTCAGGATTTGGGTGATTTTATGGAGCTTGAGGTAGTTCTTTCACCAGATCAAAGTTTAGAGGAAGGTCAAGAAATCGCTAAGGATCTGCAACACAAGCTAAATGTTGCCGATTCAGACCTTATTGATTGTGCATACATGGATATGCTGAATCAGAAGAAATGATACTGCTAGAAATAAGTTTTATAACTTTATTTCTGTAATGTACATCTAAAACAATTAAAAGTAAATAAATACATCTTAAGTAAATATGTTTAGATTTTATGCTCGGCACTGTATTCAAGATGATGTGTTTTGATATGCCCTTTGAGACTGCATTTCTGAATAAATGCTTGACCGCACACAACACAAGCAAACCTACGATCATTGCTATGAATTCTCATATGTTCCCGGAGCGTTTTCTTGCGCGCATATGCTTTCTTGCATATCGAACATTCATGTACCCGTTCACCATTATGCTTAATCATATGCTCTCGTAATTCATTATTAGAGAAGCATTTGTACGAACAGACTTCACATTGATAATTCTTTTCTTCTAAATGGTCACGTTTCATGTGTCGAGATAACGCATAACGTATTTGGAAAGAACGATCACAAACATTACATTTGTAAGATATAGGAGCTACACCATGAACATAAACCATGTGTTTCTGCCTTCTAAAATATTCTGTGAATCTCTCTGGACATTTAAGGCATTTAAACCGTTTGATCATCTTATGGACATGATCAACATGACTTTTATGCTTCTGTTGGTTTTTAAACACTTTGTTGCATATTTCACACGGATAGTTGCCTTCCGAGTGCATGCTTTTGCTATGAACTTTCAATCTCAGCTTTGTGACATAGCCAGAACCACATTCTTTACATAAATAGTTTCTAAAATGAACATTCATATGTCGTTCTACTGCTCCAAAAGTTTCAAAGTTAAACCCACACACTTGACATACACCAAAATCTTCAGTACCAATCTTGAATGGTATAATTCTATCAGGAATATCTGTACAAATTTTTTTTTCATGTACTTTTATTAAATGTGATTTCAATTCATTAAGATTCGGAATAGCTTGATTGCAAATAGTGCACTGTAAGTTGGTGACATCTACGTAAAGCAACAGGCTTTCTGATCCGTATTTGCTAAGGGTTCTTTTAGTGTCTGTTCTTTTATGTTTAGCCTCTTGATGTTCTTGAAGAGAGCTTAAAGTCTCATGTAAAAATGAACAATAGAAACATGGAAAACCACTTCGTTTCTTACTTTTAAAAGGGGTTACATTTGAATATTTAATTATCAGAGACATATTATTGATGAGTGTAATTTTCTCGGACTGATAAGATTTTTTAACAAACTTCTGACTGCCTGATGTTTCTCTTAGGAGTTTACTTATATCTGCTGCTTTTATAACTTTGCCTGGAAAATAATTAGTATTAATATTTGGAAATTGCTCCTATCCTTATGAGAGAGATTGCATAAAACAAGAACTGAAGATTCAAACTAAAAATTATACATCAAAATTAAAAAGAATATACCTTTCAAAGCATCCAGATGTCTTACATACTTAATGCTGGTATCATACAAAGACATCCTAGTGGGCAATGGCATTAGAGCTTCAGATGAAAACCTTGCTAGCAACTCAGCCTCGCCTTCAACAAAGTCATCGTCTGAATTTAACTCCCTGTAGTCTAATATACCATCATCTTGGAATTCCATAGAATCTGTTACCTCTAGGGAATCAGTAACTTGTGTATCTAGTTCATTTTTGACTGTCACTTCTGCTTTGATTTCTGCTATATCATCTTCTTTTGGTTCTGGAACAAAGAGGTTATTAAAACTGCTTAGTTTTACTTATTAAGATAACGAATGGAGGTAATTACCATTAAAAAAGAAAGTGCTATCAGTGTCCAGAGCATCTAATAATTTCAATTCTGCTGCAACAACCATATTTTTGAATTTGCTTGCACTTCGTAATTTAGCGACACAAGTGCTGCAGATCAGTGTACTGGCTTGGGATGAAGACGACAACTAAAACGCAACAAAAGTATATATTAAATATCTTGCTAATAAGAAATTGATATTGAGTGATTAAAAGCTGTAGATTGGCGTTAGGTTGCCAGACGAGGTTCAGGCTTGCGATTCGTCCATCGTTTCGGTACTGGAAAGATTGGTGTTCTTAAATCAAGAATTAATGGAAGGTAATAAAATAACTTACAAATAAATTGAAACAGTCAAGAAACATTTCCGAATAGACCTCTGAAGCTCCATAATGTTGATACTCTCTCATGACATCGCGGTGCCGTCCATTAGTCGAACAAAATCGACAAGGGCCAATTCCAACATACTCTATCTTTTTCTCCATGCTTCAATACCATGAACTTAATATACAATGATAGAAAAACCTTTAATAAGTATAACAACAGTCAAACAAAACAAGCAAATTGACTTTTTGTGTAAATAAATAAATACAAACACTAGTGTTGTACCGCAAATCACAGCAACTGCCTACTGACTGACTAACTGCACCGGTTCACTACTATAGATAGGGTTTCCTTTCCTGTGACAAGCATTTTCTTTGGTCAAGCAAGATTATACCGTTTATAATTTTAATGTGCCAATTTATTGGAAAATCTATGTCAAACCTATTCATTAATTATATGTAATTTTCGATAATTTTTTTTAATCGATTCATCTAACCTGACATACTTACATCCCTTGTAAAAAATATTTTAGTGTTCCCAAAATAACTGCGCCTAAATGACTAAAAAAAGATGTATTAGAAAATAATTTGTTAACTCCTGTAAAATTAACGTTAATATTCGCAAGATGAAAAAAATTTGTAACTTGAAAGTTGGAGTAGGCACTTTACAATTAACTTACAAAGTAATATTTTTTTGTTCACCACAGGAAGAATGATTACTGACTTCTTTATGACGAAGGTTCTGAAAAAAAAGTACTAGTATGATGTCAAATTGACATTGATTGATAGTGTTTCTGATTATTTAAATAAACTAAAGTTGTTGAAATTATTGGGGTTTATTTTAAACAAGTGGTTGGTATATTTTTATTTCGATAAATTTAGTTACTCTAAAAAAATATTAAGATAACATTATTTTTTTGATTTTTACCTAAATAATTACCGAAAACCAGTACTACTTTATTGAGGGTTGGAAACACCAATTCTCTAAAAAAATGGTAAACAAAATCTAGCGAAAAATAGAAATTAAATACAGTTTTACGATTTTCTTTTAGTAAAATTACTTAAAAATGGCATCTACGTCTGTTTTGACTTCACCAAAGGGTACTTTAATTGATCCTGCTCTATGTAGATGCTGTAGATCTATAAAAAAGTGTCGTGTTTTAACCGAAGAATACGAATGGGGAGATACTAAAGAAACCTATTCGGATATGATCATGGATTGTTTTGGTTTGCTTGTAAGTATTTTTATAATACTGACATAAAGGAACTTACTTTATAACAAAAAGCTACGTAGAAATAAAACACATTATTTTAAAATTAGATAAGACCTTTAAAGCAGCACCTTCATTTGAAATAAGATTAGGTTCAGATTTTTGATGGGCGGGTTATTAAATATTAATATTTTCCTTAACTTTATGCAAAGATTTGGGTTGGAGTGTAGATAAGGGTGTGCAAGTTATAAAGGGGCCTGGGACTTAGAAAATTTTCGTCAATTTTTTCAAAAATGTATCTTTTCTCAAATTTATTTATGCAATTCGGTAGTGTGTGTTAATATATTGTTTTTTTACTCTTTATCATTTTTCTCTCTGACTTATACTTTAGTAGTAATTAGCTGCAATAAACCAAATCGACACTTAGATTTTTTTTTCAATGTTTTTTTATTCCCTCTTAACACCCATTTTTTTTAATTCACCGGCTAGGGGATGTTCAAACAAGCAATTTATTTCAGATAAACTCTTTCCTCAGACCTACCCCCACGGAGTAATGGGGTGATGAAGGTAACCATTTATAACTGAATCCACACTTAGAATTATTTTCAATGTTTTTTTCCTTCTTATTAACACCCATTTTTTATTTATTCATCGGCTATAGGATGTTCAAACATGCAATTTATTTCAAATAAACTTTCTTCTCAAACATACCCCCATGGAGTTATGGGGTGACAAAGGTTACCGTTTAGAACTGAATCCACACTTAGATTTTTTTCAATGTTTTTTTTTCTTTCTTATTAACACGCATTTTTTATTTATTTATCGGCTATAGGATGTTCAAACATGCAATTTATTTCAAATAAACTTTCTTCTCACACCTACCCCCATGGAGTTATGGGGTGATGAATGTTGAATTGAGTTGAATGAGTTGCTTGCTACAGCCGGGAGAGAAAGTCGGCACCGACACATGGATGTCTCATTAAGGGGTTGCGGTTGTCGTGTTGCACTCATGCACTAATACGCTGTGTGAGTCGGTATGTGCAGAGGTGTTGCGGCCGGAACCAGTATTGGACGAGGGTCGAGCTGTGATGGAGACGAGAGGGATACCAACGCCAACACTAAATCACGTCAGGGTCACCAATATGGTGGTAAAAGGGGAGATTTCCTGTACTAGACAGAGCAAGGGACTAGGGCCAAGCAGGGCCATCAAGATGATTTTGGAAGTCGTATATAGTCGCACAAACACTTGCGAT
This sequence comes from Emmelina monodactyla, assembly GCA_916618145.1. Lineage (NCBI taxonomy): Eukaryota > Metazoa > Arthropoda > Insecta > Lepidoptera > Pterophoridae > Emmelina > Emmelina monodactyla. The sequence continues at coordinate 4,522,201 of OU745296.1, forward strand.
CTAAAATCGCAGCTGTTTCGGAGTAAGTTGTTTGCTCAAAGTTTTCTGCCGCTATACACATATGCCCTTTTTGGTTCCCGTGGCCATGCAATCAATTGCCACGCCTTGGGCAGTCGGCCCTGCACCTGCAATTAGTTGCCCTAATACCCCTACCCCTATTCCCATAACCGGGATACACCCTATGCACATCCTGTAGTAAGCGGCGAAATCTGGCAGCGTCGGAAGGTAAACATTTTAAAATATTGTGCCTGTACATAAACTCCCCCATGTACCATTTTAGCCGTCGTTGGCTTCTACAGGAACGGCAGTGGCGCTTTAGCTCTAACCACTGTCTTTCTAGGGTATTGGTATGTATTTTTACCCGAACCCTGTCCGTTCCTGGAATTGGCACGCCTAGACTGCTGTCTACAGGAATATTGACAGTGCCACCCACAAAATTCTGTGAGTGGTTCACTGCGGAGTGGCCCTGCATCCCCAACCTCCAGTTTATACCTGTATAGGCTCGGTGCATGTCTGACATAATATAGGATAGTTGCTGCACGTTCCTCTCGACTATGGGATCTAATGTGGCTCTTGTTTTATCGGGAATTAATTCCACATGAATTTTTTTGGTAAGACGACTAAGACACCCAAAAGACCAAGTTTGTCGCCTTAAAAGTCGGCCCCTATGGTATTTTCTTGTAAATAAGTGGGTCTCGTCAATTTCGACCACGTCGTCTTCTCCGCCAATCATTTCTCTATCATGAGCCTCTGCTACCTCGCAAACTTCCCGCAAATAATGATAGATTTGTATTGCCGTCTTTTTTGTAACGCCCACATCTTTGGCCGCCTGAGAAACTTTATCGTTTCTTAAGAAGTGCAAAAATAATCTCAACGTATTAGTAAAAGATGTGCGACTCCGCTCAAAAAATGTATTTTTTAGAGGAGACCTAATGATGGTTTCCCCATCCCGGTAACACCTCCAGCACCGCCAACGATACCCTAACTTATAGCTGGAGCGATTTTCCTTACACATTTGGTGTTGGCATAAGGGGCATCGAGCAGCTCTTCGAGGCAACAACAACCACGCAGTGGCTGCAGTTATAGCCGACTCTTCGTCATAAACCGTTGCAGCGAAGTTCCATAAGGAAAAATTCCTTTGTAAAATAAAATTAAGGGGATTCATTTTAAATATGGAAAAAGGTAACTAAATTATATAAGAAAAAACAGACAAACTTAAAGGAATAAAACGAATAAGAAATTAAAAAAAAGAAGCAATGAAAACTAAAATTAATAATACAAAGAAAAAATTAAGAAAAATGAATTAACTGTAACCTAGGCTACAACTAATTTATAATAAAACTAAAGTAATATTAAAAGAAAATAATAGAAAAGAAAAAGAATAGGAAAGAGAAAGAATAGAAAAGAGAAAGAATAGAAAAGAGCACAGTAAGGTAACGTAAGAATTATAAAATTCGCATTCCAAATTGTATGGTGAAAATAATTTTCATATAAAGTTCTGCTCATTTTTCAGCAATACCGTAAAGAGAGCCCGCCTATTTTAAGCGTAAATGCAAAAGCTGAAACAGTAATCACCCCATAACTCCATGGGGGTAGGTTTGAGAAGAAAGTTTATTTGAAATAAATTGCATGTTTGAACATCCTATAGCCGATAAATAAATAAAAAATGCGTGTTAATAAGAAAGAAAAAAAAACATTGAAAAAAATCTAAGTGTGGATTCAGTTATAAATGGTTACCTTCATCACCCCATTACTCCGTGGGGGTAGGTCTGAGGAAAGAGTTTATCTGAAATAAATTGCTTGTTTGAACATCCCCTAGCCGGTGAATTAAAAAAAAATGGGTGTTAAGAGGGAATAAAAAAACATTGAAAAAAAATCTAAGTGTCGATTTGGTTTATTGCAGCTAATTACTACTAAAGTATAAGTCAGAGAGAAAAATGATAAAGAGTAAAAAAACAATATATTAACACACACTACCGAATTGCATAAATAAATTTGAGAAAAGATACATTTTTGAAAAAATTGACGAAAATTTTCTAAGTCCCAGGCCCCTTTATAACTTGCACACCCTTATCTACACTCCAACCCATTGTGTGATACCTTTATACCTTGGGGTGAAGTGTATATCATACTTAAATTCAGTAAAGTGTAAGCCTGTGTTATATACTGGTATGGCTTTAACTATGAAACTGTGTACCTAATCATGTGGTTAAAAAGTTATATAATGCTGTAGAATTTGTTTGTTTGATTGAATGCGCCAATCTATCTTAATATTGACTCTAAGTAAAAGTATATTTTCCTGATGAATAGTCCATTTATTAACAAATTTAAAAGCTATATAACATCACCAATTAAACACATTTCTTTTGAGAGCTTTCCAAGTTACACCCAGCTTCTTTAAATCCTTTTCTCTGGTCAAAATGCAGATCACAGCTTTTATCTAATACTTTCTATTAAATACCATTTGTTCTCAAAAAAAGCCATATAATAATACTACCCGCGAACTACCTACTAAATCTTGATTTTAACCAAAGTTGTAAATTACTGTCGTTAATTATACATTCAAAGTAACTTTAACTTTGTAAAATTCTGTTGTTCATTTAACATTCAACTGTAACTTATGACAAACAAATGTTCATTTCATGCGACCAGCTAACCCATCTCGACGGTGAGAGTCGCGACCGCTGCATTTGTGCGACGTGCGTGGTGCGACTGCGAGACGCGTGCGCGTTCAGGAGACAAGTGCTTACGAGCGAAGAGGCGTTCATGCACGCTAGGATTACCAGGGGTAGGCCTTTTTTACCATGTACCATGATGTAAGGTTTTATGAACAGCTAGTGGTCGCTCGCGACTCCGTTCGCGTGGAAGTCGGTTTCCCGTGGGAATGAGAAGTTTTCCCGCGGTAAAAAGTACCCTATGTGTTATTTTGATGTATAACCTATATTACTGTAAAGTTTCATCCAAATCCGTCCAGTAGTTTTTATGTGAAAGAGTAAGAAACATCCATACATCCTCACATCCCCACATACTCACAAAATTTCACGTTTATAATATTATATAGTAGGATTTCACAGGAATGTAAGCTGGTGAAATGATAACTGATTTGAATAGATATTCACAAAAATATATAATATTGGTTGTTATGCATGTCTAAGTTTTAATTTCTTTATTTTTAGAGCATTGTACCCAAAAGAAATAACTCTTTTAACATGCTTTATATCTTGAGATCTGTGCTAGCTTGAGACAGTAGAAACTTGCCACGAATTATTTTTTTTGGAAAGCCACTGAAATTTGCACTCATTGGTAAAATAACTACATTAGAAATAGCAGCATTTATGTTTATAATATTTTTTATAAATCCAGGAGTGATTGCAATATTTTGTTTCATTAACCAATCTCCAAGTTATTATTTGTTGTAATTTATAACGGGGGTAAAAAGACCACTTATTAACATTGCAAATTAAATAATAATTTGAAATCATCGCAAAATCTGATAGTATTAATGCAATTTTGGAAAATTAGGTAAAAAAATATTTTTTTTAATCATAAAAATATTTTTTTTTGCTAAAAACGTAACCAGTACCCCTCCAGCAATTCCCAGTTTTTTTTTTCGGTAGCAGTTCTTTTACACCCCGTATATACTAACTACTTATTCTGTAAATCCAAAAATATGAGTTTTTGTTAATTGCAATAAACAATTCATGAACTATTCCAGAGGAGTCCAAGCCCGAGATAGAGTTGCTGGTGAAGGTGGAGGTGGACGATGACGTCAGCGTCGACGAGCCGCCGGCGCATGGCGATGACGTCAGCGACTTTGGCGCAGGTATCATAGTTATGAATAACTAGTGGCCGCCCGCGACTCCGTTCGCGTGGAAGTCGGTTTCCCGTGGGAATGAGAAGTTTTCCCGCGGTAAAAAGTACCCTATTTGTTATTCTGATGTATAACCTATATTACTGCAAAGTTTCATCCAAATCCGTCCAGTAGTTTTTACGTGAAAGAGTAACAAACATCCATACTCACAAACTTTCACGCTTATAATATTAGTAGGATTAATGTTAACACATTTGTTTTTTATTTTCAGTTCAAATGACAAAATCGGAGCCAACGGAAATGTTATTAACTGAAAACAGCAAAACTAAAGTGAAATTGAAAAACAAGAGAATAACCAAAAGGAAGAAAACACCAAAAAAACATTTGTTGGAGGAAATACGTTATAAAGAGAAAATGAATGAAATGTTAGTGGAACAGTGTGATGGTAAGAAATTATTGTTTTTGTAAAAAAATATCTCTTAACTCTTTGAGATTTTACTTTAAGTTTTGCATTTAAAATGCTAATTTATTAATTTTGAAGTTATAGATACTGGAATAGATAATGCTATCTATAACTTCAAAAATCTCTTAACTCTTTTTAAATCTACACTGCCAAATATAAAAAGTTTTTTTTTTCAGTTTCATTCTTAGTTCGCGATGAAATGGGTGTCATAGAAATGTTTTTTTTTATTGTTTAATCTTCTAGTCATGCTCTAAATCAGGGGCTAACTTTGTTTTACTCTCTATTCCGTACCAATACCAAGTAATATCTATAAGAATAATAGGCAGGCTTCTTATAAAATATGCCTAAATATTGCGAATATCAATTCCTGATGACGCAGCTTTTTACTGCTGAAAGAAGTTTTAAATCGGATTAGTAGTTCCAGAGATTATTTCTTACATTCAAACTTTAACTCTTAATTATATTCATACTAGTGGCCGCCCGCGACCCCGTTCGCGTGGAAGTCGGTTTCCTGTGGGAATGAGATGTTTTCCCGCGGTAAAAAGCACCCTATGTGTTATTCTGATGTATAAACTACATTACTGTAAAGTTTCATCCAAATCCGTCTAGTAGTTTTTACGTGAAAGAGTCCATTCATACATCCATTCATAAATCCATACATACTCACAAACTTTTTTGTTTTTTATTTTTCATTCAAAATAGCACTTTAAAATTACATTATTGGAATATTTTGTCAATCTTATGTCACGAAAGTTAAATTGCTATTATGAACATGGTGTTTAATATTTTCTACTATATCTACTCTTTTTTCACAGATGCCTCAGAAACAATGTCAAACAGGCTATTAGAAAAACAGAAGAAGAAATACGAACTCGAAAAGCAACTCGACCACAACCGAATGTTATACGAAAATGCAGTCACCATCGTTCACAATTCATACGTTTGTCCCTTTAGAAATCGAATCAGCAATTATTACTGTTTCTACTGTCGCGATCAATTCACAAACCCAATTGAACTTCGTGAGCATACTTTGACGCACAACCCTAAAACTTTTGAAAGCATGATGGAAAATAAAAAGATACCCAAAATCGATGTTACGAGAATCGATTGCCGACTCTGCAATGATAAAATCAACGATCTAAAATTATTAAAAATACATTTAACGAACTTGCATGGTGTTCAGTTTCATAATGTTGAGAACGAATTTCTCAAATTCCGATTGACACTAACGAACTTAACGTGCACGGAATGTGATAATTCGTTCCCGTATTTCGATATGTTAAAGAAACATATGATTGATCACTTTGGGTCGTTTATTTGCGATTTGTGCGGTGCCTGCTTTTTAGAAGAAAGCTCGTTACGAACTCACATAAAATCACACAGCAAGATCGAAAAGAACTTCCCGTGTGAAGTCTGCGGTAAAAACCTTAAATCTAAGTACAGTAAAATGATGCATATCGCTACGGTACACGAAAAGAAAGCAACGGTCAATTGCTACAAATGCGAAGCGGCTTTTCTATCTCACGCGCTTAGAAACCGACATCTAATCGAAGTACACGGCGACAAGCGAACTTTTCCTTGCAAACTATGCGATAAAGTATACAACCGACGAAAAACTCTAATGGAACACAATCGTAGAAACCATTTGAAAGTTTACAGACATCAATGTGATTTATGCGAACAGAGATTTTATTTACCCAGTCGTTTAAAAGAACATATGGCTACTCATACAGGAGAAAGGAACTATCGATGTGAATTTTGCGATAAAAGTTATCCGAGACTACAATCTTTGCAGGAACATTTACGGTCTCATAGTACGGAGAGAAGGCATAAATGTGTTATGTGCAATTCGAGCTTCACGCAAGGAGGCAGTTTGAAAAGTCATATGAAAACTCATCATCAGGCGTATGATGTCGCTGTGGAGTATACAAGCTGATGTTGATAATAAATTGTGGAATTCGTTTGTATTCTTTTCATTTAAGTGTTTTTTTTTCTTAAGATAAAGAGTTTGAATATAGGGTCATTGCTTCAAGAAAAATATTTATTAAAAAGCAACTCTATGCTAACATAGCTTCGAAATTTATAAATCGAAATAGCAGTTCCAGAGATTTCCCAAACGCACAATTAGCTCTTTTTAATATTTGCATAGATACAATTTTAAAAGTACGTCAAATTACCTGGTTTTTAGTAGAAATATACCTTGTTTCATCCAAATCAGTTCATTATTTTTAACGTAAAAAAAAACATATCGGCCGAACTGAAAACCTCCTCTTTTTTTGGAAGTCGGTTAAAAAAGTAAAAACATACGAACACACAAATTTTAGAATTAATAAGTAATATTTTTAAATTAATCAATTTAGCTTAGGTACATATCCATATTCCAAGTTATTTCCAAATCCGTAAAGCTGATTCGGCGTGATAGAACTTTAAAAAAAAAAAAATTCACAGTAATAATTTTTTGAAGTTATATTCGCAGTACTATTTTTTTCTTTAACTATGTTTAAATGATCTGTCACTCGCACCATCATACAATGCTCGGAGTTTTATTATTGCTTTTTACTATAAATTAGTCACCCACGATGGACATAAAAGTAATATTTTTTTCATAATTGATTGGTAACACATTCTACGTCAATGTCAATAAGTTTTGCAATAGTGATGAGGTCATACTTAGCTACAAAAAAACAAATATAATCGATTCAATCATTAAACTTATTTAATAATGTACACGGATAAAATACCTAACCAAAATTCATATTATTTATAAACATTTTAACTATACCAATTGCGGATTTATTCCATTTGAACCATCAATGAACTTTTATTAAAAAGATTAACCCAACTCACTCAACCTCAAAGTTTATCTACCCTACCATCACTATTATCTTGCATGCTTGCTCGCTTGCGTTGCGTGTGTTGTTTTAAATCCAACTCCAAATAAAGTTTATTTATTTGAATGAGAACTTTATTCTAATTCTAGTCCAGTTTATACTAAAACAAACATTAACCAAATCATGGAAGACATTGCAGATTCTAATGAAACCCGCTGTAAATGTTGTCTCAACCAAAATGGTTTGAGAGACCTGTGGGCTGGATATATTTCATCGGACAGTGGTGAATTCGAGATATTTGGACAGATGCTAACTGATTGCTACGCTTTACCGGTAAATCTTTATCTAACACCTTTATTTTATGCTCTAAAACTGCGTGCAACAACACACACTGATTTGCTCAGATTCGTAGTTGAATGTATGTTTAATTTAGCCACTGAAAGCTAATCTTAAGGTCTTCAGTGTGTCTTGCCGCGCAGCGTGGGTAGTTAAACAACACTTTAAGTAATGTATTGATTGTTTATGTAAGTTAATGCACAACTTTCAGATCATAAGTAAATTCAAACAAATTTTAAGTACACACACATCCAGTAAAACACAAAATAATTACAAAACTTAAATGGTTAGTTGGAGCTGCTCCCTCCCTGGGAAGATGCTCAATTTCTTTAACCTTAGACTCAACATTAGAAGCTATGTAGCATAACTTTGTTATGTATATTGAATTGTTAAGCGGAAGGTCTCCGGTTTAATTACTGGATCAGGCCAATTTCCCATGGAAAAATACTATTCAAATTTAGCAACTTCTGGGTGTTCATTCCTAGTTCATTGTGTGGTTCCTATAGCTAAAGAGCATACTGCACTTACTTTAGGGCCATATATTTGGTATCGTTGACTATAGTCTGCGTTAAAAAAAAAAAGACAACTACAGGATAAGGGTGTATTCACAGTGGAGAAATAGTACAAAAGAAAAATAATAATTTTATAAACAGTATTTTCGGACAAACCTCATGCACTTGCTGTTTCTATGACTATGCTCTCCACAGTTGCATTTAAATCACACAATTTAAAGTACTTATAAACATTGTAAATTATGCATCTCTCTCCGCTATGGATTAGTGATCCACTTTTATTCTTTGGAATTGGTGAAGTATTCATTTTCAAAATTTACTGTTGGGCGAGTCACGCAAAATACACAACCGTTTTGTTCGTAGGTCAGACTTCAACTGGTCACTGTAAACTCGACTTTTTAATTTCTAGCATTTTAATTGGCTGGGGGGCGTGGCCAGGCCGGCGGACAATGACAACTCACTATTTTCTTAACGCGAATGGGCTATAGATATTTATCCTAATAATAATATTATAAACATGAAAGTTTGTGTGTATGTATGGATGGATGTTTGTTACTCTTTCACATAAAAACTACTGGATGGATTTTGATGAAACTTTACAGTAATATAGGTTATACATCAGAATAACATAAAGGGTACTTTTTACCGCAGGAAAACTTCTCATTCCCACGGGAAACCGACTTCCACGCGGGCGGCCACTAGTATTAAAATATTTCTACCTTTTAAATTTTTGAGCAGCTTAATTTATTGTTGGATTATTTGCAGTGGGAGCCCCCTGAGGACGATACAACTCAAGAGCAGATCTGCGACTCCTGCGTTGATCGTCTGCGAATTGCATACAACTTTAAGAAGGAGATTCTGGAAACAAATGCTTTACTTACTGAAGGTGAGAACCAAGAAACAAACTTATTGGCCCCGATTCTGAAAACACTCTAAACTAAAACTATCGCCGTCACTTTCTCATCGATAGTATGAGACAGAGACAGGTTATTTTAGTCCTGTCAAACTAAAATGTACGTTACACGGCGAAGGCAATCTTAGGCTAGTCCTCAGCGCATTTCGTTTAATTTTACAATGATGTGGTCTTAATTTAGTGAAACCAATGTATGTGTCCTTTTTAAATACAAATCATGAAAAAGTGACAGCGATATTTTTAATTAAGTTTAGAGTGTTTTCGGACCATTATTTAAAATTATGTCTAAAGATTTTGCTCAATGTAACCTTAGTGGTTTTGTAGTAACTACTACTTTTTGCTAGTGGTAACTGCCAGAGATAGCTATTAGTACTCACTATGGGTAAAAGTTTGTAAAATTTACAATTTGAGAAAGAAAACAACATGACTCAGTAAACCTAGATAGTACCTACTATGCAATTCAAATGTAAAGAATCTACTTAGAAACAGATGCGCATTTCGTCTGTTATAGATTATCAGTTTCTAACATAAAGTCAATTATTTCAACCCTTACCTCTGCCTCTTTCATCAGCAATTCATGAAAAAGCATTTTTGTATGTGCATCTGCACTGAGTGTTCTTTTTTTCAACTTCTAGTAAAAGACGTGTGATTTCAAAGAAATTTTGTAAAAAATAGTAAAACCTTTAATAGCACTTAGTAAATTTGTAAAAGTTAATTCTATTACAACCCAAAAACTAGAACACTCAGTTCAGACGTTAAAACTAAATCGCAAGGTCTCAATCTCAAAAAGTACAAACTCTGTGCTGATAGGTTTTATTTTACGATTAAAAAAATTGTAAAATACTTAAGAAATCTGGGTTTGAAAATAGAAATAATGGCTCAAACAAAAGTTGTTCTTTGAAAAAGTACAATTTCTTCAAAATGTTTGAACTGAGTGTTCCCATTTAAACTATAAGAATATATTTTTCGTTAATGTAAAATATTGAATCATCATTACAGTGCAAAAGTACACGGAAACCAAAACGGAGCCGGACACAGATGAAGAGTCTATGAACCCATCAGACATGGAGGAGTACTGGGTTGAAGATATGAAGGAGGAAGAGGATTCAGAGCAGTATGAGGAAGTCGAGTTTCTAGATGAGGAACTGGAAGGCGCTGGTAAGTGGTACTTCTAGGAATTGATATTTTATTTTTAATACTAGCCGTCCGTGACTCCGTTCGCGTGGAAGTCGGTTTCCCGTGGGAATGATATGTTTTCCCGTGGTAAAAAGTACCCTATGTGTTATTCTGATGTATAATCGATATTAATGCAAAGTTTCATCCAAATCTGTCCAGTAGTTTACGTTTACGTTTACGTGAAAGAGTAACAAACATCCATACATACTCACAAATTTCACGTTTATAATATTAGTAGGATATACAGGGTGTTTGGTGGGTGAGTAGCCAAATGAAAATGGTGGATAGGTGAGGCTATTAGCTATTTTCTTCCACTTATTGAATTGCTTTTTGGTTCAAGTTTTAGAATTTATTTGATTTTTAAGTTTTTCCTAAGAAAATCTCCTATTTTGTCATTAAAAGTCCAATATTTTTTTTATTTACCGTCGGAACCAAACGAAAATAATTTTAATTTAAAGCCTAATACTGTTTTATTCAGATGCAATCATAAAATAATACAAATCATCTCGTATAAAGTTACAGTGGGTTCATAAACTTCGCAGAACCAGTGGGAAAAAAATGTTCGGTCAACTTTCCTATGCAAAACAATAAAAAAAATTAAGAGTTTGAAAATTTCATTTGCTTTTAAAAACTTCTACAGTTAATACACTTTATAATGATATGCTACATGTAACATAAATAATTAGAAATCCCAACAAAAATAGTAAGTTAGCCCTTAAAGACGCCTGGTAACGAAGATACAAACCCGTTAAACTACGTATGTAGTTCAAAACTTCTGTCTCATTCTAACAAAGCTATGCCTATTGTGTTCATTCGACCTTCTCTTTACTTTTCCTGCCTCAAATAGAAGAGGATTCTACTATCTCACATGTTTAACTCCGCTCAGCGCAGATTCTCGGTGACCTACACTTTTCTACAGTCGGAGTAAGATGCTGCTTGAAAAAAATCATTACCAACGGTAGCGTGGCCTTTGCGCATGCAAGAAAATCTCATTTCACAAGTTTTTTTTGTTTTTTTTTTAATTTACTGGTGAAAGATGACACTTGAAAATAAGCTATTATCTATCTTACTTTTGTTTGTCTAGTCATAGCCAGCGGTAGCGTGGTCTTTTTGCATGCAAGCAAATATCATTTCACAAGCTGCAATTCATGTAGAACCGATTCACGGGGACTGGATCAAGGAGTTTATTTTAGTCCGCCCCTCACTAAACCCAACCATCCTTCTGCTAATTGCGACTCTCGCAAGAGGCGACCAAAAAACAATCGTCCAACGAACGGCGAACGTCAAAAGATTACCGTAAGAAACAATCTACTTCCTCCAGCCCGCGCCTGCTACCGACCCCGTGTACACGATAGTGGTAACAGCCTTAAGTCTTTCCTATAAATACACCCCTCCAACCGGCAGGTGCGGCATTCAACATCCGGTTTCCTCGACTATCAGATCCGACCCATGTTGAGTTTCTTGCTGGGTCTTCTCAGAGAGAGTTCCCTAAGGGAAACAGTGTAGTGGAAATGATCGCGACGCCCTGAACTGAGGTCCTAGGTGGCCTTAGTAGTCGCATTTGTTTGGTGAATTTATAAAGTTTTCATATGAGCCAACAACAATCTTCAGTCGGAAAATAAAAACATTTTTTTATACATGAGGCTAGCAAACAAGAGAAGTGTTGCCTAGTGACAAAATAGATAACACAATATGCATAGCTTTGTTAGAATGTGACAGAAGTTTTTAACTACATACGTAGTTTAACAGGTTTGAACCTTCCTTACCAGGCGTCTTTGAGGACTAACTTACTTTTTTTGTTGAGATTTCTAATTATTTATGTTACATGTAGCATATCATTATTAAGTGTATTAACTGTAGAAGTTTTTAAAAGCAAATGAAATTTTCAAACTCTTAATTTTTTTTATTTTTTTGCATAGGAAAGTTGACCGAACATTTTTTTTCCCACTGATTCCGCGAAGTTTATGAACCCACTGTAACTTTATATGAGATGATTTGTATTAATTTATGATTGCATCTGAATAAAACAGTATTGGGCTTTAAATTAAAATTATTTTGGTTTGGTTCCGATAGTAAATAAAAAAAATATTGGACTTTTAATGACAAAATCGGGAATTTTCTTAAGAAAATTTTAACAATCGAATAAATTCTTAAAATTGAACCTAAATGCAATTTAATAAGTGGAAGTAAATAGCTAATAGCCTCACCTATCCACCATTTTCATTTGGCTACTCACCCTCCAAACACCCTGTATTTTTACACCTACCTACTGTTTGGCGAATCATATCAACAATTGACAATTCAAATAAACCTCAAATCGTTCTTTTCAGGAACAAGTCAAACCAACCAAAAATCCAACACAGAGCCGCATAGGAGAAAAAGGAAATGCAACAATATGTATAAAAACTACTCGGAATCTCAAATGATAGACGCCATAACAGCTGTTCAAGATGGGCTGCCTGTTATGGTAGCGGCTGATAAATTTGATGTTCCGTCTAAAACTTTGAGGGCACGGTTGGCCGGTGAAGAGAAAGGTTGGTATTTCTTTTAATTAGTAATGTTTTGGTTAATCTCAATAATCTATTTTATAATTGACGAGTTTGTTGCCACAGTAAACTATATTCGGGTATATTTGTTGATAGCTGTTAATATGAAAAAATAACTCATAGATCAGACAGCCTTAAAAATATATATAAAAATCGTTTTAGATGTTGAAACCATAGTAGGATATTGAGATTGGCTATTAGCGAACTAAGCTACTTAATTGGGTTAAGCTTTTAATGTTATATTTACTTCAGAACTTTTTCTTTGAGTCATTGACTTTTCGAACACAAAAAAACTCGGACACCTTGGCCGAGTTGTGGTTTTTCAATTTTAATATTATTTTTTACCAAGGTGTCCGAGTTTTTTGTGTCCGAAAAGTCAATGACTCCTTTCTTTGACCTTGAAGCAGAATTGTCTCAATCTAAATAAATAGGTATAGTCGAGAAGGTATAAGCTGGGCTTTGCATTTTTGTGCGTGTGTATACAGTGTTGATGTGACGTCAAGCCTTAAAAGCGACATGTTCTTTGCTTGGGTTAAACCGGTTCATCCCGCTTTTTGACTACCCCCTCGTATTGATAGCAGCGTAAAGTTTTTAATTTGCACTTTTTTTATCAGATTTTTACTAAGGATATCTCACTCTTTGATAGTAAATCTAAATATAGATTGGTTTCTGTTTCCGTTTTATTTTTTAAGTTCCTTAGTCACGGTTGAACTATAATCCTTATTTTTCAACTGACTTAAGAAACGAAAACGGTTCTTAAGTCGAGATTTGTGTTTTTTTATATTTAAAAAAAAAAAATACCTATGACCACGCATCCTTAGTTACGTTAATTCGATTTTGAAATTTACTTATCTAGTTCTGGTAGTTTTTATTTAAACTGTTTTATGCCAAGCTAAATTGTTACTTAAAACTTAATCTTTTGGTTACTACGCAGACTAATGCAAAGCCCAGCTTATACCTTCTCTACTTTAGGACGCGAGAATTGCACTACATCTTAACTTACATAAAAACTTATACTCTCCGATAAAAACTTGAAATTGACCAATCAATACCTCAAATTTAATAAAACGCCGGCTGACTTGGTTTTCTCGTTTTAGGTGTGACCCAAAACGGAACAACCAACGAAGACCGCGCAATAACCCGCGAAAGACAATTATCCGCCATAACAATAATTCGATTCACCAAAATACTACCATTCAATTGGAACAATGATCGATACCACTGTTTCTACTGCGAAAAAACCTATCACAACATAAAAGAGTTAGACACACACACAAAAACCACACACCCGTGCCCAGAGTTGGTACACATACAAAAAGCAGCGAGAAAATATTCATACACGGAATTCATAAAGGCAAATGTAACGGATTTATGCTGCCGATTGTGTGACGATGTTATTGACACTTTCGAAAACTTAAAACGTCACTTGAGAGACAAGCACAGATTAAAAATAATGGACGATTGCGGTATTCTGCCTTTTAATATACACACAATCGGAGTGTTTCCTTGTGCGGTTTGCGAATGTGAATTCTCTGATTATAGCAAGTTGAATTCGCATATGAACGAGCATTATAAACGATACTTTTGCTCCGAATGCAATGCTGGGTTCTTATCGTTGCTACGTTTGAAACGACATTCGATAGTTCACGCAAAAGGCTCTTTTCCGTGTTCGAAATGTAACGGCGTTTTCAAACATCCGTCGATTCGACGCTCGCATTACAACGCCGTCCACAAAAAGGTCATGCGTTGGAAATGTCAGATCTGTCAACAGGCTTTCGCGTCGTGCGTTCAAAAACTGAATCACATGTCGCAACAACACGGCAACGTCAAACGGTTCGAATGCGAGGTGTGTTCAAAAACGTTCCATTTGGAATCTTCTCTAAACACGCATGTAAAAGCGACGCATTCAACAGAGCGGATATTTACGTGTGACGTTTGTGGTAAATCTTTTAATACAGCGGGGCAATGGCAGGCCCATAGTCAGATACATGGGCCGTCAAAGCTGAGTTTCGCGTGTAATGTGTGCATGAAAAAATTTTCGAGACGGTCTTATTTGGTGAAACATGTGAAAATGAAGCATGCAGATCATGAGAATGTGTGCAAAGTGTGCGGGTGTAGCTTTCTGCAGAAAATCAGCCTGCAAGTGCACATGACTAAGCATATGTTACGGTAGTTGAAAAGAATATTTGTTGATTGGACTGAGAGCAATAAATCATTATTAAAAATCTTTGGTTATTTATTTCCATTATTGAAGTAGTATAAGCCTAGTAAATTCAGAGTGAAAATATAAATATTGCTTTTGCTCAAAAATGCGATAAAGAACATTAGATAAAGGGAAAGATAGACAATCTTCGCCAAGAAATTATAATAAATGTACTGTCGGTATGAAGTATAAAGTGATCTTACAAAATGTATGCGAAGATTTCCTAATTGTAGTACCTGATAATGTAGTTGATGATAACTAACATATTGAGACGCGATCCTCGTATAAAATAAAGAGAAGCAAGCAAAATACCAATGCAATTTCATTTATTTATAGGTGGCACGAACGAAAACGGAAAACTGCCCGGTCGAAAATCCGCTCGTGAAAATATATTGAAGATATTGCAGAATTGTACCGCCACGCCAATACGCGCGCATTGGGGCATCGGTTACGAATGTTCCTATTGCTCGAAACAATTTAAACAGCCCCAGGAACTAAAAACACATACACAAACGTCACATAGTCCTCACAAAGAAATACCTTACGAGGTACACGGTCGAAATAAGTCTGAGACTACAATGAAACTCGATATAACATCGCTGTCGTGTTTGATATGCGATTCGAAATTGCTATCGATTAGAAGCCTGATCAACCATTTAAACGGACATGGCTTAGGGATACTAAATGATATTCAGAAACTGATACTACCTTTCAAGTTTTCAAACAGTGAAAGTATTACTTGTGTGATATGCGGCAAGGAGTTCCAATACTTCATAATGATATTACGGCATATGAGCGAGCATTTCAACAATTTCGAATGTAATTTTTGTGGGCGGAGTTTTGTCGTGTCCAAAATGTTGAAGGACCATCTAAAAACCCACGACAAAGGCGTGTTTCCTTGTAAATATTGCGGGAAGAATCTGTCAACTCGCATCAGATTATCCGATCATATAAGAATCGTGCACGTCAAGAAAAATAAAACCTACACCTGTGGTTACTGTGCCAAGAAGTTTGTCAACAAAGCACAGAAAACCGACCACGAGTTTATCATTCACCGTATACCGAAACCTTCATACATTTGCAAGGACTGTGGGCATACATTCCAAAATCAACATACACTATCGACTCACAACAGAAACATTCATTTAAAGACTACAACTAGAGTTTGTCAGGAATGCGGTAAGATCTACAGATCGTCCGACAATCTTCAGAAACACATGATAATAAAACACTCAAACTATCAGAAACCGCAATGCATTCAATGCAATAAGTTGTTCGCGACGAAATCAAGTTTACGAACGCATATGCGAATCCACGATAGAGATCTCAGGTTTTTCTGTGCGTACTGTGACAGTGGGTTTATACAGAAACACACTTTGGTATTTCATATGCAACGGAAACATAGCCACGAATTTTAAGAAAACAAATTAGGAAAAAAATAAAGACCAAACATTCATTCATTCACTCATTCATTCATTCATTCAAATAGTTTTAAGAAAACAGAGATACAGTCATACTCTCATCTACTTTTTACGTTTATAATAAACAGAACCGTCGATTTGTTATTTTTATTATATTTTTACTGCGTGTGCAGGGAAATAAAATATTAAAGTTATTTTGTGCGTTATTTATTTATGTAGGAACTATGAAATTGACTTAAATTGGTAGTTTTAATTAACAGTAGAAATTTTGAGTTCTATTTTCTTATAAAACGTATGTTTTCAATTAATTCAATTAAAATAAGGTATTTACCTCATAATTATTAATAATCTTACTTTAATTCTAAGTTTATCAAAAATATCAAGCTTTTGTATAATGCATATAAAAAATAATAACAAAATCGAAACAAATTTATTGTCCAGTCGCTAGCGAGCAAAAATATGTATACAACCCTTAAATTCAAAAACCGATTTAGAAGTAGCTTACATACTCAAAGTTTTGTCAAGAAGATGTACACATATTTTTTTAACACTTAAGCCCGTTTTCACCTATTATCCATCATGTCAATTTAATGGTCATCTCAAGAAAGTAAAGTCGCAGAAAAATAAATGATATCAAACGCTATAAATAGGGGTCGACGACTTTTCGGACACAAAAAACTCGGACACCTTGGCCAAACAATGGTTTTTCAATTTTAATATTATTTTTACCAAGGTGTCCGAGCTTATTGTGTCCGAAAAGTCATCGACCCATAAAATTAAATAGTGTTGTTATGGCTCTTTAATATATTTTAGTTCTCCATTAGATGTTTGTAAAAACGGAAATTAGCCTATTCCTATCCTTTTTATAAACGCATTTCCAATCTATAACACTGTCTAATATCATTGTCAAATCACATAACCCAAGGGTGGTCAACTTATTTAGACCGAAGATCGCCTTTTTACTGACGACGCTCAGTGCGATCTACCGGTAACTATGTAAGATATATCAAGTATGTTACTTCTTAAAACTAAAATGAAACGGCGTATTTAATAAATTATGGTGTATTATTACTTTTTGTGTGTAGTTGTGTATAGTGTGTTCTATGTATTTATATTTATTGCCTTGCCATGATCGACTGGACTAAAGATCGCGATCGACCGATTGGCCACCCCTGATTATAACCGATATATGTATGTTTAAAATGCTTAAATAAATACGGCATTTACATATTAAGGCGTTTTGATATTTTAAAGTCATAATCCATTGTTATTTCCATAATCTTTACAGATCAAGCGTCAAAAGCGAAACTGCATCTGAAATTTGTCGCCGAAGTCGAGACAATACTGCGATCAACCAACGCTACCCCTTTCAAGGCGAAGTCATCAAAACTCTACTGCGCTTTCTGTTCAACTGAGGGCCCTGACTTCGACAACCCACAACAATTGAGAGATCATACAATCGCTAAGCATTTTAAACGAAAACATCACATAGAGAAAGCCATGCGACCAGCGTTTTCCCATGAGGCTTTTCGCGTCGATATCTACCAACTTTCGTGCACTGAGTGTAATATAAGTTTAAATTCGTGGAGCGATATGTTTACACATCTGTCAGAAATTCATGAGCTGACATTCGAGTTTGCTCCGAAAAAGTTAATACCGTTTATTCTTAATGATCAGGATTATGAGTGTGCGTCTTGCGAGAAACGTTTTCAAGCGTTTTGCGTTATCGACGCGCACATGAACTCGCATTACGCTAACTACGTCTGTCTCGATTGCGGCGATTCGTACATAACCGAATCTAGGCTCAAAATGCATATGCGTAACCACGAAGTAGGTAAGTTCCCCTGTGAAATTTGCGGCAAAATCTTCACTCTAGAAAAATATAGGAAAAAACATTACGACAACGTGCATCTTGTGGAAAATAAATTCAAATGTTTCTACTGTAGCGAACGTTTCCACGGTGAGTATCAACGACATGTACATATAGTTAATAACCACAAGGGTAAGGTCAAAAGCATCACTTGTGAAATCTGCTCACGGTCATTCACATGGCGACCGTATTACATGAAGCATATGAGACTAGAGCACGTAACGCCAAAACAGTACAAATGTCGATACTGTGACCTAACATTCCCTACTATACCAGAAAGAAGGGAACACTTGAAGAACTGTCATAAAAAGAACAAAATTAAACACAAAAGTGATGTGCGAATGTTGAGACTTGCGAATGATCAGTTACTAAGAAAACAAATGCAGAATCCAAAGGATTCAAATAATGAACAATCAGACGATACGATGTCAGATTCTAATTTGAATAGTAGTGTGTACCTTGATAATGGACAGGAGATTAAACTCATAGTTCTGAACAAACATACTGTTGCGAAATAATGCTGTGTTTTGCGTTTTTTTGACAACAGTCGTTGCATTCTTTTTTCGAGTGCCGAATATAACATTTTACATGTTCATCGAATCAGACTTGTATAATACATCTCCAGACTAACACACCAATTATGTGGCCCTAAAGTAAGTTGCAGTAAGCACTTGCGTTATAGGTACCACACAATGGACTAAGGGAGAACACCCAGACACGAGCCAATATCGAAAAACCATTTTTACGAAATTGGCCCGATCCGGGGATCGAACCCAGAACCATCCGCTTAGCAGTCTAGAACATATACCGCTGCACCACAGAGGTCGTCAATGTATGTATTTTTCTAATGTACACATTATATATTTCGAACCGACCGTACTGAAGATTCTGGGTTTGAATCCCACTGAGGTAGTGTACCATAATATCGGTGCTTTAAAATTATGTATTTATCATTTATCTCACACATGGGAGGGAAAACATCGTAAGGAAACCCTACACTTGGATGATGATTATCATGTGGATTCACCAACCCGCACTAAGACAGATTATGGATAATTGGTAGATTATGGATAAACAGACCTGTGTCCAACTAGTAGAACGAATATTAAATGTTTTAAAAGAAATGTAACCGTAACCAAATTATTGCAGACACCAGATTTTTCAAATTGTGGCATAATATGTATTTTCGTTATCGTAAAAAAAAAGAAGCAAAAAATGTTAACCAAATTCACTTGTGTTAAATCAATAAAAATGTATTTACTGTCATTAAGGTAGGGACAAATAAATGGTGTTTTCACTGTTCACATTATTTTGGCAGTTTTATCTTTATGTAATAAACGACTTGCGTAAACAATTACTTTGTATAGCTCGAAATTAAACTCATTTTAGCGGGTTTTACACATTTATTATATCATTTTTGATAGAGTCTAGCCGTGACCACGGCATTTGTAAAAATGTCGAAACGGCGGATAATCAAAAATAATATAATAAACGCGTGAAACTCTTTAAAATGAGTTTAATTTTCAAGTAAAAATGATTTGTATAGCACTTTAATGTACTCGGTTACTTTTTTAGGAACACATTAAATGTACCTATAGCTATTTATGCAAGAGACATTAAGTATTCACTAAAAAAATTTAGTGGCTCAAGGACGAAAAAAATTTTAGTCATTAAGATTGTTAATTATAATTAGGTACCTATTATTAAATAAATTGAGTAAAACACTATAAATGCATTTACTAAACACATAGTGTAAATACGAAGAATGTTTGAAAAAAGCTCTGTTTGTAAATTTTCACATAGGCATATTTAATTATACAATAGTTTAAGAAATCAATATTTTTTTCTTTGACTAACCTTACCTAACGGGTTTCGATGGTTACGCTTCTGCCCGCTAGGGGCGCTGTGCAAGTTTTCATAATAATATGAAGCTGACAAAATAACCATAATTTTAATTAGAGATGCGCCGAGTAACACTTTTGCCGAGTACCGAGTATTACTCGGTTCAATTTTTTTTTTAACCGAGTACTCGGCCGAGTAACTCGGTTCTATCAAATTCCCAATTTCGCGCGCGTAAACAAGTACAAACGAACACAAGTAGGTATATTTAGTAGCAAATTTGTTGGCAAATGGTGGACAGGGCACCAAACAAGGCATCATAATTTACATTAATTAAATTTTAAATATTGACTATTTTTATTACTGTTCCTTTAATTTTGTCTCAGTAGTACTCATGCATTAGCATAATTTTGATTCTATTACTTGAGGATGTCAAAGATTTTCTCAATCAGTACGTTTTGATTAACACTATTGTTTCAATCATATCTACCTAAATATATTGCTTTCTTTAAACAAAGTATATTACTTTTTTAATACTCGGTACTCGGCATTCGTATACCGAGTTACTCGGCCGAGTACCGAGTACCAAAAAACCCGCCGAGTACGCCGAGTACCGAGTACTTGGTAAGTTTTAGCGGCTTGTGACCTTACGTTTTTATCTTGTCTGGACAAAAGAGTGCTGATTTTCTTTCCTCTCTACTGATGATAAGCGGATGATCGATATTTGTACTTTCATCGAATGTAATGAAATTAAATTATGATGAAATAAATGATTTTTATTTTAGTGATGGAGAACTCGTACTCAGCATAGGTACTGTTTTTCTTTTGACGAGAACCTCGTCCATGAAATGCATCGTAGTTTTCGCTGACTTTTTTACAAACCACTAAATTTTCGTTATCATGAAAAAAACAAAAACTGAATACTCTTTATTAATACATTTAAATTAAAAATATCCTAGAAAATTGTGAAAGCTGCTTAATATACATTTTCAGGCTGTAACATCATACTTTTTTATTTATCTCCATTCGAGTGAAGCCGCGTGTGGAAGGCTAAAGGTAGATAAGCATTAACAGATACATCTGAAAAAATCTCACCATTTCACTAATTGCATGTAAGTACCTAAGTTTAAACTTATCTGAGAATCACCAAAATGAGCAATTAATCTATACTAATATTATAAAGCTGATGAGTTTGTTTGTTTGTTTGTTTGTTTATTTGTTTGTTTGTTTGAACGCGCTAATCTCAGGAACTACTGGTTCGAATTTGAAAATTCTTTTTGCGTTGGATAGACCATTTATCGAGGCAGGCTTTAGGCTATAAAACATCACGCTGCATCTATTAGGAGCGAAGAAATAATGGAAAATGGGAAAACAACGGGGAAAATTATTTATCCGTTGCGTGCGCTGCGAAAACGGTTCTAGAAACCAAAAATATATGTATGAAAGAATTAAGGGAACTTTTTACCGCGGGAAAACTTCGCATTCCCACGGGAAACCGACTTCTACGCGAACGGAGTCGCGAGCGGCTACTAGTTTATAATGTACCTAACTGACTGTCACTAACTAAAATTCGTCTAAAGATTAAAATTTTATGTTTTATTTTGTTAGTTAAAAACAACTAAGTACGTTTTTTCAATTGTTTATGATGATTTAGAAATATTTAAAAAACCTAATTTGGGAACTTTGTGTTTTCAATGTCAATCAATCAAATTAAGCTAGAGATGTAAATGAACACGATTTTTATTGTGAAATCAATTAAGTTGAGCCTAGGAAATATGTTCCATTCTCTTTCGTTTCGTCTTTCGTTTGAAAGAAAGATGAAAGTTTTCACATATAAATTTTGTAAAATAATGTTAATAGTCGTATTTTAAATTAAATATATACGTAGATATTATGGCAAGGTACTCGGTTTTATACTCGACATTAAATAACGATATAATTGACAATATAGTCCGATTAATAATCGATATTTCATTCCCATTATCTCTTCTGTGATTCCATGCCTAGTTCAAGTCAAGCAAGTGTTCGTTTTGTAAATAAATAAAAAAAATATTGTGTTGTTCCAGCAAAATTAATTCCTATTTTAAACTTTAAAAATAATGACAGAGGTTAAAAGTAAAGGGCCAATCATTGATCCTGGTTTATGTAGGTGCTGCGGCTCAATCAAGAAGTGTAGAATCCTAAATGTTGAATACCAGTATTCTGGCCAAAAAGAGGTGTATTCTGATTTATTTGTTGACTGTTTCGGTTTAATGGTAAGAATTTGAAACTGGATAATTTATTTAGAAATAGAAATAAATAATTATAAAGTGTGTGGGTGTTATAATTAGCGATACTTTGGTTATCATTAAAATATATAGATACCTGCTAAAACCCTGCCTAGTCTGTTTAAAATATATTTTGCCCGATACCTACCTTACTGGGTAGAGTTTTGCTCCAATTTTAAAAACAGGAAAGACTTTATTTATTATTTTGACCGGCTCGGAGAAATAACTAACTGTCTTTATAGATTCACTTTTGCATCTTCATTTCAAAGCCTTTTATACCGGGTGTCCAGGAAACAATGGATAAACTCTGAAGGGCTGATAGTAGAACTAAAGGCAAGCCTAAAAAATAATTGATAAAAAGTATAACCCTTACACTGCTAGAAATATGGCGCTTTAAAAAAAAACTTCATATTTTTTTGACTGTGTTCATATTTTTACTCGTAACGAGGTCAAATCACTTAATACCATCATTATTTCTGTGCTAAAATAATTAATATTAACCGCATCAGTGAATAACTACCAAATAAAATAGCTAACTAAAGTATTTTTCTCAAAAAATAATGTTGAACTTTTGATTTGTGTAAAATTTCTAAAGAAATATTTTTGATGTGGAACTTTGAACAGCTCTGGTGAAAAAAAAAATATGAAAGCAACAGTGGCCAATGATTTTAAAATGTTCCTGGTTTAATAACGTTTTCAAAAAGATGTAATATGTCGTTATTGTAATGAAAAAGTATTGAACTAATGGTATTAGTGTGTAAAATGGGATAATTATTTAGTTCTAGCAAAATTAAAAAAATACAATAAAACTAAAGAAATATGATTTTAAACTGATATTAATTGCAAACACATTAAAATAATTGAGAGAAACTGTACAAATTGTCTGTCTCCATCCTGATGCAGGCCCTACATCTACGAATAAAGGATCTTCAAAGAAATCAAGTTAACAGGAGAAAGTTCCAAATTTTCTTCAAAATTACTAACCCAATTTATTGATAGACGTGCCCGAAGAGCTTCGCGACACAAATTGGCTTCAAAATGAAGGCTGTCTAGCACACTATGCTGTTGCATTATGTGCATACCTACTTGACGAAACCTACCCTAACAGGTAGGTAGGCCGCCTAAACCTAAACGCTTTGGACTTTTTTACTGGGGGTATTTTAAGGAAGAGTTTTACCGGCAACCAGTAACTTCATAAGAAGATCTACGAGCTCGTGTTCAGGCCGCTGCAGTCAATGATCGACGAAACACGCGATTTTTTTTAAGATCCTTTATTCGTAAATGTAGGGCATGCATCAGGATGGGGACAGACAATTTGAACAGTTGCTCTCAATTATTTTAATGTGTTTGCAATTAATATCAGTCTAAAATCATATTTCTTTAGTTTTATTGTATTTTTTTAATTTTGCTAGAACTAAATAATTATCACATTTTACACACTAATACCATTAGTTCAATACTTTTTCATTACAATAACGACATATTACATCTTTTTGAAAACGTTATTAAACCAGGAATATTTTGAAATCATTGGCCACTGTTGCTTTCATATTTTTTTTTTACACCAGAGCTGTTCAAAGTTCCACATCAAAAATATTTCTTCAGAAATTTTACACAAATCAAAAGTTCAACATTATTTTTTGAGAAAAATACTTTAGTTAGCTATTTTATTTGGTAGTTATTCACTGATGCGGTTAATATTAATTATTTTAGCACAGAAATAATGATGGTATTAAGTGATTTGACCTCGTTACGAGTAAAAATATGAACACAGTCAAAAAAATATGAAGTTTTTTTTTAAAGCGCCATATTTCTAGCAGTGTAAGGGTTATACTTTTTATCAATTATTTTTTAAGCTTGCCTTTAGTTCTACTATCAGCCCTTCAGAGTTTATCCATTGTTTCCTGGACACCCTGTATATAGCAAGTAGCAGTAAAACCAAGGGCAAAATCATGCTGGCAAAAATTGTAGACACTTTGTTTATCTTTATACAAGGAAATCAAAAACCACAAATGCAATCCAGTTATCATGTATATTTACCCCATTTCTTGGCTAAGCCATTTACTGACAACTCTGACAAGAACAAAATTAATATGTTAAGAGTTTAAAAAAAAATCTTTTTAATCTAGCTGTCACACCTAGACGGAGAAGCGGAAGAGAGGTTGATCTGTGCCACATGTGTCACAAGATTACGTGAGGCGTGCTGCTTCCGGAAACAAGTGCTTCAATGCGAACAAATGCTGTTGGAGAGTAAAATACATGTTCATAATTTAGGTAAGGTTATAAGCTGCAATAAAGTCATGATAGTTCAGGTAAGATTAGTATAAAATAAAGTTTCTTTCCACCGTCTGTGTGTCTGTATGCTTAGATCTTTAAAATTGTGTAACAGATTTTGATGTTTTTTTTTTAAATAAATTGTGATTCAAGTAGGTGTATATCCTACTAATATTAAACGTGAAAGTTTGTAAGTATGTCTGGATGGATGTTTGTTACTCTTCCACGTAAAAACTACTGGACGGATTTGGATGAATTTTTGCAGTAATATAGGTTATGCATCAGAATAATACATAGGATACTTTTTACCGCGGGAAAACTTCTCATTTCCACGGGAAACCGACTTCCACGCGAAAAGAGTCGCGGGCAGCCACTAGTGTATAATTTTATAGTATAGGGAGAGGAGATTTACTCCGAATTTAACGCATGCAAAGCCTTGGGCAAAAGCTAGTACTAATATAAAAACATGGTAAGGCTTTGGTTGAATTGAAAAAAAATAAAGATTATAGTAAGCTAGGTACTACTTACTTGCTCAGTATAAGATGGAAAACTTATAGTGATAGTATGAGAGCCTAAAAAAGATTCGTCGAGCATACTCGAACGCGTCAGATTATGATATAATTTAGATGATGGTTACTTAATACTATTGAATGTGATGTCACCCGCACGCAACAGGCATTAGAATATTTTGTTATTTAGATGTTAAAAAAATATTGCAGTAAAAGTTAATGAAATAATCTTATGTTATTAAAAAATAACAGACGCATGTTGCTAGTGTTTATATTTTCGGAAGGCGTATCTCCTTTAAGGTTTCTAAATTGAGATTTTGACGTAACCTCCCGTAACCTTTCATACAGAATTTTAATAAACTATTTGACTTAACTTCAAAATTCTGAATAAGAGGTATAGGGGTTCTTTAAAAAAAATGACAGCGTAGAATTAAATTTTCAACCAGTAAGAGCTAAGAGATGCACTAAAAAAAATTTTTTTTTCATACACTTCAAATTTTTTTTTATAGTACATGTAAAATTGATCTGTTTATTTGTTGTATAATTACAGATGGGGAAATAGACAAAAACTTTCGAGTAGAAGTGACGATAAAACATGAAGAGTCTTCAGAAATCACAAATGAGACACTAAATTGTAATGGTCATGATGATGGTAAGTTATAAATTTAAGTTATTAAAGTAAAGAGAATTATACCATGTTTTAAAAATACTGATAACGCATACCTACTTTAAAATGATGTGCATTCGCCTAAATCAGCGGTCGGCAACCTTTTAGCTGGCAAGGGCCACATGGTGAAAAAATCTACCAAAGGCGGCCACACTTTTGATAATATTATTAGGAAAAAATGCAATGGTTTTAAATTTAATAAACATGTGAAATTTTTTATACATTTATTTTTTACGATACATTCACGGGCCGCAAAGAAGACGTCTGAAGACGATGTAAATCATCGTTTGCCAGTAACAGTTTAAATTTAATTGACCAAATCAATATTTTAAATACTTCATTTTTTATTGTTATTATTTATAGCTTGTGCAGATGTAGATTCGGACGATCTATCCCTAAGTGTGGTTTTAAAAAAAGACAGACCTAAAAGAAAGAAACCTAAAAAGGAAACGATAAACAACAGTAAAACTAATGAGATTTCGGAAAATGATATTCTAAAAGAAATTAAACGTACGCGAGACAAGTTGCAAAGGATGGAAAGTACAGGTATGTATTAATATTGTTAATGTTTTAGTTTATATTGTGATATGATTGAGAATAATAGTGTTATCATGGAATTAATTCAAAACTTCCACGCTAAAACTGCTTGTGTAAGAATAGAATAGCGACCGTTATCTTTTTACTACTAATGTAAAACTAATACGCGTATTCTTAAGACACTCTAATAGACAATCAGTAGGTACATGTAATAGTTCAGTGTTTTTTATGCTACATTTTTGTGATTCTCTAAACATTGTGGACACAAAACTAGAACTTAACTTTCTTATTCATATATTAATTTAGACCTATGTTTAAAATATGTTTAAGCCTCTCTTTTGTAAAATAACAGAGATATAACATATTTTAACCAAAATGAGTTTGTAATGCATTTAAAGTAATGTCATAAATGATTTTCTATTTCAGAGGAACCACAACCGTTTGTAGCGCCCATAGTAAGAAATAATGCCGACAGAATAGGCCCCATCGCAAATAAAGCGAAAGCTATTAATAATCTAGTATCAATAGTCGAATACTCATTTGCCTGTCCATTTTACACACCTTACAGTAGTGATTATTATTGCGTTTATTGCAGAGAAAAATTCTCAGACCCTGATATCTTTAGACAGCACACATTAACACACGATCCAAAAAAATACAAAGACTTCGCCGTCAGAAAGAAATTTCCCCAAATCGATATCTTCCGAATCGATTGCCGATTATGCTCCGAAAACATCGACAGTATAGACATGTTTAAAACCCACATAAAAAAAGTTCACGGCAAAAGTTTCTACAACAGCGTTCCGGATGGTTTTCTAAAGTTTAAATTGACGAAAAAGAATTTAACTTGTACCGAATGTGACGCGAGTTTCGACTTTTTTCTGTCGTTAAAAAAACACATGGCGGAACATTTCGGCACTTGTATTTGCGATGTTTGCGGAGCGCATTTCTTCGAAGAAAACATGCTAATAGTCCATCAGAAAACACATCAGAAAGAAACCGAGTCATTCCCTTGTCCCGAATGCGGAAAAACATTCAAATCCAAATATTCACGACACTTACACATATCAAAAATACACGCGAAAGAACCCGTCTACCAATGCACTAAATGCGACCAATCTTTCTTCTCAAAAGCAATCAGAATCAAACACATGAGAGAAATCCATAACGAAGTCCTCAAATTCGTTTGTGGTCAATGCGAAAGGACTTTCGATAATAGACGATCTTTAACCGAACATTATAGGAAGTGTCATACGAAATTTTTCAAACACCAATGCAATATTTGCGACAAAAGGTTCTATATGCCGTGTCAATTAAAAGAACATATGGCTGTTCATACGGGTGAACGAAACTTTCGTTGCGATCAATGTGGTAAAACTTATCCGAGGTTACGTGCTTTGAAATTGCATATGCAATGTCATAGTGAAAGGAAATACACGTGTGCTGTTTGTAGTGTGTCGTTTTCACAGAAAAGTAGTTTGAAGAATCATATGTCGAAGCAACATCAAAATGCTTTGAACGAGAGATTTCCGATGTATGATTGAAATATATTTGAAAAGGGACAAATAAATTGACGGTAGAAAGTTATATATAACAAAGCGTATATGCTTTATGTGGATGTATAAAGACTAGCGTTGTTAACTCAACACATTTTATATGTTCGGTTTTGGTGTCAATTATAACTTTACTACCCTGCATTTCTAAATATAACACAGTACGATATTAAGCTGTAGATAAAGAAAGAGATAAAATAGAATAGAATTATTGTTTCTGTATTCTTATTTATAAAACTTAAAAAGCGGGTTAAGATGTGAATCACGCAATCCGTTAAAATATGTTAGAAGTATAAATAGGAATGTCAAGGCATTGTAGAGCCTTAAGATTTTTACATTATTAATAGCCTATTATGTGTCCCAATAGTGGGCAAAGGCCTCCCTTTCTCTTTTCCAATTGCTTCTGTCAGATGTAAGATTTTCCCAGTCTCTTTTGAAATGGTCTAGTTCATCGCGCCATCTTAATCTGGGCCTACCACGCCGTCTTTTGCCTGTTGGGACCCAAGAAGATGTAATTTTTGTCCAAGAATTTTGAGGCATTCGACAAACGTGCCCAGCCCAATCCCACTTAAGCTCTGCAGCCTTAGTGACAGCATCAATAATTTTTGTTCGAGAACGCAGCTCGGAGTTTCGGACGCGGTCTGTCAATTTAACTCCGAGGATGCTGCGTTCCATAGCCCGCTGGCAAACCCCGAGTCTGAACTTTTGGCTTTCTGTCAATGACCAAGTTTGTGCGCCGTAAGTTAGAACAGGGAGGATGCACATGTCCATTAGTCTTCGTTTGAATATCAAGGGTAAGTTTCCTTTCATAAACGGTTTCAAAGACCAATAGCTCTTCCAAGCATTTTCTGTCCGGCGACTAATTTCTTTTTCCTGCCTGGACTGGAAAGATACTAATTGGCCTAAGTAGACGTATTCTTCGACATGTGCGATCGTCTCCCCGTTAATTTGCACATTTCCATCAGATCTGTTGGACATTAACTTGGTTTTTGCCATGTTTATATTGAGTCCAACCTCGAGGCTTGCCGCGTAAAGATCTTCTATCATACTGTTCATTTCTAAGGCTGAGTGGGAAAAAAGAACTATATCGTCTGCATAACGTAGATTTGACAGTTTTCTATTACCAATAGTGATGCCCACATTCTCCCAAGCAGGTGCTATACGCTTGAAAACTTGTTCTAAAGCGCTATTGAAAAGTTTCGGAGATAGTGGGTCTCCCTGTTTTACTCCTTTGGTGATATTAAATGGTGGTCCTTCAGTAAGTAACTTAATAGAAGCTGTGCTGGTTTTATATATATTGGTTAAAATACTGATATAAGTTGAATGGATGCCCTGGGTTTGTAATGAACTAAAGATTGCATTGTGCTTAAGGCTGTCGAAAGCTTTAGAGTAATCGATAAAAACGATGTAGAGAGGAAGATTAAATTCGTTATGTTTTTCTATTATCTGGTTTATTGTGTGGAGATGGTCCGTTGTGGAAAACCCTTTGCGGAAACCCGCTTGCTCCGGAGGTTGCTGTCGATCTAGTTGTATAGTAATCCTTTGTTCTATTATTTTTATGAAGGTTTTGTACAAATGCGAAATTATACTGATTGGCCTGTAATTATTAAGATCGTGTGTGTTACCTTTTTTGTGGAGCAAAATTATATTGGAATGGCAGAAGTTTTTAGGAAAAGAACCGGTTTTCAAAATTAAATTAAACAATTTTGTTATATGGGGGAGTAAAGCATCACATCCAGATTGTAAAGCTTCAGTTGATATGCAATCCGCACCTGGACATCTGTTGTTCTTTAATAAATTAACTGCATTTTTAACCTCATCTTCAGTTATTAACGGGATTTCTTCTGAAAAGTTATAATTTGACGATAAATTGTTAATAATCGAGGGATCGTTGTACAAATCTTTATAGAAATTTGTACAAATTTCTAGTATTTTGTGTCTATTATTGATTTTTTCAATGTTACATTAATTGTTAATGGTTTATACGATTTCATTGTTCAAAAATTAATATCATTGTAATTTATACCTATTTGTATAAAATGATTGGATCTTGAGATTGTTATCTATTTGTATAAAAATATCATGGTCAGTCAGTCCCTGTGTATTAAGACTTGACTGACGACTTTGTAGACATAGATGGCGCTTATCGTCGCCAACATTCATTCCCGGCGGTACGCATACAAATGACACCTAAATACAGGGCCTATCCTAGATCGCACTGTTGAAGTATTTACGCGGTTAAGTATATTTACGTCTTCTGAAATCTCAGTGGCCCCGCTTGGCCCTACACCTGTGTTTTGTCTAGCACCGGGAGGTCTTCCTTCTTATCGCCAAAACTTTAATATAACTAGACTCAGTAGTTTTTTTTACGTACTATTAAAAAATCCATTAAAAATTAAGTTTAAAGTTTTTCTTATATTTCCTCCATTGACTAAGTTGTATTTATAGTAAAATACATACTTTGAATACTCATACAGAAACCTGCGGTTTTTGCTTGAAAGAGAAACAAACACACATTCCCCAACTTTCGCATTTATAATATTAGAAAGAAAAAATAAAATACTCGAACTCTTTAGATTTGACATTAGATAATTATTAATAACTCAAAAATCTGTCCAAGGCAATGCCAATAAAAAATCTGACACGCTCGAGTATGCCCAAAAAATCGTTGTGGGCTCTTATACTACATATTTAAGTTCTATATAAAACTTACTTACCTTTAGGATATGATGTCTATTATTGTATACGTCAATTTGACAGGTCAAATCTTATAATCATTACGATTGTTTCACTTTTAGCAAATTAATCTTAAAAATAATTCTATTAAATTGTATATTGTTGTTATACCCAAAAACGTAGATAATTGTAAAACATAATATCTATCGCTCATCCAATTTACTTACCTCTTCTCCAACTTCCAAATAATGTCATAATAATATAAGCATAATGTAAATATTAATAACAAATAATATATTTATTAATTTCGAAAAAGTTTTTTATTTTTACCTTACAGTGGTGTCTAAGCGAAAAATAAGGTTACCATTTTATGATAACCTTATTTATGTAGCGCAGTGGTAAGTATGTGAACTGTTAAGCGGAAATCCCGGGTTCGATTCTCAGGTCAGGTTAACTAAGTTATAGTTTTTTTAAGTTGGCTCGTGTGTTACTAGATTTTCCCTTAGTTAGTCCTTTGGCTTTGGCTTAGCAAATGAATCTTAACTTGGTGTCACAGCTTTTACGTTGCTTACTTACGAGGTTGCGTTTTTAAGTTCGCGGAATGAGAGGGTTGGAGGGGGATGATTAGGCTCATTAGGACCGTAACGCGTTCAGTGACTCATAATTAGTATAAATACTAGGTTTCATTGTTATCAGACAATTAGTCTTTGAGCTATCGTCAACCAAGCAACATAATCGGGAGTGAAAAGTCACGCCGCCGCAAAAACAACAACGCGTAGAGTGTTCACGTGCATTTTTGGACCTCTGCAGTGACGACAAGGATGGTGTATTGAGTCGAATTGTTACTGGAGACGAAACTTGGGTTCATCATTATGAACCTGAGTCGAAAAAAGACTCCATGCAGTGGCATATAAAGGGCACAGCACCCCCCAAGAAGTTTAAGGTGTCACAGTCAGCTGGGAAACTCATGGCAACGGTCTTTTGGGACTCAGAAGGAATATTGTTGATCGATTATAAAGATAAAGGTGTTTCTATAACCGGAGAATACTACGCTTCAATATTAGAGCGACTAAAAGAAGCCATTAAAGAGAAAAGACAGGGAAAATTGACGAAGAGTGTGCTGCTTTTGCACGACAATGCGCCCGTCCACAAGAGTCGCGTTGCGTTGGCTGCCCTGCATAAGGTGGGCTTCGATATTTTAAACCACCCACCCTACAGCCCAGACCTAGTCCCGAGTGATTATTACCTCTTCCCAAAAATGAAAAAAGAGCTTCGGGGTAAAAAATTTACCACCGATGATGAAGTTAAGGAGGCAGTTTCAGCGTATTTTGAAGACAAAGATAAAACATTTTTTTATGAGGGTATAAATAAATTAATTGAAAGGTCTGAAAAATGTATCCGACTTGCAGGTGAATATATTGAAAAGGAAAAATAATTTGTTTTTTCTATTTCCACCCCTTACCCTCCATTCCGCGAACATAATAACGCTCCCTCGTAGTTCGTATAATAGTTATAAATCTATGCTTTCGTAAATCTTCTTTATTGCATGATTTAGGGCTGGTTTTTCAATAGTCTGATAAATTCTAACTGACAGAAAATCAGTATGCTTTCGTTGCACGTGGAATACAAATATTTGACATATGTATGAAGTGACAATGAAACATACCTACCTATTTTCAGTCAGATAGCATTTATCTTACTATTGAAAAACCAGCCCTTAGTGTGATAAGTAAATATGCCTTTTGCAGAACATTTTTACTGTACCTATTTTACAACGAACTAATGTATAAAAGGTAGTCTTGGACCTTAACCCTAGGTTTGGCCATATAGGTATAGAAAGAATTGCCTACGCTTTTATTATTTTTGTAGGATTTTATCTAAACCATGTAGCACTGGTTTTTGCGATCTTTAATTTATAATTTAAAATATATCTTAAGTTAGTCAAAACTTCCCTATTGCGAAGCGTAGGTGAATTTTCTGGTCGAAGATATTGCATGAAATTTTCTATTAAGACTCTTGTTTAAAAGTCAATTAATATTTTTGTTTTCTTTTTGAAAATTCAGTGCTACCTAAATTGATCTAAGTAGGTATATGTAAAAAAAATGAGGGCAAAAAGATAGATATTTGTAAAGATCCTCAGGGAGAATATCAGTATGTACCTACTATTATATAAGTTACCTACTTACCTACTTTTAGTGACTGTTCGTGTATTGTAATTTATAGGGTTAAGAAGAAAATAATAATCAAACAACACAGTTTACTATTAAAAAGTTTTTATTTACATCACTTATTCAACCATCTTACACATACCATATAAGTGTAAAAAAACAATACTGTATAAATGAGGATATAATATTATTACTAAGTTTCAACCAGATGCTCTTTGCAAAATATTCACAACTTTAAAAAAAGTATTGCCTACTTACTTACTACGAGTATGTATATTAAAACGTAAATTGCTGTTTTAATGTAAATTGTAACAATCAGTAGGTATACAATTATGCAAACATAATATTGGCTGCGATTCTGTGAACACTTTCTAAACTAAACTAAAATATTGCTATCACTCTCTCACACATAGTTTAAGAAAAAGACAAAAGAAAGGCATTGGTCTCGCTTTTAGTTAATATCATTGTAAAATGGTACTAAATGAGCTGAATACTTGTTTAAACGTGTTATAATATAATGCACGCAAAATTTGAGTTCGACCTCACTAAAATAAGCACCTGGGGGTCTACTGGGACTTGACGGTCGTATCGTGCATCTTATCAAAATCGCGAGATTGGTACCGAGACTTACGACTTTTTAAAACGATATTTCCTGTCGTTACGATTATCGTCTTAACACCTTACCTTGGCGTCGCCTAGTTGAACTGTCAAGTTTGAATGTTAATTTCGTCTAATTGTCGTGATAAATTGCCGGTAAGGCATTCTATCAAGTTCGTTCGTACTTCGGTCGCACGGATACGATTTGGATTGTAAAGTCCCGGTAGATTTATACTATTTTTCACTAGTCTCTGTCTTATACTATTTTTGAGTATGTGATAGCAATATTGGCAGTTTGATTAAGAATTTTAACTTAGTACCAGCGCCTTTTAACTACAGTGCAGTCTTAGCAGATATGTTATTTATTTATTAGCTTTATAAAACTGTAAAAGAACATTAAATTGGGTTTACGCTGTAAGCTGTTAAATACCATTAAATTAGGTTTACGCTGTTGCAATCTGCGGAAGACATTTTCAACATCCACTAATTAGCTATTGGTGTTTTTAGTTAAAAATGCAATAAACATTTTTATTATAATGAAATTGCTATTTAGGCACACAAAATTATCCATTCAAATGCGTTGTGATTTTGTGATACATTTTCAATCATTATTTTTTACAAATTAATTAGTATAATACAATACACTGAGTATTCTTTACCTTATCTATATACAATATTTAACGTAGGTAAAATACAACTAAAATATAATTATTACATTGTGATATAAACCTTATAGAATAATTAAAAACAATACTCTTAACATGTTTAAAATTAATTATTGCGTGCAAAACATTGAAAAATTTAATTAAAACAGATAAATAATTGCATTATTGCAGAACTAATAACTCATTTTGTTTTAAGTTTTAAAATATGTTTTCTATGCGTCTGTTACATGTAAAAAGTAACTTTACACTGCTTATTATTACTATGTATATCAACCTTAATCTTGGTGTCAATTGCTTTATTATGATATTTAAATAAATAACCATGATAACAAAGAGTTACATAATTTCTAAGATATATGAATTTAAATTATCAAAGAAAAAAATACGGTTACTTATGTACTATCAAAATAAAAAAAATGCTTTTTATAAAACATTCATTATTGTGATCAATTTAAACTCATACATCTTAGAAATAACATGAATAAATAGATTTAGGTTTTAACAAAACCTGGGGGGCTACCGCGTGACTAGCGTCGATTTGAACTCGACGTCGAAATCTGTTTTCATAGGCTAAATTATTAACACTGGCGGGTCTCTATTCGACGGTCATTTATTAATTCGGTCTGTTATCGGCGGTTGCTTTAGCCACGCCCCTTATGTTGCGCGGTACGAAATTATGAAACCAATGATGTCGGTATCGAAAACAGATTTCGACGTCGAGTTCAAATCGCCGCTAGTTACGCGGTAGAAGGGCAGTATCATAGTAGTGAAATTGTTTAGTAAAATAATGTAGTCATTGTAAATAATATACGAGATCATAATAAAAAAATCATGAATTATTCAATTGAAAATATTTCCTTAATACCTTACAAATACGTTTTTGTTGCGTTTATACTGTTTTTTAAATGTATATTTATACCTATTTACAAACATTATTCAGACATTTCTTTAACTATCATTATTATTACAAAGTATAAATCCAAGTCGCCAATTGTGTCTGTTTGTATGTTTGTCCGCTAACTCCTTGAAAACCACTTGACGAATTTTAATGCGGTTTTACCCATATTTTCGGTATTTTCTTCATTTAAATTTGTAGATAAAGAACAAGAGAAAAAAGTATTTTTAAGTTAGCCAAAATTCAACATGCCGGGAACCAGTCGCTCAAAATTACACCATCGCGAAGCGTGGGCGGGTCACTAGTATAATGTATACTCACACTTTCGGTCAGGAAGATCAGTTTAAAGTAAGCTCAGCTGAGCCAGCGTGGTGGATTACGGCTTCATACATCTCGGAAATCGAGAGAGATCATTTTCCCAATAAGTGGACCATGTTTAAACTGTTAGGGATTGTCTTTTAATAACGTGAGTTGATGGGTAAAAAACCGAGGTTTTGGTCAAATTTTTTCGGTAAAAATATCATAAAATTTCGAAAAAAACCTATCAAGTGTTACTTAGTTCCCAATTAATAGAAAAATCTTACCATTTTCTATTCTTTTATATGTAGCATTTTTGGCCAATCTCACGTGATATTAGAAGTCCGAATATCACGTCATCTCCCCAGGATCTCCTGACAGTTTGAATACCTCCAAAATCGCGTTATTTTGTCGTTCCCATCGAAAAATCTTTCACATTATTTAAACAAACGTCCCTCAATACCATAGTTTGTTGATTCATTCTACAACTTACCCAAAAATAAATAGAAAATCCACAAAATTTAATAATAGCAGCCCTCAATATCACACTCCGGATGGTGACTTTTGATATGCGATTTCAAACTAGCGTTCTGTATGAACGCCTGAGCGCAAATATGGCATCTATACCTGCGATCATTTGTATGCGTTCTTATATGGTATTGCAAAGATTTCAACCGCGGATAACTCTTGTCACAGTATTCACAACGGAAGTTTCTTTCGCCCGTGTGTGTGGCCATATGCTCTTTCAATCTCGACGGTAGATAGAACCGCTGATCGCAATATTCGCACTGGTGTTTCAACACCTTCTGATGGTTACGTCTTTGGTGTTCTGTCAAAGTTTTTTGCCTGTTGTAGATTTTGTCGCACAGATTACACGGGTAGGTGCGTTTTTGGCCGTGAGCTTCCGTTAAATGTTTGTTTTTTAGCGCGTAAGACATGAAACACTCGTCGCATTTTGGACAGCGGATAATCGCTTTCTTACGATGGACGATATCTACGTGCATGTCTTTATAGTGGTTAGATTTGAAGACTTTGCCGCAGATTTCGCAAGTGTGTCTCTCGTCGTCTTTATGCCGTTTTAAATGGGCGTCGAGTCGCGTTTTCTCCAAGAAACAGACCCCGCATATATCGCACGTATAATTACTGAAATGCTCGACCATATGCGTGTTTAACGTGTTGAAATCTTCGAAAACATTACTGCACATGACACAAACTAAGTCATTCCACGTCAATCGGTATAACAGAAGCTTATCAGGCGCTTCGAAGAATATCTTTTTGCCGTGCACTTTATCGATGTGTTGTTTGAATATGTTTAAATCGTCGATTTTCGCCGGACAGAGTTTGCAATCGATACGCGTTATGTCCAATTTTGGCATCTTTTTGTACCCCATTAAAAGCGGGAACGGTTTGGTGTCGTGCGATGCTGTATGTTCGCGTAAGTCCTCGGGTTTTGGATAATAATCTTTGCAATAAAAACAATAATAATTGTTCCTTCGATTTTTAAAGGGAACAACGTAAGAGTATTGTATGATTGTTAATAAATTCTCTTCGGCCATGCAATCTAAATCGCGGTCGGAATTGTCCTTTTTAGCTGATAGTGATGTTACTGTGGTGTACTTTTTAGAAGATTTTGATGCGTCACCTTGAAAGAATGGAAAAAGGTAAATTAAAAACTTTAACTTATTAATAAACTCAAATTAAGCCTGTATTAAAAATTAAAAACGTATCTTCCTTAATTTATTACGTCGTGAGTAAAGTCTATACTTTTTAGTGAATTACTTAGTAACTCGTTTCCGAATCGAGACATTTTGTTTATATCTACACACATCATCGCAATTCAAACTTCTAATCCACTATTAACTAAAACTGTAAAAAGAACCATCCACCCTTCCCAAACCGAAAATAAGATCAATCAAACAGACGACACCATCTTCGTATACTACGCTAACTAAAATATGCATACTTTACAGGTGAAGCAAAATACGGTAAAATCGATGAAACTTTTTGGAATATGAAGCAATATCTGCCAATTTTACATATCATTTTACAATTCATTACCGTTCTCTAAAAATGTATATACTTAATTTTATAACTTAATTAACATCGATTTTACCGTATTTTGCTTCACCTGTAAAATATGCATATTCTAGTTAACGTAGTATACGTAGATGGTGTCGATAAAACAAAACAATAATCTTGACAAATCGAATATCACTAACAAAAGGAACGCCATATAAGAAAATATTCTATAGATTTAAGTTTTTTTCTCTGTAAGATTCAGAATTTAAAAAAAATTGTTTTTTTTTTGACTATAATTTTTTTTGACTTTTAATTACTTACCTTTTTTCTGCTTGACCCTCTCACTAACCTCCCCCGCTTCCCGCTTCCGCTTCTTCTTTATACCGCCGTTGTTTTTCTTCTTGCGTTTCTTCAACGGTTTGTCGGAACTGGACGACGAATCTGTCAAATACGGCTCGTCGAGGTCTGTCTTGTCTATGTCTGATTGTGGAGTTTCTATGGGCTTTGGGTCTTCGGGTTTTACTTGAGGGGCTGGAAAAATTATTTATATTATATGATGACGTACAGAATAGAAAAAAGAACTGAGAAAATAAAACAATCTAGTTGTGGTGAGGCACTTTTTGATTTTGAGTTTTTGAGCTTTATTTTCGACCACTTGCTTATGAAACATAAAATTTTAAAATTAAGCGAATGTGAAAAACCTTTTCTGTAATATACTTCTGTTTCGAACTTACAATCAATCTCAAAAATTATTTAAAAAATTTTTTTTTACTATTTTTTTTTAGTTTTTATAAGGTACCTTTAACTATAAATTTATAACTTTACGAGCGACCCGCCCACGCTTCGCAATGGTGTAATTTTGTCAACTTGCTCGCAAACACTTGCATTTTTGCTAACTTTAAAAAACTTTTTCTAAACGTTCTTTTTTTACAAATTTAAATGAATAAATACCCTAAAATATGGAGAAAACCGCATTTAAATCCGTTACGTACTTTAGGAGGAGATAGCGGCCAAACATATAAACAGACAGAATTAGCGACTTGGATTTATACTATGTAATGATGATGTACAGAATAGAAAAAAGTTGTGGTGAGGCACTTTTTGATTTTAAGTTTTTGAGCTTAATTTCCGACCTTACTTACTTACTTGCTTATGAAAAATTAAATTTTTAAATTAAGCCAATTTAAAAAACCCATTCAGTAATATACTTCTGTTTCGAACTTACAATCAATCTCAACTTTTTTTTTATTTTTTGACAATTTTTTTTTAAAGTTTTTATAATGTTTTTATTACCTTAAACTATTAATTCATACCATTATTTTAAACACTATAAACCTACCTTCCACATCTTCTACGGAATGGCCCGGAGCTGCGTTGTCTTCATGGTGGGTCTCCTCGCCCGCTGAGTTGTGGTCGCTGGTGTACTCTTTAGGCTCGATTTTGAGGACCAAATCGTCTAGTTTTCTTGCATCTTGTGGGAGATTTCAGTATGTTTTAAATAGAATAGATAAATTGAGGTGTAGTATTGTAAAAATGATGTTTGAGCATTGGATAAGACACTCATTAACATTTAGTTAGACAAAAAAACGGTGAAAAACAAAATATGGTTCAAAGTGATAAAACAATTTCTTACTTAAATAATATTTATGTTCATACAATGGAAAACTAAGGACCTAAAATTGAATAAAATAACACCAAAATACATAATGTGTTAAAAATGACCATATTTAGAAAAATATACTGCCAGTTTCTGTATAAAGATTTGATACAAGTAACATAACATTTTTTTATACATTTAAGAATTAACCATATAGAAAAATACTTCTGATTTACACTCAAGTTATAGGTACTTGAGTGTAAAACAACCAATTCTCATTTCAGAAAATATTGGTCAAAATGCAGTATATTTTTTATCAGTATGTTTTTTTTTTTTTTAATAATCTGGTTTTAAAAAGACCCTCACCATCATCCTTCTCAAGTTTAGCAGCCAGGAACCGCTCTTCGCACCTTAACACTTGTTTTCTAAACGCAGATGCATCTCTGAGTCGCACCACGCAAGTTGCACAAACACCCGACTCGCGGTCCAAGTCGTCTACGTGCGATAGCTAAGGGATTGTGGTAACTGTAGGTTTATGAGAGACTATACACTATGAAAGGGGGGTTGATAGATTGGGGTTTGTGTGAAGGAGAGGTAGTTTTGTAGATTGAGAAAATAGGTTGAATGCACAAATGTTATAGGGTTAGGTGAAGAAGAGGTAGATAGTTTTATAGATATGACGCACCACACAAGTTGCTCATACACCCGACTCAGTCGGCGACTGGCGGTCCGTGTCGTTTACGTGGGATAGATTGGAGCGATACATGGTTTATGAGATAGATAGTTTTGTAGATGCAATAAAATAAGTATCATTTATTTAATCATTTAGTAATTTTATCAATCATAGAGAATAAAAACTAAATTGAATGTTGTTTTACATATGACTTTTGAGCATTAGATGATACTTAAGTTTTTAACATATCTATTGTATATTTTGTACCTGCGACTTTGTCTCATATTTTTTGTGGTGATTTTGTTGGGAAAGAGACTTATTCCTGCAGTAAAAGGAGCTTTCTTTCTTACCAGGGTTTTGAACTATTGCTCTTTTAAAATTAATGAATTTTGCATGTACAATATTACTAAGGATTTATTAGCAATTTTTATATTTACCCAGGTTTCAAAATTTATTATAGAACATTGAAGGATACAGGAGGTATCCTAAAAAAAATAAATTATATTTTTGACAACTTTATTCCTTTACCCATATTGACAAATAAATAATTTGATTTGATTTGAGGTTTCTGAATTTATATGCATGGAACTTTAACAAATCCAAACAATTCAATTACTGTTGGGTATATTAATGGAATAGATGATGTAAATAACTCCTCAACGTGTCTATAGGAACCAACTTAGTTTTAGGCTACCTATTACCTCAGGTGCATCTTAAAAACCAACTGAATTTTGTGTTGCAGCAACCTGTTGGGTGGAATAATATGTGCATATAACACAACCTTACTTATTAGGGTCACTTGGAGTTTTCTTTACTTAATTGGTTTCTTACTTACCAAGTCTAATCAGAACCTATTACCAAGACAAGACCAAAAGAATAATAAAACAATGACAAAAACTAAGAAAATGTAATAAGTTAAAACTAAAGTATCTGAAGTAATGGTTTTAGGTAAGAATTTGAACTACCTAAATTATTGAGTACTGCAAGGTCTATAATACCATCTTCTCATAAGATAACTAACAAAATAATTCAGTAAAATCTTCCTTATACTCTCTAAGAAAGAGTATTAGCGAGCGTGAATGATATTCACTACTGGAGTCCACTCCAACTAAGTTGACAAATATACGTAAGTACCCACCAGAATTCCGAAGCAGTCCATCACCATATCAGCGTAGATTTCCTTTTCTTCCATCCAAGTATACTCCACTGTTAGCAATCTGCATTTTTTTATAGTTCTGCATAAACGGCATAACGCTGGGTCAACTATACGCCCATTGCTTTTGGTGGTCGTCATTTTTGTGGAATTCAATAGAACTCAATTTATAAACCTTAAAAACTGAATTTTCGGCCCAAGAGCCGCATATTTAGGGCCAATTTTATGTTTATTGGATCGAGTAAACAAAAAGCCAAACAATTAATTTTAGGAATGAATGATTTGGGTACCTGTAAGTCAGTCAACTTTTGACGGATATAAGAACCGTGAATGAGTGACATAGTCTAGATTGTCAATGGTGTTCTTTTTACCAACTTATACTTGGGGTAGTCTACAATAGCGTCATCTGTTGTCGAGTAGCAAAACTAAAACTTTAACGCATACACAAAACGAGGGAACTTTATATTGAGATTGGCTATAAGTGGGAAATACTAAGTAAATGATTAAATTATTTTAAAAATTACAAAGCGTAAACGATTTAAACTTATTTTGTGGCTAAACAAAATACTGGAGGGGTACCCGTTGCGTTTAGAGCAACGTTGTTTGAAAACCATTACTATAGGGTAACGAAGCATTTGAATCCCATTTTATGTGGCCCTAAAGGAATCGCAGTAAATGTACATGTACCCAGCGTATAAGGGAATAAGACCTAGCTACACCCAGACACGAGCTAATTTCAAAAAAACAATTTTATTGAATTTACTTCCGTTTAACATTCCAGCATACCTACCGCTGCGCCACAGAGGTCGTCTTCTGGGCAGAACACAAAGAAAACCCCTACTACTTATTACCATATTTTTTTACCTTTCTAGGAAAAAGTTTTTTGTTGAAACTTAACTATTTAAAACTCAACACCTTTATAGTCTATACCTATTACTGAATTAGTTTATGTTTCACATAGAAAATTCTTACGGTGTAGGCTACGTCTTATCACTACGAATATGATTTTTTACGCCTTTTTCTATTATACTGGAACGTCTATACCTTTTGAAAAAGTTAACATTTGAAAAACTTTTTATTTCCTGATATAGCTCGAGACTTAAGAAGTTATGATGTGTTAACGGGTGTGATCCTACTTATATTATAAACGTGAAAGTTTGTGAGTATGGATGTATGTATGGATGTTTGTTACTCTTTCACGTAAAAACTACTGGATGAGTTTTACAGTAATATAGGTTATACATCAGAATTACACACAGGGTAGGTACTTTTTACCGCGGGAAAACTTCTGATTCCCACGGAAAACCGACTTCCACGCGAAAAAATAAAACTTCCAGTTTTAACAAATAAATAACATTATTTTATTATTAACCACTAACAGTGTGTCTCAAGTATATTATTATTATTTTTTCCACATACAAGAACATCTAGTTTTACAAATAAGAATCTATACAGTAACTTTTTAAACCATTTCATTGCTAAACATTTTTTATCGATTCGACATACCTATAACTTTTTCTCTCCAGAGCCTACGTCAAATCAAAGATTTTCAAATGTCAAATAATGGCCCCGATTCTGAAAACACTCTAAACTAAACTAATAATATCGCCGTCACTTACTCAATCATCTCATCAATAGAATAAGACAGAGACAGTTAATCATTTTAGTACTGTCAAACTAAAATGTGCGTGCATTGTGACACAG
This sequence comes from Emmelina monodactyla, assembly GCA_916618145.1. Lineage (NCBI taxonomy): Eukaryota > Metazoa > Arthropoda > Insecta > Lepidoptera > Pterophoridae > Emmelina > Emmelina monodactyla. The sequence goes on from OU745296.1 coordinate 4,564,373, forward strand.
CAAAGGCAATTTTAGGCTAGTCTTCAGCGCATTTCGTTCAATTTTACACTGATGTCGACTAAATTTAGTGAAATCAATGTTTCTGTCTTTTTCTAACACAAAACATGAGAAAGTGACAGTGAAATTTTAATTTAGTTTTAGAGTGTTTTCAGAATCGGGGCCAATGTGACGTAAATCCGAGAAGTATGTAGATATGCCTCAATCACCGTGAATTCTTTTTAAATGCATTCTCAAACCTTGCTTATTCAAACAAATCTTTGGACATTGTGGACATAGGTAGCTGTCATCTTTTGACAGCGCTCTTGTCTGCTGTATTTTCAAATTTTTCGCATGCAACCTTTTATGCTCCCTCCATATACAAATATCTTTGAAGGTGCTACCACATTTAGTACATTTAAACGTACGCCCTTTAGAATGTACGCTCGCAACATGCCTTGATTTTTCCGTCAACGTCAAAAACTTCAGATTACATCTAGCACATTCAAAAACTTCCGCTTTACGATGTGCTCTGTTGATATGTGCTTTTAAATAATCAACGTTTTTGCAAGTTTGGTTGCATTCTGAACATTTGCAAGGTTTATTTGTATGGGTGCGTTCCGAATGGCGTTTTAGTTGGCCGTCCGTAAAGAAATGCATGCCGCATAAATCACACAAATGGTTACCGTAGTGATCGGCCATATGACGTTTTAACACGAAGAAGAAATTGAAAACTGAACTGCAATCGACACATTGTAAGCTATTCCGATTAAGTTTAAACTTTATAAACGAATCTTTTACCGGATGGTAAACTTTTTTATGGACCATAGTGATGTGGGTCTTGAATTGCTCGATTGTATCGATTTTTAAGTCGCATAATCGACAATCGATTCTATTTATGTCTATGAGTGTTAGTTTGTTTTTGTTTCTTTTTAATTTGTACGTGGCAGGGTCATGTTGTGCGGTATGTAAGAATAATTCTTCTGAAACAGAAAATACTTCCCTACAATAAACGCATATGAAATCACTAAATATATTTTCGAATGGACAAACATAAGAGTATTCGACTAGAGTTTCGGTGTTTTTGGAGGCTTTCGCGTCAGCCTTTTCTATTTGCAACATTCTGACGACGTCCGGTGGTTTTTTTAGTGATGGGATTTCGGTAAATGCGGGTACTTTCATATTAGTTGATGGTTGATCGATGGTTTCAGTTTGAGCTGGAATACACGAAAAAAACTTATCATACAATGGGCTTTGTACACATCTCAACTTTGCATGTAGGCTTACGAAATTATTACTTGATAACATTTCCTACTATTCTGTCCATTTTCCACGTCATTTGCTGTTTTCCCTCATTCTAAGTGCGTGAAAAATATGCCACTATTGAATATAATATAAATAAAATAAGCAAATATACTTAATATATTTAAAAAAATCATAGACTGCATAATCTGTTGCTCTAAGTGGTCAGCAGCAATTTGAAACTTTTTATTTGTTAAGTCAAAAAAATATTTTCCTTTGCTTAAACATTTCTGCTACTCCACAATAGATGGCAGTGTTTTATGAAAAAATATCCTTAGATTTATTTTTGCTTACTTCATTCTTTTGTTAATTTTCAATCAAGATGTATTATTATTTTGACTAATATGTCTTTACTTCGCACACTCAGTAAAATTTTACTTGATTTATTTTGATGGAATGGGTTTTGCGTGTTCAAATTATATCTCAGCTAATGCCAGATTTTTGATATAATTAATTTAAGTTAGGTTTAGGTATCTGTTTTCTATGAACAGACAATAATTTTTGTACATTTTTCTGGAAATATATCATACCTTTGTTTTGTTGCAATTTCCATATAAGTTCTTTGGTGACTTGCATTTCACGGATAAGATCATCTTTTGCTTCATTCTCAGATTCAATTGGATTTATGTAACTGTGTGTTTGTGATTTATATATTTTTTTACTTTCTGTAAAAATATGGAAAAGCTTAATATGTTACAATAATAAGAAACAAGCTGTTATTTAAAACTATCTTAATATTGACTTGATTTTTGATATTATTCTAAACTTGTGTTTTCTTAATATTTTAAGAAATAAATTACTTTAACCCATGGAAAAACCAAAAAGTTTTCATAATTTTCTGTATTTTTAGGGCTTCATAATAGATTTACTTATGAATGATAAAAAAATCAGTTTATATTTTTACCTGACACAATATTACATCTATTGTTATCAAGAAGATTTACATCTTCATCATTATTTGTTTCATTGCATTGCATATCTTCATTTTTTATTTCTGTAAAATAAATATTATCATTTATTAGGCAGTTCCACAGTGCACATTTCTAAGAACAAAGTATCTGAATTTGTATGTTTGCAAGCTTAAATCAACTTTATAACGAGCACAGATTTCTGCAAATCAACAGTGTTAGGGCATCATGGGATAGCATTATTAAAACAAATTGGTTGAAATGAAATTACTAATGTAAATAGTATGTAGGATTAAAAACTAATCTCTTATACATTGTCAAAAGCTCAAAATCAAAAATAAAAAAAAGATGTCACAGGACACCCCTACAAACATCAGCAATGGCCTTAGTAGACCGAGGGAAAAAGCTGGCGGAAAGGTTCTCCATAAAATTAAATGTTAAGGGACATTATTATAGGTTCAGCTAAGAGTAAGTGACAGACATACCAGTTTTAATGTGCATAATACTTTGAAAAAGTTTCTCCTCAAGCATTAACACTTGCAGTTTGAAGCTCTGTGCATTGCGCAATCTTGTGACACAGGTGGCACATATAAGACAGTTTTCTAAGTTACCGTCATGGTTTGATAACTGAAAACATAATAATGAGTAAGTTTTGATATAACATACTTACAAATAAAGTTCTAGTAGAATATTTAGAACTTAAATTATGCTTATAGATTTAAAGTAAAGTAAGGAGTTAAGTAAAAACAATATGGTTGTAAGGTCTAATTAAAAAAAACTATGAACACAAATTTTAACAAGAAATTTACTCTCTTCCTTACAAACATTTTGTATGTTACTAAGCACAAAGTAAGAAGGTAATTGTTACAAACCATTTACTAAGAACTACTGAAACTTGAGCTCAAGACAAAACGTAGACTTAAAAATTGCATACAATTCTCGTACCAGTAAGCCAAAACAATCTAAGAAGATATCTGAATACACTTCTGGGCGTCCTTCAAACTCGTACTGGGCACTGAGAAGGCGACAGCGCCTTACAGCACCGCAGCATCGACATACACCACTCTCACGTACTGGACCTTTCTTTAAAGTCGTCATTTTAATAATGTAAATAAAATAAAAACAATAACAATCTAATCTCCGTAAAAAGAAAACAATAACAATCTCACTGCAACAACAACAATCACTAACAACTGTCACTGTCAATCATATCATAAAGTAGTATTCAATATTTGCTATTCAAACCACAAATGACCTGAAAGACTGTCTGGATATTTAACTGAAATCGATAATAAGTAAAACAATCGGTTATAAAAATAGTAAAAGCAATAAAATACATTCAATCTATTTAACTTAACCTTATCTTAAAAATGCTCATTCTAAAATCGGAAAATAATAATCTTGCTTATAATGATAAAAAAAAAAGTTTTCGGCACCAAATGTTAAACTAGTTAATACAAATTTACATCTAAATGGAAACTAGTTTTACCTAGTTAATGAAACCATATTTTTTGGTGAAACAATATTTTAATTTATGCTGTAATGTATTTTTATTCTTTAAATTGAGTTTTCCGGGAATAAAGTTGGTGGATTTACTTACTATTTAGGCTCAACAATACATGGTTTCAGGCTTCAGAAGTGGTCTGCTTACACCAGATATAATAAAACGTGATTCAAAGAGCTATCGGTAAACGTCAAAAAGCAGTGTAAATGCGTAGCTACGTTGAACATCATGAACGCGAAACAAAAGTTGACGGAATTTCACGTTACTTCAACAATATTTAGTCACGCTCGCACGCACATCACTTACTCAATCAGTCAGTTGATTGAATTTATTCGGTCGAATGGGTCGTATTTTGTGTCTGTGCTCTATAAAATCCAATATAATTCTAATTTTCTAACAAAAACTTGTTTTGCAATGAGTATTTTATAAGAAACCGTAACATGAGTGTTACGAAAAGCAAGGGTCCTGTCTACGACCCTGGTCTGTGCAGGTGCTGTGGTAATTTAAAGAAATGTAGAGTTATTAATGCTGAATACGAATTAGATGGGTCTCCTGAAGTATACTCCGATATGATCTGGGATTGTTTTGGTTTGTTAGTAAGTATTTTACCATAAATTAGTCAGTGTTGCCTTCCTAGCTAGATTCATGAAAAACCTTTTAGAAAAGCCTTTTGGTGTCACAAGTTATGTCTCTGATTAGTAAGATCATCCATACATCTACATTTTTCATGAGTTTTTGTCTTTTCTTTAAGTACTTTAAATATCAAATAATATGGGCTACATACCTACTTAATTTTAAAGCCTTTAGCAAATTAATTATAGTATTAGTTTTGCACAATTTTTAAGCATCTTGGCAGGTCTAGAATTGATAAATAGTTGACTATACAGACAAATATAATCTTTTCCAGCTATCAAATCTAGACGGGAAGCCGTTGGAGCGGCTAATATGTGCAACATGTGTTGTTCGGTTAAGGGAGGCGCTTGCATTCAGGAAACAGGTCACATACTGGGAGGAGGCTCTGTTACAGATGAAAATGGCTGTCTGTGATGGTAAATCTTTAATTATATTTATTTACAAAACTATGCTAAATGAAAAAATAAATATTACAATAAAAATAAGTTGTAAATAGGCAAAAATGTTCAGTAGAAAAAAAAACAAAATCAACCGAGATAAATGAGTTTTATTAATAAAATCAAGACTATTAATAATTTGCTTGCTACTCTAGTGCTCTTTGATCAATTTATTTTGTTTTAACCATATTTTATAACTATTGTTATAATTATAATTGGGTAGCAATAACTTAACAAATGCTGTAAAATATTTTTTATGGATTATTCATTATTATTTTACTTCAATAAGTTCTATAGCAAAGAGCATGTCTTATAAAATAACATGAGAATGTTTTGACTTGTAAAAAACTTTATATTAACTGTATTTATGATCAATCAATGTGGGTGAAACATCAGTTTTCTAAAGAAATTTAAAAATAGTTTCTCCTACTCTTGGTTGCAATAGATTTTAGGGGTGGGAGGATTAATAAATAAACAAATAATAAAATAAGAAGTTCATCACTATACTGTCAATAACATAAGCACTCTCTTGGAAAGCATCTGAAGTTTTTCTACAACACTATGTGCACTGTAGAATGGTGTGCGTGGCAGGTCATTAACACATATATTTTGAAGAAAAATACATTAAAACATTTTTATTTTTTAAGAAGCAACTTCATGATAATCATTTATTTTTTACAAATGAAAATAGCTTCCGTTGTTTTGTACAATGATGTTTTACTCCAAAATTTGTTTTAATGACCTGTCATACTTAAGTACCCCAAGTGTAGGTACCAATTTAATTCTTAACAAATTTTGAAGTTATAATGTTACCAAATTATTATTTCCTGAGATTTTTACTTGTAGTTTTGCATTTACAATGCTAGTTAGAGACAGCGGAAAAAATCTAAATTAATAAAATTAGCATTCTAAATGCAAAACTATAAGTAAAAATCTCAATCATTAGCTTGTTTCATTTTAATTACTAGTTAAATATCCTGTAAACGTATTTCTGGTGAAATGAAGAGGCGGAAACTCCTCTCATTTCATGGTACAACGTCAGCTATATGACGTAAGCACATAGATACTGGAGGAAAATTTCACCGTAGCGGCGCGGTAGCTCAGTGGTCAGTGCATTAGCCCGGTTATCTAAAGGTCCTGGGTTCGATTCCCAGTCGCGCAATGCTCGGAGACCCACGTTCTTTTTCCGGTGTCTAACTTCAAAATTATTATTTCCTATCCCCAGAACCCAGTTCAACAAACACAGTGGTAAACGAACTGTTCGATGGTCCGTCTAAATTAGAGTTGACGGACGTTAAGCAGGAGCCTCTAGATGACGTCATGGACGATGGTGACGTCACTGATGGAATCTGTGGAGGTGAGGAGATTAAGCAATTAACTTCGAATTACGTAATATAATCGATATTCCCTGTAGTTGTACTTTAAACTAAATGAAGGTTTGTGGTAATATGATAACAAGAATTCGACGTTGTGTGTTCAATGAGGTGTTAAATTTAAATGGCCTGCTACCTTGTACTCGATCGGTTTTTGTGCCTAATTATGACAGTAGTTGTTTTTAGGAGATCACTGTCTGGTAGGCAATAAAAATATTACCAGATCAAAGGCTTAAGTACCTACCTGAATATTTTTATACCATACTGTTTTTCAAGGTGCGTAATACCCAACCATGGCGGTTATAAAGCCTGAATTGAAATAAATAAAAGTTGAGAAGAAAACTGGCCACGGCACAATGGGTTCTGTACTATAATTTTCTACCTGATTATTAAGATCGAGTAAAAATTGCTTAAAAATTACGTTTGTTGGGGGAGCACCCCTTTAATATATAATTTATTGTTATTCAATTATTTATTTTGAAAGGTAATATACAAGTAAATATTCTGTGAAAATTTGATGCCTCTTTATGTTACCGTTTTTAATATTGAGCAAAAAATACGCAAAAAACACGTTTATTGTATACCCTTAATATATATATTTTTTATTTTGAGTATTTGTTGTTATAGCAGCAACGGAACAACATCATTTGTGAAAATTTTAGCTTTCTAGTTATCACTGTTTATGAGATACAGACAGACAGACAGACAGCGGAGGCTTAGTAATAGGGTCCCGTTTTACCCTTTGGGTACGGAACCCTAAAAAAGAACTACTGAACCGATTTTAAAAAAATATTTTAACAATAGTTTGCTACTTTATCAGGGGGTGACAAGGGCTATTTCGGCTTTTGACACTTCTCAACACTTCCATACAATCCCTAACCTTTTTTTTTTTTTTTTTTTTCTTATAATATTAAATCATGCAATCAGTCTTTAGACTATGAGCAGATGTGTTGAGCGGGTCATATTCATTTAAAGGCTTTTCCCCACTTGGAGGGCCTCATTCTGTGTAGACGTCAGTCTTGTTTTAGTATTTGACGCCTCTTCAAGCGTTGGATTGTGTCAGGTATGGTGAGCTGAACAGCTAATTGGTTTGGGTGGTCTCGCAGCCGTCTTTCATACTTTACACCATATGATGCTATTTCGTCTTTCACTGTCTTAATGTTAAGGTGATCATGAACCTCGGAGTTTCTTATGAACCAGGGGACGTTAGCAACCTGTTTCAGAATCGAATCTTCAGCTCTTTGGATTATGGCTATATTGGAGTCGCATGCTGAACCCCACAGTTGGATTCCATACGTCCAGATTGGTTTTAGAATTGAACTGTATATTAGGAGTTTGTTGTCGATAGAAAGTTTAGAATTTCTGCCAAGTAGCCAATGGAGAGCCTTGAATCTTAGGTTGAGCTCTTTCCTCTTGGCCTCTATATGTTTCTTCCAAATTAACCTGCGATCAAGGTGCATGCCAAGGTATTTTACCGTATCTTTGTGGGGTAGTTTTTGGTTGCCAAGAGATACCGGAGGACAGTCTCCCCTTTTCAAGGTAAATGTAATATGGACTGATTTGGGGCCGCTGGCCTTTATCCTCCACATTCGAAACCATTCGTCAATTTTAATAAGACTGGATTGTAATGCCCGTGACGCTTTGATTGGACACACGTTGGATGCAAGGATTGCGGTGTCATCAGCGAATGTTGCGATTGATACATCAGGGATCTGCGGTAAGTCTGAGGCAAATATTGAATACAGGATCGGTCCGAGCACAGAACCCTGAGGAACACCCGCTAGTATGCTAGAGAATTTCGAGAAGCTTTCACTTTCCTTTATTTGGAAAATTCTATCCGTCAAATATGATTGCAGGATTGGAAAGAATGTATGCGGGAGGCTTGATTTTATTTTATATAATAGTCCCTTGTGCCAGACTTTATCGAAAGCTTTTTCGATATCGAGAAATGCAGCAGAGCAGAACATTTTCCTTTCAAGAGCCTTTCTGATCTCACTGACCACTCGATGAACTTGTTCGATGGTCGCGTGGTTCTGTCTGAATCCAAATTGGTGATCTGGAATTATTTTCCGGTTAGCTAATTCCACCGTTATTCTTTTAAGGAGTATTTTTTCTAGCAGTTTAGACATAATTGGAAGTAAACTTATTGGTCTGTATGAGCTAACTTGGTGAACGGGTTTGCCAGGTTTGAGTACCATTATGATTTGGGAAACTTTCCATAGATTAGGAAAATACCCAACTGTCATTATACTATTGAAAAGCATAACTAGAAACACTATTGCTTTCTTTGGGAGATGTTGGAGGACCTCTTTGTCGATTAGATCAAATCCTGGAGATTTCTTTCGGTCCAATCTGTGTATGGTTGCTAGTATTTCTTTCGGTGATGTTGGAGTTAGCGGAATGTCAAGTTGATAGTCCTGGTTTAAAATTAGGTCAATTTTTGTTTCGTCACTGTCGCAGTCCGGATCATTGGGTAAAAATACTGAAGCCAAGTAATTTGAAAATACGTCTGCTTTTTGTTGCGGAGTTTTTGCCCAATTATTACTGGAAATCCTTAAAGGCGGTTTTGAATTAACGGGTGGTTTAGTGTTTCTGCAAGGTTTCCACAGGGAGAAGTTCGTCTGACTGGTTGCTGATAGTGACTCTACATAGGCAGTTGTCGAAGCTTCATTGAAATCAAATATTAATTTCTTTAGCTTTTTGATTGCAAAATTCAGAGCCCGCTTATCTTCAGGATGTCTAGAGGTTTGCCAAACTCTTCGCAATCTCCTCTTTTCTAAGACGTATTCTCGGATTTCCCAGGGGATCGATTTATATCTGTGTTGGTGACTGCTTTGGGGAGGTGTACATTTCCAACAACTTTCCTGGATAAGGGTAGTAATTTCTTTTGTAGCAGCGTCGATATCATCACTCGTCTTCAAAGCTGTTTTAAGGTTGATTTTTTCGTTTAGGATATCTCTGTATGCTTGCCAATCAGTGTACTTGTTATGAAGCGAGGGTCTCTTGTCAGGTGTAGAAACATATGTGTTTATGTTAAGGACAACGGGGTCATGATCAGAAGAGCCTTCCTGGTAGCATTTTATTGAGTAATCAATGCTTGACATGCCTTTTGTGACAAAGAAGTCTAAAATATCCGGCAGCTTTTTTGGGTCACTAGGCCAGTGAGTAGGGACTGTTGGGGTAATATATTGGAGGTGGTTACTTTCCAAGCTTTTGTACAGTTCTCTACCTTTAGTCAGGGTTATTCTAGCTCCCCAGTGAACGTTTTTAGCGTTCCAGTCACCTCCTGCTATGAATCTAGGACCTAGTGTCTTAAAGAATCCCGTATAGAAGCGTTCAGATATCTTGTGCCTAGGTGGCCAGTATACAGCTGATACGTGGAAGTTCCCATCTTTGGCTTCAACGAGTATGTTTGTAGCTTGTAATTCGGGGCTTCTATATTCAGGCAAAAGATGATGCTTGATTGAGTTCTTTACTATCACAGCCGAGCCAGCATGCGCTTTTCCATCTGGATGGTTAGTGCTGTAGATAGTGAAGTTGCGCATTCTAACGAGGCTGGTAGAAGTGAAGTGAGTTTCTGTTACTAAGAGTATGTCAATTTTGTGGTTGTTAAGGAATATTTCTACTTCTCCTTCATTGGGAGAGAGTCCGTTGACGTTCCAAGTCGCTATTTTTAGGGCTGGAATCATTTTGGAAGTCTTTCTATTAGTGTCGCTATGAGACTCATTAGGGTACTCATTTGTTGGAGGAGAATGTCAAACTTTTGTGTTTGTTGTTGTAAGATTTTTTCAAGAGAGCTTGGGTCGGTAGGTGGAGTAATGTTTTGGTAATTTACACTTTGTTGCGTGGTAACTTCTGAGTACGTAGCTTGTTGAGATGGTTCGGCATCTTGAGTTGAAAGGGTCTGCGTTAGAGGAGTATTTTTTGATTTTTCAACGGTGTTCATAGTTTTTCTTTTAAGGTGATAGTTAAAGTTTTTTCTAACCAAGATTTCTCTGTAGACTTGGCACCCTTTATAGTTAGCTGGGTGTGATCCTTGGCATAAGGCACAAACAGCAGGTGAGTTACGATCTGTTTTCGGGCAATCAGATGTTTTATGGTTCTGAGCACACTTTACGCAGCGAAAAGGCTTTAAGCAATAATTCTTTGTGTGTCCGTATTGTTGGCAGCGTTGACACTGGACGATAGTTTTACGTTTTTTTGGATCTTCTATGGTTACTGATTGGTAGAATATTACTTTAATGTCCTTGGCTTTTATGTTGTTTGAGTGGTGTTTTAGGTTGACAAAAAATGTGGAGGTAGGTTTTTTCTCTGGTCCATACTTTGCATTAATTATTTCTCCAACAACGTGGTTGCCTGTATTTTCTATAGCTTCCTTTATTTCTGTAGGAGGGGTCGTGTGGTGTAAGTTCTTTATGACAATTCTGTAGTTCCTTTGATCTTTTCTGTTGAATGTGTATCCTATGAGGCCCTTATCTCTTATGGTCTTATATCTTACGTTAGTTGTTATTCTTAGTTGGTTTCTATTAATTAATTTGTAACTAAAGTTAGATTTTCCTACTGTTGATTCTAATAGCTCAGTGAGCTTAATAACATCGTCTATGCCATATAATATTATAGGTGGAGGCTTGCTTTCCTTTTTTTCCCTTGGTTTAAATCCGATGTTATCTTCATCGGTGAGGTCAACAGCAAGTTGGGTAAAGCTGTTATGTAGATCAATGTTACATTGAATAGAAGAGTTATTTTGTGTCTTGGGTTGGCATCTTTGAGAATTAGGATTGTGTTCAGCTAACAAGGATTTGTCGGGATCTGAAGATGTATCTGGGTGGTTCTCCATAGGCGCTTGCCGGAAGTTACTTTCTGATGATTTGGAGTTTCCATGTTTCTTAGGAACTTTTGATGTTGATGGTTGTTCTGTTTCTGGTGAGCGTATTCTTTTTTGGTTAGGCACTGTAAGACAGTTATTTTCACTACATTCACTGCTAGAAGAGGGAATCCGGGTTGTTTGAGTATGTTCCTTGCTAATAAACATGCTTTTATGGAAAGTTTGTTGAACAAGCTTTGGGGGTTTTAGTATTTCTTTTTCAGGTGTGTAGAAATTATCTTGGTTAATTGTAATATCGGTTTCTTTGTTTGGTGATTTTGATTTTTGGTTTTGTTTTTTTTCAGTTTTCTTCATGTTGGTCCCACGAGTAGTAGGGAAATATAAGGTCACTCGCCACAGAGCCCATGTATAACGAGAAGGCTAGGATTCAATGGGGTGGCGCCCACTCCCCAAGGAGATCGTTCAAGACCTATTTTAGCATTAATACCTTAGGCCATTCATCATCTAAGCACGATACTTTTCCACTTTATGATTAGGTATTAATCGGTTATTCCAGAGTTTTCCTTCTCTTACTCACTTTTAGAGGAGATTTAATTCCTCATGGCTCGAGTTAGCCACTTTCCAACAAGAGATGTTTGCTGTTGGAAGGGTCGGGTTAGTTAACCGCCGCCCGGGACTCGGCGTTGAGGTTCATTTGGCACCACCCAGAGAGCACGTGTAGGGTGATTGATAGGAGATTCCTACGGACGCGAGCCTCAATGCTCCCAATCCCTAACCTGTTTAAAATTTCTCAAGCCACTAAAATAAATCTTTTTTTTCTGTACTTTACAGAAGAAATACCCCCTCTAGATAGTAATGATGATCTTAGAGACAGAAATACGGATTCCAACGACGATGTGCCGTTAATTAAAATGAAAAAACTGAATCGAACAAACCATATCAAAACGAAGAAGAAGGGACTTACTTTACTTAAGAATCATGGATTGAAATCTACATCTTTATCGGGTAACAAAAAATCTTGATTTTCTTTTATGTTCAAAAAATATAATTACCACAATTTAAAGTTTTAATTTAGAATCTAGTAAACTCTGGCATTTCAATATCAAAGCAATCAACATATTATACGGGGTGTAAAAGCACTGCTTCCGAAAACAAAAACTGGGCATTACTGGAGGGGTACTGGTTACGTTTTGAGAAAAAAAAATGTGGTTACAGTTTTTTTTAACGTAATTTTCCAAAATTGCAATGATTTAATACTATCAGATTTTGCGATGATTTCAATTTATATAGGGTTTTAATTTAATTTGCAATGTAAATAATCGCACCTGAACCGACAATTGATGTGTGAGCGATGATTTTCAGCGCCGAATATGACTTCGATTCTTTCTGGGTATGCTGTTAGTGAATTTAGTTACTATTGAGGCTCAAGAATACATGTTTTCAATTTTCGGAAGTGGTCTTTTTACATCCGTTTTAACTACAATTTTAAGCATTAATTTAGAATCTAGTTAAGTCTAGTATTTTAATTTCGAAGTAATAAATAAACGTACTATATAGAGGCCAGATTTTTTTTCTGTTTTTTTTCAGTTACTAATTCACTAATTATAGTTTTCAAAGAGCACAAACCGCCAATAATTAAGTGAAAGTACGTTTATTTATATCACTGTCACGATTTCTAATTTACACATTTTCTATTTCCAGCCGTGCCAATGTCTGCGATGCAGCAATTGAACCGCGAAAAAGACCCAAACTACAAAGTTGAAAATAATTTGCTCACAATAGTCGAATTCTCCTACGTTTGCCCTTTTCGATGTCGTCATAACAATCTACTATGTTATTACTGTGGCGGTCTTTACACAGACCCACAAGAACTACGAAAACACACTTTATCGCACTCACCCAAAAAATTCAAGGTCACCGAGCACAAAAACATGGTGAAAATCGACATCACCCGAATCGATTGTCGACTCTGCACCACCAAAATCGATGACATCGAAGACTTCAAAAATCACATGACTAGCGTTCACAATAAAAAGTTCTATTTCGACCACCCCGATTCGGTCTTGCCTTTCAGGTTGACAAGCGGCGAGTTGAAATGCGCGTTGTGTGACGTCATATGCTTGTATTTCCACGCGTTAAACAAGCATATGAACGAGCATTTCAACAACTACGTCTGTGAGACCTGCGGGTTAGGTTTCGTTGATAAAGGTCGATTCGTCATGCATCAAATCAGACATGAAGACACCAATTTTCCTTGCGAGGTCTGCGGTAAAGTTTTCAAAGCGCAGTACAACAAAGAATTGCACGTAGACCGCGTTCATAAGAAAAAGGGGAGGGTGTATTGTCCAAAATGCGATGTTAAGTTAATGTCGTACGCGCAGAAGTTGAAACATTTGGTCGAGGTTCACGGGGAGCAGCCGTTGAGTTTCTCTTGTCATTTGTGTAGTAAGGTGTTTGATAAACGAAGAACGCTGACTATACATGTTAGGAAGGATCATTTGAAGGATTATAGGCGAGTATTCTATCTACTTACTATTACATAGTATAAAGTAAAGTTGCTATAAGTGTATGTATGTTTGTACGATAACTTCTTGGATATTATAAAACGGATTTTATTGCGGTTTTGACCATAATGAAGATGATTCTGATGGGAATGTTTATAATGCAATTTGCTTATATATTAAGTTTTTTAAATTGGCCAAAAATTAATTTATCGTGAACAATCCGTCGTAAATGGTACGTTAGTGTAGTTTGAGCGGGTCACTAGTTAAAATAAAATCGTTCAATACACAACCCTACATTGTACGAGGCAGGAAACCTATAGACATTTTATATTTACTTTTACCAAACCAATTATAATTCCAATATGTGACTTTTTTTTTAACAGCTACGCTTCTTTTTTTTAATCGTTAAAAATGCCGACAAACGCATTTCTTTTTATGTGTCATTGTTATCTACTTAGAATTGCGTAGCTCAAAAAGCTCTTAAATTATCAGGTCACATTAACAATCCAATCGGTCAAAACCTGTTTGTTTCAATTTACTCCAAATCAGTAGTATTTCATTTGAATTCCACCATTAACTATTTCTCTCTACCCACAGATACGAATGCCAATGCTGCGGCCAAAAGTTCTTCACGCGTTTCGCACTAACCAATCATATGCCAGTCCATACCGGGGAAAGAAACTTCAAATGTAAAGTCTGTGAAAAATCGTATCCACGATTAAAAACATTAAAAGATCATATGAGAATCCATACAAACGATAGGAGATACCGATGCGATGTCTGTGGGCAGGCGTTCATACAGAATTGCAGTTTGAAAGGACATATGAAAAGTCAACATCCGGAATATGGATAATGTTTTTAGGTTAGGTTTGTTGGTATTAAATGTGGTTATTTATTTTATATGGGTGTTTTATTTTGGTATGAGCTCCTAATTACAACTTGTCAAATCGCTTGGATAATTGCCTAATTAATTGTTTTGCAATAAGTCTTTATTATATTACCTCGTTTCTTACTCATAACTTGGTTCTAACTAATAAGAAATCTATACTTACTAATATTATAAAGCTGAAGAGTTTGTTTGTTTGTTAGGAACTATCAGGAACTACTGGTTCGAATTGAAAAATTCTTTTTGTGTTGAATAGACCATTTATCGACTAAGGCTTTAGGCTATATAACATCACGCTGTAACTATTAGGAGCGAAGAAATAATGGAAAATGGAAAAAAACGGGGAAAATTATTCATCCTTGAGGGCTTCCGTTGCGTGCGCTGCGAAAACGGTTCAAGAAACCAAAAATATATGTATGAAAGAATTATTCCTGTTGAAATGATCTAAAAAAATGTCCGCGACAGTAATGTCTCTCTTTTAAGATTAACTCACTACAACCGATTCTATGGTAATCAAATTTGTATCAACGTAATAAAATTAATCTTTATCCAAATAAATGTGTTGTTGATTAAGAGTAATTTAATTGTAAAAAAAATTGTCTTTAACATCACTTAATTTCAATGAATATCTTAGAAGATATTACAATTTTATAATAACACCGATATAAAATTCACCCGCGCCGCATGATGTGAAAAAAAATTAACGCTGCAAGGAGTAGAGGCGTTGTATGACAAAAGTTGGCGAAAAGTGTAACTCGGGAAAGATCTCAATTTACCTTATAGTATAGGGACAGGGGTTTTACTCCGAATTTAACGCGTGCGAAGCCGTGGGCAAAAGCTAGTATAAATATATTTACGCGTGCAAAATTTGTCTGATCACTTTTTGCGCCTAATTGTGGCAAGTTGTTAATAGGGGCTCACTGAAAGCCACTATTTAGAGATGATCCAAACTATTTATAGTATTAATCATTTAGTCACATGGTCAGGCACTGTATCGCAGAAAGTTTACAAAATGGCATATCGTTAGCACTTAAGTTTTCAAAAGCAGATGGGAGAAGGAATATGAATTAAGTAGCTACCTATATTATTATGTGTTATATGAATGGTATTGTGTTGTATGAAAAAATGGAAATGGAATGAATGGAATATGAATTAAGTAGCTACCTATATTATTATGTGTCATATCCTTAGGTTTTTCTACGCAATAGACAACAAAAACAAAAAGGCAGCACCAAAAAATAAAAAACGTTGTACTCAGACTTTACAAAAGCTTTTGACTCTTTAGTACAATCTATCATTAGGAAAGCACTATTAGGAAAAATCTAGACAGGATAAATTGATCTCTAGTCGGCATTTTCTCTAAAAATTCAATTGGCGAGAGAGACAGAGAGTCCAGAAGTCTTTATAAAAAGGAGTTCGACAGGGTGACCTACTGTCGCCTATGCTATTCTTGAGATAGTTTCTAGGAATATAAACTAGGAAAACTAAGAAATAAAAATAAATGGCGAATACATAAACTTACGATGAGCAAACGATGTTGTTATATTTGTTAAAAAACACACAAGTGAGAGGTAAGGAGATAATAAAAGACAGATGAAATATTATTAGCATAACTTTTATTTTACTATTAACATGACTAATTATGTGCTTATCCAAAAGAGATGGCACTCAAATAAATAATGTTAAACATTTTTAAAATACGGGTAGGTAAATACTTAATCTAAATACAAAGACATTTCATTGCTTTTATTTACACAC
The DNA here is from genome assembly GCA_916618145.1 of Emmelina monodactyla. Classification (NCBI taxonomy): domain Eukaryota; kingdom Metazoa; phylum Arthropoda; class Insecta; order Lepidoptera; family Pterophoridae; genus Emmelina; species Emmelina monodactyla. Next base: position 4,580,479 of record OU745296.1, read on the forward strand.
GTTACCTTCAAAGAACAAGCTTATTTATACTTATTAAAAAGCTTAAGTTCCTAGAAATTTATAAATAAGTATGTATGTACATAATATTCTCTTTAATTATGCAGTAGTAGGTACAACTGTTTCATATTGCTTTTTAAATTTAAAGAAGATTTGCATAAAGAATACAAAGCTAATTTTACTGTATAACTAACGTTACAAATTTTGAAGTGAATTAAGCGTTTGAAAGATACTTCAATCGATGATTCTCACATGATTGATTTGTTCGGGCACGGTCAGAGGTTACGCTCGAGCACGGTCCAATTAGTCATTGCTCTAAAATCAATGATCGGACAAACCAAACTACTGGCACACTGAGTATAAATCCAAGTAAGGAATATATCGGTCAAACGAAACGGAACGTGTCTACTCGAATAAAAGAACATATCGCCGATGTAAAAAACCGTCGCTATACAAAATCTGCAGTCTGTGAGCATTCCATGGATAAGCCCAACCACTATCTAAGATTTGATACCGTTAAAATCCTAGCAAAAGAGAAACATTTTATTCCTAGGCTGGTAAGAGAAACTATTGAAATTAAAAAACACCCTAACTTCAATAGAGAAGATGGTTGGAAGCTGTCACCAACGTGGGATCCAATACTTAGCAAAATAAAAAAGAACAACCAGCAGACCAATAAGCAGAAAAATAAAGACACTGTCAGCGTCTACTGCGTGAACCCGAGCGACTACGCGAGAAAATTAAGAAACAGATGGCGGTGAATTCGAAAAATCGTTTTTTACTTAACTCTATGAAGACGTCAAACATCTCAGTCTACCCGTGACCACGGCATTTGCAAAAATGCCGAAACGTCGGAAAATCAAAAAAATAAAATAAACGCGTAAAACCCGTTAAAATGAGTTTAATTTCAAGTAATAATAATCGCGTAAATCTAAGAAGTTATATCAAGTAAGGAAAATAATCGAAGCTGTAATTTTGCACATCGCTCAAGTATTGTCTCGAATCGCCTACTAATTGTTGCTAACTCTGTTTTTCGTTAAACATACAGTCATTCTTTATTTCATCCGAACTTCCTACAAGCTAAATCACTCATGAAACCCTTCTTCCCCAACTTCCATATTTTGGTGTTGCCTCTTAATATGATTTCTCAAATTCACATTTTGCGTAAACGACGCATTGCACAAAACACAGCGAAATTTCTTCTCCGCGCTATGCGATTGCATATGCACTTTTAGACCTCTCATTCGAGGATAGCTTTTACCGCAATATTGGCAACGAAAATTACGCTCCCCCGTATGCGTTACCATATGCTCTTTCAATCTTGACGGTAGATAGAAACGTTTTTCGCACAAATCGCACTGATGTTTGAAAATCTTTAAATGATATCGTCTAGTGTGTTCACGCAAAGATTTCCGACTGTCGTAAGTTTTATCGCAATGATCGCATTGGAATGTACGCTGCTCGCCGTGCGTGTCGATTAAGTGTCGATACCGAATCGAATACGAGAAGAAAACTTCGTCGCACTTCGAGCATTGGTAGGTCGGTTCTTTTTTGTGTGTTTTCGCTTCGTGTAGGAACCGAGTGTGTTTTGATTTGAACGTTTTCCCGCATTCTTTACAAGGGTAGTTCAAGTCGAGGCGTTGGTGTGTTTTTTGGTGTATCAAAAGCATACGGTCTTCAAAGTAATGCGCTCCGCAAATATCGCATATGCAAGTGCCGAAATGTTCAGCCATATGCTTTTTTAGCGCGTGAAAGAAGCTAAAACTCGCGTTACATTCCGTACAACTCAAGTTTGTGCTTGTCAATCGATATTTAAGATACTCGGTCGTTACGTCACTATAAAAAAATATCCCGTGATGTTCTGAAGCGTGTGTTTTAAAACTGTCTACGTCTAGAATAATTTCAGGACACAATCGACAATCAACTCTACTTATATCGATTTGTATCATTTTTTTCGTATAAAACTCTTGGAAATTCGACGGTGTATGTGTTAGTGTATGTTCTTTTAGTTTGTTGGGATCTGTGAATATTTGTCGGCAATAAATGCAGTAATAATCGCTGTAAGAAGCGTCGAAAGGACACACGTAACTATTTTGTACAAGCGCAATGACGTTTGAGAAAATTTTCTGTTCGTTATCGACAACTTTCTCGACGGGCTTTGGCGGTTCGGGTTTCGGTTCTAAATCTGAAACAAAATGTTAAAATGAGACTTTGATATTCCTTAACATAAAATAATATATCGGAAAATTATAATTAGGCACCTAGCCTTAGTGAATTCATTAAAACCTATAAAACAATCGCTGCTGTCCCAAAGTTTCGATATACATACCCCAAAAACTTGAAAATCAGAAGTTTTTATTTCGTTATAGAGAGAAATACACCGTAAATCATTTAAAGATTTTCAAACATCAGTGTGATTTGTGCGAAAAATACCATACCATATTCGAAATAATACATAAGATATTATGAAAGTCGCATTAAAATCTAAATACAAAATTTAAGACCAACAGAGATGTACCTATAATACTTTGTTAACAATAAAGGTAATTATGATGATGATAATGACAATGGTAATAATAATGATGATGATGATAATGATAATAATAATGATGATGATGATGACAATGATGATAATAATGCTAATGACGATCTAATTATAGGTAAAATACTTACGTTCAGGAGCCACGCTCATGCTTTCCAACTGCTGTTTCATCTCGTTCAAATTGTTCAGCATTTCCTTGGCCTCTATTTTGTCTTTGCGCGTTTTCCGCTTCGCTTTACGAGTTTTGTCGGATTTCATTAGCTTCCTTCTTAGACTTTTCAATGGTTTCTCGTCGTCTATGTCTGAATCTGAATAATTTAATGGAAAATAACAGTAATAAAAGAAGGAAACTGTGGGATTGACTTCACATTTTAAAGTATTTTTATATGACTGAAAACTTGTCGAAGAGTTTACACTTGCAAATAAGAATACTTAAACAAAAGAATAATAAGAAAAAACCAAATATCTATGGTAAGTAGTCAATAATAGTCGAGAAGGTATAAGCTGGGCTTTGCATTAGTGTGCGTGTGTATACGCTACGTTCATCTCGCTTTTTGTCTCACCCGCGTGACGCTTCCTCCCCGCCGCGCACCCCACGGGCTTCACGCCCTGTAGTGATAGTAGCGTAAGTTTTTATTCTCACTTTTTTTTATTAGATTTTTTACTAACATGTCTGCCAATTGGTTTCTGTTCCCATTTTAAGTTCCTCAGACAAGGTGGAACTTTAATCCTTATTTTTCAACCGACTTAAAAAGCGAGGGCGATTCTTAAGGCGAAAATTGTGTATTTTAATATTTTTAATAAAATAAAATTACGTATGACCACGCACCTTTTTACATGGTAGTTAGATTTTGACAATTATTAACTTATCTAATTCTGTTAGTTTTTATTTAAACTGTTTTATGCCAAGCTAAATTGCTTTTTTTGTCTGACTCTACTTTTGGTCATCACACACACTCATCCAAAGCCCTTATACCTTCTCGACTATATCTACTTTGAATTGTATGCAGTCTTTTAAAAATACTGTTTGTAAATAATACAATTTCTCACCACAATTATGACCATCATACTGATGACAGTCCTCATTATTAACATCCTCATTTTTATAATCTTCTCCGTCTCTGCCTACTTCAATTTTAACTGATTTTACATCTGCAATGAGACATGGTACATATAAATACCGGATTGAAATACTAATTAAACAAATAAAGTTCATATATTAAAACAAGTTATGTATAAGAACATCTTTATGAATAATAGCCAATACACTGGTTTCTAAAACCAGAATTGAAAGTTTAAAGATGAAAATAAAAAATCATTGTAGGGTGTATTTTTAAGGCTTAACTTAATTGTCACCCAACTTAAAATGTTTTATCTAGGAACTGTCAGTATATTGATAGTATTGAGCGAGGCACTATTTTTTTAATTCTATCTTAGTTTGACTTACGTCCATGGAATAAAAAGTGTTTTAACATAATTTACACCCCATATAAGTTTTATCATTTCTTACGTACAGTAATTTACTTTAATTTTGTAAGATATCAAATAAGCATTAGGGCCAATTGTCTATCGACTCTAGAAGAGAATATAAACATTATTTTATCAACTGAATAAACTTGAATAAATTAAACTATTAAGTTATGGAAATAAGTCAGATGGTAAGGCCAACAAAGTCAAACTTTCCTCGAATCCAACAATATTGTAGTTTATAGGATTAGAATATTGATTGTTACTCTATTACACAAATACTTAACAGAATTGAATAAAATTTGGCAAACAAACTAGACTTAGACCCGGAGTGGTACAAGGAATATTTTTACTACAGGAAAAACCTCATCCCCATTGAGTTTTAAAAGCAAACTTCTTTAGAACCAGCATAGCTGTGTGTAATTCTGTACAATACTTTATAAGTATAATTACTAACCATCATTCAATATTTTACTTTGCAACAGTTTTTCTTCCCATTGCAATGCTTGTTTCCTAAATGAGTTAGCTTCACGCAGCCGAGTCACACATGTAGCACATATCAATCGCTCCATTGGATCTCCGTCTAAATTTGATAGCTAGAAATAATATAATTCATTAAAAACGTGAAAAAAAATGTTTCATATCACAAATTTCAAACTCGCAGTTATAGGAATATTTCAGAAAAAAAAGTATATTTTCTAGTGGATTCTTAATTGAAGTTACCGGCTGTGTTAGCAAACCAAAAACTAACCAGTAAACCAAAGCAATCCATGAATAAATCGGAATAAACTTCGGGCTGTCCCATAAATTCGTACTCTGCGTTCAATAGGCGGCATCTCTTTTGTGATCCACAACAACGACATATACCGCTATCATACAAAGGTCCTTTACTCTTTTGCACACTCATTTTTAACTAATCAAATTATTAGCAAAAAGAAAAACAAGATTGCATTAATGTTTGTTTACCAATGTTTACTTCACTCATTCGATTGACAATTTGATGTTTTGGTTTTGTTTTAGTTGAGTGAGGCAAAACGCATTTCAATGATGTTATGGATTGCGTGTTCTTACATACACTTAAAAGTATCTTTGCGCGGCCATTTTGGTTTCTTACTGATTTCGTAAAGTCGGGAGATAAGAACTTCGGAAACTAGCCGTGACTGCTCACAAGCAAACCCGCCAAAGAATAAACTACAGATCACACAGCTACCACGCTCCTCCTTCAGCTGCCAAATTAGCGTGACGAGCGCACGCTGCACCGATGAGAGCGTTTCTAGAACACAAATTTAAGTCCATTTTACAATATCCGCGGCACCCTATTTGTTACACTTGTTACACCGCGTTAAAATGGTTCGTTGAAATTGATTGTGGGGAAATATAATTTGTTTTTTGTAACTGCTATTTTAAAAAAGACTTACTTCGTTTTCTGTATCTATTAATGTTTTAGTCAGATTTTGTATTACACTTGTTCGTAGGTATATTTTTATGCCGACAAGACGGTCTCGCGCGCGGATGGGGCGGGCGAGTGAGCGGACACTAGCTCTTGCGATCGGCACAGCCCACTTATCAATTCACTCGAGTGGGCATTCATTCATTGTGAGTTGGTATTGTGTCCATTATGCTTGATCATTTGCCCATTATGCATCTTCTGTTGATGTGTTTGCTAACTACGTTCGAGTCTTAAGAGCAGTAGGCCTATTGCCTATCTTTGCCAGTGACGATGACTATCAAGCTTTGGTTGTACACCGAACTTTGATGACAACTGAGAATTTTATTACATTGGTATTGCGTAACACAATCGGTGGATATCAAGTTACGGTGATTAACGTGTTCGGGACAGTGCTCTTCAAAAAGCCACTTCACATCTCTATTTTTTATCGACTATTATACGGTTAGGTAGAGAAATCCCATTTGAGCGTTATAATACTTTGACGTTATTAACATTTTGTTTTATGAGGTTTATACGCTTGACAATCAACAATGACGTACTTCAAATGTTGTTGTTTGTGGCGCGGGCGGGTAATTACCTTCAGTATTCTTTATTGTTTCCGAATGTTGTGTTAGTGAAACAAAGTTTTCAAATAGTGATTAGACTTTTAGTACTTACTAAGTTTTTGTGTTAATTGCAAAAATGTAAGTAGATGATGTTTAGTTCATTTATATTACATATTTTACCCACGTAGCTACAAATTCAAAGAAAGGCAATTAATATGATGTTTAATATCTATTTAAGATGCCTGCACGAAGAGTATCGGAGAGGCAAATGGAATTAATGGTGGAGTTTGCGGTGTTCCATCGCCATATAGCGTTGGGCTGCTTTTCAGTAAGGTGCTAGAATCACACGAGAAGTATGGAAGTCTTTACCAGGCAGATTACTTGTTAAATTTAGTAGCAGGGGGAACAACGAAAAGGCCTGACCAATGGCGAAGAGTAAGTCATCATTAAAATAGTTTATTTCAATAAAATCAAGTTTAATCCTACTCTTCTTACTTAAGACTTTTACATACATTTTAAAAATACAACATGAACACTAATTTTAAGTTTGTACCTAATTTAAGTATGTATTATTTTGTATTTATCATGTAATGAGTATCTATATATCATATAATTTGTAGTCCTGTATATGTATGTATATATGTATATGCTTTTGTATGTATGTAGGTATAAGTAAAATTTAATAATATGTATGATTATATTATATTTATATTATATTGCTTGAGCACTAAATATTGCTGCCATTCAAACTCTCCAGTCACGGGTCTGCTGGTAGAAATTTCACTGTGGAATAAGCAGAACCTTTGTACTCACATTTTATTTAACAGCTTTATTATTGAGTTTGTATTTATTGTAACTGTGTTTGTGCATAAATATTAAATAAATAAATAAAATAAATAAATATATGAAAAAGGTGGCTTCCTAATAAATTTTTGTTACCACTTTACCCTTAGTTGGCCCCATACACAAAAATGCACTCAAAAATGACCCCATACACAAAAATGACTTACATACAACCAAAAAAAATGACTTTTTTGGTTGTATGTAAGTCATCTACCTATTTGGTTTTAATTTTATTCTGTTAATGCTTTAAAAATTTTTTTTTTAAGTGCTCGGTTGAATAGAAGAAATGCAGCAGCAACAGATGTACAGCCTAATAAACTTTTACCCCTAAATGCAGTAGAGGAGAATGTGCTGGCGATAATAGGTGCGCTTGCCTATTAACTTTAGTATATTTAATTGTTTTTAATATGTATTTGGAAAAATATACATAATTATACAAAACATTGGTTTATATATAAATACAATCCCCATTTTATATATTAATTGTGAAAAGATTCAGTCTTAAATCTTAAGGTATTATAGTCATCATAATTATAAACTCAATTTTATTTAGAAATGTATTTATTTTTAAACAAACTAATTTTTAGTTACATATAACCACAGTATACATATATAGATCCTAAATTTCTTTAAAATGATTGTATATACCGGTACTGTACACAAAACATACCAATAACTAGTTAAGTTCATAAACACTAACTGTTATTTAAAAAAATGTTTAATAGTACCTTATAATCTAACAATTATGTTAAACAGGTTCATGTATGTATTGTAAGATGATTAACAATATTATCATGTTAATTACTGTAAAGACAAATTATTTAAAATAAATAAGTTAAAAAAATCTCCAAAACTCTTTAAGTTATTACTATAAAAACCTGTAGGAACAATATTATAATGTATTATATATTGAATTGATTGACTATAAAACCATGTTAATGAATGTAAAGACAAATTATTTTAAAATAAACAAGTTAAACAAATCAAAAACTTTTAAGTCTTTACTTGAAAACATGCAGAATATGAATATATTATATTAACCATAAAATCACATAATCTTGCTAACAGTATAAATAAGAATTAATAGAAAATAAATGCAAAAAGATATACTTAAGATAACTTCTAACTAAAGACTTCTAGCATTCCGTAGTCTGGACAAGGATACCTAGGCCCTAGAGTTATCTGGGTATTGCCTCAATTATAGCAGCCTCTCTAAAATCTTGGTGCTGATGGTCATGGTCAGCCGTTTTTGATCGACTTCGTGGTAAATGCGGACGCAGCTCTTCCAATTCTTGTTGGAATCCAGCATTACTTAACTGAAAATTGGTGAATTCTCGGTCAGGCAACTGCATAGGATTACTAGCGTCGCGAAGGCGGCACTTCTGAATTCGCAAAATATATCCTCTGCGCTCTTCTTTTGCAAATGCCAACAAAGTTGAGCTATTTCTTTTGATAACAACTCACAACAACAACAAATCACAATTAAACACTAGTGAAATACCCACTTTTTCTTCCTTAAGTTTCGGTGATAATCACTAAAAGTCTATAAAACACTGCCTTTGAGTAGTGTCTTTCAAAACAATAGTGATAATCACGGTGACTAACAATTTGATGTCCACTATGCTTACACAATCGCGATTTCAAAAGTATCGATACGAAAACTACGTTAAAAATGTGTTACGGTGACGATCACCAATTTTCGGTGCTCATGACGTCATCGCAGTTAATCACCGAGGTTAGAGAATACGAAACTTGACGTTTGACAGTTAATCGTTGTACACTATACCAAAGTGATCTTCACTATAGAGATACGGAATAGGCCTACAGATCTGGTATTTGGTTTTCTAAGTTGACTGTAACTTCTAAGATTTTGCGAACATTGTTTTTAATTAATGTTAATGATTATTATATCCAACATAGCTTTACCACGATATCTGTATATAAACCACTAGCGACCCGCCCACGCTTCGCAATGGTGTAATGACTTGTTTCCGGCATGTTGTATTTTGGCTAACTTAAAAATACTTTTTCCAGATGTTCTTTATTTACAAATTTTAATGAATAAATTACCTTAAAAATGGTTAAAACCGCATTAAAATCCATCAAGTGGTTTTGAAGGAGTTAGCGGCCAAGCGTACAAACAGACACAATTAGCGACTTGGATTTATACTATGTAATGATAATGATACCCAACTTGATTGATACTATGATGTGCTTAGCGAAGAAATTATAAAAAAACGTTAGTAATATTTTTTTAAAGTAATATAATAAAATTTTAACATATTAAATGAATACATTATCTTAAAAGTATTGTAACCTAATAAAGTAAGGGGAATTATAAAACGAGCGAATAAAAAATAAAATAACGACTGATGATGTCATACTGTTTTAATAACTTGAGCGGTATGAATTTGAGTAAACGATAAATTTACTAAACTAACGATGAATATTGATTGATAAAAATATCCAGAACGAGCTTACAAAAAAGGGTTTTGATTAATCCATTTCAGATATTAAACTACTATCCGTGCGACTACATTACTAAGTGAGCGACTTACAAATACGGAGGCGGCAACTTCAATATTAAAACAGTTTCTATTTTTCCAATTGAGGTTTTATATTACGATCTACTAAAAAGTTCACTTTTAGCAAATTTTGCTAAGCTGACATATTCCATTTAAGATCTTATGATTTTTTATTTTGATACTACTCCAGTAGCAATAGCCATCAATTGCACTTCTATTTGTTTTCCTATATTTTCTCAACATATCCGTCTTTTCTACTATTATGCAATAGCTAGGATAGGTTAGCGAGGAGCGCAGCGACGAGCGTGTTAGGTTGACTTTTGCCCCACATGAGCGAACCGAGCGAGCGTAGCGAGCGTGGTGCGGCAGCACCCGGTGAAGCGCTTATTAAGCTAATATGAAGCTTCCATTTTGTATTTTAAGTGACTCAAAATAATGTTTGTAAGTTGCTGTTTTGTTGATTTAACGTCACTCACAGTCAGTCGCTCACTTAGTAATACTATAACCTAAATTAATTATTTTTGACACTTAAAATTTTTATTTACAGTCACTCGTTTAAATACTACCCATAAAGTAATAATACAAAACTCTTTTACTTTTTTTTAACTAAAAACCAATTAACTAATCATTTTAGATTCTGGCTCCTTCAAGACAAAGGTAACAGTTAAATGTGTATGAAAAGAAAACCAATATTTCTTATATTTGATTACCTTATATTGATTAAGTTAGCCTCTGAAGGCACTTTGGGGTGGATTTAAATGGGAATGCCGCCATTTATTTGTTTATTTTTTCTACATCTTCGGCTATGCCATTTTCATTCATTTTTGGTCTATGGATGGAGTAGAGTAGTGTAGTAGTGTACTGTGGCTGAAAGACCCAACCCAACACTACTATATTCAAAGCGTTCGATTCGATTTACTACAATCAACCGACCTCGAAACCTTTCCTTCCGCTATATGTAAACTGTTGCTCAGTCTTAAAACTGTCGTCTTCGTGGTGTTATTAAATGAAGTTAATATAGATTTAAAAAAAAAAAAATTATTGAACTAGTACCGATTCGTTTATCATATTTCTAATATTAACATCACTATCCAAATTTATAAAATGGCGTCGGCTTGTGTTGCATCGAAGTGCAAACCATTTTCCAATAAATAGTTTTCTGCTGGAAGTGAAATGAAAACTAGACATTTATTATCGGAGAAGTTGTAGATTTATTAATGTGTTATAAATTAAGGAAATAATTTAGAAATGGCGGCCAAATCCAGTGATTGGCGGCCGGGACCGACCGTGTGTAGATGTTGTTTAGGAGAAGGTTGTTATAAAGATATATCTACAGAATATTTTTGGATGGGGAAACGAGAAGTTTATGCAGAAATGCTAGCGGAGACTTTAGATTTAGAAGTAAGTGCGCATTCAATTTTATTCATTTCCACCATTTTGTCCTTCGTCTGAAACGATCTTTAAATTATAATCCTACCAAATGAAGAGGCAAATGGTATGTCTCGCCGACTCAAGCATTTTTGTACAATTTCATTTGGTAGGATTATGCGCTTTCCCACGCTATGTGAAGCCACGGACCCGTGAGAAACGCGCACCGCAGACCGTGGGAACCGTGCAACATAGATCGTTAGTGGGAAAGGGTTTTATCGTGTTTGATACCTGTTTTGTATGATAGATATAAGAAATTTTATGGACGTTATACGTTGCCGAAATACGCTAGAAGTTAGGGAATTAGCTAAGAAAATACGCAGCAAACGAAGGAAACAATTTACACAAGTACCTGCTTAGTAGATATGATTGAAACTTAGCAAATCTTAATCCAAACACTGATCATGATCACGCACCGTGGGAACGCAGCATTGAGAGCAAAATCACTTTAAAAAATAATTAAAATTTAATTTTTGATTCGCATACAAAGGATGCATCATTACCTACCAACTTAAAATTTTTTATTAAGTACTTTCCTGGGTTCCATACATAAAGGGTTAAAACAGGACCCCATCACAAATACTTCAGGTTGTGTGTCATGAACTGAGATAGCCAGACTGTTAAAATTTAAATTGATGATGTTTTTCTGTTGCTATTATACCAAAAAGTATGGAACACAATATAAAAATACAACAAACATGATTTTTGATATCCTACTAATATTATAAACGTGCAAGTTTGTGAGTATGTGAGGATGTATAGATGTTTGTTACTCTTTCACGTAAAAACCACTGGACGGATTTGGATGAAACTTTACAGTAATGTAGGTTATACATCAGAATAACACATAGGGTACTTTTTACCGCTTTTTTTATTTTTTTAATACTTTTTAAAACTTCTCATTCCCACGGAAAACCGACTTCCACGCGAACGGAGTCGCGGGCGGCCACTAGTTTTGTTATAGAAATCTGACGGTGTCAGCTAGTTTCTAATATCAATCCTTTATTCCCTTGCAGATTGCATTTTCACTAAACAAAGGCCCGAACAGCAACAGTCGTTTGATCTGCGAGGCTTGCATCGCTCGGTTGCGGGACGCGTCCGAGTTTAAGAAGCAAGTGCAGGACTGCGAGAAGACTTTTATGCAGCATTTAGACTTTGAGAAGGTTCCGGAAGCTGACGAGGATGCTGGCGGTATGTTGAAATGTTTAAATTAGTTTTTTTTTTTGTTCAAAAAGTTGAGTATAGATCTATCATAGAACTCTAGTAATTTTATACCATTGACATACTTCAATTCTTTGAATTTGAATGTTTGTGTAAAAATTTGTCAGACCGCTGCCATAAAGATGATCAAAAACAGTCTAGTTTTTATGTCTAAATACATTGGGCATTGTTTCTCTTTTTCTATTTATTTGATTCAAATTAATAGCAACTGTTAGCATTTATGTATAAGATTCATTTTAAAAATCAATCTTATTGGTGTAGTATCCCAAGTGAGTTATTATGAAAATATTTTAAATAGTTAAAACCTAAACCTTTTGTTCTACTATTCCAGAAATATCCGACACACAAGAGAAGGAAGTAAAGTTGGAGCGTGTGAAACAGGAACTGAGTGATGATGATGACGATGACAATGACAATTACATTCCCCCTGATTCTGACGATGATGATAGTGAGTATGTCTTTTAAGAGGAAAACATTAGGTTGAAATTACTTTCGAAGTTTTAGATACCGGAAAAAGGACGCGGGTCTCTGAGCATTACGCGACTGGGAATCGAACCCAGGACCCTTAGATAACCGGTCTAATGCTCCCTTTTCCTGGTATCTATAACTTAAAAATTAATAAATAAGCATTCTATTAAAATGCATTATTAATATAGTGAAAAACAATTCTTATAACAGTGGCTTTTTATGTGTGGTTGTAACATCCCAGAAGAGAATTAATAGAACCTACTAAAATTATTTAAATTATGCATATGTAAGCTTTTATGCTGGGCTACTACATATGATAAATTTAGTGTATAGAAATTTGCTATTATTTTATCTGTTGACACAGTATTAAACATTTTATTATTACTATTTTCAGTGGATGACGAACCACTAACAAAACTAGCAACTAAAGTACCAAAAAAGGAATCCTTTGATATTTTACCCAACTATGAAGAGAAGCCAACGATCATCCTTAAACGTAAATCAACGTTGAAAGCCAAAGCAACACCCGCTAAGAAAAGTAAAGTGACCGTAAAAAAAACTGAAACTGCATCCGCTAGCAAAACTAAGCCAGAGAAGAAGAAAAAAGGTAGGCATCAAGTTGTTTTCTAATTGTGTTGGTAAATTAAAGTGATATGTGTGCTATTTCATCACTTATTTATCATAAATAAGTGATTAGTTGTTATGATATTCAAAAAATCTATCTTAAAACTTATGGAACCGTTAAACAGCAAGATGGATTTGCATATGGTCGGGATTCTTTCTTCGGATAAGTCAACAATTGTTGCATTATTTTTAAAGTATTTTTTCGTTAATGAAGTTCACATAGACATTTTATTTTACCAACTTTTATATTGGTAGGATTTCAGTTGACTCTTATTTACATTTGCAAATATTTAATGATAAATATTGAAGAACATTATTACCTAAGCAGTTTTCGCAGTCTGTTAATATCCTGCAATAATATTGTAATTTTATTCATTTATCTATCTTTTTATTACAAACAGTCTAATACTAGAATCTTGCCAACCTTTTGTGTGATAATTTTTAAATCATACATAGGAAAATCTCAAACATTTATTTAAATGTAAGTTTTTGTTTTTTTTCTTTTGTTTTTCAAACATAAAAAACTGCCTTTCAAAAACAATTTGGCAGTTTTCTATGTTTTTTTAGTTTAAAGTCCTTAAATAAATGAAAAAACAGATGACATTCTTTTCTCTTTCACACTTCATATATTTAGAAAGAGATGGATGGAAATAAAGTTTTTTGTGCACTGTTTTCTTTATTATTTATGGACTGTTTCCCCGTAGTTTTAGCGGCTGTGTTTAACTTCGTGTCTCTTCTAAAAATGGTACACGATTTTTTAATTTATTAGCATAGTAATAAAAGTTAGTTCTTTTTCATTCCCACATTAAAATAGAAACAGGGGTGCTTCTTAGTTTGACGTTTATAATAATAAATCTCAAAACGAATACACACCATCTGTTTGCTCTAAAATAAGTGAAAGTATGTCACAATGAACTAGAGGAGAACCTTGTTACACCCAGACACGAGTCAATTTCGAAGACATTTTAACCAAATTGGCTCGACACCGGAATCGAATCTGGGACCTTCCCCTTAACTGTCTGGCATGTATTCTATTTCGCCACAGAGGTTGTATTGAACCGATTTGGATAAGTTTTTTTTGTTGAAAAGTGTTTTGATTGATATTATTATTTTTGTGGTTTGACTATCAGCATGGCTTTTCCCAAGAGAATGAGGGTATTTCGCCGTGGTATAAAGTATTCTATGTGTTAGTCCAGTCTGTCTATATACCAAGTTTCATCCAAATTCGTTCAGGAGTACTATCACATTTTTAACATTAGTAAGGTCATTATAGAGGAAAGGTTTGTATGTTTGTATGTTCGGGATAATCTCTGGAACTACTGAACCGATTTAAAAAAACCAGCAGAAAACTCAGTTCTCCAGGAGTGAAATAGGCTACTTTTTGTTTAGGCCAATTTTATTTTAACACGATTAAATTATACTTTTAAACCTCGTCGAAAATATATCCAAACTACATTAAAATACGGATCAAAATCCGTTGTGTGGTTTAGTCGAAGTAAGTTAACATACATGTAGACAGTCATAGAAAGCGACTTTGTTTTAGTATAAAATGTTGTAGTTTTTATAGCTCGTGTACCATTTGGTAAGTATCTTTGGGTTCGATTCCCAGTGCGTTAACGAAGATGGATTCTACAGGCATTGGGGGTGAGTATCATTTATTCAAATTGTATGTGTACAAAGTGATTTGAAAATTTTTGTTAAAATTTTTGAAAGTAAATTAAAATATTTTTTCATATCACTTAATAATCCGAGGAAATTTGTTTGTGATTATTCACATTTTATGGTGTTTAAAGAAAGCGGTTGTGTTTTAAAGAAACTATTGAGATTTTCCTATGTGTGTTTGTGTAATACAGAAATTGAGTGACCGAATGTAGTGCTAAACTTATTCACTTTAGCAAGTTATACAGTTCAGATAAATATCATTTTTTCATTCAGATCTACGAATTGATAGTTGATTATCCAATTCGTAGTCCCAGTGTTTTATATTCGGTCAGTTATTTTGCGGTGTTTTTTTAAATAAGATTTGACAAATGACGAATTTAGAAACCTATTTCTAAAGAAGTAAAAAGACGGGTTCTAAATTCGCTGTCTGTCATAGCTATTAAGTTTTTTCAAACTACCCTCATTTTATAACTCCAAAAACCAATACCAACGAAACGTTAGGCATTTAAACCTTTTTTTAATCGACCACCAATGCGCTGTAACGATGAATAAATAGGACGAATTATATTAAAGTCGATACTGAAAACTTTAAAACGACGTAAAGAGAGGATTTTTTCTTTCTAGCCGAAATCGATACGCGCAAGAACGCAGAAACGATTCTGCGGTATACGACAGCGTATCCGTTCAGAGTTCGCGATAAGTGGATCATTTGCGCTTACTGCTCGGAACAGTACGATGATCCTGATACGTACAGGCAACATATGGATACAGAGCATGACGAATTTAAAGCTAGCATCGTATTCTACAATCTACCCAACAGAGAGTTCGTCAAAGCTGACCTTACGAATCTCAAATGCAGAGTCTGTCATGTAGCGCTCAGCGATCTTGATATGGCGGCGAAACATTTACAGCAAAAACACGAGTACAAAATCATTGAGAATGAGAAAATCGGCGTCATGCCGTATAGACTACAGAAAGACGTTTTCCATTGCGCCGTATGCGGTAAAAGCGTACCGTCTTTGCATCATTTAAACAGGCATACGATAACTCACTTTCTAAGTTACGTTTGCCATATATGCGGCTCTAGTTACGTGGCAACTACCGGCCTTTTACGTCACGTTAGGTCCAAACACCAAGAGTATGAGGCCAAATGTACTGTTTGCGATAAAACGTTCCCTACGATTCAGGCAAAGGAACACCATAGGCGGACGCAGATCGCTTGCGGTCCATATTGTTGCACGTTGTGTGACGTCAGATTCTCCCATTGCAAGGACAGAAAGAAACACCTAGAGGTGGTACACGGGGAACAAACGAAACGGGACTTCAAATGCGCCGATTGTAACATTAGCTTTACTAGTGAAAAGTCTTATTACTCCCACTTTAAGTTACATCATTCGCAAGACTACGTTGTCTGTAATCGATGTGGTCTTAAGTTTGTGTCGAAATCGAAATTGAAACGGCATATCGCTACACACGATTGCGCGTAGTATCTAAATAATTCTATGTGAAATAGATCTAAATGTTTTCTTTAAAACGTACATGGAAATAAAGGCATGACATGACCTCCTTTTTTCTCTTTTGTTTTTAGTTTCTTCAAACGA
Source organism: Emmelina monodactyla (assembly GCA_916618145.1). Lineage (NCBI taxonomy): Eukaryota > Metazoa > Arthropoda > Insecta > Lepidoptera > Pterophoridae > Emmelina > Emmelina monodactyla. The sequence goes on from OU745296.1 coordinate 4,596,852, forward strand.
GGTGGGTGCAAGACAAAACACATCGATAATAGTAAATTATAGCACTGCGTACCCTTTCCGCGTCAACATAAAAGGCATCAGATGTGTGTTTTGTCCTAGCTTTTTCGATGATCCAGAGCTCTTTCGCAAACACATGCAAGATAAGCATGAAACGTTTAAAACTGGTTTGGTATTCAGAGGCTTGTCGCGCGGCGAATACGTCAAAGTAGACATTGCTGATCTTAAATGTAAGATTTGTGATATCCGCCTCGACGGATTGCAGGACCTTGTTAAACATCTAGAAGACGTACACGAGATAAAGATCAATGCTATAGCCGGTATAGAACTAATAGCGTTTAAACTGGAGAAAGACGTGTGGGAGTGTCCCGAATGCGACATGCAGCACAAAACCTTAATGCAGTTGAACAAACATGTAGTCCAACACAATATGCAAAGTGTCTGTCATGTTTGTGGAAAGGGTTATTACGCAATGACCAGCCTAATCCAACATATGAAGATTATACACAAAATGCAAGGAGCTCGTTGCACAAGCTGCAAAAAAACGTTTGCAACTATGGCCGAAAAGCTTCATCACCGAAAGACAAGCAAAAGCTGCATGCCATACTGCTGCGAACAGTGTCCGGAGAGATTCCGCAGTTGGTCTACGAAGCAGTCGCATATGGAGAAAAAGCATGGAGCGGCCAGAAAGAAGTTTGAATGTGAAGATTGTGAGTTCACCACCACTGATCGGAAGTATCTTTACGACCACGTTAAAATTAGCCACTCAACTGATTGTTTTGTGTGCTTATTCTGCAATCGGAGGTTCCCGAGTAGGAACCTTCTAGATCGGCATGTAACAAAAAATCATGAGGATAAAGAAACTTACATTCAAGACAATTGTGGCGAGTTATGATAAAGGTTTCACGGAGTTTTTAGATGGAATTTCAAAGGAAATGTTTGATAAATTAAATTATATTAAAGTCTATGCAAAGCCGTTAAAGATATATGTGATATAAAACGCGGCATGATTGTCATGTAGATTATAATGTAGTGTATTATAAATCTTAATGTTCCAATATCTGCATTATATTTCTTGACTAAAGTCGAAAACAACGTGTTTTCTTTTCATCCTTTTTAAATAGTGTCATTGATTCAGATTTTTATAAAAGTTAGATGTTCTAAGATCCATACATACTGAAAGTTAAGCAATAACTACCTTATACCTTATGTGGTTATTACAAAACTTGCTTCTGCAATACAATGCAACCATTTACATAAAAACTGAAACACTTTCTAAAGCAATCCGTGAGGATTTCGTACCAAACGTTCCTGTCAAGAATTAAAAAGAAAGAAAAAATTAGTAAAGAGGAAATAAATTCACTAGCTTGGCTATCTCTGATGCGTTTTAAGTCCTCATTACAAACTCCTGAAAACGATCTACTTTATCAGCATCAGTAACCAATAAGACATATATTTGTTTTAGAGTTAATGCATTGCGTGAAAGTAGGAAATACTGAGATAAATGAATAAAAAATCTCCCGAATAACGCAAGAATTACATTATTACAGGTACTAACTATTCAGGGCTTATAGCTACAGATATAATGAATACACTTGCGGATACATGCAAAAAAATCGTTCCCTAATTAAAAAAACTTCACCTGTTCTCACGTACAATACTCTCATGGCATATTCAACATGTGAATTAGGTGTAAAAGTCATGATCTAACTACATAGAAAAAAGCAGAAAGCCAACTATAGGTATCCATCTACGTACAGCACAGATCACCCCCTAATAGATTCCGCATGTTCGTACATTTACGTTGTATCAGGGTCACCAAAAGTTGAAGAGCGGGGGAGGAAGTAATGACATTCTGATTGGCTAATTCAAAAACGTTCTAAGATGCACCCGTCAAATAGTGATAAAATAGTGATGTAAGTATTCGATAAAAGTATCGATAAATTATAAATATCGTTTAATAAAAATATCGACAGATTTACATTTACCTGGTTGATTGGCCTTCATTTTTTTATTATAATAAATGAGACTATTAATGTTGTGCCCAAATCAGAAAAGTACCGACCAACAAAAAAAAATTTTCGCACAACTAGAAATTATATTCATAACTATCAATTATTGCTATGGTACCAAAACTGTGGGACAAGTATTAAAGCTATTATAACATTTTGAAGCCTTTTTAAGTAGGCATTAGATTGTTTTTTGTCTAACCTAGATAATATTTTGTTTATCTCTTAATGAGAGAGCAAACATTTTTTACAAATGTAAATCTTTATTTTTACACTTTATGTTTGAAATCTACAATTTCCGCATTTTTACTTTTTGGCCTTAGTTTGCGTGAGTTTCCTTTCTAATTTATAAATGTTAGATTTAAAGTAAATATTTTTTACCTAATTAGAGGGTACTACACGATATCTAGTTTAAAATTTGGTTAAAAGTTAAGCAACCTCTTTTTACGAAAAATATCGATACATCGACAGCGTTGATGTATAACTTTCAAACTCTAATATTAGGTACTCGGGTAAATTCGTGCTACTTTAAGAAAATGAGATGACCGTATATATATTGGTACTGATAGAAAGAGATATCCTTTGTTTGTTAACAATAAATAAACCAACGCAAGTTGAACTCCACAAAAACAAATTTTCTATGCACAAATACGGAGTGACACGGATGCGTACGTGTCTGACGGTTGGTCATGACTAAATCCAAAAATGTAGGCGTGGCTTGCACTATGTTCTAAATCACATAGTGGCGAAACATAGGTCGTCGCCTCTAATGCGGAATCTATTAGGGGGTGATCTGTGACGTACAGCAAAATAGGGCCAGTTTACAACAACAATCATGAATCAGAATAGAAAATAGAAATAATAAAAGTAAACAAATATGATGAAGTAATGTAATAGACAAGTTTTTTTTGCAAATATCTTACAAGCTAGATAATTTTGCACTATTCAACTGCACCGCTATATAGGTACTTAATGTCGAACACACACCATACTTCGGGTCGAACGCCACTTTATCACAGAACAATGCAAGAGTTATCGTTTATAAAGTCTATGGACACGCTATCAAGGTCCACAAATGTAATAAAAAAAAGCATTCGCAGTAAAAAAATACGTCAATCAACATCCTTAGTCAATATACTCTCCCATGCAAAATCGTAACGGTTTTCGAGGAAGACTCTTAAGAAGAGATTAAAATAAAAGCAGAGCTAGCTGGAAATATTATAGAAAATCTATCGAATAAGCAGGGTTGTAAATACGCAAATTTGGGGGCCGATTGAATGACCAGGACGTTTCTTTTTGTTCTAGACGGTTTTGCCATCGCGAAGCGCAACGCAGAGCTAATTGTCAAATACACAACGGCGTACCCTTTCAGGAATCCTGAACATGAGATGGTGTGTGTGTATTGTTGTGAAAGTTTCTCTAACGCGTCCGGATACAGAGAACATATCGCCAAAGAACACAAAACATTCGAAGTTCGTAAGGCTTTTGAGCATTGTCCTGAAGGATACCTCAAAGTGGACATTACTAGGCTCAAGTGTAGAATCTGTAGCGGTAGCCATGACAGTCTTGAATCTATAGCTAGCCATTTATTCCTAGACCACGACGTATCTATAGAACTCAGTTGCGCACTAGGCTTGCAGCCATTTAAGTTTCCGGAAGACAAATTCATTTGCTGCATTTGCAAAAAGAATTCCATAAATTTGCGAGAGCTAAGCCGTCACACCCAAACCCACTTTTTGCTGTTTACGTGTGAGATGTGCGGAAAATCGTACGGGACCAAGACAGCTTTGCAGCAACATATCAAAGCTCACGAGACCCAAGGTTCCTTCGTTTGTCTTAAATGCAAGGGTTTGTTTAAAACTACAGATGAACGTAGACAACATTTGGATGCGTCTCCAAAATGTTGGAAATACCTGTGCCACATTTGTGGTCAGCGAATTAGGACAAATCGCTTGAAAGCGGCGCACCTGATTCAAGTCCACCAGCTCAAGCCCGAACCCGTTGTTTGTCGGGATTGTGGGGAACAATTCGCGAATCAAAACTTGTTTTTGCGTCACTTCAGACTGGTTCACAGCGGCGACGCCCACGTCTGCTCTGTCTGTGGCCAAAAGTTTGCCCAAAAAAGCGCGTTAACAAAGCATCTTGTCAAACACACGCAGGACAGGTCCTTCGAGTGCCCTGTTTGCTCGAAAGGTTACTCAACAAAGCACTCGTTGGCTCAGCACATGTGGAACCATAAAGAGGAGAAGAGGTTCGAGTGTAAAATTTGTAGTAAGAAATTTAACCAACGAGTCAGCTGGAGGACGCACATGAAAAACCATCACCCGGAACTAGTAGATTCTGACACTAGCAAGACTAATACTTAAAGAGATGATGATCAATTAAACTAACTGATTTTATCATACGTGCACTGATCTCTTGTTTCGTCAGGTTTTGCACTTTTAGTGTTTCCTTTGATACATAGGTACAAAAACTAAACGTTATGAGAATGTTAAGGGGAAAGGGGATACGGTTTTGTAAAAGATAAGATTTTGTGTATCTTCGTGGTTTTTATTTAAAAATGTTACTAAATAAAATTTGAAATTAATCCTAGTTGCTTTATTTCTTGACAGAACTTGCATGTCGCGTTTTTTATATATCTAACTATCATTAAGAATCGTTAGAGGGAAAGTGGTAAAATAAGTTAAATTCCGTACTCATATTTTCTATGAAATAGAAGATGGTCGTTCGTCATTTTCAGTAAACCTTGACAAGACATAACTTATTTCCACATGACTTATTATCAAACAAAATTATGTTTCCCCTGTAAGACAGCTAGTTTTGAAACACTTATAATATAATCGTAACTATAATATAACCAACTAGTTGGTAACTGGAACCAGTCCAGAGCTGACAATATCTTACTATATCACCGTTCATACATTTTGGAATTTTTTTAATAAATAAAACCGTCAAATAAAACTCATATTCACTGTTTCAAATCTTACGTTGTACAGAGATAATCCATTTAAAACTCTTGTGACTTACGAGTAGACTGTATTACCGACTTCAGAAAAGCTTTAGACAAAGTCGACCACTTATATTCCTAATAATAATCGCATGGAAACATGTTACCTCTTATGATGGTTAACTTCTGATGTTTACAATGGAAAACGAGATGTATCTTTTAGAGCTTACTAATACGAAACTTGTTGATTCACTTTTGGGGTACCACAAGGATCAATTCTTGGCGGCCTCCCCTTTATTGTCTATTTTTACTATAGCCAAGTTTAAAGATCAAATAAAGAATATGCTTTTAATCTTAACATTTTCCAAAAAAATCTTACACGTGCCGACTTCACCGCTTGGATTAAAAAATAATTACGAAAGCTCTTATTTTGACCTCATATGTTTCCTTCAAATTCAACATAAATGGAAATCGTCTTATACGCACCAAAGAAAAAGTATTTTCATAGCACAGTGTACTAGAAAAGATTTTCGAGGAAGAATGACTTGCAACAGCACCTGTAAATGTATAGGAAATATCGAATGCACTTTATGCGAAACAAAAACAATTTTAAAAGTTCGCTGTAAAATTATAAGAAAACTTCATCCGGAATTAGTGGACTTTTAAATACGCTAGTTTTTTTTGTTCTAGACGGTAATGTCAGCGTCAATAACATCGCGAAGCGCAACGCAGAGCTAATTGTCAAATACACAACGGCGTACCCTTTCAGGAACCCTGAGCATGAGATGGTGTGTGTGTATTGTTGCGAAAGTTTCTCTAACGCATCCGGATATAGAGAACATATCGCAAAAGAACATAAATCATTCGAAGTTCGAAAGGCCTTTGAGCATTGCCCTGAAGGATACCTAAAAGTAGACATTACTAGGCTCAAGTGTAGAATCTGTAGTGGTAGCCATGACAGTCTTGAATCTATAGCCAGCCATTTATTCTTAGACCACGACGTATCTATAGTAATCGGTTGTGCTCTGGGCTTGCAGACATTCAAATTTCCTGAGGACAAATTCATATGCTGCATTTGCAATAAGGTTGCCATGAATTTGCGAGAGCTAAGCCGTCACACCCAAACTCATTACACGCTGTTTGCATGTGAATTGTGTGGTAAAGCGTATGGTACCAAAACGGCTTTGCAGCAGCATATCAAAGCACATGAGACCCAAGGCTCGTACGTTTGTCTCAAATGCAAGAAATTGTTTAAAACTATCGAAGAACGTAGACAACACGTGGATGCATCTTCTATGTGTTGGAAATACCTGTGCCACATTTGTGGACAGCGAATCAAGACGCAGAGATTAAAAGCCGCTCATCTTGCCGAGTTTCATCAGCTGGAACCTAAACCAGTGCCTTGTCAAGACTGTGATCAACAATTTGCTAATCGGGGTCTATTTCTGCGCCACTTTAGACTAGCTCACAGCGGCGTCGCCCACCAATGTCCTTACTGTGACTATAAGTTTGCCCAAAAAAGCGCTCTCACGAAACATCTTGTCAAACACACGCAGGAAAGGTCCTTCGAGTGCTCTGTCTGTTTTAAAGGTTATTCGACAAAGAACTCGCTGGCTCAGCACATGTGGAATCATAAAGAGGAGAAACGGTTCGAGTGTAAAATTTGTAGTAAGAAATTCAACCAACGAGTCAGCTGGAGAACGCACATGAAAAACCATCATCCTGAACTCGTAGAGTCGGATATTAGCAATACTAATGATAAGTCCTCTTAGAATGCATATTGTATAAATCTATATGTTAATATTTTTCCATAAAAAATATTTATCGTTTTTAACTTTGTTACTTTGGTATAATCAGAAATTCTATAATAACTTTATATGTTTATAATATAAGGTTCTCTAATAAAAAAAAAAAGAAATATATAGCTTCTTTAAAATATTCACATCCTATACAAATTATACACGTTCAACATAACAAAATAACTAAGGGAGAAATTAAAAAATAAAACTCACATTTGAGATAATACTACGACACGATTAAGCCCAAAGTATATCTATGAGAAGAGCTGACCAAAGTGAGCCAATGTAAAGATTGCAAAGATTTTTTTAATTTTTATCGCAATACAGAGAACCCTTCGTCACTGCACGAATTAGTTACGCAACAAATTGAATGTTCGATTTGATAACTTAGACTTTTCTCATATTCATGAGGTTATCATTACAAAAAGGTTTCTCATGGTGCTTAAGTGTTTGTTTCCGAAAACTTACTTGCAATAACACACTACATTGCGATATAGGCTATAACAAATAATTGGAAGTAAATATGGAAAACTCATATCATCCCGAATAAGTCGTCTTTAAAATGCGGTGTATTTTAGGGAGCCTAAATGACCAGGACGTTTTTTTTGTTCTAGACGGCTTTGCCAGCGCCAATATCATCGCGAAGCGCAACGCCGAGCTTATTGTCAAATACTCGACGGCGTACCCTTTCAGGATTCCTGAACATGAGATGGTCTGTGTTTTTTGTTGCGAAAGTTACTCTACTGCATCTGATTATAGAGCTCATATTGCTGACGAACATAAGTCGTTTAAATTGCGCATGGCCTTTGTCCATTGCAGCGAAGGATACCTTAAAGTAGACATCACCGATCTGAGGTGTAGAATTTGTCACGAACACCATGAGAGTCTAGAATCTATAGCTAGCCATTTGTTTCTAGACCACGATGTGTCTATTGATTTCGGTTGCGCACTAGGCTTGCAGCCATTCAGATTCCCTGAAGATAGATTCGTTTGCTGCATATGCAATAAGAAGGCCATGAATATGCGAGAGTTGAGTCGCCACACTCAAACGCATTTCTTACTGTTCACATGCGAATTGTGCGGAAAATCGTACGCAACCAATTCGTCTCTGCAGAAACATATCAGAGACCATGACACTCAAGGGACCTTTGTCTGTATCAAATGCAAGAGTGCGTTTTTAACGAGCGAGGAAAGACGACAGCATGTTGATGAATCTCCTAAATGTTGGAAGTACTTGTGTTACATTTGCGGGCTGAGAATAAAGTCGAATCGTTTGAAAGCGGACCATCTAGCCGAGATTCATCAGATTGAGCCCGAGCCTGTGATCTGTCGGGATTGTGGCCAACAGTGTGCCAATCGTAAAGTATTCCAGCGTCACTTCAAAATAGCTCACAGCGGCGACGCTCTCACCTGTTCTTTTTGCGGCCAAAAGTTCCCCAACAAGCGCGAACACTCGGATCATTTGGTTAAACACACCCAGGAGAGGGCCTTCGAGTGCACAGTTTGTTCTAAAGGGTTCGCCACAAAGAAGTCTTTGACTCAGCACATGTGGAACCATAAGGAAGAGAAAAGGTTCGAGTGCACGATTTGTAGTAAGAAATTCAACCAACGCGTCAGTTGGCGAACGCACATGAAAAACCATCACCCCGAATTGGTAGATTCTGACACGGGCAAGACTAACGTCAAATTTCTTATGAGCATGATCGATAAAGCCGAATGACGTTTTCGTGTTAAATACCTTTTGTTGATGTGAATCTTTGTAATGCATAAATAATTATTGTTCAAAACATTTAAAGTAAAGTTATGCCATTTGTTTGGGATAAGGCACGGTTATGTTATAAATAGTTGATTTTATGTACCGACAAAAACTTTTATGTTAGTTAATGTTATTTTTGAATAAAATTTGAAAGAACTTTGGTTTATTATTTTTATGAACGAAATCAGGTTTTTGTAGAAATACTACCTAATATCGACGACACTTAAAAGAATAGCGCAAAGTTACGGTTCAACTCTTACCAATATAAATTATTTTAACTTGCCTTAACATTAACTCGTAATTGAAACCACGTGCAAATAAAACAACTTGTATTTTATAGGAATTCTTAATATTAGAAGCCTTTAGTAAAAGACTTTTAAGTTTTGTTACGTTTTTATGGAAATGTCACGTTAGGCTCGTTATAAATTAAAATATCAGTAAATGGGATGACTACGTTGGCCAGGATTATGTGACAAACTCACTTATTTAATACAAACTTTACTCTTCATTAATACATTTTTGACGAACTTTCTTCCTGAAAATAGGTTGTGGATTTTTAAAAGCACCTGTATTAAAAATTTAAGCATACAAATTAATGACTTACTTACTGAAATAATAACCTAAACATGTTTTATTTTAAACAGTGTAAAATTTGTCAAAATAAGATTGCTATGCGACCCGAATTACTACTTAAATATAGCTGAAACCTCAAATATACGAATAAACGAATAAATTAAGCATGACTAAGTTGGCAATTTGGACGAATCAGAAGGCTCACCAATGTTTTCTTTTGTTTTTAGGGGCCACATACACGTTGGAAATTAATGGGCGCAACGCAAAACAAGCGCAACCAAAAGTAGTTCTAGTCTGTCAAAGTCCCCAAAGACGTAACGTTGAGTTAATCCTAAAATATTCGTCGGCCTATCCATTCAAAACTAGATTTAGCCAAATACTATGCGCGTATTGCCATGATGAATTCAAAACTCTGTACCTACTACGGGAGCATATGAAAATTGAACATCTAAATTCCGATTTCAAAAACGTGTTTTACAGAACTAAGGATAATTTAGTCAAAGTAGATATAACCGATTTGAAATGTAATATCTGTGCTAAAGATTTAGTAGACGTTGATGCTTTGATGAACCATCTATCAGTAGACCATGATAAACCGGTGCGTTATAATGCAGATTTCGGCGTTTTGCCTTACAAACAGAACGCTGAGAATCTGTGGTTATGTGTCTATTGCCAAAAAGTCTTGGAAGAGTTTGTCCAGTTTAAGCGGCATATTGTGAGTCACTTCATGAATTATACATGCGACAAATGTGGCACGATGTTTGTATCAGATCACGCACTCAAAGATCACGCCAGACAAGTAAAGTGTTTTAGGACAGCGTATAAACCGCGTAACGGTAGGGTACTCAAACCGCGAAGCAACGCCGAAATTATCCTACAATTTTCCACGGCTTGTCCATTCAGGACTTGGAAGAATAATTTTAACTGCGTCTTCTGTCGACTACAAACCAACGACCCGTGTGCGTTACGAAATCATGTGGCTATCAGACACGCAAACTACCCTATTCAGGCGGCCTTTTATAAGAAGTTAGGGAAAGAGTTCTTAAAAATTGACATTACTGATTTGCATTGTAAAATCTGCTACGTCCGGATTGAAAATTTCGAAGCCTTCACGCTACATTTACGAGATGTTCATCAGCAACCGTTAAACATTGACGCACAACTAGGTGTCTTGCCGTTTGCACTAAACAATGGTTCGTTATGGAAATGCACGATATGCACCAATGAGTTTAAAGATTTCGTTTCCCTGAACAAGCATACTGGTGGGCACTTTCAAAATTACGTTTGCGATACATGCGGCGAAGGCTTCATCACAGAATCAGCTATGATTGCCCATACGAAAATCCCACACGAAAACAAATACAGTTGCAGTAGATGTGTTGCGACTTTTTTCTCGTTGGACGAAAGAAATATCCATATAAAAACACAGCATACCAATACACCCTATATGTGTATTTACTGTAAGGAGAAACCTAGATTTGCCAATTGGGAGCTGCGTAAAAAACACCTAATGGAAGTCCATAATTATAAGACTGGTGCTGACAAATATGACTGCACGCTATGCCAAAAATCTTTTAAAACTCGATCTGGAAAGTACAACCATATGGCCAGAACCCATCGAATTAAAAAGGACTCAGAACTGAGCTATCCATGTCCAAGTTGCCCAAAAGCCTTTACTACAAAACTGTTTTTGGATAAACACATGGCTAAAAAGCACTACGATGGTTGATCCACAAAACTTAGCTTTAAACTTTTGTAGTCTATGTTCTTGTAATTGATTGGCCTTTTTTCTTTTTTTAGGTTCGGCAAAGGATACAGACGAACTGTCTGAAAGAGAACCTAAAAAACGAAAAAAGAGATTATTTGAACGGTCCGTTAATCAAAACCCACAGAGACAAAATGCTGTTTTGATACTTAAGTACTCCACAGCTTTTCCCTTTAAAACCCGGTTTAATCGTATAGTTTGTTCATACTGCCACGAGGAGTTTCAGCCTATGGCAGCGTTGCGGGAGCACGTGAAATCTGAGCACGCTAATGCTGATCACAACAGCGCGTTTTATAAAGTCGTAGACGAACTCAAGATTGATACTACCGAATTTAAATGCACGTTATGTCTTCAAGATATCGAAGACGTAGACACTTTTATGAATCACATATCTCGGGATCACGAAAAGCAGGTCAATTTCGAAGTGTCTTTCGGAGTGCTACCATATCGACAAGGCCCAACGGGACTCTGGCTGTGCCTCGATTGTGATAAAACATTCACACAGTTCTCACAAATCAACGGCCACCAACGAAGCCACGTCAAAACATTTACATGTGATAAATGCAGCGCGACGTTTTTATCAGAGCACGGGCTGCGGCAGCACGAACGTAATTTCAAATGCTACCGTGCGACTTACAAACCGCGTTTTGGCAAGTCCCTGAAACATCGAAGCAACACTGAAATCATCTTGCAGTGTTCCACCGCTCGCCCGTTTAGGACTTGGGGGCAAAACTTCAACTGCATCTTCTGTCGAGTTCAGTCGAACGATCCTAATGGACTTCGGACCCATATGGCCTCTCGCCACGCTAATTTTGATATCCAAATGGTTTTTAATAGGAAGCTGCGGAAAGAATTTCTCAAAGTCGACATTACGGATTTGCAATGCAAGCTTTGCTTTATGCGTATAGATTCTCTCGATGATTTGCTTGTTCATTTGAAGAACGATCATAAACAACCCATTGACATGGATGTCGAGCCCGGCGTACTTCCATTTAGACTAAATGACGGTACCTGTTGGAAATGCGCTATTTGCTCGATACAATTCACCGACTTCATTTCCTTAAAAAAACACACAGCCGAGCATTTCCAGAACTATGTCTGCGATACCTGTGGCGAAGGCTTTATCACCGAATCAGCTCTAATATCTCACACCAAAGTACCACACGACAACAAGTACACTTGCACTCGGTGTGTGGCCACTTTCTCGACCTTGGACGAGCGAAATATCCACATGAAAACTCAGCACACAACTCTACCGTACATGTGTGTGTTCTGCAAGGACAAACCTCGATTCGCTACTTGGGAACTCCGAAAGAGACACCTAATGGAATTCCACAACTATAAACCAGGGGCGGAGATGTATGAGTGTACCACTTGCCATATGACGTTCAAAACTAGATCTCAGAAGTACCATCATAACGTCAAAGCCCACAGAATGGGTAAAGAGTCGGAATATAATTACTCCTGCGTGAATTGTTCTAGAGCGTTTGCTACTCAGTTGTCACTGGACAAACATATCGCGAAAAAACATTTCCATGTATGATCTGATAAAAATAATGTCTACTCTTAGTTTTATAAGCAGTTGGCAGTAAAAACCTATGTTGGGTTAATAAAAACTTATGTAAGTTTAGCTTCTAAGTAAGGAAACCTCTTGGATTTGTAAAAAATATTTTAGAGATGTGTAATGCATATATCATAATAGGTTTTATAAGTAAATTTTAATACTCGTATATTTAACTAAAATATAGTATTGATCAAGTCATTCCTATTAAATTTATATTTTGTAGCTTTACTGATTTATTTATTTGTTGTATATAGAAACGAAAGGCAATAAAAAACTGAATATTTTTCATGGAGTATAATTTCATTATGCCGATATTTCTTCTCTTTTTAAGTTTTAAGAGCAAATTCTAATAAAATACGTGAAAGAAGGCGGATTGACTCGGAAGTGACATGAACGTTTTCTATTTTTAGGACCCCAACCCAATTATGAGGTTGACAATGAGTCAGACAATGACCAGCTTATACAGGATGTTACCGAAAAACCAAAGTATCAGAAGAGCGCTCGATCAATAGCCAGAGCTCTAACAAAAGAAAACGCCAGTTCCATACTAAAATGCTGGACGGTAACTCCATTCCGTTGGAAGAAAAACCAATTCATATGCTCCTATTGTGATGAAAACTTCACTGAATGCAACCTTCTTAGAGACCACATACGGGTCTGCTCTACCATGCATACAGTGAAAGACATTTACAGCAAATTCAAAGAGATGACCCTAGTCAACATTGACGTCACGGCTAGCTTTTGTCGCGTTTGTTCTGTCCCTTTCCAAAATACGAAACAGTTGCGAGAGCACGTGGTCCAACACGGCTTTGATTACGACGACAGACATCCCAACGGGGTCATACCTTTTTACTTAGACAATAACTCCTGGCTTTGTATTGAATGCCAGGCGAAGTTCAACAACTTTCTCAAGCTATACGAGCACATGAACACGCATTACCAGTTTTACATTTGTTCGACCTGCGGCAAGGGTTTCATGACGGGGCAAAGGCTGCGGAAGCACTCCGAGTTGCATATAGCCGGGTACTTCCCTTGCCAAGAGTGTGGGAAGGTCTTCAACATGCGGGTAGCCAGAGATTACCACAAAGCTAATGTCCACCAGAAGGAACCGCGGTACAAGTGTCCACAGTGCGATCTTCGCTTCAGGGGTTATTACGCTAGGATGCAGCATTTGAAAGACGAGCATAAACAGAAGGAGGTATCCTACAAATGCTCGCATTGTGATTTGTCGTTCAAAACCAGTGGTCAGAGAGGGCGTCATGTAAGAATCGCCCATTTCCCGCCGCAGCGGGATTTCGCGTGCTCGCATTGCGAATGGCGGTTTCGAACTGCTTACCAATTGAAGAGGCATAACATAAAACACACGGGCGAAAGGAACTTTCACTGTACGTTCTGTGGCAAGTCGTTTTTGAGGAGTAGGGCGCTGAAAGCTCATATGAAGACTCATGAGACTTACATTTCGGAATGTAAATAGACTATTAAAGTTAATTAAGATTATGTTGATTTTTATTTAAACTAAAACTGGATACCGTAATTTACGGTCACTTAATATGATAACTTAAGTGTCATACGGGCTGAGAAACATTAGGCTTTCACGATGTTTTTTTTCCACGTCTTAGTAATGAAATCATCTATTATTTTTATTTTATATCGCACGCAATTTATAATTATTTTGACATAATATAAGTACTTCAATTACATAGAAACAAGAATAACCTATAAAACTAGTGACGTATCTCGAAAATATTTTGAAGATAACCATGCCGTAATTAATATTTCGAGATATATTTCTAACTTTAGTTTCATTCGATCTCTGCTAACCTGTTACAAATATAAAGCTCATAGGATAGAACTACGAGTAAATACAAGCTACGATCGTAGCACTACAAGCTCCACCGTAGCTTTACAAGCTCCGCCGTAGCACTACAAGCTACACCGTAGCACTACAAGCTACGACTGTAGACGAAAAGTTACGACTGCTATAGCTTAAATATCACAAACTTTCGGTTAGAGCCTTTTTTGTTTTTATCATTTGTATTACTTTCTTATTTTCATACAAAGATTATTTTTCGCACTCAAGTAGTAACACAAGTTTATTTCTTTTTAGGTTTAGTTAACACACAAAAGTTAGGTGAGGTTAAACCTACCAGAAAGTTAAAGGAACTAGTTGGCGATCGACAAATGCGTAGGAGACGACGCGCTAACAACGAATTGACTCCCGAAATGGAGAAGCGAAGAGCGAGAAAAGATATGCATAAAAATGCGTATACTCTCCTTAAATATTCGACTGCATGGCCGTTTCGTTGGTTCCATAACTCATTTTTCTGTTCCTACTGTGATACTAAATTAGTAGATTACAAATCACTCAAAGACCACGTTCAAAACAAACACTTTCACACGCCACCAACGGATCGAATCTTCTCAAAACTATTGCAAAACTCTTTACTCAAAATAGAAATAAGCGAGCTGAAATGCAAACCTTGCGATTGTTACATCAAAAATGTCCAAAGTCTCAAAACTCATTTAGAATTAATACACAATGAAATTATTAAAGGCTCCGATGGGGTCATGCCGTTTAAACTAATCGACGGCTACAATTGTCAGATTTGCTTTAATATCTTTGACTCGTTCAACAAACTCAACGAGCATATGAACGTTCACTATCAGAACTACATGTGCGATGAATGCGGCAAAGTCTTCATGTCGAAACCGAGGTTCGACCATCATCTGAAGTACCATGAGACGGGCGTGTTCCCCTGCGTTTGTGGGGAGGTGTTCGACACTGTGACTAAAAGGAATACGCATAGAGTGCAGATTCATTTGATGAGGTCCAAGTACAAGTGTCCGCGATGCCCTGAGCGGTTCAGCTCTTATTATTGGAGGAGGAAACATATGGAGAGGCATGAGAAAGATGCTGTTTAATAGTTTAGAGGAACATCTTTTTGAAAAAAAATCCCGTTCTAAAGGAACACGTAAAAACTACATTGCTGTACCTATACTTTGTAATAATAATGAAGGTGTGGATAAACACTTTAAAACAGCAACTTAATAACCGATGGACACTTTAATCCTTAATTAGTCGGCTTTCGAAAACCTAGCACTAAGAAAATCTAAAATATTAATTAATACTTACTGATTGCTATCCTGAAATAGTTTTTCGTTGCTTAATCAAAAAATTAGGAAAAAACCCTTCCATACCACATTAGACTCGCGCGTTAATTTGATACCTAAATGTAACCTTTGACGAGTGTTTATTTGGTAATGCAGTTCAATTTTTCTTCTTTCGCAGGCATGCCAAATCTAAAACTGAACTGCGAAAACCCCGCGACACAAAAAATAACACTAAAATGCGAACCAAAGTGGAAACATGACCAGGAAAGACTGAATGCTTCTATTATTATTAAGAATTCAAATGCGGTTGTGTTTAGGAGAAAAAACGGTCAGTTTCTTTGCGCTTACTGTCATAAGACTTACATGGACTTTCATTTGTTGCGTACTCATTCAGAAATTCACAAAGATAAGCTTAGCGTGTTCGCCAGCAATGATGTTCGAAATCTGTTCCCTCTCAGAGTCGATATTACAGACTTGACTTGCACGATATGTGGTGAAAAAACAATAGATCTAACCTCGCTTAAGAAACACCTAACAACACATTCGATACATGTAGATGAGAAATACCCTGATGGTGTTATACCGTTCGTGTTGGCAGAGAAGGAATTGAAATGTGTGCTCTGTAATAAACTGTTCGAAAACGTGTTGTCAATACAGATACACATGAACGTCCATTTTCAGAATGTTGTCTGCTCGTCATGTGGTAAAGGGTTCGCTGGTGAGCAAAAACTGAGATCGCACAAACTACGGACATGCTCGGTTTCTCAAGACGGACAGTTCAAATGTTCATTGTGTGACATGACGTTTGCAAATTACGCAGCTAGATCTAAACACGTGTACACAACGCATGAGAAAAAACGTTACAATTGTCCACTGTGTAAGGAAAAGTTTAGTTCGTATCACACTCGTATAAAACATTTGGCTAAAGAACACGATCAGAAGTCTGAGTATAGATGCTCTGTGTGTCCAGCAGTGTTTGCAACTGGTACGTCAAGATACGCTCACATGAGAGGGGTCCACAAACAAAAGTCTAAAAGGAATAATTTAGCAAAGCCGTGACGTTGAGTTTAATACAGTGGGATATTTACAGTATTTTTCTTTTTTATAGGCACCAAAGAAGCGAAGAGGATAAAGACACAGAAGACGAAGTTCGGACATAAAAAGAACGCAGAAATTCTTATTAAATATTCAAATTTATGTCCATTTAAATGGAAGAGAGGTGTATTTTTATGTGCCTACTGTCCAGGCTCGTTTGGGGATTTTGAAGATCTAAGAATTCACACCGAATCCTTACATGATCCTAATGATGCCATTAAACCTTCTTACAAGGTACATGCAATAAAAGTTGAGATTAGCAACCTCAAATGTCGCCTTTGCAATCACCCAGTCCAAAACATAGATAACTTAAAAGAGCATCTAATTGATAAACATGATAAGGTCTTTATTAAAGAATGTTCTACGGGAGTGATTTCCTTTATGATTAATAAAAATAATAGTAAATGCGTTCACTGTGGTGAGACATTTACTTTCTTCAATGCTCTTAATAGTCATATGAATCTACACACGCCAGCATCGATATGCTATGCTTGTGGTAAATCTTTTTCGAATGCTAACCGCTTAAAAAGTCATATACGTACTCACGAGAACGATAAAGAACTGCCGTATAAATGCCCGATATGTAGGAAAGGATTTTCCAATATAGTAATGAGGAACAACCATAATTCTTCAGTGCACGGCACCAAGCTCAGATACGGATGTCCGCATTGTGAGGAACATTTCAAAAGTTACAGTCACAGACTCAAGCATCTTAGAGAGTTCCATAATAAAATAGTAGATTTCCCTTGTCACTTGTGCACTGCAGTTTTCGGAATGTGCAATGGAAGAACCAAACACATAAAGGAGGTGCATATCAAAATAAAAAAGTTTTCATGCGAAATCTGCGATGACAAGTTCGTTTCATCTTCGCAGCTTAGCGATCATATGATTAAACATCATAAGTCATAAGAATTACATGGACTTTTCATTTGTTGCGTACTCATTCAGACATCCACAAAGATAAGCTAAGTGTGTTCGCCAGGAATGACGTAAGAAATCTGTTCCCTCTCAGAGTCGATATTACAGACTTGACTTGCACGATATGTGGTGAAAAAACGATAGCTCTAACCACGCTTAAGAAACACCTAGCAACGCATTCAATACATGTAGATGAGAAATACCCTGATGGTGTTATACCGTTCGTGTTGGCAGAGAAGGAATTGAAATGTGTGCTCTGTAATAAACGGTTCGAAAACGTGTTGTCAATACAGATACACATGAACGTCCATTTTCAGAATGTTGTCTGCTCGTCATGTGGTAAAGGGTTCGCAGGTGAGCAAAAGCTGAGATCGCACAAACTACGGACATGCTCGGTATCTGAAGATGGACAGTTCAAATGTTCATTGTGTGACATGACGTTTGCAAATTACGCAGCTAGATCTAAACACGTGTACACAACGCATGAGAAAAAACGTTACAATTGTCCACTGTGTAAAGAAAAGTTTAGTTCGTATCACACTCGTATAAAACATATGGCTAAGGAACACGATCAGAAGTCTGCGTATAGATGCTCTGTGTGTCCAGCAGTGTTTGCAACTGGTACGTCAAGATACGCTCACATGAGAGGGGTCCACATACAAAAGTCTAAAAGGAATAATTTAGCAAAGCCGTGACGTTGAGTTTAATACAGTGGGATGTTTAAAGTATTTTTCTTTTTTATAGGCACCAAAGAAGCGAAAGGGATAAAGACACACAAAGACCAAGCTCGGACATAAAAGGAACGCAGAAATTCTTATTAAAAATTCAAATTTATGTCCATTTAAATGGAAGAGAGGTGTATTTTTATGTGCCTATTGTCCAGGCTCGTTTGGGGATTTTGAAGATCTAAGAATTCACACCGAATCCTTACATGATCCTAATGATGCCATTAAACCTTCTTACAAGGTACATGCAATAAAAGTTGAGATTAGCAACCTCAAATGTCGCCTTTGCAATCACCCAGTCCAAAACATAGATAACTTAAAAGAGCATCTAATTGATAAACATGATAAGGTCTTTATTAAAGAATGTTCTACGGGAGTGATTTCCTTTATGATTAATAAAAATAATAGTAAATGCGTTCACTGTGGTGAGACATTTACTTTCTTCAATGCTCTTAATAGTCATATGAATCTACACACGCCAGCATCGATATGCTATGCTTGTGGTAAATCTTTTTCGAATGCTAACCGCTTAAAAAGTCATATACGTACTCACGAGAACGATAAAGATCTGCCGTATAAATGCCCGATATGTAGGAAAGGATTTTCCAATATAGTAATGAGGAACAACCATAACTCTTCAGTGCACGGCACCAAGCTCAGATACGGATGTCCGCATTGTGAGGAACATTTCAAAAGTTACAGTCATAGACTCAAGCATCTCAGAGAGTTTCATAATAAAATAGTAGATTTCCCTTGTCACTTGTGCACTGCAGTTTTCGGAATGTGCAATGGAAGAACCAAACACATAAAGGAGGTGCATATCAAAACAAAAAAGTTTTTATGCGAAATCTGCGATGACAAGTTCGTTTCATCTTCGCAGCTTAGCGATCATATGATTAAACATCATAAGTCATAAGACTTACATGGACTTTCATTTGTTGCGTACTCATTCAGACATCCACAAAGATAAGCTAAGTGTGTTCGCCAGGAATGACGTAAGAAATCTGTTCCCTCTCAGAGTCGATATTACAGACTTGACTTGCACGATATGTGGTGAAAAAACGATAGATCTAACCACGCTTAAGAAACACCTAACAACGCATTCGATACATGTAGATGAGAAATACCCTGATGGTGTTATACCGTTCGTGTTGGCAGAGAAGGAATTGAAATGTGTGCTCTGCAATAAACTGTTCGAAAATGTGCTGTCAATACAGATACACATGAACGTACATTTTCAGAATGTTGTCTGCTCGTCATGTGGTAAAGGGTTCGCTGGTGAGCAAAAGCTGAGATCGCACAAACTACGGACATGCTCGGTTTCTGAAGACGGACAGTTCAAATGTTCATCGTGTGACATGACGTTTGCAAATTACGCAGCTAGATCTAAACACGTGTACACAACGCATGAGAAAAAACGTTCCAATTGTCCACTGTGTAAAGAAAAGTTTAGTTCGTATCACACTCGTATAAAACATATGGCTAAGGAACACGATCAGAAGTCTGCGTATAGATGCTCTGTGTGTCCAGCAGTGTTTGCAACTGGTACGTCAAGATACGCTCACATGAGAGGGGTCCACATACAAAAGTCTAAAAGGAATAATTTAGCAAAGCCGTGACGTTGAGTTTAATACAGTGGGATATTTATAGTATTTTTCTTTTTTATAGGCCCCAAAGAAGCGAAGTGGATAAAGACACAGAAGACGAAGTTCGGACATAAAAGGAACGCAGATATTCTTATTAAATATTCAAATTTATGTCCATTTAAATGGAAGAGAGGTGTATTTTTATGTGCCTACTGCCCAGACTCGTTTGGGGATTTTGAAGATCTAAGAATTCACACCGAATCCTTACATGATCCTAATGATGCCATTAAACCTTCTTACAAGGAACCTGCAATAAAAGTTGAGATTAGCAACCTCAAATGTCGCCTTTGCAACCACCCACTCCAAAACATAGATAACTTAAAAGAGCATCTAATCGATAAACATGATAAGGTCTTTATTAAAGAATTTTCTACGGGAGTCATTTCCTTTATGATAAATAAAAATAATAGTAAATGCGTTCACTGTGGTGAGACATTTACTTTCTTCACTGCTCTTAATATACATATGAATCTACACACGCCAGCATCGATATGCTATTCTTGTGGTAAATCTTTTTCGAATGCTAACCGGTTAAAAAGTCATATACGTACTCACGAGAACGATAAAGAACTGCCGTATAAATGCCCGATATGTAGGAAAGGATTTTCCAATATAGTAATGAGGAACAACCATAATTCTTCAGTGCACGGCACCAAGCTCAGATACGGATGTCCGCATTGTGAGGAACATTTCAAAAGTTACAGTCATAGACTCAAGCATCTCAGAGAGTTTCATAATAAAATTGTAGATTTCCCTTGTCACTTGTGCACTGCTGTTTTCGGAATGTGCAATGAAAGAACCAAACACATAAAGGAAGTGCATATCAAAATAAAAAAGTTTTCATGCGAAATCTGCGATGACAAGTTCGTTTCATCTTCGCAGCTTAACGGTCATATGATTAAACATCTAGGCAAGCGGAAATTCGAGTGTCATGTTTGTAAGAAGGCATATGCTAGGAAATATACGCTTAACGAACATATGAGGATACATAACAATGACAAACGATTCGTCTGCAATTATTGTAACAACGCCTTTGTACAGAAATGTAGCTTGAAAAGCCACATCCAAACCCACCATTCTAATCCTAAAAAGTAAATATTAAGATTTAAACAGAGAGAGAAGAATAAAGCATTCATTTTATGTTTCTGTCTTTTTAGGAGGGTGCGCGATGCTATTAAACGAAGCGGAGGAAATTGCAGATAGTGTATTTAAAAACCGCGGGGGACGACGATCGAGAGAATTTAGAATAGCGTTTAGAAATAACCTTGAGATATTAATAGATTCATGTTCAGCATACCCCTTCAGATATTACCAAGGCGCGTACCTCTGCTACTATTGTAAATATTCCGAAATAGAACCAGACAAATTACGTGAACACACGGTTAAGCAGCATTCAGATATTAAACACGTTAAGAAACCACCAAAAACGTACGATCCGGTCAAGTTTGACTTTTCTGCAGCGACGTGTAACTATTGTAATCTTGAAATACCTAACTACAATCTATTCAAAGTACACGTCCAAACGGAGCATGGTAAAGTTATTGACACAAGTCTCGGCGAATGCATTATGCCATACACGTTGAGTAAAGATCAATGCATATGCCAAATTTGTGACAAAAGATACGAAAAGTTCCTTTCCCTGCATAAACACATGAATCAGCATTACGAGCAGTTCATTTGCGAAACCTGCGGCAAGTCGTTTGCGACGTTCTCGCGGATGAAAAACCACATTCGAACTCACGAGCGGGGGGAGTTTAGCTGTCGAAGTTGCAACGAAGTGTTCCCAACACTAGCGTCTATGACTGCACATGGTATTAAGACGCACAAGTTGAAAAACCGTTACAAGTGTCCCATTTGCGACGAGAAGTTCACATCGTATAAATTGCGATTGAAGCATCTGAGGGTAGTCCACGGAGAAAAGACCAAAATCTATCCGTGCCCTTCTTGCTCTCGCGTCTTTGACTTGTCAGGTCGGCGTACAGAGCATATTCGCTTCCAACACATGCAGGAACGAAACCACGTCTGCACTGAATGTGACATGAAATTCTTCACTAAGCACGAATTGATGGAGCACTCGGTCAAACACAACTCTGAGAGAACTTTTCAATGTGACGTTTGTAAGAAATCGTACGCTAGACTCAAAACTTTACGGGAACATATCAGAATTCATAATAATGATAGGAGATATGTATGTCAGATCTGCGGTCAAGGATTTATTCAGAACTGTAGTTTAAAACAACATATAAGAGTGCACCATCCAGCTCAGTTTAAAACTGATGGTTTCTGAATATATTTGTAAAGTTAAAGCATAAGTGTTATGTATTAGATTATATAATTTTATAAGTAACTGTAAATAGCAAAAAATTGATATTTAAATAAAGTACGTATAAGTTACTTAAATAAACGAATTTATTTTCATTAAAGAATTTTCTACGGGAGTGATTTCCTTTATGATTAATAAAAATAATAGTAAATGCGTTCACTGTGGTCAGACATTTACTTTCTTCAATGCTCTTAATAGTCACATGAATCTACACACGCCAGCATCGATATGCTATGCTTGTGGTAAATCTTTTTCGAATGCTAACCGCTTAAAAAGTCATATACGTACTCACGAGAACGATAAAGATCTGCCCTATAAATGCCCGATATGTAGGAAAGGATTTTCCAATATAGTAATGAGGAACAACCATAATTCTTCAGTGCACGGCACCAAGCTCAGATACGGATGTCCGCATTGTGAAGAACATTTCAAAAGTTACAGTCATAGACTCAAGCATCTCAGTGAAATCCATAATAAAATAGTAGATTTCCCTTGTCACTTGTGCACTGCAGTTTTCGGAATGTGCAATGAAAGAACCAAACACATAAAGGAGGTGCAAATCAAAATAAAAAAGTTTTCATGCGAAATCTGCGATTACAAGTTCGTTTCATCTTCGCAGCTTAACGGTCATATGATTAAACATCTAGGCAAGCGGAAATTCGAGTGTCTTGTTTGTAAGAAGGCATATGCTAGGAAATATACTCTTAACGAACATATGAGGATTCATAACAATGACAAACGATTCGTCTGCAATTATTGTAACAACGCCTTTGTTCAGAAATGTATCTTGAAAAGCCATATCCAAACCCACCATTCTAATCCTAAAAAGTAAATATTAAGATTTAAACAGAGAGAGAAGAATAAAGCATTCATTTTATGTTTCTGTCCTTTTAGGAGGGTGCGCGATGCTATTAAACGAAGCGGAGGAAATTGCAGATAGTGTATTTAAAAACCGCGGGGGACGACGATCGAGAGAATTTAGAATAGCGTTTAGAAATAACCTTGAGATATTAATAGATTCATGTTCAGCATACCCCTTCAGATATTACCAAGGCGCGTACCTCTGCTACTATTGTAAATATTCCGAAATAGAACCTGACAAATTACGCGAACACACGGTTAAGCATCATTCAGATATCAAACACGTTAAGAAACCGCCGAAAACGTACGATCCGGTCAAATTTGACTTTTCGGCAGCGACGTGTAACTATTGTAATCTTGAAATACCTAACTACAATCTATTCAAAGTACACGTCCAAACGGAGCATGGTAAAGTTATTGACACAAGTCTCGGCGAATGCATAATGCCGTACACGTTGAGTAAAGATCAATGCATATGCCAAATTTGTGACAAAAGATACGAAAAGTTCCTTTCCCTGCATAAACACATGAATCAGCATTACGAGCAGTTCATTTGCGAAACCTGCGGCAAGTCGTTTGCGACGTTCTCGCGGATGAAAAACCACATTCGAACCCACGAGCGGGGGGAGTTTAGCTGTCGAAGTTGCAACGAAGTGTTCCCAACACTAGCGTCTATGACTGCACATGGCATAAAGACGCACAAGTTGAAAAACCGTCACAAGTGTCCCATTTGCGACGAGAAATTCACATCGTACAAAATGCGGTTGAAGCATCTGAGGGTAGTACACGGGGAAAAGACCAAAATCTATCCGTGCCCCTCTTGTTCTCGCGTCTTCGACTTGTCAGGTCGACGAACAGAGCATATTCGCTTCCAACACATGCGGGAGCGAAACCATGTCTGCACTGAATGTGACATGAAATTCTTCACTAAGCACGAATTGATGGAGCACTCGGTCAAACATCACTCTGAGAGAACTTTTCAATGTGACGTTTGTAAGAAATCGTACGCTAGACTCAAAACTTTACGGGAACATATCAGAATTCATAATAATGATAGGAAATATGTGTGTCAGATCTGCGGTCAAGGATTTATTCAGAACTGTAGTTTAAAACAACATATAAGAGTGCACCATCCAGCTCAGTTTAAAACTGATGGTTTCTGAATATATTTGTAAAGTTAAAGCATAAGTGTTATGTATTAGATTATATAATTTTATAAGTAACTGTAAATAGCAAAAAATTGATATTTAAATAAAGTACGTAGAAGTAACATAAATAAACGAATTTATAATAATTTCGGTATTTTATTGGTACAGAGAACAGCATTAACATATTTATTTCCATAAGCACCGCGAAACCAACGCGTGTAAGTAATCCCAATTTGCATTTAGAAATCGGTTTAAGTTTAACAAATTGCATTACATGTCCGTGTCGCAAAAGCATACAATGTTAATTTCTCTTTTCTAGGATCCGATACGTCCAAAAAAGCGCCGGCAACAAAAAAAGTCGTACCGCTGTTCCAAGTTGCGTATGATCGGAGCTTGTGTAAGCCGCTTGGGACTGTTTTGGACTTCAGCAAAATTTTACGTAACAAAACTACAGCTAAAACTAGAGCGTCGGTTTCTAACTTTAATGTAGCATCGCGTAGTCCTTCCCCTATATCCATGGGCCGTGGCAACTCTCCTATAGATGAGGATACAGTTGTCGAATCTCCTAAAAAAACCTCGAAAGCCGTAGCCAAGATAAGCCCTAATGTGAGACTAAACGTACTTACAGTCTTTGAATTCTCAACTGTGTACCCATTCGTGTATAGCAATAATAAATTCAAATGCTTCGTTTGCTCACAACAGTTTCTAGAGACCACACCGCTAAGAGAACACATGACGGAAAATCACACATTTGCATCACTGAAAAGGCTAGTAGACAATAGACGTGAGAATATACTTAAAGTCGATGTCAGCGAGATAGTGTGCAAAATTTGTTTGAAAAAATTAGATAATTTTGTGGAACTGAAATCTCATTTGAAAGATGAACATAATAAAGCTATTGATCCGGAATTGCAAGATAATATGATACCGTTTGAACTTGATCGTCCTACAGAGGGTTACAGATGTGTGGTGTGTCAACAGAATTTTATTAAAATGCGAATTCTTGTTATACACATGAGCTGTCATTTTAATAATTACAGCTGCGAAATATGTGGATCAGGGTTTTTGACGCTTCGACTTTTGAAAAAACATCTAGAGGTGCACGAAAACGGTTTCTTTCCATGTGACCGTTGCAACAAGGTGTTTACTACTGCGATCAAAAGGGCTTTACATGTAAAAGGAGTTCACCTCAAAGCGTATCCTCGACGCTGTCCAATTTGTTCCGAAAGATTCAACTCAAACTACCGAAGAACTATACATTTACAAGACGTACACAATCAGGCTACTCGAGTGCACAAATGCGAAATTTGTAATCGAGGGTTCAATTTAAAGTATCATTTGATATGCCACATGAGGTCGGTTCATTTACAAGAGCGAAATCATCACTGTGAAGTTTGTAACCATCGATTCTGTAACAAGGAGACTTTGAAGCGACATATGATTATTCATACCGGTGAAAAGAACTATAAATGTGACGTTTGTGGACTCGCCTTTTTAAGAAGAAAGAACCTCAGAGATCATTTACGGATGCACGATATCGTCTAATGTTTTAACGATCCTAACTTAATTTTACATTACTAAACGATTAATATCTGTTTAATTTATTTAGTATTCTGAATATATTCTGGAAATCATAATACTTACTTCTTTCTTTATAGGTATTGATCACGAGGCAAATCCTTCACAGGTAGTAAAAGATGGTTGTGGAAACATAAGGTTAGCATCTTTGATCCCATGTTCTGATGGTACTGCTGCTGCTGAATTAAGAAAAGATAATTTTAAAAACAAAAATCCAAAAATCATAAAAATGGAAAGCATTACTGGGGATAGTAACATAAAATCAGCCGATATAGTTGTAAGCCATTCACAAAACTTGTTAACTGTTAAGAAAATAAACAGCAATAAAAATAACACTATAGCAGTCAATAAAACAAACATGACAAAAAGAAAGAGGAACGCAGTAAATCCAGATTTTGTGAAATGGAGACAAAATTTGCTGACTTTATTTGAGTTTTCGTATATCTATCCATTCGTATATGCTAAATGTCATTTTAGATGCTTCAACTGCAAGATGGTATTTCTAGATACCAAATTATTACAAAAACACTGCCACGAGTGTCACAGTATTGAAGATTACGTGAACACATTTGAGAAATTAAAAAGTAAAATAAAAGACAATAATCTAAATGTTGATGTTAGCAAAAGCGAGTGTAAGATTTGTGACGCGAAAATTCCAGATCTGAAAGCTTTCAAGACCCATTTGAAAGACCATGGCAAAGAAATAGATTTAGAAGTGAAAGATAACACCGTACCTTTTAATTTAAGCGACGATTCTTTTTCATGTGTGATGTGCGAATCAAAGTTCCAGAAATTTCGACTTTTGATTATACACATGCATCAACACTTTAGAAACTACGCCTGTGATTTATGTGGATCTGTTTATATGACTTCAAAATCGTTGAATAGACATCTGTTGAACCACGGTAATGGTGATGCTTACCCGTGTCCTGAATGTTCGAAAGTTTTTAACAGCACTCTAAAAAGACACCATCACGTTAGGCTTAGACATAAGAAGTTACCAATAAGAAGGTGTGCTATATGTAAAGAGACCTTCCTTACAGTTGGCAAACATGTAGAACACATGCGTGTAGCTCATAATCAGGATGTTGAAGTATTTAAATGCGAATATTGCGCCAAAAAGTTTAGCGTCCGACAAACCTTGCAGTTTCATGTGAGACAAGTACACTTGAAGGAGAAAAATATGATTTGCGATATTTGTGACGTGAGTTTTTTCAAGAAATCGGCCCTTGCCCAGCACATGGTGGCACATACTGGGGAAAGGAAACATAAATGTGAAATTTGTAATAAGTCTTACACTCGGGCCTTTTACTTAAAAGAACATATTACGAAATGTCATCAATAAATTGTCCTCCTAGTTAGAAGTAGTTTATAATTTGTTGGAAATGTTTTAGAATATATATTTTTATTTGGAATTTATTCATACTGAAAATCAGTCTTATTCTATGAATTTGTATTCGACAAAATTTTAGTTGTAGTCCATACTATGTTAAGACTAAGTTCCCACTTAAACGTAAATTTTATACAATACATGTACATTTTCTATGAGTATGTGTTTTATTGCAGTATTTGATTTACCTCTTCTATAATTGTCTAATTGTAAGCAAACTACCAACACTTTCTTTTTACACAATTGACAGCTATGAATGAAGTTAGACGCTGTCTCGTGGGTTGTGATTGTTCATGAGGTTTGATAAGTGTCTGTTTTATTGATTTTAAAAAAGCCTCTGATTCTAATAGATTGTCTCACTACGCCGATTAGGTCTGGATTCAGAAGAAACAATTATTAACAACTTACGCAGACAATACTCTGTAAATTTGTGAATGTTGAAAGAGTAACTTTTGCTTGCTGCAGGGGTACATTTTTTCACCACTTCTCTTTAACATATCTTTATATTCAGCTGTATAAAGTGACGTCAATAGGCAAAGAAAATCTATAAATAAATATCCGTTTAAAAATTGTGTCGCTCTTTTGCTAGAAAAACGTTACTACATTTTGATTGAGCCGTAAACAGTTAATTTTAAACTTGTTTATGCATGCAGCGACCAATATCCTATCTCAATCGATTCCAAAAACGAATGGCCTACATTTTTGAGGTATTAAAGTATTATCTAAAAAAACATTAGTATCTCATTTTGGCTTTGCCACACATACATTGTTTTAGGTATCTTAACTATAATTCCAATTTATAAATGAAAGCGACGGGCAATATGTACATATTTTAATTAAAAATCATTTTAATAATAAAATTACATTTAAATCCACTTTCAAATTATTTTTCATATAAATTTCCATTTAAAATTTTTATTGTAATCCATTATATTCTTAATATAACAAGAAGATTTGGTAGTTAATGATGGCAGTGAAAATATCGTTGAATTGTCGTTTTTTATCCAAAGCCCTGACGGTAGGTACTGACACTAAAAACACGTGTGGAAATGAAACTGAAGAAGAGATTGAAACTAGCAGTGCTTATATTGATGCCGATGCTTCAGAGATCATTACTTTGAAGGATTCTTTAGGCCAAACACAAATACTACATATTTTCAAACCAGGTGATACCAATGATGGGAAAGAAATATATCTAGATGTAACGAATAGTTCAAATCTTAAAAATTTTACTGAAGAATCGTCAAATGAAAATAGTTCAGAAATATTGATAAAAGCAAACCCAGCAGTAAAACAGAAAAGAAATCCAAAAAATCCAGTGTATCGTAAGTGGGTACAAAATGTACTGACTTTAATTGAGTTTTCGTATTTATCCTTTTATATACATTCAGTGTCATTTTAAGTGTTTTAATTGCTGAAAGTTGTTCTTAGATTCTAGATAGTTACAAAATCATTGTTACGAGTCTTACACAATTGAGGATTACGTAAGAACATTTGACAATCTTAAATGTAATATAAGAGAATATAGTTTAAGAGTTGATGTCAGCAACAGTGAATGTAAAATTTGTAACGCTACTCTACCAGATCTTAAAACTTTTAAAGCCCATTTGAAAGACCACGGTAAAGAAATTGATCTTGATATCCCAGATAATACTATACCTTTTAAATTGGGCGGTGATTTCTTTCCCTGTGTAATGTGTGATGCAAAGTTTCACAGATTTCGTCCGCTAATAACTCACATGAACCAACATTTCCAAAACTACAGTTGCCAGAATGTGGGACTGTCCACATTACCTTAAAAGCCTTAAGTCTGCATCTTCTTCAACATAGTAACATGACATTCCCTTGCCGCGAGTGCCCTAAAGTATTCGGTACGAAACAAAAGAGATACATTCATGTAAGGCACGTACATAGAAAGATACCAATAAGAAAGTGTCCAATATGTAAAGAAGGCTTCTATACTGTCGTAAGATTTTACGATCACTTACGTCTAGTACATCATCAGGATACAGAAATATTCAATTGCGAATACTGCAATAAGAAGTTCAGTGTTCAATGTCATATGGGAAAGCATGTTAAAGAAGTACATACAAAGGACAGTAATGTTGATGATACTTATAAATGTGAGGTTTGCGAAGCGTGTTTCGCTTCTAGCACTCATCTAGGACAACATAAAGTGGTTCATACGGGGGAGAAACCTTTTCAATGTGATATTTGTGGAAGGTCCTTTAAATGGGTGTCCTCTTTGCAAAGACATAAAAAATGCCACTCAAAGAGCAGTTTGTAATTTTGTTGTTTTAAATTTTTATCATTTAACTTATAACTTATATCAAGCATTTAAATTTGAATATTATTTAGTTTTTTTTGTACGAGTTTTATTACAAAGTACGATTTATTAAGGTATAGGATGATTCTTTTATTTCGTTTAATCCGAAAGCTAAAGCCCATCATGTGCAAATTTATGCAAAATCTGTTTGATTAAAAACAGGCGATACAGCATTAGCAAGATACCATTTAATTGTAAATATTCAGACACTAGACTAGAAGGGTCAATGACTTTTCGGACACAAAAAACTCGGACAACTTAGCCAAATTGTGGTTTTACAGTTTTTTTTTTTTACCAAGTTGTCAGAGTTTTTGGTGTCCGAAAAGTCATTGTCCCGACTAGAATACGTTAAGGCGGGACACTTGTTTTACGTATTGTAAAACCTCGTGAAAATTGTGAAATAGCATAAAAGCAAGCATATTGTAGTTCGAAGTACGTAGTCGGAAGTTATCTCGAAACCTTACCTGCCTATCAGTACGCGGCAATTTTTCCAAAAAGTAAGTGTTTTTATTTTAAACATTGTAAAACAATGTAAAAACAAGGCTATATAATATGACAAGTATTTATCTATACAGAAAGAAATTCTATAGAAAAATGTTTTGGTCAAACGTCAGGTTAGGCTTTAACGTAAGAAAGGACTATTTGCGAAGTTATTTAATTTCTTTTGTACCGTGCAATATTTAGAGTAGTAGTGTTTTCTCATGTTACGTTTTGGAAAAGTAAGAATTAGTCACCAAAATGTAGAAATCCGAAAAAATAAGATACCATATCGACGTCAATGTTATAACATTGCATTGAAGGAGATTTTTAAGTTCCGCACAAAATTAGTTTATTTTTATATACAACGTGTCCCAATCTGTTTAGGTAAACCCGCCATTCTGACTGTACCTAACCACCGTTTATAATTTCAATTATTTTTTTCCTAATGATATATAAAATCACTATACGTTTCTAGATATAATACAACGTTTTAAGACAATAAAAAAAATACCCTAATATAAACTTTTTTTTATAGGAATTGATCGTGAATCTCATTCATCATTAGAAATTCAAGATGGTAGCGGAAAGAATGTAGTTTGGTCATCTTTGACTCGATGCCACGCTGGTGTAACTATAAAAGAAGAGCCGTGTGGTGAAGATACTGATGTTAATCCAAACATTGTTAAAATGGAGGCACAAACTCCAAAAGTTGTTACCCTGAAGAACTCCTTAGGCCAAACTATAAGAGTGGTAACAAGATATGAAAAAAATATAGTCAACAAAATAAAAAGATCGAGGATTAAATTATTGAAAAAGTCAAATGATGATTTAGTAGATAGAATAATATCCAGAGGAATGAAACTAGATCCTGAAATTGTGATATGGAGACAAATAATCCTAACTTTGGTTGAGTTTTCATATGTTTATCCTTTTATTTATACGCGGTCTCATTTTAAATGTTTTAATTGCGACGAATTATTTGTAGATTCTAAAATACTACAAAAACACTGCCACGAGTCCCACGGTATTCAAGATTATGTTAAAAACATTAAAAAACTTCGTAAATCTGTAAAAGATAGTTTTTTAAAAGTTGATGTCAGCAACAGGAAATGTAAAATATGTGATGAAACACAACCTGATCTGCAATCTTTAAAGATTCATTTAAAAGAGCATGGAAGAGACATAAATCTAGATCTAAAAGATAACATCGTACCGTTCAATCTTGGTGATGATAAATTTCAATGTGCAATGTGCGAATTGAAATTTTCTAAATTTCGCACACTGATCACACATATGCACCAACATTTCAGAAACTACAGTTGTCATCAATGTGGAAATGTTTATATGACTCAATTCGCTTTAGACAAACATGTAATTGACCATGGTAATGGCGAGTCCTTCCCTTGCCAAAAATGCTCGAAAGTTTTTCGTAGTTCCCGAAAAAGGCAAGCCCATATCGGAAAAGTGCATAATAAGGCACGTTTGACCTGTGCGATATGTAAAAAGTCCTTTCCTACAGCTGAAAATCATATTGAGCACTTACGAGAGGTACACCAGCAAAACACCAAGTCATTAGAATGCGAGCAATGTGGCAAGCTTTTCTTTCAAAAGTATTATATGGAGAGACACATAAAACAAGTGCATTTGAAGGAGAGAAATTACGAATGTCATCACTGTAATGCGAAGTTCTTTTCAAAATATGATCTCCCGGCCCATATGGTCACTCATTTGAAAGAGAAAAAGTAGCTACCAGTGCGACGTTTGCAAAAAAGAATTTTCAAGGCCCAAAATCATAAGTGAACATAAAATAAAACGTCATACATGATTCAGTCGATGAATTGCTAACTAATGTTGTTTTCAGGTTACGTTAATTGTAAAGTTTTTTTTAAAATAAATGTTGAGTAAGTAGCGTTTTTGTTTTACGATTTAAAGTACGTACTACCTACACAAACAAAAGCTAATTTGATAGATAATAAATTAACTCTTTGGAGAGCCTAATCACAACATCTAGCATAGCTATCAACGCCACTAACCTCATATTTTCAAATGTCACGACACAATGTCCCAACTTATTGTTACAATTTGTCGATCCCCATTTCAGTGTGACGTAATTAATGGATGACCTCTAGCTTAAAACTAGAGATGCTAGGGAGCTCCGTAACCGTAACCGAAATTATCGGATATCTGTATTAAAAAAATATCCGTATCCGTAACCGAATCCGAAATAAAAGTTTTGGATAGTATCGGATAAGGGTGGAGCCTATTTGAATCAAGTCATGACAAGTTGTTTCGCCGCGCTATGGATTTCAAAGGAATTTTGATGACAAAGAAATTAAAATTCCTTCAAAATCTAATATCCGTAACCGAAATTATCCGAAACTAACGGATAATCCGAAATTATTTCATATCCGTATCCGTATCCGGTATAATAATAATTCCAATATCCGTATCCAATCCGTATCCGAAATTTTATATCCATAACATCCCTACTTAAAACGTTGAACTATCGCCAATTAGTAGTTTTATAAACCAAGTGTCGAAGTCACGACTATCCTCAAACTTACAAACTTCTTAATTCATTATGTATCCCACCCATTCTCTGACTGGACTTAATTAAGTTAATGTGACTTAACCTTGAAAAAAAGGTTACAGGACCCTTCTTCTACAAACAGAAATAACGGAAATGTTGTAACTGGCTGTTGTAACAAAAAACCGTTAAAAAAACAAAAGACAAACGTGATCTGTGACAAGATGATTAGTAAAAAATTAGAAGAGTATGTTGCAAGTGACACTAAGATGTTGATGACGTTATAATTCCTAGTAAAAATTATACAAGTAAAAAATGACGTTAATTCGATTGCTAAAGTAACTCACTTAACTAAAGAATTGTAGCTTTATTGAACAATGCACGCTATTTTACAGAATCGAAAGGGGTGAGAATGGATGAGCGTTCTGTATAAAACAATAATCAAACATTCAATATACAACATTTCTAAAAGGATAAATTTGTGTTCCTCAGGACAACAGGAGTCAAGAGGGAGGACGAGCATTTGGCAAATGACCGTTTCGGAAAGACAGAACGCTGCTAATTTTCTACAATTTACCTCCATCCGACCCTTCCTTTACCAACAAGCGAATTTCAAATGCTTTTATTGCAGTGAAGTCTTTTCTGAAATCACTGCAGTCCTTCGTCATACTTCAGAGCATGAAATACCCGAACGTAGCGTTTTACTGAAACAACATTTGCGAAAAGGAAAACGGGTTATAAAAGCTGATCTCACAGATCTGCGGTGTAGGATTTGTGATGAAAAATATGCTGATTTAGACAATATGCAAAAACATTTAGAGTCGGTGCATGATAAAGAGTTTACTGATTCCAATAACGGACTAATAGGATATAACTTAAGCCTGGATAATGGTCTGTTTTCGTGTCCTAAATGCGAGGAAACTTTTAATACATTCTTTTTATTAAATAGGCATATGAATGAACATTATAGCGTGGTGTGCGAAACGTGCGGTCTCGGCTTCCTGACTCATCAAAGATTGATCAATCACAGAATCGTGCACCAAACCGGAGCACACAAGTGTGATCAGTGTCCCGAAATATTCGCAACAAAACTCAAACTACGCTACCACATATTCAAGAAGCACGAAACAAGCAACACCAAAAAGAAAAAGCCCTTGAAATGCCCCCAGTGCTTGCAACGTTTCGCCGAGCATTACAAGAAAATGAACCACTTGAAACTGGTGCACGGTATTGAGTACAATTTCGTTTGTCAAATGTGTAAAGCTAGTTTTACAACGAGACGAGCGTTGACTGAACATACCACAAAGCTACATAAAAGAAGCATACAATGCAACGTCTGTGGGAAGTGCTTTGGGACGAAAACTCTTTTGAAGTTGCATTCGCGTGGGCACACTGGGACTAGAAGCTTCTACTGCTCGGTGTGCCAGAAAGCGTATATGCATGAGAGGACACTTAGACAACACATGAAGATCCATAGCACGGAGTGGAAATTCGTCTGTTCAGAATGCGGCAGTGGCTTCCATAGTCGCAATGACTACAACAAACACTTGAAAAATTGGCACCCGCAATGGCAGCTTAAAAACATTACCAAACAATAAGATACTTACTTTATTAATATGTCCCTATGAAAAGAATTTTGTGTGAGTGATATTCTAGTCAGCTATATGTATAAATAAATTAAAAGATTTCCTTGCATCATATGAGTGAAGCAGTTAAATAAAATAAATGGAATTTGGAGTCACATTTGTTACCTTTATTTACATCATCATCATTTACATTTCAGTACAACATTTAGCAAAGTTGCTAATCGTGCCTGATTGTATGCTTGTCCGCTAACTTCTTCTTAACCACTTTACGGATTTTAATGCGGTTTTCACTATCTTTTGGATAATTTTTTACTTATATTAGTAAATAAAGAACATT
Organism: Emmelina monodactyla; assembly: GCA_916618145.1. Taxonomy (NCBI): domain Eukaryota; kingdom Metazoa; phylum Arthropoda; class Insecta; order Lepidoptera; family Pterophoridae; genus Emmelina; species Emmelina monodactyla. Next base: position 4,631,313 of record OU745296.1, read on the forward strand.
TGGAAAAAGTTTTCTTAGGTTAGCAAAAATGCAAGTCGTCCAAAATGACACCATTGCGAAACGTGGTCGGGTCACTATTGACATAATATAATAAAGATAATATAGTAAATTAATAAACATAATAATAAATTATTTATTTGCTTTTCATGTAAATAATTTTTTACATTTCCTTCCATTATCTTTTCTTCTAGGCATTGGTCAGGAATCAAGCGACGAAACAAGCAACACCAAAAAGAAAAAGTCCTTGAAATGCCCCCAGTGCTTGCAACGTTTCGCCGAGCATTACAAGAAAATGAACCACTTGAAACTGGTGCACGGTATTGAGTACAATTTCGTTTGTCAAATGTGTAAAGCTAGTTTTACAACGAGACGAGCGTTGACTGAACATACCACAAAGCTACATAAGAGAAGCATACAATGCAATGTCTGTGGGAAGTGCTTTGGGACGAAAACTCTTTTGAAATTGCATTCGCGTGGGCACACTGGGACTAGAAGCTTCTACTGCTCGGTGTGCCAGAAAGCGTATATGCATCAAAGGACTCTCAGACAACACATGAAGATCCATAGCACGAGTGGAAATTCGTCTGTTCAGAATGCGGCAGTGGCTTCCATAGTCGCAATGACTACAACAAACACTTGAGAAATTGGCACCCGCAATGGCAGATTAAAAACATTACCAAACAATAAGATACCTACTTTATTAATAGTGATATTCTAGTCAGTGCTATATGTATAAATAAATAAAAAGATTTCCTTGCATCATACGAGTGAAGCAGTTGAAATAAATGGAATTTGGAGTCACATTTGTTACCTTTATTTACATCATCATTTACATTTCAGTACAACATTTAGCAAAGTTGCTAATCGTGCCTGATTGTATGCTTGTCCGCTAACTTCTTCTTAACCACTTTACGGATTTTAATGCAGTTTTCACTATCTTTTGGGTAATTTTTCTCTTAAATTTGTACGTATAAATAATATTTGGAAAAAGTTTTCTTAGGTTAGCAAAAATGCAAGTCGCAAAATGTCACCATTGCGAAACGGGAGCGAGTCACTATTGACATTAATATAATAATGGTATAGTTAATTAGTAAACATAATAATAAATTGATTTGCGTTCCATGCAAATGATTTTTTACATTTCCTCACATTATCTTTTCTTCTAGGCATTGGTCAGGAATCAAGAGATGGTGCTGAAACAGTTGATAAATTCGATTTGTTCGAGTTATCTAAGATCGGCCCTCCTGAAAACAGTATAGTAAAATTCAAGGATAAAGATGAAAACGCTAAAATTGACACAATATTATTAAGTAAGAATATCGTCAAACCTATATCCACTAATGATTTAAAGAAAATAAGATTGATTGAAAATGGTAAACAATTCGCACAGCGGTGTATGAATGTGCTAACATTGTACGAATTTTCAAACATCTATCCATTTATCTACGTAAAGTGTAAATATAAATGTTACATATGCGGACAGCTATGTATTGACGCAACAGTTCTTCAAAAACATTACTTTGAAGAACACAATGTGAATGAATTAGCTCACGTTTTAAGACACAATCAAAATAAGCTAGGAAATGCCAGTTTAAATGTAGACATAAGTATCAGTAAATGTAGGATATGCAAGAACGTGTTGTCAACTTTAAAAGCAGCAAAAATTCATTTGAAAATGCATGGCAAGAACATAGATCCTGATTTCCGAGATAACATAATACCATATAGATTAAACGAAGACAATTTCAAATGCGAAATGTGTGAAGAGAGTTTCCACAAACTTTATTACTTAGTTATACACATGAACCAACATTTCAGAAACTACAGTTGCGATGTCTGCGGTTCTCCGTTCGTTACTTTAAAATCACTGAGCATCCATTTAAAAACTCACGAAATCGGTGAATTTCCTTGTCCTCAATGCTGCAAGGTCTTTAGTAGTTCAATCAAAAGAGCGACTCATATACGTGGTGTTCATATAAAAGTTTGCATGCGAAGGTGTCCCATTTGCTCGCAAACATTTAATAGTAGTTACAAACGCGCTAACCATTTACGTCTAGCTCATAATGAGACTACTAAATCTGGAATTTCATCTACTTTTTCGTGTCCAACATGCATAAAGACGTTTGTCACAAGATGTTCGATGCAGAATCACATTCGTTCTGTCCATTTGCATGAGAGGAATGAGGATTGTCATGTTTGTCATTCGAGGTTCTTTTCTAAACACGCGCTGGCTCGACATGTGATGACACATACGGGAGAAAAGAGATTCAAGTGTAATATTTGTGGCAAGACGTATACGAGAAAAAGCAATTTGCAAGGGCATTTGAAATCACATAAGTAAAAGGACTGAAATTCTGCGCTTTAAAGGATCCGCCTTGATTTAATTAAGCGATTAATTAAATAAAAGTTTCTTGTTTTAAAACTTAGTTTTTGACTGTACAGTACAAAAAGGGTTAGTATTATGTAAAAAAAGATTGATGATGTAATTTCCATTGCGTACCTACCTACTGCGCAGTAAAGGATATCGTTACGAAACAGTGGTGCGAGCATGGAACTTTTGTCGATCGTTAATATTGTTAATCTGACTTTTGTTTCATTAATTTGTATGAACAATAACGATGGCAACTGTCAAAATAACGAAATTAACGATCGTTATGAGATACATGCTTCGACCACATGAGTAAAGAAACTGAACAGAGACAAAGCTTCTAAAGAGCTAGCAAAATTTATACCTATTTTGGTAGGGTTGGCACAATTGAATAAATTAAAAATATAAATGTACTTTTTTTTCAATTTTTTTATTAAAATAGGTTTTTTTTTACAAATTACATACTCTAAATATTTTTTTTTTTATTACTTTTGGTTTTTAATAATTTGTTGTGTCTTTTAATCGAATGATAAATTCTAAATCTAATATAAAGTTTTTTCAAATAAACCAATGGGAAACACTCACATGGCATATGAAATGTACAATCTTGCAAACGTGCTAATATGTCATTACCAATATTAACATGTGAGAAACTCGAAAACAAAAAGAACACGCACAACGTTCGAGCGTCGCGTCACGCCTGCACGCCCTGAGATTGACCACTGGCTGATCTAGTTTGAAGCGGTTTCGGCTCATACGTGACAAGCGGCCAGTGGTCACGCACACACACGCGTTGCACTTGTAGTGATGTACCTGTCACAGCGCATTCGTATGTAGCTTTGTCTCTGTTCAGTTTCTTTACTCATGTGCTTCGACCACAGATTTGACACTTGTCATGAAGTTGCACAACCCCGAATGAAATTTTGTATGTTTCATTTTGTTGTACTGGGTTTCAGAATAAACTGGAATTTCGGAAGCATTTCACGGAGAGCCAAGATGTTTATGTAATTAAAATAACTTTTAGAATACTTAATATAATATCTTGAGAATGTAAATAACACGTTGGATTTTCACAGATTCTTAGACCTTTCTTTAGCATAAAACTGTTAGTTATGTAATTATTTAGATTTTTTTAAATAAAATATTCTTGTCGCATTACTTAAGGATTCCTTTAATTTCACGGCCATAAGACGACCTACTGGACGCCGTCCACAATAGCATAAGAGGCTTGCTCATTGTGGTGGAATCTGTGAATCACCATAAGTGGAAGCACAACGAGACTTATTCCTAAAATAAGGGAAATTAAGACAATGACTTTTGTCAATGTTTCGAATTTGGTAACGCCAGAGATGTAATGCTATAAATTTTAATAATCCGTTACATATGAGGTACGTAAGCAAATTATTGAAATAAAACATGTACTAAGTTTGGTAATAAATTATTTTCTTATGATATTAAGGTTCACAATACATTCTATACTTAGGGAGGTATCTGCACATTTACAGCGGGTTGTCATAATGGCGCGATTTTATATCTGTAATAGGTTTGCTCAGTTATTTTCGACCCACTTTTTCAAAGTTTTTCTATCAAGTTTTTCGCTTGCACAGTAGGGAAGACTGTCAACGAATTTAACGCCACCAGCCAAACGCATTCTGTAGGAGACCTGAAAATAATGAAAATGATATTTTATTAAAACCTAGTTCAAATTATAGGGATACATATTAAAAAGGAAAGGTCCTAAAATGCTTCCTTGGGTTACGCCAAATTGAACATAGGTTGTCGATTGTTAGGTAAATTTATGTTTCACAGAATTTTATAATTTCTTATTTTCTAAACTGATGAAGCAATTTAGGACTTTGTCCCTATCCCATAAATTCAATTTTATAAAGAATATATGGATGTAAAACCGTATCAAAAGCTTTAGTAAAATAAAAATATACCTATATCAAACATAGGGTTTGTTATTGTCCAAGTATATTATCTACCAAGTATAAATATTGGATGTATTTATTATTTATATTTTGAGATAAAAGATCATTATCTACCTGTTCGTCCATGTACTTGTTGAGTTCATCCTCGGTGATGGTGGCTCCAGGCTGAAGCTGTACGAAGGCGGTGGGCGCCTGTCCCCACTGCGGATGCGGGGCGCCGACTACGCCCGCGTCGAACACGGCTGGATGCTGCATTAACACTGCTTCTAGCTCTGCTGGGGCCACCTGCGGTAGATTGATAATTTTTATTTAAAACTAAACGACCCCCAAACGTTGTTTTGCCATTTGACAACCCTTATCATTTAGGGGTATGAAAAATAGATGTTGACGTTTCTCAGACCTACTCAATATGCTCACAAAATTTCATGAGAATCGGTCAAGCCGTTACGGAGGAGTACAGTAACTAACATTGTGACATGAGAATTTTAGATAAGATAACGGTAGCTTGTTAAGGTTCTTGTCAGGTTCGAATAAAACTACTGAGACTCTGAAACTTGACCATCTCAAAATTAAAAACTTAATAAAATGGGATGATAATAACCTGGAATGAGTTGAATTTGATAAGCTCCTTGATCCTGTCGACGATGTAGAAGTGGTTGTCCTCGTCGTAGTAGGCGATGTCTCCGGTGATGAAGAATCCTTCATCATCATAATAGTCGTATGGGGTGTCTCCGACGTACTCTGAAATAATAAGTAAGTGGTTATTTGTTATTACACTTTTTTAACATACGTATAGGATGTTTATAGTTTACAGACTATACCTTAAAACATTTATTTAGAGATTATTAGTTTCATCGATATTATGTAGTAACTAGTGGCCGCCCGCGACTCCGTTCGCGTGGAATTCGGTTTCCCGTGGGAATGAGATGTTTTCCCGCGGTAAAAAGTATCCTATGTGTTATTCTGATGTATATAATGTATATAACTGCAAAGTTTCATCCAAATCCATCCAGTAGTTTTTACGTGAAAGAGTAACAAACATCCATCCATCCATACATCCTCACAAACTTTCACATTTATAATATTAGCAGGATTACAATACTTTACAATAACTTGTTAGGATTATACTCGTATCTTCAATTTAAATTCAAAATTATCTTTGACTTTATAACTACCAAATTGTTCGGTTTAGTCAATATTTAAATTTGTAAATGATAAGCATAGAATAAGAATAGGTTTTCGTGCGCTGGGTCTAGACGGAGCAGACGTACCTACCTAATTGGAGAATTTTGACTGAAAAACACCAGGGTTGGTAGGTATATCACTTAGTCATCATGACATGGTCTCGTTAGAAACACATCAATTAGAACCTTTGTGTATTTTTCCCAAACGCTTTATTATGTCGTTGCAATATCAGAGCTGTTGTTTCCAGACTGCTCCATCTAGTCAGAGAGCGCATAGACCTTTTCTTAATCTACGATCATAATATATGTAAGCTATACCTACTTAGCACCTATCATGTATCTTATCTTTGCGATTATTCCGAGTAGCTAATAATTATCTATTTCCAGACTAACAATTCTTTTTTATCACCAGGTGTATTTGATAAATAATTATTTAGCTATGTGTGGAAAGAAAATACGAATTGTTTTGCGTACCTAAAGTTGAGTTTAAAGTAAGGATATGAAACGGCAAACTTACTCTTCATAATAAGTGGGGACTTAACGCAAATCTCTCCTCGTTGGTTCGGGCCCAAGGGTTCTCTGGTCTCTAGGTCTACTATCTAGAAGAAACATAATTCACTATAGTTTAATAAATTGATTTAAATTCAATGGAGTGGTAATATACGTCAACCAATTTGGAAAATCCTGATAGCAGGGTAGCCAGTAAAGTACAGAAACCACTTTGGAGGCATAAATGTAAATAATAGACTAAATTGTGCTGTGAGGCATATTTATCACATGAAAAGTTGAAAAAATGAGGAATTTGTCTCTATGATGAGGTGCTTCTTAATTCATATCTATAATGGGATTTCGACATTTAGAGGCGTAGCTCTTGAAACTAACGCTACGCTTGTGTTAAAGTTTCAAAGAAATGCATAATAAAAGATTAGTTTTTAAGAACATAGCAGCGTGGGATGATCTTTTCCTCTTTAAGTCTCCATATTACGAGTATGTATAAAGATCAAGTGCGTTAATTACCTTTAGAACATATCCAGCATTAGGCACGCCCACACTCCCGGGCTTGGGTCCCACTTTCGACAGCATATCAGTGCATCCAGCGCCAATCTCTGACATTCCAAAGAATTGGTGCACCATCTTCAGATTTGGCAACCTGGCAAAAAAGTAGGTGGTTGTGTTAGCTTTTGTTAAAAGTCTATTGCTGGACAAATGCCTCTCAAAAAGAGGTTTATAAAACAGAGCTTTTTGGTAATGCTTTATGCAGGCGGGCGCTGATGTCTGTCCTATGATCACTAACATTCAATTTAGATAAAGCTTGTTAAATTTATCAGGGTTTCACAAGGACTAAATACTAGTTGTTTTTAATAATAACGCTTGTCTGAAGAAAACGACATTATATAAGGCATTCATAATTAATATGTATATTGGAATATGATTCAATAGTGTGTTCAATATTGTGTAGTTCGAAGGATTAAGCCAATAATAACAACTCAGGGTGGTACAAAGGCAAATTAGTCTGATTTAGCTTGTGGTGATTAAACAACGGGCTGACTTACTTCTTGTGAAGAGCATCAATTAAATCTTGCAGCATGGTGGTACTGGCTGATATAATGTATTCAGTCGAGCTCAGATCAAAGCGTTCAATGTTGGGCAGATTCACAATCTCATTTGCGGTGGCAGGCGTGAGCTGTAGTATTTTCACCTGTATATTTGAATACATTTTAGATAAGGGGTTTTATTTTGATTATACATTTTATTGGTTACCAAGTTAATAATTTTAACTAGACAGTTTTTTTTATTTTCATGCTTTCTCCGCGGTAAGTAAGCTTTCTGCTAAAGGTTCTGGGTTCAATTCTAAGGTGAAGTGAATTTTGGAAAAGATCTTTTTGAAAATGATAAAGTGTTTGTTTGGTAACTAGGTTCTACCTTAGTTCATTGTCTGGTACCTAATACAATCTTGCGCTTAGTTTAAGTCCACACTATTGTTGTGGTAGCCGAGAAATTTAAGCTCACAACACCCAAAACTGCTAAGAAAAAAATGTATTTACCTTGTATTTATGTATAGCGGTCAGAATGTCCTCGACCAGATTCTTGTGTGACCAGACTAGGGTAGATCCAACTCGAAGTGAGTGAAGTGACTGTAGGAGACCATACGAGTAGTACCACTCACGAGTGATGAGAATCGAGGAGAGGCCACCCTGTCTAGTGACACATTATCATTTTTAAACAGTATAAATTCAAGTCGCTAATTCTGTCTCTTTGTATGTTTGGCCATTAACTACTCCTAAACCAGTTGAGGGATTTGTATTCTTTTCATTTACAAAATTACACCATTGCGAAGCGTGGGCGGATCGCTAGTTTGGTATAAAAACAAGACCACAAAAAATGGAAGAAGAATCCTACTTATATTATGAACATGAAAGTTTGTGAGGTTGTATGGATGGATGTTTGTTACCCTTTCACGTAAAAACAACTGGACGGATTTTGATTTAACACTTTACAGAAATATAGGCTTCGCATCAGAATAACACATAGGGTACTTTTTACCGCGGAAAAATTTTGCATTCCCACGGGAAACCGACTTTTACGCTAACGGAGTCGCGGGCGGCCACTAGTTGAAATATAAAATGAAAACATGGAATAACTGCTGGCAGGTGTCCATGAGAAAACATGAGGTGGTGTATTCTTAACGTCATATAGAAAAAAATATTTCAATGATAAAAAAAACTAAGTTTTTACTTACTCGCCTTGGATGTATGCAACTAAACTCTGATGTGACTTTGGTATTCCCTTCGGAAGGCCAGTCGTTCCGGAGGAGTACAGGAGGATTGCTATATCATTAACAGGGTCTACTGCTTCCATATCAAAGTCCTCAACTTTGGCGGTCTCTGTCAAAAAGTCCTTGAAGAGTATTGCCCCTGGCTGTGGTTTATCGCTGAAGACGATGATTTTTTCAAGAGTGTCGACGGTGGATAAGGTCTCTTTGTGTAAGGCGTAGCCTTGTTCTGAACAGAACATGATGCGGGGCTTTGCAAGGTTGATGCGGTGGAGGATGGTGGCTAGAAGAGAAAAAGTTCTCGTTATTGTAGATGTGGGAAATCAGGTCTCAAAAGACCCGTTGTTGTTGCAATAGTATCTACAGATCATGATGTATATTCAAAGAAAACAAAGGATGAAGGACTTAACAATGCTAAGATTAAATGCAATGTAAGATTTTGAATTGGATATGTTTCTCATCATATTCCACTTTTTAACCTTATTCTCATAAACCAACCTTTGCCGCATGTGATATCTGCGGGAGCAAATGTGGCTCCTGAACCGATGATCCCCAGGACAGTGGGAAGGAACTCCGTCTGTCTCTCACTGCAGATGCTGACAACATCTCCCTTTCTAACTCCTAGCTTAACGAGCGAGAGAGCAACATCGACCATGCGCTGTGCCAGCTGTCTGAAAGTTATACGCTCTCCGGACTCAGACTGAACCTGAAAAGAATTGAGACATGGTTAAAATTTATTAAATTTTTATTCAAATTTGTTTTTATTGTCTATTTTCATTTTGATATTGCTTGGGTATCTTTTGTTTTTTCAACTACGTTTTCGACCGGCCATAAGATGGGGGTATTAACGGCTAGTTCCCAGCAGCCGTACTTTCCATAAAAAACCGTGGAATTTACGACTTGTAACTAACCCTTATGCCTTGCGATTGAGGACTACGAGGAAGCTTTTGATATTATTGAAACTTTGTGTGTTCTAGAGTCTATACAGAAATGCCTCAACGATGACTGTCCAAGTAGAAGAGCAAAATACAAGACCAATCCAATTACATTACGGGGTAAGACAGGGAGGCATTATTTCTCCAAAACTGTTACCAATACATAGGTGTTTTCAAGACATTAAATTTGATCGCTGCCGATAAGGGCATCATCAATACATCTCATAACTGTAATTTGAAAACGATTATTTAGGCGAAAATTCCTATTGACTGGGATATCGGTATGAGGATAGATAAGTTTTAACATTAACTTATCTAACATTAACATTTCGAAAAGTTCAATGATTCATTCAAAAAATTATACGAGGCCAATATTTATGGGGTTCTAAACTAAATCAGTAAAAAATAAATAAACGGCACCCTATTACTAATATTGCTGTTCGTCCGTCCGTCTGTCTGTCACCAGGCAACATCCTATGAACCATGATAGGTAGGTAAACAGTTGAAATTTTCACAGATAATGTAATTCTGTGGCGGAAGAAATACCAAAAAAAAAATACAATAAATTTTAAATATTTAAAGCGAACTTGACTGTTTTTAATTTATAAGTATTAAAATTGTAAATGAGCGTGTCATACAAATCTAGAACCGGATTTTTTTAAATACTAGGCTATCATGAAATGATAAGATTATCTAAATTCATATTGTAAAAATCGCAGTGGTTGCATTGTATATCAGTTCTAGCCGGAAGCTTATACGCGCCTAAGCTAGATAATATGTTAAAGCCTGTCTCAATTTGCTTTGATACCGTTTATTACACTTGTAACAAAATACGAAGATAATTAAAAATTTATTATTCGTATTTTTGTCCCAATTTTTTTTATTAGGTATTATTTTTATTTGCGTAAGTAGTACGTTTATTGTCGTTGACTATTCCGAGTACCTTTGTAGTATACGCCAAAAATATTTATTGGACTTAAGATTAAACATCTCTTTAATAAAATGTGAATTAGTAGAAAATACAACATGTAGCCGCCATTAGATTCAATCCAAATCCACGCCAACCGGCAAAGACGTCAACCAGTGATGTCCATCAAATTCTAGGGATGTCCGGTTACCGATAACTTTTGTTTTATATCTAACAGTAGATACATTAAAAGATGATTATAAGTCGTAAAATGTAACGTATATCAAAGCTATCACGATTCAGTGTTACACTACATTTTAAATACCTACCTACTATGAATGGCCTTAACGGCATTCATATAATTTGTTATCTATAGAATTGAACCCTCATAAAATTATTAAAAAGAATTTATTAGCACTATATGATTTGGGGCACCTATCAATAAATTTATTTAGATTTAAATTTATTGCACCCTAAATTAATTATGCTAATAGTATTTCAATCAACGATTACAACACCTGTTTATATGACGTACATTAATAATCTACAATTTGGCTGATTTCATATCATATTAAGATAGTAGGCAAGGCCGTTGCATTATGGGGTACCTTATATCTTTCCTTAAAAACCCAATTATAAGGGGTGTAAAAAGTCAATTTCCAGAAAAAAAAATTAAGGATTGAAAAGTAATATTTGCCGCTTGGGGTCATCGCTTACACAACAACGGATGGCCCAAGAGCGATGGTTCACATTACAAGAACTAAAACACTATTTAATTTCGAATAATCCTGTAGTTTGATAGTTTAAATGCAATTTGCTACAATTATGTAAAAAAAAATATTTTTTTTAGTTTTGCAACGAACAGTTTTTGTTTTTGGAAGCAGTCTTTTTACACCCCGTATGATAATCTATCCTTATATTTTTTTAAAATTTATGTCCAATCTCGTGGCTGCCCGCGACTCCGTTCGCGTGGAAGTCGCTTTCCCGTGGGAATGAAAAGCGGTAAAAGTGCTCTATGTGTTATTCTGATGAATATCCTATATTTTGATTGTAAAAAACAAATGTAATCCTAGTTTTAGACTTATGCTTCGTTTCAAAATACGACCATAAGTGATCCCAGATAAAAAAAAAAAATGAAGTAAAATATAAAAGAGAATACTTACAATAGCGTCCTTGTCACCGTATTGTCGCAATTTGTGCAACATGAACTTTCCAAAATGACCATGAGCCGGCATTTGGACAATATTTTCATTGCCGTAAAGATATTTACTGTTTTTCAACATTTTTGTAATCCACAATGACCTGCGGCCACGATTTCTACATGTAAAATGTGTTTTCCACTGATAATTTGATAATATATACCTATCTATTAATATTATCTTAGAATCTTGTAGACTAGTCGGGTGCTAAGCTGATATGCTGAAGATAAATGATTTTTTTAAATTAAACTTTAATTTATCTACTGGGTAGGACAATAGTCGCTATATAAATATTTGAATAGTGGCCGCCCGCGACGCCGTTCGCGTGGAAGTCGGTTTCCCGTGGGTATGAGAAGTTTTCCCGCGGTAAGAAGTACCCTATGTGTTATTCTGATGTATAACCTATAATACTGTAAAGTATCATCAAAATCCGTCCAGTAGTTTTACGTGAAAGAGTAACAAACATCCATCCATACACACTCACAAACTTTCACGTTTATAATATTAGTAGGATTTTACGAGTACCAGGGCTCTTTATTGCCAGAACGAGAGCGAAGCGAGCGCACGAGGGGTTCCGTACTATTATCGACTTTTAGGTACCTACTTACGAAACGATACGGTACGACGACCTTTTGCGTTTCATGATCCAACTAATATTATAAACGTGAAAGTTTGTAAGTATGTATGGATGAATGCATGTATGGATGTTTGTTACTCTTTCACGTAAAATATACTAGACGGATTTGGATGAACTTTACGGTAATATGGGTTATACATCAGAATAACACATAGGGTACTTTTTACCGAGGGAAAACTTCTCATTCCCACGGGTTACCGACTTCCATGCAAACGGTGACGCGGGCGGCCACTAGTATTCTACTGAATGTGCTATATAGGTATTTTTGTTTTTTTTTTTACATTGTTACAGTGTCAGATATATGACAAGGGTGGATAAAAGGCTTCATATACAGGGTTGATTTTAATTAGCCCAACAAAATCAAACCAACGACAATTTAAAATTAATTTTTAAAAAAAAGTTTTTCCATACAAATTTATTAGATGCCTCTGAACGGTCAAATACTCTACGCGCAAGCAACTGGGCGCGCGAACGATGGGGGGGGAGTGTAGTCGGTTTAGGTACAAAATACAGAGAAATAAATAACAGGGCGTGCAAATTTGTTTTTGTTTTTTTGTTTTAGGGATTGATGTAGGGAAGCCGCCTGAAAGAGGTGATGCGCTATTTAAAAATAACCCTGTAGAATCTATTCGAATGGCCGATATTACTATCCTCTTTTACAAGTGGCGTCTGCATTTGTTTTAGTGATGTCACTTAAAAGATTTTTATTAAAGACATTTTTAAATAAGCTTAAAAGTGCAATAGTGCTTATTTATTTTAATACAAGTAGTTAAATTTATAACTAAGAATAAAATGTATCTCCAAGTTTTGCAAAGTAAAACTATTTTTAGCTTCAGCATTAGATACGTAACTCTTAATTTCCATTTAAAAATATTAGTTAGTAGGTATTAATTAGGTAGGATTAAATTATCACAATGCGACATCTATAGATAAAAGAGTGATTAAATTTTTTGTGAATTTCCCAGAACATCGAAAGTATGATTTAAGTAGAAACCCTGCAATTTTATTTTATGATACCTTTCCATATTCTAAGTAATATTTTCACTATTACTTAGAATATGGATTTGCCCATTGCCTATAGCTGACATTTTCACGATAACACCGTGTATACATATTATAAATCTGTAGAGAGGTCAATTTTGTACATGAAATATATTTCCAAAATAACTATCAGGGGGTGATTAGGGATCAATACTGATGCCAAAAATGCAATCAGTAAAAATTTCTAGTCTGTCTGTCTGCCTGTATAACCGTTATAGAAACAAAAACTACTCGACGGATTTTAACTAAACTTGGTAAAATTATTTTTCATACTCCTGAGCTGGTTATAGTATACTTTTCATCACGTTACAATCAATAGGAGCAGAGCAGTGAAGGGAAATGTTGGTAAAATGGGAGAAGTTACTCAATTTTTTAAGCTTCCGTCGCGTTTGCATCCTTAATGGTTAAAGCTACACAGAAATCATTTATGTCGGGAATGTTCTCCTTAAATTTATATTAAAAATATCCCACGACAGCATATGTCTATCTTTCATGGTTGACTCACAATAACACGAGTAACTCCCGATAGCTTAGCAGTTCGAAGCTTTCTGAATATATTTGTCTACTCTTACGTTTATAAGTCTCAGTCATCCCTGATTAAAAAAGTTTACATTATTTACTATTCCATATATTCCACATAACTGGTATAGAAACACCAAAATTATACAGGGTACTATTTACCGCGGGAAAACTTCTCATTCGTAAATCCAATGATAATTTTAGTTTCTTTGGCGTTGACGAAAAATTCGCGTATGTTTTTAAATAGGTACCTATACCTGCAAGTTTGATTATTTTGAAAGTAGGTACCTAATATAGGCGCAGTGGGATGATTTTAATCTTATAATAATTTAACGAAAATAACCATGTTTTTACAAAATAAAATACAAAATAGCTCACTCCCGTTTACCTTCTGCATGACAAAATAGCACCATATCTTTCGGATCCAAAGCCACTGATGTGATTCATTTTACAATTGTGGAAATTTAACGACCATCAATAAACGAAGCTACTTTATATACCGGACTGTTAAGAGGATGGTTCCGGGTTCGATCCCCGGGTCGGGCCAATTTCGTCAAAATGTTTTTTCGAAATTGGCTCGTGTCTGGGTGTAACTAGGTTCTCCCCTAGCCCATTGTGTGTTACCTATAAGAATTATAAATAGTAATTTCAAGTTTTTCTTCTGTTGTTGCTAACGCGAAAACTTTCCCTTTCGATAGTTACTTAGAAGAAAAGACAATATATATATCTACTATAAGGAAACTATATTTATTGAACTCTAGATTAAACATATCTTTAATAAAATGTGAATTAGTAGAAAATACAACATGTGGCCGCCATTAGATTCAATCCAAATCCGCGCCAACCGGCAATGACGCCGACCAGTGATGTCCATCGAATGCTAGGGATGTCCAGTTACCGATTACTTTTTGTTTTATAGCTAACAATACCTATTCTAAAGGTAAAGGGATAGAATAATATCATTTACCTTACCTTAACTACCACGAAATAATATTTCCTACAATATTAAAACACACTTTAATAAATCTATAGTCAAATCACTTTTTTATTATTATTTGATTGGGCTTAAGTATTTATTACTTAAAGATTGCATACCCTGCATAGTATATCCGGCTGTAAATTATCATTTCATTCACTAATTAACAACTGCAGAAGGTTTAAAATTGACAAATCTTATTAAGGAGTACACTTATCACAAGATACCTGCATATCTTTTATCAATTAGATGATGAAAACAATAGGTATGTATATTTCACACTCAACCTTGAATTATCAATACCACTACATCGTATAAAACTAAGTCGCTTTCTCTATCCCTGTGTCCCTAGGTATGATTAATTTTTTTAAACTACGCAACGGATTTTGTTGCGGTTTTTTAATAGATAGAGTGATTTAAGAGGAAGGTCTACATGTGTAATAACATAGTACAGAGATAGGAGTTTTACTCCGAATTCAACTCATGCGAAGCCGCGCGGGTAAAAGCTATTGTACCTACTTATAAAATAACGAGCGAATAACGAATTTTGGCTACCTTAAAAAAACTTTTTCTAATTGTTCTTTATTAACAAATTTAAATGAATAAATTCCCTAAAAGATGGCGAAAACCGCATTAAAATCCGCTGTGTGGTTTAGGAGGAGTAAGCGGCCAAACATACAAACAGACAGAATTAGCGACTTGGACTTAAACTACGTAATAATGATAAGTCTAGTCAGCACTGACTGATTGATTTATCATGGCCGAGCGTGGACTATTAAAGTAAGGACCGTAAAATGTGGAACAGGTGTTCCTTTTAACGATGTAAATGAGCACTAACAAACTTCTTTTAGGAGTTCCCACGGGAACAGCAACTTAGCTACAAGTGAAACTTAGTATAAGATAAATTCATGTTTTGGATAAATATATTGTAAAAAAAAGATTTTCTTGCAAAATATTTCTTAGAGACTTTATTTACTGTCAAAATAAAGACCTCATACTTTGAACTCTACACGACCTAATTTAAAAAACTCTACATTTTGTCGACATGGCCGGTTGGTGAAAATTTTGTGAAGAAAATAAGCTTCTTCTTTACGTGACCCTATCTTTAATCACAAATTGTTATCCCTGTATGATAATAATCAATAGTATTAAATATAAATTATCAAACAATCTAATGTAAGTATATGCTAGGTGTATTAGTCATAGAATTGTTCTAAAAAACAACACCTTCCTGATTAAAACAACAATTATAAGTACTTTATCGGATCGGACTTTATCTTTTAGACTAAAAGCCGTTTATGAATCGCTTTTGTACCTCAATGAAAAATAAGGTACCTATGGGTGAAGTAGTTACTAAAATAAAACAAACAAATATTATCTACATATTTTTAATAACAGTTTAAATTATTTATTCACAACAATAAATACCTCAGTAGTTTGGAGAATTTGATTATTTATTAACATTATTTTGTATTAGTTGCCTAATATTCATGGGTGGGCTCAGTCGTTTTCTAAAGTTTATTCGTTCATAGCCTAGACACAGCACATGTTATGTGAACGCTCCTATTATTGGTAAATCTAGAACTTCGTTAAATGCTATATCACAATTAAAGGCTTTTTAAATTTTGGATTTAAATTGTTGATTGTTTCAAGTCATGATTCTCATTCTCAACCTTTTAATCTGGAAACCAACCCATGAAAAGAACTAGGTATTTTTTTTAGTTGATTCCGACCCATTGTTTCAAAGTTTTCCTGTCGAGTTTCTTGCCTGCACCGTAGGGAAGACTGTCGATGAATTTCACGCCACCAGCCAATCGCATTCTGTAGGAGACCTGGAACAATAAATAACATAATTGAGATTTACAGACATCTTATAGGTCTCTTTTTAAACAAAAGTTGTGTTTTTAAAATAAATCAAAATATTTATTAAGTAGTATAAAGTAGAGAGCATGATCAAGCAAAGGAATTTAATATAGTATTCACAATCATACATTTTTTTAAACCGGTTTTTAAGTAAAATAATTTTCATTTACACAAGATATTCTTTGTAAGCTGCAAGATTGAAGTTCTTACCAAAACTTCAGGCCGAAAGCCTTTAAACAATCACTGTGTAAAATCAAAAGACTCTTGATTAACAAACTAATTATGGACAACGTATTGAACATATTTTCAAGTTACTTGATGGGACGCGAACAGGCTGTTACTATCAATGGCTATGTCAGTGATTATGAATCAACAACTCATGGCGTGCCCCAGGGCAGTGTCCTCGGCCCGACCCTATTTTTACTGTACATCAATGATCTGTGTCAACTTGCTCTTCCCGGGTCAAAGATGCCTACGCCGACGATACGGTGATTTTGGTTAGTGGCAAGACATGGGACGAAACACGTGCTCTTGCTGAAACTGCTATGTGTTCTCTAGTCAATTGGCTGACCCTGAACCAGCTTACCTTAAATATATCCAAAACAAAAATGTTGCCTTTTTCTACTACTATCCGTCACTCTCCCCCCCTGACTTTCAACCTTAACATCCATTCCTGTACAACTGACTCCTCTTCCTGTCAGTGTCCACAGCTGCCTCGTGTCGCCAATATTAAATATTTAGGGGTATGGCTTGACTGTACCGTCTCTTGGAAAACCCATACAGAGTTCCTAGTGTCACGAGTACGTAAGCTCATTTTTGCTTTTAAAGCTTTACGTAAGTCTGCTGATATCGACTGTCTTAAAATGACATACTTCGCTTTAGCGCAGTCGATCTTACAATACTGCATTACATCCTGGGGAGGTTGTGCTGAAACTCATATTTTACGTGTCGAGCGCGCCCAAAGAGCAATATTGAAAGTCATGTGGTTCAAACCACTTCGCTTCCCAACTAGCGAGATTTTTTCTCTGAGTCAGGTATTGTCTATTCGTAAACTGTTTATTGTTTCAATTATAACTCGAAAGCATTCTCTCACACCGTACGATCCGGCTAGGCTACTGGTAAGAAGATCGGACCGAATATGTCGATTTAACCGTTTTCGTTTAACTGTAACAAAACATAACTACCATTACCTAAGTGCAATTCTATACAATAAAATTAACGCAATCCTCAACATATATCCCCTCTCGCTGCATAACTGTAAAACCAAATGCAAGAAGTGGATACAAGATCTTTCTTACGATCAAACCGAAGACTTGCTGAAACATTGAGATACACTGCACTACACATTACATGCACTACACACTTATTCACTTACAATACACTTCTATTACATTTCTTACACAAAACACATACACACTTTACACCTTCATAATGTCATCATGTTACACGACTGAATCATTTTAATTTTATTTTGTTTTGAATTTATTTAATTTAATTTTATTTTTTATTCGTATCTTTCATTTACTTGTTTGTTTTTTTTTTAACTTTTTGTTTTTTTTTCCTATTTTTGTTAAATTACAAATTATTTTAATTAATTTGGAACAAAAAGTCCAAGAAGGAGGGCGTTAAAACTGCGACACAGTTTTTAACTTTTTGCAGATTTTTATCGCGCATTTTATATGTATGTATTGTTTCTGTTCCAATAAATGATTATTATTATTATTTATTGGTATATTCTTTAACAGAATCTCCTTTCGTAGGGTTGGTTTCGCACTACTGCGGGCTTTTGGCTAAACGGTAGTGCAGACCAAATAGTTAGTCAAGTGATAGAAATTTCCGGACAATTCGGCAGGTGTTCATAATTGCTGCTTTTTGTAAAAGAGTGAACGTGCCAGGAGGCATAGACAATAATTTTAAAGAAGCATGTAGGGTTTTAGGAATGACTCCTGTTGAGGAAATAACAATGGGAACTGTTTTATCTGTATCTACTCGCCATTGCCTTTTAATTTCTATTGATAAATCTATATATTTACTGTTCTTTTCAGAGTGAGTTGATTGGAGGTTGTGTGTATTTGGGACGGCTATGTCAATCAAATATACTATTTTATTGGTTTTGTCATGAAAGGTTATGTCAGGTCTGTTACATGCTATGGTTTTATCGGTTAGAATTGTCCGATCCCAATAAATTTTGAATAGTTCAGTGTCGATTACAATGTCAGGAACGTATTTGTAGTAGGGAACTTTTTCTGTAATTAGTTGATGTTTGTGAGCTAGGTGTTGGTGAATTATAGCAGCTATTTGGTCGTGGCGGTGCTTGTAATCGGTCTGGGCTATTGCTTTACAGGCACCTGTGATGTGTTGAATTGTTTCAGGGCTGCTGTGGCATTTTCGGCAGAAGTCAGAATGCATATTTGGGTCTCGTATAATATGCTTACGGTAGTTTTTCGTGTCTACAACTTGGTCCTGGATCGATACCATAAATCCTTCTGTGCGGCTTACTTGAGGTTAGACTAATTTTAATCGAATTATTATGGGTTCAGTTAATATACACTTTATATTCCGACGTGTCAGCATGTTTTAAAATTATCAGTGCATTGAGTGCTATCTTACAAGCGCTTGACTTGCTGAGCTAATCAGAGGCGTTGTCTCTTTTTATAGTTGTGTAAATTATTGATGTTCATAGACTATGAAACCCGCTGTTGTTAACGCTTGCAGTGCATGTAAGTTTTCTCTCACCTGTTCGTCCATGTATTTATTGAGTTCATCTTCAGTGATGGTGGCTCCAGGCTGCAGCTGCACGAAGGCGGTGGGCGCCTGCCCCCACTGCGCGTGCGGCGCTCCCACCACGCCCGCGTCTCGGACCTCTGGATGCTGTAGTAGTACCGCTTCCAACTCCGCCGGGGCTACCTGTGACGGAAAGATTAAAGGATTGAAAAGTCATATTCAGCGCTGGAAATCATTGCTCACACATCAACGGTTGGTTCAATTGCGATTAATTACATTGCAAAATAAATAAAAACCCTATTTTATTTGAAATCATCGCAAAATCTGATAGAATAAATGCAATTTTGTACAATTACGTAAAAAAATAAAATTTCTGTTAATCATTGAAATAATTTTTTTAATACAGTTGCTCAAAAAGTGGCGTATTGCAGGGACGTATAGCGTTCGGGATGAGGGCTATTACACACGTGTGCTTTTTTTTTACCTTTCCCGCACTCGTGCGTTCTCTTTCCCAACTGTCAAAATAATGTCTATTAAAAATAAAAATTTATCAACCATGAAGTTTTTACTAAAAAAAAAAACAAAGAAGTTTTTATGATTCATGTTAATACTTACGTAGCGTAGGTAAATTTCTAAAAAAAGCTACTAGTTTGTTTCGATATCAGATTTAATGATTTGATTGAAGTAGTGTGGTTGGTTTCATTTCATTTTATTTCATTAAATTTCATTTTCATTTCATATCAATAAAAAAAATCTACTGAAGACTTGGCTGTATGGGCATAGTAACCTTTGCCTACCAAATGGGTGAAGAAAAAATGGCGCTATTTTCAAAATGAGTTATTTCGACATTTACGATCCTAATTTTATATTTTATTAAATTGCTTTATTTTTTCGCAACTGTATTAAAAATAGTCGTTCAGTACACGTGCGGAACCGTCATTGCAACTCGTCCCGCCTGTCAACCCTCGCCTTCGGCTGTGCCTCGGCTCGGGTAGACATTTGTCGGGACTCGTTGTAATGACAGCCTTTCCACACTTGTATTGAAATATACTATTTTGCTCAAAACGTAACCAGTACCCCTCCAGCAATGCCCAGTTTTTGTTTTTGGAAGCAGATCTTTTGCACCCCGTATATAGAACAATGTACTTAAGAGTAGCCAGAGGCGACAAAATCATCAGGATTGCGGTAACTTCACAAAAAATTTAACACAAGTATTTAGCAAGTCAAAAGAAGAAAATCTTCCAAGGGTCGAATGGCAAAGTAGATCTAGATTAGATATTGATTTATTCAAAAACTAGCGACCCGCCCACGCTTCCGATTGTTCTTTATTTTAAATTTAAATAAAACAAAATACCTAAAGGATGGTGAAAACTGCATTAAAATCCCTCAACTGGTTCAGGAGGAGTTAGCGGCCAAACATACAAACAGACAGAATTAGCGACTTGGATTTATACTATGTAATGATGATTTATCTCTCCACACCTGGAAGGAGTTGAACTTGATAAGCTCCTTGATCCTGTCGACCATGAAGAAGTGGCGGTCCTCGTCGTAGTAGCAGACGTCTCCGGTGAGGAAGAAGCCTTCGTCGTCGTAATAGTCGTATGGAGGGTTTCCCATGTACCCTGAGAGGAAAGCATTCTCTTAAATTTTACATTGACAATATGCGTGCACGACTTTAATGAACTTCGGGGCAATTTCTTGTTGAATTTCAGTAAAGTTTGAATAGATGTCGTATGTGTAGGTACAGTATTTTAATTTATTGTGGCCCGTTCAAGCTTCGCACTGATTTAGATTCGGTTAGCTCAAACTATTTCTAATGAACTTCACATTCAACCCTATGCGAAAAAATATCTAAAACATGTTTAAAACCGCGTTCAAATTTTTTGCGTGGTTAAAGAGGAATTAGTAAACATACAAATAGACACGAATAGTGACTTTGTATTATACTACGTATACAGGGTTAATTTTAATTAGCGCATCACCTTTAGTAGGCAGCTTTTCTACATTGATCCCAACAACATTTAACCAACGACTAGTCAAAATTAATATTTAAAAAATAAGTTTTTCTGAATTGATGTAGGGAAGCCGCCTGCAAGAGGTGATGCGCTAATTATAAATAACCCTGTATATTATAATGAAAATGATGATGCTGATTATGATACCTTCTTAGCCTTACATCTTATCTTTGCTCATAAAGAAGCAAGTAAATATTAACAAACTCGTAAATTTATCGCTAAACTTTGATAAGAAAAGTATTTGATGGTAAAACACACAAGTGCTATGGGCAAGGATGAGTTTATCCATAAGTTTAGGGAATAACATTATAAAAAAAACTCACTCTTCATAGTAACTGGGGACTTAACGCAGAGCTCTCCACGTTGATTTGGTCCACAAGGTTCCCTGGTTTTCAAGTCCAATACCTGTAAAATACAATTATTGCTTCATCAAGTTGAATTTGTCTTATCTGTGGAATTTAGATTGATTTGAATATTCTCAACTATTAGCGAGATTTACGAGATAATTGGTGCAAATTACAAGTTTGTCACATCTTAGTGTAATAAATTTTGTGTAAGGCATCTTCATTCATACCTTCAAAACATATCCAGCATTAGGCACGCCCACGCTCCCGGGCTTGGGTCCCACCTTGGATAGCAAATCAGTGCATACGGCGCCAGTCTCTGACAAACCCAGAAACTGAGTCACCATCTTTAGGTTGCTGAATCTAAGAATCGGATATTTTATTTAGTAACGTTGCTGTAGCCGTTATTTTTCAACAGCTCTTCAAGACAGAAGAAGGTCACCAGTAGAAGGCTGTTCATCATTTAGTGGTTGGGCTCTAAAAAAGCTAGCGACTGGTCTAAACTTATCTGAGTTTTACTGGGTAAAAAGGTAAATGGTTCATATCCTTCCTAAAAGCCTAACTTTTGATGTTAATTTAAAAAATATATAATATAGTGACTCACTTTTTTGTGACGGCATCAACGATGTCTTTCTGCATAGTGGTGCTGGCTGACACGATGTATTCTAGCGAGGACAGGTCGAAACGCTCAATGTTGGGCAGTTTCACTATCTCTGTCACGGTTGCAGGCGCTAGCTGCAGCACTTTTACCTGAATCGTATTTAAATACATTTTAGTATGTAGGTAGGCTTTAGATAGATTAGAAATTTTATAGGTAAAAAAATAGAATTAGTTTTTTTAGCATTCTAACTCTTTGTAAGATGTCATGATGACCAACACATGTGGGATTATTATTATGTTTATGTTTCTTAAAAAGATATGTACCTTATAATTCTGTATAGCAGTAAGCATGTCCTCGACTTGATTCTTGTCTGACCAGACTATGGTACTTCCATCGTGCAGCGTGTACATCGACTGTAAGAAACCGTACGAGTAGTACCACTCTCGAGTGATGAGCACTGAAGAACGGGAGCAGTACCTGGTGACGAAAAGTAGTTAGTTTTAGCACTTAACAAGAATATATAAACTTTGAACAAATTTCATATTTGAACAAATTTGGCCTTCCTCATAAAGAGACTTGGGTAGACTCGCTGAATAAGGCAAACCGTAGTGCTTTTCAGTTAGTTGATAATATTAAATATTCAGGGGTTCTTTGTATCAAATCATATCATGCATCACCTCTTGTAGGCAGCTTTTCTACATCGATCTCAAATGGTGATGCACTTATTAAAAATAACCCTGTAGATATCACTTAATATTTACTTACTTGTTCTCATTCCAGCTGTCCATGTAAACAATAAGACTATGATGCGACTTTGGTATCCCCTTCGGAAGTCCAGTAGTTCCCGATGAGTACAGAATGACAGTCGTGTCATTGATGCCATCTACTGCTTCTGTATCGAAATCTTCGACTTTGGCGGTCTCGGTTAAGAAGTCCTTGAAGAGGATCGCTCCAGGGTGAGGTTTTTCGCTGAATACGATGAACTTTTCAATGGTGTCGACGGTGGATAAGGTGTCCTTGTGGGTAGCGTAGCCTTGCTCGGAAAAGAACATGATGCGCGGTTTTGCGATGTTTACGCGGTGGAGAATGGTGGCTGAAAGGAAATTAAGTAATCGGTAAGACTCTGAATAAGATCGAAGTTAAAAGTTTTGATGCTATGCAAATAGATTCTAACTGTGGATTAGAGCCTGTTTGGTTGGTCGTGATTTTTTATTCTGCAAATAAATATGATCATAACGATAACGGGCACAAAAACCGGCTAATGAAAAAAAAATGTAAGTTATGAATTGCTAATTTTTAATAGAATAAATAAAAGAACGAACAACAAGTGTATTTTTTGAAATTCCTTAACAAGATAGAAAGTTTGAGATCGAGTCTATCTATGTTTTTGAATTTCACAATGCCTTCGCTATTGCAAATCAGGAATAACTTTGAAGCATACTTTGACGAATCAGAGCTCTTGGACATCTTTTGCGACCTTTTGAAGCACTTTACGTAAAACAGACGACGTCCATCCAAATCCAAACGAATCCAGTTTGGAAATTTAAAGATAAAAGCGGGTGTTTTACAAGGATATACAATTGCTCCGTTATTGCTCAACACACAATGTGTTATTACAAAAATTGAAATGATTTTCATCTTAAAATACGCTGGTTACCTTACGTACTGACCGTTTAGTTAAACTGAGTTGGTCTGGTAATTTCATATTAGTAGGACCATGCTAAGATTTAATTAACTTTTGCTACCCACCTTTTCCACATGTTATATCCGCAGGAGCAAATGCGGCCCCTGAACAAATAATCCCCAGGACTGTAGGAAGGAATTGCGTCTGCCTTTCACTGCAAATGCCGACAACATCTCCCTTTCTGATTCCTAGCTTAGCGAGTGAGAGAGCAACATCAACCATGCGCTGTGCTAGCTGATTAAACGTCAAACGCTCTCCGGTTTCAGATTGTACCTGAAAAGAAGTAAAACTTGCATAAAACCGTAGTTTCTGTAGCCTCCGAAGGTAACTTTCATGTATAAAACCATGTAGTGGATTGCAAAATTGTTTTTTTATTATAAAATTTAAATCCTGTTTTCTACAAGTACGAGTAACTATGTTTCATAAATGCGTTAGTTACATTACAATATTAAGTTTCGTTTAAGAATTACTACGAATACTGCTGTTCCCAGTTCTACCTAGTTTTTTGTTATAAATTATCTTTTATTTGTTTTAAGTATACAAGTTAAATAATTAAGATAATAGACTAAACACTACCGATAAAACATGAGATAATTGAGTGTAGGTTTTGTTTTACGGTCACTTTAAAAGTGAGATATTATTAAGAAAGAATAAAGAATAATTTTTTATTCTTTAAAAAATAAGTGTCGGTAACTAGTATAGGCAATTGCACTAACTTAAAATTTCAATGCCCTTAAAAAAACTCCCCATTTGATAAAAATGTGAATTAAAAATTTGCCCTTCCCGTAAATTACGATAGCCTACCATTAATTTAACTTCAGCTACTGCCCCACGCCATTTGACTTTTCCCACTTTTCCTGACGGACCATATACCTACTTCATAACAAACACTTTAATCGAAAAAAGGTTTTCAGGAATCAAGCTTTATCTTTTTACATGTTAAACTTTGTTCCTACATACTAATAATATACGTTTTAGCGGTAAACAATACAAAAAATAAGAAAATGCCATTGCAGGACCATAAATATCCAAAGTGGAGTCTAGCTGTAGGCTCTGTCTGCAGCGATTACTGGGCTGACTCGACCGGTGAAATACCACCGTCGCACAGAAAACCGACGTGAAGTAGGGACGATGTTCCTGCGTTTCGTTCGGTGGGTGCGGTATCCGGTGCCTAATTTTCTCAAAGGCTCAGCAACACACCCCCAACACCCACCGTGTTGCGGGTAGTCATGGGCGGCGGTGATCTGCTTTATTATATTTTTAAAAAAAGTTCCTATCAGAAAAGTTTAAATATAAGAGTGTGTACTTACAATAGCATCTTTGTCACCGAACTGTTTGATTCTGTGCAACATGTGCTTTCCAAAATGGCCATGAGCTGGTATAGTGCTGATGTTTTCATCGCTGTAGATGTATCTGCAGTTTTTCAACATGTCTGTAATTCACAACGTCTTACCCCTGCGGTTCTATAAATAAAAATGTTTTGCAAAAAATATTTGCGTGTTATATATTATCTCGGTGCCTAATACCAGAGTAAGACAGCAATCTGATATGTAAATATTTAAGCAGATAAACGTAAAAGTATTAAAATAAAAATTTTAAACCTAACTTTAAACCTTTTGTTTTGATAGTTTAAGCGTTGTTTTATCTTACTTTGCAAACAAAAAGAATAAAAGCAAAGTAAAGATAATTCTTCTTGAATTTGAATTATGATAGAAGGATTATATGATTTCCTTTAAGGAAGGTCCCGAGATACCCCCCACAGGGAATGGAAGGTACCTATAACGGACCCTGTAGGTAAAACGGACCAGACTTATAACTTTTAAATTGTTAACACCATCAATTAACGACTTGCATCAACGTGACAGTCATCTCTCACTCAAAATTGGTCAGTGTCCTTGGAGCGATCGCACAGCGGCACACGCTTTTATCCAGGTAAATATTTTTTTGCGTATTTTGATGCAAAAACAGCATATTTTGATCTGTCTTCAGTTTTATTACGTTACTAATATCAGAGATTTTGAGTTTTTGTTTGAGATTTGGTGTATTTTACTTAGTTTTAACGATAAATAGACAAAGTTCTCTTCAATCTAAACCTCAAAATAATTTATTGTTTACAAGACTGCCGAAAAGGCAAAGTGGAATGGGCAAAACGGACCATGAATAGAAGGCTGGGTTCAGTTTCAGGGCATGTTATTTATGGGCACACTGTAGTTGTGCCGGTGTCGAAGACGATGATGAAGATGTTAGATTGGTTTTCGAAAGGTGTGCCGTTGATAAATATTAAGAGATTTTTTTTGTTCTTATGTCTTATATTCTATTGCCATATCCTATCTTATGCCATAGATCCATTTAGCCTTCATGCCTGGTTCGTTTTACCTTCACGTGTAGGCAGATCGGACTAAATCGAGGGTATTGGAAATCATACAATACCTATCTGAATCTGTGATTTTATTCGACAATTCCTTAATGATAAGTTAGATTAAAAAATGCTCAATTATATAATAACAAAGAAAAAAGAATAAAGATAATATTTTTTTTTGTAACATTGATTTTTCCTTAAGTAGTCCGTATTACCTTCGCTTCCCCTACTTAGCTAATTCTAGTATCCTTATGGAGACTGCATCTGTATGTTTTTATGGTAATTCATAATATTCTCAGCTGACCATAGAACACTAAGTGATCCTTATACTAAATAGAGTCAATCTAATAAAATTGGGTCTACCTGAGAAATTTTATTTAAAAAAATATACCAAAAGTTACTTTTTGTAACTATCAATTTTATATTTTACTGCCAATCTTACAGAGTTTGAATATAACTAATGTAAAAAATATAACTGTTGTTCATACTTAAACAGTTCAAAGTCGACAAATCATAATAAACCTCTAATCTACCTCACCGATGTTTTATCAATTGGATGATATTGCATGATATGCAAACAAAATTTTGATACACTACGGGAATAATTAAAATAAGCAAGTCAATCACTTGTCACTGCGATCAAGGGGTAGTAGATAGTCATGCTATAGGTACTTACATTAATAGATAGATGAGCGCTTCTTGATGCTTCAGTTGTAAAAGCCGTGGAACTAAATTTATGGAACACACAGTAGTAACCTAATATTATAAATGTGAAAGTTTGTGAGTATGTATGGATGGGTGTTTGTTACTCTTTCACGTAAAAACTACTGGACGGATTTGGATGAAACTTTGCAGTAATATAGGTTATACATCAAAATAACACATAGGGTACTTGTTACCGCGGGAAAACTTCTCTGTCCCACGGGAAACCGACTTCCACGCAACAGAGTCGCGGGTGGCCACTAGTACATAATAAAACTAAGAAAATCATACTTATTTTTTATTTACATTTAACTTACATTATTTATTTACAATAGTAGCGCAGTATCATTGGCGTATTTGGTATGCGAATTTGTACAATTTGAATTTAATATCAGTGCCCAAAATCGTAGGATAGGCATCTGCCAACCCATTGTTGGGTATGGCAAAATCACATCTCCTCTAAATCCGTCTAAAGGCAGTAAAAATACGACGCTGCATGAAAACTTGCGCCGTTTGGGTGAACCCGAAACTTGACTAGTCGCTATGCCATTTTTAAAGGGGCTTTCTGAATTTCGGATTCCAGTTATTGACTTGAGATTAAAAACAGATTTTCTTATTAAGCTCCAACCCATTGTTTCAAAGTTTTCCTGTCGAGTTTCTTGCCCGCACCGTAGGGGAGGCTATCGACGAATTTCACGCCACCAGCCAATCGCATTCTGTAGGAGACCTAAAACGAGAAATAATGAGAATTAGATTTCTACCAAACCTAAGGCTATAACTTGATTAAAAAACCTATTACAATTGGGGAATTAAGGTTTACAAGTTTGAGGGCCGGCTTTTCAATAGTCCGATAAATTCTATCTGACAGAAAATTAGTATATTTTTGTTGCACGTCGAACATAATATTTTACATATGTATGAAGTGACAATGAGAACATACTTCTTTTCAGTCAAATAGCATTTATCTGACAATTGAAAAATCAGCCCTGAATTAACTAACTAGTCGAGCTTGGTTGTAAATCCACCAATTTTGGCTCGTCAGCGCTTCCTCTAACATTCACACTCTAAAACGAAGCCTATTTTTTCGCTATCCCCGTAAGGAAATATGCTGTCAACAGGCATTAACATAGACATTTATTATTGGTCAATATGTTTACAGGCAAGAATTAATGCTCTTACCACTGAGCTACCGCGTGCTATGAATGGTAACCCAACGAAATTTCTCCCAGTATCTATGTGCTTACGTCATATAGCTGACGTTATTCCATCAAATGAGAGGAGTTTCCGCCTCTTCATTTCAGTAGAAATATCTTTACAGAATATTTAACTACTAATTAAGATGAAACAAGCTAATGATTCAGATTATACTTTTAGTTTTGCATTTGAAATGCCAATTTATTAATTTTGAAGTTATAGATAGGTACTGGAAAAAGGAAAGCGCGATGCTCGGAGACCCGCGTTCCTTTTATTTTAAATGCAAAACTAAAATTATAATTTTAGGCAAGAATTAGGTATAAACCTACTAACAACAAAATAAAACTAACAGCATTTGACGACCTCTGTGGTGCAGCGGTATATATACCGGACTGCTAAGCGGAAGGTTCCGGGTTCAATTCCCGGTCGGGCCAATTTCGTAAAAATGGTTTTTCGATATTGGCTCGTGTCTGGGTGTAACTCCTCTCCCCTAGTCCATTGTGTGGTACCTATAGTACAAGCTTTGCTTGGTTTAGGGCCACATGGTTGGTGTGTCAGTCTGGGAAAAAAAAAATGTACCTGTTCATCCATGTACTTGGTAAGCTCGTCCTCGGTGATGGTGGCTCCAGGCTGCAGCTGCACGAAGGCGGTGGGCACCTGCCCCCACTGCGCGTGCGGCGCTCCCACCACGCCCGCGTCACGGACGTCAGGGTGCTGTAGGAGGACTGCCTCCAGCTCTGCTGGGGCCACCTGGTAGAAAATATGTTATGAACGAATGACTGCAACATGGTACGAGAAATTGTCGCCTGGCGACAAAAACAACTAGAGATACTGCTATAACGGGTGTAAAAAGACCACTTCCGAAGCCTGAAACCATGTATTCTTGAGCCTCAATATTAACTAAATTCACTAACCGTATATCCAGAAAACCCAATTTAAAAAAGTTATTAAGGATTGAAAAGTCATATTCGGCACTTTTTTTTTGCTCAAAACGTAACCAGTACCCTTCCAGTAATGACCAGCTTTTGTTTTCGGAAGCAGTTCTTTTACACCCCTATTAAATAGGTGTATTTGGTACTTTTTTACGTTTTTGTTAATACTATTTGGTATCTCACCATAACTCAAATCCGGCAACCGCTTACAGTAGCCATGTAAAACTTTTGTAATTACTTTGTGGCACTCTCAATTTGATATTGAATTTTGTTTACATTTTTTGTTTACCAATTTATTTTAAATTGTTAATAAGTAAATTCAGATTATCAAATAATAATTCATTTTTATTTTTAAAGATTGTCTCGTTAGTGAAAGGTCCATGTCGCGTTTGCTATTAAATACAGGGTGACTTGTAATGTCACGTATTTCTGTTAAGGGGTGATAGATTAGGTCAAAAGCAACCGATTTTGTACTAAAATGTCCTATCCAAAAGTTAAGCGTTTTTGAGTTATTGCAATTTTAATTATTAATTTTTTACTTAAATTTCAAACGGTTAAAATTTAAATAAAAAAAACACATTCTTGATTTTGAGTTTTTTGTTATCGTCGCATAGCGGACATTCCAAAAGTTAATATTTTATCCTAAATTTAATCTGTTCATACCTGGAATGAGTTGAACTTGATAAGCTCCTTGATCCTGTCGACCATAAAGACGTGGTTATCTTCATCGTAGTAACCGACGTCTCCAGTGAGGAAGAAGCCTTCATCATCATAATAGTTGTATGGGGTGTCTCCGATGTACTCTGAATTAAGTAAGTCTATTCGTAAGTCTATTCATGACGCTACAAAAGAGAATAGAGCTTGTGCTTAGTATTATATTTATGCCGATTTTTCAAAGGCGTTAGACAGGGTTAATCATGACTTTTACCAATAAAATTTACATTATACGGAGTTTATTATTACTTTATTGTATAATATTAAAAGGACAATTCGAACTTAGAATGATCAGTGTAATTTATCATTTCCATTATTCGTTAAATCCGGGGGTTACACAGGGATCTTACTTGGGACCTTTGCTTTATAATTTGTAAAAATAAACGAATAACTCAGCTTATATCATATAAATGGAACTTTGTTATACAAGCAACACTGATGTTACTTTGATCGGTAATTCATTTTATCTTAAGTACAAAAGGTTGCCCGCCAAGGCAAAGACATATTAAAGTTTTAACTGTTAGGATTCAAGTATGTTAAAAAACTCACTCTTCATTAAGAAGGGCGCCTTGATGCAGAGCTCTCCTCGCTGGTTTGGGCCACAAGGCTCCCTGGTCGTCAGGTCTAATACCTGAAAACAACAAATATATCTATTACATATAATGTTCAGTGTTAATGTTATAATTTTCTATTTATTATTTAAACAACTGAATAGTAATCTTCATAATACAGTTTTGTCTTGTTTCCTTTCATCAATGTAGATAGATACATATTTTTGGTTCGGTTTAAATTAAATACATGGATTATTAAGGCTAATACTATATTAATAACATCATGATTAACCTTGGTAACCTTTTCATAACGGTTGCAAATGTTGTAATCTAAAAGGAATCATCATCATAAATGATAGTCCTACTTGTCCTACTTCCAACTAATATTATAAATGTGAAAGTTTGTGAATAGGTATGTGAGTAGGTATGTATGTATGGATGTTTGTTTCTCTTTTACGTAAAAACTACTGGATGGGTTTGGATGTAACTTTGCAGTATTATAGATTATACATCAGAATAACACATAGGCTACTTTTTACCGCGGGAAAACTTCTCATTCCCATGGGAAACTGACTTCCACGCGAACGGAGTCGCGGGCGGCCACTAGTTTAATCATAAATGTTTTGTAAAATCGTTGGTTTATTCGACATAGCACTTATATATATTGCTATAAGTAAACTATCGTATATTACGATGAAGTCCAGTGTAATGCGCGCTTGGTAACAGACGTGCATTGCAAACTGCGCACGAATTGAATTTTTATTCGCGTACTGCGCGCGGCCTTGCCGCCGCTCCGATTACGTTAAGCTATGAGTTCCGAAAAACTCATAGCCAACGAGCTGTTGGCGTTTATTCAACACGCCATCGACACCATGGACGAGGTCAGCATCCTGCAGATCTGCAAATCCAACTTCAAGGTGGAGGAGATTTGCAAGAGCAAGGTGCTGCTCTACGAGACCCTCGGACAGTCCGACCGAATGCCAACTCGCAGAATAGACGGGAAGGGGGAGAGAAGTCTTCAGGACATCATCAATCTCCTGAAGACAACCGATCCTGACGACGTGCCCGCATTCGTGGCGAAGCAGCTGCACAAGCTGCCTCCCGTCACGTTCGATCACGTCGACGTCACCAGGCTGCTCAAGGACATCACGTCTCTCAAAGCTGGCTTGGCCGAGGTGCAGTTTAAGTTGGAGATTTCCGAATCTACAATTAGTGAACTTCGTACCGAATTATCATCGCTAAAACGTGGTAATTCGGTAAGTAGGTCACCGGAAATCGCCAACGTAAACACACGTCGCGGCGCACAAAATGCCTCCATCAGCAGTTTGTCGTCGCCGCCGACCGCCGCCGAGTCAGCTCGGCCCGCCGCCGCCCGCGCCCCCGCCCGCGCCCCCGCCCCGCAGATGACGTCGAGTGCGGGAGAGGTGACGGCCCCGCCGCGTGCATACGCTGCAGCCGCCGCTTCGCCCGCCCGCGCCCCTGCACCCGCCCCGCCTAGCAAGAAGGGGCGGAACAAGAAGAGTCGGAGCAAGCCTACTGCACCGCAGGTGCCAATGTCGTCGAATAAACAGCAGATCGACGACGAGGGCTTCACCAAAGTGGAGAGGAAGAAGAGGCCCTCCTGCCGCAACCTGTGCGGCGCCGCTCCAGCCTGCGACCACACGCTGCGTCCTGCCGTGCCATCGACGCTGCTGTATGTGTCCCGAGTGCACTGGTCTACGAAGGTCGACGACGTCGTAGACTACGTCCAGAAGAAGTCCAACTTTAGGCTGCGGGTAGAGCGGTTGGTTTCTCGCCATAAAACGAGTTTTAGCTCATTTGTGGTTAGAGTACCGACCCACCATATGCCTACATTCATGAAGGAGGACTTCTGGCCGCAGGGTGTCGTGTTTCGCAAGTTTCGAGGCCGGTTGCCTGCCGATTCAGCACTACCGAAACTATAAGTGTAGTGTTAGTTTTTAAGTATATAATATCTATGTTAGTCTGTAAGGTATATATGATATGGGCCTCTGTTTACATATTTAAGATCTTTTATGTAAATATTGCCTGAAATTAATGAATAAATAAATAAAAAAATAAATTACCTTAATAACGTAACTAGCGCTAGGCACGCCCACGCTCCCGGGTTTGGGTCCCACTTTTGACAGTAAATCTGTGCACACGGCGCCGGCCTCTGTCATTCCCCAGTATTGGGTGACCATCTTCATGTTCGGGAATCTACGAAGTACAAAGTATTATTTAAAGGGCTGATTTTTCAATAGTCAGATAAATACTAACTGACTGATTAGAGGTATGTTTTCATTGTCACTTCATACATATGTCAAGTATTTATGTTCGACGTGCAACAAAAACATACTGATTTTCTGTCAAATAGAATTTAACTATTGAAAAACCGGCCCTAAGTAACCTATGCATATCACATCTTAATCAAAATATAGTTTTTCGGCATAAAAGTTTTGATGATATTTTAAAATTACAGCGAGTGTCGGCTGAGATAAAATCACACAAGCGTCAACAAATATATTAAATCGAGTGAAGAGGACCTACACTGAGACTGCAGACACTTTCTTGTGTAATTTTATTACCATGTATGTGTATCTAAAGTATAAAATATCATTAAATCTATCCTGTAGATAGAGTATGCCAAATTCGCCTAACCTTGATTCTTAAATTAGAAGTTCAAGTTTCTAGAGTGGGCATCAGATGATTTTAGGGTGGGCAGGGCATTGTCCACCTCACCCTTCAGCCCTTACAACGCTCAAACACATTTATTTAGATGTAAATCTAACAAATTACTATGACTTTCTTGAGCGGTAGAGTCTAGCTGTAGGCTCTGCCTGCAGCGATTAGTGGGCTGGCTCGACCGGTGAAATACCACCGTCGCACAGAAAACCGACGTGAAGTATGGACGATGTTCCTGCGTTTCGTTTGGTAAGTGCGGTATCCGGTGCCCAATTTTATCATAGGCTCAGCAACACACCCCCAACACCCACAGTGTTGCGGGTAGTCATGGGCGGCGGTGATCACTTACCATCAGGTGACTCGCATACTCGTTTGCTCCCTATATTAGGTATGATTAAAAAAAAAGTTACTATGACTTACTTTTTGGTGACGGCATCGATCAAGTCTTTCTGCATGGTTGTACTAGCGGACACAATGTATTCTAGCGAGGACAGGTCAAATCGTTCAATGTTGGGCAGTTTCACTATCTCCGTCACCGTCGCGGGCGCCAATTGAAGCACTTTCACCTAAAAGTTCAGTAGATTTTTTTATTAAATTATTAAGCTTCAATTGAAGCAACTTCGTCTGCGGTAAAAGGGATTTTCCCGTAGGAATGAGACTAATTCCCGGGTTAAAGGTATCCTTTGTCCATCTCTTGGTTTTAAGCAACCTTTCCACCAATTTTCATCCAAATCGGTTCATCTGTTCTTGAGTTATAAATAGTGTAACTAGCACCACTTTCTTTTATATAAGTATATAGATGATAATGGTTTAAACGCTTCAGACACGAAACCTCTATGGCAATTTTTTACCGTGCCGGCAGTTGTTTTGTCAAGAATAAGTTAAAATAGAATATGTTTTCATTTACAAAATCCACACCTAACTGTTGACGCACAAAAATGCCTACTGAATTTCAGAAGCAAAAATTCACAGTGACGTTATTGATTTGTAAATTTAAAGGATTTTTTTTTTGCTCAACAAAAAGATACCATCTGCAAAATATGATAAATGTGTACCTACCTTATAATTCTGTATAGCAGCGAGAATGTCCTCGACTTGATTCTTATGAGACCAGACTACGGTGGTGCCATCATGGAGTCCGTATAGAGAGTGCATGAGACCGTACGAGTAGTACCACTCGCGAGTGATGAGGATCGACACGCCGGAACTGTACCTGTTACAAGCAGAGATGTTAGAGAAATTATCGGATATCCGATATAAAAAATATCCGTATCCGTAACCGAATCCGATATAAAAGTTTCGGATAGTATCGGATAGGGACGCAGCCTATTTGAGTCAAGTTAGGTAAGTTGTTTTGCCGCGCGGTGGATGACAAAGGAATTTTGATGGCAAAGAAATTAAAATTATTTCAAAATCTAATATCCGTAACCAAAATTATCCGAAACTAACGGATAATCCGAAATTATTTCATATCCGTATCCGTATCCCTATCCGGTATACCTAATAATAATTCCAATATCCGTATCCAATCCGTATCCGAAATTTTATATCCATAACATCCCTGGTTACAAGTTATAATAAGGTGATGTTAATTTGAAACGATCAGCTTGCTATAAGGAGCCAATAGATATCGGAAGCGCTTTTAAATCATTCCGGAAAAAGTTAAAATGAATGAAGATCATTCGTTGTTGGGCTTAATAAATAGAGCCAATCAATGACGTGAAGTGAGGAGACAGCAGTTCTTTCTTTTAATCCTACTAATATTATAAACGTGAAAGTTTGTGAGGATGGATGTTTGTTACTCTTTCACGTAAATCACAGAGACGGATTTGGATGAAACTTTACAGGAATATATTTTATAGGTACATCAGAATAACACATAGGGTACTTTTTACCGCGGGAAAACTTCTCATTCCCACGGGATGCCGACTTTATGAATTAACAGATAGATAGAAATCATAGAGTGCTTATTATTGGTAAAAAATAACAAATATTAACTTACTTGTTCTCATTCCAACTGTCCATAAAACAAATGAAGCTGTGATGTGACTTCGGTATTCCTTTCGGCAAACCAGTAGTTCCCGAAGAGTACAGAATAATTGCCGTATCATTGGCGCCATCTACAGGTTCCGTGTCGAAATCCTCAACTCTGGCGGTTTCTGTCAGGAAGTCCTTGAAGAGGATCGCTCCAGGGTGTGGTTTGTCGCTGAAGACGATGAATTGCTCGATGGTGTCGACGGTGGATAAGGTTTCTTTGTGGGTGGCGTAGCCTTGCTCGGAGCAAAACATGATGCGGGGCTTCGCAAGGTTCACTCGGTGGAGGATGGTGGCTGGAATACGAAGATGTTTATAGTATTTGAAGGTCGCTCTAGTATATAAAATTATTAGTAGCCGCCCGCGACTCCGTGCGCGTGGAAGTCGGTTTCCCGTGGAAATGAGAAGTTTTCCCGCGGTAAAAAGTACCCTATGTGTTATTCTGATGTATAACCTATATTACTGCAAAGTTTTATCCAAATCCGTCCAATAGTTTTTACGTGAAAGAGTAACAAACATCCATACATCCACACATCCATACATCCTCACATACTCACAAACTTTCACATTTATAATAGTATTAGGATTAGGCAACGAGTCGGTTGTTTTTACATAAGTCATATCGGTTATAAATAAAAGAACTTCTATAAAGCATTTTAAAATTGACTGTTATTTAACAGGTATCGTTCTTGTGTTAACAAACTGAGGGCAAATCTGTAGTCAAGGGTTTATAAACATTGGGATCTACGAACCGATTCCTATATATCGGCATGGAGAAAGATTAACAGCACGCAAATGTAGACTAACAAAAACTCTAAAATTGACGAGTGTTATGGGTCCTCTAGTTTATAATCAGCTCTCTGATGATATCAAACAGGCTGTGTCAATCAAAACGTATAAAACTAAATTGAAACAATGGTTGTTACAACAAAACTTTTATAATTTAAATGACTTTCTTTGAATATCTTTATATATTTAAATTCATTTGACATTGAAAATTCTATTATTTTTGTTATAAATTTTATTTTATAATATTATATTTTTTAATTCTAGGTTGTTACCTAATTGTTTAATGACTTGTAAATATTTATTTTACCAATAAAAATGTCTATGTCTATGTCTATGTCTATTATAAGCGATTTCGGAAAACCCTTCAGCAATGATACTATTTAATTGTTTAATGACTTGTAAATATTTATTTTACCAATAAAAATGTCTATGTCTATGTCTATGTCTATTATAAGCGATTTCGGAAAACCCTTCAGCAATGATACTATTTATTTAAAGTCATAAATTAATTCTGCACATTAGGGACTGCATTGCCTTGCGTATTAAGATTTGTAGGCGATTGTAACATTAGTTTAAAATAAGACTAATCGCACAGCAACTTACCTTTCCCGCATGTGATATCAGCAGGGGCGAATGTGCCTCCGGAGCAAATGATCCCCAAAACCGTTGGAATAAACTCATTCTGTCGTTCACTGCAGATGCCGACTGTCTGTCCCTTTCTAACTCCTAGCTTAGCGAGCGAGAGAGCAACATCGACTATGCGCTGTGCCAGCTGTTTGAACGTGAAACCCTCTCCGGACTCAGAGTGTACCTGAAAAAAGGAAAACCAGAGTTAAAGTAAAAAGTAAATTTTATATTTTACTTTTAGTTTTGCATTTAAAATGTTAATTTGTTATTTTGAAGTTATAGATACTGGATAAAGGAACGCGGGTCTCCGAGCATTGCTTGGTTATCTAAAGTTCCTGGGTTCGATTCCCAGTCGCGCAATGCTCGGAGACCCAGGTCCCTTTTTTTCCTTTCAATGAACAAATTGTAGTTGGATTGTATTACATCGATAGTGAAATGCTTAAAAGTAACGTCAAAACGACGGAAAACGATTATTTTACTGAAATATGAGCAGGTTTCTGCGTAGGATTATAAAGTTAGTACACATTTTAGTTTTGTCTAGCTAGCGTAAAACAATAGACGATCAAATTTCGTATAGATAGACGATGAAACTTTGCAGTAATATAGGTTATACATCAGAATAACAAATAGGATACTTTTTACCGCGGGAAAACATCTCATTCCCACGGGAAACCGACTTCCACGCGAACGGAGTCGCGGGCGGCCACTAGTTAGATATAATGTACATTGTGTTTGGTGGGTTCTTAGCCAAGTTGCTAAGGAAAATCATCAAAATAGTTTCTAAAACTCGAACCAAAATACAATTTAATTAGCCAAAGTAACTAGTTAATAGCCTCACTTATCCACCATTTTCATTTGGCTACTTACCCTCAAAACACCCTGTATAGTATAAAACATGGGCTTCTTTATTTGAAAATTATATGTAAGTAGGTACCTATACTTATGAGGCGAGCGTCGCTTGAAAACGTTTTAAACAAAAAAATAATTATAATAGCAATTTTTAACATCAAAAATGGGAATGGTTCATCCTACTACCTAATATTGAAAAACGTGAAAGTTTGTGAGTATGTATGGATGTTTGTTACGCTTTCACGTAAAAACTACTAGACGGATTTTTACGAAACTTTACAGTAATATAAGTTATACATCAGAATAACACATAAGGTAATTCTTACCGTGAGGAAATTACTCATTCCCACGGGAAACCGACTTCCACGCAAACGGGGTCGCGAGCGGCCACTAGTTGTAAATATTTCAAGTAAACTTTGACCTTTGGTAGACCAGGTAGGTTTTACCTTCCTAAATTTATATCTTTCCTCAAGCGGTGGAGGTACTGCCGAAAACTATACCTCTAGCTTGTGCAAGCTACGATATTATCAGACGTTTTTTTTTATTAAATCGATTTCTACATTTTTAATATGAATATTAAGAAATCAAGAAAATTAAAAACCTACTTAGACTAGATGATATCAATCATCAGAAGCTCAATACGTCTTTACGAGGTCTCAATTAGTTATGCAAATATGACATGTATTCGTTTGTACTCGAGTTTAAAGACAATTTGAAATTATTATTGTTTATCTGTAAAGGTTTTTGATGATTTATATTTCAATTACTTATAAAGAAACTAGTTACCTTTTTTAACTTTTGGGCAATTTTGGCTTCTTCCCGGTATAAAATACCTTTTAAAGATCTGTAGGATCACGTCAAGTTAGTCATTGACAAATATGTCCAATGTGACTATAATCGTGGTCGTTCGTACCTATATTAGGTAAATTTGTAAGTCCATGGACCCGTCGTGCAATATACGAGCCGTCCCGGTGGAGTCGTGGTGTAGGGCCGGCGGCCCAGGCCCCATGACTCCACCATAAAGGCGAAGTCGGAGCGAGTGAGCGGAGGGTTTTAGTGAGTAGTCCCCTGGGCGACGTGTCAGTTGCTCAGTTGGGAGTCCCACACACGCCCCCCGCCACCCCGGTGGGGGGTACAGTGCGTAAATGCATTTCCCCGCACGAACAAAAAAAAAGGTAAATTTGGAAGTCTTGCCTCCGAGAAGCTCAATTTTATAAACCTAAAGCCCTTAAAAAGTTTGGAGATAACCACAGGAGATAACTAAAAGGCGGGCTTTACATAATATTAGAAATTTGATTTTTATTAATGGAAAATTTTACGCGTATCTTTAGTCTTTCCGAATACTCTATTATTTATATCTAATCTTGAAATCAACAGACTACCGCATCATAATAAGGAAATTACAATTTTAAAGTAGACACTTCTCGAACCTACTTATCTATAAGTAGATTAGAAATGTAAATAAAAATAATTGAAACCTTTTCAAAGAAATTTGTTAATTTTACACTAGTTTAACCCTAAATTCGGAGTAAAATTCCTTTATCTGTACTATTTTATTATACATGTAAACCTTCCTCTTGAATCACTCTATCTATAAAAAAAACCCATCAAAATCCGTTGCGTAGTTTTAAAATATTAAGCATACATAGGGACAGAGCAAGCACTTTGTTTTAAGCCCCAATTTCAGATAATTTATTTCAAAAAGGCAGCTATTTTATATTTTTCCATTCTGTTTATTATATAAATGATTGTAGATTTATTTACTCAAAGTTTAATGGTGCGTTTCACAAATGCAGCAGTTTCAGAGTGAATTTTTGGGGACTAGTGGCCGCCCGCGACTCCATTCGCGTGAAAGTCGGTTTCCTGTGGGAATGAGAAGTTTTCCCGCGGTAAAAAGTATTCTATATGTTATTCTGATTTATAAACTATATAACTGTAAATTTTCATCAAAATCCGTAAAGTAGTTTTTACGTGAAAAAGTAACAAACATCCATACAGCCATACATATTCACAAACTTTCACGTTTATAATATTAGTAGGATTTAAAAATCGTTTTATTGAGCGCTACACAAGCGTTACGTTAGTAGTTGCCGACTCATCATATATCTAGAAAATAATGGAATATTTTTTTATCAGTAGGTATTTGTTTTTGGGAAACACTTTTTTCTCGTAGCAACGTTGGGCTTTCGCCAATGAATTAGGGCCTTTGCAGTAAGTAGTTTGCAGTAACTAAATTATGATTGTATAATTTCGAAAAGAGTGTCGAGAGTTTTTTCCGCCAGCAGCAGTTTTTTCTCTCGGTTCACTACGGCCATTGCTCATGCATGTGTGGTTGTCCCGTGACATTTATTCTTTTGACAATGTACTTATAAGAGATTAGTTTTTAATCTACATTCAATAAAGTACCTAATTTCATTTCATTTCAATTCATTCCAACTGTATGGCTCCTTACTAAGCAAGCCATTATTATATGAGCATTACGCAAGGGACTAGGGTAGAACCCAGTAAATCAGACAAGACAATGAAACTAAATAAAATTGAATTGTTTTCTAACCATTGTCCTACCTTAAAATGATTGGGCCGATAAAAATAAGGAACTTCGTTCCAAAAATTATAAGCTCTCATATCTAAAAGAAATATGTAGGTTCTTACTTATTAAGTACGTACGAGTGACCCGTCCACGCTCCGCAATGGTGTAATTTTGGGCGACTTGCTCACGAATCATCGAATTTTGGCTAACTAAAAAATAACTTTTCTGAATGTTCTTCATTTACAAATTTTAATGAAAAAAAGACCTAAAGGACTGTGAAAACAGCATTTAAATTAAAATCCTGGTTTAGAAGGAGTTAGCGGACAAACATATACCGAACCAGACACAATTAGCGACTTGGATTTATACTATGTAATGATACCTAATGAAGTATAAACTTTTGGCGACCCGTTCATAAAATTTGATTGTCGGAAATTGTTCCCATTGCAAGGACCATATAAAGGCCTATTCAGATCTAAGCGGTATTCGCTACCGTCTGCGGCAGAGAAAACCCAGTGGGTATGCGGTAGTAATACTGTTCAGACCTAAGCGGTAGGTAATTGATACTAAATACCTGAGCGAAACCCGCGCGGTATGTACCTCTACCCACAGCGGCAGCGAATATCGCTCAGGTTTGAATAGGCCTTTACTTAGAGTCGAAAGCAATAGAAAAAAAACATTATATAGAAGTTAATACTTACGATTGCCTTTTTGTCGCCAAATTTGCTTATTCTGTGCAACATGTACTTCCCAAAATGGCCGTGCGCCGGTATTGTAGCGATGTTGTCATCACTGTAAATGTATTTGCTGTTTTTCAACATTTTTTATTCTTTTCACGATGTCTTTCTGGCACTTGATTTGAGAATAAAATTTGGGCAAGTATCCCCATTTATATATCTATGACTATTATCTCGGAATTACCTGAGTAAGGCCACGTTTATCTGTGCGCCGAAATTGATATTTTTTATTAAAGAGAAATAAAAACGAGCATGTATGAAGAGATTGATGTGTGTGAAAGAAGCGCAAGAAGTAGGTCTGGACCGAAGTAGATGGCGATCCATAGTCCCTGCCTACCCCAATGGGAGACAGGCGTGACGATAAGTATGTATGTATGAAAATCAGCAAATGTGTGCCCTCTATGTGTACTCTAAGGACAAATTTTGATCATATTTTTTTTTATATATATAATAGGTAGCAAACGAGCATGCGGGTCACCTGATGGTAAGTGATCACCGCCGCCCATGACTACCCTCAACACTGTAGGTGTTGGGGGTGTGTTGCTCACCTTAAAGAAAATAAATAAATAAAATTGGGCACCGGATACCGCACTCACCGAACGAAACGCAGGAACATCGTCCCTACTAACCATTCCGAAAACTAGGCCTGTTCAGAAACTAAAAGAAAAAAAATTAAAAGTGGTTCATAAACGGCGTGTAAAAAGACTGCTTCTGAAAACGAAAACTGGGCATTCTAGAGGGGTAGGTACACGTTAAGACAAAAAAGAAAATATTATATGCTTTTACCGAATTGCTAGTCA
The DNA here is from genome assembly GCA_916618145.1 of Emmelina monodactyla. Classification (NCBI taxonomy): domain Eukaryota; kingdom Metazoa; phylum Arthropoda; class Insecta; order Lepidoptera; family Pterophoridae; genus Emmelina; species Emmelina monodactyla. The sequence continues at coordinate 4,672,514 of OU745296.1, forward strand.
ACGCATTAAAACTATCGCATGTCAGGACTATTCCAAATTCAATACTGTTTTAATTTGCCAACTATCACCGCTGCGCCATCAGGTGCTGATGTCAAAGCGTCGACCTTAAGCAGAGGACATAACTTTTTAACATTTTAATTATTTAAATTTGAGTATTCCGGGCTACTGTTAGTGAATTTAGTTACTCTAGTGGCCGCCCGCGACTTTGTCCGCGTGGAAGTCGGTTTCCCGTGGGAATGAAAGGTTTTCACGCGGTAAATACCCTTTGTGTTATTCTGATGTATAACCTTTATTACTGTAAAGTTTCATCTTAATCCATCCAGTAGTTTTTACGAGAAAAAGCAACAAATATCCATACATCCATCAATACTTACAAACTTTCACGTTTATAATATTAGTAGGATAACTAGTATAAAATACATGTATATCGAAGCGGCAGGATGATACCTTCGAGAGCCGTCTTCAGTGGCCATCTAGTGTTATAAGTTGTTGGCATACGTGGGTAATGTGTTAGAATCAATAAAACCAATGCTAACATTATCTTATTGCTGTAATTATCTTCTCTTCCAGTAGGTCATTTGATTAATCCACAAGAAGGCACGGGTAGGGACAGTTTCTACGCAGACACCAAGAATTACACTTCCAACCGTTCCTCGCTATAGCTTGAGACCATCTGCCACACCCTGACGGCTCCTTTCTCGATATCACATAGACTCTGTCTAGCCCCATATTTGGTACTGGCAATCCTCACTCTTCTTATATCAACCATAAGCATAGTCGATCTCCGACATGTATATATGTTATGTTACTTGTGTCCTTCTAAACTTCGTGTAAAAAATAAGTACTAACCCATACGCTTATTTTTTAAAGAGGAAATCTAGCGAGAATTTCTTTTCTGTTTCTTGTTGTGAGTTATTTCAAAAATTCCACGTTTGAGTGACTTTTTCGAGTGGTGTAACTACTAAACTTTCAACCTAATATTTTTAGATATTTTTAAAAAATACCGTGAAATAATACTTTTCAATATTCGCATGGCACTACATACATACATACATATACCTATATATCGTCACGCCTGTCTCCTATTGGGGTAGGCAGAGACTATGGATCGCCATATACTTCGGTCCAGACATACCTACTTCTTGCGCTTCTTTCACACAAATCAATCTCTTCATACATGCTCGTCGATTACGAGTACTTTTGATTTCGCCCTTTTTTAATACATCGCCAATTTGGTCGATATACGTCCGCCTAGGACCGCACCGAGACGCGACGTTGCCATGCATTCTCGCTCGGTGTATATCTTTCGTAGGTTTAACCTTTTTTTTTATGATGGAAGCAAGCAAACGAGCAAGCGGGTCACCTGATGGTAAGTGATCACCGCCGCCCATATACACCCACAATTACATATGCATTGAGCGTGCGTTGCTGGCCTATGAGAAAACTGGGCACCGGATATCGCACTCACCGAACGAAACGCAGGAACATCTTTTTTTTTTTTTTTTTATAATAGGTAGCAAATGAGCATGCGGGTCACCTGATGGTAAGTGATCACCGCCGCCCATGACTACCCTCAACACTGTAGGTGTTGGGGGTGTGTTGCTGACCTTAAAGAAAATAAATAAATTAAATTGGGCACCGGATACCGCACTCACCGAACGAAACGCAGGAACATCGTCCCTACTTCACGTCGGTTTTCTGTGCGACGGTGGTATTTCACCGGTCGAATCAGCCCATTAATCGCTGTAAACAGAGCTTACAGCTAGATACTACCACACTCAATTCTTGTCACAATATCTTTTCGGGTGTCGTTATTCTCGGATCTAATAATAACGTTTTTCCTTTAAAAAATCAGTGTGAACAGCCCCTAAAGAAAAATTGAATACTTGAAGTAGAAACTGCTTTATCTTTTATCAATATAATGAGATATTTATTGTTATCATAAAAATGTATTTTTCCATAGGTACAAATCTAGTTTTCCGTTGTCATAGTAGTTTTTTGTGTGATATAAACTCATTTTAACGAGTTTTTACGCGTTTATTTGTTTATTTTAGATTTTTCGACGTTTCGACGTTTTTACAAATGCCGTGGTCACGGGTTGACTACGTCTTTATGTTTAAATTCAAGAAATAATGCTCGCGTAAATCTAATAAGTAACATGCGAGATAATAGTTTTCTATGAGGTCAGTTTTAAGTTTATTTTTTACTAGTGGCCGCCAGTGACTCCGTTCGCGTTGAAGTCAGTTTCCCGTGGGAATCGGAAGTTTACCCTATATAACTTTGGTGTTTCTATACAGATTTCTATGTTTTTTATGGAATAGCTAAAAATGTTTACTTTTTTAATTAGGGATGACCGAAAGTGTTATAAACGTAAGAGTAGACAAATATAATCAGAAAGTTTCGAACTGCTAACTATCGGGAGTTACACGTGTTATTGTGAGTCAACTAGAAAAGATAGACATATGCTGTCGTGGGATATTTTTTATATAATTTTAAGGAGAACATTTCCGTTATACATGTTTTCTGTGTAGCTTTAATCATTAAGGTGTGCAACGCGACGAAAGGTTAAAAAATTGAGTAACTTCTCCCGTTTTCCCAACATTTCCCTTCACTGCTCTGCTTCTATTGATTGTAGTGTGATGAAAAGTATACTTTAACCAGCTCAGGAGTATGAAAATTAATTGTACCAAGTTTTGCTAAAATCCGTCGAGTAGTTTTTGTTTCTAACTATATCGGTTATACCTACAGACAGACATACAAAATTTTTACTGATTTCATTTTTGGCATCAGTATCAATCCCTAATCACCCCCTGATAGTTATTTTGGAAATACATTTCATGTACAGAATTGACCTCTCCACAAATTTATATTAAAAATCGTATCAAAATAAAAAAATTATATGATCTCAAATGGAATATTAGTAACCATTCATCAATCATTAATTAAGCAGCTTGCAAAAAATAGCTTAAAGTGAACTTTTTAGTAGATCGTAATATAAAAACTCAATTTGAAAAATAGAATCTATTTTAATATTGAAGTTGTTCCAGTCGCTCACTTATTAATGTAGTCGCACGGATAGTAGGTACCTATTTTAATATCTGAAATGGATTAATCAATAACCCTTTTTTGGTAAGCTCGTTCTGGATATTAGTATCCATCAATATTATTCGTTACTTTATTTAGTAAAATCGCTTACTCAAATTCATACCGCTCAAGTTGTTAAAACAATACTAGTGGCCGCCCGCGACTCCGCGTGGAAGTCGGTGTCCCGTGGGAATGAGAAGTTTTCCCGCGGTAAAAAGTACCCTATGTGTTATTCTGATGTATAAACTGTACTGTAAAGTTTCATCAAAATCCATCCAGTAGTGAAAGAGTAACAAACATCGATACATCCATACATAGGTACTCACAATCTTTCACGTATTAGTAGGATTCGCTCGTTTTATATTGCCCCATATATAATGTAGATATTAATAAAACAATAACTAACAATACAGCAGGTATTGTTATTGCAAACACTTGGGTAGGAAGTGCCCCATAAAGTCAAACACAACAACATTGCCATGCTCATAGATTGAAATCGTTAGATAGGCCCCGACACCAAAAACTGTGGCATTGTTTTTGTGCAATCTATACACAACAAGTGTTCTGAGAAAATAGTGTCATCTCTTTTTCTCCTACATTAGTTGCAAACACTACTTTCTCTTTCGTGCACTTAGGTTAGTGAGCCTCACTCACTTCGACTGTGGAACAACACGGCGCGGTCTCACTGCGGTAAGGGCCTATCTAACGATTTAAATCTATAGCCATGCTAGTCAATTTAGTTACTCAATTGATTAGTATATAATAATAATATTTAAGTAAATAAACAAACAACTTTCTAAATTTAAGGTTTAATTTTATAATTATTAAGACTTTTGTTCAATAACCAAAAAATTAGCTCACCCTACTTTCAACGTTAAATTTACAATATATTGCATTGTAAAACTGTACTAATTGTTTATGAAAATAAATATATATTACAAGACGATTACAAAGACATAAGTTTTTTATACAGCTTCCGTACAAAGCTTTAGAGATATTTTAATTTCAATGATTCGCGCCGTTATCCGCGAGATCTCCCGGAGATACCGCGACAGACGCGCCAAAGTTGTGCAAAATGGCCGCCACAGTTGAGGGGTTATCAACTCAATTACACAATGATTTTGAGAGTGGTAGAGTCTAGCTGTAGGCTCTGTCTGCAGCGATTGCTGGGCTGACTCGACCGGTGAAATACCACCGTCGCACAGAAAACCGACGTGAAGTAGGGACGATGTTCCTGCGTTTCGTTCGATGAGTGCGGTATCCGGTGCCCAATTTTCTCAAAGGTCAGCAACGCACCCCCAACACCCACAGTGTTGCGGGTAGTCATGGGCGGCGGTGATCACTTACCATCAGGTGACCCGCATGCTCGTTTGCTACCTATATTATAAATTAAAAAAAATATATTTTCTCATACTCTATCAAGAAAGTGCACTATCTAGATTTAGGAAAACCCTTTTCATAGAGCATGAAGTTTATCTACGTTGGGGATTCCAGACATCTCAATTGTTATCACATCTGTCAGGTCAGATAGATTTATTGATCACAAATGATAAATTGTATAATTTCCGAAAAGAGTGCTGGGAGTTTTTTTCCGCCGGCTTTTTTCTCTCGGTCTACGGTTAGGTAAAGTCGAAGTTTGTAACATTGACGTTCATTAAGTATGTGTTACATATCTATGATGAATACAAGAATTTTGATTGATTTGATTTGGAAGAATGGTAGGGAGGCCTTTGTCCGGCAGTGGGATGAGGGCTAATAAGTAAAATAAATAATACTCAACGTTAAAAACCCCGCGTAAATCGAATTTACTTTTTCCCTAAAAGGAGAATGAATAAAAATGAATAAAAATAATAAAATATAGATGGTATTCAGCAATCTATAATGGAGAATGTTACTAGGTATGCCAAATTGATTGAAATTTTGTCTCAGTAAAGCCTGTATGCATACAAATACACTAGTTTTTGTTGTAGTCAAAAATACCCAGTAGTTTTGATTTTATAGGCATTCAAAGTTTCGAAAAATATCGAGTCCCGCTAACAGTCACGTGACCGCTTGTGACGTCTTACCACAACGCGCCAGCGGTGGCGCATATAGCTGGCGCAGTATTTTATTTTATTTTTTTATTTATTTAACATTTAATGTATATTTTTTTTGTGTTTTCGGTCGCTTATTAGTAAATATAAATATTATTCGTTATTATACGTTAATAGTTATAATTACACGTTAATAGTAAATATTATTCTATTAATAAATTGGGTATAGAATTCGAAAAAATGTTATCGTGTAATCTATCTAAAATAGATGATAATGGCTGCGCATTATTTATCAAGAAATAGTGATTTTGTTGCCGCCGAAATGTATGATATGTTCTAAACTGTTTTATCAAAACAAAATAACCAATATAATAAAAATACTAATGGAAGAATGCAAGTCCAATAGTAGAAGTAGGTATGTACCTACCTACCTATCATTATTTTTTTTTACGTTAAAGACAACAAATCATGTATCATAGTTTTGTAGCTATAGGTAGGTACGTCCTTCTAATATTATAAATGTGAAAGTTTGTGAGTATGGATGTATGAATGTTTGTTACTCTTACACGTAAAAACTACTGCCCCCCAAGTCAAGTGGCAAGTGATATTTGCGATAGCGAGTGAATAGAAAAAATATGTATGAAACTGTCAAATTGCAAGCTTGTCAAAAATGTCAGTTTCATACAAATTTATTCTATTCACTTCAAATATCACTTGCCACTTGACTTGGGGGGCTGGACGGATTTGGATTAAACTTTGCAGTAGGTTACACATCAGAATGACACATAGGGTACTTTTTACCGCGGGAAAACTTCTCATTCCCACGGAAACCGACTTCTACGCGAACGGAGTCGCGGGCGGCCACTAGTATGTATACAAAGATACCGCTCTTCTAAGTAAATTTAAATAAATACATGCATTGATTTAGTACTAACTAGCTTTAGTTAGCAGCTTCGCCCGCGTTTCCCTCGGGAACTGTACATTTTCCCAGGATTAAAAGAAGCCTTTGGATTATTTCAGTCTTCGTCCAGATCCGTTCAGTACTTTTTGTGTGAAAGATAACAAACACAAACACAATCTTCCGCGTTTATTATATTACTAGGAAGTAGGATACCTATACGATCTAGATGTAGGTAGTTGAACGTTACAGATGCACTTTACCTTTACTATTTTATTTAAGTAATTTAATTTATTTTTTATTGCAAATGTAGATGATATGAACTAAACCTCTTTTATTTATTTGTATTTTTACTAACAAATTGTTTAATGGTATTGGTTATGTTCAAGTTACTCGTAAAAGATTTGGTGATGTATGAATGTATCCTTTGGAACGGTAAAAAACAACTTTTCCGGCGAATTGATAGTTGTATTTTTACATTTATGCACAACACATGATTTCCTAGTAGTTGGATTAGACATTTTTAAAAGTATTAAGGTTTAATTTAGACGACAAGTCCGCGCGACCGCGAGCGTACTGAGTGAGCCAGACCGAGCGAGTTGTGGTGTGACGTCACACCGCCACCGGCAGCCCGCGTCGTGCGGTAGCAACTTATTTTACTTATAAATCGGAAACTAATTGATGCATCGAAATAATTCTTTCACCAGTATTTTTTATTTTTGACAGAGAATACGAAGAGATAATAATCAAAATTTGTTAACATTCTCCATTACTTACAACAACTGCGAAACCCTAAGAAAGTTTCCACTGTCCTATCGCAATTAATCAGTTTTATAATTACTATACTAGTGGCCGCCCGCGACTCCGTTCCCATTTAAATCGGTTTCCCGTGAGTATGAGAAGTTTTCCCGTGGTAAAAAGTATCCTATGTGTTATTCTTATGTCTCACCAATATAACTGGAAAGTTTCATTAAAGTCCGTTCAGTAGTTTTTACGTGAAAGAGTAACAAACATCCATCCATACATTCATACCTACTCACAAACTTTCACATTTGTAATATTAGTAGGATTATAAGGGAATATTCCCTAAAAGATGGCAAAAATCAAATCAAGATCCGTTTCGTACTTAAGGAGAAGTTAGCGGACAAACATACAAACAGACAGAATTAGCGACTTGGATTTATACTATGTAATGATTTGTTATTTATGTAATAAGAGTAGGATTAAGGACATTATTTACCAAAGATAAAAAATGAAGTCTGATGTAATAGATAGGTATCTACCTAATAAATACAAAGAATAAAATGCATAATAAAAATATGTTTTCTCTCTGTCAGTTACGCAGGTTTGAAATGCGTTTATGCAGGGGTAAAGTTTTTTTTCCATAAATACTAGCAACCCGCCTACGCTTCGCAATGGTGTATTTTTGGCCGACTTGCTAACGAAACGATGATTTTTGCCTAACTTCAAAGTACTATTTTTAAATGTTCTATATTTACAAATTTAAATGAAAAAATATCTAAATGCTGGTAAAAACCGCATTCAAATCCGTCTACTGGTTTAGAAGGAGATAGCAGACAAACATACAAACACACAATTAGCGACTTGGACTTATCACGTAAAAACTACTGGACGGATTTTGATGAAACTTTACAGTAATATAGGTTGTACATCAGAATAACACATTGAAAACTTTTCATTCCCACGGGAAACCGACTTCCACGCGAACGGAGTCGCGGGCGGCCACTAGTAGTTACATAGGTGGAGGATACACTCTTAGTTTGTACCCGATCAGGGCCGAGCCGCCCATACGATGTGTACACACACAGGCGCCTAAGCAAGAGAGGCTTTTTTGAAATACTCCCGTCGCACAGAAAACCGACGTGAAGTAGAGACGATGTTCCTGCGTTTCGTTCGGTGAGTGCGGTATCCGGTGCCCAATTTTCTCAAAGGCCAGCAACACACTCCCGACACCCACAGTGTTGCGGGGAGTCATGGGCGGCGGTGATCACGCACCATCAGGTGACCCGCATGCTCGTTTGCTACGTATATTATAAAAAAAAAGAGGCGCCGGATTGTTTTCTTTTATTAAATACAACATAGTTGAATAACAATGTATAAACCGACTAAAAAATGCACTTCATAGGTTTCGCACACAGGCGCTGCTTAGGGTCGGCGCGGGCCTGAATACCCGATAACGACATAAGAGAAAAAATCTCTTTTGTAACCATTTACAAAACACATGTACGTAGGCGGCCGAAGGGCTGAAAAGCGGTCCATATCTTTATGTTGTATGCAATTAAAAGTAAGGGCTGCCGCACACGGGCGTTTTGTGGTTGTGGCTCAAAAAAGTTTTTGCAAAACCCTCGTTTCGCGGTCCGACTCACGCTTGACCGGTTGTTTGTTTGTCAAGTAGATAAAAAACATTTTTCCTTCCAGTGCGATAAGGTTAAGAAACTGAGATAATGAATTATGTATTTTTTGTTTGATGACAAATAGGTAGATGCCTCTAGAATCAACCAAAGATAAAAAAAATGTTATTTAATAATATTTTTATGACGTTGGGTTCTGCATTTAGCAAGAATTAAAAATATTATTATTGAAAGTACTTATTTAACTAAATATAAAATCCAAAACATATCAGTGCTTAATATACTAAACTAGCGACCCGCCCACGCTTCGCAATGGTGTAATTTATGGCACTTGTTCCCGAATCATTGAATTTTAGTTAACTTAAAAAATCTTTTTCTGAATGTTCTTTATTTAAAAATTTAAATGAAAAAATTACATAAAAGATGGTGAAAACCGCATTAAAATCCTTCAACTGGTTTAGGAGGAGTTAGCGGCCAAACATACAAACAGACAGAATTAGCAACTTTGATTTGTACTATGTAATGATGATGATGATAAAGAAATTTTACTGGTCTTTTTTTTACATAAAAATGTGTAATTAGAATTATCGATAGGTATAGCCTATACTATACCATAAATATACAGGGCGTCCCAAGACTACGGTACATCAAGGGAAAGTTACCTTTAATGTAGATAGGATATTTTGCTGAAAAAAGACTATATTTTATTTATTAAACTTAGTAAGTCTGCATTTTTTTTTAAATAATTTACATAAAAATGCATATGTAATGGAAATGCACATAAAAAATTTCACGTATGTTTTTAATTTGATTTAAATGCTTGATTTCACGTTGTTCCTTTCTTTTAAGATACTATGTTACTTAAGAAGAATTATTACTTTTTGTCTATTCATTTGATTGGCATAAAAAAAATAGGGGTTATTTTTTCATATTTAAGTGGGTTCGATTTCCAGACGAAGCTAGTATTTTTCAGAAATTCTTTAAATGCAGCATAACTAAGTTTAAAAAATAAAATAAAGTCTTCTTTTAGCAACATATCCTATCTACGATATTTAAGGTATTTACCCTTCATGTACCGTAGTCTTGAGACGCCCTGTATAGGTTCGTTTCGGGTCCAAAGAGTTTTTTTTATAAATTTACAAAACATCACAGTGAGTTCATAAACGCAGGATTATATTATGGCATTACACATGAAAAAAAAACAAGGAAAATGCTCGAATCAGTGGATTATGATAACGATAATAGACAGTTATTACGAAATAATAAGTTATTACGTAATATTCATTTGTGAATAACAAAAATTAAAAAGTCTTTTGGTATAGCTACCTACTTTATTCTGTTACTAGTGGCCGCCCGCGACTCCGTTCGAGTGGTAGTCGGTTTCCCTTGCGAATGAGAAGTTTTCCCGCGGTAAAAAGTATCCTACGTGTTATTCTGATGTATAACCTATATTACTGCAAAGTTTCATCCAAATCCGTCCAGTGGTTTTTACGTGAAAAAGTAACAAACATCCATACATCCATACATATTCACAAACTTTCACGTTTATAATATTAGTAAGAAAATAACGCAAATCTTTTGCTGTTGAACTCTACTTCTACTAAGCTATGTTATGTACCTAAGTAAATAAAGTCTTACCTGCTGTACCTACATGTAATATCAATAATATTTAGTAAAAAGTTTCCAGGCTCTATCGGAATTTAGGCAGAATTTGTAAACAATAATAATTCACGATTTCTAGGGCTCCGTAAGATTATTTACTTACGTAGATCAAAATAAATGGTACCCTACCTAAGTACTAACAAACGATGCCGTATCGTAAATCACAATGCATAATTTTTACAAATTGATAAACAGTCCAAAATTCGTACGAAAATGAACAGCCCCCCCTGCAGCCCCCCAAGTCAAGTGGCAAGTGTTCGTGATAGCGAGTGAATTGAAAAAATATGTATGAAATTGACATTTTTGTCAAGCTTGCAATTTGACAGTTTCATACATATCTTTTCTATTGCCAATATCACTTGCCACTTGACTTGGGGGGCTGTGCAGTTTAGGTATGACAAGAAATACTAAAGCTACGATAATAATGAACTTATAATTCAGGAATGTACCTACGTATTGAGATTTTAGAGTTTACTTTTAGTTTTGATATGCTTTAGCATTGATATACAGGGTGTCCCAAGACTACGGTACATGAAGGGAAAGTACCTGAAATATCGTAGATAGGATATTTTGCTGAAAGAAGACTATTTTATTTTTTAAACTTAGTAATTCTGCATTACGGTTTTTCTATGCATTCATTAAAACTATTATTTTAATATTTTTGATATATTATATGTAAAATAATTCATGAAGTTAATTTGTTTTAGATCTTGTTGTAGAAGAATATTTAAAAATAAGCTGCCATAACAATTGGAAAATATAATATACAGACCGATACGAAATGAAATGAAATGAAATTACTTTATTGTATGTAGGATTAAAAACGAATATCTTATACATTGTCAAAAGCATTAAATAAAAAAAGATGTCACGGGACACCCCTACATTCATCAGCAATAGCCGTAGTAGACCGAGAGAAAAAGCTGGCGGAATAAACTCTCGGCACTCTTTTCGAAATTATACAATCATAATTTATATTCATTTAAAATGTGTACATACAGTGAACATATAAATTATTTTCTCGTACGGGAGGTCAACATTATTTAAGATACGAACTCTAAAACAATTATTTTTATAAAGACTCTCTGCTTGCTGCCTGCATGTACGTATAAATTGTATTTGGTAGTTTTTTTTTTGGGGCGCTTTTGAGTGTCGGACATGGTATCTAGGAGTAATATAGGGCAGGTGACCCGGTTTTGGCCATTTTAAGGATTTTCTCAACTTTGAGGCTTTCTTAATTTAGAGTTTTTGTTATTACGAACATATTTCTTGCAAAAAGTCGTTAAACATATATTAACCTTGCCTAAGAAAACCCTTTTTTTAAAGAACATCCAATAGAAAAATAATTCTATAAAAAAATAAAAATAAAGGCAGTTTGTGCCATTTTTGGCCAGATTCACGCCATTTCTGGCCATGGTCGTGTGCCAGTTCTGGCCATCAAAAAATAAAATCAGATGAATTCAAAGTAGTCAAAATTAATTAATTAAATTGCACATTTTTTGCCTCAAATCAGGATATCTTGCCGTAAATCCGTCAAACCACGATCCTGAAGGTCTTTATATTTAAAAAAAGTGTGATAATTTGGCCCTTTACAAAAACTTTTTTGACAGATACTTTATATAGAAAACCCAGCACGAGCGCAGTCTTTGATCCATACGACAAGTTCATTCTCTATTTCATTTCCAAGAACTGCCTTTTTTATTTGATCAGTTATTATTTTTAGTTGATCAGGAAAATGCCTACTCATACCCGCCCCTCCAGGGAAAGGAGACGGGTTCGTGTCCCAGTCGCGTAATGCTCGGAGGCCCGCGTTCCTTTTTCCAGTATTTACAACTTCGAGACGGGTTATGTCGGACTCGCACCGACAAATAACCTGGAGTTGTCCTTCAGGCCGTCGTATAGTGGCGGGGACACGGGAATAGTCCTGTTAAGGCCCTCGCCGCGAACCCGCCGACGGCAGGCCACCTAGGCAGCCCCCTCAAGCTTGGAGGCGCGCCGGGACAAACCGCGGCGCGCTTACCCACTCAAGTTCCCATGGTTAGCCACCGATCTAGCCCTGTGTCGGCAGCCTGGGAACCACCCCAGGGTCTTTGGCCGTCGCCGCCGACCCGGGACCTCACCGGCTGGAGTCTCCGACACGCCACACGCCCCTCCGGGCGTTTCAACACGCTGGGCTTACGCCCAGCTACAGCAGTCCCCCTCTCGTGGGCCGGACTGCTTCATGACCAGCCCCGGTGTGGGATTTCGTTATCCCGCAACAATGAACCCTAAAAGGAACACGGTTGTGGGACGCCCAGGGTGCACCGGGCCGAACCCCTTTCCTTCCCTGTGGAACAAGAGAGCAGGAAAGAGGACGGCCGCACGAAGAGGTATCCCACGCGCACTCCAAGAACTGCCTGGGGTCCTACATGTTCAAGAGTTTTAGATGCTTTTCCAGAAATTTTATGTCGCAAAGTCGTTCGAGGTACATTAAAATCTCTATTAACAGTGGAAACGGGCATCCCATTCTTAATTGCGTTCAAAAAAAGTTATTATTATTATTACTGGAATATATATTTTTTCACAGCATCTTTTTTGTCACTATTTGATTTTGGTTGAGGCATTTTATTGTAACTCTGAAAATAAAAAATACGTATCGAAACACTTACGTTGGTACGTAAAGCCAAGTAAAAAAACCTCGATAAAATATAAATGGCCAGAAGTGGGGTGTCTATGTACACCACTTTTGGCCAGCCACGTGGCCAAAGATGGCGAAATACATGAATTTGACTCCATTAGTGGCCACCTGCTCATAACCTCGCTTCATAAACAAATGGCGACAAAATAACTTTAGTTCTACTTAGACAATATATTCTTCAAGCAGTATTAACATAAAAATCCAAAAAATAATCAAAGATTTAAAAAATAAAAAAATATTAGTCACGCGCTCGTCTTAGCCTTTTTACTAAGATTTTAACAATTTCGCGCTCAACTGATATGAATGGCTTGTTGCATCGAAGTGAAGCTTTACACATCAGAGCAATCAACGGTATCAGTGCTACCAATATTCAATATTCTAAATAATGTAAACCATAGATTAATAAATTTGTTTTTGCCTTAGTTATAATTATTTGAAACCCCAAATGGCCACAAAGGGGTCGATGGCCACAACCGGGTCACCTGCCCTACCAATGTGTGGAAGGATATTCTTTTGTTTTTGTTCGATTAATTTTGGATATTGTTTATAAACTGTAAGGAATAAACGTGTGAATAGAATATAACATATCTTTTAATACTTGAAGAAGAAGACCTTACAGTAGGTACCTGAAGGTAAGGCAGGAACAGACCCAGCTTTGGCGCCAGGGGGGGGGTTACACAAGGGCGGATCCAGGGGGGTCATGACCCCCCCCCCCCCCGGGCTGGGTCCAGGTCCTTGGTGGACCACTAAATAAATTGTTAAACATAATGAATTTTGGCCATTGGCGGATTCACAGATTTGCCGCCTGTAGGCTATTAATTTTTTGCCGCCCCTGTGTGGTTTGATGCCCTCAATTGAAACTATATTCGCTCGTTCTATCTGTTACTTACTTTTTCTTTAAAGCTGTCAAATACCGACGTGCATTAACACTTTATTTTACCTCTGAATATTGTTTTTTTACTATTTTTCACTCAATTTCATGTCCACGTCTCAAGAAATTCAAGGCCCAACTGCTAATAATAAAACGCAAATGACCTGAAACCTTTAGGAAGTATAATAATTTTAATAAATATATTCGAATGGCGCTTGTCGTCATTTTAATCAGAAGATTTTGGAAGGTATAATATTAAATAGAACGTCAAAACTAGGGCTTGTACGATTTTGCAGCATCATGCTGAAATTACAAAGGTCCCTGAAAGACCTTTACTTTAAAAAATCCTGGCAAAATTGCGCCTGATATTTGAATAATTTCCAAACTATGCATTTATGCATAAAATAATCAGCCTCATGACATTAATGGAAGTTACAAATAGTTTGTGAAATATCTTAAGTGGAAGATGATGTTATTTTTTAATTTATCATTTTGTTATACAAAAACTTATGGTCAGTTACTGCGTGACCATGGCACATGAAACTGTGCCGAAATATCGGATAACAATAAAAGACAACGATCAAGGTAAATATCCCGTGAACGTGTTATAAATGATGTTATGTTGTCGTTTAATTTTATTACTTAAAATTGAAAATCTTAAGAGTTAATTACTAAATTAATAACTAGCTTTTGAACTTATAGATACTGGAATAAGGAACGCGGGAACTTTTTGTTACTTCCGTCAATCTCATAAGGCTGATTATTTTGTGCATAAATGAAAAAACGCTTGCGAAAAACCTTTAGTTTTTTATAAAATTATTTGGGTCATCCCAGTTTAATTTCGTCAAAAATCGTTACTCGAAAGCTATGCAAAATCGTAGAAATTCAACACTAAGTAACACTAGTAATTTTGAACGTCACTTTTCTGGTCACTTTTTAAAACGGCATGCACAAAAAATAATATGACCCCACAGCAGAATGACATGTTGTTAAGAAAATGTGGTCATGTAAAAATTGCCTATGAAAGTTTGTTTCACAGTTTTTGGTTCAACAGTGGACTTTTTGTTAAGACTGATATCGCTACTATCATAGTGTTAATATATAGGAGCCTTATAAAAATACGGGTAATTCAAATGTCAAAAATGTTGCCATACCATGACTGGAATAACCGCTTATCGCAAGCGAACGAGTAAAGTTTTTTATTTGAAAATTCATAAATTATGTCGTGTCGAAATCTCTTTCATTAGTCCTGAGTTTTGACTGTATATAAAAACAAAACCTTTAATTTGTTCCGTTTATCGATGCACTAACTGCTTTAGCAAGCTTTTATCATAGCAAACAGAACAACAACAACCAACAAGATAATAAATAACTTTACTTTGGAATACTATAATAACTATTTAAAAAATCTGATATATGCAACTTAGACTCAAAATCTCTTAAAAACACGGACTTGTAAAATGTTAAGACTATTTTGCTCTATGTTTGTTTTTAATCGAATATTAAAAAAAAATACGAGCAAATCTGCCGCCCCCTTAAATCATGCCGCAGGCTAAAATCCTGCCTACTTAGCCTAATGGTAAATCCACCACTGATTTGACTTGACCACTACTATGTGACCCCCTCCTTATTCATTTAGATTTTTTTTTAATGCAGAATTACTAACTTTAAAAAATAAAATAAAAACTTCTTTCAGCAAAATATCCTATTTACAATATTTCAGGTACTTTCCCTTGATGCACCGTAGTCTTGGGACGCCCTGTATATATTTACACAAGGCTGTATGGAAATAAGAGCCTTTACCTTGACAAATTCAAAATAACAATGACAATCTTTCATTTCACAATTTCATTCAATTTAGAACCAAAATAATATACCTAACAAAAATAAATACCTAAAAAGCGAATCAATTTTCTACAAATATGCCTCATGATAATCCAGATATTTATGCAGAATGCAGACATATTAAAAGAAAAAAACCAGATTTGACTGTAGATTACGGTAGGTGTGATTGTTTTGCAGTTTCCTACAGACAGGGGCGTCGCCTGCGGGCGGCTGAAAGGGCACTTCCCACAGGATCAATAAATGTAGACTAATCCTACTAATATTATAAATGTGAAATTTTGTGAGTATGTATGGATGTTTGTTACTCTTTCTCGTAAAAACTACCGGACGGATTTGGATGAAACTTTACAGTAGGTAATATAGATTATACATCAGAATAACACAAAGGGTACTTTTTACCGCGGGGAAACTTCTCATTCCCACGGGAAACCGACTTCCACGCGAACGGAGTCGCGGGCGGCCACTAGTTAAATATAAATAATAAATAAAACGACAACATTATACTATTTCAGCAACGGCAGATGAAATTGGAAAAGACTTTCGGGTATTGCCTTCTTTTGAAACCCAATTGTATGAAAAGAAATGCGTCACGCATTATTCGCTAGAGAACAATGAACTGCTCAAATGCCGTTGGCATCTTTATAAGAAAAATATAGCTGAAAAGGTGTTTTCGCCGTTCATATTTCCTGGCATCAGGTAGTGTTAACTAAGTTTGTTAAAAAGTAAAAAAATATAAATTCATCCGTTCTATTCACAGATAACTATCTGTAGGTTTATAAATCCCCTCCTCTTTACTCTGGTTTAACATTTACAGGGAACAAATACTTAGCCAGTAGCGCATTTCTTTTAATTTAGTAATTATTTTTTTCTGTATTAGGTAATTGATAGCTTAAAAAACTTGTCTTCTCACAGAAACCATTGTTAGCATTCTTATACTTAACAAGCGACCCGCCCACGCTTTGCAATGGTGTAATTTTGCTGACTTGCTCGCGAACCCTTGCATTTTTGCTAACTTAAACTAAACTAATTTTTCTAAACGTTCTTTATTTACAAATTTAAATTAATAAATACCCTAAAATATGTAGAAAACCGCATTTAAATCCGTTACGAACTTAAGGAGGAGTTAGCGGCCAAACATACCTACAAACCCACAGAATTTGCGACTTAGATTTATACTATGTAATGATAATGATGATTTAACAGTACCTATGTCATAAAACAATAGTCAATGATGGATAAAAAATATTCGACGTCACACCACAGAGACCTGCACTTCCACACGTGTCGAGTTCGCTACCTGCCCCAGGAAACCGTGGCCCTTCGCCCCGACCACAGGATGACACTACGCCCCGGGCCGGGCGTAGACTTCCAGGGGCAGATGCCCATACCGCTAGAACTGCAGATGCGGCGGTCGACGCATGCGGGGCAGGGGAAAGCGAAGACAATGAAGAAGAAAGGGGAGGAAAAGGATGGAAAACAATAAGGCATTTTTATATGAGAACCTTAAAAAGGTGACGTAAGTTTGGTCAATGTTTTTCATACTCGAACGTATTCATTTATATTAATTTACAAATATTAAATGTAGGTACTTAACTTAAAAGAAGTTTGTTAAAAGTTGGTGCGTTAACTATAACTGTTGATAAATTCTGTTAATAAAGCAAGTTTCAAACTATTTATTTTTTATTTGTGTGTAAGTATATTTAATCTTGTTTGAAACATTCCTAAGAACACAAAAACAGCTAGACTTTGCCCCAGGAGTGGACTTCCAGGGGCAGATGCCCATACCGCTGGAACTGCAGATGCGAAGGTCGACGCATGCGGGGCAGGGGAAAGCGAAGAAAATGAAGAAGAAAGGGGAGGGAAAGGATGGAAAACAATAAGGCATTTTTATATGAGAACCTTATAAAGGTGACGTAAGTTTGGTCAATGTTTTTCATACTCGAACGTATCCATTTATAATAATTTACAAATATTAAATGTACTTCATATAAAAGAAGTTTGTTAAAAGTTGGTGCGTTAACTGTAACTGTTGATAAATTTCTAAATAAAGCAAATTTTAAACCAAATTTATTCTATTATTTGTGTGTATGTTTTGATCTTGTTTGAAACATTCCTACGAACCCAAATCAGCTAGACAAATTTGGACGAAATTATAAAGTTTACCCATATGTGCGATGTGTGCGGCACACAGGCGCCTAAGCAAGAGGGGCGCCGGATTGTTTTTTTTAATACAAAATAGTTGAAAAAATTGTCTAAACCGACTAAAAAAAGCACTTCATAGGTTTCGCACACAGGCGCTGCTTAGGGTCGGCGCGGCCCTGGCAATGATATACGTTTAGGGTAAAAAGTACCTATTAATGCGCAATAAATATAAAAAATTTCTTTTATTCATTCGTTTTTATTTTGTTGCACACTAACAACTGATTACTACCCACTCTTTATACTCAAAATAAATTCCAGAAAGCACCCGTCAAACGTTTAAAAAGGGTTACCGAATTAAAAATAATAAAACCAGTTTTTTTCAACACATTTTTTTAATTTCCGCCAACATTATGCGTTCTTTTGATATGCCGCCGCAAAGAATCTTTAGTTGCAAACGGATTATTACAATAGCTGCAGGTAAATTTCTTTTCACCCGTATGCGTCACTCTATGCCTAGAAACGTCAGATTTCGTGTAAAATAGATGATGGCAAACGTCGCATTCGTGGTTTTTCTCCTTCATGTGTACGTTTTTCACGTGGTTATTGCACAAACTTCGAGTTAGGAAGGCTTTTGAGCAAATGCTGCATTTGTGTTCGGGTTTTTCCATGCCGTGAGCGTCGATTAAATGTTTGATTCGAAAATTTTCTTGGAAAAATCGTTCTTGACAGTACGGACAAGGGAAGCGTAGTTTTCTTTCGAATTTAACATTGTGAATGGATATGTCGTGGTTTTTCTGTTCGGTCTTATTTAAAAATACTAAATTACACAGTTTGCATGTAAACGGTTTGTGCGTTCTTGTTTTATGTAAATTTAAGAACACTAGATTAGAAAAACCCGCCCCGCATATATGACAGACATGCTTTTGATAATGCTTATTCATGTGTATATTCAAATGGCGGAAAACTCGAAAGTTTTCTTTACATATTTGACACTGCAATTGCGGTTCAATTTTGAACGGCACCAACAGATCTTCGCAGCTGTCAAACGTCAGATTGTGATCAACTGTCAAATGCTCCTTCAGTGCTGCCAACTCATCAAACTTATTCCCGCAAATTTTGCAATAAAGAGCTGATATTTCGACTTTGACTAGACGGTTTTGTTGTGCGATGATTTTCTTTTTAATTTCTTCGATTGTGTGTTTCGTGTGCGTGTGAGATTTGAGTTTTTCGAGATCGGAATATGGCTGGTCGCAGCAGAAACATCGATATCTGCTTTTGTTCCATTGAAAGACGCAAGCTGTTGAGTTTGATAGTATTTGCAGGGAATTTTCTCGAAGTATCGGACCGTTACCGCGGCGTTCTATTAGTTTGAACCATTCTCGCTTTTTGTGGTCGCCTGAAACAAGGGATAATCAATTAATCAGGGGGTAGAAACCGATGTGGCAAGCAGGACTATGGGAAAAAATCATTTCGTCATCCTTACGTACCAAAAAAAATTATTTTTTTAATGACAAAATGTAAAAGTGCTTTAAGAAATGGTTTATCATTCTCAAAGTTCCGGCTTCAAGTTTCACTGCGGTTGAGATACCACTAAATATATAAAAATATGTAAATAAATAAATTCAGGGATAACAGCGGAAACCTACATGGAATAACGAAATGAATTGTGGCGTTGTCAATTATCCCTACTAATATTATAAATGCGAAAGTAACTCTGTCTGTCTGTCTGTCTGTTACGCTTTCACGCCTAAACCACTGGACCGATTTTGATGAAATTTGACATGAAGAAAGAACTGAACATGGGAAAGGACATAGGGTACTTTTTACCGCGGGAAAACTTCTCATTCCCACGGGAAACCGACTTCCACGCGAACGGAGTCGCGGGCGGCCACTAGTATTTTATATGTATTTTCGTCGGAACCTTCGGTATAGTAGTACCGAAGGTTCCGGGTTCGATCCCCACTAGGGTGTACCAATAATTTGGATTTTTCAAATTATGTACATGTTTATCACGCACTAACGTGAGGAAACCCACATGATTGGATGATAATCCATCATGTGATCCACCAACCCGCACCGAGCCAGCGTGGTGGATTACGGCTCAAAACCTCTCGCTATCCGAGAAGGAGGCCTGTGCTCAACTATGGGACATATATGTATAGGCTATTTATTTATTTTATTTACCGTGCTTAGTCGAAAGTTTAAATAAAATACTTACTTTTAGCAACACTGCTTACTTTATCCCGTTCCCGCTTTCTAACTGTAGTCCTCTTTCTACGCAAGCTTGTATCCAACACAGCGTTTTCTTTAGTCAACTCCGATTTAATATTTGCAAGAATTTCTAAAAAAACATAAAAGGAATAACACGAAGGAAATATTTTCTGTTCATAGAAATAAATATTAATTAGTCTTAATCTAGTTTTTGTCTATTTTTCAATTATCAAACAAACTTTCGGCTAAATCAAAGTTTTCTTGGAGAGTTAAGCTACAGA
Source organism: Emmelina monodactyla (assembly GCA_916618145.1). NCBI lineage: Eukaryota > Metazoa > Arthropoda > Insecta > Lepidoptera > Pterophoridae > Emmelina > Emmelina monodactyla. The sequence continues at coordinate 4,692,590 of OU745296.1, forward strand.
AATAATATTAGTTTCATCTTATAACTTTCCTTCTTGCGATTTCCCCCGTAGCTAAATTGATTTTCGTGTGGGTTTTTTCCGGCAGTAAAAGAATAATCAATAGCTTTAAATACACTACTCAACTTTTTTTTTTATTTGAACTACCATTTCCTGCGATTAGCACCCTCAATAAACAACTTTTCAGCTTAATAATATGAGTGTAGAGAGAATCAATGTGAATAATAGTGTTTTTTAAATATACTTACCATCGTCTTCATCAAAGCTAAGTCTAGAATCTGCTACATCGCAAGGGATAAGGCTTACATCCTCCATTTTTATATTAGTACCTGTAACAACACATTCATACTAAAACAAATATATGAATTACTAGTGACCCGTCCACGCTTCGCAATGGTGTAATTTTGGGCGACTTGTTTCGGAAACATTGAATTTTGGCTAACTTAAATAAACTTTTTTCTAAATATTCTTTACCTATAAATTCAAATGAAAAAAATACCTTAAGGATGGTGAAAACCGCATTAAAATTCCTCAACTGGTTTAGTAGGAGTTAGGAGGACAAACATACAAACAGACAATTAGCGATTTAGATTTTTACTATGTAATGACTTTGTAAACGTGTCACTAATACGTATTAATTATAAGACGCCAATTAAATAGAGATGCTTTGTTGTGTTGCGTTTTTTTCTATCCCTATAGTGAGATTATTGGGCTTTAGTCACTCCAGTAATGTGAAACTCACGTAATAACACAAATTGTGAGACTCCATAATATAAGAATGTATAAAAAAAATATGTAGGTATAAAGCGAGACTTAAATAATTTTTTTAACGAAACTCACTTGTCGATATAAGAAATCGATCGATTTAATGATAGTTTCTTGCTATGACATAACTGCAACGCACAAACCATAATTTAATCTTAAAAATGAAACTAAAGCCTAATTTAAGTGTTCGTCGTTTTTTAAAATCATAACAGTCACTAGTATTATCTATGCTAATTTCTAATGAGGTTATATCCGACTAAACCATGTCTTCTAAAGAAAATCCTACTAATATTATAAACGTGAAAGTTTGTGAGTATGGATGTATGGATGGATGTATGGATGTTTGTTACTCTTTCACGTAAAAACTACTGGACGGATTTTGATAAACTTTACAGTAATATAGGTTATACATCAGAATACCACATAGGGTACTTTTTACCGCGGGAAAACATCTCATTCCCACGGGAAACCGACTTCCCGCGGCCACTTGTTTCTCATATGATGAGATTGTATCCAATTAAATTAATCCAAGTGTTATAACGAAAGTCCGCTCAAATAATGATTAAATCTAAGTGTCATTCTATAATTCGACTAAAAGACACAGTCATTAATATAGATACGAATCTAACATTAAGATATCAGTCACACCATTTTATCAGTTATTGAAACAGCTTATTATGTCATCATTGGAGATATGAAATGCGGTATTGATTGGTAGATAAAAATGTACATATCACGCCAACTGCATTATACTATGTGCAGCAGGAACATTCTTACGTCTAAGGGGCAACTAAGTTACTTACACACTGACATTTTTTTGCTAAAATAAAACGAATTAACTTTTCTCAACCCAGAAACTTCGAAAGCCTTTTTCTAAATAGACTGGTATATACATGGGTGTGGTACCGAGATCGTTTATCAACTGTATTGCATGTTACACCGTGTAACCACGGTGCGAAATACAACGCACAATTTAACACCAAACAAATATTGCTGCTTTCAATAGAATTTGATTGAAACTTAAAAATAACCCGCTAGATTATTGGGTCCCTTCTCACATAAAAAGAAACATTAAATATACATTAAGCACCGTGGGAACGCGGCGCAAACACGTGTAATACTGTAACTTCTTAGATTTACGCTATCATTAAACTCATTTTACCCGTGACCACGGAAACGTCGGAAAATTCTACTAATATTATTATCCTGGAAGTTTGTATGTATGGATGTTTTTTACACTTTCCCTTAAAAACGACTGGACGGATCTGGATAAAACTTTACAATAGTATAGGTATAGATTATCACATAGGATACTTTTTACCGCGGGAAAACTTCTCATCGCCACGGGAAACCGACTTCCACGCGAACGGAGTCGCGAGCGGCCACTAGTCTTAAATTAATTAATAAACGCGTAATAGTCTGTTGAAATGAGTTTAATTTCATGTCTAATAAATTGGCTTACTTGTTTCCACTTTCAGTTGATCCAAATATTGAAGAAAATTCCTTTCGTTGTTGAGTACCATTTGTTTAAAGCTAGTCGCATCTTGCAATTGGCTGATGCAGGAGTCACAAATGGCTCGTGATGACGTTTCTTTTATGTTGCTAAGAAGCTGGGGAGAAAAATAAAAAAGGAATATTTTTTTAATGGGTTTAAGTATTATAGGTTACTAAGACACTAGTGGCCTGCGACTCCGTTCGCGTCGACGTCGGTTTCCCGTGGGAATGATACGTTTTCCCGCGGTAAAAAGTACCCTATATGTTATTCTGATATATAACCTATATTACTGTTAAGTTTCATCAAAATCCATTCAGTAGTTTTTACGTGAATGAGTAACAAACATCCATACATCCATCCATACTCACAAACATTCATGTTTATAATATTAGTAGGATTGTGCTGAAGATCTGTGAATATTACAGCATTTACAATCAGGGGTAAAGTTATTTCTACATGTTCGTTCTCAGTAACAGTCATTACTCTGACTATCCTGCACTTCTGACTAGAATATAGCCATCTGTTTAGCTGTAGAATTAGGTAGGATAGAGTAGGAGATATTAATTATTATCCTACTAATATTATAAATGTGAAAATTGGTGAGTATGCGAGGATGTATGAATGTTTGTTACTCTTTCACGTAAAAATTACTGGATGGATTTTGATAGGGTACTTTTTACCGCGGAAAACTTCTCATTCCCACGGGAAACCGACTTTCACGCGAATGGAGTCGCGGGCGGCCACTAGTAATAAATATTAAAAACTAGGAGTCAGTTTATAACCAAATCAATAATTAGTTTAGATACGGCCACAACTATAGATATACACATAAGCCTAAAAGCTTGACAGAATTATCTTCTGTTGAATAACTTGATACATTGTCATTCAAACTTAAATTGTTTTTTATATTATGGTCAAGGACTTTTTGATTTTAAGAATTTAGACATGGTATTCAATACTTTTTAAAAAAATCTTTGAAGTAGGTATGTACTTTAATGTATGTTCAAGTTTAAAAATGCTAATTGGTCTTAGTCGGACATTGGCCTTTCTAAAGATTTTTTTAAAAGTGGATATCTTGTGGCAAAAAACTGACGTAAAGCTTTATCATAATCTCATACATTGATAACTAAACAGCTTAGATGTGTATTATAACATCTTATTTTACAAATCTTATAAAATCTTGTTTATATCTGATTAGAATCGTAATGGCATTTAAAGCTTTTTGTAAGACCTGTAATTTACACATCTTAATTGATAAGTTTCTTACCTGTATGTTGAAGGTTTCTCTCAGCATTTCATCGTAAATATCATTTTGATTCAAATAGTTGTGGGCTCCCTCCTTCATACAACAGCAACATAACTGAGACGGTATCACACTGGTTGAACAGTAATTCTCAGATAAATGCATTTTTATAATTGGAACTTAATGCGGTTTCGTTATTTAACTGCGTTTAAATAAAATTTACACTATTTACATGCACCACAGCAAAATAAATAAACAAACAAAAGATTAGCCTTCAAATAGTGATGGGTGTGATTTATTAGATTGATCATGATCCCTTATAAAACATTTGATTTCACTATTGTAAGCACAACATTACGAAATCTAATAACAATGCAGGTTAACACTCCATTCTCCATTACTGATTAAACTTGAATCCTCTAATGATGGTCTAGGAATAATAAGATTGACATTATATAAAATCACCGTAATTTGTAAGTAATTTAAATCGAAAAATATACACAGAACGAAAATCGAACTACACTAGTGGTTATTTGATTTTGACACTGACAGTTGAAACGTAAACAAATGCACACATTTGTGAGAAAAGTAAACAAAAACAAAACTGTTCAGTTTTCATTTCCATGTTTCCTTACGTAGAGTTTTTTTTTAGCTTATATTAATTAATTAAAATGTCTATCGATGCTTATTTCTGTTTCTGCTGTTTGTCGACCGAAGACCTCCTTAACTTATTCGACTTTAATTCAGAAGAAAATTATGCACAGTTATTGCAAGACATATTTTTTATTGAAGTAAGTTTCCTCTTCCTCGGTTTACTACCCCGCAGCATAAAATAACTTATTTATATATTAACTATTAATACACGAAAAATTATCTTTTTATCCCTTTCTATCCAATACCTACAGTACCAAAAAGGTTGCCCAAGTAATATTCTTAGCATTTTCTTTATTGATTTACTTACATAAGTAGAAAGGAGGCTGAGTTTTAACGACTACACTGTCTAAGTTTAATGTCTAGTCATAACTCTGTTAATTTTATTAATTTGGGAACAACTTTTTTCCTTGTCCCAGAATTATATGTTTAATTTCTCTTTCAGCCGTTTGAAGCAGATTATATTGATGACAGCTACATATGCAAAAGCTGTGCTCAGTTTCTGAAACAGGCTGACACATTCAAAAAACAAGTTGTTTCTACTTTGGCTGTTTTGCAGAGTAATGGATGTAGGTTTATTAATTTTCGTTTAATATACTTATTTATTATACTTTAAGAATACCAAGCTCTTTTGCTTATTCACAAATGGCTAAAGAGAGTAGCTGCTACTACAAATATGTAATCCACCTAACTTCAATATCTAAAAACATACCTTTTGATCATCATTTTCTCCTTGCATCTATGGGTGTAGCTTAATTATAACTTTAAATGTTTCAGTAATTAACACAGAAATAAAGAACAACTATAGAATAATAAGGAAAGTAACAAACCCCATTTCAGAAGACAAGAAAAACCTTTTAGAAGTGGAAAATGAAGAAAATTTTGAAAAAGGTATGAAATCTGAATTTTCATTAAAGATCTAGTATTTTAAATAATGTAAGGTATAAAGTAAAGTGAACAATTGAACATCGTTAAAGTTTGTACTTGACCTCTGTATACTTCTAAAAACATACATTTTTATACAGATTATTACAAGACTAGTTTTTTTAAACTATGGTGTATTTATTACTTTAATTACTTACCTACCTACTAAAGCCAATAAATTCATTTGATTTTATAACATATACAAACATTCCAGAGCAAAATGCTACCATCCCTAATACAATAACATCAAAAACTACACAAGTAAAAATAGAATATGTTAGTGACAATAAATACCCACCAGACAATGCAACATTTAACTCTATAAATCAGAAACTTGAAACAAGCAAGAGTGATTCAGAGACAAGCGAAGTGGAAGATAAAACGGATAGTTTGCAGTGTCAAGAGTGTATGAAAATGTTGCCTAATGCTTATATGTATCACAGGCAGAAATGCACTCTAATGGCGCATGTTAAAACTCATACATCAATAAACAACTCATGTTAAAAGTCAATACAGCGACTGAGAGTTGACGAATAATAAATTAATTTACTTTATTTACTGTTTTTCTTTCTCTTCTTATATCACGTGTTGATAATGGCCCCGATTCTGAAAACACTCTCTAAACATAACTAACACTATCGCCGTCACTTACTCATCAATAGTATAAGACAGAGACAGGTAATCATTTTCGCTCTGTCAAACAAAAATGTACGTGCATTATGACACGGCGAAGGCAACTTTAGGCTAATCCTCAGCGCATTTCGTTCAATTTTACAATGATGTGGACTAAATTTAGTGAAACCAATGTACCTGTCTTTTTCTAATACAGAGTATGAGAAAGTGACAGCGATATCATAAATTTAGTTTTAGAGTGGAATCGGGGTCAATGTTTATTTAAATAATTGGGTCCGATGAATCATACTCGATTCACATGTCAATTTTTGTCCTACTTTTTAAACATCTATGAATCACATATGATTCAAGTTAGAAGTAACTTTGCAGGCTTTTTTTGGGGATGTGACTTATGTAAATTAATAATAACCCTCTAAAAATACAAGTACGAACGCAACATAGAGAAAAAACGTCGGGACGTAGGCATTAAAAAAAACTTTGTATGGCGACAGGGAACCTGTTAAGTCGTTGCTATCACCTGCAGGTGTAAATATATCTCATAATAAAAGATACCGATTTTAACTTTGTTTTCCATTTCCAAAATATTTAGATTTATGCTGTTTAAAAAAAGAGTTAATAAAATCGGCAAATTTAAGTGAAGCTATCTTATCATGTTAATAATCAAACCACCAGTTTCTAAACTGAGAGTTTTAAGTTGAATCATACTTGAGTATCAATCAATACTATATCTGTATAGTCAATGGCCCCGATTCTAAAAACACTCTTTAAACTAAACTAAAACTATCGCTGTCACTTACTCATCAATGGTATAAGACAGAGACAGGTAGTGTTTTGAGAATCGGGGCCATTGGCCTTTTTTAGTTTGACAGGACTAAAATGATTACCTGTCTCTGTCTTATACTATTAAACAGTAAGTGACAGCGATAGTTTTAGTTTAGACAGTGTTTTCAGAATCTGGGCCAATACCATACTTCCGTCATTCAACTTCAAGCTCTCAAGTCAAAAATCTCATTTACCCATCCAACATAAAAATAAAACACAGAAACATAAATTCTGTTCTGTTTAATCACATTTCTTACAATAACAGTTGCTCCACCCTATCTCTCCTTCTAGATGTTGCTAGAATCTTCTAGAACGTTCTTCTTTTAGAATCCTTGCTGGTATGTCTTGGATTCGAGTCTTGCTTGTAATAACTCAAGTTGTCTCCGGGCTTCGCATTGTGGGAAGTTGTTTAGTTCGTAGTACTGTGGCGCGATTTTTAGTAGCCATTCCGCTGTGAAATAAACGGGTAAGGGTTAATTTTTACTTCTTTTAAATAAATTAAAGAATTGAGGTAAGTGATACCAATTCTTAAATCTAAACGAAATAAGTGATCTCTTTCAGAAAATTAGTGTAATACTGTTTGTATTATTAATTAGCATTAACATAGTTAAAGAAACATTAAGTAATATTTGTCTCACAAAATTTTACTAAAATTTTACTGTAAAATTATGTAAGGCTGAACTGAAAACAACACATCTCAGTCTTATAATATTGTCATCACTTAGGCAATATTTATAGTTAAGTCTAGAATTTTGAAATCGGCACTAAAGGGAAAGTAGTTAGTAAAGATTTTATTCGTTTTTAGAATCACCGCCAACTTAGTAGACCTCTATACAAAACTAGTTTCCGCCGTGCGGTTTCCGCAACAAAATGGCTTTTCCCGTATTAAAAAAGAGTCCTATTTTGTTCCCAAGGTATCAAACTATCTCCATTTCACGTTAAAGACGAACATACATACAGATAGATAGGCAGACAGACATACACATTTTCACAGTTATAACATTAGTAAGAATATACTCACGTTTGATATCAGTGACTGTCCGTATATAATTCTTGGTGGTCAGCACAAACTCATTGTAAATGACCCAGTCGGGTTTGTGATCGAGGCATGTAGACGGATGCAGTTGCACCACTTGATTGTCTTTCACTGTTAGGTAGTGGCCGGTGCGCTCTAAATGTGCTACCTGGAAGGGAGATAAGAGAGATATAGTTATTTAAAAAGTTGGAATTGTGTTACATTTATAGATATACTAGTGGCCGCCCGCGACTCCGTTCGCGTGGAAGTCGGTTTCCCGTTGGAATGAGAAGTTTTTCGGTAAATAGTACCCTATATGTTATTCTAATGTATAAGCTATATAACTGTAAAGTTTCATCAAAATCCGTCCAGTAGTTTTTACGTGAAAGAGTAACAAACATCCATACATCCATCCATACTTACAAGCTTTCACGTTTATAATATTAGTAGGATGAGTTTGTATAAATGAAAAATAAATCTTTGTTAATGTAACTTATTTAAATTGACTGCGAAAATACTGGAAAAATGCAGACAGGATTCGCAAGGAAGATTACGGAAAAAAAACTATTTTAAATTGAAGTTATCCATTCTCTTCCTTTACTTTTGCTACTAAGACTAGAAATTCTCGTTCTAGCGAACGTACCTAAATGTTTTTTATTCTAAACGGACTGATATATGAATGAATAGGTACTGTTCTATAAAGAACTATTTTGAAAAAAAATTCCATTCCTATTTAAAATACATTTCAAACATATTTTTACATACCTGCATGAAGAATCCATTGACAAGTGCTTTCCTTATATTTATGTAGTAGTCTTTACTTGTGAATTCTGTGCTTGTTCTTTTCAGGTTAAATCTGAAAATTATAAAAACAGTTTAGTTAAATGTTAATTCCCTTATTCCCTCATTTTATTCCACTTTGTTATCAATTTAAAAAAAAAATGGGAATTCGGCTGGACAGATTCGCATAAAATTTTGCTTATAGATCTAGGGACTATGTGACAGATTTTAACAGTTTTCTACAGCCTTTTGGTATTTTTTTTTATAAATTAGTAGTAAATATAAATATAATTACCTGTCCATAATTCTGCTAAGCTGCTGCCGCACGTTGTCTCCGGATTTTAACGAGCGATAGTTTATAAAGTTCTCGTAACACCAATGCGGGTCCTCCATATCTGAAAGATATAGTTACATTTTAAAATTGTAATCATAATGGCAACTTCATAAACTAGCTAATTAGATCCATAGATTAAACAAGTAGTGTCATTTGATAGTTTTTGCAAATAAAATATGTAATAGGTGCCGAAGTTTTGGTTAGTACTGTAACAAACATACAATTAATTCATTTAAAAAGGCCTTTGGAGAACACTCAATTTACTATAATACTTACTCACTATCCAATGATATAAGAAAAATATAGGTAATAGTTGTATGTTAAGATCAACAAAAAAATTGATTGATCTTGAATTGAATTTTGCATTACAAAAAAGTTTTAACCTGTGTTTAGCACACTTCCAAAACTTTACGAATATTTGAATTTAACTAAGTTTTTATTGAGAATTTACAGAAAAGTATTTCTGAAAAAGTTCATACACCAAACAAAAGTATGATAAAAAAATTAGTTTAAGTAAAACTTCAGTAACTTATTTCCGAATCACCACCTCAAACATTTGACCAAATTTTCAGTTTAAAATAAACTTACTTTGTTTGAAAGCGTGGTACACATTGAGTAGTGTTAGATGGTCGCCATCGATGTGCGCGAACCTCATCTTGGCTTCGTCCGCGGCTTTCCTCACCTCGTTGGGTCGGACGAATACTTGTGGCACTGTTGAAATAATAAGGAGGGAATTGAGAGATTATGTTTTCTTGAACAATAATAAGACATTTATTGCTTCAATAGATATGGATGGTATAAAAAAACTGAAAAAAAAGTGTTGGTATTTACAGTGATAGCTTTTACACAATGCTTTATAGGACAAACACTACTACTTGATTGACTACAAAACAAGTTTTTTTTTGGTAATAATAAAAGTATTTATTTTAAACGTATTTATATTTTTCCTATTAATTATATAAAATAAATATTCAATACCTCTATTTTCAATTTAAAACATTTCTTTTTTTTTATGAGGGAAGCTAGCAAACGAGCAAGCGGGTCACGTGATGGTAAGTGATCACCGCCGCCCATATACACCCACCATTACATATGCATTGAGGGTGCGTTGCTGGCCTTTAAGAAAATTGGTCACCGGATATCGCACTCACCGAACGAAACGCAGGAACACCGTCCCTACTTCACGTCGGTTTTCTGTGCGACGGTGGTATTCCACTCTACCACTCGACTCTACCACTCTAGACTCTACCTTTCTACATAAATACAACAAACTCACCCGACAACATAGCAGTGATGGAGAGTATTTCATTAGAACAGTTGTGGTTGCAGCTCGCTATCAGCATCTTGGCTAGTTGCGGGTCGAGGGGGAACTCAGCCATTACTGCTCCTAGGTCTGTTAGGTTGCCGTCGTCGTCTGGAAATGGGGTTTAGTTTAGATCAATGTGAAGTTAAGAGTGTAAAATAAAACCATGTATTATTAAGCCTTAATAGACTAAGTAACTAATTTTGAAGTTATAGATACTGGAAGAAGTCGGTTAAAAAGGAACGCGGGTCTCCGAGCATTGCGCGACTGGGAATCGAACCCAGGACCTTTAGTCGCGCAATGCTCGGAGACCCGCGTTCCTTTTTCCAGTATTAATAAATTAGCATTTTAAATGCAAAACTAAAAGAAAGATCTATAATCTGGCCACCGAGAGATTGCGTTTGTGACACATGCCAGTAGTGTTGGGGTAAAAAATAATATTGACAAATATTTTTTCAATCAACATTAGTAAAAAAATTAGTTTATCTTATATCTATTTTACTTGTATAGCAAGAAACTCCAACTGCTGCCTTTTTTCAAAACAAATATTTAGGTCTACAATACAATAAGTACTAAAACTAAAAGTAGGTAATAAATACTTAAAATAATAGATATCGCGCTGGTATAAATTTAATCAGATTCCGATTCGCTTGAGGAGGTGCTATCATCATCTTCTCCAACATTTATAATTATGTTATTATCAATGATCGAATCAATTCTAATATCTCGATCAAAGTCTTTGGTAATAAGATTTTTTGTTTTTTCTACCGCCTTCGCCCAGTCTTCCTTCGTGATTTTTTCGCAAGCTTCTTTTAATAGAGCCATCATCTTTTTTGTGCTAAAAGGTGGGGACGTATTGCGACGGGCTGCATAACCCTTAATTTGAGCCCAAATTAATTCAATAGCATTGTATTGGCAATGATATGGTGGAAGTCTCAGCACCCGATGACCGTACTGCAGAGCTAATTCATCTATTTCATATCTAACATTTGCCGATTTATTTTCTTTCACTAACCGTAATAATTCTGCTTTAAGCATGTCCATATTTACGTCAATACCATGTTTTTGTAACCAAGCTACTAATTCTGCTTTTTTATTAGAAATTGATTGATAACTTTAAAATTGACTGATATTTTTAGCACATCCCTACGAAAATATGATGTTGTTTACATTTTTAAAAATACATATTTTATCAGTAATTATTACCCTTACAGTAAGCCATCAGTTATAAAATTTAAAATCAGTGTGTTTTAATATCATTTTATTGCTTATTATTTGTTTGTAGGGTCAAAATAGACGACTTTTTTTTTGTTTGTTTTCGTAGACGGCCTGTCAAAGTTACCTCGTTATGTCAAACACAATGTGTCAGGAACGCATTCTCTCGGTGGCCGGACAATAAGTAACTAAAAATCTGACGACCTCTGTGGCGCAGCGGTAACTATACCGGACTGTAAAGCGGATGGTCCCGGGTTCGATCCCCGGGTCGGGCCAATTTCGACAAAATGGTTTTTCGACATTGGCTCGTGTCTGGGTGTAACTAGGTTCTCCCCTAGACCATTGTGTGGTACCTGTAACACAAGCGCTTAAAATGCACTTACCATGGGGCCACATAATTGGTGTGTAAGTCTGGAGATTTATTTATTTATTTATTATTTATTTAATTTAGCAACAAGAAACCTCCACCAAGACCACCTTATTATTATTATTATATTATTATTAAAACTAAATGTATTAAAAATAAAAGTGCCTTATGCAAGTGCAGTTTGTAAGTATATTTTTTTGTTTTTATCTTCCAAATATTAAAAATTTAATTATAACCAATATCTGTAAATAATTACATTACATAGTATTAAGCCAAGTCGCTATTGGTGTCTGTTTGTCCTCTTATTCCTAAACCAATTAACGGATTTGAATGCAGCTTTCGTTTAAGGTTTTTCTTTAAACAAAATAAATTAAATTTGGAAAAAAAATTGTTTGAACTCAATGTTTCATATCAAATTACAATATTGTGAAGCGTACTGCTGTCACTAGTAATAGATAATCCAATAGAAAACTATAATACATGAGTTTTAGTAAGTACCTACCGTGCAAATCCGCTTTACACATTACGCATTACAGCGCATTGGATTAAATGGATTTCCGCAAAGTTACGTCGTTACCACCATTTTTTTAAATTATAATACACTTTCAAGTTACAATACATTTTCAACTTTTTTTAAAATTATACAGGGTGCCCAGGAAAGAATGGATAACCTCTGAAGGGCTAATAGTAGAACTAAAGGCAAGCCTAAAATATAATTTAAAAAAAATATATGGCTTATTATATTTTTTTCTAAATTTCTATAGCTAGATAAAAAAAATTCCCCACTCACCCAACGCAGCCAGGTAATTCAGCAGCTCCAGCGCCCGCATCAGCGTCTCCGGCGCCGGCGGGTCCATGAAGTCGAAGTGCACCAGGTCGTCGATGCCGAGCTTCTTCAGCTGCAAAACTACAGACCCTAAGTTCGATCTGGAACGCGAAGGCACCGTCTGTTAGCCTGTTAGACACTCAATAGGTTAATTGAAAAAATAATTTTGGGTGGAAAGTTGAGGGTAGTCATAAAAAAATTTTTTTTTTGGGATAACGTTAGGTATTGTAGGACACTATTAGTATTATAAATGCGAGAGTATGTATGTATGTGAGTTTGTAAGCTGCTGCAAAACTACAGACCCTAAGTTCGATCTGGAACGCGAAGGCACCGTCTGTTAGCCTGTTAGACACTCAATAGGTTAATCATTAGGTACGGGGCGAGATAATGTAAAAAAAAAGATTTATTTTAGGTATTGTATAGGATATTGGGGCCAGTTATTGGCTCCCTTATATTATAAATTAATTATAGGTTAAACAAAAAAAGAATTTTGGGAATCGGGGTACTGTGTGGAAAGTTGTGGGTAGTCAGAAAAAAAAATTTTTACTCGATTGTTTTTTTTTTGGATAAATTTAGGTATTATAAGATACTATTAATATTATAAATGCGATTGTTTGTATGTATGTGTGTTTGTAAGCTGCTGTAAAACTACAGACCCTAAGTTCGATCTGGAACGCGAAGGCACCGTCTGTTAGCCTGTTAGACACTCAATAGGTTAATCATTAGGTACCGGGTTGGGATAGTTGTTTTTTGATAACTCTACTTTATAATAAAAAATATGTTTGTGAGTTTTTCTCTTTCATGCAAAAACTACTAAACAGATTGACACCTATAATTATTTTTTTAAGCTTTTTGTCGTTCTGAAAATAGAAAAATAAAAAAACACCAAACCCAAAGTCACCTTAAAATCTCTGGATACGTGTTATCCTGCATTTCATTCTTATACGCCTTCTCCGTATACAATCTGAAGCATTTGCCCGGTCTTGTCCTTCCTGCTCTGCCCGCTCTCTGCTGAGCTGAAGCCTTACTTATCGGAGACACTAACAAAGACTCTAATCTTATCCGTGGATTGTACACTTTCTGCTTTGCAAACCCTGGGTCTATCACAAAGACCACTCCGTCTATGGTGAGTGAAGTTTCAGCAATGTTGGTTGAAACAACAACTTTTCTTCCAATACCACCGTTGGCTTTGTTCGGTGGAGCTGGCTCGAAGATTCTCTGTTGTAAGTTAGGTGGGAGCGTTGAATACAACGGAATACACTTTAACTCTCCAACTTCTGGCCCAAGGTTCTCCGTCTCTCTGTTGATTCTTTTGCAAGCGTCCTCAATTTCCTCCTGACCGGTTAAAAACAGGAGTATGTCACCAGCTACTTCCTCACATATGTGTATTTGGATTACTGTTCGGATAGCAGCTTCTAAATAGTCTCGTTCTGGTTGTGGTGTGTAGAAGATTTCTACAGGATGAGTCCGACCAGGTACGTTCATAAGTGGAGCATTATCAAAGTACGACTGGAATTTGCCAGCGTCCAACGTAGCTGACATAATAACCAATTTCAAATCTGGCCTTTGTTTAATCACTTCTTTCAACACTCCCATTAAAATATCCGTAGCCAAGGTCCTTTCGTGAGCCTCATCGAGAAGAATCACTCTGTATTGTTCAAGCATCGGATCAGACATGGCTTCTCTCAGCAACATACCATCTGTCATGTATTTCAGTACTGTCTGAGGTCCGGAGCAGTCTTCAAACCGAATGCTGTAACCGACCTGCTGTCCCAAAGCCACATCCATTTCTTCGGCCACTCGCTGAGCTACGGACATAGCTGCCACTCTTCTTGGCTGTGTACAGGCAACTCCTTTACTCTTACTGCCTGTGACCGCTGCAAATTCCACACACCATTGTGGTATTTGGGTGGTCTTGCCCGAGCCAGTCTCACCGACTAGGACCACACATTGGTGGTTGTTTAGGAGTCGCATGAAGTCGTTTTTGTATTCCCACACTGGGAGACCCAGTCTACGGCGGAGTAGCTCGTGGTAGCGCTGTGAGTGTGGTAGTCCTGCGGGTGGAGAAAATGGTGAAGTTAATAAGAGGCCTACACTAAAAAAGCACGGGAAAATAGGTTTGTTGGTTTTGAGTAAAATACATTTAGTTGATTGAAAATGAAAACTAAAACTAAAATTCAATGTGACGTAGCGGTGTGCGGACTGTCAAGCCGAAGATTGGATTCGAAGCTTGATTCCCGGGGCAATCTCCAGGTCGACAAAGAGGTAAAAATGACTTATAACACAGTGTATGCTACAACAGAAGCCAACGCAACATTATTGTAATATTGTACCATATGTAAACTTTTGAAATAAACTGATTTGAAACTGATACTTTGATTTGAAACTTATAAATTGGCTAGGTTGTCTTTTAGTCTATTTTGTGGTCCCGTACAAGTGCTTCCAATAAAGTATATAACTAAATAGCAAAATAATTCAATTTATACAGCAAAGCCTAAAGAAATAACTTATAATAGTTATAATATACTTACTAGTATACGGGTTGATTCCCGGCGTGCTAGTAGCTGTGGGCGGCATTGTGTTCCCTAGAGTCGCCATGGCTGTCTCACCGCTGGCCTCTCCGCCGGCCTTGGACGATGAGGACGACGGGCGCTCGTCTCTGTAAGGGTCAAATGTTTTTTGTAATAGGGATTGTGTTTATAAATGTTTAAGTTGAAATATTTCTTATTTATTTTTACATTTGCTAATGAATCAACAGGTTACTATACTGTTAAAGTAACTTAAGAATGAAAACAGTCTATAAAAAATGATTTCTTTTAAATAATCTTTTAAATAGTTGAGGCAGAGAAGAGAAAAGAATTTTTGAATGTTACATGTAATTAAAAATAAATAAATATATAACTTCTTAGATTTACGTGATTATTACAAGTAATAAATAAATATATTTTTTTATAAACCACTAACAAACAAATCATTACATAGTATAAATCCAAGTCGCTAATTTAGTCTGTTTGTATGTTTGTCCACTAACTCCTCCTAAACCACATATTTTAAAGCAATTTTCACCAACTTTTAGATAATACTTTCATTTAAATTTGTAAATAAAGAACATTCAGAAAAAGTTATTTTTTGTTAGCTATGGTTTAATGTTATGTGAAGGTGTGGACTAAGCAACACATTGAATCTCAGCTATTGCCATCTGCTGTAAAATTGATAACGTAATGAGTGTCCAAATTTGTTCATTTGTTTTGGAATAAGAATACTTACTACACACAAGATTTAATTTAAACGTATCAACAACATTATTCAGATGGCTTATGCACCTTAACAACAGTTTCTGAATTTAGTATTTGTGCAAGAGAACCAATTATAAAGGTTCCTGCTACAATTTTGCAATTATTAATTGTTTAATTATGCAGGAGCAGCACACACAGTTGATGCGAGTAAATCACTGAACTTGTGACCATATTTGTTTTATAATACTTAAGTTTCATGAGTGAACTGCAAATCTCAATTAAGAAAGTATTAAAGCTCTCTTTCACAAATTGATTACAAAATAATATTGTTTATTGCAGTTTAAAAGTCCCATAACAAAAAACTGCATCGGCACAGGTTGTAAATGCTTTACAATATTTGACTTGTGAAATTTTTGGGAACATTATTTTAAATCGAACTAATTTTCCTTTAATTTCTTTCTAGAAAACATAGCTAACATCCAGCAGTTAATAATTATAGCGGTAATGCAGTAGTACTAGACACAAAACATTATTTTCATTATATGATAGTTTTCCTGGGGGCTGACCCATAAGAAAACACTATAAACTTTATATTATTATATATTTCATAAATTTTAAGTGAATTAAAGCACTCTTTCTAAAGCCTTGTATATCCTAAAAGTTACAGGAGTCAAGCAAAGTTATTCTTAATTCATTATAGGATTTGTTCTCCCAATAATTTTATATACCAGCTATTTTGTTCTTTGACAAATTAAATGATTAAGAAAATATGTTTTAATTTAAGACAGTGCAATAAACAGTGAAGCAACATAGAAACTTATTTAACTATCTACATCTGGAAAAAACATAATAGTTACAACTGAGGAGCTGGCGAACAGAACCGGATTAGTCCACGAAAATAAATTTTACACGGTAGCTAAAAAACAAAGTTCAGTATATGAAGGTGACTAATAGCATTACATTGCATTAGGATATGTCGGTGGATTAGTTCTATTGTTGCATGAGGTACCTATTTTTTATTTACTTCTATATTCTGGAAGTTATTCAAGAAATAAAAATGGACTAAACCGGTTTTGTTTGAAAAAGGTGGACTTATCCGGTTGTGACTGCAAACGTGTGACAAGTCCGGTTTTGTTAGTATCGGACAATTCCGGTTTTGATTGAAAATGTGTTGAAGAAATGAATACATTACAGGACAAATCCGCTTTAGAATGAAAATATATATATTTTTTAAAATCTTTGTGTTGGATATCGGACTAGTCCGGTTTTGTATGAAAATTTACTTTTTAAAGCCTTTTTTGCCTACTTCTAGCCGGTTTTGATTGCAATGTATTACAGGGATCGACGAAACTAGGTCAAGACATCACAATTCGAAAAAAAAACATTTTTTGAATAGTAGTGGACAAGTCCGGTTTTGTTCGCCAGCTCCTCAACTGTAACCCCTATTCTAGAGTTATTGTAAGGTTTTATCCTGATTCCTTACACATTGTTATGAAATGCATCTATATGGTGTGAATAATAAAAACAAGGAAGTTTATAGAAAATCTGGAAAGTAAATAAAATCTAAGTAGGTGGCTTATAAATAGTAATTAATAGTGAAATATCACACACTACCTTTGACTGGAGAACTAAAATCGATCGGCGCGAACTCTAAACACAACACGCTCAACAGTAAAATGTTGAAAATCTTTATTTCTTCTCAAAGGTTTGCTTGCTTACGCTAACCGATATTGATTTTTCTGACAGACATTCAAAACTATAGAAAAGGATCGAGAACACTTACGAAGTATAAATTTATAACATTGAATGGTACGTAATAACATCAAAAAAACAATGCATGACAATAATTGAAGCAAAATCGAGCATGGCATTCAAACATTTGTAACTAAGAGATAAACAAACCTTTTTTTCTTGGAATAAGAATCCATGACTTCAATCCTTCGTTTGGACATTTGCGCACAAACACATACAATAACAAATAAAAAGAAAAACGGGAAAATTCAATGAATTTTTCGAATAAAACTCACGTCCGACAAAATGGCGAATCAAATTGAATGAATGAAATAAAAGTAAAACGCGCGCAGCGCGGCCAGCGCCCGAGTGGTGAATGATTGACAAAAAAGGCTCATTTATTGGAGAATGGTTTCCATTCGTTCTCTAAGAGTATACTAAACACAATTTAATAAAATATGCTTGATAGATATACAGATCGTCAGTAAAAAGTCTGCACAGTGTAATTCACATGAAAAACATGTTTACATAAAATATATATCAAATGGGCGCGCCTTTAGGTACAAGGAGCTGTGAATATTTCATTTCAGTTCCCGCCTCTTGAAATATCATCGGATTTGAGCAAATTGACGCAAAATTATTCATGATAAATAACAAAACGTAATTCTTGTGTCAAAAATAATAATCGTACCTAACTACTACGCAAAGTTGCAGACGCAAGCCATTAATTAAACTGAAACGTGTCATTTCAATTCATAAACTTGTAAAGTTCACAATTAGCTAGCTTTTCTGGAGTGGTAGAGTCTAGCTGCAGGCTCTGTCTGCAGCGATTACTGGGCTGACTCGACCGGTGAAATACCACCGTTCGCACAGAAAACCGACGTGAAGTAGGGACGATGTTCCTGCGTTTCGTTCAGTGAGTGCGGTATCCGGTGCCCAATTTTCTTAAAGGCTCAGCAACACACCCCCAACACCCACAGTGTTGCGGGTAGTCATGGGCGGCGGTGATCACTTACCATCAGGTGACCCGCATGCTCGTTTGCTAGCTTATCATATAAAAAAAAAAAGCTATCAGTGCAATAGTATAAAACTTTATTGAAAACCTGAAATCTAACGTTTTAATTCTTACCTAACCTTACTAAAAAAAAGTTCACTGTACAAAGTAATTTAAGTAATTCATTTGGCGGGAGTAAGTGAATTAAATTATATTTTTATTAATGTTGTCAAGACTTTTTGGTGAAGCTCAAATTTAAACTTAATTTTGAAATAAAATGTTGTCGGAGAAAATGCAGAGAATCTCATCAAATAAAATTAATAACTTCCTATCCTAAAATATTATTTGAACGGGTCACTAAAGATGTGGCATTGCGCGATTCACAATAAATTTACGAATATTCGATTTTTATGAGATAAAAAAATATCTTTTAAGGAAAAGCTAATTTCTAAACTTTTAACATTTTAACGTAATTCTAACCTTTTGAAACGTTAAAACCTTTTGACAATTTAGGTAGGTAATTTGAAAATTCAAAAACACTAACTAAAGTTATACTCTGCCTTTCTGTTAATTTTCAGTTTTAGCATAGAAGATGTTCCGTCTACAAAAATCGATAGGGTATGATTTTTGTAGAATGTATATCATTAGAATCAATTAAAATATAAAAAATACGACTATTTTGTGTTATCCTTAATCGTTAATACCGGCTTTTATGTAGTACCGTGGAAAGTTATTGCAGTTGTACAGCAGTATAGTTTGTGTTGATTTATACCGAGAAACACAAATTTGGAGCTTTAAAGCATGATAAATTTGATAAGATAATGAAAATAAGGCTCCTATAAGAAAAAACAGTTTTCAACCATTCTAAAATAAAATATTTTGTTTAAATCCAACCGACCGGTTAAATTGGTTTTTTAACTAGCTTTTCTTATAAAAGCACTATATTAAAGCAATTTTTTGCATATTCAAGCACTATTGTGACAATAGTTTTTTTTTGGGCAACTAGTTTCTGTGCTGTTAGTAGTGTCCCTAAAAACAGTCCGAATACATCTGTCATCGAACTGTCACTCTCTGTCAAGTGTCAGTACTGTCTACCTGTTGTCAAATCAAATTCTGTCAATTAGGGAATTGAAGTAAGATGGTACTGCGTATTTTACGTGTGCTAATTTTAAAGAAACTGTAAAGTGTAAAATACTTATTTATTTACATGAAAATGTGTCAGAAGTGATAAATATCCGACTCAAGAAATGTGTATAAGTGAAGTGTATGCGAGATTTTGCCACCTTGAATAATTGGTAAACAATACATCTGACGTGCAATGGTATCGGAAACTGGAAGTGGCCCCAATTGTTCCTGATTTAATCGAAAACGAATAAAAGATAACTACGAACTCATCTCATATATTGTATCAGGACGTAAGTTGTGTTCGATTTTCAAAAGTTTATTTATTGCAGTTCCGAGTGCATGGCAATTTGAGTGCATGATAATTCAAAATGGCCGACTAATTCATACTTTTGTTTATTTGTGTTTATATTTGGCACGAATTATTAGTCACCAACCATGCTTTTTAGTCTTTAAATGGTAGAACTGCGCTTAAAAAGACTTTTAGGTATTCTATAACTTTATGACAAGTATGCATAAGTTTAGAAACTGATAACATATACACTTGTCACAACTTGTTTCTATTGATAGAGGGGCACCTGTGCGTGTGCGCCGATCAAGTATTCGATTTTACGACTTCTTTTGTAACTGATTTATAGAACACTTGTTGATTGTATTACATTGAGATATTTAACAATATTTACTATGAATGTGTCAAATAATACCGGTAATAAAGTGTACAATATTAAGTAGCCCAGCTTTTGCTATTGGTACAAAGCAAGGAACAATTAGCAAAAAGGTTTATATAATACTTTAGAATCCCTATTTGTATTTCACATGATACTAACAGGGAAATAAACAATACAAAATTATGTAACTTTTTTTTGCCCATGAGAACTGCTATATCTGGAGATTTATTATTTATTTTGATTTATTCATTATTTAAAATTTAACTTCTACATGTTTCTTTACCGCATTTGTCTCACTTATGTTTCACCATTTAGTGCCAGACAGAGAGTGATAGCAAGAGCTCTTGACTTAATTTTGTCATTTTCTTTACAGATGGTAGTTTGCAGGCCAAATCAACCATAGTCATAAATAACATCATGGGGCAGCAAACATCAAGAAGAAGTGAGTATAATTGATATACACTTACGGCCGAAACCAATAATTTACTAACCTTTGACACCTTGTTATTTGTGTAACTATTGTAACTATTATCCATGTTTTTGCGTCTCAATAAACTATGGTAGATAGCTGTTGATATGGAAATAACAGAAAAGCGTCAAAAAAACAAAACTAGCAGTTTCTAATTACCAAGGTTTTAACTATAGTAGAATATTGGTTTCGGCCGTTAATAGTACAGAGATGGGTTGTAATTTTCAGCTTATTTTGTATTTTTGGTTGTAAAAGTCGCGTAAGAAGAAAAATTATTAGCTAGTTTTAAAACTTATATGTACTATAGTTAAATATGAACAATAAACAAAATATACTTTGGCATAAGTAAACAAAATATACAATGAAAAGATGTGGTCTTTCATAACCTGTGTCAAATATTTCAAATGCTAATTGTAATTAAGCAGGCTGCTTATGAAATGTTAATTTAAGTAAATATTATTTTGTTTATGTAATTAAACAGTTCAGATGTTAACTAGATTAGTGGGTCACTATTCTATGTGCTGTTATGTAGGTACTTTATTATGATTTATCTAGATTTTGATAACAATAAATACAATCATCTTGAAATTACATCATACAGCTCTAGTAATAAAGTGTGGCTCCATTGACACTTTCTTCCAATTTTGTAGGTTTCAGGGTAAAACCCTTTTTTTATATTTTATTAAAATTACGCAGTATTTGCACATTACCATTACCAAACACAGGCCAGTCTGTGAAGGAATCCTTTCTCATCCCTTCGCAAATACTAACGTAAATATGAATCGCATGACGTTTCTTCTCTTGTTGAGTTAGGATTAAGAGTTAATCCCTGTGACGTTAGAAATCTTAGACCCCAATTAGTATTGATGGTGTGCTTCATCCTATTATGATTTTTAAGTGATTGTATAAATAAGAGTCAAAGTTGCTTTTGTGTCTTCTTGAAACAACGATCTTAATCCTCCATAACATTTGTTCTACTCTTTTTTCATGATTCAAAGCCTTCCTTTAGCTACATTTAAACCTATACACCTAAAATATAATGCAGTAAGGAACCTTTGAACCAATTTTAAAAACTCTTTTACCGTCACACACCTACATTATTTGGTCGACAACACTTCGCACACAAAAAACTCGGACACCTTGGCCAATGTATGGAAAAAAATAATATTAAAATTGAAAATCCATACATTGGCCAAGGTGTCCGAGTTTTTTGTGTCCGAAATGTCGTCGACCCACATTATTCAGCAGTAACATAATCTACCATCCTACTAATATTATAAACGTGAAAGTTTGTGAGTATGGATGTATAGATGGATGTTTGTTACTCTTTCACGTAAAAACTACTGGACAGATTTGGATGAAACTATGCAGTAATATAGGTTATACATCAGAATAACACATAGGGTACTTTGTACCGCGGAAAAACTTTTCATTCCCACGGGAACCGACTGGCCACGCGAACGGCCACTAGTTATTCATAAATATTATAAAGAAGAAAGATTGGATTTTTTGTTTGTTTGAAATGAATTGGTTCCGAAACTACTGGACCGATTTAATAAATTCTTTCACCATTCGAAAGCTACATTGTCCACGAGTAACATAGGCTATATTTTATATTGGAAAAAATAGGGTTCCTTAAGATATTGCCACGGGAAAAAACATTTAGTTGCGGTAGAAACCATAGCGCGCAAAGCTAGTTATTCATAATTATCATTTATTTCCAGGTGCAGAATGCTCTTGCTCATGCGGTGGGTTCGAGCGGCGAAGGTTTGCAGATTCACCGTCGAGTGTGCATCGATACGTTAGCGCTGTCACCGATAGGTATGAAGTGATATTTCATATATTAAACTTGATAGGAGTAAAATAAAAGAATTTCAATATGCGCTTTAAAATTTGCAAGTCAATTAGTTAATGAAAATTGTTTAAAAGTTATATGAGACAAGACATTTACTATGAAAATTAATATTTTATATGTAGTTATATTAGAATAAGTGTTGTTGTGTCAAACCACTACACAATGAACCAAAGGAAAACCTAGCTGAACCTAGACACAATTTTCCAACCCCGATTTTTCTTATATTGGCCCGACCCCGTAATTGAACACAGGACCTTCTTCTTAACAGTCCGGTATATGTTTATACCGCTGCACTACAGATGTCGCCAATAACATCGTTGTTCGAAACGTTTTTTTTTCCAATTACTTCAACTGCTTACAATAAAAACAGCCTGTATAATAGGTACTCAGCATAATAACAGCTGGTATAATAACAGTGTGTTTATACCAACTGTTTATATTAGATTCAATCCAAATCCGCGCTAACCGGCAATGGCGCCGGCCAGTGATGTCCATCGAATGCTAGGGATGTCCATCGAATGCTGGGATGTCCAGTTGCCGATTACTTTTGTTTTATAGCTAACACTATGTATGTGTGTAGATGGAGCGGTCGCGAGTGCGGCTGCCGGCGGCGGCGCTGGCGGCGCGGCGCCTGCGTTTGCACCGCGTACCGGACCGTGCCCGATGATAGGTAAAATATTTGTTTTTTTACTTATACAGGGTTAATTTTAATTAGCGCATCCCCCCCAAAACTCAACTCAAGTGCCAGTAGCAAATCTTTTTTGGCCCCTTGACTTAGGCGGCTTTTATAGTTATGACAGTATGTACAAGCTGATTCATTTGTAGTAAAACTTTCTTGAAAATTAATATTGTCGATGTTTTCCCACATCGTAAGAGTGTGGATGTGATAAAAAACACCAAATGACACAAACCAGTGGAAATCGTGCCTATAAATATACGGCCGAAACCAATATTCTACTATTGTAAAAACCTTGGTAATTGGAAACTGCTAGTTTTGTTTTTTTGTGACGTGTTTCTGTCATTTCCATATCAACAGCTATCTACCATAGTTTATTGAGACGCGAAAACATGGATAATAGTTACCATAGTAACACAAATAACAAGGCGTCAAAGGTTAGTAGAATATTGGTTTCGGCAGATAGACAAGGCAGAACTACCAATATAAATGTATATTTTTTTTATCAGGTTGGCAGCGGTGTTAACTTTGGGTGCTCGTGATTTGAGAAGAGAGCTCGATGCTATTGTCATCAATACTGGTAAGTTATTAGTTAAAACAATGCTGGTAACTTATTAGTATTCACGACCTCTGTGGTGCAGCGGTATATACACCGGACTGCTAAGCGGATGGTTCCGGGTTCGATCCCCGGGTCGGGCCAATTTCGTAAAATGATTTTCGATATTGGCTCGCTTATGGGTGTAACTAGGTTCTCCCCTAGTCCATTGTGTGGTACCTATAGTACAAGCTTTGTTTAGTTTAGGGCCACACAGTTGGTGTGTTAGTCGGGAGATTTATTATATTTATGTATGTTTCACTATTTGGGCACAGGCCTCCGTCTCGTGAGGGACTGAGCCGTAATCCACCACACTGGCTAAGTAAGGGGTGTTTACACATCGAACTATGTGGGTTATCCCACGATGTTTTCTTTCTCCCTCCAATACTGATAACTGTCCTTAATATTTACACATGTATTTTATGAGTAGATAATCGCAGTAAAAAAAAAAAATCGGGTAGCATTGCTTGTGTATTTTTTCGGAAATCATTCCTTAAAGGGGTTGATAGCATTTATCTGATTAGCCCTTAGTTTCTTTTCTTTTATTAATCTAGCATTAAGGTTTATATCCTACTTTTTTTTAACATTTTTAAATCCACATCTCTTAGCTGCATCTTATTTGACCAGATAAAGCTATGAAAAATAATTTTTCACTAATATTTATTCAAGTTATTAATAAACCTTTTTGTTTACTCAGACAGTGACACAAGTCGTGAAAACGTTGAAGGCACAGCAGAAGTCTATGTGCTATCGGTTGCCCCCAGAACGTAAGTATTATAATCTTAATAAATTAGTTGGTTCATAGTTATCATGATAATTATTATGATTATTATCAAGAATATCATGGTAATTAATAGGCTATTTCACACTTTTTTGAAAACTGTTTTAAATCAATCTTGAAGTTGTACTGAACCTGTAGAATTTTTATTTTTAATTTAAATTACTGAAAAATTACATAAAATAAAACAAACTTTTTATTTATGATTTTAAAATTGCGCGCGGAACGCGGAAACATGCTGTTTCGACTGGTGACGTCACTCCGATAGTAAACAATACAATTTGTTAGGGAGGAAGTGAAAGTATTTTCGGAAATATGAGTTATAATCCTTATCATTGGATAAAACAATGGATAAACGTTCATAAACTTAATAACTTGACAATTTCTACAAATCTTCTCAAAGCACGACAATGTGTTTACTATCGGAGTGACGTCACGTGATGGCGAACAGCGTTTTCGACATTTCAAAAACAGATTATAAAAGTCGATTTTAAAATTAGATATATAAAATTATAATGCAATTCTATGAATTAATATCAACGTTTCTCGTTCATATTATACGAAATCTATTATAAACATTCACTTTAATATTTTTTCTTGAATGGTGTAAAATACCCTATTGTGTATGTATATTTATGCAGATAATTATCACTTTGAACCCTGAATGTTATCTTGCTCCATTATTTATTAATGTATGAGATGAAGTCATCGTTATGTATAAATTCTGCTTACTAAGTTTTATGTTTCATCATTATATGGAATTTTAAAACTGTAAATATAAAAAATGTATAAAATTAATATCACTGGTTGTTTGCTTGATTTAAATAGGCTACATAACTACTGGACCGATTTGAAAAAAAATCTCATTAGAATCCTACATAATCCTTGACGAACATAGACGGAATACATTTTCCGAAAAGTAAGGGGTACTTTTTACCGCGGGAAAGTACCCCGTTCCCGCGGGAAAATCTGCGAGTGAAACTGCGGGGTAGGAGCTAGTTATAAGCAGGGATGTTATAGATATAAAATTTCGGATACGGATTTGATTCGGATATTGGATGGAATAATTATTATACGGGATAGGGATTATCCGTTAGCTTCTGATAATTTTTGGTTACGGATACGGATATTTTTTTATATCGGATATCCGATTATTTCGGTTACGGTTACGGAGCTCCCTAACATCTCTGGTTATAAGTAAAAAGATGGTAAGTAAAGTTCTTTATCTACAGAGCTGAAGGAGAGGCGGCCCAAGAACAGAGAAACGAGTTGACACAATCAAACGACGCTATCAGATTGCATCCACACTTTCAGGTATGTTTAAGTTTAAGTAATGACTAATAAGTAAAAAATATAATAAATGTATTCTAGTATCTATAACTTAAAAATCAAATTAAAAAATGTAGTTAAAGTTTTCCCTTTATGCGTCTTAGTTCATAATTAATAATAATAATAAATCTCCAGACTAACACACCAATTATGTGGCCCTATGTAAGTGCAGTAAGTGCTTGTGTTATAGATACTGTAATGGACTAACTAAAGGAAAACCTGTTTATAAATATAGATAAAAGACCTATTTATAAATATAGAAAGTCAACTTTAATTATATTTGCGAAACCCAGAAATCTAACTGAGGGCAAAGTAAAAAGTCTTTCAAAAATATAAAAACATTAACCAACTAATGCTCGAAACATTTTTTTTTTTAAATTGCTATCATAAACCTATGTAGTGGGTATTGTTATAAATAAATGGCAAATTTATTTAGGCCATATTATGTTTTATTTTTACATTATATTTATTACAGGTGGTGCACATAGATGCGACTTTAAGAACGTTGCTGGTCCGAGCGCCGCCGCCGGCTAAAGTTCACACGCAGGTAAATTGTTATATTATTATTTAAAAACAAGTTATTACATTGAATTATCTCAAAATCACCGGGTCGACGACATTTCGGACACAAAATACTCGGACACCTTGGCTAATGTATGGAAAAAATAATATTAAAATTGAAAATCCATACATTGGCCAAGGTGTCCGAGTTTTTTGTGTCCGAAATGTCGTCGACTCAAATCACCGAGTATTTGTTGAAGATGAATACAAAAGTAACCATTCGTAACACTAAAATGCTCATAATTTCTAATTTCGATTTAGAACTTCTTAGATTTTATTTGTGGCTGATTAATTAATTTTATTAATTGTTATTATTATGTAGTTATTTTTTCATTTATACCTAACATGTTTTTTTAATAAAATCAACTTACACCTAATTATTTGTCATATAACAACTTAAATATAATAATTATTATCTGTCATATAAAATCTCACCCACAAGTGTTATCTGTAACATACACATAATTATTATTATCTACATAACAACATACACATAATAATTATTATTTATTTATAATATAACCTATATTACTTATACCACAGGTGGACTACATACATTGTCTAGTGCCAGATCTTCAGGAAATCACAGCGTGTTCTTACTACTGGGGGAAAATGGACCGCTATGAAGCGGAGAGGCTGTTGGATAATAAACCTGAAGGTGGGTTATATTGATTAGGGAAATAATTAAAATAAAAGAGTTGGCAAAAATGTATAAGGTTTTTTTTTGGAAAAAATAATAGGAAAACACTAATATTTGATCACTCAAGTTGAGTTGAATAAGAAGGCAAAAGAACACACATTTATTGAAAAAAAAACGTTGTATTTTGAATATGGCTGGACTAATTTGGGTGAAATTTTTCGACTATGGTTTGACTTACTCATGTTATTTAAAATTACATAAATAACAAAATGGACGACCAATATCATAATTTAAAAAATTATTTGATTTTTAAGTAGGATGTTTTTATTAGTTATTTTTAATTTCAGGTACCTTCTTACTACGGGACTCGGCACAAGAGGAGCATCTATTTTCCGTGTCATTTAGAAAATATGGAAGATCCCTGCACGCCAGGATAGAACATTACCAACACAGGTATGTTTATTATGTTTTATAAGAAAAATAATTATAAAACATTGAAAATTATTGTTATTCAATCATTTTCCTTAGATTTGATTCAGATACAGACAATGGTTCAACTACAGATATTTTTTGTAGTGTTTAGGTTTTTATAAAATATTTATAAATAAATAATAAAAACAACAATTTACTTTACAAACAAACAATTATTATGTTCGAAGCTGACAAAATCTTGACGTCAAATAGGGCAGTTCAAGATTTGCCGAGACAGCTTAAATAATTTACTTATATGAGTTCTATCTAGCTTAGCCTAAAAAATCTATTTTTCCAGATTTTTAGAATAGTAAAGTTTGAAGTTCATTTAAAGCTATTTATTATTATCTCAGTATAATATTCGTAATTTCCAGGTTTAGTTTCGATTCGCACGACCCGGCTGTGTTCGCCGCTGCCACCGTCACCAAACTTATTGAACATTATAAGGTAATTCATTGAATTAAATATTATCATTACATAAAGTCGCAATTTGTTTGGTTTGTTACCAACTCCTCCTGTACCGCGCTTCGGTAGTAAATGCAGTTTTAAACATCGAATATATTTTTAAGTTATTTTATGAATAAGAATTACCAAAATTGAGTAAAAAAAACTGTATGAAATACTGAACCGATACTAAATCTTCGCTGTCTAGTAATTTGTCCGTAATCAGGCTGTATCTCAAAAACCGTAATAGCTGGACCGTTAAAATATTCAAAGATAGTAAATTTCCTAACGCGGCTATAACAAAAAACTCGAAAACAACATTTTTAAATATAACAAACGTGAGTTTTGCCTTTTTTAAATTTTATTAAAAAGTTTCGCTTTTATTTACTCGCTGGTTTTTTCACCTAATAGGATTTTACTTTAACTTTTGCATTTAAAAAGCTAATTTTATTAATTTTGAAGTTATAGATACTGGAAAAAGGAACGCGGTTCTCCGAGCATTGCGCGACTGGGAATCGAGCCCAGGACCTTAGAGCTCGGAGACCCGCGTTCCTTTTTCCAGTGTATCTATAACTTCAAAACTTCCTTTCTCCAGTATCTATAACTTCAAAACTTCCTTTTCCCAGTATCTATAACTTGAAAACTTTCTTTTTCCAGTATCTATAACTTCAAAACTTCCTTTTCCCAGTATCTATAACTTGAAAACTTTCTTTTTCCAGTATCTATAACTTCAAAACTTCCTTTCTCCAGTATCTATAACTTCAAAACTTCCTTTTCCCAGTATCTATAACTTGAAAACTTTCTTTTCCCAGTATTTATAACTTCAAAACTTCCTTTCTCCAGTATCTATAACTTCAAGACTTCCTTTCTCCAGTATCTATAACTTTAAAACTTCCTGTTTCCAGTATCTATAACTTCAAAACTTCCTTTTTCAAGTTCAATATTAATAAAAACCCTATTAACCCCCAGGACCCAGCTTGCGTGATGTTCTTCGAGCCGATGCTATCCGCTCCATTACCGCGCTCGGAACCGTTCACTCTGCAGCAATTGGCGCGGGCGGTGATCGTGTCGAATACTACTTATGATGGTGAGATGTGTAGATAAGAAGGTTGGATTATGAGGGTTGGAAGTAAAGTGGAGATTGGGGTATGATGTAACTAAAACAATACAGTTAGAAATTTTCTATGTATGAAAAAGTTATATGTAGTAGATTTAATTTTGTTTGTATGAAAAAGTCTTATTAATAATAAGAAAAATCTTCAGCTGCGTTTTTTTGCATGTATAAAGTGTGTATGTGTATTATAGAAGGGATCGCTTTTCCCGTGGAATTGAGTTACTTTCCCGGGTAAAAAATGACCATGTTATATTCCAGCTCTATGCGACGATTCATCCAAATTTGTTCAGTAGTTTTCACATACTCGCAAAACACTTACTTAATATTGTACATTTTTTGGCAAAACTCAAAATGTAAATAAAATCAAAATTCAAAAAATCTTTTCTTCTTCACAGGCGTTGAGCAACTTCCCCTGCCAGCCCGTCTCCGCAGTTACCTAAAGCAGTACCACTACAGACAGACTCTCCGAGTTAGAAGACTTGACGATGTTTACACGCACCACAACAACTACTGAAAGTTCCCCGCAGCCGGGGCCAAGAAAGATCCAGCTTAGAGCCCACGGCTGGACTTTGGAAGTGTTATAAGTATTACAGTGATCAAGTGTTACAGCGGTCAAGTGTTACAGTGGTCAAGTGTTAAAGTGATGAAGTGATAAGTGAAAAGACTAGAGAGTCTAAGTGTGGTGATAAGAGCTTGGTAGTCTAACCTAAGTGGAAGATTGAAAAGGAACGGTAAAATAGTGGTTGATAGCAGTGAGGTAGGTTTTTTTGGTTAGTTGTTGGTTTTCTTGTGGTTACATTTGCTGCTGGATTCTGATTATTTAACTGTAATGGATAGATTAATTGATGCAATATTTGTTATATTAATGAAAAATAATTAATTGTTACAAAACATCACCCATATAATAAAAGTAAATAATCTTTTTTGGAGTAAAAAGCTACTACATAGAATCTTTTATCATATTTTTCTTGCAAAAATGTGAATTCAAAAGGTAAATGTATAAGACTCTTATTTTTGTGATTGTTGAAATAACTTAATGAAGTATTTGGAATTTGAACTGTTAAATCAGATTGACAACTACAATCAAGCTCAACGCTGTATCAATTTCTGAGTTAGCTTCTTACATTGGTTTTGAAAATGGAAATTACAAAATGTGTAATAATTACATACAAATGATTTTTGTCAAAAAATCCCAGTGTATACTTTTGTCGTGTTTTTAATCTAATCTATTTTTTTTGACAAAGCTTTGTTAGTTAAAAATGTTATTTCTCAGTCAACCTAATAAGAGACGAGACATATTTAAACTTATGTAGGACACATTTGCTTCTATTAAAGAGGCAGATAAATATCATCACATAGTAATTCATTATTTGTCATGAAAGATGTGGTTTTTATGCATATATGATAAATGGACCATCCGAAACATCTAAATACTTTAATTTTACAATTATAATTATAAAAAATGTGTTTAATAAGCTTTTATAGGATAACTTTATGATCTTTGTGGACAGAACAGTGATAATTTAATCGTATTATAAAAAAAATAGTGATAGATTTATTTTTTATTTAGTTTTAATTGATTATATTTCCGAAATAATGTTTTTTTACAGTTACATTTTCGATTTAAATAATAATGTAGCATATTTATAATTTGAATAATGAAATATTTTACTATATGGCTACGGGAAGTTAGTATTATTAAAGTGTAAAGAGATTAATATGTTATTTTTTTTATATAAATAAGTCAGGGAAACGTCTCAAAAGTTCATAATATCAACTACTAATATTTATAATGTAGGTTTTATTTAAACTGACTATATTAAATGATATGCCTATTGACCATATTTCTTTGTACATAATCAATAAAAATTTAACAGTATTTTGTGTAAATATGACATAAAATGCTTTGGTTATAAAGTGACATTTGTTAACATTAGTTAATTATTAATAATGTCAGATGTTATTAAAATTGAGGTCAACTCTGCTAATTGTAATTTCTTGAATTGTAGCCGTATTCAAAAACATATTTTAAACTTTACCATAGTTAAAGTATGTTAAGTCTTTCTCAATCTTATCTGACACCTTTCGTGAGTGATGGAGACAAAACATAATTTACATTTGAATGTGTTTTAAAGAATAATGGTGAAATTTTACAGTAATTTTTGATATAAAGAGTAATTACAGAGTTGATTTCTGATTAATTGGTATAAAATAGATTGTATATTATATAAATATTTCCTTTGTTCTCACTAGTTCGATTCAGTAGTTCGATCGTCGAACTAGTGAGATTTTTTTTTCTCATTTGTTCGACCGTCGAACTAGTGAGAATGTTTGTTCTCACTAGTTCGATCCGTTAACTTATTATTATTATTATTAATCGAGAAGCAAGAACATTAAGTACCGATATAATAGATATCGGTCACAAATACATACATTGTATAGGTAATTATAAAATGAAAATCTTTTAGGTATATTTTGTAGGTATAATTATTATTTAAGTATTATTATAATATAGTAAACGTCAAAATCACAATGTTGCATAATTAGATTATTTATTGTAAACATAATATTTAGGAACAACTATAGGTAAATACGTAGATGAAAATTAAACATTGCTACTGCAGAGCTGAACAGCGTAATACTTCCATTTTGCGAAACATCTACCCTCAAAATATAACAAAAATCATGTACCCTCAAAATAAGACAACAGAACTATGACCACACTCTTTCTGGGGTGGGGCGTTTAGTTAAATATTTATAATACTAAACTTATTATGCACATACCTAAGTGCTATAGGCATAGATGCATTTAAGGAAATATACCAGTGGACGACTTCCGGGTGATATGACAATGATTTGTATTATGTATTTAAACTGTTTGTATTGTTTACTATTAATTTACTTGCAGTCGAATTTTGACGTTTACTATATTTCAATAATACTTAAATAATAATTATACCTACAAAATATACCTAAAAGATATTCATTTTATAATTACCTATACAATGTATGTATTTGTGACCTTATTAGTGATTATACCTACAAAATATACCTAAAAGATTTTCATTTTATAATTACCTATACAATGTATGTATTTGTGACCAATATCTATTATATCGGTACTTAATGTTCTTGCTTCTCGATTAATAATAATAATAAGTTAACGGATCGAACTAGTGAGAACAAACATTCTCACTAGTTCGACGGTCGAACAAATGAGAAAAAAAATTCTCACTAGTTCGACGATCGAACTACTGAATCGAACTAGTGAGAACAAAGGAAATATTTTAGTATTAACGTGGGCGGAGGCCGAGGGCCCTTCGCAGCGTACAAAGTTCGAAACAATAAAATATTATATTTTAAATGAAATGCCTTTTATTTATTTACTAGTGGCCGCCCGCGACTCCTTTCGCGTGGAAGTCGGTTTCCCGTTGGAATGAGAAGTTTTCCCGCGGTAAAAAGTACCCTATATTTTATTCTGATGTATAACCTATATTACTGCAAAGTTTCATCAAAATTCATCCAGTAGTTTTTACGTGAAAGAGTAACAAACATCCATACATCAATACATACATCCATACTCGCAAACTTTCACGTTTATAATATTAGGATATTGTGTATTTAATAGGGTATTGTGTATCTTATCATTGGCCTCAATGCTTCGTTAATTTTTTTTTGTGTATTGTTACTAGTTGTTCATAAAATAAGAGAAAGAAAACGGTTCAAATAAAAAGGAAATGTTTAAATAAATAAATAAAACTTTAGACTAACACACCAACTGTGTGGCCCTATGGTAAGCGCATTAGGCGCTTGTATTATAGGCACCACACAATGGACTAGGGGAGAACCTAGTTACACCCAGACACGAGCCAATATCGAAAAAACCACTTTTAACGAAATTGGCCCGACCCGGGTATCGAACCCGGAACCATCCGCTTTGCAGTCCGGTATACATACCGCTGCACCACAGAGGTCGTCATTATTAGAGGAGTATTGAAGAAGGCAGAGTAAATTGAAATGGGTGTGCCATTTTTTTTCGTTCGAAGTGGATAAATATTTTTGCTCATGCCTGATTAAATATGCCTGTCAATTAACCTACAAGATTTTTGAAGAAAAGGTATATGGCCGCGAAGGTGTGATGTGTGCACCGTGTCGAACACAGTTAGACGCATAGAAGAAAGTCTATTTTTAGGGTTCCGTACTCAAAAGAATAAAGAGGGATTCTTTCGCCGAAAGTGGTTCCGTTCCCCAAGGGCGTAATAGAGACCCTACTACTAAGACTACTGTCCGTCCGTCTGTCTGGTCACCTGTGGCTGTATTTCATTGAAATTTTCACAGATTATGGAGTACTAGTGGATGCCCGCGACTCCGTTCGCGTGGAAGTCGGTTCCCGTGGGAATGAGATGTTTTCCCACGGTAAAAGTACCCTAATTGTTATTCTGATGTAAAACCTATATTACTGCAAAGTTTCATCCAAATCCATCCACTCGTTTTTACGTGAAAGAGTAACAAACATCCATACATACTCACATACTCACAAACTTCCACATTTATAATATTAGTAGGATATCTGTTGCCGTAATAAGTTGACGTTTTTTGCCAATAGCAGAGTGCAGAGTTTTTTTATAAATGTTCCATTTATTAAACTTTTCAATGATTATAGATAACAATTTAAACTTTATATTTTAAATAAAAAAAAAAAATGTAAAAACACCGCACCGCACCGCACTCCTTTTCTCCTTACAATGTTAGTAGGTATCACATTAGAACGGACCTTAGATTAGCATATAATTTGCGTTACTTAATGTAGATAAAGAAGAACCTATATAATGCATTTGAAATGAACTGGAGAAAATACCTTAAAGTGCAAAGAAAGATTTTAATTCAAAAGAACATTCAAGTTAATTCTAATACTTAAATGTAAAAATATCGCGCTTATCAAATAATGTAACGTATGCGAAGTTGCGTGCGAAAAGTTTTTCTACTAACAAACGTCAGCGATTTCTCGGAGACTCAATTTCATTTCATTCCTGTTTGAGGCTTTTATTGAATGAAATGACACTTAATTGCCATGAAATCGTGGAAGTTTAAGGGTCCTTTCACCCTTTGGTTACGGAACCTCAAGAAGTTATGCAGACCGATCGATGCTTGAAGTAAGGTGAGAGTCAGAATCGCGGGTGTACCTCAACAGATTTGAACGAGTCATATGCAAACTTTAGTACCTCGGATGTACTATTTTGTACCCATCAAAGAAATTGGCGTACCTCCTTAAGAACAGAGATTAACCGAATGCGAGTACACCCGCCACATTGACTGTCAGAATGGCGGGTGTATCTCCAGTTCTCGGTTATAGACATGTTGGTGACTTATTTTAACTATACCAAATTTCTGTATTTCTAACTCTCACGAAGTAACGCCTTTACTTCTAGGCGAACTTCTTCGTGTGATGAATATGCACTTTTTGAAGCACATATTTATCTAGTGTCTGAGTTTTTGGGAACCGCCTTGCTAACTATAAAATATTCTTGTAGCCGCGACAGATAGCGCGCGAATATAATTTTGTACGCAGTGTCGGTTTTAATACTTTTTCATTTAAAAACGTTTTCAAGCTTTGTTGCGAATATCTTATTGTCTGGATCATAAAATGCAGGATTTTCTCCATTCAACGGGTAAGAAAAATTTAATCTCATTACAGCTTACTTCAAACGATGCATACCTACCGACTTTTCCACAATTTGGGAATCTAGTCACTCATGCATTATATCCATCGGTTACACGGATGCCTTTTGATCAAGTTGAAGAAGTTAGGTACCTGTCTGTTCACAAACTTGCATTATACAGGGTGGGTGTTAATGGATAGATCACTACGTAGTATAAAACAAAGTCGCTTTCTTTGTCTCTATGTAGGTAGGTAGGGCAGGTGACCCGGTTGTGGCCACCGACCCCTTTGTGGCCATTTGGGGTTTCAAATAATTATAACTAAGGCAAAAACAAATTTATTAATCTATGGTTTATATTATTTAGAATATTGAATATTGGTAGCACTGATACCGTTGATAGCTCTGATGTGTCAAGCTTGACTTCGATGCAACAAGCCATTCTTATTAGATGAGCGCGAAATTGTTAAGATCTTAGTAAAATGGCTAAGGCGAGCGGGTGACTAATAAATTTTTATTTTTTAAATCTTTGGCTATTTTATGGATTTTTATGTTAATACTACTTGAAGAATATATTGTCTAAGTAGAACTAAAGTTATTTTGTCGCCATATGTTTATGAAGCGAGGTTATGAGCAGGTGGCCACTAATGGAGTCAAAATCATGTATTTCTCCAGCTTTGGCCACATGGCTGGCCAAAAGTGGTGTACATAGATACCCCACTTCTGGCCATTTATATTTTATCGAGGTTTTTTTACTTGGCTTTACGTACCAACGTAAGTGTATTTTTTATTTTCAGAGTTACAATAAAATGCCTCAACCAAAATCAAATAGTGACAAAAAAGAAGCCGTGAAAAAAAAAATCCAGTACTTACACATAAAATAACTTTAGCGTTGAACGCAATTAAGAATGGGATGCCCGTTTCCACTGTTAATAGAGATTTTAATGTACCTCGAACGACTTTGCGACATAAAATTTCAGGAAAAGCATCTAAAACTCTTGAACATGTAGGACCCCAGGCAGTTCTTGGAGTGCGCGTGGGATACCTCTTCGTGCGGCCGTCCTCTTTCCTGCTCCCTGGAATACTTGTGTTCCACAGGGAAGGAAAGGGGTTCGGCCCGGTGCACCCTGTGCGTCCCACAACCGTGTTCCTATTAGGGTTCATTGTTGCGGGATGGCGAAATCACACCGGGGCTGGTCGTGAAGCAGTCCGGCCCACGAGAGGGGGACTGCTGCAGCTGGGCGTAAGCCCAGCGTGTTGAAACGGCCGGAGAGGCGTGTGGCGTGTCGGTGACTCCAGCCGGTGAGGTCCCGGGTCGGCGGCGACGGCCAAAGACCCTGGGGTGGTTCCCAGGCCGCCGACACAGGGCTAGATCGGTGGCTAACCAAGGGAACGTGAGGGGGCAGGCGCGCCGCGGTTTGTCCCCTCCAAGCTTGAGGGGGCTGCCTCGGTGGCCAGCCGTCGGCTGGTTCGCAGCGAGGGCCTTAACAGGACTATTCTCGTGTCCCCGCCACTATACGACGGCCAGAAGAACAACTCCAGGTTTTTAGTCGGTTGGAGTCCGACATAACCCGTCTCCTTTCCCTGGAGGGGCGGGTATGCGTAGGCATTTTCCTGATCAACAAAAAAAAAGAAAAAAAGGCAGTTCCTGGAAATGAAATAGAGAATGAACTTGTCGTATGGATCAAAGACTGCGCTCGTGCTGGGTTTTCAAATAATAAAGTATCTGTCAAAAAATTGTTGTAAAAGGCCAAATTACCACTCTTTTTTTAAATAATAGACCTTCAGGATCGTGATTTGACGGATTTACGGCAAGATATCCTGATTTGAGGCAAAAAATGTGCAATTTAATTAATTAATTTTGATTACTTTGAATTCATCTGATTTTATTTTTTGATGGCCAGAACTGGCACACGACCATGGCCAGAAATGGCGTCAATCTGGCCAAAAATGGCACATACTGCCTTTATTTTTTTATTTTTATAGAATTATTTTTCTATTGGATGTTCTTTAAAAAAAAAGTTTTCTTAAGCAAGGTTAATATATGTTTAATGACTTTTTGCAAGAAATATGTTCGTAATAACAAAAACCATAAATTAAGAAAGCCTCAAAGTCGAGAAAATCCTTAAAGTGGCCAAAACCGGGTCACCTGCCCTATGCTTAAATCTTTAAAACTACGCAGCGGTTTTTTTATAATAGATAGAGTGATTCAAGAGGAAGGTTCACATGTATAATAAGACTAGTGGCAGCCCGCGACTCCGTTCGAGTGGAAGTCGATTTCCCGTGGGAATGAGAACTTTTCCCGCGGTAAAAAGTACTCTATGTGTTATTCTGATGTATAAACTATATTAGGTACTGTAAAGTTTCATCCTAATCCGTCCAGTAGTTTTTACGTGAAAGAGTAACAAACATCCATCCATACATACTCACAAACTCTCACGTTTATAATATTAGTAGGATAGTAGGGTCGGTGACATTTCGGACCAAAAAAACTCGGACACCTTCGCCAATGTATGGAAAAAAATAATATTAAAATTGAAAATCCATACATTGTCGAAGGTGTCCGAGTTTTTTTGGTCCGAAATGTCACCGACCCGGATAGTACAGTAAAAGGAGTTTTACTTCGAATTTAACGCGTGCGAAGCGATGTTATAAACAATGGGCAGAACCCATTTTTAAACTAAGCGAGAATACAAGGATTTTTTAAATAGTTATCTTTTACTCATAATCTTGGGAAAAATTAGTTCAAAAACATCCCAAAAAAATATTTTCCAGGGAGTATTAGGTCTCTACCTATTGTACAAAATAAAATAACAACTTCTTCAATACCCGTAATATTACATTCCGTGTCGAAAGACAATCAAGAAGGAAAAAGAAGTAGGTCCCTCAATCTTTAACTTAGAGTAAAATAAATAAAAACTCTTTAAATTCTTCTTTGCTATGAAATTTAAAAGTGTTGGTTATACAGGGTTATTTCTAATTAGCGCATCACCTCTTGTAGGCAGCTTTTCTACATCAATAACAACAACATTTAACTAACGAATATCTATGTTAATTATCAAGTTTTGCAAAAAGTCGTAGAACAAATGTTATTGGGATTGATGTAAGGAACCCGCCTGCAAGAGGTGATGCGCTAATTACAAATAACCCTGTATATTTTATTATTTTCCTTTGTTCATAAAAACTCAGGTAAAAAGGTAGGTACTTAACCATTTTGCGAAAATTAAAGTCAAAAATGGTTGAAGTAATAAATTTTTTACTTACTTACTTCCGACACTAAAACATTACCTATTCTCCGCCGCCTAGTGCGCCTAGTAAAATTCGAATCCATAAATCCAGAACTAAATGTCAAATATTAAATACTCGTTTATTTATTTCATTCCCATTTATTTTCCCACGGCAAATAAAGAACAATGGATAGCCGCCATAATAATTTTCAGAGCGACAATAAATTCGCGCGAAAATGGCGTCATCTGTCAGATGTCAAACGCAGAGCGCCAAAATTGAGCGCGAAAATAGTGACTATTTTTGTTTTTATTTCGTGTGAAGAGGCAAAAGTGGTGACTGCTGACGGTGATATTATAGGAATAAAAGTTTTGTTATAGCCGCAATTTGTTATTGGAGTAATCTTTGGGATCACAGGGGTGTCCCGTAAGAAAAACAACGATTGCGTTCTCTTGCAAACTCTAACGAAAAAATAAAGAGAAACAGTGTGTAACAATATTGCCGGTGGCCGGTGGTTAATTATTAAGTTATTATGTAAAAATATGATTATTATTGAAAATCATTAATAAGTTAGGCTGGCGCTTCACAGAAAGTCATCTAATGATACTTGTGTTGGGAATCTTCCTTTATCAGTAGGTACCTATACCTACATCAGAATTTGGATTCACAAATAAAAAGAACGAGAGATAAAATTGTTGTAGGAAAATGTTAAGTAGGATACCTACAATTTGAAAAACAATATTATCTATTACTTTAAAATAAATGTATTACTTGTGCGTTGTGTTTTAGTTGAAACTCTTCCGTACCGGTACTGAAGGGATCACAAAATTGGTAGTTATTTTCTAAATAATATACCTTAATATTTTATTTTAAAATGTTGCTTACGTAAACAAACTTGGGCATTGCTAAAGAGGTTTACGCTTGGAACAAAAAAAAAAATTGATGTTTTTTTTTTTACCAAATTGTTCAGTTTCATCAGTTTTTGGGATGATTTATGACTAATATTTTAATTTAATAGCAATGTGAATCTGAACAATCAGTTGATGTGTACCTAAACGGTGACCTTAAGTGGCGAATAGTACTTTTCAATCCTTATTTTAATGTACTTAGTACCTAACTATTTAGGCTCAAGAGTACATGGTTTCAGGCTTCGGAAATTATCTTTTTTACACCGGTTATACAGGCACACACGGTAAGGGAAAAATTGTGAGAACTCTGGTTGAATCATTATCCATTAGATAATTAACCTACAATGAGTGGTGAATTTGGATGGTGGATCCGATACGAAGGCCTGTGCCTAACTAGTGGTATAAGCTATTAATTATGCATTAACTGGAAGGTATTCTTGACTTCCCATAGGAAATAGACTTATTCCTGCGGTAACAAGTAGCCTATTTTCACCCCAGGCAGTTGATCAATGTCTTTTCTTAAATTCATTAAAATCGGTTCAGCCGAACATAAAGCATAACATACAGACAGATTATACTTACTCATTTTCAGAATAATATTAAAAAGGATAAACAAACAAAAAAAACGCACAATGAACCAACTCGCACATCGGTAAATACCTTCCTATACTAATTATGATGCATAGTTTTCCAGTTTTGCATACTGTTGGGATATGGTAAGGATGCACCAATAGGATAAAGCAAACATAAATTAAGGTAGGTGCTTACTCCCCTAACAATACGCATCGAACAAACTTTAAAAAGTAAGTTAATACGAATTAGGCTCCAATTTGCATCCTTTTCCAAAGAAATAAGGACTGACTGAGTCAATTTCATGTCGCATGTTGTTAAACAGACCCCTTGACGCTACCGCAATCGAACTCTCAAATTGCTTTGCACTTCAAACGAAATCTCCAATATACACTCACCTTAACATGAGACAGCTATTGCAAATCCCATAGCTCTGTCTCTGTCTTTCGAAGCCCCGAAAACGCATCGGAAGGAGTCAAGTTTGGGACTTGGGACTCGTTTGTGAATGTGTGCGTTCCGCCCTTTTGTGTAATACAACCGCTGTGAAAGGCGTGTGGCTGTGTGCGTGTATACAGGTATCACGTGTTGGGTTGCCGAATAATGAATACTCCCGGGTCTGGGGAAAATGTATTTTTTTATTTACATAGATATATTAGATGAGCTTTAAGGTGTGAATAAAACTTGAAATATGACTTATCGCTTACTATAAATAATTATTAAAAAACCTCTTATAGAACTTACTTTGTCAATACTCAATTTGAAAATAGATTTTAATTCAGAATAATAATAGAAATAAATTAGATGTTTTTATGAAATTTTGATTTGCTTTTTATTAGATACATACACTTATATATGTATATAAAAATAACTAAAGTGGGTACATACTAGAAATGTGGCCACATGTGTGATGTGGTCAGTGGTCCCACATATAGGTACACTGCATTAGGAATTAGGAATGACTCAGGTAGGTCCGTATCTGGATGACACGTGCTAATTACAAATTACCTTTTCAATAAGATTGACAGTCCCGGGACTTTAAACCCGAGACCTTCCGCTTAATAGCCCGCTGCGCCACAAAGGTCGACAAAAATAGGTAAATATACTCATACCTATATCTTTTTATTATTAATAGTGGGTGATAGCTAAGGAACTGGTACACCGAAGGTAGGTACCAAAGGTACGATCTTTACTGGTAAGAAGTACATTTATCAAGCACTGAAGCTCCTACCTACTTAGTGCGTCAATTCGCGCTCCTTGGGACGCCACTGTTACGGTTATCGTTAGAAAAAACAACACAAATGGAAGATAGATCATTTCTAATCTACCAACCCGCACGCACCGTAACACAGCGTGGTTTTTAATATCTAAGTTTTTAAAGCGTGGTCTATTTTTCTCGCTTTTCAAAAAGAGGCCTGGTCAGTGAAATGTACTAAGACTTTGATTTATTATTATTTTATATTTCTTTATTAAAAGCACCTTAAAGCTATGTCACTATAAGCTTTTCAACTTACGATCCGGCAAAAATATTTTAAAACTCGGCAACCCGATTCTTACAAAGAGTCGGCAAAACACGAATCCTGCCCCCAGTTCGCGTTTCACCCGCATACCGATCAGTCGTGTGTTCCCGAATTCTGTGTTGTCACAATTCGTGTATATCCCCTGTGTTCCCAGTGATTGATAAATAATTGACGTGTTATATATAAGTGAAAAACAGAATATTTATCCGCCATATTTGTACGTTACTGAGCGGTGAGTTATTTGGTGTACTAATTAATTTGAATTTCGAAGCTTCGTGCAAGCTTTTACAGATTATTTTTTTTTCGATCGAGGAACCTAATTGATTGAATTATTATTGTATTATTCTATGAGTGTACCTTCATATTTTATGTAGTTTGCTGGGTTTTCTTTTATAAATCCCTAGAAAGGACCTTTGAAGTTTTAAATGCATTTCAGAATCCAGTTTTGTCTAGGGATTGGTGTAGGTCGATGAATTTTGTATTGTTTTATCGATAAAATTGACCCTTTCTTGTGTTTACATTTTTAATGCATTTTAAAGTTCTGAAAGTGTCACAACGAAATTTATAAATAGGCTATGTATAAACAAATACTAAGTAGGTATGCATTATTTTTCAATTAAAACATCGGTAGCTACCTACATTGGTTCACTTCATAAAAAATATGAATAATCGTTTCTTCAATCAAGTGGCATTTTTTTCTTTTCAATATCAATGGCATAGGTATGCAATTTATTTCACATTATGGGCCGATGGTGAATGCAGTAAGATGGAATACTAAAGAGATGGGTTGTATGACATTCCAACGACGGAAAGCATTATTAACTACCTGGCAATGAATTACCTATAAAATTATTGGTTAGAGCTATTTTTCCCTTTTTTAGATAACATTAATTTATATTTTCAAGAGTAATTATAAGTTCCTATATATGTGTATAGCATCGTAGCTTTAAAACTGTTGAAATTATTTTAATTTTGATTTGTTTTAGAATTTTATGAAATTCTTAGGTATGATTCAAACGATTGGGCTAGTTAAACGTTTGAACTATTGTTAATCTACCAAGTATTAATTGCTGCTGGCTATCAATTATTGTTGTTCTAATTAATATTCACAGACAGTACGAAGGCATGTATAAATTGACTCATAAGTAAGTGGTAGATATAGGAATGAACTTAGTTAATACCTTAATCTTATTATCTACATAGACCGTAACTGCGGTCCTATTTAAAAAAAAATATTAAGGTTCACACACACTCTTAAGTAGGTAACCATTTTTGATATATTTTACTTTTGTGTATCATGTACCTTATTTGAAATTAATGATCCTTTGTTTGTTAATTTTAATGTTTTAAATCAACTTATCGAAAACTTTTGTTCTTAGCAAAATTACATTATTTCTATTCTAATAAAATAACTATTGATCTGATTGTTCTAAGGTGAATGTATAATTCATATACCTTGTTTTCTATCATTAACTCTTGTTGTCATAGAATGATAAATAATTACACATAAGAGTCTACCATCAATCAATATTTCTCTAATTTGTCAATTTACCGTGTCGGTATCACGTTCGTGGGAACGCAAACACTCGAATCTATATTTACTCAGCGTTTTGATAAGCCCATTTCAATAACGATTTTTATTACTTATTTTACATATTTTCCGTGTAAAGCCAGATTATGTTTAGATTTCGGGTAAGCGGGTATCTCTAAATTGTCACTGACAAGATTTTTTTTTCATTTTGTACTGATATGTACTTACCTACAGAGTTTATATATTTTTATGTAATTGTACAAACTTGTAACCATAAATAGGTACATACAAATGTACCTCAACACACAACAAACCTTTTACTAAATTGGTAAGATTATAAACTTTTGCATGAATAAGGCATGAGCCTGATTAAAGTAATAGCAAAAATGTTTATCAACTTTGAACGAAAAGTAATGGCACACCCATTTCAATTTACCCTACCTACTTCAATAAGCATATTGTATACTAGTGGCCGACCGCGACTCCGTTCGCGTGGAAGTCGGTTTCCCGTGGGAATGAGAAGTTTTCCCGCAGTAAAAAGAACCCTATGTCCTTTCCCAAGTTCAGTTCTTTCTTCATACCAAATTTCATCGAACCACGTCAGAGGCCCTAAAAAGGCGGATCCCAAAAACTCTGACACTAGATGAATATGTGCTGCAAAGTGTATATTCATCACACGATGAAGAAGAAGAAGAAGAAAGACCAAAATTCATTAAAATCGCTTCAGTGGTTTAGGCGTGAAAGCGTAACAGACAGACAGACAGAGTTACTTTCGCATTTATAATATTAGTAGGGATTGCTATTTCTTTTGTAACATTTTTTTCGGATATCATAGTTTCCGAATTGAATTACCAAAATTAAACTTAAAATAAATACAAATAGAAGAATAAAAAACTAGTTACTATTGATGCTCAAGAATACATGGTTTCAGGCTTCGGAAGTGGTCTTTTTACACCCTATCCTACACGTTATATTAAATGCTGATAGTGAGTATAAGAATAAAGTGTCAAACTATCATCATGAAACAATAAAATCCAGCGCCGAGGGGCGAGCCGCAGGTATTGTACATCTGTTACCTTCCTTGTCTAGACCGGAAACTAGAAATTCAATTTTCCACGTCTGCCGCATATTTTCATGAAGTCTTTGAAAAATTGTGAAACTGAAATAATGTGCTATGTAAAGGTAAAATTAAGTGTTGGAAAGTATTTTTGAGGCTTTCCAACAATATTTTACAACCCAGATTCTAGGGTTGTAAAATATTGTTGAGTATTATTTGATTTTATAAATGCTATTTGGAGTAGTTTTGATAAAAAATACGCTTAGAAAATGACTGTGGTAGAATTCGTATGTAGAAATGTATGTGAATTTTCATTTAAAAAATGCGGTACATTTTAGTAATAAGCTTTACAATACTTCAAATAAATTAGAATTTTCTTTAAAAAATACAGCAGTAAAACCATGGATTAGACCTGCCATTTCTTAAAGAATGTCACCCAGTTAAGTGCCATCTCTCACCCAACATGTCATGTGTTTGAACTAATTTTTAACATTTTAACTCCAAAGGTGTTTACGATAGATAGTTATTTAGATTAATGCAGGTGCGCGAGCGTGTTGTCGATGCATCGGCATTTGTATACAATGTAAGCAATTATGTTGTGGAATGCAAAAAATACATATAACTAGGTATCCCAAGTTAAACATTTTTGTTTATGGTAAAGGAATAAAATTATGTACTCTTCTATAAAAATCGAATTATCAACAAAACAGTTCCTAGTTGAGCTTAGGTTTCCTAGCATTTTATTCAACTAACTGTAAATTTATAGATTTATTCTCCTGCGAAGCCTTGAAACAAACTTTTTCTGAAGTTAACAGGATAATTAAAATAAGTCATCCCATCACGAATAAAAACTTGTTATGTCTTTTTGCCGTATAATTAAAAAGGTGGGTGTAAACATGATGACGCGGTAATTGATCCCCAGGACATTACAATTGCGGTAGTCA
The DNA here is from genome assembly GCA_916618145.1 of Emmelina monodactyla. Lineage (NCBI taxonomy): Eukaryota > Metazoa > Arthropoda > Insecta > Lepidoptera > Pterophoridae > Emmelina > Emmelina monodactyla. Next base: position 4,737,052 of record OU745296.1, read on the forward strand.
TTAGTACGTAATTACTAAGCTTTTAAGTAAGCTTTTTGTATTTTGATAAGTAATTGAACAAGGTTTGGTATAAAAATGATTCATGTAAAACAGAATCGTAATTTAACAACAAAACGTTGAAACAGCCCAGGCAGCAAGTAATCGCTGTTATTTATACTGCTGCTGTGAATATCCTACTAATATTATAAACGTGTAAGTTTGTAAGTATGGATGTATGGATGGATGTTTGTTACTCTTTCACGAAAAAACTACTGGACGGATTTGGATGAAACTTTTCAGTAATATAGGTTTTACATCAGAATAACACATAGGATACTTTTTGCCGCGGGAAACCTTCTAATTCCCACGGGAAACCGACTTCACTAGTAGTAAATATTTTTGTAACATTTTTATAGATTATGCTGTATTGTTACTTAAAAAGTCACCAAACATCAAAAGTGAAAGGATTCCGCTAGTGTTTCAGCATTTTGTAATTAATAAATATTAGGCTGGTGTTATTCCACGATCGACCTGAATTCAGAAGTCTCAAAAGGACGAGTTAACAAACAGAAACCATTAACTTATCAAACCTTATTTGGTTTTGACTGACTTCGTGATCTGTTCACAACATTATTACAGTTGTCTCGATATGCTTGATATTTGCATATTGCATATGCATTTGCTTATTCAATCGATATTTTATATGGCTGTTATACTAATTCTCGAGTTAAAGCTAGGTACGCATACTTAACTAGCTAAGTTCACGGATATTTTGTTTTTGAGCATCGACCGTGGTGACTTAAATGTTTTGTTTATTTTTAATCTCATTTTAAAGACCAAAGAATTTCATATTTAGAATAATACTACTATTGTTAATACCCATTTTTCCGCCTAAACTGTCACTATCCAGTTAATAAAAGCCGGCGTCTAGTGACTACCAATCAGAGAATGCACAAATTAGTCCTGAACCCATTATATTGTGCAAACAGTCAGACAATATACGAGATATTGTGTTTATTGTTACCGCTAGTGATGAGGTATGCGCATTTGTGTGGGTGCATTGTAATTCGGCGAATTGGGGGTTAAGAAATGATTCATTGCTTTCGAAGTACGATTATAACTTAGGCATTGTTAGTCAATCCGTATTTTGAGGTGGTGAGACCCGAAGTAATTAAGTTACAAAACCGTGGTGATGGCTTTTTTGAAATGTATGTTATCATCCACATATTGTTTGTTTTATTAAAAAAAAAACAGTTTATAATACGTGCCTGCACAATTAAATACCTAATCACAGATGCAAAATCCTGACAGTGGGAGGCTACTGCAACGGCGGTTTCCATAACTATATTAGATATATGTGTTTCAAAGTTATGTTCAACACACAAAAATACCAACGAATTTTTTATTATTATTTAGATGTACTAACTTAAGTTTCGTCAAAAATGTTTTTGAAAATTTTATCGATAATCTTTATCGTAAAGAACAACACTACCGCCCTACCACTAAAACAGTGTGCGCCACGATAACCAGCCTGAGCCTAGCTGAGCAAATACAGTCACTGTATTCAATCTGCATATTTTAGAGCCCGGGTTCGATTTCGTGCGGTGTAACAGCCGACGCCATTTTTCATAGGATTAGGTTCAGACTTGGTACTTTAATGTAACTGAGGGAATATTATGGTACACTCTAGTTGGTAAAATCTCCGTTTGGTGCAAGAAATGCAGACTTAAAAAATAAATTGGTTTTTTGTACTTCACTTGAAAAAACAATTTAAAAAAAAACCATACCGGCTGAATTGAGAACCTCCAGCGGTTTTTGGAAGTCTGTTAAAAAAGATAGAATGATTTAAAAACGGAATAAAGAAAAACAGATAACAAGTCTCCAAATAGGATCAATCCTTCAATTTGGAGTTAACCAACCCAAAACAGAAGTACCTACAGGTATAATGCATACAAATGAAGTTACGCAGTACACATTATTGTGACATTATTAGTCACCCCCGTTACACAAATTCCCCCGTGCCCTTTGTAAATTTTAGTTTATTAGATACCTTACAGAATATATTAAAATACAGGGATGCGAAACAAAATTTAATTCGCCACTGTTTTTAAGAGGGGGTATACAGGTAAATTTCCAGTCGTAATTTGTATTTTTACCCTAGAAAACAAAGCACAAATTACCCGAAAAAAATACCATAGATATTAAAGCATATTTCCAAGGGACTGATCAGAGTGAAAACATAAAAAAATAAAATTTTCTCGATAAAAAAAAATCACGAAGTTAGCTCTAATTTTTTACTATTATTCATTTATTTCCAATATTATGCATGCTATTGAGCCAATTTTTTAATACATACTACCAAATTATATTACCCAGCGACCCTACTAGCGATTTTAGAAAATAATGTATACTTTACGAGTTATTACATTAAAACTTATTCGGCGCTTACTACGTTTTTATTTCTCGCAGAACGCTTTCGTCTGTCGCACCTATCCTGGGATCTAAGGCATGTTTTGTTTCATGGTTTAGTTGTGATCGCTCTGTTGAGACAAGAGGACTGTGTTTCTGTGCTCCGGGGCCGAAAAAATCTTCGTTTTAATTTCTAATTCTTGTTTGACTATGAAAAAAAACTTTAAAATATGGCTAACAAAAAAACGCAGCAAAAGAGTATTTTAGAAATTAAAAATGTATCTCATGGCTAATTTAAATAGATTTTAATGGCTTTTAAGACAAGTTACAATGAATAGATCATAAATCATAATATATATATTATTGCAATTTCTTTCTGTCTGTGCTTTGCAGTACAGATACAAGACACCGCATTTTGAAAAAAAGGTCATTTTATAAAGCACATAGTAAAAACAACATTATTATAAATAAATTATTATATTACATACTTACCTTTGCGAATTATTTACCACCAGCAAAAAGTGCAGTGCAGTACAGTCAGCATCATATTCTTCGTGACGACTACTGTAGCCAAATAGTTGATAACACCCAGTCATCATTTTCATCGTATCAAAAAGTGCCATCACATTTAATCGGGACATTCACGTTGTACTAATTTATGGAAGCGTCCAGAAAGTCTTATAGAAAGTTGCATTCAATTACGCATCAACCAAAGCGCCATCGATATCGAAGCGCCCAGCGAAATATAAAAATACGCTTTCTTCTTCTAATCGTCAAAAAATAAACCAGGAACGCACAAGTGTGTAAGAACCTATATTTTCAAACTTCAAAAACTTTCTAGCTTTTGTTTTCAGGTTCCAAGCTTTCAGGTAAAAGTCACAGTCGGCGCCGAACAATCAATTTTATGTACTAGCATTTCATGTTAAAACGTTTTAGCAAGTGAGCCTTGGAATAGTGAAATTAAACTAATTTTAACGGGTTTTTACACGTTTTATTAAATTAATTTTGATTTTCCGACGTTTCGGCCTTTTTACAAATGCCGTGGTCAATGGTAGACTGAGATTGATGTCTTCATAGAGTATAGTAAAAAACAATTTTTAGAATTCACCGCCATCTGTTTCGTAATTTTCTCGCATAGTTGTTCGGGTTCACGCGATAGACGCTGACAGTGTCTTGGTGTTTCTGCTTATTTGTCTGCTGGTTGTTCTTTTTTATTTTACTAAGTATTGGATCCCACGTTGGTGATAGCATCCAACCATCTTCTCTATTGAAGTTAGGGTGTTTTATAATTTCAATCGTTTCTCTTACCAACCTAGGAATAAAATGTTTCTCTTTTGCTAGGATTTTAACGGTATCAAATCTTAGATAGTGGTTGGGCTTATCCATGGAATGCTCACAGACTGCAGGTTTTGTATAGCGACGCTTACAGTTTAATTTTAAGTAATAACAATCGCGTAAATCTAAGAAGTTACATAGAATAGTTAGTTCAGTTAACATTCTAACTTTTTGCTAGACACATTTTTATTCCTAAATTTTTAAATATTTTTTATTTTGTTTGAAATTTGAACCTTCTTCAAAGAAGTTTCATATTTTACACATCAGATACCTATCACTTCTTGACGTATAATTAAGCAAGAGCCAGATGCAACAACTTTCCTTAAAATAAATATTTGCCGCGCGTAAATAAGTCATAATTTCCGATCATAAAATTGTTATTAGGGTTATTATATCCTACTATAAATTATTTTTCAGGTAGGTATCCTAACATTGGTATTCAAAATAAAATATAAATTTATATTTGTCGTGGACAAGTAGGAACAGCAAGGACTAATAAATCATATATTGATACACGTATAATGAAACAGAATTAAAACTTTAACTTGTTCTTATTTTATTTACTTATAAACATCCGGCTCCTTAACTAGAATGTTCATGTGACATATTGATTTTTACAATAAGTATTTATCTACTTATTTTATTTCATGTTAGCCTATAAAAATAGTACTTTGATTTTAAAAGTAAACTAGAGACCAGTCCCGCGTTTGCATGTTGCACTTTTAATGCTCTCCGTTAACAAAGAAAGATGCAAAAGGTTTATCAGAGGTATCGATGAACCGATTTATGGAATATTTGAGAATGTTGTTTGTAAGGTTCCGTACCCAAAGAATAAAATCGGGACACAAATACTAATTTTCCGCTGTCTGTGCGTTTGCACATCAGTCTGTATCTCATAGGCCGTGAGAGCTAGACAGTTGAAATTTTCACATAATATATTTTCGTTGCCGATAGAGCAACAAATATTTAAACCAATATAGATAATGATATGGAACGTTTCACCCGCGAGTCTGACTCAATTTAATAACTTAGAAAACAACATGGCAACTTCTTTATAAATGTTTAAGTTTCAACTGAGTAATTTCAGTAAATATTTATGACAACGAGGGTTAAAAATTAATATAGTAATGAAATCAAATATTTACATGAAACCAATAAAAACTAAAACAATTTAAATATTTTTACTATATACATAAAAAAACGTACGTTGCATGTTCCTTCGGATCCTCATTTATTGCAACTACTACTCTTACTACCTCTTGACAATTTATGATATTCTAGTATGTGTTTATTATTTAAACGATTTAAAATGGTATCTTTGAATTGAAATGCAATTTAATCATCTTTCTGAATGATGATGATAATTTAAATTGCTTGATGAAAATAAAATGTTGTTTCACTTTTCATAAAAAAATGATTTTTAATAATAAAATCATTGCAAGTCATCTTTTGGACCAGAAATGAAAAAAAAGTAGGTCATTTCAATTCTCAAAAAGACTGCTTAAACTTGAAATGAAACCCATGCTCATGAATCGTCTATCGGACGCCACAGCCCTGACACCATCGCTGCTAGCTAGAAGTAAACAAACTAAGCTACATGCTTTAAGTTTTCACTAAAACTTAAAAAAGACTTCAATCTGTCAAACAGAATCTAAAATTAAATTCTCGTATTTAGATCAGTGGATAATTTTGTTGACTCTTTCTTACTTATGAAAACCTAGTAACATATTTATTTAAACACATATGGATACCATTCAATTCAGACGTAGGTATTACGTATGTATAAAGCATGCCTTTACAAACAAAATAATAAAATGTATATATCACATAAATACATTTTTTAATCAAATAAAGTTTTCTGTCATAACAGTTTCATCTAGACACGCTGCCTGTCAAGCAAAGTACACCTCTATTACATGAAGCATAAAGTTGTTTTCTTACTTTGTACCGAAGATTGTGAATACCCTGAGCGCTACGTTACTGATGGCGCTTTGGTTGATACGGGATTGAATGCGACTTTCTATAAGGCTTCCTGCACGTTACGATAAATTAGAGCAACCTGAATGTTCTGATGAATGTGATGACACTGGCTGATTCGCTGAAAGTTGTTTTCTAGTATTTGACTACATTGGATGTTACAAACTATATGGTGCTGACTGTACAGGTACAAATCAGTCAACGAATTGTGAACAAAAACATATAAGTAAATGTAAATAAAGCGCATTCTAAAAACAACATTACAAAAAAATATATTATACACTTACTTACCTTTGCGTATTATTTACTACAAGCAAAAAGTATTTTTAGCGTTTCAAACAACAGCTAGGTGATCCGGCTTATTTTAGGTAAACTGTGCGCGATCGCTCTAAACACGCGGTAGCATGCATCGGAGTCACCGGACGACGGGACGTGAGAGGGGCGTGTGCGGCGCGCGGGTGAAATTCGATTTTTTTCTAGGTTTATGCGCGCTCTTAATAGAGTTTGTATTGTGTTTAAATTTTTATGCATTTATTTTTCAAGTATTTAATAATTAAAAATGATATTTGGTGCCTGTACAGATTTAAGTAATGTTATCAAAATTTATTTACACGACAAAGTGCAAAAACACAAAAATATTACCGGCATTTTGAATGTACCTATATGCTATACAAAGCTTGGTTAATTCCACACTTAAATATATAAGTAACATGATAAACTGTAAATTAATATCCATACATAAACATATCTAGCTTCAATTAAGCCTGTACGAACTCAATACGCTATAGCCGTAAGCAAATGACATTTATGACAAAATATGGCGGATTTAAATAAAGATGGCGTCTCGGTTACATAGAGGCAAAGGTACGGTGTCTATTATGCCTAATGAATTATTTATTTTTGAAATCGCAGAAAGCGGATTGCATTTGCACCACTGCGACTTCACTTCCTAGTCTTTTTTCACAAAGTGACTTTAGATGTATTGAATCGGTTATTATTTTAAAAAATAAAATACATTTTAAACTCGTAAGTTGACCGACAATTTGAGAAGTATTTTCGTTGCAGAGATTGTAGTGTGTGAATATGATATTATTTTACTTAACAAAAATCTTAATCCCCTAAAATTGAAATACATATTATATATTAGATCAGCCTTAAACTTTTTTTGTTAAAGAGCACATCTATCCATTCGTTCTTATCTATTCGTTCCTTGTTAACATGCCTTTTGGCGCCTTTTAGAACCTCTTTTTTTCCCTTTTTTATTGATAAAGGATGACATTCGAGGGTGCACCATAAAACCTTTAAACTTTTTTAGTTTTAGGGTTCTAAATTACTAGTCGTAAACCCTGGTCATTAACTAATTGTTCATAACTCATTTGCATTAAATTGCTGTATTTAAATTTATAGTTAATTGCCTAGTGGTCTATGATATACGACATTATTTACATAATTGATTTTAACTTTGTTTTTTACTACTTTTATCATCTTGTGTGGCATAACACGGATTTCTTCCTTTTTACGGGTTGAACAAAAATTCATAGACAATATTGGCGAATCTATGTTACTAATATACATATTTATCTATAGCTTGGTGTAGTTCTATAAAAAAAACAATTTTAGATAAGCACAGGATCATTCCATTGAATCATGTCAAAATAGCTCAAAAGCTTTTACAAAACACTTTATAGTTATTGTTCAACCTCCCGCAGTGACATTTGATACTCATTTGGTAATGATTAAGAGAAACTAATTCAAATAAACATCGTTTTTTGTCTCATTTCGTGTAAAAACAGTCTACAGTTTTTAAGTCATGGTTTTAATGAACACAGACAGACAGACAAAAGCAAATTATAGACAAAACAATAATAATATATTAAAAATTCAGAGTAAATCATAGTACTGACTAATGATAAATCGTTAATATTTTATATTTCCGATATCGTGTGCATTACTTTTATACCTAAATAAGTAAAGTTTATGTGTTTGGATTTAATGTGCAATCTTAGGAACTAGTAAATTGATTTAAAGATTTCCTTTACTAGTTGAATAAAGCTTCATTATTATTATTTTAATTACACATGTAATTTTTATTTCATAAAAAAATAACTTTTCCACGCAGAAAAAGCTGCGGACGGATGCCTAGTTATCACAACCAATAACTTGAAATGTTCGTGTGATATGTCGATAGGCGACTAAATAGCCTTTGTTTTTTGAGTTTTGATCGTATATGATATCAATCGGACGACATAAGGTGATAATGTTCCCAACCAACGCAACACAACTACTAAAAAAGGCATAATCAACTCCCACAAGCCACAGGTGGATTGAATATCGGAAAGTCACATAACCCAGTTAATTTCTAAAAAGTCGACACGTTCTAATATTTGGTCGTTTCAATACTTGAACACGAGTTTAGGCGGTCATAAAAATGTTGGAGGTTTAAGCGAGAGACGCTGGTAATGTGGAAAAAGTGTTCTGTATATATAAATGTTGTTATGAATATTAGTTTAGTTATAGTTTATTATCATACGTATTTTTTGCAGTTTTTTTTCGATAAGCATAATTCTTAAATAAAGGAAGATTGAAACTAATTTATAAAGGTTCAAGAATATAACAAATTTCCATGTTACTGAAACAAACTCCACTTACATAAACTTTTATATGCTCGTATTTTCAATTGCTTTATTACACAGAGTTCTGACATACTCAGCACACTCTGCCTAAGGTGAATTAAAAACTATTGAAGAAGAGAAGGCTCCTTAGCCTTGTCCACTGGACCCAAATAAAAAAAGTTGTTCTCGAATGTGGAGATGTGACGAAGCGCGGTAATGCTTATGTCACGACGCGGATGGCTATTGGCCCTCCTGAGGTCTGTGCAGGGCATTTGTGTCGATAAAAGTAAGTGAGATATAAAAATCTTAATGGGAACTTGAGTTTATTTTATCCACTAGGTGTAAGCATTAGCTATGTAGTTTATATAAATAAGACTTTGATAAGTATCAAGAACTATTCACAAGCAAATGAGGTTATGATCTTATTTATATAGCGTTTATTTTATTTGTCCGTTTGAAGTTTAAATATAAAAACGTTTATCATTCAGTAACCGGAAGCGGATGCACCTGAATAAGTTAGTTCATATCATTTACAAAACGAAAGTATAAATAGTGCACTCACTCGTTCTTTATCGATAAACTCCCAACCCTAGCTCAAATATTGACCTATCGATCGGCGTGAAGCCCTCTCGACGACGAAATACTTCGATTTGTTCTGTTTGTATAGAAAGCCAATTTTGGAGACGAAACACGTCTTCAGGTGCAGTTTTGCTTGTTACAGATTGAAAAGTTGTTTGGTTAGTATCTGAAAAGCGAGGTAGGTTAGTTACAAAGATTATTAAACAGAGAGATCTATCTTTCTAAACTCAAAGCATTAGACGAAAAAATAATAATTAAGTTTTTTTTAAATATAAAATCTGTTTTGGATTTTTTCCTATCTACTAGTTAAGTCGGAAAATATACTGACATACTTTTTGAACTTCGATCAAATTAATATATAGTTACTTTATAGGTTTTATGTGATATTAGGCAAGATTTTTTGAGGTCAACGAACCCTTGATCCTTTTAGTACAAATAAACAATGAACTACCTTCATCACCTGCCAAATATCACAATCAATAAGATACATTACCTTTCACAAATAATGTAAACAAACACAAGATAATCAGATTCTAATAAAAACACACGTCTCACTTTACTTGGCTTATCTTTAAATAACAGTTCCGTTGCTCGACTGTGATTGATCACTCACAAGTGACAGGTGACAGTGACAGTTGACGTTTACAATCTGTGGTGAGCGCAAGTGATGTTAATTATTGTAATAAAGATATCGATAACATTGTGGTTGGATTTTTAAAAGATACTCGCATAGATTTGATATTCTGTATTGATTTAAATAAAGCTGGTTGATATAAGGCCTTCGTAGCAGGCTTTTGATATCAATTTCATAAATTCTACACCTCTCAATAAATTTAAATTATCTTCTAAAAAATAACTTTTGTACAGTTTGTACAAATTTAAGTTGTTTTTTTGTTAAAACCGTCTCCTAGAGTTTTTATACAACAAACTAAAGTCATGTTTACGTTTGATATTTCGAAATAAATAATTTACTCACCACTGGTTCTGCATAAAAAACGAAAATCTCTTTTGCTGAAATGACAACAAAATATATCTCTGCACGAATCAAATTTAAAATTCGAACCAAACAAAAAACTAATTTGAAACAAAACCCTATATCCTAACCGTAACCACAAAATGCGTCTCAAAATTATGAGCAAAAAAATGGTTAGCTTCTGTCTCATTCATTTTGTATGTAAAAGAGAGAGATGGAGTTCTTTTTTTTTAAATGGCGCCACATTTGAATGATATAGGATCCTTTTGGTCAGATTTTAGATAAACGTTTTTTGCTGTCATAAATAATTTCTGAAAGATGCGGTAGCAAAAAAAAGTTTTAAAATTATTAATGCTAGGTTTAAAAGCCTTGATGATCGAATATTGAAGTAAATAAATTCACAAATCTGCGGTCAAATATTTTTTGGTCATTTGATGTGCAGAGTGGGAACAATTAAAATATATTGATTTTGAGTTGTGTAAAAAGATGGATAATGGTTCCAGAGTTTACCGCCAAATTACAAACTCGCAAACTTTACTGATCAATGATGATTTTGCGAGTTTGAACGCATGTAGGTACCTAAGTACAAAAATTATTTCTACCGGTAAATTAATATTAGTTTCCATTTAGATGAGACTTTTAGTAATTACTGTGCACATTCGCTATATTTACCTATAGCGATTTATATGATTAATTTATTTATCTCATAAAATAATATAGAGAAGTTGCAATATTCTCCATTTTACATTATTTAAAGTTTAGATTTTAAACAACAAAACGAATTGATACGGTTTTGTCAAATTAACGAATATCTAAGTACTTACTTAGATATTTTCTCAAGAAAATGATCACATCTAATCAGTAAAAACACACACATACGAGTACCTATACCTACGAAGCTCGTGGTCCAAACTGATATAAAATACCTACTACTCAAAAAAAATATACCTTATCCCAAAGAGGTGAAAAACTTACAAATTGCATCCATAAAAATACCGATAGTATTCTGACCCCATAAGGGGTGACACCCCATCGCACGACCCCTGACAAGACAAAGATCAAATGCAAATATGTCGCAAAAAGGGGTGGTCAACATTGTGTGTGATGGCATGTAGAGTGGGGGTGTTCCTTTCAGATCTTTTATGTTATATCCAACCCATTGATTTTATAATGTGTGTAAAATTAAAAAATATACGTACAATATCTACTTAGGTCTAATGTAAAGTTAGTTTTTAAAAGTGAGTTTTTTTTTAAGTTAACTTTTTGTAATGAGAAGAAACGGCAGTTGACTAAGCAAGACGAGTTAATAAGAAAGAAATAGAAGAGTATTCATTGTAAGTTTTTAATAAAAATTGACCGAATCAGTAAAATATTTCTAAACTTAATGTTTTTGGTAAATGCAGCGTTATGAAACGTGTGAATTAACACTTGAAAAATCATGGCACTTAGAGTTAGTATTCTCTTTATTACTTATTTTGTAAAAAAAATGATGAATGATGTTTTAAATAGTCGACCTCATCACTCATCTAATACAACATAGACTTAATGCTTCAAATCCTACTAATATTATAAACGTGAAAGTTTGTGAGTATGGATGTATGGATGTTTGTTACTATTTCACGTAAAAACTACTGAATGGATTTTGATGAAACTTTACAGTAATATAGGTTATACATCAGAATAACATAAAGGGTACTTTTTACCGCGGGAAAACTTCTCATTCCCACGGGAAACCGACTTCCACGCGAACGGAGTCGCGGGCGGCCACTAGTAAAATATAAAAATATCTACCAACTGTTCACTAATGCCAGACAGGAACAACCCGAAAGAACTATTCAAAGTGGAAACACGTGTTACTCTAGATCCTGTTCAGAACAATTAAAAGAGATTAATCAGATTAGCGCAGGGTCCATTATTGCAAACTGGATTTCGGAATTCTGCATCGGATAACGGATTTGTGTCTTTTTGACAGAACTGACAGTTGACAGCTGCCTAGGTCTATTAGTGTTACGAAAAGGATAGCAGTATTTTATAGACTCGGTAAAGAATTGAAATAAAACAAAAATGAAAAAATAAAATTCTTATATTTTTAAGTTATTTTAATTCGAAATTAAATGTGTATGAATGTAAAACTGCTTTATAGTAGACTTGCGACCCGCCCACGCTTAGCAATGGTGTAATTTTGCCGACTTGCTCGCAAACCCTTGGATTTTTGGTAACTTAAAAAAAAAATCTAGTTCTCTATTTACAAATTTAAGTTTTAAAAAATACCCGATGGCGAAAACCGCATTAAAAGCCGTTAAGCGGTTTAGGAAGAGATAACGGACAAACATACAGACAGAATTAGCGACTTGGATTTATACTATGTAATGATGATGATAGTAAGTAAGTAAGTATATGAGTTTTTACTTGGTACAAAATGTATACTTAAAAATTGCCTAGTTGGTAGTCACGAAATAGTGTAAGGTTAGTTAGATCTTTATTTGATATTTATTGCTACAAATTTTTATTTCTAAGTAATTTTTCGTCTTTTCCTAAACATTTTCCTAATCACCGCAATCTTGCGAATTCAACCAACTAAGGTATTCCACATGAAACCATATTGTAATAGCTAGCGTATGACAGAAGGATGCTTTGCGGTCGTTTCGGTCTAGTCTCAGGTAAAACAAAGGAATTCCTACGTTATTGTGCGGTGAAACGTTTACCGTGGTTATAACTCAGCAAGGATGGAATCTACGCGGCGCTCTTTGCCGACGGAAATTAAAAAATCAAACGTCAATGTCAGATTTTTCTTCCAAAAGTGTCAGATGATAGAGGTAATGTATTCTTGTCGGATTATCGGGTTTCGATTGATAGGTGTTGTTAAAAATGTGATGACGGTAAGCAGTAAAAGTGAAGATAGGTAGGTGTGAGTAGGTTTGTTTTGAACACCTGTTGTTCTAAGAATTTTGTAACTCTATGCATGTATTGATGTGAAAGTCTGAAGACATTCTTAGTTATCTATTTACTTAGAAAAACGTTCAGGATTGTGGTCAATATAGCAGATACTCAAAACCTTCCAAGTAGGTATAAAAATTGTCGTGAGCGCTGAAAAGCCACCCTCATAAATGTTTTTTTCTACTGATCATTGAACCACGCAAACGTGATGTAACGCCAAACAAAAAATTTTTTTATGTTCACAAAAAAAAACTATGTCTTACTTTAGTAGGTATACGCTAAATACCTCGTGTGCAGTCGTTGATCAATGTTCAGTGATGTTAATTGTACAAAGTACCTAGTGATGTCTACACCTGTTAGAATTTACAAATGGCAACTCAAAGCAAATAATCGCGTCTTCAATTCCTAGAAGAAATACCTCAAGTTATTGTAACTTATAAAGAATTTCATACAATTTATTAGGAATGTCAAAATCCATAAAGATTAATAACTAAAGATAATTTAAAAACAATAAATATAAAACTCTTTTATTTGCCGCCAAGTCATTAGAGCTGTCAGCGCGCTACGCGCATGCCAGCATGCAGATCCGTGGCCGGTTTCGGAAATCTGTTTATTTTGGCGCCTAAACTTAATCTGCGATTGAAAAGTAAATAGGTAGGTGGTTCAGAGGTGTTTCGAAATTTAAGCTTATTTCAGAATTTATATTTTGTCTTAACCTTTAAAATAACGTAGAGGTAGCTAAGGTAAAGTAATTAATGCCAGACAGTAACCTAAAGGATGACACCTACGAAAGAATCATCTGTATTAAAAACAATTTTAGTAAAATGACACTTATTACAATATCATATGACACCTAGCATCATCTATGAATTGTTCTCAAAAACTCCCAATGGTTTCTAAACGAAAATTTCCAAATGTCTTAATTGTAAAATGTAAAGGAACATAAGATTCAATATTTACAAAGTATGTAAGAACATAAAAGTCATTATATCTTTAACATGACCACAAAACTAGCTTGCAGTTTGCCACTTTGATACCGCGTTATGTCAACCCATAAAATATTATTGGCAGTTAATAAAATTTAAGGGTGAGAGGATGGTTCTCGAATTTCTAACACGACATATGACCGCAAGCACAGCATATATGTCCCTTACTCTAATATAGATCCTACGTTCGAAGAGAAGTGAATTAAAAAAGAAAAGAAGCGATTAAAATATCTATTCCAGTGTTTTTTTTTTTGTTAATCTAGGAAAATAGAAAATGTTGTGATTATTGATCTATCAACAACGATTTACTAATAGTATGGATTAAAATAAATTTCATCTTTATTAAGTGTATGGAACATATATAAGATCAATTAAATAATTTTGAATTTTATATGAGAAAAAATATCTGAAACCTTAATGAAAAAATTGTTTAAAGCTTTAGAAAACGGTCGTTAAGTTATGCTGTAATTCCTAGTTTTATGAGAAAGTATTAAAAAGATTAGATTTCCTGAAATTCCAACTTATTGGAACGAAGTTAAATAGCTGGGATCAGTTTATTTCACTATTTTCAAGTAAAGCAGTAAAAATAGGCAGTGAAAATAGCATTGATTGCTTTTCATTTTAATAACATACTAACTACACCATTGTCAAATAGAGCACACTATTAAGTTTTTGATTAACATTGTACGTAGATTCGCAGTTAGTGGGATTCCGCCTTGAAATGGCAATTAAAGAAAACTGTGAGTACGAATCTTTGGAAATCAAAAAAAAAAATCGCACTTTACCGTCGAAGTTAAGATAATAAACGATCCCACGGTGCGTGAAACGTTAGGTAAGCCAGACAGTGCGGTCTAGGTCCAGATTCTTTAGATCACCGTTTGAGTTTAACTTACACCATCGCAAAACATTCAAACTTTGTTTTTTACATTACAAAGTTCACAGGCAGAAGTACCATAATTTTTCATTTAAAATTTAAAAAAAAAACCCCAGACTGACACACCAACTAGGTATGTGGCCCTAAACTAAGCAAAGCTTGTACTATAGGTACCACACAATGGACTAGGGGAGAACCTACTTACACCCAGACACGAGCCAAAATTGATTTTACGAAATTGGCCCGACCCGGGGATCGAACCCGGAACCATCCGCTTAGCAGTCCGGTAGGTATATATACCTGATATATACCTTTCTGATTGGTGTGGTCTCGCTGCGGGTGTGCCGCAGGGTGGTGTGCTCTCTCCGCTACTTTTTTCAGTTTTCATCAACTCTGTTACGAAAATCATTTCTTCCAATTATCATTTATATGCAGAAGATCTGCAAATTTACACCCATTTTCCTGCACCTGATATCAATTCCGCGATAGCATTTTTAAATGATAATCTGCGGCGAATTCACAACTGGGCTACATCTTTTGGCTTACCTCTCAATCCAAGCAAAACCCAAGCTATTATTATAGGAAGCAGATACTTTCGTGGGCGTATTGATATTACTTCACTACCTTTTATTTATTTAGATGGGATTCCCATTTCCTTTACTGAGACCGTAAAGAACTTGGGCGTTGTTTTTGATGCGAACCTAAGCTGGAGTGCCCATGTAAGTGAAATTAGTCGGAAGGTTCACATTCCACACTCTCAAAATATTGCAATCCTTTCTTCCGCTAAAAACTAAAATTACCCTTGCCCTGACACTCATTCAACCTATAATTGATTACGCTGACTCATGCTACATTGACGCCACTGAGGAAGTCTTAAACAAGCTGGAGCGATTGCAAAATTCATTAATTCGTTTCATTTTTAATCTTCGGAAATACGACCATGTCACCGAGTTTCGCAAAATGCTTCAGTGGCTTCCGATCCGGTTTCGCAGGAACACTCGTATTCTGTGCCTCCTTTACAATATCCTACACAATCCTTGTTCCCCCTCCTACCTGCGCCAGCGTTTTTCTTTCGAACATCCTGAAGACGCTGTATGCAGAGCACATAAAAAGACCCTCCTGTCCACACCTTCCCATTCCACCGACTTTTTTTCCTACTCCTTCACTGTCCATGCTGTAAGGCTATGGAATTCCCTACCATCGGAAATCCGTGAGTCCCAAACTATATCCAGTTTTAAGAGACGTGTAAGAGAACACTACTTATCTCTAGTCTAGTATTGCATATTATATTTGGATTTTATAATTATTTGTATTACTATCTTTATGTATGTTTTTTATGTATTATTTTATTAATTAGGTACTTATGTAATATTGATATATATGTATGTTTATTATATGTATATATTTTTAGTATGTATATAAGTAAGACTTGTATTTAAAAATTTATTTGTTTCAATTACACACAGAATTTGCTTTCTCATCAGTACTCTTATCACAGGACTACTGGAAGAGATCCCTTTAAGGGATAAGTAGTACCTTTGTACATAGTTTCTAGTTAATTTTTATTTGTATTTTTATATTATTGTTACTTTTGTTTCTGTGTACATAAACTGTTAAATAAAATAAATAAATATACCGCTGCACCACAGAGGTCGTCATTTGTACGCAACATCCTCTTTTTAGAAGTCGATTACAAAAAAACAGACAGCGCATCGAATCGCGACATATTTATACGCCATTTCATAATTACACCTAAATTATGAACCATTAATAAAAATCCGACTACTGAATAAATGAACAGTAAAAGCACTTAATCAAGTCGCAATCATATTTTTAATTGCTGGCATGTGTGTGGGCGGCCATTTTTGTTTCTTTTTTATTGAATGCTTGCGTCTTGTGTGCTATAAACAATGTTAAGTAGAGTGGGTACTTGAGAACTTCTGTGTTAAAGCGAAGAAGATATTATGAGATGGTTTTTGTCTGACAGAATGACATTGTTCAATTCTAACCCTCAATTTCTGAAAGCTCGACGGTATCACTACATAGTATAAAACAAAGTTGCTTTCTCTGTATGCTTAAATCTTTTAAACTACGCAACGGATTTTGATGCGGTTTTTTTCATAGATAAAGTAATTCAAGAAAGAGGAAGGTTTACTTACATGTATAATAACATAGTACAGGGAAAGGAGTTATACTCCGAAGTAAACGCGTGCGAAGCCGCGCGGGTAAAAGCTAGTTTAAGAATAAAGAACTAAAGATTTTTTAAAACTTTTGTGAACTTAATTTATGTAACTACAAGTGTATGCAAAATCACAATGACACATTTCTAAATGGTTATTTTAGGGAAATATTAACTTATCATTTGTCAAATGCCGGTCAATCCAGTTGTTATGCAAGATCTACCATCATTCATCTATCAAGTTTTAAGTCATCGATAATATAGAACTTTATTTTATTAATTAAAATAACTCAAAATTAAAGTTGATTGTAACTGTACAAATAAATAGTTGTTTTTGAGTTTTAAAGAATTGAGGGTTCCTTAACAAACTTAAAATCATATTATTGATATAAAAACCGAATATTCCATATTTCCAAACATACGACTTAATTTGACAGCACTGTTTCCGTTCCTCGTAAAAGGCGAAGTCCTAATTTAGTTGTTGTATAAACATCTGAATCATCGAGATAATCATTGCGCAGTGTAACTCGGAACGCATCGCCTTAAGAGAAACGCATTCGCCTGCCTACGCGCATGTTTTGTTGCGAAGGCACACAGCTTGTAATGTGAATATGGCTTTATCTATCCAGTTTTGTGTATGGAAAATGGCTTATTCCGGACATTGTGGATTTCTCTTACATGAATACTACCTACAATCTCTTTCATCTTGAGGTGTAGGTAGGAACCTAATGTAAAATCATATTTCTTGGCAGGTTAAAACGTAGGTGCATAAATGCCTAATTAAAAACTTTTCATTCATTAGGTATTTATGACGAAGTTTATAAGCCAGTGTCACAACAATATAATTAGTTGAAATTAAACTCATTTTAACGGGTTTTAATGCCGTAATTTAATAAACGCGTAGAACCCGTTAAAGTGAGTTTAATTTCAAATAATAATGATCGCGTAAATCTAAGAAGTTACAATATAATTAGTATTATAGAGTATCATACTTTATACCTAACTTGACACAGATTTTGGAAATTATGAACAAGACTTTAAAAAACTCGCATTTCGAATGATTCCTTTTTACACTGTAGGTAATTCAATACCTCTTTTAAAATAATGATTTCTTAAAATTACAAACTCAGTTTAAATGAACGTTTGTGAATGTTTTTTATGCCTTTATTACTAAAGTCTTGCAAGGATCCCAAAAATGTATTTTTTTGCCAATACAAGACCACCAACCAAACATTGAATTTTGACTTAGTAAAAAAACTTGAATTAATTCTACTGACCAATCACATTAATTTAATAAAGAGTGCAAATAGTGGCAAAAATTTTTTGATTGATAGGTTTTAGAGGTTATACATACAAACAAACTGATGACAACTTGGTTTAATTATAGTAACAACATCCATTGATGTTAGTTACTCGTTCACGTAAAAACTACTGAACGGATTTGGATGAAACATTACAGTTATACATCAGAATAACAGGTAGGGTACTTTTTACCGCGGGAAAACTTCTCATTCTTACAATAAAACGACTTCCACGCGAACGGAGTCGTGGGCGGCCACTAGTACCTAAAGATATAATCGTATGATATTTCTCAGAATAACACTTTAAAATCCGCTGGACAGCTCTAATAAAGATGTAAAAGTTTATATTGCACGCATGTGTGTTTATTGTGTTACCTTATTCGCTTAGCTTGCATTTAATACTGTCATTTTATAAGCATTGAGTTTTGAAAGAATTAGCTCATATTTTGGGCTCTAACTCTTGCTTATTGAATTATATCAATATCGATGTATAGAGTACGTACATAAAATCTGTAAATTTTAGAAATTAGAAAATATGTAAATTATTAGATTTATGATGATAATTTTTACATGAAATTAAACTCATTTTAACGGATGTGTTTAATTTTTGTTTTTCCGACGATTCGGCATTTTTACAAGTATTATTAGAAATATAAATAACTGTAAATTTATAACGAATACTTAGGCAAATGCATAAATTATGATATGAGCTCCATAAAGTATTTATTACCAGTAACTTGAAGTAAATAATGAAGTAAGTTTCGATAATTATGGTGGTGGCTGTGCCTGTTATTGGATTCTGTGAATATCGATTTAATGGTTGACATACTAACTCAGGGTATTAAAACGTTCGAATATTATTTATTAATATGGGTGGAACCTAGTTTTCTAAGAAAACACCCAGCAAATCAGTTAAGTATATTTCTTACTCGTATTCATCAAACATGTAACTTTTAACAAGCTTTTGATAAGATCGCTCACAGAGTTATTAATCAAAAAACTAATTATATTTTATTATTTTTAACACTCCCTTACAGCTATTTAGGAAAGATTTATGTTTTTACTTTTATCATAAAGTCACATAAATTAGGCCCTCCTTTTCTTTAAGCGAAGGCATCTGGGGTCTCTCAAGGTAACGTGTTAGGCCCCATTATTTTCCAATTATATATTTAAGGTTATTTATCGATTATAGGCGTGTTCTCTTGTCGATAGTAATCTTAACAGGATGTGTTATGATGTGTTAATTTATATGTGAACATAACGATTGTTAGAGAGAGACTGCGCTTACAAAATTATGGGCTAGTACCTATAAACCAGTTTAATTGAATTATGTAAATGTTGTGTAATCCATTAGCTTTAATGCAAGAGAGTGCTTTTAATTTAGAAAGCTCTTATGCTAAATTTAACGTTGGCTAACCATATTTAATGAAGTAGATAGCTAAATGTTAACGCGAACTTATCAACTAATGTCATTACAGTAACTTAGGTAAAACTAAAGCTCTTAAGAACTGTATCTTTAAAAAAAAACCTTACTGAAATTTAAGTTTGGTTTATTTAAGGTATTTTAATTAAAACAGACTTAAAGCTGATGAGTTCCCTTCACTAATAGGGATTAAAGTTTTCGAAGTTAAGAAAATTAAAAACGAAAAAATATTACACTAATGCTTTGAAGAAAGAATGAAATATGCGCTCTTTTTTTCAGACGAACACATAACGGATTTTATAAAAGCAGCTTTCCGTATGCTATAAATTATAAAGATATTTCGTATAAGAGTGAAGGCAAGTAAATTATACTCACGAATGTTATTTTACGGTAAATCCGCTTCAAATCTTTATTAAACATCTCTCAATATTTTAATCGCCTCTGAGTTATGTCATTTTAAATTAAGAATGCTTATGCTTATGCGTGTGCGCGTATGTCGTAACAACTTCTGTTGCTCATGTTTATTTGGCCAAAGTACCTACCTATGTAGGTTCTTTTATATCTTTGGACTTAGAATTTGATGGGGATCGATTATTATTTGCACCATAATTAATCTTATCTTATAAAGATCTATTTTTATGGGAAATTATGTGTGTTGTGACTAACCGTGTAAATAAGTTCATGCAATTCTTCGTAAAAATACCATTGGACAAAAACTTCTTCATACAACTGCTGTTAACAAATAAATCCAAAATGTTCGTCTTATAATTCCCTCCTTTTGTTTTTTTTTGTGTGATTAAAAGCCTTAAAAATGTATTAAAAAAGTCAAATCAAATCCAAACGATTAACGGTTGAATGACTTCCCATTTACACCTGACATATGTCACTTAGTAACTAATACTTAAGTATGAACTGACAGCTGATACGGAGTTTAAATATTTGTTTAATGCTGTCAAGAATGTCGTCGAAATGTAATACATGGTTATCGATCATTTAAGTTGTCTAAAAGTAAATATACTTTCCTACTGAGTTAATAATATGAAAGTATATTGACATTGACGACCTCTGTGGTGCAGCGGTATATGTACCGGACTGCTAAGCAGATGGTTCTGGGTTCGATCCCCGGGTCGGGCCAATTCGTCAAAATGTTTTTTGAAATTGGCTCGTGTCTGGGTGTAACTAGATTCTCCCCTAGTCCGTTGTGTGGTACCTATAGTACAAGCTCTGCTTAGTTTAGGGCCACACAGCTAGTTTGTTAGTCTGGAGATTTATTATTATTATTATATTTTATATCCCATATATTTGTTTGTTCGATTTGACTTGGATCTCTCTTTCGTATGATATAGCAAACTCGCACATACCTTGTGCAAAAATTGACAATTGTTTGCTAAACCTTTGACGTAAGACCTGTCTAAAGTCTGCTTGTCAATGTAGTAGAAATGACACTCAGAATTGGAATTAGTTGCACAGGCAAAGAACAGAAAAAAAAAATAAAAAAAATATTACTCTATTTGAAAAAAAAACTTTCGTGGGTAGCTATTATTTCTACCTCTTAAAAAAAGGTTCTTCTTATCTTAAGATCTATTTGCGTGCTTTTTTTTTAAATGAAACTATCCACGGTAGACTTACAGCCTAGACAAAACTACTAACTTCTGCATTGAAAAAAAACCATTTTCTCAAAACGTTTTTTTTCCAAAATTACTTAGCTCTAAAACACCTATTCTCTATTTGACATTGACAGCTTTTGTTTTTTTTTCCACGCCATTTCGCTGTTGATTCTGCCTCTAAAGTCTAAATGAAGTGCCGCATTCAAATAAGTGGCGACATCGCACCGTGTTGTTAATAAGTCGATGAACAAACACACAAGTGTTTCACACGATGATTCCTATTAGATAGTTTGTTTTCTAACATCAATATTAACTGTTGCTAACTGTGGTCTCGTGGGAACGAGGGGTTTTGTCGAAATTTAAAAATAGATTTGATAATCAGTTACACAAGAAGGTAAAAAATTAATTGAATTGGTAAGTGGTAATGTGTACATTTTGAGAGTGGTAGAGTCTAGCTGTAGGCTCTGTCTTGGTGAGCCGGTACCCAATTTTCTCAATGCTCAGCAACACACCCCCAATACCCACAGGTAGTCATGGGTGGCGGTGATCACTTACCATCAGGTGATCCGCATGCTCGTTTGCTCCCTATAGTTATCATTAAAAAAAATAGTCTCTCTATCTGACTTCTACACAGCTTCCTATAATACTAATCTCGAAATGTAAGTAGTCATTATAAATTCACCCCAAGGTTCTTGCAATAATTGTTGCATTGGTAATGAAAACAAAATTTCATTATTAGAGAGATAAATACCACTCAGCCACGGAACAGAATTAATTTATACAATAGGTATTATATTTTTTTACAAGGAAGTTAACGAAAATCTCAATTTAATTAAGAAAATATCCTTTTAATAATACATTTGTCTGACGAGAATCAATCGCCTCGTGTGGTAATTCTGTGGGAAAAACTCTAAATCAAGAAATTTAGTTTTTCCAAATTTTACGAAGTATTGCAGTATTGTCACATCACCAGCTATATTGCTTGCAACAAGAATGTTTGTGAAAGTTTGTGAGTATGGATGGATGTATGGATGTTTGTTACTCTTTCACGTAAAAACTACTGGACGGACTTTCATGAAACTTTACAGTAATATAGGTTGTACATCAGAATAACACATAGGGTACTTTTTACCGCGGGAAAACTTCTCATTCCCACGGGAAACCGACTTCCACGCGAACGGAGTCGCGGGCGGCTACTAGTTATCACATAAAGATCGTTCATCCTTAGCTCAAGCATCCGGCATGACTGCAGTTTTTAAGAGGGTGGCTATAACGTGTCCCAAGAGGTTCCACTCAATTTTGCAAAGTGCTAACAATAAGCACGATATCTTAATGTGTGTCTTACCCTTACCCCTTACAAGAAAACAAAAGACAACATCTCACCGATAAAAAAACAGGAGAAAACATATATACCCTCACATAATAAAAAAACAAAAATCAAAGTAAAATTATTTTCCACTTTCATCCTCAATTGTCTCATCATCAGTATTTTCAGAGTCGTTTCTCAAAAAATAAACATTTTTAAAAAGTATTTGTATAGGTGGAACTAAACGCTCATTGAAAAACAGTAAAAATAAGAATGAAACAGAACACAGGGGCGATGTGAAAACAGCTAATCTACTGATAAAACAAAATGGTTGGTAGCACTGCTTATACCTGTGCTTTTACTCTTGAAAGTAGTGTCTTTATTTCGAAAGACAGCGCGAATGCACTGAGTTCTTATTTATGTTAATTTTTAGGACGTAAATAAATGTTAAACCCAAAAATTAAAATATGTTATGTCTTATTCAATTTTATATGGCAGCTGTCGTAATCGACATAGACAAAACACACCTATTTTAACTAATAGATGTTAATATGCGTTCTTGAACATGAATATTAAAGTTAGTTCTTTAGGAATGAAGTATGCTATTTTGCCGATTGTGCATAGCATTTTTTTTTGCTCCACTTGACGGAAGAAATCCTATCGAACAAAACATACAGCAATCGCCGAATTCAAACACTAGTGCCAATAAAGCGCTTTTAGCCAATCTGTCATATCTTCAACTACCTATTGAGCTTTCGATTGTGTGCAAACAGACGACTTTAAATAACGAATTTTCATAAAAAACTTTTTCTTCCCAAATTAGATTTCCAATAATTAACAAACATAAATCTGCAAATGTGATCTGTTTTATCACCTCCAATTAACTTTATTGCTACTAAAACTACCTTAATTAATAAATTTCAATCTTCGACTCAACAAAGTGTCGTTTATGAATATTTGTCCAACAAAGTCGCAAGAAAGCGTGCAATACGGAGTTACATAAATCACGTCAATATTTGCTGTCACTTTATTTTAAGAGACAAAAGTCTTGCCAAATGTTATGCCAAATAATGGAATGGCGAAATTACTTAAAAATATATTACATTGAGTTGGTTCTTTAGCATTGTTTGGTGAGTGTTTTCTTAGCGTTTGACACAATTGGCAGAATATCAGAATGATAATAAAATTGTTATTTAAGAATGTAGAAAGTTCGACTAATATATCTAGCATATTTTTAGAACGTAAACAATACTACGATCAATAAATTAAGAGTTTGTGTTTTGAACGAGCTAAACTCAGGAACTATTGGTTTGAATTTTTTTTTTGTGTTTTTGAATTCGATTTAATGAGAAAGACTAATAGAAGCGAATAAACGGCAAACGTTTATTATCGCATAAATCAAAATAGCTTTTTCTCTAACTAACGCTGTTGAAACGATGTAAAGACTTTTAGAATTTTAGTCTTCTTTACATTGTAGGTACAATCATCTCCTTCACTTAAATATCAACTTCAGCATATAAGATTGTTTTGTTAATTGTTTGTACGAATATCACTTGTAGTAAAAATCATAACAGCATTAAACGCTTTCAAGTATGGATGCCAATAATAAAAGTGAATGAATGTAAGAATGAATGAATGGTCGAGTGAGTGGATTCAAATAGCAAACTTTAGGTTATTCCCTCATAATATTAAAGCCCTTTAGTTAGTAGTAGGACTTCATTTCTTTCATTTAGTTAGAACAAAATTAACTATTCAACTTATGACAAAAATAAAAAAAACATCGACTTTAGTGTACTTACTTACCCTTTCACTCGAAGCTAAATCTTAAGGTTTGACACAAAGCTGTAGCATTTATCTTTCAATACGTGCTTCGCATTTTATGTGGTTTTAGGGTTCCTTTACTTGTTTATCCTACTAATATTATAATCGTGAAAGTAAGTATGGGTGTATGGATGGATGTTTGTTACTCTTTCACGTAAAAACTACAGGACGGATTTGGATGAATCTTTTTAGTAATATAGGTTATACATCAGAATAATAAATAGGGTACTTTTTAGGAAAACATCTCACTCCCACGGGAATCCGACTTTCACGCGAACGGAGTCGCAGGCGGCCACTAGTTTACGAATATATCTCACAACAAGGTCAAATTCGTAAGATTAAATCGGTAATCAAGCGTTATCGTTTTGAAAAGGACTTATTACTTAAATAAAAATAAACATTGGCCCCGATTCTAAAAATGTTTTCCAAACTAAATTAAAATCATCGCAGAAAGCTATATTCATAGAAAGCTAAATTCATAGAAAGCTATATTCATTCATTCTAGTGAAACAGAAAACTAAAGGAAAATGGTACTTCTTTTTAAAACTAAAGAATCGATTCTAACTAAAGCCTTTGTAAAACTTTAATGAAACTGAATTACCAACGGAACCCAGATTTAATATTCTAA
Organism: Emmelina monodactyla; assembly: GCA_916618145.1. Lineage (NCBI taxonomy): Eukaryota > Metazoa > Arthropoda > Insecta > Lepidoptera > Pterophoridae > Emmelina > Emmelina monodactyla. The sequence continues at coordinate 4,761,978 of OU745296.1, forward strand.
AAGAGAAACATTAAACAAAGCTTTTAAAACTATTAAAATAAAAACTCGAGTCTTTTGTAATTTTTTAAAGAGATTATGTTTTTATGAAAGCATCATCCTTTAGTGCCAGTGATTTAGAAAACGGAAAGTATTTAAAGTATTTTAAAAGAACTCGCTTTTTAGTTTTTTGTTATATTATTCTAGATGATTTTATTTAAATATTAAATAGCCGACATAGCAGTGAACATTTTGCTTCTCGGATTATTTAAATCATTATCATGGTAGATGGCGTTAGTCGTATTTTAAATCGCATGACTTTCTTTTGGAATTAGGAATGCACTTTTAAAACAGGCTTTTTTGTACTGAGTAAGGATTTAAGGATCGACCAATTTATAAGATGTAAGTATTTAAAGTAATATGACGCAACCTTACCATAGTTTATGTATTTTCTACGTTTACGAGTATTTTATGACGTAAATTTAATCAAACTTTTTCCAAGTCTTCCGTTGTAGGAAAGATAATTATTAAACAAGAGAGTAACTTTGTATTTATAAAGCTAGCTAGATATATATTTACAAGAATATAGACAGACTTTGTCTTAAAACGACCAAGTTTCTAAGCTCTATCGTGTTAGCTGTCTCAAGTAACCGGTTTCAGTTATTTATATATATTACATATAACTATCAGTACCCGTTTTACTTCGATGAAGTTATTTAACTTTGGCATATCTTAATATCGCACGTAGAACTTCAAACAGGATTATAGAATACAAAACAAATAATTTAAACTGAATCACGACACGAAAAAAAACAAGCCTACATTCCTGTGCCTGTAATTTAAAACTAAATACCGAGGGCTGTATGCGGCCTTTGACAAAAGAGAAAAAAAAAACAAATGTCACGTCAAATTTCCCGCCCGAACGTGCGCGCGGTAAATCACTTGCGCATGAAGGCGCTTATGTGTAGGGATGTAAAAAAATCCCTTTTTTTTATTATTTGACTTCTTATTTATTTATCTTTTTACGTAGTAAGAACTTACTTTTTATTTTATAATAGTTATTTTAATGGACTATGTTTATTTGATAGTAGTTGATTTTTCATAAAAACGAATGGCACCTGTAAGTTATTAACCTAATCATAATACTAATAATATCAGTTACTAGGGGCCGCGCGCGACTCCGTTCGCGTAGAAGTCGGTTTCCCGTGGGAATGCGAAGCTCTTTATAGTTGCAACGTGATGTTATATAGCCTAAAGCCTGCCTCGATAAATGGTGTATTCAACACAAAAATAATTTTTAAAATCAAACCTGTAGTTCCTGAGATTAGAGCGTTCAAACAAACAAACAAACAAACAAACAAACAAACAAACTCTTCAGCTTTATAATATTAGTATAGATATGATTGTAAAATTTCCTACATCATTTTATAGGGTGAATGTGGGTAAATGTAAACAGTTTTGAAAAAAAACGTAGGTTCTAGTACTTATAACATCCTAAAAAAAAAATTGATAATGTGGTGAAGTATTTTTTTTTTTCTGTAATTTCAGGGATTAGTAATGTACAGAAAAACAATTATTAGAACGTTGTAGCATTTTTATTTTGTGTTTTGCCAAAAGTTTACATTTACCCCAACATATTATTTGAAAAACTACCTTTTTGGGGTATTTATAAACATGTTATTCTAAATGATGTGCCAATAATTGAGAAAAATAATGATGTAAGGCGAAAACTAGGTCTTTGTTATAAATATATTAATCTGAAAAGTCTTTATCTATAGTAGGGGGTAAACTGAAACAAATTAAAAAAATCTTTAATAATCCTTTGAACTGACAGCTGGGGTATATGGAAATAATTTACTTGTTTTGGGTTAATTGTAAACTAAATAATTATGTCGGTGCAAGATGATTACTAAAATGGGGAGGTAAATTGAAACAAATTTGTGCAATATTTGTTCGACATTTATTTTTAGAGTATCATGCTTTTTCGTAAACATCTATTGGTTTTTGAAATTTATAGAAGATTCTTTCTCCCTTCAAAGTTATCAGAGGTTCAGACAACAAACCGATAATATCCGTAATAGGCACGCAACTTGTGTCCGTCTCATTGAGCGCAAAGACTTGCTTCGAAGAATCAACACTCTTTAAAGAGGTTACTACTATTTCATTGGTATCTTCCTCATCAATACTATCAACCATACATAGGTATCGAAACATAGTAGCCAGCCTTTTTCCTCCTTTAAACTGTACTAAGACAAAGTTACCTTTTATCAAATTGTCAGTACCCATTGTTTCCAGCCAACCACATTCTTTAGTTTCACATTCTATATTGTAGTCGCTGTCACTATCTGCATATGGTACCACTTCTTGTTCTTCCTCAGAATCACTGTCACTTAAGTAATCTCTTAATTTCCTTTGCTTATCAATTCTGGCATCCTTCTTTTGCTGAAAATTGGCTTCTTTGCATAGATCCTTATTCGCCTTTTCAACAACTATTTCTTCAGTCTCCTCCGTGTTAATTATATTCAGTCTTTTCTTTTTCGCTCCACTATTTTCCTTTTCATCTTCTTTATGCAAGTTGGAACATTTTGTTCGCTTTCCTTGACCTTTATTTTTAAGACCCTTTTCTACTTTAATTTTAATCTTGTTTTTTTTACTTGTCTTTTCTTCTTCAGCTTTTTTCAGCCGATCTTTAACGGCATCACTAGTAAGCACTTCGCCATAAGTGGCGACTTTAAGTCTTGGAATCACAATTTTTTTTTTTCGGGAGTGTTTTTTTGTGTTTTGAATAAGTTATCTAAAATATCTTTATTTGGTGACATAATATCATCAGAACTATCTTCAACACTATCAGAAGATGATATGGCTTTGAGAAGTTTTGCTTTGACTAAGTCATTTGCACTTGTGTCTAGTGCTATCATTTTTAATATTTTATTCAGTAAAACAGAAGAGCCGCTAATGTCATTGTTGGTATTCTTATCAAAGTTGTGTGGAGAAGCGTCATCATTTGCTTTAGTCAGAGCACTATCAGACCGCTTTTCTATTCCAGGACAAAGTGCAGAGACATGTTCATCAATGCTTTCTACTAGAACTTTTCTAGAGAACTTTTCAGAGTTAGAGCATTCTGGAGTGACATTTTCATCAGTATTTATTCCTGTGAGGGCTCTATCGCTGTGGCTCTCAACGCTAAAGTAAGGTGGAAAAACTTCATCATCTGTAATTACGCTAACTGGAACCCTACTGGCAGGTATTTCAGAGTTGAGGCAATTCGGGGTAAAGTATTCATCATTATTTTTTCTTGCAGAGGCACTATAACTATGGCTTTCAACACTAGAGTAAGGTGGACACGTAACATCATCTGTAATTAAGCTTACTGGAATTCTATTAGCGGATTTTTCAGAGTTGGAGCAATGTGGGGAAACAGAAATGTCATTTAATTGTGGCTGTTGTGTGATATCTGTAATAGTAATATTGCTACGAACTGAGAGATTATTAGCACATTCATCTGAAAATTCTTCTGTTACAATGTCATTCATAGTGTTAACTAAATTTTGGTATATTTTTAATTCGCTTACGTTGAATAATTTTTTTGGAAATTTTGAAGCATCCACGGGAAATACTCCGGTGGTATTAAATCCAGATACAATATTTTTGGGTGTTAAAGCTTTACCCCACACCTCACCCAAGAGTTCTGTGAATTTCTCTTTTGTTAAATGAGCACTGCCTTTCCCCATCTGCTTAACGCCATGTTCTACCAGGGTTTTGTCCCAATACGTCTTCACAGGGCCAAACACACATTTGTCTAAGGGTTGAATACGATCTGTCATGTGGCTCGGAAACTTGACTAGGATAATGTTGGCTTTAATTGCATCTTCAACAATCCTGACACTAATATGACTAGAATGACCATCATATACTAAAATAACTTTGTGATCTGGCTCGTTATTATCTTTTCGAATCTTGTCTATAAATGGTATAAAACCATTAACGAGCCAGTTGTGAAAAGTAGGTTCTTCCATCCAGCCGTTCTTTGTCGCTCCGAATAAAGTTCCCGGATATGCCTTGTCAGACACCCATCACACTACACACGATACACACGCCAACACACTAGTCGATTCGCGGCCAGAGCCATCTGTGACACGGGAGAGAGCGGTCCCTTTCTCACCAATGGCTCTAAGTTTCGAAGGATCGTGATGAAACCCACTTTCATCGGCATTGAATATATATCTGGGTTTGTCTGCTAGGTTGTTATTTGTCACCTCAGTGAGTAGCATGTCAAAGAAATCATAAACCACATGTGGTCTTCTGGCATCTGTCCGCGCTTTTTGTAGTAACTCCGGTTTTTTTAAAGAAAGACTTGGATGTCTCTTCATAAAATTTTGATACCAACAATCTCCTGGCACATTGTTTTTAAAAGGTGTTTTGATTTTAAGCCTTGTAACATATTCTCCTACTAAAAGCTTTAGCTCCTCTTTGTGGCAAGGGTGGCCCATTCTCGCCCTTGCCTTAAGGCAATTGACAAGATGGTGCTCTACACGATCAGGTAATGCTTTTGAAACTCCACCACCCATTTTGTCCAAGGGTACTTTTCTACCTTTTATTCGGTGAAATATAACAGCAGTAGGAACCCCATAACACTCGCTGGCTTCTCGAAAAGTCTTTTTTCTATCAGTCACATCATTTACGGCTCGCCTAACATCTTCTAGGGAGTATTTTGGTGGTTCCTTCTTACGTACATAAGTTCTCGGCATTTCTTGTAGATGACGACAGCACTGAAAAAAAATGTTTACAATCACCCACCATCACCAACAAATATATTATTAAGCAAAATTATACTGTTTCCAATTCCCTCACACATTTACATTTTACTCATATTGTGTTTACATTTCACCCCATCCACAAAACGTTGAGGTAATTGTGAACACGCGCTCAAAAAATGGCGGACGCCATTTAGAAAGAAAATAAAACCCAAAACATGCAAATCAATCCACTTTCATCTCATTCATCAATAGGTTTTATCTCTTACCTCGATTGTTTTCGTAGTAGAGTAAGTACTAACAACCACTTGAAAACTGTATTTTAATTGATTTTCCAAAAAAAAAACAAACACGTCAATCACCTGTTTTCTGACCTCTGACACTGTAATTGCAAGATGGCCGTCATAGATAAAAGACTATGGATGCGTTCCGCTACACTCAGAATCTTCTAAACATAAAAATGATGGAGTTATTGGTCATGTTTCCATTTACCTTTGTTTACATTTACCCACTTTGACCCTACATAGTTTTATTCCACTCTAATCTCTTAGAGAAAATTTGATTTCCAAATAATCGATTGTTTCGCACTTTGTCGCATCACTAATACCTACGCGGTGTAGTTTTTGCAACCTTTTTGAACATTACAGTGGTGTGGCAGTATTTTTTTAACCTGTGTCTATTGTGAGCTTTTGATCGTTTCAGCAGTCAATTGAAACGAAATGGCTAAATGTTTGAAATTGGTACGTTTTTGATTTTTTTAGTACATACTTACCTACGTTACTTACAAAGTTGTGGGTAAATACGTTTAGTGTAAAATCATTTAGCAACCTCATTTTTTCCGAGTTTTTACAAGGTTTTGTTTGAATAAAGTATCCTTTAATACAGGAACTACTTACTTACGTTTTATTAGAACGATACTTTTATTTAAGTTCAGTTGTTAGAAAATTTATTTATGTAACATATTAAAATATTAGATTTAAAAACAATTGTTTTTTATATGGAATTTGGATCACCATACAATTATTTAAACAATTAACTCTGAGTATTATAAAAAATCCGCCAACTCTTTTAATCGATATTTGAAGCTTTTTTGTATAAATTAGCTATCACATCTCAATCATCATATTTTTATTTATCACTCAAACAAAATAAACCTATCAAAACGGCAGCACTTTGTTTACATCCATCGTCACTCCGCAGCCATTTACAAAACGACAACAAATAATAATAAATATAAAAAATACAAAAAGCCACGTAACGAGCAATGGACGTCGCTTTCAAATGGGTTGATGGTATCGCCAGGGGTCATGTTTCTATACGGTGTGGGCAACATTTTATACATACATTTTGTTGTCTTTAATTCAGTTTTTTTTCCGTAAGAAAAAAAAATCTTTTGAGTGCTTTTCACATTATAGACTCTCCATGTGAGAATTTGTTAAAACTAACGGGAATAGGATATCTTGAGCATACGTTACGAGTGGTAGAGTCTAGCTGTAGGCTCTGTCTGCAACCAAGAAGAGAGCCCGCCCAAGATCTGTTGGGCCAGCGTCAACTGGACTGATGTGTGTGCATGCGCAAGCGTTCCCGCAGTCCGGTTACCTACACGCACGACGCCTTCGTAGAACACCGCTGAGTTTTAGTCGGTATACCCCTGGTCGGCAGTCCTAGCCGCCAGGGAGTCCCACACACGCCCTTCCATTCCCCAAATGGAAGGGTATGGTGCGTAAAGCATTTCTCAGCGATAAAAAAAAAAAGGCTCTGTCTGCAGCGATTACTGGGCTGACTCGGCTGGTGAAATACCACCGTCGCACAGAAAACCGACGCGAAGTATACGATGTTCCTTCGTTTCGTTCGGTGAGTGCGGTATCCGGTGCCCAATTTTCTCAAAGGCTCAGCAACACACCCTTAACACCCACAGTGTTGCGGGTAGTCATGGGCGGTGGTGATCACTTACCATCAGGTAACCCGTGTGCTCGTTTGCTACCTATACTTTATAAATAAAAAAACTCGAAGCTAAATCTTAAGGTTTGACACAAAGGTGTAGCATTTATCTTTCAATACGTGTTTCGCTTTTTATGTGGTTTAGGGTTCCTTTACTTGTTTATTCTACTAATTATGAACGTGAAAGTGTGTGAGTATGTATGGATGGATGTATGGATGTTTGTTACTCTTTTACTCTCTCAAAAACTACTAAACAGATTTTGACAGTATACATCAGCATAACAAATAAGGTACTTTTTACCGGGCGAAAACTTTTCATTCCCACTAGTATTATATATAGCTAAACGGTTGACTGCGCTCATAGTCAGAGTATTGACTAACCAAGACCCCACATGTAAAGTATGTAGAGTCGACCTGGCGAGTGAACTTGTTACTGAATGCTCTGCCTTGTTTCTTATAATTCGCCATCCCTAATAATCTAGTTAAATTTCTTTGAAAGTATTCTTTTTCTTTTCTTGTTATGAATATGCCATTGCAGTACATATTCATTTGGTATCAGAGTCTTTGCGAACCACCTTTTAAGTTCTCTGAAGTAGTTTACAAGATAAAGTTATCATAAATTAAAAAATAAATTTAATAATATCTACCTAAATGTTGCCAACCCCTGGTCGACGGCGGCACCGGCGCGCGCGCTTCGTTAGCTGGCGATTTGATCCATGATCCGTGATCGGACCCGACATTACTGAGATAGACGCCCGTTTAGGATCTACAACTTACGAAATATTTATTTTATTTGGTGAATTGAGAGTGACTTGGTGGGTCGTATTAATAGTTAAAAAAGACAAAATATGGTTAATATTTTAAGAAGTTTTTAAGTTGGAAAAAGTTGAACAATATTGAAAGAGTTCAAACATTTTTTTAGTGACATGTTAGGATAATTTTGTTAGTTTTGGATGACCTTTTTTTGGCAACAAAATTAGTTGAACAAATAAACGGAAGCTTTAAAGTTACAGTTTATGACTCACTAGGGGCCGCCCGCGATTCCGTTCGCGTAGAAGTCGGTTTCCCGTGGGAATGAGAAGTTTTCCCGCGGTAAAAAGTACCCTATATGTTATTCTGATGTATACCCTATATTACTGTAAAGATTCATCAAAATCCGTCCAGTAGTTTTACTTGAAATAGTAACAAACATCCGTACATCCATACTCACAAACTTTCACGTTTATAATATAAGTAGGAAGTAGGATTAGTAGGATGTAGTATTGACAAAATATGCCAATGGCTTTAATATATTGCACATATCCTTGTGACCACCCTTTTGTGTGATCTTTCATCCTGAGAGCATCTGACTATTGGGTAGACGAGTACCTACCAATTAAAGTGCTATATCAGGATCGGCTTTACCATGTATAACGTCTAAAGAGTTTACCAAAAAAGTGGCCCGAGCCTTACTTACCTAGAAATGCGTGATCGTGTTCTGGCTAAGTAAAAGAAAATAACTACTTGGAGGTTGGTTGGCTAATTTTTAATTTGGTATTTTATAAATGAGTGAGTAAGTTAACTAATGAGACGTTGTTTACGTTGCTGATTTTATTATCCTTTTTTCTTCTTAAGATTCAGAAGAAATGATGCTTACAACCTCCATGCATATTAGGATATTACGCCTCCATAGATCAAACTGCAACCATAATTTAACCTCGAAGAAGAACCTTTAAGAACGACTACGCAAGGGATATTGTGCCTGTGTACTCCATTTTTCTTTTATGCTCAAATAGACTCACAGCGTAAAGATAAGTTGTGACGTTATTATGATAGATGCGGTACGATTTAGAACTCCTTGGACGATTTTAATGTTAAGCAATTGGCGGGAACGGGGAACAAAATGGCGGCTATTTGTTTAATTTGGTTTTGTGAAATTTGTTTGTGTAAACATTTGAATAATATTCCAAGTTTTATATAGGCTTTCTTGGAAGATATTTAGCGGGAATAAAACTTAAATCCTTTTTTTCAAAACGCTCAAATATAATACTTAGGTATTGAAAGTTAAATTTCGGTTTCAATACTTCTTAGTCTATACTAAAATTAATTAATTAAGGATTCTGTTTCTTAAAACATAAATCCAGCAAAAAGAAACGTTAAAGAACATCGCATTTTATAAAAAAAGTTGTCACTCTAACTTTATTTAGCACTAGACTAGCGACCCGCCCACGCTTCGAAATGGTGTAATTTTGGCCGACTTGCTCACGAATCATTGTTTTTTGGCTAATTTTAAAAAACTTATTCCGATTGTTCTTTATTTACAAATTTAAATGAAAAAAAATACCTAAAAGAGTGTGAAAACCGCATTGAAATCACTCAACTGGTTTCGGAGGAGTTAGCGGCTAAACATACAAACAGACAGAATTTGCGACTTGGATTTTTACTCTGTAATGATGATTAAGATTCAAATTCAAATCATTTGATACGGTATTATAATGTCGTATTTCTATAAGTAGGTAATATTAAGATTTCTATAAGTAAATGCTAATGTTGTAAAAAAGTTTTTAAATAAAGCGAAATCAATGTTTTTGAATATAGAATGTAGAAGCTTGTCACTAATGAATAATTAAAAAGACTTCTTAACCGAATCCTGACTCCAAATTCCCCCGCATTCTACAGCTAGCCACTTGCAATGCAATAAGCCAGCTGTCATCGACCTGTCAGGTTGACGGCCTGTCACGTTGACAGCCGTGTAGGAACAGTGCAGATTCGCAGTGATACAATTATTGGAGCCCATTCGATAAATTGGGTTAGTGCGTTGTGTACTGGTGTGAGGAAAAGCGAATTTGCAAAAAAAAGAAGAAAAAAAAGATTTTAATATTGTGCGTTAGTTTGGTTAACGATACCTGCTTAGTTACCTCTTTTTTATTCTAAGACTAAGAGCCGCGCCGATTTTCTATATTGAGTTTTTAAGTAACAACGATATTTGAGTATTTGACCATACATCAAAACTTCTCATTTGAGAAACCGATGGACAAATCTTGGCTTGAAATAAACATAAAATAAATAGGTGCTTACTATCAAAATGTTAATAGGTACTGTTTAACTAAACCCAGTAAAATCTAATATAAATTCAATCAACATTAACCATATTTTCAATCGCGTTATCCTTTTAAACTTTTCAACCAATTGATTGAATCCTTTATTAAGCCCGCATGGCATGAAAGGTCATTGACCTATTGTAAGATTGTTGCATTATCTACATCTACCTATAGATAATTTATGATCCGGGTATTAAAGAAGATAAAATGAGATAAATTTGACAGAATGATACGAGATTAAGTAGGTCGAAGTGGATTTAGAGCACGATTTCCTCGGGAAAATATGTTTTTCGTCGAAAATGCGTCATTATGTGCTCTGCTCATCCATGGTGTTGGGTATTTAATGTCGAAATTAATTATTTTGTTTGAGAGTCTTCAGAGGTAAATAATTAAATATTTTGAAGTAAGAATAAAAAAATTACATATGTTTTACAAAAGCTTTAATTATTTTTTTTACATTTTTTTATAGTAAATTTGTTTATTTAGGTTTAATAATATAGAAAGCAGACTTTCTGCATCCTATTTTTAGTTTAACTTTCAATTAATAGTTGCCCAGTGTTGTTTCACTCATTCCAATCAATTTTTTTATAAATATTGTACCAAGTACTTAATCCTATATGCGTCTTTTTTACATTTTTATTACATACCAAACCTTATCGAACGAAAAACATTTTTTCATTATTTTTAATTAAAAACACTTTTGTTTTCGCCAGTACATTGCATAGGGCGCGTGTCGTATGTCCGTCATAGTTAACGTCCCTCGATGCATACCCACATACCTAAATACACGTAAACTTGCATAAAACGAGAGCTGAAAGATACATTTACAACTAGCATTGCAAGATATCTATAAACCTATATTATAAATGCCAAAGTAAGCGTGTTTTTCGCGCGTTCACGCTTAAATTATTGCACCGATTTTAATTAAATTTGGTACAGGCAGACTTAATCGTGAAAAAGGACAAAGATACCATTTTCGGGAAAAGTAGAAGGGGTTGTAATAGGAGATGAATGAACGATAAATTTCGTACTTTATTTAGTTTATTTGACATGGAAGTAGTTCTTATGGTACAAAACGAATGACCTCTAGCTTGCTATATACAAATTTCAAACCCTTACAAAGCGTGAGTGGTGAGAAGAATTTCTCTCTTTCGTCAACTAGCAGAAATCTGTCGATTTTATTACTTCTTGCTTTTTGCTTACTGTTCATTGTTAACTTATTCTTTACTAAACCTATGTTGAAAAATCTTGTGATCGCTCTAAAAGTATCTGAAAGTTACCCTTGACCCTTATTTGTTTTCATAACGTTAAAAAAAAACGATTTTTTAAATATTTTTCCAGGACGTCACTTTTCAGAACACGCTGTATACGCCTCTTTAATTTCATTACTTTCAATCAACCAAGCGGTCCATTGTTCGTTATGTAGGTACCTATAACTGGGTTTACAAAGCTAACCGTATATCTATATACTAGATATATACAACTTACATACTTAGTTCATATTAGCCCCATTAAGAGGGAACTATACTAACTAATCAAAGGGATAATGTAATCTGAAGCTTTTAGTCCGGTCTTTTATGAGATAAATAAGTGCATACCCCACCGATAATGTACGAGACAAATTAACAAAATTGAGACTTCATATTTCAAAGAGTTTCAAATATACGAGTATATACCTAGAAAAAACGTTGGTAAATAAATATGATTTTTAATGATCAATAATGTCGCTATTCCTGTCGTCATATCTTTATTATTGTGTTTTTTATTTTTTAAGTACGCCTTTTCCCTCTTAAGCTTTTTAAGACAATTCAAATTAGGCAGTGCTATTTACAGCAAACGCGTAACATTTCTTTTGGACGCATTAAAAAATCAGGTTACTTATTTCATAAAAGGAACACTTTAGATAAGACAGCGTCGGAGCACTTACGTTTATCTGAAACACTCGTGCGCAAGTCTTGATGCGTGTAGTTTGCATACATCTGAAAATGATATTTTAGCTCGTAAATGATTTTGTAGAAAGATGGACGTAATAGTGACACGTATAGCTTCGCATGGGTGCTTTATTTTTGACATGACTGTAAATAAAACAGAATTTTGACCTTAATGCCTATTTTTAGAACTTACTTACTTTTTAACAAATCTTTTTGAAAAAATGCGTGCAGTATCTTACGTTGTAACAAACCAAAGAAAAAATTAAGAAAAGCGGAAAAGTGCAAACAAGAATGCAAATATTTTTTAAATTTTCTTTTAAGTGTACAGACGTTCTGATGGACAGACATACGGACAAATTAGGGTCCGTTTTACCTTTTTAGATTTGAAAGAAGATGAGGTAACAAATTTGCAGTTTGGCCGCTTTGAAAGCTTTCGAACTATGCAACAATTTAACCATTACTATTCTACTGCGGAATAACTTTAAACCAACAACGTGCTTGTCTTTGTAATGGTTAAAGAAGAAAAGATAAAAGCTTCTTGTAAATATTCCACTGTAACAAGCTAATAAATTTGTTTACAACGTCGCCAGTTACAAATACCGCTATTTACAATACAATACTACACCAGTAGCAAATTTAGAAATCAATACTGACAATACAGGTGCGTTTCACTCACCGCATTGTGCTACCTATTTGTATTTGTGACAGGCTGTATACAAAAAACTTTGCCTCAACTTTGGCTACTTTTAATTAAAACGTCAGAATTCCACTTTCAAACCGCCCAAAGGAATCCCACTGAGCTTTCAAATTGGTTCACAAAAGCGCTCGAGGTGTGAATTCAATATTTGAAATTCGAACAATGGGGTTTGACAGCTCAATGCTTTTTTCTTTTTTTTATAAGCGCGGTTAGAGAGCTGGTTAGTTAGACTTTTTTTAGGCTAGACGTAGAAAAATAGTAATGCCGATTGAATGGTGGACTGCCAAGATGGCCGACCTTCTTTTTGTTGTTGCGTCAGAATGATTTATAGCCCTCAAAGGGTTAACGATTTTATAATTAAGCGAGATTTAATTATTTTATGGCAATTAGCGTGAGAATCGAGCATTGCTTTATATTTATTTATTGCGTCTATAAAGAGAAAGTGGTACAATAAAAAGGCTTAAAGTGGAATTAATATGCGTTTTATGAAGAAAATTGCTTAAGTATAAAGGTTAGGTTGTAAATAAAGGGCTTTTTCTTATTGACGATCTAATGGTGTAGTGTGATGTTAATTGTGCCTTAATGCCTATGTCTTATAAAGCTGTAAAATATAAAGACTTCTATTTATAGCAGTAGTTATTCGTTTTAAATTTTAGGGTTTCATTTTATGAGTTCTAAATACTAAATCGATTAACCTAAAATTCTACCAATTAACAGCCATTTCTTTCTATCTTACTGTTAGCCTCAAAATAAATCGATAAAATTCAACCAGTGACAAAAAAATCGAGTGCTATTCCAAAAACGCCCCAACACTACCGAGTTCTGTTCTTTTTGTGCTTCTAACCGATCAAAGGAATTTAATTGTTCTGCCTATTATATTTTAAAACCATTTCACACAACGGTTGAAGTGCAATACTTTTTTCAATAGTTTAATTCTAAATTTGAATCGCACAAAAGGGCGTGAAGTGCTACAGTGATTGTTGTTTTTTTTTCCGTTCTTTTGTGTTTTGACCTCGATTTAACACATTTTGTGTTGATATTACGGTTTTATCGACTGTGAATTCAGTTTACACTTTTTTATAGCAAATAATTATATAAATAACACATATCTATTTAGTGGCCTTAAACTAGGCACAAGCTTGTATTATTGACACTACATAATGGCCTAGGATTGCACCTCGTTACTTTAAACATAAGAGACAACTTAGATAAAACCATTTTGACGATATTGGCCCGACCCGGGGATCGAACCCGGAACCATCCGCTTAGCAGTCCGGTATACATACCGCTGCGCTACCAAGGTTTTCATCATTAGTAAACTATCAATTTTTCATTAAATGTCACATAGTACAGGAGGTGCACAACCAATTTGACCTTTGGAATTGTTCCGGCCAATGCCCCGGGAATTTGACTCCAATGCCGTCAATTAGACCTTTTGACACCCAGGCCTGAGTCAGATCGATTTTAAATAGGTGTTTATGTTTCCTTCTTGATGAGACCACTGTTGGCTTTGGATGTTAATAGAATAATGCTGCTGTCAGTTGTGTTAGATGTAGGAGCGGTTTTAATAAGTACTGACCTAATTATAACAATGTGTACCTACACTAGGTCTAACGAATTTATTATAAAGGGATTAATTAACTCCTGCTAGCGTCTTTTGTTTGCGAATATCATTTCTTCATATCACTTAAGGGCCCTTAGTAACTGAAAACGGCAGAATTAGCCGTTTTCTATTAGCTGGTACTTACAAAATATATGATATTTCGCACTGATATTTCAAATATATAATAAAGAACGTAAATGTGATGGGAGGACTGTTTTAAAAACACGATTGGAATAATTTTGCTCGATAGAAAAAAATCCTGAAGTCACCTCTAAAATTTCATATAAATGCACATTAAGACGGTGTTTTACAATAATAAGTCTTATAAAATCGCAAACTGATAGATTTTTACCTTTTCTATGTCGTGACTGTTTTAGATTTCTGAGAAATTGAACATTTTATTAACTTTTTGATGATAAATGTGTTTCGAGGCCGTTGATTCTATAGGAACCGCGTTCCCCGACCCCCCCGCCTAAGGCGTAGAATCGTAGCGAAATCTGAATTTTCGCTGACCGCCTAACCCCCCTTAAGTTAACCGTGTTTTTTTTTTAATGTTTTCTATAAGTTTAATAAAATATATCATGAGGAGAAAAACTTATTTCATGATATATTCTTTTTTCAAGATACCTACTATTTAGGATAGGTTACCAAGTATTTTCTAAAACGTGAGAGTTAAACAAAATTTTTTTTATGACAGGGTTTAATAGTAAAATTGATTACTTCCTCGCTAATCGGTCACCATGTACTTGGTGTAAGATAAGCTGTTCCAAGTTAATTTTGCCAAAAAGTTGGCAAAAAATTTTTCCTAGCGTGCACTGCCTGAAACTCCGTAATAAAAAAATGCATTTGCATAAGTGTCTCGTTTTCTCATCCAAACCTAAACTTCATGTTTTCTTTAAATTTGTCATAAATAATACTGTAACTTCTTAGATAGTCAAAAGCTATATAAAAAACGCGTAAAAACCCGTTAAAATTACTTTAATTTCGAGTAATAAATTATACTACTTCAGTTACCGCCTGAGTTCTCCTTTGCTGGTGAACCCATTTAACAACATCCCCCCCCCCCCCCAGCCCCGGCGATGACGTAACTCCCCCTTGGCCCACCATGCGCCTGCTGCTGCTAGCAAAAAAATAATGCATTTGCATAAGTGTCTCGTTTTCTCATCCAAACCTACACTTCATTCCACAATTCTTTAAATTTGACATAAATGATACTTACTACTTTATTTACCACCTAAGTCCTTCTTTGCTAGTAAACCCCTTGAAATTAAACTCATTTTAACGTGTTTTACGCGTTTACTATATTATTTTTGATTATCCGACGTATTCTACGCGTAAAACCCGTTAAAATTATTTAATTTTTAGTAATAATGATCACATAAATCTAAGAAGTAATAGTCCTTCTTTCCTTGTTTTAACACCACCCCCCCCCGCAGCCCCGGCGATGACGTAACTCCCCCGCGGCCCACCATGCGCCTGCTGCTGCTGGCCGCGCTGGCCGCGCTCATCCTGCGCGCGCGCGGCTGCCCCTGGGCGTGCGCGTGCCGCCCGCGCGCCGCCGACTGTGCGCACGCAGCGCTCACGCACGTGCCGAAGCGGCTGCCGGCCGATCTGCAGAGATTGTAAGTTGGAGTTACCTTTTACTTAAGACAATTTTGACGTTTATTATTATTGACAAGTTACATATTTACTTGTAAGTTGCACTTGTCTTCTAACGGCCAAACTCAATATTCTACTAACCTTTGACGCCTTAGTATTTGTGGGACTATGGTGACGTTTATCCATTTTTTTGCGTCCCAATAAACTATAGTAGATAGCTTTTGATATGGAAATGACAGAAAAACAAGCTACATTGAGCTTTAGTCTTTTGACATGTTTCTTCAAGGCAATTTTACCATCACTTTCTGTTTATTGATTTCTTAGGCCCAATTGCAGGGAACGTTTTAACCTCGGGTTAGCTTCGTGCTTGCTAACTCAGGTTTAAATGGCGCCACCATCGATTGTAACTACTTCTTCTTACAATCGATGGTGGCGCCATTTAAATCTGAGTTAGCTAACCCGAGGTTAAAACGTTCCCTGCAATTGGGACTTAAAGTAGTACTTTGAACTTAGTTAACTCCCCAGTTCCCAGTAGTCTTACCGAGTAGTCTTACCAATCGAACAACTTTAGGGCCACATAGTTGGTGTGTTAGTCTGGAGATTTATTATTTATTACTATTATTATTAACTGGGAATTTTCTTCCCAATAGTCTTACTAGTAAGACCTCAGGGAACTTTAGTTCCCAGTAGTTTTAACAGTAAAACAAATGTCCCAATAGTCCTACTCTCATGTACACCTAGATATTTAAGACATTAAACCTACATAGTGAACTTGAATGTATGACCTAAAATAAAAAATTAGACTTCAATCGCACGAAAAAGTTTTTTTCAAATCAATGATGCAGTGCAATGTGTGATAATAGCTAAAAGAAGGTAAAAAACCAGTCAGCCACATTATCTGATATCTTCGCAGCCTCCAACAATCTATCCAATCATAAAAAATGGCAGAAATTCCATCCCTACTCACTCATAAATAACTTTTCTCCACACAAAGGGAAATGCTCTATAAAAATAAACTAGTCAATTTTCATTGCAGCGGAGAATATATCCTTCGGAATATATCCGATAGAAAGTGGGAAATAAAGGAACGGGAGTTTGGTTAGGTATATCATGGGGTTCTGTAGCTTTTTTATACTCAAGGGTTGATATTTATTTAATAAAGAATTGAATTTTCCGTAATTTAAACATGTGCCGAAATAAACTTTGATTCTTTAGTTCTACAGTTTACGTGTACGATCTAAAAAAAATATTGATTTACCCAATTATAAATTATACAAACTAGGCACTCAATTGGAAATCTTCGATTATGATGTATTTCTAAGAGTTTTTTTATCTTGTGGCTTAAAATTCGATATTATTTTAATGCTATTGTAGGTACCCCAAAGACTCACAGCTCCCCTTTTTCACGGCGAACAAAATTGAACTAATACTTTTCTATTTGTTGCGTTTTGTAACCATATTCTATATTCCTTCAGTTATTGGTCTTTACGAGAACCACATTCTTATGCCATTCTTTTTTATAGACTTTTCACAACGGCTCATAGGCGTTTGTGTTCCCCAAAATTTGTTATATTTTTTTGCCTTTTTTTCAAAGTTTAAAAAAGTAGCTTTTGAATATGTTTGTATGTAGGATAATATCATTATTTTTCAGTCTCTGGTTACTGTGTATGTATAGTATTCTAGAACACTTACAGAGACATTTCTATCTTACAGTTTCTTATAACGTAAATCTCGGGTTACAGAAAATGAGCTAAAAGAGAATAGCTATCTCTAGATACCCCGCAGCAGAACATTGTTGGAGTGTGCCCTGCGGCCACTTGACTACGAATAGGGTGACCAAGATTGTTCAGTTTAATAAATACTTAGTTATTTTTGTACATTGGACTATTATGTCGATACTAGTGGCCGCCCGCGACTCCGTTCGCGTGGAAGTCGGTTTCCCGTGGGATTGCGAAGTTTTCCCGCGGTAAAAAGTACCCTATGTGTTATTTTGATGTATAAACTTTATTACTGCAAAGTTTCATCCAAATCCATCCAGTAGTTTTTAGGTACGTGAAAGAGTAACAAACACCCATACATCCATACTCACAAACTTTCACATTTATAATATTATAGTAGGATTAGTAGGATGTTCATATCGACTATTGTTCGATGGCAAAAATACATTTTTTTTTCAATTGGACTATTTTGTTGATAACGAAATTAATTTGTAAGATTTGAGTCATTGATGTAATTTTCGGTTTTCTTAATTAAGAATTTAAAGTTGAATTTTGTTTCTACATAAAACGAATATATAAATTTGACTTTTATCTACAAATTCTCAATACAGAATTAAACTGTTATAAGGCATATCTTGCGATTAATTTCAAGTAATACATCCAAGTCTTAAATAACAACAAAACTAAGCAAGATTTAAAAGCAAAGTTTCCATTCAAGTCATGTTTGTGTAAATAATAAGCTTTTGCTATTTGTACTGGATACATCGTGGAATGAATTTCAATTAATACGATGTCTTTGATATTGATCTAGACTAGACAAAGTTACAATACCTAACTTTGCTTATTATAACAGTCAAAGTAGTTATCTAAGGTATGAGTCTAGCTAGAATATTCCGTAACTAATTTTGAACTACGTCACGTATTTTAATATCAATATTTTTTTATAACAATTGCGAAAGTTCGGTTTGAATTTTCTATTTGTCAAAGGTTGCAACTTAACAAAGCTCTTTAGAATTGACAATAAACAGAAGTTGCACAAAAAGAAAATCAGGTTTAACTTTAGACGTAAATAAAATAATCGTTGAATTTTATTATCTTCAGACAAAACAAACTATTAAGACAATTTAAGGAACCTCATTCTTTCCCAAATCCTTGGATAGTAAAAGCCTTATTTTTATCCCTACTACCCTCTTAAACCTAAATGGCATTACTAACAGCGTTATTCGCGCCATCATGGCCGCCCTACCGGACATCCGGTAGTTCCGGACGATCGACTAATATGCCCGGAAACCAGCGCCACCTAGGGGCGGTTTGTGAAATCTCTGTTTTATTATGGATGGCTTTAAGATGATGTAGGTATTAAAATAAATAAATTCTATATTAATACTTCCTTATAAACCTCGTTCTATTTAAAGAACAGTTTTTTACCTCATTGGATCAGAGAAAAAATTAATAAAACACTCCACAAACCGAGTACCTTTGCTTTTGCCGGGAAAAAAAAACATTCAATTCGAAATTAAAAAGCCCTAATGCACTCTACCGCAGACCCCGATTTTTCATTTTGCGTATAAAAAAGCGCATTATAGGCTCATTTCACGGCCCATCTACCCGAGGATTCCCCTCGCCTTTTAATTGTTATTAATTTGTTGGGGCTCCAAATGTTGTGTCGACATTTTGTCGTAAGATAAGGAATAAGGCTACGGGGCTTTGGCAGAATTGGGCGCGTTTAATTTCGAATTTAGAACTCGAGTTCGACGGAGAGTTTGTAAATAACAGCGATTAAAAAGAGGAAGGGTTGAGGGGTTGCCATTTTGTAAGTACAAAGTGATCCGCCTGGGTTTCGCACGGAAGCAATTTTGGCGGCATGATTAGGAAAGTAAATTGGCTGCATAAAAAAACAGACGCGGATAACGACTTTAGAGACTAGTTTCATGTATTCAAGGTTGACCTAAGAGGCGCTAATATTAATACAAATGATTAAATTTGGTTAAACTTTTTGCGTTTTTCCTCGTCGAAACAATAAAACTTGTAAAATCCAAGGAATAGGGTACTTTAAAATACGAGGCCGCGAAAACCAAAGAACTTAGCGCTTCAGAATCACGCGATTTTCCACACCCACTTTGAACCGGACTTCAAAAAAAAGTTTTTATTTCCCCCCAAAAAATCCTAAACCTCGGAAGTAAATCGCCCATCAACCAACACAGTTCCATCAGCTGATGATCGTTACAGCACCGATGGTCGTTGCTCCCACATAAATCCGTTTTCGAAGACATGAGAAAACCAGCCATTTTGGATTATGGCCAAATGCGCAGTGCATCGGGAACACTGCATGGCTTTGTTAAAATTGCGAGCGAACGATAAGGCAGTGTTTGAGTTATAGACGGGAGTTAACGAAAGGTTAATGCTTTGGGTAGGTTACTGTTGAGTTACGTAAGGTTGGTTGAATTTGACTGTCAGGTATCCAAGGTAAATTCGTCCATATTGACTACATTCTGAAATCTAAAACCACTGAATGGTGATTTCACTAAAAAATTCCATCCTACGTCCTATTTCAGAATAATGAGATACACTTCAAATAACTTCCGACATAAAGGTCCTGTAAGAAAGTGGTAGCCCTACAGCAAAGCTCTCATGCCGCCAAATAGGCACCTGACTTAACTGTACGAGTGTTCTTAAATTTAATAAGCCATTTCTTTTTATCCTGCAAATGTAGTTATTTATTTAAATAAAAGAAAAGAGTGGTATAATTTATTAAGGCAAAAGTATAAATCGAATTTTAAGTTATTCTTTTGAATATTTTATTAAATAAAAAATAAGCAATTTGATCAGAATATGAAAGTACCGCTTTCCATCTTTGGAAATACTTCCGCATATTGAAGCAATAGACATTATGGCGGCAAGTATTAAAGTTTTGGCGGTAAACACATTGGCAGCACAAAATGGCGTCTGCATAAAATATTGTCGACATTGCAGAAATAATTTGTTTACAACTTTAGGTACAGGACCGTGGAGTACTATCAGGATTTTTTTGAACGACTTCAAAATGGAAGACGACTTCGTGACGACGAATTTGCCTGTATTTTTTTTGGTTTGGATTAATGAAACTAAAATGAAGTTTCAAACGCCTATCAGTATGCGGTGCGGTGTGTGGTTTTACCGTGGGTCTTCTAAAGTGTACCTACATGTCACGTGTATTAATTAACATTGACGGGCATATAGTAAGCTATTTAAGGTTGTACTATAGGTACCACCCACTGGATTAGGGGAGAACCTAGTTACACCCAGACACGAGTCAATTTCGTAAAACCATTTTGAAAAAATTGTCCCGACCCGTGATCGAACCCGGAACCTTCCGCTTAGCAGTCCGGTATATAAACCGCTACACCGCAGAGGTCGTCAAATGCATCTTTATTAATCATAGTACTTAAAGAACTAGACCTTTTTAAAAGAGGGTTAATACACCTTCATCGGGTTGATTATTCCCTTTCTTCGCCCTTATGATACCCGCGGGACAGAAGGCGACCCCCTTCTCATTTTAACAGGAGACAAATTGGTAAAAAATTGATTAATATTTAATATAATTAAACAGTTTTTCGTTGTTTTGCGTGCCTGGGTGGGTCCTTGTGTACCTGCAGTGGAGTTTCGTTTTCTTTGTTAATTATTGGGGAAAATTAAAAAGTTTGTAGCGGCGGTTTTTTAACAAAACTAACTTTTTTCATCATGTTTTTAATTAATAGTAGGTAATAGAGATTTCTAAACCAACGAGTTTTAGACAATCTCAGAAATAACAGGTACAGCTACTGCAGGATTCTTTTATTTTCACAATTTCCTTATCAAATTTCAACACAGTAATACTTCATCCAGTTTATTCTATTAAATATATCAACATCAAATTTGTACTGCCGAGCAGTCTAACCGACGCGCTCCGAATGCCGCCATTTTCGAATCGTCCGATCTTGGTGGACCTGTATTCTGGGCTGCCACCTATAAAACCATGAAATCTACCAAAAGTTTGATTCAAAATAATCAAACCTTACACGAGACCTGCGATTCCTTTACAGTCTTTACGTTGTTGGTTAAACAGTCTACTGGTACGAATGAAACGAAATACGGTTTAACCATCAAACATCAATTTCCAACCCTGAAGCATTTAAAAGCATCTCTCATATAACTTGTAGGTGTTCCCGAGCTAGCCAATTTATCTTCCCGCCAATATAGAACTAGTTAAAACTTTGACAGTTCGCGCTGCAGAAATAACAAACGTCAACGGCAGAGACCGTTAGCTTGGAATTATTTGAAAGTGTTCTTAATTACTCGAGTTCGATGTTTAAATGGTAGCGATTTTAGAACTGTCTCGGTAGCCATCTCCTAAAAATTATGGTGGTAGACTATTTTGACAGCTCAAAGTCGGGCTGCAATCTGAAAAACAGTTGAAAAACTTTATCTCTTCGCTATTTTTATTTTTGTTTAATAAGACGCTCCGGATCATAGAGGTTTTTGATTTAAATTTAAGCTTTACAAATAAACAAGGCTTTCTAGCGTCATCAATGTCGTAAAAATGCACATTAGAAATGATACAGTTTATCGCGTGTTAAAATAATAGGTAGGGATACTGAACCTATTTTAATCATTGAACGGAATATTTTATAATCAGAAGTGTCTTATTTTGAATAGAGGTCCAACTTGAAGCTTTAGTTATTACACTACAAACTACGACGCAAGAATTTGACAACCCGCCAACCCTTATCAAACTAGAAAACGCTATAATTTCGGGTCCAAATAGTTCACTAATTACTTCAAAACAGTATTTAATAGGTACTCGACCTTTTGTGATCCTACTTCGTAAATTCAACTCCTAATACCTGCCTAATAAGTATATTGAAATTGACAAATATAGCTTTCCGCTCTATGGTTTCACCCGCAGCTAAATGGCTTTTACCATGGGATAGAGGCTTATTCCCTCGGTAAAAATTATCCTATTTTCTATCTAGGGTATCGAGCTAACCCTATTCCACAATTAAAAATCAGTTCAGCCGTTTTAACGTGAAAGTGGAACATACCGACAGATATAAATACATTTACTATTAGTAAAGATAATAATGTAGTAGCCTGCAGATTCCCACAACTGTAATTTTGGCTGACTCGTTAACAAAATATTAAATTTTAGCTATCTTTAAATAGCATTTTCTAAATGTACTTTAATTACTTATGCTTATGTATTGTTTTTCTCCCACATATTTTAAGTTTTGTACAGTGTCAAAGCATTATCTTAAAGTTTACGCCAAAAGGTGTAAGATGTAAAACTTATAATTAAAGTTAAACATACAAGCAAGACTTTGTAAAAGAAGATAGCAATCTACAAGCTTAGGGAGGGGAATACTCAATAAGTTTTGTGTTGGACTTCAATTTAATAGGTTACTTATTTAACTTAAATGTTGCTTTATATAAAGTCTGCTGCTTCGTTTCATCTTTATCCTACTAATATTATAAACGTGAAAGTTTGTGAGTATGGATGTATGTTACTCTTTCACGTAAAAACTACTGGACAGATTTGGATGAAACTTTACAGTAACATCGGTTATACATCAGAATAACACATAGAGTAATTTTTACCGCAGGGAAACTTCTCATTCCCACGGGAAACCGACTTCCACGCGAACGGAGTTTCGGGCGGCCACTAGTTGCTTTATATTGCTTCGTTTCACCTATACAGTGAAATATTTTTTAAGACTATGTCGTTAGCCTACCGCAAAACGTAATGGAATAATTTTTTATATAGAGATGTATTAAAAAGTCTATTTTAACTGTATTCAATTAAGTATTTTTGAATTATAAAAAACCCGCCAACCCGCTATAGAAACCCACCCTTTATGAACATAATATAAAAATACAGGCTAAAATCGATATATTTAAAAATCGTTTCCAAACAATGAATAAACCCCATACTCTTACGAAACGCTGCATTATTTGTTCGATACACGCAAACAATTTAAGACGCAGCCCCGACTTGAACCCGGGACCGCCCACTGCAAGCTCGTCATATCTATGCCTGCGGGGCAGTCGTGTTTATTGGCGGCAAAGAGCAAATGCGTTGATCAGATGATGCTTTTTATTAATATCGCAATGATAAGAAATGAAAAGGGATTTAGTGGATGGCATCTAGACAGAAGATATTCTTACTTCCTAAAAAGCTGCCTGTAAATCTAAGTAGTTACATTAACCTAGGTATTTTTAGAATTGTTAAAATTCCATTTCATTTTCTCAAGATATGAAAATAATGTGAACTCTTATCAAATTTTATAATAAGAGTAAGTAAATGACTTTTCAATTATCTTCGATCAGAGTAAAATTTACTTTAAGTTTAGCTATACATAGGCAGCAGATTTAAGGGAATTTCAAACAGTTTTTGAATATAATCGTTACAATTCGTCGACTTCCCATGAATACTACAAATCAAAAGATGTGAAAATCCTTGTTTTCCTTTTTTTGTAAAGACAAAAGTTTGTTCTTTCTAAACAAACTTATTCTTAGTCCGACCCAAGATTGCTATATCGGCTTACAAGTAACCAGTGAGCTGTTAGTGTCTACTCGTAAAATACCGAGGTAATATTTAATGTAGTTGCCATTTCTAGCTGCCTTCGCGCCATTGTTCACTTTGTTTTTTTTTCTTGACCACACTTAGCGTGGATACGCCTGAATTTGTTTCTAGGCTGCATGGTATTACGCCTTTGCCTTTGAGCCAAAAAAAGGTAAGGACAAAGTGAGAGTAGTGATATGTTGTCGATGTTTAAAAGGTAAGTTGTAATTAAATACATGAAGAATGTTCGGTACAAGTATGGACATAGGTAGCATGTATTTCAAGTTTCAAATTTTTCGTCTGAAGATAAATTTTCAAAAAAAATGTATGGTAATTAATAAGTAGGTACATTGACATAATTAATGTTATGATATATTATAACTACGGTTCAACAAAAAAATGTAATCTAAAATTTTATGAAAACGTTTTGTACTCAAAAGTTTAAGTGCAAATATTTTTTTTTCACAACACCCTTTAAGACGATATCACTTCTTGCTCTACCACGTATAATTAAGGAAATAAGGAAAAAAAGTTATTATTAGAAACCTGATTTTACAGTGGGAAATAATACTAGTAAATTTCGTAGATCACAGAACATCCAAAATGACTATTATCGCTACTTTACTGCTATCTCAACGTCTCATTAATCTGAATTGTGTTAAAACATCAATTAATCAATGGCTCATTTGTCAGAAAAGCTACTGCCTACTGCTTTTTGACAGATGACTTTTAATCTGTCAAACTGTTGCAAGAGCACGGCACGTCAATTTAAAAAATGGATGATTCGCCCACCCTAGGCAAAGGTAATGCCCGTTTTTGTGCCTAAATGGATTTATTATTTTGAATGAGTCAGATTTAAATCCTCTTTTGATGCAATGCAGATGGCCAGGTACTTGATGTGTGATGTGTTTAAAAATAGAACTAAATGTTCGGATTGTTGATCCGTGTTTATGAAGTTAAGTTGGGAATTCTACGAATACTTTTTATTGCTTAGTATTAAATTATTCTTGTCTTTTCTTTAAGCAATTGGCGTTCTATCATACAACTAAAGATGGGTTTTGCTTTGAATTAGTTTTATGTTTCAGACTTCCTTTTGTAAACCGGGAACTTTTTATGGTCAAAAACTAAATTTTAAATAAAAAAAATATATACGCAATAAGAGAGCTAAATTACAGATATATATTTATGAAATCGATTCAAACTATAAACTTTTAAACCACTTCTTGACCAACTTTTAATAGCCCTTTCTGCATCTGCAAAGGCCACCTGAAAATCATTCCGTCAATTCAATATAATTAAAACGTTTTCATCGAATTACTTTAATTTGAATCGAATGGCCCGCAATCGGTCGCAATCAGATTAAATTAAGCTTGATTGCTATCAAATTGTGGGATTATTATCGTTTCGAATTACAACAGGACATTTTTCTTTAGGGACGTTCCGTTGCGCGCCATTTCGTTTCGTGGGAACTTTTTTATTGCGCATTGTAATATTTGTAATAGGCAAATACAAATGGGTGCATGGGGTTAGCTAATTATTTATAGAGCACTAGTGGCCGCCCGCGACTCCGTTCGCGTGGAAGTCGGTTTCCCGTGGGAATGAGATGTTTTCCCGCGGTAAAAAGTACCCTATGTGTTATTCTGATGTATAACCTATATTACTGCAAAGTTTCATCCAAATCCGTCAATAGTTATTACGTAAAAGAGTAACAAACATCCATACATACATACAAACTTTAACGTTTATAATATTAGTAGGATAGTAGGACATGGGAGAGTAAACAATTGATAGGGTTTTAATAGTAACCAGATAATACTAATTGTAGTTTATAATTGTTCCTAGTTAATATAGAAGTGTTGGGCTGTTAAAATCCTGAGTACCTAGTATAAAAATTAATTTTCAAGAAATGTATTTTTTAAGATATTTAGATTTTTAAATTTTAAGAACAAATATTTTTAAAATATAGAGGCTCCTAAATAAAGTATTTTATTTCATAATTTTCCTGAGATTCAGCGCAGAAAAATACGAAAAAGTCTTAAAAGTAAAGAAATTTTGATGATAAAATGGTCGTCTCTAGCATGTTACCTACATTAACAGAGAAACCAACTTTGACATTTGAGAAACAACACATCGATAAAATCCATCGATATTTTCCCAACTTCCCCAATAGTGTTTAATCCAATAACTATGGGTAATTAAAGCTACCCGACGATTATTCGATTTATTCGTCTCCGAAGTTTTAATCGATTGAACTTGACGACTCGATTCCAATCTGTAATTAATTTTAAATTAGTCTGGACATGTGTTTATGGGTTGTGAAATTGGAATCACAGCTTTTAATGGCCTTTTAAAATCATTAAGCAGTAGGAATACAGTTCGATGTTGTATCTTATTTTTCATCTTAATGAAGCTTTATTCAAAAAAATAAGATGGAGGTCTTCTGTTCTTCTGAATTTCATCAAGTAAAAACTGTAATCAATCATAATTAATAACTGTAATCATAATCATACTCATAATCATCATTTATTCATAATTTAAAGATTACATGTAATTCGATCCTCAAATATGATTTTTTGCAATAAAAGGCAGCAAGGATCCTCTGCCAATGTCTAGTCGCCCTGTGCGGTTTAGTCAAAATTTACAGTGTGGTCCCACTTCAAGTTTGGTGTTTGCAAGCTGAAAAAGACTTTATCACAAGCGTCGAAAGCCTCTTTAGTCGACAGAATGTAATACATAGACTGCGTAACTTTGGCATTTATAATATTAGTAGCGATAAATAGTAGAAGAGGTATCCTAACTTCCTAATTGTACGAGCGTTCAGACCTGTTTAAGGGCATTCACTGTGAAACTTGCTGCTCTTAAACTATTATCAAGGTCTGGCTGACAAATACTCTAGGGATATTTAGCCTCCAGACTTAATACCCAGACAGTTTACAACACCATTTCAGAAAGTCCCGTTTGATCTAATGCATTATTTATGCCTTGATAGTGTCCACTTCGGTAACCATGACAAAACATAAAAAAACGCCACCATTTGCGTTTTGCGACCAAAACTAGTCGCAAATTTTTTGCAGCAACGCTTTTTAGCTTCGACAGTCTTTCTAGCAAATAAAGACACTTATTTAGGTAGCGTTTTATTTTGTTTTCGTCCCTCGATGTTGTATTTATATATTTATTTTCCTTGTTTCAGAGATCTTCAAGGCAACAACATAACAATCGTGTTCCAGAGCGATTTACTCAATCTGAAGGAGCTTAAATATTTGTAAGTCCAACACTTTTGTCTTCAAGTAAAGAAAGATTTAACTCTGTAATTACCATAAAAAGATCAACAGAAACTAGATACCAATATCCCTTAACACCATACAAAATTCTTGATTTTAAAACCCGTCTGTTCTTTGCTACGTATGCTATTTTAAAATTTATATTCTTTGTTTGTTGATTAATTTAGTATTATATTTATTCTAATTATTTATTATTTGTTTACAGACAGCTTTCAGAAAACCAAATCCACACAATCGAACGCGATGCCTTCATGGAATTGAACTCTTTGGAGCGGCTGTGAGTATGAAATTCATTCACAACGACCCTACAAAGTTATATCACACGTCAAATACCGACGTTCCATTTCCGAAATTCTATACAAACGTCACGATTGACGGGCGCGAATCTTACGCCGTAACCTTTGCAAGTCGTCGTCGGTTATTGTTTTGTTTTTGTGGATTTCAGGAAGTTGAGCAATAATCGTCTCCACGTCCTCCCAGATGGTCTGTTTTTAAGGCTAAAGCACCTTGAGAGACTGTGAGTAGTTGGTTCGGGTTCGACCCAACCAATGATGGTGTGGCCCCTTGCTAGTCCTCTGTGTTGCCGAGTTATTGGTTTTTCGCTGCTAAAATTTTACAACAGCTGTTTTTCGTTAGTTTTTAGTATTAAAACAGTTGATTTTAAAATAATATGTGAAAATTTGAAACTTAAAGTTAGTGGATTTGGTAATTTGATTGACATTTAATGAGAAAGCAGTGAAAAACCAATTGGCTGGTAAAATATAACACCCCTAGTCTCACCGGTCGGTACTTGGTGCTTTATCGAACTACCCCCTCCCTCTCTTTGCTGGGTTTCCACTGCAACTTAATTAACGTTATGCACTTTCTTAAGTAGTAAAAAATATTAATAAAAAGAACAGCCATTACGACCCATAAGTTGGGAACAGGCCTTTGACTATTGATTATTCAGCTACAAAAGTGGCTAAAACTTGCATAACAAAGAAAAAAGACAACAGTGCTGAACATTATGTGTACTATGTTATAAATGTTAAAGTATTTTCACCTTTTACTTGCTTCTCATAATAACCAATTTGCAATGGAAGCCCAACTTAGCTTGGCATTTCTTATCCCCTCCATAGAAGACTTTCAAATGTCGCTAGAGCGCTTCAAACATTGGGTTCGTCATATTCTTTAATCCCTTGCTGGTAAAAACGTTCCTTAATGAGGTTTTGGTATTATTTTCACTTTACAACGATTTTATGACACCAAGTATAAAATACGGATTTCACATTGCATTTTTGGCTAACAAGTGCAAAGTAAAGTTCGTTTTGTTTTCCAATAAAGTAATTTAATAAAAAAAAGTGTCATACGATCGATAGAAACGAGTATTAAAAACCTCATCATAAGTTCTTCTAACAATTATTTCTCCCCACTCCATTAGGTTGCATCGCTTTCCCCTTCGAGGGCTTAAACCTCCACGGTGTCTGTTAACTGGCCAATTGTGCTAATTCCATTCATTTGGTAACACTACAATGCTTTCTGTGTAAATCTGTAAATAATTACGTAAGCTAGATTATTAATAAGTTAATTTAAGTTTTCGTTAATTTGGTAACACTGAACGTCAATTATGACAGTTGAGAAATGGCGCGCAGTTTCCGCGTTCAAAAGGATTGTGTTCACGTCAGCTTATCAATACAAGTCAGCTATTCATCGCTTATTTCTTTAAAAGTAGGTCCAAGATGCCTTCGCACAAACCGGATGCGTATTATAGTGAGCGTTTACATAATAGGATTAACTGCAGGACAATGGTCGACATTTTTATTGCTGGTCAACCAACGTGCTCTAGACTCGAGGCGGGGGATTAGTCGATATTATTTTATCGATGTTATAATCGGATGAAAGAACTCGTAATTCGTAAGCGGTGTTTGGGCGAATGATTTATTTTATTTGAAGAGGGAAACACAATAAATATATTTTTTTATTATGGGCCGATGTTAATGTTAGTTTTTAAAGCCTAGTAGCATATTGGGACAACACGTTCGGTTTACTCACATGACTAAGTAAGGTTGTAAGTTTAGCTAAGCATTTGTAATAAAACGGTTTGTTGTAGACGAGTTATCTTTTGACTTCATTTTTAGTAATTCACAACCAGATTTTTTAAAAACATTTAGCTATTCAAAATATTAACGGTTTTTACCACGATACTAATTACTTCCGCAAGAAGTAGCAAAAGACTTGTTCCAATGATATGATAGTTTCATCGATATCGACAATTTGACCTCCGCAACTGTAAATGACCCCCGAATCTTAGCCCTACGCATGTCGACAACATGATTAATGTACATGTGAACTATTTATTTCAAATAGAGCGGATACGAAATAAAGTATAATTTGTTTAGGTGTTGGCACCGTAGGAAGATGTAGGAGTATGGACTCTATTTAAAGGTTTTGACCTAGATTTCTAGTAACCTATCTGAGATTAAGGTGTGAAGCCTTTAATTTTTATAACCTACAACGTTTTTCTGATTCAAAATTGCAGACATGTGATTAAGTAACGAAATTTGCAGGAAGTAATAATGCAGTTATCTATAAGAATTCGCAAGACTTCCAATATAATTTTCTTAATATTCGATTGTTTAGAGACCACAAGATCGATTAATAATATAACCTATAACTTAGAACCGTGTAAGAAAATCATTGAACTACCTATAATATCAATATCTTCTTACAACATGCGATGATAGCTATAGCTACTTCCTTGAATTAAAAAATAAAGCTAAAATTACCGTAAAAATACTTATTCTTCCACTGTAACGACATTTTTCACGCTAAATTATGCAAACCCACGTCTCCTTTGCGATGCTATCTCGTTTTCACTGCCGGAAGTGCCGCCATCTTGGCACCGGCGCCGGAAGCAGTATTTAATTAGTAGAATAATGTTGCCAAGTTTCGCTGTACGATTTGGCTGAGTTAACAGGGCGGGTATTTTCCGTTTGTTTTATTTGTCTTTTATTGAAAGATGTAGTTTATTGTGATTGTGCAGTTAAGTGTTTTCAATAAAATGTAGGTTGTACTAAGTTATTTTGGGGTACAGCATAATTTAGTACACAATAACAATATCTTATGTTAACGTTTTATAATTTGGAGGTAGAAAATACCCTTCATGTTGATAATTTTCTAAATGAATATTGAAATGTTTGCATAAGGATTGATACCTTTATAATTTATTTGGGGTGAACGCTTTTCTTGTAAAGCTCGTATACAAAACACATAACAACTTACTCTCCGTCTCAGCTTACCTCCATACATTTCAATCCCAGGGAAATTTGCCATTTTCAAATTTAGAAATCTACATAATACACAAAAGAACACGACCGGAGTTCCATTCTGCTGTATTCTCCAGAGAATCGTGCAAAGAAATCTTAATAAGGGAGTTTTCTTTTACAAATTGTACCCTAGGTTGAACGGGACGCGACGCTTTTGCATCGTGCCACGAGAAAAAATAAAAAAGTCACGCGCGGGAAAATTCTCTTGACAAATGTTTCCGATTTTTAAATTGGTCTAAGCTATTTGTTTTTGGAATTGTTTAGACAAATAATGTGAAAATTACTTTGCAATTTTGTAGGTTGATTCTTAGGTATTTGTGCACGTCGTTTTTAAATATAAGTTGTTACTGATGCTTACGCCAGAAAAACTTGTCAGGTTAACGGTTTAAACCACCTTATTCATTAATGTATTTCAAACCTAAGTAAGTGCATTACTTCAAATATTGGTTAACTCGTCAATTTTGTGTCATAGCTTTTATAACTCATATCTTAACACACGAAGGTTAAAAAAAGTTTTTAATTATGGTTCTAATAAATGCTGTCGCTTAATTAGTTAAGATTCTAACGAGAGACTAGTCTTATTGTATTTATTTTACGGTTGATAAGTATCAAGGAGGTATGTACTTACACTATTAAGACCACTGCTGGACTATTCTCTACTCTTAAGTGTACCAGGAGGCTCACTCAAAAGATAATCAATTTTTGGACTTCAATGCAAAATAAAACTGTAAATTTGCTATCTGTATCTTCAATGCAAAATAAAACTATGACTGTATGACTGTATGACTTCTAGCCAACGATATAGGTACTTTGAAATTTAACATTTAACAAGCATCTTAACATAAAAGACGTAGTTACCTACTAGTTTTAATAATCCGTTAAAATGAGTTATATTTCAAGTAATTTTCGCTTTAATCTAAGAAGTTATAAACCTACTATGTAGGTACTTTCTAACCAATACTGTTTGCTATGAAATAGCAACATTTTTAGTTTAGTATAGGTAAGTTGTTTTGCTTGAAATTGGTCATTATCCTTAATGAAACTTATCTTAAGTCGCATGTCGTCTTACCTCAAACCTCACCTTAGCATTATTTTCTTTTTGTATACAACTTTAATGTTGCCAGTACATGCGGCGACTCCCCCGAAATTGCACAACTGAATTATTGTTTATTTTATTGACTGGGGGAAAGCATTGTCGTGTTTGTGATATAAAAGTCGCTAATTTAGGGCTTCTGTGGCACAGTAATAGGGAAGCAAATGGTTTGTGGTATTTTAGAAAATTTTATACTTTCTGTGAATAGAAGGAAGGAATTTATAGGGTATTCTGTAGGTAGGTTTAAACAGTAGAGCATTTCATCTATGCGTGTGTCATACTGTAAATATGCAACACGTGGTTTTAATTGTTTCCCAGTTTACTTTAAAGCCTTCTAGCTAATGAGTAATGAGTTGCTATAATATACAACTGAAAAGTATAATAATATTTTGTTTTCGAAAAGTAAGTCGACGTAATGTAAAAATTAAGCACTTAAAACCCTAGACCACAACACTCTGCCATCGAAAGTTTCATTCAAAAAGTCCATTATCCGAGGCCGTTTGAAAAGCTTACGGTCGCCATGTTGTTTTTCAAGAGCGCGCGAAATCCAGCAAATGGCGCGCGGATTAGGTTTTTTAAAAGGCAATGCCGTTGAGCTGTTGATACAGCCTTCGAGGTTTTTCTTAAATGCGTCTTTAGTGCAGACCCGTGTCGGTTTCGGTAATGGCAACCCACGAAATGGGTAGCATTATTCTTCATTAGTAAGTGAAGACGAAACTTCTAATTCATTATCTTTTATTCTTACTTCTTAGTCATTATTATTTTATTTTTTCTCTGTCACCGGTTAGTTATCGATTTTTTAATTAAGAGTAAAACCCGAGGAAAATATTTTTAAGTTGTTGATATAGTTAGATTTTAATGTTCAAAATTGTAAACATAACCTCCAAGTGGTTTCCCGCTATTTTGTGGTTACGCAAAATGGCTGCCACTCGTCTGCCATTACGGCACTCAAGAGCGACCTAATTATTTAGGTAATTTAATACATGGCAATTAACATGCACTTTGAAATTATTATGAGCGTAAGTGTTTCAGAACTTACGATTATTAGTCAAGTACCTAGTTAGTTTAATGGCTAGTACTAAAGTCGTACTAAAGATACAATTTTATTAGTTTATGCTCTCTTGAATGTATTATGAAAACACACATAAGAAAGTCTTTAACTCCTTTGAAGTGGTATCTTTGACTCTTTACATTAATGTCAACCTTTTAACTAAAAAGTACATAAAAACGGTCCTGACCTTTTTCGAAGTAGGTTAAATAAAACTATACTCCATATTTGCTATTGCTATTAAATGCTTTAATAATTAAATATTTCGGAAGTCCGCACCGGATGACAGTCAGACGTCGACTGAGCCAGCGACGACTGACGCGCCGGAAACGCCGCCGCCATCTTACCACCGCAGCGGAAGTCAATGCGGCTAATGAGCTCTTGAGGGCAGCTTTTGAGCTTTGTTGAAATAATGTTGCCATTTTAAAGGGTTTAATCGTCTTTTAGTTCGTTTTTGCTATTTGCATTTTTTAACTGCTTGCATTTTTATAAAGTATTTTTCTTACAGCTAAGGTCAACTGACTTTAGACTGACTATTGATAACGATTAATTAAATAGATCCTTTCATTTCACATTTTAAAATCTTATTGGTGATCTCTGAACCGTAACTCGAGGTTGGGGTAATAACTGAAACAGTTTGTGAAGCGCCAAACCACTTTTGTACCAACCTATTTGTTCCTGCTTAATTATCTCGCTAAATAGTTTTAGTGAGCGCTGGCTATAGAGTCCCACCACGATGCGTGATTCGACGCACAAAGTACCTTAACAATAGACCTAATCACAAGCGCCGATTTGTGTGCGGTTTGCAAACTGTGGGACCCCCTTTTTAGACACGCAAATCGGAACTTAAAGTAAGGTTTCTTTGTGCTACTAAAAACCTTTCAACTTTGTGCATAGAATCTCATGTTTCCTATGTAAATAACAATCCCATAAAATAATAGCTTAAAACTTTTAATAAGAGACTGCCTCAAACGGAAATTAGGTTGCCAAAAGCGTCTTCCACTTTAGATTGTTCAATTTCTAAGAATCAATACTAATTACTACCAACCAACTAAACCAATAAACTTCACAAGGTAAAGCATACCTTGTAATTAATTATTTAGCTACCAGAACAATTAATAGCTCGATACAAAATTGAGTGTCATAGAAAGTGAGGGTACTCTGTGAAATTTTTGTAAGTTATACTGTTTTCTTTCTGTCTTTTATTATCTTTTAGATATGTAGTCTTAAAATTGTTCCTTCCTTTTTATTTTTAATTATTCTTTCATGAAATCTATTTAAAATTCACACCCTCAAACTATTAAATGAATTTCCTTTATATAAAATTTATGGTCTGCAAAGCAGTAAAGCGAGGTACTTGTTGAGAAGTCGTGAAGTCGTATCAATTCGGGTCCAGCATTTATTATTCATTGTGACGAATAGAAGCTAGATGTTCAACCCTTATCGGACCGTTGTGGACAGACTATGGATAGTACCATTTTTAAATTAAAAGTTGATACAAAATCATGTAGGTAAGTGTCTGCCCTAGTTCTTTTTACGCCTAACCTACACGATACATCACATTTATTAGGTCATTATTCGATATTTATTTGAACAAAATCCTACAAAAGAAACACGCCAACAACACTTTTGCTTATTTATTATTTACAATATACTAAAAATCTTTCAATCTGGAATACATTCGCTCAAATACTACTTACACTTTACTAGAAGAGGGTTACTTATTTAAAACCGAAAGTTTTCAGAGCGTATCCATACAAACCTATCCTCTAACAGCGCCTAGGGCTGGCACAAATTGAATATTTAATCCCGTCGCTCGCGTGCAGAATTCTCGCTACATTTCACGGCTGAAATTCTTTTGTTTATGTTTCTCCGTATATAAGCTTTGGTGAAACAAAATTAACGTTTATGTACCGTTTTAAAATACATATTCAAATTAGAAAAGAATATTGAAAAGGTTATATTTATAGATCATTCAGTTTTTCTCAAAAGTAAAAAATGTTAATAATAAATAAAAAATGTTGAAGAAGCCTTGTAAAATAAAAAAATAAAAAATAGCTTTAGTCACTCAAATATCAAAATTTTTGGCGCCCCACATACTATACAATACTAAGACAATTATAACGTGATTAATTTCGCTTCAAAAATAGTATATTTGCGGATAACAAACAAAGAAAGATGTAAAACCGTTTTATGCCTTATGTTTTATCATGATTTTGCGAAATTTTCCAGAGACTTGAGTCGCAATGAGCTCACGGCGATCGGGAGGCGTTTCTTCCGCGGTTTATCAGCGTTGAAGAGTCTACATCTTGATGGGAATCACCTCAAATGCGTCGATGAGAAGGCCTTGGATCATTTGAAGAGCCTGGAAGTTTTGTAAGTTGATATTTTTTATATTATATAGTAAAAGAGTTAAAAGAACAATTGACTGAAAATTTATTGGAAAAAAACCAAGTAAGTACCTATTATGTTTTTATTCGAACAAGAAAAAATAACTAATATTATTAACAATATAAGAAAAAAAGAGGTTATTTTATTATTAGGTTTTTATTATTCTATTTACTCGATCCATCCGTGATCTCGAGCAGACATGCAGTTAACCAGCAATTTAAAGTAGTTTCGCTGTTAAATCATCAATGATGACATTGTTTTAACTCTATCTGGGATTTGCAATTTTTAAGCAAAAAGGTAACGTTCCTCTTTGCCCGACGTTTCGCTGGGGTTACACCTACCGTGGTCGCGGGCGGACAGTCCCAAAAATTACCGCGCGAAATTCCGGATAGAGTTAAAACAATGTTTTAAACGCGCGTTAGCTTAAAACAAGTGTCAATGACATGACACCATGATGACATTATCCCTGAAACTTATTCAAAAACGAAGAGTGCTGAGTTTTTTCCGCCAGCTTTTTTCCCTCGGCCTACTGATGATAAGCTGATGATCGATATTTTGACTCTCATCGAATGCATTACATTAGTTACTTAATGATGAGAAAAATGATTTTATTATTTAATTTTATTTTTAAACAATTTCTAATACAATATGACCCTTTTTAGCTTTAAAGAAGTTAAACATACCCATTAATCTAACACATTTAACATTTTTTACACAAATTGGTGACGACCTCTGTGGTGCAGCGTTATATATACCGGACTGCTAAGGATGGTTCCGGGTTCGATCCCCGGGTCGGGCCAATTTCGTAAAAATGGTTTCTCGATATTGGCTCGTGTCTGGGTGTAACTAGGTTCTCCCCTAGTCTATTGTGTGGAACCTATAACACAAGTGCTTACTGCAACTTTAGGGCCACATAATTGGTGTGTTAGTCTGGAGATTTATTATTTACTTTCAGGACGCTAACCAACAATAATCTAACGTACATCGCGATCGAGCCGGCCGTCGTGTCTCGATTGCAAACGTTCCGACTGACGGACAACCCCATAACCTGCGACTGTCGCGTCGCCAAGTTGGCGACGGCGCTTAAGGCTACGATATTAGTTGGCGTTGGAGCTAAGTGAGTATTTACATCAAGTGTTAATTGATTTTGGGTTTGAGCTTTGCGAGTTTATAAGATTTTGTTTGAATGGATGATCGTTTTTTAAGTCTGTTGCAAAGTTAAATACCTAATCAGGAGTAGTAGAGTCTAGCTGTAAGCTCTGTCTGCAGCGATTAGTGGGCTGACTCGACCGGTGAATACCACCTTCGCACAGAAAACCATAGTAAAGTAGGGACGATTTTCCTGCGTTTCGTTCGGTGAGTGCGGTATCCGGTGCCTAATTTTCTCAAAGGCTCAGCAACACACCCCCAACACCTCCCGTGTTGCGGGTAGTCATGGGCGGCGGTGATCACTTACCATCAGGTGACCCGCATACTCGTGTGCTTTGCTATATTATATTACACATACTTAAAAAAAACGAGAGAACTTCTTTTAAAACTGCGGGTTAAATGGCTTAAGCCTTTCTTTGCAGGAACTAAATTTTACAAAAATACAAAGTCATGTCACTTAACGAGAGCATTAACAGTGTTTGTTATATGCTACTTTTTAAAAATATAAATCGTAAACTTAAAGTAGCTAAGGTAGGTAGTATTTCTATGATTCATTTTAATTTTTAGGGTTTATTTATTTATTTGTTTATTTGGGAAACATACAGTATACATAATTAATTAAAGCTAAATACAGTAAATAATGCCAAAACCAGTTAAGTTTCCTCAATAAGGTTAGTAAAGTTAAGGCAGACAAATCAACTTTAAAAGAAAAAAAACACACACAAAAAAACTAAATTAGGTATATAAACTCAATAAAAAAAACAATAATTATTAAGTTGTTATAAAATTAATTCCAACTAAAATTACAAATTCATTATACTATCTTTAACAGTTTTTTTAATGTATTCAATGGAATTATAAAAAATATCAACATTATAGCAGTATTTGTTACAATTTTCACATGATCTGTACAGAAAAGTATTGCTAGCATAATTAGTTTTAGTTCTTGGTATTTGAAATGGTACAGGATGGCGTGAGCTTAAACGGGGACAACTGAAATTGATGTTATGCAATAAGTAAGTTGAGTCTATGTTGTTATATACAATCTTGAGAAGAAACATAATATCTCTCTCTATTCTTCTATTCTCAAGTGAATGAATATCTGGAACAGGCTCATTCGAAATAGTACATTTATATTTGAGGCTCTTTAAAAACTTGTTTTGGATTTTTTCTAGCTCATGGACATATTGTTTATATTGCGGGTTCCAAACAACAGACCCGTAGTCTAGCAAAGACCTGACAAAGGAATTATAAAGTAAGATCAAAGTAGAAGGCAACTTAAAATCTCTGCTTACTCTTAGAATGAATCCAAGCATACGAAAGGATTTAGCAATTATATATTTTATATGGGAATTAAAAGACAGTTTGTCATCAACCACAACCCCAAGATCACGTGTCTCATGTTCTCTTTTAAGGACTTCTTGTTTTAGTTTATACATATATCTTATTGGTTGACGTTTACGAGAAAACGACATAACAAAGCATTTCTCAAGGTTAAGATGCAAGTAGTTACCGTCGCAATACGAGTCGTAACTGTCTAAATCATGCTGCAGTAAAACGCAGTCTTCATGATTGGAAACAACTTTAAATATTTTCATATCATCAGCATACAAAAGCACCGATGAGTTAGGAAATACCTTAACTATGTCGTTAACAAACACATTGAACAATAGGGGCCCTAGATGTGAGCCTTGCGGGACACCGGACGAAATCGGGACAAAGGAAGAACTAAAACCCTTAACTGCCACTGCTTGGCTACGATTCATTAAGTATGAGGTAAGCCAGCGAAGAAGATCACCATGTATGCCAGCCTCCTGCAACTTTCGAATTAAAAGAATATGTGAAATCTTATCAAAAGCTTTGGAATAGTCAGTGTAGATGACATCCACCTGATATCCTTTGTCCATTGCAATAGCAACCCTATGTACAAACTCGCAAAGATTAGACTCGGTCGATTTCTTGCTCATAAAACCATGTTGTTCAGGGATTATAGTTGGTCTTAGAATAGGATATATTTGATCATACACCATCTTTTCAAAAAGTTTAGCAATTGAAGACAGTTTAGAAATTGGTCTATAGTTAGCGGCCTTATGCCGATCACCTGATTTAAAAATAGGGACAACTAGTGTTCGCTTCCAAATGATAGGCATTATACCAGAGTTTAAGGATTTGCTAAATAGTATAGAAATGGGAAAGGCTAATGAAAAACTGCAAGACTTCAGAAAAATTGGAGGCAAGTTATCAGGTCCGGAGCCTTTTGAAATATCAAGTTTTTCAAGATATCGCAGGACTAAAGCAGGGTCCAAGTTTAACGAACCGATAGCTACGGAAGAAAAGGAGTTCGAGGCATCTGTAAATGATGAAGGAACAGATGTGGCAGGTTCAAAGACTGAATGAAAGTATTCATTAAACAGTTCACAGATGTCAGGACCACTGTTGGCTATACGATCGTCAAGTTCAATTGTATCCGGAATGTCACTGCACTTTCTTTTAGATTTAATAAAAGTCCAAAAAAACTTGCTGTTTATATTAATGTTTGTCTCTGATTTTAAAATAAACT
Organism: Emmelina monodactyla; assembly: GCA_916618145.1. NCBI lineage: Eukaryota > Metazoa > Arthropoda > Insecta > Lepidoptera > Pterophoridae > Emmelina > Emmelina monodactyla. Next base: position 4,800,681 of record OU745296.1, read on the forward strand.
TTTCATAACAATTAGACTGAACTCGCTTTTGACGGTCACGCAGCATTTTAAATGTATCATAGTCAGAGGTTCGCTTATATTTTTTCCACTTTTTATGAAATTTAAGTTTTTCGGAAATTATTTTTATTAGAGACTTAGAGTACCAACAAGGGTAACGATTATTATCTTTGACAGTAACTGAGGGTACCAAATCCATTATTATACCATGAATTTCAAAATAGAAACGCTCGACGGCTTCATCAATATCAACACTACCCAATAGTACATTCCAGTTAACAGCTGCTATTCTAGCGTTGATGGCCTCGTAATCGGCTTTATGGAACAGGTGGACAGTACGATGAGGGGCTTTAAGCACCTTAGCCGATTGAAACTGTACATCGAGAAGCAACGATGGGTGATGAAGATCCTCTACAACCAGCGACTCGCAACGATTTACCAAACAAGCTTTATTACTTATAACCAAATCCAAATATCTATTATTTTTGTTCGGGACATTGTTAAATTGCAAAAAACTGGTAAGAGACATAAAGTTGCGGAGCAACTGAATCAGAACATTTCGATCATTAGGATTATCAAGAGTCATGCTATTATCCTGCCTGAGCCACTGTGCATACCTTATGTTAAAATCACCTAAAATTATGTACGTATTAGTGCAAGGATTAGATTCAAACAATACCTGATTAAAAAAATCCTGGAGTGCATCTGATTGAGACTTGCACTGGGGAAAATAGCAACAATAAATGTGTAACAAACAGTTACCGCGTTTAGATGCAATTGACACCTTAACTACTTCACCCGATTGATGAGCAATATCTAAAGAACAAGATGATACAACCACCATTCCCTTTTTGACTGCAATAAGGACCCCCCCACCCATGGAGTAACCTCGAGCTTCGTAGTTGCGATCACAACGATATACAGAATACCTTGAATCGAACAATTCTGAATCAAAAATACCATCAATCAACCATGTTTCCGCAATACAAATTACATCGTAATCGATTTCTATTAACTTCTTAAAAAAATAGTTAGTTTTTGTTCGCAGTCCACGAACATTTTGATAGTAAATTGATAAACCTTCATCCATTAATCCAGTAAAATTTCACAATAATCCATGTAAATATTAAAGTTAATACAATTAAACAATAATTTTATATTAAGTATAAAACCCTGAGTGAAAAGGTATTGACTCTTTTTAGCCATAATTATCAAATTAAAAAACAAGATCGAAATACGTGTTCCAACATTGTGATCTTCCCCTACGGTGGAAGTTTCAATTTGTTTAGAAATAAAAAATAACGCAATATACAACAAACATAAGATATTATGAATCACTATATATACAACATAACAACATTTCAAGCTTAAAATACCAACCATGTACTTGCACAAGTTTGATACAGTACTGAGATAATGAATGCCATGTTTTATACAATCATAAATCAATCCTATAGCAATATTAAATAACTGTTCAGAACCAAACACACTTCCATCAATATACAAAGTCATCCGTATCCAAACAAACCATAGTACAATTTGAAAATAAAAATAAAAGTAGCCCATTCCATCCCCACAATTAATATTAAACAAAATTAAATTTAGAAAATAATAAAAACATAGATTAGATTCATAACAAAAAACTAAACTCATTACAATAATAAAAAATAAATATTCACTTAGTAAATAAATACCAAAAAATATTATAAAAAAATAAATTGAGTTATATGAGACAAAAGCGTTGCAAAAATGTGTAAAGTGCAACAGGTTTACTCTTATACAATTTTCTTTAAATCACTCTGCTTAGTTATATGTAGTACAGGACTAGTGTCAGACTGGCGCACCATTATGCAGCAGTTTTTAACCCATACATATACATATTTTTTTTCTTTTGCTAATGCCTTGGTGGACTGTAAAAGAGCCTTGTTTCCGAGTGTAAGGTGGTCATTGAAGTAAACTAGGCCCGTATGTGATTGAAAACCGATGTCACTACACTTCAACTTAAATGATCTTACTTTCGATAGAAATTCATCCTTTTTCCAGCGGGAAAGAAACCGAACAATTATGGGTTTGCACTTCTTAATAATATCTTTGTTCTTCGGTGCCACTCTTGTGATAAAATCGATTTCTGAGGCTAAGTCAATTTTTAAGTTCGTTTTATCACAAATATTTTGAAACAGCATTAAAAGATTTTCACCCTTAGTATCAGGAATACCCTGTATTTCAATATTAGACCTTCGGGCCCACTGCTCACGGTTTTCATTATCAACTAGCATCTTGTTGAAGTCAGATTTAATTTGTGTGACCTCCGCGCGGGTTGTTGTTATGACCTTCATTTTAGATTCCACAAGTTCGAGACGTTTGGAGCATTCCTCGTACTTGTTGTTTATAAACTGCAGCGATGATTTCATAGACGATAGTTCTTCCCGAGCACTTTTGACTTCATTTTTTAATGACTCAATAGTCAGGCTAAACATGTTTTTTAACGAAGAAATTTCGGAGGCAATAATTAACCTGATACTGTCGAGTAATTCGGGCCCACACGAAGAGATGTCTGGATTCGTTGGTGAATTATATGCAGAGCCCCCCCTGCGTGTATTGACGTTGTTGATTTCAATGTAATTTTTGCTGGCGGTAGATTGCCCTCTCACCGGAGTACTGTCTTTGTTATTTTGCTTCAACTTAACTAAACACTCCGGACAGGTCCACGGTTTAGATTGTTCGTGCGTAAGGTCCTTGTTTTTAGTAGATGGGTTGATACATAGCCGATGGTAGTTGTTTTTACATTTGAAGCACGAAAGAATTTCACTCACATCACCCGTCAACAGTTTGCAGCAAGCGAACTTCATTGTTGATAATTAAATTACACTTTGTACAATGTTATATCACATAAAACTGAGGTTCCAATAACTATTTTGGCTAAAAAACAATTAAATACTTAATTTTAATTACGAGCGAAGATAAATACGTCTGCCTTGGTTTTTTGATTCTACCCTCGGGTAAGGGTTAATATCAATGACTCATTGTTGGAAAGGGATAGGTATCATAGCAACGTTCCGACTATACAGAAAGACGTAGGTAAATTCTTTTAATGAGTCTAGCTCTATGAAAAATAGTTTATTTCATCTAATGTAACTTCTCAGATTTACGCGACCTTATTACGTACTTGAAATTGAACAAAAAAAAAGGGGAAAAATTTACCCATGACCACGACATTTGTTAAAATGCCGAAACGTCGGATAACTGAAAATAATATAATAAACGAGTAAAACCCGTTAAAAAGAGTTTATTTTATCTAGTTAAGTAAGTTTTTGTAGTTTTCATTTACTTAGTGACTTGGCGGGTGTTTTAAAAACAAACGGGAAATAATAAGTCAAGCCGTAGAGTTTTTTTTTGGCCACATGATGTAACTTCTAATTTTATAAGTATAATAAGCAACGGAATAAGAAGATCGCTAAAAGTAAAATAATTCGTATTCTTTACATCGCCTTCATCTATTGCTACACCTAATTAACTAACTTAGCTAACTAAGCCATTGTAGATTTTTAGAGGTGGAGAATGCTATTAAAAAGAATTCGGTTTAATTACCACCCAAAAATAACATCGGAAAACAATCGGTCATGGTTCACAATCAATCAAGTAATGAATCATATTTTTCAAACACTATACTTATCAATTGTTTTTTTTCAGATGTCACTCCCCAGTATCATTGAGGGGTATGCAACTCACTGAGGTACAGCCGCAGGATCTTGTTTGTAGTGGTACGTATTAACATTTTATATTTATACATACATGCATACATATCGTCACGCTTGTCTCCCATTGGGGTAGGCAGAGACTATGGATCGCCATATAGTATGTCTGGACCGAAGCCAGACATACTTCTTGCGCTTCTTTCACACACATCAATCTCTTCATACATGCTCGTCGTTTATATTTGTACTAGTGGCCTCCCGCAACTCCGTTCGCGTGGAAGTCGGTTTCCCGTGGGTATGAGAAGTTTTCCCGCGGTAAAAAGAACCCTATGTGTTATTCTGATGTATAACCTATTTTAATGTAAAGTTTCATCAAAATCCGTCCAGTAGTTTTTACGTGAAGGAGTAACAAACATCCATTCATACATCCATACATCCATACTCAAAAACTTTCACGTTTATAATATTAGAAGGACTTACTAGAATATTCTCTCTCCCCGCAGCCACCCCCCCGGCGCAGGAGTGCTCGCTGCTCTCCCGCTGCCCCGGCGCGTGTCGCTGCGCCGGCGACGGCACCGTGGACTGCCGCGACAAGATGCTCGCCACCCTCCCCGACAACATACCGCACACTGCTACTGAGATGTGAGTATATACACCGTGCCACCTAGCTCTGTCCCCGGCCGGCTCTAGAATGTGAGTTGTTGTCCCGCTGCCCGGCAGGCGACGGCACCGTGGACTGCCGCGACAAGATGCTCGCCACCCTCCCCGACAACATACCGCACACTGCTACTGAGATGTGAGTATATACACCGTGCCACCTAGCTCTGTCCCCGGCCGGCTCTAGAATGTGAGTTGTTGTCCCGCTGCCCGGCAGGCGACGGCACCGTGGACTGCCGCGACAAGATGCTCGCCACCCTCCCCGACAACATACCGCACACTGCTACTGAGATGTGAGTATATACACCGTGCCACCTAGCTCTGTCCCCGGCCGGCTCTAGAATGTGAGTTGTTGTCCCGCTGCCCGGCAGGCGACGGCACCGTGGACTGCCGCGACAAGATGCTCGCCACCCTCCCCGACAACATACCGCACACTGCTACTGAGATGTGAGTATATACACCGTGCCACCTAGCTCTGTCCCCGGCCGGCTCTAGAATGTGAGTTGTTGTCCCGCTGCCCGGCAGGCGACGGCACCGTGGACTGCCGCGACAAGATGCTCGCCACCCTCCCCGACAACATACCGCACACTGCTACTGAGATGTGAGTATATACACCGTGCCACCTAGCTCTGTCCCCGGCCGGCTCTAGAATGTGAGTTGTTGTCCCGCTGCCCGGCAGGCGACGGCACCGTGGACTGCCGCGACAAGATGCTCGCCACCCTCCCCGACAACATACCGCACACTGCTACTGAGATGTGAGTATATACACCGTGCCACCTAGCTCTGTCCCCGGCCGGCTCTAGAATGTGAGTTGTTGTCCCGCTGCCCGGCAGGCGACGGCACCGTGGACTGCCGCGACAAGATGCTCGCCACCCTCCCCGACAACATACCGCACACTGCTACTGAGATGTGAGTATATACACCGTGCCACCTAGCTCTGTCCCCGGCCGGCTCTAGAATGTGAGTTGTTGTCCCGCTGCCCGGCAGGCGACGGCACCGTGGACTGCCGCGACAAGATGCTCGCCACCCTCCCCGACAACATACCGCACACTGCTACTGAGATGTGAGTATATACACCGTGCCACCTAGCTCTGTCCCCGGCCGGCTCTAGAATGTGAGTTGTTGTCCCGCTGCCCGGCAGGCGACGGCACCGTGGACTGCCGCGACAAGATGCTCGCCACCCTCCCCGACAACATACCGCACACTGCTACTGAGATGTGAGTATATACACCGTGCCACCTAGCTCTGTCCCCGGCCGGCTCTAGAATGTGAGTTGTTGTCCCGCTGCCCGGCAGGCGACGGCACCGTGGACTGCCGCGACAAGATGCTCGCCACCCTCCCCGACAACATACCGCACACTGCTACTGAGATGTGAGTATATACACCGTGCCACCTAGCTCTGTCCCCGGCCGGCTCTAGAATGTGAGTTGTTGTCCCGCTGCCCGGCAGGCGACGGCACCGTGGACTGCCGCGACAAGATGCTCGCCACCCTCCCCGACAACATACCGCACACTGCTACTGAGATGTGAGTATATACACCGTGCCACCTAGCTCTGTCCCCGGCCGGCTCTAGAATGTGAGTTGTTGTCCCGCTGCCCGGCAGGCGACGGCACCGTGGACTGCCGCGACAAGATGCTCGCCACCCTCCCCGACAACATACCGCACACTGCTACTGAGATGTGAGTATATACACCGTGCCACCTAGCTCTGTCCCCGGCCGGCTCTAGAATGTGAGTTGTTGTCCCGCTGCCCGGCAGGCGACGGCACCGTGGACTGCCGCGACAAGATGCTCGCCACCCTCCCCGACAACATACCGCACACTGCTACTGAGATGTGAGTATATACACCGTGCCACCTAGCTCTGTCCCCGGCCGGCTCTAGAATGTGAGTTGTTGTCCCGCTGCCCGGCAGGCGACGGCACCGTGGACTGCCGCGACAAGATGCTCGCCACCCTCCCCGACAACATACCGCACACTGCTACTGAGATGTGAGTATATACACCGTGCCACCTAGCTCTGTCCCCGGCCGGCTCTAGAATGTGAGTTGTTGTCCCGCTGCCCGGCAGGCGACGGCACCGTGGACTGCCGCGACAAGATGCTCGCCACCCTCCCCGACAACATACCGCACACTGCTACTGAGATGTGAGTATATACACCGTGCCACCTAGCTCTGTCCCCGGCCGGCTCTAGAATGTGAGTTGTTGTCCCGCTGCCCGGCAGGCGACGGCACCGTGGACTGCCGCGACAAGATGCTCGCCACCCTCCCCGACAACATACCGCACACTGCTACTGAGATGTGAGTATATACACCGTGCCACCTAGCTCTGTCCCCGGCCGGCTCTAGAATGTGAGTTGTTGTCCCGCTGCCCGGCAGGCGACGGCACCGTGGACTGCCGCGACAAGATGCTCGCCACCCTCCCCGACAACATACCGCACACTGCTACTGAGATGTGAGTATATACACCGTGCCACCTAGCTCTGTCCCCGGCCGGCTCTAGAATGTGAGTTGTTGTCCCGCTGCCCGGCAGGCGACGGCACCGTGGACTGCCGCGACAAGATGCTCGCCACCCTCCCCGACAACATACCGCACACTGCTACTGAGATGTGAGTATATACACCGTGCCACCTAGCTCTGTCCCCGGCCGGCTCTAGAATGTGAGTTGTTGTCCCGCTGCCCGGCAGGCGACGGCACCGTGGACTGCCGCGACAAGATGCTCGCCACCCTCCCCGACAACATACCGCACACTGCTACTGAGATGTGAGTATATACACCGTGCCACCTAGCTCTGTCCCCGGCCGGCTCTAGAATGTGAGTTGTTGTCCCGCTGCCCGGCAGGCGACGGCACCGTGGACTGCCGCGACAAGATGCTCGCCACCCTCCCCGACAACATACCGCACACTGCTACTGAGATGTGAGTATATACACCGTGCCACCTAGCTCTGTCCCCGGCCGGCTCTAGAATGTGAGTTGTTGTCCCGCTGCCCGGCAGGCGACGGCACCGTGGACTGCCGCGACAAGATGCTCGCCACCCTCCCCGACAACATACCGCACACTGCTACTGAGATGTGAGTATATACACCGTGCCACCTAGCTCTGTCCCCGGCCGGCTCTAGAATGTGAGTTGTTGTCCCGCTGCCCGGCAGGCGACGGCACCGTGGACTGCCGCGACAAGATGCTCGCCACCCTCCCCGACAACATACCGCACACTGCTACTGAGATGTGAGTATATACACCGTGCCACCTAGCTCTGTCCCCGGCCGGCTCTAGAATGTGAGTTGTTGTCCCGCTGCCCGGCAGGCGACGGCACCGTGGACTGCCGCGACAAGATGCTCGCCACCCTCCCCGACAACATACCGCACACTGCTACTGAGATGTGAGTATATACACCGTGCCACCTAGCTCTGTCCCCGGCCGGCTCTAGAATGTGAGTTGTTGTCCCGCTGCCCGGCAGGCGACGGCACCGTGGACTGCCGCGACAAGATGCTCGCCACCCTCCCCGACAACATACCGCACACTGCTACTGAGATGTGAGTATATACACCGTGCCACCTAGCTCTGTCCCCGGCCGGCTCTAGAATGTGAGTTGTTGTCCCGCTGCCCGGCAGGCGACGGCACCGTGGACTGCCGCGACAAGATGCTCGCCACCCTCCCCGACAACATACCGCACACTGCTACTGAGATGTGAGTATATATGTTACGGCTAATACCCGAAGTGCGGCTACACCTAGTTTTAGCCGGTTAGAAGTGTTTTAAATATGAAAAACTGTATAAAATATATATATATATCTATGTATATAAAAACTGGCTTCAATCATGAATCGACGGAGTCCCGCTACGCGGGACTCCTTTTTCTGGGTGGTATCAAAAAAGTAACCTAACTAAACTAACCTATTGATGTTCTAACCGGCTAAAACTAGGCGTAGCCGCACTTCGGGTATTAGCCGTAACATATACACCGTGCCACCTAGCTTTGTCCCCAGCCGGAGAATAAAATGTGAGTTGTTTCCTGCAGAGTGATGATGTCTACATTCCAACTTTTAGAAATAATAAAATGGTAAACAGTATTTCCAAATCCTTAATAACGATTAAAGCCATAATTTTAATGATTGGTTGTCAACTGTTAAGGTAATTAACAACGCACATTGCTAAGCTAAGCTGTGCTATCACTACCTGACTAGGAAACTAACATTTCTTCCATTGTATCTTAATGCCCCTAAACAGAACGAAATCAACTTTTACCAACTTATTTTGCTAGTTTTTCTTTGTGTGTTGATTGTCTTCCATCGATGTTTTTATCAAACACTGACCCTCCAACCTCATAAACATCAAAACTTCTAAAATCTCCCATCTCCCTCTAGCCGCCTAGAACAGAACGAGATAACCGAAGTATCCTCCGGCGCGTTCGCTCTGGTGAAGCGCGTGGCGCGCATCGACCTCTCCAACAACAAGATCTCTGCGCTCGCGCCGGACGCCTTCGAGGGGCTCACGTTCTTGACGTCGTTGTGAGTATAAGTAAAATATGCATGAAATTGGTACGGATTTCTAGCGATACTTTAAATGAAATATTTTGATTAAGTTTATTGAATTTATCTTACCTACATAAAATAATAATTTCATATAAATGAAAAATATTTAATTTATAACTAGTTATGTATTCAATTTGATTGAATTTTCTCATATTTATGATATGTACTTTTGTTTCAGAGTGATATATGGAAACAAAATCAAGAATTTACCAATCGGGATATTTCAAGGGCTTGTCAATTTACAATTGTTGTAAGTATTATTCATATTTGTAAAGAAATTACATTGAAGTTTTTACGATTTACTTATATGCCATATACACTTGAGGAAATACATTGATATGAAATCACTTTAATATATCTTATACCTAATTATAATTTAGTTAAAGGAAGACCATTATATCGGTTTATTATTCATTTAAATACTTAGGCATTAGAAAACTTTTTTAACTGGAATATTCTAATTAAATGTTTTTGTTCCAGATTGCTAAACTCAAATGAAATAACTTGTGTTCGAAAAGACACCTTCAAGGATCTCGTTAGCTTGAAATTATTGTAAGTAATCATTCATTTATTGATCTTTAATATCTGGAAAATAGCAAAGAAGTAAATATATGTTATTTTTGTTCAGATCTCTATATGACAACAATATACGGACTCTGCAGAATGGAACGTTCGAGTCGCTTCGAGGGATTCAGACTCTGTAAGTACATAGTTGGCGCCCAATATGGGACCCATTACCTAACGATTCTGCTTCTTAACTAAGCTAAAACAATGAATCTGTTAATTTAAGTAAATGTTATTATTATAATTGCTAGAAGTTTAGAAAACGTGTAGAACATATTTTTGGCGCCCGAAGTGGGGCCGACATTTTGTGCCTTTATAACAATAAAATTTAGTTCAGTTTGGAGTAAATTACGTTATCATACGTAAATTTAACTGTTTTCATTGAAAAAAGTTGTTAGAACGTACTGCAGTTTATTAAGTATTGTTGGCGCCCAACGTGGGGCTAAGATTTTTATTTTTGAACTCCATCCAATGCTAGAATTGTATATGAAATAGATTAAGTAACTATTTTTCCCGATTTGATTGAACTTATTTCTTATACGATACTTTTCCCGTAGACACCAGTTCCAGTATCATATTTGGGTGTAACTAGCCTTTTCGTTGATCTTTCCTATGGTGTAAAATAATAAAAGCTTTCATAAATCGCGGTCGTAACTTATTACAAAAAGTATTTCTTACTATTAACAATATTTTTTCATACTTCAGTTTATTCCCCAAAAGTTACTCAACTTCACATTCAAAATTCAGAAACTGACAGAATTTCCAACACACTAGGCTGAGGTGTTTATTTTCTGACACTGACATTGACGTTGACACTGACAGCCACCTCGGCCGCAACCCGTTCTCGTGCGACTGCTCGCTGCGCTGGCTGGCCGCCTACCTCCACCACAACCCGATAGAAACTTCCGGAGCCAAGTGCGACGCGCCCAAACGAGTGGCCAGGAAGAGGATAGATACGCTTCGGGAGGAGAACTTTAAGTGTAAACGTGAGTATGGTGTTTTTTATTATGAGAAGCTAGCAAACGAGCATGCGGGTCACCTGATGGTAAGTGATCACGCCCGCCCATGACTACCCGCAACACTGTGGGTGTTGGGGGAGTGTTGCTGAGCCTTTGAGAAAATTGGGCACCGGATACCGCACTCTTCGAACGAAACGCAGGAACATCGTCCCTACTTCACGTCGGGTTTCTGTGCGACGGTGGTATTTCACCGGTCGAGTCAGCCCAGTAATCGCTGCAGACAGAGCCTACAGCTAGACTCTACCACTCCAATAAAAATATGATGAGAATGATTTAAAGAAAGAAAGAGTTTGTGTTAATTTGAATTACGGATAGAATTGAGAGGTTTGGTCAGGTTTTCAAGAGAAAGAAACGAATGAAAGGCGTTGGGTTCCAAAGTTTTAAATGCTAAGATATACACTTAAAATCGGGTACTTAAGCTAAAAAGCTAAAATTATACTTTATAGTTTTCAAAATTGGCTAAATTGTAGGATTTGTTTATTTACTAGCGTGAAATTAGGCGTTACAAACTATTTACGTATTATTCCAGTAGTACAGTTTGATAAATATAGCAAGTATAATGCAAAACAAACCCTCGTAAAAACGAAACATATTCTCTAAGTTTATTCTTATAACTTTTCGCAATTTTAAATTAAGTACGTTAATTACTTTTCCCTCTATAGCCGGTGAATCACCCCCCTCCACCTGCGCCATAGAAGCGCCGTGCCCCAGCGGATGCTCGTGCGCGGGGGCGGGGGCGGGGGCGGGGGCGGGCGGCGCGGGGGGGCGGGTCGCCGTCACCTGCCGCGGCGCCGGCGCTAGGGAGGTGCCGAGGGATCTGCCCACGGACACTTATCATTTGTAAGTTTGAGGAGTTTTAGGGGAAGTAATTTAAACGATTTAGGGCCGGTTTTTCAATAGTCAGATAAATTCTATCTGACAGAAAATCAGTATGTTTTTGTTGCACGTCGAACATAAATATTTGACATGTGTATGAAGTGACAATGAAAACATACCTCTTATCGGTCAGTTAGCATTTATCTGACTATTGAAAAATCAGCCCTTAGGGGAAGAAATTTAAACGATTGAATAAATAATCTATTGTCGATGTATGTAGGTAATGATCATTGTCATCTCTTATGGTCGATGAAAAATGAGTATCGAATATAATCATTCTTTATACCAATCCATTTAAGGACTTTCTTTATCAGACCTTTCATTAATTGAATGTGTAATAATAGCATTGATATTATTTTACTTTGTTTTTTTTTTGTACTCGTAAATTAACTGCATAGATTTTAAACACTAGTTTCAGACTTAAGTTACGTTTCAATTTACGACCATTAGTTTTACCCACTTAACTTTTTTGACTAAAAGATTTTTTAAATATCTCCTGTAGTTTACCTACCTACCTTTCCTCAAAGCAAATTATCAACAGAATATTTCTTGCAGGATAATGCCGAACAATAAACTGGGAACAATTAAATCTGACGGTCTTTTCGGTCGACTGCCGGATCTCACCAAGTTGGATCTACGACAAAATGGTAAATATATTCTGCAAATGTTTAAATCCGTTAATGTAACAAAAACAAAATGCTAGAACATCAAAATAGGTTATGAATGTTGCTTACATAGACGAAGACTTAGTATGGGTCGCTAAATTCACCATCAATACAAAGGGAAAATATAAAAGAAACACCATTTTAATTACTATTTTACGAGACTATTGTTTTGTTTATTTAATTAAACTATTCAATACAATCCTTTTTTGGGCTCTTTAATTTATTTATACAATTGAGGCTGTATGACGGCATCTTTCATTGCCTTTTCCATTTGGGGTTTAAAAAATTGCGAAGGCGCGAAAATAGTTGGTGGGCAATACAGTCGTAACGTTATTTATTAAGTAATTTCAGTTATTTGTGCGTGTTTTGCTTAGTTGATACGTTTTTATTAGAAGTGGAATAAAGTGAAATCTCTCTGATACGAGAAGCAAAAAAGTTCATTTTTTATTTATGTTTCGATTTAATTTACGCCTAAAATAAACTTTAACTGCACAATATAACTTGGTTAACCTTGAAGACCGCTTAAGATTACTTCGAAGCATTTCATATTACCTAGTTATCGAAGTTATAACGTAAATTTAATGCTGCGAGCGTCTGGTGCTCATTGTTAAGGTATTAACATCGTAGTCATTACGAAAATCAGACTATGGTTCGAACATCAAAAATTAATTTAAAATTTTTTTTATGAAAAGTGTATCTACCGTATATGACAGAAAAATCGATTTACAAATTGCCTTAGTATTATAATACTGTATTGGTAAAGCATAATTTTCTTATTATATTTCGATAACAGGTATAACAGTGATAGAAGACAATGCTTTCGATGGCGCCGCCAATATACAAGAATTGCTGCTTGATGGAAATCTCATTGAAATCGTAACTGACAAGATGTTCTTTGGACTGCATAGCCTGCATACTTTGTAAGTTGTATTCATATTTAGATTTATGTATAAAAAATAAAATAAACAAATGTTTTTGCTTAAAAATTAAAACTCAGCTTACCTATCTGTTTTTTTGTTTATATTTTATCAAAACATTTTTTATCTTTTTTTTTACACTAAGCTAATAATTATATAACACAGGCCGCCACTCAGATAGCCAGAGGGGCAAAGCCGTAATCCACTTTAGTATTCTTATGTCGGGTCAAAGTAGGTTTAAAATGAATAATTATCTATTATTTAATTTTCCCACAGATCTCTAGACAACAATAGAATTAAATGCATCACTCCAGGCGCCTTCGAACATTTGACATCTTTGACTACCCTGTAAGTAAATTACATCCGTATTTAACTATAATATTACGTTTATTATTCATATAAACCGTTACAGGTTGAAGCATGTTTTGCCTTTGATAATCATTTGAAAAAGATTTAATTGAACTGACAAAACGTTTCTTAATTTATAATATGCCTTTTTTATTTTGCTTTCTATTGGATCCCACGTTGGTGACAGTTCCCAACTATCTCTATTGTAGTTAGGGTATTTCTTTATTCTAATAGTTTCTCTTACCTTTGAGGAACAAAATGTTTCTCTTTTAGTCTAAGATCCCGCTATAGAACGACCTTCACCGAGCTGTTTTTTTTTTTTCAAATTACACTTGCTTGGTTAATGAACTAATTCTTTTTATTGATAATTTATTACATATATACGCATATATGTAATAACATAACCCATTCGCACTATATTTATGGACATAGTTTATTTGATAAAAAATATATTTCATGCATTAACCAGCTCGGTGAAGGTCGTTCTATAGCGGGATCCTATACTATTTCGTTTATTTTTATCCCATCAAATCCAACATACCTAATAATCTTATTGTTGAAATGTTTATATATTAAACTAGTGGTCGCCCGCGACTCCGTTCGCGTGGAAGTCGGTTTCCCGTGGGAATGAGATGTTTTCCCGCGATAAAAAGTATCCTATGTGTTATTCTGATGTATAACCTATATTACTGCAAAGTTTCATCCAAATCCATCCCGTAATTTTTACGTGAAAGAGTAACATACATCCATCCATACATACAGACATGCATACTCACAAACTTTCACGTTTATAATATTAGTAGGTTATTTTTTTCATTATTTAAATTTCTTCCCCTCCTTCCAGCAACCTATCCCAGAACCCCCTGCACTGCACCTGCCACCTGTCGTGGCTGGCGTCCTGGGTTCGATCCCGGCGGATGGCCACCACCGCCACCTGCGCGACTCCCAGTAACATGAAGGAAGTGTTGCTGAGGACGGCCAATGCGCAGCTTTTTAAGTGTACTGGTAAGTTGTAGTCGAAAAGATTGCGCAAAAATCACGTGATTGATTATTTTCAGTGTTTACTCACCAACGGTGTAGACTCGTCACACAAAAGTTCATGTAACATTCATTTTTACATTAACACGCAAGAGGTTGTGGTGAGTGAAAATCGTGGCGGTGGAAAACCAGATGAATATCCTCCAATTCGCAATGATTCAGTTTTTAAAATTATAAATCATAAAATTTAATAAAACGAAAGCTACCGTAAGGGTTGCTATTTTTTTCAAACGCAAACTTCATAATCATACTTAACTGTATTTTTCATCAACCGTATTTTTCATTTACCTTATTTTTCATTTACCGTATATTTCATTTATCGTATATTTCATTATCCTTATATTTCATTAACCGTATTTTTCATTAACCGTATATTTCATTAACCGTATATTTCATTTACCATATTTTTCATTTACCTACCGTATGTTTCATTTACCATGTTTTTCATTGGCCGTATCTAAAGGTTAACTGGATTATTTATCATCTCTAGAACAACATAAATCGTCCGTTTTTCGAACTATTCTAGTTTTATAACTATTCGAGACGACCTCTGTGGTGCAGCGGTATATATGTTACGGCTAATACCCGAAGTGCGGCTACACCTAGTTTTAGCCGGTTAGAACATCAATAGGTTAGGTTAGTTAGGTTACTTTTTTGATACTGCCCAGAAAAAGGAGTCCCGCTTAGCGGGACTCCGTCGACTCATTTTTTTTTTTTTTTTTTTTTTTTTTTTTATATTAATAGGGGGCAAACGAGCATGCGGGTCACCTGGTGGTAAATGATCACCGCCGCCCATGACTACCCGCAACACTGTGGGTGTTGGGGGTGTGTTGCCGACCTTTGTAGTGGGAATATACTCTCGACTTGAAGAGCCCCATGTTGTATGTAGCCGGGAATACCGCTGCAGGTAGTTCATTCCACATCTGCGTAGTGCGTGGCAGAAAATTCCGCCCGAAACGGACGGTGGTGGAGCGCCAGCTATCCAGGTGGTGGGGATGGAATTTCAATCTGTGGCGGGAGGTGCGGTGGTGGAATTGTGCAGCTGGTATGAGGTCGAATAATTCTTCAGAACACTTCCCATTGTATAGACGATACAGAACGCAAAGAGATGATATATCTCTTCGCAGGGCCAAAGAATCGAGGCGATCAGAAAGAGCTCGGTTGCCGGCGATTCGAGCCGCTCTACGTTGTATCTTGTCAAATGGAAGAAGTAAGCATTGAGGTGCTCCTGCCCAGAGGTGAGAACAGTACTCCATATGGGGCCGCACCTGTGCCTTGTATAGTTGAAGGCGGTGGGCCGGTTTGAAATACTGTCTCGCTCGGTTAAGCACTCCAAGCTTTTTAGAAGCCAATTTGGCTTTGTCTTCCAAGTGACTATGAAACTGAACGTCGCTCGATATGCCGACACCGAGGATTTCGATCATAGGCTTTATACAAAGAGGAGTGTTCTGAAATGTAGGGGCTAATACGAATGGGGTTTTTTTAGTGGTGAACGCGCAAACTTGTGTTTTGAGGGGGTTAAATGTGACCAAGTTACCGCTACCCCACAAGGAGGCCAGGTCTAGAGAGGCCTCAACTTTTAACACAAGCTTGTTCCGGTTTTCGACAACCGACTCCTTGCTGAGATTGGCTTGGCCATGGTACAGTGCATCTCCGGTACTGTCATCCGCATAACAATGTACACCGCTGGTTTGCAGCATATCATTTATGTGCAAGATGAACAATGTAGGGGAGAGCACACAGCCTTGAGGAACACCGGCATTTACGGGCAGGGAGTCAGAGCATGCACCGTCGATTACAACCTTAATGCTCCGCCCAGTAAGAAAGCTGGTGATCCAGTTACACAATCTCTCGGGTAGTCCATATGATGGTAATTTGGCTAGAAGACATTTGTGCCAGACCCGATCAAAAGCCTTCGCTATGTCCAGACTAACTGCTAAGGCCTCACCTTTGCTCTCTACGGTCTCTGCCCAGCGATGGGTCAGATATAGTAAAAGATCACCAGTTGACCGTCCGTGACGGAAACCGTATTGGCGGTCGCTGATCAATTGGTGATCTTCGAGATATCGTAAGAGCTGAGTGTTAATCATACTCTCCATAACTTTGGAGAGTATAGAGGTGATTGCAATAGGCCGGTAGTTAGTTGGATCTGAGCGGTCGCCTTTTTTAGGGATCGGATGCACTAGTGCTGTCTTCCAGCAATTAGGGACTACGCCGGTGGAGTACAGGAGCCGAAAGAGCCGCGTCATGGGAGGAGCTAGCTCTTGAGCGCAGACCTTTAGTACAATTGCCGGGATGGTGTCAGGCCCGCTCGACTTATGGATATCCAGGGAAAGAAGAGCTCTACGTACGGTGCGTTGCAAGAACCGTATATCTGGCATAGAACTCTGACATCTCAGGATGTTCGGAGGTGTTTTTCCCTGGTCGTCCAAAGTCGAGTTGGATGCGAAAAGAAGGCCCAGAAGATCGGCTTTTTCTTTTGCAGTGTGGGCAAGCGAACCGTCATCCCTGCGCAATGGTGGAAAGGTCGACAGACAGAAGTTGCCTTGTACCGCTTTGGCTAATGACCAAAATGCACGAGACCCAGATGGGAAACGCACAAGTCTGTCGCCAATTATGCGGACGTACTCGGCTTTCGCCCTAGCAATGGCCCTTTTGCATGACCTGGAGGCAAGGTTGTACTTCTTTTTTAGCGATACGCTATTGGGATCTCCAGTTGTGTGAGCGCAAGCCCAAGCCCGGTAACATTGCTGCTTTTCAGCAGTGGCTGCCTGGCAGGATTTGTTAAACCAGGGCTGGGATCTGCCGCCGACGGGTATCACAGAACTAGGAATGTATAATTCCATACCCTGCAACACGACATCGGCAACCGATTGTGCACAATCGCTGGGATCCAATGAGAAGCAAACCTGTCTCCACGGGTAGGAAGCAAAGAAAGTACGCATTCCATCCCAATCTGCTGACTTGTAGTGCCAAACACGCCGACTTCCAGTAGATCTAGGACGGGAGGGGCAAGTGAGTGGCAGTTTTGTCCGTATCAGGCAGTGGTCAGACGACCCGAGAGGGGTATCGACCATCACCTGATAGTTATCGGGGTGTGAGGTCAGCAGAAGGTCCAGCAAAGAAGGTGTGTGGCCTTCAGCATCTGGGATTCGCGTGGGCGAAGTAATCAGTTGCTTAAAGTCATAAGCCGGGGCGAAGTCCCGAGCAGTTCTTCCCGCGTGGTCGGTTTTGTTAGAACCGAGCCAATCAGAGTGGTGGGCATTGAAGTCTCCCAACAAAATGACTTCGGCGGAAGGAAACTGCTCAAGAATGAGGTCTGTCGCTTGTTGGAGACGCTCAAAGAGTCGCTCCGTCTCATCGTCACCACTGTGTGACCTGTAGATACACGCATAGATGCGGGGGTGGTCGTCGCAGTCTACACGCAACCATAGCGTGGACAGGTCACGGGCTTCAAGATTCCCAAGGCGATGGTAACTAATATCCTCCCTAATGTGTACGCATACCCCGGCATGAGGCAAAAACCTATGCTCAAGCGTGTAGCCAGGGTAGGTGAGGTAGGATGATTCGGGTGGGGAGGATATTTGTGTCTCGGTTAAGAAGAGCATGGCCGGCTTTGCCGTCTCAAGGTGTTGATGGACGGCAGCTAGGTTGGAGTGGACCCCTCGAATGTTACAAAAATCCACTGATAACGTGGGAGGGGTCTTAGGCATGCTCTTGCTTCGTTTGCCCCGGGAAGTATGTCGCGGTATTGTGCCCACCCCAGAGTACGAAGGGCAGCCCGAGCTGGGGGGCTCGGGGAAGGATTCTCCTGCTCCAAGAGAGCAGGTACCTTCCTGGGGTACCAACTCTTTAAATGCCGCTGTCATACTTAGGGTGGGAAGGGGGAATGGGCACCGGAAACAGCACTCACCAGACGAAACGCAGGAACAATGTTCCTACTTCACGTTGGTCTTCTGTGCGTAAGTGGTACTTGCCGGTCGAGTCAGCCCAATTTACGCTATAGTCTATGTGACTACAGCTAAACTCTACCACTTTTACAGTCCATTTGGCACTACCCAGGGGTCACGTGTAGGGTAACTAGAGTCAGGAACCCCAAAAAAAGGGGTTCGCCTACGGACGCGGACAGTATTAACCCCCAAAAATCATGATTGAAGCCAGTTTTTATATACATAGGTATAATTTTTTTTTACAGTTTTCCATATTAAAAACACTTCTAACCGGCTAAAACTAGGTGTAGCCGCACTTCGGGTATTAGCCGTAACACCTATAACACAAGTGCTTTCTGCAACTTACTTTAGGGCCACATAACTGGTGTGTTAGTCTGTTTATTTATTTATTACCCCCCTCTAGATCAAGACAAGGGCTGCGCCCCCGCCTCCGCCTGCCCCGCCGGCTGTTCGTGCACCGGCACGGTGGTGCGGTGTGCGCGGGGCAAACTCACCCGGGTGCCGGAGGGACTGCCGAGTTATGTTACTGAGCTGTGAGTTTATATACTGTGATTGTGAAGTTAGGGGGTGTTAATTAGGGGAGGTGACAAAACTCAGCAAGGTACCGGAGGGATAGTCGAGCTATGTTACTGAGCTGTGAGTTTATATACTGTGATTGTGAAGTTAGGGGGTGTTAATTAGGGAAGGGGGGGTGACAAAACTCAGCAGGATAGCGGAGGGACTGCCCAGATATGTCACTGAGCTGTGGGTTAAAACTGTGATTGTGAAGTTAAGGGGTGTTAATTAGGGAGGGGACTAGACAATAGTTTTTAAGTAGGCGTTGATTGATAACTCAAGGGGGAGGGGTGTGACAAAACTCACCAGGATACCGGAGGAACTGCCCAGCTATGTCACTGAGCTGTGAGTGACTTTTATTTATTTATTTATTTAATTCTGGAGAGACATACAGCCAAAAACATAAGGTAATTAACAAATTGTAGCTTCACTAGGCCAATTATATGTCCTCACTTATAGATACCAACTTTTGTGTAGTTAATGGGTGTTAATTAGGGGAAGGGGGAGTAGACAATAGTTTTTAAGTAGGCGTTAATTGATCACTCGAGGCGTTTAGGGGAGGGTGGGAGGGAAAAGTCAGCAAGATACAGGAGGGATTGCCTAGTTATGTCACTGAGCTGTGAGTCAATACTGGGATTGATAAGTCGTTAAGGAGGTTTTTGATTACGTGAGGCTTCAATGGTGATGATTAAACTAGGAAGGGGGGGAGTAGGTCGAGTTAAATTTATTTTTTGTTTTTTTTTTTTGAATAAGAAATGAATACTAATTTCTTAACTGTGATGAAATATCTCACGTAATTAATGGAAATAAAAGAATCATAATCACACCATATAAATGTATGAAAAACAATATACCTACCTTCTAAAAAGACTAAGTTTGTTTAAAATCTTTTGTACTAGACAAAAATCGCCATTTCAATAACATAGATCAGCCAACAATTAAAGGTATCATTCAGCATGAAACATCACGATAATGATCAAAAAATAACTAGTAATTTTGATTTCTAATCAAATATATTGTTAATCGTCACCAAACCATCATCTTTATTTTACTTTTCTAATTCTTCATTTTTTATTTCAGATACCTAGAATCCAACGAAATATCGAGCATCCTACCCGAAGAACTAAGTCACATGACTCAATTACAACGTCTAGATTTATCCAACAATAAGATAGAGGTGTTACCAAATGATACGTTCGTGGCTTTGACGAAACTTTCTACGTTGATCGTTAGTTATAATAGGCTGAGATGTGTTCATGTAAGTATATTAATAAAAAATTTAAACTAGTAGTAACCTTTACTATTGGTAATGGTTTAATTCAGGAAACATTGAATTTTGACTAAGTTTAATAATTTTTCGGAAATTACTTTACTTGTGAACCAATTCGATAAAATTATATTTTTCCATTAAACCTACAATTTTATTGAAATATTAATAATATTATACAGGGTGTCCCAAAAGGTTACGTAGCTGGGAAGGGGGGTGGTAGGGATGGTCACAAGGGTCACCAGAAAAATAATAAAAAAATTCCCCTCTGGATATTTCAATAAAAAAAAACCATTTTTTTTAAATCTAAAAATTTTACACCTTGTTACCCTATTTTGCTTACTGTACCTACAGATATTGCTGTATTTGAAAAAAAAAACCTGTTATGTAATCGTCAATAACCTTTTATCAAATTGAAATAAAAAAAACTATACATATCTAACCAAGTTTTAAAGAAAATTAAGTTCTTGTCCAGTCAAGGACTTAGTAATTACGACTTCACTCAACTTCCTCCAAGCGTACTGAAAAAAAAACGTACTACGCATCTCCGGCGAGTAAGTTAAAAAAATAGGTAATTTTATTGCAATTCCAAAATGGTATAACACTTATTTGAAAAATTCATACTAGGACATTTAAAATTATTTTTCGGGAACAATACTCCTGCAAAAATAAAAATATCAAAAAACAATAGTCTCAAATTCGTACGCAAATACATTTTTAAATGTCTATTCTGTTGCTTTGATGTTACTGCCCGGTATAATTCTCAAGATTGGAGTACAAACATACTTCTACATTCAAGTACAGTCTAGGCTAGATCAACGCGTAAGTTGTAAAAATATGGAGCTTGATCTGCGCATCATTTGTGCGTACCACCGTGCGTGTCACGCGGATTTTTTTGCCGCGCACAACGCAGATGTGGAATGAACTTCCTGCAGCGGTATTCCTGGCTACCTACAACATGGGGCTCTTCAAGTCGAGAGTGTATTCCCACCTTAAAGGTCAGCAACACACCCCCAACACCCACAGTGTTGCGGGTAGTTATGGGCGGCGGTGATCACTTACCATCAGGTGCCTCGCATGCTCGTTTGCTCGTTTAAAAAAAAATAAAAAAGTTTATGAAAAACCCATCAAGGACTTCGTTGACTTGAGTTCATTTATGATGCTCATTTTTAAAACGACGCAGGGCATGTATTTATGTTGGTGGTAGACATTACGAGCATTTTATTAAAATAATAAATTATAATTTTGTTTTCTTTCGAGTTTCATTTAAAATCGCAACTGTAATGTCGAGTAAGCTGTGGCCGTTTTGAAACTAACTAACCGATTTTTTTTTGTATGGAAATAGGATTTATTTTTATTTGTTATCCCAGCTTACCTAGTCTTAGACTGTACCTACAGGGTAATAGATGTCTATGGCCTATACTGAAATTATGATGAATATTACCAAAACTATTTTAGGGATGAGCTGAAAGTTAGTTAGTTAATAAGCCACTTTTAGGTAAGAGACCAGTTAGATAAAATAATCAAATCTATCAACCTTTGCTTTTGTACAGACCAGACAAGGTGAAGCTTGATCCTTTATCTACATCTTTCGTTTACTTGAGTAAATGCAGTAAAGATTATTTTCCCTGGCATATGGAAAAACTTAATCTAGCCTTATTCGAATGTTTGAGGTATGTCTGTACTCCAATCTTGAGAATTATACCGGGCAGTAACATCAAAGCAACAGAACAGACATTTAAAAATGTATTTGCGTACGAATTTGAGACTATTGTTTTTTGATATTTTTATTTTTGCAGGAGTATTGTTCCCGAAAAATATTTTTAAATGTCCTAGTATGAATTTTTCAAATAAGTGTTATACCATTTTGGAATTGCAATAAAATTACCTATTTTTTTAACTTACTCGCCGGAGATGCGTAGTACGTTTTTTTTTCAGTACGCTTGGAGGAAGTTGAGTGAAGTCGTAATTACTAAGTCCTTGACTGGACAAGAACTTAATTTTCTTTAAAACTTGGTTAGATATGTATAGTTTTTTTTATTTCAATTTGATAAAAGGTTATTGACGATTACATAACAGGTTTTTTTTTCAAATACAGCAATATCTGTAGGTACAGTAAGCAAAATAGGGTAACAAGGTGTAAAATTTTTAGATTTAAAAAAAATGGTTTTTTTTTATTGAAATATCCAGAGGGGAATTTTTTTATTATTTTTCTGGTGACCCTTGTGACCATCCCTACCACCCCCCTTCCCAGCTACGTAACCTTTTGGGACACGCTGTATAAAATAATATATTTTACAGCGCGACGCACTTAAAGGTCTGACCCAACTACGCGTGTTGTCTCTTCATGGGAACAATATATCAATGTTGGAGGATGGAGTGTTTAGAGATTTGAATACTATATCTCATGTGTAAGTTACTGTAAACTAAACTATAAATGTAACTGTCACTTACTTAACACAAATATAATAAGACAGTCATATATAGGGTGATTCAGTGGCTTTCGACCTGAAGTGTGTATGCTCTTAGTAATGGTCACAACTGACACAACATTTTTAAACAAACTTTTCATTTCAATTGGAATAAAAGTTAGTTCTGCATTCTTATTCAGCACACCAGCGAAAATTGGTTATACAACTCCCCTATAAATGTATTATACAAAAAAAAATTATTCCATACACACCACTTTGTCTGCCCTTATCATATTTTTCATGTCTAAAACCATTAATCACTTAACAAACAATACAGATACAATTACAACAAACAAATACAGAGTACAATTACCAATTTTTTTTGTCTGTCTAAGCAATCACCATGTATATTTCTAAAATTTATTTAAATCAAACACCACTTAACATTTCTTTAAACCCCTACAGAGCCCTAGGATCGAACCCCCTATACTGCGACTGCTCTCTCTCGTGGCTATCAGAGCACTAATTCATCACCACGTTTAATATCTTAAATTAATTTTAATCAATTACCACTAAACACTACTTAAATATAATTTTCCCCTACAGAGCCCTAGGATCGAACCCTCTATACTGCGACTGCTCTCTCTCGTGGCTATCGGAGTGGGTGAAATCCGCCGGCGAATATGTAGAAGCGGGCATTGCTAAATGTTCCCAGCCGGCGAATATGGCGAATAAACTTATATTGAGCACGCCTACGCATGCCTTCGCTTGTAAAGGTTAGTAAATATAGATGAACCAGCAAACGTTGTTTTGCCAAATAAAAAAAAAATGGGGGTGGTCAACCCTTATCACTTAGGAGTATGAAAAATAGATGTTGGCCGATTCTCAGACCTACTCAATATGCTCACAAAATTTCAGGGAATCGGTCTAGCCGTTTCGGAGGAGTACGGTAACTAACATTGTGACACGGGAATTTTATTATAAGATAATAATTCTTAAATAGGGAAAAACTTTGAAACTAAAAAAAAACAATAAAGATGTCACGTTATGGTTTTGTCTTCAAAAGATATAGTTTCTTGAGCTTTTTTATATTTTTGATAGATTGTGAACCTATTTAATAAGTCTCAATTGCGAAACTCTCTTAATATTAATAAAAAATACACCATATTTGACCACCAATAGAATATTGACTTAAAATTATTTTCTCTAGATTTTAAAGTATACTCTTTCCTAAATTAAAAAGAATTTGTGTTTTGTAATTATGTAAGGTGCTATGACCTCCAAAGTCTTAACTGTACCATTTCTTATTTTAATCTTTATATCGTTGTTCTTATAAACACGATTAAATTTTCATCAATTTCAACCTTTTCCCCGCATTTAATCATTTCAAATTTTCACCCCCCAGGTCCAGTCCCCCCCCAGATCCTGTCAAAGTGCGACGCCTGCCACTCCTCGCCGTGCCTCCACGGCGGCGTATGCTCTCCATCCCGAGCTGGTGGCTTCTCCTGTTCCTGCCTCCTCGGCTACCATGGAACTACTTGCCAGTTTCATATCGACGCGTGCTATGGAAGTCCGTGTGTGGCTGGAACCTGTTTGTTGCTGGAGGAGGGGCGGTTCCAGTAAGTATACACGGTGATTGAGTGTACACGGTGATTAGGTATACACGGTGATTGTAGAGTGGACGTTTCAGTAAGTATACACAGTAAGTGAGGAGTGAAGAGCTTCAGTAAGTATACACGGTTATTTTGTACACACAGTGATGGTGGAGTAGAGTTTCAGTAAGTATACGAGGAGATTGAGGTGTATAGGTTAAATATTTGGGAAGGTTTCAGTAAGATTTTAGTAGTTTTAAATGACTATTAGGGGTGAGGTAAGGTGGTAAATAAAGTTAGAATGTCTCCTCGGCTACCACGGAACTACTTGCCAGTTTCATATCGACGCGTGCTATGGAAGCCCGTGTGTGGCTGGAACCTGTCTGTTGCTGGAGGAGGGGCGGTTCCAGTAAGTATACAAAATAATACAAAATCATAATTTATTCAGAAAAAGTACATTTACACACTATCACTATCATATCATCATCGTACATCTAGACACTTATACATTGGTCCCCGCACTAGGTAGGTCCTGTAATGCGGGCGGCCTAGTAGAGTTAACAGACACACAGTTCCCTGGTCGTGTCGAAGTAAGAGAAGTAAGTATAAATAAAAGTATACACGGTGAATAAGTATACACGGTGATTGAGTATTAGCGACGGTTTCAGTAAGTTTTTAGTAGTTTTAAATGACTATTATGGGTAAGGTTAGGTGGTAAATAAAGTTAGAGTGTCTCCTCGGCTACCATGGAACTACTTGCCAGTTTCATATTGACGCGTGCTATGGAAGCCCGTGTGTAGCTGGAACCTGTTTGTTGCTGGAGGAGGGGCGGTTCCAGTGAGTATACGCGGTGATTGAGTATACACAGTGATTGTGGAGTGAAGAGTTTCAGTAAGTATACACGGAGATTGAGGTGTATAGGTTAAATATTTTGGAAGGTTTCAGTAAGTTTTTAGTAGTTTTAAGTGTCTATTACGGGTTAAGTAAAATGGTGAGTTAGTTAGAGTGTCTCCTCGGCTACCATGGAACCTCGTGCCAGCATCATATTGACGCGTGCTATGGCAGTCCGTGTGTGGCTGGAACCTGTTTGTTGCTGGAGGAGGGGCGGTTCCAGTGAGTATACACGGTGATTGTAGAGTGTAGAGTTTCCGTATGTTATAGAGTGTAGAGTTTCCGGTGATTGTAGAGTGCAGAGTTTCCGGTGGTTATGGTGTGTAGAGTTTCAGTAAGTAAACACGGTGATTGAGGAGTATGGGTTAAGTATCAGGGAGGGTTTCAGTAAGTTAGTTTTAAGTTCAGTTGAGGTTTGAGTCAAGTAAGGTAATGAAATACATAAGAGTGTCTCCTCGGCTACCATGGAGCCACGTGCCAGTTTCATATCGACGCGTGCTATGGCAGCCCGTGTGTGGCTGGAACCTGTCTGTTGCTGGAGGAGGGGCGGTTCCAGTGAGTTTTAGGGCGGTTTTAAAAGTATCCTATGTGGATGTATAAATAATGTGCAAATTAATATGTATCCTTTACATGGTTAAGAAAAGTAAGAGGACAAAACTTATTAGACAAGAATAGCGACTTTGCATAAGATATAGTGATCATGACTATTTTCGTATTTTATTGTCTTAATACTTTCCCATTTCTTAAAAATAGCACTGTATTTCCCGAAAACAAAAAAAAACACATAACACAATAAAAAAAAACCAAAACTATATGTTTTTTTTCCAAAACCGTTATCTTATCTTACTATATAACTTTTTACACTAATTTAGTTGCGCGTGCGACGCGGGCTACACGGGCGTTCGCTGCGAAGTCGACATCGACGATTGTTTACAAAACGATTGCAAGAACAACGCCACTTGTGTCGACCACTTGGAGGGGTACACTTGTAAATGTGCCCCGGGATTTATGGGTAAGATGTAAACAATACAGGGTGTGAATAGAAAGTTCCGAAGACTAAACCATTGGAAATTATCTGTTTTAAGGCAGTTACCAATATAAAGTAAGAACATCCAATATTTTACATGTTCAGGTAAATTTTTCGAACAATAGGCAATTCGCATTCGTATATTTAAAATGATATTTTACTATCAACAGGATATTTATCAATATTAAATCACTTCGAACCCCGAAGTCTTATATTACCCAACTTTAATTACTATTCTATCATAATTACCTAACAATACTGTTCCTATTCCAATTTACCAATACCCAGGTAAGTTCTGCGAACAGAAATATCCCGTTCTGCTAACAATGGAGTTTGTTCTAACCACTCCAGTCACTACACGGGCGCGTGTCAGAAGGCATATTCCGGACTATAGAGACTTTTATATCATTTCGACCCTCAAATTACCAACTATAGTTACTATTTCATCATAATTACCTACCTATGACCCAAATTTACCACTACCCAGGTAAGTTCTGCGAGCAGAAGATCCCGTTCTGCTCGGCCGGGTACAACCCGTGCGCCAACAACGGGGTTTGTTCCGACCACTCCAGCCACTACACGTGCGCGTGCCAGAAGGGGTATTCCGGACAGAATTGCACGGTGAACGCTGATGACTGTGTCAATCATATGTGCCAGGTTAGTGAAGGTTTATTTTAGGTATTTTTAATATGAAATTCTGAGTAAAATGTCGATTTTCGGCTTCGAATTTCAAAATGTTTTTACCAGATTACTTTTCCGAAGCAAAAAGTACTCGATATGTTATTTCAGAATTCTATCTATTTATAAACCAAGTTTCATTGAAATCTGTTAAGTTGTTCTTGCGTGACAGTAACAAATTGTTCACATTTTATTATAACACTAGTGACACACGCTTCGCAATGGTGTAATTTTCGCTGACTTGCAAACGAAAAATGTATTGAATTTTGGCTTATTAAAGACAACTTTGTCAGAATTTTTATAATTTCCGTAACTCAAGTATAAAAAAAATAAACTAAGAGATGGCGAAATCCGTATTAAATTCAGTTACATAGCTTAGGAGGGATTTGTGGACACACAGACACGAAAAGTGACTTCGCTTTATACTATGTAATAATGACAATTGTGATAATGATAATGTTGATAATTATAATGGTGATAATGATGACGATGATTATAATAGAACGGCGCGACCTGCGTGGACGGTCTGGACGAGTATAAGTGTTCGTGTGTGGCGGGGTACGCCGGGAAGTACTGCGAGGCCGCACCACATGTCGCTCAGGGTAACTTATTCTTTGGCTTTTGATCAAATTTAATTATTGTTTATTTGACAGGAAATCACAAACTTGTGACTTCGTAAATAATGATATAAAGTAATTAATTTACTAACCAAAAAGTTATTGACGATGACAACACTGTCAAAAGTGTTGATTAGGTACTTACATAAGTACATTTCATATAATTAAATTAATTCCATGCAAATTAATGGCAAAATCAAATTGGTTTTATTGAGTCAATGTGTGGAATGCTTATGATTTTTATGATTATGATTTTTTCAATAGGTTGATTTTTCATCTTTATTGATAAAAATATTATAACTAGACTATAACTAAACTAATATTCTAACTAGCTTTAATAAATAAAATTGCCTATGTCAGACCCTGATAACATAGCTTTGTGTTAATGTAAGAATTTTTGAAAACAGTTTAGTAGTACTGATGATTACCGCGAACATACAAATTCATAAACATAACCTCTTTGTAAAGTTAGTATAGTTTACTATTTTTTTGGATTGTGCTGTAATAATGCTACTCGCTAGTTGTAAATCATGTTACTTATCAAACTAAATTAAATATCAATATCTTTTTGCCTAGATTTCTCTTTGAATTTTCTTCTGGAATCAAACAGATTGATGTGTATTCAGATACCAACTAAGCTTCATCATTTTTTCTTTAAATGTCAATGTCATGTGTCAATGTCAGGTACATCCCCGTGTGCCCACCACGATTGCGTCCACGGCGTCTGCTATCTGCCAGCCGCCGCTTCCTTAGCTTTACAGGTGAGAAATATTTATTTATGTTCAGTTATTTTATTTAATATTAAAAAAAACAGGAATGGCTGTAAGTTCTTAATTTTTTGTTTGTTTTTGACTTCCCAGTTTGATAGAAGGTTATCGAATAGTTTTTTTTATTTACGTTACCGTGGTTATAATATGATGATAACCCTATGTTATTCCAGGACTAAAGTCTAATTAATAATTATATACAAAATTTCATCTTAATCTGTCCAACCAACATGTTACCATAACTCCTCTCACTTTCATTTAAAATACAAAAACAATTGAAGAGATTTTAAAATTGTAAGTAATTGAACCGTTAAATTCTTAATTAATATTTAAAATACAACAATTGACAACCTGTGAAGTAATGTGTAGTTATATGTCAGGATGACATTATGATGGAGGAGCGCCCTCTGTTGTCAAGTGTGCCCCACAACGACTATATGTGCAAATGTGCCCCCGGATACTCAGGTAAGGGGTTAAAAATATATTGAATTAGTTCAAATCAAAACGAGTACTATTATGTAATTTTGTAGTTATTGTGACTTTGTTTTGTAAAGTTTTTTCTTCAAAATTTGCAATATTGTGCATATTGGAGTACCTATGTGTCAAAATTTTCTGTCCTTCTTAATAATCCATTAATCAGGGATACAAAAATAAAATTATTATTATTATTTTACTGAAAAAAAAGTTATTATTGTTGCCTTTATATATATTACCAATGATATTGCTATTATACTGTACACCAATATGCTTTGAAACTATGTCAAAGATCGTGTATCTTCGGCCGACTCAAAACAACCTTCTTTTGTTTGAACCTCTTTGTGAGTCGAGTGATACGAACCCATTAAAAGTATCTGTAAGCTGGTGAAAACCGCATCAAAATCCGTTAGCTACTTGTTTTAAAAGTAGTTAGTCATTATAACATACAAACATGATAATGATGGTAGTGATGACAATTATAATAAAAAAAATGATGATGATAACGACCTCTGTGGCGCAGCGGTAACTATACCGGACTGTAAAGCGGAAGGTTCTAGGTTTAATTCCCGGTCGGGCCAATTTCGTAAAAATGTTTTTCGATATTGGCTCGTGTCTGGGTGTAACTAGGTTCTCCCCTAGTCCATTGTGTGGTACCTATAGTACAAGCTTTACTTAGTTTAGGGCCACACAGTGGGTGTGTCAGTCTGGAGATTTATTTATTTTATTTAATAATCATAATGATGACGACTTCCAGGCCGCCTCTGTGAATACCTAACCTCCCTGACGTTCAGCCACAACGACTCGCTCGTGGAGCTCGAGCCGCTGCACACGCTGCCGCAGGCCAACGTCACGCTCGGTGAGTCAATGTCAGAGTGACAGGTGACAGATTGACAGGTGACAGGTGACAGGTTGACAGGTGACAGGTTGGATGGAGAATAGGTGCAAGGTGTTTTTTTACATATTCTTCCAACTTGAATCAACTGTGTTATTCTTTATAACACAGTTGATTCTAGTTTGGGAGAAAGGTCATACAAAATGCATTATAATCACTTTTGTCTATTGCCATAATTCCATTTATGTGTAGCTTAATTTAGCTGTTAACTATAGAACGTACAAGAAATTGTAGATGTAGTATTAAATTCTACTATAATCTCGCTATAAACATAATTATATAAATTATAGCTTTCCGCCCTGCGGTTTCACCCGTGACTAAATGGTTTTTCCCGTAGGAATGAGGCTTTTTCCCACAGTAAAATTTATCGTATTTTCTTCTTCCCTGGGTGTTGAACTACCTCTATTCCAAAAGTAACTTTTCTGGTTGATTTTTTACACCTTGTGTCCGAAAAACCCAAATATCTTACGGAACCCTTTTTTTCCCAAAATAAAATGTAGCCTATGTTACTCGTGGATAATGTAGCTTTCGAATGGTGAAAGATTTTTTAAAATCGCTGCAGTGGTTTTTGAGCCTATTCGACACAACTCTTTATAATATTAGTATAGATATAGTATAGAAAACAGACTTTTTTAAATTAATATGATTCTTTTAATGCTATTTCCCTATTCTAATATTTCTTACACTCACAAATATAATTTAACTAGCTTTTGCCCGCGGCTTCGCACGCGTTAAATTCGGAGTGAATCCCATTTCCCTGAATGTGTTATTATGCAATTAAACTTTCCTCTTGAATCACTCTATCTATTTAAAAAACCGCATCAAAATCCGTTGCGTAGTTTGAAAGATTTAAGCAAACATAGGGACAGAGAAAGCGACTTTGTTTTATACTATGTAGTGATTCATACGGGATGTAAAAAAAACTGCTTCCGAAAACAAAATCATGGCATTGCTAGAGGGGTACTAGTTAAAAGCAAAAAAAAATTATGATTAAAAAAAGATCTTTTTTCTACATACCTAATTGTACAAAATTGCATTTAAACTATCAGATTTCGCAATGATTTTAAATTAAATAGTGTTTTAATTTAATTAGCTAGTGAATCGAGTTACTATTGAGGCTCAAGAATTCATAGTTTCAGGCTTCAGAAGTGGTCTTTTTACACCCATTATATTATTTTCATAATAATTCCAGTATTCAGCACAACCCAGCAGCACGGAATACTGCTCTACTTCGGCGTAGTAGAGCATCTCGCGGTCGAGTTGTTCAACGGCAGGATCAGAGTTAGCTACGATGTGGGCAACCATCCCACTTCTACTATGTACAGGTAATATTAAACTTAATTGTATATATGTTACGGCTAATACCCGAAGTGCGGCTACACCTAGTTTTAGCCGGTTAGAAGTGTTTTTTATATAGAAAACTGTAAAAAAATAATTATACCTATGTAAATAAAAACTGGCTTCAATCATGAGTCGACGGAGTCCCGCTTTTTCTGGGTGGTATTAAAAAAGTAACCTAACTAACCTAACCTATTGATGTTCTAACCGGCTAAAACTAGGTGTAGCCGCACTTCGGGTATTAGCCGTAACATATACATTGTTTTATTATTTGGGAAACAGGCAAGAATTTGAAACAACTTACAAAATATTCTGAATATTCGAATGATTCAAATTAATTGATTTTCAGTTAAAAAGTAACAAGGTTGTTTTTATGAAAATTCTTATACAAAAGTAAGTAATAAAAAATACACCTAGCAAAACAGATTACAGAAGCTCTAATTTATTATTTCCAATGGCAACTTAATCACTTTGTTTAAATGTTATGAAGTTGCTTGTTAGGAACCATCTGTTTGTAAAACAAGTAGGTACTACCTACAACTGGACTTAAGTCTAGTCGTGTTACTAATGTAAGACTTAGCTGTTTTTCAATTATCAGATTAATTATATTCGACAGATTTACATGTAAAATGTATTATTTAATGAATAATATTTTCCTAGTTTCGAGATGGTAGCAGACGGCGACTATCACAAAGCAGAATTGATCGCTATAAAGAAGAATTTCACCTTACGAGTCGACAACGGTCCCGCTAGATCCATTATTAATGAAGGTAAGTCAAAAAAACTATAACAACAACCTATATACGACCTACTAGGGCGTCTGAGCCGTAATCCACTTCACGATGTATTCCTTCACCGTTAGTGCGTAATAAATATGCACATTATTATGGAAAATACCAAAGGAGAATGGGCAGATTGGGACCACCTTCCAATAGCATTAAGATATATGTTTTTCGATAGGTTTTTTCAATTCTATCAACTATTGCTATGACAGTATTTACAACTATCCGTTTTGGAAAATCAACATCGCCCAGCGACTTTATGTTGAGTCAGCAACCGATTCAGTTGTTTGTCGTGATATTTTCATGTTTTTCATATTTTTCCATATAACTGAATAAATATGTTTTCTTTCTTTTTTCTTTCTAGATATGAGACATTTTATAACTTTAATTAATTAAATATTAAATTCCCAGGTCCCCGTGAGTACCTGCGAGTGGAGCGCCCTCTGTTCCTGGCGGGAGTGCCGGACGATGTCGGAAGAGAGGCATTCGCGAAGTGGCATCTTAGGAACATCACTAGTTTTAGAGGTGAGAAGGAGGTCAATGTTGTTTTGTTTGTTAGGATTGTGAGGAGAAATGGCGGTGGGGTATGTAGAGTAAAAATATAACGAAGACGGCAAAATACCTTCGTTATCAGAGCCGTCTTTAGGGGCCGTCTAAGTGGCGGATTTACAGATTTGCCGCCTCTAGGCTTTACATTTTTGCCGCCCCTATTAAATTTAATGCCCTCGTTTGAAACTACATTACGCACGGTCTATTTGTTACATACTTTTTTTTAAGCTGATGTTGTAAAATACCGACAGTTCTTTTACACTAATGATGAATGAAGTTTTTTCACTTAATCTTATGTCCTCGTCTCGAGATATTATGGCCAAACTACAAATATTAAAACGCAGATGATTTAAGGGAGGTATTAATGAATAGAAAATAGATAGATTTTATAGCATCTTTGTTGAATTTCCGAAGAGAAATTATATTTGACTAATCTTCGATATTGAATCGTCGGTAAAGAATTATACAGGGTGGCTGAAAAAGAAACGCCCAAAAATTTTTTTAGGTGCCTCGTTTTGAGAAGAATCTGTAATACCCCCTTGATCTTGCATAGTCTTCGAGTTACGATTTTGTTTAAGATTTTTTGCAAAATTGTTACTTGAAAAATTTAGCCAGTGTCTTAAAAAATTAAAGTTTTTCTTTATGGCTCTCTTTGCTTCTAACTCTTTTCGAACTGTGCATTTATACATAAATTAATCAGCCTAATGAAATTATTGAACTTACTGTTGATTTTGCAAGAAACCTTTAAAAACTTAACTCGGAAACTACGCAAAATCGTAGAACATACATGGAGTTGTTTCATGACTGACTCAATACTAAGAACTAGAGATGCAACGAATACGAATCACGTAATCGCCGAATATTCGTATTCGCTGAATATGATAACAATATTCGTACAAATAATTTATGTAAAACGGAACGCATCTTTAATTCAGAGATACATGTATCAAAACACGCACTGCCAAATTTATTGCCATCTGAAGATCCACTACATTTTTGGCGACAAGATGTTCATTTTCCGACACTGAAATGATTGTCCCAGATTTTCTTTCACTAAAATCGTCTACCGTATCTTCTGAAAGACTTTTTTCTACAGCTGGAAATATACAGAAAAAAGAAATCGTTAAACAACAAATTTTACGCAAATTGTGTTTTTTGAATAAAAAAAATAAAAAAAAGTTACTCCTCTTAGTTGTTTTAATTTAATATATTTGTAACTGAGATTTTACTTTAAATTTTGTATTATAAATGCTAATTTATTAATTTTGAAGTTGTAAATACTGGAAAAAGGAACGCGGGCCTCCGAGCATTACGCGACTGGGACTCGAACCCAGGACCTTTGGATAACCGGTCCAATGCTCTTCCAACTGAGCTACCGAGCCGCTACGTTGACCTATCGAAATTTCTTCCAGTATCTATGTGCTTTCGTCATATAGCTGACGTTATTCCATCAAATGAGAGGAGTTTCCGCTTTTTCATTTCAGTAGAAATACCTTTACAGGATATTTAACTACTAATTAAGATGAAACAAGCTAATGATTGAGATTTTACTTTAAATTTTGCATTATAAACGCTAATTTATTAATTTTGAAGTTGTAAATACTGGAAAAAGGAACGCGGGCCTCCGAGCATTACGCGACTGGGACTCGAACCCAGGACCTTTGGATAACCAATAAAAAATAATCCAACAACATAAAAATAAATAACTGAACTTTGGAATGTTATAATGTTTAAAAATCGAGATGGAACACTCAAAATGGCTTGAAATTACTTGCAAAATGTTTAGATTTTTTTCTTAATGTTTGTTTTTGATTTAATCAAAAATAGCAAATCTGCCGCCCCTTAGAATCTGCCTAACAAAACAAATTCAAAAAGATAATAAAATTTACTTTGGAATATTATAATAAATTAAAAATGGACATAAATGACACTCAAAATGTCTTGAAATTACTCACTTGTAAAATGTTAAGACTATTTTTCTCTAAGTATGTTTTTTAATTTAAAAAAAAATAGAAGCAAATCTGCCGCCCCCTAGAATCTGCCTAGTGGAAAATCCACCACTAGTGCAAGTTTTGGGCGGGGGGGGTATGTGTTAGAATCAAATAAAACAACCGAGAATTCTCTCAACCGAACGTCAATACTACCCTAGAATGGTACGGGAAGCCATAGAAATTAAAAAGAACAAGACGTTCAATAGAGAGGATGGTTATAAGCTGTCATCTTCGTGGAATCCGGTCATTCATGGTTTTAAAAACCGGTCTCAAGATTTATCGTCGGAATCGTCTGCGGATACGGTCAGCATAGTGTGCCGTGTGTTTTCATAGTGACTTTTACAAAAAATAAAAATTGTGAGGGTAGGACTCAAACTGTCAGTGCTAAGTAGTCTCTCCAGCCGCCGCCATGCTTCAGTCCGCCCGCGACCACGATAGGTGTAACCCTATCGAAACGTCGGGCAAAGAGGTACGTTACCTTTTTGCTTTGAAATTACCGCGCGAAATCCCGGATAGTATAAAAACAATGTGTACAACGCGCGTTAGCTTAAAACAAGTGCAAATAAAACAAGTTGGTCACGGTGTTTCAGCGCTGTAATAATTTTCTCTTGATAGCAATCAGTAGGTCATTCGATTAATTCACAAGAGGGCACGGATGACGGCAGTGGCGGATTTACGATTTTGCCGCCTCTAGGCTTTTAATTTTTTGCCGCCCGTATGAAATTTGAAATTAAATTAAAAAATTTTTTAATTAACAAAATGTCTTGAAATTACTCATTTGTAAAATTATAAGACTGTTTTTATCTATGTATGTTTTTGATCAAATAAAAAACGGCAAATCTGCCGCCCCCTAGAATCTGCCGCCCTAGGCTCCAGCCTACTCAGCCTAGTGGTAAATCCACCACTAGTGCTAGAAGTAGTGGGCGGGGGGGGTATGTGTTAGAATCAAATAAAACCAGTTGGTCAAGGTGTTTCAGCGCTGTAATAATTTTCTCTTGATAACAATCAGTAGGTCATTCGATTAATTCACAAGAAGGCACGGATGACGGACAGTTTCTACGCAGACAGCCATGAAAATATCTTATTATTTAACTAGTGGCCGCCCGCGACTCCGTTCGCGTGGAAGTCGGTTTCCCGTGGGAATGAGATGTTTTCTTGCGGTAAAAAGTACTCTATGTGTTATTCTGATGTATAACCTATATTACTGCAAAGTTACATCCAAATCAGTCCAGTAGTTTCTACGAAAAAGAGTAACGAACATCCATCCATACATCCATACATACTCACAAACTTTCACGTTTATAATATTAAAAGGATTTATCTGAATCTTTATTTGCAAATTTCAGGCTGCCTGAAAGAAGCGTGGGTGAACCACAAGCGCGTGGACTTCCTGAACGCGGCGCGCGCGCAGCGAACCACCCCCGGCTGCGGCGACGATGACGTCACGCCGCCGGCGCCCACCGCGCGAGTGCAGGAGGACGCCTCGCATACTAATACTGAGGTTAGTCACCACCACACCAGTGGCGGATTTACAGATTTGCCGCCTGTAGGCTTTTAATTTTTTGCCGCCCCTTTGAAATTTAATGCGCGCAATTGCAACTACATTACGCCTGGTCTATCTACTACATACTTTTTCTTTAAAGCTGAAGTTGTAAAATACCGACATGCATTATCAGTTCCTTGTTCGTGATTGAAGTTTTTTTTATATTTTTCACTTAATCTCATGACCACGTCTCGACACAAGATATTAAAGGAATATTATAATAATGTTTAAAAATTTAATTTAAGACTATTTTTCTCTACGTATGTTTTTGATCAATAAAAAAATAAAGGCAAATCTGCCGCCCCCTAGAATCTGCCGCCCTAGGCTTCAGCCTAGTGGTAAATCCACCACTGCCACACACATATAGCCCTGCTTGCTAGGGAGGGAGGAGATTCTAGGGGTGGAAGCGGCGGTAGTAGCGATGTGTAATACTGATGTAGAGGGAATGAGTTGATTATATACTTATAAGCGCTTACTAGCGGTTTTAGAACAGTCATACTTACGGGTCGTAACCTACTAAGTACATACTGCAAGGAGAGACAGCTGTTTTAATATTCCTACTTATTTTGAGGTAAGTGTACATTCGAGCAGTTGTGTTTAATAGTAGGTAATTGGTTTATAGCAGATTCTCGTACCTTTTTTTGTGTTGCGAGATTTCGCGTACAGTGTGATCGAGTCGTTTTGCTGAGATTTTTACTTTTAATTTTGCATTATAAATGCTAATTTATTAATTTTGAAGTTATAAATACTGGAAAAAAGAACGCAGGCCTCCGAGCATTACGCGACTGGGACTGGAACCCAGGACCTTTGGAAAACCGGTCCAATGCTCTTACCACTGAGCTACCGCGCCGCTACGTTGACCCACCGAAATTTCTTCCAGTATCTATGTGCTTACATCATATAGCTGACGTTATTCCATCAAATGAGAGGAGTATCCTGTAAAGGTATTTCTACTGAAATGAAGAGGCAGGAACTCCTCTCAGTGGTAAGAGCATTGGTTCGGTTTTCCAAAGGTCCTGGGTTCCAGTCCCAGTCGCGTAATGCTCGGAGGCCAGCGTTCCTTTTTCCAGTATTTATAACTTCAGAGTCGTTTTACAATTAGTTTCAATCTTGTTTAATTAATGGTTCTATAACATTTTTTCTTGTCACAGGACCCGTGCGTCCCCAACCCGTGCGGTTTCGGCGGTCGCTGCGTGCGCGCGGACTCGTCCCCGCTACACTACTCGTGCCGCTGCCGCGCGGGGTACGGGGGGGCGCAGTGCGAGACCAGGCCCGGACGAGGTGCGGCCCTTTTTAATACCTTTAGGCCCAATTGCAGGGAACGTTTTAACCTCGGGTTAGCTAACTCAGATTTAAAAGGCGCCACCATCGATTGTAATAAGCAGTAGTTACAATCGATGGTGGCGCCATTTAAATCCGAGTTAGCGAACGCGAGGTTAAAACGTTCCCTGCAATTGGGCCTTAAGCTATTGCATAGCTTCTATCGCGGGCCTTGAGCGTGGAGACCGAATTCAGAAATTCCGTAACGAAAATAACCTAACACTCCGACCGGCACAGCGGTGACACTTTTTTGTTTTGCCATCTATCGATGAATAGCATAACTTTTAATCCCTACTAATATTATAAATGTGAAAGTAACTCTGTCTGTCTGTCTGTCTGTCTGTCTGTCTGTCTGTTACGCTTTCACGCCTAAACCACTGAACCGATTTTGATGAAATTTGGTATGAAGAAAGAACTGAACTTGGGAAAGGACATAGGGTACTTTTTACCGCGGGAAAACTTCTCATTCCCACGGGAAACCGACTTTCACGCGAACGGAGTTGCGGGCGTCCACTAGTGACTTATAAAGTTGAACAATATCAACTTCTCATTTATTTAATAAAAGAAAAAAAATTGTTTTCTTATCGGTCACCACGCTCAAAAAGTTGAATTAATATCAAAGAAAAAAAAAACAAAGGAAAAAATGTAGCATTAATAAAATAAATAAATAATTACATAAGTTGTTAAAAAATGCTTGCAATGACTTTACCGCGGCAGTCTCCGAGTGCCACACGTCTTTTTTTTTAAGAATTTACTATTTCATTTCTTTCTTCAAGCGAGAGTAAATTGACCTTCTAATATTATATTTCTCTGTATTTCGCAGTTGGCAGTGTGGTGATTCCGAATTCGAGATTAAACCCATTTAGCACACGTAAGTTTATTATTGTTTTATTAAACCACCTAACTCAGACATTGAAAGAAGATATAATAAAACGTTAATGTTATCAATTAAATTAATATTATTTTTCCTGTCAAAAATCACTTTTTGAAATTAAAATGCAAGTTTTATTTTAAAGCAAGAGCAGACAATAATTAAGTGCAATCTTGTTTGCAGAACGTCCAATTCACAAACTGCGTCAATCGTTGGCGGAGGCAACTCCCGCGCCGGCTACGGGCGGAGGGTGTAAGAAGGTACGTCAATATACTTGAAATTTATATAGTATTGTGTATGTAGATTAGAAACGAAAGATAAGTAGTAGGTAAGCACTACAGGACTTCACCGAAGTACCCCAATAATCAGGCTATTCAGTGTTAAACATTAAAAGTACCACATTTTTATATAAACAGGAACAACATAAAAATACTTCGGTGTTTACGCATGCTATAATGTAAAAGCAATCATAAATGTTTTTTAACTAAATCCTTGTTTTATAAGTACCACAACTTTTTACGAGTGCAAAAACAAAGGGTAAAAACGGGACCGTGTCCGTCTGTCTGTCTCCAGGCTGTATATCATAAACCGTGTTAGCTAGAAAGCTGAAATTTTCACAAAAGATGTATTTCCTTTGCCGCTATAAGAACAAATACTAAAAAATAAAAAAAAAAATACCATACAAAAAACGTAATTTTTAAAACATATTTACCCAATCCTAAAACAGGTAGAAAATGATAGTACGGAACCCTTCGTGCGCGAGTCCGACTTGCACTTGGCCAGTTATTTTAAATCCGTTATTATTATGTACACAATATACTTCAATGGTTAAAACATACAAAAAGACATAATAACCAACTTTGCGTTACTTTGTGAATTCGAAAATAGT
Source organism: Emmelina monodactyla (assembly GCA_916618145.1). NCBI lineage: Eukaryota > Metazoa > Arthropoda > Insecta > Lepidoptera > Pterophoridae > Emmelina > Emmelina monodactyla. The sequence continues at coordinate 4,839,390 of OU745296.1, forward strand.
TTTTTTACTATACTCTATGTAGACGTCAAACATCTCAGTCTACCCCCGTGACCACGGCATTTGCAAAAATGCCGAGACGTCGGATAAATAAAAATACTCAATAAACGCGTAAAACCCGTTAAAATGAGTTTAATTTCAAATAATAATGATCGCGTAAATCTAAGAAGTTACAACTTGGCTTTATACGATGTAGGAGGCGACCCGCGAGCTGGTGGTGGAGGGGTCGTGTCGCTCGCGGCGCGCGGTGCGGGGCGCGCGGTGCGGGGGGCGAGGCTGCGGCGCCGGCTGCTGTCTGCCCAAGCGGACCAAGAAGAGGAAGGTACGATGTTACAGGGGGGCGGGTTCTATAGTGAAACTAGGGTCATTACCGACCACGTGGCATTATATCCCGAGTTTCTAGCTGCTTCGGAAGGCACGTTAAGCCGTTGGTCGCGGGAACTATTGCACCTCGTACTCGGCAAGCCTTGGTGCCTAGTAGGCAGGTTGAAAAGTACTGGCAGTAGAGTGGCCACTACCCAACAGGAACTACGTCAGAGGCCCTAACAAGGCGGTTCCCAAAAACTGTGACGCTAGATGAATATGTGCTACAAAGTGCATATTCATAGCACGAAAGAAGAAGACCGACCACTTGAAAACACTATTAGGCCCAATTGCAGAGAACGTTTTAACCTCGGGTTAGCTTCGGGTTAGCTAACTCAGGTTTAAATGGCGCCACCATCGATTGTAACTACTTCTTATTACAATCGATGGTGGCGCCATTTAAATCTGAGTTAGCTAACCCGTGGTTAAAACGTTCCCTGCAATTGGGCCTTACAGGGCTAACTGACGCGTAAGATAGTCAAACGACAAACAAATTGGAAAACGCAATCACATGGGGGCAACTCGCGTGTTTAATAACCAAAGACCAACCAGTTGCAAAATGCAATTACAAGGGGGAAACTCGCTTTGATATTCAATCATCAACCAGATGAAACACACAATTACAGTCTATAGACACATGTCTACTGAACCTAGCTGTCATCCTATGTTGTATGTTTTTTTTAGCCTAATCTTATTTAATACAGAAGGAACCTTAAATCCTTAACTCTTACTTACCATGAAACTTACACATTGTATATTTGTTTAGATCCGCCTGCTCTGCGACGACGGCACCCGTTATACCAAAGAAATAGAAATCGTACGCAAATGCGGCTGCAGCAAGAAATGCGGCCGATTGTCACCCTTCCTCAACTAGGAATAAGACTGAAAATAACTCACCAGGGGCTCATAGACAGCTAATGTACATTCTCACATTGTAGTCGTTTGTTTTCAACTTAATTTTAAAAGTTTTTTTCTCATTTATTCCAGAAGTTTGATTTTAGAATATTTTTACTTTACTTACATAAAGTCATATTCATTGACCATCATACAACAGGGCAAGAAATGTATGAGTTTTTTATACGACAATAATTTTCATATAGTCATTTTGGGGTCACAACGCAGTCGTTTTTAGATGATAATGTTAACGAACAAATAACGAATTTATACTCTCCAAACACAAAAGTAGTAGCGGCCTAAATGTATGTAAACATGTAGAATTGCGTTTCGATCAATAAAATAATTCGTAACGTAGCTGACAAAGTTAAATTGGGTCCTAAGATAAGGGCCCTTTCATTTATGGTCATTGAACTTAACCAGAACAACAAATAGATTGTGGTAAACTTTGGCCCTAGAAATTAACTAGGGCCCTTCACATAGCAACGTTACTTATTATTTTGTGATCGAAACGGGACATAAAGATGGTTTTTCTTACTGAATCGAATAACATAAATGTCTACAGATAAGACTCGCTAAGTAAGAAAAAAAAAATTGTAGGTTATTAAAAATACTTTGGTTTTAGTTTTAACTTTATTTCTCATTAAAATAAGGCTATAAATTTAAACCTAATAAGAAATCGTAACCTCAACTTTGTACTCGTATATAAAAATTATTCCTAAGTACCTAAAAAGTATCCCTTTTATAAAAATAAGCTTCTTTAAGTAGAGTTGCCATATACAAGTATTGATTCGTACGATATTTTTAAAGACATATCTATAAATTAAATGATTTAGCTTTTTAGATAGTGTTAATTCTGTGTTCATTTGACGTGTTGAAATATTTATATGTAGTTCTTAATATGTTAATATAATTGTCAGTATTAATTCAGTAATATTACGGTATATAGCCATTGATTAGCTAGCATCCTACAAAAGTTATACGCTCTATTTTATAAGCGCACTCTGAGGTTACATTAATTGAAAATGTTTTTTCACTGTGAGTTACGTAAAACAAAAGATGGACAGTGAAAAAACATATTTTTTAATATCGTGGGTTAAAAGTGCGTTTACGGAATAGAGGCCTTAAATAATAATCGAAAGCAACACTGCCTAATTTTTGCCATTTTACTAGGACTTTGTATAAATATTTAATTTGTCTATTTATTAATGTTAGTGGAATAGATTTAAGTGTACATTCTTAGTATTAGTTTAGATTATTATATATTTAGATACTTTATGAATTTCGCATTCCGTAATATCGCAAGCTCCTTAAGTAATTTTACAATGTATTTTATTCTCTTTGAAACAACCAATAAAGTAAATATTATGTATAATTTAGTTAAAAGGTACTACAACCCTGTGTTAAAATATTCTCAACAAAAAACATTATAATTTTTAAATTTCGAAATTGTTTACTAAAAATGAATTAACAATGTTGCCATAATGCCATACAAATTCTACTATTTGGTAGATTTTACTTTTTAGATGTAAGACGCTGGATGTTGAAGCTTTAAGTTACTGTACCTAGATTGATGTGTAGCTTAGTCTAAGTGAAAATGCCGAGATGCATTGCATGCGCTTTTTTAAAATATTAACAATCAAATAAAAATAATAATTATTGTCTATGAATTTTATAATTTATTCGATGGATGTAATAAAAGAGAATGTTAGAAAAATATTTGTGTCTTATTTTTTACTCACAAACTTTTAAGATTATGATATTATGTAAGGTAAGTAGGTGTAACTAAATTGTTTCATGCTAAAGAGGCGCTTGTGGTTTGAGTTGGTTTTGTTTGAGAGCAAATACTTAGTATAAACTCTTAACATTTTTAGGCCAGTTAGTTAAAACAATACATATAACACCTGCAAATAGAAAGTTCGGAGCCTGTCACATCGAGACTATTAAGTGCTAACACCAACATTTGATAATTCAGAAATGTTTGCTTAGAATTATATTTAAAATTTAGGGGGGAAAAGGGGAAATTAAAACACTTTTTATTAATGTTATCGCATATATTGAAAATAGGATAAGGTACTTACTTTTACATTCTCGTTGAGAAACTGGCGTAGGTAGGTTCCTAGAACTGCAGTCAATAGGTAGGGCTGTCCGAATATTATTTATCAAATGTGTCTAAAGTTTTATTAAATTTACGCCTCACCAACCATCTTAATAACCCACTAATAACTTTAAAAAAATATTTTTTGATGCACACACTTTCTAAATATTATTCTTAAATAATGTAGGTTCCCATATAAGTAGCTGTCTGTTTGTTTTGTTTTCACGCCTAAACCGTTAAACATTTTGTTTTTTATGCAAATTGAAAATTTTTAGTAAAAGCTAACGAAATGAAATATTAAACTATTGGTATGGAAATTAAAAGATAATCACAAAATGATTGAGAGATTTTGACAAAATTTCCGCAGGCTCAAATCTAGCAATAAGAACGTTAGTATTTAAAGAACCGTGGTAGTGGTTGGAACGTAGCAGCCGACTATGAACAGTGTCTCAGGGTGATCAGAGCAGCCATTTAGATCAATACACGCGGTGAATTGATAGTGCAGGCTGGTCGAAGGTTCGAGAATGTTCGGGACCGTCCAGTGGTTGGAACTTAACCACGGTTTCTTTGTTTGTCTGTTAGTCTTTGATCTAGTATGAGCCTTATTATTCCACTGCTGAATAAAGGTTGACGGAATTTGGTGATATAAGTGATTGCAGTGTCAAGTGTTAACTATCTATTCAGAGATTTAATTTTTAGAGATTAGAAAAATATTTGTGTCTTATTTTAAAACTCACAAACTTAAAAGTTAATGTACGTAGGTATGTAGGTAAATTCAGAGTTTGTATTTCATGTTACGAGACGTAAGTGGTTAAAGTTGGTTTGGTTTTAAGACTAATTCTAATATTTAAAGGAAAGTTTGTTTTCAAAATACAGTAAAACAATTGAATATTTACTTCCGAAGTCACATCGCCATTATCATACCTACATATTAACATATGGTCATCTAGAAATGTTTACTTAGAAGTATATTAAAATCGAGGGGGACTAGGGGAAATTAAAACACTTTTTATTAATGTTATCGCATAATTATATTAAAAATAAGTGTAGGTACTTACTTTTATATTCTCGTTGAGAAATTCCTAGAACTGCAGTCGTAGGGTGGTCCAAATATTATTTTAAACATTTAAGACCGAAAGTGGTATTTTAATAAATCAACAAATAACCGGCAGTTTGACACAAAGAAGACAGAATTATGTATTTAATTCAGGCCTCACCAACCATCTTAACAACCACATTTAATTTCTTTTTTATGACAAATAAATTATTAAATATTATTCTCAAATAAATTAGGTACCTATAAGTAACTGTCTGTTTGTTTTGTTTTCACTCTTAAACCGCTATGTTAATTATTTTAACATTTCATAAAAATGTTAATTAGGTAAAAAAAGATACACCTACTTATCAAAGCTTACTAAATAAAACACAAAAGTATTGGCACAGGTAAAAATATTAAAAGATAACTAGTTAATTATAAAATTATACAACTTAACAGATTTTGACAAAACTTCCGCAGGCAAATACTAGCAATTTACAAATAAAACGTTAGTATTTAAAGAACCGTGGTAGTGGTTGGAACGTAGCAGCCAACTATGAACAGTGTCTCAGGGTGATCAGAGCAGCCATTTAGATCAATACACGCGGTGAATTGATAGTGCAGGCTGGTCGAAAGTTCGAGAATGTTCGGGACCGTCCAGTGGTTGGAACTTAACCACGGTTTCTTTGTCTGTCTGTGTGTCGTTGAACTAGTATGAGCCTTATTATTCCACTGCTGAATAAAGGTTTAATTTTGACGGAATTTGGTGATTTAAGTGATTGCCGTGTCAAGTGTCTATCTGTTCAGAGTTTACATTTTTATTTAAAGAAACTAAGTTGTTCGTTTTAGGATCAAATACTTAAAACAGATTTTGGTGAAATTTTTCTATGGAGATATAGCAGACACGAATAAGTTTTATTTGTGCAACATATCAAAATTAAAAAAAAAAGATTTTATTATGGGAATGAAACTTATTCCTGCGGTAAAAAGTAGCCTTTATTTTCCCGGCAATTATTTAGTAAAATCGGTTCAGCCGTAATAATGTGAAAGCGAAGCATACAGACAGAGATAAGTACATACCTACACATTTTCATATTTATAATAAAGGTAAGAAAGTGGAAAACATTACGAAGCCGAAGACCTAATTCAAAGTCGTCGTAGTCATAAGCCCAAAGCTATGTATATAAGTTAGCAGTAGAATTTGGTGATATCGATAAAATGATTGGTGAGGGTACCCAGGGGCGGATTTGCAGTCTCGGCCGCCCTAGGCCCTAAGCCATCAGCCGCCCCTTTTTAACATCCACCATATAGACCACTCGCGAAAAAGTTTTTTTGATCTCTTTGAATTTTTATATCTCCCTGAATGTGCTCCGTTAAAAAGAGATCTCCGTTGATCTCCGTCCATCTCTTACTTCATATACTCTATCTATACAGGGTGACTTCTTATGTCACGTATTCCTGTTAAGGGGTAATAGATTAGGTTAAAAGGAACCCATTTTGACCAATAATGGTGTATACAAAAGTTAACCGTTTTTGAGATATTAAAATTTTTACTTTTTTATTTTTATTCCGATTTTAGACGGTTAAAATTTAAATAAAAAAACTACATGCTGGATTTAGAGTTTTTTGTTATCGTCGCATAACAGACATTCCAATAGTTCATAATAAGTAATAAAATGTTGAAAAGCTACAAAGGATGTAAATTTACGCGTTTAAAAGTATCATTTCCTTATTTTTTTACAAACTTATTCAATAAAAATTTCAATTTAAAAAAAACCCATAACATAAAATGTGCGAATTATGTAAATAATATCTCTATCTAACAATCTTTCATTTGAGGTATAAAACTTACAATTAGCTGAAGTACATGCTGAGATAATAACAGTTACTATTCTCGATATAATCTCTATATAATCGAAGTTAGATAAGGACGGGATCACTAACTACCATAATGCTCATTACTGGGCCAGTAAAACAAGTTAAACCTCCGAAAAAAGAAACCGAAGGGGTCTCAGAGACGGTTTTCAGTCAATGTGTTCAGGATGGGCATCATTGATGGGTATTTAATTGGACTTCATTTTCTGCCCAACAATTTAAGCTGTCCGTTATGCGACGATAACAAAAAAACTCTAAATCTAACATGTAGTTTTTTTTAATTTAAATTTTAACCGTCTGAAATCGGAATAAAAAATAAAAGAGTTAAAATTTTAATAACTCAAAAACGGTTAACTTTTGCATACACTATTATTATTGTTGGTCAAAATGGGTTGCTTTTAACCTAATCTATCACCACTTAACAGGAATACGTGACATTAGAAGTCACCCTGTATAATTTTTCGTAGATCTATGTACATCACAGTGGGACTACTTCCTATGTTGAAATACTTATATTGATTAAAATTCAAATTGACCCTCGAACTGAAGTTTTTGAGGCTTAAGATTTCATTTATTTTTTTGCTTGAGTCGCGCAGCGAACATAAAACATAGATAAGTATTTAAGGATGCGGTATAGATCGCGCCGTGCAGTGCAGCCCGCCCAACATACACCAAGATAAGCTTTTTTGACATAATTAGGGCCGCCCCTAAATCTGGCCGCCCTAGGCCCGGGCCTACACGGGCCTTAGGGTAAATCCGCCACTGAGGGTACCTACGGAGAGATCAATTAGAACCAACCTGAATTTCTTCTCAATCACTTTATGTGTTTTAAACCAACCGTTTGACTTTTTATCGAATTGAAATAGTCTAAATAGTTAGCTTCTAAATAAACCACTATCTACCATCGTATGCAGGTAACTTGTGATGCACGCACTATATACAATCTGTAAATACCGATGCGGTTTGTAACGAGCTGAATAATATTACTTACCTCATGTGTTACACGATGCTTTTCCTTATGATTCCAATTTGATTTGAGATATAGATGACATAGATTTTTATCTGCTACACTACATACCTAGGTACCTACTAACTACCATGAAAAAATAAACAAAAAAATTGCACCAAACTCCACCTTACGTTGTCAATTGTAGTTAAGTACAACAGAACAGAAGTTGTTCTTCAAAATTTGAGCAAAACTGATCAACTGATAGGTAAAAATAATTAAAAAGAAAGGTCGTTATTCTCTAGTAGGTAATATTTTCCTAAGTTATGTCAGTAAATATGTCGCTATAGGTACGTAACGTAGGATCGGTTCAGCTTTCAACTTTCAGATCAAAGTAAATAGAAAATAAATTTAATTACGCTGAAGGTATAAATATTCTTTAAAAACTTTTCTCATAAAAAAAATAGTTACTTACCTTTCAAAATCCAGTGATTGTGGTTATTCTTTCCTTTGTAGCGCTCCATTCATAGCCTTCGCAGATACACTAACACAAAACAAAGTTATCACTTTAACAATATTGATTAAAATAATAATATTTCTCGAAATTCACAATTATTTATTTTGAACAAAGAGTAAGCAGGGCGAGAAAAAATTTACAAAAAAAGAACGCAGCATTCGCGGCATTTAAAAACTTTTTTTTTTAATTTGTAAAAACTAAGGTCCGTTCATAATACTGCTGAGTGTTGTTACTGGCCAGTCAGACAAAATAGAGTTAACACCCTATCAATATTAAAATGATGTTAAATTCATAATTACTTATTTATTTGCATAATCAAGCATGGAATATTGAACTCCCCGGTAATTGTCGCATTTTAGAAATATTTAAGGAAATTTAATGTTTGTTCATATTGTTATTGGTAAGTTGCTGGCATATCCGTGGAAAGTCTAAGGAAAAAACTAACACCTCATCAATATAAAAATGAAGAATGGTCCTGCAAATATGTATAACAGAACAAAACTTAGTATTTACAAGAAAAAAACATCATAATTATGTAACGGACACTGTCGACAAATGCCTTTCTCATAAGCATCTGACGATATTGTAATTTATTTTATTTTATTTATTTTATACTGATTTGAATTGGTTAAAGGGGGTCTGTTCCCCGAGAGGGCTGTTCCCCCGGCAGTGGCCTCCAACCTCCCCTTATAGCCACCCGATGCCTCGCAATCTGATCTGATTCAGATTCTGGTCATTAACTGATTCTGATCACTGCTCGCATGCAGACCGGCGCACCAGTTACACACACATATTAAACACAATATGGTCAATCATAGCTGAGAGTGAAATATGAAATAACTTACCATACCAATGGCACATCTGTACCTCTCGACGGTCGGAGAAAAAGTGAGCGTGCGCCGCGTGCATCTTTCTCCACCTTCTATCGTTTTACTTATGAACATTTTGTACCTACCCTCATTCGCATTCGCGACAGACATAGTCTGTCCGTCAGTACCAGGCTCTCATGTCATGTATCATGTATCACATGGATAATTAGGTAGAAAGTTGTTTTTTCACTGATTAAGAATTTATGTTGCTGCTATAGCAACAAATACCTACAAAAACCAAATAAAATAAATATTTAATCTTTCTATCTTTTTCCTAAAAGAGTTACTGGTAAAGACATCGAATATTTAAAGAGTATTAAGGCATTTATAATCTTCAAAAAATAATTATTAAATATTGACCTGCGTATGATAAACGTATCCCGGTTTTTAAATAATTTTGTCAAATGCAGTAATATTATATAGAAAAGTTTTATCGCGTGAAATACCTAGTTTTGCTTCATTTCGCCTCCGAAATTTTTACTTCCGGTCCAACTTTCAACGGAAACGTTCAAAATTCTTCTGAAATTCATTCTGACCGGCGAAATCAGCGGAACGTTCCCGGACGCAACGAATGAAGTGTCAGAATCAGCTGTTTGGTTGGATAACCTAACTTTACTAAATTGTAAACAAATTTTAATTTATATTAATTAAAAATAGAATTCCGAGAATTAAAGTGGGTACAGTGTGTAGCTATGAAATACGTATCTAAATTATTTCAACCTATAATTACAATACCGCGAAATGCGAAGATAAAAAATACTGAAATAACTTGCAAAAGCCAAAAGGTAAATTCGTTTACTTTAATTCATTTATTTATTTATTTTATTTGTGAATTCATAAGTATTTAAACTATACGAATTACAACTTACAATGTCCGTTTTTTCCTATTTCATGAAAGTTTTCTAAAAGATTTACCTTACTTTGCAATAGGTAACTCAATTTAAAAATGGTGAGTGTAGGCATATTAACTTAGATATATGTAACATACGTAATTATTACTCTACAGCACTACATATACGTTATTTCAAACCTATGAATCTTTCTTTTTTTTCTCTTTATTGCACTATACACTACTTTCTATAAATTTCATAGTTTTAATTCACCAATATCATTTACCCAATTGTTATAACATTACAGCTTCTTCTAGAATGTGGTATGATCCGTCCAACGGCCTCTGGATTCTTCTCCGTTCTGCCGCTTGCAAGGAGATCTCTGGATAAACTTGAAAATATTATCAAGTATGTTGATATTTCCTATTTGCATTTTCTTTTACATACTTACAATACCAAGCTATGTGGACATAAAGTTAAGAATATTCAATAACAAATGATAGTAAATTACATACATTTTATTATAAACAACCTCTGTTTTAAAACAAATTAATGTGCCTAATCTAATGTTTCATTATCAGGAGCTGTATGGAGTCGGTAGGTGCACAGAGATTGTCACTCCCATCGCTCACAGCTAGCAAGTTGTGGCAGAGTACTGGCAGACTGACAGATGTTGGCCCGGAGCTAATGAAGCTTGAGGATAGACATGGAAAACAGTATTTATTGTCACCGGTATGTAGTAATTGTTTTGACCAAAAACTTTACTGTTTAAATATAAGAATTTTTTTTAAGAATTAAAAATTGTTTTTTTTTATTTTTTTATTGTAAAAACTAAGTTAAAAAAATAAGCAATTCCAGATATTAAAAAAAGATATTTAGCTGTTCTATTAATAATAATAATATGTTTGTATATTTCTAGACACATGAAGAGGCTATAGCAGATTTACTGGCAGATGTAGGACCACTATCTTATAAGCAATTACCACTTCTATTGTATCAGGTAAGTAAGGTTGCTTATCTAGCATTGATCTGTAAATATTACATAAATTACATTCCTTACCTTAGTCCTCCTACATTTTGATATATCTACTGTCAAAATGATAGTAACTACAATTTGACATTTCATGGTTACTGTTTTTATAAGTAACAACATTGCAAAATAAATATGATGCCAATTAAAAAACTATTTTTTTTCTATTTTTTACGTAATTTTAAATCATTAGATAACCAACAAATACCGCGACGAGCATCGACCGAAGCATGGCTTACTCCGAGCGCGCGAGTTTCTAATGTGTGACGTATACGGCGCCCATGGCAACGAGGAGTGTGCTAGGAGGGTGTACGATGACGTCACGGAGGGGTACCGGGAGGTTTTTAGACGGTTGGGGCTGGATGTTTACAGAGGTTGGTGGATTTGACAAGTTTTTTGAAGGCCTTGGGCAAGTGGGATATTTGTATAAGTAGATTAAATAAAGAGTTTATGGTAAAGTTAATCTATGCATTTCTATTTAAAAAGAAAAGCAGAAAATAGTTACTGTTTTTTTGTTTTAGTCAACTGTCGTCATTGAACGTAGTTATAAAATTTTTGATAACTTATAACAATATAAATCAAGAATTTGCTTATTAACTTAGAAAAAGCTAATGACATAAATATAAATATGACATCTAACTATCATACTATTATTTTGAATAAATCTATTATTTATATCACAGCTTCTATGAGACCCTAAAGTAAGTGCAGTATTGTTACCACACAATGGACTAGTTGAGCTTGTTACACACACGCCAGTTACAAAAAGTCAATTTACACAAATCGGCTCGACCGGGAATCTACTCCGGGACCTACCGCTTCATAGCACATACCGCTATGCCACAGAGATCTTCTAATATAGGTAATTAACTATAAATCAAAGTAAATTTTGTATTGTTATAGTGCAAGCCCCCACTGGTGAAATGGGCGGGTCTCTGTCACACGAATGGCAACTACCTACTTCGGCGGGAGAAGACACTGTCAAAATATGTGACAGCTGCGGTCACGTGACGTTGACAGGTGGAGACAAGTGTGACAAGTGCGGCGGCACGGTGACGGATAGGAATAGCATTGAGGTGATTAAAAAAAATAGGTTTTAAATTATGTAGGTACAAACTTCAAACCACTAATTATTTTTACTAGTGACGCGCCCACTTATCGCAATTTTGACCTACTTAAAAAAATCTGGATGTACGTGCTTTACTTAAAAACCTTTTCGCATAAAATACCAAAATGAAGGTGAAAACTGTATCAAAATCCGTTACGTGGTTTATGGGCAGTTGTAAAACAAACATTGAAACATTGATTTAGTTATTTAATGAACAATTAAAAAACAATACGCATCATCTTAGTATTTATGTTTTTTTATATTGTCTCAGGTAGGGCACACGTTTCTTCTCGGCACAAAGTACAGTCAGCCTCTTAATGCTAACTACGCGCCGGATAACAAACCTATCTACATGTCCTGTTATGGAATAGGTATTACCAGGTAATATAATGTAAATGTTTTAAATTTTATTTTAGACCACGATAGAAAATTATAAAAAAATTAAACACTGAACAAGTTTTTATAAAAAGGTTATTTAAATATTAGTTTACACAGTTAATAAAAATGGAAAAGTAAGTTGGTAGTTACGTTTTACCTATACCATAATGGAGAATGTTAACAAATTTTGATTATTATCTCTTCATATTCTCTGTCAAAAATAAAAAATACTGGTGAAAGAATTATTTCGATGCGTCAATTAGTTTTCGATTTATAAGTAAAATAAGTTGCTACCGCACGACGCGGGCTGCCGGTGGCGGTGTGACGTCATACCACAACTCGCTCGGTCTGGCTCACTCAGTACGCTCGCGGTCGCGCGCACATGTCGTCTAAATTAAACCTAAATACTTTTAAAAATGTCTAATCCAACTGCTGGGAAATCATGTGTTGTGCCTAAATGTAAAAATACAACTATCAATTCGCCGGAAAAGTTGTTTTTTACAGTTCCAAAGGATACATACATCACCAAATCTTTTAACTTGAACATAACCAATACCATTAAACAATTTGTTAGTAAAAATACAAACAAATAAAAAAGGTTTAGTTCATATAATCTACATTTACAATAAAAAATAAATTAAATTACTTAAATAAAATAGTAAAGGTAAAGTGCATCTGTAACGTTCAACTACATCTAGCTCGTATAGGTATCCTACTTCCTAGTCTATATATATACTCGTAAAAATGAAACCCGTTTTCCTTGGTCACGGCATCACGCTTGAATGGCTGGACCGATTTCACTAATTCTTTTTTTGTTGTATTTGTTATTATTAGGAGAAGGTTCTTACGGAAAAAAATATTAAGAAAATCTCTCAGAAATATTGAAAAATACACATATAAAGTAGTGCATCATTGCAACGCTAAGGCGGTACGAAGTTCGCACGGTCAGCTAGTAATATAATAAACGTGAAAGATTGTGTTTGTGTTTGTTATCTTTCACACAAAAAGTACTGAACGGATATGGACGAAGACTGAAATAATCCATAGGCTTCTTTTAATCCTGGGAAAATGTACAGTTCCCGAGGGAAACGCGGGCGAAGCTGCTAACTAAAGCTAGTTAGTACTAAATCAATGCATGTATTTATTTAAATTTACTTAGAAGAGCGGTATCTTTGTATATACCATGACAGTTTCATACATATTTTTTCTATTCACTCGCTATCGCAAATATCACTTGCCACTTGACTTGGGAGGGAGTAGTTTTTACGTGTAAGAGTAACAAACATTCATACATCCATACTCACAAACTTTCACATTTATAATATTAGAAGGACGTACCTACCTATAGCTACAAAACTATGATACATGATTTGTTGTCTTTAACGTAAAAAAAAAAATGATAGGTAGGTAGGTACCTACTTCTACTATTGGACTTGCATTCTTCCATTAGTATTTTTATTATATTGATTATTTTGTTTTGATAAAACAGTTTTTAAAACATTGTACAATATCAAACATTTCGGCGGCAACAAAATCACTATTTCTTGATAAATAATGCGCAGTCATTAATTTACCTATTTTAGATAGATTACACGATTACCTTTTTTCGAATCCTATATCCAATTTATTAATAGAATAATATTAACTATTAACGTATAATAACGAATAATATTTATATTTACTAATACGCGACCGAAAACACAAAAAAATAATACATTAAATGTTAAATAAATAAAAAAAAAAAAAAAATACTGCACCAGGGGCCTGATTCTGTAATTTTTAACGTTTCGTGTGGTAACGTGCGTGTGGCATGCCAGTGGGTCCTGTGAGGACAATTTGTAGGTATTCTGTAAGCCACGCGTGTCGTACGTGTGGCTTGCAAGCAACTCCATAAGGCGCTTCGCTTAGATTGATAGTTCATTCAACCATTCATTATTTCTCAATATCAATATCTCGTCAATAATTCATCAATATTAAGAAAAAAAAAAATATTTTTGTACAATTTCTGTATTAAAAGTTTTTTGAATATAAATGGATATACTTTTTTAAGCGCTTTGATTAAATATTATTTAAAATATTGTTTCGTCTGCTCTGCCTTTAAACCTTGAGCCTGACTTTGAAATGTAATAATTCGATAACTCGTTGCAATCCTAAGGTTCGAGTCTATTGTTGAAGTTAAGCGACGTCGGCCGCGGACAGTCCTAGGATGGGTGAACGCTTGTGGTATTATATTCTGATTTCTTCCGTGCTTTAGACACGTTTATTTTGTTGGTCTCAAATAGTTATTCAATAAAAGATAAAGATAAGGAATGGTTAGGTTCCCATCATGATTTGCCTTAAGGACTAGGTATTACCTATATATTTTTCAAGCTAACGGGAAAATAGCGTAGCAAGACCGTGGTGTTACGAATATCCTGTGGCAAGCAGTCTTTTGATCGTTGTGTGCGTTGGTGACTATAGACACAATCTAATAATACCATGACAAAGCTTATCTTAAAATTGTAATATCCTATGATTACACACCATGCAAAATAAATGGTAATTAGGTTTATAGGTTTGAAAAATATATATTGTATTAATTTATACAAAAATAGTATAATAAAAGATATATTTTTAATCAAGTTATTTTCCTGCTTTTGCTTTGGCGTGAACGTTCAACTTCATGAAGCGGGCGTCGAGCTAATACGACGTCACACCTTAGTTGTTTCCACCTGCAGATTGCTGAGGACATTTCCTCTATGTTTAAATAGGTACAAGATATGTTATTCTTTAACTAATATAGACAATATCAAAGTGGTGTAGGTACTTACATCAATATCACAAAACGGAAACACTGATAATAATAATATTAGCTGCACTTTTTAATTATTGCACACAAAACGTAATCGCTTCCGACGGTTCAAGCAACAACTATTTGCTGAAATAGCATCTATGAGGGTACATGGTGATTAGTCTCAAAAAAGTAAAAAAATCATATCTACCCTACATCATTTTCTCCTAGAAAAAATTGTTAACCAATTTTCTCTTAAAGTATGGCATTTAGAAGAAAGGTCTATTTGTTGCATTTTAATTAAAAAATAGTTAAAATTATTAGCCTAATGTGCGATAGCGTAGAACGCTTAACCTAGTCAATACTGTCGAAAACGTTGGGCCCTCAGTTCAGAAGTTTTAGGACAATTCGGATTTTATTTACTTTTTAACAATTCATTTTTGTGTCGTTTTTTCTTTTTAACTAATTTATCTAAATAATGAGCTTTAATATAATTATTAATCATGTTAATTTTTTTCTTTAGATAAGTTTGTTTTGCTGATTCCTCAGGGCAAATATTAATAAATTGAGGGCCCAGGGTAATTTGCCAAAAATCTGTATTATTGCATTCTAAAGATTTAGGAATTTCTTAATTTACTTAAGAAAATCTTAACCAAATTCTCCAATAAACATTATTATCCTGGGTTTAGTACTTTCTGAGATTAAGGCTATGCCACTTTATGCAGGCCTCAGGATTGAGGGCCCAAGTTATTTGATCATAACGGTTTTGTTTCATGTTTAAGAAATTTAAGAATGTTTGCTTTAAGTTTTACGAAATTTCAACTAATTCCCCTGTAAGTGTTATTTCGTTTCGCAATAATTAAAAAAATGGGCCCTCAATCCAGATGCACATATTTCCTCTTACCATTGAAGCCACTGAACCAGTAGCTTACCTAAAAAAAATATTTATGAAAAACATAATTAAGTATATTAGGTACAATGTTACTTAGGTACCTACTAAGTTTTTTTTATGTGGATGTATGTATGTACCCATACGTAGGTACATACATACATCCAATGAAATTCCAAATTGGGAAAAGTTTCTGTTTAGAACCAATTGCAATCTAAGCACATCGTTTATTATGAATATCGAGGTTCTTCTTATTGAAATAGATAATATTGAATATTTTAAATTGATATTTACCTTTAACTGTAATCATTTCTTTCCAAAACGAACCAAGAACTTGGTAAAAGCCTCGTTACTACACGCAATTTAGTTTAGCGAGGCGATGACTTCTCTTATGGGCATAAAGTTTCGGCAGCTCAAAATAGAGCTTCTCCCAGTCACACTTATCACGTTATACTTTATTTCAGTATTTTTTTCTGACTTTAGCCTTTAAATGCAATATTTATCTTTGTTTGCTAACAAACCTACAGAAATGGGTGACACTACATGACATGACAGCGACGCAACCCATTCACTCATGTTACGCGTTGTTCAATATCTATGTTCTTAAATTTGGTATTCTATAAGCCCACACGACTGGGCGTCACAACTTGTCCGGTAAAAATAGGTATTCTCTAAACTTTTGGGACAATGTGACGTCATTTTTGACGTGCGTGTGGTGCGATTTACAACAGTTACTCTTCGGCCACTTGTTACTCGAACGTTTTTGATAATTTAGCAATATTTTATAATTATTTGATTGATTATTACTATAAATTACTTACTTACTTAATAATTTGTACTTTCTAATGTTGAATTGTTTAATAAATATACTTTTTGAATAGAAAGATGTTGGCGCCTATTATATCTAAACGGCAAAGCACTTATTATTTTCTATTGTTATTGTCTATAATTTTGTATGTTTGACTATTTAAGTTTTTGGTTTTACAAAAAATCGTAATTGAAATAGAAATTACTTCAAAAACACAAAAATATATTAAAAATACGACTTGTGCAACAAACAATATACATACTTCGGAGTTATTAGCGAGTTAAAGCTAGATAATTGATTAAATTTACCTTAAATATGTATAACCTACCTATTTGTAAGTGTTTTAAGTTTAACAATAGGTACAAATATTTTTTTTTGTGCCTACCACTTCAAAGCTACCGATTTTATGGCACCTACTAGTGGCTGCCCGCGACTCGTTTCCCGTGGGAATTAGTAGTTTTCCCGCGGTAAAAAGTACCCTATATGTTATTCAGATGTATAACCTATATTTCTGTAAAGTTTCATCAAAATCCATCCAGTAGTTTTTACGTGAAAGAGTAACAAACATCCATCTATAGATCCATACATCTATACATTCTCACAAACTTTCACGTTTATAATATTAGTAGGATATCGGAGGCAAAACCTATGCATCTAGGGAAAGACAATATCTCCTTTTTTTGAAAAACCTACTCTTCCACAAATTTCGTTAATATGTAGGTACAGTAAGTTGCAAAAGCTTTTGCGACGACCTCTGTTGCGCAGCGTGATTGTTGTGAGGCAGGTCCCGTGTTCGATTCTCGATTCTTCTGCAAATCAGCTCGTATAAGCGTGTTACTAAGTTTCCCTTTAGGCTATTCTGTAACGCCTACTGCGCTAACTTTAAAACCACATTGTTTGTATGGTATTCTGGAGATTTATTTATATGATAATTAATGAAATAATAAAAATGTTATAAAATACACTACGTAGGTACCTACCTAACTCTTGGTAGTGGTTCGTTCAATAAATCATAGCTTTGGAATTGTATTTTATTGGTGTCAAAGTAAAGGTGTAACTTTTAATACAATTTTGGTTGGGTAAAAACATACAGAAACATTATAAATAGGTTATTACAATTCATTTACTAAACACACCCTGTTGAATTTATTTCATCTCATACTTTGAAAATAAATTTTACCCAAAATTGATTTTCTATTTGAGGACCACTCACTGCCTGTGAATAAATGGAGATGTTTATTAAATAAAGGCATTACTAATTACTTCATAGATACAGAAAATATGTTCCTAATTTTATAAAATGTAACTATATTGATTTGGGTTCAAATTTTTGGTTTGTTTATAAACAACTTGTCAGTGCTTGTCAAAAATGTTAAAAACCATTCTACTTTTTGTCTACCTCATGTCATTTAGATTTAATTATTCCTCTAAGTCATTGACATTGTCAATTTATTAATAAAAATATTTATAATAACATTGTCTTAAGGTAAATGGTAATCTAAAAATTATGAACACCTCACACTGACTTTAATTAACAAAAATAGTTATTTCCTAAGCCTTTTGGTGGTATGTTGCAAAATATTGATGAATGATTGACGAGATTTGTTAGTTAAAAGAGGTTACATCACTAATGACTGGTTAAAAGGAAAGCACAGCCCTAGAAGGACGCCGACCGATATGAACCACACGCACGTTACCATTATGGTAAAAAGAGATAGAAGATAAATAAAAGGTTGAGACCAATAACTTAGGAACCCTCATGTGTCTACACATAGCATACCTAACTATAAATATATGCATAATTTAATTTATGAGAAAAATCCCTAGCAGTTTCTAGCATCGCTAAAATAATGGTTACCTACTTATATTTAAATTAGCCGCCTTAAAATTTACAACTTCAGCTTTACTAAGGATTCGGTAGACCGAAAGAAAAAAAATACCAAAAATACTACATACTTGCTCATACTGGTAATCAATATTATTAGCATATTTTACAATAAAAGGGATATTTTATAAAACCAGTGATTGCAAAAATAATAAAATTACCCAAAAAATAAGGCATCTAAAAACCAAAATGGCTACTCGACCGCTTGAAGGTATTTTTGTTTCTATGTTTGTTGAAAACAAATGTTGTACGTCTATAGATTTTATTAGTCTTTGGGAAACAATGACATTAAATTGTACCAAAATAAGAAAATGAACGTGTGACTCGATGCAGCGTGTGGGCGTGTTACAGAATACGAAAATTACAAAAACGTCACACGTATTGGTCGATATCGGCCGTGTTGCATCGTTAAAAAAGTTACGGAATCGGGCCCCAGCTATATGCGCCACAGCTGGCGCGTTGTTGTAATACGTCACAAGCGGTCACGTGACTGTTAGCGGGACTCGATATTTTTCGAAACTTTGAATGCCTATAAAATCAAAACTACTGGGTATTTTTGATTACAACAAAAACTAGTGTATTTGTATGCATACAGGCTTTACTGAGACAAAATTTCAAGCGATTTGGCGTACCTAGTAACATTCTCCATTACTTAAATTGAAAAAGGACGACCTCTGTGGTGCAGCGGTATATATGTTACCGCTAATACCCGAATTGCGGCTACACCTAGTTTTAGCCGGTTAGAAGTGTTTTTAATATGGAAAACTGCAAAAAAATGTTTCTACCTATGTATACAGGGTTATTTATAATTAGCGCATCACCTCTTACAGGCGGCTTCCTTACATCAATCCCAATAACATTTGTTCTACGACTTTTTGCAAAACTTGATAGTTAACACAAAAACAAAAAAACAAAAACAAATTTGCGCGCTGTGTTATTTATAACTCTGTATTTTGTAAGAAGTTCCTAAACCGGTCGCCCACCCCCCTCTACGCCACGCCAGTTGCGTGCGCGTAGAGTATTGTACCGTTTAGAGGCACCTAATAAATATGTATGGAAAAACTATTATTTAAAAAACATTTATTTTAATTATTTGTTGGTTAAATTTTGTTGGGATTGATGTAGATAAGCTGCCTACAAGAGGTGATGCGCTAATTAGAAATAACCCTGTATAAAAACTGGCTTCAATCATGAGTCGACGGAGTCCCGCTACGCGGGACTCCTTTTTCTGGGTGGTATCAAAAAAGTAACCTAACTAACCTAACCTATTGATGTTCTAACCGGCTAAAACTAGGTGTAGCCGCACTTCGGGTATTAGCCGTAACATATATACCGGACTGCTAAGCGGATGGTTCCGGGTTCGCTCCCCGGGTCGGGCCAATTTCGTAAAAATTGTTTTTCGATATTGGCTCGTGTCTGGGTGTAACTAGGTTCTCCCCTAGTCCATTGCGTGGTACCTATAGTACAAGCTTTGCTTAGTTTAGGGCCTCACAGTTGGTGGGACAGTCTGCAGATTTATTTATTTAATTATAATTATTAGGTTCATAGTTAATGGTTACTAACTTTTCGCCCGCATTCTCATTCCTTCGATACAAAAAACACCTATGCTATATCCTCGCAGGTTTGACACATGTTTCTGTCAATCAATAGATTTTCTAAAAATGTCTATAATTGTCTACAGATTACTGGCAGCTAGTCTAGAAGCATTGTCCAGTGAAACAGCATTAAAATGGCCGAAAGCTATCGCACCGTACAAAGCTATTATTATTGGGCCAAAAGTGAGTTTGTTATAATTTATAAAATATTTTTTTTTTATTAAAATAAGTACATACTTACAAGTTTTCACTCTGGCACAGACGGTTTTTCCCACGGTAAAGAAAATAAATAATATTTAAAAAGGGCTGATTTTCAATTGTCAGATGAATCCTATTCAACTGATATGTTTGTGTAATTTAACACGTTTAATTATAATTGACTGTCGATAACGATTTAAAAATAAAATAATTTACAAGCTTTGTTAAGGAAATTACTTTTTAACCAACGTCTGAATCGAGAATTTAATGTATAACATTTAAGTTTTACCATTCAAAAATACTTTTGATTTATGCTTTAGTATAACTCAACTTCAAATTCTCAATTCAAAGACCGGCTGTTTATAATAAAACTAGCGACCCGCCCACGCTTCGCAATGGTGTAATTTGGCGCGACTTGTTAAGTTGAATTTTAGCTAACTTAAAATAACTGAAAATGAGTAAATATCCTAAAAGATGGCGAAACCCGCATCAACATCCATTTCGTAGTTTAGGAGGAGTTAGCAGCCAAACATACAACAAACACAATTAGCGACTTGGATTTATACTATAGTCCGTTCGCGTTAAGAAAATAGTGACAACTACAGGATAAGGGTGTATTCACAGCGGAGTAAAAGTACAAAAGAAAAATAATAATTTTATAAACACTATTTTCGGACAAACCGCATGCACTTGCTGTTTCTATGACTATGCTCTCCACAGTTGCATTTAAATCACACAATTTAAATCTCTCTCCACTATGGATTATTAATCCACTTTTATTCTTTGGAATTGGTGAAGTATTCATTTTCAAAATTTATTATTGGACGAGTCACGCAAAATACACAACCGTTTAGTTCGAAGGTCAGACTGGTCACTGTGAACTCGACTTTTTAATTTCTAGCATTTTAATTGGCTGGGGGGCGTGGCTAGGCCGGCTGACATCGATGTCTCACTATTTTCTTAACGCGAATGGACTATAAGTATGTAATGATAAGCTTCTTCATTTAAATATATTTCGGCTTAAAACCTAACCTTTTTTTAATACAGGAAGGCTCAAAAGAATGGCAAGCCCACGGCCCAGACAAGTTAGAAGCGCTATACCAGTCTATAGCGAGTCTGCCGGGGTTGAAACACGATGTGATCGTCGATGACCGACATCACATGACCATTGGGAAGCGACTGCTCATGGCTGAGAAGTGAGTAGAGTTGGCAGATTAATTGTTGGCAGATCAATTATTGGCAGATTTATTATTAGCAGATCAATTATTGGCTGATCAAGTTTTGGCTGACCATTTATAAGAATGCATTTTTTTACGTTTCTGTTGGTTGTTTAAATTGTATTGGTTTACTAATAGACAAAATGTAGCGGATTTAAATTGCTGACAATAAATAGGGTGTTCTATATTATCTAACTAAACGCATCTAGCTGGTAGTATAGTTAAAAAAAACGGTTTAATTTTCCTGATTTTATCATGTCTAACATTAACTAAATTATAACGTGAGTACTTACTTAACAGGGTATTTGCCGAATAGTTTTAAATTTAACAAGTATGTATCCAAAGCTATCGCTTTGATCTAAAGTTGAATTTTTCGCTCCATAGCCATACCATGACCACACAATGAATTTTATTAGTAATCAACTTGAATATAACAAAATAATAACGCCCAATGCCGGGCGGTTTAAAATACCTATTCTTTAAAAACCTCGTCGGTTTCAGTTTGCTCTTAAATGATTTTTAATAAAACCATATATTTATCTTTCAGAATGGGCTACCCCGCCATCATAGTTTGCGGGCGCGGTTGCGTGACGTCACAGTACGAGCTGCGAATACCAGGAAATGAACCTAGTTTATTACATACGGAGGAATTGCATCAACAGGTTTTAGCTCAATAAACGTTAAAGTAGAAAATGTTTTTTATTGTAACTACTTAGATTTACGCGATCATTGCTATGAAATTAAACTGGTTTTAACGGATTATTACATGTGCATCTGCGTTCTATTTTTCAACTTTTAGTAAAAGACGTGAGATTTTAAAGAAGATTTATTAAAAAATAGTTAAAGCTCATAGCACTAAGTCAAACATTTGTAAAAGTTAAAATAAAACTATTACAACCCAAAAACAAAACACTCAGTTCAGACGTTTGAACCAAATGGCAAGGTCTTAATCTCAAAAAATACTAACTCTATGCTGATAGTTTTGTTATTACGATTTAGTAAGAAAAAAAAACTTAAGATATCAATTTCCTAGGATGTGATCTTACAGATTAATCTGACTTACTTGACTTTGACTTAGCGTTATGAGTGTTTACTATTTTTTACGCATTTATAAATTACGAGTAACTAGGGACCCGCCCACGCTTCGCAATGGTGTATTTTTGCCGACTTGATCACGAAATATTGAATATATTGTAAAGCGCTAAGTCGAAAAGGAAGGGAAAAATTACTGACCTTAAAGATGGTAATATAGGTTTGTCTCCAAACGCTGGTTCTTGGTCGTAGTCTCCTCTCCTACTTGCCTACCTTCCCGTATTCGTGTATGCATTTGGTATCCGGTGCCCAACTTTCTCAAAGGCTCAGCAACACACCCCAACACCCGCAGTGCTGCGGGTAGTCATGGGCGGCGGTGATCACGCACCATCAGGTGACCCGCGTGCTCGTTTGCTCCCTATATCATAAAAAAAAATGCAGCGCTGCCGTACTCGTCGCCCAGTGTCCGGGGCGTAAATCCGGGGTAGTTTTGAGCTGAGCTGTAGTTTGAGGGGGCTCCGGTAGCTTTAAGTAATTTAGCCCTGGAGAATATTTCTTGCGAAGATCACCCAGGGGAACTAATGATATGCACTTCACGTTTAAGGTATACGTTGGCGCGAGACCGTGTCTGTACGGTTGGAGTGCTAGTGAGTACGTCTAACGAGAGAATGAATTTGAACTTAGAATAATTAACCCAAATGTGGGTAGAAAGTGATATTTTTTAAAGGCAAAGGTAAAATTGATGCGTTAAGCCTAAGCCTAAACCAATTTGCTGTGCACAAAATAAATAAGCATAAATCTTGATTTATCAGGCTAAATTAAAGAAACTTTTTTCATATGTTCTATATTTACAAATTTAAATGAATAAATTCCCTAAAAGATGGCAAAAACCGCATTAAAATCCGTTACGTAGTCTAGGAGGAGATAGCGGACAAACATACGAACAGACAGCAGAATTAGCGACTTGGATTTAAACTATGTAATGATGATGATGATGATATATCATTTTCCGACGTTACAGCATTTTTACAAATGCAATATTTTTTTTAAAATCTAACGAAGAAATAAGAACACTTTATACAGATGCACTTAAATGTTACTGAAACCTGCAAAGAGTTTCAATTCGGAATCCACATTCATTTCATATTTATTCTTAGTTTATGAG
Source organism: Emmelina monodactyla (assembly GCA_916618145.1). NCBI lineage: Eukaryota > Metazoa > Arthropoda > Insecta > Lepidoptera > Pterophoridae > Emmelina > Emmelina monodactyla. Next base: position 4,862,890 of record OU745296.1, read on the forward strand.
GGAGGACCAACAAAACAATTTTATAATTCAACAATAATATAATTCAAATATACAGATAAAACGTTCGTTAAAATAACCTATTTAATAATAACAGTAGGTAAGGCAGTAGAACAATTTGCCTTGTCCAATTCGTCACGCAGTTGTATTAGTCGGGCTCTACCGAGTGTTAAATTTGCGTTTGTAGCACGCATACTTTCCTGTAAAAAAAAAATGAAACTTAAGCCGCGGCAAAACTAAACAGCAGAGATTTATATTTTTTATATTATTTATATCTCTGTGTTTTTGATTAAAACTTTTTCATTTAAATACTTAATGGTACCTTACTTAGGCCCACTTGCAGGAAACGTTTTAAACCTCGGGTTAACTAACTCAGGTTTAAATGGCGCCACCATCGATTGTAACTAGTTACTTCTCATTACAATAGACGGTGGCGTCTTTTTAATTTGAGTTAGCTAACCCGAGGTTAAAACGTTTTTCTGCAAGTGGGCCTTAAGGTCTTACATCTGATGATGACTGATAAAAAATTCTAAAATAAATGTAATAAACTGGCCGAATTAAATATATACCTATGCATATCTTACTAGCTTTTATTAATCAAATCAATAAGTTATTATGGGGACTAAATGAAGACATTTGATTTCACTTATTAGTTTGGTATACCTACTTATTTCTAAACATTCATAAAATGATAGAACAAAATAGGTATTAAGAAGAACAATTTCATTAAAAAATTTAGACCATTCAAAATAACAATAAACCAACCTGAACAGTAAGCAGTATTTTATCAGCTCGAGTTAATTTCTCAACTGATATCTGAGTTGTGTGTTTAACTAGTCCTTCTATAGTCGCTCGCAGTTTTACATTGCATTCCCCTGGAAAATAAAATAATTACCATTGTAAAATATCATTCCAATATTATGACTTAAAATAAATATAAAATTGTACATAATCATAAGCATTTGGACACATTTTAGAATAATGCCAAGTTATCAACTTTTCAACTATAATTTGTGCTAGTTCATAATGATTTTTACCTATATTCCTACAAGTTTTCATCTAGTGACAACAAGATCACTTCAAAAGTAGAACATTCAATTACTTTTTTACTCACAGAGTTTTTGATGTAATAGAGACATGTGCAAGTTTCTCAATGACCCAGGTTGTGGAGACAGTGGTGTGTTTATTGGACAATCTAGCTCATCCTTTGTAGGTGTTGGTACTCGAGTTTCTAGAAAATTCAATACATTAGACAGAATCTAATAAGAAAATTTGGTTATGGTGATAATATTATGTATACCATCGTCGGATTCGGGTGCTTCGCCAGCTATCACAAATGCTTTACTATTTGGTGAGGATTCTTCCCCCTGAAACATGAATTGGCGCATTAGTTTTCTATAATGTGCTTTTTTAATAAATATTTAGACAAAGTTCTACTTACAAGAGAGATTCCTTTTTCAATTTCCGAATCGGATTCAGACGCTTCCCCATCAACTACTTGAGCTTTAGACATTTTATTTTTACAGTTGTTTGTAATAAAATTGTGAAATCACTTGAATATGTGGAAAAGTTTTTTGTACAGGAAGAAAAGGTAAACAAATAAACACACACACACATGCACATAGTAACTTTTTCCACAAACATTTACAAAAAAAATAGTGTTGCCATTACATGGAAAAATGTTATGTTAGCTCGTATCATCTCACTGCTGGGCAAAGGCCATTAGTGCTTTTATTTATTAAGTTATCTTAAGCAAGATTGAGTATTGTTTATTTGCATCATAACATATCCCGCTTTTTTCTTACATTGGTCTTGAAGAAATTGGTATGAAAACTTATTATGAAATTGAATATACATATTTCTTACTAAATGGGCCCGCACTTAGAGCATTTAACCAATTGGTTAAATGCTCTAAGGGCCCGCAGGATATTAAGGCAAACCCAGAACTTTCCGCTTTGTGAACACTGTTGATGGGGCGCGTCAACATCATTTGAGTTATGAGCGAAAAATCGAAAGTTTGTTATGAAAACTTATGAAAATTATATACATACGTTCCTTACGTAGCCGGCCCATAAGTCAATCTTTTGATAAATCATTTATCTGTCAGGGAGCGACGACGCTCATCAAGATTCTACAAAAAATCGATTTAAGATTTTATTAATATAATCGATTATTTATAATATCTTTCCCCACCATTCTCATCCCTAGACGTCAATGGCGTCTGTGTGTTGTGCTGTTCGGCAAATAACCTAATTGTTCGTGTTTTGTTGCGCATTACGTTGTGAAAATAAGTGCTAATCTTAGATTTTTAAGCTTAATTTGTGTTTAAACTTAAAGTTTAAAATCCGACCATGGCGGACGCGGCTGCCCGCCAGTTGCAGTACGAGTACAAAGCTGTAAGTATTTTAGGTTCCTTGGTTTTGTTGTGCAATTTTGATAACGTTAAATGCTCAGTTGTGTTTTCAATTGCTGTATATTCTAGAACTCTAACTTGGTACTGCAAGCCGATGTGAGGTTGATTGAGCGCAGAGGTCGCGATGAAGCTACAGGAGAAGTGTTGTCTTTGACTGGCAAGTTACTTGGTACGCGGATGGGAGATCGCGCTCAACGCAGTAAACCTGATAAAGCTGAGGAAAGAAAGGCTAAGTATGTTATTTTCATTTAAGTTCCTTCGTGTCTTTATTCATTTACTACACTAATTTCCTGCTAAGCTTTGTATAGATGATGACCTACACAAAATCATTTAATAAGTGCAATCATATATTCTTTTGAATTTATAATATGAATTTTGAAATTTGAAGCTTGCCTGAATAATAAAAACTTTTCTAAATGCCTTTCTAAGGGAATAAAATCATTAACTTCCCGGCATGGTCAAAATATACCAGCTTAATTTGCAAGGTAAAATTCTCAGTCTAATTTTAATTCTATTACATTTAGGCGCCAAAAACGTGACGAAGCTTCATACGAGTTGTCCAAATCAAAAGCGGCAAGAGCAGCATGGGCCGATGATACTCCCGGGGTATTGTACCGTCCAAGGGCTCCCCATACCAGACATGCATATGAACTGCTACTGTCATTCATGCAGGGAGCTCTAGGAGACCAGCCAAGAGATATCCTGTGTGGAGCTTGTGATGAAGTAAGAAGCAAAATAAAATTATAAAATAATTTTATTGCAGTCATTTTTAATATTCTTTGAGCTGAAGATAGTTGAACTTCTGGGCAATTTTGGCTTCTACCCAGAGGTAATCCTGCCAATGTGTAGATAGTTCTTAAGTTCTCATCTTGTCTAACTTTAGCTATCTCTTTCAGGTTCTGTTGGTACTAAAAAATGACAGACTAAAAGACCTGGACAAGAAAAAGGAGATTGAGCAACTGATTGGCACAATCCCTGATGAGCGGTTTGCATTACTTGTTAATTTAGGTACGTTGAAATTCATTTTTATTTAATTAACAAATGTATTTTTGTTTTGTAATTAAAGTGATAATTACATCAAAACTGTTGCTTGGAGTACTTAGCTGATAAATATACAAACAGACATATATAACTACACTTTGTTTAAACTTCATAATTATAGATTTTTCTTTCACAAAAAAATTCATTATCACTATCTTTCTTCTCAATAACTTATAATAATAATAAGCCTCTCATCCTGAACTGCTTTCTTCTTTGTTTTGTAATGTCTCTATATTTATAAAATATCTCTGAGTTCAGTGTGCCTCTTGGCAAAGGCCTCCTCTAACAATTTCCATTGTACTCTGTCTCTAGCAACCCTTCTCCATTTTGGGCCTGCCGTAAGTTTCAATTCATCTTCCCATCTCTTGCTTTGTCTTCCTCTGTTTCTTTTCCCCTCTCTGGGGTACCAGTCTGTTATGGTATTGCTCCACTTCTCTTGTGTACTGCGCAGCATGTGCCCAGTCCATCTCCATTTCAAACTATCTATTCTAGTAAGTATGTCTATGACTTTTGTCTTACTTCTTATGGCGGTGTTTCGTATCTTGTCTTGTTTCTTGATACCTATCATACTTCGTTCCATAGCTCTTTGGCAATATTGCAGCATGTTTCTATGATGTTTCGTGAGAGCCCAGGTTTCACATCCATAAGTAATACATGGGAGAACGCAGGTATTGAAGACCTTCCTTTTGATACCAATACTAAGGTCTGTGGATTTCATAATCTCTTTCAGTGACCAATATCTTTTCCATCCGTTAGCTATACGTTTATTTATCTCTTTTGTAGTTGTGTCTGTATGTGAGATAATTTGTCCTAAATAGATATATTCATCTACATATTCAACAGCTTGGTTGTTAATTTTTATTTCATATTTGTTTGAATTTGTTATTAATTTCGTTTTGTTTATATTCATAGATAAGCCCACTATCTCGCTCTCTTTATTTAGATCATGTATCATTTTTTCCAGGATCCCTGGTTGTTCTTCAAACAAAACAATATCGTCAGCGAATCTAAGGTGGTTTAAGTTTTGTCCGTCGATATTTAATCCATGATGGTCCCAGGTTAGCTTTCGAAATATGTTTTCCAGCACCGCCGAGAACAGCTTTGGAGACAGCGGGTCGCCCTGCCTGACACCTCTTTTTACTTGGAATGTCTCACCCAAGGTTTCCAGTTGTACTCTTGCCTTACTGTTGGAATAAATGTTTTTAATTATGTTTATGTACACTGACGGGATTCCCTGATTTCGTAAGCTTTCCCATATGGCTGTGTGGCTAATGCTGTCAAATGCCTTAGAATAATCGATAAAAGCCATATATAGCGGTTTGTTGTACTCATTGTACTTTTCCATAATTTGCTTGACTGTGTGAATGTGATCTATTGTGGAGAAATTTTTCCTAAAGCCAGCCTGTTCCTTCGGTTGGTTTTCATCAAGTATGTTGCTTATTCGGTTTAAAATAATTTTGGAGAAAATTTTATATATGTTAGACATCAGACTTATTGGTCTGTAGTTCCCTATGTCATCTTTTTGTCCTTTCTTGTGTATAAGAATGATGTGGGATGTCTCCCATTGTTCTGGAACCTGTCCCGATCTCAGGATGCCGTTGAAAATTTTAGTTAAAATGGGGTCCAGTTCTTCTATAGTTCCTCTCAGTAGCTCGTTTGTGATTTTATCAGGACCTGGTGCTTTGTCTATCTTTTGGCTTAGTATGGCATTTCTAGTTTCACTGTGTAGTATATCAGGTTCTGGGTTCAATAAGAGCAGATTATAATTTAGGGTTTCTTGACTTACATTTGTAGTGGTATCTTGGTTGGAATATAAATCGCGGTAGAATTTTGTAGCTATTTTATTTATGTTCTTTCGACCTGATACATTTTTTTGGTTGTTTTTCAATTTCGTGATCCATTGGTTTGAGTCTCGGAGTTCTTTTAGAGCTTTCCTAGTTCCTCCTGTCCTCGCTATATGTTTTTCTAGGGTTTGTAACCTTTTGACTTTCCTATCCTTTTTGATTCCTTCTTTGATTTTTTTGCTTAAGTCGGTTATTTTTTGGATGTTCTGTTTTCTTGTTTTGCAGTCAAATAAACTTTTTCTATCTTTTATAAGTTGTAGTGTTGAATTGCTTAGATTGTATTTATGTTGTGTTCTTTTTTGGTCTCTTTGACATGTAATTTTATTTTGTAGTTTGTTGTAACTTTTTTTAACATCTATTGCATCGGTTTCTAATAGTTCTCTGCTGAGTATTGACAAGGAGCTCTCCATCGTTTTGTTGGGTTCTGAGCTGTATGTCGGGAGTGTATCATGTATAACAAACTTTCTGGATCCTTTGGGTGATATAGTCTTGAGTGACGCCCTTACCATGCGGTGGTCGGTATTAAAGTTTAATTTTGATATAACTGCTGTGTTTGTAAATAGATTTGGGTGGCTGCTTATAATATAGTCTATTTCATTTCTATGATTCCCGTCTGGAGAGACCCAGGTCCACTTGTTGTTTTTATTTTTCTTAAATATACTATTTAAGAGGGTTAAATTGTGTTGTAATAAGAATTCAACCAATCTTTGCCCATTTTTGCTTCTTTTGCCGTATCCAAAGTTTCCCAACACATATTCTTCTTTACATTGTTTGATTCCCACTTGGGCATTAAAATCTCCCATTAGTGTAATTATATTTTTTGAGTAAGTACTTATAATAGCTTGGGATAGGTTGTTGTAGAAAGTTTCATGTTTGGGTTCGTCTGCTTGCTCCGTAGGTGCATAGGCTTGGATAATTGTCCATGTTTTTTTGAAGCTAGGTAATTTGATGTTGAGTATGGCAGTTCTGTCATTAATTCCGATGAATTCTATTATGTGTTCTTTTAGGTGCTTTTTAACTATAAATCCAACCCCTCCTTTTCCTTCGATGTTTCCTTTGTTGAATAGTACAAAGTCCTGGTGCTCTTCGATACATTCTCCTGTTCTTCTCATTTCACTAATTCCTAATATATCCCATTTTAGTTCCTTTAATGCTTCTTCAAGTTCCGATAAAGATTCTGGTGTTCGTAAAGTTCTGGTATTTAGAGTTGCTGTGTATAATTTGTTCTCGTTCCTTTTGTTTTTTATTATTGTTAGAGGGTGGTGGTCTAAGTCTTCCGCGGGGACCAGCCGTGGTGGAAGACAATTATTTGATTGTTCGTGTATAAAATTAAATGTTGGTGTATTTATCATTTGATTCCGGTGGTCCGGGGGTATGTTTAGTTTTTTGAGAGATTTATTTGTGGATCAGAGCTTGCCCTTTCTACATAGTTTAGTATGTTAGGTCTTATGATTTCTTTAGTATGTGTTTTGGGTAGTGTAGGTAATGGGTTGTTCCTTGTTGTTTTCTTGTTAGTTTTCTTTTCTGATGGTGTCTTTGGTGAGTCGGAAGTTTCTCTTTTCCTCTTCTCTCTATTTTCTTTTGGCTTCTTTACAATGAGCTTGTCGTATTTTATATAGGCGATATTTCCTTTCTTAATTTCTTCTTCTACTTGAGGCTGTAGTTGTTTGCGTTTGTTAAGTATTTCTTTGGGATAGTCCTCTTTTATGTTAACGCCTTGTGGAAGGTTAGGCTTATTTTTCATTATGAGGTGTTTTTTCCATTGAGTTGTTATGGTGACTACCACTGGACGGATTTTATTTTCAGTTTTCTGTCCAATTCTATATACTTTGCTAATTTCTTGGCTATTCATATGAACTTCCATACTCTCAATTATTTCTTTGATAAAATCTACTAATAACTTACGTGTATTATATTATTCGTTAACATAAATGAAACATTCTCAGGTAAGAAGATAACAGACTTCAACATTAGTGCAGCAACAGAATCCAATGCTGAAATAGATGAGACATACGGCATCAATGTGCAGTTTGAAGAGAGTTCAGAGGAAGACGATGAAGATGCTTACGGAGAGGTATGAAAACTGCATTTGTGTTTTATTAATAAAAGAAATGTGCAAGATATGTTTGTAGTAAAATCAATTAAACATAGCTACAAAAATTTGGATATAACATGGTATATGGATGAGACTTGTTTTCACTGCAGGGAATAAAAAAATCGGGAAAGCACATTTAAGGTTTGAAGGTTTTTATTTTTCTTGGGCCAAAAGTACCTATTAGATTTTTCTAGATATAATTTATTGAATAACTGATGGATGACATTATCCAAATCTTTTAAGCCAGTGTTTGCTTGTTTTGAGTAAATCACTTATTTAGTAATGGGAGTTTTATAAATATGCTGGATGAAAATGAGGCTCTATTCATCTTTTTTACTACTTCATTTTATTGACGAATTATTATTATAGGTCCGAGATGAAGATAAAGAAGAGGGGGAAGGTTCAGAACGCGAGGGGGACAAGGACAGCAACAGCGAGCAGGACAGCGATAGCGAGGGGAAGCGGACCGCTATACACGCTAATGTAAGTTTATAAGGATGCGAAAAGTGTACCAGTAGACGATATAAAAATAATCTTGAAAATTTAAATAATTAGAACATAACAAATTTTGGAAATAAAGGCTCTTTAATAAATTTCACAAACAACATACTATCAACTTTTGAGAATATTTTAAATGAAACTGCAATTAAAATTTCTTTTATTTTTATTTCCAAATTGATTTTTCGAGTTATTCAGTGAGTGAATTTAATTTTCTATTAAGCCTTAACTATACATAGTTTTCAATCTTCGGGAATCCTCTTACACACTCTGTATATAATTCACTATGTTATAACACTATTATATGAATTTTCCCTGCAGCTATCAGAAGAGCAGAATCAAAAGCGCCGCGACGCGTCCCTCCACCCGATGGACATCGACGCGCACTGGCTGCAGAGAAGACTGTCGCGGTACTTCCCCGACGCCATACACTCACATGCCAAGTCTAGAGAGGTAATTATAATATGTTGATCTCATTGAGCTATTATTACTAGTCCACTGGATGGACATCGACGCGCACTGGCTGCAGAGAAGACTGTCGCGGTACTTCCCCGACGCCATACACTCACATGCCAAGTCTAGAGAGGTAATTATAATATGTTGATCTCATTGAGCTATTATTACTAGTCCACTGGATGGACATCGACGCGCACTGGCTGCAGAGAAGACTGTCGCGGTACTTCCCCGACGCCATACACTCACATGCCAAGTCTAGAGAGGTAATTATAATATGTTGATCTCATTGAGCTATTATTACTAGTCCACTGGATGGACATCGACGCGCACTGGCTGCAGAGAAGACTGTCGCGGTACTTCCCCGACGCCATACACTCACATGCCAAGTCTAGAGAGGTAATTATAATATGTTGATCTCATTGAGCTATTATTACTAGTCCACTGGATGGACATCGACGCGCACTGGCTGCAGAGAAGACTGTCGCGGTACTTCCCCGACGCCATACACTCACATGCCAAGTCTAGAGAGGTAATTATAATATGTTGATCTCATTGAGCTATTATTACTAGTCCACTGGATGGACATCGACGCGCACTGGCTGCAGAGAAGACTGTCGCGGTACTTCCCCGACGCCATACACTCACATGCCAAGTCTAGAGAGGTAATTATAATATGTTGATCTCATTGAGCTATTATTACTAGTCCACTGGATGGACATCGACGCGCACTGGCTGCAGAGAAGACTGTCGCGGTACTTCCCCGACGCCATACACTCACATGCCAAGTCTAGAGAGGTAATTATAATATGTTGATCTCATTGAGCTATTATTACTAGTCCACTGGATGGACATCGACGCGCACTGGCTGCAGAGAAGACTGTCGCGGTACTTCCCCGACGCCATACACTCACATGCCAAGTCTAGAGAGGTAATTATAATATGTTGATCTCATTGAGCTATTATTACTAGTCCACTGGATGGACATCGACGCGCACTGGCTGCAGAGAAGACTGTCGCGGTACTTCCCCGACGCCATACACTCACATGCCAAGTCTAGAGAGGTAATTATAATATGTTGATCTCATTGAGCTATTATTACTAGTCCACTGGATGGACATCGACGCGCACTGGCTGCAGAGAAGACTGTCGCGGTACTTCCCCGACGCCATACACTCACATGCCAAGTCTAGAGAGGTAATTATAATATGTTGATCTCATTGAGCTATTATTACTAGTCCACTGGATGGACATCGACGCGCACTGGCTGCAGAGAAGACTGTCGCGGTACTTCCCCGACGCCATACACTCACATGCCAAGTCTAGAGAGGTAATTATAATATGTTGATCTCATTGAGCTATTATTACTAGTCCACTGGATGGACATCGACGCGCACTGGCTGCAGAGAAGACTGTCGCGGTACTTCCCCGACGCCATACACTCACATGCCAAGTCTAGAGAGGTAATTATAATATGTTGATCTCATTGAGCTATTATTACTAGTCCACTGGATGGACATCGACGCGCACTGGCTGCAGAGAAGACTGTCGCGGTACTTCCCCGACGCCATACACTCACATGCCAAGTCTAGAGAGGTAATTATAATATGTTGATCTCATTGAGCTATTATTACTAGTCCACTGGATGGACATCGACGCGCACTGGCTGCAGAGAAGACTGTCGCGGTACTTCCCCGACGCCATACACTCACATGCCAAGTCTAGAGAGGTAATTATAATATGTTGATCTCATTGAGCTATTATTACTAGTCCACTGGATGGACATCGACGCGCACTGGCTGCAGAGAAGACTGTCGCGGTACTTCCCCGACGCCATACACTCACATGCCAAGTCTAGAGAGGTAATTATAATATGTTGATCTCATTGAGCTATTATTACTAGTCCACTGGATGGACATCGACGCGCACTGGCTGCAGAGAAGACTGTCGCGGTACTTCCCCGACGCCATACACTCACATGCCAAGTCTAGAGAGGTAATTATAATATGTTGATCTCATTGAGCTATTATTACTAGTCCACTGGATGGACATCGACGCGCACTGGCTGCAGAGAAGACTGTCGCGGTACTTCCCCGACGCCATACACTCACATGCCAAGTCTAGAGAGGTAATTATAATATGTTGATCTCATTGAGCTATTATTACTAGTCCACTGGATGGACATCGACGCGCACTGGCTGCAGAGAAGACTGTCGCGGTACTTCCCCGACGCCATACACTCACATGCCAAGTCTAGAGAGGTAATTATAATATGTTGATCTCATTGAGCTATTATTACTAGTCCACTGGATGGACATCGACGCGCACTGGCTGCAGAGAAGACTGTCGCGGTACTTCCCCGACGCCATACACTCACATGCCAAGTCTAGAGAGGTAATTATAATATGTTGATCTCATTGAGCTATTATTACTAGTCCACTGGATGGACATCGACGCGCACTGGCTGCAGAGAAGACTGTCGCGGTACTTCCCCGACGCCATACACTCACATGCCAAGTCTAGAGAGGTAATTATAATATGTTGATCTCATTGAGCTATTATTACTAGTCCACTGGATGGACATCGACGCGCACTGGCTGCAGAGAAGACTGTCGCGGTACTTCCCCGACGCCATACACTCACATGCCAAGTCTAGAGAGGTAATTATAATATGTTGATCTCATTGAGCTATTATTACTAGTCCACTGGATGGACATCGACGCGCACTGGCTGCAGAGAAGACTGTCGCGGTACTTCCCCGACGCCATACACTCACATGCCAAGTCTAGAGAGGTAATTATAATATGTTGATCTCATTGAGCTATTATTACTAGTCCACTGGATGGACATCGACGCGCACTGGCTGCAGAGAAGACTGTCGCGGTACTTCCCCGACGCCATACACTCACATGCCAAGTCTAGAGAGGTAATTATAATATGTTGATCTCATTGAGCTATTATTACTAGTCCACTGGATGGACATCGACGCGCACTGGCTGCAGAGAAGACTGTCGCGGTACTTCCCCGACGCCATACACTCACATGCCAAGTCTAGAGAGGTAATTATAATATGTTGATCTCATTGAGCTATTATTACTAGTCCACTGGATGGACATCGACGCGCACTGGCTGCAGAGAAGACTGTCGCGGTACTTCCCCGACGCCATACACTCACATGCCAAGTCTAGAGAGGTAATTATAATATGTTGATCTCATTGAGCTATTATTACTAGTCCACTGGATGGACATCGACGCGCACTGGCTGCAGAGAAGACTGTCGCGGTACTTCCCCGACGCCATACACTCACATGCCAAGTCTAGAGAGGTAATTATAATATGTTGATCTCATTGAGCTATTATTACTAGTCCACTGGATGGACATCGACGCGCACTGGCTGCAGAGAAGACTGTCGCGGTACTTCCCCGACGCCATACACTCACATGCCAAGTCTAGAGAGGTAATTATAATATGTTGATCTCATTGAGCTATTATTACTAGTCCACTGGATGGACATCGACGCGCACTGGCTGCAGAGAAGACTGTCGCGGTACTTCCCCGACGCCATACACTCACATGCCAAGTCTAGAGAGGTAATTATAATATGTTGATCTCATTGAGCTATTATTACTAGTCCACTGGATGGACATCGACGCGCACTGGCTGCAGAGAAGACTGTCGCGGTACTTCCCCGACGCCATACACTCACATGCCAAATCTAGAGAGGTAATTATAATATGTTGATAATTCCTATGTGTTTATTATGTAAAAAACAACACACACACACTCTCTCTCACACACACACACACACTCTCTCTTTCTCACACACACACTCTCTCTCTCACACAACCACACTCTCTCACACACACACACTCTCTCTCACACACACACACACACTCTCACACACACACACACACACACATAAATTTTTAACACGTAGATTTTAACAGGCTATAATTATGTGTTATTTTGTATATTTCAGCACATGTTAAATTAAATGAAATCTAATTTAAAAAAAACTACAATTTTCTTATTATTTTCAGGTTTTAAACGCATTGTCAACTGCTGCGGACGAGCGAGACCTGGAGAACAGGCTAGTCTTGCTCCTCGGATACGATTGCTTCCAACTTGTCAAATTGTTGACTACCCACCGATATACTAGTAAGTTACATTCTGTTTTTTATTTATATTATCCAAGACAGAAATGGTTTTTGCTTAAATTTTTTTTTCTACTTTTCTCATGCTTGCTTTCAACAATCACGTTCAGATACCATTGAATATATTTTTTTATCATCACATAATTATAAAGGCATTTATCAGTCTATGCGGCAAGGAAAGTTCTCAAAAGAAACAAGTTTTATTTTCTCATTTCTGCAACATTATTAATTGCTGCTCCTCTCTCTTAGTCTTTGCATATTACACCGCCTTTATTTATAAACAGACTATTAATTACTAATTATTACATTTCTCCCCCAGTACTCTACTGCACGAAGCTGGCGTCATCTCAATCGGACAGTGAAAGAACCCAGATCCGCGAGCAAATGTCCAAACAGCCGCATCTACAGAAGATATTGGCTCAGTTAGACACCGGGAATGCTGATGACGAGGTGAATTGTAGCTTATTACAATGTATTAGGGTTGATTGATGTTTTTTGACGACCTCTGTAGTATACATACTGGACTGCTAAGCGGAAGGTTCCGGGTTCAATTCCCGGTCGGGCGAATTTCGTAAAAAAATGGTTTTTCGATTTTGGCTCGTGTCTGGGTGTAACTAGGTTCTCCCCTAGTCCATTGTGTGGTACCTATAGTACAAGCTTTGCTTAGTTTAGCGCCACACAGTTGGTGTGTCAGTCTGGAGATTTATTGTTATTATTATTTATTATTTTGTTATGTACTTATTGCGATATGTTAGGGATAGTTATAGATTGCGCAGATGGAAACCGGGAATGCTTACGAGGTGAATTGTAGCTTATTGCAATATATTAGGGTTGATTTTGTTATGTACTTATTGCGATAAGTTCGGGGTGGTTATAGATTGCGCAGATGGAAACCGGGAATGCTGACGAGGTGAATTATAGCTTATTATAAGGGTTTAGGGTAAAATTTTGTTTGACTATTTTTGAACGACGCAATTGGCGACTTGAATAATAGTGCTACTGCAAACCCAGAACTTTTAACTATTGTCAATGTCGTTATTCTGAGATTTGTTCTGTTTATTTGATTTTGGTAATTTTCAATTTCTCCTGTAAAAACAACAATTTTTAAAAGGGTTTCATGCTTTGACTACTGTTTAGAAAAAATAAAAACCCAATGATATTTTTTTTTACACTCCTTGTCTTTAAAAATCTGCCAGTGGTGTAAACCTTAGAAGTTACTTAATTTTGTCAGATATGTTAGCACCTACAGCAATACGACTTTCAAAGTGTACTTTTACTACTTTCCTTTTTTCCATACCTTCAATTTTCCATTCCATCCAGGGTGAAACAGAGAAATCTGACACATCAAAAGGCAAGCGTCCGGCTGACTCCACCGAGGTGACAGAAATAGATGAAGAAGTGGTTCCGGGCAACCGAGGCATCATACCGTTGCAAGATCTGGTGTTCGCTTGTGGCAGTCACTTCATGGCCAACAAGAGGTGTCAGCTGCCTGCTGGGTCCTTCAGGAAGCAGAGGAAAGGTAAACTTAAATCAATTATGTACTAATTAATTAGAAGGAAAATAAAAAATATATTTTTAATAGAGAGTTTAGAACATTTTATTTTTTAGAGTATAGAACATTTTATTTATTTCAATCGAAACTGATATTTGAACAATTATCTATTAAAATGTGTTTGATTTTAATGTTACAATACAACCAAACGTTGTGTATGTAATATTTTTCTTTCTTAAATTACATAGTAAACAATAAAAAAAAATACATAGTAAAAATATGTATCAAATATGTACCATCGCATTTCTTTTAAAAAAGTAATACAAGACATGACTCATTGTATTCAATAATTCTTATTAGTGTAGATGTTACGGCTAATACCCGAAGTGCGGCTACACCTAGTTTTAGCCGGTTAGAAGTGTTTTTTATATGGAAAACAGTAAAAAAAAATATATACCTATGTATATAAAAACAGGCTTGAATTATGAGTTAGCGGGACTCCTTTTTCTGGGTGGTATCAAAAAAGTAACCTAACTAACCTAACCTATTGATGTTCTAACCGGCTAAAACTAGGTGTAGCCGCACTTCGGGTATTAGCCGTAACATAGACATAAAGTTGCCATTGGTGCCAGCAGCAACTGAACTATAAATATTTCTATCACTTACTTAGTTATATTATAAGACAGAGATGGTTCATTTATTTTAGTTAAGCCGAAATCTTCTTTTTCCCATTATTTTTCTTCTTATTCCGAAATTTAAGCATAAGAAAACAATGTTTTTGATTTACTTTAAACAGTGTTTTCAGATGATATACCTGTCTCGTTCTTATACTTAGTAAAAAAAACTGATAGCAAAATTTTGAGTATGAGTTTTTATGAGTTCTTTCGGATTCGGTGACATTGGTTTTTAATAAAATAAATAATTATTACCCCCAGGTTACGAAGAGGTGCACGTGCCGGCACTCAAACCCAAGCCGTTCGATGAAGGGGAGACTCTCATTCCGATTGAGAAGTTACCTAAGTACGTGCAGCCCGCCTTTGACGGGTTCAAGACTTTGAATAGAATACAGGTGAGGCTACTTATAATTTAGGTTTATTGTTCAATTATGGAATTAATACATTAATTGTTTGATTTAATCACAACTAATTTGAAAAAGTTATTTTTTTGAAAACAAAGAATTTTCCGAATGTTTTTTTTTATTAAGTACTTTACAAAGTTTGTCCTTTCGTCCTGTTTAATTTCTTATATTTTAATGAATTTATAATATAGAATATATTATGACATGTACAGAATATAGCAAACAGGTATTTCTATACTTAAAAGGAGGCCACAATCAAAACTGTCAAATGTAAAAAACATTGATATATTACTCTCTAGATACCAAGTCCGACACTCAAAAGCGGCGCAAAAAATAAGCTACCAAATCCAATTTATACGTACATCCTACGTTAGTGTCATTTGGTCCGTCAAGCAGAGAGGTTCTCTAGGAAAAAAGACAACAATGCCTAAATGCGCGTTCAAAGGTTGCCGTAATAGTTCAAGAAACATTACCAATATCCCTGGCTTATCGTTATTTCGGTTAGTTTAAGCATTTAATAATGATTTTGTAGTAAAATACTAGAAAACATTACATTAGTTTTCGAATAGAAAAAATGTTTTGAAATGTTCTGGTGTTGCCAACTTCTTTTGTAGGAAAAAAATTAAATTTTGCGGTTTTTTTAAGCACGTAAAATAATTATAATTATATATTTTTTTTAAAGCGGAATTTTGACATCTTCTTCATTATGCGTAGTTTAACAGTATTTTTAACGAAACTAATAAATAAATATCCAAACATAAATTTCCACATTTGTAATATTAGTATGAAATAATATTAGTAGGACGTGGCAAAGTGTTAAGGCCACGTAAGTACTGCACTTAAACAGTTTTATTAAACTATCGCATTTTTGACGCTTGTCTCTGTATGTTAGTGTATTAATTACTAGAAAAAAAAAATTTAATTTAATATTTTTTTATTCTTGATAAATAAAATTTGCATAGGTAACTTCTAAATTTTAATTTTATAACTTGGTATCCCTTTGACGTACACATGCACAATTTTGAATAGTGTTATACGCGCGTCACGCACACATTCATAAAAATTTGCGCCGCTTTTGGAGTGACGTTTTGGATGCAACACTCCATCTAGAGAGTAATATATCAATGGTAAAAAAACTGTTTTTTTTTAAATAAATTATTATATTATTATTATATTATGTATAAAAAACCACATCCGTCTGAAACGGCAAAATTAAGTACAAAATCTGAAATGCTAATTTCATGATTTCATACGAATTTCTCATACATTTCTCTCAACATTTTATCCCAAGATGTCACGTAACTAAAACATAATTTTAACCTTAATAACTGGACACATAGAGTCGTTTTTCCAACGCGGCTCTAGAAACAGATGAGAACCTGCTAGTTTGCGCGCCCACCGGCGCCGGTAAAACTAATGTCGCTCTGCTCTGTATCATGAGAGAGTTGGCAATAGCCCATTTCTCATACATTTGATACCAAATCCTTCATTATGAAAATGTGTATGTCTGTCTGTATGTTCCGCTTTCACGTAGAAACAACTGCTCCGATTTTTATGAATTTCGGAATAGAGATAGTTCGATACCCTGGGAAGAAAATAAGATACTTTATACCACGGGAATAAGCCAAAGCCTACGTTGAACCAAGTTGATTCCTCATACATTTAGTAATCCTACTAATATTATAAACGTGAAAGTCTGTAAGTATGTATAGATGTATGGATGTTTGTAACTCTTTCACGTAAAAACTACTGGACGGATTTAGATGGAACTTTACAGTAATATAGGGTATACGTCAGGGAAAACTTCTCATTCCTACGAGAAACCAACTTCCACGCGGACGGAGTCGCGGGCGGCCACTAGTTCAATATAAATGTGATAATGTGTATGTTTGAATGTCTTTCACGTCATAACGGCTAAACCGATATTAATGAAATTTGAAATAGACATAGATATACAGACTGGGAAAAAATAGCCTAATTCTCACGGGAAAATCTCTTTTTTTCGGAAACGTAGTCGTGCGTATCTCCTAGTATCTCTTATATTTCAACTACAAATAAACTAAAAACATAATTTATTTAACCCTAGAGTCGTATATCCAACGCGGCACTCGAAACAGACGAAAACCTACTAGTTTGCGCGCCCACCGGCGCCGGTAAAACTAATGTCGCCCTACTCTGTATCATGAGAGAGTTGGGAATAGTCCATTTCTCATACATTTAGTCTCAACTTATATTGTAAAAAATGTGAAAATTAGTATGTTTGTATAATACACTTTCACACCGAAATGGCTGGACCGATTTTAATGAAATTTGGACATAGATAAACAGACTGGGATGAGAATGTGCTTCTTATAACCGCGGGAATAAGCCTAATTCCTATGGGAAAACATTTTTTTCGTAGATGAAATCGCAGGTTCTTACTAGTTTCCCACATATTTATAACTTTATATACACAGAGTCGAATTGCCAACGCGGCTCTAGAAACAGACGAGAACCTACTAGTCTGCGCGCCCACCGGCGCCGGTAAAACTAATGTCGCATTACTCTGTATCATGAGAGAGTTGGACAAAGTTCATTTCTGATACTTTTAGTCTCAACTAATATTGTTGAAAATAAATTAGAAAATGTATATTTGTATGATACACAGCCTGGGTTGAAAATAGGCTTCTTACCCGCGGGAATAAGCCTCATTCCCATGGGAAAATTACTTTTTTTTGAAGACGAAGTCACGAATGCTTAGTTTCTTAGACTTCTCAATCTTAATTTCAACCTAATAACTTTCGAACAGAGCCGTATTTCGAATGCGGCACTAGAAACAGTCGAGAACCTACTGGTTTGCGCGCCCACCGGCGCCGGTAAAACCAATGTCGCTCTACTGTGTATCATGAGAGAGTTGGCAATAGTCCAGTTCTCATACATTTAGTCACAACTAATATTGTTAGAAATGTGAAAATATGTTTGTATGGTACACTTTCACGTCGAAACGGCTGAACCGATTTTAATGAAATTTTGAATAGACATAAACAGCCTGTATTAAGTCTCAATCCCACGGGAAAATCACTTTTTTCCCAGACGATGTCGCGCGTGCATAGTTTCTTAAACAAAATTCTTAATTTTAACCTTAACCTCATATCCCTAGAGTCGAATTTCGAATGCCGCACTAGAAACAGACGAAAACCTGCTAGTTTGCGCGCCCACCGGCGCCGGTAAAACTAATGTCGCCCTACTCTGTATCATGAGGGAGTTGGGCAAGCACGTGAATGAAGACGGAACTGTCAATGTCAACGACTTTAAGATGATCTACGTGGCACCGATGAGGTCTTTGGTGCAAGAAATGGTGAGTATTTTTTTTTGTCGACATTACTAATAGTTAGTTGTTGCCCTTTGATTTGGGAATTGACTAAAAGGATGGAAGTGTTTGAAGTTTGTAGTTATATTTGATATGTGAAGGAGTTGGCCGTATTGAATTTATTCATGCAAGTTGCTATGTGTTTCGAAATAGTTTTTTCTAAACTGAAATGGTCACATGTGTCCCTTTTTCTTATCGTGTATTGCGTATTATTTATATAATTAAGTTCAGTAAATTGAGTTTCTCTCAATCAGATCCAATGCAAATTTTTATAAAACGTTATTATTTTTCTAATCACATTTTATTAAAAGTAAAAACAAGCCATTATATCTAGTACCACAACTGAGTAACAAACTTATATCAACTTAAATTTTATTTTACCTTACATTAACACTTTTATTCAAGTATTGTTTTGGAAACAATCTTAAAAAAATTAATCTCATGATACAATCTTAGTTACCTTACATCTCCGAAACGGCTTTACCGATTTTTACCAAATTTTATTTGCATTTTCAGTCGGTCTGAAAATCGGCGACTATCTATTTTTCATACCCCGAAGTCCCATACCCTATAAGGGTTGTCCACCCCAAAATTTTTTATATTGCAAAACAACGTTTGCCGGGTTAGCTATAGTAGGGGAGCCCACGATGCTAAATCTGGATTTACACGAGCGTGAAAGATACCTATTGGGTTGCAAAACTTAGATGACAAAATGAAAAAAATGTTATATAACATATACCATTTTATCGGTGGGGGAAACGGCTATAGATTTCCAAAATTTTAAAAATCTAATTTTTTGCATGGACATACTCGGGCGTGTCAGATATTGATATCATCCATGTCATACGTATTTTTAAAACATGTACGTTTGTTAATCTGATGGTTTCCATTATGGAAATGGGCGTACGTAAGGGTTTAAAATGAAAAAAAAACTTTTAATAGAGCAATTAAGGGGATGATTAGTAGACCTAAAACAACGCTCTTGTACAATAATCTGGAGGGATTTACCTAATCTGACAATAAAATTGAACTGAATTATTTAAAATTATTGAATTAATCGTCCAGCCACTTACAAGGCTCATATTTGGTGGAAGTGCTTAACCGGGTACAAGGTATCCCCCTAGTGATGAAAGGACTCGAGGTTTTTAAACCCTTTCAATCAAGACTCGCCTCAAATTCTACGACTCGACTCAAAAAATACGGCTTGAGGCTTTATAAAAATGTAAGATGACTTCAGTCGTTAGAGTTCAACTCTGAAATAAAAAGACTTGAGTCTTTTAATAACAGTTAAAACGACTTAGTCGCAAGCCTTTTAGTAAAGAACTCGAGTCGTTTAACATAAGGTGAGCTGTTTAACTTGAGATTATAAAATAATAGACTTCAGTGCTTATTTTTATACAGTTTTCTAATTTTGTTAAACTAAATATTTTTTGTATTTCAATTTAAAGGTGATTATCGTAATTCTTGATTATAAAAATAGATAATTAAAACAAAACGCCTCACGACTTAGGACTCCCGCGAACCGAGTCGTTTTAAAAGGGTTCAAACCTTTTCGTTAAGACTTGGAGTCGTTTAAAATTTGCAGTCATTTCAAAACGACTCAGTCTTAGAGGAGACTTAGAGTCCCAGAATTTGACTCAAATAAGGCTTAGGGTTCAGGGTTTAAAGACTCGTTGAGTTGTTAACCTTATGACTTGAGTCGAGTCCCCTTTAAAGAGCTTAAAAACCTCAAGTTCTTTCATCACTATATCCCCCAGTATGTTAATCTGCCGCGCTTGAGTAAATTCAGAAATCCCCTCTTGGGCTCCCCTACTACTAGTAGCTTTTAAATATCCCTATTTCTCCCCCTCAAAAGGTGGGCAACTTCAGCAAGCGCCTGTCCGCGTACAACATGACCGTGTCGGAACTGACGGGCGACCAGCAACTGTCGCGCGAACAGATCGACGCCACGCAGCTGATCGTGTGCACGCCGGAGAAGTGGGACATTATTACTAGGAAGGGTAATGTATTATTGTTGTTGTTGTTTGTTACAACAGACATGACAGTGTCAGTGTCGGAACTGACGGGAGACCAGCAGCTGTCGCGCGAACAGATCGACGCCACGCAGCTGATCGTGTGCACGCCGGAGAAGTGGGACATTATTACTAGGAAGGGTAATGTATTATTGTTGTTGTTGTTTGTTACAACAGACATGACAGTGTCAGTGTCGGAACTGACGGGAGACCAGCAACTGTCGCGCGAACAGATCGACGCCACGCAGCTGATCGTGTGCACGCCGGAGAAGTGGGACATTATTACTAGGAAGGGTAATGTATTATTGTTGTTGTTGTTTGTTACAACAGACATGACAGTGTCAGTGTCGGAACTGACGGGAGACCAGCAACTACCCCTCTCTGTCTTATACTATAACTCTATAAGCAACAGCTATATTTATTGTTCACTTTAGAGAGTCCTAAACTCTTAATTGATTAAAAACGATTGTCTTGTTTCAGGTGGCGAGCGATCATTCACCAGTCTAGTTCGATTAATCATAATAGACGAGGTGCATTTGCTACACGACGAGAGAGGCCCCGTGCTGGAGGCTTTAGTTGCTAGAACTCTGAGGGCCGCCGAGCACAGTCAGGAGGAGGTGAGTGGGGGCGGAAGGGGTTGAGTTGGGAGAAAAGAAGGTTGAGATTTGTTCAGATTTTGTTTTAAGTTGAGGTGTGTGAGGATGGGTGGAAGGGGTTGAGTGGGGTGGGAGTGATTGAGTGGGGTTGAAAGGGATTGAGTGGGGGTGGAAGTGGTTGAGATTGAGAATTGAAGGTAAGAGAAGTGGTATATTTAGTGGAAGGATGAATTGAGTGGGGATGAAAGGGGTTGTGTTGGTGAAAGGAGGTTGAGATTAGGTTTAAGGGTAGATTGAGCATAAATTGTGAGGGTTAAATCAGTTTAAATTGGAGAAGTGCATTTGCTACACGACGAGAGAGATCCCGTGCGGGGTGAGTGGGAAAGGGTTTGGAGATGGAGTTTGAGATTTGGTTTTTATGGTTGGATGACTGGAAGCTATGAAGACTGGAAGGATGGGATGAGTGAGGTTTAGAGGTGTTGAGTTGGGAAAATTGGGTGGAAATAAGATTTTTCTGGTTTAAAGAGTGTGATAACTAAATTGGAATAATTTATTTTTTGTCAATATCTTTTAGAACAGATGAAAATAATGATGAATATTGAAAAAAATATTAAACATATTTAAAACAGTTTTTAAAAGATTTGAATGCAGTTAGTTTAAATTTATTTCTCTAACCGACTAGATACTTAATGGATTTAAGTTATCCGAAAATAGAGCTTTTTTTTTATTAGCTCGTTTTTTTTTAATTATTCGACTGTACTTGTACTTAAAAAAAAACATAAAACATGAATATTGAGCGTTTCGGTTATCTCTGTTATACATTTTTAAACTATGTATTTGTTGCATTCAGGTGCGTCTAGTGGGACTGTCCGCCACGCTGCCTAACTACACGGACGTGGCTGCTTTCCTTAGAGTGCGGCCTGAGAAGGGACTGTTCTACTTTGATAACTCATTCAGGTAGTTATGTCCATTTATATCTGTTTTATTGTTTAGTTTAAAACATTTGGGTTGCGATTAAAATTAAGAAGTAAGGTACTTACTTACTTTTTTTTTATTGAATTGAATTTTGTATTTTGAAATTAATTATTCTTGTAAAAATAAGTGATGAGGTTTTAAAATTAGCAATATTAATAGGAAATAAGTTACCAATATTTTTTGTTCCCTCGTAAGTTAATGATTGTAACTGAATTGTATTTAATGAAAAGAAGTCGACTTATAATTACAAAGTATTTAAATTTATAAAAAAAAATATTGATTTAAAATTTTCTTCTATATTAACTGGGATCGTGATATACATTAAACGTTTTTATGTGTTACTTTTATAACTTATCTAATTAAAATATTGACCAAAAATCTACTTTACAGACCCGTAGCCCTAGAACAACAGTACATAGGAGTAACAGAGAAAAAAGCGCTCAAACGATTCCAGGTTATGAATGACATCGTGTATGAAAAGACTATGGAGCACGCTGGAAGAAATCAGGTATTAATATTAAATTCCATCATTCCATTCATTATATTCATTACATCTACAGTTTGTTTGTATGTTTGTCCGCTAACTCCTCCGAAACTACGTAACGGATATTAATGCGTTTTTTCATATTGTAGGTAATTTATTCATTTAAATTTGTATTTTTTTTAAGTTAGCCAAAATTCAATGTTTCGTGATCAAGTCGGCCAAAATACACCATTGCGAAGCGAGGGCGGGTCGTATTCGATAAAACCGTTGAACTTACAATTTTGGCATCCATACAATTATATTTTGTCAAGATTGTTATCAAAGTAATACAGAAATAATTATGACATTAACCTTACTTTTCCCTATATTTTTTGTAACTAAACATAAAACTTTCCCTAGATCCTGGTGTTCGTCCACTCCCGTAAAGAAACTGGTAAGACGGCGCGCGCTATCAGAGACATGTGCCTAGAAAAGGATACGTTGGGACAGTTTTTGAGGTGAGTTATATAAATTTATGCCCATATTGAAGGAAAATATTATGCTTTTGATTGGTAAAACAGTGCTTAAGAATGTTATTATTACTACCACTTTTCTACATTTTAAGATCTTGTATACAGGCCGACTTCTAATATCACGTATTCCTGTTAAAGGGTGATAGATTAGGACAAAAGCAACCGATTTTGATCGATAATGTCGTATGCAAAAGTTAACCGTTTTTGAGTTTTTTCATTTTTTTTATTCCGATTTCAGACGGTTAAAATTTAAATAAAAAAACTACATGCTAGATTTAGAGTTTTTTGTTATCGTCGCATAGCGGACATTCCAGTAGTTTATAATAAGTAATAAAATGTTGAAAAGCTACAAACGTTTAAAAATTACGCGTTTAAAAAGTATCATTAAAACTCCAAGTAATGACATGTGCAAATTATGTAAATTACTATACTATATAATACAAGTAGCTGAAGTACATGCTGAGATAATAACAATGAACCCACAGAGGCTGGATTTTTAAGGGATTATTAATAGTATTAATACCTGTTTTAACAAATCGTTACTATTCTCAAAGGACTCGCATGCAATTCTGTGGACCGATGAATCGAAGTTTGATAAGATACGACATTATTGGTCAAAATCGGTTGCTTTTGACCTCATCTATCACCCCTTAACAGGAATACGTGACAAATAACAAATTTTATAAACACATTCAGTAGGTCTGAGAATCGGCTTCTATCTATTTTTCTTACCCCAAACATTTTTTTTTTATATGGCAAAACAAAGTTTGCCGGGTCAGCTAGTTAACAAATGTGTCTGTCTGTATGTTCCGCTTAATCGTCAAAACTGCTGAACAGATTTTAATGAATTCCGTAATAGACATTCCTCAACAACCTCAAATAAACATAGACAATTTTTTACCACACGGTAATAATTCTCATTCCCACGGGAAATTTACTTTCAACGCAGACGAAGTCTCCACCACCCACTATTATACTAAAATAATGTCAATTTTATCAATTTTGAAGTTATGGATACTGGAAAAAGAAACGAAGGGTAGAATGAACCTTTAGATTGCCGGTCTAATGCTCTTTATAAAGGTCCTCGGTTCGATTCCCAGTCACGCAATGCTCGGATACCCGCGTTGCTTTTTCCAGTATCCATAACTTCAAAATTAATAAATTAGCATATTTAAATGCAAAACTAAAAGTAAAATCACAAATTTACCATTTTTTCTCGTATTCCCAAACCAGGGAGGGCTCGGCCAGCATGGAGGTCCTCCGCACGGAAGCCGAGCAGGTCAAGAACCCGGAACTCCGGGAATTACTTCCGTACGGGTTCGCCATCCACCACGCCGGGATGTCGCGCGTTGATAGGACGCTGGTGGAGGATCTGTTCGCTGATAGACATATACAGGTGGGGTTGTGTTGTTATTATTATCATTATCATGATTATCATTATCATCATTATCATGATTATCATTATCATCATAAGACATATACAGGTGAGTTAATATTAAGGAAAATATAAAGTATAGAAGGTAAATTATCATATTAAGGACTAGCTTTCCGCCCTGCGGTTTCACCCGCAACTAAATGGTTTTTCCCGTGGCAATATCTTACGGAACCCTATTTTTTTTCCAAAATAAAATATAGCTTATGTTACTCGTGGATAATATAGCTTTCGAATGGTGAAATATTTTTTTTAATTGGTCCAGTAATTTCGGAGCCCATTCGTTTCAAACAAACAAAAAAACCAATCTTTCCTCTTTATAATATTAGTATAGATGATTAAGGATGAATTGATTAGTTTTTGTGGTTTTGTAATCAAAGGTTAAAAATGGAGGTGAAAATGGGACTCTTATAATAAGACTTCGATGTCTGTCGGTTTGTCTGTCTATCACAAGGCATTTCATGAACCTTTATAGGTAGTAGAGTTGAATTTTTTGCAGAGTATGTATTTTGTAAGATAAAAGCGGTCGCTACTTTATGTTAAACTCATTTTAAGATATTCATTGTAATGGGGAAAGTCAGAAACAAATGGCCTTGAATAAATAGTTTCGGACTTTACAACAAACAAATTAAGTAAATCGTTTAAACTATTAGTTTAAGTTCGATTAATAAATATAATTGTCTTAGGATTATATTTATTATTCAAAAAACAATGTTTTGTAGTTTATTAATAATAAACCAACTTCCTACCAATATCATTTTCCTTCTTGTGTATAAAACACACTAACTCTACTTCAATTTACATTAGAAAACCAACCTTGCCACACTACATCTTCAAAAAATTGCAATACAAAATCGACCTTAAAACGCTCCAGTTTTATTTTTTTTATTTTCAAGTGTTCATTCTAAGAAGTTTTATTTTATTCCAGGTGTTAGTATCGACAGCCACTCTAGCGTGGGGTGTGAATCTGCCCGCTCATACAGTTATAGTGAAAGGGACGCAGGTTTACTCGCCAGAAAAGGTAAGTTGTGGATATATGTTTTGTTGCTTATGTGATAAAGATGTGACTGTATTATGTGTTTTAATAGTTTTAAATGAAAGTCGCTTTTTGAGTGACTTTAATGATGCTAGTTTTTGAAAAGGTTTATGAGTATAGTTCATTGTTGAGTAAGTTTTAAGCAGGGTAATTTTGACTGTTTTGTAAAAGTTCAATTAAATTTAGCTGGATTCTTTGAGGATTTGATTTAAAATAAAGCTTACTAAGTATTTAAAACCATACTTTATTTGCTTGCGAAAGCATATTTGTTTTAATATTCAATGCTTGGTTTTGTCAGTAACTTTCGACCAATTTCTCTCTGCATCGGAATAATTAAAAAAATATTTAAAACCATTTGTTTTTAACATACATAAATAATCTATTAATTTATATAAAATGTATACTTAATATGTGTTTTAGGGTCGTTGGAGTGAATTAGGCGCTCTCGATGTGCTACAAATGTTGGGTCGCGCGGGACGACCGCAGTACGATACTAAGGGAGAAGGTAAATACATATTTTAATTAAAAAACTAATAAGTTTGATTCTAAATACATGAGACTAAAATTTACGATTTGGTTATATGAAAACTTGGATTTCTCAAAAGCAATATTTATTAGTATACTTTTGACACTTCGCCGTATTTTGAGAAACTATTTTACTTTACTTAGTCTTTTTACAGTAACTTTTGTCTCAATTTGTATTGTCCTTTTTTTACATTCAAAACAAAGTAAAATCTAATATATTCTTACACCACATTAAATATGATAATATTTGATATAACCAAAAGTAACTCAGAATCAAAACTTCATCATTTCTTCCTTATTCATTAAAACTGATTGTAACTTCTTTTCCTTCATAATTATTATCCTACTTTCTTATTTAAACTTATTTTCTACCCCCCAGGTATTCTCATAACCAACCACTCGGAACTCCAGTACTACCTGTCGCTTCTCAACCAACAGTTACCGATAGAGTCCCAGTTAATTAGCAAACTGCCGGATATGTTGGTAGCGGAAGTGGTGTTGGGATCCGTGCAGAGCATCTCGTCCGCTGTCACGTGGCTGGGTGAGTTGTCAAAATAATACGCTGTCAAATGACAGGTGTCAAAATTAAAAAATTAAAGTATTTTTATGGGTGGGTTTTAAGAGCTTGTGATATATGCAGGAATGTTGTTAATATGATAAATGTGTAAGTTATTGAGTATGTTAAGCATAAAATACTGAACGGATTTGGGTGGAACCTGGTATAAATAGACTTGTGGTTAAGAGATTCGTTTATTAACAAAAGTAAATTACACAATTGCAAACGATTTTAGACAACGTTAGAGAGAAAATTATTAATACAGATATAAAATCAAAATCAAAATTCTTTTATTCATCATAGATATGTAACATATACTTAATGAACGTCAATGTTACAAACTTCGACTTTACCTAACCGTAGACCGAGAGAAAAAAGCCGGCGGAAAAAAACTCCCAGCACTCTTTTTGAAAATTATACAATCATAACGTACATTCAATCAACATATAAATTATACTAAACTTTCTACTCTTGCAGCAGTCTTGAAGGCAAAAAGTTGATGAGAGAAAGCAATATTGTGATCCTACACTACCTCCTAATATCTTTTATCTTCTTAATATTTTGTTTTTTTATTTTAAAGGTTACACCTACCTATACATTCGAATGCTGCGACAACCATCCCTATACGGGATTTCTCAAGAGAAATTGCAACAAGATGCGTTATTAGAACTGCATAGAGCCGATCTCATACATACCGCCGCCTCTATGCTCGACAAGTAAGTGCTAATCCCTACTACTATTATAAATGCGAAAGTAACTTTGTCTGTCTGTCTGTCTGTCTGTTACGCTTTCATGCCTAAACCACCGAACCGATTATGATGAAATTTTGGTATGAAGAAAGAACTGAACTTGGGAAAGGACATAGGGTACTTTTTACCGCGGGAAAACTTCACATTCCCACGGGAAACCGACTTCCATGCGAACGGAGTCGCAGGCGACCACTAGTAGTAGTATAGTAGTTTTAAACAAAGTCGCTTTCCCTGTCCCTATGTATGCTTAAATTTTTAAAACTATGATTTTGATGCAGTTTTTTTATTAGATAGAGTGATTCAAGAAGAAGTTATGTATAGTAAAAAATATAGGTAAATTAAAGCAATAAAAAATAAAACATAAATAAAATAAACAAAAACGCGTGTATAAAATGTTTTATCTAAACAATTATCTTTATTTCTTTATGTAATTTTAACTGATTTTAGTAATTCTTTTATGCAAAAGTTAGTTTTTATTATAAGTTTACACCCTGTATATGAAAAAAAATGTACTACCGTCATAATTCAATATGAAATGGCGTATTGCAGAGCGGGTCTAATAAAGTACGACCGCAAGACCGGCATCATGCAGCCCACAGAGCTAGGTCGTATAGCGTCACACTACTATTGTACTTACGAGTCGATGCAGACCTACAACCAGCTGCTGAGACCCGCTCTCACTGAGATTGTATGACAAATGTAGGATTTAGTTAGTGCGGGGCATCGATACATAAACAGACAGACACGAATAGCGACTTGTCACTTGATAATTCAATATGAAATGGCGTATTGCAGAGCGGGTCTAATAAAGTACGACCGCAAGACCGGCATCATGCAGCCCACAGAGCTAGGTCGTATAGCGTCACACTACTATTGTACTTACGAGTCGATGCAGACCTACAACCAGCTGCTGAGACCCGCTCTCACTGAGATTGTATGACAAATGTAGGATTTAGTTAGTGCGGGGCATCGATACATAAACAGACAGACACGAATAGCGACTTGTCACTTGATAATTCAATATGAAATGGCAACTTGCAGAGCGGGTCTAATAAAGTACGACCGCAAGACCGGCATCATGCAGCCCACAGAGCTAGGTCGTATAGCGTCACACTACTATTGTACTTACGAGTCGATGCAGACCTACAACCAGCTGCTGAGACCCGCTCTCACTGAGATTGTATGACAAATGTAGGATTTAGTTAGTGCGGGGCATCGATACATAAACAGACAGACACGAATAGCGACTTGTCACTTGATAATTCAATATGAAATGGCGTATTGCAGAGCGGGTCTAATAAAGTACGACCGCAAGACCGGCATCATGCAGCCCACAGAGCTAGGTCGTATAGCGTCACACTACTATTGTACTTACGAGTCGATGCAGACCTACAACCAGCTGCTGAGACCCGCTCTCACTGAGATTGTATGACAAATGTAGGATTTAGTTAGTGCGGGGCATCGATACATAAACAGACAGACACGAATAGCGACTTGTCACTTGATAATTCAATATGAAATGGCGTATTGCAGAGCGGGTCTAATAAAGTACGACCGCAAGACCGGCATCATGCAGCCCACAGAGCTAGGTCGTATAGCGTCACACTACTATTGTACTTACGAGTCGATGCAGACCTACAACCAGCTGCTGAGACCCGCTCTCACTGAGATTGTATGACAAATGTAGGATTTAGTTAGTGCGGGGCATCGATACATAAACAGACAGACACGAATAGCGACTTGTCACTTGATAATTCAATATGAAATGGCGTATTGCAGAGCGGGTCTAATAAAGTACGACCGCAAGACCGGCATCATGCAGCCCACAGAGCTAGGTCGTATAGCGTCACACTACTATTGTACTTACGAGTCGATGCAGACCTACAACCAGCTGCTGAGACCCGCTCTCACTGAGATTGTATGACAAATGTAGGATTTAGTTAGTGCGGGGCATCGATACATAAACAGACAGACACGAATAGCGACTTGTCACTTGATAATTCAATATGAAATGGCGTATTGCAGAGCGGGTCTAATAAAGTACGACCGCAAGACCGGCATCATGCAGCCCACAGAGCTAGGTCGTATAGCGTCACACTACTATTGTACTTACGAGTCGATGCAGACCTACAACCAGCTGCTGAGACCCGCTCTCACTGAGATTGTATGACAAATGTAGGATTTAGTTAGTGCGGGGCATCGATACATAAACAGACAGACACGAATAGCGACTTGTCACTTGATAATTCAATATGAAATGGCGTATTGCAGAGCGGGTCTAATAAAGTACGACCGCAAGACCGGCATCATGCAGCCCACAGAGCTAGGTCGTATAGCGTCACACTACTATTGTACTTACGAGTCGATGCAGACCTACAACCAGCTGCTGAGACCCGCTCTCACTGAGATTGTATGACAAATGTAGGATTTAGTTAGTGCGGGGCATCGATACATAAACAGACAGACACGAATAGCGACTTGTCACTTGATAATTCAATATGAAATGGCGTATTGCAGAGCGGGTCTAATAAAGTACGACCGCAAGACCGGCATCATGCAGCCCACAGAGCTAGGTCGTATAGCGTCACACTACTATTGTACTTACGAGTCGATGCAGACCTACAACCAGCTGCTGAGACCCGCTCTCACTGAGATTGTATGACAAATGTAGGATTTAGTTAGTGCGGGGCATCGATACATAAACAGACAGACACGAATAGCGACTTGTCACTTGATAATTCAATATGAAATGGCGTATTGCAGAGCGGGTCTAATAAAGTACGACCGCAAGACCGGCATCATGCAGCCCACAGAGCTAGGTCGTATAGCGTCACACTACTATTGTACTTACGAGTCGATGCAGACCTACAACCAGCTGCTGAGACCCGCTCTCACTGAGATTGTATGACAAATGTAGGATTTAGTTAGTGCGGGGCATCGATACATAAACAGACAGACACGAATAGCGACTTGTCACTTGATAATTCAATATGAAATGGCGTATTGCAGAGCGGGTCTAATAAAGTACGACCGCAAGACCGGCATCATGCAGCCCACAGAGCTAGGTCGTATAGCGTCACACTACTATTGTACTTACGAGTCGATGCAGACCTACAACCAGCTGCTGAGACCCGCTCTCACTGAGATTGTATGACAAATGTAGGATTTAGTTAGTGCGGGGCATCGATACATAAACAGACAGACACGAATAGCGACTTGTCACTTGATAATTCAATATGAAATGGCGTATTGCAGAGCGGGTCTAATAAAGTACGACCGCAAGACCGGCATCATGCAGCCCACAGAGCTAGGTCGTATAGCGTCACACTACTATTGTACTTACGAGTCGATGCAGACCTACAACCAGCTGCTGAGACCCGCTCTCACTGAGATTGTATGACAAATGTAGGATTTAGTTAGTGCGGGGCATCGATACATAAACAGACAGACACGAATAGCGACTTGTCACTTGATAATTCAATATGAAATGGCGTATTGCAGAGCGGGTCTAATAAAGTACGACCGCAAGACCGGCATCATGCAGCCCACAGAGCTAGGTCGTATAGCGTCACACTACTATTGTACTTACGAGTCGATGCAGACCTACAACCAGCTGCTGAGACCCGCTCTCACTGAGATTGTATGACAAATGTAGGATTTAGTTAGTGCGGGGCATCGATACATAAACAGACAGACACGAATAGCGACTTGTCACTTGATAATTCAATATGAAATGGCGTATTGCAGAGCGGGTCTAATAAAGTACGACCGCAAGACCGGCATCATGCAGCCCACAGAGCTAGGTCGTATAGCGTCACACTACTATTGTACTTACGAGTCGATGCAGACCTACAACCAGCTGCTGAGACCCGCTCTCACTGAGATTGTATGACAAATGTAGGGTTTAGTTAGTGCGGGGCATCGATACATAAACAGACAGACACGAATAGCGACTTGTCACTTGATAATTCAATATGAAATGGCGTATTGCAGAGCGGGTCTAATAAAGTACGACCGCAAGACCGGCATCATGCAGCCCACAGAGCTAGGTCGTATAGCGTCACACTACTATTGTACTTACGAGTCGATGCAGACCTACAACCAGCTGCTGAGACCCGCTCTCACTGAGATTGTATGACAAATGTAGGATTTAGTTAGTGCGGGGCATCGATACATAAACAGACAGACACGAATAGCGACTTGTCACTTGATAATTCAATATGAAATGGCGTATTGCAGAGCGGGTCTAATAAAGTACGACCGCAAGACCGGCATCATGCAGCCCACAGAGCTAGGTCGTATAGCGTCACACTACTATTGTACTTACGAGTCGATGCAGACCTACAACCAGCTGCTGAGACCCGCTCTCACTGAGATTGTATGACAAATGTAGGATTTAGTTAGTGCGGGGCATCGATACATAAACAGACAGACACGAATAGCGACTTGTCACTTGATAATTCAATATGAAATGGCGTATTGCAGAGCGGGTCTAATAAAGTACGACCGCAAGACCGGCATCATGCAGCCCACAGAGCTAGGTCGTATAGCGTCACACTACTATTGTACTTACGAGTCGATGCAGACCTACAACCAGCTGCTGAGACCCGCTCTCACTGAGATTGTATGACAAATGTAGGATTTAGTTAGTGCGGGGCATCGATACATAAACAGACAGACACGAATAGCGACTTGTCACTTGATAATTCAATATGAAATGGCGTATTGCAGAGCGGGTCTAATAAAGTACGACCGCAAGACCGGCATCATGCAGCCCACAGAGCTAGGTCGTATAGCGTCACACTACTATTGTACTTACGAGTCGATGCAGACCTACAACCAGCTGCTGAGACCCGCTCTCACTGAGATTGTATGACAAATGTAGGGTTTAGTTAGTGCGGGGCATCGATACATAAACAGACAGACACGAATAGCGACTTGTCACTTGATAATTCAATATGAAATGGCGTATTGCAGAGCGGGTCTAATAAAGTACGACCGCAAGACCGGCATCATGCAGCCCACAGAGCTAGGTCGTATAGCGTCACACTACTATTGTACTTACGAGTCGATGCAGACCTACAACCAGCTGCTGAGACCCGCTCTCACTGAGATTGTATGACAAATGTAGGATTTAGTTAGTGCGGGGCATCGATACATAAACAGACAGACACGAATAGCGACTTGTCACTTGATAATTCAATATGAAATGGCAACTTGCAGAGCGGGTCTAATAAAGTACGACCGCAAGACCGGCATCATGCAGCCCACAGAGCTAGGTCGTATAGCGTCACACTACTATTGTACTTACGAGTCGATGCAGACCTACAACCAGCTGCTGAGACCCGCTCTCACTGAGATTGTATGACAAATGTAGGATTTAGTTAGTGCGGGGCATCGATACATAAACAGACAGACACGAATAGCGACTTGTCACTTGATAATTCAATATGAAATGGCGTATTGCAGAGCGGGTCTAATAAAGTACGACCGCAAGACCGGCATCATGCAGCCCACAGAGCTAGGTCGTATAGCGTCACACTACTATTGTACTTACGAGTCGATGCAGACCTACAACCAGCTGCTGAGACCCGCTCTCACTGAGATTGTATGACAAATGTAGGATTTAGTTAGTGCGGGGCATCGATACATAAACAGACAGACACGAATAGCGACTTGTCACTTGATAATTCAATATGAAATGGCGTATTGCAGAGCGGGTCTAATAAAGTACGACCGCAAGACCGGCATCATGCAGCCCACAGAGCTAGGTCGTATAGCGTCACACTACTATTGTACTTACGAGTCGATGCAGACCTACAACCAGCTGCTGAGACCCGCTCTCACTGAGATTGTATGACAAATGTAGGATTTAGTTAGTGCGGGGCATCGATACATAAACAGACAGACACGAATAGCGACTTGTCACTTGATAATTCAATATGAAATGGCGTATTGCAGAGCGGGTCTAATAAAGTACGACCGCAAGACCGGCATCATGCAGCCCACAGAGCTAGGTCGTATAGCGTCACACTACTATTGTACTTACGAGTCGATGCAGACCTACAACCAGCTGCTGAGACCCGCTCTCACTGAGATTGTATGACAAATGTAGGATTTAGTTAGTGCGGGGCATCGATACATAAACAGACAGACACGAATAGCGACTTGTCACTTGATAATTCAATATGAAATGGCGTATTGCAGAGCGGGTCTAATAAAGTACGACCGCAAGACCGGCATCATGCAGCCCACAGAGCTAGGTCGTATAGCGTCACACTACTATTGTACTTACGAGTCGATGCAGACCTACAACCAGCTGCTAAGACCCACATTAACTGAGATTGAACTGCTGAGACTGTTCAGTTTGTCGTCGGAGTTTAAACATGTGGCGGTGAGAGATGAAGATAAGTTGGAGCTGGCCAATCTTTGTGAGAGGGTGAGTTGGCTTTTTATTAAGGGTAAAGCCAAACGAGCTTAATTTTATGAGTTGTGAGTTGCGAAATTTCTGTCGCGTAATTTCTGCTGCATTCGGTTTCATACAAAAATGCAGTTTGTACCACACGACGACGCAAAATGAATTGTCTGCCGACTCAAAATTCAGTTGAACTTAAAATAAGAGACCGAAAATACGCGACTCACAACTCATAAACTTACGCTACAAGAATAATTAGTGGCAATGGGGACAATGTGAATAAACTTTTTTTCCGAAGTTTATTCAAATTTTGCATGTTAACATGTTCGATATTTTTGAGATAGATATTAAATCTAACAAAGTAATGATTTGTCACCGGGGACAAAGGGTTCGATTCCCTGGGCGGGCAAATTATGTTGAATATATTTTTTTAAATTGACTTATTCGTGTGTTACTGGATTCTCTCCTAGTTCATTGTATGGTACCTATACACTTACTTTACCACCACATAATTTGTATGTCAAAATGTAAAATTATGAATTAAATCTTCTTGATTACTTTAGGGCCTTGTGTCAATCTATAAATTTACATATTAATTGTAATTACAGGTGCCAATCCCAATAAAAGAAGGCATAGAAGAGCCCTCAGCTAAAATCAACGTGTTACTACAAGCCTACATATCACAGTTGAAGCTAGAAGGGTTCGCGTTAATGGCTGATATGGTATACGTCACCCAGTCCGCCTCTAGGCTGTTAAGGGCTATATTTGAAATTGCTTTGCATAGGGGTGAGTTGGAATTTTTTTTTGTAATGTTTTTAAGATTTAAATATAAAATAGTTTAGTTATAATATGGTACAGTTAGGAAATTTAGGATTTTTGTTAGTTATTTTTTTATAGATTTTTTGGAAGTTATTCATTTAAAAATGGCTAGTTTGGTGTATTTAAAAGAGAGAAAATTTATAAAATAAAGCCAGTAGT
The DNA here is from genome assembly GCA_916618145.1 of Emmelina monodactyla. Lineage (NCBI taxonomy): Eukaryota > Metazoa > Arthropoda > Insecta > Lepidoptera > Pterophoridae > Emmelina > Emmelina monodactyla. Next base: position 4,897,575 of record OU745296.1, read on the forward strand.
TATACACTGGAGTTTTTATATCTAAAATGATTTAAACGTAAATAAACTTAATAAATAATTCATTATTATAATAGTAACATAGTGCATTCATAATGAAAGTATAACTTAGCTAAAAATATTTACTAAACTAAGTTTTAATGTTGATATTGTATTATTTTCCATCAAGGCTGGGCCCAGTTGGTGGATAAAACGCTGGCCCTATGCAAAATGGTGGACAAGCGAATGTGGCAATCCATGTCACCGCTCAGACAATTCAAGAAAATGCCAGAAGAAGTAAGTCATAGTTTTTTTTATATTGTTATTATTGATTCCAGGTTTATTTTTTGTTAACGGTTCAGTTTATGACATTTACTAACTTAACGTAAAGTAGCATTATTTGTCAAATTGGTGTACATTCGGTTTCCAATGCTTAGTAAAATTATGATGTAAAAATTGTTTTTATGGATTAATTTCTGGAAAAAATGATCGAAATCATATACTTTTTAATTACAAAACTTCGGCTTGAAGTTAATTCAGCTATTTTAAATTAATGGCAATCAAAGAGAATCTGTTCTATTTCATATAACTCTATTTAAAATAAAAATAACAAAATTATAAATTGAAACAGCTTGACCAATTTTAACTCAATAAAGCATAGTTTCTTTGCCACTATTCCTTTATTACTTAAATACTTCGTCTCCCCACCAGGTAATCAAAAAGCTCGAGAAAAAGAACTTCCCCTGGGAGAAGCTTTACGAGCTCGGCCCCAACGAGCTCGGCGAACTCGTTCGCGCCCCCAAACTCGGAAAACAGCTGCATAAATACATACATCAGTTCCCGAGGTTGGAACTGTCCACTCATGTGCAGCCGATCACGAGGTCGACGCTGAAAGTCGAGTTGACTATTACACCGGACTTTCAGTGGGATGAAAAGGTATGTGTTTAAAATTGGGTTTGTGGTCGTGTTTTTTTCTTATATAATAAATGTAAATGTACACACGAGGTGATTATTAAAGTAATAATGGGTCGAGAAATAAGTTAGTTGAGTTGTATTAATTGGGTTAGTACAATCTTTCATATTTTTTTAATGATAACAATTTCGCTTTGAATAATACTTCGCCCTAGCGCCCTACATTTCGAAAAATAATGCTAATTGTTAATTTAATTAATAATATTCATATTGCTTATTATCTATCGAAAAAAAAATATCTTACAAATGAAAAATAGCTTAAAGTTGTATATCCAATCTAGCATCCAACCCAGAACCTTCGGTATAGCACCTCACTTCCTATACCCACAAGACTATCACATTTGAAACTTTGTTATAAACCGTACCTATATACCTTGACGACCTCTGTGGTGCAGCGGTATATATACCGGACTGCTAAGCGGATGGTTCCGGGTTCGATCCCCGGGTCGGGCCAATGTCGTTAAAATGGTTTTTCGACATTGGCTCGTGTCTGGGTGTAACTAGGTTCTCCCCTAGTCCATTATGTGGTGCCTATAACACAAGTGCTTACTGCAACTTACTTTGGGCCACATAATTGGTGTGTCAGTCTGGAGATTTATTATTATTTATTATACCTGTGGAAATTCACAACTTTTATCTCATTATCTCAATCTCTCGAAAGATCCACGGTCAGTCCGAGGCCTTCTGGATCCTAGTCCTGGACGTGGACTGCGAGGTGATCCTGCACCACGAGGTGGTGGTCCTCAAGGGGAAGTACCGCGGCGAGGAACGAAGAGTGAAGCTACTGGTTCCGTTGACGGAGCCGCCGCCGCCGATGCACTATCTCACTCTGGTGTCTGATAGGTGGGAATCTAGAATAAGCCTTTTTATATAATACTAGTGGCCGCCCGCGACTCCGTTCGCGTGGAAGTCGATTTCCCGTGGGAATGAGAAGTTTTCCCGCGGTAAAAAGTACCCTATGTCCTTTCCCAAGTTCAGCTCTTTCTTCATACCAAATTTCATCAAAATCGTTTCAGTGGTTTAGGCGTGAAGGCGTAACAGACAGACAGAGTTACTTTCGCATTTATAATATTAGTAGGGATGTGAAAGTTTGTGAGTATGGATGTATGGATGATGGTCTTCAAGGGGAAGTACCGCGGCGAGGAGCGGAGGGTGAAGCTGCTGGTGCCGCTCACGGAGCCGCCGCCGCCGATGCACTACCTCACGCTGGTGTCCGATAGGTGGGAATCTAGAACAAGCCTTTTTATATAATACTAGTGGCCGCCCGCGACTCCGTTCGCGTGGAAGTCGATTTCCCGTGGGAATGAGAAGTTTTCCCGCGGTAAAAAGTACCCTATGTGTTATTCTGGTGTATAACCTATATTACTGGAATGTTTCATCCAAATCCGTCCAGTGGTTTTTATGTGAAAGAGTAGCAAACATCTATACATACCGACAAACTTTCACGTTTATAATATTAGTAGGATTCATTTACAAAATATGTTACCTTTAAATTTTCACAACTTTTTTTTTTAATAAAACATTAATTTCTTCCCCAGATGGATAGGAGCCGAGACAACTCTACCTATCTCTTTCCGACATCTAATTCTACCTGAGAAAAACCCACCACCCACTGAGTTGCTAGATTTACAACCACTGCCCATTTGTGCTTTACGGAACCCTAAATACGAGGCGCATTATGAAGAGAGCTTCTCGCAGTTTAATCCTATACAAACACAGGTGAGTCGTATTTACTTAAGTAGAAATGTTGAGCGTTGAAATGGTAGTTATAAACGCGCCGGAATCGTCAGATTCTTGAGTACAAAAATTATACTTCATACAAAAAAACGTAATATGCATAAATTGAATGAAAAATACTGAATCTTCATAAAAAATCTGATAATTTTGAATTCTTATCTATGTAAAATCTTATAAAAAAATTGCAAAAAAAGTTGCCTGCTATAATTAAGATTCTTAAATGTATATTTTTATTAAATGGTTGTTAATTTGTACGTCACATATTCTCAACAAACTACCTAAACTCACTATTCATTATTTTTCTAAGCCTAAAATTATTCCTCCCACAGGTATTCAACAGTATCTACAACACAGACGACAACGTGTTCATAGGCGCCCCTTCCGGTTCCGGCAAGTCTGTCATCGCCGAGTTGGCTCTTCTACGAATGTTGGATAAAGAACCCAATGGCAGATGCGTGTATCTAGTGCCTAAAGATGATCTGGCGGATATAGTGTTCGCCGATTGGTACCACAAGTTCCATACGAGTTTCAATTTGAAGGTGAGTTTATATAGATAAATCTCCAGACTGACACACCAACTGTGTGGCCCTAAACTAAGCAGAGCTTGTGTGGTACCACACTATGGACTAGGGGAGAACCTAGTTACACACAGACACGAGACAAACACAACAAAAACAGGAAACTTAAAAACTAAAACAATTAAAATTAAGCAAGTACGATGGATGTTCAATTAGAACTGACGAATGTGTTTGTTAAATTGACGATTTCTTAGCGATTATACTTAGTGTAGCATTTTATGTTTAAACACTTTTTACTTATTGGGAATGAGAAGTTGACTAACATTCAAGTACTATATTTGAGTAGTGACTTTGAAACATTTTGTCAAACTTATCACCATCACCCTTTACTTTATTTAAAGCAATAGTCTATTTTAATAAAAGAACAGCATATTTGATAATATTTGAAGGATAATATTTGAAGGGCACACACTTTTAGAAGAAAGTATTGACAACTTATACAAAAACCTTATAATTGTATTAAAATTCCCAGGTGGTACAATTAACCGGTGAAACTGCCACCGATCACAAACTGCTGAACAAGGGGCAGATCATCATCACCACCGCTGAGAAGTGGGACGTGCTATCTAGAAGGTAATATTTACATTTATTAAACTAATTTTATAAATGTAAAAAATATATAGTTTAATCTTTGGATGTTATTCAACTAATCAAAACCGGCTGCTTGGATTTGGGCGTTTTTTTTATTATAATTTAAACCTTTTAACCCGGTTACTTCATGTGGTAATTAATTATTTAAAAATAATAAGTATCTGTCATATAAACGTATATTCCTATGTATATTCTTACCCAGTCTCATTTAAATAGTCTTTATTTCCTTTCCTGCCTACTTTTGTATCTCTGTACTAAATTTCATTAAAATCGGTTCATTACTTCAGCGTGAAAGTTCAACAGACAAACTAACACACACAGAGTTACTCTCAAATTCGTAATACTAATACTAAAAGAAGAATTCTAATACGGAATAAATACTTCTTTTAGCTAACCACTTAAATTTTAAACCTATTTCATCATCATACAAATGAAATATTAGAGTGCCGAGTTTATAACAGTGCTGAGTTTTTTTCCGCCAGCTTTTTCTCTCGGCCTACTGATGATAAGCCGATGATCGGTATTTCGACTTTCATCGAATGTAATTAAGTTACTTAGGGCTGATTTTTCAATAGTCAGATAAATGCTAACTGACTGTTAAGAAGTATGTTTTCATTGTCACTTCATACATATGTCAAGTATTTATGTTCGACGTGCAACAAAAACATACTGATTTTCTGTCAGATAAAATTTATTTGACTATTGAAAAACCGGCCCTTAATGATGAAATTTTTTTTTTTTTTTAAATCCTATTTAATCTCCCAACAGATGGAAAGTCCGCAAGAGTGTTCAAAGCGTGTCTCTACTTATAGTGGATGCGTTACAATTACTAGGCGGCGAAGAAGGACCTGTGCTGGAAGTTGTGTGTTCCAGAATGAGATATATATCGTCGCAGACTGGTGAGTTTAGAAAAAGGTTTTGTTTTCTTTTTCATGTTTTTATAGCCAAACTACATAATTACTTAATGAATAAGTTTAAAATTTCATTTGTATTACGATTTCAATATAATATAGACCCTGTTAAGCAGAAAGGTGTTAAGTGCCAAAAATCGGATATTGAGTTAATCGGATACTGTTTTTGTAAACATATAATCTAACTGTACGCAAAAAATGAACTCTCCAAATATTATATATTTTTTGTTATTTACAAATTACTCCACCTTTTGAATTTTGCATGACAGTGTTATGTCAAAAAGTTCAGTTCTGCATATTAAGGATACGTTGGAAGCCTGATATAGTTATAGTAAGATTCAAGTGCAAAACTTTTTAGAAAATGTTCATAACTTAATCTCATTTTTGCAATAAACTCTTTAAAAAAATTGCCAAGTGCGAGTCGGACACGTGCACGAAGGGTTCCCTACTATTTTTATCTATAAAAACGGTGAAAAATAAAATGTTTTGATTTGTTGCTACCCTTTAATATGAATGTTATTGATATGAAATAATTCATTTTTACAGTGAATATAAAACTGAATATTTTGTGAATATCAGCTGTCGTTAATAAGATGTAATAGTAATGGGGTCCAGTTTTTACCCTTTGGGTACGGAATCAAAAAAGAAAGATTGGATTTAGGTAATTAAAAGTAAATTGACACCTTTTGTTTAATTGCTTCCTGCGCCACCGAGAAGCACACTTGGCAGTGTTACCAAATACGTACGTTGTAATAGTAGGGTAATATTATAGACGTTTAGGTATTTTTTACCCGTCTTAGAGCCGGTTTTTTAATAAACAAATAAAATGGCAAATATTGAACTGTCCGATAGCTTTAACTAAGACGAAAAATTAAGTTTCAAATTTTCTCCGTGGTCAGATAGCCCTCTGCTAGCTGCTATCCTAATGATTTTTGTGACTAGCTTCACGTTAACTCTGTGAGGACGAGACATTTTTTAGTATTTTACGGTTGTTAGAAAGGGTCAGTTATCTCTCAACGGATACGGATTTCGCCACGGTCAGAACTAAATCAAATTGACATGGAACCACACGGAAAGCACCATCTTTCGAATAAAAAACAATCATCGAAAGGGCCTTCTCCCAGTCGTAAGCCCTGACAAATATAGGTAGAGTAAGCCACCGCCTTTGGGCACCTCCTCTCAAACAGACATAAACCTCAGCTCTGGAACAGTATAAAGAGTGCTTTACGGTTCCAAAACGTCTTTCCCAACTTGGGTGAATGATTGGGGCATACCTGAATGGCAGGCGCCTAACACATCATCGGCGACATGGAAAAGAAATGTGGTACCCATGACCTGCTGCTTTCCAGGGCTCAGTTTCGAGCTACTCTTGTGGAACGTCAGGTATGATTGGGTTCCTTGAAGCGCACTCTGTGACGCCGAAAACGCTCGTTATGGCAACATAAAAGACAACTGCCCGTCTTACAACCGCTGGTGTGGCCACCGTTGTCGGGAGCCAGCAGAATATTGGGCAATAGGTGGAGGTCCCCAAACAAAACAGAGAACATCTGCTGTGTGCGAATTGTGATTTCGTGTGTTTTGATTGAGGTTGATTCTTGGGGTTCTTCCGTCCGTACGTCCATCCGTCTGTCTATCTATCTGTAACCAAGCTGTATCTCATGAACCGTAATAGCTGGGAAATTTGCACAGACGAATATTAAAAACATTATAAAATAGTTAAACAATAATGCTTACCCATATCTACAAAAACGTTATTTTTACCGTTTTTAATCGATAAAGGTACGGAACCCTTCGTGTACGAGTCCACTTAACCGGAGTTTTGACATAATAAGATTAAATTCAAGACAAGAAAATTATTAGTTAATTAAAATTTCCTTATTTCCAACATAGTCAAAACCAAACTTACTGTAAAATTCAATATTGGGCCCCACCGCGAAATTAGCATAGTATTAAAATTTTCTTAAATTATTTTTAATTGTTTAAGTTTATACACAATAATAGTACAAAAAGCGAGGGAAAACGAAAGTAAAAAATATTACCTATTCATTTAAAATTGTTTGGAAGTTCAAGTCTGGTTATTTTTTTCATAAATAACTTTAAATCTTCCTATATACGGGGCTTTTTTAACGTAAAACTTAATTTAAAAGTAAAAATTAATGAGATTGATGTTTTTTCTCTATCTTTTTATCTTCGTAAAGACTTAATGCTTTTAAGACACATATTTCGAAACATAGGGCATTAAACAAAAAGGTGTTAAGTGGTATTTTCACGATTATTCATCAAAATTAGAATTTCTATTCAAAAATGTTTATGTTGTCATATAAACAATACTTTTTTATAGGTGTAAACAAATTTTTATAAAATAACATTTATTAGTTTCGCAGCTACACGTTTTAAAAAACCAGCTGATGTCAAAAATCTTTAATCGCGTCTAGCGAAAAATGACAAAAAAGCACTTAACTCAACCACCTGAAACAAGTGCTTCGGGACAACGACTTAAAACCACCACGTCGTCGTCGCAGAAACCGCGTCAAACCACTCACAGTTGAACGTAGACCAGCTTACATGCCTTACATAAAGGGTGTTACTGACAAAATTGGGGGCATTCTGAAGCGGGCTTCAATAAAAACCATATACAAGCCACACAGCAAGATTAGCCACCATCTTCGTCCAGTAAAAAGCAGCATCCCTTTACAAGACCCAGGCGTATACAAGATTGACTGTGGGCTCTCATATATCGGTCAAACGAAACGGAACGTGTCTACTCGAATAAAAGAACATATCGCCGATGTTAAAAACCGTCGCTATACAAAATCTGCAGTCTGTGAGCATTCCATGGATAAGCCCAACCACTATCTAAGATTTGATACCGTTAAAATCCTAGCAAAAGAGAAAAATTTTATTCCTAGGCTGGTAAGAGAAACTATTGAAATTAAAAAACACCCTAACTTCAATAGAGAAGATGGTTGGACGCTGTCACCAACGTGGGATCCAATACTTAGCAAAATAAAAAAGAACAACCAGCAGACCAATAAGCAGAAAAATAAAGACACTGTCAGCGTATACTGCGTGAACCCGAGCGACTATGCGAGAAAATTACGAAACAGATGGCGGTGAATTCGAAAAATCGTTTTTTACTTAACTCTATGAAGACGTCAAACATCTCAGTCTACCCGTGACCACGGCATTTGTAAAAATGTCGAAACGTCGGAAAATCAAAAATAATAAAATAAACGCGTAAAACCCGTTAAAATGAGTTTAATTTCAAGTAATAATAATCGCGTAAATCTAAGAAGTTATATTGTGTTTTCAAGTTCAAAACTTCATGATATCACTAGTGGCCGCCCGTGAATGGGAATGCGAAGTTTTCCCGCGGTAAAAAGTACCCTATAACATAAAGGGGAACTGGTTTCGGATTCTGATATTATAACCTATTTTATTGTAAAGTTTAATCAAAATCCGTCCAGTGGTTTTTACGTGAAAAAATAACAAACATCCATACATACAAACTTTCACGTTTATAATATTAGTAGGATATTGCTATAACTTACTTGAGAAAGAATAAGACAGCGACGGGTACTAAATTTAGTCTAGTCAAACTATTTTTTGTGTATCATGACACGATTAGACTTACTATTTCTTAGCGCATTCATTTTAATTTAAGCATGTTTTTCCTAAGTCTGAGATAATATAAGAAATGGTTCTACTTGTCTTCTTCTTATACTAATACAAGAAAGTTACGGCAACACTTTCAGAATGTTTCCTAAATTTAATCGACTTTTGCCAAACATTCTATTTATAACTACGTTTTACTACACATTATGTATACCTACAAAAAATTATTTCCTTATTTCCCAGGTAAACAGATCCGCATAGTAGCGTTATCACTACCGCTAGCTAACGGCCGCGACGTGGCTGGCTGGCTCGGTTGTAACGCTACCGCTACTTTCAACTTCCATCCGTCCGTCAGACCGATACCGCTGCAGTTGCATATACAGGTTAGTTGTTATACAGGCTGGTTGCATATACAGACAGGCTAGTTAGTTGTATATACAGGTTAGTTAGTTAGTTAGTTAGTTACTCGGCTGTAACGCCACCGCGACGTTCAACTTCCATCCGTCCGTCAGACCGATACCGCTGCAGTTGCATATACAGGTTAGTTGTTATACAGGCTGGTTGCATATACAGACAGGCTAGTTAGTTGTATATACAGGTTAGTTAGTTAGTTAGTTAGTTACTCGGCTGTAACGCCACCGCGACGTTCAACTTCCATCCGTCCGTCAGACCGATACCGCTGCAGTTGCATATACAGGTTAGTTGTTATACAGGCTGGTTGCATATACAGACAGGCTAGTTAGTTGTATATACAGGTTAGTTAGTTAGTTAGTTAGTTACTCGGCTGTAACGCCACCGCGACGTTCAACTTCCATCCGTCCGTCAGACCGATACCGCTGCAGTTGCATATACAGGTTAGTTGTTATACAGGCTGGTTGCATATACAGACAGGCTAGTTAGTTGTATATACAGGTTAGTTAGTTAGTTAGTTAGTTAGTTACTCGGCTGTAACGCCACCGCGACGTTCAACTTCCATCCGTCCGTCAGACCGATACCGCTGCAGTTGCATATACAGGTTAGTTGTTATACAGGCTGGTTGCATATACAGACAGGCTAGTTAGTTGTATATACAGGTTAGTTAGTTAGTTAGTTAGTTACTCGGCTGTAACGCCACCGCGACGTTCAACTTCCATCCGTCCGTCAGACCGATACCGCTGCAGTTGCATATACAGGTTAGTTGTTATACAGGCTGGTTGCATATACAGACAGGCTAGTTAGTTGTATATACAGGTTAGTTAGTTAGTTAGTTAGTTACTCGGCTGCAACGCCACCGCGACGTTCAACTTCCATCCGTCCGTCAGACCGATACCGCTGCAGTTGCATATACAGGTTAGTTGTTATACAGGCTGGTTGCATATACAGACAGGCTAGTTAGTTGTATATACAGGTTAGTTAGTTAGTTAGTTAGTTACTCGGCTGTAACGCCACCGCGACGTTCAACTTCCATCCGTCCGTCAGACCGATACCGCTGCAGTTGCATATACAGGTTAGTTGTTATACAGGCTGGTTGCATATACAGACAGGCTAGTTAGTTGTATATACAGGTTAGTTAGTTAGTTAGTTAGTTACTCGGCTGTAACGCCACCGCGACGTTCAACTTCCATCCGTCCGTCAGACCGATACCGCTGCAGTTGCATATACAGGTTAGTTGTTATACAGGCTGGTTGCATATACAGACAGGCTAGTTAGTTGTATATACAGGTTAGTTAGTTAGTTACTCGGCTGTAACGCCACCGCGACGTTCAACTTCCATCCGTCCGTCAGACCGATACCGCTGCAGTTGCATATACAGGTTAGTTGTTATACAGGCTGGTTGCATATACAGACAGGCTAGTTAGTTGTATATACAGGTTAGTTAGTTAGTTAGTTAGTTACTCGGCTGTAACGCCACCGCGACGTTCAACTTCCATCCGTCCGTCAGACCGATACCGCTGCAGTTGCATATACAGGTTAGTTGTTATACAGGCTGGTTGCATATACAGACAGGCTAGTTAGTTGTATATACAGGTTAGTTAGTTAGTTAGTTAGTTACTCGGCTGTAACGCCACCGCGACGTTCAACTTCCATCCGTCCGTCAGACCGATACCGCTGCAGTTGCATATACAGGTTAGTTGTTATACAGGCTGGTTGCATATACAGACAGGCTAGTTAGTTGTATATACAGGTTAGTTAGTTAGTTAGTTACTCGGCTGTAACGCCACCGCGACGTTCAACTTCCATCCGTCCGTCAGACCGATACCGCTGCAGTTGCATATACAGGTTAGTTGTTATACAGGCTGGTTGCATATACAGACAGGCTAGTTAGTTGTATATACAGGTTAGTTAGTTAGTTAGTTAGTTACTCGGCTGTAACGCCACCGCGACGTTCAACTTCCATCCGTCCGTCAGACCGATACCGCTGCAGTTGCATATACAGGTTAGTTGTTATACAGGCTGGTTGCATATACAGACAGGCTAGTTAGTTGTATATACAGGTTAGTTAGTTAGTTAGTTAGTTACTCGGCTGTAACGCCACCGCGACGTTCAACTTCCATCCGTCCGTCAGACCGATACCGCTGCAGTTGCATATACAGGTTAGTTGTTATACAGGCTGGTTGCATATACAGACAGGCTAGTTAGTTGTATATACAGGTTAGTTAGTTAGTTAGTTAGTTACTCGGCTGTAACGCCACCGCGACGTTCAACTTCCATCCGTCCGTCAGACCGATACCGCTGCAGTTGCATATACAGGTTAGTTGTTATACAGGCTGGTTGCATATACAGACAGGCTAGTTAGTTGTATATACAGGTTAGTTAGTTAGTTAGTTAGTTACTCGGCTGTAACGCCACCGCGACGTTCAACTTCCATCCGTCCGTCAGACCGATACCGCTGCAGTTGCATATACAGGTTAGTTGTTATACAGGCTGGTTGCATATACAGACAGGCTAGTTAGTTGTATATACAGGTTAGTTAGTTAGTTAGTTAGTTACTCGGCTGTAACGCCACCGCGACGTTCAACTTCCATCCGTCCGTCAGACCGATACCGCTGCAGTTGCATATACAGGCTGGTTGCATATACAGACAGGCTAGTTAGTTGTATATACAGGTTAGTTAGTTAGTTAGTTAGTTACTCGGCTGTAACGCCACCGCGACGTTCAACTTCCATCCGTCCGTCAGACCGATACCGCTGCAGTTGCATATACAGGTTAGTTGTTATACAGGCTGGTTGCATATACAGACAGGCTAGTTAGTTGTATATACAGGTTAGTTAGTTAGTTAGTTAGTTACTCGGCTGTAACGCCACCGCGACGTTCAACTTCCATCCGTCCGTCAGACCGATACCGCTGCAGTTGCATATACAGGTTAGTTGTTATACAGGCTGGTTGCATATACAGACAGGCTAGTTAGTTGTATATACAGGTTAGTTAGTTAGTTAGTTAGTTACTCGGCTGTAACGCCACCGCGACGTTCAACTTCCATCCGTCCGTCAGACCGATACCGCTGCAGTTGCATATACAGGTTAGTTGTTATACAGGCTGGTTGCATATACAGACAGGCTAGTTAGTTGTATATACAGGTTAGTTAGTTAGTTAGTTAGTTACTCGGCTGTAACGCCACCGCGACGTTCAACTTCCATCCGTCCGTCAGACCGATACCGCTGCAGACCGATACCGCTGCAGTTGCATATACAGGTTAGTTGTTATACAGGCTGGTTGCATATACAGACAGGCTAGTTAGTTGTATATACAGGTTAGTTAGTTAGTTAGTTAGTTACTCGGCTGTAACGCCACCGCGACGTTCAACTTCCATCCGTCCGTCAGACCGATACCGCTGCAGTTGCATATACAGGTTAGTTGTTATACAGGCTGGTTGCATATACAGACAGGCTAGTTAGTTGTATATACAGGTTAGTTAGTTAGTTAGTTAGTTACTCGGCTGTAACGCCACCGCGACGTTCAACTTCCATCCGTCCGTCAGACCGATACCGCTGCAGTTGCATATACAGGTTAGTTGTTATACAGGCTGGTTGCATATACAGACAGGCTAGTTAGTTGTATATACAGGTTAGTTAGTTAGTTAGTTAGTTACTCGGCTGTAACGCCACCGCGACGTTCAACTTCCATCCGTCCGTCAGACCGATACCGCTGCAGTTGCATATACAGGTTAGTTGTTATACAGGCTGGTTGCATATGCAGACAGGCTAGTGTTATACAGGGTGGTTGCATATACAGACAGGCTAGTGTTATACAGGGTGGTTGCATATACAGACGGGCTAGTGTTATACAGGGTGGTTGCATATACATACGGGCTAGTATTATACAGGGTGGTTGCATATACAGACGGGCTAGTGTTATACAGGGTGGTTGCATACACAGACAGGCTAGTGTTATACAGGGTGGTTGCATATACAGACAGGCTAGTGTTATACAGGCTGGTTGCATATACAGGTTACTTGTTATACAGGGTGGTTGCTTATACAGAGTGGTTAAATAAGGGCAAATATGAAATATATTATTATGCTTTGTGGAAATTTGTTACTTTTTAATCCTTCTTCCAAAAGATATACAATAAATTCTAGTTATTTAAAAATTAAAATGCGTTTTGATAAAATTAGTAGTACATTGTTATAACTTATAGCCCAAGAAATAATATATAATACGTCGCAGAGGTCATCGAGCAACTACATTGTTTTTTTTAACTTAGGTACTAAGTTGCACCATGATGGACTTATTCCCTTGACAATTTCCTCCCAGTAGTCCCCGTCCCTAATCATGAGACTAAATTGGGATCAAAATTAAAGCAGTTTTAAAAATACCATGTGTACGTAATATTTAATAACATGTTGCATTAATTCAACGCAGGGCTTCAACATATCGCACGCGGCGTCCCGGCTGGCCGCCATGACGAAGCCGATCTACAACTACATATCGCGCTGCGCGGGAGTGGATCCGTGCTGTGTGTGGGTCCCCACGAGACGCGCCGCCAGACTGTTGGCCGCGGACCTACTGGCGCTGGCTAGTGCTCAGGTGAGTTAGATCTACAACTACATATCGCGCTGCGCGGGAGTGGATCCGTGCTGTGTGTGGGTCCCCACGAGACGCGCCGCCAGACTGTTGGCCGCGGACCTACTGGCGCTGGCTAGTGCTCAGGTGAGTTAGATCTACAACTACATATCGCGCTGCGCGGGAGTGGATCCGTGCTGTGTGTGGGTCCCCACGAGACGCGCCGCCAGACTGTTGGCCGCGGACCTACTGGCGCTGGCTAGTGCTCAGGTGAGTTAGATCTACAACTACATATCGCGCTGCGCGGGAGTGGATCCGTGCTGTGTGTGGGTCCCCACGAGACGCGCCGCCAGACTGTTGGCCGCGGACCTACTGGCGCTGGCTAGTGCTCAGGTGAGTTAGATCTACAACTACATATCGCGCTGCGCGGGAGTGGATCCGTGCTGTGTGTGGGTCCCCACGAGACGCGCCGCCAGACTGTTGGCCGCGGACCTACTGGCGCTGGCTAGTGCTCAGGTGAGTTAGATCTACAACTACATATCGCGCTGCGCGGGAGTGGATCCGTGCTGTGTGTGGGTCCCCACGAGACGCGCCGCCAGACTGTTGGCCGCGGACCTACTGGCGCTGGCTAGTGCTCAGGTGAGTTAGATCTACAACTACATATCGCGCTGCGCGGGAGTGGATCCGTGCTGTGTGTGGGTCCCCACGAGACGCGCCGCCAGACTGTTGGCCGCGGACCTACTGGCGCTGGCTAGTGCTCAGGTTAGATGGGGTTTTAGATGGGTTAGCGTTTTGACAGATTTGAATTATGAAACGATCGGATCGGATTTACTTACTGACGTTCTTAGTGTCAGACTTTTGCATTCGAAAATTTCTAAATTAACACAATAACAACACTCAGTTTAAAGTTTTCGCTATTAAAACCACTCGAAAAAGCGCGGTAAGAAGGCAAAATGTAACCAACGTTACTTATTTACAGACGTGTTTAATAAACTAGTTTTGGAGAACCCATTTGGTAATAACTTATTCGCTTATCCTACTAGTTTTAACGTGAAAGTTTGTGAGTATGTATGGATGAATGAATGGATGTTTGTTACTCTTTCACGTAAAAACTACTGGACGAATTTTGATGAAACTTTACAGTTATATAGGTTATACATCAGAATAACACATAGGGTACTTTTTACCGCGGGAAAACGTCTCATTCCCACGGGAAACCGACTTCCACGCGAACGGAATCGCGGGCGACCACTTGTATAGTAATAACTTCACATAAAAGACGTTTAGTACGGTTGTCAAAAAACGAAACATTATGCAAACTATAATTTTACTTAACCATATCTTCTCTCTATTTTTTTATAGTGTTTCATAATAATATAACATTATTTCACAGGGAAAACCAACCAGGTTCTTACATGTTCGCCCCGAAGTACTGCAGCCATTGATTGCTGATATCAAGGATAAGGTAACATATATTATTTTTCAATAGATTTTCTTCATTACGTAGTATAAATCCAAGTCGCTAATTCTGTCTGTTTGTATGTTTGGCTTCTAACTCCTCCTAAACCAGTAGAGGGATTTTAATGCGGTTTTCACCATCCTTTAGGTAATTTTTTCATTTAAATTTGTAAATAAAGAACATTCAGAAAAAGTTTCTTTAAGTTACATAAAATTCAATGTTCCGGGAACAAGTCGCCCAAAATTACACCATTGCAAAGCGTGGGCGGGTCACTAGAATATTATAATTATGTATATGAGCTCAAAAGTTACCCAAAAAAATTAACTGTTGGTTAAAAATCTTAGTATAAATCTAACTTCTTATTAGTTTTATAAATGCGAAAGTTAATTTGTTTGTTATTTTTTTAGGCAAATATACTGGTCGAATTTGGATGTAACTTAATATGAAAATAGACTATGACCTGGATTATCACTTTTGGTACTTTTTAGCGCGGGAAAATGTATTTAGCTGCGGTGTAAAAGCTACACGTTTTAAATTAATATAAATCAAAATTATGATTGTATAACTTTGAAAAGAGTGCCGAGAGTTTTTTCCGCCAGCTTTTTCTCTCAGTCTACTACGGCCATTGCTGATGTATGTAGACGTCTCGTGACATTTTTTTTATTTTATGCTTTTGCCAATGTATAAGAGATTAGTTCATCATCAACCCTACATACAATAAAGTAATTTCATTTCATTTCATTTCAAATTTGTGAGTAATGTCTACGAATACTTTATTTTTCACCCCAAAAACTACTAAACGGATTCGGCTAAAACTTGCCATGTAAACACAACCTGTAATCCCTTTTCCCCCCCACAGATGCTTCGAGAAACCCTATCAATGGGCGTGGCGTACCTCCACGAGGGTTCCTCGTCGTCGGACCGGCGACTAGTCCAGCAACTGGTCGAGTCGCGCGCGGTGCAGTTGGTCGTGTTGTGTGCGGAACTGGCGTGGGCGGCGCATCTCAGGGTTAACACGGCGATCGTCGCTGACACGGCTAGGTAAGGGTTGGTTATAATAACCTACCTATCAATGGGCGTGGCGTACCTCCACGAGGGTTCCTCGTCGTCGGACCGGCGACTGGTCCAGCAACTGGTCGAGTCGCGCGCGGTGCAGTTGGTCGTGTTGTGTGCGGAACTGGCGTGGGCCGCGCATCTGAGGGTTAACACGGCGATCGTCGCTGACACGGCTAGGTAAGGGTTGGTTATAATAACCTGGTCGATTATAATAAAATACTTAGGTCAAGTACCTACCTGTATGTGTATAGTCTTTAATTATTCCATGATTATGATATAGGTTACGAGTATTATTATATAAAGCCGAAGAGTAAATTGTAGATAATAAGCCGTTCTTTTATAAATGTCAATATTTGTAGAAAGGGTTGCTAATTTGACTCTTTTATTTTACTTCAATTTTCACAATTAAGAAGTAACTGATTTGGATAGATATTCATTCGCTCGAAGAGAGAAATGTGAAAGGATATTGTTTTAAAACGATATTTCCTGTTGTTACGATTATCGTCTTAACACCTTTACAGGGACTTGTGTCGTCGCCTAGTTGAACTGTCAAGTTAAGTTAATTTCGTCAAATTGTCGTTATAAAGTGCCGGTAAGGCATTCCATCAAGTTCGTTCGTACTTCGGTCGCAGGGATACGATTTGGATTGTAAGGTACCGATAAACCCCCAGGAGATACAGACTACCGTCAGACAGACAGACAGACGGAAAGTGGAGTCTTACTAATAGAGTCCTTTTACCCTTTGGAAACGTAACTCATTTTTTATTATTATTGTTAAATAGGTTTGAAAGGCGTTTATTTTCAAGTAACACGTTTATTCCTTTCGGTTAATTCAATATCCAAAATCAAATACATATTTGATTTTGGATATTGAATTAACAATTGGAAATTGAATTATTAAGAAAATTTATATTCGTACCATTATTACGTAATGAAAGTTACTAAATATTTGTTTTTTTAATCTTGAATCTTAATCTAGCAGTTGTCGTCTTTAAATTACCCCACAATTTTTTTACCATTTTTGCCCAATAATTTTTCCGCACCACACCACACCACACTCACATTCCCACATAACCGCACATTCTATTCCCAGATACGACGGCCGGCTGCACAGCTACGAGCAGTTCCCGCTCACTGACGTCATGCAGATGCTCGGCCGGGCTTGTCGCGCCGGTAAATATAAATATAATGATTTTATATGGGAACCAGTGGCCGCCCGCGACTCCGTTCGCGTGGAAGTTGGGTTCGCGTGGAAGTCGGTTTCCCGTGGGAATGAGAATTTTTCCCGCGGTAAAAAGTACCCTATGTGGTATTCTGATGAATAACCTATATTACTGCAAAGTTTCGTCCAAATCCGTCCAATAGTTTTTACGTGAAAGTGTAACAAACTTCAGATATACATCAGAATAACATATAGGGAATTTTTTACCGTGGGAAAACTACTCATTCCCACGGGAAACTGACTTCTACGCAAACTGAGTCACGGACGGCCGGGGCGGTTGAAAACAGATAAAATCAATCAAATACTATATAATTATTTTTTTCAAACTTTCAGGTACTTGTAGGGCATTGTTGCTATGCGCGTCGACGCATAAACCACTCTATGCCAAGTTCCTGAACCAGTGGCTGCCTACCGAGGTAAGGGGAAGAGGGGGTAAATAGGGGAGGGGAGGGTAAATTGGGGGAGGCGAGGAATAATTGGGGGTGGGTAACGTAAACTTTGGGAAGGAAGATTAAATTAGGGAAATGAACGAGTAAATTATGAGAAATAGGTGTAATTGTGTAAAAAACAGGAGTACAACCGTTCCGAACTCTTACTATTTTAGTTTTATTAAAAATTCATCTCTTACAGTAAAATATATATATTTTAATATAAAATAGGCATTTAAATAGCATAAAGCAAATTACATTTTTTTCACATATAATCTCATTATAGAAAATAAAAAAAATGTCCCCCATTGAGGTAGGCAGAGACTATGGATCGCCATATACTTCGGTCCAGACATACTTCTTGAGCTACTTTCACACACATCAATCTTTTCATACATGCTCGTCGATTACGAGTACTTTTGATTTGGCCCTTTTTTAATATATCGCCAATTTGGTCGAAATACGTCCGCCTTTTTTTTTCTTTTTTTTTTTCGACGGAAAAATCCTTTATGGATACCCAGGGAGATAACAGGGGCTTGCCCCCTGGGTTATGTCGGAGTCGCTCAGCAGAAGGCTGGCATACCGACTAAAAAACCGTCGTTGCCCATCGTTCCATTATGGGGCGTGACCGAGGGAGCTTGTCGCATTCTTCTCGGTTCACGCCACTTGGTGTTCTTTCGAACTCGGCAGATGTTGTGCACGGGCTTACTCGCCCTTCGGCGTCAGGGGGTGGTGATGAACACCGGACGGTGGAGCCCCCCTCCACGGCCTTCACCCCTTATAAGGTTGGCGACAGTTGCCTGTAAAGGCGCCTTTGCTTCCCTGTTCTCCTCCAGCGGGAAGGTTCCATCTTTCATCCATCCTTTCTAAATCATCTAATAAATGCATGTACAAACTTCCAGAGCCACCTAGACCACCGCCTCCACGACCACCTCAACGCGGAAATAGTAACCAAAACCATCGAGAACAAGCAGGACGCCGTGGACTACCTCACGTGGACGTTCCTGTACCGGAGGCTCACGCAGAACCCCAACTATTACGGGGTCCACGGGGTCACTCATAGGTAACAAATAGATGTTTTAGATGATATTGAACGCGGGAATAGTGACCAATTGAGAACAAGCAGGACGCCGTGGACTACCTCACGTGGACGTTCCTGTACCGGAGGCTCACGCAGAACCCCAACTATTACGGGGTCCACGGGGTCACTCATAGGTAACAAATAGATGTTTTAGATGATATTGAACGCGGGAATAGTGACCAATTGAGAACAAGCAGGACGCCGTGGACTACCTCACGTGGACGTTCCTGTACCGGAGGCTCACGCAGAACCCCAACTATTACGGGGTCCACGGGGTCACTCATAGGTAACAAATAGATGTTTTAGATGATATTGAACGCGGGAATAGTGACCAATTGAGAACAAGCAGGACGCCGTGGACTACCTCACGTGGACGTTCCTGTACCGGAGGCTCACGCAGAACCCCAACTATTACGGGGTCCACGGGGTCACTCATAGGTAACAAATAGATGTTTTAGATGATATTGAACGCGGGAATAGTGACCAATTGAGAACAAGCAGGACGCCGTGGACTACCTCACGTGGACGTTCCTGTACCGGAGGCTCACGCAGAACCCCAACTATTACGGGGTCCACGGGGTCACTCATAGGTAACAAATAGATGTTTTAGATGATATTGAACGCGGGAATAGTGACCAATTGAGAACAAGCAGGACGCCGTGGACTACCTCACGTGGACGTTCCTGTACCGGAGGCTCACGCAGAACCCCAACTATTACGGGGTCCACGGGGTCACTCATAGGTAACAAATAGATGTTTTAGATGATATTGAACGCGGGAATAGTGACCAATTGAGAACAAGCAGGACGCCGTGGACTACCTCACGTGGACGTTCCTGTACCGGAGGCTCACGCAGAACCCCAACTATTACGGGGTCCACGGGGTCACTCATAGGTAACAAATAGATGTTTTAGATGATATTGAACGCGGGAATAGTGACCAATTGAGAACAAGCAGGACGCCGTGGACTACCTCACGTGGACGTTCCTGTACCGGAGGCTCACGCAGAACCCCAACTATTACGGGGTCCACGGGGTCACTCATAGGTAACAAATAGATGTTTTAGATGATATTGAACGCGGGAATAGTGACCAATTGAGAACAAGCAGGACGCCGTGGACTACCTCACGTGGACGTTCCTGTACCGGAGGCTCACGCAGAACCCCAACTATTACGGGGTCCACGGGGTCACTCATAGGTAACAAATAGATGTTTTAGATGATATTGAACGCGGGAATAGTGACCAATTGAGAACAAGCAGGACGCCGTGGACTACCTCACGTGGACGTTCCTGTACCGGAGGCTCACGCAGAACCCCAACTATTACGGGGTCCACGGGGTCACTCATAGGTAACAAATAGATGTTTTAGATGATATTTAATTATATTTAACGCTGAGATCGTGACCAAAACCATCAATTATTACGGGGTGTGTATAGTTACACATTGGTTAGAAATAGATTTGATTTTGATGATGATGAAATTTATATGTAAGTTGTAAGGTTTTGTTGGGGGATCGATCCGGAGGGTTACTAAACTAAATTTAAGAGTGGTAACTTGAGTATTTTTGCAGTCGGTCAGTCGGGTAATTCGGGATTTAAAGTTGAGTAAAACATAACTACATCATACATTAATCGAGCATATTTTCTTGTATTAATTCTTAAATATCACACGGGAAAAGATTGATATAATTTTTACTTGATTTATTTCATAGTTCTACAAATGTACCAAACACGCTATGAAAAAGTTTAAAATTGCATCACCGAATATGAAAAAAAACTGTTTAAAAATATTTCCCAAATTAAGTATTACCGACATTTTAGGTTTAGTCCCCAAAAACACAACTTCAGCTAAAACCTTTCTTTCCAGACACCTCTCGGACCATCTCTCCGAGTTAATCGAGACAACCCTGAACGACCTCGAACAATCCAAATGCATTTGCATCGAGGACGAAATGGACGTTCAACCCCTCAACCTGGGAATGATTGCAGCCTACTACTGCATACATTACACCACTATAGAGTTGTTTAGCTTGTCGCTAACGAGCAAGACTAAGATAAGAGGGTTGTTGGAGATTATATCGTCGGCGGCAGAGTATTCGAATCTGCCGATTAGGCATCGGGAAGAGAATATATTGAGGGCGCTGGCTGCTAAGTAAGTTTGATTTTACTTTTTTTCCACGAAATATTATACAAATCTTAGATTATTATACCTCGTTAGATAGCTGATAAAACGTAGATATTTTAAAACAAAAACTGCCGAACATCAGCCATAATATTTTTTTTTGAAAAATCAATTTTAATTTTTTTTTTAATGTCTTAACTTTCCCTTGCCCACTTCGGCCTATTCAATTAATTTATGCACTATTTTAATAATTGGCGTCCTAAAGCATCTTATTAAACATGTAAAAATGCAATAATAATAATAACTAGACACACAAAATAAACATAATTAAACTTAGTAGTCTGAAAATCGCCAATTTTCAATAAAATAATTAAAAGTCGAATATCTCGAAAAAGGTTAAGTTTAGGGTTAGGTGTTTCAAAGTAAAATAAGTCAGAAATGATGGGTACTCCACGCCCTCCACGGATCTAGCACGACTTTTCCTGTAGCCCTGTATAAAGTTGCAATTGCTATGGAAAGTTTTGATCAAATATATGACGTGACTTTTGAATGTTATCGTGATAATTTTCGGACTCTTAGTTATGTAACTAAGGATATAGTCAACGTAGAAGTAAACTTGTATTTTACCTTCCACCCATAATATAGGAACCCAGCTTTTGACCTTTCTTTTGTCAATAGTGTCTGTACACTATTATTAGCCGTTGTTATTTCAACGCCGCCCCCAAAACTTTTTGTTTCACCTCCTTTTTCCAATCATAGTGCCCCAAGACATTTCTTTACACCGTTTCTTCAATGCCAAAAAAACATTTCAATTCAAAAACCACCACCTTTCTAACTCTCCCATTCAAATATCCAAAATACTTCTAAAATCAATTTTTTCCCTAAATCTAAATCTACTTTCCCCCCCCCAGAGTCCCGCACAAGCCGGCGGCCCCCGGCGGCGCCCCCATCAAGTACAACAGCAGCTCCGTCAAAGCCCACGTGTTGCTACAAGCACATCTCTCCAGAACCCAACTACCGGCGGAGCTGCACGCGGACCTAGCGGAGATATTAACTACCGCTGTGAGACTCGTGTGCGCCTGCGTTGATGTTGTGTCGTCTCTGGGTAGGTTCTATAACTAGTTATTAGATATAAATGAAGGTATTTAGCGCATCTCTCTAGAACCCAACTACCGGCGGAGCTGCACGCGGACCTAGCGGAGATATTAACTACCGCTGTGAGACTCGTGTGCGCCTGCGTTGATGTTGTGTCGTCTCTGGGTAGGTTCTATAACTAGTTATTAGATATAAATGAAGGTATTTAGCGCATCTCTCTAGAACCCAACTACCGGCGGAGCTGCACGCGGACCTAGCGGAGATATTAACTACCGCTGTGAGACTCGTGTGCGCCTGCGTTGATGTTGTGTCGTCTCTGGGTAGGTTCTATAACTAGTTATTAGATATAAATGAAGGTATTTAGCGCATCTCTCTAGAACCCAACTACCGGCGGAGCTGCACGCGGACCTAGCGGAGATATTAACTACCGCTGTGAGACTCGTGTGCGCCTGCGTTGATGTTGTGTCGTCTCTGGGTAGGTTCTATAACTAGTTATTAGATATAAATGAAGGTATTTAGCGCATCTCTCTAGAACCCAACTACCGGCGGAGCTGCACGCGGACCTAGCGGAGATATTAACTACCGCTGTGAGACTCGTGTGCGCCTGCGTTGATGTTGTGTCGTCTCTGGGTAGGTTCTATAACTAGTTATTAGATATAAATGAAGGTATTTAGCGCATCTCTCTAGAACCCAACTACCGGCGGAGCTGCACGCGGACCTAGCGGAGATATTAACTACCGCTGTGAGACTCGTGTGCGCCTGCGTTGATGTTGTGTCGTCTCTGGGTAGGTTCTATAACTAGTTATTAGATATAAATGAAGGTATTTAGCGCATCTCTCTAGAACCCAACTACCGGCGGAGCTGCACGCGGACCTAGCGGAGATATTAACTACCGCTGTGAGACTCGTGTGCGCCTGCGTTGATGTTGTGTCGTCTCTGGGTAGGTTCTATAACTAGTTATTAGATATAAATGAAGGTATTTAGCGCATCTCTCTAGAACCCAACTACCGGCGGAGCTGCACGCGGACCTAGCGGAGATATTAACTACCGCTGTGAGACTCGTGTGCGCCTGCGTTGATGTTGTGTCGTCTCTGGGTAGGTTCTATAACTAGTTATTAGATATAAATGAAGGTATTTAGCGCATCTCTCTAGAACCCAACTACCGGCGGAGCTGCACGCGGACCTAGCGGAGATATTAACTACCGCTGTGAGACTCGTGTGCGCCTGCGTTGATGTTGTGTCGTCTCTGGGTAGGTTCTATAACTAGTTATTAGATATAAATGAAGGTATTTAGCGCATCTCTCTAGAACCCAACTACCGGCGGAGCTGCACGCGGACCTAGCGGAGATATTAACTACCGCTGTGAGACTCGTGTGCGCCTGCGTTGATGTTGTGTCGTCTCTGGGTAGGTTCTATAACTAGTTATTAGATATAAATGAAGGTATTTAGCGCATCTCTCTAGAACCCAACTACCGGCGGAGCTGCACGCGGACCTAGCGGAGATATTAACTACCGCTGTGAGACTCGTGTGCGCCTGCGTTGATGTTGTGTCGTCTCTGGGTAGGTTCTATAACTAGTTATTAGATATAAATGAAGGTATTTAGCGCATCTCTCTAGAACCCAACTACCGGCGGAGCTGCACGCGGACCTAGCGGAGATATTAACTACCGCTGTGAGACTCGTGTGCGCCTGCGTTGATGTTGTGTCGTCTCTGGGTAGGTTCTATAACTAGTTATTAGATATAAATGAAGGTATTTAGCGCATCTCTCTAGAACCCAACTACCGGCGGAGCTGCACGCGGACCTAGCGGAGATATTAACTACCGCTGTGAGACTCGTGTGCGCCTGCGTTGATGTTGTGTCGTCTCTGGGTAGGTTCTATAACTAGTTATTAGATATAAATGAAGGTATTTAGCGCATCTCTCTAGAACCCAACTACCGGCGGAGCTGCACGCGGACCTAGCGGAGATATTAACTACCGCTGTGAGACTCGTGTGCGCCTGCGTTGATGTTGTGTCGTCTCTGGGTAGGTTCTATAACTAGTTATTAGATATAAATGAAGGTATTTAGCGCATCTCTCTAGAACCCAACTACCGGCGGAGCTGCACGCGGACCTAGCGGAGATATTAACTACCGCTGTGAGACTCGTGTGCGCCTGCGTTGATGTTGTGTCGTCTCTGGGTAGGTTCTATAACTAGTTATTAGATATAAATGAAGGTATTTAGCGCATCTCTCTAGAACCCAACTACCGGCGGAGCTGCACGCGGACCTAGCGGAGATATTAACTACCGCTGTGAGACTCGTGTGCGCCTGCGTTGATGTTGTGTCGTCTCTGGGTAGGTTCTATAACTAGTTATTAGATATAAATGAAGGTATTTAGCGCATCTCTCTAGAACCCAACTACCGGCGGAGCTGCACGCGGACCTAGCGGAGATATTAACTACCGCTGTGAGACTCGTGTGCGCCTGCGTTGATGTTGTGTCGTCTCTGGGTAGGTTCTATAACTAGTTATTAGATATAAATGAAGGTATTTAGCGCATCTCTCTAGAACCCAACTACCGGCGGAGCTGCACGCGGACCTAGCGGAGATATTAACTACCGCTGTGAGACTCGTGTGCGCCTGCGTTGATGTTGTGTCGTCTCTGGGTAGGTTCTATAACTAGTTATTAGATATAAATGAAGGTATTTAGCGCATCTCTCTAGAACCCAACTACCGGCGGAGCTGCACGCGGACCTAGCGGAGATATTAACTACCGCTGTGAGACTCGTGTGCGCCTGCGTTGATGTTGTGTCGTCTCTGGGTAGGTTCTATAACTAGTTATTAGATATAAATGAAGGTATTTAGCGCATCTCTCTAGAACCCAACTACCGGCGGAGCTGCACGCGGACCTAGCGGAGATATTAACTACCGCTGTGAGACTCGTGTGCGCCTGCGTTGATGTTGTGTCGTCTCTGGGTAGGTTCTATAACTAGTTATTAGATATAAATGAAGGTATTTAGCGCATCTCTCTAGAACCCAACTACCGGCGGAGCTGCACGCGGACCTAGCGGAGATATTAACTACCGCTGTGAGACTCGTGTGCGCCTGCGTTGATGTTGTGTCGTCTCTGGGTAGGTTCTATAACTAGTTATTAGATATAAATGAAGGTATTTAGCGCATCTCTCTAGAACCCAACTACCGGCGGAGCTGCACGCGGACCTAGCGGAGATATTAACTACCGCTGTGAGACTCGTGTGCGCCTGCGTTGATGTTGTGTCGTCTCTGGGTAGGTTCTATAACTAGTTATTAGATATAAATGAAGGTATTTAGCGCATCTCTCTAGAACCCAACTACCGGCGGAGCTGCACGCGGACCTAGCGGAGATATTAACTACCGCTGTGAGACTCGTGTGCGCCTGCGTTGATGTTGTGTCGTCTCTGGGTAGGTTCTATAACTAGTTATTAGATATAAATGAAGGTATTTAGCGCATCTCTCTAGAACCCAACTACCGGCGGAGCTGCACGCGGACCTAGCGGAGATATTAACTACCGCTGTGAGACTCGTGTGCGCCTGCGTTGATGTTGTGTCGTCTCTGGGTAGGTTCTATAACTAGTTATTAGATATAAATGAAGGTATTTAGCGCATCTCTCTAGAACCCAACTACCGGCGGAGCTGCACGCGGACCTAGCGGAGATATTAACTACCGCTGTGAGACTCGTGTGCGCCTGCGTTGATGTTGTGTCGTCTCTGGGTAGGTTCTATAACTAGTTATTAGATATAAATGAAGGTATTTAGCGCATCTCTCTAGAACCCAACTACCGGCGGAGCTGCACGCGGACCTAGCGGAGATATTAACTACCGCTGTGAGACTCGTGTGCGCCTGCGTTGATGTTGTGTCGTCTCTGGGTAGGTTCTATAACTAGTTATTAGATATAAATGAAGGTATTTAGCGCATCTCTCTAGAACCCAACTACCGGCGGAGCTGCACGCGGACCTAGCGGAGATATTAACTACCGCTGTGAGACTCGTGTGCGCCTGCGTTGATGTTGTGTCGTCTCTGGGTAGGTTCTATAACTAGTTATTAGATATAAATGAAGGTATTTAGCGCATCTCTCTAGAACCCAACTACCGGCGGAGCTGCACGCGGACCTAGCGGAGATATTAACTACCGCTGTGAGACTCGTGTGCGCCTGCGTTGATGTTGTGTCGTCTCTGGGTAGGTTCTATAACTAGTTATTAGATATAAATGAAGGTATTTAGCGCATCTCTCTAGAACCCAACTACCGGCGGAGCTGCACGCGGACCTAGCGGAGATATTAACTACCGCTGTGAGACTCGTGTGCGCCTGCGTTGATGTTGTGTCGTCTCTGGGTAGGTTCTATAACTAGTTATTAGATATAAATGAAGGTATTTAGCGCATCTCTCTAGAACCCAACTACCGGCGGAGCTGCACGCGGACCTAGCGGAGATATTAACTACCGCTGTGAGACTCGTGTGCGCCTGCGTTGATGTTGTGTCGTCTCTGGGTAGGTTCTATAACTAGTTATTAGATATAAATGAAGGTATTTAGCGCATCTCTCTAGAACCCAACTACCGGCGGAGCTGCACGCGGACCTAGCGGAGATATTAACTACCGCTGTGAGACTCGTGTGCGCCTGCGTTGATGTTGTGTCGTCTCTGGGTAGGTTCTATAACTAGTTATTAGATATAAATGAAGGTATTTAGCGCATCTCTCTAGAACCCAACTACCGGCGGAGCTGCACGCGGACCTAGCGGAGATATTAACTACCGCTGTGAGACTCGTGTGCGCCTGCGTTGATGTTGTGTCGTCTCTGGGTAGGTTCTATAACTAGTTATTAGATATAAATGAAGGTATTTAGCGCATCTCTCTAGAACCCAACTACCGGCGGAGCTGCACGCGGACCTAGCGGAGATATTAACTACCGCTGTGAGACTCGTGTGCGCCTGCGTTGATGTTGTGTCGTCTCTGGGTAGGTTCTATAACTAGTTATTAGATATAAATGAAGGTATTTAGCGCATCTCTCTAGAACCCAACTACCGGCGGAGCTGCACGCGGACCTAGCGGAGATATTAACTACCGCTGTGAGACTCGTGTGCGCCTGCGTTGATGTTGTGTCGTCTCTGGGTAGGTTCTATAACTAGTTATTAGATATAAATGAAGGTATTTAGCGCATCTCTCTAGAACCCAACTACCGGCGGAGCTGCACGCGGACCTAGCGGAGATATTAACTACCGCTGTGAGACTCGTGTGCGCCTGCGTTGATGTTGTGTCGTCTCTGGGTAGGTTCTATAACTAGTTATTAGATATAAATGAAGGTATTTAGCGCATCTCTCTAGAACCCAACTACCGGCGGAGCTGCACGCGGACCTAGCGGAGATATTAACTACCGCTGTGAGACTCGTGTGCGCCTGCGTTGATGTTGTGTCGTCTCTGGGTAGGTTCTATAACTAGTTATTAGATATAAATGAAGGTATTTAGCGCATCTCTCTAGAACCCAACTACCGGCGGAGCTGCACGCGGACCTAGCGGAGATATTAACTACCGCTGTGAGACTCGTGTGCGCCTGCGTTGATGTTGTGTCGTCTCTGGGTAGGTTCTATAACTAGTTATTAGATATAAATGAAGGTATTTAGCGCATCTCTCTAGAACCCAACTACCGGCGGAGCTGCACGCGGACCTAGCGGAGATATTAACTACCGCTGTGAGACTCGTGTGCGCCTGCGTTGATGTTGTGTCGTCTCTGGGTAGGTTCTATAACTAGTTATTAGATATAAATGAAGGTATTTAGCGCATCTCTCTAGAACCCAACTACCGGCGGAGCTGCACGCGGACCTAGCGGAGATATTAACTACCGCTGTGAGACTCGTGTGCGCCTGCGTTGATGTTGTGTCGTCTCTGGGTAGGTTCTATAACTAGTTATTAGATATAAATGAAGGTATTTAGCGCATCTCTCTAGAACCCAACTACCGGCGGAGCTGCACGCGGACCTAGCGGAGATATTAACTACCGCTGTGAGACTCGTGTGCGCCTGCGTTGATGTTGTGTCGTCTCTGGGTAGGTTCTATAACTAGTTATTAGATATAAATGAAGGTATTTAGCGCATCTCTCTAGAACCCAACTACCGGCGGAGCTGCACGCGGACCTAGCGGAGATATTAACTACCGCTGTGAGACTCGTGTGCGCCTGCGTTGATGTTGTGTCGTCTCTGGGTAGGTTCTATAACTAGTTATTAGATATAAATGAAGGTATTTAGCGCATCTCTCTAGAACCCAACTACCGGCGGAGCTGCACGCGGACCTAGCGGAGATATTAACTACCGCTGTGAGACTCGTGTGCGCCTGCGTTGATGTTGTGTCGTCTCTGGGTAGGTTCTATAACTAGTTATTAGATATAAATGAAGGTATTTAGCGCATCTCTCTAGAACCCAACTACCGGCGGAGCTGCACGCGGACCTAGCGGAGATATTAACTACCGCTGTGAGACTCGTGTGCGCCTGCGTTGATGTTGTGTCGTCTCTGGGTAGGTTCTATAACTAGTTATTAGATATAAATGAAGGTATTTAGCGCATCTCTCTAGAACCCAACTACCGGCGGAGCTGCACGCGGACCTAGCGGAGATATTAACTACCGCTGTGAGACTCGTGTGCGCCTGCGTTGATGTTGTGTCGTCTCTGGGTAGGTTCTATAACTAGTTATTAGATATAAATGAAGGTATTTAGCGCATCTCTCTAGAACCCAACTACCGGCGGAGCTGCACGCGGACCTAGCGGAGATATTAACTACCGCTGTGAGACTCGTGTGCGCCTGCGTTGATGTTGTGTCGTCTCTGGGTAGGTTCTATAACTAGTTATTAGATATAAATGAAGGTATTTAGCGCATCTCTCTAGAACCCAACTACCGGCGGAGCTGCACGCGGACCTAGCGGAGATATTAACTACCGCTGTGAGACTCGTGTGCGCCTGCGTTGATGTTGTGTCGTCTCTGGGTAGGTTCTATAACTAGTTATTAGATATAAATGAAGGTATTTAGCGCATCTCTCTAGAACCCAGCTGCCGGTAGGTTTTTTACTTGATTTTAGTCAAATAAATATGTAACTACAGATATAGATACAAAGGTGGTTAAATTGGCAAGAAAGTGTCAAAAAAAACTACATTTTGTTAATTATTTAGTACTAGCTTTTTATCCGCAGCTTACTTTACGGTATCTTCATTAAAAACGTTTAACACTTTTTTTATAATTAAAGTAATTCACTTCCATGGTGTACATACAGGTTTTTTTTATGAAATCTATCCAAAAATCATTGAAATCGGTTCAATAAAACATTAAACCTATTGAGACGAGTAACCATAAAAAACCCTTACTTTCACATTCATACCACAAGGGGGCCGAGTCTCGACGCTTAACCGACTCCTGTCCCGTGACGCGCCTAGCGCGTCATGAAGAAACCTTCAGGGAGGCCCATGACGCGAGAGATGCGTCATTAGAAAATAGTTACAATTCAAATTTTTTTTTGATTTGATCAATAAAATATCTCATTTTATATAAAAATTAACTCATTAAATTTGCCAGTGGTTGTCAACCATAGGGTGCCTACCTACAGGTAACTGTTTATCCTACTAATTATTGAAAAGTGTTATTATTAAAGCCAGGATTCGAACTTAGCAAATCTATAAAAATAATCACTATGTTTTGGTCACCAATGAATAGTTTAGATGTAAAAACGGAAGATTTTTGATTTGCGATAAAATACTTCCCACAGGTTGACAACCAATGGTGGAAATCTATAACATACCTTCCATCTCGTATAAAACATGTAGATCGACACTTTTAAATACACTAAACTAATAAATGAAACAAAACAAGCAATAACAGGTCTCACTTTGTATTATTTTAGTTGAAATTGCCTAAAATAGCGTAATAACATCACCAGTGGCCCACGACGCGTTAGGTGCGTCATCATTTAGGAGGGCCCGTGACGCGACTAGCGCGTCATTGAATTTTGTATGGGGCCACGGAGGAAAGGCTCGAAAAATGATGGTGGCAAGGAGTCGGTTAAAATTACACCTATCGTATTGTTATTTTATCATAATTGCAAAATAAGACACAAAGCCTAGTATTAACCAATTGTATTTGAATTGTAACAATTCCTATTGCTTTTTTGGGCAATTCCTATTGTGGTGCAGCGTATTATATACCGGACTGCTAAGCGGATGGTTCCGGGTTCGATCCCCGGGTCGGGCCAATTTCGTAAAAATGGTTTTTCGATATTGGCTCGTGTCTGGGTGTAACTAGGTTCTCCTCTAGTCCACTGTGTACCTATAGTACAAGCTTTGCTTAGTTTAGGGCCACACGGGTGGTGTGTAAGTCTGGAGATTTATTTATTTATAACAATTGTTATTTCCCTACTAACTTAAGTCTTTCATTATTCCAACAGGTTGGCTAAGCCCGGCCGTAGCGGCCATGGAGCTAGCCCAGATGCTGACGCAGGCGATGTGGGCCAAGGACTCGTATCTGAAGCAGCTGCCGCACTTCACGCCGGAACTGGTGCAGAAGTGCGCTGATCAGGTCGGTGGTTATTACTAATATAAATTAAAAGGTGGTGCCTTAAAATAAGGAAAGAAAGAAACAAAAAAAAATATTTATTTACCAAATAAGTAGTATAAATGAATCACAAGAAGACAATGTTCCCCGCACTAGGCAATCAGCCTGTATCGTGGGAGAACTAATGTGCATCGTAGACAGATCGACGCTTGTTATAAAGTTAATTTTAGCTAGCTAACAAAAAAATTTAGGTACTTAGTGAGTAGAATCGCGTACTATGGGAACTGTTACATCCCTAGTATGTTAGCTATAGTGCTGACTGTTTTTGTCTAGTCAGCACCCTCAAACCAACGCACCTGTCGATGTGCGGGTTATAATTCAGTTCGGGTTAAACCTTCTTCCTGATCGGACATTAAAATTATCTTTCATAATTCTTAATCAAATAAATAGTTTTTTTAAAAAGGGAATTTTATTTCCCGTCCTAACATTTGGTGGCAGCGGTGAAGGGATCTAAGTATCCTTGGTTCGCCTCTTTGCATATAGTTGCAAAAGTGTTCAGTGTCTTATGAAAGTCCTAAAAGTGCTAAAAAGTGCTATAAAGTGAAAAAAAAAAAAAAGAAAAGTGCTAAAAGTGTCCAGTAGCAACATCAACAGTCCGAAGGGTCAGTCCTGTCCTTTCTCCATCATTAGCCCGAACTCAAACTGCACTTCGCGTGCAACATCCATATCCAGAAGTAACCGGCAGTAACGGTACTTACTATCCGACGTCCAGCGGTGCCAGGTACAGCGCTTTCTGCGAGACCTACGGGAACCTGAGTACCTACCGACGGCGAGCATATCCTGTGTAAGCTGAAAAAGCTACAAAAACAAGTATGAAATATCAACTTTTCCTGTGAGTAAAACTTTAAGTCCATTTCATACTGTGAATATAATTAAGAAGTGTTAATATAATAAGAATGCGACATTCTTTAATAAATAAATAAATAAATAAATAAATAAATAAATAAAAATGTTTATTGTAAAAACTGTGTACATTGAGGTGTTTTATAATGGGTAAGTACTTATATACAGTTTGCCCTTTCGGACGTACAATATTTTATAATAATAAAGTAACACTAGTCATTGACAAAATAGATCCCGCCACCTTACAATATTACATTAGTGAAACTATAGTCAAATTATCAAAGTGACAAAAGTGTGGTGAAGTGTTTAGCAGATTAGATATATGGGAAAGTATAAATATTTGAATATTATATTACATCATTTAAATATTCTGTTATGTTATAATACACTTTACTCAAAAGAAACTGTTTTACTTCATACTTAAATATGTCTATACAACAAATCTCTAAAATATTTTTTGGCAGATGATTATAAAGTATTGGCAACATACAGAAAACACTCTTATTTAGATACGCAGTCTTATTATATGGACAACATACTTTTTTTCGATTACGTTCACTTCTAAAATTAACAAATAAATGTAAATTATTTCTAACGAATAATACGGCTTCAAAAATATAAATACATGGCAGTGTCATTATTTTCAAATTTTCAAATACATTTTTACAACTATCTGTTTGTTTTAATTTACAAATGGCTCTAATGCATCGCTTTTGTGCTCTAAAAATGTGTTCCGTGTCAGTCGAATTTCCCCAGAAGAGTATGCCGTACCGAAGCAGAGATGCAACATATCCGTGATAAGCAGTCACGACTGTGGCAATGTTTGAAATTTTTGAAAGCATGTGAAGTGCGTATGAATATTGATTTATTCTCGATTTTAGCTTCTCAATGTGCAATTTCCAGTTTAGTTTATTGTCTATTACTAAGCCTAAAAATTTTGTATTCTGTACTTCTTGAACATTATGACCCTGATAATTTAAATAAAGTTTACTTGGATTTACTGCTCTATTTATAAACTCCATGACAAATGTTTTGTTAAAATTTATTTTTAGAAAGATTGAAGTTAACCACTGTACGGTTGTTTCAAGTGTGTAGTTTATTTCTTCTTCAAGTTTGGACCTATCTTTATTATAAAATACAACCGTAATATCATCGGCAAAGAGTACCATTTGATGCTTAGTAATCTTCGGGAGATCATTTATATAAATAATAAACAGTAATGGGCCCAAAACGCTTCCCTGTGGAACTCCACTATTAATAGTTTTATAAGAAGAAAAATATTTAATTTCCTTTTGAATTTTGGGATCAACACGAGAGATAAGAGTTGCTTGTTTACGGTTTTCAAGATAGGATTTTATTAGATTAAGAACATTGCCTCTTACTCCATAAGTGAATAATTTGTCTAGCAGTATTTCATGATTTACATAATCAAACGCTTTCGTAAGGTCCATAAACAGAGCGCACGTTGGAACTTTTTTGTCTACACTTGACATTACAGGTTTCAAAAAGTCATAAATTGCCATATCAATATTTTTATTTTTACGAAAGCCAACCTGTTGGTTTGCAAATAGCTGTTTGTTTTCGAAAAATCCGTACAAATTTTCATGTATTACTTTTTCAAAGACCTTAGAAAGAACTGGAACTAAAGCAATTGGACGATAACATGCCATATCATGTCTATCACCTTTTTTGTAAAGCGGTTTAACTACAGTTTTCTTTAGTTTATCAGGAAACACTCCTTTGCTTATACACAAGTTAATAATATGACTTAAAACTGGAGATAATTTAGCTGAAACTTTTTTTAAAATATTAGTACATATATCATCGTAACCAGTACTGTGTGTATTTTTTAGATTTGCGATTATTCTATTAATGTCATCAGGAACAGTTGGCGACATAAATAAGGAGTCGCAAATTTCGGAGTTAATATTTTTATAATTATAATTATTTTGAGGTAATATATGGTCAATAAAAAAATTATTGAAAGATTCCGCGATCAAAACAGGGTCGTTTACTATTTTGTCGTTAATTTTAACTTCTTCTATTTCTGATTTAGGTAAGTTTAACTTTGTTTTATTAATGACATTCCAAGTTGCTTTGCTCTTATTTTTAGCAGAGGTTACGTAATGGTCATTTTGACTTTTCTGTGTCATTTTTATTATACGCTTAAGTCTGTTTGAAAGTGAGTTAAATTCATTTTTATGTTGTACAGTTCGCTTTTTCCTATACTTCAATAAAAGTTGCCGTTTTCTCTTAGAGCAATTTCTGATACCGGCAGTTATCCATTTGGGTCTAGTTTCTATAAATACCTTTTTTTCTATTAAAGGAAAGCACAAGTAATAAAATAAAGTAAATAATTCATAAAAAATGTCAAAAGCTGTGTTTGCATCATCACAGTCAAAAACGTCTTTAAAAGTTAAAGAGTTAATATAGCATTTAAATTTTCTAATATTATCTGCACTGTAGTCTCGTTTTTCTACATGCCAATATTTGAAGTTACAACTTGGTTTGACTGGACATATAAGCAACTGAGCAGTGTGATCAGACAGAGCTAACTCTATTACTTTACTGTTGCTTCCGCGAACGTTATCCATAAAATTATCCAAGCATTTACCAGACTCAAGACGTGTAGGCTCCATTATTTGTATTTTTAAATTATAAGAAGATATAATATCAATTAAGAAGTCAGATTCGAACGATTTTTTAAGGGTGTTAATGTTAAAGTCACCGCAAATAATTACTTTGTTTTTGCCATATGAAAAATCATTTAATAACATATTAAGCATTTTAAAAAATAAATTAATATCTTCCTTTAGACTCCTTGGTGGACGGTAAATACAAAACAAATATATTTTGTGATGCAGCAGCTGGATCCCAGAACATTCTATTTTACCTTCTATGGAATACTTTTTCATTTCAATTTCTTTAAACCGATGAGTCTTTCGAACCAAAATGCATGCACCGCCGTGACGATTTTGACGAGAGAAGCAAGAACCGAGCACAAAGTTATTTACTTGTAGACAATTCGTGTCACTGCTAATCATATTATGTTCCGTTATACATAAAACGTCGATAGAATTATATTTTTTCTGACAGGAATCAATGGCTAATAAAAGTTGTTCTGATTTTGATATCAATCCGTCAATGTTTTGATGTAAAATGTTAATTTTGTTGTAGACGAAAACATTTTGCGGTACTATTAACTATTTCACTACAATTGTCAAAAGGTTCAGTTTGGGTAAAACTATTAACCAATTTGGGACTACACGCATTTAGTTTTTTAACATTGGTTTGAAAATTCTCATATTTCAATCTATAATCTTGTCGTAAAAGTTCTTTGAGTATTAATTGGCATTTACTCAGGAGATAAGGAACATGTCTTGGACTAAATTTCAGTTGTTCTATATCAATAAAGCTTATATTGTTACAAGTATTGTTTCTATTTAAACACAAAAATTTTAAAACATAGTTTAACTTATTTACATTTAAATACTTGTTATTTGGGATCCCCGTCATAATAATATTTGTATTACAATTGTTAAGGAGAAAAGACTGAACCCAGAATTGAAATTCATTTGGATTTCTATCGTTAAGTCCCGTGAGCACTATAATGAAGTCATTTTTGTTTAATTTTTTAATTTCATGCAATTCTGTAGTTAATACTTCCCTTGTTGTAGCACCCGGTTTCCAGAAACAGCTCACAGTAAACTCACTGCCAACCAACCGCTGAAAAACTCGTTGAAAATTTCTTCCTTGATCGTCCGCGATAACAATAATCCTTTTTTTTGGAGATTTTTCTATTGTTTTTATTTGTATTTGTGGTTGAGGGATTTCTGTTTTTTGCGTTGGAGATATAGGTGGTTCTTGTAGGCCCAGGTCATCGATGGTGTTATTTAAAATTGATTTTTGTTTTTTAGTATTTCGCTGCCTTTTCTTTGTTGTTGACTTTTTTGCTGAGCTTATTTTAGTTGTGCTACTACAAATTCTTTCTAAATGTTTTTGTTTATTACCACTTTCGCTTAATTTTTTTTGTAGCAAACCATTCTCAATTGTCAGTTTGTCGATTTCACTATGTGCCGTTTCCAATTTTATTTCTAATTCCCTGATTCTTGTTTTTAGTTCACCCAATTCGTCACTGTTGAGCATTTCTGGGAGACTTTTTGCCGTAGAGGAGCTGTGAGAACAATATGAGTCATCTTCATTATTTTGTAGTAATTCAAATGAGTTTGATAATGTCATTGCTACAGTATTTGTTCTTTTTCTCATAGTTATATTTTGTGATCTATTCATTTCTAAACTTAATGGAAATTTAATACTCTCAAAAAGAATCTGTCCGCACTTGGGTTTGAACCCGTGATCTATGAATTTACAAGCGCAAGGCTCGCCACTTGACCACAACCACGTATAACTTAAGTGTTGAAATTAATCTTTAGATAAGAGTCAGTCATAACATCCATCGGTCTGTCCAACGCCTACGCAAATTCTGAGAATATTGTTGTTCTATTTTTAGAAGCTATAAGTTTTCATCCCGGGTTTACTTCGTGAATTTATTTAATTAATAACTTGAAAAATGTCAAAATCCGATTCCAAGAAAGATCTGAGGGAGGTGAAAGATGACGAAATTTCATTAAATATCGTTTTAAAATTCATTAAACCATACGATGGCAATAGAGACAAATTAACGGCATTTCTAAGAAACTGTGACAGTGCCATTGTGTTAGCATCTCCTCAACAAGAAGATGTAGTTTTTAAATTTATTTTGAGCCAATTAGAAGGCAAGGCCGAAAGTGCATGTGCCATCAAAGATTTCGATAACTGGTCATCTCTAAAAGAATTCCTTAAAAATCAGTTTGGTGAACGGAAACATTACGCACACCTCCTCACTGAACTTCAGGATTGTAAGCAGAGTAGTAACGAATCAGTAAGTCAATTTTCCTTACGTATTGAAACCTGCTTACAAAAACTTTTAACAGAAGTTACGGTTTCTAATACAAAAAAAAGTGAACTAGCTGGCAGACTAGCGGCAATGGAAGATTTAGCCCTCCACACTTTTACATTAGGCCTACATCCCGGTATAGCAACAATTATTCGGTGTAAAGATCCTAAAAACCTTAATGAAGCCATTAATTGCGCAATTTCAGAAGAAAAAATTCAACAATTTTCTTCTAGACATTTTCAAAGACCTAAACTGACTGACTCATCCATTAAAAGATATGAACCTAACTTTAAATTTGCACCAAAACCATTTACGCACAATGCTCAACCTTCTACGTCCAAAGATATTCCATTTTGTAGGTATTGCAAAAGGTTAGGGCATACTCTTGATAGGTGTATGATCCGTGAACAAAATAATAAAAGATTTCAGAATGGGCCTAACCATAAAAGATTCCATAATGGGCCCCAACCTTTTAGTCCTGTACAACAGTCCAATAATTTTAAACCTAGAGTAACCTTTACTCAGGAAGAAATATCCGAAGAAGAAGACCGAGATGAGGTAGATCAAACTAATGATCATTTAAACTAAAAAGCGTCCCGTCCAGGTATCGCGCGGGACAGATTCAACAAGTCCAAGACGATACCCATTCCATTAAAATGACCAATGGACAGGGTAACCAGCCCCAAACTCACGGTCATTCCATTAAAACGACCAATGGACAGGGTAACCAGCCCCAAACTCACGGTCATTCCATTAAAACGACCAATGGACAGGGTAACCAGCCCCAAACTTACGGTCATTCCATTAAAACGACCAATGGACAGGGTAACCAGCCCCAAACTCACGGTCATTCCATTAAAACGACCAATGGACAGGGTAACCAGCCCCAAACTCACGGTCATTCCATTAAAACGACCAATGGACAGGGTAACCAGCCCCAAACTCACGGTCATTCCATTAAAACGACCAATGGACAGGGTAACCAGCCCCAAACTCACGGTCATTCCATTAAAACGACCAATGGACAGGGTAACCAGCCCCAAACTCACGGTCATTCCATTAAAACGACCAATGGACAGGGTAACCAGCCCCAAACTCACGGTCATTCCAATAGAACACATCCTGAAAATGATTCCAGTAAAGTTTATGAAATAATAACAAAAGAAAGATACTTACCTTATGTAAAAATCCAGACTCCTGTAAACAAAACACCACTTACCTTTCTTATAGATTCCGGTGCATCCTTGTGTGTCCTGAAAAAAAAAATGATTAGTGAAAAATGTCAAATTTCTGAAAGTACAGTAAAAATTAAAGGAATCGATTCAAAAGATGAATCACTAAGCAGCATAGGTAGTTTAAACCTACAATTACAATTTAATCCAGAATTTCATATTTCTCATACTTTTCATGTATTTGATAATATAAATTTACCCTACGACGGCATTATAGGTAACGACCTATTTATGCAACATAGCTGTCGAATCAATTACGGTTCCGATCTTTTTGAAATAAAAAACCTCAAAATACCTCTAACATTTAATGAACCTTTTTATGTAATTCCAGCTCGTAGTGAATTCGTCATAGAATGTTCTGTAAAAAATCCTGAAGTAAAACAAGGAATAATACTCGATCAGCATCTTTCAGATTCCTTATTAATTTCCAATTGTATAGTCCATGTTAAAAACAACAATAGAGTAAACGTGTCCATTTTAAATATTTCTGAAAAACCTGTTTCACTAAATTCAAATCTTTCCCTAAATTTACTACCCTTAGGTACAGAAACTATATTTCTGTCTAGTTCCACTACAACTTGTTTTGATAGAACAAATCAAGTTCTCAACCAATTACGCACCTCTCATTTAAATTCAGAAGAGAGAGACGCTCTACATGATGTTTGCGCAGAATACTCAGATATATTTCACTTACCAGATGACACCCTTTCAAGTACTTCTGCCCTTAAGCATGAAATTAAGACAAATTCGTCTACTCCTATAAATGTAAAATCATATAGATTTCCGGAAATTCACAAAGCGGAAGTAAAATCTCAAATACATAAAATGATGGACCAGAAAATCATTCAACCTTCAACGTCTCCCTGGTCTTCTCCAATATGGATTGTACCCAAGAAAATTGATGCGTCAGGTAAGAGGAAATGGCGTATAGTTATAGATTATCGCAAACTTAACGACATCACAATCGGTGAAAGCTATCCTTTACCACAAATTAATGAGATCCTAGACCAGTTGGGAAAAAGTAAATATTTCTCTACTCTCGATCTAGCATCTGGATTTCATCAGATAGAAGTAAATTCCCAAGATATACAGAAAACAGCATTTAGTGTCCCGGAGGGTCATTTTGAATTCACCAGGATGCCTTTTGGCCTCAAAAATGCTCCAGCAACATTTCAGAGACTGATGAACTCAGTGTTAGCTGGTCTTCAAGGCATCCATTGCTTCGTCTATTTAGACGATATTGTTATATACTCATATGACCTAGAGAGTCATATTACCAAATTGACACAGATTTTTGAGAGATTAAGACAGTTCACCTTGAAAATCCAACCAGATAAGTGCGAATTCCTCCGTAAAGAAGTGACATACCTTGGTCACATTATTAATGAAGAAGGGCTTCAACCTAATCCTGAAAAAATTAAATCAGTCAAATTATTTCCAGTCCCTAAATGTCCCAAAGATGTTAAATCATTTTTAGGTTTAGTGTCTTACTATCGACGGTTCGTTCAAGATTTCTCCAAAATGGCTAAACCATTAACATCTCTTCTTAAAAAGGATACGTCATTTATTTGGTCAAACCAACAACAATTAGCTTTTGAAAGCTTGAAGTCAGCATTAATCACAGCTCCTATTCTCATCTATCCAGATTTTACAAAACCTTTTGTGTTAACATGTGATGCTTCGAATTTTGCGATTTCTGCAATATTATCCCAGGGTGAAATCGGAAAAGATCGCCCTATAGCTTATGCATCTCGAACACTAAACAAAGCCGAAATTAATTATAGTGTTACGGAAAAAGAGTGTTTAGCTATAATTTTCGGAACAAAGACATTTCGCCCATATCTTTATGGTTATAAATTCAAAATTGTAACAGACCATAAGCCGTTGAAATGGCTGTTCAATTGTAAGGATCCCGGATCAAAATTAGTCAGATGGAGGCTAAAATTGGAAGAATACGATTATGATATTGAATATAAAAAAGGAAAATGCAATAGTAATGCTGATGCATTATCCAGATATCCTTTAAATCCTATCCAAAAAGAGGTACCTGAAAAAAATAACTTACCTTCTGCGTTTGAGATTCCCGAAGACCTTGATATACCTGAAATAAATGACTTACCTCTTGATTTTCAAATCCCTGAAGATCTTAACATCCCTGAAATAACAGACTTACCTGTTGACTTTGAAATTCCTGAAATTTTAGAAACACTTGAAAATAATAACTTACCTCCTAATTCTGTAATACCGGAACAGCTGGAAATTCCTGAAACAAATAACTTACCTGTAGAGCTCCCTGAAGGCCTTGAAATTCTAGAAGACTTTAATATTCCTGTTCCGTATTCTTCTGGAACCCAAAATGATGACACATATTCTAAATGTCTGAAACTAATTAATAATAAGTCCATTGTTATGAATACAAAATTTATCGAACATAACGAGAGTCTATTAAAAAGTAAAGTTAAAACAGTAGTTATACCCACTTCAATAGACCTTGATGAATCTAATCACTATGTTTCTGAAATTGTAAATAACCTTTCAAATTCACAAGAAGTTCTCTCACGAGAAAGGTCATTACATAACTTTATTTCTTTTTATCATGACAATATAACATATTACTTTCTTTTTATTAAAGTGCATCATTTTGACAACAGCAATTACGAAGATATTTTCAAAAGCCTTCAAAATCTTAAAAAAGAATTAATTATTAAAAAAATAGATGAGTTCTGCATATCCGATTTTCGCAATCCTTTTGACTGTCATAATTTTATTAAAATATATAATATAATTTCTTGTCTGTTAAATAACACGAATATTACAGTTCATATTTTCAAGAACACCATTATATATCCGGCTACAAGTGAAATTTCAAAGATTATGAAAGAAAACCATGACATACCTATATCCGGTCATTTAGGCTCAAATAGGATGCTAAAAAGAATACAAGAAAGATTTTATTGGCGTAATATGCGTAGTGATGTAGAAAACTATGTACGAAATTGCGGATTATGTCAAACAAACAAAGCCCTTAGAAGAACAAACCGAGCACCCATGCAGATCACATCAACGTCAACTCAACCTTTTGAGCGTGTAGCTTTAGATATTGTGGGACCTCTTCCCGAATCTAGTTTGGCTAAACTTAGATTTATTCTCACAATACAGGATGATCTAACAAAATTTTCCGTTGCTTACCCTATCTCCAATGCCACTGCAGAAGAGACAAGTGAATGCCTTATTCATTTCATATCTCTGTTTGGTATACCCAAAACTATCTTAACAGATCAAGGAACTAATTTTACTGCAAACCTCTTCAAGGAAACTTGTAACTTTCTTAAAATTAAACAACTTTGGTCTTCTCCATACCATCCACAAACTCAAGGAGCACTGGAGAGAAGCCATTCCACGCTGAAAGAATACTTGAAATCATTCGTAGACGAAAACCAATCAAATTGGCCAAAATTAGTTTACACTGCTATGTTATCATATAATAGCACGGTTCATAGCACTACGAACTTTACTCCTTATGAATTATTATTTGGTCATAAGCCTTTCATACCAACATCAATATACGATACCACATTAGAACCTACTTATAGCAGTTATGTTCGCATTCTTCAACAACGTCTCCGTTATTCTCGGGATAAAGCCGTTGAAAATATTCTTAAATCTAAAGTCACATCAAAAAATTATTATGATCAACACACTCGCCCAATTAAATATAAATCTGGTGACATGGTATATGTTAAGAATCATCTCAGACTCAGGAAAGCCTTATCGCCTATATGGAAAGGGCCCTACAAAGTTCTAAAGATTAATGGCAACAATACCCTGACTCTGTTGATTAATCGGCGACATGTGAAATATCATTACGATGAAGTAAAATTAGCAACAAATAGTGCAGAATAGAAGATCATTGTTTATAATTATAAAAACACTTATTTATAATAATATTTTATTATATCTTTAGTCATTAATCTACATATTTTATATTTACATTTCCTTTACACTATTTACCATATTTTACAGAACGGCAGTTACAGGCTTTTGCCTAATCGCTTCTGAAATTATTGAACCAATTAGCAAGAGCTCTGGCATTTATTTCGACCCCGTTGGCACTGTAAAAACTACGAATGAATATCTCCAAATACTGATACCAATCGACATTGGGTATATAGAACCTCATATAGAGAATATTAAAAACATCATAGGAACTGCAAAATTTATCTGTCAACAACATGATGATCACTCTAAATGTTCAAACTTATTACAACCTTTATCTATCCGCCTAGATGACACTGTCAGAGATTATAATTCCATCTCTCACCTTATATCAGATCGATATAAGAGATCCGCGTGGTTTGCTGGTATTGGAACCATTTTCAAACATGTAATAGGCACGATGGATGAAGATGACGCAATAAAGTACAATAACGCGATTCAAACTCTAGAAAATAATGATAAAAAACTTGCAAAATTATTAAAAGAAAATATTTTACTAACAAACACTGCTTTCGAAAAATATGACGATACTTTAAAAACTATCAGTTTAAATGAAGCACGTTTGAATGGCGCTATTGAACAATTAACTGAAAACTTTATCAACATGTCATTAACTTCAAATCATTTAATTGCAGAAAAAATTATGTTTAAATTTAAAAATGAACTATTAACTAGTTTACTTACTTTATCATTCAAACTCGATGATTTAGTAAATGCTATATTGTTTGTTAAAAGTCATTCTCTTCACCCTTCTGTTTTGACACCTACTCAACTATATAATGAATTGAACAATAATATAAAAAATTTGCATTCCAGTCAAAAACTACCTTTAAATCTTAATTTAAACAATATTCATGCACTCATAGATATTTCCATATTATCATGTTATTTTTCCAGTAATAAAATCATATTTGTCATTAAAACACCTTTAGTGTTTGGAACAGAATATAATCTGTTTAAATCTGTTCCTATACCTATTCCACACGATATGCAAAACCCGCACTCTTATGCCATGGTTTTGCCTTATTGTAATTATATAACTTTAAGTAGAGATAAGTTAACATTTATTTGTCTAAACGATCTGGATGATTGTTTAAAATCTATAGATAATACTTTTATTTGTAATAATGTTGATATCCGGTCGGTTAAAGATTCTCCTACTTGTGAAACAGAAATATTATCCAAGATTGTAAGTAAACTTCCACAACAATGTGAAACTCGCTTGTTTTTAGGAGAATTAGATGTTTGGCACAAATTAAAGAATGATATATGGATATTTGTAGTAACAGAACCAACAAAGATAACTATTGAATGTCAATCCCAAATCCAAGACTACAAACTATTAGGAACAGGTTTTCTTAATTTACCACCTAACTGTGTTGCTTATTGTAAAAGTAGGAAATTCACTGCCAAATCATCTTTTAATATAACTGTTACTACCTCGATAACAGATTTTAATCTAATTGATGATGTATGTTGTAACTTAGATACATTTAATAAAATAACATCAAAAATGTACCCTCTGAAACTATCTGGCGTTAATTTAGCAAAGCTAGTTAAAGTGGCTGATAAGCAATTAATGACAGATATTGACAAAATTATAAATGAACCGGATTTCATGTTAGAATATAAGTCCTTTTATCCTATAATTACTTTTATTATCTTAAGTATCATTGTAACATTTTTTATTTTTAAATGTTTTGTAAAACTTAAGAAATGTCCATTTAGGAAGGAAATTCAAATCACTGACATAGATAACAATTTAGAAAACGTCGAAGCCTTAGATGAAAATCAATCTATACCTATTCCTAGAATTAGAATTTCTACATGAAACTTATGTTAATTAAAAAAATATATAAGTTTCATCTTAATGGGGGGGTTGTTACATCCCTAGTATGTTAGCTATAGTGCTGACTGTTTTTGTCTAGTCAGCACCCTCAAACCAACGCACCTGTCGATGTGCGGGTTATAATTCAGTTCGGGTTAAACCTTCTTCCTGATCGGACATTAAAATTATCTTTCATAATTCTTAATCAAATAAATAGTTTTTTTAAAAAGGGAATTTTATTTCCCGTCCTAACAGAACGCATTTTAAGAACCTATCAGTTTTTTGTGTAAATTATAAGATTAAACTGTTTTTTCAACAATAAAAACATATTTTTTTTTTTTCGAGTTGTGGATCTAGAAAGTACAAAAAAAATCGGTTCACCCAAATAAAACACCATATATCAAAAACACAAGTGGCCGCGCGCGACTTCGTTCGCGTAGAAGTCGGTTTCCCGTGGGAATGAGAAGTTTTCCCGCGGTAAAAAGTTACCCTAATTCTTTTATACATATTATTTTGGTATCTAGAACCGTTTTCGCAGCGCACGCTACGGAAGCCCTCAAGGATGAATAATTTTCCCCGATTTTCTTTCCATTTTCCATTATTTCTTTGCTCCTGATAGTTGTAGCGTGATGTTATAGCCTAAAAAGCCTGCCTCGACAAATGGTCTATCCAACACAAAAAGATTTTTTAAATTCGAACCAGTAGTTCCTGAGATTAGCGCGTTCAAACAAACAAACAAACTCTTCAGCTTTATAATATTAGTATAGATACGTAACATTACAAAAAAACTACTTCAAGAAAGATCTTTTTTAAATTTATTATTTCATATACCTAAATATGTATACAGGGTGTAGGTAATGCGATACATTCCTTCTAAGAGGTTAAAGTAAAGCTTTTTTGTAGTCAATTAAGTCACATCATAACATGTCCGAAAATTGATAATTTCTGAGTTATACAACATTAAAGTTTTTTTATAACTCAGAAATTATCAATTTTCGGAAATAAGCTCTACTTTAACCCCTTAGAAGGAATGTATCGCATTACCAATCACCCTGTATATCAGTCTAAAAGCAATGTATTAATTAACTGTGAGTTTTCTTAACAAACAAAAATAAAACAT
This sequence comes from Emmelina monodactyla, assembly GCA_916618145.1. NCBI lineage: Eukaryota > Metazoa > Arthropoda > Insecta > Lepidoptera > Pterophoridae > Emmelina > Emmelina monodactyla. The sequence continues at coordinate 4,941,958 of OU745296.1, forward strand.
TATTTTTATTACAGTTGCTCAAAAAGTGGCATATTGTAGGGACGTTAGCGGGATGTGGGCTATTACCCACTCGTGCTTTTTTTTTGCCTTTCCCGCATGACAGCCTTTCCACACTTGTAATGAAACTAGCGACCCGCCCACGCTTCGCAATGGTGTAATTTTAGCCGACTTGCCCACGAAACATGGATTTTTAAACTGAACTGAACTTAAAAAAACTTTTTGCGATTGTTCTTTATTTACGTATTTAAATTAAAAAAATACCTATAGGATGGTGAAAACCGTATTAAAATCCCTCAACTGGTTTAGGAGGAGTTAGAAGCCAAACATACAAACAGACAGAATTAGCGACTTGGATTTATACTATGTAATGATGATAATGATAATAATGATTTCGATATATATTTTCAAGAATTAGACGAGAAACTACCAAAGAAAGTTTTCTTATTTTTTTATTTATTGTATTGTATATATGTTACGGCTAATACCCGAAGTGCGGCTACACCTAGTTTTAGCCGGTTAGAAGTGTTTTTTATATGGAAAACTGTAAAAAAAAAATAATCCTATGTATATAAAAACTAGCTTCAATCATGAGTCGACGGAGACCCGCTACGCGGGACTCCTTTTTCTGTGTGGTATCAAAAAAGTAACCTAACTAACCTAACCTATTGATGTTCTAACCGGCTAAAACTAGGTGTAGCCGCACTTCGGGTATTAGCCGTAACATATACATAAATAATGATTGGTAAGTTATTTGCATCCAGAATGTGGAGACGGTGTTCGACGTGATGGAACTCGAGGACGGCGCGCGCGCATCGCTGCTGCAGCTGGCGCCCGCGCAGATGGCCGACGTGGCAAGGTTCTGTAACAGATACCCCAACGTGGAGCTGTCCTATGAGGTAACTAGTAGAGATGCGCCGAGTTACACTTTTGCCAAGTAACGAGTACCGAGTTTCACTCTGTTCAATTTTTTTTCAACCGAGTAACTCGGTTCTTTCAAGTTCCCATTTCGCGCGCGTGAAAAAGAACAAACACGAAAAAAATCTGGGCCAAAAGTGCCCAGCATTGCCCTGTTAAACCGTTTGTGCACAAAAATCTATAATTAAAATAATAAATTAAAGAAATATTTTGAACTTCAAGGAACTTCAGGAATATTTTGAGTTAATAAAGGTTTATAATTAATTATTGTGTTGATTTTATGCGTCATTATTTATTTCCGTTGCCTTAGTGATGGGTATCTATGAACAAACCGATATCAATAGTGAAATCGATTTCCAACTTTAAAGTTACCTAATTTTAATATTATGGGCAAATATAATATATTTCGTTTAGCTAAGAATTATCTTCAAGGAGATACAAAGGTTTTTGTACAGTCGTTGACTCGCACGTTAAAGAGCAAAGAGATCAAGCCGACGCAGTAATGCTCTTCATTCATTTGAACTTGTTCTGGGACTATCTAAAACAGCGACTGGTATTTGCATTGGCTTACGTTTTTTTTTTTAATATTCTCCAGCAGCTTTTACCCAACTGGAGATATTTTTCAGCATGTTTATAATCTGCCGTGAGCTTATCTGCAGTTTTTAGGGTGTTCTAGAAATATATTCTAAGTATATCACATATTTTGCCTATAAAACGTATCAAATCGATAACAAGACAAACAATGTTCATAATCTAATCGTTTTGTTGAAATATAATCCTTTTTCAATCCCTTCGTGTCACCAAAACTGGCATCTGTCTGTCATTGAAGTCTCCTCGTTGCGTTTGCTTTCGATGTTGTTATTGTGCGATTTTTCTGTGATTTGTGATAGTTACAGCTATTATCCGCTTACTCTCACGGATAAATACGATTTCAATTACAAGCTTTATTTTGCACGTTTTTTTTTTGACTCTTCCTTAAAAATGCTTTGCATCAACTGCAGTATAGCAATCAGTCGTCTGTTATTGTTCCTGCTTCCTTTGTATGGAAATATATGTCAAGCATGATATAGATTATTAATTACAGAAGCAGCTGAAAATGAAAGATTGAGTCGCCGCTCAATGGTTTGTAACAAGACCTCGGCACTAAACTCTTAACAATGATGATCCAATATTACCAGTTATTTTATCATAGCATAATCACCTAGTAAGTTGAATTAATAACTATTGACCCATATTTAACATATTTTTGGTTGAAGATTTGTTATTTATATTTATGTTTCAGCGTGGTAGTGTGTTGTATTATGCATGTTATACTTGTTGGACGAGTGCTCGAAGGTTTTTGGCTCGCAGTGCTACTCCTAACAATGAATTACCAATACCACCTCCATTGCATGTGGTTTTACCTGTAACAACTCACCGCCTGAGCAAAATAATATGAATCTGCCGCACTACAAGCGTGCTTCACTTCTGTTCACTGCATATTTGAAACTTGCACTACCTAATCAGTTATTACATCTTGTAGTATGCCTTTACAAAATAATGATGCTGCAAGAGTTCAACGGATCTTATTTGCACTACTGAATTTTTACACAACTCAGAATATACCTACACAATTTCAAAAAATATCAAAAACAGAACAGTAAAAGCCGTCGAGGGCCCTGAGGGAATAGTCACGATTGAAAAACCGCCTATATCACAACATGCAATTGTATTGATGTGAATCAGGGAAGTCTAGATGTGTTAACAGGAATATTAGTTTAAGATTTACTTTATTTATAAAAAGATTCTTAATAAAAATGGCAACAACATTTGTTTCTTTTTTGCTAGAATCTTTAACACAATATTGGAAGAAAAAATATTTTCATGATTTAGGCTCTGACTGGCTGCCCAGCCCGTGCTTCAACGGCCATTTAGTTAATGCGATGTCATGACATGCAACGACGATATGATTGCATCGGATCTAAGACGCACTTGCTCTCTCTAACTCTTTGAGATAAAGTTATAAAAATATGATCAGTCAACGCCTAGTCAACTGTGTGGCCCAGCGGAGTTTATAATATTGTTATAGGTCGAAGATAAGTTTGCAGTTTTAGGTGATGAAATGGATTAAAATACCTCCCTCCTATCACGTATAAGTTAGTATAACAGGTGTATCTACTGCAATCTAACTAAATGGATTCAATTTAGGACAGCCGCTTTTTAATTCTAGCAGCGTTGAGTACATAATGATACTACTGTTGTTATCAATTACCTATACTTGTAAGATTTAATCATTTTAAACAATATAAGATTCCTTATGAAAAGTGATAAGTAGCAGAGCTGCAACATTGCTATGGATTTGTAAAAGGCCTTTTATTTTATGATGTCTGATTACAGTTAATTGTGAAGTTCCTTGAATCTGCAACTATGTTTTTAACAAACATCATAGTTTACAGTTTTCACAGGCAGAAACATTTAATTGTATATTTAAATGCTAAATAAGGCAGGCAGGCAATGCAAACGGTCCGTCTTATTTGTTAGCCAAAAACAAGAGTACTTTCGTCGAGTGGTGGACAGGGCACCAAATAATAAATATCATAATTTACCTTTATTAAATTTTAAATATTTATTATTTTTATTATTGTTCTCTTAATTTTGTCTCACTAACTACTCATTAGCATAATTTTTATTTTATTAATTGAGATTGTCAAAGATTTTCTAATTTAGTACTTTTAAATTAACAGTGTTGTTTTAATTATGTCTACCTAATTATATTGCTTTTCTCAAACAAAGTATACTCCGCATTCAACAACCGAGTTATTCGGCCATGTACCGGGTATCAACCGAGTACTCGGCCCATCTTTAGTAACTAGCGCCCCGTCCCAGCTTCGCAACAGTGCTGTTGCTGTTGACGACCTCTGTGGTGCAGCGGTATATGTACCGGACTGCTAAGCGGATGGTTCGATTCCCGGGTCGGGCCAATTTCGTAAAAATTTTTTTCAGTATTGGCTCGTGTCTGGGTTCTTCCCTAGTCCATTATGTGGTGCCTATAACATTTATTTAACGATTTATTTATTAAATTTTGCCAGAGTTGATTACGAAACCTTGAATTTTGGCTAGCTTAAAGAAACTATTTTCTAACAAATATTACAATTACAATTACAAATTTAAATAAATAAATTACCCAAAACATGGCATAAACCGAAATAAAATCCCTTACGTAGTTTAGGAGGAGATAGCGGACAAACTCTTTCTTGAGGTCACTGACCCTTGACCTCACTTTCTCCGTTCCTTTATTTAACACTTGCCATCTCTTTCCAGGTGAAGAACGCTCGCCGCTTAGTAGCCGGCAAGCCGATCGTAGTAGAAGTGCGACTTGAGCGCGATCGTGAAGAAGAGGCGGGGGCGGGCGCGGGCGCGGGGGCGGGGGCGGGGGGCGCCGCGGCCGCGCCGTGGTTCCCGCGCGCGCGCGCCGAGGGCTGGTGGCTGGTGGTGGGCGACAGCAAGGCCAACGCGCTGCTGTCTATTAAGAGGGTCGCGCTAGGTATATCTATCTTTGTTGCAAATTTCATTGAAATCGGTTCAGCCGTTTTGTCGGAAGTGCAATATGATGATCACATACGTTTTCGCGGGTCGGTGACATTTCGGACCAAAAAAACTCGGACAACTTCGCCAATGTATGGATTTTCAATTTTAATATTATTTTTTTCCATACATTGGCGAAGGTGTCCGAGTTTTTTTGGTCCGAAATGTCACCGGCCCGTTTTCGCATTTACAACGTTAGTAAGAATATTTCAAAACTGACTGTCTGCTTGCAGGTCGTGCCGCTCGTGTGTCACTGGACTTCGTCTGTGGTGCCCCCGGCCGGCGACAGTACACACTTTATTTCATGTGTGACGCTTACCTTGGGGCCGATCAGGAATACGCTTTCACCGTGGATGTCAACGAGCCTCATTCAAGCGATAGTGAACAATGAACATATAACTGGATAACATATTAAACCTGCTTAGTGTTAAACCTTGTTTTATTACCTACCTACTTTACTAAACATGCAGCGAACTAGGAATAACACATACTAGGCAATTAATACAATTTTGTGTGTTAGCCACATGCCAATCCAGCCAATGTAACGATTCTGAAACACAGCAGTTATAAAAGTATGAATATTATAATATAATAATCATTTATTGAAACAGAAACAATAGTAAATATAACATATGACTGGTAAAGAAAGAACCAATCTGATTAATATAGGAAGGCGATAGTTGAAAATCAGGTTTGGAGATTTATTTATTTAAAATGAAATGGGAAGAATGTATGTAAGATGAATTAATACATAGTTAGGGGATATAAATAATTAGCTGAACATATTGGAAATGAGCAAGAAGTTAAAAACTAATAGAGGTGCGTAAAAAGTTTTACGTACATTAGGTAATGGAACTAGATAGGTAGGTATGTAAAGAGTAACGGATAAAATCACACGCAGAAAAATCTTCAAGGCACTAGGTACTCAATCGAAAATTCAGTTAGGTCAGCCGTCCTTTGCATGTAAATGGCACAATTAATTGTTTAACCCTGTTAGTGGAAGCAACTTCGTAATAACAACAATATGATTTGCTAGAATATGTAGTTGAAAGTTGTTTTATTTATTTATAACTAGTGGCCGCCCGCGACTCCGTTCGCGTGGAAGTCGGATTCCCGTGGGAATAAGAAGTTTTCCCGCGGTAAAAAGTACCCTATGTCCTTTCCCAAGTTCAGTTCTTTCTTCATACCAAATTTCAACAAAATCGGTTCAGTGGTTTAGGCGTGAAAGCGTAACAGACAGACAGACAGAGTTACTTTCGCATTTATAATATTAGTAGGGAAGTAGGGATTCGAAAATACGCCAGTGAGCTTCCCGCGGTTTAGGATTTTTTTTGTATCATTACCTTATGAAAGCAAAGGTTCTTAAAAACATACAGCTAGCTTTATAAAAAAAAAAGATAAAGACAGACGGAAGTTTCATGGAGTAACTAATAAAATTCAAATTCTAAGGACTTTTCTTTTAGTTTTTGTTATACACCATTTCAATATTTTATCAATCGATCATCAAAACAAAAGGCGCCTAAATGATATTAAACCGGGGTCCTCAATCTTAGTATATGGGTAGAAGTCAGAATAATCGACCGCAACTCACATGAAGTCCGGATAGTAACGTTACTCACCTGATAAGAAAATGTTACTCACAGGAATAATAGGATGCTTTCACATTGAAACAACAAATAGGTACATATTTTTATTTATTGTTAGACTGATACAACTGCTAGTAAAATCAATAAATGTATTTTTAACAAGTTCTATTAATAGACAAGAACCACCGAAAATATGCTTTAAAAACTACAACCTACTCCAAACAATTACTTAGGCGGTGAAAATAACAAAATAAAAAAAAGGAACTTTATTAAGTACTTAAAAAGGAACTTTAACATATTTATTACAACTTACTTGAGTGATAATTACGTAATTCTTTAATCAAAATATATATAATCATCGTCGTCAAGAAATACAAAATCAGTCTCATTTTCATTGATCGACATTAATTCTACAGTCTTGACAATATTCTTACAATCTATTAGCTCCACTTGCATTGACTTTGTCTTAATAAATTTTGTACTGTCATTTTTGCCAACTTTTCTTAAAAAAGATATTTTTACCTTATCATTGACAGGTTTTTCCAAACAACTTGTTATTGATTGCAGGTGCAGTTAATACAAGTAAACTGATTCTTTTTACCAAGTGTTACTCACAACTATAAAATCCTGTGAGTAACAATTAGCAGTATGAACTAGCCCTAAGTCGTGTTACGTTATCCACAGGAAGGAAAAATATGGATTATAACCTATAAAATTCATCGTCATAATAACAAATATCTTACCTTGAAAACAATGTCTCTGTGTTGTATGAGCACCAAAACATACTATTTCAGACTGTGTATCCAGACCCGCGTAATTCACTTTAGAATTTATCTCACTAACTAGTTTTTCACAGGAATATTTTGGACAATTTTTTTTGTGCGCGCACTTTTTCAACCAAAACTAAATGAAGTGACAACATGGCGTTCTCAAAAGTCACGTGATGTGATTAACAGTGTTGCTAGCATAAAATATAATTGCGATATGGTAGAATTCCTCTTCGGGAGCGTTTAAAACACCGTTATCTACCTGGAGTTATTCACAGGAATGATATTTGGGATTTTATTTAAACAGTAAATTAAATTATTATAGACATAATAAATTAACGATTACATGAATGAAAACAATAATTAAGTCACCGGTTTCTACATAACAGTATATAATATTGCAAAAATTGCCTAGTATTGATTATTTTATAATATGTAAATTTTCGTTACGCAATAAGGACACTTTCATTTTGTATGGACGTGAAATTAGTGACTTTAGTTTGCTAATATTTTTTTCGGTATAGTTATAATTCTAAACATAACTAAAATGGCTTGTTTTACTGTAAATTAATTGTCCTTTAAACAAAATTGGTTATAACTTGTTATGACCCGAACTAGTCTTTATATAAGCTGAAAACGGTCGAGGACACATATTTTTAAAATCATGTACGATTATTTTGACCTCTACCCATATATAAAGTACTCTGTGTATTAAACTACGAATAAAAAAAATGAATTGACATCGAGAAAATTCTTACTTTGTTCATAGCGGTTTTTCTGATTTTTCGTGCACACATTCTGTGCATTGAATATTGAACGACCAAGTTACTAACGTCAGGTTCATAAGAGAAGAACAAACGTTTTGATACCAAGAGTTTGCACACAAGTAACGCACACGACCACAGAAGGCTAATTTTGAACCTTAGCAATTGTCATAGCTTGGTCCGATTTATTTTCCTTATCATAGCAATAGGCTATTTGACAAGTTTTCAAAAACCAGTTTTTATTATTTGGTAGATCTTAAGGAACCCTGCAAAATTTGTTATTTTTTATTGTGGTACATATCTGCTGAAAAATATCAAAATAAACATTCAATATTTGAAAAGCGCGCGAAAACGCTACTTTGGCAGTATGGCGGAGTCTGTGACGTCACATGCCTGGAGTGTTGCCAGATTAGGGTATTTTTACCCTATTTTGGCAAAAAAAATTGTTAAATCCTCTGCAACTATTCAAAACTCTCTTATTAAATATAATTATTTACTTCTAAATATACTAATATATTACTTTTAAAATGGGACTCAAGACTGACATTATTATAATCCAAAAATAGTGTATTGTTTTAATGGTCTTGCATATTGCATTCAATGCTCCTGTACTGTGGACTGCAGCACAACTATAAAAATGAGTTGTGCTGCAGTCCACCTTTTAGGAGTTTTATACATGTATAGACCTACTAGTGGCTGCCCGCGACTACGTTCGCGTGGAAGTCGGTTCACCGTGGGAATAAGATGTTTTCCCGCGGTAAAAATTACCCTATGTGTTATTCTGGTGTATAACCTATAAGTATTACTGGAAAGTTTCATCCAAATCCGTCCAGTAGTTTTTACGTGAAGAGCAAACATCCATACATACTCAAAAACTTTCACATTTATAATATTAGTAGGATTTAAACCAATATCTATCCAATCACTGAGTTTTACATTTTATTTATATTTGGGGATATGTGTAATTTATCAAATAAAACCATTGTCTGAATTTTATTTTTATTTAATCTTCATTAAACATTAAAAATAACTTATGGCTTAAGGAAACCTAACAATCATCAATTAGGTAGATACTGTGATGTAACACTATGAAATAATAGTACTACAATACAATACAACAATACAATACACTACAATAACATCAAATTACACAAAGAAAACTGTTTTGACATCACTGTGTTAAACTCGGGTTGATATTTTAACAGTTCACAGTTAGCAATTTTCCTTTTTTTGCTTCCTGTATAAACTCTGTGAAGAGGCTTGTGTTAGTTTAACATTTTGGAGCTTTATGCACAACTGATCTACAATCACATAGTTTAATGTTGTGCCTACTTTAGAGAGCCTTGGGTTCCCAAAAACATTCCACCTTAGTACAAGAAGGCTCCTCTGTGTGATGATGGGTCCACATGAGAAATGCCACTGCATGTTTCCAGCCACCAGCTGAAGCTGCACAGTCCAAGCACCAACATATAACTATTACACCCTTTCTTTTGTCTATCACCATTGTAATGTTGTAAGAGCCGCTCTTCACCTTGTGTTTAGGACAAATCTTACACTTCATTGTGCAATTACTGGGACTTGCGACGCAATTGCACATATTCAATGGCATCATCTCCATACGATTCTCTTGCAGACCTGGAAAAAAAACAAAATATCGTTTATGTTCATCATAACATCAACATAACCTATAAAAGTTCTTGCTCACTGTGCAAGTTCATCATTATTTCACTTTCTTATTATACAATTAAGTTCTAATAAAGTGTTATTATACTTACTTTGCTGTTTTCACATTTTTAAGCTCCGAAGCATAGAAATCGGAATTATTTTTGAAAAATAATCCGACCATGATTGCGTCGACTCTGGGCAGGTTTCTACTGTCTGCTTTCACAAAATCGTTGTCCATGCTTGACAGAATTTGTAAAATAAACAAATAAATTACACGAAATCAATGGAACATCTTATCAAAACAGTTTTGAAAGCTAATAACACAAGTAGGCGTCTACGTAGGCGAATGATGTTTGTTTATTTACGTGCATGTGACGACATCATAAACCCGACCAATCAGGAGCGTTTTGTGTCACGTGGAAAAGGGTTAAAGTTTTGAAATCGGTCGCCTGATTTAGGGGTTGTGGGGGGTTGGGGGGGGGTGGGGCGGAGGGGTCTGAACCCCCCCTGATCATTTTTAGCCGCCGGAAAAGAACCAAAAAAAAAAATTTTTTTTAAACCCAGTAGCCCTCAATATGGCGAATTTTAGTAGCCAATTTATATGTATAAAAACTCGCTTCAATCATGAGTCAACGGAGTCCCGCTTCGCGGGACTCCTTTTTCTGGAAGTTTAAAAACAGTAACCTAACTAACCTAACCCATTGATGTCGGATTGTGTCAACTCGGAGTCAGACTTTGCTATTAATTACCTAAGAATTATGTAAACACACTTAATAAATACAATATGATTACCTCGATTGTATTTCCAGAGTCCAAAAACGTAGCCAAGTCGTAGAAAAAACAAAACAATACGGAAGAACACATTTATATATACTCGTAAGCAAAGAAATGACGCGAGCTACGTACAAATTTGACATTAGAGCAGTCAATATCATTCATCCAAGATGCTAAATGCGTTCCGATTCACGTTAATCACCAAAAAACATTGACAAGCTGTACTAAAGCATGAAAAATACGTTCCGATTTACGCAATTGTGCAAGTATTTAGGAAATTTTAAAATTTTTAAAAAAATATTTAGACGCAACTCCGGCAGCCAAAATTACTTGTAGGGGGTTCAGAGCCCTCCCCTCCACCCTCCCCAACTCCCCACAACCCCTAAATCAGGCGACCGATTTCAAAACCCAACCCTGGAAAAGGTTTAGAAATATTCATTTTAATTAATGGATTTAAAAATTATATAACTATTATATTTAACTTACGTTACCAAATATCCATTTTTAAACTCATAATACATACTGAAAACAGTAATTAACATTTTATTTTCCACATTGTCAAATAGCCTATTCTACCATATGAATAAAAAAAAACTCTGTTTAACTTTACACTATTATTTTTATAAGAAATCATATAATTTTTTTAAATAAACTTTAAAAAAATATTACGGACCATGACTAGATATTTATAGTGATGTATTTCTGTAAGAGAGTCTCAATATCGATTTTATATTTATCTACATCTCTCTTTTAGTATTCCGCAGCAAATATTTAAAAAAATATTTTAATTGACTTAACATTTCATGTTGAAATTAAGTCAAAAAATAATAATATTTTACCATTTGTTTAGGCTAATAATTTAATTTATTGATACATGGTATTTTATTAGTCTTAACAACAAATAATTGATAATGCTAACTTATACTTAATCTGTAGCCTTAAATGAGTCTAAATGCAATTTTGGATCTACAATAAATCACAGATGAAATCACAGTTTTGGTACCTATGTTGACCATATGCCATTCAGAGAATGAGAATAGGTGGGATATGGGATGAGACTAGAAGAATACACCTATTCTTGATCCTCGACTTTACACTAACTGGATAGTTTTATTCACCATTCCATCGCTGTGTTAATTCTTAGTTTAACCTCTGAACAAATTATTGCAGTCATTATAACTTCAAATAAGTCACGACATACTGACGCTAAATTATATTTTTGTATATAAATTCCTTTGCAAACTGTTATCTTTCCACGATGGACTTTCAAGGTCCCAGACTTGCACACAGCGCAGCGACACCCCGTCTGCTGGCCGTGCCCACCGCTTTTTAGCGTAAAATGGTTTTCCATTATGTACTTACTTGCCAAATGAGCTTTTACGATGCCTATGCCTAGCAGATCAAATACCTTAGTAATCTTTTCTTTTGCTCTTATTTATTAGCATTAAACTTTAAAATTATTAATAGGTACGTATTTTAAAGCGAAACTTTTTTAAGAGGTCAGTCGTTTCAAAAACGTTTCAATTAAATTGAAATTATTATTAACGCTATTAATTTTTCTTTTGAATTTATTCTGTGAAAATGAGAATAGTACGTACTAGTGGCCGCCTGCAACTCCGTACGCGTGGAAGTCGGTTTCCCGTGAAAATGAAAAGTTTTCCCGCGGTAAAAAGTACCCTATGTGTTATTCTGATGTATTCACGCGTACGGAGTCGCAGGCGGCCACTAGTAACCTACATAACTGTAGTTTCATCCAAATCCGTCCAGTAGTTTTTACGTGAAAGGGTAACAAACATCCATCCATACATACTCACAAACTTTCACGTTTATCATCATCATTATCATCATTTTATTACATAGTATAAATCCAAGTCGCTATTTGTATCTGTTTGTATGTTTGGCTGCTAACTCCTCGTAAACCACACAACGAATTTTAATGCGGTTTTCGCCATATTTTAGGGAATTTATTCATTTAAATTTGTAAATTAATAACAATTAGAAAACGTTTTTTTAAGTTAGCCAAAATTCAATATTTCGTGAGCAAGTCGGCCAAAATTACACCATTGCGAAGCGTGGGCGGGTCGCTTGTAATATTATATAGTAGGATTAGTGAAATGATGTTGCTATTCAATTTCGACTCTATTGCACTCCAATAAATATCATTTTACAATGACAAAGTCAAATATAACAATAAACTAGCAGGCATGCAATCTAGCTGTTTAAGGACTGATTTTTCAATTGTCAGATAAATGCGAACTGACTGACAAGAGGTATGTTTTTATTGTCACTTCATACATATGTCAAGTATTTATGTTCGACGTGCAACAAAAACATACTGATTTTCTGTCAGATAACATTTATCTGACTATTGAAAAACCGGCCCTTAGAAAAAGAAAAAAACTTTTTTTTTATTTAGGTACCTATTGTACCTAGGTGTTTTGTTATTTTTGAATCAAGGTCAAATTTAATGACCTGGATTCTAACGCTTTGTTTGTAAACAAATACACGTGCTCACTGAGCAGCCAAGCGAAAGCGCACGAATCGAGAACGTTATTTTACGCGTTGAAACGTCAATAACACAACGCCAAAGTCGCGAAACCGAGCAACAAAGTGAAACGAATGACTGAGTCATATCGCTCTCTCGTTTGCACATCAGATTGTGAATCGAGTTTATGTAAACCGCGTCTATTTACTTGCTATCTAAAATTATTGATTAAACACATTATAGTTATGGCGGCACCGTCTAATGGCAGTGGAAATCTTGTAGAAGAGTTTGAAGAATCTTTCCAGGTAAATGTTAGAAATATAACTCTTTAGATTTGTTAAAAAATGCTGATTTGTAATCTAACCTCAAATATTTTGTTGTTTTTATCAAATGTCAAACACGAAATCGATTGAGTATTCAACTAAACTTAATCGATTCCAACTGAAGTCGTAGTGTTGGGAAGCATCGACGAGACAAGTCGAAGGTTCATAAGTATTTTAAAGCGTGTTCATAAAAATACTCTAAGCATTTTGTGTCTACGTGACCTAAATTTACTTATGAAGCTTCAACCTCTCCAAAGGGATTTTGGGTGCAAGTAAGCGAGCGCATCTATCTCTGACTTTTCGCTTTCATTGACGATTTCGTCGGCCATTTTACTGATAATGTTTTCACATTGTTACGAGAGATTATACGTGTTTTCATCGAAAATAAAATAAAACGTGAATTCTGAGACGTTAGAAGTTATTGTCCAAATTAATTATGATTATGGAGTAGCGCAAGAGAGCCTGAAACGCGTGTTGTGAATGATGAAATATAATTTGTACCAAACAAACTTGTGTTGATTCTTGTGTGAAATATTGAAGATGTCGACTGCAGGAGATGATTGTAGCTTCGGCAGTCCTGTACAGATACAGGTGTTCCGGCCTACATGGGACGAGTTCAAAGACTTCAACAAATACGTACAATATATGGAGTCGAGGGGTGCTCATAAAGCTGGGCTTGCAAAAGTGATTCCTCCACCGGAGTGGGTCCCTCGCAAAAAGGGTTACAGTCTTGAGGATCTGAACATAACAATACCTTCCCCGATATGTCAAGTCGTGACCGGCAAACAAGGTTTGTTTCAACAAATAAACATCCAAAAAAAGTCTATGAATGTAAAGCAGTTTGCTGTTATGGCCAACTCTGCAAAGTACTGCACACCCAGGCATACTAGTTTCGAAGATTTAGAGAGAAAATACTGGAAAAATGTAACTTATGTGGCACCTATCTATGGAGCTGATGTAAATGGAAGCATAACAGATCCCGATGTCAAAGAATGGAACATAAACCACCTGGGAACAATTCTTGACTTTGTAAACTCTGATTATGGCATTGAAATTGATGGAGTCAACACAGCTTACCTGTATTTCGGAATGTGGAAGACTACTTTTGCTTGGCATACCGAAGACATGGACTTGTATTCAATAAACTACCTTCATTTTGGTGAACCGAAGACATGGTATTCCATACCCCCAGAACATGGGAAAAGATTTGAAAGAATTGCAGCTGGTTTCTTTCCTACTTCAGCTAAAACCTGTCAGGCTTTTCTACGTCACAAAATGACTTTAATCTCACCTCAAATTCTTAAGCAATATTCAGTGCCAGTGAATAAAGTCACACAGGAGGCTGGCGAGATTATGATTACGTTTCCATTTGGTTATCATGCTGGGTTTAATCATGGCTTTAACTGTGCCGAGTCAACCAACTTCGCTGCCCCTCGTTGGGTAGAATATGGAAAGCGAGCTACTCAGTGCACCTGTAGTAATGACATGGTCAAGATTTCAATGGACACTTTCGTAAAAAGATTCCAACCAGATCGTTATGAACTATGGCTGAAAGGACAAGATATTGGTTGTCATCCTGAACAACCTGAGAAAATGGTGCCTGCTCCGCACCCCTCAGGTCAAGATATATTGTGCAACAAAAATAATACTGAGCTACCAGAGTCCTTCATTGAAGCCGAGCAAGAGAGTCTTAAGAAGAAAAAACGCCATCCGCTGCATTTGAAAAGGGCTATGGCCAGCAAAAGCATATCAGAGGGAGCCATCGCAGTATCCATTCTTGGTCATGATGTAATGGATGATGATGAAATGACAATGGCTGAAGGAGACCTAGACATGATGACGTCAATGAAACGCCAAATTCTGCCAGATGACAATCAATTAGATGCTCTCGAAGACATTTGGCTTAAAGGCGATGAAATGGAGCCATCAGAAGCTCAAATTCCTGACGTTGGCTACATGGATTCAGACAGCGATTCTGACTACGGCCCCCGATCGAAGAAAATAAATCCAGCTAGGAAAAGGCGCAAGGGCAGCATCAAAAAAGAGAAAGATTGCAAAGGCAATCGTATAGGCGACAATGAGGAGATAAAGGTCAAGGAAGAACCAACAGAAACAACAACAGAACCAGAAGTACCTGTGGAGAAAGAAAAGAAAAAGTCACCTGTAAAACCGCGCGGAAAGAAAATAAAAACCAAGAAGCTATCCGAGGAGCAACTAGAAAGCATGGCCGCTGTTATTTCCAACTGGGACTCACCACCACACGTCGAAAGTCCTATTCCCGAAGTACTACCTGAAATTGCAGCAATACCATCACCACCAACACAAAACTTACCTGAAAATACAACACCAACAGTTCCTATCATACCACCACAAACAGAAGTTAAAAAGAAACGAAAATACACACGCAAAACTGACGCCGAAAAACAACAGAAACCTAAAAAAGAAACTGTAAAAAGAGAACCAAAAGAAACTATAAAAAAAGAACCAAAAGTCAAAACAGAATCCCCAGACGGTCAAAAAGAGAAAAAGCCAAGGAAACCGCGAACGCCTAAAAAAGCTTACAATTTCGAATACAATTCACCACTAACACCTATAATGCAGAAGTCAACCAAAAACTACAGCACTCTAAGTCCAAATCCTAATACATCACAAAGATCTAGTCAAGCGTACCAGGCATTGCTGGCCGCTAAACTTATACACCAAGCCCCGAGACCTCCTCCTGCAACGGCAACTTCATCACCGCCTGATCCAGAGAGACTAGCATCGTACACCATGAAAGTAGACAATGCACCCCGCGTACCAACAATACCACCAATAAACAAAAACCCATCATCGTTCGTTAGTGAATTTGAAAAGTTCATGTCTACAAACATAAAAGAACAACCGGTAATCTCACTTAGACGAAAGCAAAAACAACCGAGACAGGAAAAACCTAGACAGACTACTGAGACTGAAGTGCCGAAACCAGTTGGACAGTATAACGATTCGATATTTCTCAACAATGTAGCAGATTATAGGCAGAATGAGCAGCAACATTTAACAGCACCTCAAATGCATCATGAACCCGTTCAATGGAGACCGGAGCAATACTACAATATGCCTCAATATCAGAGTTTTGATGAATATAATATGAATCTAAACAATTTCTACAGAAGTCCATACCAAACGCCATGGTATGGCTATCAGAAATAAATTATTCAGTATTTAATTATAGCGATTAATATTAAGTTTAAGTAAAGGGATAAACCATGCAAATTTTTTGTAATTTAAAATCTCTTTTCCATTTTAAATGTAGTTTTCAGTTAGGTTCATCTGATTTTTGTGCAGAAAATATGCATGGTTCCTTTTCAATGGAGAATTATTAATTGTATGTACAGATTGAATAATTTATGTAGAATAAAGAAAATGATTTAAATACCACAAATCTTCATTAAGAAGTTAGCCAGTTTTGTTGTGTTTTAAGCCTTAAATTATAAGCAAATGCTATTTGTAATGTGTTTTGCATTTTAGAAAAATAGAAATAATACATTTCATGTGATCTTAAAGGATTTATTTTTATTTTTTGGCTTTCCTATAGACATTTCGCAATAGATAGATTTCTCTATTAACACAACAAAAGAGATCTTAGTTGATGATAAAAGATAGTTTGAATAGATACAATAGAAATATTAATGTTATTCTAACAGAATATTATGCAGGTTTTTTTTAATGCATTTTTACGGAGTGATAAAGCTAATTCATTTCAATTTTGGGTGATATGTTCTGCAATTCAAAATATTTTTGTCTGTAAAGTAAAAGTATGATTGTAATCATATACTTATGATTGAAAATTCATTCATTATTTCACCTAGTTAATGTTATGTTTGCTTTAATCGCGAGGTTAAAATTGATGACAGTATTAACTTGTTTAGGTTATTTTTCACCTCAGGTCACTACAAGATAAATTAAAATATTTAATTATTACATAGTTTAAATTAAAGCGTGTAACTAGCGAAACGGATATCAGTAATGCGGTTTTAACTATATTTTAGGTAAATTTTCGATTAGGTTTGTAAGTAACGTATATTCTGAAAATGTTGATAAATTCGTCAATAAGTCGATATGTAAATAGCACCAATGCGAATCGTGGGCGGGTTCAGTACTCTCTACCTTATTTAGAAGAAGTACCTACTGCTCAATTTATAATCCAAAGTCTACTCAAGGGCGGATCCAGCTTTGGCGCCAGGACTGATTTGATCACATAATAGTGATCAGATCGGTCACAATACATTATATTTAACAATTTTAATTAGTGGTCCATGTAGGCCCTGGACCCAGCCCCTGGATCCGCCGTTGAGTCTACCCCATTCAGAAGAGGTTTTAATAATGCAAGTTTTTAATTGCCTTCTGACTCTGATAGGTATACCTAAATAAAGCATAGTTAGGTGGAAAAAGGTAGAACTTAGTTTAATTAAATGCGCACAACATTTTGCAAATGTATGTGGTATAAGAGTATATTCTTCTTAATTACAGTGGTGCCGATTCTAGTAAAAAATCTAACCTAACATATTGCATTCGCTTACTCAGCAGTAAATAAGTCAGAGTCTGATAGTCTCATTTTCGTTTAATTTAAAACTTTGTGAGGCGCATTATACCTATATTTTTCATAAACTAAGTACCTAAAACAAAAGCAATATTTGGAGTGTGGTTCATTGAGTGTTGTTTTACTTTTACGTATATAAGGAATGAATGTTATAAAGGAGGTAATTGATGGGTTTAGTTACTGCTACGAATAATAGGGCCTTAGATATAGGCGCACTGATACCCTAAAAAAAATCAATATTTCGAGTGTGGTTAAGTGGTGTTGTTATACTTTTACGTATATTATGAATGAATATTATAAAGTAGGTAATTGATGGGTTTAGTTACTGCTACGAATATTAGGGCCTTAGTTATAGGCGCACTGATACAACTCAGGTCCCATGCATGACCTATGAAAATAATAGGCTTCACAATAAGTTTACAAATGTTTGTATTTATTATTATTAGAAAGTTAAACACATGTAAAATATTTAATTAAGTTAAGTCGATTTACAAAAGTTCAAAAATAAATGTTTCCATGAGAATTTTAGTCGTTTCATTTAATAAATTTAAATGCGAAACTATGAAAAATAATGAAGGTAAGTTTGTATGCAGATTATAAGGTGCATTGAGATGTGTATTGGTATTATCTTCTATGGTAAAAAACTATTATTAGTTATAAGTCTGTCTGTTCCAATTGCAGATCTTGGAACTAAACCCGAGGGGCTGTCCCGTAATAAAAACACCGATTGTGATCAATTTTAAATCGCATACTTCAAGATTGCTAATTTTACTTTATTAATAAACCTACTTGTAAAGTATTTAGCGCAGCTTACGTTTAAACTTTGACTTCTATTGTTTCTTACGGGGCGCGATTAGACGCACATAATAGTTAATACCAAAAGTTTGGTAAAAATTGGGTAAAACAAAGTCGCATTTAGTCTATTTTTTTTAATAGATAAAAGTGATTCAAGAGGAAGGTTTATATGTAAAATAACTTAGTATCTGTAGGGAAAGGGGTTTTACTTCGAGTTTCACGCGTGCAAAGCCAATTTTACTCAAGCGTCTATTAGTGTGCTCTTGCAGTGCGTGCGTCCGAAACTAGATGTCGCTGAAAGCATTTTCTTAATTTAATAAAGACTGTAGGTAGGTACGAGAACATATTTTCTTTTATTTTTGTTCTTAATTTTGTATTGTAGGCATGTTTGAATGTGCTGACGAAGCAGGAGGCGTCGCCGAGCGTCGAGAAGGAAGAGGTCAAAGTGGAGGTGGAAAGGTTCATTGACCTCGCCAGGCAGATGGAAGCTTTCTTCTTACAGAAGAGGTAAACATTATTGTACAGGGTGTAAATAATGAAAAACACACATTTTAATTTACTCATAAATAATTGAAAAGTAATGTTCGTTGATTGCGATCATCAGCTGATAGTTCAGACGCGATAATTTACATTAAACAGATAAAATTAAAATACAAATTGATTGGAATAACTGCGAAATCAGATAGTTTACATACGGTTGTGTACAAGTAGGTACCGAACAGAACAATAAAAAAGACTTGTAAACGTAACCAGTTACAGCAATAAGTACCCAGTTTTCCGAAACAGTTTTACACTCGAAAAAAAAAACTTTTATTCTACCATCAACCCCTCCCAGGTTCCTACTATCAGCGATGAAGCCAGACCTCCTGGTAAAAGAAGACAACAACGAGTTGAAATGTGAGCTGCAACGCAAAGAGGAGCTACTACGACGGCACTATGACAAGATAACTCAGTGGCAGAATCTGCTAGCTGATCTACAGGTAAAATTATTTGGTTCTATAACGAATAAAAGATGGCGTCCTTTAGCGAATGTATGGGGAGTTTACTTTGCAAATGTAGGGCACTTGTATGATGCACATATCGGACAGAAGTTAGCAACTGGCTAGATTTAGGTAGGTAATTTAAGATATAAGGTATGTTTTGGGACTGCAACGCTAAAAGGAATGAATCTGCTGGCGGGGATCTACAGGTAAAATACGTGTTTTTTTTTGTAGTAGACTTTACTTTGTTACAGTTTTCTACTCGGATAAAAATTTAAGATAAAATATAATAAACCTCTGCATCAAAGTCGCTCACTGTAGTTTATCCAGGGCCGCGCCGACCCTAAGCAGCGCCTGTGTGCGAAACCTATGAAGCGCCTTTTTTAGCCGATTTGGACAATTTTTTTCAACTATGTTATATTAAAAAAAATCTATCTGGCGCCCCTCTTGCTTAGGCACCAGTGTGCCTAATATAAATTTCTCTGCACTGGAGGTTTAGTTGTCTCGTTATAGATGTAGGTCATTATTATATAACATTTAGGGGCTCGAATATTTTTCACGTAAAGCTCGAATGGCGAAAAAAACACGAAATACTAGTACTTAAATTGACAGTCATAGATATTAGTAAAAAAATAAATTCTATCGCGTTTTAAGGATAATTAATTCTGTGGTCAATATTCTAGTTGATTTTTGGGGATGGAAAGGGCCTATATAGTCTTAGTACCTAACATGTGATAAATTAATAAATATTTAATCAAATAATACATTTGACTCGTCTCGTATATGACTTCAGGGCCACAATGTCTACAACAAATGCCAGCAGCAGCAAGCGGCGGCGACTGTACAGCAAGCGCCGTCGCCGTTACAGCAACAGTGTGCTGTACAGCAGTCCGTTCAGGTATGTTGAGTTTATTAATGACTAGTGGCCGCCCGCGACTCCGTTCGCGTGGAAGTCGGTTTCCCGTGGGAATTAGGTGTTTTCCCGCGGTAAAAAGTACCCTATGTGTTATTCTGATGTATAACCTATATTACTGCAAAGTTTCATCAAAATCCATCCAGTAGTTTTTACGTGAAAGAGTAACAAACATCCATCCATCCATCCATCCATCCATCCATAAATCCATACATCGTCACAAACTTTCACATTTATAATATTAGTAGGACTAGTGACTCCGTAAGTGTGGAAGTCGGTTTCCCGTGGGAATGAGAAGTTTTCCCGCGGTAAAAAGTACCCTATGTGTTATTCTGATGTATAAACTCTTCTTATATAAAGTTTCATCAAAATCCTTCCAGTAGTTTTTACGTGGAAGAGTAACAAACATCCACACATCCAAACGTCCATCCATACTCACAAACTTTCACGTTTATAATACTAGTGGCTGCCCGCGACTCAGTTCGCGTGGAAGTCGGTTTCCCGTGGGAATGAGATGTTTTACCGCGGTAAAAAGTATCCTATGTGTTATTCTGATGTATAACCTATATTACTGCAAAGTTTCATCTTAATCCATCCAGTAGTTTTTACGTGAAAGAGTAACAAACATCCATCCATCCATCCATACATCCTCACAAACTTTCCCATTTATAATATTAGTAGGTTAGTAGGAAGTAGGATAGGAGTAAAGTTTGTAAGTTTGGATGTCCCGAACGTAATTTCTGGAACTATTGAACTAACTTGCAAACTCCAGTGGAAAGCTACATACAAGTAACGTATGAAGGCCTAATTTTCAAAAAATCACTTGTAGAAAAAATAATTTTGCCTGTGGGGAATGTATGAATTCCCGCGGTGTAAAGTAGGTACCCTTCTTATTATGGTCTATTCATACAATATACCAAATTGCACCCGAATCAGTTTATATTAAGAATATTTATAAGTTTTAGTTGTTGAAATGCAGTTACAAAAAAGACTGTTTTATTGTTTGAAAAAAATAATGCTATTAAGTTTGATAGTCCTGCTAATATAAGTTTGATTAATTTAACAATTCACACACTCGGATACTCGTAAAACCATATTTTACTATCATATTCAAGGTATTTTTATCAATGATAATCACTGTCACCATGCACGTTATGATATTAAAACACTAAATAAATATATATTTTTTAACATACCTACTTGCTCAAAAAGTTGGGCGTTATTTCCCGAATTCTTTCTAGGTATAGGTATATTATTTGCATTGCATTAGTTGCTGTGTAGAAAAACTATTTATGCAAGATTTAATTGTTTTCCTCGCAAGTGTGTTGAAAAAGTGCGTATAATACTCGTGAGCAACATGTTCAATAGACACTCGGCTGACTTACTGCAACCCTCAGCCTCGTGTATAATGAACAACTTTGCAGACTTGTAAGTATCATAATATACTAAAGTTTCATCTCAACCCGTTCTGTAGCTTTTACGTAAAAGAGTAAAAAACGCACTCGCATACTCTTAAACTTTCTTATTCATCATATTAGTAAGATTATCATCACTTCTTATCCCGCATCTATATCTTCTATATATAAAAATGAAACCCGTTTTCCTTGGTCACGGCATCACGCGTGAATGGCTGGACCGATTTCACTAATTCTTTTTTTGTTGTATTTGTTATTATTAGAGAGGTTCTTACGGAAAAAAATATTTAGAAAATCTCTCAGAAATATTGAAAAATATACATTTAATTTTGCATATTTTAAAAAACGCGCGTAAGTAATGTCAATGTCATTCACAGCCATAGATTATATTGAAAGAGCATCGTTATAAAAGGGTTTTACTCCGAATTTAACGCGTGCGAAGCCGCGGGCAAAAGCTAGTATCATATAAAAACCCTATACCTACATGTATATTAACACTGGTGGTCTTTACATCTAACCCTGCATACAATCACTACATGTTGCGATACATCCACGCTGTACATCCAGGCGCAGCAGCTGGCGGCGGCGCAGGCGGCGGCGCTGCAGCAGCAGGCGATGCAGCAGCAGCAGGTACCGCGCCCCGCGCCGCCCCCCGCCTACCCCGCGCAGCTCGCGAGGCGATAGATATATACTGACGTTTAATAAAATAACTAGAATGTTTCAATTAAACAACTTGCGTGTTGGGTATATGAAGAGTGTGATCGGAGTTATAATAAAAATGGTCAATACTCTAAATAGAAGATACGATATTGACCCCGATTCTGAAAACACTATCTTAACTAAACTAAATCTATCGCCGTCACTTCTCATTAATAGAATAGAACAGAGACACGTAATCATTTTAGTCCTATCAAACTAAAATGTACGTGCATTATGACACAGCGAAGGCAATTTTAGGCTAGGCCTGATCGCATTTCGTTCAAATTTACAATGAGTTGGGCTTAATTTAGTGAAACCAATGTACCTGCCTATTTCTTATACGAAGCATAAGAAAGTGACAGCGATATTTTTTTATTTAGTTTAGAGAGTGTACACAGAATCGGGGCCAATAACTTGCGTATTGGCTAATATGAAGTGTATGATCGGAGTTATAATAAAAAAGGGTCGAAAACTCTAAATAGAGGTTTTGGTCCAAAAGGGTTTTATAATAGGCTATTTTACACTTTTTCGAAAACTGTTTTATATCAATCTTGAAGCAGTACTGAACCTGTAGAATTTTTATTTTTATTTTAAATTACTGAAAAATACCATAAAACATACTTTTTATTTCTGATTTTAAAATTGCGCGCGGAAACATGCTGTTTCGACTGGTGACGTCAGTCCGATAGTAAACAATGCATTTTGGTAGAAAGCAAGTGAAAATATTTTCGGAAATATGAGGTTTAACCCTTATCATTGGATAAAACAAAGGGTAAACGTTCACAAACTTAATAACTTGACAATTTCTACAAATCTTCTCAAAGCACGACGATGTGGTTACTATCGGAGTGACGTCACGTCATGGCGAACAGCGTTTTTTGACATTTCAAATACAGATTATAAAAGTCAATTTTTAAATTGAATTATAAAATTTATAATGCATTTCTATGAATTAATATCAATGTTTCTCGTTCATATTATACAAAATCTATTATAAACATTCACTTTTATATTTTTTCTTGCATGGTGTAAAATACCCTATTACGTTACAAGAGTAAGTATGCCGGTTTTCAAAACGTGTACTAAAGAAAACTAAAAATTTTGTCATAATTTTCTAATTATCGCCGCTGGCTGAATTAAAAAAATGAAGTAAAGTCTTAGTTTAGTTTAAATCATTAAAAAAAAAAAGATATTACCTACCATGATGAATTGTTTTTAGATAAATATGAATTGCGAATTACATTTAAATGTCTAAAAATCCTAGGACAGCTCATTATACAGCTTCAAGAAACAAGAGTAAAGTCCTTTAGATTTGATTTAAATTGTAGTTTAATAACTCAAAAAATGAATCTTAAAATTTAACTCAATACATTGTGATAAAACGCTGTTAAGTGGCTTAATTACGTTGTATCTAAGATTAAGTAAACTTAAGTTAAGAGAATTAGTATTATTACTTATATAATTTATGAAGAAATCCCCTTTTGCTTTTTTATGTATTTCAAAACTTCGTAATTAGTTTTTATTTTCTTAATTTGGTTTTGCCTTTTTTTAAAATAAATAAAACATGTTTTTATTTAATTTGTTTCGTTTTATTTTTATTTTGCTTCCAGTATTTACTTGGCATTTACGACATTGTGGTATGTATTTTTCTTTCTTATTTGCATATCAAGTTTATAAACACGCTAATATCAATGCAATTAACATATTTTTCAAAGTTTATTTTAATATTTTTTTTTCTATTAGCTTTTTTTTAGTTTGGCAGAATTGTTTGCAAATTTTTTTTTTTAATTTTTCCATAAGTTATTTTTATTTAGTTTGGCAGAATTGTTTAAAAATTTTTTTTTTGTTTTACTTTTTTTTTCAAAATAAATATGAATTTAAATTAATAATTTCGTGTATAGATGCAAAGCAGTCTGGCTCAGGGCATGTTCCTTGCTGGGGGTCGCTCGTACGGCGGCGCCGCGCTACAAGGACCCCTGGCTTACTTGGAGAAAACTGCCACAAATATAGGTAAGATAGTTTAGATCCGATTCTGCAAACACTATTTAAAGATTAGGCAAAGAACTTTATGCGAAAGAAAAAATAATGCTTCGAGTTTATCATACTTAAAATTGTATACGAAAAAAACAGATATATTGGTCTTACTAAATGAAGTACAAAACATTGAAAAATTGCATGTTATGCGGCCTTATCACAAATTATTTGGCTAAAATGACTGCTCGTCTTTGCCTTATATTATTGTTAAGTACCTGAGTGAAAAGAATTTAATAGTTAAGTTAAGGGAGTTTTAGCTGGGAATCGGCACCATTCGTTTTTAGTAAACTAATACTAGTGGCCGCCCGCGACTCCGTTCGCGTGGAAGTTGGTTTCCTGTGGGAATGAGATGTTTTCTCGCGGTTAAAAGTACCCTATGTGTTTTTCGGATGTACAACCTATATTACTGCAAAGTTTCATCCAAACCCGTCCGGTAGCTTTTGCGTGAAAGAGTAACAAACATCTATCCATACATCCATGCATACTCACAAACTTTCACGTTTATAATATTTGTAGGATTTTAATAGTTTGTTTGTGTGTATATAGATATGGTGGGTCTGGGGGATGGACGCAGGTGACGCGGCCGGGGGAGGGGCAGGGGGCGCGGCCGCGGCAGGGGCCGAGGTAAAATATAGCTATTTATCAGATTTACATAGTATAATTTTTTTTTTTTTTATCTATTTATCTGATTTACATAGTTGAAAGCACAGATTCTATACATCACTGCAAGCCTACATAATGTTAAACGATAGTTAATATCGTTATCCTGATATAAGTATGGTTATACGTGTGTAAGTAACGATATAATAACGAATGTCAAAAGTTCCGTGCTTCGATAACATGCTTGTTTGTTTTTCTATTCGTGATACGAATGGTGGGATCTTACTACTCGTAGTAGGCATTGAGCTATTATTACTTTGTACTTAAATGCTTGTAAGCAGACTTTTACTCATCATGTCCCAGCTTCGTTCCTGTCATAAACCATTAGAGTGTAATGGATCGGTGTTCAAGGCTTCTGACATAGTTTAATAGGAAAATTGCGACCCTATTATCAGGAATGAGGATGAAATAAAAGTCACTATGCAAATGTGAAGAACACTTTAACGTAAAAAAACATCAACATTTGCGACTTAGCAACTACAATTGTACAGTTTTTTTCTTTTTTAATCTATGGTCTCTATCTCTACTTATACCTAATTAATACACTGTTATTATGATATTTTTACAATATTTCAAGGTCGCGGGGCGTCCCCGGAGTACGGAGGCAGCATGACGCCCCCCTAGCACCCCCCTCCCGGCGACGCGTTCGAGTTCCACCACTCGTGACGCGACGCCACTCACTCACTCACTCAGCCGGTCTTTCATTCGTTCACTTGAGTTGTTGGGCTGATTCCGGGCCTGTAAAATTGTTATTAAAAAAGAAAAGTTTTTGGGCTTAGCGCGACCACTCACTCACTCACTCAGCCGGTCTTTCATTCGTTCACTTGAGTTCGTACTTAGCGCGAGTTTACGTAATATATTATATATTATCTAAGTATGTTTAAAAACTTTTACAAATTTTGTAATTTCGGTGTCAAAAACGTTTTTTGTCCCAAAATGTATATGAGATTTGCTTTTATTAATGGAAGGTAATGAGAAGTTACTCGCACTAGGCTCACTGTATGCAAAGGAGAATTTACGCAAAATAAGTGTAACGTGTACCTAATATTTTTTTTCTAAAAATACATGAAGAAAGGTTATAAGTTGTAATATAATAAAATGAAAGATAATACAAGTCCCTGTACAAAACGCTTAGAAAGAAAGTAGCTTTTTATTTTAGCTATCTGTGTTATAAGTAAGAATAGCCCTGAAAAGTATAACACATATTTTTGTAACCATCACATATTTTGTAGGTAACTTCAAACTGCATACACTATAACTATTCCGTATTTAATATTCATAATTTAGTGTTATATACTCCATAATAATTAAGTGGGTAAATAGGCAAGTGTTACCTATTGGAAAAAATAATTTTAATTCTATCTATAATGTATGAGAAATGTATTAATCATAATAATATGGGTAGTTAATAAAACGTTTACTATTAAGTTTGGTATCTTTAAAATTGAATGAATAATAAATACAATGTTTAGATTTCAGTGACGTAATTAGCTTTGGGTCTTCACGAAAATCAGAATCTTATTTTGAATGACTCAAACTCGCCGAGTCTCTCAGAGGCCATCCCACTGCATTTATTCCCTTTTATTAAACAGGGTGTGCAGAAATTATTTTCTCATAACAACAAAACATTAAAATTTACTTTGTCATATAATTTGAGAGCTGTCATGTATGTCTCATTTTCCCAAATTTGAAGGTTTTTAACCCAAGACACATTTAGAAGATATAAATAGAGTTGTGTAGAAATTATGTACCTACATACATACAGCTGGATTTTAATAACTGATACATACCTACAAACTCATGCACAAATCTAGTCATCCCATCTATCTAGTCACTAACCTACATAACATACCTAAGCTATAGTGTAGACAAGCTTAAATTAGTACACCAATAGAAGGTACATTTATATTACGTGTTGATAGAACATTATGTATCATTTATAAGTATATAAAACTTTTTGATATCCCATACTACACTTTCTGTGTATGGAACCCGAATTACCAATTTCAATATCAAGTTGGGTAGGGTTTTATAAAGTATCTAATTACTAAAACATAACGTAAATAGTTATAAACGTAATCAATTTTAGGTAACGCTGTCATTTTGGGCATTGTAAGATTCAATAAAAAATTTAATTGAAGTAGTTATTTAAAAGAGTAAGGGCGTAGAGATTATTAAATGCAGTTGGTCACGAATAATGTGTGTACTTTGTTATATAAGTATTATCTACAAGTAAAACTCTGTAAACCAATGTATTTTGTAGAATAATTAGAATAGTACACTGTAAATAGGTAGTTTGGCCAATTTAAGTACGTATTATTATATACGAATATAAAAATAACACATTCACTTTCATAAGATTATATGTTTCCACTAGTTTTTATAAACATTTCCAAAGGAAAATGTCAAAACATAACTTAAATCTTGGATATTGTAAATAAAAAAAACTGTTTTTTTTCTAAAACAGGATGTAAACTGTCCATTTCCAAAGCTTGAAACATGTATTGTTGAGCCTAAATAGTTACTTTATTCACCAAGAAATTACCCAGAAAACACGATTACATAATAATTGACAAAAAAAGAAAAAGAAAACTTTTTGCTCTATTCCTATCTAGGAACTAGGGGAAAGGTGTACAAAATGATTCCTCTAAGCGAAATTGTTTACTGCATCCAAAATATTAAAGCAAGAGCAAAAATTGAAGGATCCTTGGATAAGTCATATAAGTGCTAATATACTGGCATACTATTATTTTTGGTTCGTTGACTATCTTAAGATTTATTAGAGATTTTGCATGACTACTAAAGGATTATTTGTAAAACCGGGTGTCTAAAACGATCCCTGGCGCTGGGTCAAAACGATCCCAGGGATTATTATGCACTTTTAACTCCAAATAATATACTTACAGGAACAATCATACAGCAGATTTATAAAAAAAACGTTTAATAATTAATAATTTGACGGCTAAAATGCATTTTTTTTTACTTTTAGTTTCCAATTAGCTCAAAATGTTTGGGGTAATATGATTCCTAGGATCATTTTTTAAACCTACTTAAGGGGATCGTTTGACCCCAAATGTAATATTTATAAAAGCTGCCCAAACATAACCTCCAAAAATAACCGTGGTGAAATCAAAACGTGTTTGAAATGTTAATTATTAATAGGAACCACCTGTAAAACTTTTATTCACAAATACACAAAAGAATTTCTACAAATAAACTTTGAGTTTAGGCTTACCTTAGATCAAACACATCGATTTTCAATTTTTTGCTATAAGTCGACACACAGTAGTTGTATCGCCTTGAAACTTTGTTACTGCGCGGGGTACGGGGAAGACGTTACCAAATTAATCGAATAGATGGCACTAATAGTTTATGCAGAACGACAGGGGATCATTTTACCTCGAGGGATCGTTTTGTACACCTTTCCCCTACATCCAGTTTTCGGAAGCATTTCTTTTTCACCCTGTATTTATCACGCCACCAATTATTATGACGCCCTGTGTAATGTAAAATTTTAATAAAAATTGTACTTAATCGTAATAACATTTATTAATAATAAACATTCAGATTTATAGTTTGTCTTTAACAATTATTTTACATATATAAATCAGGAGTTCATTTTTCTTTGAAAAATCACCAGCTTCAAAAGTACCTAACTACGGTATATTGTTGGTACCATAACGGTTTAGTAGCAAACTTTATAACTAGAAGTTGATAGGTAATAAAGCCAGGCTAAAGCTGAACTAGTTTATGTCTTGCTTCAGTCTTGCCTGAGATAGTGTTTAAAAAATAAAGTGTTTGATTTTCAGTGTTTAGTCTGTGATTTCAAGTTGAAATCACACCACTAAATAGTGGCAATAAGAGGTGATTTCAGACCTCATATGGCATGGGGAATACCTTTTCATCGAGTACAAGAACAAGCGGCCTGCCACTTGTGATTTTCAGCTTAATATACTTAAGCTTTTTAAATGGCGGGAAGTTCTTCAAAACAGAGAAGCTACCAACGATCAATTTGACGTTACAAAAATCAATCCGCAATCGATATTTACTTACACAACTGCAAAATCTATTTGTATAGCTCTTCAAAATCCCCAATTACCTATAGGTAATGCTGTTAACGTCTGATAATACGATTTTGCGTAATCATAATCAGTGGCACATTGATGAGTAAAGATAACCTAGAAATAATTAAAGAATTTATCTTTTTAAAATTGATATTTTAGTAGGTATTTAGTGTTTAGCGTGGTAACTACTTAACTATTTTCTCTAGTTCATATTTTTTCACTTAGGAAATAGCCTAGCCTGGAAAACGTTCGTGAGTGAACTAAGCATTTGAAAATGATCGCGATCGTTGTTTTATCATCTCCTAAACCATACATGATGGTTTTTCAGAATCACAATAATCGTTTTAAAATAAAATAAATTTGCATTAGTAATTAAAATTAACAAACAACCGCAAGGATTTTAATTAAACCCTTTACATCTAAAATTAACTCCACTGTAAACTTCTGAACTACTACTTAATACCTACTGTTTCAAATTTTAGTTTTCACTTAGTTCAAAGTGTGTGTTTAGATGGCAGCACTCGTAGGTATCATAATAATGTAAAGTTTACCTATTTCGTGACCGCTAATAGCTTATTAAAGTCAATACAAAACATTGAAAATGTGTGCTACATTTTTTTACCTACTGCATCAACTAGTTCTTAGCTTGTTATTTTGTTTCAATACATTTTGTCATCCAATTTAAGTGGGTACTTACCACGTATCACTTATCAACGCTATCCCTCCTCCTTCATTGCGTGAGCGTACGGTGAACGACAGTTGAGCGCGCGGCAAAAACATTCAGTTCAGTTTGATTGAGTCATTCAGCCAGTGGCATTTGACATGGCGCCAGTGCGTTCTAAGTTACGGACTAGTGGTTTATTTTTATTATTATTATTCTTAATAGACACAAGCGCCGTGTCGCCACCATGGATATTATCGGTAAAAGTAAACGATATAACGTGTAACGACACTAAATGTGATTATAAATTAAATGTGATCGGTACTGATTTTGTTGAGTGGTCAATAACCTACGAACCGGCGCAGCGAGGCGGCAAGTGCGTTTCTGAGTTTGTAATTGTGAAAAAAAACGATTCGAACGTCGAATTCGACGTTCCAAATTTGAAGAAGAAGTTGTACTTTTGTACAAAAAGTTCCGATGGAGAGTGGTTCCATCAAGGAAAGGACTTATATTTGGAAGGGTATGACGTCATCTCCCCAAATGATCTTTCAGAGAGGTAAGTTTGCTTGATTAACGTTCGCAATAATATGTAATAAACATGTTACAATGTTTCGTTCATTCATGAAACTAAAATTATTTTTAGCGAATAGGTTATGTAATCGCGATGACCGAATATTTGGTCTCATTAAGTAAACATTACGAAATTAAAATACACGTCCACCGCTTTAATTAATCCTGTAAAATACACGAATTTATTACCTTCTGTGAGTACAAAAAAAAATGAAGGTAGGTAGTAATGTGTGCGTCACTATAGCAGGACCCGTAGGTATGAATCATATAAAATTTGCGCAATTCTTTTTTGAGTCCAATTAGAGTCATTATCTGTGCTGAAAATGTATCCGTCGACTTTATTGTGCTGTGGGTAATAATACTTTACGATTTGTTTGTCAATTCACTTTGTTTGATAACTGAGTTCACTGTTGCTTTTTTAAGCAACGGTATTTTTTTTAATTTTCGTACCTACTTGACAAGTAACAAACGAAAGACTGTCTGTAACACTTTAAAATATAAGCACGTGACATATCGTGTAAAATTCTTTGAGTAAAAGAGAGAGATGCAGATTTGGCCTAGATTCGTCTTTTTCTTCCATAATAACCTTTAATGGGACGAGCATGATCCGTAAAAATAACCTGCTGGAACGCAAATCAGTTTAACTCCCAACCCTCTTTGTGTTCGTCATTGACCTGAATATTTATTGAAAGGATAAATTAACTTGAAGGTGCCGCTTTATGAACGTAAGAACAGTTTTCATCATTTTATTTATACACCTTATTAGAACGTAAATTCCGACCAACCTACTCTTACACTATAACTTTGGATTTTTCGGCACATATCAATTATTTAAAAAAATGCATTCGTTTTTAAAAAACATAGTAAAGACTCTTTAGTACCAATTTCTTTTTAATGTTTGAAAATTACGAGACATACCCACGACTATACGACCTCTATTTTTCCGTCTGGCATTCTGTCTGGTCTAGTGCCAAGCTTTTATGCTAATTACCCAGTTTGTGTACAACTACACTTCAAAATATCGATAAATATATATAGGATATTTGATTAAATATTTGCAATATGTTAAAAGAAGTCTCATCAATAAATACGTAGCAAGGTTATTAATACCATTGATAAAAAGTTTGAATTTTCCTTAGCCGTATTAAATAAATCACTACTGAATATAAATGATTTAATTACGTCACTTCATAGAATGGAATTTACAATTGTTTCCCTACTGCTTACAAGGTTTGGACAATACATACATTATTTTTAATAGATTATTATTTATTGTTATCCTGTTAAAGGCATGTACGTACCTATAAGTTTTGCTTACAAATAATTTGTCACAGTTTGTGACGATAGGCAAGAACGATGAAACATAACCTTTAATTCGATTACGACTAAATGATTACGGCTCAGCCCCTCTTGTCATCCGAGATTAAGGTCTGTGTCTAACAAGTGCAACGTGTTCCTATATAGACCTTTTATATTATTACTAGTGGCCGCCCGCGACTTCGTTCGCATGGAAGTCGGTTTCCCGTGGGAATAATAAGTTTTCCTGCGGTAAAAAGTACCCTATGTGTTATTCTGATGTATAACCTATATTACTGAAAAGATTCATCCAAATCCGTCTAGTAGTTTTTACGTGAAAGAGTAACAAACATCCATAAATACTCACAAACTTTCACGTTTATAATATTAGTAAGAAGTAAGATTATACTATGCAAAAACTAAATTCTGATAAACAACAATGAATTGAATGTAGAGATCGCTAACAAAACCTCGAATCTTTGCAAAGTGACGCTGCCTATGACATCAACGTTTGCGATTCTAATTTTAGTATTTAGCAACACTGTACTTCCCCAAAATGGACTGCCTGAAAACGCCCATAGTTTATAGTGATGGGTAACTGCCTAAAAATACAGTTCAGTGATTCGAATAAATCTAGATGTACTGATCAATAGTGTGCAGTAAGAATACAATTCAAATAAATATTTTGTATTCGAATATAACTTATCAGTTTAAAGCTTGTTTTTTTATATTACATTCTAATTACTCAGACTAGATTTCCTATAATAATCTTATTAGTATAAAACTTTGCAATGGCTTTCAGTTTGTTAAACAGTTTACGGCTGGAGATAAGAAAAAAAACACATTACACTGGCTGTTTGTTTATGAACATCGTAACTCTACTTTGATTCTCAAATTTGTGATACGTTTTCACTTCAAAGCAATACTTTAATTTTATTATTTTCTCTTTCTAAACTTGGAAATGGATTATACCTAGTGCATAAATTAATATCACAGAGCTACTTTTGAAAAAAAAAACAAACTGCTGTCGGAGACAATCGCCCATCTTTGCAAAGTTATTAAAAAGACAAAAAAAAAAACAAAGTAAAGATACCAAACTGTTTATCACTAAAAAAAACTAGATAAAACCAGTTCTCCCCGCATATAAGTACCGCGAAATCCTGAAAATGTGCTATTGTCGTGTCGTTTTCTGCTTGATTGAGCTCCCATAGTAAGCAGCGAGTATTATCGACTAGATTCTACGAACACATTTGCACCGCTGTGTACAAACATTACCGTATCCTGCTTTGGTTTATTTACTACTTGTGAATAAGGTGTTCTGTTTACAGCGTACTTTCTGTCTGTTAGATGTAATTTGTGTATCGGATATTCGACTGTAGTCTATGACTGCAATGAAGAAGTTAAAACAATTTTTGCGATTGCCAGAAAGAAAAAAAAAATAGCGATAAACTGATGTTTTGATATCTTGAGTTATATCTTAGTTTAGCGAAATAACCATAATGATTACCTTTAAAATTGTGTTATATTATTTAAGCTGAAGAATATGTTTTTTATTTATATTGTAATGAAAAAATATACTTCGCGTGTAAACTTAACGGATATTAATATTAATTTAACAGTGACTAACTGAAGGTTTTACACCTACTGGCATATTAATATAAAAGTAATAATTTTGCAAGGTTTAGTCAAGGTAGTCGCATTCGCAATTTAACACGGATATAAATATAAAAAAAACCTTTATAAAATATGTTTCTAGGAAGGTAAAAGGAGGAAAAACATCGAGGGGAACTTACATGGTTGAATGATATTATGTAACATATGAATTCATTATCCCGCAATGAGTCAGCTTACGGTGTTGGTGGATTACGGCTTAATTCTATCTCTTGTAGCTATTCAAGAAAGACGTCTGTGTTTAACTTGTGGGCGGAAATAAGCTGTTATTATTAACTATGTAACTTTTTTCTGTTTTCTAACCAACTAAGTAGGTACTTACCAAAAACTCCGTTAACATATTTTATGTTAGGCTATTAAATATATGTTATACGTACATGTAATTTAATAAAACTGAAAATCCGCCCACATGGTTCGAAAATAAACTTAATACTTTACGACTAATAATCACATTTTTAATATTGGCCCGCTGCCATAACGCACCCATGACGTCATCCATTGCGTTTTCTCAACGTCCACTTTTTATCAAATTTTGTATTTCTTTAGTGAATTCAATTTACATTATGAGTATATTAGAAAGAATCCTATTTTCGAAACCGTTTACCTTTTTTATTATAATATAAGTGAACCTTCTCTAAAACTAGTTAAACTACAATATTATTAAAATACAAATAAACTTAAGTTGTGATAAATAAACGGTGGTAATTATTGACTCAACACGGACTTTACTAGTTTCGCCGAAGAACCTCCCCTATAAGTTCTAAGTAAATTAAAGAGACAGTTAGGTAGTCAATTTAGGTCTTCTAGGTCGACAACCTACAATTTTGGGTGCGGTATGACTAACGTCCATTTTTCATTTGTTTTGAAGCGGGACGTTTACGAAACTTTACTTTTAGTATACCCCATATTTTTATTTATCATATCATATTTTCATATTGTTACATACAATTGTATTGCAAAAGTAGGATATTTAAGGTTTTGCGGGTCACAAAGTCTGAAAGCGGTGCAAATAATATGTTTTGCAAACACCGATGTTCGAATTCCAAATGCAAAATTAATTCTTGCGTCGCTTATTGAGTCACAGGTTTTTTTGAGGGCGATTTTCCGTTCCATATTCAAATGCGTACAGATTTGCGTGCCTTGAATATCAATGTTTTATAAGGTGTTGTTACCATGAAAAAAAATATTTTAATAGGCAGAACTTCTATTTTTATGCCGAATATTTTTTGGCCACGATAAAAAAAAGTTGAGACCTCTTTATGTTAAAGTTTGCAATTAGTATATTGAAGGCAATAGTTGGTTTTAATTTAAATTGATTACTGAGATTAATATAATTATGCATTGCGAAAAATATAAACGTGTTTGTTTGTGGGAATTACCTTTTTAAACCGGACTTACATCTTGCATAAAACATAGCATCTTAGTGTGTACCTACTTTATATGGTTTCTGCAGTTTTCTTTGCATAACAGTTCTTTGATTGATTACCTTGGCTAAAACAATTCCTACTTTAAACTAATGTGACAACTAGCCTACAGGAACTACTTAGTGGCCTTAGTTGCTTCCCAGAACTCTGACACTAGATAAATATTTGCTGTTAGGACAAATTCATTAAACGACAAAAAGAAGACTTGAGGTAGTTTATGTTCAGTCATCAGGCAGTTATTAATTACGATATAACTTCCTGTTACAATACCTAAATAAGATTTAATCAAGTGAATCAATATTTAATCATCCCATTTTTTAGTTATACATATTATGCTTAGTCTACGCAACTGCATTTTATCCGTCACCTGTCATAAGGTAATAAAAAGCCAAACTTTAGAAAACCTAACCAAAAAAAACTTCAACTTCAAAATGAAATACCTACCTAGGTACTATAAAATATAATATATCGACATAGAAAAAATCTAAATATACTTTTAAGTTGCTAACTTTTACTCGAATAATATTTTTTTCTTCATAATTAAAACAACTTTCGGGATAATATGCCAACGCTATCTTTACATTTCAAGGAATCTCAGAAATCAGAGGACTATTTTTGGGTAAACCTTAAGACGAGCTAATTAATTCATGTGAATTGATACGAATACTTTTGCAATAATAAGCCACAACCGATATGCAAACACCATTTTTTTTTAAAGGCAAAGGTACATTCGACCATACAGCCTAGTCTTTTATTATTTTGTACTGCTGAGTAAAAAAAACACCAATTTAGTCGATTCCCAGCCCTATATTTACTAATGGCAAGCCCAAGAGTTAGCCCTTGTGGGTGTAGATTTTACGACGAGCTATAAAGTTCACGCCTAAAAGCTAGTAAAACCATCAAGGAGTCAAGAGCAATTAGCAACCTTAAATCAATTGGTAATACATAGTCGACGGAGAATAAATAAAAGGGATTTTCCCATGGGAATGACACTTATTCCTGCGGTAAAAAGTAAACTATTTTCTTCTCAAGGTGACGAACTGTCTGTATTCCAAAATTCAGTGAAGTCTGTTCAGCCGTTTTGACGTGAAAGCTGAACACACAGGCAGACGGTCATACATACACATTTTCACGTTTAAAATGTAACAGGATGTCTTGAGTCGATAAACAAGAAGTAAAGCTAAGCTACACTCTTGGTGTCGACTCTACACACTTTACATGTTCGGTCTCGGTGACAGTCATTACTCTGGCTATCCTGTGACGAGCTTCTAACGATTGTCAATATCGTCGTTCTGACATTTATTTCTGTCTATTACGTACTGTCAAAATTGTTATGTTAACGACCGTTTAGAGTTCAATGCTTCGATTACTGGACTAGAATAGTGTAAACTATTTAGCTGTAGACATAATCAAGCAAGAAGATTCTACCAAAATTTGTCATTTGCATATAGAAAAATTTACTACTTATGCAAAGTGATGAGAAGTTTCTTTTAACCAAAAACAACTTTAGCTTAGTTTTTACCGGGAATCAGACTAAACTACACGATACAATAACGGCATTATCTCCAATTAATTAACAAACCTAAACCATTGTTTAGTTACTGTGAGTCATTCGTTATCACTTCTCACTGTATAACGAATAGACGAATGTTTTTAGTACCAATGTCATACCTAGTAATATACAATGTATAGTAGGTACCTATATCATATGAGATAAGTTATTGGACCTGAATTATGTGTGTGCCTTGTTATTGTCATTTATTGATGTCATTATTCCTGTAGCCAACTATGCTTAAAATTATTACATAGTATAAATCCAAGTCGCTAATTCTGTCTGTTTGTATGTTCGGCCGCTAACTCCTCCAAAACTACGTAACGGATTCAAATGCGGTTTTCTCCATCTTTTAGGGAATTAATTAAAATTTGTAAATAAAAGAATATTCAGAAAATAATATTTAAAGTTGGGCTAAAATTCAACGTCTAGTAAACAAGTCGCGTAAAATTACACCATTGCGAAGCGTGGGTTGGGTCGCTCGTAAACTATATTAAACAGATATTTGACAAGTTACCCGCCCTTTGTAATCGCATAATGTTTACCGATTAGTTCTCGCAACATTGAATTTTTGGTGAGTGATAAGAAAATTACCTAAAAGATAGTGACCATATTGAAGTCGTATACAAGGTTTGGGAAATTAGCTGTCTGGACAAACATAGAAACTGTCTCTCATTTGTTTTAAAATGAAAACACAACTTTATCGCCTTACTCAATCTTTACTTTAATTAAATTTGTAATTCATCATTACTAGCTTTGCCTGGGCTTATCTTTAAATCTATAAGGATTTACCTAAATTATTGCCAATAGTAAATTTATTTTAAAGTTAGCACATAAGTATATTAATTTAATGCCGAAATCCCTACTAATCCCTACTAATATTATAAATGCGAAAGTAACTCTGTCTGTCTGTCGGTCTGTCTGTCTGTCTGTCTGTCTGTCTGTCTGTCTGTCTGTCTGTCTGTCTGTCTGTCTGTCTGTCTGTTACGCTTTCACGCCTAAACCACTGAACCGATTGTGATGAAATTTGGTATGGAAAAAGAACTGAACTTGGGAAAGGACATAGGGTACTTTTTACCGCGGGAAAACTTCTCATTCCCACGGGAAACCGACTTCAACGCGAACGGAGTCGCGGGCGGCCACTAGTATTATAAATGCGAAAGTAACTCTGTCTGTCTGTCTGTCTGTTACGCTTTCACGCCTAAACCACTGAACCGATTTTGATGAAATTTGGTATGAAGAAAGAACTGAACTTGGGAAAGGACATAGGGTACTTTTTACCGCGGGAAAATTTCTCATTCCCACGGGAAACCGACTTCCACGCGAACGGAGTCGCGGGCGGCCACTAGTCATTTTTATACAATAAGGCGTTTCACACATGATTTACCAACTGGAATTAGGCTTCAAGATCTTAAATAAAATCACCGAGTGATAGAGACTAAATTTCGTTTACTTTCCCGCACCGTGGGACCGTTCCCTAACAAGCAGAGTGTCACGCGCAAAGATAATAATCAAACTTATCGAATACGCAACTACTTATAAGTACTCTTTATAAAGAATTTCGCAAAAGACTAGGCCAAGTACAAACAGATAAAATAAAACGATGATTTTAAGATAAAAATATATCTACTTAAGATGATAAACTTACGCTTCAAGTGTTTATCAAATGATCATAAAAATATGATAAGATATTATAGGCACTTCAAGATTTATAACCTTGCCGCATTTATATTTATTTGTGATAAGTTTTTTACTTTGCGATTTTACCCGCAAACTAAATGGGGGAATTTTTTCCGTCGAATTAAGGTTAACTGTCCTTTATTTCAACACATTTTAATGCCCTAAAGTATTTTTTGCGTAATTAATTAGCAAACTCTCAAAACATATTTTAATAATATTTATATAAACTCAAAATTAAATTCCTTTAAAGTAAATTTTGACAAGCTTATCCAGCATAGCATCGTCTATAACATTTTATAGTGTTAAAATCTTTTCCATAAAATATGATAGTCGAGAAGTTTGTTCTATCAGCGAATATTATAGGAATCGCAATTTGATAGACACATTAAATAAGATACGTCCTATAACTCCATATTAACTTTAAAAAAAAACATAAGTGTATGATTAAATTATACGAGTAGTAGAGTCTAGCTGTAGGCTCTGTCTGCAGCGATTACTGGGCTGACTCGACCGGTGAAATACCACCGTCGCACAGAAAACCATAGTGAAGTAGGGACGATGTTCCTGCGTTTCGTTCGGTGAGTGCGGTATCCGATGCCCAATTTTTTCAAAGGCTCAGCAACACACCCCCAACACCCACAGTGTTGCGGGGAGTCATGGGCGGCGGTGATCACTTACCATCAGGTGACCCGCATACTCTTTTGCTCCCTAGGTACGAGTATATCATAAAAAAAACACAATAGTACCTAATACGTTAGCATATTAAGGATTTAACGTATGTTTAATCTTATAATCGTCTTTCGGTACAATCAGATAAAGTTCCTAGCCAATATCAAGTAGTGGGCACCACAATTTGACCGATGACCAGTAAAATTTAATTGAAGACAACTGTCGTGAACGAATTAATTACATCCAATGAATGGAGCGAAACAAACAAGTTTGGGGCTTCTCTGGGCAGTTTGTGATGTAAATATGAATCTTATCTTTTCTTTTAAATAAAATACTGTTAGCTATATAAA
Organism: Emmelina monodactyla; assembly: GCA_916618145.1. Lineage (NCBI taxonomy): Eukaryota > Metazoa > Arthropoda > Insecta > Lepidoptera > Pterophoridae > Emmelina > Emmelina monodactyla. The sequence goes on from OU745296.1 coordinate 4,980,816, forward strand.
TCGAGATTTTCGTTTTTTGGTATATAATCCAAACTCAAGTTATGAGGGTTCAAAAACCGACGAAAAACTTCGAGAAAAGGTGAGTGCCCTTGCGCTTCGCTTGGCTCGTCTTGGCGGGGACATATCGTGTCCCCCCAGATAAAAAAAATGCAGGTAGATCAAATTAAAATACTTTTTACGGAACACTCTGTGCATGAAATCGATTCGCACTTGGCCATTTTTTTAAGGGATACTACTTTACTGCCAAGCGTTGGAAAATCTTTATTTACTTAGTTAATAGCTATGTCACTAACATAGTACATTCCTAATTGCTAGCTTCTAAACCATGCGACGCTCACAATTTTCTATAGTTTTCACATTAATTTAGATAATTTTTTGCGTACCTTAGTTTTGAATTAACAACGAACTTTTGTTATAATGGGTTTCATTGATTGTAACTCGTACTGGATTGCTATGAGTTTGTGTAAACAGTTCCAAATTTAAATACAACAACAACCATAAAATAACTCAAATTCGACAAACTACAGTCCAACAATTACCCAATAAATAAAGAGTTATTACTCCATTTTAGATTCGCGCCTGCTGTGCGTCTCAACTTTTTTATTGCTGTCCTAGGTACGGCAAGCGTAAAGCAGGCATTCTGCCAAAATGGCGGCTGACAGACGCACCGTGACGTCATCGCGTGTTATTTTAGGTCACTATGCGTCTGTAAAAACCGGTTACGGCCGGTTACGTAACGATTGAATTAAAATATTGCTATTGTGTTTTGTATACACGCGGTCGTTTGTCTATGCTTCGAATTGTCATTTCGCGTAGTGGTAGCTATTCAAGTGTTTATTGCGAAAATTCAACCTACAAAACTATTGAACCTTACAGTTTATACAGGGCGTCCCAAGACGGGACATCAAGGGAAAGTACCTTAAATATCGTAGATATGATATTTTGCTGAAAGAAGACTTTATTTTATTTTTTAAACTTAGTAATTCTGCATTATTCTCTCTAATCATTATTCTTCACACTGACTTCTTTTAACTAGGCAACGAATAATTTTTGATTTCAAAAATTGAGATATTTAATCATAAAACATTGGCAAGTCTAACACGTTTTCAAAAATTGCACCCAAACCGATCTCGGGCGGGTTACCTTTTTTATGGTACATTTATTCCATAAAGGAAAATCAAAGGAAATTTTATCCATACAGCCAAAAGGGCGGGTTACCTAACAAGTACCTAGTTACCAATTACTTAAGACATCCAAATCACAACAAAAAAAGGTTAAATAGCAGTTATTTTTGTATTGATTTTTTTGTCTGTCTTATTAATCTAAAATTACCCAACATGCCTTTCAATGCATGTCCAATTGCTTGGTTTTTTAAAATGTTGTTTTTAAGTTAACTGTTTATCAACTGATAATTATCTATATCTATAACTTCAAAATTGATAATAATCTGTCTGTAGATACTGATCTTTGATTGAGGAACTAAGTACTTAAAATATTTTGGACAAAACCTATCTACTATCAACATTTTTATACGATTAGACAATTCTGATTCAAGATATAAAATACATGTGATATAGTTATCTCTTCCGTCCTATTGACCGAGTAGTATTTGACGAAAACTCATAAAAAGAATAATATTAAAAAGAATGAAAAAAAAGTCTATAAAAGGATGTGTTTATCATGACGCATTGTTAGTATTCACAGATATTAGAGGACGCTGGTAAAGTCGCTTTCCGCCGTCTGTGTGTCTGTATGCTTTGATAGAATATAGATTAGTTAGAAAAATACGCAAGGGTTTTTTTTAAATAATAGAGTGATTCAAGATGAAGGTTATGTATAATAACATGTAGGGACAGGGGTTTTACTCCTTTTATTAAAGTGTGCGAAGTCTTTGGCAAAAGCAAGATAATAATAAAAATAGAACCTAATAAGTTTGTTTCTATTGGCCATTATAAAGGCCTTTTTTTTATAAAGGCCTTCGTCCTTGTTAATTAAAAGATGCGTTATTTTCCGGTAACACGTTTATTCCTTTCGGTTAATTCAACATCCAAAATCAAATAAAAACAAACAATATCCTTCCACATTTCTCGCTTCTAGCGAATGAATGTCTATCCAAATCATTACTTCTTATTTGTGAAAATGGAAGTAAAATAAAAGAGTCAAATTAGCAACCCTTTTTACAAATATTGACATTTACAAAAGAACGGCTTATTATCTACAATTTACTCTTCGGCTTTATATAATAATAATCGTATCCTATATAATAATCATGGAATAATTAAAGACTATACACATACAGGTAGGTACTTAACCTTAAACTATAAATATAGGTACTTTACATCAATTTGCATCCATACTTCCAAACATTATCGAAAGTAGCCATACCATAGCTATATCTGGATGTTATTATTAAATATCTAATCAGTAAAAACTGCCCAATTTATCGAAGCAATATTACTTTGGTCACGCGATATTTAGGTCGAAGGACATCCAAATTTATGGACGAAACACATCTGAGTGATTTATAACTTTGGGACACGCCTCGAGTTTTATTAATATTAATTGTAGGTCAAAAATACTTGTGATGAAACTCTGTAGATAGATAGATTACTAGGATTTAAAAATACGATTGTACCTCCGATTTGTTTTAATTCATAGCACGCGGAATCGCAAGCCGAACTTAGGTCGCAGGGCAAAGAATGAAAGAAAATAGTTAACAGAATAACTATTTAAGGTTACAAACCCCTTAGTACCAGTTGTGCAATAAAGAAACTAACTTTGATTTTCGCAAGTTATCTTTTTTTTTTGGTCAGTTTCCGTATTAATGCCAGTAATCTTAATATTTATAATAAACACGATCTCATACAGATAAAAGCGGTTTTTAATAACTTGTCCTTGATACGAGTACCTGAAAAAACGAAGTGGCCTTGGCTTTTAACTACTTTAAAAAAAAAACGCCGCCATTATTCCGCACTTCGCGCCTTCCCGCCAAACGTCTCGCCAAGGCTGCCAACAGCAATAAATAATAACTAACTAAATCAATACATTGTAATTACAAAATTCGGTTACGAGTGGCTACCACATGGTAGACTTGGTAGTCTGCCAAAGACTTATTATTTAGTAGACTGCCTATCGAATAAAAAACCGTCTGACTTTTTCGGACGGTAAAAATAAAAGTGTTGTTGCTAATTTTATACAGGGTGGTTTAAAAGTTGGTCGAAATTATTATGTAATATTTGCAATGAATTACCATTAGAGTAAGCATGTGTAGTGAAGAGTAAGATCCCAACTGAGACGTAAACTTTTAATTTTGTTAGGGCCTTTCATTCTAGACTAATTCTGGCAGAATTATTTTTTTTTCCAAAAATGTTTTCAATCATGTTCGTTACTTTTTTTACTATCTAAAAAGATCGCGATATCATTGAGTATTGATAAAGCTATAACACAACTATGAAAAAGTTAACATGCGCCCAATTTTACCTTTGTGCTGAGAGTTTTTTCCGCCAGCGTTTTTCTCTCGGTCTACGGTTAGGTAAAGTCGAAGTTTGTAACATTGAAGTTCATTAAGTACATGTTAAATATCTATAATGAATAAAATAATTTTGATTTTGATTCTGAGTCTCTGAGTTATTAAAAGAAACCTCTTAGAGACTTTTAGCCTAATCGTGTGTTAAATAGCTTTGCAGCACCATTTGATAACTTCTCACCATGTTATTTAGCCCCTTTAATAACCTACAATTAAGTAAACTCCATTTGAACTCGCTTACTATCAACTGCAATCGAAATGGGCAAACATATACTAAATTCAACACAGATTGTTAGTTTAGTCAACATATTGTCAAATTATCAGGGCCATGGATTTTCGTATTTGTTTATCTGTTTATACATCGTTTGTATACTAAAGTGGTGTTTGATAAAAGTAGGTTAAATCGGGGTCGCTTGTTGTCACGGTTAATTAAATCGTGACCAATAGACTATTATGGTGTAAAAAAAATTGTGATTTGCGTTAGGTTCGTATGAAGGAAGCCTTAATACGTTAGTTATATTTCTTAATCGACGTTGCAGAATCTGTTTTTTTTGGTTTGCTGAATAAATATATTTAATACAAAAGTTTTGTCTGAATGTTTGTTACGCTTTAACGCCTAAACCATTGAACCGATTTTAATAATCCTACTGTACTAATATTATAAACGTGCAAGTTTGTAAGTATGGATGTATGGATGGATGTTTGTTACTCTTTCACGTAAAAACTACTGGATGGATTTAGATGAAACTGTCCAGTAATATAGGTGATACATCAGAATAACACATAGGGTACTTTTTACCGCGGGAAAACTTCTCATTCCCACAGGAAACCGACTTCCACGCGAACGGAGTCGCGGGCGGCCACTAGTAAGCTATAAGAATAGATTTTGAGAGGCTACTATTTATCGCAAAAAACCTTGAAAGGATCGAAATAAAAGTTTATTCAAAATTATACATTCAAAAACCCTTCAAGTATGTAGCTAAGTTATAAACATTTCAGATTGTGTAAGTAAATTTGTCGGCCATGGCATTGTAATCGTAATATGCACATATGCGTATGAATGATGTAGGTATGCAGGCGTAAATCACGCAGTTAACTATGATTTCATTAGGGAAGGTAAGGGAAACGAATAGTGTGATTAATGCGTTTATATGCACTTTGATCGATTGTTATGCGTAACCACTGCGTAGCGAAGAAATGTAACCAACGCCACTCGTTGGCATTTAGGAAAACTTTAAATATATGAACATTTTTTTGTTTATTTTTTGACCTGTAAACTAAGATAAGATTTTAAAATATTCAAGTAATGATTTTTACTATTCGTAAAGGCTTATTTTTTTATTAATTTTTTCTTGAAAATATCTCTTAAATTAAGAGAAAAAGAAAATATCTATTAAGAGTCTTAATAGACTTTATAAAATCTGTAACTAAACAGATGCGAATGATGGCTTTTAAGACTATTATTATTTTAAAGCGTAACCACTGATAACTCATAACACAACTAGTTAAATATAGCATGTTTGTTCTTTTTCAAGATTATACGTTTATCAAAACTCGTACCTCATTATCATCATCATCATCATTACATAGTATAAATCCAAGTCGCTAGTTTATGTTTGTCTGCTAACTCCTCCTTAACCACTTAACGGATTTTAATACGGTTTTCGCAAACTTATAGATATTTTTTTTTCATTAAAATTTGTAAATAAAGAAAATTCTGATTAATATTCAACTTAACGGGAACAAGTCGCGCCAAATTACACCATTGCGAAGCGCAGGCGGGTCGTGGATAAATTTAAATTAGTATGTTAATAAATTATCTAAAACACATCACTTACGTATTGGAGCCGATTCTGAGGTAGGATTCTTCAGATAGTTTAGATTCCTTTTGGACAAACTGTACTATTAATTATTTTATTTATTACATTTTACGACCTTTGGTGCAGTGATATATATACCGGACTGCTACGCGGATGGTTCCGGGTTCTATCCCCGGGTCGGGCCAATGTCGTTAAAATGGTTTTTCGATGTTGGCTCGTGTCTGGGTGTAACTAGGTTCTCCCCTAGTCCAGTGTGTGGTACCTATAGTACAAGTGCTTACTGCAACTTACCTTAGGGCCACATAATTGGTGTGTTAGTCTGGAGATTTATTTATGTGTTGGACAGACAATTTTAGAATTACTTACTTTACGCTTGTTTCATTCTGTAGTTTAGCTCGTCCAATTTTACCTACAATTGAGTTCATCCATATTCGGTGATAGATACATAACACTATTTGGATACAAAGTGTTTACTTACTTAAAGCATTTATTAACAATTAATGGCCGCCTGCGACGAATGAGAAGCTGAATGAGAAGCTTTCCCGCGGTAAAAAGTACCCTATGTGTTATTCTGATGTACAACCTACATTACTGTAAAGTTTCATCCAAATCCGTCCAGTAGTTTTTACGTGAGAGAGTAACAAACATACATCCATATACATACTCACAAACTTTAACGTTTATAATATCAGTAGGATTAACAAAGCGCATTATTGCAACTAAACAGAAATCAACACCCAAACCATCTTTCCAGAATCCCTGAAGAATTCTCCGAGACCTCGGCCATCCGTGAAAAGCTAGAAGACCTCGACGACACAAACAGCATAGACACCGAACAAGACTACGATGAAGAACTGTCCAAGAATTTCCACCACGACACAGCCGTTAACGACCACGGCGAAGAGATCAGTCACTCTATCATCGAGACTTTCTCCCTGCCAGATTCCATTCCTTCTCGAATCAAACGCCAAGCCGAACTGGCCGAAGAAGAAAACAGCACGTCAGAAACCCCACCATCTTTGAACAATGATGAGATCTCCAAAAATGAGTCTAGTTCTGACGCAAAACGGGTATACGTGAATAGTCCTATAACTCTGTTGGGTTTGAGGATAGAAGAGTCGGCTAAGGAGCCGAAAATCGTGGATGGATTGATCCCAAGTGTGCTGAGGGAAACTAAGTTTATGATGAGATTGTTTGGCAAAGGGTTCACGGAACATACGGTGATAGCGTTCACGCATCATAAGGAGCCGCCTGGAGGAGTGTGCCATTTTCTTATCAATGGGGAATATCAGGTGAGATTTCTATGATGTAACAAGGAAATGTAGTATCTGATATATCTGATGATAGGCAAATTGACGAAATCAGTAGCGTAACAGCAAAGACGCAAACGACTTTAGCATAATGAAATAAGGACTCTTATAGATTTGTTAGGGCTCCGTTTCTCATGAGAAGAAGTGCTTAACTAGTGGGACGTATATAGGCAGTTATTTTTATTGGAATCCAAAGTAACTCTTTAAGATATTTGTTTTTATTTCTAAGATCCATGGTAATGCTTCCAGCTGTTAAATCCGAAACAGTTTCTCTTATTTGAATATCTAAAATTAGCATGTTTGTTCAAGCTTGCATATTTATTCGAGTTTATGCATTGTTATCATCGTGTACCTAACGTTTACAATTTACGAATTCAGCCTTGCTTAGTAAAATCACGGGATCATCTTGTAAGATAAGATATTTTTTATCACATTATTATTCTGGCATCGTTATTTATCTACATTATTTGTTTTTACGAATTACTTTACTGTTCGTTTACATTTGCGATTATGGTTAAGATGTTTATATTTATTATTAATTCAACTTAATGCTTACCTGACAAAGAAGATATGCAAATAAGTATACTAGTTCACAAAAGATCTATTATCTGAAATCCCGTCCATATTTAAATATCAAATGGAAATCTAAATAACAACTTACTCTCTTTTTGCAATTTTGTTCTGTTCTTCTGCCAACATTTAACTTTAAATAACAATAAAACCATTCCTAGACAGACCTAAAAATCGTTTCTGTTAATGAATAATGCAAAATCGTAAGACGAAGTAAAATATATGTCTGATGAATTCGTCATCATGTAAAATATTTTTTTCTAAGGAAGATGATCAAAACAGTGTGATATTATCTTTTCGCTAGGTAAAGTCTTTGACCAGTTTCCTTGCGCATTACAAAAACAATTGAATTTCCAGGTATCAGAGGCGGGAGAAGACTCAGCACTCTTCGATCTGTACGCGCCCCCTCCACTAGAAGACTACATCTTCTACATCTGCGCTCGAAACTCACCCGACGGCACCTTCACCTTTCTAGGAGAAGAAAAATGGAAGATCCTTGCCACCCACAACAAACTTCTACCCCTCTGGGCGTCTCTGGTCCTTATAGTCATCCTTCTAATGCTTGCTTCCCTCTTCTCTGGTCTTAATCTTGGTCTGATGGCCTTGGACAGAACCGAGCTTAAGATCATCGCTAACACCGGCACGGAAAAAGAGAGGAGATACGCCCGAGCCATCATGCCTGTCAGAGCTCATGGCAACTACCTTCTGTGCACCATCTTGTTGAGCAACGTAGCTGTCAACAGCACTTTCACTGTCATTCTGGACGATCTGACGTCCGGGTTGGTGGCTGTCATCGGTTCCACGCTGGCGATCGTGTTTATAGCGGAGATCACGCCCCAGGCTATTTGCGCTCGGCATGGACTTTTCGTTGGAGCTAAGAGTATATGGATCATGAAGATTGTCATGGGTATTTGTGCCCCGCTGGCTTGGCCGACCAGTAAATTGTTGGATTACTTCCTGGGTGAGGAGATCGGCACGCATTATAACCGGGAGAGGCTAAAGGAACTCGTCAAGGTATGTTATTTAGTTCAAGCTGTAAAAAACGTCGAATTATAAAAAAAATATAAAGACTATGAAAAACTATAAAGTCTCATAGACTTAGAAGTACTTTCTGTATTAATCAAAGTTTCTATATTAGTCAGATTTGTACGCTATTAAATGTACAATAGCTTTCATATAGCTAAGGAGTCTACTCATCCTACTTTTAATCCAGTCTCTAAAAATATCCATCTTTTTGTCCAAAATATCCTTCTATTAGAAGACTTCTATCTAAAACTAGTCCAAACCCGTCAGGTAACCAACCACGTCAACGATCTCGACAAAGAAGAGGTGAACATAATCTCCGGAGCCCTGGACCTTCGCAAGAAGACTGTGAAGGACGTCATGACGAAACTGAAGGACTGCTTCATGCTGCCCATCAACAGTGTACTGGACTTTGAGACTATGTCCGAAATTGTGAAGTCTGGTAAGTTGGGATTGGGATTTCGGACACAAAAAACTCGGACACCTTGGTAAAAAATAATATTAAAATTGAAAATCCATACATTGGCCAAGGTATCCGAGTTTTTTGTGTCCGAAATGTCGTCGACCCTGATTTTCGTGGTATTTTAAGTGTATTTTCTAAGTGTTTTCATTAATTTGTTTTTTAAAATATCAGAGCTAGTTAACAGTATAATTTGATAGAATTTTTTACTAAGTAGGCAGTCACTATTATTAAAATGTACCGATTTACTGATGGTAGGGAATTGTTCGTTGGTACCATATACTTGTATGTATCAACCTGTGGTATCAACAGATGAACAGTTGACAGTTATACGTGCAGGATAGTCAGAGTAATGACTGTCACCGAAACTGAACATCTTGTTTCTGGAATTGACGGCGAAAGTGCATCTTTATTTTATTAGCTTATTAGTTTTTCGCGAAAGCAATTTCTGATAATGTTTGAGTATTTATCATTTTTGGGTACCAAGAAATTTAAGCCAAGCCGTCTGCGAGCTTATTCAATACCATTATATCCAACAGCCACATTCATATACTTATTATGAAAGAACCCATCCATCTTATTAGTTTTAATAACTTTCTTAACCTATTAGACTTCTACTCTCTTTGACTTATTGTCCCAATTACCACTCTTATGAAAACAGAAACGTCTTAATCTTTTCCTCATGAAATATCCTCATTTCTTTCCCTCAGGCTACTCCCGTATCCCGGTCTACGAGGACGCCCGCACAAACATCGTGACTGTCCTCTTCACCAAGGACCTAGCCTTCGTGGATCCTGATGACAACACCCCTCTGAAGACGGTCTGCCAGTATTACCAGAACCCCTGCAATTTTGTGTTCGAAGACGCCACGCTTGATATCATGTTAAAGCAGTTTAAGGAAGGTAAGATTTTTGAATTAATTAGGTTTGTACAATATGGCCGCCCGCAACTCCGTTCGCGTGGGAGTCGGTTTCTTGTGGGAATGAGACGTTTTCCCGCGGTAAAAAGTACCCTATGTGTTATTTTGATGTATAACCTATATTACTGCAAAGTTTCATCCAAATCCGTCCCATAGTTTTTACGTGAAAGAGTAACAAACATCCATACATACTCACAAACTTTCACGTTTATAATATTAGTAGGTTTATTTTTGTACAATACACATATATTATTTACATTACAAACATACATTACTTAATTACATCAGATGTTTAACGTACGTCAAATACAAAGGGTTGCGTCACAGAAAAAGTCACGACATTGGTAAAACAACCCGTTTTCTAGCTTGACAGTGGTTAACGCCATTTTTAACGTTGACAGACACGTTAAGTAGTTGTGATGCAACCCGCCCTTAGATAGCTTTGTTTAAATAAATAAAAAAGAAAACCTATAAGTAATAAGGTTAAGTTTTAATGTTAAGTTTAGCGAAAAAAATGAAGCTTCTTTAAATAATGTTGTTCGTAGTTTAAACCTCAATATTTAGACACGTGTCAAACTGACGAAAAATACAGGGTGTGTCATTGGTAGCTTTCGACCCGAAGTTTATATATTCAATGGACAGAAAGAACTTTTTTATCTATTCATTTAATTGTAAGTGAAATGTTTTTCAAAAATATTTTTTTTACATTGTATTTAGAAAAAATAACATATGTTCTTGCAATTTATGATTAAGGCCCCATAAACCAGTTCATACAAATTAATAGAACCAAAGTAAGTACCTACAGTTTTTTTTTAATTCCAAAAAAGCCACTTAGTAATCACTGTGTATAACCTTAGAAATGTAAAAAAAACATTTTCCATCCAGCCACAGCTGTAACGTCTATTTCCAACGAGTGAAGGCCAACTTTTCGCATGATGAACGAGTTTTATTTTTAATTTTAACCGACGCAAACACTTGCTATTTCAGTCGGTATATTTGATGGGTTGAGATTAGCTTTGGGCTTTTTAATTGGGTTTTTAGCGGGACTTTTTGATATAAATGTTTTATTAAGAAATTAAATTATTAACGGACTTATCTTTTTGTAAACGCAATGGATTAATCAAAGCAGTTTAAACCAGTATGAGTAAAACCGTTACTGATAGAGACATAACATGATTAAATTTAATACTGGCTTAAACCCAATTAATAAATGGGTTAGTGCTCATAAACACAGTCATCACGCCTTTTTTTGTATTAATAAAAAATACTAGCTTTCCACCCTGCGGTTTCACTGGCAGCTAAATTGCTTTTTCTCCAAGGAATTTCTAAATATATTTTCTTTCATCCGTTCGGTATTTTTTTCATTTAAATTTGTAAATAAAGAACAATCGGAAAAAGTTTTTTTAAGTTAGCCAAAAATCTATGTTTCGTTAGCAAGTCAGCCAAAATTACACCATTGCGAAGCGTGGGCGGGTCGCTAGTATTTTATAAGTGTAGATTCTTGGATATTAATCCATAGATATTAACTTTCCTACAATTTTCCCCCAGGTCACAAAGGCCACATGGCCTTCGTCCAGCGCATCGAGGAGTCGGACGGAGACCCGGTCTACGAGACGGTGGGTCTGGTGACGTTGGAAGACGTCATCGAAGAGATGATCCAAGCGGAGATCGTGGATGAGACCGACGTTTTTAGTGAGTTGTTTTTTTATAATATAGGCAGCAAACGATTATGCGGGTCACCTGATGGTAAGTGATCACCGCCGACCATGACTACCCGCAACACTGTGGTTTTGTTTTATACAGGGTGGGGGAGGAGAGCTTCCGGAAATTAAGAGTGTGTGAAGGGGCAATCGCTTTGTTTAGAGAAATTTTTTTATGACAAAATATTATACACAATTTAATGTAAGTAAACAAACAGATTTCAGATTGGCCTCAAACAGCGAACATTTCTTTAATGGTGTTTTTGGTGTTTCTTTTGTGAATTAAGTTGCTATTGAGGCTCATCAATACATGGTTTAAGGCTTCGGAAATGGTCTATTTACATCCTGTATATACGTCCCACTTGCCCCTGTTGTTCTCTTTGATATACTTATCGGATAGCGAGATATAAATCCACTCTAACATCTCGTGCGGATTGTTAAAACAAACAACTATAAAAAACACGTTGCAAAATGATAAATCGACAATATTGTTCTGATCTTATATTTATGATAAAGTAATATCTAAGTTAATAGGCTGCTCTTATCATTTAATTGTGATATTAAAATTATCCAATAAAATCTAATTGACGCACGTTGATTTTTTTATCACTTCCTTTTAGTAATAAAAGTAAAAAGCAAATTATTAGGTTAGGCATGTAAATGTAGGTTTATTTAACATGCCTTATATTGAACCTTATGTGATTCTAATAAGATTTATTTAAATAAAACTTATTCATATGAATTACTCATAACCGTAGTAGGTTTCTAAAGGTTTATTTTAGTCATACACTGCAATCTTAAAATACACTTATTACTTGACCTCTTCCTTAACATACATGTACGTTACTTTGGTGTGAATTACCAATTATGTCATCTTTATTTAATTAACTAAATATAACAGTTTTCCTTCCATTTAGTAATTGATGTTGTTCTTACTTACTTAGTAGTTCGCATATTAAATTAAAACGTATAACTAAATTAAAAAATAATTGATGTTCCGTTATTTTATTGTTCCTTTTCAAAAAGTATACCCGAATAAACCTATTTACAGAACTCGTACTTATTGTTTATCTGTTTAAAAACTTTCTCGAAAATATTATTTATATCACATAGAAAACTGTTTGAATATCAGTGAAACAGTTAAGTAGTAGTTCGCGAACATACATACAAACAGACATCGATATCTTTGCTAACCCGCACCGAGCCAGCGTAGCGGAAATCGGCTTAAACCCTCACTACCTTAAGCAGGCCTATGCTCTAGTAGGACGTATAAAGGCATTTTTTATTTTGTTGGTAAATCAAGTTACCATTCACTCTCAACAATTCACAGTTTTTCCGGAAATTTCCTTTTTACACCCTGCATCCAAACAATATATTTTCCAACAATTCATAGTTTTTCCGGAATTTTTCTTCTTCCACCCTGTATGTAAACAACATATTCCTTTCGGAAATGCTTTGCCTACACCCTGTATTTAACACACATATTCTCCAGGTGACAACCGCAATAAGAGGCGCCTCGCCCGCCCGCTGAACAAGCTGCACGACCTGGCTTCGTTCGCGGGACATCACCCGCAAAGAGTCAGGATTTCACCGCAGCTTGTGTTAGCTACGTTCCAGTTTTTGAGTGCTAGTAAGTACATATATAATAACACCTACAATTGGATGTTTAATTTTTAATACAAAAAAAAACGTTGGAACCTAAGCAATTGCTTATGTTATTTTATAACATAAAATGTAAATACTTCGCGACTTAAAATAAATGATAAGCCAGCGATTAGCATTCCTCGTCGTATGCATGGCTATGTCGGTAAATTCTAATTCTTATTTTGTTCAATTCAGAAAATAATTTTACTTAAAATGTGTAAATTGTTGAATTTGCGCTATGAATTCAAAGTTTTGTTTTCTAGGATTTATAGTTTTTTTATAGGAGTTATAGTTTCTAGGATTAATTTATATTGTTTTGTACTGTTTAAATAAATAGAAACAAAGCTAATAACGACTTTGCCTATTTCTTTTTAAAACAATGTTTACCTTAATTAAGTACCTAAATAATGCTAACATAACTACGAGTTTTTTTTTTGCAAATATCACGAGGTATGATTAAAAAAAAAGTTACGACTTAAAATTAAAAACAATTAAATTACACAAAAAATCTAAAATCACGTGTTTTCCAGGCGTAGATGCTTTCCGTCCTGACATGATATCAGAGACGGTTCTCCGTAGACTGCTGAAACAGGACGTGATCCAGCACATCAAGTTACGAGGAGACGAGGATAAGAACGACCCGAAGAAATACGTGTTCCAGGAGGGGAAACCGGTATGTATATGATTATGATATTGTTTGTAGACATAAATATTGTAAACTAGCTTTCCGCCCTGCGATTTCACCCGCAACTAAATGGTTTTTCCCGTGGCAATATCCTACGGATCCCTATTTTTTCCAAAATAAAATATAGCCTATGTTACTCGTGGATAACGTAGCTTTCGAATGGTGAAAGAATTTTTCGAATCGGTCCAATAGTTTCGGAGCCTATTTATTTCAAACAAACAAACAAACAAAAATAAAAATCTTTCCTCTTTATAATATTGGTATAGACTAGTGGCCGCCCGCAACTCCGTTCGCGTGGAAGTCGGTTTCCCGTGGGAATGAGAAGTTTTCCCGCGGTAAAAAGTACCCTATGTGTTATTCTGATGTATAACCTACATTACTGCAAAGTTTCATCCAAATCCGTCCAGTAGTTTTTACGTGAAAGAGTAACAAACATCCATACATCCATCCTTACATCCATACTCACAAACTTTAGTAGGATGATAGATTTTCAAATCTCGGTAATTGTGTTGGTTTCCGAAACCTAGTTTTTGAGCCAATTGAACTGTTGTAGGAATACTGAATAAAATCATGAGTCCATTTGAGTACGTTCCTTGAAATAACAAGATTTTTTAAAACTGTATAAATGTTTATAAGTTATTGGGTAACACCAACGGGCATTTGAAGTAGGTTTTTAGCAGTCATAAAAATACGCTTTTGTGTTGCTATGTCACTCTTTAGAGTTTCATATAAAGCAAAAAAAAACCGTCAGTTTTATTCCACGTTTTTCTCCGATTTATTAAAAAAGTTGACGAATACCGCTACGTTTTTTTATTCTAGTTTTATCCATTTAAGGTTTACCTACTCTTGGCAGCCGTAACATACTCATCTTTCCATTGATTACAAGACCAACTGACACACCAAATTTCATCAAAAATCATCTTATTTATATTTTTACCACAATTTTAAACACCCTATTCCTTCACCCAGGTGGATTACTTCGTCCTAATCCTAGAAGGTCGGGTCGAGGTCACGGTGGGCAGAGAGAACCTCGTGTTCGAGGCGGGGCCCTTCACGTACTTCGGAGTGCAGGCCCTTACGCAGAACGTTGGATTGGGTATGTAGAATATTGTGAAATATTTGTGGGAATAAATTTGGAAAAAATGTGAATTTAAAATGTTTGAAGTTTGGGTTATTTTTTGTTAGCATTGAGGAGATTTATTAAAAAAAAATATAGAAAAAAAGTGAATTTAAAATGTTTGTAGTTTGGAGTAATTTTTGTAAGCATTGAGAAGATGTGAAGACTTGAAATTTATTGAGGGATTTTTTCTCGGATTGTCTTGTCCTGTTTTTTTTTATTAATTTTTACTAGAGATGGGCCGAGTACTCGGTTTATACTCGGTACTCGGCGTACTCGGCGGGTTTTTTGGTACTCGGTACTCGGCCGAGTAACTCGGTATATGAATGCCGAGTACCGAGTACCAAGTACCAAAAAAGTAATATACTTTGTTTAAAGAAAGCAATATATTTAGGTAGATATCATTGAAACAACAGTGTTAATCAAAACGTACTGATTGAGGAAATCTTTGACATCCTCAAGTAATAGAATCAAAATTATGCTAATGCAGGAGTACTAGTGAGACAAAATTAAAGGAACAGTAGTAAAAATAATGAATATTTAAAATTTTATAAATGTAAATTATGATGCCTTGTTTGGTGCCCTGTCCACCATTTGCCAACAAATTTGCTTCTAAATATACTTGTGTTCGTTTGTACTTGTTTACGGGTGCGAAATTGGGAATTTGATAGAACCGAGTTACTCGGCCGAGTACTCGGTAAAAAAAAAAATTGAACCGAGTAATACTCGGTACTCGGCAAAAGTGTTATTCGGCCCATCTCTAATTTTTACTTTAATATTTACTTTAATATTAACTTTAATTTTAATTCAAAATCTCATAGTAATTTGCTGTTGCCTTTACAACTAGTCGGGCATGCTAAAGTTAGGCAGCTTCCATCCTTGAGGATGAGCATATAAGTATTAAATTTACAACAAAAACTGTTTTTTTTCTAAAAAATTTTTACCCATATCTACTATTATTTATTCCTTTATCTTCACTAAATATCTATTATATTACATCTAGCGGAGTCCCCCGCCCCCTCAACCCTGGGCTCCCTCCAGAACCTCAACATGGACTCGATGCTGCGCCACACCTTCGTGCCGGACTACTCCGTGCGGGCCATTGGCGAGCTTTACTATCTTACTATAAAGAGGTGAGTTTTTACTATTGAGAGGTGAGTCTTTACTATTGAGAGTTGAGTTTTTAATATTGAGAGGTGAGTCTTTACTATCTTACTATTATGAGGTGAGTCTTTACTATCTTACTATAAAGAGGTGAGTCTTATACGTTTGTAAAGTTTTTAGAATAAAAATGTAACTGAATATTTTCCGTTATACAGAACGTTTTAGTAGTTTACAAATAAACTTACGGTTGAGTAAAATAAAAAATAGCAACTCAAATTAGAACTACCAAGAAAATTAAGAAGTACGTAATTCGATAAAAACGCAGTCAAATAATAATTCAAGTTCAAGTTGCCCTAACTTTCAAACATTTTAACCATTCAGTTAAGTACAAAGTATGGCTACACTTTTTATCAACAAAATTATATATTTTTTTACAGATCTTTGTATCTCGCGGCAAAGCGCGCCACATTGATGGAGAAGGGCGCCCTCAACAAGGGAGGCACCAACGAGCAGATAGAACCAGAGGTCGATAAGGTAAATATAATACTGTTTAAAATAAAGAAAAATATAGATATCTAGACTAAAACCTAGGCCCTAAAGTAATTAATAAAGCGATTGTTTTAACAATTATACTTAGTACACGTAAAGACAAAAGGAACACGATGTACCTGTGAACTTTATAAGATTCAAATCAGAAAATTGTAGACTTGTTATACTCCACTTTCCTTAAAATTTAGGGATGTCCGACACCTTTTAAACATCTGGATCCAAATATTTAAGCCGAAAATGTTATTGGTAATCGTGGATATATCTACACTAAAAAGAAAGGGTGGCAAAAATGTATTAATAACTGATTGTTTATAACACTATAAAGTTTATTTTAATTTTAATTTTAACCTCTAAATTTCAGGCAATGTCGGTGAAAACATGTCTAATTTTTCTTTCTTTTTTTCTTCCATCAGTTGCTTAGTGAAGGCGACAGGGACGAAGTCAAAGAAATTGATATAACATCAACTCCCAAACCGGTAAGTTTAATTATTTTGAATAATTCTTTATTTCCCTTTTTTCTTTTTCCAAAAAATATTTATTAAATTATTGTGGGAACAATAAGTTTAAAAATATTAAGTTGGTTGTATATGTATACTTTAAGTATTAATTGAATCTTAATCATTTCTGATATGTTATTTACCTATTTGTAATATTTTTCCACGCCGCAAGGAAATGAAATCGGATGGGACCAAAACTAGAATCTATTAGGTATTATGTTGTATGGTGTGACCCCTTGTTCTTGCATGCAGAATTTGCAATTTTAACCTCTATTTCATTGCGATAAAGTCGTAATTTAAACGATTTAGATACGTTTGAATTGATTCTGTAGTTTTTAGGGGCTTCGTTCCGATTCAAACGAATAACGTTCACACGTGAGCTTTCCCATTCTGAATACCTATAAGAGCTAATATAGCGCTAATGTATAAGTGTGAGTGGTGTAAGTTATTTGTTGACGTCATTTATGACGCAGACAGTTACGCTTCTGTTATCGTTTGCGTCAATCGGAACTCAGCCTAAGTTGGTATTTTTTTTAGCATGATCTAGTGCTTCCTGATATGTTTTATAGTTTTCTCTGCCACCTCTTTCTAATTGAAATATGTTTTGTTTTGGTGCAGACTGAATTTCATATATTCAACTGTTAAACAAATAGACTAATCTTCTTTAAATAGTCTAAATCAGTGCTGCAAGTTATGTTAATATCATTAATCTGACATTTGTTTCGTTAATTCGTATGAGCAAGAACGGTGACAACTGTCAAAATAACGATATTAACGATCGTTAAGAGATACATGCCCTAACTCTTTCTAAACCACGCTATGCCTTTTAATACAGTAAACACTGTCAGTTACATATAATTTGTAAGCTGGTTAAAAGTACTAGACATATTGATTTAATGGCATGGAATTTGTAAGCCATTTTATTATGACTAAATTTGTGAAATATATGCACATGAATATTTCAAAAAGTAATTTTAAATAACACAAAATTTTATTCCTCGTTTTCTTGCAGACACTGCCACCCAGCATTTTAGCAAACGCCACCTATTTGACCCCAACCCCAGAAGAACCCAAAAACCCAGAAGAGGAGACATTACTGAAGAAGTAATTTACAACTACCGAATCCTAGTTCAAATAACGTGTGACAAAACCCGTAGAATATAGAATTTATTTTGTAAATGCGTGTGCTTCTAATTTATATTATAAGCGCGCATTAATATAATGTATACAAAACAATTTTGTAGATTTTAACGCATTTAATTTTGATTCAAGTACAAATTGGACGTACAAATGTAATGGAAAAAATTAAAGAACGGAAAAAACATGTGACTTTGGTTAAAATTAAATGTTTAGAATCGTTTATTAACTATAATGTTTATCAAATGTTAACTTGTGCATGTTATTTAAATTTACGAAAGTAATCAGTTAGTTAATGCAAAGCGTTTTTTTTTCTAGTATTTTATAAAGGCATTTGTTGCAATTTTAACGTTTAGAGTAGTTTTAGATAAAATAAGGCATGTATACTTACGTTATTTTAATTTTATATGGCAACACATATATTTCCCGCCACTTTTTGACACATGACGTCGATTTGTAAATGTCATCACAATTTTGTTTGCAATTTTTATAGTGAGATTTTTTTATATGCATAAATGTATTTTGAATGCCCGATAACTGCGAATATAGATTTCTTTTATTATTTTAGAATTCAGATGATTTTCAATTTACATATGTTTGTTTTTATTGCCGAATTGTTTTAAACAATTTCTGTACTTAGGGAGTAATTGTTTCTTTAATAAGTGCCTTAGAACGTAATACATGTAGAAATAAATAATTTTCTTAGATTTCACATTACAATATAAAACATTGCAAATAAAAAAAAGTTTTAAAAGTGTATTTAAAAAAAAAACAACTTTACGATTCAACAAAATAAGTATTTTCAGAAATATGTACCATCATACAGGTGCTAGAATAAATTATTGTGATGTGTGCTTCCAGAAAAGCGAAAATACGTCTAACTTCCTACCTATTGTGCCTTGTCAAATGAAATTTGCCTTTTACAAGTGTTGTTTCTGAAGAAAAATAATTATTTTGACAAGTGTCATTTTTTATACCTTGCAATCAATTTTATATGAATTATACCTTTATTCATAAACGGTTTTTAAATCTATATTAGTTCAACTATATTTTGTCTTTTTGTCAGCTTTATAACTGATAAAGACAAAATAAATAAATCAGAAATTATCTTAAATAAATGTTTTATTGCATGAATTACAATATTGTATTTTAATTATCTATTCTTTGCTTGAAATAAAAGATTTGCGTAAACCTATTTGACGCTATTTTAATAAATATTAGATGCAAGATTGTTTTAGAAAAATCTAAGAATTATTATAATATTATTGAGCTTTGAAAATATTTTGTCTTTTATTTTTTAAGAGTTCATAAAAACCCCTAATGCTAAGACCATTAAAGTTAAGACTATCTAAACTATAAATATGGCTTTCACTTCCTCTGAAATCGAAACAGAGTTGATGTTTGTTACTCTTTCACGTAAAATCTACTGGACGGATTTGGATGAAACTTTACAGTAATATTGGTGTTACATTAGAATAACACATAGGGTACTTTTTACCGCGGGAAAAGTCATTCCCACGGGAAACCGATTTCCACACGGGCGGCCACTAGTTAATAAATAATTGTCATAATCGACCTAACCCTGTAAAATCCTACTAATATTATAAATGTGAAAGTTTGTGAGGATGTATGGATGGATGGATGTTTGTTACTCTTTCACGTAAAAACTACTGGATGGATTTGGATGAAACTTTGCAGTAATATAGGTTATACATCAGAATAACACATAGGGTACTTTTTACCGCGGGAAAACATCTCATTCCCACGGGAAACCGACTTCTACGCGGACGGAGTCGCGGGCGGCCACTAGTGATACATAAAAAAGAATTTATCTAAAATATAAAAAAGAGAAATCTCGCCTTAACAACTTCCTTTGTTTTTTATGTCGGTTGACATCAAAAACGATGGATGAAAAAACAAGGGTAAAAATTCAACCTTGACTGATGAAGTTAAAAAACAAAACGGAAACAGAACGAAACCCATATTTATAATTTACTAGCAAAGAGTAAAAATCCTCTGTTTACTCGTATTGGCAGCCTATTCAAAAAAATAACACAGAAATTTAAAATAAGAATGAATAAAAAACTACGCTGCAATCTCAGTACAAGCCTTGCGAAGTGCGTACTTAGCGCATTACGCTAATGATGTGGACTAAATTCAGTGAGACCATAATAAGTACCTACCAGTACTTATTTATCTAATCGTAAGTATGAGAAAGAGATCAATCTTTTTAATTTAGTGTTTTCATAATCGGCGCCAATAATAATTAAACGTTACATCCCAATTATTGTCCGGCCACCGAGAGATTGCGTTCCTGCACAGACTATATAGAGAACAAGTTCAGACCGCCAAGTGCCATAGATTTCGTTTGTCTCGTATTGCTAGAATTGAACATGACATTTTTTTTTTTTACGGCCATGTTACAATATGGCGGCTTCAAACTATGTTTTTAAATTATATAGGCAAAGGGACCAAACAGACCAAATTCTGTACAGCCACTGAACGATATTTTTATTAGTTTTTCAGTTAGTTATTTATTAATTTCTACTTTGTTTTAAAAAGAAATTGGGTAAATAAATAAAACAATGTAGTTATTTATTATTTTTTTTATTTTTTAACTTTTTTCTAAATTTATTTAACGCTTTAGCTTGCATTGGCGGTACATTTAAATGGAGGAGTCGAGCCACATCAGTTCCTTTGAGAATTCTATTAATAATATTGCACCAGTTGAAAATAAATAATTTTATAGTGACATTTATAAACCACTCAAGAACGATTTCCCTATGTAATTTACAATTTAAAAAGTCAAATGAGTATTTCGAAAGCACTTCCTGTTTTATTTTTATTGTTAATTTTTGATGATGTGGATTCCTTTCCAAATACTCATTAGTGGTTTTAATTATGTTACCAAAACATACTACCGCATTTTCTGTAGGATACTTTAGTTTTCTTTCTTTCAATGTTTTGTACTCTTTTTGTTTTATGTAAGTATGTGTTTCACTGTCATTATTTGTTATTAAATTTGTACGACAGTTATTACAATTAATTTTCATTAAATTTTTTCTTGTAACCCATCCTACAGTATAAGCCCTTGAATGGATGTTTAATCTTTGCCGTCTGACTTGTGCTATAAAATTATCATCTTCAAATAAAGTTGCTTGTTTAGCAACTTCATTTGAAGTTTCATCAGCTGTTGCAGTATTTACAGTTTGGTTTTTCTCAAACAAAGCTTGTATATTTAATAATTCTTGGCTCGACTCATTTTCACAATTAAAATTTTCAGAATGAAAATTTATGTACCTAGTTATTAATATAACGATTTGAATGTATTTATAAATGCATATGGACTTGGGTCGTTACTCCTATAATTGTAAGCACGCACTTGACCAAAAAAATTTTCTAGTGGGTCCGAATTAAAATATCTAGGTCTCATAATTTTAATATTTTGTTTTTGTAAGGACCCCCACACTCTTTGTAAGCTTTTAAGAGTTACAACCCAATTTTTTAAACTTGGTACATTTTTTGCTACACCATCCTTAGAGGTAAACTTTATATTTTGTACAGTTTGTATTGACTCCCTCCAGAACTTATGGTGTACAGTATTTGCACTTACAGCCGAGCATAATGCTTTTCTTCTCATTTTTTTATTATTAAGTGTTGCACTTCCATTTGCACTGTCAAAAAGATCGTCAAAGAAGTCGATGGCTTCTGCTGTGTTCTTCATTGTGCTGCTGACAGGCTTGCCATCAGGATATAATGCTAAAAATAAAAACAGTCAAATAAAGATAGATTAAAGTTAAAAATAAAATTTATAGGTATTACTAGCTGGACTGTCAATATTTATCATTAAGAGCTTTTAAAATAAAATGTTTATTATTTAATCAAATAGAAAATATAGAAATTATTACTCACGAAAGCGCGAGGTGTATGACAGTGCAGCAGACACGGATTTACTGAGTACACGAACACAGTTTTTCACCTGCAATAAATTATATAGCATTTAAATATTTATATAATTTATAAGTCAAAGGTAGAGTTTTAATTAATTTTATTTTAAACTGAGTAGACATGCCTTCATTTTCTTGATTTTATCAGGTATGACATGTTGGTCACTTAATTTGTGCAGTATTCTGGATTCCCCATGTTTGCAGTCTGCATTGTATACATCAACAATATCTTGCCATTTGGCAACTTTTCCTTTAAAGATCATATCTTTTGTGATCCAGTTATTTCTGATCCCCTTTATTAGGTGTGGAGGATCATAAAAAATACTTAAATTTTTTTCATTGATATTAATTGTGTTATCTGAAAGTAATGGGCATTGTCAACATCTAAATGAAATAGGTACATTTTTATTTCATGAAAATTTAACCTAACATAAAATTACACATTATTAAATAAATGGAAAAATTATTGACTTACCAAATGATTCTCCAGCTCTTAATTGGTTTCCTTTGCTTTCCTCTAATAAATGGTTCAGTGAAGATTGAAAACTTGTGCCCTGATCACACACAAGGGCTATAGGCTCCAGTCCTGTTTTGGCAACTGCAGCCACAACTTCTTTTATAATAGGTATCAATTGAGAGCTTGAGGTTGCACCCTCACAAAAATAAAATGCGAACGGTTGCTGCCATTTATACACTGCTCCACGTAACATAAACACTAAAACATGGTCAGCAAAGTCGCTTTTCTTTTCATTGAGATTAACAAATCCGACAATGTCATCTCTTTTTGCTGAGTATGTTACTGCTGTTTCCAAAGCCATCTCATCAAACATAATTGTACATAGCTTTTTATTAGCATCCCAGTTTTTTATCTGGAAAAAATAGTAGGTAATTGTTAGCATCATAAATTTTTCAAAATTTAACTTGGTAATATCACAAAGAACAGTTACAATATGTACCTGGTTTTTTATAAGGTCCAATATTT
The DNA here is from genome assembly GCA_916618145.1 of Emmelina monodactyla. NCBI lineage: Eukaryota > Metazoa > Arthropoda > Insecta > Lepidoptera > Pterophoridae > Emmelina > Emmelina monodactyla. The sequence goes on from OU745296.1 coordinate 5,003,806, forward strand.
GCAAATTTATACCAACACCAATATTTAACTGGCTTATCATATTTTTCAAGGTAGTTTTTGATGGCAGTATGAATATTTTTTTTAGAAACCGATATGCCTTAGGTCCTTGTTTATATATAGAAAGGGCTAGTAGCTTCTCTTCTGTGGTAAATCTACGTGCCATCTTTTTCTTCATGCAAAGTTTCATTTGCATCTCAAGAACCTTTCTTGCCAATGGGTTCATATTTTTCATTATGTGTTCAAAAGACTTGTTTTTAGTAAAGTTTAATGCACGTTTTACCCTTATATTATAATTGTTTTGGTGTCTAACTTTTTTATATTCATTATAAAGAAATTGACATCGTGGTGATAAAGATTTCACATTTCTAACAAGTCTCCTCTTGACCAATTTTCTAGGAGTTCCAAATTCTAAACCGGAAAATAAAACAATCAAATGTTAAGTTTTTGTATCAAGAATAATACTTTATAATTGAAGAAGAAGCTTTAAAAAACTGATGAGTACAAAACAATATTAATTAGCATTTTTGTTTAATAATATTGTTTTTATTCACCTGTGGATGCAATTTGTGGTAAAATATTGTGAGCAGCGCTTGTAGATGCTATTGGTAAAATAACCTGTGAAGAGCTTGTGGATGCAAGTATTGGTTGATCTTGATCCTGCATTGGCAATGATAAAATTGAATCTGTAACAAAAGTCTCTTTGAGGTTTAACTGCTTATTTTTTTTTTATATAAGTATGTAATGGTAGAAGTTAAGTACAAATAGGTAATTAAATATTTTTTTAAAATTGTATCTATTGCTGTAAGCACAGACAGACTAAAATATTAACTATCACTTTTTCATTATAACATTTATTACATAATTATAAAATATACTTATACTTACGAGACATCTCACTCCTCACTATTTTATTTGGTCTTTGGTAATGTGGTATCGCATAACTGTGATCTAAGTGGCGTTTTCTGTGATAGGTGTGGTCACAGGAATTATCTAAAACAGATTTTATAATTTTATATTTTTTATTTAAATACAATCAAATCTCATTATCAGGAAAGGTCATATAGCCCGGTCAATTTAGACATTTGAGGTTAAGCTGGAAAGTGAGTTAAATTGTTCTAAACATAATTAAATACAATTATCAAATTCCCCATCATTCTGGTACATGAAAAAAAAATTATACCAGAATTTTTTTATTTTTTATTTTCAGGTCGATGAAGTTTTGTGATTTGGATTTCAAATCAAAAATGATGAGACGTTAAATTCATGACTTCATAAATTTCAACCCCTGGAACAATAAAAAGGGGGGAAATTTGTGCTTAGTTTCAAGTTTTAGATTTTGTCCTAAATTGACAAGGCTAATAGTTGGCAGTTTTATAATTAAAGATTAATAGGCTTAATATCAGAGTAGTATGGTGTGGTCTGAGGTACCTGTTTCGCAAGAGACAAGCAATGATTTTCCTGATATTGTCTCCAAGTATAAAGTTGGGTAAGCACCCATCTTCAGACGACCTGTTTTGTTCATAAACTTTGCTTCAAAATGCTTGTGACATACAAACATGTTTCTTGTTTCACATGGCAAGTCACAGTTAATAAACTGAAGCCACTTTCTTTTCATTTCCTCCGATTTAGGAAATTGATGAAATTTAACGTCCTGTCGTAAACTTTTGCACCCTGGTACACAACACTTTCGATACATCGTCGAAAACGTCGGAAACACTTTATTCGTAGATTTGAAGAGGCGGAATTTAATCAAAGCAAACACTTCTCGTCAAAAACATAAAGCACAATCGCGTTATTACTGTATTTGTGGATTTAAAGAGGCGGAAATTAATCGACGCAACAATTCTCATCAACACAAACAAACAATATGGCGGCTTGATAGCGGACGCGGACGATGGCGGGGTGAAGAAGTGAAGGAGGGGGAGAGGGAAATGTCAAAATCGAATCTAGCGCTGTCATCTCTACGATAGAATTTGTTGTTCATGGCTTGACCATGCGTGCGTTCCTGACACATTGTGTTTGAAATAACGAGGGAACTTTGAAAGGCCGTCTACGTAAACAAACAAAAAAAAAGTCGTCTATTTTGACCCCACAAACAAATAATAAGCAATAAAATGATATTAAGTGTTACGTTTACTAAATTTACTTAATATTTTCGTTGATAAATTATAGATATTTGTATGACTATTAATTAAATCTTCAAACAGTTATCGATATAATATCGATATTAGTTTAGTATCGATAACTGTACAGACGTCAGTTCGACGGCGCGCGGCCGGCGATTCGAATTTCAAATATTTTTTTCTGCACAGACGCGTTGTTGAAAATTCTGTGAAGAGCATTTTTGAAAGAAATATAAAAGTTATTATTAAATATTCCAGTTTTTATCTCAACCACTTCTAGGCTTTTATAGCTCAGAAGTGGGATAACCGCAAAAATATACAGTTTTTGCTACGCCCACGGATCATTTTACAAAACTAAGGTAATGTGTTGACTTTTATTGTATTAATTTAAGTTTGAAAAGAATGCTTCATACTGTAAAATAATTATAGAGTAAATATTTTAATTGAATATTATGCCGAAAATAGGGTCCATAAAATATGATGACAAAAATGAATTTTCTTATAAGTTGTGTGGTAGATAAGATTTTTGTTTTTTTTGAATGAATCATTGCTTTGACAAACATAAAATAAAAGTTTTGCTTGAATGGCGGGGTTAGATTTAACAAAAATACAATTTACAAACAAAAATATCGTTTCCAAGTTACAGAATGGAAGGAAGCAATGATGATATCTTGAAACGGAGGCGCAAATCATCGCTTCAAATCTCCGAGGTACCGATCGACATATGGGGACCCCGTGAGTTAGAACGTCGTTGTCGGAGTCATACAAGAAAGACGCGACAGCCAGTATCGACAAAGAAGTCGCAGTCGTAGCCAGAAGTCGCCGCGACCAAAGACGTAGTACGTAATCACCGTCGAAGGGAGGATGATTGTTAAACAAAGCCGTAGTAGGAGCCGCGCGGAGCATGACGACAGCGATCTCATTGAGAGGTTGCGTTTGCTGGCTAACGAGTTTTTGCTGCGAAATGAACAGGAACGATTGTATCAAAATGGTAGGAGTCTGAAGAGCCCAGAGATTGAGGGTGAGGATACACGTAACAAGGGTTTAGTAAATTTCTGTTAAGAATTTGTTAAAATATTTAAAGGTAAAGAGCGTGAATCGTTTCCTCTGTTAAATAACGTTATATGATTTTGACCCTATGTCAAAAGAGCAAACTATTAATATGTGGATAATCAAAGTGGATGAGTCCGCTGATATTTATTAATAGACTGATAATCAAACGATTCATTACGCTTTGCCCAAAGAAAATAAATTTCTCGGATTTTAATGTAAATAATAGTAATTCCTAACATGAGTTTTGTTTATTACTTACAAATGTAGGTAATTAGTTAGTAACTTTTGTTTATTTTTTTTGTTTAATAATTTTTATATTGATTTAGGTATAAGCCTCGATTAGATCTCTTTTATTTTATAAGATGAGTGATAAATCAGTGATTATTGAATAAGATGAGCATAACACAAGAGCTTGTGTAGATTTGATACCAAGCAAGAGTGTTATGCAAGATATGAAGCGACGACATGAGTAAGATGGTGGTGAAAGATTAGAAGTAGCCCCTCTTGCAAGATTTTCGATGAATTTATCGATTGATTAAGACGGGAGTTTGTAGTGAAAGAACCAAGAAGTAGCTACACTCGCCTGAGATATGAAGACTTTACCTATGTTAAAACTTGATTAATTTTAGTAGAATAATTATATTAAAAATAAGAAAGTGTTATTGTGAAACATCAAAAAGTGTTATATAAAATAAAATGATATAAATTATAATCTGGCCACCGAGAGATTGCGTTTGTGACACATGCCAGTAGTGTTGGGGTAAAAAATAATATTGACAAATATTTTTTCAATCAACATTAGTAAAAAAATTAGTTTATCTTATATCTATTTTATTTATAATATAAAAATAGTTTTATGTTGTTACGAGTTAAAATCTAGGTAAAATAATAAAAAACAAAATCGAAACAGTATTGTTTTATTGTAGGAACGTAAATAATTAGATTAAAGACTAGTGGCCGCTCGCGACTCCGTTCGCGTAGAAGTCGGTTTCCCGTGGGAATGCGAAGTTTTCCCGCGGTAAAAAGGTCCCTTTATTCTTTCATACTTATATTTTTGGTTCCTAGAACCGCTTTCCCTGCTCACGCAACGGAAGCCCTCAAGCAGGGACCGAAAACCGGTTAAATTAGGCCTACCTTTTATTTCGGTATGACGTCATACCGTTTTATTTCAGTATTTTATTTTTTTAATACACTTAAATATGCATACCTTTAAAATACGGTATGACGTCATACCTTTTCATTTCGGTACCGTATTTTTAAGAATATAATAAAAAACCTTCACCATAATATTTCGGTATACTTCTAATATTATGGTATAACCTTTACATAAATAAAAGTATCACTTTATTTCAAGAATGTGTGGGTCTGCTGTCGGAAAATCGACTTTATTTGTATCGAGCGAGCGTATTACGATACCGAAAAAATCATATGGGTTATACCTTTAATACTCAACCTGTATGAATTTTAAAGGTATAATTATGCCATACCTTTATAAGATAGCGGTAGCGATTCTGAAAACCTTAAAACAATCGGTAGAGTTTTGGTTCAAGGATTGCGTAACCGGTATAAAATTAAGGTACCGCTTTTTTATACAGGTTGAAATACCGGTAAACCTTAACCGTTTTCAGTCCCTGCCCTCAAGGATAAATAATTTTCCCCGTTTTTTTCCCATTTTCCATTATTTCTTCGCTCCTAATAGTTGCAGCGTGATGTTATATAGCCTAAAGCCTGCCTGGATAAATGGTCTATCCAACACAAAAATAATTTTTAAATTCGAACCAGTAGTTCCTGAGATTAGTGCGTTCAAACAAACAAACAAACAAACTCTTCAGCTTTATAATATTAGTATAGATACTTGTATAACGTTAATTTTGAAGCTAAGCCCAAGGTCGAAAAGAACTAGCAAGAAAATCCAACTGCTGCCTTTTTACAAACGAAACTCAAAAGCATTGTATTGGCAATAATATGGTATAAGTCTCAGCACCCGATGACCGTACTGCTGAGCCAATTCATCTATTTCATATCGAACATTTGCCGATTTATTTTCTTTCACTAACCGCAATAGTTATGCTTCAAGCATATCCATATTTACGTCGATATCATGTTTTTATAACCAAGCTACTTATTCTGCTTTTTTATTAGAAATTGATTGATAACTTTAAAATTGACTGATATTTTTAGCACATCCCTACGAAAATATGATGTTGTTTACATTTTTAAAAATACATATTTTATCAGTAATTATTACCCTTACAGTAAGCCATCAGTTATAAAATTTAAAATCAGTGTGTTTTAATATCATTTTATTGCTTATTATTTGTTTGTAGGGTCAAAATAGACGACTTTTTTTTTGTTTGTTTTCGTAGACGGCCTGTCAAAGTTACCTCGTTATGTCAAACACAATGTGTCAGGAACGCATTCTCTCGGTGGCCGGACAATAGTTAAGAATAAACGAAGGGACTCGTTTATGTGACGGATGGCCGACTGTTACGTTTACTAAATTTACTTAATATTTTCGTTGATAAATTATAGATATTTGTATGACTATTAATTAAATCTTCAAACAGTTATCGATATAATATCGATATTAGTTTAGTATCGATAACTGTACAGACGTCAGTTCGACGGCGCGCGGCCGGCGATTCGAATTTCAAATATTTTTTTCTGCACAGACGCGTTGTTGAAAATTCTGTGAAGAGCATTTTTGAAAGAAATATAAAAGTTATTATTAAATATTCCAGTTTTTATCTCAACCACTTCTAGGCTTTTATATAAGACACACTGATTTTAAATTTTATAACTGAGGGCTTACTGTAAGGGTAATAATTACTGATAAAATATGTATTTTTAAAAATATAAACAACAAACACTACTTATGATATTTTCGTAGGGATGTGCTAAAAATATCAGTCAATTTTAAAGTTATCTATCAATTGCTAATAAAAAAGCAGAATTAGTAGCTTGTTTATAAAAACACTGGTGTGCGCGCGCGACTCCGTTCGCGTAGAAGTCGGTTTCCCGTGGGAATGCGAAGTTTTCCCGCGGTAAAAAGTTCCCTTAATTCTTTCATACATATATTTTTAGTATCTAGAACCGTTTTCGCAGCGCACGCAACGGAAGCCCTCAAGGATGAATAATTTTCCCTGTTTTTTTTTATATTTTCCATTATTTCTTCGCTCCTAATAGTTGCAGCGTGATGTTATATAGCCTAAAGCCTGCCTCGATAAATGGTCTATTCAACACAAAAATAATTTTTAAATTCGAACCAGTAGTTCCTGAGATTAGCGCGTTCAAACAAACAAACAAACTCTTCAGCTTTATAATATAGATGACTAGTGGCCGCTCGCGACTCCGTTCGCGTAGAAGTCGGTTTCCCGTGGGAATGCGAAGTTTTCCCGCGGTAAAAAGTTCCCTTAATTCTTTCATACATATATTTTTGGTTTCTAGAACCGTTTTTGCAGCGCACGCAACGGAAGCCCTCAAGGGTGAATAATTTTCCCCGTTTTTTTTCCATTTTCCATTATTTCTTCGCACCTTATAGTTGCAGCGTGATGTTATATAGCCTAAAGCCTGCCTCGATAAATGGTCTATCCAACACAAAAATAATTTTTAAATTCGAACCAGTAGTTCCTGAGATTAGCGCGTTCAAACAAACAAACAAACAAACTCTTCAGCTTTATAATATTAGTATAGATATCGACGTAAATATGGACATGCTTGAAGCATAACTATTGCGGTTAGTGAAAGAAAATAAATCGGCAAATGTTCGATATGAAATAGATGAATTGGCTCTGCAGTACGGTAATCGGGTGCTGAGACTTATACCATATCATACTATCATATCATATTATAATATCAGACTTATGCCAATACAATGCTATTGAGTTTCCTTTGTAAAAAGGCAGCAGTTGGATTTTCTTGCTAGTTCTTTTCCATCTTGGGCTTAGCTTAAAAATTAACGTTATACAAATATCTTTAATCTAATTATTTACGTTCCTACAATAAAACAATACTGTTTCGATTTTGTTTTTTATTATTTCACCTAGATTTTAACTCGTAACAACATAAAACTATTTTTATATTATAAATCCTACTATCCTACTAATATTATAAATGTGAAAGTTTGTGAGGATGTATGGATGGATGGATGGATGGATGTATGGATGTTTGTTACTCTTTCACGTAAAAACTACTGGACGGATTTTGATGAAACTTTACAGTATTATAGCTTATACATCAGATTAACATATAGGGTACTTTTTACCGCGGGAAAACTTTTCATTCCCACGGGAAACCGACTTCAACGCGAACGGAGTCGCGGGCGGCCACTAGTAAAATATAAATAAGATGAGCAAGTTTTTTTTCTGTTGATTGAAAAATAAGTTATCAATGTTGTTTTTTACCCCAACACTAATCCTACTAATATTATAAATGTGAAAGTTTGTGAGGATGTATGGATGGATGGATGGATGGATGTATGGATGTTTGTTACTCTTTCACGTAAAAACTACTGGACGGATTTTGATGAAACTTTACAGTATTATAGCTTATACATCAGATTAACATATAGGGTACTTTTTACCGCGGGAAAACTTTTCATTCCCACGGGAAACCGACTTCAACGGAGTCGCGGGCGGCCACTAGTAAAATATAAATAAGATGAGCAAGTTTTTTTTCTGTTGATTGAAAAATAAGTTATCAATGTTGTTTTTTACCCCAACACTAATGGCATGTGTCACAAACGCATTCTCTCGGTGGCCAGACTATAGACTAATACTTTAAAAACAAAAAACAATTTTTAGTAAAAATAATTTATTACACAGATAAATTAATATTACATATCACGATGCTAGTTTGCTCATATCTTCATATTGTACCCCTTTTACTAATCTACCACTTAGTGGCCCTTCTGAAATCTGAAAACAAAGAAAAATGATTTTTTATGAATAAGTGTATCGCGTAAACACTGGAAAAAGGAACGCGGGCCTCCGAGCATAACGCGACTGGAACTCGAACCCAGGACCTTTGGATTGCCGGTCCAATGCTCTTCCAACTGAGCTACCGCGCCGCTACGTTGACCCATCGAAATTTTTTCCAGTATCTATGTGCTTTCGTCATATAGCTGACGTTATTCCATCAGGTTTTCTAAAGGTCCTTGGTTCGAGTCCCAGTCGCGTAATGCTTGGAGGCCCGCGTTCCTTTTTCCAGTATTTACAACTTCAAAATTAATAAATTAGCATTTATAATGCAAAATTTTAAGTAAAATCTCAAATGTATCGCGGTTGTGGCTTTTAACCCGAAGTGATATGGGTCCTAAATACAAATAATAAAATTTAATAAGAGTAAAGGACTTTTTGTTAAATGAAAGGGTAAATCACCCATTTTAATTCAAACTTATTTTATTCTTTACTAATGTCACATTAATGCAGGTTACTGAACTTCCATACTAAAATTTTCAAAAGGTTTGGTTTATGAGTTTGTATGTTCGCGGTTATCTCTGGAACTACTGGACCGATTTCAAAAATTCTTTCACCAGTAGGTAACTTATTTACTAGATAGTGACTTAAGTTTTAATTAACTTATTTAAAAACCCACCTCAACATGACAGCAGTAGTTGTCAGTGTCAATCTCTCTGAGCGTGCCTGTCAGTCCGCGATAGGCGCCATTTACAAATTTGACAGCGCGCCCTTGCGATGGTATCACTGTTTCTACGTGATTCTGCAACAAAATATAAATCATCACTACATAGTTTAATCTTTTAGGTATTTTTTTAATTAAAATTTGTAAATAAAGAACATTCAAAAAAAGTTTTTTTAATCATTAAATACCATAAATCCAAGTCGATAATTCTGTCTGTTTGTATGTTTGTCCGCTACTTCCTCCTAAACTACGTAACGTATTTTAATGCGGGTTTTGCCATCTTATATGTAATTTTTTCATTTAAATTTGTAAATAAAGAACATTCAAAAATTTTTTTAAGTTAGCTAAAATTCAATGTTGCCAGAACAAGTCGGTCAAAATAACACCATTGCGAAGCCTGGGCGAGTCACTAGTATAGCTATAAATATAGATGTTTAAGATGGAAGTCAGTTTGTCTTAAAAGACATAACTAGCTTTCTTGCAGTTAAATGGATTTTTCTGTGGGAATGAGCTATTTTCCCTCGGTAAAAAGTACCCAATTTGTTATTTCAGGATACCTAGTCTATCCAAGTTTCATCCAAATCCGTTCAGTAGTTTCTTGCGTACATACTCATAAGCTTTCGTATTTATAATAGTAAGGTGATTACAAAATGAGACTTTTTAAATTACAAAGTATGTCCATCATAGCATGAAAAGGATTCAAGAACATATATAATTATAAGAAATACAAAAATAGTTCATTTGGTTCATTAATTTCCTTTCAAAAGTTGGAAAAACAAAACATGATCCGTTGCGAAACGTTAATAGCTTATATCCTCTACATGCAAAGGATTGAACCAAATTACAATATACAAGAATTGATACAAAATAAAACCTTTACATGTAGTTTACTAGTGGCCGCCCGCGACTCCGTTCGCGTGGAAGTCGGCTTCCCGTGGGAATGAGATGTTTTTCCCCGGTAAAAAGTATCCTATGTGTTATTCTGATGTATAATCTATATGGCTGTAAAGTTTCATCCAAATCCATCCAGTAGTTTTTGCGTGAAAGAGTAACAAACATCCATACATCCTCACATACTCACAAAGGATTACATACCTGATCCAATTTAATTCTAACACTTTCATCGACCAATTTGACTTGAGCTCCGTACTTGTCAATAACTTTTTCGACTACCCCCTTTTTCTTGTAGAATCTATCGCCCAATTCTTTGGTTGTGATCTTGACGACAATGCCTTCGGTTAGCCAGTAGTCTTTTCTGTAAATAAAAAAATAAAAGTTGAGAAATTGTTGACTAGTGGCCGCCAGCTACTCCGTTCGCGTGTATGTCTGTTTCCCGTGGGAATGAGAAGTTTTCCCGCGGTCAAAAGTACCCTATGTCTTATTCTGATGTATAACCTATATTACTGCAAAGTTTCATCCAAATCCGTCCAGTAGTTTTTACGTGAAAGAGTAACAAACATCCATACATCCATACTCACAAACTTTCACGTTTATAATATTAGTAGGATAGTTTTACCTATTAGCCTTCTCTTTCTTTCGCTCTTCCATCGCCATGATTTCATCGAGCGCCGACTGTTTTCTTCTGTCTTCTTCTGACTTATGCTTCTTGCTGCTGGATGGCTCTTCCCTCTCTTTCCTTCTGTCTTCTTTCACCTTGGTTAGGATTGACGGGGCTAGGGCGTCCGGCTTCTTTTCTGATTAAAAATATAACTATTCTATACAGAGGTTGAAAAATGTTCTATACAGGGGTTGCAAATCGTTGAGTGAAAAGTTTTAAAATGTGTTGCATGTAAAAGATGATGAAAATAAGAGAAGAGATTGTTAACACCCACAATCCTTGGATTTATAGGACTTAACCAATGCCTTAATGCAAATATTTTATGCTAAAATTTCTGCTTGGTATTCATAAATATACTGACAAAAGAGTGTAGCGTAAAAATAACTAATAAAGAAATATTTTAAGTGTCTATCATCATTATCCATACATAGTATAACTCCAAGTCGCTAATTCTGTCTGTTTGTATGTGTAGCCGCTAACTCCTCCTAAAGTACAAAACGGATTTTAATGCGGTTTTCTCCATATTTTAGGGTATTTATTCATTTAAATTTGTAAATAAAGAACGTTAAGAAAAAGGTTTTTTAAGTTATCAAAAATGCAAGGGCTCGCGAGCAAGTCGGCAAAATTACACCATTGCGAAGCGTGGGCGGGTCGCTCGTTCCTTATAAAAAAAATATAAAACTGACCAAACAACCAAAAACCTACCTTCCGCCTTCCTCTTAAGGTTGATATTGAGTGAGATCCGCTCCTGACTGCCCTCTCGCTTCAGTTCGCTGTACGTTGGCTCGTGGCTACGGGTGCTTTCCTGTTTCCCTCGTTGCACTTGCTTCTGTATGAACTCTAGCATCCTTTCCTGTGGACAATTTATCAAGGTGTTGTTAAAGGTGGGTACATTTTGCCTAAACTTTTTCAATTGGTTGCAGAAATGGGTAATGAAACAGGGAAGAAGTATTAGTAGTGGTTTTGATTGATAATTCTCCTTTAGAAATATAAAAAACAAAACATATCCTTTACTCATCTGTCTGAAAGTATTTTCATCTACATCTGTTTGGTTGATATGTTGCGGTTGATTTTCACTCTACGCAAAAAATGTACATTGTGAAATTAATAAATAATTATAAATTGATAAAAGTAAAAATATGCAAAAAACTGTTTTCAGCAAAAACTTTGATCCATTTTCTGAGACAAAGAAAACACCTTTTGTTTAGCACTCCCCACATAGCATATCCCCTTATAACTTTACCTGATCATCCTTATCCATTTTCTCTTTCTTCGCATTTTTCTCCAGCGCTGCAATGGCGGCCGGGTCTCTGTCGATGTAGGCCACAAACCAGCCCTTTTCCGTCTCATCTACAGTGCATTTGCCCTCCCTGCCGAGCCATTTGACGAACTCTGTGAGCGTCTCCCATTGGGTGGCGTTCATGTGGGCATGGTCTCTGGAATAAAGGAGAAGGGATAAAGATTAGAATTAGATTAGAAGTAACAGTATACCTGATGTAAAATATTTATTATTTAATTAAAGTGCTGTGGTGTTAATTATTAATATGGTTGTATTACTTTCAACTTTGTGAATATATCATTCTGACAATTTATACAATGTTTAATTTTACTTTCTCCCAGATAGGATTATCTATCTTCTGAGTACAAATAACAACATCTATCAAACAAAAGCAGGATAAGAATGTTCTTAGGTTGTTAAAATGGTATTTGAGAACCAAATGGATTTCATATTGTAAGAAATCTCAGTTTGACCAGAATTTAAAATAGAAAATAGAAATAAAATAGAAGATTTAACTGCAAATTAACTAGATTATATGTAACTTTAGTGCTTTATTCCACCTACATAGCTGTCCATGTAGGTGGAATAAAGCACTAAAGATTTGAGATTGTCATATCTAGAGTCTAACTAGTACCAGGGAGGATTCAGATGCTAAATCGTAGGTAGATGCTAAATCCTATGTAAATCTTACAAACCCGAATATTTTAGATGGTTGCTTGGAAATCATAGGGTGGGCAACACAGTTTTTAAGAATATACACATAAAAAATAGATAATGTAAAATTTTTTTTATTCATACCTATTTGCAATGTAGTCTTGATAAACTTTGTTAGCATTTACCCTCTTTGTGCCAAACTGTCTCTTCAATATCTCCAAGTATCCGTCCGAAAACTCTTGAGAGAACTGATCTAAATATTTATTAGCATTGTCAGCGAACAGTAAAAGCTGTCTTTGATGTGATTCTGACATTGTGTGGCATTTGAAACCATTTTCATCACGGCACTGTTTTTGACACATCTGGCAGTACCATCGCAGTTTCTGCAACCCCTTGGCTTTGATCTTGTTGGCTATGTACTTTGGAGTACCCTTTTCAGCCTTTCCGCCCATTTTGGAAAGGGTTAGTCCTGTTATTTAGGTTGCACAAGGCAACGTAGGTTCTTGGTTGTTTCTTATATAAAAAATAAGGGTTAAAGTTTTGATAAATATAGTGTGTGATGCGTAGTAGTGATTTTATTAATGCGTTAGTACCATTCAGATAAGAAATTGATATTTTTCATCATAATTTGGAAAAAAATAACACAACAGCAAGCAAACAATTGTAAACTGACACTTGATGACTGACACTACTGACAGTAACAGAAGGGTAGACATTGACGTTTATAGTGTTTAGACAACGTTTACTTATCGATAAAATAAAATCGAGTTGAATAATTTAAGTGATTTAAAGTTAACTATTACACTTTTATTTCTAGATTCATAAAATATCTGTTTTAATTATTATTAAATATTACTAAACGTGTCTTATTTTACTGTAGTGTTTCACGTCTCGCACTATCAAAGTTTTTGTGGGCCTCATTATATAAGCAAGTTCAGAAAATCATGTAGGTTCCTCTTAGTCCTAAAACCTGCTTCTGTCTTTTACTATGAACTATCCCTTTATCGCCAAAAAAGTAAGTATATTTAGAAAAAGTAACGCAATCTTGACTATGATTGTCTTTGAATTGTGTCTCACAATTTACGTAGATTTTGGTCACTATCTATTTAAGGCCCACTTGCACGTAAATATCGAGTTAATTAAATAACTCTGAGTTTGTTAACTCAAGGTTAATAGAATAGGTTTTTTACTCCAAGATTGTCTTGCACAAACTGAAATTAATCGAGGGTTTAGGCTTGTTGAAAAATTATCGATACATCGAAATATCGATATTATTTTTTCAATGTATCGATATTTTTGAGCGATATTTTATACTTCGATACATCGATGTATCGATATAAAATTCCAAGTATCGAAAAAGTATAAAAATCGATATTTTTTTCAGACCAACACACATTTATATGTTATAAGATTAAAAAATCCTAGAAAGGAATACTTTTTTTATTCTAACATCTTTTTAAAAAAATATATTTTATTTATTTTTTGTTTGTGGTCGATTCGTTTTTCTTATGTCTGTATCAGATAAATATTGGATTGATTAAACAATAATAAAAATTTCTTAATAGTTGTTCTTGATTTATTAAAAATGATGTCTATTGAAATTTTACTTTAAATTTTGCAATATAAATGCTATAGCATATAGCATAGCATAGCATTTATAATGCAAAATTTAAAGTAAAATCTCAATCATTAGCTTGTTTCATCTTAATTAATAGCATTTATAATGCAAAATTTAAAGTAAAATCTCAATCATTAGCTTGTTTCATCTTAATTATAGCATTTATAATGCAAAATTTAAAGTAAAATCTCAATCATTAGCTTGTTTCATCTTAATTAGTAGTTAAATATCCTGTAAAGGTATTTCTACTGAAATGAAGAGGCGGAAACTCCTCTCATTTGATGGAATAACGTCAGCTATATGACGAAAGCACATAGATACTGGAAGAAATTTCGATGGGTCAACGTAGCGGCGCGGTAGCTCAGTTGGAAGAGCATTGGACCGGTTTTCCAAAGGTCCTGGGTTCGAGTCCCAGTCGCGTAATGCTCGGAGGCCCGCGTTCCTTTTTCCAGTATATACAACTTCAAAATTGATGTCTATTGATTAGCACGAATATTCTTTGTCAAATTATACCGATATATCGATATTTTTTAATAAAAATATCAATATCGATATTGATATTTTCAAAAAATATCGATACGATATATATCGATACTTTATTGCATTTCGGATATCCCTACGAGGGTTTACTAACTACTTCTCTGTTCCGTGTTACTAACCCAAGCATTTTTTTCTATATGTTAGCAACCCTGCGTGTCAAACAAAAAGTCATTCGCTCTGATTATATCCGATTAAATTCAAAAGAGCGAATGATATAATATGACTAATGGCATCTCTTTCACACATGAGAAATTTGAATATGTCTTGTTCTTTTATCAAATATGAAAGTGACGCAGTGTTTTGGCCGTATTTGAGTATGTTAAATTATTTATGTTATTGTTTACATTAGGTCCAATATAATTCCTATGTCTATAATTATTTTAGTTTTGTGCACCCGCTAGGCTGTGTGGAAAAAATAAAATGAAGAAGAAATCCAGAGTACGAGGTCCAAATTTCACATTTAGTGAAAATTTGTTGCTATGTGATATAATTTCCAAATATATAAATGTGATTGAAAATAAGAAGACTGATGGCGCCAATCTGCTGCAAAAGCAAGAGGCGTGGACAAATGTAAATAAAGAATTTAATGCCATAAATTCTGGGCAGCATCGCACTGTGGAAAGTCTACAAATGAATTATAAAAATTTGAAAAAGAAGGCGAAGAAAAATTTTTCTGACGCTAAAATGAATATTCCAGGTAAATCAGTGAATTCGGCTATATTAGAAGTTAATGGATCATTATAATGGTTTAAATAAAACTGTTTGTATTGGAAAACTTTAATTTCTAATATACAAAATAAATAGGTTTTATCACTAGGTAAGTATCCAATGTTTACAATGATTTTTTGTAGTAGAGAGACCAACTCTTGTGGAAAAAATATATGAATATAGCACATTTTCTGAAGGCTGAGACCTAATAGCTGCCTCTACAGGGACATCGGAAGAAAGCTGTCAAAATTTGTTTGAAATGATGAAAAAAGAAGCAGAAAGAACGGATGCAGGATTGAAAAAAACATTTAATGGACACAGGCTTCCATTATACATGTATTGTTTATTTGTCAAATACATTTTTGTATAATTTGTCATTCCTAATTTCAGAAGGCGAACCACCACCAGAATGTGACGATGACCTATTGCTTGAAAAAGTCAAAAGTTTAGTTGGGTCTACCATTGATGGGGTATATACGGAGCTACGAAATATTGATCCCATTGAAGTTGATGTTATTGTTAAAGATGAAATCACAAGCATGGAAAACGGACTGGGCACATGTACCTATTGTTCCTTACTTTTTTTTTTATTTATAATACTTTTATGATTTTGTTTACTTTCTTGTTTTTAGCTGAAGAACCTCCACAACCCACATATGATATTGCATCCACTTCAAAAACATGTGTGACCCAGGATGTACCATCAACTCATTTTACCAATAACAGGGCAAATTTGAAACGGAAGCCACATGCTATATTTATGCGTAAGTTCTTATACCTAGTATCCAACCTTATTTAAGCAAAATTAAAACAGTTTTGTTTTACAGGTAAGCGAAAGTTACAGGCTGAGTTACCAGAAAGAAAGTTAGTATCAGAAAAGTACAAAGTGTTGGTAGCTGAAAAGGTGGAGTTAGTTAATTTACAAAAAGAATTATTGAAAGTACAAATACTGGAAGAACAAGAAAAATTAGAACATAACCGTTTGCTCAGATCAATGGAATTAGAAGATGCTAGTCAAAAATATGCACATAATGAAAAAATAAGGAAACTAGAATTAGAAAAATATAAATAAAGAAGTTTTTTTTTATTCTTTTTCAATATTGCCATAATTAATTTAATCTTCCAAAATGTTGTGTTATAAGCACCTTAAGTGCAAGATGTGCAGGTGAATTCCTGGTACTATTAGATAATGTGGAACTGGAAACCTCTTGATTATCCTCAAATATAGGATATTCCGGGTCAGTCGGAGGTTCAATATTATTTCTTAGTCTTGCCAAATTATGTAGAACACAAGTAGCTATTATTATTCCAGGTATTCTCTTTAAATGTACTTGAATGCCTCTGGTTACTATAGGGAACCTCCTTTTCCAGATACCAAATATTCGCTCAATTGTGTTCCTGGTTCGTATCTTTGATTCATTATATAATGATTAGGCTTGTGAATTCACAGATGCGAGTGGTCATCATAAATGGGCTTTGTGCATACCCACTATCGCCCAAAAGGCAATAGTTATTGAATGTTCCTTGCAAGAAATGTCTCCGTTGATTGCAATGGAGAATGTTACTAGGTATACCAAATCGCTTGAAATTTTGTCTCAGTAAAGCCTGTATGCATACAAATACACTAGTTTTTGTTGTAATCAAAAATACCCAGTAGTTTTGATTTTATAGGCATTCAAAGTTTCGAAAAATATCGAGTCCCGCTAACAGTCACGTGACCGCTTGTGACGTCTTACCACAAGTTGTGGTCCACAACGCGCCAGCGGTGGCGCATATAGCTGGCACAGTATTTTATTTGATTTTTTTGTTTATTTAACATTTAATGTATAATTTTTTTGTGTTTTCGGTCGCCTATTAGTAAATATTAATATTATACGTTAATAGTAAATATTATTCTATTAATAAATTGGGTATAGGTTTCGAAAAAAGGTAATCGTGTAATCTATCTAAAATAGATGAATTAATTTAGATGAATGAATTAATTATCAAGAAATAGTGATTTTGTTGCCGCCGAAATGTTTGATATGTTCTAAACTGTTTTATCAAAACAAAATAACCAATATAATAAAAATACTAATGGAAGAATGCAAGTCCAATAGTAGAAGTATGTACCTACCTACCTATCATTATTTTTTTTACGTTAAAGACAACAAATCATGTATCATAGTTTTGTAGCTATAGGTAGGTACGTCCTTCTAATATTATAAATGTGAAAGTTTGAGTATGGATGTATGAATGTTTGTTACTCTTACACGTAAAAACTACTGCCCCCCCAAGTCAAGTGGCAAGTGATATTTGCGATAGCGAGTGAATAGAAAAAATATGTATGAAACTGTCAAATTGCAAGCTTGTCAAAAATTTATTCTATTCACTTGCTATCGCAAATATCACTTGCCACTTGACTTGGGGGGCTGGACGGATTTAGATGACACATAGGGTACTTTTTACCGCGGGAAAACTTCTCATTCCCACGGAAACCGACTTCTACGCGAACGGAGTCGCGGGCGGCCACTAGTATGTAGTGTAGTACAAAGATACCGCTCTTCTTAGTAAATTTAAATAAATACATGCATTGATTTAGTACTAACTAGCTTTAGTTAGCAGCTTCGCCCGCATTTCCCTCGGGAACTGTACATTTTCCCAGGATTAAAAGAAGCCTATGGATTATTTCAGTCTTCGTCCAGTAGGCCTATTCCGTATCTCTATAGTGAAGATCACTTTGGTATAGTGTACAACGATTAACTGTCAAACGTCAAGTTTCGTATTCTCTAACCTCGGTGATTAACTGCAATGACGTCATGAGCACCGAAAATTGGTGATCGTCACCGTAACACATTTTTAACGTAGTTTTCGTATCGATACTTTTGAAATCGCGATTGTGTAAGCATAGTGGACATCAAATTGTTAGTCACCGTGATTATCACTGTTGTTTTGAAAGACACTACTCAAAGGCAGTGTTTTATAGACGTTTAGTGATTATCACCGAAACTTAAGGAAGAAAAAGTGGGTATTTCACTAGTGTTTGATTGTGATTTGTTGTTGCTGTGAGTTGTTATCAAAAGAAATAGCTCAACTTTGTTGAAATTTGCTAAAGAAGAGCGCAGAAGATATATTTTGCGAATTCAGAAGTGCCGCCTTTGCGACGCTAGTAATCCTAGGCAGTTGCCTGACCGAGAATTCATAGCCAATTTTCAGTTAAGTAATGCTGGATTCCAACAAGAATTGGAAGCGCTGCGTCCGCATTTACCACGAAGTCGAGGAAAAACAGCTGACCATGACCATCAGCACCAAGATTTTAGACAGGCTGCCATAATTGAGGCAATACCCAGATAACTCTAGGCATATTGTCCAGACTATGGAATGCTAGAAGTCTTTATTTAGAAGTTATCTTTAGAATATCTTTTGGCATCTATTTTCTATTAATTCTTATTTATACTAGTGTTAAGCAAGATTAAATTATGTGATTTTATGGTTAATCAACTCATTATACATGTTTTCAAGTAGGTAATGACTTAAAAGTTTTTGATTTGTTTAACTTGTTTTTTTTTAATAATTTGTCTTTACATTCATTAACATGGTTTCATAGTCAATCAATTAAATATATAATACATTATAATATTGTTCCTACAGGTTTTTATAGTAATAACTTAAGAGTTTTGGTTTCTTTAACTTATTTATTTTAAATAATTTGTCTTTACAGTAATTAACATGATAATATTGTTAATCATCTTACAATACATACATGAACCTGTTTAACATAATTGTTAGATTATAGGTACTATTAAAATTGTTTTTTATTACGGTTAGTGTTTATGAACTTAACTACTTATTGGTATGTTTTGTGTACATTACCGGTATTCACAATAATTTTAAAGAAATTTAGGATCTATATATGTATACTGTGGTTATATGTAACTGAAAATTAGTTTGTTTAAAAATAAATACATTTCTAAATAAAATTGAGTTTATAATTATGATGACTATAATACCTTAAGATTTAAGACTGAACCTTTTCACAATTAATATATAAAATGGGAATTGTATTTCTATATAAAGCAATGTTTTGTATAATTATGTATATTTTTCTAAATACATATTAAAAACCAATTAAATATACTAAAGTTAACAGGCAAGCGCACCCCCAGACAATCCTTCCACCGCCGCATGACCTATTATCGCCAGCACATTCTCCTCTATTGCATTTAGGGGTAAAAGTTTATTAGGCTGTACATCTGTTGCTGCTGCATTTCTTCTATTCAACCTTGCACTTAAAAAAAAAAATTTTTTTAAAGCATTAACAGAATAAAATTAAAACCAAATAGATGACTTACATGCAACCATCAAGTCTTTTTTTTTGTACTTATTAAGGCACTTAACAACTTATGTTTTTAAGTGCATTTTTGTGTATGGGGCCAACTAAGGGTAAAGTGGTAACAAAAATTTGTAAGGAAGCCACCTTTTTCATGTATATTAAGTACAAACTTAAAATTAGTGTTCATGTTGTATTTTTAAAATGTATGTAAAGTCTTAAGTAAGAAGAGTAGGATTAAACTTGATTTTATTGAAATTAACTATTTTAATGTGGACTTACTCTTCTCCATTGGTCAGGCCTTTTCGTTGTTATCCCTGCGACTACATTTTACAATAAATCTGCCTGGTACAGACTTCCATACTTCTCGTGTGATTCTAGCACCTTACTAAAAAGCAGCCCAACGCTATATCGCGGTGGAACACCGCAAACTCTACCATTAATTCCATTTGCCTCTCCGATACTCTTCGTGCAGGCATCTTAAATAGATATGAAACATAATATTAATTGCCTTTCTTTGAATTTGTAGCTACGTGGGTAAAATATGTAATATAAATAAACTAAACATCATCTACTTACATTTTTGCAATTAATACAAAAACTAAGTAAGTACTAAAAGTCAATATCACTATTTGAAAACTTTGTTTCACTAACACAACATTCGAAAACAATAAAGAATACTGAAGGAAATTACCTGCGCCACAAACAACAACATTTGAAGTACGTCATTGTCAAGCGTATAAACCTCATAAAACAAAATGTTAATAACGTCAAAGTATTATAACGCTCAAATGGGATTTCTCTACCTAACCGTATAATAGTCGATAAAAAATAGAGATGTGAAGTGGCTTTTTGAAGAGCACTGTCCCGAACACGTTAATCACCGTAACTTGATATCCACCGATTGTGTTACGCAATACCAATGTAATAAAATTCTCAGTTGTCATCAAAGTTCGGTGTACAACCAAAGCTTGATAGTCATCGTCACTGGCAAAGATAGGCAATAGGCCTACAGATCAGTTCAGTACTTTTTGTGTGAAAGATAACAAACACAAACACAATCTTCCGCGTTTATTATATTACTAGGAAGTAGGATACCTATACGATCTAGATGTAGGTAGTTGAACGCTACAGATGCACTTTACCTTTACTATTTTATTTAAGTAATTTATTTTATTTTTTATTGCAAATGTAGATGATATGAACTAAACCTCTTTTATTTATTTGTATTTTTACTAACAAATTGTTTAATGGTATTGGTTATGTTCAAGTTAAAAGATTTGGTGATGTATGTATGTATCCTTTGGAACTGTAAAAAACAACTTTTCCGGCGAATTGATAGTTGTATTTTTACATTTAGGCGCAACACATGATTTCCTAGTAGTTGGATTAGTCATTTTTAAAAGTATTTAGGTTTAATTGAGACGACAAGTGCGCGCGACCGCGAACCAGACCGAGCGAGTTGTGGTGTGACGTCACACCGCCACCGGCAGCCCGCGTCGTGCGATAGCAACTTATTTTACTTATAAATCGGAAACTAATTGACGCATCGAAATAATACTTTCACCAGTATTTTTTATTTTTGACAGAGAATACGAAGAGATAATAATCAAAATTTGTTAACATTCTCCATTATCTCTGATGTGTGAATCATGGGCAGATTCATGCCAGTGAATCAACATTGAACATTAAATCTGAAGAACATATTGCTTGCATATTTATAGAAAAGAATCCTTTCCTGTTTCTGTAAATTTCTGCTGTATCCCCACCTGTGAAATAAAATTAACTGATATTTTCTTGCAAATTTATTAAAGTTCTTTGCCATTTTAGTAGGTATCTACTTACCATACAAATCCTATATTTGTTAGGAAAATTAAACATTTTTACTAACCTGGCGATTTAATCCTCACATGAGTGCAGTCTATAGCTACAATAACGCGGGGAAATCTAGAAATTAGGTAAAACAATGCAGCCTGTCTGCTCTTCTTCAGTTGTAGGCATATATATAAATTCAGGGTACAATTGGGCAATGGCATCAGTAATTCTGTGAACATTTCTACATACAGTTGACTCGTGTACCCCAACAAAATCACCACAAGTCAATAATTGACTGCCAGTAGCGTAAAACCTTAACGTAGTTGATTCATTGGTGATAAGGCCTCTCTGTGGGCATAAAAAATGATTAAAATATATGGAAATGGCACTGAAAAATTTCGTTAATATTATTTGGTACATAGGTACCTACTTAATCATTTGATTACGTACCTACTTACCTGTTGTGGGTAGGGTGTATTAATTTGCTCAATTTTGTTTAATAAATAAATAACATTTTCCTTTTCTTGGAATGAAATGCTTTATCTCTTTGCAAATTGAAATGATCAATTCGTTCACTAACTCTCCTATTAAAAAAATCTGAACTTATGTAGTCAATCATTTCCTCGTCATCATCAGAAAATAAAAAGTCATTCATTTTTGTATAAAATAAATTAATGTAACCTTTTTTTTTCTTTCTTCTTTGGCCATGGTGCAAATATGATATGCACATTGTGTAATGTAACCTTTAACACAGAGTTAGTCATTTAACCCTTCCAACTTCGGCGGGTTATTAACCCATTGGATGCTGAGCCCGCCCATCGGCGGGCAAACTGTTTTAACTGAGATGCCGGGCCCGCCCCTGGGCGTAATTATTTCAAAAGGCTTTCCGTAAGCCAAATCCAAATAAAAAAATGAGATTTTAGGTAATGGTTTGTTTCATTATTATTGACTAATAACCAAAACGGTTTATGGATATTGAAGATATTAAAAAATTGACGATTTCATGACTACGTCCCGACTCTAAATCAGGGGTAACAAACCTTTTGTAATATTTAAAAATAAAAATATATTATATAATTATGTTATTATCTTGTAAATAAATGTTAAAATATTTGAAAAAAACAATGTAATTTATAAAAATAGATAAGTTTGTAAAATAAAGATAATAGTAGGTATTTTTCTGAAGAAAGTAGGAGATCTTACCCACTGAAGCTTCAGTACAATATCACTATAACTGTTATGTTACATACACAATTTAACTCGAGGTTATGTCTTAACTCTTGGCAGTGAAAGTAAAATAAAATATTTAACCTAGAGTTAGGACTTAACTCAAGTTTAATTATTTAACTCTGGAACGTGCAAGTGGGCCTCAGATATAAAAAATTTATACCTAAATTGTGTGTGATAAAACTAAAATCAACCTAATGGAAAAGAAATATTTTTAATATGTACCATTTAAATTTAATATTTTAAAGGATTTCAGCTAATAACTTTGATTAGATATAAATAGAATACTGTGCAAGTTTTATATTGTCTTGGCGCTTTTATTATTGGTCTAAGCAAATTTGGAGCACTGTGTCCTCCTAGGCGTTGTAGGCATTCGCAGCGAAGCGACGCAGCTTTTCGTCGCCGACAACTCTTTCCTTAATCTCACTATGTCGTTCTCAGCTTGTCTTTTACGCTGGAAAAAGGATAAAATATTATTGCTTTGCAAAACAAGCTATTACGATCAAACCGTAATATTTTTTTTTCCTTTTTTTTTCTTTTTCTTTTTTTTCTTTTTTCATATTTTTATTCATATTCATTTATTCACCAATAAATTAAATAAAATAATTTTGGCTCGTCATTTTACAGAATTCAGAAATTTCGTAACAATTTAAGAGTACCTACAGCAAAAGTTAAAAAATCTAATTAAAATGACAAATTAAAGCGATCTAAAAATAATAGATAATAATAATAATATATGTATACATTTTTAAGATTTGTTACATAAATGTCAGTTTTAAATTAAATAAAAAAGAGACAGAAAATAAATGTCAGAAAATAATTAAAGGATGTCACAAAATAATTAAACTAACAAAAATAAACACGATAAAATTTAATCATGCTACTCAAAAAATGTACAAGCCATAAATTCCGCAATATTATAAAACGGATTATTTTTTAGGAAATCTTCCATTTTGTTTTTAAATTCAATCAGTGAAAGTTGTCTAATGCTAAAAGGAAGTTTGTTATAGAGATCAATTTTTAAACTGAGCCCGAGTTTATGTGTTTTTTTTTTACCTTCATCTCTTGAGAAAGCCTGCACTCAACTTGTTGAACCCGGGTGCGTAATTCGGCAATGTCACGCATCAGGCGCGCAGCTGCTAGCTTGTTATCTGCCTAAATATATTTAATTTTTTTATTTCTCTTTTAAATTGAAAAATCCAGTAGTCATTTTTAATACGTACCTACTAAAAGTATGGTTGTAATTTTGCTATTTTAAGTTATACCATCAGTAAGGTAGGTAAGTGCCAAGTATTTTAGTTATTTGACTTTTGGTAATAAAAAACTAATGTGCTTTTGGTGCAATTTTATTTTATTCTACAAAACAAAAAATATTTTAATACGGTTTAAAACCATTTCTGTATACCTATTTAATGTTATAACATCAGTTGTGCTATGTACGAATATTTTGGGAAGCTATTATTTTCTACAAAAATTGATCACTTACAATCCTACTGGGAGCATTTTTGGCGACATTTCTGCACACAACATTGGGTAGATCTGACACCGAGCACGGTGTAAACAGCTGGTCCGTGGGTGACATCTTAGTTACACCTTGGATAGCCTGTTATTATATTAAAACAGCATTATCATAAAATATTAAAAATAAATTACTTAGGTGCCTACTCATCATTTTTATTCAACTACTTTTACTTTGATTTTCAATAAACAAGTAAGTACTCAGGTTAATAAGCCTTAGTTTTTTTTTCATAGCTTGAGTATTTGACGACCTCTGCGGTGCAGCCAATATATACTGGACTGCCGAGCGGATGGTTCCGGGTTCGTTACCCGGTTCGGACCAATTTCATTAAAATGGTTTCTCGGAATTGACTCGTGTCTGGGTGTAACTAGGTTCTCCCCTAGTCCATTGTACCTTTAATAACACAAGCGCTTACCGCACTTACTTAAGGGCCACATAATTAATGTGTTAGTCTTGAGATTTATTTTATTTATACCTATATTTCTAAAATGCAAAAAAAAACTTTTTATTTTTTTATCACAAAAAAAAAATTAGGTAGGTATCAAACAAAACCTGTGCAACAGCAGTCCTAGCATGCTGGACGTGGTGAGCCTCTTCCTTCATCAGATGCCGTTGGAGATGTTCTATCTCTGAGATGAGACCGTACTTCTCTTTCTCCAGACGCGTGTTGGCTTGACGAAGTGCCTGTAGCAGAAAACATCGGATAAACATAAAGAATGGAGGCAGCAATATCCAACTGATATTATAAATGTGAAAGTTTGTGAGTATGTATGGATGTTTGTTACTCTTTTACGTAAAACTTTTGGACGGATTTGGATGAAACTTTGCAGTAATATAAGTTATACATTAGAATAACACATAGGGCACTTTTTACCGCGGGAAAACTTCTCATTCCCACGGGAAACCGACTTCCACGAGAACGGAGTCGCGGGCGGCCACTAGTAGGTTAATACGTTTCCGTATTTTGTAAAATAGCAATGAAAATGAAAAAAATATGTTGAGTAACCTATCTTTCTAAAGTTATACGAACCCTCATTTTTTCTTTTTTCTCGTAATGACATTCTTCAACCTTACGCTTCAGTTTCCTTCTCAACTCTTCAATTAGATTGGATAAAGTGATTTTATTAGATTCTAAGTCAGCTCGCTGCTGAACTATCTGGTTTATTGATGTGAGCAGCTTTATCCCTGAAAAAACATGTTTATTAAATTAATACCTAAGTAAAGCTACTGATAAAAAATGCGCGAATAAAACTTTGCTCTATACCTATCTAATATTTTATGTAAACTAACATACAGTTTAATAAGCTCAAAGATTCCGTTACATACATACATACATACAACCCAAGCTAATAATAAAAGCGTGGTAAAAACCATTGAGCTATCATAGCAAAAGCTAGGTAGTAGGGAGAACCTATTTATACCTGCAACTATTAGCAAGCACGATTAATTAATATTATTTATTTCGATATGTAGGTCTCAATTAATGTTATTTAAACAAATACTCACGCTGTTCATTAAATCGCAATCTCTGCAGTGCCGGCTGGAAAGTACAGGAATCAGGGCTGGGGGCCCCGGAATCGGGCCCCGAGAGAGATTGGGGGCCTCCAGCGTAACCTGCGGAACTGGAGTCTGTTGTTGTATCCTACAAAGTAGTTAACGTTAAATAAAAACAGTTTCTTAAAAAGCCAAGCATGTAGGTAAGGCCTAAGGAGAAAAATTCTCAAAATTACCTAGAAATATTTGTGAAAAGCAATTTGTAAAATTTTAGTATTTTATAGGGTTTCGTATCCAAAGGGTAAAACGGGACCCTATTACTAAGCCTCCGCTGTCTGTCTGTCTGTCTGTCTCCAGGCTGTATCCCATAAACCGTGATAGCTAGAAAGCTGAAATTTTCACAAATGATGTATTTCCGTTGCCGCTATAACAATAAATACTAAAAATTTAAACAAATATAGTTATTCCTATATTAAGTGGGTTTCCCATACAATAAACGTAATTTTTGAGCAATTTTTACTCGATCTTAATAAACAGGTAGAAAACGATAGGAACCCTTCGTGCGCGAATCCAACTCGCACTTGGCCGGTTTTTATTTTTATCCTACATTAAACAAAAACTTACCAAAGACTTGTACTTGGGTAAATCATCGCCTGTGAACCTGACATTGTGTCCCCGAGGCAGCCGCTGTCCAATCGAATGCAGTGTCTTTAACGCCATCGTCAAAAATACTGAAAAACGCTTGAAGCTTAACCCTTTACAACTAGCCCGATCGAAAATAATACAAGTAAACAGCACAAACATAGACGAACAAATAATTATTAATTGCTTTTCCACTATTGCTTTATTTGGATTTGGACTAGTCTTTGAACTTTGCGGTTTTGTCGCCATTTTTATTTTGAAAAAGTTTTAGTAAACAATTAAAGTATTTAGTTTTAAATTACGGATCAAATGGCATGATCTCCAAATTAAAAATGGAATGATCTCTTACCTACAGCAGGGTCCCGTGACAAATAATGTTCTGCACCAATTGAGTAGGCATATACCCGGTTTGTATAGAACGAAAACTGAGCAGTCGCCAACTTGTAGGCAGGGTGTTTTGAAGTAGTCACCTTAATTGACCCAGTTTTAAATAACTTTGAAAAGTAGGTAAAAGGGTTTGGAACTGCCTATCTTATTGAAGCAGTTCACATATTGGTAATGATTAAATTATGTTGTTTTGTTTAGTTTGGTATTTGCGAATTACTTTATTAACATATTTCGCAAAAATAAAGGATTTTTTTATTTATTTAGTTAGTAGGTATTTATCTAACTTCGAGTAAAACAGATAAAAACGTGGAAGGTAAGTAGTATACATGTAAAAAATAAACACATAAGGACAGTATGTCAGAATGTTCCGTTAGTTAGCCTTTTTTTAAATAATGATGATTATCATGTGACAAAAGTTACTCTCGTTAAGAGATCCTTTAAAATTTAGTTAACACTCTGTATCTCCTACTAACAAGCCGTACTTGGTACGGTGCGCGTGTATCGTAAAAAATACCATCATAAACCCAGCATTTCGCCCGTGATCTGAACGATGCCATTTCTGGACGGGTTAATGCAACAAAACCACCAATAAAATAAAATTAGTAAAACTAAAAACCGGAGTTTAACTTTCCAACAGAGGGTATATACTTAGTTATCCTCGTAACTTTAAGCGTTTTTAAATATTTAAAAGTATTTTTGTTTACCTACTGTGCAAATCAATAAGTAGTAAGTACCTACGTAGTAAGTACCTAGGTACCTAATAATGCCTGCATTTGTCATTTCAGCCCCCCAAGCCAAGTGGCAGTAGAAATTTGCGTTAGCGAGTGAATAGAATAAAAATGTATGAAACTGACAAATTGAAAGCTTGTCGAAAATGAAAGTTTCGTACATATTTTTTCTATTCACTCGCTATCGCAAATATCACATGCCACTTGACTTGGGGGGCTATTTCACATACCTAAATATAGTGACACTGAAACGGATTGAAATATAAAAAAATAATTAGGTTTATATAATTTCGCAGACTTAGGAGAAATTTAAAAGAACATAACTTTTTTATTTTTGAACCGCTTTAATTAAAAAAAACTTGTTTGAATACTTATCTTCCTTCTTAATAATTCCTGCATTTTAATTAATTATGCACTTTGTTAATAAATATTTAAAAAAAAATGACTACAGTGGCTGCATAACACCGACATCATCTGTTTGACAATGGTTCGGCAAAGCTTTGGATTCATTACATTGGGTCACGCGATGCTAACCTAAACACGCATAGGTTGAAATGGAAATATGTATTGCAAAAATTGGTTAGAAGTTATTTGCATAAAGAACCAACAAAAACATCAGCTTCATTCAGAGGAATTTTAACTGGCAGGTTCATTAAAATGTATTTTTTTTTTGTTTGACTAAAAAAGTTTTTTTTTTGGCACAAATTTGCAGTTTGCACCTGCAATTTTATCTTTATTATCTCCGATTAAATATTTAAAAAGTTATAGTAATACCTAACAAAACTGTATTCAGAAATGGACTGTAAGTTCCAGAATACTTTAATTTCTTTTCGAGCGATATATTTTATAACTTTATATCGATTATACAAACGGGTTAACATATATACAAGAACAACACCACTGGGCCACTTTTTTCAAAGACGGCCAGCAAAGAAATTTAAATGTTGCCTAGTCTTTTTCAAAATGTTTAAATTTTATTTTTTTACGCACATTTCGAATCAAATGAATAAGTTATCAATCAATCCCTTTTTTCTTAATTTATTTACAACTTTATGTAGATTATTAATTTGCAGCCTTTTCCTTATCCTACTAATATTATAAACGTGAAAGTTTGTGAGTATGGATGTATATTTGTTACTCTTTCACGTAAAAACTACTGGGTGGATTTCGATGAAACTTTACAGTAATATGATTTATACTATACATCAGAATAACATATTATAGGGTACTTTTTACCTCGGGAAAACTTCTCATTCCCACGGGGAAACCGACTTCCACGCGAACGGAGTCGCGTGCGGCCACTAGTAAGTTTTTTTTTCAAAATTTGTCAGCATTTTATAGGTCGTGGCTTAGGTTTAAGATTGTACCTACCTACCAACTAAATTCATGAGTTTTACGACCCTATGTTAATTCAAATGTTTGGGATGTTCACAAAATAAAAGTAAAATTTATAATTTTATAAGACTTATATTTTAGTTTATTCATTCTCCTGGCTGCGGAGACGTGCAGCTGCGTTGGTCACCCTGATGCTAAGTTGCTGAGCACGTTCAACAATGGTCTTACGTTTCTTTGAAGAAACCCCATGGGCAATCTCTGCGCAGTATTTGCGGTTTTGCATCATGAGGATTTCTAACTCACGGACATTGTGTACCAGGACCTGGAAAGAATATTGTTTGAGAACAAATTGATGGAAATTTGGTGTTTAAAGTTATTTGAATACCAATGTAACTATCAGGATGACCAAATAATTATCAAAATTAAGTGGAATAGGATATGATAGTCTTTTTATAGCAAGGTAACAAATTGTAGATACCATATTGATTATTGGTAACACAGAGTGCCCTTGCAGATAATTTTTATTTCTCATAGCTGATAGATTGATCCGATGTCTTTACCTTGCGGAATCCATTGGGTAGCATGTGACGGGTCTTTTTGTTTGATCCATAACCAATGTTGGGCATCAAATATTGACCCTTGAAGCGCCTACGCACTCTGTTGTCAATACCTGAAAGAGTTTCATTCGGTTAGAAAAATATGGACATCATATTTTGAAGTAAATTGAGGCATGGATGTGTATGTTTCTCCCACTATGACCAAACTGTTATGATAACCAATTCGGAATAGGATTTGGTAGAATTAGTATAGCAAGGTTACAAATTGTAATTATCACAGAAAATGAATAACACAGAGTGCCCTTGCATTGATGAAGGAAAATATAACCTCTAAGGCCGACGTAAATTATGACAAAAATGTGCGAACTTTAACAAAATAATTAGAATAAAGTAGTTCTATAAGCTTCCGCTGCATGTAAGTAATGTATTTATGATAAAATAAAGGAAAGCTGTAAGAAATATGATGGTGATTAAGTTTGAAATAGGTGAACATGGGATTGCATACCTCTGGGCTTGCGCCAGTTACGCTTGATTTTATCATAGCGGTCGGACTGATGACGAATAAACCTTTTCGTCCTCTTTTTTACGATTGTAGGTCTGTATACAGGTCTGATAGCCATTTTGTGTGTTTTTCACAAAACGCGGACGTGAACACGCGGTGACACGGCCGCAAGAAAAGGAAGGAAGTATAGACAAACGCCATAGCTAGAGTTTGGGTACGTTTTCTTTGGTCATTCCTTCTTGACATTAGGTAATTAAATTTCTGATGTAAAATAAGAAAAACGCTACGTACTTCTTAAAAATCCCACACATTGTCTTACATATTTGCCATTAATGTAGTTTGTTTGCTAATATCATGAGTTTTGAGTTTTTTTGAGTGTATAGTTTAGGTTTTTTAATCTGTGGTCACAAAAACTGGCGTTTTGACAGTTCATTTTTGTAAACTAAAACAGTTCATGCTTGTCTTTGCCACAGACGCCAAATGTCGCCATCGATCAATGACATTTTGTGAAGTTGAATTTATTGATATAAAGCGTTCATGTAAATAATAAACAATTTCCACATAAAAGTCGGCTTCCAGTCGATATGTATGCCAAGGGCAAAGGCTCTACGGTGCCTTCGGACGCTCAGGCTCGCGAAAAGTTGGCGTTGTACGTGTATGAATACTTGCTTCATGTCGGTGCTCAGAAGGCAGCGCAGACGTTTTTGTCAGAAATTCGATGGGAGAAGAATATAACGCTCGGGGAGCCGCCGGGGTTTCTGCACTCATGGTGGTGCGTGTTTTGGGACTTGTACTGCGCAGCCCCCGAGCGCCGGGACACGTGTGAACACTCCTCGGAGGCGAAAGCATTCCACGACTATGGATTTGTGAATTCTGGCTACGGTGTCAATGGAATCGGTCATAATGCTGGTCCGGCACCTCCTAATGACGGTATGTATATAGTGAACCTTAAATATCTTAGATAAACAGCTGAATTGAATCTTGTTTATGGATCAATGCCAGCTTATTGGGGCAGACAATATCTTATCTTGCTATGCTAATAAAACATTGTCTAAGCTGAGCAACTGTAATTTAGCTTCTGAAGAACATAAATGGTTATTCCACTATTTAAACTCAATGGCCAATGGTAATTTTGTTAGGCTTTCATTTTTGATAAACCTAAATTTTGGTAAAAACAGCTTCTACCTACAAATTATGCTAAGAAATATATAGCTTTACTAAACCTTTCAAATGAAACAACTTTACACACAAACAAAACAACATTTCCAGGAATGGGTGGTGGTGGTATGCCGCCCGGTTTCTTCCCCAACTCGTCTCTCCGGCCATCCCCTCCCGCACCGCACCCCGGCTCACAACCGTCCCCGCACGGACCACAACCACAGCTTATGGGCACTGGACAACCGTTTCTAACTGGACCATGGTACTCAGGAGGGCCTAGAGGAGGCGTAAGGATGGGAATGGGCAATGATTTCAATGGGCCGCCAGGTAAGCAAGATAAAAAAAAAAAAAAAAAAATTTAAGATTAAAAAAAAAATTAAAAAAGGAATAGGTGCTTTGAAGAAAGGAAATATTTTAAAATGTCCATAGAAGTTGCAATAATAACTCTGAAAAACACAATATTTCAAAGAAGCAATAGCAAATATACGAAGTTGATGTTGCTTTGCCCTATTTAATAGTTCTCTTATATGAAAATGTAAAATAGAATGAGGTTCATTTGATAAGAACAACCTATAATGTAGGTGAGTTCTAAAAATAAATCAAAACTAACTAAACATTGCGTATATGTAGTTCTATTAAAGGAAACCATGTCTGTTATTTAGCTTTAAAAGATCACAAAATACTGTTAGAGAAAAGAGGTCATAAAAAAGAGAAAGTAATGCTACCCAATGATTTCTACACAGACAGTTTCCCTCTTTTTACAGTTTAACATTGAAAATCTGTTAAATTGGAACTGAGATTAAATTAATTGTGGTAATAACCAAAATTGGAGGCTTGTAACTTTTGTTACGACAAAGCCGATTTTCATTCATTTTTTCCATAATTCCATTTTCCCTTATACAACTGATAAGTCACTCCTTTTTAATTATTTCTCTTGTCCAATTTTTTTAAGCCTTTGAATTCCTTGTACTCAGGGCAAGGCATGATGGGTAATTCGTTGGAGCGCGGGGGCGGCGCGGCGGGGGGGCTGCTGGGGCCACGCATGACGCCCCCGCGGCCCGGTTGTGGCCCCATGAGCCCAGGGGCGTACGCGGGGGCCATGCGGGGCCCGCCGCCACAGGCTGCAGGTATGTACTGTAGCTATAGATAGATTATAGAGATATGAAGCTGTCAATTTATAATAAGGAATACACAAGCATTCCTTATTTTATATTTTGGACCTAAAAATGTAATGAATATAGATGCAACTGAAATGTAAGTCTGACATGCAGAAATACGTACAATCATAGTGTTCAAAAGATGCAATGTTCAAATGTAGGTTTTCAATGAATTTTTTTTTTTATATACAATATAACATTACGGCATAAGTTGTGGTTTGTTGAACTTACATGATGGATAAGTCAACTCTGTGGGTTTCATTTTCATGTTTTTCTTTTAATCTGTAACTTAAAAAGAAGGTGGTTCATCTCATTAGGAATAATACCCAGAACTTTGATAAACCCTCAATTTATAGCAAGGATTGCATACCCTGAAATACGACAAAATGCAAGGAGTTATCTCATTACGTCAATTATTGTTGTAGTTTATGAAATATTTGCAAAGCATTTCTAAACATTAGCAATGTTCAGGTTAAAAGGGTATAATAAAAAAACAAAAACGAGCATCAAGACCTAATATTAAAAAGTCTTAACTCGACAATCAACTGGTTGTTCTTGTTAATTGACATAAAAAGCTCTTTTCGCGATTGCCATGTTCTAAGATGTCTTGTAACAAGAAAAAGGTCTTCTTAGATTAAATAAGTTCTTAACCTAGGTATGCCCCCAATGGGTATCGGTCCCCGCGGGGCGTGGGCCGGGGGCGGCGGGGGCGGGGGCGCCGCGGGGTCCGCCCCCCTCAACTACAGCGGGGGTTCCCCGGGGTACGGGGCCCCGCCGGGCTCGAACGGGCCCCCGGGGCCCCCCACGCCGATAATGCCCAGCCCGCAGGACTCGTCTAACTCTGGTAAGTTGGGGCGATGGTGGAGGTGGTGCGATGGGCTCTCACTGGATACTTAACTGTCTTTTTTTGATGTCGGTTTTTTTATAGCAAAAAAATTTATTCCTAATAATTTGGAAATATTAGATTAACTGTGATTTATGAGCAGGGTAAGAAACGTCTTATTTGTAAAAGTCGTTTAAAATAAGCAAACAAGATGATACGAATTGGCAATTAATAGCATTAAAAAATTGACATCACGTAGCTTTTTATTACATTTAACTTGTTATGTCTAATAATTGTTAATTGTATTTGTTTACCATCGCTATCTGTCCATTTTAACAGCACTTGCGGCATTTGATTAAGTACTTAATTGTTTTATTTTATAAAACGCTAAAGTGAAAATAGTGTTCCAATTTTAAACGTCAGAGGTGAATGACCTTTTGACAGCTGTATCGAACATCACAAATTATAAATGGCGATCTGTCAGTTTTTTTTATACAATTTACTTTACAAACGTCACAAAAACTTAATACCAAGTATAAATTATAAAAACAAAATTAGTAAATCAAAATATTTTTTGTCACTATTTTTTTACTCATTTCAATTTTGGCAGCCGTTAAAATGACAGTTTGAATTGGAATCAATAATATCGAACAAAGTAAACTACTTAACCAAATGCCGTATCTAACTACTCGTACCTTATACAAAAGTCCGCTGCGCACTCCAAATAAACAAAAAACCAGGTAACCTAGCTGCCTTCAGGTATCACGAAAAAAACAGGTATTTGAATGTCGTTCCATAGATGTCGTTTTGTTTTACGGAGGTTTTGTATTCGGCATTAAAAAAACCTAAACCTACACGGTATAACCTCTTTTTCAAATTTCGCTAGAACGTTTTGGCAGGTGTCAAAATAAATAAAACGCACGGATGGGTGAAATCTCCTAGTGTTGGACTTTCGTTGTTTCAACCGTTAAGGATGTCAAAATTAAAATGACGGGTCATAATTGGCGATGGATTAGATAGGTTAGCGACTTGTAAAATGCCGTTTACAAAATGATAGACTCGTGAATGTTTTCTTCATCTTGTTTCGTTCAGCTTGCTTCGATCTTGCTTAGTTACCATCCATTCCATCCATTTATACGCTTTGGGTCACTGTTGTACTGCTAAATCCCCTTTCTGTCTTCATATCAATGTTACCATATCAATTTAAACCTACTACAATGCTTGTTTTAACAAAAATGAACATATATCATAAAGCGTGTAACATAATGTTGATAAAAGGCATCAAACTTTAAAGTTAACACAGCAGCATTTATCACTGTGACAGATTGCACAAACTAAAGTTGTCACGTAAAAAAAATAGTATTGTTCAGCATGTCAGACTGACAATGACTTTGACACCTGTCATCGTGACAGGCGGTGACAACATGTACACTCTGATGAAGCCAGTGGGCGCGGGAGGTCTCGGAGCCGAGTTCCCGATGAGTGGCGATCACGGGCCGCCGCCACAGCATATGCCTCAGCCACCGCCAGCTGAAGGTAGAATAAAAAGTAAAAAAAAGCGAAAAAATAAACATGAATTAGTTTAGCGGCGAGCGACAGTGCATTATTAATATGCGGCTGAAAAGGTTGTGACTAATGTATTTAAATGTCTACGCGGAATTCAGTCATTTTATTAAATTTTAGAGACGCCTACAAACACGGTTTCTAAAATCGACTTTTTGACAGTTGCAAAGAGTGTAGTTGCAACCTTTTTGCCATCTTTTGTTTATCTGATCAATGCTTTTGCTAAACGTGAGATACAATTGCTTTTGTAACTTTCACGGTATTGATCGGTTAACATATAGCTAACTAGGGGGCAGAAGAAGCCATAAATGTATAGTGTCAAATATCTGACACCTGTCAAATTATTGACACTTCGTACATTCTGCCCTCTAGTGTCCCTCATTGTATTTTGTCACAACACTAGTTTCCCACATATTTTACATTTGAAGTTTAATTGGTTAATGCAAGAATGAAGCAAACTGGACGAAATTTTTCGATGAATTACATATAAAGTGTACCTCGGTCTAGCTAAATACTTGGTTTTGACTTCTAAATTTACTTAATTTCACGTCTTCAAAGCATTAACAGCATGACATTCGGTAATTTTAGTATTCAGAACTGCGCTTTCATCCTAATTTAAGGTTACTATTGGCGACTAATCAAAATTTCAATAAAAAACTTAAAGCTAGCTTTTATAAGGTTGCGAATTTGTGTAAAATATTTTAATCATTGTATTATAAAAGTACGAAGTATAATGTACATTTAACAGTCAAAATATTTTCCGATCGTGTTAAATATTTAACAAAAATAGAGCAACGATTACCACAAAATGACGTTACCAAAACCCCCCTTTTCTAAGTTTCCTTAAAATTTCCTATACGATGTCTTTTCGTTTTTACTGTCAAAATTAAAATCTACAAAACATCCCTTAACTTTCCGCCCGATCATAGGTTCATTTTAAACAGACAATGGTTTTTAACTAACATAACCAACGAAATAAGTGTAATCTTACACTGTGACCGCCTCCATACACTTAGGTACATCAATACAGCTACAGAAAAAAAACATTTGCAATGACATATCTATCTGTGTTTAGTATAATGTGAGCAGTCCCTAAAAAACATAGTATCCAATGCCCTAACCCGAAGTTGTATCATAAATATTACACCAAGTAGTGTGTCACTCAGGGCTCGGGGGCGTGGAGGGGATGAAGTCGTCGCCCGGGGGCGTAGGGGGCGGGGGCCCTGGAACCCCCCGGGAGGATTCTGGCTCTGGCATGGGCGACTACAACTTAAGTAAGTACCTGTAGCCGGCTGTAGGTTCAACCAGTCGCTGTCGGTAGTGCGAAGACTCGTTTGACTCGAGTCAGTTTTGAGAGCTGTCAATATTAGGTAGCTGTCAGCTTTGACAGCTGTCGCTGTCATAATTAAGAATTAGAATGTAGAGTAAGTTACGCAGTGCTGTTAATTGGAATACGAATGTGATAGGTTTTCTTCAAGAAAATTATGTAGTCTAGGGTCGTTATTGTAAATCTTTTACACTATTGATATATATTGTGACGTTGAGAGTTGTAATGTTAAGATGTAGCAAGACTTAGTGGAAGCACATTTGATCCTGGGCCGAAATGATCGAAACCATTCGCAGGTTTCGGGGGGCCGGGCGGTGATCAGAACGACCAAACGGAGTCGGCGGCCATTTTGAAAATTAAAGAAAGTATGCAAGAGGAGGCCAAAAGGTTCGAGAAAGATCCGGACCACCCGGACTATTTCATGCAGTGAGGTGTAATCTAGCCGCTGACTTGCCTTTGACCGCCAATTGTTACTGCCGTACGAAAAAAACTGCCTGACTCTACCATAGATTACGTAGAAGTTCGTATTTTGACATTGACGTTTAGTTTTTTAGATTTTTAAAGTTTTCAAAGCTTACGGTAGTAAAACAGCCAGTTTTTTTGACATAGGCAGTAATGATTTTTAAACTGGACGACATTAACGCAGCTTTTATGAAGAAACTCGAACAAATCGCAACCTGCCAGAAATCAAAGATGCTGGCAGGCTGTTATTTAATGCAACTAAATTAAGAAAAAAAGTAACAAGGCGTTTTCATAAAAGTAAAGTTAATGTCCGTGACTCACAAACTGCGGATTGTAAATGAAAAAAAAAATTGGCACAGATAATTAAAAAAGATCTCAGGATAAAAAAAACTATTTGTACGGTGGGTTGGCGTTTAGATTTTGTTTACGTTCCAACGATCTGAATAAAAAAAACGGTTTCTTTTATTTAATCTGTATTTTTCGCTATTATTTATTGTTGTATACTGACTTGCGTTGTATTTTTACATGCACCATTCTTTCTTTTACGGGTTAAGTTTATCAGCGCGATATCTATTACAACATCGTTTTCTATATTCAAAAACAGTATTGCACGCGCTAACGAATTTAAATCTTGAATGAAACAAAAAAAACATCCTTAAAATAGTAGAATAATAAGCATAGCACATGGCAAAACGCAAAATAGTAAAAAGAAAACAAGTGATGTATTAACAATTTCAAATGTAATTAAGTTATATATAAATATATTTTATTTCGAATAAATGTATATGTAATATTACATAATATTTTATAGAAATCATATTTTTTAGTATTGACTAGATGAACTTTGATGTATAATTTTTTTAACTTCACGACTATTTAAAACGTATTGTGACGGCGTCAGTGTCAGTGTGACATTGACAGGTGTCAGTGAGATTGTCAAATACAAGTTTAATGTAATTATCGTTTGCAAAGATTTTTCATATTATTGTATTTTTTGAAGTGTAGATTATTAAACTAATTGCAATTTATCTTTAGGCATGGTTTACGCTATCGATCACAAAGTAAATATGACAGGACGCGCGATGCCTTAACTTCCCTGATTGTACTTTTAAAGAAATTTATTAACGTAACAAAAAAAAGTGACAAAATTATGGTAGGTCAGGATGTTAAGACATTTTATTTTTATGATTCTTTGGTCAAGCTTGTCCATTTAATAATGAACTTTAAAACATATGTTTTTCATTAATGCTCGATCAAAAAGTCATAAAAATAGTGCGCGTGAATTAAATCAAATTCACATAAACAAATAAATCTTCCAATATTTTTTGTTTAAATTATTTAGCTTACGTTTTGTTGTAAGATCTAAATGTTCCTAGATTTGTATTTTTTTAATTTAAGGCTCCGATTGACGTCTCGTTTTGACGTTTTGTTTATCACTCTCGCTATTTTTGAGTTAACCGTTTGGAATGTGATTCAAATAATCAAACATGGTATTTTTTTTTCTTTTAAATAATGACAGATGGATTTTGACATGACATTTTTTACATTTTTGTGTTGAGGTACCAACAGTGTTTTAGTAACATCAAACGGAATAAGTTACATGAATTTTTGAATTTTTTCTAGTGTTTAACTCAAATTAGCGAATATTTCTATTCCGAAAAGCGATAGAATTTATCTGTTTTAAATTCCTCTCAATTCGGAACGTGCATTTATACATGTCAGTGATTTTTAATTCGTTCGTTTAATCCTGTAACAAATATATAAATGTTTTGACATTTTTGTAAGGGCATAAAAGCAAAGGCATTCTCATCATTGAAACAAAGCTAAATCTACAAAAAATATCATCGGTTATTGGCCACTACAATTTACATTTATACGTCAAAATCTAGCTGTAGTTAATTTTTGAAAATAGAATCACAGTTTTTAGTTGAATAAAGATTGTGACTTGTTAGTGGCCAGTAATTTGACATACCTAAAAAGGTTTTAATGCGACTCTGTCCGATAAAAAAGTTTTGTACCGCCAGGTAGTTTATGTATTAGTTATTTTTCACTCTGATTTTACGGTGTAGATTAACTTTAATATAGGGAATTATTATTTCATGGGGTGTATGGAAAATCTGTATAAAATAAAATAGATTTTTATTTCTTAAGTGAGAGGAATAAGATTTTTTGGGCTATGCCCGACTACCACAAGTTTGGGTTCTTTTAGTGAAAAAAAAAAAAGTTTTTTGAATCTCGACTGACAACAATTCGGACTATAATTTTTAACTTGTAAAATTGCAAAAAAATACTTGTAAATAAAATCCAATCGTAATAATGTAATAATCGTGTGGGTTTTTTATATTTTTCATTTTTGATAGAACTTTTGTCGTGGATATTATCAATTTTTAGCTAAATGTACACTAAATGGACCCAGATATGTAAAATAAATGCAGCGTTTAATAAAACATTAGTTGATAAGTATAACTTAGCGTAAACAGAAAAAATTCGACAATGCAAACTGGAAACTGGCAAATTTTTGAAAAAATATAATTAAAAATAATTTAATTGGTTTTTAATTTTATCATTAATATAAAAATGTGTAGTGTGAGGTTGTATGTTGTTTTTAAGGTATTATTTTATTATTTCCTTAATTTTCGTGAGTTAGGTAAATGAATTATTTTTTTCTTATCAATGTAATGTTTATATACTTAATAAAATAGTTATTATATATTAAAATATTGGTGGTTTTATTTTATTTACTCCGTAGGAAAATCCTTTTATTAATAAAACTTGAATTTATTGAAATTCTGGTGACCCGCCCTCGCTTCACAATGGTGTTATTTTGGCTTTACGAAACAATAAATAAAAGTAAGTTTAAGGTTTTTTTCTGAACAAACTCATTTTTTGGAAAATTTTAAACAAAACACTTTACCAACGAGTTTTACTTAAATACCTATTTGAAAATCACCAGATGGTGAGTGAAGACTGCATTTAAACTCATTACGTGAACCAACCAGATACCAATTTTGTCTTTGCTTTATTTTGCTTCACTATGTAAAGAGAGAGTTTTGATTTTTTATTCATTATATAAAATATTTTTAATTTCATCATTTTTCAATATCTAACATCACGCAGATACTATCGCCGTTTTTTGAATTGAGACTTACGATACTTGAGTATTTGACCATACAAAAAGATGTTTGTCTACGGGTACGGTGTGAATGTAGAATAACTTTAAAGTTGTAATACAAATAGGTAAATTGATGGAAATTATTGCTTACATGGACAAAAGTTTGTGTTACTTTATATTTATACCTATAGTTTTAAAATGACTTCTGAGCTTTAATTCTTAAACTAAACAAATCCAGGAATACAGGAAAAACCTTAATTGAATTTGTGTTATGATCGACTGCTAACGAGTCGCCGCTGGTAAGCTGTCGGTTAGTAAATAACTTCTAGATTTTTAGTACCCTCAACGAACGCTTTGCGAATTCAGATAGAAACTGAATTCTCAATTATTACAACTTGCATAGCGAAATTTATTTTAACCGTAAAAGGTGCTGGTAAAATATGCAAATGGTAAACGTTAAATCTATTTAAAAATAAAAAAAAAATTTTACTCATACCAAAAAAAATGGTTTAACTAATAAAAAAAAAAATGGAAAGACTACTTAAGAATACCAACGGTCATAATTTCATTGTCACCCTGTTAGGTACCCTCCCCTATTTGCTAACATTGCGTGTTCAGATTTCAACCCTTCAATCAAAGTAGCAAACTCAATAAATTATGTTTACCTCCAACGACGCTACCATATGTCAAAACTCCCACATTTAGGTTCCAAGACGTTTACATGAAGCGCTTATGAAATATTAAATCTTGGGTGGTACTGGTGAGGTGAAAAGTAGAAGGTAAATATAATCCTACTAATATAGGTAAACGTGAAAGTTTGTGAGTATGTATGGATGGATGTTTGTTACTCTTTCACGTAAAATCTACTGGACGATTTCAATGAAACTTTGCAGTAGATAATAAAGGTTATACATCAGAATAACACATAACATAGGGTACTTTTTACCGCGGGAAAACATCTTATTTCCACGGGAAACCGAATTCCACGCGAATGGAGTCGCGGGCGGCCACTAGCAATAAAAACAAAGTCGCTTTCTCTGCCCCTATGTAGGTATACTTAAATCTTCAAAACTACGCAACGGATTTTGATGCGTTTTTTTAATAGATAGATTGATTCAAGAGAAAAGAAAAGATTATACGTGTATAATAGATAGTGTAGAAAATATTATACGTGTATAATAAATAGTACAGTACTGGGAAAGGAGTTTTACTCCGAATTAAACGCGTGCGCAGCCGCGCGGGTAAAAGCTAGGACTAAATACGCTTAGTAAGCGATAGTTTTAAAGGCGGCTAAAAATGTACAATTTGAAAAAGACATTTTATCTAAAATTGACCCGAACTAGGAAACAATCGAACAAGGGACCATCAGGTTCACAGTCCAGTACTCTGCGCTGCGCTACAGAGGTTGGTTTCAGATAAGTATACCTTAATAGGTATTATAAGTAAGTTAGCTTCATAAAAAATATTTTAAAAGTGCCTTTAGTATTTATCAAATATTTTTGGCTACTCAAAGCATGTGCAGTATTCAATGCAGCTCGATTTGCATAAAAAAATGGACGACAGATTTAAGTAAGAAGTATAGGTAAGTAACCTGCCAATAAAAGTGGTTTGTATATGACTGTCCAAGTAAAAACACAAATCACGGAATACATTACTTTGTCTAACCATTGTTTAACATCGATAATGCTACCAATCATAATTGAATAACTAATGCACAAATCCATCAATTTTACTTAGCCATTATTTTACCCGCGCTTTCTGACATTGACGCTTGCTTTGAACTTTCCCAACTTTTTAAAATGTTGGCGCCAACTTAGTCTTGGTAGAGCCTAATATGTTTGAAAAATTAAGAATATTATTTTATGTTTTCTTGACTTTGTTCATACCTTATTTGCTGCAAGAATACATTTCAATCATATTGTTAAATAAAGTTAAGAGTTGTAGTAGTTGTAAATCTTGTAGGTAATTGGTGAAAATGGACATTTTTGCAATATTCGTTGGCGTGTTTTTTGTTAATCTGACATGTGTGTTTTCAGAGCTGATGTCTTTGAGATTTGGTAAGTCACCCTTTATTTCTATTTTAATTTGATATTATAAGATTATCTTATCTAAACCTACCGTCTTCCACTTTAAGGATCGTTTTGCTTTGTAGAGAATATTAAAATTGTGGTGGTCGAGATTAAAGTCAATTTATTCAACTTTTTCTTGTTCACTCTCTATCAAAGTTATATACTCTAATTAACCCTTAAATTGATATTGGTATACACGGAGTACACTGATTTC
This sequence comes from Emmelina monodactyla, assembly GCA_916618145.1. Lineage (NCBI taxonomy): Eukaryota > Metazoa > Arthropoda > Insecta > Lepidoptera > Pterophoridae > Emmelina > Emmelina monodactyla. The sequence goes on from OU745296.1 coordinate 5,045,379, forward strand.
AAAAAAATCTACAACATTTTTTATTTATAAATTATTAAATATTTTTATATGGTATGACTTGAAATTTCACTAATTTTGTTAGAAACTAATTTTATCAGTGGTAGCATTTATATTAAACTGTAAAAATCAAAATTTCTGCGAAGCAGCCCGATGTGTCTGCGAACCGGGGACGTATTATTGATATTTTTAAACGATTTTTTTGGTAAATAATATTTATTTGGAATAACATTGCATGCTTAAGAGATACGTGGGTGCCTACTATAGTTATTTTATGATAAAGTTACATAGTAATGACTTTATTGGCGCGCAAGATTTTGTGTACTCCGTAAATACCATTGCCAAATAAGCAGTAAATTACACTTAACAAACTTCGGTATTCACGAAGTACATTGCCAAGCTCTATACATAAGTTTTTATTTATTTTGTGGTTGTATAACACCACATAAGGGGTGTTTTTATTTAAATGTTCGATTTATCTACAGTGCTTAATGTTAAGACGCTCGCACAAAATTTTAGCTTTGGTTCCGGCAGACAGGGGTAGTCGACTACCCTCAGTTGGGACATGCTGATCTCACTATCAAGGACGCCGTTCTAAAGCCGAAATTATATTGTTTTCTTCAATTTTATATAAAATTAGCCCTGCGGTTTCATCCAAATGACTTTTCCCGTGAAAATGAGGCTTATTTCTGCGGGAAAAAGTATCCTTTTTTCTTTTAGGGTGTCGACCTACCTTTATTCCTAATTCATCAAAATCGGTACAGCCGTTTTTACTTAAAAGCGAAACACACATACAGACAGAAAGACATACACATTCTCACATTTATAAGTAATATTATTAAGGATAATTGAATTATTTTTAATAAATAATGATAAAAATAAATAAATGAATTTTGTCGTATTCATGGCAACGTACTCCTCCAAGTACATAGATAGTTTACTCAGTAACTGGCAACGTCATTCGTGAAGCACATTCATTTTCGCGAAAACTGAAAATGTAGGATTTTTTTTTGTATTTTTTTTATGCATTTTAGGTTATAACCAATCGAGAAAGTTCAAAAAGAAAGTTAAATTTGGACTTAACTCATCTTGCCAATTTAAGGGTTAAATCCTCAACGCAACATACAGAAAGCTTCACTCACCACCCAAAACATGTCCTCCAGCCCTCTGACTCATTTTTGTACTTCTAAAACTCTCTCAACTACACCTATAGAGTACCTCCTTCTAAACCCCACCCCCATTCCAGTGTTTATCATAGAGTCCCAAGACTCCGAAGTCCCCCAGCAGATCGGCCGCGCGCTGAAGACCTGCGAGGACCAGCGGTCAGACGTGCAGCTGGATGACGTCATCGTACTGCTGGATCGGGAGAATGAAGACGAGGGGTATAGGCAACGTGGGTATTTGTAGATTGGTGTTTAGAGGGGAGAGTGGTAAAGTGGGTTGAAGCCGTTTTGTTGGCTTTGTATACAGCAAAAGTAGGAAGGCGGTGTTTAAATTTAGTAATTTTGTGTAACACCAGTCTCACTATATCACTGCTTGCTTCCATATAACTTCGCTAGTTCGGGTCCTATGGAGTTATAGAGTACGGGCGGCAGCGTCCCAAATTTCTCACTACGCTGTGTCAAATTAAATATGTAGGTCCTTGTACAGTTTATTATAAGGTAAGGGAGCAAACGACAAGCAGTCTACCTGATGGTAAGTGATCACCACCGCCAAGATGGATAATTTTGCACCGGTTGTCGCACTTATCGAGTGAACCCAGGAACAACGTTCCTACTTCACGACGGTTTCATTTGCGACGGTGGTATTTCACTAATCAATTTAGCCCACTAACCTCTTCAGACCTACAAGACTCTACCACTCCTAAAATTGCCATATCCCTTTAAAGTTCTAAACATATCCTTCTCCAGTAGGTCTTCATCCTATCTTAGGACTCCTTACATCTAGAGCTAAAACTGACCCTGATAGAATAACTTGTTTTTTTAAGAGTTAACTTTTCCAGTATGCAGTGCGATCTCAGCCGGCGCTTCCATGCTGATCGATCTCTCCTGGTCTCCCTGGGAGCCAGCAGCTCGTGTAGCGTCTGATGCTGGAGTGCCTCTAGTGAGGAGTGCTTTAGGAGGCCAGAGGTTACTGCTAGCGTTGGACCAGTACCTGGATAGCCGGAATGCTACGGATGCTGCTATTTTGATGGAGACTGAGAGTGGTAAGTGGTATAAGCAGTGTCGACGAGTTTTTTTTTCAAATTATATAGGAAGCAAACGAGCATGCGGGTCACCTGATGGTAAGTGATCACCGCCGCCCATGACTCCCCGCAACACTGTGGGTGTTGGGGGTGTGTTATCAGTGGTGTGAGTTTGCTTGAGGAGAAAAACTGCAAAGGATCAACACTAAGTACTCATAGGTTTTATAAAAGATTTTTTTAGCGCTGCTAGGGTTAGTATTAGAGTGGGGTTCCAAGGTATGTGATTCGCCGTACAAGGAAGATACCTAAAGTTTGGTTAAAATACTTTCTTTCAAGCGCCGATCTGTGTGTAATGTGCGGTTTTGGGCACCGAAAGCCGAAAGTCTCCCAAATCAACTGTTAGATACTACCTACATCCTACTGGTGTAGGAACCTCCCACCAACAAGACCAATTCCAGTACCTAAAAAGCATAGATTTATTATTGGTCTTCACTCTCGCTCTGTAGATGGAGCACTGGTACTTGTAAAAGGTGGCACTACTATCGGAGGGACGTCACCAGTCGAAACAGCATGTTTCCGCGCGCAATTTTAAATTCTGTATTTAAAAAAAATACAGTATTTTAAAATAAAAATAAAAATTCTACATGTTCAATAAAAAAGTTTGAAATAGACCATTAAATTAAACACTGACTCCCAGACGTAGACCGAGCTCTCTACGAACTTCTCGGAACATCGACCACCCGCGTATGGGTCCACGCCGGGCTGACGCGGGCGGCGGCGCGTGCGCTGCTATCTATGCAACTGAAACCTATTGACCAACTCTTTGTTTGCCACCCCAAAGATATTCTGAAAAAAACTTATCTTCTCTCACTAATCCCATTCAAGCACTTCAAATTCAGTACAGTCTCCCTCAAAGACTTCAAAACTGATGAAGCGATGCAGGCTATGCGGCCAGAGCACATTGTCCTACTCCTTGTTTACTTCCATGAGGAAAAAAACTCATTATCTCATCCATTCAAAGACCTCAAACTAACGTCACTACTGACACCCATCATATCACTGATCCCATTTAAAGGCTGCAAAACTGCCTCTCAGACGTAGACCAAGCACTCTACGAGCTCCTCGGTACCTCCACCACCCGCGTGTGGGTCCACGCCGGGCTGACGCGGGCGGCGGCGCGCGCGCTGCAGGGTATGCGGCCGGAGCCCAGCTTCCATGTGGTGGCGGGAGATGCGGGGTTTGTCGCTGAGACTTATAAACGGGTATGTGGTTAATGGAGACTAGATAGTTTAAGGGAATAAGTCCCTATAAGTATCTAGTGTGCATCCAGTTTAAAAGTGCACAAAAGTAACAGCCTTGATGAAATACACTGGAAAAAGAATGACATACCTACTTCATATGTGCCATTTTATACTGGTTGACAAATTAAATTACATTTAATCTATGCATGACCATACGGTCTTCAGACCTGTTACCAATTATTTTTTTGCTTTATATCTTCGAACTCAACTTTAACTATCTATATTCCAACAAATTTTATAGGTAAGTAGTTAATATAAATAATGGCGTTAAAATTATATTTGAAAACAATGAGTTCCGTATCTTCTTAAATCAGGCAGTAAAAGAGAAGCTGGTCCGCCGTAGCTACCGCTGGAACCTGCTCCTCACGGACTACTCCGGCCAGGAGTTTGACACCAGCCAGCTAGTGCTGCCCACGATGGTGCTGTCTGTAGACCCGGCTGAGTGCTGCAAGCTGCTGGGTCTACGAGATGGGTGCAGCTGTCCTTTAGATATACAGGTGGGTTTAGGAAATTGGCGTAAATAATAATAATAAATCTCCAGACTAACACACCAACTGTGTGGCCCTAAACTAAGCAGAGCTTGTACTATAGGTACCACACAATGGACCTAGGGGAGAACCTACCCAGACACGAGCCAATTTTGAAAAACCGTTTGGACGAAATTGGCCCTACACAGAAAGAAATTATTGCTTTTGCCAAATAAGTTTATTTAGCGCAAGATATATCCTGTTTTGTATATCAGGAAACAATAAGATATTTGCAGCAAGCAATTTTATATTTTAAAATATCAAGTATTTAAATGCTTAATCGTATTGACTAATTTTTTACTCCAATAAATAATTTCATCTTATCTCAAGAACTCAACAATTTGATTAGAGTTGTAACTTTTTTGAAAGAATGTTTACAATTTATTTATTCAAAACATTATCTTTCTTAGATATCAACTGCCTTCGGCTTGCTTAAATTTCGTTAATTCTTAGACCAAGAAACAAACAGACTCAAATGTAGCTATATTGCTACTCGGTACTAGACTGCATGGTTCTTGAAAATAAAAAGATTTACTTATTTTAAGAATTTCCTTTATTGAAACCAGATACTTAAATTTTTGATACAATTATTATTGATTGTTTGTGAATAATAATGTTTCTTCTTGCTAGTTCTAATTTCTTGAATTACCAAAACATATCCTTTGTCATTTTTTAAAATACTCCATCTTTCGAGGTATTCATGGATTGTCTTTAGTTCTTGATTTTTTCTAATAGGGAATGTATTTCGCCTCTTTTCAATAACCTCTTCCCAGGATTCGCTATTGTTTTGTAGCCATATAATATTTTCTTCAGATGTTGCATCTAAAATGTAAAAAATCCACTTATAACATGATTGGTATTCATCTTAAATCAAGTCTAAATACTAAAAATATGTCAAAGTGAAAGCATTACAGACAGGAATTGTTAGTTTAGTATTTTAAATATAAAGCATAAGTATGAAGTATGGATTCCTCTCAGATTATTATTATTAATGGAAGCAATGCCATTCATATGAAAGTTCCAATTCAAACATTAATTTTTTTATATACATACCAAAGTCCTCTGTATTATTGGTTTTAGTAGGGTAGACTGGGTACGGTTGAAACAATTTCACTTATAACGTCCATAGTTTTGCTTTTTATAACCCGAGCGATGAAAAAGATATGTTTAATAAAAGACCATGTTTCTGTCTACGAATAGGCAATGTGGTTTTAGTTCCAGGTGTGTTATTTTTAATAGTAGAACAAATTAAAAAATAAATCCGATTTGTTACAACCGTCCCCATACCAGGGGCGGTTGAAACAGTGATTGGGGTCAGTTGAAACACATGCAAATAATACAAAATATAATATAACAATATTTATTTACTTGTAATGATATTTTTAATCAACCTGTAATGTTTCTAGAGCACACTATTTAAAATCTATGTATATTATCAATCATCTGTTACTATAGATTACTTAACATTGATATAAAATTTAACTAAATTATCAAAAAACCAAACAAAAATCAACTGTCTGTTTTTTAAACATAGCAAACTAAACAATAATATTTAATAAAAAAACGAAAAGAAAACTCTCTTTGGCTTTCATTAGTCCATCAATCATAAGTCAAATTTAGAGGTTAATCACAGTCGCAATTCTGACAAATATAGCTAAGACCACTTTCTGTGCATTTTTCGTGAGCCCAAAGTTTACAACTGATGCATTGAATCCACTGTTTTCCGGGTCTGCTCTCTTAATATGGTGACATACAAACAAGACAGAAGCACTCCTCATCTTCTGATGATACCTCTTCTTGTACATTTTTCTTTTTTCCTTTTATGGTGTTCCTTTTACATTTTTCTTCATTAAATTGCTTCTTTTTTCTTCCTCATATGCGTCTTTGTACTTCGACAAGTCTATTTGTCCTCTCAAAGTTTTTCTTACGCGTACTCTCGGCATAAAAAAAACCAAGAAAACATTAATAAAATGTTTCAACCGTACCCAAAAAAAATGTTTCAACCGTCCCCAACTCCTACTTTAGGTAAAATTCAGTTATAAAAATTGTAACAACAATGATACACAAAAACTAGTCACAATGTCATATTCCACAAGCTTTATTTCAAACAAATACGCACACTTAATACTGTCACTTAAATAGAAACGACAATAATTGGAAAAATCTCCAAGCAAAAATACTTACTTTTGGTCATCAAAACACAATAGGGTCTTCTAAAAACAACTGAAGCGCGCGGAGAATGACGCAACATTGAGGTTCGTGTTAAGAACGGTCGTCCGCTTCGTTCTCCCCTTGGACCCCTCATAGCCCCACCAACGGTTTGCGAGATATTCGCGTTGTTTCAACCGTCCTTTGTTTCAACCGTACCCAGTCTACCCTAACATCTGAGTCCCTGATTGCTGTCCTTCTTTTCGCTTCATAAATGTATAATAGATTTCTCACTTTATCTACTAATTTCCCTTTTGCAGGAATGTATTTGCCCGTATACGGTTTTGAAGTTGGAACAGATTTCATGTAATATGAGGCTTTATTTTCTGAAGGGAAATTGTAATCTTCTGGTTTTAGTTTCCTGAAAAAAATTAACATTTAACAGTTAACAATCAATATAATGCCAGATTTAGATTAATTTGTCATTATGAGCCACAAGCATGTCAAACAAAATAGGCACATACCTTAAACTCCTACTAAGGGTGGTGTGCACCAAATGTTAATACAAAAATTGTACTTATTTAACAACTGATTACTCATTCACTCCAGTAGAGTTATTGTTGATTCCATTATTAATAAAATAACGACGTTCAGTAGTTTTCGTTATCAAATAAAATAATACTTTTTTAATAAAAACGAACCGCGAAAGGAAGAAGCACGAACAAACAATTTCAAACAAAGTCAACGAACGAAATAAAATAATGTTGCCATTATCTTACGGTCAAATTAGGGCTAAAAAGTTGACAAAATATTTCTATCAAACAAATATTGATAAAAAATTATAAAAAAGTGTCGTTATATCGTACCTTACCTATATGCCTATAAAATTGAGAGGCAGGTACTTTTAAAATTTTGCTTAAAAATGTATGGAGACAATAAGATTTATTTTTAATTAATAAATATAACATTAAAAGTATCCTATTGCATGCTCTAATTCCGTATTAAAGTTCAATTTAAAGGATATCATTTTTTGGGCTAAAGGGCACATTTTATTACATTGCAAATATCTCGTTTCCTATGGATTTAAATTTATCCTACTAATATTATAAATGCGAAAAAGTAACCTATATTGTTATTCTAATGTATAACCTATATTACTGTAAAGTTTCATCCAAATCGGTCCAGTAAATTTTTCGTAAAAGAGTAACAAACATACATAAATACACCATTAATCCATCAATCCATACTCACAAACTTTCACATTTATAATATTATTAGAATAAAAACGTACTATAAATAAAAAGAGATTTTAGGGTTTTTAGTGTATCGCTGGCAACACTATATAATCACCAAGAAAGTTTATTAGTAAATTATTTATTCTAAGAAAGTTTGTTTCTTGGCAGAAGAAAGCCTAGGCCATCGTTTTTAAAGGAAGAAATAAATAATAAAAACTATTTCAGTTGAGAATGTTACTATTTTGAAACGACTTTTTTTTCTTTCTTACTAATGTAAGAACTTATAGATTTGGATCCAGTATGTGAACTCTTTCCTTTAGAGAAGTAATTTTGAATTGAATATCTTTCTCTCAAGAACCATAAAACTATGTCTGAAACTTATCAAATTTGATTTAATTGTCTTGGGTCTAATTTAAAACTCGAAATTCTTATTTCCATGAATATTGCGCTCTTTATTTAATATGTAAAAGTGTTTCCTTGATGGTTCAGTGCCGCCTTGTGTGAAGAGATATTTCTTACATGAAGTGAAATATATTTTACGCAAAAAAATATTGCTCAAGACACATTTTCGTTTTGAATTTAAATACAATTTCTTTCTGTGTACCCGGGAATTAAACCCGGAACCTTCCGCTAAAAAGTCCGCTCATATACCGCTGCACCACAGAGGTCGTCGTAAATAATAGAGTTTCATGAGCTGGATCTGATCTTTAAGACTACGTTTAGAGGTTGATAAAAATGGGTTAGCTATTTGAGCTCTGTTTAGAAGTTGGTTACTAAAGTAGGACTTATCTGGTTCATTCAATTAATAGTAAACCGAAGAAGTTTTATTGTTTTAATCAATTGCAAGGTATTCCATACTATATTAACACAAAGATTCTGAGATTAATTAAGCACAAATTTAAGAAATTGACTCGTGTTTGTTGTCTTCAGTGCAAAATATGGTGCCTATAATACATGTATGTGTGGTAGTCTGTCTCTCGGTCTCTTATTTTCATTCCTATTTATACCTCTTTCAGCGTACTCAGCACATCCTCATATCCCTTCTTCTATACATAACGGATGTGTATTCTAAGTTGGACTCTGGAGTCAAATTGATTAAGAATATCGACTGCGACCAAGAAACAAAGATGGCGGATATAAGAGAGAAGGTTTACAGAGTGTTGAGTGAAGATTTAGAAATGAATAATGAAACGCTGTTTTACTGGAATGAAAAGAAGTAAGTGGCGTAAAATATGTAAATAAATAATTGCCTAAATTTTTGTTAGTTTTCGTTTTATTAACCTGTTATTTTAGCCGATTTCCTACTCTTTAAATACCGGAGACTAAAGTTTTGGGCGTCCAAGAAGTGTAGGTCTAGATTTATTTTGTGGAAAATCCTTCATATTTGCTGATTCATGTCTTTCTTATCACAACAGGTTTCAGCTATAATATAAACTAATATCCTTAAAAACATTCTCTAACAAAAAAAAATTCCTACGCTTTAACACAACGTTATTACATTACCCTCCATCAGATCAGCCCTCTACCTCCGCTCTCGCTACCTCCTGTCCTCCTACTCTCCCGACGCTGGCCTGGTCTCCGTGGCGACCTGGTCCGACGGCGAGGAGTTCCGGCTGCAGCCAGGAGTTACGCTGGAGCCGTTGAGGATGTTCTTCCGGGTTGGGACTGCTGCGGTAGGTTGGGTTCTTAGGTTCAATTGGTGACACGCTAATAAGGTGTTTATCTAGAGTTGGTTTGTAACACGCTACCCTATTAGTTCAATTAGAGTTGGTTGTGTGTGAGTGTATTTTGTTTCTGATCTTGATGAACCTGATAAACTTTATGTAAGTGAACATAATTTATTTCTAAAACCTTAGAAGCAGTAAAAAACAATCATCTAAGTCTACGCATTGTATATGTTTTAGCCGGTTAGAAGTGGTTTTTATATGGAAAAATGTAAAAAAAAAAAAATCCTATGAATATAAAAACTGGCTTCAATCATGAGTCGACGTTTAGGTGGTATCAAAAAAGTAACCTAACTAACCTAACCTATTGATGTTATAACCGGCTAAAACTAGGTGTAGCCGCACTTCGGGTATTAGCCGTAACATATACATAGATGGGTCGTTTATGTAGGGTAGGATACGTTCCGTAGGCGTGGATGCACCAAAAATAAATTCCTGTAGGGATCCTACATCAACACACACACACATATACACATACATTATATAAAGTACATGTATTAAATATTATATATGTGTGTGTGTGTGTGTTGACGTAGGATCCCTACATACTTACCTAAAAAACTTGTTCATAATCTCTTACCCACTGCAATGTTACTTTTGTAATGTTTATGCGTATGAAGGCCTTGTTAAGTACCTACTTATAAGAAAGCTATTTCACGCGTAATAAATTAAAATAAAGAGTAGTCTCAGCCAAATTTATTGGTCTATAGGCTATACCATGGACGATGCCTAAAATGGACCCCGACACCGGTGAACAAATGGTGGATGAAGATGGCAATCCGCTTTACGAGGGGTACTGCATTGACTTGATACAGAAAATGGCCGAGGTAATATTAAGTTTTTTAGTGGTATCTACAATACGACGAAAAACTTGAAACTGAAAAAATGGTTAATACGTAATGCCGTGGGCTCTTTTGGTTTTAAATTTAAACTCACAAATATAGTTTTTTGTTTAATTAATTCATGTTTATTCGCACTAATGTGGGGAAAATTTTATTCAGGAATCCTTCATGGTTTAATGACCAGGTTTAAACATAAACCTATCACATACCAAGTGTGTAGCTTGTGTTTTCAGTTTCAGTTAACTCTTGGTAGCCGAAACGCCCTTACTTTTGGTAACACCTAGCCACACCATTTTCTTTTTGTGTGGTGAATGCGTCTGAATTGCAGAACGTACTCATCTGGTCCCCGAGTTTTAAAAACTGGCTTTTTAGGCCTCAAAATTAGTTCCTTCTCTACTTAAACCGTAACAGAGGAAACGCAGTAATTCCGCCATGTTTTGTCCGTAGTAGGTGAAACGGAACACTAGCAAAACTGCCTGTTCTAACGCATAGATACTTCTATCTCTTTCCCCCGTTTTACCTTTCGCACAGAAAACCGACGTGAAGTAGGGACGATGTTCCTGCGTTTCGTTCGGTGAGTGCGGTATCCGGTGCCCAATTTTCTCAAAGGTCAGCAACACACCCCCAACACCCACAGTGTTGCGGGGAGTCATGGTCGGCGGTGATCACTTACCATCAGGTGACCCGCATGCTCGTTTGCTACCTACCTATATTATAAAAAAAGCGGTACGGCGACCTAAGTTTCGCAGCGGAGGTGTGCTACGGGCATTAATGTAGTTATTCCTTATAATGTTATAGACAATGGAGTTTGACTATGAGATCGTGACTCCGAAGGTAGGCTCGTTTGGTCGTCGACTTCCAAATGGTACGTGGGATGGTGTGGTCGGCGACCTCATGCGAGGAGTGAGTATTTTGGAAGATTTTATTTAGTTTCACCTGTTCTGATGTTTGTCTGTAATTAAAGTTGATCCATTGTTACCGATTGTGCTCAAATTCTATCTTAAAGAGGGAATAGGAAGTTTTCCTACGGAAGTGTTCCTTGATGGGACAATTTTAAAGCAATAGTTGGATCATTTAGATATCTATAATTACCTTGGTACTTTGTGATTCGACCCTACAGCTATATAAGAACCCTGTGTAAGTGAGAGTCTAAAAAAAACATTTTTATTTCTCAAATCATTAAATCTGGCCACACAATGAATATCGTATATTTTAGGAGACGGACTTAGCAATATCAGCACTTACCATGACAGCGGAGAGAGAAGAAGTGATAGATTTCGTCGCGCCCTACTTTGAACAAACCGGCATTCTCATTGGTAAGGTATAACTCTAGATCTAGAAGTTAAACTATATAACGGGTGTAAAAAGACCACTTCTGAAGCCTGAAACCACGTATTCTTGAGTCTCAATAGTAACCATATTCACTAACAGCATATCCAGAAAACTGAATTAAAAAATGTTCGCCGCTTGAAATCATCGCTCACACATCAAATGTCGGTTCAGGTGCGATTATTTACATTGCAAATGAAATTAAAACCCTATTTAATTTGAAATCATCGCAAAATCTGATAGTAACTATTAATGCAATTTTGGAAAATTACGTAAAACTTTTTTTTTTAACTTCAAAAAAATATGAAAGATAAGTTTTCTCGTCAAAGAAACATGGTAAAACGAATACTGGTTTAATTATAAGGCGGAATAATCTTCTTAAAACATTTCTTTCAGTGATCCGTAAGCCTACACGTAAAACTTCCCTGTTCAAATTCATGACGGTGCTGCGTACTGAAGTGTGGCTTAGTATAGTCGCTGCACTGGTTCTCACCGGTTTCATGATCTGGTTACTGGACAAATACTCGCCGTATTCAGCCAGGAACAATCCTGATGCTTATCCTTATCCGTGCAGGTGGGTTTTTATTATGATATTATACTATCAGAAAAAAAAACATTTTCCTGCCCTTATCCTACAGCAAGTGTTGTCGGCACAAAATGTTTCTTTCTTCTATTTCCATCTATCAGTTGTCACTCACTTCTTTCCTAAGCATATCGTCTTTGACGCAGTCTATCCATCTATTCTTTGAACTCCCACTACTTTTCTCTTTGTATACAATGACTTACTATATCCAAATGTTTCGATATCAAAGTTTTTTTTTTAACTAGGGTTGTCCGTAAGAAAAACCCCAATCGAGTTCCCTTTCAAACGCTAATTGCACTAAAAACTTTTTTGAATGGGAAGCGATCAATTTTTTACTATATCAACTAAGTACAGTACTGAAAGGGATAAAATAGACTTTTTCAAACACCTATCTGGGTGCGGTGCTCGTCTTTGGTGGGACCGCCATTTTCCTTTGCTATGCCCGAAAGGGTTCTTATGTGAAACCATATACCTATACAGGGTGATTGGTAATGCGATACATTCCTTCTAAGAGGTTAAAGTAGAGCTTATTTGCAGTCAATTAAGGCATAACATGCTATGTCCGAAAATTGATAATTTTTGAGATATGCAACATTTAAGATTTTTTATAAAAAACCCCATTTTCGAAGTTCAAATGAATCCTTTTAGTGAAAAATTCTGAATTGGGTTTAATGTTTTGTAGTTTTATGGTAGCTTGATAACTAAAATTACATTTTAGATTCAAATTTGCTAAAATTAATCGTCCTTATTTTAGAAAAAGTCAAGAAACCAAGAACAACTTTTAAAAAAAGTTAAGTCTTATGGCAATAAAAAGCGATTTTCTTAAAAAAAAGTCCAAATAATGTTGCGTACAAATTACATAAAAAACTTCTTGAATTCATAAGCTATTCAAAAAGGTACATTTGTCATACTAAAACTAAGTATTTGATTGACAACTCTTCTAATAAAAGAAGTAACCTCTCTCTTAGAACGCCTCTACTTTGTGGTTACAGCGCACTTTTGCAGTGTTTTCTTTGGTTGATGTCGCTGTTTTGCACTGGGATAATTCAATTACATTAAAGTCTGCCGTTAAATAAATAAATTTTGGAAAAAGCCAGAGCTTCAAGTGTGCAGCCTTTGCAGTCAAATAGAAAAAAATGTGTGAAGCGCGAAAAAAGTGACCTCTATTAAAAGAAAACTAACTGCATATTTTCATTAAGAACTCTTGAAATGGTATCATTTAAGATCCTTGCCTTCGAAGACTTTTTGTAGCGATACTGTCGCGCGTTAAGTAAATGCATGTTAGTCGAATTTGCAACGCGCTACATTATCGCAACTGTATCGATGTAAAGACAATACTAACACATCGCGACTAAATCGTGGCTATGAAGGCGCACAGTCAACGACTGCTTGTCTACGATATCGATGCGAACGCACGACAGCATTGCTACAAAAAGTTGCTGTGGGCGAGGGCCTTCTGTAATGAAGAATACACAGACATTCTTCTTATTTACGTATTGTGTAACGGCAACGCTGTTACAGCAAAAAAAGTACTTGTTGCGTGTGTCAAACGTTAGAGTGTTTTTGGGGACATATCGACGTCTCAGAAAAATAAAGCTTGTATCCGCCCGAACAAGTGAATCTAGTGGACCTCGAATTTGGCGAAGTAGACGAAGAAATGATAGATGTTTTTCGCAGAAATCTAGCAACCACCACGACATCGACCAAAGAAAAAACAACAAGTGATGTGTAGTGATTAATGAAAAAGATGTAGTTAGCTTTCTTTCTTTTAATAGAAGTAACTTTTTCCGCGCTCAGCATACTCTTTTTTTTAATTAACCGCAAAAGCTAAACACTTGAAGGTTTGGCTTTTCAAAAAAAAAATTATTTAACGGCAGATCTTAAATGTAATTGCATTATTCCTGTGCAAGACGTCGACATCAACCAAAGAAAACATTGCAAAAGTGCGCGGTAACCACAGTGTAGAGGCGTTCTAAGAGAGAGGTTACTTCTTTTATTAGTAGAGTTGTCAATCAAATAATTAGTTTTAGTATGACAAATGTACGTTTTTGAATAGCTAATGAAGTGGGGAAGTTTTTTATGTAATTTGTACGCAACATTGTTTGGACTTTTTTTTAGAAAATCGCTTTTAATTGCCATAAGACTTAACTTTTTTTAAAAGTTGTTCTTGGTTTCTTGACTTTTTCTAAAATAAGGACGATTAATTTTAGCAAATTTGAATCTAAAATGTAATTTTAGTTATCAAGCTACCATAAAACTACAAAACATTAAACCCAATTTAGAATTTTTCACTAAAAGGATTCATTTGAACTTCGAAAATGGGGTTTTTTATAAAAAATCTTAAAAGTTTGCATATCTCAGAAATTATCAATTTTCGGACATGGCATAATTGCCTTAATTTACTGCAAATAAGCTCTACTTTAACCTCTTAGAAGGAATGTACCGCATTACCAATCACCCTGTATATCTTGTCAACCCATGTACCTACCATAAGATGCAATAAAGTATTCAGTATACGACCGTCGGGCAAAGCACGCTGCATATTTCTTTCTTTCGACATCTTCCTTCGAAAACTATACCTTCACAGCATCACTTCTGATCTAATATTCCAGGGTGTTCACTCTAAAAGAGAGTTTCTGGTTCGCGTTGACCTCCTTCACGCCACAAGGCGGCGGGGAGGCGCCCAAAGCCCTCTCCGGTAGAACGCTGGTGGCAGCTTATTGGCTGTTCGTAGTGCTAATGCTGGCCACGTTTACGGCTAATCTGGCGGCGTTTCTCACTGTTGAGAGGATGCAGGTAGGATTTAAATAATAAATAATAATAATAGAAATAATAAATCCTTTGTATTTATATAGGTATACATGTTGTGTTTATTTAATTCTATGTTTTTGTGTCTCCTTTTTTGTATGTGTTATAACTGTGTGTAAATACATTAAATATTAAATAAATAAAAAAAAAAAATCTCCAGACTAACACACTAACTGTGTGACCCTAAACTAAGCAAAGCTTGTACTATAGGTACCACACAATGGACTTGGGGAGAACCTAGTAACACCCAGACACGAGCAAATTTCGAAAAACCATTTTGACGAAATTGGCCCGACCCGGGAATCGAACTCGGAACCATCCGCTTAGCAGTCCGGTATATATACCGCTGAACCTCAGAGGTCGTTGAAATATTTTAATTGTAGTTTTTTTGTGGGTTTATAATTGTGTAAAGTCTGGTAGAAAATACATAGATTTATTTTCTTAAATAAGAGTAAGCTGATCGTAAGAAAGTCGGTATTTTTAAAAAAGAATGATAGTAGGTAGTTTTTAGTATAAGTAATTTAATAATTTGACTTTAACACAAGTCTGTTATACAAAGCCATTATACACCATGATGATGACTTTCTACCCTCAGATATGTAAAAAAATTAAATCGATAGGTATCTTCAAAATTAAAAAAAAACTAAGGGCTGAATAAGAAGTTGCTTTGGGTCGAAATTCATTGATTAAGCATTGTGAATGTAAGAAGATACTTAGCTTATACATTGTTGAAATATTGTTTTTAATGATTTTGCGAACTTAATACGACAAATAAATATACTCAGACATAATATTAGTACATATAGAAATTTACAAAAAAACCTTTGTAAAAACCATCTAAAACTACGTCATAGCTATTACGCTATGGTGCTACGGCGTAGACAATAATCCGACTACGATCCGTAGCTCAATTTAAATATTACTAGCGACCTAGGACTTGTTAATAAAAAAACAATTTTTGGCCAGTTTAAAATTATAATATTTACGAGGAAAATTAACTTAAAAAATAGCAATACCCGCATTAAAATCCTTTGAGTGGTTCATGAAGAGTAAGCAGAGAAACAGACACAATAAGCGACTTTGATTTATTTTATACTATTTAATGATGATGATGATGATAATGATTACAGACGCCAGTATCATCGCTAGAACAGCTAGCGCGACAGTCTCGTATAAACTACACGGTGGTGGAAGGATCGACGATACACCAATACTTTATTAACATGAAGTTCGCTGAGGACACTCTTTACAGGTAAACTTGCTGGTTAAATACTTATAATAAAGTAGTGGTAAATACCAGTGTGCTGATTTAGGTGATAAATGTTGTCTTAAACTATATAGGGCACATTATTAGGTCTCCTCATAGACAGTAAAGAAATTAAAATTGTTTCACAATGGTCTTTTTATTATGGGTTTGGTTAGGTTAGGTTACAAAAGAAGAAACTTTTTGTGACAAAAGAGATGTTCTGAGCACAGTTTGTTAAATAAATTTTAGTTTTTTTTGGAAATTCGGTACTTATTGCAAATAATATCACTTCTTCATCTTCCTATATTATGACCGCTTAATGACTTACATCCTTATTTTTGTTTCCTTTGAACGTAAGATTTTTCAGGAGGAAAGACATTATGGAGTCGCGAAGATAAAAACTAGATTTCCTGCTGCATTAATTATTTTCTTATTTCCACCAGGGTATGGAAGGAGATCACTCTAAACGCGACTTCAGACCAGGCTCAGTATCGCGTGTGGGACTACCCGATCAGAGAGCAGTACGGACACATACTGCTGGCTATTAATGATACTGGTATGGATAATGAAATGGTATTTATTACGTCTAGCCATAGACTACAATTTAGGATGAAAGGATCTGTCCCTCTGTCTGTAAAGTAGAAAACTGCCCTTCTACCGCGTAACTAGCGTCGATTTGAACTCGACGTCGAAATCTGTTTTCGATACCGACATCATTGGTTTCATAATTTCGTACCGCGCAATTTAAGGGGCGTGGCTAAAGCAACCGCCGATAACAGACCGAATGTATTAACAATTTAGCCTATGAAAACAGATCATGAAGACCATATTTTAGGATTGAAGGATCACTTGACTGTCTGTCCGTCTGTCTGTAAAGTATAAAGTAGAAAATAACATTGATATCTACTTGATCAGTTATATTTAAATAAGGTACGAAATTAAATCAGACTTCTTATAGCATATATGGAGTTGAGGTTTATAACATTTGGTTAGATCTGTTAAACAGCATACGTACTAAACATTACCAAAGCATTTAAACTACACCCCTGGTGTAGACTCTACACTTTACATGTTTGGTCTCGATGACTGTCATTACTCTGACTATCCTGCACTTATAACTGGAACAAAGTCAAATTTTTAGCTGTTGATATATCTGTAGACAAGAAAGTAGTGCCAATACATATATTACGCTATATAAATCTCAACTCTATATAACAGTGACATAAGGTTGACTATCCTGCACTTCTAAATGGAACACAGACCACTATTAAGCTGTAGATATATCCAGTACTGTATAAACTCAGTTTTTGACATGATATCAATACTGGCAGGTCCCGTTGCAGATGCAAAGTCAGGGTTTCAGCAAGTAGATGAACATACAGATGCTGACTTCGCCTTTATACATGATTCCGCAGAAATCAAGTAAGCAATGATGCATAGTTTATTCTAAGGTAAAGCTTTGCATTGTCCGCGATGGACTCCTAAACTACTTAACTGATTTAAACCAAATTTGCACACTGTGTACTTTTTGATCTGAAAGATAGGATAGCGCATATCTCAATTTACAGTCGCAATACTATTATATATTCGAGTCTGCTAGTATTTACGGAGATAAAGATAAAGTAAATGAACCTAGAACTTTCTAAAAAATTGTAACTAAACTACAAAAATCTATACTAATATAATAAAGCTGAACAGTTTGTTTGTTTGTTTGAACGCTCTAATCTCAGGAACTACTGGTTCGAATTTAAAAATTATTTTTGTGTTGAATAGACCATTTATCGAGGCAGGCTTTAGGCTATATAACATCAGGCTGCAACTATTAAGAGCGAAGAAATAATGGAAAATGTGAAAAAAACGGGGAAAATTATTCATCCTTGAGGGCTTCCTTTGCGTGCGCTGCGAAAATGGTTCTAGATACTAAAAATATATGTATACAAGAATTAAGGGAACTTTTTACCGCGGGAAAACTTCGCATTCCCACGGAAAAACTTCGCATTCCCACGGGAAAACTTCGCATTCCCACGGGAAAACTTCGCATTCCCACGGGAAAACTTCGCATTCCCACGGGAAACCGACTTCAACGCGAACGGAGTCGCGAGCAGCCACTAGTGAAATATAAATTTCTAGACTAATACACAATGGCGAACCTGGTTTCGATAATTTAACAGCTACCTTCATTTTTGTTGCATCCTTTTCTAGGTTTATTATCACATTTTTTTATGTTGGCCTCTTTTTTATGTTGTATCTCTAATAATTAAAAAAAAAGTTGCCCTAATAGCTAAATAAAATAAACTTCTGCAGATACGAAATAACCCACAACTGCAACCTAACCGAGGTAGGTGACGTGTTTGCTGAACAGCCATACGCGATTGCTGTACAACAAGGGTCGAGACTTCAGGAGGATCTTAGCAAAGCGCTGCTGGATTTGCAGAAAGAGAGGTTTCTAGAACAATTGGCTAGCAAGTGAGTTATATTTAAGATTTTTTGAAAAGGTATAAATTACTTATGGTTTTGGTTTAGCAGATTTCTTTGGGTTTCAAAAAAACTAACTGCACGATTTAAGTAAAAAAGTGCCTTGATTGTTAGGAATTATCCTACTAATATTATAAATGTGAAAGTTTGTGAGTATGTATGGATGTTTGTTACTCTTTCACGTAAAAACCACTAGACGGATTTGGATGAAACTTTGCAGTAATATAGGTTATACATCAGAATAATACATAGGGTACTTTTTACCGTGGGAAAACTTCTCATTCCCACGGGAAACCGACTTCCACGCGAACGGAGTCACGGGCGGCCACTAGTTTTAAAATATGTTTTGTGTGACGTTAGCATGATGATCCTTGATATTTCTTTTGGAAATTTTGCTTCGATTTTTTTTTTGTGTAAACTATATAAAAAACCTAACTAATTTATCTTTCTTTTAGATATTGGAACGAAACAGCAAGACAGCAATGCCCCGACGCTGATGAGTCTGAGGGCATCACACTTGAAAGTTTAGGTAAATAAATATATAAGAATAACTCGGGCACATTAACATCGACGCATCACTGGAATGACAAATACACCGTACCGAGCTGAGCGTCACAATGACGTCATCAACTCCAAGCGTCTAGTTAATGTGACCGCGTAGTATCGCAAGGGTGTGTAGGGCCTCAGGGTTTAACAACCGGTTGATTTTTACGAAAAACAGAACGCGCGGGTTTTTTTTTTACAGATTTTGTGTTTTAATTTTCTTAAATTAACTTATGACGAAGTATTTTTCTTGTAAGTATTTAGAATTTAACAATAAAATTGACACTAAATAAAATTGTCCCTTGTTTGATATAAATACTCAGTCGAGAGTCGATATTAATAAATGAGTGATGTAATAAAAAAAGTGTAAGGAAAAAAAATATTTTTATCATTTTTTTTATGATATTTACAGGCGGAGTATTCATAGCAACACTTTTCGGCCTAGGCATCGCAATGATAACTCTCGCATGGGAAGTATTCTACTACAAACGCAAAGAAAGAAACAAAGTGAAAATGTTAGACACGGTCGAAAAAGCACAGGCCTTTGTCGAGCCTATACAAAAAAATAAAAAAGCTCTGGGTACAAAGATTTCCGACAGTGTTGCCAGGTTGAGGAAAAATAAGAAAAACGCGGGAAATATGGCGAAGAATGTTACTATTGGGGAGTCATTTAAACCGGCGGCGGAGAAAATTTCGTATATCAGTGTTTATCCTAAAGGTGAATTTAGACCTTAAATTTTCTAAAATAACACTAGTTTGGTAAGTAATTATTGGGAAGTCAAGCACATTTGTAACACTGGTATAAGTTACGTGAGAATTTAAAAGTAATCTATCAAGGTAAAACTTGATGTATTTATATTGTTTTCTTAGTATAAAAAACAACTAATGCCCAAACTTTTATCAGCTATTTTATTGTAGTAACCCACACACTTTAGCTTTATTTAACTTGCTGTGTATTAAAAAAAAATGCAAACTAGATAATATAGCCTGTGTAGCAGCACTAAACATAGTAGTAGCTGTTAGATAGGAAAGTGAATGTACAAATTAGAAAATAATAGTTTGTGTAGGTATTAGAATAATATTTTATCTATTAAAAAACCCATACAAACTTTTGCTTTTTATTTCCTACTACCAGTCTATAATGTATTTATTTATTTTTATCTAAATCGATTCAAAGTAAATTAAATAAACAGTTAATAACAAAAGCACCAACCTTAGCTTAATAATTAAAAATAAAACAACCACAAAACTACTTAAACGCAATTTATTCACCAGAAAACTCTAGCGGTCGGTTTTTCTACTTCCACCGACTTAGTATCTAAAAATCTCCTCCCGAAAGACAGTTTAAAATGGTCCAAATTCAAATATTCGCCATCTTCAATCTCTAGAATTAACTGTTTGACCTTTTCTCGGGTTTTTGTCACGAAAGTTGGAGCGAGTTTCATTTCTAGTTCTGCGTTGCGAAGGCCTATGCAGTATGATCTGTGAAAATAATGGTAAGAAATATGAATGTGGTATTTTTTAACTAATTAAAATTGAATGAAAAATATCTGTAAAGAAATTGTCTTACGTATTTATAACCAAGAGACAACATTATGTTTGCTGTTTATTTTAAATCTACAATAAGTAACGCTTTAACGTAATTTTATATGACCATTGGAATTTGAATACTTATTTAATTTGATTTACTTAGAAACCTTCTTAATAAACTTATCTAAATAATTCTAAACACCGCATCGACATCCGTTACTAAGTTTTAAAGAAGTAAACAAACATACAGGAACAACTTCTTCATTTTATACTATTTTGACATGACAAAAGTTTAAAATTACCTTGAAGCTCTTGCCAGTGTAGCTGTCATAGTCAATATACCGGTGGCTGCTTCTGCTAGTCTTACCAACTCTCTGAATAAGGAAAATACTATTTAATACAGTGTTACCAATTCACAAAAATATATATCTCTTAATATAAGACGAAACCCTAATTACCCTAACGTAAACTTAAGTTGGTTTTTAAGCTATGATTTTGAAGGGTAAAGAAAAATAAACCCCAACATAGTTCCTAAAAGCTCAAAATTTAAGGGGTTAACCCCTTAGTGGGCAGCCCTGGTTTAATACAAGGCCGGGTAAAAGTAATTTAAATGGAAAACACTGTTGCTTTTGCATACAATATATTATATGGTATTAAATGTCATTTCAGTATATGACATTTGTATGAAACGTAGAATACAAATCAACAAGCTATGAATCGCTTCACTCACCAAAAATACGGAATAAAGAATTTTGGCGTTGCATAGTAAAAAATAAATTTGACAGTACAATATTCACGACAATTATATCATATTTTGACACAATATTTTGACAATTATTCTACACATAATTATAAAAATACGAGCGACTCGCCCACGCTTCGCAATGGTGTAATTTTGCCGATTTGCTCGCGAACTCTTGCATTTTTGCTAACCATAAAATATGGAGAAAACCGCATTTTAATCCGTTACGTAGTTTAGGAGGAGTTAGCGGCCAAACATACAAACAGACTGAATTAGCGACTTGGATTTATACTATGTAATGAAGCTGCTGCGCTGGTCAAAATAAGACACCACTAAAATGACAAACTATCGCCTGAAAAAAATCACTTCATTTTGACAGTAGATTTTTGTTTTGACAGTAAATTAAAGTAAATTTAATATTATAGAAGAAAACTAACTTTTTAACCGAAAAATCACTTCATTTTGACAGTATAGATTTTTGTTTTGACAGTAAATTAAAGTAAATTTTATTTTGACAGTAAATTTAACATGAAACTCACGTCTGGTGTTCCCCAACTTCTTGCCCGTGCCTGCTGAGTATAGTTTCCACCGCGTATCTCATTCTCAATGTGCAGTACTCTAAATGTTCCGACGCGGGTTTTAACGATGGGTGGACGTATTCGTATAGACGTAGATTCATGTTTGGCGCGTCTTTTTCCTGTATTTATGCATTTATTTTCTTGTTATGTTTAATAATGTTAACTGATAAACGGTAACACACAAAAGTACAGGATGATATAACTTTATTTAAGAACTAGTGGCCGCTCAAGACTCCGTTCGTGTGGTAGTCGGTTTTCCGTGGGAATGAGAAGTTTTCCGGCGGTGAAAAAGTACCCTATGTGTTGTTCTGATGTATAATTTATATTACTGTAAAGTTTCATCAAAATCCATCCAGTAGTTTTTACGTGAAAGAGTAACAAACATCCATATATCTTTACATCCTCACATACTCACAAACTTTCACATTTATAATATTAGTAGGATAAAACAAACAAATCATAAAGCAGCATAAATTAGCATAATTTACTTGTTTTTTTGAAATTCGGTTCAGTTTTTGATTTAGGTTGGTGACGAATACGACACAATTTTAAGATTTCTCAATTTTTGTATTTGTTTCTTTTCTTGGTAATTTTAATTGTAGGCTACCTTGTGATTACCAAATTACCTTTAGGAGATTATGATTATAAAAAAAAAATTAAATCACCTGATGTCTGTTGGCGATAATTTTCTTAATAATAAAACCCGGGTTAAATACAGGGTTTCGCATATTCTTTATTTCCTCTGCCATCATTTTGCCAGCGTGGTGAATGCCGTTCAATGCTGTCAAAACATCAAATTATTACACATTTAATTCATTAACTTACAAAAAGAAACAATTTTTGTGATGTTAAAACGGTTTATGATGTAATTATTGACAGGATGACTTCAACAATTTGAGTTTTGTTTCGTTCGATTAAAATTTTATTTTTGATCCCAAAAACACAATTACAAACTAAATAAAGTTAAATTATGTATTTATTTGTTCTGGGTAGAAAATGTTACAGTTTCAAAGCTGCAATTCAACAACTTCTTGGTTTCCCTTTTCAAATTCAAACACAACTAATTGTTGCTAGCGACTTCGTCACTTTGTCGTTTAGACTTTATCCTTCTAAGGTTCTTGAACTGTCTCCATTCCAAATTTCATTAAAATCAGTTCAGCAGTTTTTTAAACAGAACATTATAGTCAGTCAAACATACACATTTTCACATTTTAAATATACTAAGAGGTATTTTTCAACTTTTATTCTGTTATACCTATGATTATGTACTTTATTTAACCAACTTACCGATAAAAACGTCGACATTATCCGCATTGTCATTATAAACGGTCAATTGGTTCATCTGCCGCGTGAATTCGTCGCATAAATCTTCATTTTCTTGACAGAACACCGCTAACATCTCATTGAGTCGGAGCGGAGCTGCTTTCGCTATGAAGTTTCTAGAATAAAGTGGAATTTTCTAGAGTTTAGTTTGCAAAAATGTAGATGGCGCTGATAAAATATCGGCGTTAAAATAACAAAAAAAAAAAGTAACTTTTAGCGTTTAAATAACTAAGTTAGGTAAGCTTCAGTATGACATTAAGTATTTTAGCTAAGTTTTACCCTCCACCTTTGATCTTTATTAAGTTATCAAACAAAGATTACACAATTTTGACATTGAGGGAAACTATGGGAAAACTTTTAACTATTTATTCTCGATAAAATTACAGTTTGACCAATAAAACACTGTTGCAAGAAAATTCAGTAAAATATGGTTATATCAAACTGAACATAAGAAATAAAAAGAAAACTCGTTCAAAATCTATTTCTCCATTATAATTTACAACGCCACACAACGTCATATACTCAATCACAACCTCCCACTATTTGCACCTTCAAATATCAATTAAACATTATTTTATTCATCATAGATATGTAACATAATAACATAATTATACTGAATGAACGTCAATGTTACAAACTTCGACTTTACCTAACCGTAGACCGAGAGAAAAAAGCCGGCGGAAAAAAACTCCCAGCACTCTTTTAGGAAATTATACCTTCCCCCCCCTTTTTCTCACAACCCAAAATAAATTATTATTTACACACCTGCACATAGCCATCTCCACTTCAGCATCAGGATTCAGGTACCCGTCTAGAAGTCCCGCTGTGAAGTAGTCTGTGCTTTCCGACGCGTAGATATCAACTAATGCGTCGCCTACAGTGCGGCGAACTAGACTCGTCTCGGATAGGGGTTTACCTGTAAAAAATATATGGAACTAGTGGCTGCCCGCGACTCTGTTCGCGTGGAAGTCGGTTTCCCGTGGGAATGAGAAGTTTTCCCGCGGTAAAAAGTACCCTATGTCCTTTCCCAAGTTCAGTTCTTTCTTCATACCAAATTTCATCAAAATCGGTTCAGTGGTTTAGGCGTGAAAGCGTAACAGACAGACAGACAGACAGACAGAATTACTTTCGCATTTATAATATTAGTAGGGATAGTAGGGATTAAGTGTCAAAACTAGAATATAATAAAAATATATGGTAGGCTATGGGAACTGGGATAATACCGAAGGTTCCAGTTTAGATTCCACCACTTATTTGGTATTTTACAAATTATGTAGATAAATATTTATTTTTGGTCCATCATATGGAGCTCTTATAATATGTCCAAACCAATTTAAGATTTATCTAATTATAAAATTAGCCATTTGAATAAATAATCTTTAAGGATTTTTTTTCTTCAATAACAAGTTTGAACTATCACATTACACATTTTTACATACATAAATGGTATTTTTAAGCATAGGTGGTATCTTTATTTTTTTAGTAGAGTGTCCCTATCCATATCTGCTTATAAGTAGGTAAGTATATTCATTAATTTTTTTAAACTTCGAAACGGATTTGAAAAAATAATCTATAAGGTTTTTTTTTCTTCAATAACAAGTTTGAACTATCACATTACACATTTTTACAAACATAGGTGGTATCTTTATTTTTTAGTAGAGTGTCCCTAACCATATCTGCTTATAATTAGGTAAATAAATACATTTATTTTTTTAAACTTCCAAACCGATTTAGACATAGATTTAACTGAAATCTTAATATCATCACTTGATCTTACTCATATTGCTTGCGTTCCGTAAATCGCTTACAGAACTGTGAACGCTCTAATCGCTTACAACCGTTCCGATTACTTTTAGCGCGATTTTGACAGTTATTGCGTCAATTTAAGTTTTGACAGCGCATACGCCGGCCATACTCCAAAGTGTTGGTTCTCTGAGCGCAATGTTAATGACGTCATCGTCCTCACCCATCGACAATGGACGCGCTCTCGCTTCAACGGAACGGTGATGTGAGCGTTAAAATCACTTTTATCTATTTGCGGTACGCAGGGATTGAATGCAAACGTTTGTAGACACATGTTTACATACCAGCTCGAACTTTGCTTCTGGCGAACTCCCCACACGCGATGGCGGCTCGCTTCAGCAGCCCCCGGATTATAGTGGCTGAATGCAGCCGCCCCTGGCCCAGGGTTTTGGCCATTTGCACCTCGGAAGCCTGATCTAACTGGGTTGCTAGTGGTAAAAAATTGTGTTAAGATCTCTTTTGTGCACCGTCATCATTACATAGTATAAATCCAAGTCGCTAATTCTGTCTGTTTTATGTTTGGCCGCTAACTCCTCCTAAACCAGTTGAGTGATTTTAATGCGGTTTTCACCGTCTTTGAGGTATATTTTTCATTTAAATTTGTAAATAGATAACAATCTGAAAAAGTTTTTCAAAGTAGGCCAAAATTACACCATTGCGAAGCGTGGGCGGGTCGCTCGTAAGATATAAAGGTGTTCTTAAGAATTAGTATTAGTATCAAACTATTAAAAAACATGTGTTTAATAGATGAATTGAGATGTAGGTAAGTTTGTAGTACAATGGTGCCGATTCTACATTAACACTTAAACTATGATTTATTGATAACACTTACTCAACAATAGTATAAGATAAAGATGGGTAATCATTTTAGTCCTGACAAACTAAATTTTGCGTGCATTAGTGGATGGCAAGTTTAAACTTGTACTCAGAACATTTCGTTCAAGCATGGAAAATGGACGTCGATATTTTTTATTTAGTTTAGAGAGTGTTTTATACAGCATACTCTCTAAATAAAGTAAAACTTCTGATAAAATCACTTTCTGATACATGGTTTAAGATTAAAAATAATATTAAAAAAATAAAAAACTCAACTAAAAGAATAATCACTTACTAATAATTTTTTTTATGTGGGAACTTCAATTAGTTTGTTCATCGAGGAAATAATAGTAGCTCACTACTTTTGTATTGTAAACTACTAGTTTATTATTAGAAAGGAAAACTTATAAAAAAATTACTAATGGAGTTATTGATATTGTAATAGTTCTTAGGTACTAAAAGCATATACTAATCGGTAATAGTTCAATAATTTCTTAAAGTGTTTCCCAAAAGTCTTTGCACTTTTCCAAAATGTTATACGATCCATCAAAAGTGCCTTTGACATATTTGAACGTCACTTTGACACCCATTTTCATCGGGTTTATTATGTTTCTGTTAAAAAACCCAATTTTTGGGGGTTTGGTAGTCTCCTCCATTCTATCAATGTATTGTGCATTATTTTCCGGCTTATCTTCAGGTCTTCTGTACACTTTAGTGCTGTGCAAGTGTTATCTCAGTGAAATCTAAAGAGATAAAACAATAGATAGCAAAATAAGATCTTACGAACAGTTTTATATCTACCCTCTATAACTTTAATATTTATTTCTGTTAACAAAAATGATGACTTCCATCTGTCAAAACAAATGTTGCAGAGTCAAAACTTAGATTTTTCCACAAATATAAAAAATAAAAAAACAAAAAAAAAAATAACACTCAAAAATGACGGGAGATAAAACTTCCGTGCCTACAAAAACTACAAAAAAGCTGGTCCAGCAAGCGTTTCATCCGGGATTATTCAACACAACCAAGGAAAATGAAACGAATTCGCCTTCCACTAGCTACTCTCAACCTAATGAGTCGATCCGCCCACCTGATTGGCAGAGAGTTCCTAAAAGGAAAAAAATATCAGAATCACCATCTCCACAGAAGATAAATGTGTCAAATAGATACGAAGGGTTAGCCATCGACTTAACCGAGGAACAGCCAAAGAAAAAGGAAAGCCCACCTCCACCGATCATGCTTTACGGCATAGAAGATGTGAACAAATTAACCGAACTGTTAACTTCAGTCTCAAAGAAGGAAAATTTTTCTTACAAAAACATAAACAAAAATCAGTTACGAATCAGCTGCAAAAATATAACCGATTATAAAAATATTATCAATATAATTCGCGAACGTGGTTTGATAGGACATACATTTAACAGAAAAGAAGAAAAGTGCTACCGCATTGTGATTCGAAACCTTCATCCGTCAACTCCACTGGAAGAAATAAAAGAGGATATTGAAAAAACAGGGAATATAGTCTCTGGAGAAATAATTAACGCGAAATATGGGCCGGAGAAAAAACCGACTTCTACTTTCTTTGTCAACCTGTTGCCAAGCATTAAAAATAAGGATGTTAAAGAGTTAAAGTACATCTACCACCAATCCGTTGTTATAGAAGACCCGAAAAAACGCAAGAGTATAGTACAATGTCAAAGGTGTCAACAATATGGACATTCCAAAAATTATTGTATGCGACCATACCGCTGCGTGAAATGCACACTACCGCACAAAACCTCAGAATGCCCCAAGAAAGACCGTAACACCCCTGCACAATGTGTTCTATGCAATGGCCCCCACCCAGCCAATTACAAAGGTTGTGAAGTTTATCTAGAAATAGCAGCGAGAAGAAATGCAAGCAGACACAGTACTACGAACAAAACTTCATTACAAGAAGATAAACCTACTCCAATGGAAACCCATGAACAAATACAACAAACCACTGTTCTGGCACCTAACATAGATATCTCATCCAAGACGTTCTGCGGGGTTGTCAAACCACCAACTAACGATAGCGAACGACGTAACGTAAGCCCCATATCTCCTATCCTGGAAAATATACTTTTAAAACAATCAGAAAAATTTGATCTGATCCTACAACAAATGAGCAGCCTCTTAAGCCTCATAACCACACTCGTTAACAATCTTTCAAACAAAAAATGACTTCTATACGTCTTGCAACTTGGAACATCAATGGTTTGTCTCCAAAAAAAAATGAAGTAGAACTTTTTCTAACAAATCACAATATAGACATCCTAATGATCTCAGAAGCACATTGTACTGCATCATCGAATGTGAAATTTAAGAATTACCAGTGTTATATGACAATCCATCCAGATGGGACAGGCCACGCCGGTACAGCACTCATTGTAAGAAACAATATTAAACATCAACTAATGCCTGAATACAAAACAGAACATATCCAAGCCACCACAATCATGGTTAAAGATAACATTGGTTATCTTAATGTATCTGCTACCTACTGTCCCCCTAAGCATAAAATTAAAGACTACCAGTTTAATGACTACTTCAGCACATTTGGCAATCGTTTCATCGCAGGTGGAGACTTTAATGCGAAACACACGCATTGGGGTTCACGAACTATCTCAACTCGTGGCAGGCAACTAAAAATGAGCGTGGATACCAACCGACTGGTTACCATCTCCACAGGGGAGCCAACAAACTGGCCTAGTGACCCTAAAAAAAAGCCAGACCTTTTGGATTTATTCGTTGCAAAAGGAATACATAAACACTACCTAAAACCGGAACCGTGTTATGATGGTACCTCAGATCACACACCTGTGTTACTTACCATAAGTCCATGTTTAATAGAATTTCAAAATCCCGAAACACTGTGTAATAAATATACTGACTGGGAGGCTTTCAGAGATTTCATAAATGACAACCTTGAACTTAAGATAGCACTTAAAACAGAGGATGATATAGAAAATGCAACTAAATATATAACATCACTAATCCAAAATGCGTGCTGGCTAAATACCCCTGACCTTGAAATTAAACAGAAACATGTTAACGTCCCTCTCGAAATTAGACAAGCAGTTCTGGAAAAAAGAAGACTACGACGTGTTTGGCATTTAAGTCGCCACCAAACAGACAAAAAAATCTTTGAATCAGAGGCCAAAAAACTAAAGAATATGCTCAAGACCTGGTACCACAACACTCTACAAAAACAACTAGAATCACTTTCACCAACTGCAGCAACAAATTATTCTCTTTGGAAATTTACAAAGCACCACGACAGACGACAAGTTTCTAAACCACCACTTAAAACTACCACCGGATGGGCTCGAACGTCCCAAGAAAAAGCAGATACTTTTGCCAAGCATCTACAAAATATTTTCAAGCCTAACGAATCGGTTGACCTCGACTCTGAAAGGGAAATTAATGACTTTCTCAACCAAGATCTCCAAATGTCCCCTCCACCTACATCAGTAACGGTTAAAGAAGTCTGGCAAACAATAAAGAGGCTCAAAGATAAGAAAGCGCCTGGCTTTGACCTCATTACAAAGGAAATCCTGGTTCAACTTCCAAGAAAAGCAATAGTTTTCCTTACGACTCTGTTTAATGGAATACTAAGGGTGCAATGTTTCCCTCAATTGTGGAAAGTCTCACAAATCCTTATGATTCATAAACCGGGAAAAGTAGATCACGAGGTAACTTCTTACAGGCCAATCAGCTTACTGCCAATCCTTTCCAAGTTATTTGAGAAAATATTGCTGCATAGACTGCTGCCAATTGCGGAAAAGAATAACTTAATACCGGGACACCAATTCGGCTTCAGACAGAAGCACTCTACAGTGGAACAGGTACACAGAGTGGTTGATAAAATAAGATGTACTCTGGAAAACAAAGAATACTGCTCTGCTGTTTTTCTGGATATTCAACAGGCTTTTGATAAAGTATGGCATAAAGGGTTGCTGACTAAACTGAAAATCGGCCTCCCTCACAGCTTCTACATTTTACTGGCATCATATCTACATGGACGTATATTTCAAGTAAAAGAAGCTGATAGTACCTCAGGCTTCTTTGAGATAAGAGCTGGAGTCCCTCAAGGTTCCGTTTTGGGTCCTTTTCTGTACACCATCTTTACTGCAGATCTGCCCCAAGTAACTCAAATTACAACAGCCACGTTCGCAGATGATACAGCAGTACTTACAAGTCATAAAAATCCGACAATTGCATCTCAAGTCCTGCAAAATGGGCTAAACGAAATAAATACATGGCAAAAGAAATGGAGGATAAAGCCTAGCTCTTCAAAATCTGTACATGCCACATTCACTCTAAAGAAAGGAAATTGCCCACCGGTCCAGCTAGACAACAGAACACTTCCACAGCAAGACACTGTACGCTACCTTGGTCTGCACCTAGATCGACGTATGTCCTGGCACCACCACATCAAAACAAAAAGGGATGAGTTAAATATACACCACAAAAAATTATACTGGATAATGGGAAGAAACAGTAAATTGTCTATGGACAACAAACTTCTAATTTATAAGTCTGTTTTGAAGCCTATATGGATGTACGGCATTGAGCTGTGGGGAAGTGCTAGTAACACTAATATATTGACACTGCAAAGAATGCAAAACAAAATACTCAGAACAATATTTAACGCGCCATGGTTCATTACCAACAATGAAATCCACGAGGCCCTCAGTATGGACACTGTGAAGGAAGAAATCAACACTCGCTTACGTAAATATAGGGGAAAACTAGAATGTCATCCGAACCCACTGGCTACAAATCTCACCTCTAGAAGCTACACGAAGCGTCTGAAACGAAAAGACATCTTCTAGCCCCCTAGAAGTTAATAAAGAGAAGCATCCTTAATGAAGGATGCGCTCGACTATCACAAATTCTTCCAACACAATTGCTAAAAGCACATTGCTGATTGCAATTACTACATAGAAAAAAAAAAAAAAAAAAAATCTTCAGGTCGTCTTATAATTTTGACCGTCGTGTATGGATTTACTACATTGATGCAACACACATACTGTTGATTGTATAAGATTGGACACATAGAGTTTCCGGTGAACATTTTAGTTGTCTCACACATGTCAGGTGGTTTACAAGTACCCCCATTATCTTTACATGTCTTGGATGGCCCTAGAAATCAATAATTTATTTTAGACTTCAATATTTATCATCATTACATAGTATAAATCCAAGTCGCTTATTCTGTCTGTTTGTATGTTTGGCCGCTAACTCCTCCTTAACTACGTCACGGATATTAATGCGGTTTTCTCCATCTTCTAGGGAATTTATTCATTTAAATTTGTAAATATACAACATTTCAAAAAGTTACTTCAAGTAAGCCAAAACTTAATGTTTCGTGATCAAGTGAGCCAAAAATACACCATTGCGAAGCGTGGGCGGGTCGCTTGTAAATGATAAAGATATAAAATGACAGGTACTTACATTCGTCCGAATAATGAACAATTGTAAACAATAACAGAGTGAAAACTAAAAAATCTTGGCACATTGTTATTATTCTGTAGACATTGAAGCTTGGACACCATTGTTTGGCGAATGGCGAGTTCATGTTTTAAATATACGTTCTAATGTTTAAAATATAATTTGAATACTGTTCTACAGGTCTATCGAATAGTCAAATGACCGATACAATGACTCAGTTATTACTAACATAAAACAATGATGTACATCATCTTGATTTGTTTGTGCTCTTTAGGAAGCACGCTTTGAGTAAAGCTCATGTAGAATTTTGTAAAACTCAAAAATGGATAACATAAATTACAAGTAGACAGTTCAATTGCACAGATTTGAATGAACCAAATTTTTGTGGGACCAATTCGAAGCTATTCCGCATCAAACAAAAAAAGAATCACGTAAATCGGTTCAGAAACCTCGACGTAATCGATGTACATACATAAAAAAACATATTGGCTGAATTGGGAACCTCCACCTTTTTTGGAAGTCGGTAAAAAAAAGACAGGAATATTGTTTTTTTTAATAACATTTTTAGCCAAGACTCTTTTTTGTGAATGGTCTTTCAATTAGAACTTTAATTTGTTTATTTATCGAAGAAATAATAGTTGCTAATTACGACTATAAACGACTAGTATATTATATTTACAAAAAAAAAACCACGGCAAATATAACCACCAACTAAAAAGGGAATAAGCTCAATAATTAAGTGAGAAGAGTATAAAAGGACTGGTTGGTATATTGATGTTAATAAATCAAGTCCAAATCATTGTTAATTTGCAAGAAATCTTGTTGAGTAGGTACACAAAATTTTAAGTTGGCAGGATTAAACTACCTATCTCTGTCTTATTATATCCAAGCCTATATCTATCTAGTACTAGTGGCTGCTCGCGACTCCGTTCGCGTAGAAGTCGGTTTCCCGTGGGAATGCGAAGTTTTCCCGCGGTAAAAAGTTCCCTTAATTCTTGTATACATATATTTTTGGTATCAAGAACTATTTTCGCAGCGCACGCAAAGGAAGCCCTCAAGGATGAATAATTTTCCCCGTTTTTTTTCACATTTTCCATTATTTATTCGCTCTTAATAGTTGCAGCGTGATGTTATATAGCCTAAAGCCTGCCCCGATAAATGGTCTATTTAACAGAAGAATTTTTCAATTCGAACCAGTAGTTCCTGAGATAAAAGCGTTCAAACAAACAAACAAACAAACAAACTCTTCAGCTTTATTATATTAGTATAGATATATTATAGACAAGTAAGTGATTGCAGTTTTTTTTAATTAGGTTGTGGTACCATTAACTAAACCAATCATTTATTTTTTCAGTGTATAGGTTATAAAAAAAAATTTGACAATGCTGCCAAAAAATCCTACTAATATTATAAAAGTGAAAGTTTGTGATATGTATGGATGGATGTATGGATGGATGTTTGTTACTCCTTCACATAAAGACTACTGGACGGATTTGGATGAAACTTTACAGAAATATAGTTTAAACATCAGAATAATATATAGGGTACTTTTTACCGCGGGAAAACATCTCATTCCCACGGGAAACCGACTTCCACGCGAACGGAGTCGCGGGCGGCCACTAGTTACTCATAAATTATAAAAACGTGCAGTTTATCATCATACATAAATACAGAAAGAATATAATTAATATCTCATACCTGGTGCCCTTCTAAACGAAACCCTCCCATCCTTATAGCTGACTCCGGTAACTCCTGGGTGCACCAGGAACAGTCCCAGTCGTTCAGCCTCGATGCAACACAGCACTAGTAGATAACCGTCTGCGGTGTGGCACACCTTCTCTCCGTTCACTCGCCAGATACCTGGAAAAATATATTTTTACTACTTAGTTAATAGTTAAAATATGAATTAAGTAGATAAAAACACAAATATAAGATATACATTTTTATGGGCTTGTTATTGAGAAGTTTGCAAATCTATTATCCATTCACCTATACAGGGTTATTTGTAATTTGCGCATCACCTCTTGCTTCCTTACATCAATCCCAATAACATTTGTTCTAAGACTTTTTGCAAAACTTGATAATTAACACAAAAACAAAAACAAGTTTGCGCGCTCTGTTATTTATAACTCCGGTCGCCCACCCCCCGTCGCCCGCGCGTCCGCCACGGCAGTTGCGTGCGCGTAGAGTATTGTACCGTTCAGAGGCATCTAATAAATTTGCATGGAAAAACTTATTTTTTTTTAAATTTTAATTTTAATTATTCGTTGGTAAAATGTTGTTGGGATCAATGTAGAAAAGCTACAAGAGGTGATGGGCTAATTAAAAAAAACCCTATATATTCATATCATGAGTCTTAAATTATGATTTTAATCTGGTCTGTTTGAACGGGCACACACGGCTTGTGCCCAGAGTCCCCATTCACACTGTGGCTTAAAAATAGTGGAATATTCTTAGATATATATTTAAAATAGGCCTGTCCCCTAGGGCCTGAGTATAGTTCGGGTTACTTCAACTATGGCACTAAATGAAATTGAAAACTAAAGCAGCCTTATAGGATGAGAATATAATAAGATTATATAATATTATATTTCCAAGATATGTGATGAGAACAAAAGGTCTAAATAACATACAGTTTGTCATACAATAATAAATCACCTTGTTCATCAAGCGCAGCCGTTGTCCGCAGGTCTGTTTGAGTAATTCTTTCAGGATACGGCTCTTTCAAACACAAAGTTATAGTCTGATCGCCTGTGACTAAATCACCAATGATTTGTTGATAATCATCTGACAGGAGACCATGTTTTAATACTTCAAGACCAACCCAGTGGTCGCTCAACTGTCTACTTAGATTTATATCGGATATAACATCTAAATACCTTAAACTCTCAGTGTGATTCATGGCTAAGCCGTTTTTAGTTAAAGAAACGGGAGCACCGTACATGTTTGTGGCTTTTAAGATCTTCCTGCCTTCTTCAACCGTGTAATTAGGATTTGAGAATACATTTTCGATAGCAGACACCCGTTTATCTAAAGCTTCAGACTCTTCCTTGTTTAAAATCTCTGGATACGCAAGCATATCAAAATTGAACGTTGAGACGAAAGTTTCTTTAATAAATGGCGGGATAGCGGCTTTTCGGCGTTCCTGGCGTTCCAAAATCTTTATGTCTTCAAAGCCGAATTTCTCTTCAACAGTCTGAGGCTGTGTAGACTGAGTGGAGTTTAAATTTAGGGACGAAAATCGGAACTTTCGGTGAAAACTTTTACCGACATTATTATGGTGAATTTTGACTAGTGACCGAGCTATATTCATTTTGGCGTGATAAATATTCTTTATATTATCGTTTTGTACTAACTTTCCACTTAATATAAATAAAATTATTCCTTTGCAACAGTTTCCAATAACACTACTTTAAGGTTATGTACAATATTTTGACAGTTCAGTGACAACTGACACTACGTCATTATGACATTCTATTTTGATTGCCATATTATTTTTAATGCGCATTTGATCAACTCATACTAAACTTGTTATTTATTATAAAATACCAGAATATTTTATAACGTTTTCTAAAGATTTCAATTAAAAAAAAATACATTACTGTTAAATTGGTATTTTTTCTGTGCATGGATTTATCTATTCTGGCAGCACTGAAGGGTGGCGGTAGTGATGTTCTTTCCGTTTCCGATCTTGTAAAAGATGAAGGTATTGCGAAATAGACCCTTATTACCTTTCATCCCTCGTATTTTAAAAAAGTTCAAATACTGATGAAATGTAAAATAAATAATAGATGACTTAAATGGCGGAAAACTTTGCCATCCTTCAATAAATATAGAAAGGCTTTTTATTGAACTTGTCCTGGAATTGAGTTTTACCTATTGAGTTTGGATAAATACCTAAGAAACGACCTTATTTATAAATTTTAACCAACCTTTAAACCATATGATTTTCATACATAAATGCTGGACTTATAAACTACTAGCGACCCTTGAATTTTTATGGCTTATTTTAAAATTCTTTTTCTGAATGTTCTTTATTTACAAATTTAAATAAAAAAAAACCTAAAAGATTGCGAAAACCGCATTAAAATCCGTTAAGTGGTTCAGGAGGAGATGGCGCACAAATATACAGACAGAATTAACGACATGGATTTATACTCTGTAATGATGATGATACCTTTCTTGACATTCGCTTTTAGAACATAAGTGCGTGGTTATAGTGACAATTAAACAAGGAACTTAAGTTTTATTTTAGTGTCGATATTTCGAGACTTCAGCACATCACTATCTGACAAAGGGTGTTAGCAACCAAGGAATTTCCCCACCCCCTGAAAATCTCTTCTACTCAACCCTAAACTGACAACCACTAGGTCCAAAATCGCAAACCACGATGAAATTAAGTTGTTTTATACAAATCTATGTCTATGTTTTCGCATGAAATAATCAGTAGGAATCGTTTTTCAACGGAGGGCTATGTCTGCCGGCGCCAAAGTGTTTTTTTTTTACAATAGCGGGCAAAAGAGACTTAAATGACGCCTTTTTATCTGCCAAAGTGAAAATCATGTCTACTGTGCCAAAAGCAATGTTGTGTAGTGTGTTAGTAATGGATTTTATGAAAGTATGTGTGTGTAAAACATAATGATTTCACACGATATAGATTAGAAAATAATATTGATGGTAAGTGTGAGATTTTTTGCTGTGCCCATTTCTTTTTTTTTTTGCAAAGGCGAAGGTGTGAAGCTCGTTTAATCTTGTATTAAGGAAATCATAGGCATAGAAACCTTATAGATTTTGTTTATGGTAATTTCAAATGTTATTTAGAACATCACTATCGGGTATAATAATGATCTTATGGTTAGAGGCTAAATTTATATAACTTGATTAGGTTTGAGTTCCTAATTTTTGTGTAAATCTTTAATAGTTTTAATGATTAAGGTGATAAAGGTTTTACGCTAGCCGATAATTGTTTTTTTTAGTATAGGTACTTAATTTTTATTTAAATAACGTTATCCATTTTTATTTTTTTAAATAGAAATTTTGGTTTACATTAAAGTTAGGTAAAATAATAAAATTCATTATGTTATTGATAAGCTTGTATTTTATTTGATGTAATCAACGCAAAACAATAATACGAAACAAATACTTACAAATTCTTTATACCTACACTTAATGAAATGAGAGCTTAATAATTCACACAAGTATTCACACAACTAACTAGTTTGGAGAATTTAGAGAGGAAGATTTTACCAATTAACACTGATTGTGTCGATTGTGGCTTTAAAAATATATCTTCTTACTAGTGGCCGCCCGCGACTCCGTTCGCGTGGAAGTCGGTTTTCCGTGGGAATGAGAAGTTTTCCCGTGGTAAAAAGTATTCTATGTGTTATTCTGATGTATAACCTATATTACTGCAAAGTTTCATCAAAATCCATCCAGTAGTTTTTACGTGAAAGAGTAACAAACATCCATCCATACATCCATACATCCTCACAAACTTTCACATTTATAATATTAGTAGGATTAGTAGGATAGTAGGATTTGTGTACACAGTCGTACGAATCTTAAAAAATATTAATAAGTGTTACTGCCAAAATAAAATAATACACAGCTAGCCTATTTAACACGTTTCATTAGATAGGTACAAAAGTTGGAATAGATGGGCTGAGCCGTAATCCACATAGTGGATAATCAGTCAATCAAGTTTCGCTGTCATGTTTTTCGTCGACATAAGTCAATGATGATTAAATAAAATCACTACATAGTATAAAATAAAGTCGCTTCCTCTGTCCTTAAATCTTTAAAACTGCGCAACGGATTTTGATGCGATTTAATAGATAGAGTGATTCAAGAGGATGGTTTACATGTATAATAACATAGTACAGGGAAAGGAGTTTTACTCCGAATTTAACGCGTGCGAAGCCGCGCGGGTAAAAGCCGTAATAAGTCATAATTTCCTCTGCATTCTCCAATATTGCTAGTTACTCTATAAACAACACTATCATGACAACTTTGTGGCCCTAAATAAAGGGTAGTAAACGCCTGTGTTATAGTAACCACATTGTGGCTTAATGCATAACCTAGTAACATCGAGACACTAAGTAGTAATTTCAAAAAAATATTTTACCTGACCCGGGAATCAAACACGGGACCTTCCTTTTAACAGTCCGTACTACAAACCGCCGCGCCACAGAGGTGTGTACCTACATAGTACTACACCCTTAAGCTATGAGGGTAGTCTCTCAAGGTTTAAATGCAAATAAAACGCCCGTCACAATGAAACTTCACAATATTACATGAAGTCCCCTGAGCTTGTGGTTGTACGAGTAATATCACATTGTGGAAAACTATTTAGTTGCCAACCAGACCGCTTTCGAATTATCTGTCTTTTAGTTTAATTAGTTTCGCAGTTTGAGGTCAGGTTGGTTTGTCATTCATGGTTCTAAACATAGTGTTTAGTTATGAATATTAAGTTTCCTTTTGTATTAGAAGATATTTTGACTAAAAAATTATGATTTACGGGGCTGTACCGAATATGCATTTCGTCAGTAAAAAAATATTTCGGCATAGGCATCCATCATCCGTATCAAAACCGCCTATTTGAATTAAATTGGTTGACCATTTTTACGCCTCTTAATTTTTTATGTATCAAGGTTTGCCGGAGAGCAAGATATCGTAATCTTTTAGGGCCGGTCTATATTCAGTGCTATAGTTTAAACCTCGGTAGCTGACACTGTTTGATTTGTTTCATAAGGCGTTTCTTAATTAATAAATAAATCTCCAGACTAACACACCAATTATGTGGCCCTAATGTAAGTTGTATTAAGCACTTGTGTTATAGGTACCACAAGCACATGTGTAGCGTAGTGTGGTGTTTGAAACTCAGACCGTTAATTTAAAACCTAATTGCCAATCGCAGTCATCTACTGGCCATTCTCTACTGACGACCTCTGTGGTGCAGCGGTATATATACCGGACCGCTAAACGGATGATTCCGGATTCGATCCCCGGGTCGGGCTAATTTCGTCAAAAGGTTTTTGAAAATGGCTCCAGTCTGGGTGTAACTAGGTTCTTCCCTAGTCCATTGTGTGGTACCTATAGTATCCACAAGCACTGCTTAGTTTAGGGCCACACAGTTTTTGTGTTAGTCTGGAGATTTATTTATTTAGGTATTATCT
Source organism: Emmelina monodactyla (assembly GCA_916618145.1). Taxonomy (NCBI): domain Eukaryota; kingdom Metazoa; phylum Arthropoda; class Insecta; order Lepidoptera; family Pterophoridae; genus Emmelina; species Emmelina monodactyla. The sequence goes on from OU745296.1 coordinate 5,083,767, forward strand.
ATTTATTTATTTAACTGGCAACGATGATTGAGAGACGATTTGTTATTTTTCTGTTATACTGGGTAACAATTCTGTAAATTTTGACCCATAGCCACTAGGTCTACATATTTTTGCAATGTTGGTACGAACTGTCCCGCAAAAGACTACTACGTCACCACTTGGCACGTTTAAAGTTACAGAATTGCCCTTCTGACCTACGGCTGCTTCTATGCGAGTGGAAAATTCAACCCGGTCTAAAGTGTCGTAAAAATTTGAATAACAATAACTAAAAAACACGACAGTTGCCTTGACCACCAGAAATTATTTAGGTTACCGTTATATTATATATGTCATCGACATATAAGAAAATTCGTAAGTTTATAAATTTCATAGGAATTCTATAAACTTTTGTGGGATTGCTAACGAGAGATAAATTGCATATATTTTACACTTACATTTTCGGAAATTGATAATCTCACCATTATTATAGGATGATACGGGCTATTATAATAAAAATAAACTAATCGAACTCACTTGAAATAAAATATAATAATAAATAAGCATCTTCTAATCTTCCGGTGACACCGGAAATAATAATAGGTACACCGGAAAAGTCATTACGCATTATGTTTAATCGCTAAGTGGAGAGCTATTTCTAAAACCAGGAAACAATATTTAACCATCTACTATACACGGATACATCCTACTAATATTATAAACGTGAAAGTTTGTGAGTATGGATGTATGGATGTTGGTTACTCTTCACGTAAAAACTACTAGACGGATTTTGATGAAACTTTACAGTAATATACTTAGCTTATACAGAACATCAGAATAACGTATAGGTTACTTTTTAACGGAGTCGCGGGCGGCCATAATACGGACATAATATCTTTAGAAAATCTCTCTTTTCACACACACCGATCCATCTATCCGTCAAAAAGTGCTTCAGCCATCAAACAGAGTATTGTGTATTCGATGTTCGACGCGTCAGGCATAATTCATGTCCCAGGCAGTTTTAATGAGCAGATATCGGAGCCTAGGCTTTGATTAATGCTATGGTAAGGTATGTAGATATGCTGTAGAGCTGACTTACCTTAGATAACCTTGTGGGATATTGAACGTTTTCGTTAATTTTTATGGGACAGCGTTATCACTACATACGAGTAGTATAAAACAAAGTCGCTTTCTCTGTCCCTATGTATGCTTATATCTTTAAAACTACTCAACGAATTTTGATGCGGTTTTTTTCAATAGATAGAGTGATTCAAGGAAGGTTTACATGTATAATGACATAGTACAGAGAAAAGGGTTTTATTCCAAATTTAACACGTGCGAAGCCGCACGGGTAAAAGCTAGTTTTTAATAAACGCTTTCGGGAAACTAAATCTCGTGTAACTAGCAAACCAATTAAGTTTTGGTAAAATACGGAATAAACAACGATTTAAAAAGCTGGGTCTCAACTCAATACTGAAACTTCTGACATGAAGCTACTGGGAATATAAATGGGGCCGATAGTGTTGAAGTTTTTGCAGTGAGCGTAAAAATTGTCTGACAAAAGCTACTGACGGGCCACAAGAGGCACGTCGTCATCACTTGGCATGTTGGAAGTTACAGGATTGCCCTCCCGTTGTAGACTATGAGTTACTAGTGGCCGCCCGCGACTCGGTTCGCGTGGAAGTCGGTTTCCCGTGGGAATGAGAAGTTTTCCCGCGGTAAATAGTACCCGATGTGTTATTCTGATGTATAACCTATATTACTGTAAAGTTTCATCTAAATCCATCCAGTAGTTTTTACGTGAAAGAGTAACAAACATCCACACATCCATACATATTCACATACTCACAAACTTTCACGTTTATAATATTAGTAGGATAAGTGCAAACCTTAACTAATTATGTTACCATCGTCCGTCCGAATGTTATTTAAACAGGTGCCTGTGTTCAAGTTACAAATGCAGGATAGTCAGAGTAATGACCGTCACCAAGACCGAACATGTAAAGTGTGTAGAGTCGACACCAAGAGTGTAGCTTGATGCCACGTTGGTATATTTCCATCCATCAGAATAAGTGCCTATATACTTTAACTTATTACATTAAAACAGACTACAATCAAACTTTTTGAATAAGAAATAAGTGAACTTGAGTAAGTACTAAAGAAATAACAACGCGCCAAACAATCTGTCGTTGAGATTTTACTTTTAATTTTGCATTATAAATGCTAATTTATAAATTTTGAAGTTATAAACACTGGAAAAAGGAACGCGGGCCTCCGAGCATTACGCGACTGGGGCTCGAACCCAGGACCTTTGGATTGCCGGTCCAATAGGCGGAAACTCCTCTCATTTGATGGAATAACGTCAGCTATATGACGAAAGCACATAGATACTGGAAGAAATTTCGGTGGGTCAACGTAGCGGCGCGGTAGCTCAGTTGGAAGAGCATTGGACCGGCAATCCAAAGGTCCTGGGTTCGAGTCCCAGTCGCGTAATGCTCGGAGGCCCGCGTTCCTTTTTCCAGTGTTTATAACTTCAAAATCAATCTGTCGTTTTTAGAGTTCCGTACCCTAAGGGTAAAACGGGACCCTATTACTAAGCCTCCGCTGCCTGTATGTCTGTATCCAGGCTGTATCTCATAAACCGTGATAGCTAGAAAGCTGAAATTTTCACAAATGATGTATTTCTGTTGCCGCTATAATAAAAAATACTAAAAAATAAAAAAATATTAAGTATGGTCCCCATACAATAAACGTGTTTTTTTCGTATTTTTTTGCTCAATATTAAAAACGGTAACAGGTAGACGCTTCAAATTTTCACAGAATATTTTATTACCTTTCAAAATAAATAATTAAATAACAATAGAGTAAATATTAAAGGGGGCTCCCATACAACAAACGTAATTTTTAAGCATTTTTACTCGATCTTAATAAACAGGTAGAAAATGATAGTACGGAACCCTTCGTGCGCGAGTCCGACTCGCACTTGGCCGGTTTTTATGTTAAAAAGCACAAGTTGAGTCGCGGATTTTATCCTGTTCTCAAAAAATGTATTCAGCGACAAAAATAAATGGAAAGTCGTTTAGTTCCTTTGTCTAAAAACCGTCGCAATAGTTTCCTTTCAACAGTAAAAGAAAGAATAAAGGAAAAGCTATAAAACATAACGTTTTTATAACTGCTGTTTCGAAGAAATTGCCTCTTTGATGTTCTTGTAAGCAGCTTGTTTGAATAGTAATCTGAAATATCGAAAAAAACATTTCAAACAAGGCGAAATCCGTGTAGGCTGAATCTATGGTGGCGATAAACATCCAATCTCGGACCGAAAGTAAATTTGTTTCGAGGTGTTTTTATTAAATGATTCATGTCAATAGTAGTGGCCGTCCGCGTGGAAGTCAGTTTCCCGTGGGAATGAGATATTTTCCCGCGCTAAAAAGTATCCTATGTGTTATTCTGATGTGTAAACTACGAGTATATTACCTACTGTAAAGTTTCATCAAAATCCGTCCAGTACTTTTTACGTGAAAGAGTAACAAACATCCATACATCCTCACATCCTTACAAACTCACAAACTTTCACATTTATAATATTAGTAGGATAGTAGGATTACCTATTTATTTATTTCTATTGAAATACCTTAAATATTTATTGTATACCTACAATTATTTTAAAAATGGTTGTCAAATTTATTTATTATGAACTTCTGGCCCCTTGGTGATTTTCCATCGCTGAACCAGGTGTATTATGGGATTAAGTATTTTTCCATGATTATAAGAACTCTGTGTGATAATCTAAGTCAGCTATTCTCAAACTTTTTGTAGAGGGAATTCCTTTAGTATAAAAAACTATCTAACGGAACCCTGAATAAAAATAAGAACCCAGTTTTATGGAATATTGTAACGGCCGAAACCAATATTCTACTTACCTTTGACACCTTTTAATTTGTGTAACTATGTTAACTATTATTCATGTTTTTGCGTCCCAATAAACTATGGTAGATCGCTGTTGATAGCGAAATGACAGAAACACGTCACAAAAAACTTGTCGAACTTAAAGTCTGTATTTTTGATGTTATCGTGGAGTCACAACAGATGCACTGCAGAGCTCTGGGACTTCGTGGAGCACACTTTGAGTATAGCTAATCTAGGTCATATCGTATTTGTGTACTAATTTTATGTAAAGCGATGTTGCGTTGCGTAATGGTTTAACGCAAATCTACAACATTAATTATGATACTACATTTAGATGTATACTGATAACACATGCCTTCTTCTATACTAATATTATTCAGAGGAAAGATTAGATTTTTTGTTTGTTTGTTTGAAATGAATAGGTTCCGAAACTACTGAACCGATTTAAAAAAATCTTACACCATTCGTAAGCTATATTATCCACGAGTAACATAGGCTGTTTTGGATATAAATAGGGTTCCGTAAGATATTGCCACGGGAAAAACCATTTAGTTGCGGGTAAAACCGCAGGGCGGAAAGCTAGTTAAAGATAATAAAGTAAATTGTTTTCTTTTCGCCACAACCGCCTTTATTCTCGTGAATATCATAACTTTTCAACGCCCTCTCAGGTTAAAAGGCTTTATATAAATAAATAAATAGCCTATATATGTCCCATAGTTGAGCACAGGCCTCCTTCTCGGATAGCGAGAGTTGGTGGATCACATGATGGATATCCAATTATGTGGGTTCCCTCACGATGTTTTTCCCTCACCGTTAGTGCGTGATAAACATGTACATAATTTGAAAAAGCCAAATTAGTGGTACACCCTAGTGGGGATCAAACCCGGAACCTTCGGTATAGTAGACCGTTCCTGTTGCCACTAGGCTACCACGCACTTTATATAAACCAGATTAAAATTTTCCGCTTTTATTATCTGAGATTAAATATTATTATCTTGAATATTAAAGCTGCATTGAAGGAACAAACAGTTATTTTACTTGATGACCAACGTGTACAGACTCGTGCAGCATCAAGCTACACTCCTAGTGTCGACTCTACACACTTCACATGTTCGGTCTCGGTGACAGTCATTACTATGACTATCCTGCACTTCTAACTAGAACTCTGTCAATAATTTACAATAGATTTTTAGAGTGGTAGAGTCTAGCTGTAGGCTCTGTCTGCAGCGATTACAGCGGGTCAATTACCGTATTTTATGCAGTGCTGCTTAGTTGCGTTTACGTCTTAACCTCTCAATCCGTTTACTGTAATGACACGAAAACCAAAGGATTCGCAAAGTTTTTAACGCTTAAACGTGACGTGTAGGTTTTCCTGTCATTACAGTAATACGGATTTAGAGGTTAAGACGTAAACGCAATTAAGCAGCACTGCATAAAGTTACGGTAATTGACCCGCTGGGCTGATTCAACCGGTGAAATACCACCGTCGCACAGAAAACTGAAGTGAAGTAGGGACGATGTTCCTGCGTTTCGTTCGGTGAGTGCGATATCCGGTGACCAATTTTTTCAAAGGCTAGCAACGCACATGTGACCAATACATTTGTGATTGTGGGTGTATATGGGCGGCGGTGATCACTTACCATCATGTGACCCGCTTGCTCGTTTGCTGGCTTCCATCATTAAAAAAAAAACCGAAATACCTCATCAAAATCCTAGAACTTTGCTCCAAATCGACCCAATGACATACATAATAATAACGAATGAAATTGACATAGCTTTGGAGGTAATAACCCAAATGTCTAATACTTTTAAAACACATTTAATCTTTCCCCCTCGTTACATTTCATTTAGAAGCCGTACAAATACAGTTGGGGATTAAATATCGTCCTTCCGAATTCACTATACAACGATTACCTCATTTTATCCGACTTGGAAAAGCCAAGGTTTGGGAATGAAGCGCTTTGAAAAACAAGGGCGACATTTCTTTCTCTGGTAATTTAAAAAAGGAGTGACCTAACATTAAATTGTATATATACATGAATTATATTGACAAAACCTTACACCGGCATATTAAAAAAAAACTGCGATCTTATTCATACGGGGTGTAAAAAGACTGCTTCCGAAAACAAAAACTGGGCATTGCTGACTGGTTACGGTTTGAGGAAAAATAAAAAATATTTTTTTTTCCGTTTTGTTTAGAGTTTTCTGGGTATAATGTTAGTGTTTCAGAATTTGATAATGTTCTTTCACACCCGTTATATCGTTAACTTAAAAGCAACAAAGACTATTAGTAGTATATTTTTAAGTCACTCTATAAGTTATTTTCCAGATTGGAACTAACTTCCATCTTCCTATTTAAAATTACGGCTATTCCTACTAAGCAACTTATTATAAACTTTGTGGAACTTTACGTTTTCTACTAAAATAACTTTTGCCACAGACGCGAAAGCCTCAAAGATCCTTCTAAGTTGGTTAGCTGGTTACCTTTAACGATAGATCCGTGTATACAAAACTTCGTTTAAAAAGAGACGAGCGTAGAGTCAGTCGGAGGGTTCCGTGCATTTATTTTTCACAACAAGGCCCTGTTTTGGTTTTTTGTCTTCACTTGTGCTAGAAGATATTGCTATCTGTCCAACTTTATGAACAAGAGCACTCTAAAAGTTTTGATTATAAACTTCACTATTATTGGGATTAAAGATGTACTTGATATCAATTTCAACTTTGACCATCAATTTTCATCACTACATAGTACAACACAAAGTCGCTTTCTCTATCCCTATGTCCCTATGTATGCTTAAGTCTTTGAAACTACGCAACGGATTTTGATGCGGTTCTTTTTAATAGCTAGAGTAATTCAAGAGGAAGGTATACATGTATAATAACGTAGTACAGGGAAAGGAGTTTTACTCCGAATTTAACGCGTGCGAAGCCGCGCGGGTAATAGCTAGTTTCCTATAAAAGACAGACGGACAACGAAGCTCTCTTTCAAGTGTTCTTCTTTTCCCTGAGGGTAAGGAACCCTAAAACCTAAGATAAACAAAACTGTCTTGTTTTGTTGTTGTTCGAAGGGTCTTCGATAACGATGGTAGCGGCCTTCTCTACGAAACTGTATTTTTATGGATTTTTCGGAATTAAAACTTAATCTTTTGATTCAACAAATGGCCATCACACGAAAGTGTTTTAGTTATAAAAACACAGGTTTTTTTCCGGTCCATACTAAAGTTAAATAAAAATGATTAGAAAATAGATATACCTAATGTATTTGTAATTAGTCTAAATACTTAAACTGACAGATCCAGATTACATTTTTGCATTGGAATGTGACACTGATTTAAATCTATTGGAATCTTACTAATACAAACGTGAAAGTTTTTGAGTATGGATGTATGGATGTTTGTTACTATTTCACGTAAAAACTACTGGATGGATTTTGATGAAACTTTGCAGTAACATAGGTTGTACATCAGAATAACATATAGGGTACTTTTTACCGCGGGAAAACTTATCATTCCCACGGGAAACCGACTTCAACGCGAACGGAGTCGCGGGCGGCCAGTAGTATCTAATAGAACTCATAAGTAGGAATACCTCATTAATCTCTTTAAAGTCTTTAAGGATGAGCATCGCTGCTGTATCTAATGAGCATATGCTGCGTTTAATGAGTGGCGTTTAGGCTTGATCGTTCCTGAAAATACATCTTTACAATCGTACACGACATTAAATATTCATTTCATTTACAATGCGTAAATTCTCCGGTTGGCGCCATTATGTACCTCGTTAACACTGATGCGCTCAGTAATGAGACGTTCACTCACTCGTTCAAACGCTCACTCGTTCTACCGCTCACTCATTCAGCCGCTCACTCAAAATGACTTTTGAATTTGAGATCGAATGGGTTTTGGCGCGGGGTAAAGGTATTGTGTTTGGATTTTCTAAAAAGATTGAAAGAAGATTTGATTTTTAAAGATTTTTTGTATTGTTTAGGTTGAGTGAAAAGACTGACTTTCGAAAATGCTTTTAAATACTAAAGCCGAAATAGTTATTTACAAAATTTGTTAAATTTACCAAGCGTGCAGAGAAGTGAATTGGAAAATCTGAATTTCCTTAAGAAGTGCGTCGCGGCGCTCTGGGATAATGGCATCTGTATCTCCACAAAATATTGCAATTAAACACTTAATTAAAAATAAAAAAACTCTGTCCTACACAGCATTGAGCTTTTTTTTTTCAATTACCTCGAAAATGATAGACTTATAAAAAAATGCAACATAAAATAAATCTTTATCAGCAGTTCAGTTAACACTAGGTTTATTAAGTCCCTGGCAGAAATAGGTTCTCCTTCTCCAAAAAGTTTGAGAACTGCTGTCCAAATGTGAAGAGCACACAATCTGACTCTTTTAAAAGTTATAAAGAATATGGAATTTCGGTTTCGGTTTCGGATACGGATATTGAATTTTTTTTATATCGGTTTCGGTTTCGGATACGGATATGAAATTATTTCGGATTATCCGGTAGTTTCGGATAGTTTCGGTTACGGATATTAGATTCTAGGAATTTCAAAATTAATACAAAAAAAATAAATAATAAAATGGTTTTATTTATATAGAGGAGGACTATGGGTGAGAACGATGTCATAAACACCGCTACATTGAGCTCAGAGAGAGAACCAACACTTTGGTCACAGTTCTGTAAGCGGTTTACGGAACGCAGCCAAAAACATCTTGTCGTAACGTGTTTCATTTAGATTTTTAGATTCCGCCACTATCCGAAATTATCCGAAACATTTATTTCGGTTTCGGTTACGGATACGGATATTTTTTTATTTCGGATATCCGGTAGTTTCGGTTACGCATATGGATATCCTTAACATCCCTTATATTGAATATAATAGTTACAAAGTTATATTGTACCTATATACAAAAGACATAAATATATGTGAACATAGTATGGTCACGACATAATTTTATCAGATAGTATGCGTATTCTTCGCAAACACAAGGTAAAGAATAAGAAAAAAATTTTTTTATTTTACATTTGAACGGAGTCGCGGGCGGCCACTAGTAGTTATATATATTTTTTGTCTTATTTGATTGGCTTACCTACTAGTTTTTGGGTCGAAAGTCAAATAAAGCTTATTTAATTTTCCAAATTTCCCCTTAATTAACATTTTTTTTTCTATGAAGTTTCCTATGTGAAATAATGATTCAATGTTTTTTCAGGCTAATGAATTTATTCCCAGCTGAAACATTTACAGGGCAATAAATTGTTTTTATTATTGGATAAGCGGGTAGTATACGAGTTTTTTTGTAAAAGGATACAAATCAATTTTATGAAAAACGAGCGACCCGCCCATGCTTCGCAATGGTGTAATTTTGGCCGACTCACGAAACATTGATTTTCGGCCAACTTTAAAAAACTTTTTCGGATAAATAAAAGATATCTAAAAGATTGTGAAAACCGCATTAAAATCCGTCAACTGGTTAAGGAGGAGTTAGCGGCCAAACATACAAACAGACAGAATAAGCAAATTTTGAAAGACAATGGAAAATTTTGTAGGCAAAAGTTCCGAAAAGAGTTCCGGCTAAATGTATGTTTTCTTTATTAACCTTAATTATACAAACTCAAGTTTTTATACTCGTAAACGGACTGTAGTAATTAAAACTTAACTACCAATAGTAACCATTAATGACAGAGTAAAAAAACTTACCATTAACGCTTTGTTATTATGATTGTATAACTTCCGAAAAGAGTGCTGGGAGTTTTTTCCGCCGGCTTTTTTCTCTCGGTCTACGGTTAGGTAAAGTCGAAGTTTTCGACATTCGTCGACATTGACGTTCATTAAGTATAATTATGTTACATATCTATGATGAATAAATAATTTTGATTTGATTTGATATGTTATAGGACGAATATAGAAACCGAACATCAGCTATTTGTCAATGATTTAAATTGATTTGTGGAATAGATTAAAATCATTAACTATGATAAAGCGTTCTAATTTTGAGTTGACCAACTAATTATTTGAACAATTAACTGCCTTTCAAAGTTACCAAACACTTTAAAATAATTAAACTTTTAATATTACGTACTTTTGTTCGTATCAAAATAAGATCATAATAACGCTGATAGGTTGTTAAGCAGATTTGACAGCCTAAAAAATTAAAATAGTTCCACGAATATGCAAGTGTTCTTTAAAGAAACAAAAATATTGCCGCCGCTTTCTTATGATGAATGTGATAAAAAAACTAAAATATATCACTAAATTTAGTTCAAATCATAAAATTGGATGAAGTGCTAGTGTAAACCAAAAGATTGAAAAGACATAAGTATATTCGCCGCTTGAAATCATCGCTCACACATCAACTGTTGGTGTAGGTGAGATTATATACATTGCAAATTAAATTAAAACGAAAAAAAAAATTTACACCCCGTATTTGTTTTGTTTGGACTCTTATTGGTCAGAATCAGAACCAATATCCTAGCTAGAACATGATTATATCGACTCAATTATTCACTCAAACTTTAAACTTCGATCATCATTTAAATCATCACCAATAAGAATCGTCCCTACTCCACCATCTTTAAATTTATCCTCTCCATTCATCCCATCTTCGTATTTTAAAACGAAATTCGCCCAAACTGCTTTTGTTTATTAAGATAAACTTAAATTGAATACCTTTGCAAAGGAATTGGTGTAGCTAATTACTTTGACAGCTTTAAAGATGTTATTTCAGTGTTGTTTGTACACAGTGTCTGAATAATAAAGTTGGTCTTCAGTTGTATTCTTGGATATAGTACTTACGTTATTACCTTGTAGTAATTAGTTAAGTAGATGTACCTAGCGAGGAAAAGTTGGGCCAAGCTCCATACACTGTTGGTTATTCTCCTTTATTTGTTACTAGCTTTCCGTTTTCGCCCGCGGCTTAGTGGTTTTTCCTGTGGGAATTAAGCACTTTCCCGAGGTAAAAAGTACTCCATGTTTTATTTCTGGTTTGTCACGTTTATTATTTTTATATTACAGATAAATAATAATGCGGCAAAATAGATAATAAGTTTAGTTTATAACAAGATTAAATTTTACAAATAAAAAATTCTCCCCTAGTCCGTTGCTATCTTCCTGCTCTTATTTCATGGCCACTCAGTAAGTCTGAAGTTCAAAAATATTAATTATTACTTTTATTTATTATAATTAAAATTCAACACCTCATTAAAAATGAAAGCTTTTTATATTGATAAAAAAAACTCAATTAAAAAAACTTAATTACTTCCCTGCAATTGAAATCCTCATAATTATGCCGAATACCCAATCCCAGTTATAAATATCTCGTGATTCAAACTCTTGAAACAATTTAATTTTACGCGTCGAAATCACGAATTGTACAATTGAATTATTTATACTGCGATGGGTGGAATGGTCAAAGTTTTCGCATAAGATTGGCGGGGAGTGTTTTTGTTGGTGGAATATTTGTAATTGGAATGCTTTTCTTCTTTTTGGGTGGGGATTTTTGTGTGTAGGTCTATTTTCAACTGAAGTATTTTTAACTGTAATTAATATTAAATAAATAATAAATCTCCAGACTGACACACCAACTGTGTTGCCCTAAACTAAGCAAAGCTTGTTCTAAAGGTACCACACAATGGACTAGGGGGAACCTAGTTACACCCAGATACGAACCAATATCAAAAAAACATTTTTACGAAATTGGCCCGACCGAAAATTGAACCCAGAATTCGCTTAGCAGTCCAGTACATATACCGCTGCACCACAGAGGTCGCCAAAATCGTAATTAGTACAAATTAAGGTCGCTATTTGTTTCTATTCAAATTTAAATTGCGTTGCGGTTTCTAATGCAATCATAACCATTATTTGGATATTGGGTTTTCAGAAAGGTTTATAATTACCTATTAAATATAATAATAAATTCAGTTTAAACTGATATAAAACGTCGTTTTGTTGACATCGGAAGTTATTTTTAGTAAGCAAATTACCGACTTGATCGTAAGGAAAAAACTGCTTTAGCTAAATAAACGGAAAAACACACCTTTTCTTGTTCTTCAAATCGAACCATTGTTAACTAAATGGTACTTTTTTACGAGTGGTAGAGTCTAGCTGTAGGCTCTGTCTGCAGCGATTACTAGGCGGACTCGACCGGTGAAATACCACCGTCGCACAGAAAACCGACGTGAAGTAGGGACGATGTTCCTGCGTTTCGTTCGGTGAGTGCGGTATCCGGTGCCTAATTTTCTCAAAGGCCAGCAACACACGCCCAACACCCACAGTGTTGACTACCCTCATGGGCGGCAGTGATCACTTACCATCAGGTGACCCGCATGCTCCCTATATCATAAAAATACTTATTAATAAAAATATAAACTCTAACACATAAACCAATCTAAAACTTATTAAAAAAAGACACCCTATAGATACCTACTTATCGAACTTAATAAGAAAATATCTCTCTCACTTTGCCCCGTGGCCACGTAGAGCCCATTTAATATAATTTACTGTAACGCCGAGTATATACTGAGTAATGACCAATATTTTCAGGGAATTTATATAAATTACTAGTGGTCGCCCGCGACTCCGTTCGCGTGACAGTCGGTTTCCCGTGGGAATGAGCAGTTTTCCCGCGGTAAAAGTACCCTATGTGTTATTCTGATGTATAACCTAAATGACTGTAAAGTTTCATCCAAATCCGTCCAGTAGTTTTTACGTGAAAGAGTTACAAACATCCATCCATACATCCATACTTACAAACTTTCACGTTTATAATATTAGTAGGACTACTATAATTTCAATGACTATGTTGAAAGTCCTTGTTAATCCCATATAATTTCAGTAATAAAGGAAATTGATTTCAGTTTAATGTTATTCAAATAGAAATGAATCTTGTTAATTTCGAAGTCACGACCACGAGAGCGACCGTTTATGACTTGCGGTATCTTACCGCAGCGTGCAAGCGACACAACTAAAAGTAAACTGGTTAAGAGGCGGTCCCACGGTGCGTAAAACCGCGCACCGCACCGCACTTGTAAATTATTCTATTTTGGCTAGCAAAGACCAAACTTTCTTACGATGGTAAAAAATGCGCTATTCCAGTAGCGTTACGGTATATATTTGACAGCTCTCGGATGTATCAGTAGGGTCATGAAACGGGTTGTTAAGATATCTTAGGGGTACAAAATTACGTCGATCTGTTACAGGATTTTGATGTAACTTAGTATAAAGAGGACCAGAATACAAGCGCTTTAAATTTCCTACGAGTAAACCCGCAGCGTACAAAGCTATTATCAGCACATTTATCCCATACTAGCGACCCGCCCACGGTTCGCAATGGTGTAATTTTGGCCGACTTCTTCACGAAATATTGGTTTTCAGCTAACTTAAAACAAATTTTTCTAAATGTTCTTAATTCAATTTTTTTTTATGAATTTCCAAAATGACGGCGAAAAACGCATTAAATCCGTTACGTGGCTTAGGAGGAGATAGCGGGCAAACATACAAACAGACTTAGATTTATACTTGGTATGTAACGAAGGATATGATGATGATATCCGTTTTCACCAACGTAACCTTAACGTAAAAGACTCCTAGAATATTTAAAACAACACTTACCTAAATGTAAATATTTTTCCCAAACATTTTCTCCTTATACATAAACTGACATCGAATTGTAGTAAAAAAAATATAAAGCTTAAATAGTTATTTTATAAACCTTATTTCCCCCCCCCGCTCCCCCCGCAGCTCCCGCGGCGTCCCGCCCCGCTGGTGATGGCAACATGTGGCACGACTGGCACTGGCTCCTGCTCATCATCAACGCGGTCTGCATCGCGGCGCTGACACCTGTCATTAAGATTGGTAAGTCCTTCGAGCCGGATGGTAAGGTCCTTCGAGCCGGATAGTTGAGGATGGGTGTAGCGAGCGTGATTATAATGGTATTTCAAGACAGATGAGGTCTATAGCCTTATTTTACAGACTACGTTCAATTCGCTTTTTTAAGATTTTGATAAGCAGACCAACGAAGTTGTTTTCGCTAATCTTCTACCGTTGGTCTCTAGACCACCAAAAACTAACAAACAACTAGATAGTACTTAAGGTACGTTAAAACTAGCATTAACTCATATAAGCTTTAAATCTCTCCCATTCCTTTAATATTGCATTTCCAGGAGCAATCTTCACGGAAGAGTCACGAGGCAGCAGCGCCGAACTAGCGTTCAAATACTCTGTCTACAGAATCAACAAGGAACGAAGTATTCTACCAGACAGCACATTGGTATACGATATACAATACACGTCGGCCAGAGATTCGTTCAAGACTTATAAGAAAGGTGAGTCAATGAGCTTGAGTTTGAGCAACTTCTTGAAGGTGAAAGGAATTCTTGAGAAGCGTAGTTTTTTAATTGTGATACTCTTAAAATGATTTTCTACTAAAAAGATGTGTGGCCCACACATACTGGCAAGGAAGTGGGCAAAACCTTTTTTTTTTTTACTTTTATAGTGTTGAGCGGGCAGGTACGAGAAAATAATTATATGTTCACTGAATGTACACGTTTTAAATTCTTGAATAATTTTCGAAAAGAGTGCTGGGAGTTTTTTTCCGCCGGTTTTTTTCTTTCGTTCTACGGTAAGGTAAAGTCGAAGTTTGTAACATTAACGTTCATTAAGTGTATGTTACATATTTACGATGAATGAAAGAATTTAGATTTAGATTTTTTATTTCAAATGTTCATTTACTAAAATGAAACGGAGGTTGGATACCTGAGGTTGGATAGCTGAGGAGTACCACTATTTTAGTCTGCGGTAATTCATGCAAATATTGATCACCAAACTTTACTGTGAGGGCGAGAAATCCTGTAGCCGGTAAATTTGGTAACTTCATAAATAGTGTGTCGTGTGTCTATACTAATTATTATTATTAATAATATTATAAAAAGGAAAGATTTGAATTTTTGTTGTTTGTTTGTTTGAAATGAATAGGCTCCGAAACTACTGGACCGATTTAAAAAAAAACTTTCCCCATTCGAAAGCTACATTATCCACGAGTAGCATAGGCTATATTTTATTTTGGAAAAAATAGGGTTCCGTAAGATATTGCCACGGAAAAAACCATTTGGTTGCGGGTGAAACCGCAGGGCGGAAAGCTAGTAAGTATTAAAGCAGAATTGGGTAGGCTAGGAGAGGGATTGCAGGCAGTAGAGGGAAGATACGTCTTCATTTCTTCATAGAACAAAGTAAAAACGCCGTGCCTGTTTGTGTTTCAATCAATATTCGTCACTTCTTCTTAACCATACATGGAATATTTATAAGGTTAATACAATCAGCAACATTATACAAATTAATTGCAAACTTCAGACGATTTTATAGTTAATTAGCGACCCGCCAACGCTTCGCAATGGTGTAATTTTGGCCGACTTGCTCACGAAACATTGAAATTTAGCTAACTTAAAAAAACTTTTTCTCATTGTTCTTTAATTACAAATTTAAATGTATAAATACCCTAAAATATGGAGAAAACCGCATTGAAATCCGTTACGTACTTTAGGAGGAGTTAACGGACAAACATACAAACAGACACAATTAGCGACTTGGATTTATACTATGTAATGATAATGATGATTACAAAAGAGCTTAAGTTTACGTCTGGGCCACAAATATTTGTCATTATGCATATTTTTTACAACACTGACGGACCCAAAATCTCGCAACGATTTCTTGGATCTCAAAAGCAACCAAAAAATTACATTAGCTGTTCATCGCTAAATTTTTTCACCTAAACTTGGAACTGAGAAGAAAAACCTTACTATTAAATTAAAAGCAAAAGTAACAAGCAATTACAACAACTAGCGTGTTGAGAAATAATTTGATTATTCTAGCTATGTGCCGTTCTTAGAAAGTGCGTAGATTTAGTTAAGGAGTTCTACCCTTAATTAAATAACTTAGGCCCAAACTAACTAAGTTAGGTTGGACTAGGCCTTGCTCAATAGAATACATTTCGTGGGATATGAAGGGGCACAGGGCCACTAAATTTATTGGTCATTGAGGAAAGCTTACTAATTTAATTATAGGTACAATTGACAAAGTTTCCAGTCGATCGCTTTATGGCGTACTAGTGGCCGCCCACGACTCCGTTCGCGTGGAAGTCGGTTTCCCGTGGGAATAAGAAGTTTTCCCGCTGTAAAAAGTACCCTATGTGTTATTCTGATGTATAACCTTTATTACTGCAAAGTTTCATCCAAAACCATCCAGTAGTTTTTACGTGAAAGAGTAACAAATATCCATACTTCCATACTCACAAACTTTCACGTTTATAACATTAGTAGGATATAACTTGAATGTTAATCGTTCAATGCTTTATACGCGATGACTAGATTTAACATAAAAATGTATTGATTGCCTAATTCAAAGCAAAAAATAGTTTTTATTCCAATTTTATTATTATCATTTGAAGTTTGTTTTCAACAACACAATATTATAGTTTAAATATCTGAATTCACAGAAAAGGATATATTCGTATGTTTTTGTCAGTTTTGATAACAATATGATCCCAAGTAGTTCATACTGTGCTCAAAACATTATTTTTTGAGTTAAAAGTAACTTAAATATCACGGTGTGTAATATTTATTAACCATATTGTGGTAACGTGTCTAATTTACTCTTAGAATATGCTACGAAACCTGATATTGTGTTATGAATACGCTCTTAACTACGTACTTATTTAAAGAGTTAGCCCAAGACCAATACTTTTTCATCATCACCCTTTCTTTGAACGATAGAAAATGACAATAGTGGATTCATAAGTAGGATACATAATTTTACCGCCTAGATTATTTCGTTATCAGATTAAACTCATAAACACTCACAAAAACGCTAGCAATTACAAAAATAAAACATATAAATTACAACCAGTTTAATCCAAACATATTGTGCCCCAACCACCCAAAACTTTACCAATATTTCTCCCCCCCCCGTGCACACATAAATTATTTTAACATGGCCCCAACATTTACTATCGCAACATACATAAATTAATGAACTAGTTGAGCCCAGAGATAACAAAGCTCTACAGCGGTTGGCGCTAAACTTTTTGAAACTCTAACTGTAAACTACCCACGAGGGCACGAGTTGAAGGGCCCTCCTCGGCTTGGGAGTGGGGCACTGCGCTCGGTGCGAGTATTGTTTTTCTGACTGTGCTTTTTGGGCGGAAAAAGTACAATTTTGGGAAGCGTAAAATTTGAAGGTTTAACATTTTTGTAGTGGTTTTCTTTTTGGTGTTAGGAAGGGAATCGTGATGTTACGACGTTTTTTAATGACTTGCAATAAATGAAATTAATGTGTTATTGCTTAGTTGTTTTTATTTGAATTATAATATTTAGAGCCAAAAAACTTATAAAAGTAAATGGACGCGCCATTTAAATTGATAAAACGAAAAAAAGTAACGATTAACTTAAATGGAAAATTCACAACAAGAAATTTGAGAATCTTAAATCTTTTTATACGCCATTGTTAAGGCTAGTCCATTTAAACCTAACAGCAAAAATGAAAAGTGCGGAAACAATTCACAATAGACCGTGGCGCCCTCACTTCGTTGTAACCTAAACCATTCAAACTCCATCACCAGAGAAAATTCAACCTCATTCACAATAATACACGGTTCATTCTTGCTCACCAGAGAATCGTATGTAAAAAAATGTTGCAGAGTTCAGACGAAATTAAACCTTAAAGCGTTGAACGAAGGTTGCTTTTGTTGTTTTTGTTGGCGGTAGTTTTTAGATGGGTTTTAATTTAACCATGTTTTACTATGTGAGAGAATTTGGGAAGGGAAAAGAGAGGTTTTTGAGGTTACTTTTGTAAGGGTAGGTAGATATAGTCCATTTATCTAAATACTAGTGACCCGCCCAAGCATGGTAGGTACTGATGTATTTTTGATGACTTGTTCACGAAACACAGAATTTTGGCTTATATGAGCTGTTTTTTATCAAATCTAAGTAAGTGAGCTTTTGAAAGAATTATCTAAATGATTAAATAATAAATCTCCAGACTGACACACCAACTGCGTGGTCCTAAACTAAGCAAAGCTTGTACTATAGGTACCACACAAGGACTAGGGGAGAACCTAGTTACAAACAGACACGATCAAAAAACATTTTTTACGAAATTGGCCCGACCCGGGGATCAAACCCGGAACCATCCGCTTAGCCGTCCGGTATATATACCGCTGCACCACAGAGATTGTTATAGATAAAAGAAAATTATAGTCAATTCGTGGCTTAAAAGTTAGCGGGGGATATACGAGTACATTCAAACAGACACTAATAGCCACTTTGCTTTGTATAGGTACTTTGTAATAAAAATAAAGAAAATAATATGAAGGTAGCTTAATGTTTCGTAGTAGCGGTTAGATGAAATATCTACCCGTGAATATGAGATACTTATTCTAAAAGTATGCGAGGTAGTAGCAAACATCCATTTGGACATTTTATAATAAATTACGTTTTATATTAAAAGGAGAGAATGAGTTGGTAGAAACTACTGGGGCCTAGAGGATATATTTTTAAGAATTTTTATGCTTGCATGTAAAAGTGGTTTATCTCGAAATATTTGTTAAATGGTTCCTAGTTCATAAAGAAACTACTAATTTTTAAGTTTTAATATTATAAACACTTTTAAAATACTAGAGAAATTCACAAAATTTAAAGTTCATCCAAATTACATACCTATGTATGTACTTTCATGATTTGACAAAATACATCTGACTTGAAAGCTAGACTAATCCTATCAAAATTCATTGAACATCCTACTAATATTATAAACGTGAAATTTTTGAGTATGTATACGGATGGATGTATTTGGATGTTTGTTACTCTTTCACGTAAAAACTACTGGACAGATAATGATGAAACTTTACAGTAATATAGATCTCATCTCATCATTCCCACGGGAAACCGACTTCTACGCGAACGGAGTCGCAGGCGGCCACTAGTTTATTATAAACAACACATTTTTTTTATGATTGTTATGTGTTAAAAAAACTTTTTTATAGAGGATCATGTATATATCCCTTTGAACTAGTTACAATTAAAAACTGATAGTTGCGGAAAACTTAAAATAAAATATTTTTTGTACCGTAGAGTTTTATTTTCAATCGCCTTAGTGTAAACCAATTTACTTTTACACCAGACTGTAAGCGACAGGATTCAATTCTGTTAGTTTCCGAGTTTGATATAGATATTGGAACTATATTGGAAAAAACGAGCGAAAATTGCTTTTATAAATTGATTTTTTCAAAGTCTATTGCTAAGAACTTTTATTTTAACACAAGTTTACTTGAAATTTTACGATTGGTGTGATTCTACGAAGTTTTTTTTTCTTCTAAGCCAGGATTCAATTGGTACTGTTGGAACAAAATTTTTATTTCTTTTGAGAAGTATTACCTTTATTAGGCAAAATTTTGGAAATGGAAATTACGGAAAAAACACTTTTGACTACTCTATCCAAATATTATAAACGTGAAAGTTTATAAGTATGGAAGTATGGATGTTTGTGACGCTTTCACGTAAAAAATACTCGACGGGTTTGGATGAAACTTTACAGTAATATAGATTATACATCAGAATAACATATGTGGTACTTTTTACCGCGGGAAAACTTCCCATTCGGGTCGAGACGTCAATAAAGTCGAGGGAACAAACTACTTATTACTTTGTACCTATGTTTGTCCGCTATCTCCTCCTAAACTAAACGGATTTTAATGCGGGTTTCGCCATATTTTAGGTATTTTTTTCATTAAAATTTTTAAATAAAGAAACTTCAGTTTTTTTTACGTTATTTAAAATTCGATATTTTGTGAACAAGTCGGCCATAATAACACCATAGTGAAGCGTCACTATTTGAGCGGGTCAGTACCTAACTCGCGTGGAAGTCGGTTTCCCGTGGGAATGAGAAGGTTTCCCGCGGTAAAAAGTACCCTTTATGTTATTCTGATGTATAACCTATATTACTGTAAAAATTCATCCAAATCCGTCCAGTAGTTTTTACGTGAAATAGTAACAAACATCCATACATACATACATCTATACTCACAAACTTTCACATTTATAATATTAGTAGAATATCACGGGTGCCAACTTGTACATACTAAATATGATATATTTCACTAATATGATATTGGTGTTTACAGCGTGCACTCAAATAAGGTCCGGCGCAGTGGCCTTGTTCAGCGGTGCCGGTCCACTGCTGGACTCAACGCTGAGCGCAGTGGGACGAGCGCTGCACATACCGCACTTTGTGATGGCGCCTCATGCTGAGACCAGTAAGTTTTTCTATAACATACTTTTAAGATTTGTTTTTTTTTTCAATCGAGCATGCGGTTCCCCTGATGGTAAGTAATCACCGCCGCCCATGACTACCCGCAACTCTGTGGGTGTTGGGGTGTGTTGCTGAGCCTTTGAGAACATTGGGCACCGGATATCGCACTCACCGAACGAAGCGCAGGAACATCGTCCCTACTTCACGTCGGTTTTCTGGGCGACGGTGGTATTTCACCGGTCGAGTCAGTCTTAATAATGTTAGGCTTTTTTGTCATGAATAGTTTGTTATAAATCATCTTAAATTAATCCGCACTGTATGAAAATGATGCAAGAAGCCTGATGGTCCATAACATCCAATTTACGGCCTCTTATTCAAAAAGGTTACTTAAAGGTATTCTGTAACTGTCGAGTGACTTAAATTGCTACCATAACGTCAAAACTTCGGATTGTTAACAGAAATCTGTTACAGTTACAGAATTTCTACACAGGACCACATTGAAAAACGGTTCCGTTTAGTTCTTCTATACAGTGAATTAAATCTAAAACCAAATAAGAAAAAATTAAAGTCTATATAGTTCGTTCTCCATATACGCAAAACGAAGATTCTAATTAATTCTTTCTGTTTTCAGGTCACAACCTCAGTCGGTATACCATAGGCATGTACCCGTCTCGGTCTCTCATCGATAGAGCCTTCGTAGATCTCACTTCATACCTCAATTGGACTAGAATGGGAGTTATTTATGAAGACTATGGTTACGGTAAGTTTACTATGCGATTTTCATTATGATTATCACCGTAATTAGCATCATCATTATCATTATTATTCTCATCATCATTATTATCATTACATATTATAAAGCAAAGTCTGTTTTGTTTGTCCTCTAACACCTCCAAACCACAAAACCGATTTGAATGCGGCATTAACTTTATTTTAAGGAAATCTTTCAAATAGGGTTTTATTTAATTAATTTCACCATTATCTAGAATTAAATTTAACATGCCTTGAAATTCTTAGAATAGCATTTTATAGAAATAGTATTACTGTATAGAATTTACTCTACTTCTACCCTCTTTCTACTCTACTTTTGACTGGAAAAGTATGCATGCTTTACGTTCTCGTTAAAGCTATCCATGTGGGAGAAGCGAGTCAACCCTAACACAAGTATATTGTATTACTTTCTGTGGTTTGTCTCATGTCTATTTTTGTATGTACAATGAGAAATATAGAACTTATTATTATATTATTACTAGCAATCCGCCCACGCTTCGCAATGGTGTTATTTTGGCCGACTTGCTCACGAAACATTGATTTTTGGCTAACTTAAAAAAACTTTTTCCGATTGTTCTCTATTTACAAATTTAAATGAAAAAAATACCTAAACGATGGTGAAAACCGCATCAAAATCCATTATGTACTTTAGCAGAAGTTAGAGGACAAACATACAAACAGACAGAATTAGCGACTTAGATTTATACTATGTAATGATAATGATGATAATGATGATGATGATGATGATAATGATAATGATGATGATGATGATGATAATGATAATGATAATGATAATGATAATGATAATGATAATGATAATGATAATGATAATGATAATGATAATGATAATGATAATGATAATGATAATGATAATGATAATGATAATGATAATGATAATGATAATGATAATGATAATGATAATGATAATGATAATGATAATGATAATGATAATGATAATGATAATGATAATGATAATGATAATGATAATGATAATGATAATGATAATGATAATGATAATGATAATGATAATGATAATGATGATAATGATAATGATAATGATAATGATAATGATGATAATGAATAATTACCATATAGAATTTACTCTACTTCTACTTCCAGGAGAGGTATCAATCCTAAACATAGCGTCCGACGGGCGCGACATGTACTCGGTGCGCGCGGACTCGCCGCGGACCTACCGCCGTGCGCTCGCGCAGCTGAAGGCGCAGCGCATCACGCACATCGTGGTGGACACGGATCCGAGTATGCTGCGGCATTTGGCGAGGGCTGTGAGTTTTTTTGATTTAGTTTGTGGTTAAAGCCTGCAAGAATGATGTAGGTCCTCTGAATCGCTAGGGCAGGTTAGGAACCTAAAGGACTTTATATGTGTAGAACTATAATCGCAACGTAGTTGGGGGACAAACCTTCTTTCTTTTGCAGCATTAAGATGCTTTCAATATTACATTTGATGCTATTAATTCCTGACCTCAGAACTTAAGCATAGAAAACTTATAAAACTGTGAAGTATTTTATAATTAAATTATAATGTTGGAACATTATTAACTAGGAACTATCCACTAGGCTTTGCAAATATTTCTAAAATCCATAAAGTGTGCCTTACTTCTCAAAAAAACGGATATTTCTAAGTAAATAAATAAAAAGTGATAAACGGTATCTTTCAGATTCTGCAACTCCAAATGAACAATGAAGATTATCACTACATCTTCACCTCTTTTGTAAGTTTTTTTATTAACTTTACGTAATACTGAAACATACCAGCCTTCCATGAAATAAAATATGCCTTTATAATATTTTGTCAATCCCCAATAACTTAATGTGTAAGATGAGGAAGAATGAAAACAATATTCATATGTTTTTCTTCCCCTGTAACCAGGATATGGAGCTCTTCGACCTTGAGGACTTCTACTACAACCGGGTCAACATGTCTGGTTGGAGGCTCGTAGACCGAGACAGTGACAAAGTTAAGGATACCTTGCTGCTGATGGAGAAGTTCCATCCTATTGGGGCTTCTATACTCAGCGGGGGACATATAAAGGTAGGAGATCTTCATGGTTTTACACCCAAATATGTAAAAAGAAAATAGAGATAAAAGAGGCGCACTCCGTGTGATTTTCTTTGTGCATTATAGTTAGCAAAACTCTTCTCATTTAGTTAGATACTTTTTTCCGGAACACTTTACAATTAAGCCCGAAGTTGTGGTTTCCAGAACTCTTACACTTGATACATAAATAAATCTCCAGAAACAACACACGAATTATGTGATCCAGGTACGACCCAATGGACTTAAAGTGAACCTAGTTACACTCAGACACGAGCCAATTACAAAAACCATTTAAACTTAATTGGCCCGTTCGGGCATCGAACTCGGGACTTTTTCTACACCATCTTCTTTTTATTTTCTGGACGTTCTTACCCCTGCGACACGCAGGTCGTCAAAGAAAAACCCGTCTCACGAAAATAAAAATAATATTAATATTTCCTTGAATTTTCAGACTGAACCAGCTCTAGTATACGATGCAGTACAAGTCCTGGCTATGGCGTTAGCTGCCACTAAGGACGTGGTAGCAACTAACGTCACTTGTGAAGATGAGGTCCCTTGGGCTTATGGGAAGGCCCTTACAGATAATATCAATAAGGTGAGTGCTTTAGTGGTTGGCAAATTCACTTTGGACATTAAGCATTGTTTTGATGAGAATTTGGTTAAAATGCTTATTTAAACTCGCTATGTGGTTCTTGGGGATTGTAAGAAGTTGTGGTGAGAATCAAATATTGTAATTAAGAGAAAATAATACCAAATATTAGAATTTCTACTAACTTCTTAGAAAGTTTACTTTTTAGAAAGTTTATTAGGTTGCGTAAGAGAAAAGGGAAAAATTGTGGGATTGTAAAATTGAAAACGTCATTAAAATCGTAACCAAACCACATGAGTAAAGAAACTGAACAGAGACAAAGCTACATACGAATGCGCTGTGACAGGTACATCACTACAAGTGCAACGCGTGTGTGTGCGTGACCACTGGCCGCTTGTCACGTATGAGCCGAAACCGCTTCAAACTAGATCAGCCAGTGGTCAATCTCAGGGCGTGCAGGCGTGACGCGACGCTCGAACGTTGTGCGTGTTTTGTTTTTGTTTTCGAGTTTCTCACATAATACGTAGTAATACTTTTGTTTTAGTATTTAAAAAGTTTTTTTTTAGTATTTAAAAAGTTTATTTTGATCTTCATATTAAAAATGTTAATATTGGTAATGACATATTAGCACGTTTGCAAGATTGTACATTTCATATGCCATGTGAGTGTTTCCCATTGGTTTATTTGAAAAAACTTTATATTAGATTTAGAATTTATCATTCGATTAAAAGACACAACAAATTATTAAAAACCAAAAGTAATAAAAAAAAAATATTTAGAGTATGTAATTTGTAAAAAAAACCTATTTTAATAAAAAATTTGAAAAAAAAGTACATTAATATTTTTAATTTATTCAATTGTGCCAACCCTACCAAAATA
This sequence comes from Emmelina monodactyla, assembly GCA_916618145.1. Lineage (NCBI taxonomy): Eukaryota > Metazoa > Arthropoda > Insecta > Lepidoptera > Pterophoridae > Emmelina > Emmelina monodactyla. Next base: position 5,108,250 of record OU745296.1, read on the forward strand.
GGTATAAATAAGACGGACCGTTTGCATTGCCTGCCTGCCTTATTTAACATTTAAATATACAATTAAATGTTTCTGCCTGTGAAATCTGTAAACTATGACGTTTGTTTAAAACATAGTTGCAGATTCAAGGAACTTCACAATTAACTGTAATCAGACATCATAAAATAAAAGGCCTTTTACAAATCCATAGCAATGTTGCAGCTCTGCTACTTATCACTTTTCATAAGGAATCTTATAATGTTTAAAATGATTAAATCTTACAAGTTTAGGTAATTGATAACAACAATTAAAAAGCGGCTGTCCTAAATTGAATCCATTTAGTTAGATAGCAGTAGATACACCTGTTATACTAACTTATACGTGATAGGAGGGAGGTATTTTAATCCATTTCATGACCTAAAACTGCAAACTTATCTTCGACCTATAACAATATTATAAACTCCGCTGGGCCACACAGTTGACTAGGCGTTGACTGATCATATTTTTATAACTTTATCTCAAAGAGTTGTAAGAGCAAGTGCGTCTTAGATCCGATGCAATCATATTGTCGTTGCATGGGACATCGCTTTAACTAAATGGCCGTTAAAGCACGGGCTGGGCTGCCAGTCAGAGCTTAAATCATGAAAATATTGTTTCTTCCAATATTTTGTTACAGATTCTAGCAAAAAAGAAACAAATGTTGTTGCCATTTTTATTAAGTATCTTTTTATAAATAAAGTAAATCTTAAACTAATATTCCTGTTAACACATCTAGACTTCCCTGATTCACATCAATACAATTGCATGTTGTGATATAGGCGGTTTTTCAATCGTGACTATTCCCTCAGGGCCCTCGACGGCTTTTACTGTTCTGATATTGATATTTTTTGAAATTGTATAGGTAACTATATTCTGAGTTGTGTAAAAATTCAGTAGTGCAAATAAGATCCGTTGAACTCTTGCAGCATCATTATTTTGTAAAGGCATACTACAAGATGTAATAACTGATTAGGTAGTGCAAGTTTCAAATATGCAGTGAACAGAAGTGAAGCACGCTTGTAGTGCGGCAGATTAATATTATTTTGCTCAGGCGGTGAGTTGTTTCAGGTAAAACCACATGCAATGGAGGTGGTATTGGTAATTCATTGTTAGGAGTAGCACTGCGAGCCAATAACCTTCGAGCACTCGTCCAACAAGTATAACATGCATAATACAACACACTACCACGCTGAAACATAAATATAAATAACTAATCTTCAACCAAAAAATATGTTAAATATGGGTCAATAGTTATTAATTCAACTTACTAGGTGATTATGCTATGATAAAATAACTGGTAATATTGGATCATCATTGTTAAGAGTTTAGTGCCGAGGTCTTGTTACAAACCATTGAGCGGCGACTCAATCTTTTATTTTCTGCTGCTTCTGTAATTAATAATATATATCATGCTTGACATATATTTCCATACAAAGGAAGCAGGAACAATAACAGACGACTGATTGCTATACTGCAGTTGATGCAAAGCATTTTTAAGGAAAAGTCAAAAAAAAATAACGTGCAAAATAAAGCTTGTAATTGAAATAGTATTTATCGTCCGTGAGAGTAAGCGGATAATAGCTGTAATTATCACAAATCACAGAAAAATCGCACAATAACAACATCGAAAGCAAACGCAACGAGGAGACTTCAATGACAGACAGATGCCAGTTTTGGTGACACGAAGGGCTTGAAAAAGGATTATATTTCAACAAAACGATTAGATTATGAACATTGTTTGTCTTGTTATCGATTTGATACGTTTTATAGGCAAAATATGTGATATACTTAGAATATATTTCTAGAACACCCTAAAAACTGCAGATAAACTCACGGCAGATTATAAACATGCTGAAAAATATCTCCAGTTGGGTAAAAGCTGCTGGAGAAAATTAAAAAAAAAACGTAAGCCAATGCAAATACCAGTCGCTGTTTTAGATAGTCCCAGAACAAGATCAAATGAATGAAGAGAATTACTGCGTCGGCTTGATCTCTTTGCTCTTTAACGTGCGAGTCAACGACTGTACAAAAACCTTTGTATCTCCTTAAAGATAATTCTTAGCTAAACGAAATATATTATATTTGCCCATAATATTAAAATTAGGTAACCTTAAAATTGGAAATCGATTTCACTATTGATATCGGTTTGTTCATAGATACCCATCACTAAGGCAACGGAAATAAAAAATGACGCATAAAATCAACACAATAATTAATTATAAACATTTATTAACTCAAAATATTCCTGAAGTTCCTTGAAGTTCAAAATATTTTTTTAATTTATTATTTTAATTATAGATTTTTGTGCACAAACGGTTTAACAGGGCAATGCTGGGCACTTTTGGCCCAGATTTTTTTGCTAGCTCTTTAGAAGCTTTGTCTCTGTTCAGTTTATTTACTCATGTGACCAAACACAGGAAATCTTGACAAAAACCGACCGAATCTCAATCCGCATGAAAATCTGTTTAGTGGTTTAGTAGGAGTTAGCGGACAAACATACAAATAGACACAATTAGCGACTTGGATTTATACAATGTAACAAATAAATAAATAAATAAGTCTCCAGACTGACACACCTACTGTGTGGCTCTAAACTAAGCAAAGCTTGTGCTATAGGTACCACACACTGGACTAGACGAGAACCTAGTTACACCCAGACACGAGCCAATATCGAAAAACCATTTTTACCAATTATCCCGACTGGGAATTGAACCCGGAACCTTCCGCTTAGCAGTCCTATATATATATACCGCTGCACCACAGAGGACGTCAAAAAGACAGAATTGGCGACTTGGATTTATACTATGTAATGATGATGACCGCCTTCGGGAAACGGTCTGCTCTGGTTTCGAATTGTGGTGCGGGAAGAAGGCCTTAATTAGTTCGTACCTACTAGCAGTTTTATATTTTTTTTACTTTTATAGTGTTGAGTTGAGGTACGAGAAAATAATTTATATGTTCATTGTATGTACACGCTATGATTGTATAATTTCCTAAAATAGTGCTGGGAGTTTTTTTCCGCCGGCTTTTTTCTCTCGGTCTACGGTTAGGTAAAGTCGAAGTTTGTAACATTGACGTTCATTAAGTATATGTTACATATCTATGATGAATAAAATAATTTTGATTTTTGACTACCCAGGTCCGCGCGCACGGGCTGTCCGGCTCGCTGCAGTGGGCGGCCGGCGTGCGCACCGACGTCACGCTGACACTCACGCGCCTCGCGGGCGGCGAGCCGGGCGAGGGGGGGGGCGGGCGCGCGGCGGGGGGCCGTCACCGCGGGGGCGTGGACGCTGAACCATGCGCTGCAGGTATGTGTGGAGGTGTACCTACTTACAAAGCTTGTATTGTATATAGAGCTTGGATTTCAAAGGGAAGCAACACAAACTATAAAACTGACCAGAATTACAATGGGTAATTTCTCGTTACGCCCATATCATTTTCATAATTTATTACCGGGAAACCACTCGCGCAACAGGTTTATTATATAGCACTGATCAACGTTATTACTAAAAGTGGGGCATCAGTTAAGGTTCTATTTTTAGGAACCCCAGCTTGACCTTCCTACGAATATACTTCCCACATTGCTTGTATGTATTATCTTTAGAAAAAATATTTTGGTCCAAGTTAAGTTGCTTGTTTTAAAGAAGTCTGAGAAACCCGTTTTTTTTAAACAAGATATTTAGATATACATGCTTCAACTAGATATTCTTGATGTTTTCAGATCACAGATCCAGCCGCTTACAAGAGGAACCCGCCTCCCAACGTGACGCTCACCGTCGTTACTGTAGAGGTATTGTACATACTCAACAAAATATCATTTATAAGTAGAAATAACACAGAAGTCCAAAATAAAGGGAACCATAATTTATGATGTCACTTTTAAGAACGTCATTACAAACAGACTTATTTAAATCTCTTTTACTTTTCAGATCAGGGATTCATAACCGTAATACTATTGAGGATATTTTTCATCTTCTACCATCTTCTTCATCTCTTCCAATTTCTCTTTTCTTCCATTTATTTTATCCTCATTAATACTGATCTACCGAAAGGTTAAAGTCGAAGTTCGAAACATTTTTGACCTTCATACTAAAAAACATTTTTTTAACCAAAACTATAATTGATTACAGGAGAAGCCGTATGTAATGGTGAAAGAAGGTTGGAACCTGCAAGGGAACGCCAGATTTGAAGGGTTCTGCATAGATCTACTAGCAAGAGTCGCGTCCAGGGCTGGCTTCCATTACAAATTGCGATTGGTAAGCATAGTAAAAATTGTCATGACTGCTAAGAGAATAAACATCAAAATGTACATTTTTCCATACAAATAATGGAGTTTTGACGGTTTTTAATAGTAGTTAATGTCATGGGTGTAAGGAAGATAAATAGGTATATCACGCTCTCCTCGGAATCATTCCTACGTTTCGTAGACCAACCATTTTGACAGTTGTTTTATTGGACGCCATGATTTGTGCTGCTTTAAGGCCTGTCCTCCCTCAATAACTAAGTATAAACGTAACAGAAGTCTAGACTGTATCATTTCTGCTTACGTTGGCGTGTTAAAATTTAATTCTATTAGCTTCTTTCATGAGTTTGATATCGATTCGGTTGTTTCCGGGTATTTTTAAATTGGAAAGTTTTTGTACCTATCCACGATCAGCCTAAAATACTTGCCAGGAAGGTGACCTTACAGTAGTACCTATTTCAGAAGTCGTTTTAGTGGTTCACAAATCTCTGACTATAGATTACCTAGATAAAATTCGCTTAATTATGTATTTAAAAACAAACTTTTAACTTTAATCAGAAAAAAATATATTTTATATTAAGGTTATTTAATGTTCAGGTCCCAGACAATATGTACGGAGCTCGAGATCCAGTGACCGGCCAGTGGAATGGAATAGTTCGGGAACTCATGGACAGGGTAGGTCACATTACTAATTACCTAATTAGAGGAAAGTTTGTTAAGACCAGTAAGCTATATGTTCTTCTGTATGAACATTCATTGTTATATGTTTTCTAATTGTGACCTAGTTTTGATCATCACCTTAGATTAATCAGAGTTCCTTTACTAAGATCCTAATTTTTCTGCAAGAGAAAAATTTACAGCTAAATATGTGAATTCATAATTAATTTCTGGGTTGCCTGACATGTAAGTTAAACTATAACGTTTGTTTTATTCAGAAAGCAGATATAGCAGTGGCGTCAATGACGATCAACTACGCTCGTGAAGCTGTCATAGACTTCACCAAACCATTCATGAACTTGGGTATTGGAATCCTTTTCAAAGTAAGCACTCTTTCCTTTTTTCTATAATGGAACCTGGGTTCCGATTCTGTAACTCCTTAAACAAAGCTACTGGTTCTATATAGGCCAATATTGGTAATGTTTTTGTATATCAACACTCGATGCGTTGAAAGTTATAGAATGGCCCCCTGAGTTCAAAGCTCAACTGCGTTAATGATAGATTGTCTTTCAGTTTGATGTGCAGGACAATAGGCAGCCTGAGATAATTAAACAATGATTAGGGATAAAATTTCCAAGATCAATATTCTTATATATTTTTATACTATGACCCAGAAAGTGATAACCGTACTCAAAGTTTAGCTTATAGAGTATTTCAGACTCAGGGGCCAATACCCCTGGCCAACCCGTATTTTTACTGGCATTGCCAACATTTTGACTAGGTCTTGAAAGACCGGTACACACAGTAATAATCGTCTTCATATCCCACCTTGGAAACAGAACGATATCACTCCTATCATTTTCCACTCCGCGAGTAATTGTAGTCTCCTTATTCTTGCTTGGGTAACGATACAATTTCTATCATATTCTGTGACTACATTTTGACTAGGTCTTGAATGACAGTAATTATCATCTACTTATCTATAACTTAAACTGCGTGGTAGCCTAGTGGCAACAGGAACGGGTCTACTACACCGAAGGTTCCGGGTTCAATCCCCACTAGCCAGGGTGTACCACTAATTTGGTCTTTTCCAAATTATGTACATGTTCATCACACACTAACGGTGTGGGAAAAACATCGTGAGGAAACCCACATGACTGGATGATTATCCATCATGCGATCCACCAACCCGCACCGAGCCAGCGTGGTGGATTACGGCTCAAACCCTCTCGCTATCCGAGAAGGAGGCCTGTGCTCAACTATTGGGACATATTTAGGCTATTATTATTATTATTTTGAGAGTGGTAGAGTCTAGCTGTAGGCTCTGTCTGCAGCGATTACTGGGCTGACTCGACCGGTGAAATACCACCGTCGCACAGAAAACCATAGTGAAGTAGGGACGATGTTCCTGCGTTTCGTTCGGTGAGTGTGATATCCGGTGCCCAATTTTCTCAAAGGCCAGCAACGCACCCTCAATGCATATGTAATTGTTGGTGTATATGGGCGGCGGTGATCACTTACCATCACGTGACCCGCTTGCTCGTTTGCTAGGTTCTCTTATAAAAAAAAGAAAAAATAATTATCTATAACTTGGTTACCATACAATCTCATTTTACAGGTGCCGACCTCCCAGCCGACGCGCCTCTTCAGCTTCCTCAACCCGCTGGCGATCGAGATCTGGCTGTACGTCCTCGCCGCTTACATCCTGGTGTCGTTTACTCTGTTCGTGATGGCCAGGTTCTCGCCTTACGAATGGTGAGTTTAGCATTTTGTGCTCTAGTAACTGGTGATAAGGTTCAAAACTGTGTGACGAGGTTTGTACACGATAGAACCTTTGGTTGACTATGTGATACTAGATTCATATGAGCTGTGAGTTTATTTTGTGCTCTGAGCACTGGTGATAAGGTTCAAAACTGTGTGACGAGGTTTGTACACGATAGGACCTATGGTTGACTATATGATATATTTTGTGATCTAGTAACTGGTGATAAGGTTCAAAACTGTGTGACGAGGTTTGTACACGATTGAATCCTGGTGTCCTTCGCTGTTTGTGATTGCCAGGTTCTCGCCTTACGAATGGTGAGTTTAGTATTTTGTGATCTAGTAACTGGTGATAAGGTTCAAAACTATGTGACGAGGTTTGTACACGATTGAATGGTTGACTATATGATACCTACTAGATTCATATGAGCTGTGAGTTTATTTTGTGCTCTGAGCACTGTTGATAAGGTTCAAAACTGTGTGACGAGGTTTGTACACGATAGAACCTATGGTTGACTATATGATATATTTTGTGATCTTGTAACTGGTGATAAGGTTCAAAACTGTGAGACGAGGTTTGTACACGATGGAACCTATGGTTGACTATATGATACTAGATTTATATAAGCCGCGAGATCATAATCTTCACACAAATAAAGAAAACTAAGATTATGTTTAGATAAAACAGGATAACTCGTTTTGTTTAGTAACTTTTGCTTTTAAATAATTACTAGCGGGCCGCCCACGCTTCGCAATGGTGTAATTTTGGGCGACTTGTTCCCGAAACATTGAATTTTAGCTAACTTAAAAATTATTTTTATGAATGTTCTTTGTTTACAATTTTAAAAGTAAAAATTACTTAAATGATGGTGAAAACCGCATTAAAATCTCTCAACTGGTTTAGGAGGAGTTAGCGGACAATCATATAAACAGACAGAATTAGCAACTTGGATTTATACTATGTAATGATGATACCATATCTTTTTGTTACAATAATTCCCAAATACGTTTGCATTGTTCCTTACCCTCCTCCCAGTAAGAGTAGGATGACTTTGAACTGTGATAGACGATAATGGGTCTTGTTATGATGTGATAAGGTTGGTTATTGATTTGATGGAATCAGTAAAATGCGAGGTTCAATAGGATGTTCCATAAAATTAGAAATGACATCTTTAGATTACACTTTACCTACAATTTAGCGATTCTAATGATGAAGGAGCCTCTAATTCCTAAATGAGAAAGGATACAGAGCACAATATTTTTATAGCAATTTTCTGTAACTCTCCAAAGTTTTATATGCTACTAGTGGCCGCCCGTGACTTCGTTCGCGTGGAAGTCGGTTTCCGATGGGAATGAGAAGTTTTCCCGCGGTAAAAAGTAATATACATAATCCATCCATTCCAAATGTCCGAGTAGAGACACATACATCCATCCATCCATACATGCTCACAAACTTACACGTTTATAATATAAGTAGGATGTTTTTTCCTTAATTATCCTAAACACTGAGCTGAATGTTGAAAAAATCTTTTTGAGTTAGAGACATTACAGAGTTGTAGTGCGCTATGTCTTCAATGTTTAAGAAGTTCGTCCAATTTAACAATGTTTGTTTTAACTAAACATTGTCTAAACTAAAAAGGGTGATCAACATTGGGTATCCAACAACAATGCATCTTACATTTTAGAATCGGGAATAACTGGCAAACGCCCTTATTTAGAAAAAAAAGAAGACAATTTTAATTGTTTTTTTTATTATAAGCCAAAAAAGGTTTTCAAGTCAACCATTAATAATATGACACCTGAGGCTGTCACACACTACTCCATAGCCGCGAACGCTTCCTGGAAAATAAAAAAAAATAATAGGTATTTGTTTATAAACGAGTAGTGGCCGCCCGCGACTCCGTTCGCGTGGAAGTCGGTTTCCCGTGGGAATGAGAGGTTTTCCCGCGGTAAAAAGGACCCTATGTGTTATTCTGATGTATAACCTATATTACTGCAAAGTTTCATCCAAATCCGTCCAGTAGTTTTTACGTGAAAGAGTAACCAACATCCATCCTCACAAACTTTCACATTTATAATATTAGTGTTTTTTAACATTGATCTGTTAACAAATAATTTATCTCTAGACACCAAATATTTTGACTTTATGTTAGTAGATCAAAAGTGTGTGAATAAGGGAGATACAGCCTTCTAACTTAAATTTAACTTTATCCTTCCAATTTCACTACTTATTTGGCAATATTCATTAACTTTTCCAGAATACCTATTTTAGAATTAGTCTAAGGTTGAACTAAACATGCATTTATAAAGAAATCCACGTACCGCCTCCAGGGAGCGTTTCTTCAGATAGTTGTTACAGCAGGGTCTGTATCGAAAAGTATGACACGCACTCACACATTCTGGACCGCAGGCATTGCAGTCCTGAGGCGTGGTCTCTGAATAAATAGGGTCCAATAAACAAAGAACCACGGGTAGAAGCAACACAAATCCAATAATAACTCATTATAAACAGAACGACTCCAGTGAACTAATGAAATGGGATCTTATGGAAAGCACCAGCTTTAAAATTAAAAAAATATATAATAAACTCATTTTACCGGATTGTAAGGATTTTATTGATTTATTTTTGATTTTTCCTACGTTTCAGCATTTTACAAATGCCGTGGTCACGGGTAGTCTACAAATAAAAATTCTATACAAGAAAAAAATAATCAAAATTGGTCCACCCAATCTAAGCTTCAGAAGGAAGAAAAAATACCTCCAGCAGAACCCTTGAACCTTGCTTTTTTTAAGTCACTTTTAAAAACAAAAAAAAAATTGTCAATTTTCATAGACATTGATCTGGTGTAACCAGGTTCTCCCCTAGTCCATTTTGAGGTATCTCTAACACAAAAGTTAACTGCGCTTAATCACACTAACTACTGTTAGTTTAGCCGTTTACATTTCATGAGTTACTTCACTTGTATATTACACGTTGAATTAGTTTTTGTCGTTCACCGGAATGCGATAGCATGAGTGAAATGACTTCTTACCTGCCGATACCTCTGTTGTCAGCATCCAAGTGGCTAAATAGAAAAAAAACTATATGTTACTATATATGTTTATACAACTTTAGACTTCGGTGGCTTTCGATCCAAAAATACGGAACAATGCAATTACACATAGCACATGGCAAACTCATGCCATATCTTTTGGATAAAAGTTACCAAAGAATCATGGTACACTATAGACGATTCTAGACGATGTCAGTACATACTAATAAAAGCGATTTACAAATCGCTTCCATATCTAAGTCAGATGAGTAAATGTTACCTTATTTTTTTATATCTCAAAGTATTTTACTTCATTTATACCCAACAACGGAAACTCTACCGACGCGTCAATGAGATGTTTTTCGGCGCAGTGCGTGGACAATTTTGGAATATATTTTATTAGTTAAGGAATGCACAATTAATATTATGATGACCAAGTATGAATTTCATCTTCAAAATCACCCTGTATTAATGGTAAAATTTTGTTGAAACTTTAACAAATAAATCACAGACACGTCAGAAAATAAAATATGAAACTGCTTTAAATAAAACAGAATAATTTGACTTACCGAAGAACATAACGGACAACATGACTGTGAATTTGAACATTTTTGAGAGATTTTTTCTTGTTTCCTGAATACTAGTTTGATCAAACACAGGTATGTGATTGTAATGTAAATGCTACTGATTTCTTGCCCATTTTATACAAAACTCAGTTTTAATTCGCGACACGACAACTAGGGTAACCCTGTACGTGCATGAACACCTTCATACACAACAAAAAACTAACAATTAATGGAATTTCAGAGATTACAAAATGCTTGAAAATAGATCTCCCTTTGCGTTACTTGTATTATTAATCCCTACTAATATTATAAATGCGAAAGTAACTCTGTCTGTCTGTCTGTATGTCTGTCTGTCTGTCTGTCTGTCTGTTACGCTTTCACGCCTAAACCACTGAACCGATTTTGATGAAATTTGGTATGAAGAAAGAAATGAACTTGGGAAAGGACATAGGGTGCTTTTTACCGCGGGAAAACTTCTCATTCCCACGGGAAACCGACTTCCACGCGAACGGAGTCGCGGGCGGCCACTAGTATTACATAAATTTGCTTCTCTAATTATGTTACTTTCTCAAATAATTATACTTCTCTGAGTCCATGACCATGATGAGCTTTAGTTTTGTCTATTACAAGCAGAAGAATTTTGATCTCTGCAACTGCTCATTCACTGTTACCTTTACCCTGCGCTGTATGAGATTTGATTAAATTCGTGCACCTAATATTGATATTGAAAACTGACAGAATTAACATCGTGATTATAAAAATCTATTAAAGTCAACACGTGTAATATAATTCAGTAAGTATAAGGTAAACTATGTGTTGTAACGAGTATTTACATTTGAAATCGTCAATGTAATTAACTGACCACAGTTTCCTATATTGACAAATCGAATAGATAAGTTATCATTAATCTATTAAGGTAGGTTCGTGAGCAATTAATCGCGTTTATAGCTAACAGACTAAAGATACAATAGGTCTATACCTCTCGAAACGCATGTGTTCTTTACAATCAAATGGGCAAAATCCACTTTTAATAGAAAAAGTTTTTTATTTTTTTCGATTTGTTTTAATTAATTTAATTTTGAATATTTTTACAATACAATGATGGAAACTGGAGTTTTTACCATATTGACGCAGAGGAAGCCCTTAATATCAAATACTTATAAATGGTATACGCTAGATACATTGGAAAATATCTGGGGGAGGCATACATAGGCCTTACATACAACTTGATAATATCATAACAGCCCTTATACTACTAGTTGACAAGTTCGGATACAGCTTTGACGCTGGGGGGGGGGGGGGGGGGGGGGATTGATATCACATAATCGTATGTGGGTTACCTCACGATGTTTTCCTTCACCGTTGACGAATATGTACGTAATTCTGAAATTGTCAAAATGTCCCACTTCATTGGAGATCAAACCCGGAACCTACGTTATAGTAGCTTCATTACAACTAGGCTACTATGCATGTCGCCGATGGAGTCGTGGTGTTAGGGCCGACGGCCGGGGCACCACGACTCCACCAGAAAGGCGAAGGCAGCCGCTCAGGTGGGAGTCCCACACACGCCCCCCGCCCCCCGGTAAGGGGTACGGTGCGTAAATGCTTTTCCCCACGCAAACAATAAAATAAAGGCTACTATGCATGTGCTTTTGATGATGAAACTTAATTTAAATACTTCGTTTCTGCCGATGATGATGAAGCTTAATTTTTTTTTCAGACTGACACACCAACTGGGCGGCCCTAAACTAAGCAAAGCTTGTACTATAGGTACCACACAATGGACTAGGGGAGAACCTAGTTACACCCAGACACGAGCCAATATCGAAAAACCATTTTTACGAAATTGGCCCGACCGGGAATTGAACCCGGAACCTTCCGCTTAGCAGTCCGGTATTATACCGCTGCACCACAGAGGTCGTCAAATTAAAATGCTGTGTTTCTGTTATTGATGATGGAGTTAAACACTTCGTTGCAGGTCTTCGTCGAACCACTCGTGCGGCCATGATGCCAAGTTGCTGACAAACCAGTTCAGTGTGTGTAACTCATTCTGGTTTATCACTGGGACTTTCTTGAGACAAGGGTCTGGACTTAACCCTAAGGTGAGTTTGAATTAAATAAGTTCCAGGATTTTTATAGGAACTTTGGTTTTTTGAAAGGCATTGATTTTTCAGCTGATAAAAATATAGCTTGACAAAGAGGTGCCATGCATATGTATAGTTAACACAAGTAACTATTTGTTTGGTTTTCTCTAAAACTATAATAAGAACCAGCAACTTTACATCGTCTTTTACAAATTTTAGATATTTTAAGTAAATTCAGACTAAGCAAATTAAAAATATAAAGCAATTGCCCAAGTTAATCAAGGGCAATCATTTAATTTTACCATGACAATACTGGAAGTCAAAACTAATTTTGAAAGCGATTTTGTATTCGTGGACCTCTATGGCACTGGAGATTTGATGTTTATCTATTCTTTCCGCCCCCACCAGGCCACATCAACCCGCATCGTGGGCGGCATCTGGTGGTTCTTCACTCTCATCATCCTGTCTTCCTACACGGCGAACCTCGCCGCGTTTCTGACGGTCGAGCGCACGGTGCTGCCTATTCAAAGCGCAGCAGACCTCGCGGCGCAAACTGCGGTGGAATACGGGACGCTTAATGGCGGGTCTACTATGACTTTCTTTAGGGTGAGTGGTTCTTTTAGGTGGCTTAAAAAGTTTTGTTCAACGAAGGACGGGTTATGGCTGAGAAATTGGCTGTTAAATTAAGCATGTTTGATTTGTTCATGAATTAGCTGACTATGCAATTAGATTCTTATTTTTTTTGCATTTTGCCCTAAAATCGTATTCGTAGTTTTCGGTTATTTCCCTTATTTCACTATTTTATAAGCGATTCATGAATAAAACCTTACCCCTCTTAAATCACCTTTCTCAGGATTCAAACATCGAGATCTACCAAAAAATGTGGCAGCACATGTCCTCGACCTCCCCCCCCGCGCTCGTGCCCTCCTACGAGGCGGGGGTGAGCCGCGTGCTGCACGGGAACTACGCGTTCCTCATGGAGTCCACTATGCTGGACCATCGCGTGCAGAGAGATTGTAATCTAACGCAGATTGGGGGGCTGCTGGACTCTAAGGTAGGTTTAGTTCCTTCAGTCAGTCAGTCAGTCAGTCAGTCAGTCAGTCCTACGAGGCGGGGGTGAGCCGCGTGCTGCACGGGAACTACGCGTTCCTCATGGAGTCCACTATGCTGGACCATCGCGTGCAGAGAGATTGTAATCTAACGCAGATTGGGGGGCTGCTGGACTCTAAGGTAGGTTTAGTTCCTTCAGTCAGTCAGTCAGTCAGTCAGTCAGTCAGTCCTACGAGGCGGGGGTGAGCCGCGTGCTGCACGGGAACTACGCGTTCCTCATGGAGTCCACTATGCTGGACCATCGCGTGCAGAGAGATTGTAATCTAACGCAGATTGGGGGGCTGCTGGACTCTAAGGTAGGTTTAGTTCCTTCAGTCAGTCAGTCAGTCAGTCAGTCAGTCAGTCCTACGAGGCGGGGGTGAGCCGCGTGCTGCACGGGAACTACGCGTTCCTCATGGAGTCCACTATGCTGGACCATCGCGTGCAGAGAGATTGTAATCTAACGCAGATTGGGGGGCTGCTGGACTCTAAGGTAGGTTTAGTTCCTTCAGTCAGTCAGTCAGTCAGTCAGTCAGTCAGTCCTACGAGGCGGGGGTGAGCCGCGTGCTGCACGGGAACTACGCGTTCCTCATGGAGTCCACTATGCTGGACCATCGCGTGCAGAGAGATTGTAATCTAACGCAGATTGGGGGGCTGCTGGACTCTAAGGTAGGTTTAGTTCCTTCAGTCAGTCAGTCAGTCAGTCAGTCAGTCAGTCCTACGAGGCGGGGGTGAGCCGCGTGCTGCACGGGAACTACGCGTTCCTCATGGAGTCCACTATGCTGGACCATCGCGTGCAGAGAGATTGTAATCTAACGCAGATTGGGGGGCTGCTGGACTCTAAGGTAGGTTTAGTTCCTTCAGTCAGTCAGTCAGTCAGTCAGTCAGTCAGTCCTACGAGGCGGGGGTGAGCCGCGTGCTGCACGGGAACTACGCGTTCCTCATGGAGTCCACTATGCTGGACCATCGCGTGCAGAGAGATTGTAATCTAACGCAGATTGGGGGGCTGCTGGACTCTAAGGTAGGTTTAGTTCCTTCAGTCAGTCAGTCAGTCAGTCAGTCAGTCAGTCCTACGAGGCGGGGGTGAGCCGCGTGCTGCACGGGAACTACGCGTTCCTCATGGAGTCCACTATGCTGGACCATCGCGTGCAGAGAGATTGTAATCTAACGCAGATTGGGGGGCTGCTGGACTCTAAGGTAGGTTTAGTTCCTTCAGTCAGTCAGTCAGTCAGTCAGTCAGTCAGTCAGTCCTACGAGGCGGGGGTGAGCCGCGTGCTGCACGGGAACTACGCGTTCCTCATGGAGTCCACTATGCTGGACCATCGCGTGCAGAGAGATTGTAATCTAACGCAGATTGGGGGGCTGCTGGACTCTAAGGTAGGTTTAGTTCCTTCAGTCAGTCAGTCAGTCAGTCAGTCAGTCAGTCCTACGAGGCGGGGGTGAGCCGCGTGCTGCACGGGAACTACGCGTTCCTCATGGAGTCCACTATGCTGGACCATCGCGTGCAGAGAGATTGTAATCTAACGCAGATTGGGGGGCTGCTGGACTCTAAGGTAGGTTTAGTTCCTTCAGTCAGTCAGTCAGTCAGTCAGTCAGTCAGTCCTACGAGGCGGGGGTGAGCCGCGTGCTGCACGGGAACTACGCGTTCCTCATGGAGTCCACTATGCTGGACCATCGCGTGCAGAGAGATTGTAATCTAACGCAGATTGGGGGGCTGCTGGACTCTAAGGTAGGTTTAGTTCCTTCAGTCAGTCAGTCAGTCAGTCAGTCAGTCAGTCCTACGAGGCGGGGGTGAGCCGCGTGCTGCACGGGAACTACGCGTTCCTCATGGAGTCCACTATGCTGGACCATCGCGTGCAGAGAGATTGTAATCTAACGCAGATTGGGGGGCTGCTGGACTCTAAGGTAGGTTTAGTTCCTTCAGTCAGTCAGTCAGTCAGTCAGTCAGTCAGTCCTACGAGGCGGGGGTGAGCCGCGTGCTGCACGGGAACTACGCGTTCCTCATGGAGTCCACTATGCTGGACCATCGCGTGCAGAGAGATTGTAATCTAACGCAGATTGGGGGGCTGCTGGACTCTAAGGTAGGTTTAGTTCCTTCAGTCAGTCAGTCAGTCAGTCAGTCAGTCAGTCCTACGAGGCGGGGGTGAGCCGCGTGCTGCACGGGAACTACGCGTTCCTCATGGAGTCCACTATGCTGGACCATCGCGTGCAGAGAGATTGTAATCTAACGCAGATTGGGGGGCTGCTGGACTCTAAGGTAGGTTTAGTTCCTTCAGTCAGTCAGTCAGTCAGTCAGTCAGTCAGTCCTACGAGGCGGGGGTGAGCCGCGTGCTGCACGGGAACTACGCGTTCCTCATGGAGTCCACTATGCTGGACCATCGCGTGCAGAGAGATTGTAATCTAACGCAGATTGGGGGGCTGCTGGACTCTAAGGTAGGTTTAGTTCCTTCAGTCAGTCAGTCAGTCAGTCAGTCAGTCAGTCCTACGAGGCGGGGGTGAGCCGCGTGCTGCACGGGAACTACGCGTTCCTCATGGAGTCCACTATGCTGGACCATCGCGTGCAGAGAGATTGTAATCTAACGCAGATTGGGGGGCTGCTGGACTCTAAGGTAGGTTTAGTTCCTTCAGTCAGTCAGTCAGTCAGTCAGTCAGTCAGTCCTACGAGGCGGGGGTGAGCCGCGTGCTGCACGGGAACTACGCGTTCCTCATGGAGTCCACTATGCTGGACCATCGCGTGCAGAGAGATTGTAATCTAACGCAGATTGGGGGGCTGCTGGACTCTAAGGTAGGTTTAGTTCCTTCAGTCAGTCAGTCAGTCAGTCAGTCAGTCAGTCAGTCCTACGAGGCGGGGGTGAGCCGCGTGCTGCACGGGAACTACGCGTTCCTCATGGAGTCCACTATGCTGGACCATCGCGTGCAGAGAGATTGTAATCTAACGCAGATTGGGGGGCTGCTGGACTCTAAGGTAGGTTTAGTTCCTTCAGTCAGTCAGTCAGTCAGTCAGTCAGTCAGTCAGTCCTACGAGGCGGGGGTGAGCCGCGTGCTGCACGGGAACTACGCGTTCCTCATGGAGTCCACTATGCTGGACCATCGCGTGCAGAGAGATTGTAATCTAACGCAGATTGGGGGGCTGCTGGACTCTAAGGTAGGTTTAGTTCCTTCAGTCAGTCAGTCAGTCAGTCAGTCAGTCAGTCAGTCCTACGAGGCGGGGGTGAGCCGCGTGCTGCACGGGAACTACGCGTTCCTCATGGAGTCCACTATGCTGGACCATCGCGTGCAGAGAGATTGTAATCTAACGCAGATTGGGGGGCTGCTGGACTCTAAGGTAGGTTTAGTTCCTTCAGTCAGTCAGTCAGTCAGTCAGTCAGTCAGTCCTACGAGGCGGGGGTGAGCCGCGTGCTGCACGGGAACTACGCGTTCCTCATGGAGTCCACTATGCTGGACCATCGCGTGCAGAGAGATTGTAATCTAACGCAGATTGGGGGGCTGCTGGACTCTAAGGTAGGTTTAGTTCCTTCAGTCAGTCAGTCAGTCAGTCAGTCAGTCAGTCCTACGAGGCGGGGGTGAGCCGCGTGCTGCACGGGAACTACGCGTTCCTCATGGAGTCCACTATGCTGGACCATCGCGTGCAGAGAGATTGTAATCTAACGCAGATTGGGGGGCTGCTGGACTCTAAGGTTGGTTTAGTTCCTTCAGTCAGTCAGTCAGTCAGTCAGTCAGTCAGTCCTACGAGGCGGGGGTGAGCCGCGTGCTGCACGGGAACTACGCGTTCCTCATGGAGTCCACTATGCTGGACCATCGCGTGCAGAGAGATTGTAATCTAACGCAGATTGGGGGGCTGCTGGACTCTAAGGTAGGTTTAGTTCCTTCAGTCAGTCAGTCAGTCAGTCAGTCAGTCAGTCAGTCCTACGAGGCGGGGGTGAGCCGCGTGCTGCACGGGAACTACGCGTTCCTCATGGAGTCCACTATGCTGGACCATCGCGTGCAGAGAGATTGTAATCTAACGCAGATTGGGGGGCTGCTGGACTCTAAGGTAGGTTTAGTTCCTTCAGTCAGTCAGTCAGTCAGTCAGTCAGTCAGTCCTACGAGGCGGGGGTGAGCCGCGTGCTGCACGGGAACTACGCGTTCCTCATGGAGTCCACTATGCTGGACCATCGCGTGCAGAGAGATTGTAATCTAACGCAGATTGGGGGGCTGCTGGACTCTAAGGTAGGTTTAGTTCCTTCAGTCAGTCAGTCAGTCAGTCAGTCAGTCAGTCCTACGAGGCGGGGGTGAGCCGCGTGCTGCACGGGAACTACGCGTTCCTCATGGAGTCCACTATGCTGGACCATCGCGTGCAGAGAGATTGTAATCTAACGCAGATTGGGGGGCTGCTGGACTCTAAGGTAGGTTTAGTTCCTTCAGTCAGTCAGTCAGTCAGTCAGTCAGTCAGTCAGTCCTACGAGGCGGGGGTGAGCCGCGTGCTGCACGGGAACTACGCGTTCCTCATGGAGTCCACTATGCTGGACCATCGCGTGCAGAGAGATTGTAATCTAACGCAGATTGGGGGGCTGCTGGACTCTAAGGTAGGTTTAGTTCCTTCAGTCAGTCAGTCAGTCAGTCAGTCAGTCAGTCCTACGAGGCGGGGGTGAGCCGCGTGCTGCACGGGAACTACGCGTTCCTCATGGAGTCCACTATGCTGGACCATCGCGTGCAGAGAGATTGTAATCTAACGCAGATTGGGGGGCTGCTGGACTCTAAGGTAGGTTTAGTTCCTTCAGTCAGTCAGTCAGTCAGTCAGTCAGTCAGTCCTACGAGGCGGGGGTGAGCCGCGTGCTGCACGGGAACTACGCGTTCCTCATGGAGTCCACTATGCTGGACCATCGCGTGCAGAGAGATTGTAATCTAACGCAGATTGGGGGGCTGCTGGACTCTAAGGTAGGTTTAGTTCCTTCAGTCAGTCAGTCAGTCAGTCAGTCAGTCAGTCAGTCCTACGAGGCGGGGGTGAGCCGCGTGCTGCACGGGAACTACGCGTTCCTCATGGAGTCCACTATGCTGGACCATCGCGTGCAGAGAGATTGTAATCTAACGCAGATTGGGGGGCTGCTGGACTCTAAGGTAGGTTTAGTTCCTTCAGTCAGTCAGTCAGTCAGTCAGTCAGTCAGTCCTACGAGGCGGGGGTGAGCCGCGTGCTGCACGGGAACTACGCGTTCCTCATGGAGTCCACTATGCTGGACCATCGCGTGCAGAGAGATTGTAATCTAACGCAGATTGGGGGGCTGCTGGACTCTAAGGTAGGTTTAGTTCCTTCAGTCAGTCAGTCAGTCAGTCAGTCAGTCAGTCCTACGAGGCGGGGGTGAGCCGCGTGCTGCACGGGAACTACGCGTTCCTCATGGAGTCCACTATGCTGGACCATCGCGTGCAGAGAGATTGTAATCTAACGCAGATTGGGGGGCTGCTGGACTCTAAGGTAGGTTTAGTTCCTTCAGTCAGTCAGTCAGTCAGTCAGTCAGTCAGTCCTACGAGGCGGGGGTGAGCCGCGTGCTGCACGGGAACTACGCGTTCCTCATGGAGTCCACTATGCTGGACCATCGCGTGCAGAGAGATTGTAATCTAACGCAGATTGGGGGGCTGCTGGACTCTAAGGTAGGTTTAGTTCCTTCAGTCAGTCAGTCAGTCAGTCAGTCAGTCAGTCCTACGAGGCGGGGGTGAGCCGCGTGCTGCACGGGAACTACGCGTTCCTCATGGAGTCCACTATGCTGGACCATCGCGTGCAGAGAGATTGTAATCTAACGCAGATTGGGGGGCTGCTGGACTCTAAAGTAGGTTTAGTTCCTTCAGTCAGTCAGTCAGTCAGTCAGTCAGTCAGTCCTACGAGGCGGGGGTGAGCCGCGTGCTGCACGGGAACTACGCGTTCCTCATGGAGTCCACTATGCTGGACCATCGCGTGCAGAGAGATTGTAATCTAACGCAGATTGGGGGGCTGCTGGACTCTAAGGTAGGTTTAGTTCCTTCAGTCAGTCAGTCAGTCAGTCAGTCAGTCAGTCCTACGAGGCGGGGGTGAGCCGCGTGCTGCACGGGAACTACGCGTTCCTCATGGAGTCCACTATGCTGGACCATCGCGTGCAGAGAGATTGTAATCTAACGCAGATTGGGGGGCTGCTGGACTCTAAGGTAGGTTTAGTTCCTTCAGTCAGTCAGTCAGTCAGTCAGTCAGTCAGTCCTACGAGGCGGGGGTGAGCCGCGTGCTGCACGGGAACTACGCGTTCCTCATGGAGTCCACTATGCTGGACCATCGCGTGCAGAGAGATTGTAATCTAACGCAGATTGGGGGGCTGCTGGACTCTAAGGTAGGTTTAGTTCCTTCAGTCAGTCAGTCAGTCAGTCAGTCAGTCAGTCAGTCCTACGAGGCGGGGGTGAGCCGCGTGCTGCACGGGAACTACGCGTTCCTCATGGAGTCCACTATGCTGGACCATCGCGTGCAGAGAGATTGTAATCTAACGCAGATTGGGGGGCTGCTGGACTCTAAGGTAGGTTTAGTTCCTTCAGTCAGTCAGTCAGTCAGTCAGTCAGTCAGTCCTACGAGGCGGGGGTGAGCCGCGTGCTGCACGGGAACTACGCGTTCCTCATGGAGTCCACTATGCTGGACCATCGCGTGCAGAGAGATTGTAATCTAACGCAGATTGGGGGGCTGCTGGACTCTAAGGTAGGTTTAGTTCCTTCAGTCAGTCAGTCAGTCAGTCAGTCAGTCAGTCCTACGAGGCGGGGGTGAGCCGCGTGCTGCACGGGAACTACGCGTTCCTCATGGAGTCCACTATGCTGGACCATCGCGTGCAGAGAGATTGTAATCTAACGCAGATTGGGGGGCTGCTGGACTCTAAGGTTGGTTTAGTTTTTATTCCGACTTATTCAGTCCACCACGGTTTTGTCTTTTCATAGTGCATCCTAATTTTAGGAACCTTCTTATTACCTCAACAACTACAAATGCTTTGGAAATCACTTTGTTGCAGGGAAGATACCTGCAGCCTACTAGCAGATAGGAAATTAAAAAAATGCTTTATCAAAATATTACTCGCATGTTTCGTGCAGAGTACCTCAACAAGTATCATTTCTTTAAATTAGCAACTTCATGTTATTTTAGATCGCAAATTCTTCCATCGTTACAAAACTGTCCAATTTCTTCCCAGGGCTACGGAATAGCGACCTGGAAAGGCAGCCCCTGGCGCGACAAGATCTCGCTGGCGATCCTGGAGCTTCAGGAGAAGGGCGTCATCCAGATCCTGTACGACAAGTGGTGGAAGAACACCGGGGACGTTTGCAATCGGGACGGGAAGGACAGCAAGGCTAACCCGCTGGGCGTGCAGAATATTGGTAGGGTTGAGGGTAGATGGTGTTTATGCAGTGCCTATATCAAATGGTGTAATTAACAAAGTACTCATATGGCACTTGGATATAAAAAAATAATAAATAAATCTCCAGACTGACACACCAACTGTGTGGCCCTAAACTAAGCAAAGGTTGTACTATAGGTAACACACAATGGACTAGGGGAGAACCTAGTTACACCCAGATACGAGCCAATATCGAAAAAGCCATTTACGAAATGGGCCCGATCCGGGGATCGAACCCGGAACCTTCCGCTTAGCAATCCGGTATATATACCGCTGCACCACAGAGGTCGAGAGATGGATATGCCTAAGGGCTGGGCTGGACCGAGGACCTACATGGACCTAGCATATGCCGCTATTGTTATGCTTTCTTAGTAGGTCCAATAAATATTCGCAATTGACTACTCCTTCATTTGAATGCTTTGACAAATATTGTCAAATTGGTGTATTGATAAGAATATTTTCTGGAAATCTAGCTTTCCTAATTTTTCTCCATTACAACATGTCCAATACTGTGATTAAAACCTATAATTATATGATAAGAATAAAAATCTACTGAATTGGTGATATTAGTTTAATTTATTTTCCTCCAGGTGGAGTATTTGTGACTCTTCTCTGCGGCCTGGCACTGGCCATTGTAGTGGCCATCCTGGAGTTCTGCTGGAACACCAAGAAACACGCCTCGCAAGAACGGCAGTCGCTCTGTAGTGAGATGGGACAGGTATGGTAGAAGTCATGATTTATGAACTAGTATTTTAAATAGATGATATTGATAAACAAGTGACTAGAATAAGACAGATATTCTGCATTTGTATTTTGTTACAACTGAAACTTTAGTTGTAAAAGAGGAGACTTCCAGTGATACTTATTATATTTTCGGTGTATCGCTCGGTACAAAAGGTTACGAGATTTAAGAGTTATGTCAAGGAGACCTTAAAAAGTACTAAGGCTGTGCTCGTACTGCTGCATACCTATATAGTCATTAAATTATTAAGAAATTATAATTTGAGATTGCTTTATTTATCTACTAATTTTATAAAGACGTAAAGCTTGTGAGTTTTGATAATCGCGGTAATATCTGGAACTACTGAACCGAATTCATAAATTCGTTCAGCGCTAAAAAGCTGCGCTATCAATAACTCGGTAATCTAGTCCTACTACTCCACCACGTAAAAACGGCTGGTTGTATTTGGATGAAATTTTGATTTGGATGAAAGATTGTTTATAACCTCGAATAACACATGCGCTTATTCTAATACACCTTTAACGCAAAGTATTAAATATTTGTAAACTTTTCACATACTTAATAATTTTTGTGTAGGAGCTCCGCGGTGCAATGCTGGGCAACACCAGCAGAAGGGACGTGAGGAGGTGTTCCCGCTGCGAGTGTGCCCACGACGAGAGGAGAGAGGTAATCCCACTAATATTATAAACGTGAAAGTTTGTGAGTATGTATGGATGTTTGTTACTCTTTCACGTACAAACTACTGGACGGATTTGGATGAAACTTTACAGTAATATAGGTTATACATCAGAATAACATATATGGTACTTTTTACCGCGAGAAAACTTCTCTTTCCCACGGGAAACCGACTTCCACGCGAACGGAGTCGCGGGCGGCCACTAGTAATGGCATAAATACAAGTAGTTGGAGTATAAGGAAAGCCAATCATACGTAAGTATGTAAAATATCGCAGGAAGTAATAAACCAGTCTAACTCATTAACATCAAAATAATGGCTTATTTTTCATTTTGAGGCATTATGATGCCTTAATCACTTTAACACGGGTTGGAACCGGCGTTTTTGTCATATTCAAACATTTTATACCTAATTCGCATAACTGTTTTTTTATTATTGGTTGATGTCAGTTATAAAATCAATTATTTTTAAACAAAAATACTTAACATAAACCGTAATCAACTTAATTAAAGTTAAATAAGTTTAATTTTCCCAGTGCGTCTATTACCTTAAACCTGCAATTTACTGAGTACATAGAACATTGCTTGTGGTTTATAAACCTTGTAAATTAAGTTAAATGAAGACAATTTGACGACCTCTGTGGCGCAGCAGTTCATATACCGGACTGCTAAGCGGATGGTTCCGGGTTCGATCGCCGGGTCGGGCCAATTTCGTTAAATGGTTTTACGATATTGGCTCGTGTAACTGGGTGTAACTAGGTTTTCCCCTAGTCTATTATGTGGTACCTATAACACAAGTGCAACTTACTTTAGGGTTACATAATTAGTGTTTGGAGATTTTATTTATTATTTGTAATGTTATTAAACTATCATTTTGTTCGTGTGTTAGGCGATGTCGTCACACGTAGAGCTACGGTCGCTACGCTCGTAGCACGAGTCGCGGGCGGCCTCGCCCGCCGTACATTATAGTAAGTATTCAAATATAGACTTTATGTACATTGTAATAAGGTGTAATATACAGGTTAATTGATAGTAGTGGTTATTTATAAGAATAATACTAATGTAGTAGGGTGAAGTTCGTATTAGTGAACTGCTACCAGCCATTAACATGACAATATAAACAACACGTACTTAATTAATGAAAAACAGTTCATAAAAAAGATTTTAAAGAGGAAGAATTTGACTTTTCTGAACCATTTAAAAGTCTGGGTTGATTCATATGTGTCCAGCGCCCATTCAGCAACAAAATAGTAGTTTAAATCAATTTGACGACCTCTGTGGTGCAGCGGTATTTATAACGGACTGCTTAGCGGATGGTCCCGGGTTCGATCCCCGGATCGGGTCAATTTCATTAAATGTTTTTTTCGATATTGGCTCGCGTCTGGGTGTAACTAGGTTCTCCCCTAGTCTATTATGTGGTACCTATAACACAAGTACTTACTGCAACTTACTTTAGGGCCACATAATTGGTGTGTTAGGTTGGATATTTATTATTATTATTTATTAATATTAAACACTTATTTTTATATTATAAACAGCTAAAGTTGGTTAATTATATTTGGTTAGTTAAACTCTAAAACTACTAAACCAATTTAAAAAAAATGTTCACCCGCAGATAGTAATTTTGTTACAGAGTCAGGTGATAGGCTAATAATAATGAAATTTGTTCCGTCACAGATGCAGAAGGCAGCCTGCGTCGTACGACATCATACGTGTTGAAAGACCCTCGAGAATCTGCCAAGAAACATGTCCAAATTGTTGCATAGTTTATATTATATTACATAGTATAAATCCAAGTCGCTAATTGTGTCTGTTTGTATGTTTGGCTGCTATCTCCTCCTAAACCAGAAGATGGATTTAAATGCGGTTTTCGCCATCATTTAGGTAGTTTTTCATTTAAATTTGTAAATAAAGAACATTCGAAAAAGTTATTGTTTAGTTAGCCAAAAATCAAAGTTTTGTGAGCAAGTCGGCCTAAATTACACCATTGCGAAGCGTGGGCAGGTGACTAGTTTATTATAATACTGTATTATGTATTAAGAACCTTTCTTCTTAAGATATAGGACGGAGGGTAAGAGTACCAAGTTCTTGTACGAATTAAATCTCGTATGGTTAATCTCCTTTGTCAAGAGTTAAGGATGCTGTTATATTAAATAGTATATTTTTGCTTTTAAAATAAGAAGTTGTGTACCATGTCGGAACGTGCCAACTTTTAAAGATTTTGCCGAAATAGCGTTGTACCTGTACATTTTTTTTAACAAATCAATTAGTTAAATTTAATTTGAGACAAAAAGATTATTTTAATTCTAAAAGTGACAGACCTTTGTATAAAAACAAGTTTTTTCCCAATAATTTAAAAATACCTACTGACTATTATTATATTTTTATTCTGCTAACATTTAACTTAGCCGATGATATATTTATATGTATGTAAATTGTGACCCAAAATGTTTGGTTTAAACCGAACATAAATAGTTTGCTAGTTGTTCCATAAACTTGTTATAACTATAAAATGGATTTCGAAAACGCAAATAAAATGTTAAAATTAAGTGGTATACTGATTACATTAATTGTTAATACATTTTAGTCCTTACAGTTATGGTAATAAGATTTTTTTTCGCATTTACCATTTGACATGTAAGAATAACAAAAAAAATGTGTTCTTTCATATACGAATAAGACATGTAAATATTTAATAAAATTCGGTGTTGTGTAGTTCATAGATTTTATATGTAACCTATAAGTGCCAATATATGCCAAAATATACAGAAAATGTAGAAAATAAGATTTTTATGTAATGAAAAATAGTGTTTGCACTTTCGGTGTAGTGTTGAATTGTTGTAAAACTGATTTAAAGACCGCTGGACTAAATATTTGTACACTATGAGTGAGTGAAAAAAAAATGTGTCAAAGTTAATGGTGTGCCAATATTCTTTTTCATAAGCAAACAAATTCACTAACTGAATACCGAGAAACTCAATAAATAACATAAGGGGTGTAAAAAGACTGCTTCCGAAAACTAAAACTGGTTGCTGTAGGGTTTACTGGTTACGTTTTGAGCAAAAAAAGAAATAGAAATTGAGTTTTCAGGGTATACTGTTAGTGAATTTAGTTACTATTGAGGCTCAAGAATACATGGTTTCAGGTTTCGGAAGTGGTCTTTTTACACCCTTATAAATAGACTTTAACCTGGATTAACACTAAATACTGCAGAATAGTAGGTAACATAATCCCACGGGAAAACCCATTAAGCTACGGGTGAAACCGCAGGGCGGGAAGCTAGTCAGCTCTCAAAATTTATAGGCAATATTGATATTGTAAATATTTATTAATTGTTTGACAAGTTTAATGAGCCTTATTATTTGTATTGTAGAGAAAGCGTGGCAATGTGTTTCACATTTTTTTGCACTTAAATATATAATAAATACCCCTATATAAAAATATGTATAGAATTTACAAACTCATAATAAAAATGTTTCTTCTAAAGAATGTGTGATAAACATATTTTTGTCGTTTTATGATTATGTATATACGTAGAACCTACTTTTGGGAAAAATGTTGTAAATAACTCAATCGAAATATAAATATTTTTTTTGGCTTTTCATATGAGATCGTTTTAATAAGATTTTTCCATATTTACTGGGTGTAAGTATAATTAATGATATTTTTTCCTTTTTATTGTTATATTTCCTTAATTTTAGTTAAGCTAACTTAAATCCAAGTTTATTTTGGAGTCCTTAACTGCCATAGTTAATTATTTTTAGCGATAAGTAATATTAACAACGATTTTGTTGATATTTTTAAATGATTATGAATATAAATTAAATAATAATAAAGTATTTTGTTTACATTGTGCGTAATTTGGTTTATTTTGAGTTTATTGTTTAAAAATATATTTATTGAAAATAATTAAATATTAATGAAGTAAGGCCTCAGTTATAACGAATGTTTGTATACGCGTAAGTATCTAATAAAATGATGTTTGTTTGTATTGAAATAAACAGATCACTTTTTCTTCTATTTCTGGAGTTTTATTATATAAATAACTTTTCCCCCTTCTTTTTTATTAGAATTAAATGTAATCATTTGGAATGTATATAGGCATATGTTTCTATATTTATTATAAAAAAAAAAAAAAAAATTTAAATAACTAAATATTAAATAGCTAGAGTTTGTTTGAACTGACTCAAATGTCACTAATGTTCGTATTTTAAAACCCAACTAGTATTAAACAACAATATTTATTGGGCTCTAGATTAAACATCTCTTTAAATTAACATGAATTAATAGAAAATACAACAGGTAGCCGCCATTAGATTCAATCCAAATCCGCGCCCAACGGCAGTGACCTCAACCAGTGATGTCCATCGAATGCTAGGGATGTCCAGTTACCGATTACTTTTGTTTTACCGCTAACAGTAGTAATAAAAGAACTATTAAGTTGTTCTGCACAATTAAATAAAGCAAAATTTGTATTAATAATGCCAATATCACATTCAATGAGGTAATCTATACTATATAATATTATAAAGAGGAAAACTTTGTTTGGTTGTGTCGAATAGGCTCAAAAACTACTGGACCGATGTTAAAAATTCTTTTACCATTCGAAAGCTTCATTATCCACGATTAACAAAGGCTATATTTTATTTTGTGAAAAAAAGGGTTCCGTAAGATATTTGGGTTTTTCGGACACAAGGTGTAAAAAATCAACCAGAAAAGTTACTTTTGGAATAAAGTTAGTTCGACACCCAGGGAAGAAGAAAATACGATAATTTTACTGCGGGAAAAAGCCCCATTCCCACGGGAAAAAACATTTAGTTGCGGGTGAAACCGCAGGGTGGAAAGCTAGTAATATCATATTTAACCAAGTCTAATAAAGAATAACATCGTCGACTAACTAAGACAATGATTAAATCTGTGTATTACTACATGAAACGATCGTCACTTCCTAATGGTGTAGAATATCCCATCTGCTATTTATGCATATATTAACAATAACTAACAAATAACTCGTAAGTAAGGACAATATGATAAAATGTTGTTTTCTAGTCTCATTTTAATTTAAGGTGTGTGTATGTACGGTAAGTTGCAAAAGTGCATACAGAGTAAGAAAAAAATATCGCATCCAGTGGTCACATTCACACACACTAACATAAATAAACTTAATATTTTACTATTATTACCTAATATCAACCTTAACGAGAAAGAATAAGAGTTTAATACATTTCTTTAAACTATTGTGGTTGTTAAGACATTTTCTTATAAACGATGGTGGTTTTTGCGGACTTACCCACACAAACGACAACATTGACATTTACCTTTACGATTAAAACTCAGCTTTAATTTAATAGACTTAAGGTTGCGCACGTTACTATGAAATATTGTGGTTTTAGTTTTGCTTCCTATATAAAATTATATTGTCTCAGAATGAAGTAACCTATTGATAAGAAGATAACTATAACCTATTAGATTTTTGTTAACCGTTTTATTTACTTCCTTTTTTATGTTTATTCAGTAAATAATGAAATTCTATCTTAATAAGGGTAAATAAATGTATAAGGTTACTTAATTATATTATCTACACAATATGATGATGTGGAGTCCAGCTGTAGGTAGACGTCTTTCGGTTGAGATGATAATAAAACAAACAGTAGGTAATAAACAAGATTATAAGAAAACAAAATCATTTTTTACATTTGTATACAATTTGATTTAGGTAATGTTTGATACTGAGTGAGGTAAGTTGTAGCTTAAGTATTCGTTTTCGTAACGAAATTATATTGAAGCTAACCAACCACACACATTTTCTAAGTAATTGAAAAGAATGTTACTTACTTTCTTATATTTAATAACTACTACAATAAAAACACTATTAGTATTTGATATACCCTCCCCTGTTATTAATAACCGCAAGCAAGCGCCGTCGCATTGATCCGACCATATTATAACAAATCTCCGTTCCTCTAAAATTTTCCCACACTTCCATACAGTGCGCTCTCAATGCCTCTGCTGTTCTTTCATTGTTCATGTCCCATCGCTGCACCATCAAGCCCCATAAATTTTCAATGGGATTTAAATCCGGTGACTTTGATGGCCAGGAAATCACATTTATGTCGCTGTTTTCCTGAAACCATTCACGCACTAATTGAGCTCGATGCACAGGACAATTATCTATACTAATATTATAAAGCTGAAGAGTTTGTTTGTTTGTTTGTTTGTTTGAACGCGCTAATCTCAGGAACTACTAGTTCGAATTTAAAAATTCTTTTTGTGTTGAATAGACCATTTATCGAGGCAGGCTTTAGGCTATATAACATCACGCTGCAACTATAAGGAGCGAAGAAATAATGGAAAATATGAAAAAACGGGGAAAATTATTCATCCTTGAGTATCGTTCCAGTCAAAATCTAAGTATTCCCTTGCAAATGACAACCTATTTTGTTTGTATTTCGATTAGGTAGGGTTTTTTTGCTGGCTTTCTGTGGTGTATTCCCTCAGCATGCAGAGCTCGACGATCAGTAAACAAACTTGTTTCAAACATATTAGCGAACTCAGCAGTCTTCGTAAAGCCATTTAATTCATATTGTTCAACCATAATCTTCGCTGTAATTGACTTATATGCATAGGTCGACCACATCGAGGGCGAGTTGTCACAGCACCTTCTTCTTGAAAGCGAACTACCCACCGTTTTACTGTATTCCACTGTAACAAAAGGAAAATTGGTATAATATAACATATAGGTAACATCTTAAAATTCCTTATTATTGAAAGACACGCTTATTTTGTTATAAAATATTTAATATAAAAAAAACATACTCACAGTAAATCCAGTCTCGTTAGAAATTTGAGTAATATTATTTCCCATATATTTCAACAATACGTATCCTATCTTGCATACTAATATTGGATTGCATCGTAATAGAATTTAGTGATAAACTAAAAAACACAACACGGGCATCCACGCTAGCGAACTAGAAACGACCAAGCATGCAATTCATTCATTGTATGATTTTAGATTTTTTCGTTTTACTCTCAATATTGTAAGAAATGTTTGACATGATTTCTACAGTTACTGGCATTTGGACTAATATTTGTAATAATGTGTATAGCCTTAAGTTACTTAAGGTTGACATTTATTTGTAACAGTTTATGTCAATGTGTGTGTAATTTTAGTTGAAGCTGATTTAGACCTTATACTCTGTATGGACTTTTGCAACTGATCGTACCTTGTGACACAAAACTTGAGCATTGAAAATATGAGTTTAAATTATTGACGCATCAGAATAGTAATAAAATTACTTTTTATTTGCAAAACACTGCTTTTTTAACAAAATATACTAAAATAAGCATTAATAGAAATGCAAAATTTTATTACTTCTCGTTAAAAATGTGTTCCAAAAAGATAAAACGGATCATGCTTAGCTTTTATTTTCGATTTTTTTAAACATAATTCAATAAAAAAACCACGTAACCAAATGACGGCTTTAGTTAATGAAGATTTTTCCAAACATTTCTACACTCAAAATCTTTTAATTTACTGTCCTGTCGCATTTTTCACAAAAGTAAAAAAATGCTGTAGAACAATTTTACACCGTAAAAGTCTAATTCATTCGAACTTTATTTGTAACCCAATTTCATAATAACCATAACAGAAATGGCCATTAGGATAACGATTTACTGTTACTCCAAAAAGCTTAGGATGGGTCGCAAAAAGTACCTACTCAGTATTTTCTGTGACTTATCGAAGGCGTTTGACTTCTGACAACACACAATTTTAATTGATAAACTGAAATATGGATTTCCACGTAAAGAGCTCTGCAGTATTTAACTAATCATAATATTTTCGACGAAGTCAAAGCAGATAATATGTGTTCCGCAAGGCTCCATCATGATCTTATCTATTCGATTTGTCAATTTAGGAAACTGGTCAGTTAATTACATTGACGATTTCAAATGTTAATACTGGTTACAACACATAGTTTACCTTATACCTTCTGAATTATATTACACGTGTTGACTTTAATAGATTTTTATAATCACGATGTTAATTCTGTCAGTTTTCAATATCAATATTAGGTGCACGAATTTAATCAAATCTCACACAGAGCAGGGTAAAGGCTCCAGTGAATGAGCTGTTGCAGAGATCAAAATTCTTCTGCAACTAAAGCTCATCATGGTCATGGACTCAGAGAAGTATAATTATTTGAGAAAATTATATAATTAGAGATAGATTTGATGCAACCGAGTGAAACAAATTTATGTAATATTAATAATACAAATAACGCATATTTTCATAAATTTTTCAATCTCTGAAATTCCATTTTACTTGGTAGTTTTTTGTTGTGTATGAAGGTGTTCATGCACGTACAGGTTTACCCTAGTTGTCGTGTCGCGAATTAAAACTGAGTTTTGTATAAAATGGGCAACAAACCAGTAGCATTTACACAACAAAACCATTCTTGTGTTGAGAATACTAATATACAAGAGGCAAAAAGAAAAACTCGCAAAAATGTTCAAATTCACAGTCATGTTGTCCGTTATGTTCTTCGGTAAGTCAAATTATTATGTTTAATTATAAGCAGTTTCATATTTAATTTCCCAACATTTCTGTAATTGATTTGTATAAGTTTCAAAAAATGACCCCTTTATATAAACACCATCATACAGGGTGATTCTGTAGACGAAATACATACTTAGGGCAGATTTTTCAATAGTCAGTAAGATTTTATCTGACCGAAAATCTGTATATTTTTTCTGCACTTCGAATATAAAAATTTGACATAATAAATGTATAATATTCTTCTTTTCAGTCCGATAGAATTTATTTGACAATTGAAAAATCAGCCCTTAGTCATCATAATAATAATTGTGCAATCTTTAACTTAAAAATATCAAAAAAAGCTCATTGACGCGTCGATAGAGTTTTCATAGTTTGATATTAATGAAGTAAAGTTTGGGATATTAGTTAATTAAAAAAATATGGTAACATGTACTCATCAGGTTAAGATACGGAATCGAATTCTAAATCACCTCCATTAGTACGTACTGACATCGTCTAGAATCGTCCATGATTTTTTGGTAGCTTTTATCCAAAATACTAGCATATCGTATGAATTTGACATTTCATATGTGTAATTGTATTGTTCTGCATTTTTGGATCGAAAGCCACCGAAAACTTTAGTTGTTTAAATGGTAAAATATATTTAGTAACATATTATGGTTGTTTCTGTTTAGCCACTTGGATGCTGACAACAGAGGTATCGGCAGGTAAGAAGACATTTCACTCATGCTATCGCATTCCGGTGAACGACAAAAACTAATTCAACGTGTAAAATACAAGTGAAGTAACTCATGAAATGTAAACGTCTAAACTGACAGTAGTGCGAGTAAGCGCAGTTAACGTTTGTGTTTTAGAAACCTCACAATGGACTAGGGAAGAACCTGGTTACACCCAGACACTAGACAGTTTTAAAGAAATGAAAATTGACAATTTTTTTTTTATTTTTTAAAACCGATTTAAAAAAAAGCGAGGTTCCATTCTGCTGGATGTTTTTTTTCTTCCTTCAGAAGCTTAGATTGGGTGGACCAATTTTGATTATTCTTTTCTTGTGAAGTATTTTATTTGTAGTCTACCCGTGACCACGGCTTTTGTAAAATGCTGAAACGAAGGAAAAATCAAAAATAAATCAATAAACTCCTTACAATCCGGTAAAATGAGTTTATTATATATATTTTTTATTTTAAAGCTGGTGCTTTCCATATGATCCCATTTCATTAGTTCACTGGAGTCGTTCTGTTTATAATGAGTTATTATTGGATTTGTGTTGCTATTTATTTAGACCCTACGCCTCAGGACTGCAATGCCTGCGGTCCAGAATGTGTGAGTTCGTGTCATACTGTACTATACAGAGCCTGCTGCAACAACTATCTGAAGAAACGCTCCCTGGAGGCGGTACGTGAATATCTTTATAAAATGCATGTTTGGTTCAACCTTAGACTAATTCTAAAATAGGTATTCTGAAAAAGTTAATGAATATTGCCAAGAGGGAAAGAAATTGAAAGGATAAAGTTAAATTTAATTTAGAAGGCTGTATCTCCCTTATTCATAAACACATTTTTTATCTATATTGATAATGTCAAAACATTTCTAGTTAGAGATAAATTAGTCTGGAGATAAGTCATTTGTTAACAAATCAAGTTTAAAAATCCTACTAATATTATAAATGTTAAATATTGTGGGGACGGATGTTTGTTACTCTTGCACGTAAAAACTACTGGACGGATTTGGATGAAAAATAACACATAGGGTACTTTTCACCGCGGGAAAACCTCTCATTCCCACGGGAAACCGACTTCCACGCGAACGGAGTCGCGGGCGGCCACTAGTCGTTTATAAACAAATACCTATTCTTATTTTTTATTTTCCAGGAAGCGTTCGCGGCTATGGAGTAGTCTGCGATAGCCTCAGGTGTCAATCAATTAATGATTGACTTGGAAACCTATTTTGGCTTATAATAAAAAAAACAATTAAAATTGTCTTCTTTTTTTTTTAAATAAGGGCGTTTGCCAGTTATTCCCGATTCTAAAATGTAAGATGCATTGTTGTTAGGTACCCAATGTTGCTCACCCTCATTTTAGTTTAGACTATGTTAAGTTCAAACAAACATCTAAAACATTGAAAACATAGCGCACTACAACTTTGTAATGTTGGCCAACTCAAAAAGATTTTATGAACATTCAGCTCTGTGTATCAGATATTTAAGGAAAAAACATTACATATTAAACTTTGGAGAGTTACAGAAAATTACTGAAGCATTATAAAAATATTGTGCAGCATAGGATTCTTTCTCATTCAGGAATCATTAGAAATGCTAAATTGTAGGTAATGTATAAATTGTAATTTAGCTTACTAAAGATGTCATTTCTAATTCTATGGAACATCCTATTGAACCTCGCATTTTGCTGATTCCATCAAATCAATAACCAACCTTATCACATCGTCACAAGACCCACTATCGTCTATCATAGTTCAGAGAGACATCCTACTCGGACTGGGAGGCGGGTAAGGAACAATGCAAACGTATTTGGGAATAATTGTAAGTAAATCAGTTAAATCAATTTATTTCCCCTGCATATTTATTTATTGCATAATTTTGGCATGTCAAGTTTACCATTTATAATTAAATAAGATCATACATTAAAATTTTAATCAAACATAAAAAAGCAAGTTTAAATAACGAAAATAATAATAAGCATTCAATATAAAACCAAAAATTAAAATAATAATATTCAATGTACAATGAAAAACTTAAACTTAACTAACAGACGCCAGAAATTATTTTCAAAAAATGACATGTATTTCTGAAACGCAATAATCCTACTTAATATTATAAATGTGAAAGTTTGTGAGGATGTATGGATGGATGGATGGATGGATGGATGTTTGTTACTCTTTCACGTAAAAACTACTGCATGGATTTTGATGAAACTTTGCAGTAATATAGTTTATACATCAGAATAACACATAGGGTACTTTTTACCGCGGGAAAACTTCTCATTCCCACGGGAAACCGACTTCTACGCGAACGGAGTCGCGGGCGGCCACTAGTATGGATATATTTGAAAAAAACTATTTTGTTTTGTTTTTGAACTCATGACAAGTTTTAAAATTGACCTGAATTTGTTGTTGTATGTTTTAACGAGTCTTGTTTTTGGAAGGACTAATTTGTCTTTATGTCGTGTATTATAATTGTGTATTTGCATGCTCTTTGGTATGTCAATTCTCGCGGGGTTAGAGTAGAGCTTATTTGCAGTCAATTAAGTCTTATCCATACCATGTCCGAAAATGGATAATTTATGAGTTATGCAACATTTAAATATTTTTTTACAAAACCCCATATTCGAAGTTCAAATGAATCATTTTAGTGAAAAAATCTAAATTAAGTTTAATGTTTTGTTGTTTTATGGTAACTTGATATACATTAAAATTTGTTAAACAAAAATCGTCCTTATTTTAGAAAAAGTCAAGAAACCAACTTTTAAAAAAAGTTAAGTCTTATGACAATCAATAGCAATTTTCTAAAAAAAAGTCTAAATTTCTTATTTATTAACGTCCAAAATTCTAGAAACGTGTATAGTAAAACATAAAAATTATAGATAAAAAACGAAAACATTATCCTTATAACTTCCATATTTGGTTCTTCTACTTTACCTTTCAACACTTATAACACCTAAGTAGGCACTTAATAAGTGCTGGAGTATTTTAGCCGTGAGGTTTAGGAGGTATAGCTAACTTACAGCTGAAATCAATATTCTACTATAGTTAAAACCTTGGTTATAACTATTCTCGACAAAATACAGTTACAAAAACGTGTTCCAAAAGGATGAAACAAATTATGTTTAGATTTCTGTAAAAATAAAACAACGTAACCTAATGACGGCTTATTTAATAAAGGTAGTTTTATGTTTTTGTCACTCAATATATAATAATTAACTTAACCCGTAGCAGTTAAAAAAATCGCTGTAGAAAAACTTAAATAATGTTCACTTCGAAAGAGTCAATTACTACGAACTTCAATTTAAACTGATTTCAATACTCAATACTTTATTGCAACTTATGGTAGGAACATGGGTTGACAGAATAACGGGTGTAAAAAGACCACTTCCGAAGCCTGAAACCATGTATTCTTGAGCCTTAAATAGTAACTAAATTCACTAACAGTATACCCAGAAAACTCAATTTAAAAAAGTTATTAAGGATTGAAAAGTCATATTCGCCCCTTGAAATCATCGCTCACACATCAACTGTCGGTTCAGGTTCGATTATTAACATTGCAAATTAAATTAAAACAATATTTAATTTGAAAACATCGCAGAATTTGATAGTATTAATGCAATTTTGGAAAATCAGGTAATTTTTTATTTTAATCATAAAAAAATTTGTTTTTGCTCAAAACGTAACCAGTACACCTCCAGCAATGCCCAGTTTTTGTTTTCGGAAGCAGTTCTTTTACACCCCGTATATTTAGTTTCACAAAAGAACCCTTTCGGGCATAGCAAAGAATGGAGACAAGCCGAGGTTTTTTACATGTAAATATTGAACAAATGTCAAACTCTCAAACGCAACACGCATAGGTACATATAGCCATTTCAATCTAACCCAATTTCAAATTCCCATATTTACAACCATAAACACGCTTATATTAACTACCCACCTATCAATAGAACCCTCTACATTGTATATTCACTGAGCATTAGGGTCTCCTTCCACAGGAGCCTTTGATCCTGCGGTGTGCGCTTACGCATCGATTGGCACAGTGCACAAGCAGCTTAACTTGGTTGAGCGGGTTCGTGTTTTAAGTTGATAACGCATGTGTTAATTGTAAAGTGATGATTTTTTTAATTATTGCATGTGGGAACAAAACTACGAAACAGGATTAGGCTCCACAACTTTTTAACTTAACACAACTCTTTTGTAAAAAAATTGATGGTTTTATTTTACATATAAACCTAATAGAATGAAGTAGTTCTTTTAAAAGTTCTTTTTCCTTTGTAAAATGTTGTTTATATTTCTTTTAAATAAATAAATAAAAAAGAAACACAAAATTATTTGAGTTATTTGTTCATTTAAAAGTTATGTATATTTTTTACCGACTTCTAATCAAGGTTCTCAATTCGGGCCGTAGGTATGTTTGGAAATTGGTAGTTTTTTTTGTTCGAGGTACGTAATTTGCTCTCTTATTTTTCAACTGCGCGATGTATTTTATTCTAATTCACTTTTTTATACCAACACTGTGATTCATACCGCTCGACTTATATCTGTAGACCGAAATTCGCCTACATTTTTAATTAAAAAAATTGTAAGTACTTTAACAGTCGTAAAGTGATTTTATGTTCTTTAATAATGATCTACAATAGTTAATCTTTTACCTGCGCAGGTATTTACACTGTTATTATCTAGCTTGTTAAGATATTTTGCTGTGGTCAAATTATATTTTATTTTATCAATCCCAAAGTTTATATTTACGTACGCCATTTTTCGTACCGTGGGAACACACCTTTAGTATCAATGGTAGGTGCAACCACTTGTTGCTTGGATGGGGACTGCAAAGCCTTAAATAAACAATTCATAAGCTAGGTACTTACACATAGATCTTCATGCAAAGGTTAA
Source organism: Emmelina monodactyla (assembly GCA_916618145.1). Lineage (NCBI taxonomy): Eukaryota > Metazoa > Arthropoda > Insecta > Lepidoptera > Pterophoridae > Emmelina > Emmelina monodactyla. The sequence goes on from OU745296.1 coordinate 5,144,656, forward strand.
AATTTGAGACCTATACAGCCTATACATTTTCTTTTGTAAATTTTAAGAAGAATCATAATCAATTATTTAAAGCTGGGTTCTAGATTTGATCGCCATTGGAAATCTTGTTTGGGTTTAATATTTAAAAAAATACTTTTACTTAACTACTTACCTTTATTTTTTCGCGGAGATCGACTATTCTTATGGTTGATATAAGAAGAGTGCGGATTGCCAGTACCAAATATGGTGCTAGACAGAGTCTATGTGACATCGAGCGAGCAGCTGTCAGAGTGACAGAGATGGTCTCAAGACTTGGTAACGAGCGGTTGAAAATGATAATTCTTGGTCACTGCATATAAACTGTCCGTGATCCGTGCCTTCTTGTGAATTAATCGAATGACCTACTGGTAGCTAGCAAGGGAAGATAATTACAGCGCTGAAACAGATTAACTGCTTTTATTTGATTCTAACACATTACCCACAAGTTATAGCACTAGACGGCCCCTGAAGACGGCTCTGATGACAAAGGTATCCTGCCGTCTTTGTCATACATTTATAACGCCCTTATGGCGAGGAAAAATCATTGTGACGATTAACGGTTAATGGCTCGAATATAAGAATAGTGGGACAATTAACGGTCAATATTGAATAACGTAGATATAAAGTTCAGGGTAAGATTTACTAAATAATTCAATATAAGAATTAACAGAAAATCTAACCAATTGAACACTTATGCCCGTTTTCACCAACGTTCTTTAAATTTAAAAAGGCCCATAAAAATATTTCAAAGGCCTATAAATTCAATTTAAATAGCGTTGTCAATATTTTTTTTAATATACCTACCCTGTTATTAGTGCATACTCGCGTAGGTATACCAAGAAAAAAATGGGGCAATTTATTTGGAATTAAGTGTTGTTTGAAATGAGTTAGGTGACCCCTAAATTTAGGGAAATGGGCATTAATATCGCAAACATTTTGTAGGTGTCTACATTGGTCCTTCGTGAAAACTTAACCGAAATGAGAAAGAGGTTATGGTAAATTCGTATCAACTTAAATAAAATATTTGATATCTATTTTAAGTTAAACCTAAATGTTAGACAGTACAAGCATACACAACGTTGCATCTATTCATTATTATGTTGTAACAACTAATAATGTTGAATGTACCATATTCATAAAAAAACTTTCAGTTGTAGATACCCTGCGATAAATACGAGCAACTCGACCACCCTATTTCTATTTAAAAATTAAAACCCGAATACCCTCACATGCGTGAAAACCATGTCAGCAGCCCGACCTCTTACAAAAATCAATAGCCCATAACAAAGATAATTAGAACAGAAAATTAACAAAGCAACTATTTTTAAAAACGGCTTTTTACGTCCACATCCCCTCCGCTGATCAAACGAGGTGTTAACTCGGCGGCGGCTGAAGCTTGAGTGACCATTTCGACGTCATAATTTTAAATAAAGAACCTGTAGAGCGCGCCTAATGATTGGTCAGCACGGTTGTGGAGTAATTCCTTAGATGTTTACTCAAGCGGGGTATCTTTTGATCGTGGTTCACATGAGTTGCTTATGAAGGCTTCGGGGTAAATGTGGTATAGCGGTAGCGTGTGAAATGGTGTTTAGTTCACCGTGGTTGGTTTAGTGCTGCAAAGTTGCACATTGAACGTTTATAGAGACTATTATAAGATACGTTAAGTAGCTAATTACCTGTAGTTTTTTAGTCCACTGACTAATGTTTAGTCTTTTGCGTGTTTCACCACAGTTACCAATAGTATCTAATAGTTTTGAATTCACTTGTTTTAAGCTAACGCGCGTTGAACACATTGTTTTACTCTATTTGGGATTTCGCGCGGTAAGACATTTTTGGGACTGTCCGCCCGCGACCACGATAGGTGTAACCCTGTCGAAACGTCGGGCAAAGAGGTACGTTACCTTTACTTAAGAATTAGGTACCGCGCGAAATTCCGGATAGAGTTAAAACAATCAGTTTTGAATTCGTTTAACTGCTTAAAATTCATTACCCTTCGTTGTTCTTTTAATAAAGAATATGATAAAAGAAATGGTACTTTTCTGGGACTCATTTTTAACTTTGCATTTGTACTAGCTTTCCGCCCTGCGGTTTCCCCCGTCGCTCGCTAAATTTATTTTCCCGTGAGAATTTTTAAAAATCCTTTTTAACACTATTTACATCATAAGACAAACGCATGTACAAAAAACGCTCAGCGATGATGAAGCAGTCAGTCAATCAGAACTTGTTATTTTAGTATGCATAAAATTAAATATAAAAATCATTTCTTTACTTCAACTACATGGTTCTTTTCGTAGGTATGCTTAGAAAATAAACCTAAGCTTCGGTTCAAAATAACTGTAAAGCCTGAATGAATCGTGTCGTGTAAAAGGATTTAGGTTGACGAATTGAGACGACAAGCATTTTTTTTTAAATTTCAACATCATTTACTTACTAGTAAAAAACTCTTGTAGTACACTCTTACAACTTACTGCCTTCTAACAGTCCTCGCAAAAGTGTCATAAAAACAATTATCTAAATGGAGAATGTTACTAGGTATGCCAAATCGCTTGAAATTTTGTCTCAGTAAAGCCTGTATGCATACAAATACACTAGTTTTTGTTGTAATCAAAAATACCCAGTAGTTTTGATTTTATAGGCATTCTAAGTTTCGAAAAATATCGAGTCCCGCTAACAGTCACGTGACCGCTTGTGACGTCATTCAACAACGCGCCAGCGGTGGCGTATATAGCTGGCGCAGTATTTTATTTTATTTTTATATTTATTTAACATTTAATGTATTATTTTTTTGTGTTTTCGGTCGCGAATTAGTAAATATAAATATTATTCGTTGTTATACGTTAATAGTAATTATTACACGTTAATAGTAAATATTATTCTATTAATAAATTGGATATAGGATTCGAAAAAAGGTAATCGTGTAATCTATCTAAAATAGATGAATTAATGGCTGCGCATTATGTATCAAGAAATAGTGATTTTGTTGCCGCCGAAATGTTTAATATGTTCTAAACTGTTTTATCAAAACAAAATAACCAATATAATAAAAATACTAATGGAAGAATGCAAGTCCAATAGTAGAAGTAGGTACCTACCTTTCATTTTTTTTTACGTTAAAGACAACAAATCATGTATCATAGTTTTGTAGCTATAGGTAGGTACGTCCTTCTAATATTATAAATGTGAAAGTTTGCGAGTATGGATGTATGAATGTTTGTTACTCTTACACGTAAAAACTACTGCCCCCCAAGTCAAGTGGCAAGTGATATTTGCGATAGCGAGTGAATAGAAAAAAATATATATGAAACTGTCAAATTGCAAGCTTGTCAAAAATGACAGTTTCATACAAATTTATTCTATTCACTTGCTATCGCAAATATCACTTGCCACTTGACTTGGGGGGCTGGACGGATTTGGATGAAACTTTGCAGTAGGTTACACATCAGAATAACACATAGGGTACTTTTTACCGCGGGAAAACTTCTCATTCCCACGGAAACCGACTTCTACGCGAACGGAGTCGCGGGCGGCCACTAGTATGTATACAAAGATACCGCTCTTCTAAGTAAATTTAAATAAATACATGCATTGATTTGGTACTAACTAGCTTTAGTTAGCAGCTTCGCCCGCGTTTCCCTCGGGAACTGTACATTTTCCCAGGATTAAAAGAAGCCTATGGATTATTTCAGTCTTCGTCCAGATCCGTTCAGTACTTTTTGTGTGAAAGATAACAAACACAAAAACAATCTTCCGCGTATATTATATTACTAGGAAGAAGGATACCTATACGATCTAGATGTAGTTGAATGTTACAGATGCACTTTACCTTTACTATTTTATTTAAGTAATTTAATGGATAAAGGAGAGGGTAGTTTGAAAACTAATAGTGAGCGGTCGTGTTTTGCAATTCTCTCTGATTAAATAATTAAATTTACCTAAATTAAACCAAATAATACTTATTTGCATTTGCAATAGTTATCCTACTATTGTATTGCATATCTTAATAGTATTACAGTTGTGAGTTATATTGCGTTGAAGGAAAAATGGTGAAGTGCAATGCTTGCGGTAAATTTCTATCCAATGCAGACTCAATACATTGCTCCGTGTGTCCGAGTGCATTTCATCGTGCCTGTGTTGCAATCCCTGCAAGTTTGAACATCAAAACACCTTGGACCTGCCCAAATTGCAAGTCAAAAGTACCTCGACAAGATAATACATGCACACCCGTCAAAGGTATCGTGACGTCGTACAGTAGTGATGATGATTCTCATAGGAAAACAACCGACTTGTTGTCAGAAATGCGTGCACTTCGTGAGAACATGAGTCTTCTGAGATCAGAGGTGCATGACTGTCGTGTTGAAATTCAAGAATGCAGGTCTGAGCTGAAAGTGTATGCTGGTAAGTTGGAAACCCTGGAAACTCGAGTTATATCACTGGAAAGCCGGTTTAATAATATGGACGCCGGAGTACATGTGGAAGCGATAGAGGACCTTAAACGTCAAATAAATGACCGCGATCAAGAAATGCTTGCATGTGACCTTGAGATTGCTGGGCTACCTGAAAGCCGTGAAGAGAGTTTGGTTCATATTGTTAAAACGCTTGCCGTAAAACTGGCTGTTGATCTTGACGACCGTGACATAGTGAGTGCTGAACGACTCGGCCCCCGGAACAGAAACTTCACCGATGAATCTGGACCGCATCGGCCTCGTAACGTTGCAATCCGTCTTGCCACACGTAAGACACGAGAACTGCTATTGCGTGCCGCTCGTACCCGCAGAGTTATCACCTATAGTGAGCTGGGGCTGCTGCCAACCGTCGGAAGCTCCGCTGGAGTCAAGGGGGCTGCTCAGCGCCTGTACGTTAACGAACGCCTCACGCATACCAACAAGCAACTTTTTTATGGTGCTCGAGTGGCTGCTCGACGCGCTGACTGGAAGTATGTGTGGACCAGAGACGGTAGGATCTTTGCTCGCAAAGATGATGGAAAAGCAGTTGAACGTATTCGCACAAACAAAGACATTCCAAGGTTTTTTGATATTTAGTCGTTTGTTCTTTGTTTTGCTGTATAACACAAACGTTATCATTTTTTATTACATAATATTATGTTATCACACAGTTTTTTTTAAAGTTATTGTAATGTTTTTAGGTATAAATGTTGAATTACTCTTTGTCTGTTGTAGTTTAGGTAGATATATAAAATGTAGTTTCCATTCAAAAAAGTGTTACGAGTGTTGCTGTTATAATGTTAAAATTAAGTCTTATTTATGTAGTTTATATCGACCACTAGAAAGTTTTTGGTTATATTTATTGTTCACACAAGTTTTGGAATTCTCTCGTGTCTTAATAAGTAATAAGTCAATCCAACATGTTAATATAGAAGTTATGCTACCTAAGTTAATATATTATTTATTATATTCATTACTTAACATCAATCTTAGTATATCACATTTGAGTCAATTTCATAAGTTATTTTTTATTATTACTTTATATGATTATAGTAAATACATTACAATAATATCAATGTATGTTACATTTATCTCTTGCAACTATTATGTATTATTAAAAAATGGATATTATACTTTTATTTATTTACGTTTGTATTTGTTATTTAATGTTATACCTACAAAAAATATAATAGGATGGTGTATGTTACATTTATCTCTTGCAACTATTAATTATGTATTGTTTCAAAATGGATATTATACTATTATTTATTTACGTTTGTATTTGTTATTTAATATTATACCTACTAAAAATATACTAGGATGGTGCTAAGACAAAACTTTTCAGTTGGACTTTACAACGTAGGCTCTCTGGGCACGAAACAAGACGACTTTATAGTTGCCATTGATAGGTATTCCTTGGATCTGCTAGCTGTTAATGAGACGTGGCTTAGGGATGGGCAAGAACATCAGGCGCCGGCCGTGCCCGGGTACAAACTGCGACATATACCGCGGCCGACGCACGTATGCAGCGGGCGAGGTGGCGGAGTTGCATTTTACATAAAGAAGGGAATAAATGCTCGCGTTTTGGCTCACCCTGTAGATAGTCGCCATGTTATGGTGGAGCAATTGTGGTTAAGTGTTAATATATTAGGTAGAAAATATGCTATAGGAACAGCTTATCGGCCGCAGTGGCTTGGCGTTGATGTATTTCTAGACGCAATTTCGGACTCTGTGAATGTTTTCTCGGGATTTGATAGCATTGTTTTATTAGGTGATTTTAACATAAATCTATTAAGACCCGATAATACAGACTCTAAAAAGTTATTAACTATGCTTCAATGTTTAAATCTTGAACAAGTAGTCGCGTCACCTACTCATTTTACAGATACTAGCCAAACTTTAATTGATATTGTCTGCACCAACTTAAAAGTAAGCGATGTTAAGGTAGAATCTGTTGGCGCAATAAGAGGGCATTCTATAGTTGTTTGTCAATTAAATATTACAAAATTCAAATCGAAACCAATAAAAGTCAGTTACAGGCCGTTGAAGGCGATCGACAAGGAAAATTTTGAGCGTGATCTGAATATGATTCGATGGGACTTAATATGTGATATAAATGATATAAATCAAATGGTTGACTGTTTTAACTGTTTGTTTCTAACAGCTTTTGATGTTCACGCTCCCATTAAGACTAGATTATTTAAGGAAAATAATTTTCCCTGGTTAACCGATAATATTAGGTTGTTAATGAAAATACGAGACGATGCCTTAGCTAAGTACCGTAGTACAAAACTAGAAGCTGATAAAACTTCTTACAAGGATCTGAAATCTCTAACGAATAGATCATTATACAATGAAAAGGCGGCATACTTTAAACATAACATTAACAATAATTTAAAAAAACCAAAAGCTTTATGGAAAAACTTGCAAACTACATTAACTTTAAAAGCGAATGAAAGTACATTACCACCACAATTTAATGATGCTGAGGCAATTAATAATTCTTTTCTTAATATTCCTGGATCACAACTTGTAAAACTTTCTTGTCTAACAGGTTTTGAGTTCAAAAAGTTAGATTTACCTCCTTTCTCATTAGAACCGACCACTGTTGATAATGTATCAAGAATTATCTATAAACTGAAATCTAATGCACAAGGTTGCGACGGTATAACACTAAATATGATTCTCTTAACCTTACCGCGCACTTTAAACGTCATAACCACAATTGTAAATACATCGATTTTAACTTCGAGCTTCCCTGATGTTTGGAAAATTTCGGTGGTTCGCCCTTTACGTAAAACCAAAGACCCATCTGACGTTAAAGATCTACGCCCTATCAGTATATTGCCTTGCTTTTCAAAAGTACTCGAAAAGGTGGTATGTTGTCAACTGTCTGAATTTCTTGAAAGAAATAATGTTTTTCCTGAATTACAGTCCGGGTTTCGGAAGGGCCGTAGCACTGCTACAAGCTTAATAGATGTGACCGACAACATACTAGCTGCTCAAGATAAAGGCATGTGCACTGTGCTAGTACTGTTAGATTTTTCGCGAGCTTTTGACTCCATCAGTATTCCGCTGTTGATTTCAAAAATGAGTCACTATGGGTTTGATAATCCTACCTTAAAATGGTTTTACAGCTACTTAAGTAATAGATACCAATATGTGGAAGTAAAAAATGTGGATGGTACTTCTAATTGTTCTCGTCCAGCGGCCGTGACTAGGGGCGTCCCGCAAGGGTCAATTCTAGGTCCTATATTGTTTCTCTTGTACTGTTCAGATATCAAAAACCACATCTTGAATTGCAAGTATCACATCTATGCTGACGACGTCCAAATTTATATATCCTTCAAACCGGAAAATTATGGTAAAGCTATAGCTGACTTGAATGAAGACTTGTCTAGAATTTCTGAGTGGTCTGAATTAAATGTTCTTACACTTAATCCGCTTAAGACTAAGTATATGTTACTCGGTAACTCTTGGCTTTTAAGGTCTATTGTTGATGATCAGCCGGTTCTACTTGGTAGCTCATCTATTGAACGAGTATATGAGGCCCGTAACCTGGGTCTGCTTATGGATTCTGACCTTAGGTATGAAAAGCATGTTGCTAGCTGCGTGCGCAACTGCTTTTACAGACTAAAAGTAATTTATAAATTACGACCTTTCTTGTCTGAGAAAATTAGGGTGCTTCTTGTGGAATCCTTGGTTTTATCTAAATTAAATTATGCGGACACAGTTTACGGACCACGCCTTTTGGCTAAAACGAACCGCTTAATTCAACGCGTACAAAATGCATGTGCTAGATTCTGTTATAATATACCACCTCGAAGCCATATAACCCCGGTTTTAAATAGTCACTTCTGCCTTAAAATGAAATCTCGACGCAAACTTCATCTGGCATGTCTACTTTTCGATGTTATAAAATATAAAAGACCATCATATTTATATGAAAAACTTTGTTGGTTCTCGGGGGATAAAGGTTCAGTAAGAATGCAAACTAGTTTGACGTTAGCTACTCAATCTCACAAAACAACAGCTTTCAGGGGTAGCTTCAGATACGCGGCTTCCAAATGCTGGAATAATATCCCACCACCTTTCAGACTTTTGACTTCTGTCCATAGTTTTCGACATAAATTGAAAACCTTTTTAACGAATGCGCAGCGCAATTACAACAATATAAATATAGATCAATCATTTCTTTAAATTGGCCCAATGATCACCTCACGATTCCCACTGAACTTGACTGTAATTTATGATTTGCATTGTACCTACCTATTATTATTTTATTACTTTACTGGTATTTTATTCACCTATTGTAATCTATTTATAATTTATATATTAATACTGGCATTTATGCCTTTATGTATGTATGGCTTTACTTTTATTTTTAGTTAGCATAACCGAACACTATTAAATATTTGTGAGTCATTGACTCTTCGGGCGCGGAGGGTACGGACACCTTTTTTGTGTCCGGGGAGTCGATGACTCATATTAAATATTAATTACATAACCTACACCCTCTCAGGCCTTAGCGGAAGACCAGCGCTTGAAGCTATGCATGGCTTCAAGCATTATGCTGAGCTAGTGAGCCCTTTTGGTTTAAGGGGCACGAGTTTAAGCCAAACCCAACTGCTTAAAATCTTTCTTGCTTGTTCCGTAAACTTGTACCTTTAAGCTAAATAAAGACAATTCATTCATTCATTCATTCATAATTTATTTTTTATTGCAAATGTAGATGATATGAACTAAACCTTTTTTATTTATTTGTATTTTTAATAACAAATTGTTTAATGGCCTATTGGTTATGTTCAAGTTAAAAGATTTGGTGATGTATGTATGTATGTATACTTTGGAACTGTAAAAAACAACTTTTCCGGCGAATTGATAGTTGAATTTTTACATTTAGGCACAACACATGATTTCCTAGTAGTTGGATTAGACATTTTTAAAAGTATTTAGGTTTAATTTAGACGACAAGTGCGCGCGACCGCGAGCGTACTGAGTGAGCCAGACCGAGCGAGTTGTGGTATGACGTCACACCGCCACCGGCAGCCCGCGTCGAGCGGTAGCAACTTATTTTACTTATAAATCGGAAACTAATTGACGCATCGAAATAATTCTTTCACTAGTATTTTTTATTTTTGACAGAGAATATGAAGAGATATATAAATAATAAAAATTTGTTAACATTCTCCATTGTATAAAAATCTTTTTTTTTATAATTTGATGGTAATAAAACACTGTTGACTCCACACTGTAACTGCATCAGTCAGCGAGTCTAGGGTGCTAATCGCTAGATAGGACTAGCTACTAGCGACCGATGCAGGGGGTGTACACAAGTTGTGGGTTGATATGAGTAACTTAACTGATGACGGAAGAAAGTGTCAATGATTTAAAGTAGGTAAATAGCGGAAGAAAGTGTCTAAATCCCGAAAAATAAGGGTTTTAACTCAGAATACTTTCATTTTAGCGACTTTATTCCTCCAAAAGTGTCTTAAATGACGTAACAAAGCTACTATTGGTCGTGGTAATAGACCGCAGTTGCCTCCACTGCTGCATCAGTCGGCTCGCGCGCGGCGCGGGGCGGGGCCGGCGTTGCTGGGCAGGCGGTACGGTCTGGTCTGCGTCCACGGCTGCGGGGCGGCGGCGCCCGCGCAGCGCCCGCACCACGCGCGAGCGAACGAGTGCGGGACTAGCAGTACTAGTGTCTCGTCCTGTAAAAATTCAGTATATTAATACACTACTTGTTTTAAGCTAACGCGCGTTGAACACATTGTTTTAACTCTATCCGGGATTTCGCGTAACGTACCTCTTTGCCCGACGTTTTGACAGGGTTACACCTATTGTGGTTGCGAGCGGACTGTTACCTTTTTGCTTATTACCGCGTGAAATCCCGGATAGAGTTAAAACAATGAATACACTAGCTTTTACCCGCGCGGCTTCGCACGCGTTAAATTCGGAGTAAAACTCCTTTCCCTGTACTATGTAATTATACATGTAAACCTCACTCTTACTATTAAAAAAAACCGCATGTAAATCCGTTGCGTAGTTTTAAAGATTTAAGCATACACAGGGACAGAGAAAGCGACTTTGTGTTATACTAAGTAGTGATATTGAAATCTGTCTGTAACTTGGTTTCTAACCATTAGTATGTAATCTTACGACAAAATAACAGAATATTGTATTTTCAAGAATGATTTTAAGGGTGTCTGATAGAAGTTTACGTAACTTAACAGTTACAGAATAATTTCGTCAGTCATTAAATGGGATTCCTTACTAATGCTAGGAACATATTTTAGTAGCCATGGGCAATGATTGATAGCAAATTGTGTTATACTGTAAGAAATGGTCTGCGGGAAAGGAACGTCATCACTTAAAATTGCAGTGAAATTTAAATATTTTACTTAAACTTTATTATTTAAATAGGCAATCAATCTTTCATTCGTTCAAGCATTCACATCACAGTTACGACCGGGCTGTTGGTGCAAACCGTTTGTTAATATAGGTTGATCCTAAGCTTAGGTGTATCCTAAGTAAGACAAACCTCAGTTGAGTTTGGTGCAAACGGGCAAATGTCATCTATAGTGCACTTACATGTCGACTTCTGTAGACGCGAAGACCGCAGAATCGAGAGTGAACGCTCACTACATCCTTGGTTACGTCGGTTCTGGAAATTAAACAAAGTAAGGTCTTGTTAATTAAGTATTATCCTACTAATAGTATAAACGTGAAAGTTTGTATGGATGTTAGTTACTCTTTCACTTAAAAACTACTGGACGGATTAGGATGAAACTTTACAGTAATAGGTACTTATAGGTTATACATCAAAATAACGCATAGGGTACTTTTTAGCGAAAACTTCTGATTCCCACGGGAAATCAACTTCCACGCGAATACTTATAGCAGTAATTTTTAATTATTTTTGTTTGAAAAGTTTGTGAGTTTTAGTTTTATCGCAAGACATGGCCTCTCTTAAAACTCCTTTTACGTATTTGGAGTTGCGTTCGATCGTTACTGTTCTCTAGCAGTTAAATAATAATAGTTATTCTATTGATTTATGTAATACTTACTCAAAATCATCTTCCGCATCAGCATCATACTTGGTGACATTCACGTAGCCGTTTCTATCGAGGAGGACGCTTTGCGGTCCGGATACCACTTCTAGGAGACCGTCTTCGTGCTGGAATACTGCGAATCTAGAGTGAGAGGAGCGAATGATGAAATGAGATAAAAGAAACTTATCGGCTTAAGTAGGTAGTGAACTAAAATTGAATGAGACAAATATAACGGGTGTAAAAATACCACTTCCGAAGCCTGAAACCATGTATTCTGGAGCCTCAATAGTAATTAAATTCACTAACAGTATACCCAGAAAACCCAATTTAAAAAAGTTATTAAGGATTGAAAGGTCATTTTGCTTGAAATCATCGCTCACACATCAACTGTTGGTTCAGGTGCGATTATTTAGGTACATTGCAAATTAAATTAAAACCCTATTTAATTTGAAATCATCGCAAAATCTGATAGTATAAATGCAATTTTGTACAATTAGGTAATTTTTTTTTTCTATTAATCATAAAAACAATTTTTTTTCTTCATAACGTAACTAGTACCCTTCCAGCAATGCCCAGACTATGAGGAACATCAGAAGAGGAACTAACATTTTATTTTGAAGTTTGTTCTCAAGTTGAGTTCCTTTAATCACCATTTAGTAATAACTTACTTGGGCGTTTTGGAACAATCAGCCAAAATCAACGGCTGTGACAGTTCCACCTTAGTTTGTTGGGATTTGACTCCAGTCAGGGTCACAATGCTGTTCTCCGAAAGACGACATTGTCCTGGAACATACATTAATAAATAATAATAATAAAAAATCTCCAGACTAACACACCAATTAAGTGGCCCTAAAGTAAGTTGCAGAAAGCACTTGTGTTATAGGTACCACGAAATGGACTAGGGGAGAACCTTGTTACACCCAGACAAGAGCCAATATCGAAAAACCATTTTAAGAAATTGGCCCGACCCGGGGATTGAACCCGGTACCATCCGCTTAGCATTCCGGTATATATACCGCTGCACCACAGAGGTCGTCATAGTATAAAGCGATCATTTGTCCCCTAACTCTTCTTAAACCACGAAACGAACGTAAATGTTTTCAATTTTCTCCATTGCTTAGGTATTTTTACTCAGAGAAATAAAAATAAAAATGTAAAATTTGAAAAGTCTTAAGTTAGAAAAAAAAAATGATTCGTGAACAAGTCGGTCAAAAAAACACCATTTTAAATGGAATAACATTGATTTTACTAACAAGTTGAGTTGTTCAAGGGTAGCTTTAATAGAAAAATGCCAAATAAAACCTTTGACAAGGAATTTTCTTCTATATTTCCTACTAATATGATAAACGTGAAAGTTTGTGAGTATGTATGGATGGATGTTTGGATGTTTGTTACTCTTTCACGTAAAAACTACTGGGCGGATTTTGATGAAACTTAATAGTAATATAGGTTATACATCAGAATATCACATAAGGTACTTTTTACGCGAGAAAACTTCTCATTCCCACGGGAAACCGAATTCCACGCGAACGGAGTCGCGGGCGGCCACTAGTATGTCTATAAAAAAAACTGTAGATATGCTCGTTAAAAGTGTTACTCGACGGCAACACTAATTGGCGTAATTTTCTATAGCCCACGTGATAGGGGCTGTCATTGTGATTCATGTCACTCTCTTTTGTTCTTTTATTTAACTTTTTTATGTAACTTGTCTAGAGTATAAAATATCATTCATGTAACATGTGAGGTTAACTGGCGCGAATGCTTCTACCAATAAACTTTTAGGACTCATTACTATATTTGGTATGGATTGCGCAGAAAATTAGAGAAAGTTAATAAATTTTGGGAATTTCAACGAAAATGTTTTCTTCCTCGTAGTCAACCAATCCGTAGTCTCTCCATTTTCACATTTTTGCAAAACTTAATAAAGATTGCGTAAAGATAGAGAGAACAAACTTAGGTAAGCTGAGAGGATACTGTTAGATAAATAACGACGAAGAAAACAAATCTTTGTGGGAGCAAAATTCATCAGCACTAAGAATACCTTAAAAATCGGACCCTCACGATAGATTCCAAATTCTCAAAAAATAAGAGATGTTAAGAGCTCCGTAACCGTAACCGAAAAAATCGGATATACAAAATAAAAAAATATCCGTATCCGTAACCGAACCCGAAATAAAAGTTTCGGATAGTATCGGATAGGGACGGAGCATATTTGAGTCAAGTTATGACAAGTTGTGGTGGATGACAAAAGAATTTTTATAACGAAGAAATTAAAATTCCTTAAAAATCTAATATCCGTAACCGAAATTATCCGAAACTAACGGATAATCCGAAATTATTTCATATCCGTATCCGTATCCCCATCCGGTATAATAACTATTCCGATTTCCGTATCCAATCCGTATCCGAAATTTTATTCCTGCAAAAATATAGTTAAAGCCCCTTACGATAGACCCCGAACTTGCTCATCATCTGCACCGGCGTCCAGGAGTCCAGCAGCCAGTTGACGCCGTCCGCCTTGATGCTGACCTCCTCGCCGCCGTTGAAGCAGACGGAGGCTGCGCCGTTCATTAGAAGTCACCCTGTATAGCTAAAGACTTACGATAGAGCCCGAACTTGCTCATCATCTGCACCGGCGTCCAGGAGTCCAGCAGCCAGTTGACGCCGTCCGCCTTGATGCTGACCTCCTCGCCGCCGTTGAAGCAGACGGAGGCTGCGCCGTTCATTAGAAGTCACCCTGTATAGCTAAAGACTTACGATAGACCCCGAACTTGCTCATCATCTGCACCGGCGTCCAGGAGTCCAGCAGCCAGTTGACGCCGTCCGCCTTGATGCTGACCTCCTCGCCGCCGTTGAACGAGACGGAGGCTAAGCCGTTCTGCTCCTGGATTTTGAGTGAAGAGTTTTAGTCATATTATGAACTAGCTTTTACCTGAAAGGAATAAAACTCCTTTCCCTGTACTATGTTATTATTAGAGATGGGCCGAGTACTCGGTTTATAATCGGTACTCGGCGTACTCGGCGGGTTTTTTGGTACTCGGTACTTGGCAAAAGTGTTACTCGGCGCATCTCTAGTTATTATGCATGTAAACCTTCCTCTAGAATTACTCTGTCTATTTAAAAAAACGCATCAAAATCCGTTTTAAAGATTTAAGCATACAAAGGGACCGAGAAAGCGACTTTGTTTTATACTACGTAATGATACTTTATTTATTACGGATTTAAATCTATTTCAAACAACAGCAGTTATAAGTAGCAAAATTTTGTTTGTGGGAGGCAGTCGTTTTATTTTGGAGGAGTTCTTATATTTCATGTAAGAAGACCATTGGCCGGCTTTATGACATTTAATTCATAAAAAATCAATGAAAATGATATGAACATAAACTGTAACGATGTTATGGGTATTTTATACCCATAAGGTTTTATTTGATCAAGTTACGACCCGAAAGCGTTACGTGAGATGAAAATACCTACATCATGAAAATGTACCTTTTTTAATCTATCACTACATAGTCCCTACTATAATATTATAAATGCGAAAGTAACTCTGTCTGTCTGTCTGTCTGTTACGCTTTCACGCCTAAACCACTTAACCGATTTTGATGAAATTTGGTGTGAAGAAAGAACTGATCTTGGGAAAGGACATAGGGTACTTTTGACCGCGGGAAAACTTCTCATTCCCACGGGAAACCGACTTCAACGCGAACGGAGTCGCGGGCGTCCACTAGTATTAAATAAAGTCGCTTTCTATATCCCTATTTCCCCATGTATACTAACTACGCAATGGATTTTGATGCGGTTTTCTTTAATAGATAGAACGATTCGAGAGGAAGGTGTACAATAATAGCATGTATAGGGAAAGGGCTTTTACTCCGAATGTAACGCATGCGAAGCCGCAGGCAGAAGCTAATCCTACTAATATTATAAATGTGAAAGTTTGTATGTATGGATGTATAGATGTTTGTTACTCTTTCACTTAAAAACTACTACACGGATTTGGATGAAACTTTGCAGTAATATAGGTTATACATCAGTATAACACTTTAGGTACTTTTTACCGCGGGAAAACATCTCATTCCCACGGGAAACCGACTTCCACGCGAAAGGAGTCACGGGCGGCCACTACTTAAAAATAAGGAAATGACAATCTTAAATAACCACATAAAACAGTAATTTACCTTTATAATGGATGTAAAGTTGACTGTATGACTGTTGAACCGACTCAAGAACTTGCCGAGAGCAGCGTGACCGAGGCTTGACTCCATGTCGTTACGTTCCGGTAACTGAAACAAACGAAAAATTACAAAATATGTAGTAAGTACATGATGCTAATATTATCTAACAACTAGCGACCCGCCCACGCTTCGCAATGGTGTAATTTTGGCCGACATGCTCACGAGACATTGATTTTTGGCTAACTTTAAAAAACTTTTTCCGATTGTTCTTTATTTACAAATTTAAATGAAGAAAATAGAGGAGATAGCGGCCAAACATACAAACAGATAGAATTAGCGACTTTGATGATGATAATGATGATGGTGTTGGACAAAAGAATGCTGTTTTTTTTCCGCCAGCTTTTTTCTCCCGGCCGGTAGGTACTGATGATAAGCTGATGATCGATAACTTTGACTTTCTTCGAATGTAATGAAGTTACTTAATGATGGAATAAATGTTTTTTTATTTTACAAGCCCCTGTAACCTTGTTGGGCACAATATTGATGTAAACAATCACTTGAGGTTAGTTTTCAAAAATAGGAAATTATTTTATTTTATTTTGTTAAATCATTAGGAACAGATAATTCCCAATAAATATAATTGGAAAAAATAAGAGAGTCTTTAGTAAAAAATATGCAGAAATATTACGGGTCAATGACTTTTCGGACACAAAAAACTCGGACACATTAGCCAAATTGTGGTTTTTCAATTTTATATATTTTTTACCAAGTTGTCCGAGTATTTTGTGTCCGAAAAGTCATCGACCCGATATTACTAGCTACTTGGATAACTTACGTTTCTCCCATAAATCTCCGTTTCCAACTCTCGTTTGGACCCATCCGTGAACCCTTTATACTTCACCCTCAGGTAGGTACTCGAATCCTCCAGACGACAGGCGTTGTTCGTCTCTCTCGGATTGAACTTGACTTCGAAACAGCCTTCGTGCATGGGCGATGTCGCCATGATGTCCTGGTCGGGCGCCGAGTGGACCTCGCCAACCTTCTCTATGCAGAGCTGAAGGTGGAAGATTTCTTAATTCGGAGGTAAAAGGGATGGCTAATTTTGTCACAAGTTATTGGCCCCGATTCCTAAAACACTCTCTAAAACTAAATTAAAAATATCACTGTCAATTTCCCATACTTTGTATTAGAAAAAGAAAGGTACAGGTTGGTTTCACTAAATTTAGTCCAAATCATTGTAAAATTGAACAATATGCGCAAAGGACTAGCCTAAAATTGCCTTCGCCGTGTCATAATGCACGTACATTTTAGTTTGACAGGACTAAAACGATAACCTTTCTCTGTTTTATACCTACTATTGATGAGTAAGTGACGGCTATAGTTTTACTTTAGTGAAGAGAGTGTTTTCAGAATCGGGGCCATTGTAATAGTCTAGGTATGTGAGTTACAGGAATTGGGCGTAGGCAGTCTGCTCAGTTAGCGAAGGTACTGTTACCTTATACTACTGGCAGGCTTAGATCGGGGTAAATAATTGTCATACCATGTTGATGGACGGTATTTAGTATCACCTGACAATATTGCACCACCATCCTACTAATCTTACTATAATAATATTATGAACGTGAAAGTTTGTGAGTATGTATGGATGTATGGATGGATGTTTGTTACTCTTTGACGAAAAAACTTCTGGACGGATTTGAAAGAAACTTTACAGTAATGTAGGTTATACATCAGAATAACACATAAGGTACTTTTTTTTAATACTTATTAGTATTTTTGCTAGCGCATTCAATCTTCAAAATCCTTTTAGCATTAGACTTATCATTAACTAATTCACCGTCAAACTTTTACATTCTAATCTTAATGTATTCGAGAAGATTATAAATCACGCTCAAAGGCTTTTAGTACACTCACAGCCCAATTCTTCCTCCTCGGAGGAAGAGCCTCAGTGTTCTTCCCAGTGAATACCAGCTGGATTTACGTAAAAAACTATTGGACGGATGTATAACCTATATTAGTGTAAAGTTTCATCAAAATCCATCCAGTAGTTTTTACGGGAAAGAGTAACAAACATCCATACATCCATACTCACAAACTTTCACGTTTATAATATTAGTAGGACTTATTAGTATTTTTACTAGCGCATTCAAACTTCAAAATCTTTGTAGCAAAAGACTTTTAGTATACTCACAGCCCAATTCTTCCTCCTCGGAGGAAGAGCCTCAGTGTTCTTCCCGGTGAATACCAGCTGGATGGCTGCGTCACCAGCGCTGCCAGCCACCTTGAAGTCGGCGGAGTATCCGAAGATTGTTGGGTCTTCATCAGGTTTGCTGTTGAGTCTGGATGGGAGAAGAGTTACGGCTGCTTGATTTGTGGAGCAAACTTATTGCGATTATCGTAAGAGAATTTGAGGGTTACTATCATGTATGGTTGCAGAAACTTTTTATGTCAGATAATGCCACAATACCGTAAAGTTACTTAAAATGGTCCTCTTGTTTTTAAATTTCGAAAAGTAGTATTTAGTATTTAGTTACGGGCTTAGAAATAAAGGGCTTAAAGAAAGGAGACAGTAGATTTAAATGTAGTAGGTATTTCTATACTAAACGTACTTCAAATGAGCCAAATTAATCAGCACTCGAGCATTGACCACCATATTCATCCCGACCATCAGTTCTTTGGCTGAGATCTTGAAGCTCAGGACATCTTGGCCAGTTTCCGTCATCTTCGTCGGTGGGAGGATCAGACCGCAGGATCCAAGGGGTGGGGATGTGATGAGGAGCACGCTGTTCAGGATAATGAGTGAGGGTTGGAAGGAAGATACGAGTCTGGAAAATGATACAAAGTTTCCTTTTTTTTAAGTGTCACTTTTTAGAGGAACTATAAAATAGTTCACTGTAACGACATGTTTAAAGGTTTGTTATCGATAAAGCAGTGGACAGACTTCTATTTTTTTGTATATCATCCTTTTATATAAAAAAGAAAGTAAATTCTATACAAAATATTTGTATTATATTATCTAGTATTTAATTTAAAATGATACAACAGTGTTAGTGCAAAACAATACTACATTCCCCCTGTAAAACATTCAAATGTATATAAAACCGCTGGGGAAGAAAGACCTTGTAACGTTCATGCGTTAAGCGCTTCCAAAATGCGCTGATAGTTAGAGAAATATAAATGGCAAGAAGTGCATGTAGTCCCTAATCATTTATCTTTAAAAACAGGATTGTTCTAAAAACAATAATCTTACTCATAGCCATTCACTCTCGAAGTTAGGAGTCGTTCCAACAACTCAGACCCCGATATTGGTCGCTCGCAGTCAAAGAATATACTGGACTCGTCACTCTATAACAAAATTAGTCAGTAAGCTTTACTTCGTGGCGACATAGATGGCGCTGATCGTCGCCAACATTCTTTCCCGGCGGTACGCATACAAATGAAACCTATATACAGGGCTGATCCTAGATCGCACTGTTAAAGTGTTTACACGGTTGAGTAAATATATGACTTCCAAAATCTCTCAGTGGCCCCGCTTGGCCCTAGACCTGTGTTCTGTCTAGCACTGGGAGGTCTCCCGTTTTACCACCAAAACTTTAAAAGTAAAACTTGAATAGTAGGTACAAATATCAGGTTAGCATGTCTTTGAAGATAGTTACCTCCAATCAAGACCACCAGTATTTACGGCGACAGCAAAAAAAGCATACATATTCATTTAACTGACCATAAAATATTTAGAAAGACATTTAAAACCTTAAATCAGTAAAAATAAGATTTGCCTTTCAATCCAAAGACATAGCTTTTCTAACTGACATAGATTATATTTATAGTGAACTAGTGGCCGCCCGCGACTCCGTTTGCGTGGAAGTCGGTTTTCCGTGGGAATGAGATGTTTTCTCGCGGTAAAAAGTTCCCTATGTGTTATTCTGATGTATAACCTATATGATTGTTAAATTTTTTACGTCAAAGATAAACAAACATCCATACATCCATACTCACAAACTTTCACATTTATAATATTAGTAGGATTCAGAAATGCCGTGGTCTTCAGAATATACCTGCTGCCCGTTCCCGCCAACAGTCTGAGAGTCCTTCCCTCCAGGAGATGTCATTGTGATCTGGGTCCTGGAATGCATGGCTATTCCACCACGTTGCGACCCAGGGTTTGGCCATCTCAGTCTGAAAATATTTTTTAGGTTACAAGGCTGGAAAATGGCAAAAAAGCTGCGGCACTGAATTTAAAACACATATCCAGTTTTGAAGTTATAGATACTGGAAATAGGAACGCGGGTCTCCGAGCATTGTGCAACTGGGAATCGAACCCAGGACATTTTTTAGGCCCGCGTTCCTTTTTCCGGTATCTATAACTTAAAAATTTGATGATTCTGTTTTTATTTGAGAGCTAGTGTATCCTGAGTGGTTTACTGTTTGAAATCTACTTTTTATTAATAAATCAAAAATTACCATCACTGTAAGGTAAGTGCCAACATCTGAAACCTCCAGCTTTCTTTATAGGTACGAAAAACGTTTTCTCTTAGAAACAGTAAAACTTGTAGAGGAACTCACTCGATAGCCCTGTTAGCTGGTGACACGGTGACATTGCATTTGATCGGCAGATGGGCCACAATAGACTGCTGGATCTTCGAGGAGTGCTCTGATTGCAGGATTGGACCGTCGGTTGATAGCCAGGTGACTGAGGTGCCTTGGTATCTTGAATCAGAAATTGTTCGTAAAGCTTTAAGCAAGTTAATAAGTGTCAATTGTTATCACATAGGTTGTTGGTTTAGTCATGAGAAAGGTAAAGAAAAATTATAAATATGATACAAAGGAACTGAAATTCTAATAGTAATAGTAAAACTAATTTCTTTCGTTTTGCGTGTAAATTATGTTTCATAATGAGAAAGAAGGTCTGAGAATCGGCTACTATTATTTTTCATACCCGTAGTTGTCCACCCCTAACAATTTTTGTTTCAAATATGGCAAAACATTTGCTGGGTCATCTAGTATTTATATATGAAGCTTTTTTACAAACTAAGACCTGGAAAAGTCGCTGAAGAATCAGTACAGCTGCAGTAGAAATATCTGTAAAGATATAACTGACCTGATATGAATATCGTTCTTCCAAACTAGATCCTCGCTGGATGGAGCTGTGAGGTTTCCTCTAATGGATGTGAAGGATAGAACTGTTGATCCAAGCCTGATTGGTGTTCCTTTAAATAAATATGACATTAAGTGGTTTTGTTGCATGTTCCAGATAATTCGTTTCCATTTTTCAAAAACTTGTTAGTATTTGACTGTTTCCGGCATCCAAATGGTCAAAGAATCGTTGGTAAGATACAGATGCAAACATTTTTAAACCTGATCAGATTTAAAAAAAAAAAGCTTCAAAAATCTGGAGAAACTGATCGATAGACTTAACCCAAATGCCGTGTGTTTATTCCTAATTTGAATTTACCATCACTATATTATAAGGACTAATTATATTTTCTATTTTTACTTAATTAATTAGTTTTAATTAATAGAGTCAGCTGAGCTACTTAAAAACCGGCCAAGTGGGAGTAGGACTCGCGCACGAAGGGTTCCATAATAAAATTTTCTACCTGTTTATTAAGATCGAGTAAAAATTGCTTAAAAATTACGTTTGTTGTATGAAAAGGGGGGCCTTTTATATTTACTTTATTCTTATTTAGTTATTTGTTTTGATAGGTAATAGACCAGTAAATATTCTGTAGAAATTTGAAACGTCTACCTGTTAATGTTTTTAATATTGAGCAAAAAAATACGAAAAAAACACGTTTACTGTATAGGGGGATCCCTATACAGTAAATATATGTATATAGGTATATTTTTATTTTTTATTATTTGTTGTTATAGTGGCAACGGAAATACAAAATTTGTGAAAATTCCAGCTTTCTAGCTATTAGGGTTTATAAGATACAGCCTGCAGACAGACAGACAGACAGCGGAGGCTTAGTAATAGGGTCCCGTTTTACCCTTTTGGTACGGAACCCTAAAAATAATCAACCAAATGACTTCCACATTGGCTGGCATTATTTATTACTTATACGTTTTTGCCGCTTGAAATTATTGTCAATCATATTTAACTCACCTAATTCGCTGGGAATATTAATGTCCATTTGGAACGGGTAGTAAGCCATCTGTTGGTTGATGTGACTCCCAAACCTCAGGAAGTCTTCCACCGACTTCGTCACTGAAATATATTCATGGATGAAATGGACCTATAAAAAATTTAATAGGGGATATTCATGTTTTTTTTTCTTGCCTTAAATTAATAGTTTACGACATTATAACATAGAAAAAAATATAAAAAATCTTCAAAATACTCTAGATATTTTTAAAAACGAAATTTAAAACATTGAAAAAATTAGAGCAGTTGAAACGCCGCCATTTTGCGCGCGCTTTGCGTGACGTCACACGACACGTCCAGTGGGACTTTACTATGAACTTTTCAGTTATTTCATACATATTTACAGTTTTAATAGCTTTAAAACCATGGAAGAAGCCAAAAAATTATCTTATAAGTATTGCATAGTACCGGAGTGCACAAATACTATTCGAAAAACACCCGAGAAAGTGTTTTTTTCGTATTTCAAGTGATGCGAAAATACGAAGACGGTCGTGTAAGGTGATGAGAAGGGATAATATATCTCCTAAATCTTGTTCATATTGTTGTGAAGATCATTTTAACGAAAGTATACTTTATTTATATACAGCTTAATGTGAATTAGTAAAAAGTAAGTTTTGCATTAGCTATTGAACATTAGAAAATTCGGTATAAAATTAACCTACCCTATAAGAAAAGATCAGTAGCTATAACTTTCTATTAAAACTTTATTCCTGTTGTGGTTTTACGAATTTTTTATGGTAGTTGATTTATTCCAGGTAAAGGAAGATACAGAAAATTATATTGAATACAATTTAATAAAAGAGCAAGGAGAAAAATGTACTCTACGGTTGAAGAAAGGAGTTTTGCCACATATATTTTTTATATGTAAATGTTTTGGTGTATTTTAAGTAAACTGCTGTGTGCATTTATGAATAAAAATCTATATTATGGTCTTAAATATACTATGAAACATCCTCTGATCTCTGCGCTCGTATAATCGGGTTTCGATGCTGTCTGCGCGCCTACGTCTTTTCTATAGCAATACGTCTCAACTACATATTTGGTCTAGGTTTTGTTTCTTTTCTTTGTATAACTTCACTTGCCAACCAACCGTTGAACACGCAACATCAAATTGTAAACCACATTAAATCGAATATCAAAGAAGAATCTGTGGTTGTCATTTGCTGTACCACCACAACCCACATCGCGCCTTGGAGACGCGACCGATGCAAAATTATATGCTTTCATAAATGCACCTGTTCTCGGTAGATTGTCCTATTGTGCTATGACAGAACCAGCTTCAGTCATCGTCAAAGATTCACTACCAATCTAAACTAAAATTCATTACAATCAGCACAAGAATATAGATTAAATTTATTTATTTTTTTCACAAAAACTTGTAAAACAGTATAAGTTTCGACGCTGATGAATGCAATGTCGTGTCAGATGACGTCACATTACGTTCGACCAATGGTGGCCCGTTTTGGAAGTTTGAATTTCGCTCCCTTATTTTGCACTTTTTAAATATTATTTTAGGGGTTTAAATAATAAATAAATTAAAAAAAAACTTTTGCATCATAATATAACGATAATAAGTATTCAAGAAAAAAATATTTTAGGCCATTTAAAATTTTATGCATATCCCCTATTGGCGTTCTTTGGAAGTTTCCATCTAGCAGTGGATGAATATTTGCTGATTGACTAGTTTCAGAAATAGTAATAGTAAGAAGTTTCTGAGCGTCCCTTAAAACTTTAATCTGTGGAGTGATTCTGTAACTTTCGAGTGACATAAAATACTATCACAAAAAGTCAAAACTCCATTTTTTGTATGGAAAACGGACATTACTGTACATTTTGACGTTTATTCTAATAGCAGTTACGACAATTTGAGTTACAGAATCACTCCACATGACCAGATTAAATTGTTTTTGATTATCAGCTTATTATTTTTAAGCAGATAAATAATCGTTTCACGAGAACAGAATAAAAAAATTTTTTGTTACTCTGTGGATTAAATTTTGATTCAAGTAACTTACATTCAGCAGAATTCCAGCTCTCAAACTTGGATTGGTTGACATGAGTGGCGTAGACTGTCTTCTCGTTTATTTTCACTACTATATCGATGTGCACCTGAAAAATACGTCTCATGTCATTTAAGCTATTCACTCTTTTTCTGGTGTAGTATATTGCAGACAAATTGTAGAGCAGTTGCGATACTGATTGCTTGCAAAGAAGATCAGTTAATGTCATTTGACGCGCAATTAGTATAACGCGCAACAATCACACGCTCAACTTTTTAAATTCTTGTATAATTTCCGAAAAGAGTGCTGGGAGTTTTTTTCCGCCGGCTTTTTTCTCTAGGTCTACGGTTAGGTAAAGTCGAAGTTTGTAACATTGACGTTAATTAAGTATATGTTACATATGTATGATGAATAAAAGAATTTTGATTTGATTTGATTCAACAATCTCACCTCTCTTGTTTATAGAACTTAAAGCGTATTAATCCAAGAATAATCATTATAACCTTCTCTATTAAGTTAGGACTCCATACATACCCTTTCACCTAGCTTTCTGTTGGACAGAATCTCATTTCGGACCATGGCAGGCAGCTTGTCTAAATGCAGCTTTTCTCCAGTAAAGATGTTCAACTTCTTGTAAATATTTGTGGTTACTCCTTCAGCTATTACGTAGAGCTAAAACAAATCATAAAATCGGTAATCCAGCTTGTATGGATAAGTTATCGGTTCTCGGTCTAGCTAGATAATATATATTTTTACCTATTGTATTAAGTCTACCCGCGACTACAGTATTTGTGAAAATGCTGAAACGTCGGAAAATCTAATATAAGTTAATTAACGCGTAATAATCCGTTGAAATGAGTTTAATGTCAATTAGTTTATCAATTCTTGTTTCTCGAATAAATCATAAAAATAGAAAAAGATAGAAGTTTTGATGGTGTTAAGATACAGATAGAGCTGGCATATCTTCTTTTTTAATTTTATCTTTATAGTTAATAGTAGGTTATTCTACACTTGATAAAAAAAGCGTGGGATTGATGTCTGGACAGGCTATTTCTTTAGATTGTGTTGTGTTGTAACTATTCACTACTCTGTAAACATCTAGACCAAGACATGACACAAGAATCAGTAGTTGTATTTTCTTACTTCAATTTTAGCGTTTTGTGACCTTACGTTTTTATCTTGTCTTAATGTAGTTGTATGCCTTGAATTTGTATATTTGGTGTTGGACAAAAGAGTGCTGAGTTTTTTTCCGCCAGCTTTTTTTTCTCGGCCTACTGATTGATAAGCTGATGATCGATATTTTGCCTTTCATCGAATGTAATGAAATTACTGAATCTATTAACGGGTGTAAAAAGACCACTTCCGAAGCCTGAAACCATGTGTTCTTGAGCCTCAATAGTAACTAAATTCGCTAGCAGTATACCCAGAAAACTCAATTTAAAAAAGTTATTAAGGATTGAAAAGTCATATTCGCCGCTTGAAATCATCGCTCACACATCAACTGTCGGTTCAGCTGCGATTATTTACTTTGCAAATTAAATTAAAACCCTTTTTTATTTGAAATCATCGCAAAATCTGATAGTATTAATGCAATTTCGGAAAATTACGTAAAAAATTTTTTTTTTGGAGTCATAACAATTTTTTTTTGCTCGAAACGAAATAAGTCCCCTCCAGCAATGCCCAGTTTTTGTTTTCGCAAGCAGTTCTTTTACACCCCTTATATCTATATGTTTTTTATTTATTATCTTGGATCTTAGATTTCCTCTAAGTGAATACTCACAGCGGCAGTGTAAGGTGTTTTCCCTCCGGTAGCAAGGCGCACGACCGCCGCCGCCGGCACCGTGCCCGTGTCTGACCCGATGCTTAGCACCTGTTGTATTGGAGAAGTTTCTTTTATTTCGCCTTCTTAAACATGAAGGACGAAAATTGTGGTATCTATCTTTAGGATCCTGATTTTTACAACAATATCAACAATATTAAACGATAGTTAAAATAACTAGAGGTCATTTAATATTGTCTATACTAATATTATCTTTATAATTCCTCTTTAGGAAAGATTTGATTTTTTGTTTGGTTGAAATGAATAGGCTCCGAAACTACTGGACCGATTTAGAAAATTCTTCCACCATTCGAAAGCTACATTATCCACGAGTAACATAGGCTATATTTTATTTTGGAAAAAAAATAGGGTTCCGTAAGATATTGCCACGGGAAAAACCATTTAGTTGCGGGTGAAACCGCAGGGCGGAAATAAAACATATTTCAGATATAAAACATATTTCAGCTGATGTAGAAACAAAATTGCGATCGAGGTTATGTTTCAAATGTTGGTCAGAATGCAGTTCAAAGTCTATGTTTTCTTCATTATGTTAAAGTTAAAGAAAAAATAATTTTGTAACCACAAAAACTAGACTTCGAAAGTAACATCAGAAAGATTCCAGTGGCTGGTGGTGTCATTATTAACAAGGTACCTTATTTTAAGTTCAACTACATTCTCAATAAAGTCTATAATCATATAATTTTTCATTGTTACCTGCATACAGCCGGTGCCGCCTGCATTACTGCTGCAAACTATGTAGTTATTGGTGGCCCAGTGCGCTGAGTCCGGATTGGTTATTTGGTTGGCGATAAACGGGATGTAATAGGATCTGGGGACAAATTTTAAATGTAATAGTGTAGGAAGATTTGTTTAAGCAGTAAATCCAAAAAGCTCAATTAGGAAGTAAGGAAGCCCTACTGTATATCATTAGACCCGAGAATAAGTTAAGATGAATAAAAAAAAAAATATTTTTAAGTAAGGCACTTATATTAATTTTGCGAATGCTTAGAAAAGTAAGTGAAAGTAGACATAATGTCAAGATATTATTTTTTATTAACAAAATTGAATATATGTAGGTAAGGTAATATAGCTTTGGAATATAGCGCATATAGTCATTGATTCTAAGGATATGAATTTACTTGATCTAATTTGTGCAGAAAAATATCTAGAACTTCTAAAATTTAACATCCAACGTAATGTTCAGTTTGTCGATATTGATAGTCTTTAATACCGCTTAAACAGAAACTTACGCAATTTTATAATCAAAATAGCTCTTGCTCCTCATGATACTCTTCACAGTGGTATACCAGAATCTCTTGAGCTGATCACTGTTACAGTTCTTCAAGTAGTTGTGAACGTAGAGGAAGTCATTGGCCTGGATGTCGGAGCTCAGGAATGTGTGGAGGGCAGCGATACGCAGTTGGATGTGTTCGGTGTCGTTCGTGATGATGGGTAAGGTTGAACCTAAAACCTGGGGGTGTAAGGTTGGTTTTTGATTGTCTTGCTATCATGATGGGCGATCTACTTTATTTCAAGGGAAGTAAATCTTTGAATGCAAATACTTTTGATACAAAATAGTGTTCTGTGTTCATTTGCTTTACTTTGCTGAGTTCGTGATAAAATGGTGCCAATTTCAAAGAGACAGGGACCATCGTAGGAACTGTTTTTATGAGAGGTACATAGGGCGAGAGAGCAGAAAGATACAATGATGGTAAGTAATCACTGCAATAAACATTCGCAATATCAGAGGAAGTACAAATAGTTGTCGGTCTTTTAAAACTTCTCACTTTCCAAAATAATATTTATTTTAAGAAAGTGATGTCCGTAGACAGACACTAATGTGACCTACTTACAAATAAACCGGCGTGTATGGTTCATGGTATAGTTTATTGTACCTTCATCTACTTTTCGTGTGATGAATATGCCATTCCAGGACATATTCATCTGGTAAGTATTAGAGTTTTTAGAACCGCTTTTGTAAGGTCTCCAAAGTGGTTCCTGTAGGGAAGTAGCAGGATTTTCTAAGCCAAGGCACCAGTCTTGGCTTGAAGACTTCGAAGTTACTTACGGTATACTGCCGCCCAGATCCGGTGTATCTGCAGACTGCAGCCCAGAACCGCTCGTGCCGGTTCCTGCCCTTGTCTTCATGGATGGTTCCAGTGTAGGCTTCTGCTGAGAACCCCATGTTGCAGAGACCTTGGAGCCAGATCAGTCTGTCCAGGTATGAGGGACATTCTGTAAGGATAAGTTTCTTTATTTGTATGATAACTTTTTTATATTATTATGATAACTATTAGGTGTTAAGTGCGTGATAGCCTGGTGGAAACATAAACGGGTCTACTATACCGAAGGTTCGGGGTTCGAGGCCTACTAGGGTGTACCACTAATGTTGTCTTATTATGTACATGGTTGGGGAAAACGGTGGGGGAAACCATCGCGAGGAAACCCAAATGACTGTATGATTATCCATCATGTGCATTCACCAACCCGCATTGAGCCAGGGTGGTGGATTACGGCTCAAACTTTCTCGCTATGCGAGAAGGATGCCTTTACTCAACTATGGGACTTACGAGTATATAGGCTATAATTATTATTGATAAGTGATGTAAGATGTGTCCTAAAGGAAAGGCAATGCCGTTACTTCAGGTTTTTTACTTCAGAATTAAAGCAAAAAAAGTACATTTGTCAAAACTCAACTTATTCCCGGTTACTTGTAACTGACTTAAATTACAAATATATGTCTATACATAAAATGTTAAGTTTATATGTATAATTTTAACTTTTTTTTAGGAACCTCGTAGACAGAGTTTTATACGAACTTGTTTATTTACCTGCAAGAGCTCGAACTTATTCCTTGATCTTCATTTTTTTTTCTCTCACTAAGGGCGGGTTGTATCAAACAGTTGGTTAACGTAAGTACGTACGTAACTTTTTGACGATTACATCCGATGTTTAACGTACGTCAAATACAAAGCGTTGTTTCGTCACAAAAAAACTGTTCGTTAATGTTATTCGAGTTGCCATTAAAAAGTAAATCATTACTATCATTTAAAATATATGAAAATAAAACAGAATCCATAGTATTGATAAAAGCTTTTCATCAAAGATGTTCTGTCAACACAAGAGAAAAGTTACGTTAACCAGTGGGTGGATGGCCGGTCAACTTAATCGTTAATTTTTAACGTCCGGTAAAGGCCGACATTGGTGAAACAACCCGTTTTCCAGCTTGACAGTGGTTAACGCCATTTTTAACGTTGAAAGACACGTTAAGTAGTTGTGATACAACCCACCCTTAATCTATTCCAATCAAAATACTCACCTCCATACATCCTGAAATACTTGACGACCATATTATCAAAGTAGTCCTGATCGACTTTGCCAGCTTCCCTCGCCTTCGACACCAGGGTAGCAAAGCTTAGTATACCAGCATGGCGGATCTCTATGGAAAAGTCAGGAGTCAGCTTCGTGAAGACCTCCAGCTCTTCAAGGAGGGACTGGCTGTGGTTGGCCACGTTGAACGGTAGTTTCCTGATGATGGATAGCAGAGTTGCGTCTTCGACTTTTTTCTGGAAATTGAAGACAAATGAAACATAGGGAATTCTGGTTGAAACATTGCTTTCATTTCAATGAAAAATGTTGTTTGAAATTTAGTAAGTATACCTTACCTATGTTTAAACCAAGACAAATAGACACATTTATTGTCTAATTGTCTCGGTTTAAACAAGTTAGGTATGTTTCAAAAATCTGAATCTTTTTATTATTAAAATTACTTCCAACTTCTAAACCATTACCTTCTCCTCAATAATGAGATGCTTGATAAACCTGGCACAGGCATCTGTTCTGGTATGAGGCAAGACTTCAAGGAAGATGTTCCTGGAGGTCTCCAAGTCGTAGCTGGTCCCCAAAACCAGGTCTTCGAAGAGATTGCGAATCGTAGTGTAGTTCAGTTGAGACATAATGCTGTGGAACAAAGACAGAAATAGGGGGAAATGCATTTTTTGTATATTCGGAAGCAGTTTGAATTATTCAAGGCAATTCAGGTGCCTTTTTTGAGAATACTGAGCCTAGGTTGGCCACTTCTTTATAACCATCACGTTAAATTGCTTATGAGCGGTTTAATGACGATAAAAGATAGTACCTTGCAGAGTGGATTTAATTGTGAATAAGATATAATAAAATAGTATAGAAAAGTTCATCCTAAAGAGATTCTAAAGAGTGTTACTTACTTTAAAAGGTCTATAAAACTGGAGCTGTGGGTCAATGATGCATTTCTCACGATGTTATCGGCATCGATTCCTTTTCTTGCTATTTTCAGGAGCAACTGTAACAAATATTCTTATATCTTACTAATATTATAAACGAATAGAGTTTGTGAGTATGTATGGATGTTTGTTACACTTTCACATAAAAACTACTGGACGGATTTGGATGAAACTTTACAGTAATATAGGTTATACATCGGAATAACACATAGTGTACTTTTTACCGCGAGAAAACTTCTCATTCCCACGGGAAACCGACTTCCACGCGTACAGAGTCGTGGGCGGCCACTACTGTTATATAAATAATTGACTTAACCTAAACGTTGGCAAACTTTGCGGAATGTCATTAGATCATCGATCTTTCATGAGTATTAAGACTACGCTCATAGACTTTGGTCAGCTGATCTGCCGTCATAACTGGAGTCATAGTGAAGTCTCACTTAAAAAGTGAAGGTTTTTCCACAAATCCCTTCATGTACTTGGTACTTAAATATTAAGGTGATTTCTTTACCTTTGTCAGAAACAGAATATACAGAATATCTATAGGTTGTTTAAAGACGTTGGAAACCTAAATATTTAGAGCCAGTTATCCTGATATGAAAGTAATCAATTAGAACATATTTTGTGTAACAAGCTACCCAAAAACTAAACTTGATAACCACACCCCAAAAAGGACGTATACAGGGTGTCCAGGAAACAATGGATAAGCTCTGAAGGGCTAATAGTAGAACTAAAGGCAAGCCTAAAAAATAATTCATAAAAAGTATAACCCTTACACTGCTAGAAATATGGCGCTTTAAAAATAAACTTCATATTTTTTTGACTGTGTTCATATTTTTACTCGTAACGAGGTCAAATCACTTAATAACATCATTATTTCTGTGCTAAAATAATTAACATTAACCGCATCAGTGAATAACTATCAAATAAAATAGCTAACTAAAGTATTTTTCTCAAAAAATAATGTTAAACTTTTGATTTGAGTAAAATTTCTGAAGAAATATTTTTGATGCGCAACTTTGAACAGCTCTGGTGTAAAAAAATTATATGAAAGTAACAGTGACCAATGATTTCAAAATATTCCTGGTTTAATAACGTTTTTAAAAAGATGTAATATGTCGTTATTGTAATGAAAAAAGATTGAACTAATGGTATTAGTGTGTAAAATGGGATAATTATTTAGATCTAGCAAAATTAAAAAAATACAATAAAACTAAAGAAATATGATTTTCAACTGATATTAATTGCAAAAACATTAGAATAATTGAGAGCAACTGTTCAAATTGTCTGTCCCCATCCTGATGCAGGCCCTACAACTACGAATAAAGGATCTTCAAAAAAATCGCGCGTGTCGTCGATCATTGATTGCAGCGGCCTGAACACGAGCTCGTAGATCTTCTTATGAAGTTACTGGTTGCCGGTAAAACTCTTCCTTAAAATACCCCCAGTAAAAAGTCTAAAGCGTTTAGGTTTAGGCGGCCTACCTACCTGTTAGGGTAGGTTTCGTCAAGTATGCACATAATGCAACAGCATAGTGTGCTAGACAGCCTTCATTTTGAAGCCAATATGTGTCGCGAAGCTCTTCGGACACGTCTATCAATAAATTGGGTAAGTCATTATGAAGAAAATTTGGATCACTTTCTCCTGTTAAGTTGATTTCTTTGAAGATCCTTTATTCGTAGATGCAGGGTCTGCATCAGGATGGGGACAGACAATTTGAACAGTTACTCTCAATTATTCCAATGGGTTTGCAATTAATGTCAATTGAAAATCATATTTCTTTAGTTTTATTGTATTTTTTTAATTTTGCTAGATCTAAATAATTATCCCATTTTACACACTAATACCATTAGTTCAATCTTTTTTCATTACAATAACGACATATTACATCTTTTTAAAAACGTTATTAAACCAGGAATATTTTGAAATCATTGGTCACTGTTACTTTCATATAATTTTTTTACACCAGAGCTGTTCAAAGTTGCGCATCAAAAATATTTCTTCAGAAATTTTACACAAATCAAAAGTTTAACATTATTTTTTGAGAAAAATACTTTAGTTAGCTATTTTATTTGATAGTTATTCACTGATGCGGTTAATGTTAATTATTTTAGCACAGAAATAATGATGTTATTAAGTGATTTGACCTCGTTACGAGTAAAAATATGAACACAGTCAAAAAAATATAAAGTTTTTTTTTAAAGCGCCATATTTCTAGCAGTGTAAGGGTTATACTTTTTATCAATTATTTTTTAGGCTTGCCTTTAGTTCTACTATTAGCCCTTCAGAGCTTATCCATTGTTTCCTGGACACCCGGTATATACCTACCGGACTGCTAAGCGAATGGTTCCGGGTTCAATCCCCGGTCGATGCAATTTCGTCAAAATAGTTTTTCGAATTTGGCTCGTGTCTGAGTATAACTAGGTTCTCCCCTATTCCATTGTGTTGTTACTATAGTACGAACTCTGCTTAGTTTAGGGCCATACAGTTGGTGTGTAAGTCTGGAGATTTATTATTATTATTATAAAAACCATCAAATTGATCCAGATACTAACATCATAGGTCTGATCCTTCAGATCCTCTTGTCTAGTGCTTCGTATTCCATTTGTCGGATCGCTGAAGTCAGGAGCCTGGTACTGTATCCGCTGTCGGGTGATGTTCAACTTCTCTATGGTCTCCGAAGGCTTGCTTCCATCGAAGTTCAGGTATAAACTGGCGAAATAGTATAATAATGACATTGTAGAAACCAAACATTAGTTTTTAAGTGTACAAATTTAGGTTCGGTTATAGTAGTTTAACTTAAAGTGCTTGTCCATAATTAGTACCACTGGTTCCAATAAAAAAAGCGTAACAATCATTAGTCGCAAAGAACTTTTGACCTTAAGAGTTACAATCCAATGCCTTACATAATCCTACTATTCTACTAATATTATAAAAGTGAAAGTTTATATTAATTTACGGATATTTGTTACTCTTTCACGTAAAAACTACTGGACAGATTTTGATGAAACTTTACAATAATATAGGTGATACATCAGAATAACACATAGGGTACTTTTTACCGTAGGAAAACTTCTCATTCCCGAGGGAAACCGACTTCAACGCGAACGGCGTCGCGGGCGGCCACTAGTTCTTCATGTAACTTTACTTACTCTGACTGCACAGACAGTATGTGATCATGGGTCTTGTATTGGAAGCTGCTCGTCATATCTAGACTCATCAGTCCATTCTTCTCATCTAGCTTGTAGGTTCGCTCGGCTGAGGATATTGCGTCTGGCTGCAAAGAATAAAAAAAAATAAACGGAAATAGAGGGAAAATATTATATTTTGCTGATGCTGATGAAGTCATTATCACTTCACGTTTGATGATTATTACCTACTATAACTAGGTAATCTTTTTCTTCCAACAAAAAACACATACGAGGTTGTATTGCCTACCAAGAGTAGACCTTAAATGTTTTAGAGACGACAAGCTCAGTGTGACATAAGCCAATCAGAAGTAGTAATGCGATACATTCCATCTAAGGGTTTAAAGTAGAGCTTATTTGCAGTCAATTAAGTCATATCAAAACATGTCCGAAAATTAATAATTTCTGAGTTATGCAACATTTAAGTTTTTTTATAAAACACCCCATTTTCGAAGTTCAAATGAATATTTTTAGTGAAAAGTCAAAATTTAGTTTAATGGTTATTTGTATTATGGTAGCTTGATAACTAAAATGATATTTTACATTAAAATTTGTTAAACAAAAATCGTCCTTATTTTAGGAAAAGTCAAGAAACCCAGTGCAACTTATAAAAAAAGTTAGGTCAATGACAATAAATTGCGTAAAAATTACATAAAAAACTTCCTCAATTCATTAGCTATTTAAATTTGTGAGTACAGAACATTTGAAAAAAAGTATTTTTAAGTTAGCCAAAATTCAATGTTTTGTGTACAAGTCGGCCAAATTTTAACTACACCATTGCGAAGCGTGGGTGGGTCACTAGTAAATAATAAAAAAATAATCGTTTTAAAACTAATACCTACCTAATTTTCAAATGATGATATCTTTCATACGGATTATTCCCGTTTTTATGACTCCAATATCCTATTACAATACTAAAACAAACCAGCACTCACAGGTCCTCTCTCAACATAGTCGCTAGTCCAGGGTATAGAACTCCAGCTCCGCTCCACCGCCGCCGAGGATAGCTGCAACGAACTGTACTTCCTGATGATGGAGTCCGCCACGGAGTACACCATGACGCAGCCAGAGTATAGGCACGGCTGTTATATGAAATAATAATAATAATAATCATCATCATCATCATCATTATCATTATCATCATTATCATCATCATCATTATCATTACATGTCTGTTTGTATGTTACTGTCTGTTTGTATGTTTGGCTGCTAAATCCTACTAAAGTACGTAACGGATTTAAATGCGGTTTTCTCCATATTTTAGGTTATTTATTCATTTAAATTTGTAAATAAAAAACATTCAGAAAAAGTTTATTTAAGTTAGGCAAAATTCAATATTTCGTGAGCAAGTCGGCCAAAATTACATCATTGCGAAGCATAGGCGGGTCGCTCGTAAATAATAAATAAATCTCCAGACTGACAAACCAATTATGTGGCCCTAAAGTAAGTTGCAGTAAGCACTTGTGTTATAGGTAGGTACCACATAATGGACTAGGGGAGAACCTAGTTACACCCAGACACGAGCCAATTTCGAAAAACCATCCGCTTAACAGTCCGGTATATATACCGCTGCACCACAGAGGTCGTCAAATGAAATGGGAATACTTGTTGAGCGTTGGTCTTTCGGATAGTGGAAAAAAATGGAGCAGTAGTCCACCAAATGATGGAAATCTGGTTCCGAATTGTGGTGCGGGAAGTTTCCTTAATCAGTTCTTACCAACAATTCAATATTTTTTAAACTTTTATAGTGTTGAGCGGGCAGGTACGAGAAAATCATTTATATGTTCACTGAATGTACACGTTTTAAATTCTTGTATAATTTCCAAAAAGAGTGCTGGGCGTTTTTTTCCGTCAGCTTTTTTCTCTCGGTCTATGGTTAGGTAAAGTCGAAGTTTGTAACATTGACGTTCATTAAGTATATGTTACATATCTATGATGAATAAAAGAATTTTGATTTGATTTGATGGATAATCATATAACAATGTGGGTTTCTTAGCGATGTTTTATCTCACGGTATAAGTTCATCGTAAGCTGTATGGAATTGAAGTTATTTATTTTGTAAGTGATATTTATTTCCATTTGCAAATCTTTTGATTTAAATTTTGATAATAAGAATTGAATCTGCCTATTTTTTTTATTGTATTTGGTTAAATACGATGTTCATTAAAGAAAATCATTAATTTGAGACTTAATGTCATTGACGAGCCATCTAGTTTTAAAAAAAACACCATGGAAGAAATTTAACTGAGTTTTCAAACTTTTATATCACAGTGAATACTGTGCTAAGATTTATGCTGAGAGCATTTCAGAGAAACGGAAATAAAAGCTCGTTAGTGGAAAAAGTAATATTTCATCCCTACAGGTGTTACTTCGCATTTTACATACGTATTATTAGTTCGACCTGTTGCAAAATTGTGTCCGTCATGGTTGAAGCTTTAGATGTTCTATTCAATGTAAATCTATAAAAATAAAAGGCAAACCTGACTCAGAAACGCCTAGCAGAAACTACTGAACCTAGAAACTAAAATTTAGTACAAGAGTTCCTTTTATGATGTTAGTGGGCACTAAGAAAAGATTTTGAGAAATTACCAGAGCAATTTAACTGCGTTGGAAACCGCAGGGCGGAAAGCTAGTTGTTCCATGAGATTTTACTTTCCAAATCAAATCAAATCAAAATTATTTTATTCATTATAATATGTAACATATACTTAATGAACGTCAATGTTACAAACTTCGACTTTATCATAGACCGAGAGAGAAAAGCCGGCGGAAAAAAACTCCCAGCACTCTTTTCGGAAATTATTATTAATTTAGTTTTGCATTTAGAATGCCAATTTATTAACCAGTTCTTTTTCCAGTGTCTATAACTTCAAAATTAGTAGTTCCTATTTAATAAATGTCTGACCTCTTGGACATTATAGGTCCCGGTCTTCTTCACCAGCTGGAAGTTCACAGACAGAGCTCTCTTGAAGTTGGTGCACCACACTGGCTCCTCGTCTACGTAGATTGCGTCTAATAGGCCGTTGTCCTGGTGAAATAGAACAATTTTGTTTTTATTACACATTCCCAAAACATTGAATTTTAGTTAACTTAAAAAATCTTTTTCTGAATGTTTTTATTTACAAATTTAAATGAAAAATTTACCAAAAGGATGGTGAAAGCCGCATTAAAATCCCTTACTGGTTTAGGAGGAGTTAGCGGACCAACAGACAGAATTAGCGACTTAGATTTATACTATGTACCTAATGATATACTGTGATTCTTAATTTGGTTTATTTCTTTGTTTTGAGAAAAAAAATGTGCTTCATGTTAAATTAAAACTGCATGCTTTTTTTCTTGGGAACTGAAATTCAACAAGACAAATAAATTGCTGGCCAAAGACAATTTACTTGAAATTAAACTCATTTTAACGGGTTTTACGCGTTTATTTTATTATTTTTGATTTTCCGACGTTTCGGCATTTTTGCAAATGCCGTGGTCACGGGTAGACTGAGATGTTTGACGTCTTCATAGAGTTAAGTAAAAAA
Organism: Emmelina monodactyla; assembly: GCA_916618145.1. Lineage (NCBI taxonomy): Eukaryota > Metazoa > Arthropoda > Insecta > Lepidoptera > Pterophoridae > Emmelina > Emmelina monodactyla. The sequence goes on from OU745296.1 coordinate 5,181,284, forward strand.
CGATTTTTCGAATTCACCGCCATCTGTTTCGTAATTTTCTCGCATAGTCGCTCGGGTTCACGCAGTAGACGCTGACAGTGTCTTTATTTTTCTGCTTATTGGTCTGCTGGTTGTTCTTTTTTATTTTGCTAAGTATTGGATCCCACGTTGGTGACAGCTTCCAACCATCTTCTCTATTGAAGTTAGGGTGTTTTTTAATTTCAATAGTTTCTCTTACCAGCCTAGGAATAAAATGTTTCTCTTTTGCTAGGATTTTAACGGTATCAAATCTTAGATAGTGGTTGGGCTTATCCATGGAATGCTCACAGACTGCAGATTTTGTATAGCGACGCCCATGGATAAGCCCAACCACTATCTAAGATTTGATACCGTTAAAATCCTAGCAAAAGAGAAACATTTTATTCCTAGGCTGGTAAGAGAAACTATTGAAATTAAAAAACACCCTAACTTCAATAGAGAAGATGGTTGGAAGCTGTCACCAACGTGGGATCCAATACTTAGCAAAATAAAAAAGAACAACCAGCAGACCAATAAGCAGAAAAATAAAGACACTGTCAGCGTCTACTGCGTGAACCCGAGCGACTATGCGAGAAAATTACGAAACAGATGGCGGTGAATTCGAAAAATCGTTTTTTTTTTACTTAACTCTATGAAGACGTCAAACATCTCAGTCTACCCGTGACCACGGCATTTGCAAAAATGCCGAAACGTCGGAAAATCAAAAATAATAAAATAAACGCGTAAAACCCGTTAAAATGAGTTTAATTTCAAGTAATAATAATCGCGTAAATCTAAGAAGTTATATAAAGACAATTTATTCAAAATTTATATCAGATTTTTTTTTTCTTAAATAATAAATTAAAAAAAACTACCCATTTTCAAAAGTTTAAAGCCACACTAATATATTATATATTTCAAACCATAGTAATATATTTCAAACTAAAATTACCTTGTAGGACACCTCCCAAGGTTTGCTGAGGACGTTAGCTTTCTCACTTGAACTGTTGATTGAGTCTCCATTGTGTGAAGTCTGTAAAACAACATCATTTTACATACACTCACACTACATATTTAAATGAAAAAATTACCATTAGAATCCAAAAAATTAAAATTAGAATCCCTCAACTGGTTAAGGAGAAGTTAGCGGCCAAACATACAAACAGACAGAATTAGCGACTTGGATTTATACTATGTAATGATAATGATAATGATGATGATGATGATAATGATGATGAAGATTGTCAAAACTTGAACTAAACCATTTACCGGTAAACCCGTAGACCAATCCAGCAGTCTAAACCTAGCCTTCGTATACCCATCATACACCACAATAACCAGAGTCCCGTTCAGCGTCCAGGGTACTGGTTTGACATCTCTGGAACTCGGAGCCAAGGTGCTGGAGGAAACATTCGCCTTGAGGCTGTAGTAGTACAGTCGGTTTAGTTCTGGAAATAACAGCTGGGGGCCGGTCAGGGCGGAGTAGGATGTCGTTACACCTGGAAGGAAAATTTCAAGGGTTTTGAGTCAAATCTGCTTGAATACTAAGATTAGTTTTTGTTTTCGCAAGCAGTCTTTTTACACCCCGTATTGTATCATTTTACAGTGGTGATCTCTGTTAGGTACTCACTTAATTGGGTCCGTAATGCAGACTTTATTTGTATGCAAAAATGATGTCATTGTTATTTCCCATTTAAGAGATACCATATTGTCTTTTGTACGTATTTCTTAGAAATAGTGAGTAACATAAGAGAAAGCTTCAAGTTAACTACTTTGATATAGTTCCTACTATCATTAAGAAATAATTTTCGAAAAGGTTTCTTTCGAAAACTACAAGATATTGAAAATACTGTAGAGTACCAAAATTTTTTTTTGAGAGAAGCTAGCAAACGAGCATGCGGGTCACCTGATGGTAAGTGATCACCACCGCCCATGACTCCCCGCAACACTGTGGGTGTTGGAGGTGTGTTGCTGAGCCTTTGACAAAATTGGGCACCGGATACCGCACTCACCGAACGAAACGCAGGAACATCGTCCCTACTTCACGTCGGTTTTCTGTGCGACGGTGGTACCTATTTCACCGGTCGAGTCAGCCCAGTAGTCGCTGCAGACAGAGCCTACAGCAAGACTCTACCACTCTAAAAACCTTATTATTACTATTTCAAACTAGTTGACCCCCTGGAGAATTTTACAGTAAAAGTTTTTTACTCAATAACGCAACAACAGATAAACTGATTAACATGAAATTTTGTATAAAAACATATAATCTAGAATAGCACAAGAAAAAGCCGTTTAGCCTAAGCTAACGACTAGAAGCTTGTCTCTATATAACACAGTTTAAAAATTGCATCACTCCTCTCTTTTGTTCAATTGTAAGAACAATTATCATATAAAACATATTTAAGACAATGCACACTATACTTAATCAAATTACCCCATACCTACCTACAAAACATGACTCACACTACAAAACAAGTAAAAAAAAACTAAACTCACCGACTAATAGCAAAAGCAACTTAATCATGATCACACTTTATCAATCAATCAATCATTTTGACCAATAATGCAGTTGAAACGCGCGATTTTTGTAATTATTATATTTCGACGTTTCTGTGGCGAAAATAAGCGATCGACTGTCGTTATCTTCTTTAATTATCGTTGTTGGGAGTTGGTGGACTAGTGATGTGTTGTGGGCTTGGGATATACGATATTTTTGGGAAAAAAAAATAGCCCAGATTTTTACAAGCGTGTGATTTGAACCAGAGGAAGCAAAATGGATTGCAGTGGAGCTTGGTTTAACGTAGATTCGATTTGATGTTGCAATAACAATTAATAAATGACTAGTGGCCGCCCGCGACTCCGTTCGGAAAATCGCCCGTGGGAATGAGAAGTTTTCCCGCGGTAAAAACTACCTACCCTATATGTTATTCTGATGTATAAGCTATGTTACGTAAAGTTTCATCCAAATCCGTCCAGTAGTTTTTACGTGGAAGAGTAACAAACATCCATACTAACAAACTTTCACGTTCATAATATTAATAGGATAGGATAAGTTAGACCTGTCAATCGAACCTGGGACCTAACGCTGAAGTCCAGTTAACATACCTCTGTACTAAGAGAGGATGACAAACATAATCTATTAGGTACATCTCCAAAATTCATTGTTGATTAACTGGATTCGATCACCAACGTGTGTTCTGTAGACTCTTGCAGCATCAAGCAACTCTCTTGGTGTCAACTCTACACACTTTACATGTTCGGTCTCGGTGACAGTCATTACTCTGACTATCCTGCACTTTTTTCCGCCAGCTTTTACTCTCGGCCTACTGATGATAAGCTGATGATCGGTATTTTGACTTTCATCAAATGTAATGATGGGATGAATGTTTTTTTTTCTGTGATTTGTAATTGGAACAAAGATTATTTGGTCGTAGACACAGGCAGGATAGTTTGTAGCACACCGATTGTAGAGTTTTACACGAAAGCTGTATACTTACTATATTATTAAGATGTCATAAGTCTCTAAAGACGGCAAATCTTCTACTAATCTACTATGACTAACTAATCATAAAATGGAGCACTTGCTTACTAATATTTATAAAAATTCAGTTGAAAATCCGGCTTAGACAAAACTATATAGTAAAAATAGTTTTTCAACATTTTTTATTTAAGAAATTTGCTTTTAGTGCTAAAAACGAGTAGTTAATTAAGAAACCAACATCCAATAATAATTAATATTTCTAATAACATAACAATAACTTGATATTTTACTTTCCCATCTCAATCCGTCTCGCAGACAGTCAAAACAATGGACGAGCGCTATCAAAAAATAAATATTCAATTTTTCCGTTTAGCATCGACCGTTTAAAAATAAATAAAAAGTGTCGATTAAACGATATTCATCCTTATCTGTAATGCCATTACGTCGAATTGACCTCTTCACCTTTAATTGCTGGTAGAGCTAATGTGTGGCCGGTTATAATTGATCTGTGTTTGAGATGTATTTGTTCAGGATGGCAGGTCTTCATTGAATTGTCGTTTTGGAGTCCTATAGCATCTTGACCAGGTATTGTTTTTGCGCTGAATTATATGGTTTAAGCTTACAGTTGTTATAAGAGCAATTGGAAATAGTAATTTGTCGAGAGTTCTATTTACGAAAGTGCTTAAACACGGCTACTTAGAGCAGTAGTTTTTACTATATTATTATGTACTACATTTTTAAATTCTTAAAAACGTTTGAAAGCCAGAATAATACGATTATTTTTTCTAGTTTCTCATATGAGTTGTTAGAGGTCGCTTGACGTGCAAGTGACTTTCACCAAAAAGTATGTAACCGGAATCATTATTGACTGTATGAGTGAACTCAGAAGCGGTATTAGGGAACCCCAATTTCCTACTGATAAAATATGTATAGTTTTTTTATCCATATTAATGTGTGTACTTATTTTTACATGTGTTTAATCATTTAAAAATGCTACGGTGATTGAAATTTTGTATATCAAACTTGTTTAATAATAAATATGATTTGCATTAATAAGATTTTTAAAATCTCAGTGCTACAATTTTTTTAAAAAAACTTAACAGATATAAACGATAGTTTTTATTTATATACATCAAACATTTATTTTGATAGCGGTATAATTTTAACCCGTATACATTACGTTATCACAGTTCAACCAAACCCTTTTATTAAGGCGATGTTCCTTGTCCTACTAATATTATAAACGTGAAAGTTTGTGAGTATGGATGTATGGATGTATGTATGGATGTTTGTTACTCTTTCACGTAAAATCTACTGGACGGATTTGGATGAAACTTTACAGTAATATAGGTTATATTATAACAGAATAACACATAGGGTACTTTTTAACGCGGGAATACTTCTCATTCCCACGGAAAACCGGCTTCCACGCGAACGGAGTCGCGCTAGTGGCCGCCCGCGACTCTACTTAACTTAACTATTATAAAAGTGAAAGTTTGTATTGATGTATGGATGTTTATTACTCTTTCACGTAAAAACTACTGGACAGATTTGGATGAAACTTTACAGTAATATAATTTATACATCAGAATAACACATAGGGTACTTTTTACCGCAGGAAAACTTCTCATTCCCACGGGAAACTTCCGACTTCCGCGCGAACGGAGACGCGGGCGACCACTAGTTTTAAACATAATTTATTTTATGTCATAAATTGTAAAAGTTTTGGCCATGGTTGTAAGCTAAGCTATTATGTATCATCATGACATGGGCTGGTTAAATTTAGCGTGTAAAGTTGGTCAAATGGGAGCTATTTTTAAGAGAAATTGTTTAGGGAATTAACTTTGTTGGTGTGGACAGTGTGTGTGACGTCATTAGACTATTTTAATTATATTGAATTTAAATCTTATTTCTTAGTAATTTTCTATACTAGCGACCCGCCCACGCTTCGGTATGGTGTAATTTAGGCCGAATAACAGTAAATTTTAAAAACTTAAAAAAAAAACTTTTTATTTACATTATTAAGTGAAAAAGATATCTGTAAGATGACGAAAACTGCATTAAAATCCGATTAGTAGTTTATAAGGAACAAACAAATAAATAAACTTTATAAGCGACTTTGATTACTATGTTATGATGCTGATAATAATGGCGATGATGATGATGCTGCAAAAGTTTTTATGTGCAAACTGCTGAACTGAATTGTATAAAACTTGATATAAAGTCCGACCATATGACCTAGAAAAACTTATGGGATACTTTTTTAAAAAAGAAAGAAAAAAACTAAAACATAAGAGTGTAACACTTATCACGATCTCTTACAAACTTTACTTCGTTAATTAGTTGTAAAGTTTCAAGTGTTTTCTTAAGAGCTCACTTCTTTTGAACAACAAGATTGTTGATATGGTTTCCATTGTCTTGAATACATGTTTTATATTTTGCTTAAATGAGGCAATATTTTATCTATCTGTGTACCAAGTTTCATTCAATTTCGTTTAGTATTTTTGTGTGAAAGAGCTTTGATACTAACAGCTTTTGAGTAATATTTGTTGGATAAATTAAGTCAATACTCGAGCGCATAATAAGTTTCTTTGTTTATTTAAAACTAGCTTTTACCCGCGCGGCTTCGCACGCGTAAAACTCCTTTCCCTGTACTATGTTATTATACATGTAAACCTTCCTCTTGAATTACTCTATCTTTTAAAAAAAACCGCATCAAAATCCGTTGCGTGGTTTTTAAGATTTAAGCATACATAGGGACATAGGGACAGAGAAAGCGACTTTGTTTTATACTATGTAGTGATAAGTTGGGAGACCTTCTCCTTAACACTTAAGGGCTCCTATATCATTATTTGCCCAACATAATGGAGGTCGAACTTGTATGATGATAGATAAATATCAAAACTATTTATAAAACTGTATTTATTTTCAAATAATTCAGTAATGGTTGAGGTAGCTTGAAAAATGTGCTCGAAGAATTTAGTGTTTTTATTTTTGATTTTGTTTCAAGGTGAGTCATAACTTTTTAATTTTCTTCTTTCGTGTGATAAATATGCACTTTTGCAGCACGTTAGTGAAAAATCTACTTTTTAACAATAATAACATTTTATAAGCACATTATATATATTAGAAAATTATAAGTTATCTTTCTGTGTATTTTTAAATGTAAATTATAGTTTGAGAAATGCCTTCTTCTCACATTGCTAAGAGCATAAAATTTTCGGGCCGAAAGACAGTAATGGAACACTCTGTATAAACTATTATTTGATTATTAACATTATTACGAGTCAGAAAAAATTAAAACCGGCTAAGTGCGAGTCGGAGTCGCGCACGAAGGGTTCTGTACTATCATTTTCTACCTGTTTATTAAGATCGAGTAAAAAATACAGACAGACAGAGAGACAGACAGACAGACACTTAGAAAGACAGCGGAGGCTTAGTAATAGGGTCCCGTTTGACCCTTTGGGTACGGAACCCTAAAAAAGCACATTTGCCGTTTGTTTCTAATAGTCTTCTTGATTTTAATAAAGTGAAATATTTTTCAGAAATCATTGCATATCCTACAGAATTGCGGTCCAGACAAAAAAGGTACGCAACGTTCATTGTTAAATTTATGTAGCACCGTGGCATTGCACCCTACGGTAAACTTTTTCAGTTGGGTTAAACTACTTTTCTGTTGGCATGTGAATTTTTACTGGAAACTGAGTGGTTAAATGACGTTTGAGATAAACTACTATGTGGAAAAAACCGACTTTATTTTTATAATAATAATGAATAGTATTAGATAAAACGTCTCACCCGTTGGCACATGCCTCTTTCTCGGATAGGGAGAGAGAAAGAGCCTTAATCCACCACATTTGCTTTATGCGGGTTTGTGTATGCACATTATATTTTTTGTGTATATATATTTTCCCTCACCGTAAGTGGGTGATAAATATGTACATAATTTAAAAATAGCCAGTGGGGATTTAATCCGAAACATGTACATTTGCAATTTTTAAATATCATTAAGAAAACCCCATGGGAGATAAAAATCTTTGAGAAAGGGCTGCTTTTCAATAACAAATTCTGATCATGCTTTTTTTTAAAGCTGGTTAAAATGTGTATTTAACTGTCTAAATAATTAAGATAACATGATTGGCTTACATAACACTGAAAGTGCTAGCCAGCATTCACTAGCATTGTCATTCAAAGCCATTCATTCATGGCATTCATTCATACATTCACTCTTGGCTATCGTGATGCGGGTATGTGTTCTCTATTGTTTATGAACCTTTATGCTGCGATCTATGATTGACGAATGGCTGATCTCAATATGCTTCTATACGGTGTGTAAAAAGACCACTTCCGAAGCCTGAAACCATGTACTCTTGAATCTTAATAGTAACTAAACTCACTGACAGTATACAAAGAAAACTCAATTTAAAAAAGTTATTAAGGATAAAAAAGTTTTTTTTTGTTAAAAACGTTACCATTACCCTTCTAGCAATGCCAAGATTTTGTTTTCGGAAGTAATATTTTTACACCCCGTATGTAGTTAAAACGTTGGTTTCGGTAACTGTTTGTTTTTTTGTGACGTTTGATTTATCTGTTTCTGTCATTTCCACGTCTACAGCTATTGACGCAAAAACAGATCCTACTACTTGAAATTAAACTCATTTTAACGGGTTTTACGCGTTTATTTTATTATTTTGATTTTCCGACGTTTCGGCATTTTTGTAAATGCCGTGGTCACGGGTAGACTGAGATGTTTGACGTCTTCATAGAGTAAAGTAAAAAACGATTTTTCGAATTCACCGCCATCTGTTTCGTAATTTTCTCGCATAGTCGCTCGGGTTCACGCAGTAGACGCTGACAGTGTCTTTATTTTTCTGCTTATTTGTCTGCTGGTTGTTCTTTTTTATTTTGCTGAGTATTGGATCCCACGTTGGTGACAGCTTCCAACCATCTTCTCTATTGAAATTAGGGTGTTTTTTAATTTCAATAGTTTCTCTTACCAGCCTAGGAATAAAATGTTTCTCTTTTGCTAGGATTTTAACGGTATCAAATCTTAGATAGTGGTTGGGCTTATCCATGGAATGCTCACAGACTGCAGATTTTGTATAGTGACGGTTTTTTACATCGGCGATATGTTCTTTTATTCGAGTAGACACGTTCCGTTTCGTTTGATCGATATATGAGAGCCCACAGTCACTGACAAAATTGGGGGCATTCTGAAGCGGGCTTCAATAAAAACCATATCCTATGTGTTATTCTGATGTATAACCTATATTACTACAAAGTTTCATCCAAATCCGTCTAGCAGTTTTTACGTGGAAGAGTAACAAACATCCACACATCCATACATACACACAAACTTTCACGTTTATAATATTAGTAGGATTAGTTACATAGCGGTTAACAGTTTTCTCAAAAGCCTAAACCAACTCTTCCATCATCAGATGCATCGTAGTCCAGAAGCAGTCAGGCACGCACGGAGACAGCTCTGAAGGTGCAGACGGCTCTGAGGAGGACGCCTACAGGAAACCAGCGATGAAGGACCCTCGACCTGACCGCGTGGTGGATGAGGAGAAGGAGTTTGAAGACCTGGAGGTAATGGTTGAAGAGCCAGCATTTTAAAAACTTTAATAATGTTGAGCGGGGAGGTACGAGAAAATAATTTATATGTTCACTGTATGTACACGTTTTAAATCAATATAAATTATGATTGTATAATTTCGAAAAGAGTGCCGAGAGTTTTTTCCGCCAGCTTTTTCTCTCGGTCTACTACGGCCATTGCTGATGAATGGAGGGGTGTCCCGTGACATCTTTTTTTGTTTTTGATTTACTTAATGCTTTTGACAATGTATAAGAGATTGTTTTTTAATCCTACATAAAGTAATTTCATTTCATTTCCATTTGACGTTCTGTCGTTGAAAGATAAGCAGATGAATATAAAAACTACTGTGACATTACCTAGTTTAGGCATAAGAAGTTAATTCCTGGATAGATATCAATAAGGATGTGGCTGAAACCTTTAAAATGAGTGCTTCTATCTTACTTGCCTTTCGATTGCGGTTTCACTCACGTGGAAACAAAATAGATTTCTTATCTAAGGTTTATCGTGAATCATTTTTGATGACCTCTGTGGTGCATCGGTATATAGGTATACTGGACTGCTAAGCGGATGGTTCCGGGTTCGATCCCCGGGTCCGGCCAATTTCGTCAAAATGGTTTTTCGAAAATGGCTCGTGTCTGGGTGTAACTAGGTTCGCCCCTTGTCCATTGTGTGGTACCTATAGTACAAGCTCTGCTTAGTTTAGGGTCACATAGTTGGTGTGTTAGTCTGAAGATTTATTTTTATTATTATTTTTAACTGATAATTGTTTCAGAACTTATCGCCGCATCTATTAAAATACAAAATGCTGCCACTGAAGAAAAAACTAAGCAATCTCGGAAATAACAGAAGTCCTTTAAAATGGTCTAAGAAATGGGCGTTGAAACATACTTAATAATTTGCTTTATTATAACAAAATAACAAAAGCTATGGCAGAAATTCTTTGTTTGGCTTTGTTACTCTGAATCTAACTAAAAACGTTTACAATTGTAACTGCTTTATATGTAATTAACTTAGTTTTAGTAATAATAGAGAACTAGGGCAACAAAAAAAATGTTTTGTATTTGTTAGTCAGTAGCTACCTAATATTAAATACACTGAAAAACTAATTTAGTAGTAGCTGTGTTTTATTCCATTATTAATTTCACCATTGGGCCGCACTTTACTTTCTTTTAATGTTAGCACAAATCTACTTCTCGTGGCTAATTAGTATATTCTAAATTCAAACTTGTTACTATTCATGGTCATTCAAAAATGGAACGTTGTTGTACCGTCAAATCGGGTGACACTAGCGCCCCCAATTCTACAAGAATCGTTGCTACGCTTCGCGCTAATCAAATAGGTATATCTAACAAACTAGTGGCCGCCCGCGACTCCGTTCGCGTGGAAGTCGGTTTCCCGTGGGAGTGAGGAGTTTTCCCGTGGTAAAAAGTTATTCTGATGTATTACCTATATTACTGTAAAGTTTCATCAAAATCTGTCCAGTAGTTTTTACGTGAAAGAGTAACAAACATCCATAAATCCATCCATACATCCATCCACACATCCATACATACTTACAAACTTTTACGTTAATAATATTAGTAGGATACTTAAAATTACCTAATGGTATGTATGTTATGTCAAGGGGCCTCTGATCCAGCAGCCAGGGGGAAAGCAAGGTTAGTGGTCAGACATCATTACATACTATAAATACAAGTCGCTAATTCTGTCTGTTTTTATGTTTGTCCGCTAATTCCTCCTTAACCAATTAACGGATTTTAATGCGGGTTTCGCCATCTTTAAAATACTTTTTTCATTTAAATTTGTAAATAAAGAACATTCAGAAGAGTTATTTTAAGTTAGCTGATATTCAACGTATCGTGAACAAGTCGCGCAAAATTATACAATTGCGAAGCGTGGTCGAGTCGCTAGTAGGTTTAAAATTCGAATCGACCAAACCCCGCGACACACTTTAATATGAATACTATAATAATAATAGCCTATATGTATATGTCCCATAGTTGAGCACAGGCCTTCTTCTCGGATAGCGAGAGGGTTTGAGCCGTAATCCACCACGCTGGCTCGGTGCGGGTTGGTGGATCACATCATGGATTATCATCCGGTTTCGTCACGATGTTTTCCCTCACCGTTAGTGCCTGATAAACATGTACATAATTTGAAAAATACCAAATTAGTGGTACACCCTAGAGGGGATCGAACCGATCCGATCTTAAGAATCTGTAGGGAATTTAATGAAGTGTGCGATGTTATCGACCTATTTAACCGTAACATAAAATTATTTAAGAACCAGGTTTATAAAATCTAGTTTGACGATGTTTAATTAAGTACATACTCAATACTCAATACTCAATACTTTATTGCAACTTATGGTAGGTACATGGGTTGACAGATATATATTTAGTTTCACATAAGAACCCTTTCGGGCATAGCAAAGGATGGAGACAGTCCGAGGTTTTTTATATGTAAGTAGGTATTGGAAAATGTCAAACTCTCAAACGCAACATGCATAGGTATACATTTAGCTAATCAGTTACCTAATTTATGATAAAGTTGCATTATTTTACTTATTATTATTAAAATTTGTCAATAGTATTTTAGTCTTTAAAATGTCAGGCTATGTATTGTATGTCTAGTATTTATTATATTTTATTAATTTAAGAGTTCGTGTTATCTATTTCAAAATGATAATTAAGATTTCTATGTCAAAAATTCTTTTAGGTCATAATAACATTTGTTAATAAGATGGTCTTTTAATTTTAGTACAAATTTAATATATTTTTGTTCTGTTTTTATGTCAGCGGGTAGGTTATTGTATACTTTAATCGACATTGAATATGGTCCGGTATTGTGTAGCATTAATTTTGAAACTGGTGTTATTAGCTTATTTCTTCCCGGTCTCAGGGCAAATCGTCGCGGTTCCTCGTCCATATGTTTATATTTTTGTGGATATTTCCGGACGAATTTGCATAGTTCTAATATATACAAACATGTCAGCGTTAATATTTTAAATTGCCTAAAGAACGGTTTGCAACTATCGGTGCTATCAATGTTTGCGAGAATGCGAACACATTTTTTCTGCATGATAAATAGGTGTGGTGCGTCGTCGGTACTATTGCCCCACAGGATCAAGCCATACGACAGTCGGGAGTGTGCGTATGCATAGTAGGCCGACAGTGCAGTTTCAAGGTCAGTTGTTTTTTTAAGTTCTCGGAGCGCGTACGTGAAGCTAGATAATTTTGATTTAGTTTTTTCAATGTGTTGTTTGAAGTTTAAATGTGAGTCGATTGTTATACCAAGGAGATTAAAAGTATTTACGCAATCTATTTTTACGGTTACGGTACGGTACGGTTTCATATAATATGTTTATGTAAGTAGCTCATAAGTGTCTATTTTTATATTAATTAATTATTAGTTTGGATAATGATGTGTACAATTTTAATTGGATTTCAGGGTAACAAAATGTTTTTTTCTATGACTGTTAAGTTAGTATTAAGTTGTAATCCTGTTATCTGTTATTGTACCTAACTGTAAAAAATAAAATAAATAAAATAAAACCCGGAACCTTCGGTATAGTAGACCCGTTCCTGTTGCCACTAGGCTACCACGCACTTTTATATATTAGTCTTCATTGACAAACGACTGACAAGACCTACAAAGAATATTTTCAGTAATCCATTCGTGAACATAAATATCACGTTTGAACTCAAGTCGTTCGTTCATTTGCGAATCATTCCGCTGAACGGGTTCACGTAGCTCATTCACTCACTCATTCATTCATTCACGTATTCAATTAAAGAAGGCTTAAAGGACTAGAATCCAGGCCTGTAAAAACGATAACAAAAAAAAAAAAAAATCAATTAAAGATGCTAAAGGCATATGGTATGGGACAGTACAGAAGAACTTACCTACTAAACCATGGTACGCTCACAGAAAATTCAAAGCTGCAACTAGACATTTTTTCACAACAATATGTAGATTACGCTTTGGTCACCATAGAACACCTTTTCATCTTGCACGCCTAAAAATTATTTCATCAGCCAAGTGTAAATATTGTGACAGCGAGAAATGTGACATTGACCATCTTCTTTTCCAATGTAGCCATTTCGCAATTCAGAGAATAATTCTTGCAAGTGAAATTACTGAAATTGTACAAAATGATGACTCCCGCCGCTTGAATTTTATCTTACAAAATATAGACTGCTTCCTTCCGATATATAATTATATTGTAAATACTTTTGAAAACTTATAAGAAAACATAGAAGAAGAAAACTACGAAAAGGCTTAAAGGACGAAGATTCCGGGCCTGTAAAATTGTTACAAAAAAAAAAAAAATCAATTAAAGATGTGTCACTGCCATTTAATATAACTCTTTGTTCTTATTTGGGGTATTTTTTATGGAACTTGATCACAAAATGATTATGGAAGCTGATAAATATTACTAAATGTGCTATGTATGTAAATCTTCCAATAAACAAAAATGAAAAAACTGTTTATAATATCTGTAACGTGGTTTATATTAGCACTTTACTTCACTGTCAACATTTTATAAATTAAGCTATATTATAGAAAGGCTAGAGCACTCAAAAATGAAAATAAAGAATTGAACGGAGTCCTCCGTAGTACGCAATTTACTCTTGATCATTCCTCAACTCCTTTTCATGACGTATCTCACAAAAAATTGTAGGACTCTATTCCATTATACTTATAATCACTACTTAAAAAACCCGCACGTCTTGCAAATCCAAATCCCATACAAAAACAACGCAATCAAAACACAACCCTATCTATTCCCCCAAACAGACGTTTTTCCCATAACACAAGCATTTCTTCAATTCATGAAAAGGTACTATCTACTGTAACTTTCTGCGTCGGACCGGTTTTCACCGGTTTTCACTGACGACACGGGCTTCGCTTCAAAGTGAAAATTACGGCTAATTCTTGGGAAAATACTGGTTTGGTGCTCCGTTTACATTTGGAGGGGACTTGCACGTGCAAGGATTATGAGATTTGTCAGGAATAAAGAAGCAAATAGGTACGAGATATTTGTTAGATCCTTAATCTCATTATTAACGTTGTAGCGGGAATCATGCGAAAATTGGCAACATTGCGTTTTTTTTTAATTTAAGAAATAGCTTAATAATTTTTTTGTCTTAAGTTCACATAACAAAAAAAAACAAACGATGCCAAAATCTTGGAAATTAAAATTGATCAAGTTCCTCAATTGGTGGTGGAAATTCCATTGCTCAGTAAAAAGTTTTTAATAAATGCAATTGAGATTTTAATTTACAAAATTTGTCACAGTGGCATAACCATTAATTAGATTTAATAATAATAAATAACATTTTAATTATACATAATTATGATAAACTTTGCGCAAAAAAGGTACTTAACTTTTTCTCTTTTATTTGTAAAATCTGAATAATTTATTTATTTTTTTAAAATGTCTCCATAGGTTTTTTTTTGTTCAACTATGGGACCAGGAAAACACCACATTTAAAATAAAACAAACAATAAAAATGTCGGTCCGCCAGATTGAAAGTTGTTAGGTAACACAGAAAAAAAATGCAGTCAATTTGAAATTTCTACTTTGTGAAGTTGTTTAAAAAGTGGTGAAAAATAAATAGAACGATGGACAATAAAGGTTCGTTGCGAAAGCTCAATTTTATAGTTAAATGATCAGAACAAAAAAAAAAAGGAATCAAAATCAGAAAATTAAAAAAACACTTATTAAACTTCTTTTTATCCTACCAAATTAAATACTTCTTTGTCAGGTCAACTAATTTTGAAGTTATAGGTAGATACTGGAAAAAAGAACGCGGGTCTCCGAGCATTGCGCGACTGGGAATCGACCCCAGGACCTTTGGATAACCGGTCCAATGCTCTGACCACTGAAACCACATCTTTCTACTGAAATGAAGAAGCGGAAACTCCTCTCAATTAATAAATTAGCATACTAAATGCAAAAAATAAGAGTAAAATCTCAGGTAAACTGCTTTTTATGAAACATACCTTCCAGTCGACTAGCGCCGTGTAAACGCGGCACAAGCCCAGTTTTTGGGTCGACATAAGCGGTATCTTGTTATTTCGTGTTCCACTGCTAATAACGCCCCCAATTTTTACTGTAGCCACGGATTACGACTAATTTACTGAATATGTTTTTGTTTTAAAACTTAGAAATTTGACGTTGGGGAACATATGTAGGTATATTTGTTTGGACAAAAAATTTGTCACAATGCTTGTTGTAAGTATAAACTGTAAGTAACCTTGTGTTGAGTAACAAGCTCCAATTTAGGATCCTGGTGGTCTTGAATGAAACGACTGAATGTATTTAGTGGACTGTATTTTAGATAAGAACCTAATCCTACTAATATTATAAACGTGAAAGTTTGTGAGTATGGATGTATGGATGTTTGTTACTCTTTCACGTAAAAACTACTGGATGGATTTTGATGAAACTTTACAGTAATATAGGTTATACATCAGAATAACACATAGGGTACTTTTTACCGCGGGAAAACTTCTCATTCCCACGGGAAACCGCGGGGAACGCGAACGGAGTCGCGGGCGGCCACTAGTAATTAATAAAGTATAGATGAGCCGACGTGTTACGCGGTTCTGTGTGAGAGCCGAATGGCCGAGGGCTCATCATCAAGGGAAGCGGGGGACGAAGGCGTAGTTGATGTTCGGCAGCGATGAGACGTCAGGAACACCCTGTATGTAGTGGTTTAAATGATCGAGATTATTTGATGTTATAGATACTGGAAAAAGGTACGCGGGTCTCCGAGCATTGCGCGACTGGGAATCGAACCCAGGATCTTTAGATAACCGGTCTAATGAAATGCTCGGAGACCCGCGTTTCTTTTTCCAGTATCTATAACTTCAAAATTTATAAATTTGCATTTAAATGCAAAATTAAAAAGTAAAATCGTCAGACTACTATGCATTTAAAACTAAAATTCATTTCACTTTTTTCCCCTATTTTTTTCTAATTTTTTATATAATATATCACCTACCTGATGGTAAGTGATCACCGCCGCCCATATACACCCACAATAACATTATGCATTGGGGTGCGTTGCTGGCCTTTGTGCATCATCGCCCCTACTTCACTATGGTTTTCTGTGCGACGGTGGTATTTCACCGGTCGAGTCAGCCCAGTAATCGCTGCAGACAGAGCTTACAGCTAGACTCTACCACTCCAAAATGCATTTAACTAAAATTCATTTCACTTTTTTCCCGTAGAAATAGGAGAACATGTGGTACAGATGCGGACATTGAAAGCCAGGTCATTTAAATCAGTGTCTGTAGTGTAGTATAAGGAGTCAGAGTGGACCAAATAAATTTTTGCCAATAGAATAGATAGATGACGCTGGCTTGAATTGATGTATTAGATAGATGCCGTTGTCATCGCGTTACTCTAACCAAGATGGCGTTAATGTGCCTGTATAGCTTTCTATGTCCGCGTCTGTACATATCTGTTTTGTATTTGCTTTACAGAAAAAACTCTTTTTTGATTATACCTTCTGGCAAAAAAAAAATAATTAGTTTTCTTCCAAAAAATATGAAAAACATAATAAATGTAAAATATCTAAATTTCACAATCCCTTGTATTAATGTATTACTCTCTATTTTTTTACCATAAATAAAAAAAATCGTTAAGTTAAATACGCGTTGATAACTAATCATCATTATCATTTACATAGTATAAATCCAAGTCGCTAATTCTGTCTGTTTGTATGTTTGTCCACTAACTCCTTCTAAACGAAAAAAGAACATTTAGAAAAAGTTATATCAAGTAAGCTAAAAAACAATGTTTCGGGAACAAGTCGGCTAAAATCACACCATTGCGAAGCGTGGGCGGGCCGCTAGATAGTTACATAGTATAAATCCAAGTCGCTAATTCTGTCCGTTTATATGTTTGTCCGCTAACTCCTCCTAAACTACGTGTCGGATTTAAATGCGGTTTTCTCCATCTTTTAGGGAATAAATTCATTTAAATTTGTAAATGAAGAACATACAGTAAACGTTTTTTTAAGTGAGCTAAAACTCAACACATCCGGAACAAGACGCGCAAAACTGTACCATTGCGAAGCGTGGGCGGGTCGCTAGTATATAACATTACTAAGGCCCACTTGCAGAAAAACGTTTTAACCTCGGGTTAGCTAACTCAGATTTAAATGGCGCCACCGTCGATTGTAATGAGAAGTAGTTACAATCGATGGTGGCGCCATTTAAACCTGAGTTAGTTAACCCGAGGCTTAAAACGTTTCCTGCAAGTGGGCCTAACATATTCAAAATGTATTAAAACTATCTAACCTTTGAAAACATCTTTCACTAAGCGGTAACAGTCCGTCAGTTGTCTAAAAGGGTTGTGGGATCAACTTAATCCTTAGTTAAGCAACATTAACCCTTATTTTAATCAACAGTTAGGTACACAAAGATTTAATCTATTTGTGTTCTATCGGTTTATTCCAAGCTTGGTTTAAGGAGGTAAATGAAAAGAGTAAATCACTACATAGTAGGTATAAAACAAAGTCGCTTTCTATGTCCCTATGTATGCTTAAATCTTTAAAACTACGCAACGGATTTTGATGCGGTTTTTTTTTTAATACATAGAGTGATTTAAGAAGGAGGCTTACATGTATATTACTTCATTAACTGCCCAATTTTCTCAAATGCCAGCAACACCCCCCCAACACTCACAGTGTTGCGGGTAGATCACTTACCATCAGGTGACCCGCATGCCCGTTTGCTTCCTATATCATAAAACCCCCTTGGTTTTCTTCTATTAAACGGATGCAAAACCGTGAGCAAAAGCTACCTTAAATATATAACTTACTCTATAATCTTTGCCAACTTAAACTCAAAGAGCAAACTAACTCTTCTCTCAAGTGATCGCTCACTAACTGTTGTTAGTTCATAACACAGTTTAAGTGTTACGTAACCTTGAATTTGGTTAAGCACTAACACAGTTCAAACAGTTTGGATGCTAAACTGACGTTAAAGCAGTTTATATAGCTGTTTGGCAGTTAATGTATTCGCATAGTACTGTAATAAAGTTTTTGAATGTGACTATCTATTGAAGTGCATTATAGCTTAGTGTTTAGGAAGGTACTTAAGATTTTGGGTTCGAATTCCACTCCTCCTCCTTTTCGTGTGATGAATATGCACTTTGCAGCACTTATACCGCCTTTTTAGGGCGTCTGACGTGGTTCCTGTAGGGTAGTGGCCACCCTATTGTCAGTATTTTTCAAGCCGCCTGTCTACTATGCACCTGACTTGGCTTGACGAGTACGAGGTGGAAAAGTACCCGGGACCAACGGCTAACGTGCCTTCCGAAGCACGGAGAAACTCGGGATATAATGTCACTAGCGGTCACCCATCCTTGGACTGACCGCGGCCTACGTTGCCTTACCTTATTGAGTTGATAGACAAGATCGCAACGGGCTACCGAGCTAATAGCCTCACTTATCCACCATTTCCTTTTGGCTACTCACCCTCCAAACACCCTGTAAAAATAACAACCCACATACTCAGTTTTGCTTTAAAATTATCAGAAAGAAAAATAGTAGAAAGTACCTAGGTTTTTCAAACACAGTTGTTATATTGGTCCCACTAAATTTAATCCAGATCATAGTAAATTGCACGGAATGCGCGGGCCTTTAGTTTTAAGAGTATTTGCCTTAAATAAGCACAATTATGTAGCTACTTGTGGCCGCCATTCCACTCCGTTCGCGTGGAAGTCGGTCCCGTGGGAATGAGAAGTTTTCCCGCGGTAAAAAGTACCCTATGTGTTATTCTGAAGTATAACCTATATTACTGTAAAGTTTCATCCAAATCCGTCCAGTAGTTTTTATGTGAATAAGTAACAAACATCCATACATCCATACTCACAAACTTTCACGTTTATAATATTAGTAGGATTGGTATCATGTAAGTTAGGTTTGGGTCAGTGCCAAAAAACTTGACTAACGACTTAAGAATCACGTTGTATTGGCCGTATGGTTTAGTTTAACCAAATCTGGGGTCTTTTTTATCAAGTAAAACTAAATCTTAAATGTATTTAAAGTAGGGACAGATTGATGTACTTTCCTTATGGTGATTTCGTGCTTATATCAATTACTAGTGGCCGCCCGCGACTCCGTTCGCGTGGAAGTCGGTTTCCCGTGGGAATGAGAAGTTTTCCCGCGGTAAAAAGTACCCTATGTGTTATCCAAATCTATCCAGTAGTTTTTTCGTGAATAAGAAACAAACATCCATACATCCATACATACTCACAAACTTTCACGATTATAATATTAGTAGGATTTTTTGCAAATTAATGAACACATATCTCTAAAAAAAACGAACATAGTTTACAGAATATAAGCTCTCTACCCTTACATAACATTCAAAACATTCCTTCCGAACTGTTACAGAAATAGCACAAAACAACTATGACGCTTTGAAATAATAATTCCACAATAACATAATTGCTGGAACTTGAGCCGGAGTTGTCAAATTTAATTACAACGCTGAGTTAGGGCGCGTTCATATTGTACTGTTAACAACTAAGCGGTCGGGTGACCGCAAAAGGTATAAGATAATACGTTTCATACGCTTTGGGCTTTTGTTTGCGTGTCCAAGGTTTTTAATCACTTAAAAGAAAATCTGTACCCTTTTTGTTATAGGCGCCAATCTTGAGTGATTGCGTAAAAAATAGTCTAACTTCCAAAATTATATACCTAAATAAGGTTTTAAACATTGACTTTTAATATTTAGGCTTTGAATTCTGGATTTTTTCTTTGATTTTTTTATTTTACTTTAATAATTGAAATAGACAATTAATTGCAATTAACCGCAGCTTGCGGTTGCGGTTATTGTCTCCGCAACGCATTTATTACTGCAGTGTGCACACGCACTTACTATACAAGTTAGAAGAAGATGTCTTTCCATTCCATCGATTAAAGTAGGTAATAAAACTTGAGAGCTTATTACAACTTTATAGATTAACCTAATTCATTAATAATTAAAGTTCACTTTAGCGTAGCTAGTTGACTTATCATTAGGTTAAAATATGCTTTAAAAACCGCATAAAAGTAGTAAGTAGCGTAGTTTTAAAGATTTAAGCATACATAAGGACTTTGTTTTATATTATGTAGTGAAGGTAATTTTCACGATTCTTGCGTAACAGCACTTTCTTACTTAATGCCTGAATTTTAAGGTAAGAGTCATCAATATAAGCTAAGCAAATACCACGGCCACTGAGCATATTCCTTCAATTAATTTTCTAAACTAAATCTAAATTTTACGAAAATTAAAAGGTCAGTAAAATTATCAAGGAATACATTTTTGTAACCCTAAAATATCCTACTAAAGACAATTTACTATACAATTTGTCAAAAACCGATTTTCGGAGGCCTTCGGAGAAAATTACAGCTTACATACAAATTAAAGGCTATATCGATTTATTAATTTGTCTTTATCCAAAACTATGTGGTTTCGTTCGAGAAATGGTTTGGTTTCTGGATATGTAAATACAAACCTTATTTGGTTTGAATAAAAGAATTGAAATCGGCCGAGTTTAGTCGATAGTTTTTAGAACGTTAGTTTTTAGAAGATTAAAAAACTGTGAAAAAGAACTGCCTGTTAGTTTCTCTTTATATTTGTATGCTTTCACTTACAGACATAAAAAAGATCTTAGGAAAATATAAGACGTCTACAAGGAAAAATGTAGATAAAGATATTGATTGAGTTGAAAGTTTGAATGAATTTCATAAAGTAATGGAAGATAATTTTATGCCGGAAATTTGTAAAGCAGAAATTCAATATTACGTAATGTGAAATCGTGGGCCAAAAAACGAAGTGATCATAGTTCTTTCACAATGATTTATATGCAATTTTGCTCTAAAACTAAGACTAAAAACTGAAATACAGGTGCCTTTTACTGGGGAAAGAATATCATTCCAACGGGAAAATGGGGGTGAAACCGCAACGTGGAAAGCTACTACCTATATAATAAGACAAACAAAAACATAATTTTATACACAAATTCGGTATAACAAAATTCTAATTATAGCCTATACTTATGTTCTAATATGCCTCATTATTGATTAGTCTTAGATCTTAAGCCTTGGGTCGTCAACGCATTCTTAAATCATCGCATCTTCGATTAACAATATTCATTGACCTGGATGCTACTTACCTCCTGTGTCAATTGACTTAGTTACATTAAAATTAGGCTGAGCCGTAATCCACCACGGTGGCTCAGGACAGGTTGATAGAGCCACCTGATGGATAACCCCATGTGGGTTTGCCTTCGATAATTTCTGTTTCATTTGAAAAATAATATCTGTGCTATGACTCCATTGGGAATTGATTTAAAACCTTCGATGTTTCTTACTACAAGACTATCAAGCACTAATTACATATCATATTTGTAGCATAAGTTTCTTTATAAAATTAAAATAAATTTCCTCTATATATTTTAACTTCAACCTACATTTTAAAATAATCAGAGCTGATAAAAACAAACTAATAATTACTCTTATTTCCCAAAAACTAAAAATAAACAACTTTTTCAAGAACAACAAACAAAAATGTTCAAAGGGATTCCCTTTCATTTTCAGTTTGTTTTCCAACCGGAGCGTAACCAAAATTCAGGTGCCGTAAACTAATTCCCTTCGGCCAGGTGATCCTGCCAAAACGGAGATAACTAAGCTTAAACCACGCTAAAAATGATTATGCTTTCGCCTTGAAAATGTGATTTTACGCTGTGCACAACTTCTGTGCTTGCTCGCACACACACGCACTAGCCGTCTATACGAACGCGCTTATATAGCAAACGCTTCGAGTGTGGAAGTCAGTCGATGCTCTGACGCCGTCGGGTACGGACGTCGCGCTTCGTGCAAATGTCGCATTATTCCGCGCTGTTATTTTATAAAACCCAAGTGCTTGTATAGTGCCGTGATTTTGATGTGTTTTTCTATAGAATCGAGTGAGAATTAGTTTATTTTGGGTAAGTTATAATGTGTAACAAGTGACGTCCCTGTTGTGGAAAGCTATTATTTTTACGCGATTGAGCAAGGAAAAAGGGAATTAATAAGCCTATGGTTTGTGATGAAAGTTTTCTGAATTAAAATTGGCTGAGGTCTGTTTTGCAGTGGAGTTCTGATTAACTTTCTTTTGATTAATTTGTTAAGGACATATAATTTATGCAGAATTAATAAGATATTACGGGTTGTTACGGGTTTTTTTACAAATTATGTATATTGGCAGGATCCATCTTTCTTATTTAATGTTCTAGATCTATCAACCTTCTAGGTGGAAAAGTCTTTATAAATGAGTTTTACACCGACATCGAGATTTATTGAATAATAAAAATTTAATCACATAATAAATTTAATACTTAACAACATATACTAGCAGAAGATTCATGTACTTACTTAATTTTCGAGACAAAGTATTGTAATACTAACTCGTCCATATCAAATGTCCATATTCATGTTATAGTAAAAATTTAAGCACTTTTTCAATCAAATTTTCAATTGTTACTTATAGTTCTCCAAAATATTTTTAATAAAAAACCTTTCCACTTTCGAAAACGGTTTGAAAAAGGAGTGATTTTTTTTTAATAAAAGTTTTGTACCAAAACAAAGGAAAAATTTCATGTAAAATATCGCGTTAGTACAATTACACATGACAAGTGGCACCTATTGAATTTTCTTTACCACATCGTAGAGCCTGAAGCAATTCTCTGTTAAATTGATTTGAATCGACAGCTCGGTTTCTACGACTTTTATATCGTCAGCGTCACTACAATATGTGAATATATGAGATTTATCTATACTTCTAAATTATCTTTTATTTTATTAGTTGAGGTTTTATGTATTACTAGCTTTTGCCCGCTTCGCACGCGTTAAATTCGGAGTAAAACTCCTTTCCCTGTACTATGTTATTATACATGTAAACCTTCCTCTTGAATCACTCTATCTACTCGTATTTAAAAAAAACGCATCAAAATCCGTCGCGTAGTTTTAAAGATTTAAGCATACACAGGGACAGAGAAAGCGACTTTGATTTATACTATGTAGTGATTATTACAAGATCATTTTTCATCGCCGAGCGTAAACTGATAAAGCTAGGGCCATGAAATTCGGTAGTAAAGCGTAAGCGTAAGGCGTTCCTTTTATGAAGTAGGTAAGTGAGCTCTAAGAAAGGTTTTTAGAAGGTCCCACGGGAAGAGCAATTTAACTGCGGCTGAAACCGTAGGGCGGGAAACTAGATGATAAACACACCAATTATGTGACCCTTAACTAAGTTGCAGTAAGCCTTTGTGTTATAGGTACCACACGGTGGACTAGGGGAGAACCTAGTTACACCCGGACACAAGAAATATCGAAAAACCATTTTTAACGAAATCCCCGGGATCGAACCCGGAACCATCCGCTTAGCAGTCCGGTATATATTCCGCTGCACCACAGAGGTCGTCAGTTAAGCTATATTTTAATGCTTGTCATATGGCGGTTCCAATAATAAACTATAGTTAATACCACGGTTTTGGAAACAGCTTGTTTTGTTTTTAATGACTTACTAGTGACCCGCCCACGCTTCGCAATGGTGTAATTTAGCGCAACTTGTTCACGATAGGTTGAAATTTTGCTAATTTGAAATTACTTTTTCTGAAGATTTTTTACTTACAATTTAAATGAATAAATTCCCTAAAAAATGGTGAAAACCGCTTTAAAATCCGTTGAGTGGTTTAGGAGGAGTTAGCGGACAAACATACAAACAGACACAATTAGCGACTTGGATTTATTATATGTATGTAATGGTAATGATAATGATCTATCAGTTACTCTAACTTTCGTATTAAGTTATTTAAAATAGTTAATTGAGATAAGAAAACACGAATAAAAGTTACCTAAGTAACAAATTTGACAAGGCACTATTATGTCAAAGACTAAGTTTAAAATAACGGTATAATATACTTTAATTAAGCTGCTGGAATTAATATGTTTTTAATTTTGCATATTACACATTCCAAACAGAATGTTACAGTAATTTTAAATAAAAAGTGAAAATAGCAAAGGCAAATTTAATTCATACAGATTACATTCTGTCATAATGATGATAGTATACATTCAAGTCGCTAATTGTGTCTGTTTGTATGTTTGTCCGCTATCTCCTCATAAACTAAGTAACTGATTAAACAGTAGCAGAGGAATTTGTAAACGGTTTTCACCATCATTTAGGTTTTTTTTCAAATAAATTGTAAATAAACAACATTCAGAAAAAGTTTTTTTAAGTTAGCCAAAATTCAATATTTTGTGAGCAAGGCGGTCGAAATTACACCATTGCGAAGCGTGGGAGGGTCGCTAGTTGATTATTATCCTACTTCCTACATATATTAAAAACGTGAAAGTTTGTGAGTATGGATGGATGTTTGTTACTCTTTCACGTAAAAACTACTGGACGGATTTGGATGAAACTTTACAGTTACAAAAATACGAATACGAACGCAATATAAAAATCTGACGGGACGTATGCGTTTAAAAAATATTCTGTATGGGGAAAGGTAACCTGTTAACACTGTTAGATTATTTTCTCCCGGCTTGCCACCCTGCAGTAAAAAGTTCACTCGCGGTAAAAAGTTCTGTCTACGCCTATGTAAGAGTAAATGTAGGATTGTAGTGCTGAAATATTGTTTTAAATTGGTTCAATAGTTTCAGAGCCTATTCCATTTAAACCAACTATCAAATCTTTCCTCTATATAATATTAGTATAGATAGGTTCATGTTAAAGACAGATCCCATATTTATATCGCTCTTTAAGCCTGCGTTATCTATAGGGCTCGTCTCTGTCAATTATTTAAGATAAAAAAACATTTTTTTGTGAATGTAGGCTTAAAGTGCGTTTATGAATTATAGGGTCTATTTTTACCATAAATCTAAAGAAAAAAGTCTATAGGAGCCAATCAAATCTACTGTAGCCTTAAAACTCAATAGTCTATCCGCTATAGAACGACCTTTACCGAGCTGGTTAATGGATGAAATATTTTTAATAATATATTGCGAATGGGTTGTCTAAGTATGTTTTTTTTATTACACTGGCTCGGTTAATAAACAAATTTTATTCCAAGCGAAAATATTGAAGCCTATCGAATATACAAACGTTAGGTTGAATTTTTCCGACACTAATTAAAAAAAAATAACCAGCTCGGTGAAGGTCGTTTTATAGCGGGATCCTACACTACAAAATTTGTGAAGTGATTGACAGAATAGAACCACTGTTATGTCAAAAAGTGAGTGAAAAAACTTCGTTGAAAGAAT
Organism: Emmelina monodactyla; assembly: GCA_916618145.1. NCBI lineage: Eukaryota > Metazoa > Arthropoda > Insecta > Lepidoptera > Pterophoridae > Emmelina > Emmelina monodactyla. The sequence continues at coordinate 5,206,671 of OU745296.1, forward strand.
CGACATTTGTTACCGTGATCGTATTGGACTTTTATCAGGTATCAGTTTTCATTCAATATTGCCAACTTACCTTTTTTCCTACTAATTTTGAAGTTATAGATACTGGAAAAAATTGCGCGGCAGGGAATCGAACCCAGGACCTTTAAATAACCGGTCTAATGCTATGACCACTGAGCTACCGCGCCTTCCTTTTTCCAATTCCTATGGCTTCAAAATTAATTAATTAGCATTTAAAATGCAAAATTAAAAGTAAAATTTCAACATCCTACTAATATCATAAACGTTAAAGTTTGTGAGTATGTATGGATGTTTGTTACTCTTTCACGTAAAAACTTCTGGACAGATTTGGATGAAACTTTACAGTAATATAGTTTTTACATCGGAATAGCACATTAGGTACTTTTTACCGCGGGAAAAAATCTCATTCCCACGGGAAACCGACTTTCACGCGAACGGAGTCGCGGGCGCCCACTAGTTTGTTTTCAATTGTCTTCTCCATTAAATGTTCGATTTTGATGTTCAAAGCAAAGATCTTGTTGAACACCTTATACATACATAACAAACGGCTTTCTCATTTAAGTTTATATAGACTAGTTAATTACATTTTAGTGTAATGTAGCGCTACGTTAGTTAGATACTATGTTTGCTGTATAGTCTTCAAAGCAAATGGTTTCAGTGATGCCAAACTAAACATAAATATTTGGATTCCTGAGTGGTTTACGACCTGAGTTATAGGATTGTCTTATGCTGTTTGAATAAAATAATTATAAAAAAATACTTCGTCAAAGTAGCACTCCAGTTATTAAATATAAAAATATAACATAACATTATTTCCCAGAAGATAAAAAAAGTTATTAATTTATTTCTTATTTTTAACAATTACAACAATACGCACTTTCATCCCTTATTTCAAACACGGAATAATTTCTTTATACATCAGGTTTTTATATTCTAAAACCTTTCCAAAGATCTAGTTCTATCTACTTCCCAAATTTCATTAAAATCGCTTTCACAGTTTGGACTGTACCAACAAACAGAATTGATGTAACATAGTAATAACAATAATAGGGAAGTAAATATCTTGTAACAATACAACATAACCAAAAATACTTTCGCATTTTATTTTCCGAAAAGCGTGCTGGGAGTTTTTTTACCGCCGGCTTTTTCCTCTCGGTCTACGGCTAGGTAAAGTCCAAGTTTGTAACATTGACGTTCATTATGCATATGTTACATATCTATGATCAATAAAAGAATTTTGTTTTTTTTTCAGTAAATATCAGAAGAACACATATTCCAAGAACACATCTCCCCCTAAAATTCACACACAATAATAAACCCCAAAAACGTTACCTTCCCTCAAATTTGGCGACACCGTGTCACCGCTCTGACAGGGTAAAGGGCGGGGTAATGGCTCGGTATACACGACATGGATACGCCAATTAAGCCCGCAGGAGAGCGTAATTGCAGCAGCTACCTTATCCATGGTAAATTACGTGTATATGCAGGTTTCATCTTGGATATGCGTTGCGTATGAAAACAAGTTTTATTGTGAAGTAAATGTACAATGAAAGTACATTTTCGTACTCCTAAATGTTGATTTTATTTAAAAAAAAATGTACAGTCTCCGTTAATTAACGTTATTAACTTTTATTTTGAGATTGGGGCTGTTTCAGATATTGTTGTTACAAGGGTGTAACAAGGTTCTCCTCTAGTCCATTGTGACGTGCCTATAATACAAGCGCTTACTGCGCTTACTTCGGAGCCATACAGCTGATTTGATAGTCTTAGATAGATAGATTTTGATTTGATTTTGGAAAATTTATTTAATTACTAGTGGCCGCCCAGGACTCCGTTCGCGTGGAAGTCGGTTTCCCGTGGGAATGAGAAGTTTTCCCGCGGTAAAAAGTACCGTATGTAACACTGTATTATAATCTATATTACTGTAAAGTTTCATCAAAATCCGTCCAGTAGTTTTTACGTGAGAGAGTAACCAACATCCATCCATACCTACACACAAACTTTCACGTTTATAACATTAGTAGGATTTAATTTTACTGTACGTAAGTATAAAATAAAATCAGTTGTTTTGTTATAATAAACTAAAAGCTTATATTTAACTTGCAAACGGTCCCACAAGAAATAATACAATTTAATAACAATTAATTGAGTTCCTCTAATAAAGATCAACCTTGTACTATAACTAGGTTAGCTGAGAACATATAGCCTTCTCGCTCATTTCCCTGAGGAGAGAAAGGGACAAGGACATTCTATTAGATTGTCTTATATGAAAGTGGCGAAAGATGGTGATTTGACTTCCGTGTAGCTGTCAAAAATGACAATGAAATGATACGCGGGTGTAAATGAGAAAGAGATCACAAAATAGTGAAAAACTGATGGAAAATTTATTTTCCTACAGACTACTTAAAATGGTTGCCTGATTCTAAGATGACTCTGAACACTGAATCTGAATTTAAGAACTATATTTTTACAAAAAAAATACGAAAAAAAATATGTCAAAAATTGGAATTAAAGCTCGTTAATTAGTTGAGGAGAAGTTAGTGGACAAATAAACAAACAGACACGAAAGGCGACTTTGATTTATACTATGTAATAATAATGATGATGATAAATAATGAGTTATGATAGTCCTACTAATATTATAAACGTGAAATTTTTTGAGTATGTATGCATGTTTGTTACTCTTTCACGTAAAAACTACTGGACGGATTTTGGTGAAACGTTACAGTAATATAGGTAATACATCAGAATTACACTTAGGGTACTTTCAACCGCGGGAAAACTTCTCATTCCCACGGGAAACCGACTTCCACGCGAACGGAGTCGCGAGAGGCCACTAGTAAAGTAATATAGTGTCAAATTCAAAACATTAAATATTTCATTCATATTTTTAATAAAACTCATTTTTGTACAATAAATAAAACGGGGGTAGAAAGGCCTGGAAAATTTTCGATTCTCCTTCTATTTATTTTCCACCTAGAGAACTATAAGTGGCTCCTTACTCAAACTTTTCAAATTACTTTTGACAGCAATGCTTCGGGTCAGATAGTTATAAATAAAGCTTACTTGGACTTCAGTTAACTCACAGAACTAACTTACGGGAGAAACCAATATTCCACTAACCTTTGACGCCTTGTTATTTGTGTAACCATGGTAACCATTATCCATGTTTTCGCGTCTCAATAAACGATGGTAGATAGCTGTTGATATGGAAATGACAGAAACACGTCACAAAAAACAAAACTAGCAGTTTCCAATGACCAAGGTTTTAAATATAGTAGAAATAGCGACCCGCCCACGCTTCGCAATGGTGTAATTTTGGGTAAATTAAAAAAAAAATTCCGATTGTTGTTTTCTAACAAATTTAAATGAAAAAATTTACCTAAAGGATGGTGAAAACTGCATTAAAACCCCTCAACTGGTTTAGGAGGAGATAGCGGCCAAACATACAAACAGACAGAATTAGCGACTTGGATTTATACTATGTAATGATATTGGTTTCGGCCGTTAGTTATATTAAACTGACAGCGGGTTAGTATCGATTCTCTGTTACTTTTAGAATAAGACTATCTCTTACCTTAGAGTCGAGTCTTGCTCATAAATTCGTATGCTGAATACAAAATTTCAATGTTCGATGCAAAGTACAGGATAACCGAGAGAGTATTACCATTTTTTTTCGGAAAAAAAAAATTAAAAAGAAAATTTTCGTAATGTTAAAATCTGAAGCTACTTTTGTAAAGAAATAAGTTTTTTTAGCTTTTTGAAGTTTTACCAGTTACTGAAAATATTAGCCGCCTTGATATTTTTATTATTCATGCCTGTCTTTAATTAAAAATAACACAGTAAGAATCTCGGAAAAGTACAAATTATTAAAAACTACTTAAGTAAAAATACAAAGTATTCTTAGTGATTAGACGGAAGCTATGTATAGGTAATTTGAAGCTTTCTATTGATTATTCGTTTTTGTAGTTTTTTCCATAATGGTAAGGAAATAAATCTCCAGACTAACACACCAATTATGTGGCCTCATGGTAAGCGCATTAAGCGCTTGTGTTACAGGTACCACACAATGGACTAGGGGAGAACCTAGTTACACCCAGACACGAGCCAATGTCAAAAAACCTTATTGACGAAATTGGCCCGACCCGGGGATCGATCCCGGGACCGTCCGCTTTTCAGTCCGGTATATATACCGCTGCACCACAGAGGTCGTTCTTAAATATATCTTACAATTTTATAAAAAACCAAATGCCAAATCCAGATTTTCGAACCAAATATGCATATCCAGCAACATTTTTTGAGAAGCATTTTTACAATAGCTGATATTGCATTCGAAAGATTTACTATCTTGTAATCCTACTAATATTATAAACGTGAAAGTTTGTGAGTACGTATGGATGTATGGATGGATGTTTGTTGCTCTTTCACGTAACAACTACTGGACGGATTTGGATGAAACTTAACAGTAATATAAGTTCTACATCAGAATAACACTATTTACCGCGGGAAAACTTTCATTCCCACGGGAAATCGACTTCAACGCGAACGGAGTCGCGGTCGGTCTGAAATTTTTTAGACAAACCATTTGCAATATATTTATTGACATATTATATTTGATAAAAAACATCTTTCATCCATTAACCACCTCGGTGAAGGTCGTTCTATAGCGGGATCATACACTACAAAATTTGTGAAGTGATTGACAGAACAGAGCCACTGTTATGTCAAAAAGTGAGTGAAAAAACTTCGATGAAGGAATCGAAATCTGTTACCGTGGTCGTTGTGGACTTTTATCAGATATCATTTCTCATTCAAAATTGCCAACTTACTTTTTTCAAGAACATCCTACTAATTTTGAAGTTATAGATACTGGAAAAAGGAACGCGGGTCTCCGAGCATTGCGCGACTGGGAATCGAACCCAGGAACTTTAGATAACCGGTCTAATGCTATGACCACTGAGCTGCCGCGCTTTCCTTTTTCCAGTATCTATAACTTCAAAATTTATAAATTAGCATTTTAAATGCAAAAATTAAAAATAAAATCTCAACATCCTACAAATGTTATAAACGTGAAAGTTTGTGAGTATGTATGGATGTTTGTTACTCTTTCACGTAAAAACTTCTGGACAGATTTGGATGAAACTTTACAGTAATATAGTTTTTACATCGGAATAGCACATTAGGTACTTTTTACCGCGGGAAAAATCTCATTCCCACGGGAAACCAACTTCCACGCGAACGGAATCGCGAGCGGCCACTAGTTTGTTTTAAATTGTCTTCTACATTAATTGTTCGATATTGATGTTCAAAGCAAAGATCTTGTTGAAAACCTTATACATACATAACAAACGGCTTTCTCATTTAAGTTTATATAGACTAGTTAATTACATTTTAGTGTAATGTAGCGCTACGTTAGTCAGATACTATGTTTGCTGTATAGCCTTCAAAGCAAATGGTTTCAGTGATGCCAAACTAAACACCAACATTTCTTGAGTGGTTTACGACCTGAGTTATAGGATTGTCTTATGCTGTTAGAATAAAAGAGATATTTTACTTTTAATTTTGCATTATAAATGCTAATTTATTAATTTTGTAGTTATAAATACTGGAAAAAGGAACGCGGGCCTCCAAGCATTACGCGACTGGGACTCGAACCCAGGACTTTTGGAAAACCGGTCCAATGCTCTGACCGACGTTCATTAAGCATATGTTACCTATCTATGATGAATAAAAAAAAAGATTTTTTTCAGTAAATAATCAGACATATTCCAAAAACACATCTCCCCCTAAAATTCACACACAATAATAAACCCCAAAAACGTTACCTTCCCTCAAATTTGGCGACACCGTGTCACCGCTCTGACAGGGTAAAGGGCGGGGTAATGGCTCGGTATACACGACATGGATACGCCAATTAAGCCGCAGGAGAGCGTAATTGCAGCAGCTACCTTATCCATGGTAAATTACGTATATATGCAGGCTTCATCTTAGATATGCGTTGCGTATGAAAACAAGTTTGATTGTAAAGTAAATATACAATGAAATTAAGTTCTCGTAGGGCTAAATGTTGATTTTCATTAAAAAAAAAACTTTGTGCAGTCTCCGTTAACAAACTTTATAAACTTTTATTTTGAGATTGGGGCTGTTTCAGATATTGTTGTTACAAGGGTGTAACAAGGTTCTCCTCTAGTCCATTGTGACGTGCCTATAATACAAGCGCTTACTGCGCTTACTTCGGAGCCATACAGCTGATTTGATAGTCTGGAAAATTTATTTAATTACTAGTGGCCGCCCAGGACTCCGTTCGCGTGGAAGTCGGTTTCCCGTGGGAATGAGAAGTTTTCCCGCGGTAAAAAGTACCCTACTTCCAAATCCGTCCAGTAGTTTTTACGTGAAAGAGTAACAAACATCCAAAACATCCATCCATACATACACACAAAGTTTCACGTTTATAACATTAGTAGGATTTATTTTTACTGTACGTAAGTAAGTATAAAATAAAATCAGTTGTTTTGTTATAATAAACTAAAAGCTTATATTTAACTTGCAAACGGTCCCACAAGAAATAATACAATTTAATAACAATTAATTGAGTTCCTCTAATAAAGATCAACCTTGTACTATAACTAGGTTAGTTGAGAACATATAGCCTTCTCGCTCATTCCCCTGAGGCGAGAAAAGGACAAGGACATTCTATTAGATTGTCTTATATGAAGGTGGCGAAAGATGGTGATTTGACTTCCGTGTAGCTGTCAAAAATGACAATGAAATGATACGCGGGTGTAAATGAGAAAGAGATCACAAAATAGTGAAAAACTGATGGAAATTTTATTTTCCTACAGACTACTTAAAATGGTTGCCTGATACTAAGATTACTGAATCTGAATTTAAGAACTATATTTACAAAAAAAAAGACGAAAAAAAATATGTCAAAAATTTGAATTAAAGCTCGTTAATTAGTTGAGGAGGAGTTAGTGGACAAATAAACAAACAGACACGAAAGGCGACTTTGCTTTATACAATGTAATTTAAAGTTATGATAATTCCACTAATCCTACTAATATTATAAATGTGAAAGTTTGTGAGTATGTGAGGATGTATGGATGTTTGTTACTCTTTCACGTAAAAACTACTGGACGGATTTTGGTGAATATAGGTTATACATCAGAATAGCATACAGGGTACTTTTTACCGCGGGAAAACTTCTCATTCCCACGGGAAACCAAAAATGGCTATTTCATACATATTTTTTATATACCTCATTTTTGTACAATAAATAAAACGGGGGTAGAAAGGCCTGGAAATTTTCGATTCTCCTTCTATTTATTTTCCACCTAGAGAACTATAAGTGGCTCCTAACTCAAACTTTTCAAATTACTTTTGACAGCAATGCTTCGGGTCAGATAGTTATAAATAAAGCTTAGTTGGACTTCAGTTAACTCACAGAACTAACTTACGGGAGAAACCAATATTCTACTACCCTTTGACGCCTTGTTATTTGTGTAACCATGGTAACCATTATCCATGTTTTCGCGTCGCAATAAACTATGGTAGATAGCTGTTGATATGGAAATGACAGAAACACGTCACAAACAAAACAAAACTAGCAGTTTCCAATGACCAAGGTTTTAACTATAGTAGAAATAGCGACCCGCCCACGCTTCGCAATGGTGTAATTTTGGGTAAATTAAAAAAACTTTTTCCGATTGTTGTTTTCTAACAAATTTAAATGAAAAAATTTACCTAAAGGATGGTGAAAACCGCATTAAAACCCCTCAACTGGTTTAGGAGGAGATAGCGGCCAAACATACAAACAGACAGAATTAGCGACTTGGATTTATACTATGTAATGATATTGGTTTCGGCCGTTAGTTATATTAAACTGACAGCGGGTTTGTATCGATTTTCTATTTGTTTTAAAATAAGACTATCTCTTACCTTAGAGTCGAGTCTTGCTCATAAATTCGTATGCTGAATACAAAATTTCAATGTTCGATGCAAAGTACAGAATAACCAAGAGAGTATTTCACTTTTTTTTCGAAAAAAATATAATAAAGAAAATTATTGTAATGAAAAATTGATCTGAAGTTAATTTTGTAAAGAAATAAGGGTTTTTGTACCTTTTTTAAGTTTTACTAGTTACTGAAAATATTAGCCGCCGTGATATTTTTTTTATTCAGGTCTGTCTTTAATTAAAAATAATACAGTAAGGCCCAATTGCAGGGAACGTTTTAACCTCGGGTTAACTTCGGGTTAGCTAACTTAGGTTTAAATGGCGCCACCATCGATTGTAACTACTTCTTATTATAATCGATGGTGGCGCCATTTAAATCTGAGTTAGCTAACCCGAAGTTAAAACGTTCCCTGCAATTGGGCCTAAGAATCTCGGAAAATTACAAAAAAATAAAAACTACTTTAGTAAAAATACAAAGTATTCTTAGTGAATAGACGGAAGCTATATAATTTGAAGCTTTCTAGTTTCTGTTGTTTTTTCCATTATGATAAGGAAATAAATCTCCAGACCAACACACCAATTATGTGGCCCCATGGTAAGCGCATTAAGCGCTTGTGTTACAGGTTCCACACAATGGACTAGGGAAGAACCTAGTTACACCCAGACACGAGCCAATGTCGAAAAACCATATTGACGAAATTGGCCCGACCCGGGTTCGAACCCGGGACCGTCCGCTTTACAGTCTGGTATGATAAACCAGATGCCAAATCCAGATTTTCGAACAAAATATGCTTATCCAACAGCTTTTTGAAAAAAAAATACAATAGCCGATTTTGAATTCGAAGGATTTACTATCTTGTAATCCTACTAATATTATAAACGTGAAAGTTTGTGAGTATGTATAGATGTATGGATGGATGTTTGTTACTATTTCACCTAAAAACTATTGGGCAGATTTTGATGAAACTTGACAGTAATATAGGTCATACATCAAAACAACACATAGGGTACTTTATACCGCGGGAAAACTTCTCATTCCCACGGGAAACCGACTTCCACGCGAACTGATGCTGAAGGCCACACACCTTCTTTGCTGGACCTTCTGCTGACCTCACACCCCGATAACTATCAGGTGACGGTCGATACGCCTCTCGGGTCGTCGGACCACTGCCTGATACGGACAAAACTGCCACTCACTTGCCCCCCCCGTCCTAGATCTACTGGAAGTCGGCGTGTTTGGCACTACAAGTCAGCAGATTGGGATGGAATGCGTACTTTCTTTGCTTCCTACCCGTGGAGACAGGTTTGCTTCTTATTGCATCCCAGCGATTGTGCACAATCGGTTGCCGATGTCGTGTTGCAGGGTATGGAATTATACATTCCTAGTTCTGTGATACCCGTCGGCGGCAGATCCCAGCCCTGGTTTAACAAATCCTGCCAGGCAGCCACTGCTGAAAAGCAGCAGTGTTACCGGGCTTGGGCTTGCGCTCACACAACTGGAGATCCCAATAGCGTATCGCTAAAAAAGAAGTACAACCTTGCCTCCAGGTCGTGCAAAAGGGCCATTGCTACGGCGAAAGCCGAGTACGTCCGCATAATTGGCGACAGACTTGTACGTTTCCCATCTGGGTCTCGTGCATTTTGGTCACTAGCCAAAGCGGTACAAGGCAACTTCTGTCTGTCAACCTTTCCACCATTGCGCAGGGATGACGGTTCGCTTGCCCACACTGCAAAAGAAAAAGCCGATCTTCTGGGCCTTCTTTTCGCATCCAACTCGACTTTGGACGACCAGGGAAAAACACCTCCGAACATCCTGAGATGTCAGAGTTCTATGCCAGATATACGGTTCTTGCAGCGCACCGTACGTAGAGCTCTTCTTTCCCTGGATATCCATAAGTCGAGTGGGCCTGACACCATTCCGGCGATTGTACTTAAGGTCTGCGCTCAAGAGCTAGCTCCTCCCATGACGCGGCTCTTTCGGCTCCTGTACTCCACCGGCGTAGTCCCTAATTGCTGGAAGACAGCACTAGTGCATCCGATCCCTAAAAAAGGCGACCGCTCAGATCCAACTAACTACCGGCCTATTGCAATCACCTCTATACTCTCCAAAGTTATGGAGAGTATGATTAACACTCAGCTCTTACGATATCTCGAAGATCACCAACTGATCAGCGACCGCCAATACGGTTTCCGTCACGGACGGTCAACTGTTGATCTTTTACTATATCTGACCCATCGCTGGGCTGAGACCGTAGAGAGCAAGGGTGAGGCCTTAGCAGTTAGTCTGGACATAGCGAAGGCTTTTGATCGGGTCTGGCACAAATGTCTTCTAGCCAAATTACCATCATATGGACTACCCGAGAGATTGTGTAACTGGATCACCAGCTTTCCTACTGGGCGGAGCATTAAGGTTGTAATCGACGGTGCATGCTCTGACTCCCTGCCCGTAAATGCTGGTGTTCCTCAAGGCTGTGTGCTCTCCCCAACATTGTTTATCTTGCACCTAAATGATATGCTGCAAACCAGCGGTATACATTGTTATACGGATGACAGTACCGGAGATGCACTGTACCATGGCCAAGCCAATCTCAGCAAGGAGTCGGTTGTCGAAAACCGGAACAAGCTTGTGTTAAAAGTTGAGGCCTCTCTAGACCTGGCCTCCCTGTGGGGTAGCGGTAACTTGGTCACATTTAACCCCCTCAAAACACAAGTTTGCGCGTTCATAACAAAAAAAAACCCATTCGTATCAGCCCCTACATTTCAGAACACTCCTCTTTGTAAAAAGCCTATGATCGAAATCCTCGGTGTCGGCATATCGAGCGACGTTCAGTTTCATAGTCACTTGAAAGACAAAGCCAAATTGGCTTCTAAAAAGCTTGGAGTGCTTAACCGAGCGAGACCGTACTTCAAACCGGCCCACCGCCTTCAACTATACAAGGCACAGGTGCGGCCCCATATGGAGTACTGTTCTCACCTCTGGGCAGGAGCACCTCAATGCTTACTTCTTCCATTTGACAAGATACAACGTAGAGCGGCTCGAATCGCCGGCAACCGAGCTCTTTCTGATCGCCTCGATTCTTTGGCCCTGCGAAGAGATATATCATCTCTTTGCGTTCTGTATCGTCTATACAATGGAGAGTGTTCTGAAGAATTATTCGACCTTATACCAGCTGCACAATTCCACCACCGCACCTCCCGCCACAGATTGAAATTCCATCCCCACCACCTGAATAGCTGGCGCTCCACCACCGTCCGTTTCGGGCGGAATTTTCTGCCACGCACTACGCAGATGTGGAATGAACTTCCTGCAGCGGTATTCCCGGCTACATACAACATGGGGCTCTTCAAGTCGAGAGTGTATTCCCACCTCAAAGGTCGGCAACACACCCCCAACACCCACAGTGTTGCGGGTAGTCATGGGCGGCGGTGATCATTTACCACCAGGTGACCCGCATGCTCGTTTGCCCCCTATTAATATAAAAAAAAAAAAAAGAACATAGTCGCGGGCGGCCACTAGTCTGTAATATTTTATCTCACAGTTCGTGCGATGCTGAGGGCCCAATAACTAACCTTTTAAAAAAATTGCCAATACACTGTGGTATAACTGTACATGAAACAGTATCTCCCCCGTGCTTGCAATTTTAAAAAAGTATCGCAAGCAGCTTCGAAATAAATATTTGCATCTGAATTTACTGAAAACAGAAACACGTGATTTCGAAGTTTTCAATATTGTCTTCGGTGTATTATTTTGTCGACTTTATTCCTATAGAGATAGTGTTCATAATTGATTGATTCCTAAATGTTAGACGTATTGGCGAACGCAATTCTTTTGTTTCTATGAGTTTCTACGTGAATATCGTAAAATGTTAAAATTAGGCTATTTTGGACTTAACTGTGACAATAATTAAATAAAATAAAATAGTAATTATAGAATGCGTCATTTGGTTCACTTGCCTTGAAAAATACGAAATAAATTTATGTAAAAACACGTTTTCATGGCTCCGCCCTGAGAGAATTTTTAAATCACAATTTTATTGGTATAACTGGTGTAGAAAGACCACTTCCGAAGACTGAAACAATGAATTCTTGAGCCTCAATAGTAACTAAATTCACTAACGGTATACCCAGAAAACTCAATTTAAAAAAGTTATTAAGGATTAAAAAGTCATATTCGGCGCTTGAAATCATCGCTCATACATCAACTGTTGGTTGATTATTACATCTAATATTCACGATTATTTACATTGCAAATTAAATAAAAATATTATTTTAGTTAAAATCGTCGAAAAATAAATGCAATTTTGTACAATTACGTAAAAATTACGTAAAAACCACTCCAGCAGTCTTTTTACACCCCGTATAACAGAATTATACAACAGTTAAAGCGCGAAAACCCACTAAAGACTCACGTTGTATAAGTACAAAAACCCAGAACTACTGCCTACAGTCTTTCAATGGAATTTTCCGAATAGTCGAGTTACTATTAATTTTAAATTACTCACAATCAGGCTAATTCCGTTCTACACAGGATCGATAAGTAAAATGTTTGTCTTCGATGTATGTATGTCAGTGACATAAAAGTTTGAATTACTCTCTTTGAGTACATTCGTTAATTTATTCGAAACTTTATTTTAATTCGTTTTGGATATAAAGCAATGAGATTATATAGAGATATGCAAATAAAATCGGCTCCAAAATTGGTTTATTTATACATTCACACTTTTTGTATAGATTATTTAAATAGTACGAACAAAGTCCGGATCTATGTTTGTTTATTTGTATTTTCCCTTACTTTGCTCATATCCTCTAATTGACGACCTCTGTGGCGCAGCGGTATATATGTATACCGGACTGCTAAGCGGATGGTCCCGGGATCGATCCCCGGGTCGGGCCAATTTCGTCAAAATAGTTTTTCGACATTGGCTCGTGTCTGGGTGTAACTAGGTTCTCCCCTAGTCCATTGTGTGGTACCTATAACACAAGTGCTTACTGCACTTACTTTAGAGCCACATAATTGGTGTGTCAGTCTGGAGATTTATTTGTTATTTTATTTAATTCGGAAGATTGAAAAGATATTTTGACAACATATTTTTCTTAAAACAGTACCTTTTACTCTGAAACTAAATAATAGAAAAAAAGTTCCCCAAATTAACATCATTACTCACACACTCTCTAAAACATTTGCAACCCAATTATGTACTTAAGCCTTGTAGTAATAGAGCTTAATTTCGAACGATTCTTAGTACGTGACTTTATCAAGGGCGCTCATGAAGTAATATATTCTGATTCTTTCAACAAATTGCTCTGAAAACAGCGCCATTTGTTTGCGAAACAAAAATGAGTAAGTATTTTTAACAGAAAATTAAGTAAATTAATAAAAAATATGACTACGTTATTGGGAGATTGTTTTTATAAACTCAGTGTTTACATTATTTTAAAAACACAATAATGGTAAACTGATATACTTCTTCTTCTTCTTTCGTGTGATGAATATGCACTTTGCAGCACATATACATATAATACTAGTGGCCGTCCGCGACTCCGTTCGCGTGGAAGTCTATTTCCCGTGAGAATGAGAAGTTTTCCCGCGGTAAAAAGTACCCTATGTGTTATTCTGATGTATATAAGCTATATTAATGTAAAGTTTTATAAATATCCATCCAGTAATTTTTAAGTGAAAGAGAAACAAACAACCATACATCCATATATACTCACAAACATTCACATTTATAATATTAGTAGAATAAACTGATAAATTTGATGGTAGGTAATCAACGTGTATAGACTTGTGCAGCATCAAGCTACACTCCTGGTGTGGACTCTACACACTTCACATGTTCGGTCTCGGTGACAGTCATTACTCTGACTATCCTGCCCCCCAAGTCAAGTGGCAGTAGAAATTTGCGTTAGCGAGTAAATAGAATTAATAATTTAATCATTTATTTCTCCTTCCCAATACTTAGACAATCTTGGGTTTTCTTAATTTATAATAAGCATAAGACACAATTTTGCCTAAGTGAAAGTAAGGAGATGGATATACAAGGAACAATTAAAATTATTATAAAATAAAACTAGTTTAATTAAAATGTAAGAAACTGTCAAAATTGCAAGCTTGTCTAAAATGTCAGTTTTATACATTTTTATTTTATTCACTCGCTAACGCAAGTTTCTACTGCCACTTGACTTGGGGGGCTGCACTTATAACTGTTTAGTTTTAAAAATAGATAGGACAATGGTTTCAAAACATAAAGCATGAAAATCAACTCTATCTACAGTGAGATAAGGTCGACTATCCCGCACTTATAACCAGAACAGTCAAAGTTTAGGTCTTAGGTAATAATTAAGGTGACATACAAGTATTGTCCGATTGGTGGAAGGTGCTCTAAACTGATTCGGATCAATTTTAAAGTTATACTGGAAAAAGGAACGTGGGTCTCCGAGCATTGCGCGACTGGAAATCGAACCCACCCCTTTAGATAACAGGTCAACTGCTCTGACCACTGAGCTACCGCGCCGCTACGGTGACCCAACAAAATTTCCCCCAGTATCTATGTGTTTACGTCATATAACTGACGTTATTCCATCAAATGAGAGGAGTTTTCACCTCTTGTAAGAATAGATATAAAATATACACTGGTTAAAAATCTGTAGAAAGTCTTTGCTTAAATTTGGAAGAACATGAACTAGCTTAATTTAACAAGATCAGGTTCTTTCATTATGCCCAAATTAATTGTTATTGGTATTTTTTCAAGATTAGAAACTTATAGTTTTTGAGGAACAAAAAGGTTCGTTTATATTTTCTACCTTTATCCCAAAAACATCTTTCTTTACAGCCAAAGTCCACCAAATATACAGAAAAACAGAGACCAAATCCGTAATTAGCTAAAAAGCAATATTGGTTAATGGAAAATACCGCTCGTAAATACTTGGTGGCCGCCCGCAACTCCGTTCACGTGGAAGTCGGTTTCTTTAAAAAGTACTCTATGTGTTATTCTGATGTATAACCTATATTACTGTAAAGTTTTATCCAAATCCGTCCAGTAGTTTTGACGTGAAAGAGTAACAAACATCCGTACATACTTGCAAACTTTCACGTTTATAATATTAGTAGGATTCTTCCTTCGTAGGTTCTTCCTTCGTCTGTTAGTAACTAAGATATCAATTTTCCAAACAGAATTTTCATTTTTCATATAAAAATTGTAATTAATTTTTATTCTTGTATTTTTTTGGAAACACGTTGTCCCGAAAACCCTTAAATCATGTTCACAGGAAAAGTGTAAGCAAAAATATGTTTGGGGTAAGGAAAAGTTTCTTTACAGGTACAGTCGAGGCAATTCGTGATAGACTAAATTGGGTTGTTCTAATACCCAGAGGAACATTTTCCAGTTGTTTTGGTGTTTATCGATCCTTTTAATAAGTTTAAATTTTCTAGTTTCCGTGTTCGGTAACAAACCGATTTATTAAAGGATTATGGAAGTGATGTAAGCAAGAAGACTAGTGCTATAGGTATAAGAAAAATATTTCATGAAAAAATATCTAGTATGGCCATAAATCTAGACACAATATATAAAACCCATTAGATATCTCTCGATACCGATATTTTTTTTCCGTTTTGGAAACTCTGAAATTTATCAACATATTTTTTAACAAAAAATTTACCTACAGTGTGTTATTTTCAGCTTTAACTTTTAGGTCTACCAATAGCTTACATTTATTTTAAACCTTACTTGTAGAAATCTGCTCATCATCAAAAATACTAATAATATGATGTTAACCTGTAATTAAAAAAAACGATTTCCTTTGCTTTAGGCATATGGGATACTGGTGGCCACCCGCGACTCCGTTCGCTTGCAAGTCGGTTTCCCGTGGGAATGAGAAGTTTTCCCGCGGTAAAAACTACCCTATGTGTTATTCTGATGTATAACCTATATAACTGTAAAGTTTCATCAAAATCCGTCCATTAGTTTTTACGTGAAAGAGTAACAAACATCCATACATACTCATCAACTTTCACGTTTATAATATTAGTAGGATATAATTTAAGAAATTGGCCCTTAAAGCATACCATATTAAAACCCCTGATTGTACCCACAAGTGGGTCGCAGCCGGCGTATCACGTTTTGTCCCAACAGAAAAAGTAAAACAAGAAATAATAGTCCTTTGCTAATGTACCGAACTAAATTGAAATAAATACGCTGCGAGATAAATCGCACAGATTAAGTGATTCTTGGACTTTTAAGAAGAGTAAGGGAGACAAATACGTTTTGTGTGTTCAAATAAAATAGTTTAACTAGTTTTTGGGGATTTTTAAGATAAAAAGAAAAAAAAAGCCAAATCTGCAAACAATCACTTAATAAAATTAAAACTATTCTTTCTTTGTATTGGTTAAATACAGGTATCTTTGTTTCATTAAATTTAGTCCAAAATATTGTAAAATTTGACGAAATTAACTGAACTAGTCTAAACTAGATGACGCTCTGTCATAATGTACGCTTTAAGTAGTTTGACAGAAATAAAATGATAATCTGCCTCAGTCTTATATTATTGTTGAGTGAGTGATCCACCAACCGCCAGCGTGGTGGATTACGGCTCAAACCCTCTCGCTATCCAAGGATGAGGCTTGTGCTCAACTATTAGGACATATATAGGCTATTATTTATTTATTTTAAGTGATAGTTTACTAATACCTATAGTTTAGTTTCGGAATTTTACGGTATAAGGAAACGGCACCAATATTATTCGATCCCTTTTATATTTTGTATTTAACCAATATTTAGCACTTGTGAAATATATTCTGTTTTGTACAGGGTATAAGTCGGCAAACTCGAAACCACGTATTGGTAAATGAATTTGTAAATTCACTTACAAAATACCCAGAAAACTGAATTAATACAAAAACCACATCGAACAATAATGTGCAACGCTCACACGTCAGCTGTTGGTTCAGCGAATATTTACATTTCAGACGCAGTTAATTGATGCAAAAACACTATCCTACTATTATTATAAACGTGAAAGCTTGTGAGTATGTATGGATGTTTGTTACCCTTTCACGTAAACACTAGTGGATGGATTTAGATGAAACTTTACAGTAATATAGGTTATGCATCAGAATAACACATAGGGTACTTTTTACCGCGGGAAAACTTCTCATTTCCAAGGGAAACCGACTTCCACGCGAACGGAGTCGCGGGCGGCCACTAGTAGTCCTACTAATAATATTTTTCTATTTTAACACACTTACTGGGTGGCTCTAAACTAAACAAATCTTTTACTATAGGTATCACACAGTGGACTAGGAGAGAACTTTGTTACACCCAAAAATGTAGCAAAGAAATTTTGTAAAGACTAAATTACTTACGAGTACAAGCAATTGTAAAATATGAATAAAAGATAAGATTGTTCAAAGGTTTTAAACACAAAGTAGACTATTTAGATTCACAACAAACTCAATCAGTAGACATTTTTCAAAGTTTGTAATCAAACAAATAGATTTATAAAAATATTTTTTTCAAGAAAAATTCATTAAGAAGTAATAAAGGAAGGACTTGATTTTAAATCTCATCATCTTATAAATAAATAAACATTTTGATGTAATTAAATACCCCGTCACGATCCTTAAACCTTTAATTTGGTGCCCTTTTAACCTACGACCGAGAAAGGGAGCCTTTTCACATTATCTTTTAAAAATGTACAGACAGCCAAAAATAGGAGTGTTGATGCTACGCCGTAGAGGAGATGCTACGTCGTAGATAGTAACTTGCTACGGCGTAGACGACGATATTTTTTATCGAAATATAGCATTTCTTAGTTTATCGTGATAGAAAAATTGAATAAAGTAAGTCAACTGTTAAAAATAAATCGTTATTAGTAATTTTTAAGTTTTGACATTATTTCTTCCAAAACGAGAAAATTATTTAAAAATTATTTAAAGTTAAAAGGTTTATTTATTATAACGATAAGTTATTTGATAAAATTAACACAAGCTACTTGTTGAATGAAATTAAAATAAGGGCTATGTTTTTATATTAAGCTTTCTTTCACTTTTTCCTCTTAATTTTTTTCTTTTTCTTTCGTAAAATTACGTACTTAAATTTTCAAAGCTACTTAAGGAACAATGACCTAATAGTTAATTTAAAAGACAATTATCAGCCCTTAATGTTAACTATTGTATAATCTATCTGTTTATTTATCTATAACCAGACCACAACATGAACCGAATATCAAACTTTATAATTGATGCCTCTGAAATAGACATTTCTAACTATTAGTTAAATGTGTCAAATGACAAATATAACGATTTCATTCCAGAACTCAGATGAATATTTTAGTCAGAAAAACGCTGTGACATTATTAATAACCTAATAAAAATGGACAAAACCTAGGATATCATAAAATGTTTAACATTAATAAATTTCTTATGGCCAATAATGCTTTGATTAATTATCTTCACTACATAGTATGAAAACAGTCGCTTTCTCTATCCCCATGAATGCTTAAATCTATAAAACTACGCAACGGATTTTGATGCGTTTTTTAAAAGATAGAGTGATTCAAGAGGAAGGTTTACATGTATAATAACATAGTACAGGGAAAGCAGTTTTACTCAGAATTCAACGCGTGCGAAGCCGCGCGGGTAAAAGCTAGTAACTTACAAAATTCTAGTATAACCTTCAACAACAAAACACTGGCTGACTGTACCCCTTTGTATGCAGACCGTACTTGTGAGCAAAGGGACAGGACAAACACAATTATGAGCCTGTGACGACAGCGTGACGCACAGTGTGTAGCGACAGCAAGAAAAGCTGGTGAATTCTTACATATATTCTATCACTATGCGAGTATGGTAAAAATGTTATTATAAGAAAAAGTCAGGTAAAAGCTGCTTGTGTATGCGGTCATAACTATTGTCTTTCGTAAACAAATCAAATAGTTATCTAATATGTAACTAGCGAACTAGCTTTGCAATGGTGTAATTTTGACCGACTTGTCCACAAAACATCGAATTTTAGCTGACTTAAAAAACTTTTTCCGATTGTTCTTTATTTACAAATTTAAATGAATAAATTCCCTTAAAGATGGCGAAGAACTCATTTAAATCCATTACGTAGTTTAGGAGGAGTTAGCGGACAATCATACAAACAGACAGAATTAGCGACTTGAATTTATACTATGTAATGATAAGCGAAAACTGATTTGAATTGATCGCATTTATAATGTTACCAGGTTTTACCCGCGCGGCTTCGCACGCGTTAAATTTGGAGTAAAACTCCTTTCCCTGTACTATGTTATTATACATGTAAACCTTCCTCTTGAATCACTCTATCAATTAAAAAAACTACATCGAAATCTGTAACGAAGTTTTAAAGATTTAAGCATACATAGATATTTCTAATTCAAGCCTGAAGGTCCTTAGATAAGCGCATTCAAACAAACAAACAAAAACCCTTATGTTTTATAATATTAATATAAATATCTAATGCACGAGTCACTTAAACAAATATCAAAAACGCTTCAAAAATGCTAATAAAATTTGAAGTGTTCGCTCGATTATACCAGGATCGTATCATTCAATCCTTACCTGATGCTCACGGGACCATTTAGAAAGTTTACCTTTTCAGGAAAAACAAACCAAACATTGAATATTTCAGTGATTGGGTAACCCACACAGAAAATTAATTCGACGAATTAAAATTATATTTCTATTTTTAGTAGTCATTGCCTATTTAAAGGCGTTAGATAATTTTCATTAAAATGGCTCCGATTCTGAGAACAATGTCTAAACTTAACTAAAGTGTTGTTGAACACTTTATCCTACTTGACAACCTCTGTGGTGTTAAACGTTAGTAAGCCCTAATAAAGGTATACTTATATGTAAAAACAAAGTTATAGTTATAGGAAACGACTTCAACAAACTCGTAATAGTGTAAAAAGACTGCTTCCGAAAACAAAAACTGGGCATTGCTGGAGGGGTGCTGGTAACGTTTGAAACAACAACAAAAAAATTATGACTACAAAATTTTATTTTTTTTACGTAATTCTTCAAAATTTCATTTCTACCTACTATCAAATTTAGCGTTAATTTCAAATTAAATAGTGTTTTAATTTAATTTGCAATGTAAATAATCGCACCTGAACCAACAGTTGATGTGTGAGCGGTGATATCAAGCGCCGAATATGACTTTACAATCCTTAATAACTTTTTTAAATTGAGTTTTCTGGATATGCTATTAGTGATTTTAGTTACTATTGAGGCTCCAGAATACGTGGTTTCAGGCTTCGGAAGTGGGCTTTTTTCACCCGTTATAAACCTCATCCAAGACTGTTAATTTAAAAATAATACAGGGTTGTTTTTTTGCGTTGGAGACAACTTAAAATAAATTGTTGTAGAATGGTTTTTAATTAATGAAAGTCAACAAGTTGAGTGGGATGCCAACTCCAATTTTGTCAATGAAAATATTTGAACGCTTCTGTTTTTATTGTAAAGCTATTTTGATGTTGTTAAAGTATTTTAGTGGCCGCCCGCAACTCCGTCCGCGTGAAAGTCGGTTTCCCGTGGGAATGAGAAGTTTTCCTGCGGTAAAAAGTACCCTATGTGTTGTTCTGATGTATAAGCTATATTTCTGTAAAGTTTCGTCCAAATCCGACCAGTAGTTTTTACGTGAAAGAGTACTGTTGCGGACAATGAACACAGTTAGCCTATAGTTTATAAGCTTAGAGTTTTGATTAGTTAAATAACAAAATGTTTGCTCCGCGCATTAGGCGCTATGTGAAAGCCATCAAATTGTATATAGTAAGGACCATTTGTAAGAATTAAGTCAGTCTGAACTTGAGCTTCGATGAAACAAGAAATAAAGAAAAATACAGTCCACTACCAGATCGCGAGTTTTATTGAAGAAACGGAAGACAAAGATAGGTACCCCACAAGTTTGTGGTCCTATCGGAGCCGGATCAAGAACAACAGCTCAGTTCGACTCGAGGCGCTAACAAGCTGCATGCAAGACCGGTACCTCGTCGAACTAAGAGGGACCGTGAGCCACGTCAAGCTTACGCCATTGGAACAAGGGACCAGCAGAACCGGTGCCTTATTGATCACGAAAGGGGCCGTATACGTGAACTACGATCGACGCGTGACGTTGTCAAGACCTACGCCAGAGCACGGGGTGCTTGAAGATCACCCAACGGTGCGACGAGCGACGTTGTCAAGACCTGCGCAAGAGCACGGGGTGCTTGAAGATCACCCAACGGTGCGCCGTGTCTTCGTGTCAAGAAACACCTACGCGGTCAAGTCGCGGCTTATGTTCTCGAGCTGCCCTACGGTGACAAAGGGCTCGAAGCATAAGTAACGCCGCAAGGCGGTGTGGTGTGTTTGTGCAGCACCACCAGTCGGTCTTAGACTGAAATCGCACTTTCACGCCAGTAAGGGACTCGTGTTACGGGGGCCGGACTGTAGGCACTGCCGACGCAATCGGACATTCCAGCCGATTGCTGAGCACCTCGTACTGCGTACTCCCCTCTGCTGGGTGAATCCACCCCTTCCTATCCTGCAACATCCATCCCTGAAGGAGCATATACTGGGGTCAAACCTAGTCCCTCCTGACGGACTGCTAGGGCCGATTAGGTAGGTAGGGAATTAGGGGCTTGCAAGTGCCGAAGATGACCGCGCGAAGCCCACCAATCACCAGGAAGAAGGCAGCCATGCAGGCGCAGAAGACCCGCCAGCATCTCCATCCGAGACCGCACCCGACCGAACCGCACCCGACCATACCGCGCCCGAACATCAACGAACCGCGACCGAACGTACCGCGCCCGACCATACCGCGCCCGAACATCAACGAACCGCGCCCGAACATCAACGAACCGCGCCCGAACATCAACGAACCGCGCCCGAACATCAACGAACCGCACCCGAACGTCAACACCTACGAACCACGACCGACCATGCCGCGCCCGAACGCCAACGAACCGCGACCGCGGCAATGGAAGGAAGAGAACGCGAGCCACGAGCGCCATCTGTCTGTTCCGGACGATCAACATTATCAACGACTCTGCGTTTGCGCCAAGCAGAAACACAAGCGGCTATACGACTAGCAGAGATACATCGCCAAGAACTACAGATAGAGGCAGAACTAATCAAAAAGAACTTAGCATTGGAAGTTGCAATGATTCAAGAGGATACCGACCAGGAAATAGATTATGGGAACAAAAACCTAGCCAACGAGGAACGCGTGAATGAATGGTTTGACCATCAACAGACACGGGGGGAGTTGAGAGAACCTGATGTAACTCCTCATCCGTCGACAAGTTATCCTGTGATGAACACGCCAAAACAAGTAACAATCCAGCAAACGCCCAGAGCTAGATCGCCTACACCGCAAAGATCGCGAGATCGAGGAATTGATCGCTTAGCCGAGGCACTGGAAAAGATGACTCGACATCGCGCGCCACCAAGACAAACGCAGGATTTGCCCATATTTAGCGGTGCCTCAAGAGAATGGCTACCTTTTAAAATAGCAATGAAAGAGACGACCGCTCTTCATAAGTTCTCACCGTCAGAAAACTTAGCTAGACTGCGAGCATGTTTGCGAGGAGAAGCCCGGCAAGCAGTATCGGGACTTCTTTGCATGGCATCAGACCCAGCAGTCATTATGCGAACATTAGAGCAAAGCTACGGACGGCCTGAGATGATAGTCGATCAAGCTTTAGAGGATATTAAGAAACTACCTCGACTTGGAACGAGCGCTAACGAATTGAACACGTTTGCTATCAAACTTCAGAACATAGTTATGATAATAACTGGAATCGACGAACATGGCTATTTACAGAACCCTATGTTAGCTCGCTTCGTGACCGAGAAGCTAAGCCCACATGTCAGATCAAGATGGTGTGACTACGCCGATCAGTTTGGAAATAATCATGAGGCAGAAATAGTCACACTGTCAAAGTTTTTAATGCAAGAAGCAGACAGAGCGATGCGACATCTGTATTCTACCCGAACAATGACAATCGCACCTGTGCAGAATACAAAACCAGCGGATCATCAGCCACGAACGAGTCGCCGAGCAGTATTTGCAACCATCGAGGAGGCAAAGAAAAGTAATAAAACTGAATGTTTCTGCTGTGGAGCCGAGCACAAAACTACCGACTGCAGAAAGCTCGCCGACATGCCACTACAAAAGCGATGGGAGTGGGCCAAAGAGGCAAGAATATGTTTTCGCTGTTTGAACAGTAAACACAGGCGATTCCTATGCAAGGGCAAACGATGTGGAATTAATGAGTGTAGGCACCCACATCACCCACTACTGCATTCAGAGGTCAAGAACGTCGACCAGGAACCGAAACAGAACGAGGATTCAGAAATAACTGCATCAACACGTATACCAACAGAAACAATGAAAATACTGTTGAAAGTATGCCCTGTCAGGATAAAAGGAAGAAATAATAAAGAAATCGATACGTTTGCGCTATTAGACGAAGGATCAACGATCACACTTGTCGATGAGGAAATCGCATCGATGATAGGAGAAAGGGGGTCAAAACAACCACTGAACATCATCGGTGCAACATCGAGTCAACGCGAACCGAACAGTCGAGTAGTGAATATTTCCATACAAGGGCATAATCAACATGAATACAACTCAATCAAGGCAAGAACAGTAAAGAACTTGACTTTAGGAAGTCAAACGATCAAGCCACAGTTGGTTGAATTGCCACATTTGAAAGAACTAACGCCAGAAGCTGTATGCTACTCGAACGCAAGGCCCCGCATACTCATTGGCGCTGATAACTGGCATTTGATAGTTACGCGTAAACTGTTAACCGGACACAGGAAACAACCGGCCGCCTCCCTAACACGATTAGGATGGATCATACACGGATCGGTCCCACAGAGCATTGTGAGCGAAGGCGAGACAGTTTTACACATACGTACGTCGCAACATATCGAACTAGAACAAGCAACATGTGAACGAGATGACAGCTTATCCGATCTGGTCAAGGCACACTTTAGCTTGGACGCGTTAGGTGTCTCTATGAAACAGAAACCCAGACCTACAGATGAACGCGCCGTTCAAATGTTCAACAGTACTGCTAAGCGAGTAGACGGTCGATTTGAAGTCGGACTTCCATGGAAAACGGAAGACGTCACCATGCCACCGAGCTATGACATGGCACTCACTCGTCTTCGCGGAATAGAACGGAAAATGGATAAGTCACTGGAGTTCAAAAAGGCATATACAGCGGAAGTAAATAAGCTTCTCGATAAGGGATACGCAAAGAGAAGTGCAGACGATCACTCTGACAACAAACGTCTTTGGTATCTACCACACTTCGCCGTGACAAACCCAAATAAGCCCGGGAAAGTTCGCATGGTCTTTGACGCAGCAGCTCGAACGAACGGCATGTGCATGAACGACGCACTGTTAGATGGACCCGACCTACTGCAATCCCTACAAGGCGTCTTGTTTAGATTCCGAATGCGACCAGTTGCGATTACAGCCGACATACGGGAAATGTTTCTCAGAGTGAGGATCAGACCAGAAGATCAAGTGGCCCAACACTTTCTGTGGAGAGGCGACAACCGCGATGAACCTCCTCAGAAATATGTCATGCAGTCCATGATATTTGGAGCACGGAGTTCACCATTCCTAGCACACAGTGTGAGAGATCGCAACGCAACAGAGTACGCACAATCTCACCCCCTCGCATTCAAAGCTATCACGCAAAACCACTACATGGACGACTGGGTCGACAGTTTTGATACCGAAGAACTAGCTGCACATACTATAGCTGAAGTGCGAGAAGTGCATTCACAAGCAGGGTTCGAGCTAGCCAGCTGGAGTTCCAACCGCGAACATCTACTGAACCACATTCCAGAACAAGATAGAGCACACGCGCCAAAAGAACTTGCCGCAAACGCGCACTTATATGAAAAAGCTCTAGGAATACTGTGGATCCCAACTACGGATCAACTCGGTTTTAACACAGCCATGCATAGAGTACCGATAGACGTCAAGGAAGCTAGCCGCACACCAACCAAACGTGAAGCACTTGGGGCTGTGATGTCATTATTCGATCCATTAGGCGTACTAAGCCCCTATACGATTACGGCAAAAATTATTCTGCAAGAGTTGTGGAAAAAGAAGATTGGGTGGGACGAACCATTACCCCCAGAAGAAGCAGTCTCCTTTGGCGAATGGCAATCTGATCTTGAATACATAGAAAAACTGCGACTGCCACGATGTTACGACATCAGAACGAGTGGAGTCACGCGCCAACTTCATGTATTCTGTGATGCCAGCGAACAAGCATACACCGCTGTTGCGTATTGGCGTATTGAAGGTGACAACGGCGTGAATGTATCGATAATAGCAGGAAAAAGCAAAGTCGCGCCGCTGAAGGCACAAAGCATTCCCAGAATGGAACTCCAAGCCAGCCTTATTGGCGCTCGTTTAGCCACCGACATTATAAGTGCACACAAATGGGAAGCGAACGTAGTGTATTGGACCGATTCAAAAACCGTACTTCACTGGATAAGAAACGACGCGGTTAGATACACCCCATACGTAGCGCACCGGCTAAGTGAAATAGCAGAACTAACACGAATCGATCAATGGCGATGGGTGCCTACCGCTCACAACGTTGCCGATGACGCCACACGAGCAGGAAACACTAGATTAAAAAGTGACGATCGTTGGTTCAACGGACCTGCATTTCTCTACGAAAACGAGGAAAACTGGCCACAAGAAGCGTCAATAAACCAGCCACAGTCCGAATGTATAGTAACGCATATAAGACAAAGCGATCCGATGATTGACATGAAGAGATTTTCTTCATATGAACGCTTGATTCGATCATTGGCGTACGTATATGCGTTTATTGATAAGTGTAAGAAAAGAACAAATGCACTGGAATTGAAACACATTAAAAAGGCGGAGCTTCAACTTGTAAAAGATTCACAAAAGGAAAGTTTTGCAAAGGAATACGATCAGTTGAAGAAACAAAAGAGAGTCGACGTTTCGAGCCGTCTGTATAAACTGGATCCTATCAGCGGTAATGACGAAGTGATACGACTAAATGGACGAATCAACGCCGCCACAGTTCCAGAAGATATGAAGCATCCACCAATACTAGACGGTGATCATCATCTGACTCGTCTAATCATACGAGAAGAACATGAACGCAACAGTCACGTAGGACGAGAACAAATTGTAAATAACTTGAGACAACGTTATTGGATACTACGCCTACGGCCTACTGTAAAGAAAGTTCTGCGAGATTGCGTTGTATGCAAAATAAGAAAAGCCAGTCCGTTAAAGCCAGTGAAAGGCAACTTGCCAAAGGTACGTTTAAATACACATACCAGACCTTTCTCTTATAGCGGAATCGACTGCTTTGGCCCTGTGTGGGTGACAATAGGAAGGAGAAGAGAGAAACGATGGGGAATGCTATTTACCTGTCTTGTCACCAGAGCGATTCACATAGAGCTCATCGCCAGTCTGAGTACGGATTCGGCTATAATGGCCATAAGACGAATGGCTGCACGAAGAGGAACTCCAAAGTGTATCATGTCAGATAACGGAACTAACTTTCACGGAGCGAACACGGAACTCAACAAGGCGTACACGGAATGGCTCCCAGAAATGGAAAAATATGCTTTAAAACAGCGTATAGAATGGCGATATATCGACCCTGGAGCACCCAATCAAGGAGGAGCCTGGGAAAGAATGATAAGGACGGTGAAAAGCTCTCTTTCTGGCATACTCACCGACCGAGCACCAAAAGAAGAAACGCTGACTACGTTAATGGCGGAGATTGAATACACCGTGAACTGTCGCCCGTTGACCCACGTGTCCGTTGAGCCTGATGATCAAGAAGCTCTCACACCGAACCACTTTCTACTGGGAACGGCAACTGGATTACCATACGTAGGAAACTGTGAGACAGCAGATAAACGTTCGTGGCGCGCTTCGCAAGCGCTCGCTAATATGTTCTGGAATCGCTGGGTAAATGAATACTTACCTACACTAACTCCACGCGGCGATGCAAGAAAACAAGTGAACAATGTAAAACCGGGCGACATAGTAGTTATAGCGGACGGGCTGCTACCTAGAAACGTTTGGCCGCGAGGTATGGTTGAGCGTGCGTATGAGGGTCCCGACGGCGTTGTGCGGAGTGCAGATGTCAGGACACAAGGGGGAATCTTCAGAAGACCAGTCAGAAGGCTCATCGTCCTCCCGCTGCAGATGAGGGGCTCCGAAGATCTTCGCCGGGGGGAGAATGTTGCGGACAATGAACACAGTTAGCCTATAGTTTATAAGCTTAGAGTTTTGATTAGTTAAATAACAAAATGTTTGCTCCGCGCATTAGGCGCTATGTGAAAGCCATCAAATTGTATATAGTAAGGACCATTTGTAAGAATTAAGTCAGTCTGAACTTGAGCTTCGATGAAACAAGAAATAAAGAAAAATACAGTCCACTACCAGATCGCGAGTTTTATTGAAGAAACGGAAGACAAAGATAGGTACCCCACAAGTACCAAACATCCATACATCCATTCATCCATACTTAGTTTAAAAACTTTCACGTTTATGATATTAGTAGGATATAAGAAGTCGTAATTTTCACGGGTTGAAGTTTTGATGGAAGCATTTTTTGATTAAATTATAATGAAAGCTTGTTGAAAGCTACGATATCAGGGAATATAAGCTACTTTTGTAAAGGTACATTTTATTTTTACATAGGTAAAATACTCTTTTAAAATATAAGTAATATAAAAAGTTCATAGTTTTTTTGACTAATATTCATATAGCCAAAGCTTATAAAAAAATAAAAATAAAAACATCCAGTTCTCTTCATAAGTTACATACTCTTTAGAGTAAGCTTAATTATTGACGAAAATTTCCGTGAAGAGCACACAAAAGAACAATGGGTTAGAATGATGCAAAATTTAACACGAAACTTCGATGGTTTCACCTGTCAGAAACATTGGCTTTGGTTAGATTTAACAATAGATAAATGAGTAGTTTTGGTAATTAGGTAACAAAGGTGGATACAATAAAGTTAAATCTCACGTAGGATTCACTACCTGCACACAGTATAAAACAAAGTCGCTTTCTCTGTCCCTATGAATGCTTAAATCTTTATAACTACGCAGTGGATTTTGATGCGGTTTTTGATGTTGGTTTTTAAAATAGATAGAGTAATTCAAGTGGAAGGTTCACATGTAATAACATAGTACAGGGTATTTTTATTATTGTTGAACTGACAAACCTACTTAAACCTACTAAAATCGTTAATTTTACATGATAATGAAAATCAAAAAATATAAATCATAAATCGAAAATAAGTACCTAAGTCAATATTTTTTCGTTTTTAAATCTGACTATAAGTATTGCATTTCATTAAATCTCTTTGTTTACGCTTAATTTTTTTCTTTAATTAATCCACTTACCTGGATTGTTTCAAGGAGGATTGGCCGAACCAGGCAAAGAACAGGAATCTGTGGAAGATGTTGAGGGAGGCCTTTGCCCAGGAGTGGGATCGACATGGCTAGATAAAAAAAAAAATCCACTTACATATTTTATTATTAAAAAAAAACATTTTAGTAAAAACTTTTTTGCTACCACTCCAAAATTAAACATCAGTCGGAACGTAGTTTAAACACTAGGAAAACGACGTTGAAAACTAAGATTTTATCGCATTAAATTAAAGAGATTAATTCGACTAGCCACCGCAGTTAAACGGCACTTTAGTTTAACTGTTTAATTTAGGTTTAAGTTTAAATCCTGAAGTTAAAGTTTTATGAGAAAGAAACATTGGATGATCTTCAAAATGAAAACGATCAATTTTATTAAATTACTTATTTTTAGCGGAAATATTTTCCAAATAAATAATTTACTATTCACTACTTTTTTTGCAATTTTAATATTCAATGGATTCGATTCTGAAAACACTTACTAAATCAAACTAAAAATATAGCCATCACTTTATCATACATACTATTAGAAAAAGTATGGGTAAAAATATTAGTCTCAGTAAATTAAGTACAAATCAATTTAAAATCAGATGAAAGTCGCTGAGGCCTAATTTTATTACCGGTCTCTGTCTAATGCTATTGCGTAGAAACTGATAGCAATATTTATGGTTTATTTTTGTGAATCGGCATCAGTATTTGCTTCTAATGACCTTTTTGAAAAGCCAGACCAAATCTACTAAAGACCCTACTAATATTATTAACGTGAAAGTTTGTGAGGATGTATGGACGTATGGATGTTTGTTACTCTTTCATGTAAAAACTACTAGATGAAACTTTACAGTAATATAGTTTATTTATCAGAATAACACATAGGGTACTTTTTACCGCGGGAAACCTTTTAATTCCCACGGGAAACCGACTTCTACGCGAACGGAGTCGCGGGCGGCCACTACTATAATCATATTTTTACGAAGGCTTTTGCCAAACAATTGAACGAAATATCCAATTATTATTAATAACATTGCTTCTACCACTTGAATCCTTAGTCATCCCAATATAAATTGATTATCCATTATTTTATTGAATCCAGTCTTAAGAGTGTATTTTTATATCAGTTATCTCTTGATCGACCATAAAACGTATTATTCTATAAACAATACCAAGCTAAACACGACTTTATTGTTAACTCGTTACAGTCGAGTTTCTAAAAGCATTTTCGTTCAATACGGCTTTAAAGGTATCGATTTGGTCTTACATTGAGATTGCATAGAAAGTTTCAGCTTAGCACATTCATTATAAAAATGGGAACGACATAAGTATGTTTATCTCTTTTGTTCGCTATGACTGCACATTTAGAAGGACAGAGAGAAACATATATATTTAGGTAATTTAATTTACAAGCTTATCCCCTTATCACGATTATTAATTGTTACGAAGTTTTGCCTCAGTTAATAGTTAATTTCAGACCTTAATTTGCTTAACACAGGTGCGAATTTCGAGTTGTTCGTTTGTATTTGATACAGCTGTTTGGTTTTATAATAGTTGAGTATCTACTTTTGGTAGGTAGCATTTTGTAAAGATTACATTTTAACCAATAAATAGCCTGGAATTAAAGCTCTCAAAACGAAATTATAGTTTTTTTTTTTAAATAATCTTAATTTATAGAATAGTTCATTTTTTTATCTAAACCATGAAATTATTAGTATTAATTCTAGATTAAGTCGTCTGTTATCCAAAACCAAAGTAAATCAAATCTCGTATTATTAATATTCTATCAAACTAAAAGATTAAAGAGCCCTAAAATCGACTTGCTTAAACAATAATTAAATACTAGTATCATTCTCAAATACGACCTAATGTGGCTGCATATAAAGTTCATTATCACTACGTACTTAAAAACAAAGTTGCTTTCTCTATTTCTCTGTCCCTATGTATGCCTAAATCTTCAAAACTACGCAACAGATTTCGGTGCGGTTTTTAATAGATAGAGTGATTCAAGAGAAAGGTTTTCTCCGAATGAAACGTTTTTTAGTAGATAATAAGATTCAAGATAAATCAAATCCTTAATACACGTATAACTTGATACACCTACCGACGACCTCTGAGGTGCAGCGGTATATATACCGGACTGCTAAGCGGATGGTCCCGGTTTCGATCCCCGGGTCAGGCCAATTTCGTCAAAAATGTTTTTCGAAATTGGCTCGTGTCTGGGTGTAACTAGGTTCTCCCCTAGTCCATTGTGTGGTACCTACCTATAGTAAAAGCTTTGCTTAGTTTCGGGCCACACAGTTGGTGTGTTAGTCTGGAGATTATTCTTATTATTTCATCTTACCTTTGTCGACCTGTATTTTCTTGTATATTTCTCTCAAAGAATTCCTTTACAAAACAAATTTGCGTCGGTGTTTGTTCAGAAGAATTTTAATAAATGTCTGAAACAAAATAATGTATCTAATGTTGTGGGCCCTGAAATATCGAGAAAAGAAATAATCAATGTTATTTCTTCCTAATTATGTAACAGACAAAAGAAACAGATTTAAAATGTTCTAAGGGAAAGTTATAGTCTGCAGCGATTACTGGGCTGGCTGGTCGACCGGTGAATACCACCGTCGCACAGAAAACCGACGTGAAGTAGGGACGATGTTCCTGCGTTTCGTTCGGTGAGTGCGATATCCGGTGCCCAATTTCTCTCAGGCCAGCAACGTATAAACGTAAAAGTTTGTAAGTAAAAAAAACTACCGAATGGATTTGGATGAAACTTTACCGTAATATAGGTGATAGGTACATCAAAATAACACATGGGGTACTTTTTACCGCGGGGAAACATCTCATTCCCACGGGAAACCGACTTCCACGCGGATGGAGTCGCGGGCGGCCACTAGTTTGTTCACATTATTTCGTTCAAAGTAACAAAATATTTACATTCCACATCTAAAAATAAATGAACTCGAGCAACAAAATAACCCTTAAACAGTATAATACGCGTTTAATTAATTTTAATCTAATTTCTTTGCGTTTCAGCATCTTCTGTTAAAAGGGGTTCCATTGATCGCGGTATAATGTTGGCAAAAATCTTGAGAATTGTAATTAA
The DNA here is from genome assembly GCA_916618145.1 of Emmelina monodactyla. Lineage (NCBI taxonomy): Eukaryota > Metazoa > Arthropoda > Insecta > Lepidoptera > Pterophoridae > Emmelina > Emmelina monodactyla. The sequence goes on from OU745296.1 coordinate 5,238,207, forward strand.
TCAGCTAAAGAGTTCATTAATTTGTTTCGTACTTTATTACCTTTTAACCGACTTCAAACAAGGAGATTTGCTACCACAGAATTGATTTTCATCCGGTTTTTTGTGTGAAATGAAAACATAAAAAAATCAATTAATGGATGTAATATTTACTCTCCATAGTGTTAGCTATAAAACAAAAGTGATCGGTAACTGGACAACCCTAGCATTCGATGGACATCACTGGCGCGGATTTGGATTGAATCTAATGGCGGTTCTACATGTTGTATTTCCTACTAATTCATATTTTATTAAAGAGATGTTTAATCTAACTAAAGGCCAATAAATATTGTTACATTATAATAGATAAGTAGCACTTTTGAACGGAACAAAGTCCAATGTCTCCAAATATTTCAGTAAACATTTTCCAACAGGAACCATTTCGTGACCTTCTTCTTCTTCGTGTGATGAGTATGCACTTTGCAGCACATATTCATCTAGTGTCAGAGTTTTTGGGAACCGCCTTGTTAGGGCCTCTGACGTGGTTCCCGTTCGTGACCTAAAAAGGCGTTTAATAAAACTCTGATACCAGATAAATATGGATTTGCATTTAAAATGCTAATTTAATAATTATGAAGTAACTAGTGGCCGCCCGCGACTCCGTTCGCGTGGAAGTCAGTTTCCCGTGGGAATGACAAGTTTTCCCGCGGTACAAATACCCTATATGTTATTCTGATGTATAACCTATATTACTGTAAAGTTTCATTAAAATCCATCCAGTAGTTTTTACGTGAAAGAGTATCAAAAATCTATACATACTGACAAACTTTCAAGTTTATAGTATTAGTAGGATAGCTACTGGAAAAAGGAACGCGGGTCTCCGAGCATTGCGCGAGCTTCGCAATCATTAGCTTGTTTCATCTTAATTAGTAGTTAAATATCCTGTAAAGGTAGCTACTAAAACGAAGAGGCGGAAACTCCTCTCATTTGATTGAATAACGTCAGCTATATGACGTTAGCACATAGATACTGAGAGATATTTCGTTGGGTCACCGTAGCGGCGCGGTAGCTCAGCGATCAGAGCATTAGACCGGTTATCTAAAGGTCCTGGGTTCCCAGTCGCGCAATGCTCGGAGACCCGCGTTCCTTTTTCCAGTATCTGTAACTTCAAGAAAAATATGTTGCGGAAAATGCATATTCATCACCCGAAAATAAACAAAAGGGCTTTAATTTAACTTCTTAGATTTACGCGATCATTATTACTTCAAATTGAACTAATTTTATCGTGTTTTTACGCGTTTATTATATTATTTCAAACATCTCTGTGACCACGCCATTTGTAAGAATGTCGAAACGTCGGATGAACAAAAATAATACAATAAACGCGTTAAAACCCGTTAAAATTAGTATAATTTCAAGATCCAAAAGGGTATTTGTATTCCTTACAATATTCCACTAAAATTATCCTTTATTTGTTAACTTAACTAAAATCTTAAAACAAAGAAGAAAATACTTTTCAAACTGAACAATAGTTATATTCATATAACTGGTAAGCGGTGGAGCGCAATTTAAATAATTACATCTTTCGAATCGAAAATCGATTCGCATCCCAGATAAAGATATTTACTTTGTTTTTTTTCTTCTCTGCTTTGGATTCATATAATGGCTGTTCGATTTTAGATTTTAATGGCTTGCGTTTAAATGCTAAAGTGGAATGGAAAAGAGGTTTTAAATAAAGGTAGTTATTAAGACAGTGTGAGTGGTCCTTTCTTGTTTTTTTGGGATTGTGTAAGAAATACAAATACAAATACAATACAAACACAAATATTCTTTATTGCACATAAAATGAGAACAGTAACAGAATTTTTATATAAAAACAGGCAAAAGGTGGTCTTATAGCGTATAAGAAGAATCGCACGTTGAAATACAGATCGCGCGATATTAAAGAGCGTTATTAACGCAGTTGTGTAGAGAAGGCTATAGTCGTTTGTTTACTTTTGTGGTAGAAAGATAATGATGCTTTACATGTTGTAAACATATTACTTACTAGTGGCCGCCCGCGACTCCGTTCGCGTGGAAGTCGGTTTCCCGTGTGATGTATAACCTATATTACTGCAAAGTTCCATCCAAATCCGTCCAGTTGTTTTTACGTGAAAGAGTAACAAACATCAATACATACATACATATTCACAAACTTTCACGTTTATAATATTAGTAGGATCGCTACAATTTTGAAGAAATCAAATTTTACGCAACTTTATTCAGTTTTTATTGTAAAAGCGTATAAAAGTCATATTTTTTAAACCATTACACTTTTAACCTGCGAATACGTTCGTAACTGACTAAAAATGACTAAAAAACCTAGACCGATAGCAAAAATGTGGCTAAAAGTTGTGTTTTTCCACGCACGGAAACCTGACACCGGTTTTGGACTGCCGCCATTTTGAGCGCGTTTGAGGGTAGTTGCGAATTTTCCGAGTTGACTTTGTAGTTCGACCTTTGTGGTGAATTGGTTCGGATTAACGAGGCTTTGGCGGGGAATTTAAAGGTGGAAAACAAAAATAGGTTTAAGTGGCACTCCGAAGATAAAATCGATGGTTTGTTTGAAATAAAAATAGTTGAATTGTAATGCAAATAAAGATTAATGTTTTACATGTGTGGAGAACACGCCTATGTTACCAAATGTCTAAGATCATCATTTGACGACCTCTGTGGTGCAGCGGTATAGGTATACCTATGTTACGGCTAATACCCGAAGTGCGGCTACACCTAGTTTTAGCCGGTTAGAAGTGTTTTTAATATGGAAGACTGTAAAAAAATGTATACCTATGTATATAAAAACTGGCTTCAATCATGAGTCGACGGAGTCCTTTTTCTGGGTGGTATCAAAAAAGTGACCTAACCTATTGATGTTCTAACCGGCTAAAACTAGGTGTAGCCGCACTTCGGGTATTAGCCGTAACATATATACCGGACTGCTAAGCAAATGGTTCCGGGTTCGATCCCCGGGAGTAAATGGCTTTTTCGATATTGGCTCATGTCTGGGTGTAACTAAGTTATCTCTTAGTCCATTATGTGGTACCTATAACACAAGTGCTTACTGCAACTTACTTTAGGGCCACATCATTGGTGTGTTAGTCTCTAGATTTATTATTATTATTATTATCCGATTCTTACACTACACGTCAAAAAAGTAACTAGCACTGTAAAATGGAAGACATGACAACAATAAATAATGTATTTTGGACCTCTAAAACCCAATACTTCTCTGAAATACTCTGTGTCAGTCATTTAACAGATATTTTTCACAGAAAGCCATAACTTTCACAGCAATAAACTCATTTTCTTTTTGTTTACATCATACCATACTCGTACTAGCCGTTACCCGCGTGACTCCTTTCCCTGTTATATGTTATTATACATGTAAAACTTGAGGCCCGCGTTCCTTTTTCCAGTGTTTATAACTTCAAAACTTGAATCACTCTATCTATAAAAAAACCGCATCAAATTCCGTTGCGTAGTTTTAAAGATTTAAGCATACATAGGGACAGAGGAAACGACTTTATAGCGATTTACTTCATGCCAACTCAAAAACGGAAAACAATTATCTATTATTAATCTTCCTTAATAGGCACCGATAGAGCCTACTTATCCATGTTACATGTTAGTAAGTAATTCCGTCCTGTACTACAATTCTAGAGCGTCATATACAGGGCGTCCCAAGACTACGGGACATCAAGGGAAAGTACCTTAAATATCGTAGATGAGATGTTTGCTGAAAGAAGACTTTATTTTTTTTAACTTAGTAATTCTGCATTTAAAGAATTTCTAAATAATTTACAAAAAAATACTTACTTTACAGACAGTTTTACGTATGTTTTTAATTTTAATAAAATGATTGATTTCACATTGTTCCTTTCTTTTAAGATACTATGTTAAGAAGAATACTTTTTGTACTACCTACTTTTTGTCTATTCTTTCGATTGGCATCATAAAAATAGGGGTGTTTTTTTCCATATTTAATTCCAGACAAAACAAGTATTTTTTTGAAATTCTTTAAATGCAGAATCACTATGTTTAAAAAATAAAACAAAGTCTTCTTTCAGCAAAATATCCTATGTACGATATGTCTTGGGTCGCCCTGTATACTTCTGATCGACCTGAAAGCACTGGGTCAGGCAGTATGCATGCAAAGTTCGTAATTTAAACCCCATTTTGCTGATAAACCATCTGAGCTTGTTCTATTTATTGGAGATGGTTAAAGTTGCGTTTAAGTTAACTATGTTTTAAAAATATGCAAAGATAGGATGCTAATGTCTGTTTGTTTAATAATAACATAAAGTTAGTTTATTCACTAGCTTTTACCCGCAATGCAAAATACTGTAAGTATAGGGTGGCCAATACCCTACAGGAACCACGTCAGAGGCCTTAAAAAGGCGGTTCCTAAAAACTCTGATACTGCAAAGAATATGTGCTGTAAAAGTGCATATTCTTCACACGAAAGAAAAAAAAAGAGAGCATCTGCAAAAGGTTGTCAAATGCATAACTTAAAACTCTTTATAAACTCCGAAACAGATTTTTACTCGTATGTTTTTTACTATCGTTTACTTACTAGAACATATGAGCATTTGACGCCCTCTGTGGTGCAGCGGTATATATACCGGACTACTAAGCAGATGGTTCCTGGTTCGATCTCCGAGTCGGGCCAATTTCGTTAAATGTTTTCGTGTCTGGGTGTAACTAGGTTCTCCCCTAGTCCATTTTGTGGTACCTATAATACAAGTGCTTACTGCAATTTACTTTAGGGCCACATAATTGGTGTATTAGTCTGGAGATTTATATAAAGCACAAAGAATACAACGCAATTCCTTTGTTACTGTTTTGTTGATGAATAAATAATAATAAGTTTTATTGCAGGCAGAACCCATAAAAATACTTGCACTTTTCCCAAAAGAAAGTCACTCCACAAATTGACTTCCATTCTGCCTCGTATCAAAAAATAGACAAAATACATTTTGTATCTTCCATCAAAAAGCTTCAAAAACAATAGCTGTTCGATCTTAAGTGTTTCGTGGCTGGGACGGGTAATGAACCCACATCAATATGAAGTGGCATCGCAAATCCTGTTACCGAGCTATAGGGGACTTTTACACTGGATAGAAAAAAAAGTCGGTAGAGTTTTCAATGGGTGTAATTTTTTGAGACTTTGAGTTTCGAGTAGTTGTTTTTTAAGTGTTGTAAATAAGAACCTTTTAAATAAATAACGTAAATTTGCGTTAAATAAGGAGGTGTAATTTTAATACAGACTCGTTTTACCATCAAACAAGTGTGGTCAGTCTTAGCATGGATAACTGCTAGTGTCATAAGAGTAAGAGAGACAAAATAAAAGAACTGCTTCCGAAAACAAAAACTGGTCATTGATGGAGGGGTACTGTTTACGTAGTTTTCCAAAATTACATTAATAATATCAGATTTTGCGATTATTTCTAATTAAACAGGGTTTTAATTTAATTTGCAATGTAAATAATCGCACCTGAACCGACAGTTGATGTGTGAGCGATGATTTCAAGCGGTGAATATGACTTTTACTCCTTAATATTTTTTTTAAATTGAGTTTTCTGGTTATGCTGTTAGTGAATTTAGTTACTATTGAGGCTCCAGAATACATGGTTTCAGGATTCGGAAGTTATCTTATTACACCCGTTATATTTTATCAATTCTCTACAACATAGCCCTTCAAATTTATATTCTAAAGACGCTCACAAATAAAAATATATAAATAGAAATTAATGTAAAAGGGTCTTAACCCTAAAAGCCCTTACACGTTCTATTCTGGTGTGTACTTACGTAGGTCATACCTTCCTTTTGTCTTATGTAATATGAACGAAGGAAGAAATAAGTCTTATGTGCCGATATATCATAACGAATCGTTTCGAAATCGTATTTTTATAGGGATGCTAAAGCGACTTTTAACTGGAAAAAATGCTATAGGTTCTATAGGTAGGTAGGCAGTAGGTATTATAAAAATCAGTTTTTATTGAGATTAATCATTTTTTATACTATTACAATTGGTGTGAATTTTTTCAAGGTGTCTAAAATTATTTATTCATATTGTTTTAATGCAAGATTATCAAACCTGTAAAAAACTTTAGGATTTGACTTTTGTAGTTGTTATTTACTTTTTACATAATTTTTTTTTTTATTGTTTACAGATATGTTTCATAGACATGGAGGAAAAGATTTTTAAAGGTAAGTTTTTTTATTTTTGTACAAGCCGTGTTAATTTTCAGACTGTCAAAAAAAATATGAAAAAAAAATATTTTTCCTCATGTCATAAATTTATATTTTTGTATTTTTACGCAAACTATGAATTAGTATAAATATGTACCAACTTAGGAATTTAATTAAAATAAGGAATGCATGGAATTAATTAACAACGGACAAAAACTTTATTTTGGCGTTGGACTACGAGAATGCAATAAATTAGGAAACTATTTTTAATCATAATTTAGCACAATTTAAGTCAAAAAATCAATGATTAGATCATTTGTAGGTATGTTGTATTATTTGTAGGTATATTGTATGCCGAAGTATTTAGCAGGAGGTTCCAACTTCCATTTTGGGTCAGTTTGGTTAAAACCTCAAAGTCCTTTCAATATTGGCTCGAGGCTAGGTGTAACTTGGTTATCTCCTAGTCTATTATGTAGGCTTTAATACCTACACAGTAAAGATTAGTTTACCGCTACACGGTTTAAATTTAAACCCTTCAAAGATAAACTTTTATGTATGTGGTATTTAAGAAGACACGGATAGAACTGTCAAACTTTACAATCGCTTCGATTCTTAAATAACCGACTTAAAAAAGTTATAGCCATCAGCACAATACAATAATTTAGAAAAGACAAGTATTAATCTACATCTAATCTACTACATCATTAAATCCATTTCGCTAATTCTGTCTGTTTGTATATTTGTCCGTTTATTCTTCATTAACTACGTAACGGATTTGAATGCGGTTTTCGCCATCTTTTAGGGAATTTATTCACTTAAAAGTGTAAATAAAAAACATTCAAAAAAGGTTTTATTTAGTTCGCCAAAATTCGATGTTTTGTGAACAAGTCGGCCAAAATTACACCATTGCGAAGCGTGGGTGGGTCGCTAGTATAGTAATATAAGAAAGATTAAGAAATCTTGATGCATAAGGAAGTTTAAACTAGTCTGTAGCATACGCGAATAAAATAACAACGATTTGTAACGTGTGACTAACTAGCTTATTAAATGCAAATTACCCATCTATATACGGGGTGTAAAAGAACTGCTTCCGAAAACAAAAACTGGGCATTGCTGGAGGGGTACTGGTTACGTTTTGAGCAAAAAAAAATTGTTTATTTTTAAAAAATAAAAATAAAATATTTACCTACGTAATTTTCCAAAATTTCATGAATACTATCAGATTTTGAGATGACTTCAAATAAAATTGGGTTTTAATTTAATTTGCAATGTAAATAATCGCACATGAACCAACTGGTGATGTGTGAGCGATGATTTCAAGCGGCGAATATGACTTTTCAATACTTAATAACTATTTTAAATTGAGTTTTCTGGGTATGCTGTTAGGGAATTTAGTTACTATTGAGGCTCAATAATACATGGTTTCAGGCTTCGGAAGTGGAAGGAGAGGTAAAGGATAGAAAATAGCATAAGTTTAATTGCAATGAATCACCGAATTGGAGACATTCATCTTCTTTTTTCAACCAACGAAAGAAACGAAGAAGGTTCTCAAGTCGACGCGTATAAATCTTGACGTAAAACGCTTTTAAAATCGTTACCGCACACACACGGTTCCAGAAAACCGAAACGTAACGAATTGAACTATATTGTCTGATCTTGATAACTACAAAACAATTGTTCGTAGAGACATGAATTTAGTGCCATTATTTAGCGTGTATAGTCATTGTGCGTTTAGTAAAATCTGTTTTTTTTATGTTGAAAGCTAAAAGCGATTCGCTGATATGGACGTTTCAAATTAAAACTAACCCCCGATACCGCCCTGTTTCATCGAAAAGTAATCCGATTCTAATGATAATTTCTACAATCGATAAAAATCCTTCTAATATTAAAAATATGAAAGTTTGTGAGGATGGATGTTTGTTACTCTTTCACGTAAAAACTACTGGACGGATTTGGATGAAACTTTGCAGTAATATAGGTTATACATCAGAATACATAGAGTACTTTTTACCGCGGGAAAACATTTCATTCCCACGGAAAACATTTCATTCCTACGAACGGAGTCGCGGCCGGCCACTAGTACTTTAATAAAACTCCCACCTATTTTCTAAATACGTATTACCACGGCCTATTTCTTTTTCAGTCCATCCACAACCCAACAAAGGCTTGCTCTGACTTCAGATTGCCTTCTTTTGTTGACAAAATGATTTCAATAAAACTTTAATTCACCTATATAGTTGTGTATGGCGTGGCTTTGTCGTGCGATGGCCTGTTTGCGATTGAGAACAGAGTTAGTAGTAGATGTAGGTTTGTAAATTAGTTGATTATGAGTGAATATGGAGACAGAATTAAATAGGTTTTGATTCAATTGCTTAGGTACTAGTACAATAAATACTATTTAGGCACATATAATAGAAGTTTTTTAAATTATGGAAATAAAAAAAACAACGTATATTTAATTGTGTGCGTTTAATTGTTTTTTTTAAATTATAATTTAAACAAATTTGAATCGGCACTTTTGTTATTAAAATCGATTCTGTCCATTGTTAATAGTGAGTATGCAACTTTTGAAGTTATAGATAGGTACCTACTGGAAAAAGGAACGCGGGTCTCCGAGCATTGCGCGACTGGGAATCGGTTATCTAAAGGTTCTAACTTCAAAATAAATAAATTAGCGTTTTTCTCAAGCGTCATCATGTTCTCTTGGGCTTTGCTTGTATGTTTTCTGAGAGTAAAACAATTTAAATTACATTTGTAGCCTACGTATTGTTCATCAAGAAAAAAATATATTTCAAAAAAAAAACTTAGTTTTTAAGAGAAGTTATTCGTCGACCTCTGTGGTGCAGCGGTATACCTATATACCGGATTGCTAAGCTAAAAGGGTTCGATCCCCGGGTCGGGTCAAGTTAGTCAAAATGGTTTTTCGAAATTGGCTCGTGTCTGGGTGTAACTAGGTTCTCCCCTAGTCCTTTGTGTGGTACCTATAGTACAAGCTTTGCTTAGTTTAGGGCCACACAGTTGGTGTGTTAATCTGGAGATTATTTATTTATTAATGAAGAAGAAGAATTCTTACCAAACATACAGAATTTAATTCCTACCATAATATTTGTGGAAGTAGGTTAATTTTCTAGCAAGCTTTGTCTTATTTTCGTTGTCTTGCTTTACCTTCTAGACATAATGAGTTTCTCTTGTAGAAATGAGGTATTTTCCGGAGGTAGAGACTCCCAGAGCGACACTTATAGTTAAAGCTATTTCGTGTATATTGTTTTACTAAATTTATAGTTGCTTTTGTGTCAAACAATAAATTTCATTTTTGTAAACGGCCTACATAATATTCCACTAGTTGGGCAGAGGCCTAACTCTCGGAAAGTGAAAGGGTTTGAGCCGTAATCCACCACGCTGGCTCAGTGCGGGTTGCACACGATAATTATTTAAACCATGTAGGTTCCTAACGCTGTCTTCAGTCACCGTAAATGCGTGATGAATCCTACTAATATTATAAATGTGAAAGTTTGTAAGTATGTGATTATGTATGGATGTATGGATGTTTGTTACTCTTTCACGTAAAAACTACTGGACGGATTTGGATGAAACTTTACAGTAATATAGGTTATAAGTACATTAGAATAGCACATAGGGTACTTTTTACCGCGGGAAACCTTCTCATTCCCACGGGAAACCGACTTCCACGCGTTCGGAGTCGCGGGCGGCCACTAGTTAATTATAACTAACAGTAACTTAATACGAACATACACACAAGCCCACCTTAAAATTATATGTCGGCTAACTGACCCCTCTAAATTATGACATACCAATTCAGATTTGACCCCTAGACTGTATACGGGGTGTAAAAGAACTGCTTCCGAAAACAAAAGCTGGTTTTGAGCAAAAAAAAATGTTTATGAATAAGAAAAAAATTTTTTTTTTCGTAATTGTAGAAAATTGCATTTATATCAAATGCGATGATTACAAATCAATAGTGTTTTAATTTAATTTGCAATGTAAATAATCGCACCTGAACCAACAGTTGATGTGTGAGCGATGATTTCAAACGGCGAATATGACTTCAATCCTTAATAACTTTTTAAATAGAGTTTTCTGGGTATACTGTTAGTGAATTTAGTTACTATTGAGACTCAAGACTACATGGTTTCAGGCTTCGGAAGTGGTCTTTTTACACCTATTATAAGCAAATTGACATTAAAAATGCACGTCACTCCAGCAATGCCTCCTGGGTGCACGATAAATAATGTTGTCCAAGTAATCAGCACCCGCTAACTTAGATTGCTCAAAGTTATGGCACTGGGGGTGAGTGGGGATAAAAAGGGGTGAGTCGGACTGTGGGGGGTCGAGTTTTGGTTTTTTGAAGTTTAAGGTATAGTGTTTTTGTAGACAATACAGTGGTCTCTGTAATAGCACATTGAAGAGTTGCAAACAGAGCGAAAAATTTTATGCGAAGGTTATTTTTTTTTGAATGGAATGCAATGTCAAGAGGCTCTAAAATACATACACTTTAGTGCACTATTGGCACTAGTGAATATTCAAATAGCTTTAGTTAGTGAGATAAGATAGTTTTGTTTTAATTATAGGACTGAAATGCCTAAACAGTAAAATTTCTCATTTTGTTAAAGTAGTTAAGTTTTTTTACTGGCTAATAAAAATTGTTAGCATGGGTTGTGTTCATAAATAATTGAAATTAGTGAATATGATCGCTGGTGAGGCTTTGAATAAGTTATAAATCGAATTAACTATAATTTTGTTAAATAGGTGAAATTTTCATTCTATTATCCTTCATTTTAGTTAGATTAGACTAATTTTTTATGATAAATGCAAAAGTGTGTGTATGTTTGTTTGTTACTCTTTCACGTATGTAAAACTTCTGTAAAGATCCGGATGAAACGGATAGACTGTAACGTAGCACATAGGGTCCTTTTTGCGGCAAGAACATACTACCTCATTCCAAAGTAAAAACATTTTAGCTACAAGTGAAATCGTAGGGCACAACCCTTATTTATAACTAGCTTTTACCGGCGTGGCTACGCTCACGTTAAATTCTGAGTACAACTCCTTTCCCTGTACTATGTTGCTATACATGTAAACCTTCCTCTTAAATCACTCTATCTATATAAAAAAAACGTTGATTTTAAAGATTTAAGCATACATAGGGACATAGGGACAGAGAAAGTGACTTTGTTTTATACTATGTAGTGATGAGGTATCTTTTATGTATCAGTTTTATGTATCAGTGTTTTATTTTATGAATTATCTATCAGTCATTAAAAAAGTGATTTCCATATTTAGACCATTACTTTAATTAAATACTAAAAAAAGTTTTATTCGAATTAACAGAGTTTTAACATTTCATTCTAAAGTTTATTTAAACCAAATTATACACTAGCATGTAGAATACATTTCACGGTTAGTTAAATATGCAAACCTTTGACCGGTACATGGCATTAATTTTACATATTACATTGAGGCTTTGCCCTGTGTCAGAACTCAGAGACTGTGAGCGTTAAAATACATGTAATAAACGCGTCGGAATCGTCAGATTAATAAGTTAAAAAATGCATCTTTAATACAAAATTTACTTTAATATGTATTGAATATAATTTACTTAATAATTTTATTCTTATCAAAGTATAAGGTGGTCGCTTCTAGACAAAGTATGACAAGTACAGTATTACAGAAGGAAACAAAGAGTTGTGATATGATTATTTGTTTCTATTATTTAATTATCATTACATATAATATAAATCCAAGTCGCTATTTGTGTCTGTAACATACAAAGTTTGTCCGCTCACTCCTCCTAAGCCACTTAACGGATTTTAATGCGGTTTTCGCCATCTTAAAGGTATTTTTTTCATTTAAATTTGTAAGTTACGAACATTCAGAAAAAGTTATATTAAGTCGGCCATAAGTCATCGTACCGTGGACAAGTCGCGCAAAATTACACTATTGCGAAGCGTGGGCGGGTCGCTTGTTTAAATATAAAACCAAATAAATCCTTTTATAGTTAAAATGTTAAAATTGTGATGTGTTTATTTGTGAAATAAAAATCATATAGTTATTGACACAGTATATTTTGAAGGAGCTCAATTTTACCATATTCGTATAGGAAACACCTACTACTTTTCCCGAGAGAGGTTTCTAAGCTACTTACGAAGGATTTAGATTCTTAAGCGATTTTCATATGAAAATCATGAAAAACTCTATTTGAAAACTTATCGCGTTTGTATAATTCATATTTTGAAGTTAAATAATATGTTCCTATTATTAGATTTGAATTAAAATTCCGCTCCTCCTATTAATTATATTTTCTCCAAAGTTAGCGATTTCTTACCTAATGCTGCAAGAATCTGTAGGTAGATATTGGTTACAGATATTTTTTGTTATAAGTAGGTAAATCGTATTTTTTTCTACCTATATTTTGGACTACTCTTCCTATTAATATTTTTTTACAAAATGTTTAATCAAATGAATTGTGACGTTAACGAAAGTAACTCTTACAACTAGTAGGTAGTAACATGAGTGGTTCACATTAGTTGGCCCTTTTATGAGTTTGGGACACGCAATTTCACGCAGGTTTTTTTAGAAACCTTTTGTACTTACAATGTGGTTCGAGCTACTACTTACATTTTGAATACGTTTTAAGCTAATCTTGTAAAATATTTTTATGATTTAGATTTTTGAAGTTATCTTACTTATTTTATAAAGCAGCTTGTTCTGGTTTTATCAGTTTTTGATACACTTTAGTAAATACATACCTTGTAGTCTAGGAGCACTTTTTTCCTCTGGGACTACCTGCTTTTCCTTTCTATAAAGCTGAAGTTATGCTTAAGTTGAATTCAACTATTATTTTAAACAATGTGCAACTCAAAGAGAAATCACTCACATATGCATCTAAGAGTTAAGACGAGACTATCTTTAAATTAAATCAATACTTACTGGCTTTCGTCCAAATTTATACCAACTTCATTCAACTATCTAGGTTTGCGTAATTAGGTACTTATAATCGCTTCTTAAATGATTTTTGTTTAATTAATTGATATTGTAGGGAAAATAAGTGTTGCGTGATTTAAAGTCATATACAACTTCTAGCTTTGCAGTCGCGCTTACAACTAAATTTTCTACGAGAATTTGGTATTTTTCCGCGTCAAAAAATACTCCTTGTAATAAATAGACATTGAAAATTTTTTAAAATAAAAATACTTTCAAATGAAAAATTTACATTATTATCAAATTTACTAGTGGTCGCCCACGACTCCGTTAGCGTGGAAGTCTGTTTCCCGTAGGAATGAGAAGTTTTCTCGCGGTAAAAAGTACCCTATGTGTTATTCTTATGTATAACTTATATTACTGTAAAGTTTCACAAAAATCCGTCCTGTAGTTTTTACGTGAAAGAGTAACAATCCATACATCTATACATACTCACAAACTTTCACATTTGTAATATTATTAGGATAATTGGTTTTGTTAGATATTTATTACTTTTTTCAATTTTAACCTACGTCCAAAGATTTCTTTCTCCATTCCATTTAATCTATCGTCTTACATTCTTACGCTCGTTACGCTCGCGTTGCGAAGGCTCGAAACAAATGTATCGTTAAAAGCCTAACGGAAGTCGGTGGGGACCGGATCTTCCGGCCGTCCGGTCACCGGATGTCGTCCGCGATTGGATAACTGATTTTCATATGATACCGTTTTATTTGAAGTTAAATTTGGAATCGGGTATGGAAAGGAAATGAAAGGGCGTGATTTTAGTTTTCTGATAAAGAAATGTTGGGTTTTGAAGCTTTTAATTAATTACATTATTTTAAGACTTAACGTTGTGTAATTCTAATGATACCTGAAATACACTGTTATTGTAAAATAAGATTAAAGTTTAAAATAATAAAAACTAATTTCAAACGACTTTCCATGAAGTACTATTTTCAAATAACTGTCACGGAGACCGAATATGTAAAGTGTGTAGAGTCGACACCAGGAGCACATGAGTAAAGAAACTGAACAGAGACAAAGCTTCTAAAGAGCTAGCAAAATTTATACCTATTTTGGTAGGGTTGGCACAATTGAATAAATTAAAAATATAAATGTACTTTTTTTTCATTTTTTTTATTAAAATAGGTTTTTTTTACAAATTACATACTCTAAATATTTTTTTTTATTACTTTTGGTTTTTAATAATTTGTTGTGTCTTTTAATCGAATGATAAATTCTAAATCTAATATAAAGTTTTTTCAAATAAACCAATGGGAAACACTCACATGGCATATGAAATGTACAATCTTGCAAACGTGCTAATATGTCATTACCAATATTAACATTTTTAATATGAAGATCAAAATATTCGCGAAATTTTTGCTCAAGCAATTCAACAAATTCAATAAAATTGTCAGGAGGTATTATCAAAAAACCTGATTTCACACTACCTTCATTAAAGTCCTTATAGTTAATGGCAAAAAAAAGAATCTTTTCCTATATTTATGAGTTGTTCGGATCTATTAACATAGGCTTTTATTTTCTCACATTTGTGATGTTCCAGACATTTTCTGTATAAATAGCCCGATACATAGACTAAACCATTCTTTTCTGGAATATTAAATCTATAGTCATTTGTACTCGAAAACAAAAACAAAACACGCACAACGTTCGAGCGTCGCGTCACGCCTGCACGCCCTGAGATTGACCACTGGCTGATCTAGTTTGAAGCGGTTTCGGCTCATACGTGACAAGCGGCCAGTGGTCACGCACACACACGCGTTGCACTTGTAGTGATGTACCTGTCACAGCGCATTCGTATGTAGCTTTGTCTCTGTTCAGTTTCTTTACTCATGTGCCAGGAGTGTATCTGCACGACTATTGCGATACGAGTATACGTTGGTCGCTATTAAGTCTGTCTATCTTCGTTCTATTCAAGCAATAATACTATTTCCAACACACTTGCTCAGAAAGTGTGCTTTTTATGGTGGATCCACCCGGCGGCACTGCCGGCGGCTTACCGAAAGCAAAGCCTCCAAAAAAGCCGCCGGCAAATGCCGCCAGCAGCCGCCGGCAAGCACAGCTTTCTTCAATCATCATCATTACATAGTATAAATCCAAGTCGCTAATTGTGTCTGTTTGTATGTTTGGCCGCTAACTCCTCCCTTAGTACGTAACGGCTTTACATGCGGTTTTCTCCATGTTTTAGGGTATTTATTCATTTAAATTTGTAAATAAAGAACGTTTAGAAAAAAAAAATTAAGTTGGCAAGAATGCAAGGGTTCGCGAGGAAATTCTGCAAAATTACACCATTGCAAAGCGTGGGCGGGTCGCTCGTTAAGGAATAAGTCGAGGACGCATGGTTGTAGAAGATGCATTTGGCATTTTGGCACTGACATTCCAGATTCTTCATACACGTTTAAATTTACAACCTCAGAGAGAAAAAAATGTCGTGATGGCCTGTGTCTGTCTGCATAATTTGAAATTCCACAGTGGAAGTACCTACACAAATTCATAATATTCAGACAAATATAAGTAATACACGGCAAATTTTGTGCCAGCGTTTATTATGAGCTTCAACTTTATATCTGAACAGGGTCAACTACCTTGGCAGCGCCGAAAATAGTGTGGGGAATTAAAAATGTATTTTTTGAACAAGTTATTAGGCCTAGTCCCTACTTCCCTACTAATATTATAAATGCGAAAGTAACTCTGTCTGTCTGTCTGTCTGTCTGTTACGCTTTCGCGCCTAAACCACTGAACCGATTTAGATGAAATTTGATATGAAGAAAGAACTCAACTTGGGAAAGGACATAGGGTACTTTTTACCGCGGGAAAACTTCTCATTCCCACGGGAAACCGACTTCCACGCCAACGGAGTCGCGGGCGGCCACTAGTTTGTTATAAAAATACAACGAAGTTTTAAACGTGTGAAAAGTGTGAAGATGTCGCCCTCATTCAGGGTAAGGAAGTGAGAATAAGAGTCTGAAGACTTTGATCATTATAACTGTTATCTGAGCTATATTGCGCTGCCGGCGGGAACGTGCGGCAAAGTGGCCGCCGGCTTTGTTGCGGATGCCGCGCACACTTGTATCATCATATTCTATTTCACCATACCATTCGCAACAAAACCCTTTTCGAACACTTTCCGACCCTAAAAAAATCTCAAAATTTAAATTCACACATTAAACCTAAATAAACCCGCCAAATTTACCCACCAGCCTTTCCCACCCATAAACAGGGTTTCCTTTTTTAAACTTGTCTAATTTCAGACCGCCATCTCCATATTTTATTTATTTATAAGCACCACACTGACAGATGGTCTGAATACCGAATTGCCGACTCTAAAGGGGTCGCGATGAGAGCACTCGATTCGAAATGGCGGCCGTGACAGCTGTCAAAGTCAACGTCAACGTCAAGTTGTTGTTTGGAGTTCAAAGAGTTTTGTTTTGGGGGTTAGTAACCGTTGCTCAAAGTTAAGATTGTAGAAATTTTAGGTAGGAATTATGATTATAACAATAAAGAAAAATACTAAGTAATAATTATTTTATTTAAGTGTTCAGAGCAAAGCGTTCTTTTGTTTTTTTTACACTGTGTCTATTAAAGAAAGTATAATAGTATGCCGCTAAGAGAAATTAACTTTTTGTCGTTGATATTATTTGAATTCGATATGTTATTTAACTTAAGCGCCTCCATAGTCTTACGATTAATGTAGATATTAATTTATAGATTCAGATTTATTTTAATTACAATTTTATTGTAAGTTTCTTCCTCACTTGTTTTCAACTTTAAAATCGGTACAATCGTTTAGCAATCGAAATGAAATGAAATGAAATAAATGTATTGTACGTAGGATAAAAACTAATCTCTTATACATTATCAAAAGCTTGAATAAAAAAAAAAAAAGATATCACGGGACACCCCTACATTCATCAGCAATGGCCGTAGTAGACCGACAGAAAAAGCGGGCGGAAAAAACTCTCGGCACTCTTTTCGAAATTATACAATCATAATTTAGATTTATATTCATTTAGTGTACATACAGTAACATATATATTATTTTCTCGTACCTCCCCGCTCAACATTATTGAAGTAAAAAAAAATATATTAAAGTGCTAGTAAACTAATTGAGGAAACTTCTATAGGTATAGGTATATACCGGACTGCTAAGCGGATGGTTCCGGGTTCGACCCCCGGGTCGGTAGCCAATTTCGTCAAAATAGTTTTTCGGAATAGGCTCGTGTCTGGGTGTAACTAGGTTCTCCCCTACTCAATTGTGTGGTACCTATAGTACAAGGTCTATTTAGTTTAGGGCCACACAGTTTGGTGTGTTAGTCTGGAGATTTATTTATAGCCTGAGTTACATTAAACCTTTTATCTCGGGTACTTTTCCAGTGCAAACAACTTTGTAAACAACAAGAATAGTCAATTGTTTCAAGGAAGTGTTATTAATAGAGTGAATAAAACAGTTGTGAGTTTGTGTGTGTTTATCTTTCACACAAAAGCTACGAAGCGGGTTTGAATGGAACTTGGTATATAAGATAGAATATAACCTGTAATAACACATTAGGTTTCTGTTACCGAAGGAAAGTTCCCCCATTTCCTCGGGAAGAAACATGTGGTCGGAAAACGAATTACAAATTGAATTTTTTAGACTTCTTCTAACCACCTCAAAACTACTTTTAACACTTCTTAAACACTCTCAGATTAAAATCCAACTTCATCTTAAAATAGCTGTTTAAACCACTTCTCTTATGGGCGTATTACAAAGTGAAACTCAGATTTAATCATTGTTTAAGCAAGTCGATCTAAGGACTTACTTTACCAGACTTACTTAATCAGATAGCATGGATTATACTAGACTAGTGGCCGCCCGCGGTTTCATTCGCGTGGAAGTCGGTTTCCCGTGGGAATGCGAAGTTTTCTCGCGGTAAAAAGTACCCTATGTGTTATTATGATGTATAACCTATATCACTGTAAAGTTTCATCCAAATCCATCTAGTAGTTTTTACGTGAAAGAGTAACAAACATCCATACATCCATATATTCTCACAAACTTTCACCTTTATAATATTAGTAGGATTTTATGTTATTGTAAAAAAACTTAAACTCAATAGATTTAATACTACTACAGACCAAAGGTTCGTTTTAAAATACGACCATTAGACCCAGTCCGAAACTAATTCGGTTCGGAATCTGCTACCTCCAATTTTAGACGTTTCTCGACGACCTACTTACCTAGTTTACATTCTAATATATCTGGATCCAGTCAAACTAGGTGACAGATAGAGCGATGGCTAGATTAGGAAGATGCTTTTGTCGTGGTAAAAGCATTTTTGTAATAAATAGAAGCTTTAACTCATTTTAAAATAGAATATATCAGTGACTTATAATAAACTAGTGGCCGCCCGCAACTATTAAAGGTAAAATGTTGGAATAGTTAAAATAAGTCACAAAAATGTAGATACCGGAAAAGTATTGAAGTTGCAATTATAACTTTGCAATGAAGGTATTTTTTTTAGTTAGGTACACAATAGTATATTGTATTTGTAGGTACACCCGCTATTCTGGGAGTGGTAGAGTTTAGCTGTAGGCTCTGTCTGCAGCGATTACTGGGCTGACTCGACCGGTGAAATACCACCGTCGCACGGAAAACCGACGTGAAGCAGGGACGATGTTCCTGCGTTTCGTTCGGTGAGTGCGGTATCCGGTGCCCAATTTTCTTAATGGCTCAGCAACGCACGCCCAACACCCACAGTGGGCGGCGGTGATCACTTACCATCAGGTGACCCGCTTGCACGTTTGCTAGCTTCTCATATAAAAAAAAAATATTCTGACTTTCACCTGTATTTTGACATGTCGGGTTTAACCTCGCCAAACTGTTAACATTTAGTAAGAAGAAAACAAGATGATTTTCTCTTGGAAAAAATGTTATTTACAAAGGCGTTTTAATTTCTCGGTTATGTCAGTTCTAAGAATGTTTTATATTAACTAAGTCAATGTAGATAAAGCTCACTTGAATCAACTGAAGGCCTTTTTAAATATTAAGGAGGTACTTATTTTACTTTGATTTAAATACGATAACTATATTTCGTCTACTTTTAATCCTACTAATATTATAAACGTGAAAGTGTATGAGTATGGATGTATGTATGGATGTTTGTTACTCTTTCACGTAAAAACTTCTGGATGGATTTTGATGAAACTTTGCAGTAATATAGGTTGTACATCAGAATAACATATAGGGTACTTTTTACCGCGGGAAAACTTCTCATTTTCACGGGAAACCGACTTCCACGCGAACGGAGTCGCGGGCGGCCACTAGTAATTATATCTTAGTAGGTACTATTAGAAAACATGACTACTCGAAATTTGTTTTTTTTTGATATACGACTTGTCTCGATCTGTTCAGGTACACCCGCCATTCTGACTCTCATTGTTTTTTTTTAATTAATACATTGATTCCTAACATTGTCAGAGCTATTCTTACTGCCATGTTTTCATACCAGTTCTCGCTTTTGCTTCCTCTCGTACTTTCATTCTGTGTTCTCTTTCGTTCGTCATCTTTATCGTGCTTCATCATCATTACATCGTATAAATCCAAGTCGCTATTTGTGGCTGTTTGTATGTTTAGCTGCTAACTCCTCCTAAACTACTCAACGGATTTTAGTTTTCGCCATCTTTTAGGAAATTTACTCATTTAAATTTGTAAATAAAGAACAATTAGAAAAGGTTTTTTAAGTTAGCCAAAATTACACAATTGCGAAGCTTGGGCGGGTCACTCGTATTTTATAATCCTAGGCTAACTACTTTGAAAAAAACTCTCATAGTTAGAGGCCGCCATTTTAGTTTTTGTGACGTCACGCTGAGAATGTGTCAATTACGAATTTATACATTCAATGTATGCAACTGTATGAACTGAAATAAACTGGAAACAGATGCAGCTAATCCTCTCTGTTACGTGATTTGCAAACAAAGTTCGCTTTGGTGTTTATTTGTGTATTATACCTTTTCTGTAGTAGATATTCTATATGAGGCATATTTTGTCAATTTTTAAGTAATACATTGTGTTTTTTTTATAAGTTTTATAAAATCGAGAATAGCTAATTACGTGTTTTTTGGTGCATTTACATATTTATCTAGTCTGTTTTTAGTTTTTTTTTCAGAATTAGCGCACGTTTCTGAACTGAAAAGTTGATGTTCAGTAATTTTAATTTTAAGTACGATGTTTGACTAACTTACTGTAAAAAAAGATTTTTTTTTAACACACTACTTATGACAAATTGTATTAAAACTAGCAAATTTCCGCATTATTTCAAGTTGTTTAGTGTTTAAGTTTCATTTCCAATGTAAATAATCGCACCTGAACCAACAGTCGGTGTTTGAGCGATGACCTCAAGCGGCGAATATGAGTTTTCAGTCCTTTTTTAAATTGAGTTTTCCGGATATTCTGATAGTTACTATTGATAGTTACTAAATATAGTTACTATTGAGGCTCAAGAGTACATGGTTTCAGGCTTCGGAAGTGGTCTTTTTACACCCGTTATACATAGAAATAGCTTAGGCATACGTATTCAATAGAATATTCGTTTATTTACAGTTAGTAGATACCATAATATCTTAAGCTTTTTTGTGCTCAAAAACATCGACGCAATTCCTACACCTAGGTGTACATTTGCGATCCGATTCCCGTATCTTATTCCAAAAGGGATGCCTTTGATCCTTTTTGGCTTCTAATAAACTTTATTGCAGGAAAAAGGAAAAGTGTCAAATATATTATTTTTATCTATATTTTTATTGCTCGGCGTGCGATTGGTTCTTTGTATGGGGTCTGGGCGCGACGGTCGTTTTTTTTATTGCTTTAGCATAGGTTCTTAGACACGGTGACTTTCGACTCGAGACTAGAATTATTAGAACAAAAGGTAAAACAAAAAATACGTCAAAAGTGTTTACACTAGGAGTGGAAGAGTCTAGCTGTAGGCTCTGTCTGCAGCGATTAGTGGGCTGACTCGACCGGTGAAATACCTTATCTTTAAACTTAACTTATTTTCTCGGATTTGCAGTGTTACTTTAGTTTTATATTGATAAGTTAAGTTTTATATATTTCATACCTATTGCAACTTTCTAACTCCACTTTTCTAAGGTTTCTTCAACCAAATCTGTAAGCCCTTATTCAAAGAACGGCTAACGCTGTTAACAATAAAAATATCATACATTCTTCCTACATTTCTTAGAAATTGATTTATATATAATCCAATATGTATATATAAAGGCGGGTGATACGTTCGTATGTTAATAATTAAATTCGGTACAAATGGATTTCTTTTTGGCAGAAATATGACTTTTTTATATCGACGAAAAAGGGTAGTATTGAACGTTGAATAAAGAAGGCGGGCTGTTGATGTATTTGTTACGGCTAATACCCGAAGTGCGGCTACACCTAGTTTTAGCCGGTTAGAACATCAATAGGTTAGGTTAGTTAGGTTACTTTTTTGATACCACCCAGAAAAAGGAGTCCCGCGTAGCGGGACTCCGTCGACTCATGATTGAAGCTAGTTTTTATATACATAGGATTTTTTTTTACAGTTTTTTAATAAAAAAACACTTCTAACCGGCTAAAACTAGGTGTAGCCGCACTTCAGGTATTAGCCGTAACATATTCATGAAAAAAAATAGTTATTTTGAATAATTCTTATGTATAATACAAAAAAAAATAAAGTGAAAATTGAAATGCATTGAAAGACTGAACTATAGCTAAACTCATTTATCTGTATTAAGATGTTTACAATACATTGTTCTGATAAAATTTCTACCAAAATGTATTCGTTTTCGTACACAAACTAAAGTAAACATGATCTATTATAATACACTCTATCCAGAGATCTTTATAAAGTATGACAATATGAGTATTTTGCAATACACCTTTCGGTAAACCCTACTTCCTACTAATATTATATCCTACTAATATTATAAATGTGAAAATTTGTGAGGATGTATGGATGGATGGATGGATGGATGGATGGATGTTTGTTACTCTTTCACGTAAAAACTACTCGATGGATTTGGATGAAACTTTGCAGTAATATAGGTTATACACCAGAATAACACATAGGATACTTTTTACCGCGGGAAAACATCTCATTCCCACGGGAAACTGACTTCCACGCGAACGGAGTCGTGGGCGGCCACTAGTATATTATAAATATGAAAGTTTGTGAGTATGTATGGATGTATGGATGGATTGTATTGATGGATGTTTGCTAGTCTTTCACGTAAAAACTACTGGATGGATTTAGATGAAATTTTACAGTAATATAGGTCAGAATAACACATAGGGCACTTTTTACCGCAGGAAAACTTCTCATTCCCACGGGAAACCGACTTCCACGCGAACGGAGTCGCGGGCGACCACTAGTAAATAACAAAAACGAGACGACGGCCTTTGTTGAAAGCTTTTATTATTCTGAAACGGATAGTCAACCGCGAAAGTCGCTGAACAGAATCAAAAGTGCAAAACAACTGAACAACATCAACAGTTAATAAGCAACTTATGAAACAGTTGTTATGCTTATTATGGACGTTTGTAAGATACGTTTTTTTTTGCGCTTTTATCACGACATAGACTTATGATTCGTTGGATATTTGTGATTTTTAAATCTGCTCATCTATTTTTGCGGCCGACTGTATATAAAACATTATATAAAACAGTGGGTATTTTTAAGTGGGGCAATGATTTTAAACAACAAAATATTTATTAACATTTTAGGAACTTTGTTTTTTTTCTGTTTTACGATTTGATATCTCAAACACTTAAATAACTGAAATACCGTTTAACATCGAATATTATTCCTGTAATTTAAAGATGCCGATTTTACAAATAGATTATTATACTTCTCCAGTTATTATTCAAACTACCACGACTACTTTATTTATTTATTTATTTATTTACAAATTGTATCTACACAAAATTAAACACATAAAAGGACAAACTGATTACAAAAAAAGACGTAAATACAGAGGTTAATAAGTATTCTAGATGTAATTACAGTAAAAAAAATAACTTTAAAAAAGTAGGTCAATATTTAAGAAAAAGCTCAAATTTATTATTACCTTTGAAGCAACTTATCAAAAATTCGTTTTTATTAAACTTTTTTATATCTGTTTGGACGGCGGTCCGGCCATCTTTATTTCTTCCTTATGAGGGATGGCTATGAATTTTACGTTGTGCCTTTTGTGGTGTGTGTGTGCTATAAATATACTGAATGAAAGGTGGGTCGTTAAGGATAAGAAATGTACATGTTCGGAATATTAGGAAATTACGCTATAACACCCACAGTGTTGCTTGTAGTCATGGGCGGCGGTGATCACTTACCATCAGGTGACCCGCATGCTCGTTTGCTACCTATATGATAAAAAAAAAGTTTTATTATAACAAAAATGAGTTCTGTCTTCTTGCCACTTATTTCGTTGGTTTTTGTGTTTTATTTTGTGGCAATAAAGCACATCAAGGTACATTTATGCTGTATTCATAAATAATGACAAGGCTTTATCGATATAATTTATTCATGACCATTTTTTACACAGTGGGTACATTCGATACGAAGCGAATAGGTTTCTAATAATAATAAACTAAAATATAAAATAACGGGTGTAAAAAGACCACTTCCGAAGCCTGAAACCATGTATTCTTGAGCTTCAATAGTAACTATATTCACTAGCAGTATACCCAGAAAACTCAATTTAAACAAGTTATTAAGGATTGAAAAGTCATATTCGCCGCCTGAAATCATCGCTCACACATCAACTGTCGGTTCAGCTGCGATTATTTACATTGCAAATTAAATTAAAACCCTATTTAATTTGAAATCATCGCAAAATCTGTTAGTATTAATGCAATTTCGGAAAATTACGTAAAAAAAAAAAATTTTTTTTTAATCATAAAAAATTTTTTTTTTGCTCAAAACGTAACCAGTACCCCTCCAGCAATGCACAGTTTTTGTTTTCGGAAGCAGTTCTTTTACACCCAGTATAAACTTTACAATACCAATAATATTTTCACTGACAAATTTCCTGCAAAGTCATGCATCTTTTTGACAAAGATCATTAACACCAATAAATTGAAATGTTCAATAAGAACGTATCAGGGAGAGAACATCTCCGGAAGTTTTGCCCAAACTCCGTATTACAAAGTTTTGGTAAAGGGCCATGGGAAAGTTAAAGCCCTTCATAGTTTGTGACGTTGTCGGCACGTAGGGCTTTTGAGCTGTTTTTGGTGTCTTCTGTTGTACTTTGTAAAACCGAGGAAAAATGCGTTTGATATTTAAGTTTTTTTTCTTACTTTTGAGTGCTGTTGACAGCTTCACCGAGCTTGATATTTAAGTTTTTTTTTAATCTTTTTATATATAAAATTCTCGTGTCACAATGTTTGTTCCCGTAGGTACTCGTCGTCTCGTACTCGATTCTCATGAAATTTTGTGAGCATATTAAGTAGGTCTGAGAATCGGCCAAGATCTATTTTTTATACCCCTAAATGATAAGGGTTGTCCAACCCCAACATTTTTTTTTCAAATTGGCAAAACAACGTTTGCAGGGTCAGCCAGTTATGATTTATATATTTATTAACTATCATGATTCATTTGACAATTTGACTTCAGCTTATTTTTTATTATTTTGGAATTTGAGGTATCCAATATTTATTTTACAAAACTAGCTACCCTCGGTGCACTACCCTTATATTATTTTACTATCACTATCCTACTAATATTATAAACGTGAAAGTTTGTGAGTATGGATGTATGGATGTTTGTTACTCGTTCACGTAAAAACTACCGGACGTATTTTGATGAAACTTTACAGTAATATAGATTATATAACAGAATAAGATGTAAGGTACTTTTTACCGCGGGAAAACTTCTAATTCCCACGAGAAACCGACTTCCACGCGAACGGAGTCGCGGGCGGCCACTACTTAATAATAAAACAAAAAACCTTATATCCCAACACAGAGTGCTTCCACAGCACATGTTTCCAGTCGAAACCGGCGCGGAGTAGTTAAAACCAGTTCGGGGCGGATTTAGGCGAAACTTTCCGACCGTCATTTGTTTGAATTATTTAAGTGGGATGCGTTAGGTAAGTTATAATCGCTTTATTTTCCACCTTCTGTTACGTTGTTAGGTCATGAACGTATAATAGGGTTTGACGTGTGTTAACAGTTTACATGTAATTAATTAATACCTAAAAATAAAATGCGAAAGTCTTAGAGTATATTTGTGTTTGTTACTCTTTCTTCACGTATAAACCACTGAAGGTATCTGGATAAAATCAGATATAATAGATAGACTATAACCTGGAACCACACTTAGAATACTTGTTACCGCGGGAAAGTACCCCATTCCCACGGGAAAATCCATTTAGCTACAACTCAAAACGCAGGGAGGAAAGCTAGTGCCACTAGCGGTCACCCATCCTATGACTGACCACGCCCAAGGTTGCTTAACCTTAACGATTGTGTGTAACTTTGAGATCGCAACGAACCACCGAGGCACTAAGGGCGGGTTGTATCAAACAGTTGGTTAACTGGTTGGTTGGGTAACTTTTTGACGATTACATCAGAGGTTTAACAAATGTCAAATACAAAGCGTTGTTTCGTCACAAAAAAATTGTTCGTAAATGTTATTCGAGTTGCCATTAAAAAGTAAATCATTACTATCATTTAAAATATATGAAAATAAACAGAATCCATAGGTATGGATAAAAGCTTTTCATCAAAGATGTCCTGTCAACACAAGAGAAAAGTTACGTTAACCAGTGGGTGGATGGCCGGTCAACGTAATCGTTAATTTTTAACTTCCGTTAATTTTTAACGTCCGTTAAAGGCCGACATTGGTGAAACAACCCGTTTTCTAGCTTGACAGGTGGTTAACGCCATTTTTAACGTTGACAGACACGTTAAGTAGTTGTAATACAACTCGCCCTTACAATATTAACTAAAAATTTACAGTAAAAAACTTTTATTGAACACAATTAGAATGGTGAGCAGGAACACTAACGCTTATTTATAAACTAAATAGTGGCCGCCCGCGACCCCGTTCGCGTAGAAGTTCGTTTCCCATGGGAATGAGAAGTTTTCCCGCGGTAAAAAGTATCCTATGTGTTATTTTGATGTATAACCTATATTACTGTAAAGTTTCATCTAAATCCGTCCATTAGTTTTTACGTGAAAGAGCAACAAACATCCATTCAGCCATACATACTTACAAACTTTCACGTTTATAATATTGGTAGGATCTACCAAAAGTAACCAACAAATAAGAGTTTTCCAGAATTTTCCATTGATTAACCAGCGTATTCTTCGTTGTCCGTTTTAGGCGTGGGGTCCAATATAAAGTTTCAAATGTGTGTCGGTTACTTTCACATTGAGGAAAAATCGACTAAAATCATAACTCAATAATCCAAAGTCAAAATTACGACTGCGAAGAAGCTAGAGATGTTTATACACAATCGATATTAAAGTCGATTATATTTTGGTTTAGGTATTAAAAAAAAAACTTTTTCTTGTAAATTTAATTTATTTAGGAAAGTATGAAAAAACATTTTTCACCTTGTGTTATGGTTAGTTATTGCCTAAAATGTTAAGGTTTATAACTATTTTAAAATAATGCAATTAGAGTTAATCGAAATAAAACATCGATTTTATTTATCGATGTCTTTACGCAACGTCACATCCCTACAAGGAATCCCAAACACAATCCCCAGTGCAATGAATCGGGAAATTAACTTTTTAAATTGTCCGATTTCGACTTCGTTCAAATAAAACCTATTTACGCAGTTTAGTAACTGGCCAGAAAGAAAGTGAGAAACTTAAAAAAAAAATGGTTTTCTTTTTTTTATTTAAGTATATTTAATTGACGAACAAGAAATATCGGCTTGTTGATAGGTAACCAACATGTACAGACTCGTGCAGCATCAAGCTACACTCTTGGTGTCGACTACACACTTTACATGTTCGGTCTCGGTGACAGTCATTACTCTGACTATCCTGCACTTATAACTGGAAGGTTTTAAATGTTTTCCTGTAAAAATAAACAAGACGGTGGTCTTCTTCTTCTTTCTTGTGATGAATATGCACGTTTGCAGCACATATTCATCTAGTGTCAGAGTTTTTGGGAACCGCCTTTTTAGGGCCTCTGACGTGGTTCCTGTAGGGTAGCCACGTATTTTTCACTGTCAGTATCAGTCACCTCTGTCTACTAGGCACCTGACTTGGTTGATGAGTACGAGTTAAAAAGTACCCGGAACCAAAGTGCCTTCCGAAGCACGGAGAAACTCAGGATATAATGCCACTAGCGGTCACCCATCCTTGGACTGACCGCGGCCGACGTTGCTTAACCTCGACTATCGAGTAGAGTAGACGGTGATAGCAATGTATTTGAGTAAGTGCTTCAAATAACTCTTATATCAGTTGAATAAGGTTGAATATCCTAAAGCAAAAACATTAAGCGTTGCATGAAACTCTAGGAGAGATTAAAAAGATAAGGTTACTAGTTTTCCAGCCAGAGATATAATCAAAATAACGGGTGTAAAAAGACCATTTCCGAAGCCTGAAACCGCGTATTCTTAAGCCTCAATAGTGACTAAATTCACTAACATTACACCCAGAAAACTCAATTTAAAAAAGTTATTTTTTAGTGCAGAATGGATTTTAAATTATAAAAATAAACAAAAAAATATTAAATATTGACAAAATATACAGCACTGGTAGTTTTTTTGGGGTAAATAAGCAAAAAAGTCATTTTAATCATCCCATAAAATTTAAAAGTACTTAACAAAGGTTATTCGATTTTTTTTTAAATAACCATGTTTTATAGTATATCCTACACCTATGAAAACCACTAATGAATCACCCTGTATAAAGTATTTCACCAACTAAATAATTACCTTCATTAAAACTTAATCAATACTCATTTAAATCGATGACACCCATTCACAGCACCACTTAACCACTTGAACCTAACTTACACAAGAAATCTTATATCAATATGCCATTAGTTTCCACCCCCATCCCTTAAACGTCTTTATACATCCCCCTGACGAGATTTATAGCCGAAAACCGACTTAAAAAAAGCTATTAAAAGAGGTAACTTTCAGGGTGGGTGGTGGGGGTGGAATGAAAGAGCGATTGTGTGAATTTCACCCCCACTCCTTACAGTTTGAGAAAACCTGTTAAGGTGACTTCTGCATTGTGCTTCGCATTTATTTTCAAAAACACGTTAAAATAAAAACAACTTTTTTTTTAATTTACATAACATTGGGAATAAAAAAAAATTAGGTTTAAATCTGTTTATTTTTTTACCGGTAGCATACTAACAAATAAAATTATTTATGGATTAATAACTTATTTAAATTGAGTTTTCTGGGTATACTGTTAGTGAATTTCGTTACTATTGAAGCTCAAAAATACATGGTTTCAGGCTTCGGAAGTGGTCTTTTTACACTCGTTATTTTACCCTATTTATTAATACACTATCTCAAACATAAACCTACAATCAGACGTATAAGGAAACGTCCCATTCTTACCTTTTAGGAGTGGGTTCCAATAGAATGTACGTGCCTAATAAAACGGAGCGCCGTTTTGAAATACCTTAGCGTTCTATTCTCTGTTTATTTATTTATTTAGAGCACTGTAAGGTAAATAAAAGTTGTGAAGGGTGACGATAGTTACTCATTTTTTGAATCAACAACTCATATTTGAAGATGCATTCTTGTTATTTGGGTAAACAGTGAATTACGATATACACTTAACTCGGGAAGATCGACTCGACGCACTTTACATGTTCGGTCTCGGTGACTATTTATCTGAGATTTTTTACTGTTAGCACGTTAAACAAAAAACTTAATATACAAAATGTTTTAAAATATCAAAATCACTACATAGTATAAAACAAAGTCGCTTTCTCTGTCCCTATGTATGCTTAATCTTTAAAACTACGCAACGGATTTTGATGCGTCTTTTTTTAATAGATAGAGTGATTCAAGAGGAAAGTTTACATGTATAATGACATAGTACAGAGAAAGGGGTTTTACTTAGAATTCAACGCGTGCGAAACCGCGCAGGTAAAAGCTAGTTGAATAATAAACCAAAGCATACCGTAATAAGTCATAATTTGCTCTGCCTTCCCCAATATTGGTAGTTTCAAACGAAAATTCTTTGAAACTTGCCCACGAAAATATGATTCGCTAAACGAGAAAAGTTCAAAACTCATTGTATTTATAAGTCTTCCACTTTTACAGGCGATTCGTGTTATTTTATGTGGTTTTTGAGAAGAAATTAAAGAAGTTAGTTATACTAAAAACGAAAAAAAGGCCATATTTCAACTACTTTAACATCGTACTTATTTCATACATGAGAAATTTTGTGTCTATGGGTGTTTGTTGCTGTTCCACGCGAAAAACTACTGAACGTGTTTGGAAATAACTAAAAGGTAACTCTTGTTACTTTGTTTTATTACAAATGTTTTATTTTTTTTATTTATTTATTTATATTTATTAGGGAGTAGTTATATTATTTGTTATCATTTATTAATTTGATGAAATTACTAAGAGCTAGTATTAAAGTAAATAAAGATTTTAGATTCTATTGTAAGTTCTATACTGGGTGTAAAAGAACTGCTTCCGAAAACAAAAAACTGGGCATTTCTGGAGGGGTACTGGTAACGTTTTGAGCAAAAAAAATATTTTTAACATTTTTTTTTGTAATTTTCCAAAATTGCATTCATTCTATCAGATTTTGCGATGATTTCAGATTAAATAGGGTTTTAATTTAATTTGCAATGTAAATAATCGCACCTGAACCAACAGTTGATGTGTGACTGTGAAATGACTTTTCAATCCTTAATAACTTTTTAAAATTGGGTTTTCTGGGTATACTGTGAGTGAATTTAGTTAGGTACTATTGAGGCTCCAGAATACATGGTTTCAGGCTTCGGAAGTGGTCTTTTTACACCCGTTATAACTAAAGTAAGAGCTTTTCTTCAATAAATATTAAGATGATTACATCTTCTGTCAAAATTCATGTTTTGTTTTTTCAATTTATGTTAACCTTACGTAGTGTTATTTTATTTAGTACAACTTAAACGTCACTACGTCAATCGCTTTTCGCTTCAATGTATCAATCAATCAATCAGAGTGATTGATTTTGCTGAACATTAACGAAATGGTAGCTACACATGAATTTTTCCTCAAGATCGGTGCGGGGCCAAAACTATTGTATACAGATAAAAAGATACAAATGGTGTATTTCCAGTTTTTTTGACTACCCGACGTTTGTGGATGAAAAAGGTTTTTTGATAAATATAGTCTATTATAAGTATAAAAGCTGTTCTTATTCAAATGCTAGTAAGTATATTTTGTTACGATCTTTATTATTAACTAGCTTTTACCCGCGCGTTATTATACATGTAAACCTTCCTAGATAGAGTGATTCAAGCTCCATCTATTAAACAACTGCATCAAAATCCGTTGCGTAGTTTTAAAGATTTAAGCATACAATACATAGGGACATAGGGACAGAGAGATACTTATATACACTCTGTCTCCCATTTTACTAGCGCACTTTAAATGTCGATGGTATAATGTTTGACTCTAGTAGAGTTTATTTAAATATTTAAAAATTACTTGTGTTCTTTTTTATTTCGATCGTGTAAACAAGTAAAATAAATATTTTTTTTTTATTTTTAAATAATGACTTATTGTAAAATAAAACATCATTTGTATCACGCACTGAGCCAGTGTGATGGATTACGGCTCAGTCACTCTCGCAATTCAAGATGAATGCCTGTGCCCAACGTAGGACATTCACTGTTTTATTACTAAATATCCTTGCTTTTTCACGCGGCATAATATACCCAAGTTTCATCCAAATGCGTTCTGCAGTTTTTGCATGAAAAAGTAATTGACTCACAAAATCACACATTTTGGCTTAATCATATAAAACAGTAGGGGATAGGATGTCTCAGGACTTTTTGCGTTGTGGTTAAATTAACAGCTGTGTTGGTTCTTTCTCAGAAATAAGGTATTTTACTCTCAGTGAAATACTTAATGACCTACTTATTTCAGGTACTTTTTTATTAACATACTAATGATATTACTTGTTAACCTAATAAAAGTTTTTGTCCCTGTCTGTAATGAAAGCTGTTGCTATAGATCTATTTGCAAAGAGAAAAAACATATTTAAACAAATAAATAAAAATAATGGGTGTAAAAAGAACATTTCCGAAGCCTGAAACCACGTATTTTTGAGCCTAAATAGTAACTTAATTCACTAACAGTATACCCAGAAAACGCAATTTAAAAAAGTTATTAGGCATTGAAAAGTGTTATTCGCCGCTTGGAATCATCGCTCACACATCAACTGTTGGTTCAGATTATTATATCTGTGGTTCAGTTAAACGTAACCAGTTCCACTGCAGCAATGCCCAGATTTTGTTTTCGGAAGCAGTCTTTTTACACTCCTTTAAATCAAACATACCTTTACCAAAAATGATTAAAATAATATAATTTCTCTGTCTCTAAACTTCTTTAGTATTATCAGCCTCTTTCACACAAAGCCACATTTTTTCAATATCATTCCAATCCTTAATACTAATTCTAAGTAAACTTTCAACAAATCTTCTTCTATTAAAATAAGTTAAACAAATTAACATCAATCAAATATTTCTCCTTCGTAAAGTTATGAATATTCCAAGTTGGATCTAAGCAACTGTTGGTTATTGAGATATAGATAACTGGAACTAAGCAAAGCTGTCAAAGTTTAACTTAACTACAAACTTATTCGAAGATCTAAGAAGATTTTAAATTATTGTTTACATTCCCACGGGAAACAAAAAAGAGTCGCTCTTTTTTGTTTCCCGTGGGAATGAGAAGTTTTCCCGCGGTAAAAATTACCCTATGTGCTATTCTGATGTATAACCTATATCACAGTAAAGTTTCCTCCAAATCCGTCCGGTAGTTTTAACGTGAATGAGTAACAAACATCCATACATCCATACTCACAAACTTTCACGTTTATAATATTAGTAGGATGTTTACTGACGTAGGAACCCCAAACGTAGATTGGAGGTCTAATAATGTAACTTTGTCGTCCGTCTGGTATCCGTCTGTCTGTCTGACTGTCACCATTCTTTTTTTAAGATTTTGTCTAGCTAGTTAACTATCTTACACTAGTAAATTATTAGTGTTTAAGATTGTACTTACAATGGTTATTGTTTAATAACGAAATATTTTATATGATTATTATTTTATGATCTCACGACAAAGTGTGCTTTACACTCCGTTAAAAAATTTAAATTAAAGAAATTACAAATTTCATTTCGGCCTTCAATTTACAAAACGGAAATCCTAAGTTTCCCACTTTTTAATTAAAACGTCGATTTCCCAGTGTTTGCAATTATCCATATTTTTCCCAAAAAGCCCCGATCTGAGCAATAACATCAAATTATTGGAATGTTGCCAAAAATAATGATTTGATTGAAAGACAACCTTTGACCAAAATGGATGGCTTTTTCTGTAGGTCATAAATGGATTTTAAAGGGGAAAATACAATTGATTGTATAATGTAGGTTTGTATCCTACTGTTATTATAAATGAGAAAGTTTGTGAGTATGTGAGTATGTATATGGATGTTTGTTACTCTTTCACTTAAAGACTACTGGACGGAATTTGATGTAACTTTACAATAATATTGGTTATACATTACAATAACATATAGAGTACTTTTTACCGCGGAAAAATTTTCATTCCCACGGGAAACCGACTTCCTAGCGAACAGAGTCGCGGGCGGCCACTAGTAGTTAATAAAATAATCCAACCAAAAATGTTAAAAGACTGTTAGTATGGGTTTGTTACTCTTTCATGCAAAAAATACTAAACGAATTTACATGATATACCTATAGATAGATTAAAACCTCGAATAACACATAGGGCATTTTTTATCACTGAATAAAAACCACAGTTGCAGATGAGGATTCTTTCATCAAAATTTTAAATCACTTTTCGCCAAAATCGGTCTCTTCCATTAAGCATTTCACAAATAAAGTGCTTTAAGCCTGCCATCGGTTTTATTGGCTCCGTATAGTCCGTCTTTAATATCCTACTAATATTATAAACGTGAAAGTTTGTGAGTATGTGAGGATGTGAGGACGTTGACGGGTGTTTGTTACTCTTTCACGTAAAAACTACTGGACAGATTTGGATGAAACTTTACAGTAATGTAGGTTATACATCAGATTAACGAATAGGGTACTTTTTACCGCGAAAAAACTTCTCATTCCCTCGAGAAACCGACTTCCACGCGATAAGAGTCGTGGGCGGCCACTAGTAACCCCATAACGATTAATCCAGCGGTGTTAAATCATATGATTGAGATGGCCATTTAACGGATGAATTAATAGTTATTAGATGCCAATTGTGTGAAGATATATGTGTTCGATATCATTTCTCGTAAAGACGCATAGGTACTGCAAAAAAACTCCAGACTAAGACACCAATTATGTGGCCCTTAGCAGTAAGCGCTTATGTTAAAGGTACCACACAATGGACTAGGGGAGAACCTAGTTACATCCCGATACGATTAAATGTCGAAATGCTATTTTAACGTCAATGCCCGGCCCGGGGATCGAACCCCGGACCATCCGCTTTAGTATATATGTTACGGCTAATACCCGAAGTGCGGCTACACCTAGTTTTAGCCGGTTAAGTTTAGCCGTAACATATATACCGCTGCGCCACAGAGGTCGTCAAAAAAGATCTGATTCTTCTTGGTTTATCCATTAAACGAACATAAATTAAATAATTTGTTAGAACTCCTAATAATTTTTTAATTTAGTAATTCTGTTATTTATTACTTAATATACAACGGAATTGAAGCCAATTTCTTTTCTCCACCGATTCTTAAGAAGAATGTTGCTATACACAAAGAAAAATTGACGGCTAACGAAGTGCAATTTGTCTTAGTGCTCTAAGGGTGGTATATTTTTTGTAATAAGGCTTATTTTGGATGTCGGTTTATTATTCAATTAAAATAAATAATATAAATACTAGAAGTGTGTATCTCAAAAGGACCACCACTCTGAAAAATATAATTTGATCACTTATTTAGGCATTTCTAAATACGTCTTTACTGAGATGGAAAACCCACATGGTTGTTTAACTATCCAATATGTGAATCCACGAACCTTAACTGACCTGCGGAGTGAGTCTGTTATTTTCGAGTGACATAAACTATTGTCAAAAAACTTCTAAATTCCATTATTTGTATGAAAAAATGTACATTTTGACGTTAATTCTCATAGCAGTCCATGAAAATTTGAATTACAGAATCACCACGCTGCAGAGACCATGCTGACAAAAACTATTATCAAAAAAGGATAATTGTAGTAGTAGTAGTAGGATTGAAACTGCGATATTTCAACTTCAAATTTGATCAGAAGTCAAATCAAAGTGTTGTTTTACAAAGCGCCCATAAGCGGTCTCGAGTAAATAAAGTTCCAAAGTACTTAATAATACAAAGGCTGCCGACTAGACTTATTTGCTTTTAACGTAGACGTTTAATGTTGGAGAGTATATACAGCTAAATATATTTCTGAATAGCTTTCAGCCCTGTAGTTTTAATAGCACAATTTTGCCGTGGAAATGATATACTTTTCGCGGTAAAAGTATATTTTTATAAAGACTTATTTCAAATTTAATTATTAACACTCTTAATAAGGTTATCTTAATAAAAGAAAATAACAATTAAAAATCGGTGCATAAGTTTAGTAGCTACAATGTCTTAATCAAACAGGAACATTCTTTAAAAACATACGTTTTTAACCCCGCATATTTAAGTGAAAAATATGTATATAAAAGCTAGATCCATTAAATACATGCTCCAAAATTTAGGGCTTTAGAAAACTGCCTGACAACAAACCTCAACCACAGAACGACTTTTCAACTTTTACTTTAATTTCGACTTTAAATAACATTACTCTAAGTTTTGTTTTTCGAATTATAAATATGAAATTATATTGATGGCTTCAATCTTTTGGTAGTCAATTAGAAAAGTGATTCTGTAACTTTCGAGTCACATAAACTACTATCAAAATACGTCAAAATTCTATTATTTGTATGAAACATGTACATTTTGACGTTTATTCTCGTAACAGTCATGACAATTTGAGTTACAGAATCGCCCCACATATATAAAAATATTTCCACAGTTAGAAATATATATTTTTTTGACTCTGAGTACCAAATAAACATTGTCT
Source organism: Emmelina monodactyla (assembly GCA_916618145.1). NCBI lineage: Eukaryota > Metazoa > Arthropoda > Insecta > Lepidoptera > Pterophoridae > Emmelina > Emmelina monodactyla. The sequence continues at coordinate 5,273,696 of OU745296.1, forward strand.
CTGAGTGCTACAGAAATAATTGACAACCTCATTGACGGCTCCCATACTTATACGCAGCCTTGAGGAAAAGACACATAAATATTTTTCTTTGAGTTATAAATGGCAATAACCCAGCTATGTGATAGGCATCTACAAAAAGTGTAAAAGGACTGCTTCCGAAAACGCAATGGGATTTTTACTGGAGAGGTAAAGTTAAAAGAAAATTAACTTATTTTCATATACTTTTTAACTTTATTTGATACATATAATTTCATGCAAACAGAGTTTCAGATTATTACAGTTAAACTGTATTTTAATTGGATCTGCAATGTAAATGATCACATCTGAGCCATCAGCTGATGTGTGAGCGTTGACCTCAAGCGGCGAACACAACTTTTCAATAATTTATATTAGGTTTTAGGTTAGATTTTTTGTTTAATTTAACGACTAATTAGGCTCATCAATACTTGTATGGTTTATGGCTTTGGAAATAATCTTCGTAACCCCTAAACAAACCTCAATTTAAATAGATATTATTATAATTTGTGCTGCCATTATTTTATGATACCTTCAAAATCATCATAACTAGGTTCTCCCCTAGACCATTGTGTGGTACCTATAGTACAAGCTCTGCTTAGTTTAGGGCCACACAGTTGATGTGTTAGTCTGGAGATTTATTTATTTATTATTTACTTTCATAAAATTTTTGCGTAAACATCGATTTAATCAACCAATTTTCTTCCATTTTCAAACATAATTCCTGAAAACTACAAAAAAACGAACCAAACATAACCTCAAATTTCTTTTCTCGCGTGTCTTCACTCAAAGTGCTTACTGTCTCTCATGTCGGTAGCTTTTAGTCTTACATCCAGAGACGTAATAAAACTGAATAGAGGTATGTAGAAAACGTATTATAGGTGCGACAGTGGGGTAGTAAACTATGGACTTGGCATATCTTGCCTGACATTTGAACTGAGAAAACAAAATGGCGGATTTAAGATACAAAATTATTAAAATTACAACGCTATAGTTGTGCGTTTTATGTGAATTATAAACTCTATAAATGTATTATATACCTACACTATAACCTTGTAAATTTATAGACTATTGTAAATTCTATAGCAAAAATATAGTTGTACTGAATCCAATAGTCATATAGGTAATAACAAAATGTTACTAATAAATAACTCGACCTATTTTACGGAACGTATGTAGAAATTCAACAAACATTTTTATGTGCCTATTTGTCTTTCTAAAAGATAAACTTCTACTTTACATAAAGCTATGAACACGTATAAGTTTCACTATTGTTCCTATATTCGGTTCAGTGTAATGGTTAATTTACTATCCTCTTTACGGTCAAAGAATAACTAAGTACATCATTATGTTTAAAGTCATACATAGGGTAGTCGTCATACACACCTTTAACCGGCTATTCACCACTAGCTTCGCACGCGCTAAATTCGAAGTAAAACTCCTTTCCCTGTCCTATGTTATCATACATGTAAACCTTCCTCTTGAATCAGTCTATCAACTAAAAAAACTGCATCAAAATCCGTTGTGTAGTTTTAAAGATTTAAGCATACATAGGGACAAAGACATTGTTTTATACTATGTACCTAGTTAGTGATGCTTGTTTTAGAGCGGGTTGGTGGGTATAAATGACGGTAGGTATATTATCTAACTATTGTGAGTCAAATTGACAAGTAGGTAACTATTCTAGATGTTTTTCCACTCTGTAAGTGTGGGATAAATATGTTCTAATTTGCAAAAACAAACCAAAATCTAATCAATCCAGTCATTTATAGTATGATGATAGCTCGGTCTTTTAGCCACCAATATACTAAATTTCCAACATCTTAACATTAATAGATTTACTTATATTCGCGCGCTGTATTTCATATGCACCACACTCAACCTATCCTAGTAACAAAAACGAATAACTTACAAGCCGTGTAATGTGAATTGAACTTTCAATCAATCAATATAAGACACAAATTTCATTATTTATAGACTCCGTTTGAAGGTAATGAGGCGTTAAGATTGAAGGTTGAAAACATTTAAAAGCCGGAAGAGTGTTGCCAGAAAGTTTCTTGAAATCCATTTTCTCGCCGGAACTATTGAAAATAGATCAAGTTTTTTTGACATATCTACATTTGCGAGTTTTAACCGTGAAGGCTTGTGGAATATTTTGAAATTGGGAAAAATTGTACATCCTACTAATATTATAAACGTGAAGTTTGTAAGTATGTATGGATGATTACTCCTTCACGTAAAAACTACTGGAAAGATTTGGATGAAACTTTGCAGAAATATAGGTTATACATCAGAAAACACATAGGGTACTTTTTACCGCGGGACAACATCTCATTCCCACGGGAAACCAACTTCATCGCGACTAGTATTCTATATATTTACCAAGTTACATCCAAATCCGTTCGGTAGTCCTTGCAAGAAAGAGTAACAACCACACATACTCACAGCTTCAGCAAATATAATATTAGTAGGATTAAAACCCAGCTTTCGGTTCATTTCCACATCTTTTTTTGCCGGTGAAGCTACAAATGAAACAAAGGCACGTGGACTCTTGATTGAACAAGCCGTATAGTGTAAGAGCTAGCTACATTTACGAGAAGTCATTTTAAGAAGGCTGATTCCAGCCCCCGAAGTCAAGCGGCAAGTGATATTTGCGATAGCGAGTGAATAGGAAAAATATGTATGAAACTGTCAAATTGCAAGGTTGACAAAAATGACATTTTAATACATAAAATTTAAGTGTGTTTTCGCACTTAATGATTAAGGGCTCGTTTTTCAATAGTCAGATGAGTTCTATCTGACAAAAAATCAGCACATTTTCGTTGCACGTCGAATATAAATATTTGACTAATATATGAAGTGACGATGAAACTTTTTTTTCGGCAGATAGCATTTATCTGTCAATTGAAAAATCAGGCCTTAATGATTATATTCTGTTTTGGAAATAAAGAAAATATATCTTTCTTTCTTTGACATATTATTTCCTATGCACTCTCAAATACCATGCTGGGTATGGCAGAAGACATTGCATTCATTAGACGTTGAGATTATATAATTTTGCCATAATTTTAATAAGACTTTTTTTGCTGACATTTTATTCGAGACAGCATAAAAAAGGCGCAGACTCGTCTTAAAATAATTGTTTCTCCGAGTCGTCAGCTCTCAGAGTATTACCTTTTATTTTATTTTAACTGTGTTTGATGATGTTATCAGAAAGTTCGCGGGCATGCGCAGTGCGTGTTACTTTGTTCAGTCGAATAGTACCTATACAGGGTGATTTTAGACGAATTATATTTTTTTCTCATTTTAGCCTTACTTTGCTATTGAACTGCTAGCAATGTGTATATTAATGTTGAATATATTTATTTAAAGTTCCACACGTGTAAAAAAAATTACGGAGCTTTTCACTGGTAAAAAATTATCAAAATCGGTTCAGTAGATTATTTCTAAAAATTGAACTATTGGTTTTTTTTTAATTGTATAAAAGTTTTAAAAGATAAAACAAAAAGAACAAATTAACCTTAAATGTTTGATTTTAACACACACGTAAACTAACTTTTGGAATGTAAATAGACATTAGCTACATTTAAATATCTTTACAACCTCGATTTAAAATAAACAGTACCATAATTACATACATGTAAAAACATTTTATACTACTACTTACTACAAAATAATATTCTATTTCACCTTTTCGCATGCTTTCAACTTAAATAAAAGTACCAGGGTATAATAAAAAGCTATAGATGGTGTCGCAGGTGTAAAAACCAGGAGAAGGAGCTCCTAAATCAGCAAAACTTCTTCGTCTCAGATGATAAGGGGTCATTAGTGATGGGTATGATGTCGATAAAATTTTATCGATGGTTAAAAATAAGTTGTTGGTTGTTATGAGTAAGTGACCTTTTTTTTAAAAGTGACTCTTGGCCGCCTGCGACCCCGTTTGCGTGGAAGACGGCTTCCTGTGGGAATGAGAAGTTTTTCCGCGGTAAAAGTACTCTATAACCTATATTACTGTAAAGTTTCATTAAAATCTGTCCAGTAGTTTTTACGTGACAAAGTAACAAACATCCATACATACCCACAAACTTAAACGTTTATAATATTAGTAGGATTTGACAGGTTTTATCTCATTACTAAAATTATATGTTCCATATTTAACGAGGAAGAAATTAAGATGATAACAAACCAAGTGCATAAGAAATTTTATTTCCTTGGGTGCACGATAAAGTTTATTTTTCTGCTATTAAATTAAGATCACATCACACAAGGGAATACTGCGTAAATTGACGCATTAAACTTGTCACCCAAAACACATTATATCGATAAAAACTATCGACAAAGAACATCTCTAGATACAAAATCCTGTAATGTCTTCCTGTAAAATATGTTAGATACGAGGTGGGGAAAAAGAAAAAGTATTTTTTAAGTGGCAACCCAGTGGGAAACTGTGTCAAGATATCGACATCACTAGCGTGTATGTGATAGAAATCATGGTTTATTTGTTAAATTGAACTCAAGTTAACGAGTTAACTGGATATTTTGTTTTGTTACGTGGATAAATTGATTATTATAATAACGTTGCTTGCTTAAAAGGCTTTTTACCCGACCAAGCTTCACGCAGGAGTGTTTTAAGATGGTGATTTACAAAACATAATAAAATATACCTAATAAATAAAAAAATAAATCTCCAGACTAACACACCAACTGTGTAGCTCTTAACTAAGCAGAGCTTGTGCTATAGGTACCACACAATGGACTAGAGGAGAACCTAGTAACACCCAGATAAGAGCCAATTTCAAAAAACCTTTTTGACGAAATTGGCCCGACCCGGGGATCGAACCCGGAACCTTCCGCTTAGCAGTCCGGTGTATACAGGGTCTGTCGTAATGAATGGATAACCCGTTACCTACAGTTGATCCGGATGTGAGGCTATAAGAAAATGGTGTTTTCTTGCCAGGGTTGTCAACCATAAGAAAATGGCGTAGACTTTTAAACTTTTTTATAAATTTCGCTATTTTTTTCATTTATTCCGCTGCCATTTCTTCAAATTTTGATGTATTTGTATAATTCTTTTAGTATTATACTGCTGAAGACGTGTATTATGTAATTTAAATACAATTTTAGGTGTTATTTACGGTGAACATTATCAAAATACTCATTTTAAGAAAAATATTTCCAATTTTTTTTCTTTATGTCAACTTTTGATCATCTCCTGTGGAAAAAAAAAGTATGACGTTATAGCTGCCCATGATCTCAATAAATTGTCTAGTATGTGTAGATTCTAAAAAGGTATAACGATGTGTACTTTACAAGCAACATTAAGTTACAGGAGCGAGAACACTAATCAAGGTCGGAATTTTTATTTTTCATGTTATGTTATAAATGGTTGTAAAACTTCGTCATAATGATTTTATTCTATCAAGATACTTTGCACAAACACTATCGGGCCACCAATAGGATATTCAGAAGAAAACCCGGTTGTTTTTGGGAAAAAAATAACATTACTTCACGATAATAATGTAATGAAAATGTACAAATGAAAATTGTTGTGCTCTAATAGTTAAATGCGACAAACATGTTGCGACAAGTTTATTCGAAATTGAAACGGATTTAAAAAATCGAACAAAGACCGCATTTCAAAGAAAAGTGGAAAAAATTAGAAGGAAATCGTCCTTCCATAAATGCAGTGTGCACTTTAATGAACACACGGTAATCAGGATGTCGCACATTTGGATATCTTACACGATAAACACTGGAAGCTATATTGGTGCTGCCATTACATACACCGTAAATGTAATGCATGTACGCGTATTCGGCCGGCGTATACTGTTGCGGCATGCTACACAAACTACACAAAAACTTTTCCAAAACAACAAGTTCAATCGATAGCACAACACAATGTCCGTAAATGTGAGCAAAGTCATCAGTATCACCACGTTATCAAGTCCAAATAACAAGGAAAATCATAGTCAAATATTAGAAAGCAGTAACAAATTGACGAAAATAGTGGCCCCGATTCTCAAAACACTCTCTAAAACTAAATTAAAAATATCGCTGTCACTTTCTCATGCTTCGTATTAGAACAAGACAGGTACATTGGTCTCACTAAATTTAGTCCACATCATTGTGAAATTGAACGAAATGCGCTGAGGACTAGCCTAAAATTGCCTTCGCCGTGTCATATTGCACGTACATTTTAGTTTGACAGGACTAAAATGATTACCTGTCTCTGTCTTATTGATGTGTAAGTGACAGCGATAGTTTTAGTTTAGTTTAGAGAGTGTTTTCAGAATCGGGGCCAATGTGAACAAAAGGACATGCGATGGTCAAAATCACACTGATGTGATGAGTACCCTTTTCTTTGTAATGCGGTCTTGTTCGATTTTTAAAATCCGTTTTAATTTCGAATAAACTTGTCGCAACATGTTTGTCGCATGTAACTATTAGAGCACAACAATTTTCATTTGTACATTTTCATTACATTATTATCGTGAAGTAATGTTATTTTTTTCCCAAAAACAACCGGGTTTTCTTCTGAATATCCTATTGGTGGCCCGATAGTGTTTGTGCAAAGTATCTTGATAGAATAAAATCATTATGACGAAGTTTTACAACCATTTATAACATAACATGAAAAATAAAAATTCCGACCTTGATTAGTGTTCTCGCTCCTGTAACTTAATGTTGCTTGTAAAGTACACATCGTTATACCTTTTTAGAATCTACACATACTAGACAATTTATTGAGATCATGGGCAGCTATAACGTCATACTTTTTTATTCCACAGGAGATGATCAAAAGTTGACATAAAGAAAAAAAATTGGAAATATTTTTCATAAAATGAGTATTTTGATAATGTTCACCGTAAATAACACCTAAAATTGTATTTAAATTACATAATACACGTCTTCAGCAGTATAATACTTAAAGAATTATACAAATACATCAAAATTTGAAGAAATGGCAGCGGAATAAATGAAAAAAATAGCGAAATTTATAAAAAAGTTTAAAAGTCTACGCCATTTTCTTATGGTTGACAACCCTGGCAAGAAGACACCATTTTCTTATAGCCTCACATCCGGATCAACTGTAGGTAACGGGTTATCCATTCATTACGACAGACCCTGTATACCGCTGCACCACAGTGGTCGTCATACTAAGAAAATTTAATAGTTTTTCCAATTTTACTAACAATCTTTATATCCCTAAAATGAAGGCACAAGTGTTATCATAGACAACCCCACTGTGATTGTAACTTTTCAGATTTACGCGATTATTACCTAAAACTTTTTAACTGATCCATGAAATGTCCGAATATAAATATTAATTATTAAACGCAATACATGTTAATCAAAAAACAGTAAACTTTGGACAACCAAAAGACAGCCAAACTCGAAAAAATCGAAATCCCGAGAATCGAACCCGCGACCTTTATCTTAACAGTCCGACCACTCCAAAAAGTTCGTAACACAAATGAACCTAGTTACATGAAAAAGCAAATAAATTTAACTCCGCAGTAACTTCGGTCGGTGATCAGTCAAATGTGTCGACAGAAACGAACTTATCTGTCGCATTATGAATTGGTTTAAGTTGATGGAGGGACAGCAAAACAAATATCCTGAAGTAAGAATTAAAAAAATATATACTACGAGCGACCCGCCCACGCTTCGCAATGGTGTAATTTTGCCGACTTGCTCGCGAACCCTTGCATTTTTGCTTACTTAAAAAAACTTTTTCTAAACGTTCTTTATTTACAAATTTAAATGAATAAAACCGCATTTAAATCCGTTACGTCCTTTAGGAGGAGATAGCGGCCAAACATACAAACAGACAGAATTAGCGACTTGGATTTATACTATGTAATGATAATGATAAGCAAACAATATTTATTGGACTCTAGATTAAACATATTTTTAATAAAATGTGAATAAGTAGAAAATACAACATGTAGCCGCCATTGGATTCAATCCAAATCCGCGCCAACCGACAATGACGCCGATCAGTGATGTCCATCGAATGCTAAGGATGTCCAGTTACCGATATACTTTAACGCAATGTATAGCTAGTATGGTTTGATAGTACCTATGCAAACTTGTATATTGACGTTTCTTAGTTATAATTAGTTTATTAATGAAAAGGTTTGGTATTATGATTATAGTGAAGCCATGAGTTTGATACTTCGTAAAACATGATGTTGTTACTGAGATTAAAGCATTCACAACTTCACTTTTTTTTCTAAAACTATCGAATTGTATCGAATTTGTATATTCAATGTATTTAATAGACAGATAAAACTAATAAGGTTAACCTTAAATTAACACAAATCTTAAAATACCCAATCATATATTTTTTCGCCTGTTCTGCTGACGCTACGCTAATAAACTCAACTTTCGCTCTCTCGCGAACAAATTACTGACTTTTATTACAACTCCTTCCACACGCGAGAACAAGTAAGAAGATTGTAATTTTATTAAGACCCGGCATATGTTGGCAAGCACCTTTATTGTACAGTCGAGCAAGTTCGTTGTGAGACGGGTCTGAGAAACAATTGACGAGTAATAGCAAGAATGAATTGTGAGTCGGGATTCGGGTTGTCAAAGTTGGTGTGGAAATTATTTATGTATAATTCATGTAGACAAGTTTAAAATTGATCTTCGTTTATTTATTTTACTTTACTATAACTTTCATATATATTTGTAACAAATACATATATTTATGTGTACTTATTTATAAAAAGAATATGAACCTGTATTTCATCCACAGAAATTGTGTCATCGTATTTCTCAATGCTCTTTGTTTACCTCATTAAAATGCAAATCACCTTTTCACATTACCTCTTCTAGGTCGTTATTATGGTTACATACAGAAAGTGATAGTAATATTTTTAAATAAATAAAATAAAAAAAAACAGATTCGAGTCTATAGTTTTACAATACCTACCTTATTAATTAGGTTTAGTTTGCACTTAATATATAGCTAGTTACTGGCTCCTGAAAACTAAGTGAAGGCCATTCCATGCGACATTTCCGTGATTGTACTTTACCCAGGCCAATCAAAATATCATTATTTGGTTCTTTATTCCTTTACGTCAATGATGTGATCAAAACGTGGGCAAATTTTGATACCTATTATACAAATCATAGGAGTTCACCATTTTATTATAAACATACTGATTTAACGGTGCGAAATTTGTATTATTTGTTTTTTTAAGGACACTTGGAAAAATGGTCGTGTTTAAATTTTTTATATCTAATTAGTGAATTAAAACCAAAAATTAACCAAATGACACCTGACTGTTGTATAGGACATATAAATGTAATAAATACATCCAGATCTGCTCTCTCAAAATTATGAACTAGTGGCCGCCCGCGACTCCGTTCGCGTGGAAGTCGGTTTCCCGTGGGAATGAGAAGTTTTCAGTAAAAAAAGTACCCTATGTGTTATTCTGATTTATAACCTATATGACTGAAAATTTTCATCCTAATCCGTCTAGTAGTTTTTACATGAAAGAGTAACAAACATCCATACATACTCACAAACTTTCACGTTTATAATATTAGTAGGATAAATGTCAAAGTAATCTAAAATCGATTAATCAATTGGCATATCAAATATACCCGTCTCTCAATTACCCAGCGTTATTTCAACCCGAAGATAGGTAAATTAAAAAAGTTTGTAAAACGGACACAAAAAGCCGAGGGTTTCAAGATCCGGTGTTCCAAGAATTGGCGGGAGAATCTTTTGTTACAAAATGCGGGTCGCTAAACAAACTTGAATTTAATATTATTGCACGCTGTCTTCAGGCTGTTTCGTTTGGTTTTGTATTAATTTTAATGCAGAGCTGAGCGTGATTTTAACTTATTTGTTAGATTGAGTGTGGCTTTTGTATTCAAGACGCCATTTGAGTTCTTTCCGATGACTGAATGACAGTAATGTCAGTTGACAGGCAGAAAACGATTATTTTATTTTAAGATTAATTTAATAAATATAATATATTTCTTATACATATTCATTCTTATACGTATCATAATAAATAGACATATTATTTCTTTGTTCCAGATAAACATACCAGTGAAAAGTGATAAAAAATGCATCATCACACCGCGAGTCAAACCGCGTTTACCGTTGCTCACCGAGAGATGGCGCTGACGCAAACATGAAAACTCGCAAGCGTGCCGACAGATGGCGTTGTTCGCAGTAGTGTTTTGGTTTCGGTAGTTCGGGTAGTGATTGTGGTGATTAGTGACAGTGCGTGTGAGATGCGAGACGGCGCCAAGCCTGGCCCCAGTGGAGCCTCGTTGGGGCACGGGTTTGAAGCTGACGAAGGTGAGAATACATATTTTTCTATTTTACATGAGGGTAGACACTGCATGCGCGAGCCGAGCAAGCTTAGAGAGCATGGTTCCTTAATTTATTTTTGAATCTGCGCCGTTTTCCAAAAATACCAATAACGTAATTCCTTAATTTGACCAACTTTTTACTAAATGCCATAAACCCATAACTTTTAGAGTTTTGAAAGTCACTAAAACATAATAACTAACGATGGGTGTTTATTCTATTAAAAGCCAAGTACTCTAAATATTTATTAGACAAATCTTTTACAGCAGAAAACTACTTAGATATGAAGCGAATGTATTTACAAATGCAAGTCATATAACTAAGTAATGGAAACTCTAAAGATTTTTGCATAAAATGTATTTAGCGTTTCTCGTCGCGTTCACGTATAAATTAGTAAATAATTTCTAGAACGAGGTACCTACAATCTGTTTTATGAATTCCAATTTGTACTGAATTTTAGTTTAGTTTAGAATTAACAAAGTTTTTTAGCTTTGCAGTTTCTTCCGTCTTACAGTATTAATATTAATTTATCAATGCTTAATGGTGCATGTTAGTTAGTAGCTTTTCGGTAACTAGCTTTTATCCGCGCTTCGCACGCGTTACATTCGGGGTAAAACTCCTTTCCCTGTACTATGTTATTACACATGCAAACCTTCCTCTTGAATCACTCTATCTATTAAAAAAAACCGCATCGAAATCCGTTGCGTAGTTTTAAAGTTTTAAGCATACCTACATAGAGACAGAGAAAGCGACTTTGTTTTATACTATGCAGTGATACTCGTAACTATTGACAAGATTCTTGCACAGTGTTGTTAACACGGCTTACTTGTTATTTTAACTAGGTATGTAATTAAAACCTTTGAAAAAATGAAACAAATGCTCTTTGCATATCAAATAAATTGATTTACAACAAAAACAGGTACTTAAATAAAACATATTAAAATAAATTAATGGACGGACACTAAAATGGGTTTACAAGAACTTCGTTGTTAAAAGGTACGTAAATAAAACCAATAAATTACACTTATCACGTATTTAGCTCTTAAAAAAAAACCTCTCGCCAGTACCTAATAATTAAAAAATGTAAAACTTCTACAATATTTGCTACAAAACATTCTTTCACTACAAACAATGCTGAAAAGAAAACTCTGCAAATACTTCATCAGAGCATAGCAGAACAAATCAAGCCAACGTGGAAACTTCGGGAACTTTCTGGAATATTCTCAAATAATTTACAAAATGGAATCGTATTAAAAAAGTTTGATTTCATGTCTCCATTGATGTATTTTGACGAGTGTATTTGCTCTGTTTCAAAGGGAATTATGCTTTATGGTGCTTGTTTTTAGAGTTAATTTTCTTTGGCTTTAAGTTGTTTTTTTTCTGTCAACTTTGTGCGAGAATACAAGTTATTTTAAATAGGCGTGGTAAAGACCCGATTGGTTTACAGTTTAAATTATTAGCTATAGAATATGTTTGCGCAATTCAACTATATATTATTAGGTATATTATAAACATGAAAGTTTTTTCAGAATCTATAACTTCAAAATTAATAAATTAGCATTTTAAATGCAAAACCTAAAAGTAAAGTCGCAACATCCTACTAATATTATGAACGTGAAAGTTTGTGAGTATGGATGTATGGATGGATGCTTGTTGTCTTTCACGTAAAATCTACTAGACGGATTTGGATGAAACTTTGCAGTATTATAGGTTATACATCAGAATAACACTTAGTCTACTTTTTGTCGCGGGAAAACTTCTCATTCCCACGGGAAACCGACTTTCACGCGAACGGAGTCGTCGGCCACTAGTTAAAACATATTTCTGTCCCAAGGTTCGTCGTTACCGGATGAATCCAGTTTCGAGGAGCTAGCCTCGCTGAAGGCGCTGCTGCAGTTTCCTGAGGAAGTGGCCATCAGGCTCACTGACACCGAGTATCAGCTGTTTTATCAGGTAAATAATTTACTATTATACAGCGTGTAAGAAGACCACTTCCGAAGCCTGAAACCATGTATTCTTGAGCCTCAATAGTAACTGAATTCACTAACAGTATACCCAGAAAACTGATTTTAAAAAAGTTATTTAGGATTGAAAAGTAATATTCGGCGCTTGAAATTATCGCTCACACATCAACTGTTGGTTCAGGTGCGATTATTTACATTGCAAATTAAATTAAAGCCCTATTCAATTTGTAATCATCGCAAAATCTGATAGTATTAATGCAAAATAACGTAAAAAAATTTTTTTTCTGTAGTCATAAAAATATATTTTTTTGCTCCAAACGTAACCAGTAGGTACCCGTACTAGCAATGCCCAGTTTTTGTTTTCGGAAGCAGTTCTCTTACACCCAGTATAAAAAAGGCAAACCTATATCACTTATTTACCGCCGATCTCAATATTCTACTATAATTAAAACCTTAGTTTTTGGAAACTGCTAGTTTTGTTTTTTGTGACGTGTTTCTGTCATTTCCATATCAACAGCTATCTACCATAGTTTATTGAGACGCGAAAACATGGATAATGGTTACCATGGTTACACAAATAACAAGGCGTCAAAGGTTCGTAGAATATTGAGTTTGGCCGTTACACGATCACCGTATAGCCAAGCTCTGAACCTAGAAACTTGAAATTTAGTAAGTACATAAATTTCCTTTTATGATTTCAGTAAGCAACAAAAAAAGGTTTTTTTTATTAATTGTTAACTTTTCTGTTTATAATCTAGACACGCGGCAACGCGTTAAGCCAAGTAGGTACAGGTTGGCAGCGCGCCATGTGTATATTTACCCGAACCATTTGGAGCCACTTTTGTCCCCCTCATAACTTTAAAACTATTCCACATAAAGATGTTAAGTTTGGTCAATATATTAAAATCGGCGAGATATATTTTTTTACCGTATTATATTAACATAAATTAGTATAATTACCTACAGTGGGCATGCACATATTATTTTTGGCTTGGTGAGGCTTGGCGAGATAAAGTTTGGGAAAACCTGCTTTAGAGCATACACAGTAAACACTTTTTTTTTCGAAAGACTAATTAATCACTCTAATGCATCACCCTGTATGCTAGCGCATGAAGGATGTTTTAATTATACAACCTGGAAAACTCTTTTATTATGTTATTTTCAAAGACAATCTTAAAATACGGATACTAGTTTAAAATCTGATAACCAATGAAATTTAAGAGTGTTTTTATATCGATTTATAAAATACTGGCCTCGAACGCGCTAAATTCGGAGTAAAACTCTTTTCCCTGTACTATGTTATTAAATATGTCAACCTTTCTCTTGAATCACTCTATCTATTAAAAACCGCATCAATATCCGTTGCGTAGTTTTAAAGATTTAAGCATACATAGGGACATAAGGACAGAGAAAGCGACTTTGTTTTATACTATGTAGTGATTATGATTGGCGTTTTTATAATGCTTGAAAACATTCAAATATTCGTTAAATTTTTAACTTCTTAGATTCAAAATCCAAAAATCAAATGAAACACTTCTTCCCAAAACTAAAATTGTTGTTCAAATTCTGTGTTTAAAATAAATTATGTACACAATTCAACACACCCCTTGAACTTCTATTCTGCAACTAAATTGTCACATAAGCCTTATAAATGTTCTCAGTCCATTCGCAAATTATTGCCGAGGAACGTCGACTTGCCCATAATTTGCACCGTAATCCCGCAAGTTTAGAATTAAAGCCGCCATATTTGATTTACGGTCAACGATACGAGCGCCGTAAATCGGCAACATTAGCGGAAATTGAAAATGGAATTGATTTTCGATACGAAAAAGCGTTGTTTTTGGATTTGAGTGTGACTAAGTGCTCTGTAATCAAAAATTCAAATGGATATGTTTTACCTGTAAAAAAAAGTAATGTAAATTAACAAAAATAAAATAAGGTTTTATATTAATCACACAAACTTAATTAACAGGTCAAAAACTGTTTGATAAAAAAGAGAAGCTGAATAGACAAAAAAGTCACGGTTTTCTTTATATAAAGTATAGTAAATGTTCTTTTAACATATCAATTCTGCATTTTCTCTGAAATCTCTTCGCCAATGACTAGATAGTTTCCCAAAATTTTAAACCCAACATTTTGTCCCAAAAATATTTTCTCTTTCAAAATTTTTCGCCAAATCGGCGACACTAAGAGCAGATTCTTGTCAGTTTTGCAAACTACCCGCATTACAAGGGTTTTGACATAATTCCATACACAAAACTAAGAGGAGAGGCGCTTTGGTAACACTGTTATATGAAACCCTTTTCAAAGGTTAAAATGTCATGAAATGAGAACATTTTGATGTTAAATTCAGTAGTTATGAAACTTATGTTTTTAATGTTAATAATGTTTCTGGCTACGCGTGTTTGAAAGCTCAGAAAGAGATTTTACTTTTAATCTGTGCTCAACTATGGGACATATTTAGGCTATTCATTATCATTTTATTATATTATAAGTTCGTTAATGTATATTGCAATTAGAAATAAAATTTCAATTCGCTATTAATACGATTTTGTAGGGACGCAATAACCAAAAACACTGAATTGTTTATAACGTTATGTTCAAATTAAATAATATTAAAATATTTTAAATGAATGTAAAGTTTCATTTTAATTCACATGCGGAAAAATCTCTTTTGCCCTACTTGAAATAAGAAAAAAACTATTATATTGGCATCACTAAATTTAGTCAACACAAGTTTAATTTAGTCTAGTCTAACAGAACATTTTTTTTTACTCAGACTCTTTCTTATTGCTGAATAAATAGCGTCGATATTTTTAATTAAGTTTAGAAAGTGTTTTCAGAATCGAGGCCACTATCTTAAAGTGTACACTTATTTATCTAACCCTTTTTACCTTTAAGTTCCTTGAGCAAATACCATTCCCAAAGTGACATTAAAAATGTAAATATTTGACAACACATTTAAAGGAGGTTGGCAACACTGGATTCGAAATTCGAAACAAATACGCAAAGGGAAAAGGTTTTCCGCTGTTTTTTGCCTGTTTTTTGCATTGTTCAAACACCGCTGTTGCTTTTTGCATTAACAGTAAAATACGCAGCCATTAGTCAAGAACATATTTTATTCGAATTTGAACGGGTTTTCATTTGATGAGAGTATAAATTGTTCTTGAAAATCGTTTTGAACGACGTTGCCTACTATTTAGGCCAATACCAAACAAGTAATTTTATTGCAAATCCTAAATCTACAACAAATTTAGTTCATCTGAAGACAGACGTAAGTGGTAGAGTCTAGCTGTAGGCTCTGTCTGCAGCGATTACTGGGCTGACTCGACCGGTGAAATACCACCGTCGCACAGAAAACCGACGTGAAGTAGGGACGATGTTCCTGCGTTTCGTTCGGTGAGTGCGATATCCGTTGCCCAATTTTCTCAAAGGCCAGCAACGCACCGACAATGCATATGTAATGCATGGGTGTATTTGGCGGTAATCACTTACCATCACGCGACCTGCTTGCTCGTTTGCTAGCTTCTTTCAAAAAAAAAAACTATTTAAATGCATATTTGACGACCTCTGTGGTGCAGCGGTATACGTACCGGATTGCTAAGCGGATGGTTCCGGCTTCGATCCCCGGGTCAAGCCAATTTCGTAAAAATGGTTTTTCGACATTGGCTCGTGTCTAGGTGTAACTAGGTTGTCCCCTAGTCCATTGTGTGGTACCTATACTACAAGCTTAGGGCCACACAGTTGGTGTGTCAGTCTGAAGATTTATTGATTAAAAAATCCTACTAATCCTACTAATATTATAAATGTGAAAGTTTGTGAGGATGTATGGATGTATGGATGGATGGATGTTTGTTACTCTTTCACGTAAAAACTACTGGATGGATTTGGATGAAACTTTGCAGTAATATAGGTTATACATCAGAATAACACATAGGGTACTTTTTACCGCGGGAAAACATCTCATTCCCACGGGAAACCGACTTCCACGCGAACGGAGTCGCGGGCGGCCAATTTAAAAATCCTCATGTTCTCCACAGGTCCCACCAATAGACTACCTCCGCCAAGTGACGCTAGATCTGGGCGGCGAGGGCGTGCTGGGCTCGGTCACTGACCGGCACATGATCCGCCGGGCGGCGCCGACGCATTCCCCGCTCGCGCAGAGTAGCGTTCCGGCGCTTATACGGAGGTTTAACGAGGTATGTCTTAAAAAAAAAAGTTAAGGTTTCTGTAATTGACTACATTTATAGCGACGCATTCCCCGCTCGCGCACAGTAGCGTTCCGGCGCTTATTCGGAGGTTTAACGAGGTATGTGTCTTAAAATTTATAAAAAAAAACGAGGTCTGTGCCATAGAATTAATAAAAAAATATATATGTAATTTACTATAATTTACTATAATTTACTATAATTTACTATACTACATTTATAGTTTTATACAAGAACGAGTGACCCGCCCACGCTTCGCAATGGTGTAATTTTGGCCGACTTGCTCAATAAACATTGAATGTTAGCTAACTTAAAAAATCTTTTTCTCAATGTTCTGTATTTACAAATTGAAATAAAAAATATATCTAAATGATGGTGAAAACCGCATTCAAATCCGTCAACTGGTTTAGGAGGAGTTAGCGGACAAACAGACAGAATTAGCGACTTGGATTTATACTATGTAATGATGTTCAATTTTGTTTTAAGAATGATTTGTTTGATAAGAATAAATATAAATAAGTTATAAGTTCTTAAGAGCCTTCTGAAAATAACAACTAAGGCCTAATAAGTCTACGAAATTACCAGAAGTAGCCTAGTCAACACGTGAGAACATCTCTTATAATATTTTTCTATAGTAATAACTTATGTTAGCGAGAAGCATTGAAATGCAGCGACGATGAGTCTACACATTATTATATGTTCGGTCTCAGGGACAGTAATAACCCTTGCAATTATAACTGGAACGCAGGCAACGGTTTAGCTGTTGGAATTCACAAGACTTTATATATGTACTGGCTTTTACGCTTTCGCTCGCGTTAAATTCAGAGTAAACCTCCTTTCCCTGTACTACGAGTATGTTATTATATATGTAAACCTTCCTCTTGAATCACTCTATCTATTAAAAAAAACGCATCGAAATCCGTTGCGAAGTTTTAAAGATTTAAGCATACATATGGACATAGGGACAGAGAAAGCTACTTTGTTTTGTACTATGTAGTGATAACCAACGCAATCTGTCTTTCTAAACGAGTAAAAACATGTATGTTTGTAAATTGTACACCCAATTTCAAATTCTACAAAATTTACATTAAAACTTAATTCAATCTGGCATAACAGACCGTCCCTTTTGGCTTAAAAACTCGCAAAAAAAAACAACGAATCTCACAGAATCCCTTCTGTTATAAAAGAGGAATGGTGTAATTGCCCTCGCGGGACTTGAACCCGGGATCGTCGCATTAGTAATTCAGTACTAAGTAATTAGGTTAATCGGGTTACTTAGTGGTAGTCGGGTAATATAAGGGGACACCTTTTCGTGTGATGTGTAAATGGGAAGGTGATATTTGTGGGCGAAATCAGGTGACAACTAAAAATACAATCTTTTGTATTCCGTAGCAATCGCTTATAGGTATTTTTTAAACTTTTAATTTTGATAGTCTTTTAGTTTAGCACAAAAATGCTTAAAAAATACAAAAAAAATAAGAAAAACAATTTGTGAAAGCTAGTTGGATATCGACGTCCAAACAGTAACTACGTAAAAACTACTCGATAATATTAAAAAAATGAACCGGTTCTTACGTAGTTGAGTTCATATCAAGATCAGTCCGATTCAGAGAGTCAAGATTTAAGTTACAAGAAAAAAACATTGAAAATTACCCACATTCCCCTATTATCGGTTAGCAGTTTTAGTTTCGTTTAGTAAAAATCAAAACAGAATCGCTCCCTCCCCCCCAACACCGAAATAATATTCCAACACGCAATTTCAAATTGCAATCATAGGAATCACCTCGTGTTCCTGTTCGTCTCAACTTTGATTTGCATTCGGAAACAATTCACCGGTTCCCACGGGACCGCCCCGTGGGAACGTGGAGTAATCTTGTGGTGGAGGTGAATGTAGATTTACAATAGGAATAGATTTTTTTAAATTTAATTGAATTAGTTGTGTTAAAAATTCTGTAAATGTAATTTTAAAAAAACATTTTCAAACTAGTAGCCGCCCGCGACTCCGTTCGCGTGGAAGTCGGTTTCCCGTGGGAATGAGAAGTTTCCCGCGGTAAAAAGTACCCTATGTGTTATTCTGATGTATAAACCTATATTACTGCAAAGTTTCATCCAAATCCGTCCAGTAGTTTTTACGTGTAAGAGTAACAAACATCCATACATTTATACGTACTTACAAACTTTCACGTTTTTTAGGGTTCCGTACCTCAAAAGGAAAAAAAACGGAACCCTTATAGGATCACTTTGTTGTCCGTCCGTCCGTCTGTCAAGACCCTTTTTCTCAAAAACGCGTGGAGGTATGAAGCTGAAATTTATATCAATTACTCAGGTCTACTGTCCCTTGAAGCTGTGAAAAAATCAAACTTCTAAGCCAACGCAATCAAAAGATACAGCCGTTTATGCCGCAAATTATGCCGCAAGTCGACACTTGCAAGGGAATCAAAACCTACAGGGTGCTTCCCGTGAACTCAGAATCTTGAAATTTGGTACGAAGCAACGTCTTATAGCATAGATAAAGGAAAAATTACGAAAACCATAAATTTTTAGTTACATCACATAATATATTTTTTTTAATAATTTTAACCTTACTACCCATTTCCTCATAAATGCGTAGAGGTATTAAATTGAAATTCATACCAAATACTCAGGTCTATAATACCTTTAAGCTGTAACAAAATCAAACTTCTATGTCAACGCAATCAAAAGAAACAGCATTTAAGCTGCATATTTTGAAATTCGCAAGTACTCGCAAAGGAATCAAAACCTAAAGGGTACTTCCAGTCGACCTAGAATCTTGAAATTTGGCATGAAGCAACGTTTTATAGCACACATAAAGGAAAAATTCCGAAAACCTTAAATTTTTAGTTACATTACAAAATATATATTTTTTTAATAAATATAAACTTATAAGTTGGAATTCATATCTAATACTTAGATCTAATTGCCTTTAACCCGTGAAAAAAAAAAATCTAAGTCAACGCAAAAACGCAAAACGCAAAAGTACAACCATTGATACCGCATATTTTGAAACTCGCAACTACACGCACGGGAATTAAAACCTAAAGACCACTTCCCGTTGACATAGAATCTTGAAATTTGGTAAGAAGCAATAGCTTACAGCACAGGTAACAGAAAAATTCCGAAAAGCTTAAAATTTTAAGTAGTTTTTGCAGGTTTGTACGGAACCCTCGGTGCGCGAGTCCGACTCGCACTTGGCCGGTTTTTTTATATTATAGTACACAACATCTTAAATTGTGCAAATGTTAGCGCCATCTAGAATCATTTAGATTTAATTTTTTATTTGTATTTTTTTCTTATATTTCAAAAAATTATTTTCCGGGCGAAAAGCTAACAACCTGCTAACAATAATTCAACTTTAAGTACGAAACATTATGTATTCCACTCACAAGTCACATACAACTCATTTTAACTAAGTTAAGTTCTTTACCCTGTGTCAGAAACGGTGAGAGAAATACACAACAAAAATAAAACGCGTCAAAAATCCTACTAATATTATAAACGTGAAAGTTTGTGTGTATGGATGTTTGTTACTCTTTCACGTAAAAACTACTGGACTGATTTTGATGAAACTTTACAGTAATATAGGTTATACATCAGAATAACATGGTACATGGTAACAGGGTACTTTTTACCGCGGGAAAACTTCTAATTCCCACGGGAAACCGACTTCCACGCGAACACTAGTCATTCATATTTTAGCTTTAAATACATCTAATATTATAGCAAAAATGATCTAATTAGTATAATATTAAATCATATTTTATACTTATCAAACACAGGCCTCTAATTCATAAGCGAATTTTTATATGAATCATATCTTTCCTTAAATTAAAAACATCTTTTAATTTACTTGATGCTTCTACCAATTCCTACTTTACTTAACATTTAAGTACTCAAATAAAAACAAAATTGAAAAAAAATAAACTAGCGATCCACCCTGTCAGCTTATGTGTGTGTAATGGGTGTACTTTTGCGCAACTTGTTCACGATAGTTACATTGAATTTTAGCTAACTTTAAAAACTTTTTTTGAAAGTGCTTTTGTTACAAATTTAAATGAAAAAAATACCTAAAAGATGGCGAAAACCGCATTAAAATGCGTGGTGTGGTTTAGGAGGAGATAGCGGCCAAACAGACACAAATAGCGACTTGGATTTATACTATGTAATGATAATGATATAGATGATGATATTTAAGATAGGACGGAAGACATATAATGCTAAAAGGGGTCCCCGAAATCTACGAGCAACCGAAAACCTAAAACTTTCATGTACAGAATTCCGGTTTCGGTTCCATGTCCCTTCTAACATTACGATAGTGGCAACCAATATACATGTATAAAGGGTGTTCGATAAGTTGTTTTTGATTTAATAATAATAATAAATATCCATATTAATAATAATAGTATGTCACATTGGTGTGTATAAGTAATATTTTTTTTTATTTAATTAATATTTCCTAATAAATAATAGGCTTATACTACTTTCAGTACAATCTTTACTTAAATTAAATATGTTTTTATTTTTATTTTTTGGAATAAAGTTAATCGAATATCGTACTCATAAAACGTAGATTTAGTGTCGAATTTACCTTCAAAAACACTCTGTATACGTAGGTAACTAGAGTAGCTACTAAATAATTTACCTTCTACATTTTCTTTGGCTAATCCCATAACCAAAGCATTCGATTATCGGCTTACACACCTTGCTATAAGGTTTGTTTTGGCATGTCAGTGGTGAAATTCGATTTCTTCTGACCTGAATATTAGGCGGTAATATGAAAATGCTGGTGATTTTCACTCGTATTTATGAAATAAGTAATAAATACCGTGTTTTTGTTGTAATTGATTTGTCGGATGATAGAATAAAGCTCGTATTTCGATGTTATTTGGCGACTAATAAGCTGTTGGTCCATTTAAGGTCGTTTATTTGTAAACTATTATTATTATTGGTTTTATGAGTTTAATTTATATAATATTTAATAATGTGTTAAGAAATATTGGAATTCCTTATAGTTTTTTTACATATTTGTTAAATTTTGGATAAATAATACCAAGACAAGATGGTGTATAGACAAATTATTACAACAGATCCCATTTAATCAAGTAAAATATGTGAGAGTCAGATAACTATATGAGTGTACGACGACACAAACAGTTATTTTGGTGGGCCTTATAACGGGTGTAAGTATACCCAGAAAACCCGATTTAAAAAGTTATTTAGGATTGAAAAGTCATAGGTATTCGGCGCTTGAAATCATCGCTCACAAATCAACTGTTGGTTCAGGTGCGATCATTTACATTGCAAATTAAATTAAAACCCTATTTAATTTGAAATCATCGCAAAATCTGATAGTTTTTCTACAATTTTGTGAAACATTTTTTTTTATGTAAAAACATTTTTTTCTCAAAACGTAATCAACAATGCCCAGAAATGCCTTTTACACCCCGTATTTTACCGTTGTAGCTATCAAAGTCGATATATCAAAACCGACCTGAGATTATAGTGCAGATACAGCTTATAATTATAATTTTGTAAAAGCATCGCAAATAAAGCTATGTAAGGATACCTAAGAAGCTCGCATTATTCCCCACTGAAAATATACCACCACATCCCACACATGGGAAGGACTTATCAGCAAAGGGATTCTGTAACTGTCCAGTGACATCAACTGCTGTCAAACAACGTCAAAATCCATCATTTGTATGGCCTGCCCCCAAGTCAAGTGGCAAGGGATATTTGCGATTGCGAGTGAATAGAATAAATATGTATGAAACTGACATTTTTGTCAAGCTTGCAATTTGACAGTTTCGTACATATTTTTTCCATTCACTCGCTATCGCAGATATCACTTGCCACTTGACTAGGGGGGCAGATGTAAATTTTGACATTCATTCTCATAGAGGTTAGGGCAATCAAAGTTACAGAATCACTCGGCAAGTCCTTATGGTTTGGGTCGACGACATTTCAGACACAAAAATCTCGGACACCTTGGCCAATGTATGGATTTACAATTTTAACATAATTTTTTACCATACCGGCCTAGGTGTCCGAGTTTTTGTGTCCGAAATGTCGTCGACCCTATGGTTTAGCCATCATATGCATCCACCAACCCGGCCCAAGCCAACATGGTGGAAAATTGCTTTTTCTATACAGTTGTTGAGTTCATTCGTTACTAACTTCATTATTTTTGAGAGCTCCGTACCTCAAAAGGTATAATGGGCCTAACTAGGTTCTCCTCTAGTGCATTGTGTGGTACCTTGAACACAAGACCCTACTGCACTTACTTAAGGGCCATATAATTGCTGTGTTTAGTCTGGAAATCTTATTATACTTAATATGCACATATTCTGTTCGAGAATAAGTCAATAGTCCAACTAACAAGACGGAAATAAGTATACCATTATAATAACCCAATAAATATACCGCGTTAAAATACCATTCGTGACAAAACAAAAGCCTTATTATGTGAAACGATCGTGAATTAGTATTAAGGAAGTGTTAGCTACTTGATGGATAGCTTTCAGAAACGCAGCTATAAGAACAGAGGTTCTCAACCTGTGATCTTGTGACCTTACGTTTTTATCATGTCTTGGTGTAGTTGTATGCCTTGATTTTGTATATATGGTGTTGGACAAAAGAGTGCTGAGTTTTTCCGCCAGCTTTTTTCTCTCGGCCTACTGATGATAAGCTGATGATCGATGTTTTGATGTTGAATGTAATGTAGTTACTTAATGATGAAATTAATTATTTTTATTTAATTTTATTTATTTCAACCATTAGGGATTAAGGTGTTTGTTGTCTGAAAATATCTATCCAATAGTTTTACGGGCTATGCGTGTAGGCTGGAGATTAAATTAAGTGTTTTTATTGTACGGTTCTTCGGATTTATTTAATTATAGAAAAATTAGCTTTTTAATTTATTTTCTTTTAAATTAATTAGTAATTATAGACTCTAAACAATAAAACAAACTGACGGAATTAAGGCATTTCTATTATTTGTTTTAACTTTTATTTTCTATACGATAAAAATTTTCATAGTCTACACATACAGCCTTCCTAAATAATTTCATAACTATTACCTAAAGAACTAAAAACTCTCGGCCCACATGCTTTCTCATCATCTAACGATTTATAATTAAATTATATTCAATAGTTTTCTTATAAATAAACCTAAAACGTAATATTGAAAAGCTTTGCACACAAATACTTTCATTAGTATAACTTGCATTTATAACTATATTTCACCACAATACTCCAATAAATCAGACTCTTCAACCAATACCGGATTATACCCGGTACCCGAACCCATTAAAACTTTGAGAAACTCTGTCTGCGTTTGTGACAAATTCGTTCGAATAAATTATGGCTGGGTATACATATTGTGAGTGAGAATGTATTGAGATATATCGACGATTCAAAGGGTGAATAATGCTTTACTGTCGAATAACTTGATGTATATACAGGCTTCTGTCTTGACTAACGGCCGAAACCAATATTCTACTATAGTTAAAACCTTGGTTATTGGATACTGCTAGTTTTGTTTCTAGTGACGTGTTTCTGTCATTTCCATATCAACAGCTATCTACCATAGTTTATTGAGACGCGAAAACATGGATAATGGTTACCATGGTTACACAAATAACAAGGCGTCAAAGGTTAGTAGAATATTGGTTTCGACTGTTAGGTCCAATTGCAGGGAACGTTTTAACCTCGGGTTAGCTTCGGGTTAGCTGACTCAGGTTTAAATGGCGCCACCATCGATTGTAACTACTTCTTATTACAATCGATGGTGGCGCCATTTAAATCTGAGTTAGCTAGCCCGAGGTTAAAACGTTCCCTGCAATTGGGCCTTAGTGATCTTGGATACTTAGAGAGCTAAATAAATCCAATTCGCTAATTCTGTCTGTTTGTATGTTTGTCCGCTAACTCCTCCTGAACAACCTTGCAGATTGTAATGCGGGTTTCGCCATCTATTAAATATTTTTTCACTTTAATTTCTAAATCAAGAACCCTCTGAAAAAGCTTTGATAAGTTAGGCAGAAATCAATGTTTTGTTAACAAGTCGCGCAAAATTACACCATTGCTAAGCGTGGGCGAGTCGCTAGTAATACATAAATCCTACTAGTATATTAAACGTGAAAGTTAGTAAGTAAAAATGGATGTTTCTTACTCTTCCACGTAAAAAGAATGGATTTTAATAAAATTTTACAATAATATAGCTTACTAGCGACCCGCCCACGCTTCGCAATGGTGTAATTTTGGTCGACTTGCTCACGAAATATTGTTTTTTGGCTAACTTAAAAAAACAAAACCGATTGTTCTTTATATAAAACGCTAGTCTGAAACCGCCCTTATTACAAACGCAACTTTACATACGTCAAAATAGGATTGGTATTTCATAAATTCCGATCAGAAAGCATATTTTAATCTATACCCTTTCCCGCCTATTTCTATCATGGCTTGGTGGTATTAGATAGATCTTTTTTTCAGAATTGTATATGAGAAATATTTTTTGAATTCAGTGCTGTGTACAAAACAGCTTTCGGACTAGAGTTTCTGCTTTTAAGATGTCTCACAAAATGAATTTACACATTATAGCCTTAGTTATCTGTAATTATTTAATTAAAACAAGATACTTAGCAAAAAGAAATACTTGTATAGAAACACATTGAAAGCACACCATCATAAGTAAGTTATCGATATTTTTATCGATATTTTTATCGATACGTCCCAACACTATTATTTCTATCGTAATGGGATTGCCTGCGAGGACTCGTTGTGAACATAATTATCGGGATCTCAAGCAATTTGTACATTCTATCGACATATAATTATAGGGATGTTCTCGCCCTTATAGTGTGAGAGCTGGTGTTAAACTTTTTAATATTAATAAGAATAAAGGTTTTGTGTATATTAAAACTGTTGATGTGGGATTTTTAACATAAATATTGTAGTAAATTCTGTCATTTCAAAGATGGTTTGAAATTGTATCTTAAAAATGTCTAGAACAAATAAATCGATTGGGCTTGCGAAAAATTACATCTATAAAGTTTAATTTAGCGGGCTCACAAAACTGCACGACACTGCTTTTCGTTGCAACTTGAACAATAATCAACGAATACTTTATTTGAACTTCCATTATTTTACCTACGTGCGTGGTAGCCTAATGGTAACAGGAACGGGTCTACTATACCGAAGGTTCCGGGTTCGATCCCCACTATGGAGTACCACTATTTTGGACTTTTTCAAATTGTGTACATGTTTATCACGCACTAACGCTGAGGGAAAACATCGTGAGGAAACCCACATGACCGGATGATTATCCTATCCATCATGTGATCCACCAACCCGCACCGAGCCAGCGTGGTGGAATACGGCTCAAAACCTCTCGCTATCCGAGAAGGAGACCTCTGCTCAACTATGGGACATATATAGGCTATTATTATTATTATTTTACCACTTTGTTTAGACCTCCATCCCAAAAAGCACCTTACAAATTGTGCTAACATTTCTCTCTATGTTTGTGTTATTAATATTTTTATTTTATGTATGTAGGTACAAGAAATGTAAAAAAAAACTCTCAAAATTCCCCACACCCGCCTCTCGGCCTACCACGAGCGTGTCAAGTGCTCCCATATTTACCTCGGGTCGTGTGCTAACACTGAAGTGTCAGAGTAAAGTCTCGGGTCAGGGCAGAATGTCTTCGGAATGTGTTATTTACACTTTAGAGTTATTGATTTATTGGTTTAATAGGACATGGAATACTTGGATATTTCATGTAATTTTGTGGGAGTGAAGAAATTGTGACGCCGTCAATTTAGATCAAAAATAGGGTTGTTGATTTAAAAATTTAAGAAATTACTTAGGTTAACTCGAATTAGCCTGTGTAATTTTCGGGATTGTAATTTCAAAATTTCTTCAAAATCTATCCAGCCGTTTTTGCGTGATTTAGCTACAGGCATATTTATAATATCAGCAAGGTAGGATTTATAAGGTTACTAGTGGCCGCCTGCGACTCCGTTCGCGTGGTAGTCGGTTTCCCGTGGGAATGAGAAGTTTTCCCGCGGTAAAAATTACCCTGTGTGTTATTCTAATGTATAACCTATATTATTGTAAAGTTTCATCCAAATCTGTCCAGTAGTTATTACGTGAAAGAGTAACAAACATTCATACATACATTATTACTCACGAACTTTCACTTTTATAATATTAGTAGGATTGCTGTTTTGATTACGGTTTTCTGTGGTAAAAATACTTGATTAAATGAAATACTTAATTAATCATAATTAAAATGTATAACGAACTATATACTAAAAAGAACACATTATATTTTTCATTCATAAAACAATATGCTACGCCGTAGCTCACTGCTACGTTCTACTACGCCGTAGTAATTTTGCGTCTACGAAAATATGACCATAGAAAGAAACTGGTAATAGCTTTAAATAATGAGATAAAAGCATTTTTACGCAGAAATTACGCTGTAAAAGAGACCTTATGACAAAGGACGATGAATGCAGATGGTCCCTTATTCAATTTAAGAAAATGAGATTATAATCTACTGGTATAGGAAATCGACAATATTTTCAAGGAAAATTCCGTACAGATTCTCCGCATAAATTATTTACTTCATTTAAAATTGGTCTTTATTGTTTTTGTGATAAAGTATGTTTTTGAAGCAGCAACTTCGCAGGCGTAAACTTTAAATTGGTATTTTACAATAAATTCATTGATTTCTATTGATTGTTCTTTAATTTGTTAACTTACGGATATCGGTGAAAATCAAATTACTACCAAAAACTAAACAGTTGCCTGTTCCAGTTATAAGTGCAGGATAGTCAAAGTAATGACTGTCACCGAGACCGAACGTGTAAAGTGCGTAGAGTCGACACCAGGAGTGTAGCTTAATGCTTTTGACGACCTCTGTGGTGCAGCGGTATATATGTTAGTCATAGTGATTAAATGGATATTATACATAATGACTGGTCATTATTTATAATAGCCAAATTGACTAGACAATGTAATAAATTAATCACTTTATCTGGACATTATTCATAATAGCGTGTCAAAGTTAGCCAAAGTAATAATATGGCCTAGCCGACTTGTTTTACGGCTAATACCCAAAGTGCAGCTACACCTAGTTTTAGCCGGTTAGAACATCAATAGGTTAGGTTAGTTAGGTTACTTTTTTGATACCGCCCAAAAAAAAGGAGTCCCGCTACGCTTCAATCATGAGTCGACGGAGTCCCGCTACGCGGGACTCCTTTTTCTGGGCGGTATCAAAGAAGTAACCTAACTAACCTAACCTATTGATTTTCTAACCGGCTAAAACTAGGTGTAGCTGCACTTTGGGTTTTAGCCGTAACACAAACGAATATCTACTTGTTTTATTACATTATCCAAGTCTTCGAAGATATTATATAAAATAGCCAGTTAATGTGATTAATTTTGTGTCAATTATCACTTTATCTAAATTGAGTAGATATTATATATAATGGCTAGACAGTATGTATAATATCCAGATTTATTACTTTGGCTGTAACATATACACCGGACTGCTAAGCGGATGGCTCCGGGTTCGATCCCGGGTCGGGCCAATGTCGTCAAAATGGTTTTTAGATATTGGCTCGTGTCAGGGTGTACCTAGTTTCTCCCCTAGCCCATTATGTGGTACCTATAACACAAGTGCTTACTGCAACTTACTTCAGGGCCACATAATTGGTGTGTCAGTCTGCAGATTTATTAATTATTATGCTGCACGAGTCTATACACGTTGGTTATCTAATATTAAATCGGCTAACTGATAGTTCTGCTCCATATTTCAATAAAAAACTCGCATACGAAGGGTTCCATAGCATTTATAAAGAAACTGAAATCGCGTTAGTTGTATGGGAATCTAAATAATTTATTCCGTTTTGATTTTAATATAAAACCGAATTAGTGCTCTCTATAATATCAAAATTACTGCCAAATCTAAATGATTTTCGTCAGCATATAAAAGAGATATTTTCCCTTAGGATCTGTAAAACGAGAAAACTCAAAGAAATGAAGGTTTCCATGATAAAAACTTACACTTGAACCTGAAGGGAGAGCCAGATAGTGAATATTCAATATACGACCTTTACTTGCGAACCTTCTCACGAGTTTACTTATAACAAGAAATATCAAAAGTTGTGTAAGAAAGGCGAAGGTGCTTTACGTAACTATCTCTCGATTGTAAAAGAATTGTTATGTAAGCAGAAAATCATCTTTGTAGCAATAATAAAAAAAAATAAACATTCAGTTCAGTTTGAAGACCTCTGTGGTGCAGCGGTATATATACCGGACTGTTAAGCAGATGGTTCCGGGTTCGATCCCCGGGTCGGGCCAATTTCGTCAAAATGGTTTTTCGAAAATGGCTCGTGTCTGGGTGTAACTAGGTTCTCCCTTAGTCCATTGTGTAGTACCTATAGTACAAGCTTTGCTTATTTTAGGGCCACACAGTTGGTGTGTTAGTCTGGAGATTTATTATTATTAATATATAGTTAATGAAGTCGATATCGATCTTTAGCAAGTATAGCGAACTAAGCTTCGAATCATAGCTAAGAAAACATTTTAATTTGATTAACTCATCTCTATTTAGGGTGTAATCAGACCATTAACGACTGAAACTATGTAATGATGATTTAAATAGTGTACGATTACGTCCTTGTTGAAGAAATGAAACACACGCACACTGTTTAAACATTGTATTGCCTCGTCAGGGCCAGAAAAATCGAACAAAAAAAATTTTTTTTCTAATAAGGGGCCCCAAAACATAACACAAGCGCGATTTAATCAACCAGTGGCGACATCTATCGAACATTAGTACAAACTTGGTATAGAACAGCTGTCATTAAAGTAAAACAATTGTATTGGCGCCACTTTCTGATAACTAACTTAAACAAATAGTATTTAGAGTAACCAACAAAAACCTAGAAAACCAATTAAAAAAAAGCTATTGAAAAGTGATATTCGCCGCTTGAGGTCATCGCTCACACAACAGCTGATGGTTCAGGCGCGATGATTTACATTGCAAATTAAATCAAAACACTATTTGATTCGAAATTATCCCGATTAGTTTCCATGCAATCGTGTACAAATAAGCAAAAATAATACCCAGTTTCATGATCGCAAGTCGTATTTTTACACCAAGTACAAATAACAGTTGACTGAATTAAATTCGCTGATGCGACAAACTTTTCTTTTTATTGTTTAGTTTTTAGTTTTTCCATGATTTTTAATTGAAATCTAATTTTATTCCTTTTTTACGTGTAAGTATTTCCCAAGCATACTTATTTTACATTTCTAAGGTTAATAGGTTTATTTTTAGGTTCAAGTAAAGGCTTTTAATAGAGGAAAGTTAAGTCGAACTTCGTGCTTGTTCATAAGTTAAAATAATTATAATGGCAAAGTTTAGATTCAGGGTTTATATTAAAGTGTTGCAAAAATAACTGCATTGTTTATATAAGCTTTATATTATTCAAATATTTGATGTTTAAAAATGAGCACATACTTGTTTATAGTTAGGAATTTAAATAAGTACCTATGTACTAGTGGCCGCCCGCGACTCCGTTCGCGTGGAAGTCGGTTTCCCGTGGGAATGAGATGTTTTCCCGCGGTAAAAAGTACCCTATGTACAACCTATATTACTGTAAAGATTCATCAAAATCCATCCAGTAGTTTTTACGTGAAAGAATAACAAACATCCATACATCCATACATACATCCATACTCACAAACTTTCACGTTTATAATATAAGTAGGATTAATTGTTGTTACGCTACACTTTGTCGTCGGTACATATTTATGTGTATCTAGAAATTTTTGAGGCAAGATGTTAATTAGCATTTTGCCATTGTTTTTAACTAGATGAATATGCACTTTGCAGCACATATTCATCTAGTGTCAGAGTTTTTGGGAACCGCCTTTTAAGGCCTCTGACGTGGTTCCTGCAGGCCACCCTACTGTCAGTATTTTTCAAGGCACCTGACATGGCTTGTCGAGTATGATGATGATTATTATTACCTAAATTTATGCCTTCATTATTTCACTCACACCAATTTAATTCCTACCTTGTTCCAGGTATCAGCGCTAGGTGTACCACTAATTTGGTCGCAACTACTAGTTAAAAAAAAAAAAAAAAACTAGCTATTTTTTTTTCTTGTTCCAGGTGTCAGCGTGGGTGACAGAGCTGATCCTCTCCCAGTCTTCCACCGAGGAGCGAAAGGTAGCTCTGGCCTGTATATTACGAGTGGCACTGAGCTGCTGGAACATCGGGAACTTTAACGGGGCCATGGAGATCGTTGCCGGGTTGAAGTAAGTCTTTTTGATGGTTGAGGATGAAAAAAATCGGGAAGGAAAAAATTTTTTTAGGATTGTGTCGTAGTAGGGTTAGGGACTCTAATAAAAGGCTTCGATGTCTGTCCGTCTTCCGGACTGTCGGTCATCAGGCTATCTCTCGTAAACCGTTTTTTTTTATTTTTTTTAAATATAATATGGCAAAGCAAACGAGCATGCGGGTCACCTGATGGTAAGTGATCACCGCCGCCGATGACTACCCGCAACACTGTGGGTGTTGGGGGTGTGTCGCTGAGCCTTTGAGAAAATTGGGCACCGGATACCGCACTCACCGAACAAAACGCAGGAACATCGTCCCTACTTCACGACGGTTTCTGTGCGACGGTGGTATTTCACCGGTCGAGTCAGCCCAGTAATCGCTGTAAATAGAGCCTACAGCTAGACTCTACCACTCTATTAAAAGACTTCGATGTACGTCCGTCTGTCGGACTGGCGGTCATCGGACTGAGTAAGCTGACTAAGTAAGAAGAGTTATTTTTAGGATTATGTAGTAAAAGTAAAAACGGAACTCTGTTACTAAGACTATGTCTATTCGTCTGTCGGACTGTCAGTCATCAGGCCGTGTCGCGTAACAGATGATGTATTTTTGTTGCTGCTATAACAACAAATACTAAAAATACTTAGGGGCTCCCATATTTATATACATATTTATTTTAAGCATCAATAAAATAGGTAAAAAAGAAAAATTAATGAATGGGACTGGCAGGACTAGTTTTTGAATGAATAAGTATATTTTCCTTTAAATTTCAAAACGCCTATAAACTACAAATACAAGAAAACACCTACGGTTCCTAACACAACTTAAAGTGTTTTTTTTTAAAAGAAAAACAGAATTTAAAGAAAAATTCTTTTAAAAATGTCAATTTTCCAGATGGACACAAACATTTACTCAATAAACTGACTAAATAACACCGCGACCTTATTCCTGTTCTAAGTTTAAAACTTGCTGACTAGTTATAAAATATGTATTTTAAACCAAAACTTTATTACTGAGCTTTTAGCTCCACATGTAAAGCGGTTTGAACTAGGAAGTGTGGTTAAACTAAATTGAACTCTAAATTTATTGCATTTAGAAATATGCTTGCATGGCGTAAGTTGTTATGAGCTTTTGAGTTAAATCTGTGTGTTTACTTGTTTAAGGTTAGAATTTTTATGTAAATACTAGCTTTTACCCGCGCTTCGCACGCGTGAAATTCGGAGTAAAACTCCTTTCCCTGTACTATGTAATTATACATGTAAACCTTCCTCTTGAATCACTCTATCTATTAAAAAAACCGCATCAAAATCCGTTGCGTAGCTTTAAGGATTTGAGAATACATAGAGACATAGGGACAGAGAAAGCGACTTTCTTTTATACTATGTAGTCATAGGGAATCAGTGTTCTTTTTTATTATTTTACCGATTATCTTATTGGACAATATATGATTAAAATTAGATGTTGGTATTCTTTTTAATGCATTTTGATTCGGGCCACATCCTTTATTTCAATTGTTAACCTAACCGACCCGTATAGTATAAACAAACAATATTTATTGGATTTTAGATTAAACATCTCTTTAATAAAATGTGAATTAGTAGAAAATACGGCAATGACCAGTGATGTCCATCGAATGCTAGGGATGTCCAGTTACCGATTACTTTTGTTTTATATATAACAACTAGTGGCCGCCCGCGACTCCGTTCGCGTGGAAGTCGGTTTCCCGTGGAAATGAGAAGTTTTCCCGAAAAAAGTACCCTATGTGTTATTCTGATGTATAACCTATATTACTGCAAATCATCTAAATCCATCCAGTTGTTTTTACGTGAAAGAGTATCAAACATCCATACATACTCACATAACGTAAATGCTCCTATTACCGCCCCTTTAAGCTGTCTTAGAAATAACTTTGAGTAAATAGATAGATACTGATAGGTTAGTTAAGGTGTTTTAATTTAATATCAATCTTTGTAAAGTATTCTGTTGGATTCCATACTTCAATTTTGTATTTTATTACACAGTAATTATTAAATAATTGTTTAATCCGAAAGAGCAATTGATTCTATTACCGACCTAAAGATGTAGTTTGATTCTATTACCGTTTTTTCTGATTCTATTAACGACCCCTAAAAATTGCCCCTTCATCTAAACGAAAAATAAAAAAAAGCAGTTAAAAGTAGATTAAGACATTATTACTGTTTTGAAATCAACATCTTAATATTGCAATCCTCCTAATATTATAAACGTGAAAGTTTGTGATTATGTGTGGATGTATGTGAGTATGTGAGGATACTTTTTCACGTTACAACTACTGGACGGGATGAAACTTAACAGTAATATAGGTTATACATTAGAATAACACATAGGGTACTTTTTACCGCGGGAAAACTTCTCATTCCCACAGGAAACCGACTTCCACGCCAACGAAGTCGCGGGCGGCCACTAGTCGTACATTATATAATTCCTTGCTGCCCTTTCGGACGAAAAGTTTGTTTTTCTTTGGGACATAAAAAGAATCCCGTCTCATAGCAATTAAAAATCGGCTTGTAGGCTAATTCAATTCGCCTTGAAATGTTAGGATGCCTAGACATAGCCTTAAGAAACAGCTGGAACACCATCATGGAAAGGATAAGAGCGCTCCAAGTTTTCCACCAATTTTGCAACTGTTTCTAACAGTTGGTCTTTTGTTACAGGAAAACCTGGCTTTCCGACAAAGAAAATCCAGTCCAAAAGTCTTTTTTCTTCGTCCTTCGTTGAACAATATTGTTTTCCACAATGTTCATTTGTGTATTTATTATTTGTCTTGTCACGGTAGCTTTTCTCGGTATGCCATAGGTCTTCAAGCTTGGTATATCCTGCTTCCTTCATTTACAGCTATCAGCTAAGCTTTTAGTTGAGCAGAGGTATACCTACTGCTTGCGCCTATGCAAGCAGTATACCTCTGGTTACATGTTTCTATAAAAATGGTTCTTGTTGTTTCTTTTCAGCTGTGAGTCGGTAATAGAATCACATATGAAAATTACAAACTTCTAATAACGCCATGGATCGTTAATAGAGTCAAGTTATGAAATTTGGATCCTATTACCGCCCTTAATTAAGATATGATTTTATGCCATAAAAACCAATAAAAATGATTAAATTCAATGTAACTTCGAAAACGAATATATGTATTATCGTTGTTATGTGATAGCATGCAGATAAATCAACTTTAAGTTTGTTGTTTACCTTAAGTAATATTTCGGTGTGCTTACGAGGCTGGAGACGCGTCACTATGGAAAGTGCGTCGGTATCGAGCGGCACTCACTCAATAACAAATTATTGCTAAAACTGGCTATTTAGACAAGACAAATTTACTCTGTTTGTTGACTAACTAATCTACCTATCTAATTTTTCAGTTATTTTTTTTATAGAATCTATATTAAGTCTAATATGACTGATTGAAAAAATAGATCGTTAATAGAGTACAAATTTTAGTAGGTCGTTAATAGGAGCATTTACGTTAATATTAGTAGGATTGGTACATATCATTGCAAGAGCGGTCTTTGCAATCATCATCGTCACACGACAAAAAGAATACAAAAACTAAAAAAAAAGTTCTCCAGCGAAGAATTCAAAGCCGAAAAAGAAGATGTCATTACTCCAAGCTAATGAAGAAAAGAAGATCTAAGTACAGCGCACAGGGGTTTCTTTCGGCCTTCAGTGGTGATGTGACTGTAGGCCGGCGGAAACTACTTGCAAGCTGCACTTACTGTCAACAATCGGCGGCCATCTTGGAAATGCTGTCACTGGTGACAGTTAAAGAAAGTGTGATGCGACGGCCATTTTGGGAAAGCTGTCACAGGTGTCATATGAAGAAAGTTACAATTGTTGCCTTATTTAAGTCCCTATACCACGAGCATTTATAGCGAAACTTGGACAGCATTTTTGTAGGTTTATCGTACCATGACGTTTAATTTTGTATAAATTAATGAAGTTTCTTTATAACTGCGAGAAATCGTGATGGTTTTAAGAGCTTGAGGTATGAAACCTGGTGTAAAAACGATATATTGATATTCAATGTCTCTTCATTTTAAGCGTTAAATGTAGAGCTATTAAATGTATTTCTTCGCTTCTGTACCCTCCGGTAATAACTGCAGTCTACGGCAGTCAAACAAGAAGATATTCTAGGCATACTAACAGTATAAAACTGAAGTTTTTTTTTGTTTGTACGCGGTAATCTCAGGAACTACTGGTTTGAATTGTTAAAATATTTTTGTGATGAATAGTCTATTTATTGAGGAACGCTAATAGGTATTGTAAGAAGCCACAATTAAAATGTAGCAATAATTGCATAGTGTGTTGTTTCTAAAATTGCTATTATTTAATGTTTATAACTGAAAACTTACCTAGGCATCCTACCGGCTTAAAAGCGTATCATCTCAACACAATACATCATTTAATCCGTGTTTAATCTTGAATTACTTATACTAAAACATTCGTTTTCCCTCATTACCTAGATAATGAACGACTGTGTAAACCCCTATGGGGTCGGGCCACGAAATAGAATTAATCCACTGAGATTTGGCAAATGTTTGTAATTTGCGGGATTTTTTCTGTTTTGGTGTAGTTTTATCAGTTGATTTGGTTGTTAGGGTATAATAAGAAATATATTAAAATTCATATAAAAATAAAGAAGATATGTTTAACGTTTGTAAAATTAAATTTATCGAAAAATGTTTATAAAAAAAAAAATATTTTTACCGTGTGTGATAATCACTTTTTTGTCGAAATTGAAAAGAAAGAAGAGCGGTAAATCTTCAGATATGTGGATTAAGAGTGTCAAATTAATTATAATATTTTTTCTACGATGTTTTAGTTTTAAAAACCGTATCTTTCTAACTTTTTATTATTTTTGACTTCCATAAACCATATATTACAAATACAATATTAATATAAACAACTGATTATAACAACACGAGCTTTTACCCGCGCGGCTTCGCACGCGTTAAATTCTGAGTAAAACTCCTTTCCCTCTACTATGTTATTATTATACATATAAACCTTCCGCATCAAACTCCATTGCATAGTTTTAAAGATTTAAGCATACATAGAGACATAGGGACAGAGAAAGCGACTTTGTTTTATACTATGTAGTGCTCCATGATTTCGTTATTATTACAACTATTATAAACCATCTAAGTATTACAATATGAATGTAAACAACAGTGTATAACAACATTACACTGAAGTCAGGGCAAACTGAAATACTGCACAAGTTATAACAAACATAAGTTAACCGATAGTTAAAACCGCATCTATCACGTCTCTTCCAATTCTTTGAAGTTGGAACATTGTAAGCTGTGAAATTTTGCTTGAATATGTATTTTATTTTAATGAGAATAAGGTTGAAAATGATAAGTTGTGTTTTCTGTAAGTACTTAAAAGAGTGGCACTCTTTGGAAAGGGTTCTTTCCTTAAAAGAAAATAAAAAACATACCGGAAGTCGGTTAAAAGGAATCCTTATAGCAACACTTTATTGTTCGTCTGTCGAAATAAAGTCAACATTTTAAAATATCGTTCAAATGTAACCGTATAACTGCAAGAGAATTAGGATCGTGCTAACCTGTTATTTGTTTTGCTCATATTAAAATGGTAACTTGAAGTTTTACCAATTTTTCAACACACTTGCTCAGAAAGTGAGCCTTAACACACCGTTTTGAGGGCCGTAAACCGTAAAACGATCCCTCCAAAGTTAAGGTTCTACTAATGGTACTACTAAAACTATTAATGGTTATTTACGCGTTTACTATATTATTTTTGATTATACGACGTCTCTACATTTTAACAAAGGCCGTGGTCACGGGTAGACTGACATGTTTGACGTCTACATAGAGTATAGTAAAAAACGATTTTCGAATCACCGCCATATGTTCCGTAATTTCCTCGCTTATTTTCCCGGGTTCACAAAATAGGCGCTGGCGGTGTCTTGATTTTTCTTCTTAGGCTATTGTTATAATATTTATTACAAAACCCTTTTAGATTTAGTTGATATTATTCATATTTTTGCAATAACCAGAAATATATAATTATATTTTGTCAATCGACCTATCCTTTCGTATAATTAACCAGAAAACCAAAATATTCCTAAATATAGTTTGACCCACACATCTTGCCATCAATCTTGCAAGCTGTTATAACAGTTTCATTAAATAAAGCTCAGCTATTTGTTCGCCGGCGTCTGCTGTGATATAGTGTTGATTAATTGTCTTGGCTTATTAGTTCCGTAGTGGAAGGCTAGTGATGGGAAACAGTTGTTCTTTAACAGTTTTTATTTACCGGTATTTAAAAACATATCGATATTTTATTTTAAGGAATATTTTATGTTTTTTATTGTCAAGTCCGCAATTAAGTATATAATTTGGGTTTATAGTTATGGTTTAGTAATAAATTAAGCATATTAGTCGTTGTTTTTGTATGCAATTTCAACCGCTGTAAATAGCTGAGTTTTTATATTATTTTTATACTTTATATTTACATATATACAATCTAGAATTTAAATATAAAACATTTATCAGCTTTACATTTACAGACCTTTGCTCAACAATGGGACCCTGATGGCTAATAATAATAATAATAATCAGCTTTAGCTTTTTTACAATTTATCCTGCGAAAAACAAACAAATAAATATTAAAAATGCAACTCAAAGCTAAAATTGGTTTGATCAGTAATAAATAAATTAACCAAACAAACCACAAACAAAGATAAATTCTAATTAACCTCCCCAATGCCAGGAGAAATCTTATTACGGCCTATAACTGGAAATAACCGGTTTTTGTCGGCAGCCAATCAAACGTCTTTGAAAAGGCGGGAACGGTAAAACAATGAGATCAATTGAACGCTTTGAATGGACTTCTCTTGAATAGATTTAGTATTATCGAGAGGCCACCCGTGTCAGAAACGGTGAGCGGTGAAATATGAGGAGGAGACACGTGGGAAACGTCGTAATTGACAGTTTAGTGAGTATGAAACGCATCTCTTGTATTAACTTCTAAAATATGCAAGAACTAGTGGCCGCCCGCGACTCCGTCCGCGTAGAAGTCGGTTTCCCGTGGGAATGAGATGTTTTCCCGCGGTAAAAAGTACCCTATGTGTTATTCTGATGTATAACCTATATTACTGCAAAGTTTCATCCAAATCCATCCAGTAGTTTTTACGTGAAAGAGTAACAAACATCTATCCATCCAGCCATCCATCCATCCATACATCCTCACAAACTTTCACATTTATAATATTAGTAGGATTAGGAAAAGTGAATAAACTAAATAATTGAACATCCTACTAATATTATAAACGTGAAAGTTTGTGAGTATGTATGGATGTATGAATGTTTGTTACTCTTTCACGTAAAAACTACTGGAGGGATTTGGATAAAATTTTACAATTATATAGTTTATACAGCGTCATAACACATATGGTACTTTTTACC
The DNA here is from genome assembly GCA_916618145.1 of Emmelina monodactyla. Classification (NCBI taxonomy): domain Eukaryota; kingdom Metazoa; phylum Arthropoda; class Insecta; order Lepidoptera; family Pterophoridae; genus Emmelina; species Emmelina monodactyla. Next base: position 5,312,062 of record OU745296.1, read on the forward strand.
GCGGGAAAACTTCTCATTTCCACGGGAAACCGACTTCAACGCGAACGAAGTTGCGGGCGGCCACTAGTATAAAATAAAATGAAGTAACTTATTATTCTCACTTAGATACGTAGGTATGAGGTGTTATTATTTTCAACCACGCTTTACATATATAGCCCTTTATTTTCTTTTTAGTTTTTCATATTTTCTAAGAGTATAGGCATACATACAAACTACACTTAAGAGTTTGGAGTGGTAGAGTCTAGCTGTAGGCTCTGTCTGCAGCGATTACTGGGCTGACTCGACCGGTGAAATACCACCGTCGCACAGAAACCCGACGTGAAGTAGGGACGATGCTCCTGCGTTTCGTTCGGTGAGTGCGGTATCCGGTGCCCAATTTTCTCAAAGGTCAGCAACACACCCCCAACACCCACAGTGTTGCGGTTAGTCATGGGCGGCGGTGATCACTTACCATCAGGTGACCCGCATGCTCGATTCCTAGCGTCTCATAAAAATAAAAACTTACTAAAACAACGAAACGAAACATAACAGACAAGAATAGCCCATCCACAATTTAACACAGCACTCGTAAATCGTCTAAAATCCTACGAAGCGACATAGTGCGTAAAATCAGACAATCTGCTTTCGCATCACGTTCTAGTCGTTTGTTTGACTGAATCGATACAGTTCTGTGTCGTTTGGGGCATAATATTGACACATTAGTTCTGAATTATAGATGTGATACGATAATATGGAGGAACTAGTGGCCGCCCGCGACTCCGTTCACGTGGAAGTCGGTTTCCCGTGGGAATGAGAAGTTTTCCCACGGTGAAAAGTACCATAAATGTTATTCTGATATATAAGCTATACAGGGTGATTGGTAATGCGATACATTCCTTTTAAGAGGTTAAAGTAGAGCTTATTTGCAGTCTATTAAGGCATAATATGCTATGTAAAAAAACCCTTTTTCGAAGTTCAAATGAATCCTTTTAGTGAAAAATTCATAATTGAGTTAAATGTTTTGTTGTTTTATGGTAGCTTGATAACTAAAATGATATTTCAGTTTCAAATTTGCTAAAAATAATCGTCCTTATTTTAGAAAAAGTTAAGAAACCAAGAACAACTTTAAAAAAAGTTAAGTCTTATGGCAATAAAAAGCGATTTTCTAAAAAAAAGTCCAAATAATGTTGCGAACAAATTACATAAAAAACTTCCCCAATTCATAAGCTATTCAAAAAGGTACATTTGTCATACTAAAACTAAGAATTTGATTGACAACTTTACTAATAAAAGAAGTAACCTCTCTCTTAGAACGCCTCTACTTTGTGAATTCGACTAACATGCGTTTACTTAACGCGCGACAGCATCGCTACAAAAAGTTTTCGAAGGCAAGGCAATCTTAAATGATACTATTTCAAGACTTTTTAATGAAAATATGCATTTTTCTTTTAATAGAGGTCACTTCTTTCGCGCTTAACACATTTTTTTCTATTTGACTGCAAAGGCTGCACACTTGAAACTTTGGCTTTTTACAAAATTTATTTATTTAACGGTAGACTTTAATGTTATTGCATTATCCCTGTGCAAGACGTCGACATCAACTAAAGAAAACACTGCAAAAGTACGCAGTAACCACAATGTAGAGGCATTCTAAGAGAGAGGTAACTTCTTTTGTTAGTAGAGTCAAATAAACTAAAACTAAGTATTTGATTACAATAAAGTAATCAAATACTTAGTTTTAGTATGACAAATGTACCTTTTTGAAAAGCTAATGAAGTGGGGAAGTTTTTTATGTAATTTGTACGCCACATTGTTTGAACCTTTTTTTAGAAAATCGCTTTTTATTGCAATAAGACTTAACTTTTTTTAAAGTTGTTCTTGGTTTCTTGACTTTTTCTAAAATAAGGACGAGTATTTTTAGCAAATTTGAATCTGAAATATCATTTTAGTTATCAAGCTACCATAAAACAACAAAACATTTAACTCAATTATGAATTTTTCACTAAAAGGATTCATTTGAACTTCGAAAATGGGTTTTTTATAAAAAATCTTAAATGTTGCATATCTCAGAAATTATCAATTTTCGGACATGGTATGATATGCTTTAATTGACTGCAAATAAGCTCTACTTTAACCTCTTAGAAGGAATGTATCGCATAACCAATCACCCTGTATAACTGTAAAATTTCATCCAAATCCGTCCAGTAGTTTTTACGTAAAAGAGTAACAAACATCCATACATCCTCACATACTCACAAACTTCCAGGTTTATAATATTAGTAGGATGCGTGTTATGATGATTTTAAGGCTATGGTTATACATAAGTGGTAGGCAAATTTAAGGTTCAGTACTTGAATCGGACTTATTTAGATTTTTTTTTATTTAAAGTGTTTTTTTTGTGTAGTACTAACCTACTTTTAATAAAACATTGCGCTTAATTCAAGGCCACAGTTTGTATGGTAGTGATAAGATTCCTATTAATACCTATTATAAATGTGAAAGTTTGTAAGTATGGATGTATGGATGAATGTTTATTACTCTTCCACGAAAAAACTAAAGTACCGAATGGATTTGAATGAACTTTTACAGTTAAATAGGTAATAAAGCGAACTAGTGAGGTCATAATTGCACAGAGCCTACATTGGTTCACTGTTTTTTATAAAAGACTAGTGGCCGCCCGCGACTCTGTTCGCGTGGAAGTCGGTTTCCCGTGGGAATGAGAAGCTTTTCCGCGGCAAAAGTACTCTATGTGATATTCTGATGTATAACCTATATTACTGTAAAGTTTCATCAAAATCCATCCAGTAGTTTTTACGTGAAAGAATAACAAGCATCCATTCATCCATACATCCTCACACACTCACAAACTTTCACGTTTATAATATTAGTAGGATGTCACATGACATTGACAGATACTGAACATTCAAAGTGCAATTATGTTTATGTAGGTGTATCTTCAGGTAAAAGGTTTTTTTATAATCTGTTTTCAAAACACGCACCTTTAAATTCATATTTTTATCATAGTTTTTATTTCCTTCTCTATTTAAATATTTATTTTGTTGTTAACAAAACAAGTGCTTAAAAGATAAAGGGCCAACTAATTAAAACAGAGAACGCTCAAAGTAGCCAATTCGACTAATTACTTACTTAGTTACAAATCTTTACAAACGAGTAATAAAGAGGTTCCATCTTTCTTGTTTGTTAGAGTTTAATTTAGAGGTTCTACTTTAGAGGTTCCACTTTTCCAGTTGGGTTGAGTTTTAACTGGAAAAGAAGTGGACACTGAAAATATGACGTGTCTTATTTTATTAAGAACTTGAATTTAGAATTTTTTATCTTTAAAACTAATATGACGAGTTGTATGTTTGTGAATTTAGATGTTTGGAGTAATCTCTGAAACTACAGATCTATGTTCAGAACATCATAAAGCAGTTTTATTTCAATGAGAATATAATTCAGTAACTGTTTATTAAAACGCCTAATTAAGCTGCTTAGCTGTGATATACTGCCCCCCAAGTCAAGTCATAATTGGACAAGCTTGCAAATTGACAGTTTTATACATTTTTATTCTATTCACTCGCTCTTGCAAATATCACTTACCACTTGACTTCGGGGGCAGGACTGTTAAGCGGATATTTAGATAGCTGGATAAGATATTTAGGGTAATCAGGGTGTATAATCTACCATTTCTGGCCTTTTTCTCTCGGTCTACGGTTACGTAAAGTCGAAGTTTGAAACATTGACGTTCATTAAGTATATGTTACATATCTATCCCTACTAATACTCGTATTATAAATGCGAAAGTAACTCTGTCTGTCTGTCTGTCTGTCTGTTACGCTTTCACGCCAAAACCACTGAACCGATTTTGATGAAATTTGGTATGAAGAAAGAAGTGAACTTGGGAAAGGACATAGGGCACTTTTTACCGCGGGAAAACTTCTCATTCCCACGGGAAATCGACTGCGGCCACTAGTGATGAATAAAAGAATTTTGAATTTGATACAAGTTTGTGTATTCGTTTTTAAAATAAAAATCATGTCTTAAATTAGAGATTTAATCTAGTTTGATTTTTCGTAGAAACAGAACAAAGCGAGTGTACTTTATCAGACGCAATTCTATGAATAGCTCATTATTAGTTTCGTCGAATAAATGTTTTTCTAGAAATAAAGAAAAAATAGTTAATGAAATTGATTTTCGAACAAATGTTTCCTTCAAAATTAGGATATTTTAACTTTACCATACTTAAAACCGAATATGAAAAGCTGAAAACTGAAATGCTATCCTACTAATACCTATTATAAACGTGAAAGTTTGTGAGTATGTATGGATGTATGTATGGATGTTTGTTACTCTTTCACGTAAAAACTACCGAACAGATTTGGATCAAATTTTACAGTAATATAGGTTATAGGTACATCAGAATAACACATAGCGTAATTTTTACCGAAAACTTCTCATTCCCACGGGAAACCGACTTCCACGCGGACGGCCACTAGTCTCACCATAAAAATAACTATGTTTTCCATCACTATCAGTCGCCCATCATACTTATTTGAATGTGTAGATGATGTTTTCACTTTTAGGTAATTTTTTCAAAAATTAACAAATATTTTTCAAAAAGTTTTTTAATACAGACCAAAATTCTATGTGTATGGAACACATCGGCAAAATAACACCATTGCGAAGCGTTGACGGATCACTAGTCTACAAAATATACCAGAACGTATTTCTTGTCCCACCCTCGCTAAGAGCATGGATGTTTACGTATCCCCCGGGTGATTGTGACGAACTGACGCAACAAAAACAATGGGTTACCTACAAACTGTACTTACTGCCTTCGGTTCGCGAGTTTGTTTACTATTTGAAGGGTAAAATATAATGAGAAAAGAATGCAACAAAAATGTTAAGAAATAATTTGTAATTTTTTTAAAAAAAAAAAAGATTTTTAAATCAAAACACTATTCGACAAGTTTAAATTGCTTACTTATTTTAATGCTAACCAAGAATTAGGTGTTTTCCACTCTGAGCTGATAACTTTTGAAATATCAAATTTAAATTCCATAACCTACTTCACACCATTTTTTTATGGTAACATTATGATACAATATTGTATCATAATGTTGTAGTGCAGTCCTCAAACTTATTGCAATTAAAAATCATTAACGAGCTGTTGGATACGGTGACTATTGGAAAACACAATCTTAAGTGCTGTGGATTTGTGGAACATTTGATTTTGGTGCCAAAACGTGGAAATAAAACTGATAACGAACCAAGAAGAATCAACAATTACCGAATTGAGGTTAGAAATTTGCCACAGAGATTTATTAGAAACGTCATAGTGTCACTACCAGTCACTGTCAACCTGACAGTGACAGGGTCATTTGTCTCATAAGTGTTGCCAGAGCGAAAATTACCATTGCACCGCTGCGGTCCACTTTACGCACAGGGGCAAAACGTAAACATGGACAATCAATTTCAAATTTTGTTTGACAAAATGAAAATCGAAATGCAGAAACAGACCGCTGAACTGAAAGAGTCCTTAACTAATTCAATCATGGAGAAAATTGAGGAAAAAATAAAACCAATATTAGAAGAAAACAAAGATTTAAAAATTAAATTGATAAACCTTGAGAAAGAAATGGAATATCTAAAAAGAGATAAGAAACAAAACAACATTATTATTTTTGGATTAAAAGATAAAGAATTATATACTTCAGGACTGCTGCAAGAGGTGAAAAATGTTTTCAAGGAAGATTTAAACATAAACATTGGGGATTTTGAAATAAACAACATTTATCGTATCGGGAAGAAAAGTACAGATGGAAAACCAAGACCAATTTTAGTTTCCTTTGTCAATTTATGGAAGAAAAATGAGGTAATGAAAGTCCGGAAAAATCTCAAAGACATCTATATCACAGAGGATTACTCTAAAGAAGTACTGGAGAAGAGAAAAATGTTACAATCTAAATTAAAAGAAGAAAGAATGAAAGGAAATATCGCATATCTTAAATACGATAAGCTGGTCGTAGTGGAAAATAATACAACCAATGACAAAAGAAAGAGAGAAATATCTTCATCGCCGGGAGACAATGCACAAGCAAAAAAACAACAAGTCTGGAAGCCATCACAAAACAACAGGCGTAACGCTTTTGATGTTATGAGAGGCAGATCCAACTCTCTTTCCTCCTGTTCGGCGGATAATAATAAGCAATAACAATTAGCTATCGGCAACCGGAAAACACAACAACATAAAAATATAGAAAAACAAATAACTAAGAACCACCAACCTCCCCCAAGCCGACTGGTCCTCGTGGGGGAATATGACCACGACCCTCTAAAGACAACAAAAAAGAAAAAGAAAAATAACGATATACATGTAGCAACTTTAAACTGTCGATCATTAGGAACCTTTGAAAAACTACAAGAACTGGAATTAGCATTGGATGAAATAAAATGGGACATAATTGGTTTAAGTGAAGTGAGAAGATTAGGGGAAAGAATAGAAGACCACGGAAAATACATACTATACCATATAGGGGAGACACCTGGATTATACGGAGTCGGCTTTATGATTACAAGAAACCTGGCTAAAAACATACAAGAACTAAGAGGGATATCAGAACGGATTGCACTTCTAAACATTAAATTACCTGTAGATGGAGAGGATGAACAAGTTTGGTCTATAATCCAGGCGTATTCACCTACCGAATCAAATAAAAAAGAAGATATAGCAAAAATCGAAAAATTCTACAAAGACCTACAATCCACCACTGCAAATGCATGCAAACATATAATAGTTATGGGCGACTTTAATGGACAAATTGGCCAACAAAAAAGTGGAGAAGAATATACCATAGGATGTCACGGATTTGGCAATAGAAGTAATAATGGCTCACGACTAGTATCCTTTGCTATTGAAAATAAATTAAGAATCCTTAACAGTTTTTACAAAAAGAAAACATCAAAGAAATGGACCTGGGTCTCCCCAAATGGCCGGTACAAAAACGAGATCGACTATGTTATGTCTAACAATGCGAAAGTGTGTAAAGATTTATCAATTTTAAACAACTTTAATTTTAACACTGACCATAGAATGGTCAGAGCAAAACTGTCAGGGACACGTGCTAAAAGAGCACGACAACTCCACAGCAATGTTAAAGCCATCGAGTGCACTGGCAGTACTGATTTACTTCTTAACAACCTCAAAATATCCTTGCAAGGTGGAGAAAAAGAATGTGTATCGACCCAAGAAAAATACAACAGTTTTATCAAAAAATTAATAAAACAGACTAAAAAAGCCAACATGAATAGCAAGACAACGATATCACTCAAAAGTAAGCAATTATTACAAGAAAGAAAAGAACTTATACAACAAAGGAAACATAATAACAATAACGGTCCAAAGATAGCAGAAATAAGCAAAAAAATTAGCGAACAATTAAGAAAAGATCGTAAAATAAGAAGGTTAACAACATTAAGGAAACATATAGAAAAAACAGGGGGGGTAAAGAAGGCACTTAAAGAAATTAACTACAAAAAGGATTGGATTACTGACATGAAAAATAAAGATAGTAGAAAGACGTGTCAAAGACCAGAAATTCTGGGAATTGCTACGGAATACTACCAAAATTTATACCAAAGTCGTAATCAGGATCAAGAAAAAATTGAATATAATCCAGTAAACAAAGAAGACATTAAACCAATTCTGAAGGCAGAAATAATAAAATCTATCGAAACCCAAAAACTTGATAAGGCACCTGGTTCAGATTTAGTCACAAATGAACTACTAAAAACTACGTTACCAGTTATAGTACCAAAACTTACACATTTGTTCAATGAAATACTTGAAACGGAAATCATCCCGAAAGATTGGACCAAATCGACAATTATACTGCTGCACAAGAAGGGAGACAAGGGCAATATAGGAAACTACAGGCCGATCAGTTTAATGTCCAATATTTATAAAATATTTTCAAAAATCATACTTAACAGAATAACTAATACACTAGATGAAAACCAACCCAAGGAACAAGCTGGTTTCCGAAGCAAATTCTCAACTATAGATCACATACACACTCTAAGACAAATTCTACAGAAATATAAAGAATACAATAAAACGTATTACATAGGGTTTGTGGACTTTAACAAAGCGTTCGATACATTAGAACATCATTATATATGGGACGCCCTAAAAAGACAAGGGGTGCAAGAAAAATACATTCGAATAATTAAAAACGTATACACAGCGAGCACAGCACAAGTAAAACTTGAATCTACGGGTAAAGAATTTGCAATTAAAAGAGGTGTACGCCAAGGAGATCCTATATCCCCGAAATTATTTTCAGCAGTGCTAGAGATGATCTTCAGGAACCTAGACTGGACCAAAAATGGCCTAAATATAAATGGCGAAAATCTTAACCATCTACGCTTCGCGGATGATTTAATATTGTTTTCTGAAGACGCAGAAACTTTAGGACTAATGTTGCAGCAACTATCAGATGAAAGTGTTAAAGCGGGCCTGACAATGAATCTAACTAAAACCAAGATTATGACGAATTCCCAACAAACAGACACCAACGAACAAATAACAGTTAACAACGAACAAATAGAATATGTAAATGAATATATATATTTGGGGCAACTTATATCTACAGATGATTGCATGAACAAAGAAATAGAACGAAGAATAACTAATACATGGAAACGGTTTTGGTCTCTTAGGGAAATAATGAAGGATAATGAGATGCCAATGAAAGCAAAAAAGAAAGTTTACGAAATATGCATTATGCCATGTTTACTATACGGGTGCCAGACATGGGCACTAACAGAACAACAGGAAAGTAAACTAAGAGTTTGCCAAAATTCAATAGAAAGAAGTATTTTAGGTGTTAAAAGAAAAGATAGGGTGAAATTATTAGAAATAAAAAAGAAAACAAAATTTAAAAATGCATACACAGCCTACAGACAGCTTAAATGGCGTTGGACGGGACATATGTTAAGAGAAAGTATAGAAAAATGGACAAAGTTAGTAACTGAATGGTATCCCATAGATAACAAAAGAAAAAGAGGCAGACAGAGCAAAAGATGGGAAGATGACTTTAAAAAGGTAGCTGGTCCACTGTGGACCCGTTTAGCAAGAGACAGAAATACGTGGAAAACTTTAGAGGAGGCCTTTGTCGACAGACAAGCTGTTCCAGACAAACATCCAGTTGCCGATCATTCAAGTGCAAGTTATAATTTTTAATTAATTTAGTTTAAGTAAGGCATTTATGTATTAATTGTAAGTTGAACAGCAATAAAGGCTATTTTATTTTATTTTATTTTTATTTTTATTTTATGATACAATAACTTATATACTAATGTATATATTTGAATGTAACTTCCTTAGATTTTATTGTAGTTATCAATTATTGTTACTTGAAATTAAACTAATTTTAACGGGTTTTTTCCAAAATGACAAAACGTTGGATAATCAAAAATAATATAATAAACGCGTAAAAAACCCGTTTAATTTCAAAAAAATATTTTCAGTTGAAATAAACCTTACATTTTAACATGATTTTCCATCAACTAACAATCATTATTCGTAGTCAACATCCAAAATAAACACAAACAGAGTAACCCAACAATACAAGTATGGTAGTAATGATTCGTCCTAAAAGCTTCAACCTCTAAGCCGTTATTCCTTTTCCTATTTCACCCTTAACCCTTATAAGGGCTCTATGTTATATGGGGCAACTCCCTTATTTAATAGTTGACTAGAACCAACTAGTGAGAAAATTTCATACTATTGTGTTAAATCACTAAATAGTACAAAACAAAGTCGCTTTCTCTGTCCCTATGTATGCTTAAATCTTTAAAACTAGGCAACGGATTTTTATGCAGTTTTTTTAATGGATACAGTGATTCAAGAGGAAGGTTTACAAGTATAATAACATAGTACAGAGAAACGGAAACTAAAGTTACAGGTCGATTTTATAACTTAGTTCTTATAACAAATGGTAAAACTTTCTATACATTCTCCATTATATATTTTAAATATAATATTTTTGTAATTGTGGAAATTAAATACAATTTTGCGCCTTACTAAAAGATATCAAAACTTATGTGGTAGTCTGATAGTGTGTGTTTTTATTGATAGACAAAATATATTTGATTGTTTAGTCACATATTATATTTTTCCGTAGAAGTAATATAATACGAATCAATTAAAAGTTGCGAACATCATTAAATGTTTGATATAGTACTTACCTAAGCAATTTATTGTTTTTGTATGTAATTTCATAGTAACTGAAAATTAATATGCCCTTAAAAGCAGGGAAAATTGAAATATTAAAATTGTTAAGCAAATTGATAACATAAGTAATACTTTTAATCGTTTGATTATTGTAAAATTCGCAAACTGCAATATTAACACTTAATCCATCTTAAAAAGTGCGTGGTAGCCTAGTGGCAACGGAACGGGTCTACTATACCGAAGGTTCTGGGTTCGATCCCCTTTAGGGTGTACCACTAATTAGGTATTTTTCAAATTATGTACATGTTTTTCACGCACTAACGGTGAGGGAAAACATCGTGAGGAAACCCACTGGATGATTATCCATCATGTTTGTGATCCACCAACCCGCACCGAGCCAGCGTGGTGGATTATGGCTCAAACCCTCTCGCTATCCGAAAAGGAGGCCTGTGCTCAACTATGAGACATATACCTATAGGCTATTATATTTTATATTGTTGATTTCTATTTTTATCCTTTTATAATATTACATGTACTAATTTCGACAAAATGAGTTATAAATCCTTTTTTCATTACACACAAGTCAAATATCTATGACTAAGATAAAACGCTCTAAACCATCGTGGTTGGCAGCACCGTCTTAAGTTTAGCTTTCCCGAGTGTTGCCGAACAACCTTGACCCGCCGACATCTCAACATAAGATCCCTCACAGCATGTTACAATGTCGCTGTTCGAATAATTATATGCGAATCCGTAAGTCATTCGAATAACGGATACGGATTCGAATAATTATATGCGAATAAAATTATTCGCAAAAACAAAACGGAATTTTTGACAGTTGTTTTTGGGGTGTGTAATAAATGGGATTCATGATTGTGCATGAATAAGATAAATTAGAGGTTGGGAAAATTTAGAAAATACGGAGTGATTTCCTGTTAATAATAAATTTATGATTAATAACTTATTTTCATGGATTTTTAAGCGTCACGGGTAGACTGAGATGTTTGACGTCTACATAGAGTTTTTTGTCGACTTCAGCACCATCTGTCTCCTTAATTTCTTGCATCATTCCCCGGGCCAAGCAAAAGTTGATTAACTAAAAAGAAGGTTCATAATTCTTCTTTAATGCAAGGCACATTCCGTAGATTAAACCTTTTCCAATATATTTTTGAACTTTTAAACAAAAAAAACTATTTTAGGCTCCTTATTTTATTTTTTAAATTAACAACTGTTAAAAACTTTCCAAAACCCTTTTTAATACATTTTATTGCCCTTGATCTGTCATTTAAATCAAATTCAAGCACTCACGTATATAAATAATGAATCCGTTTAGCTTACTGTATACAAATTATGATATATTCGGGAAAAGGGTCCACTTAACTTTTGATCTATGGTTATACGGATAAACAGGGACAAATGCCCTTTTTATTTGTGACGCGTTTTTTATTAAACTTTGTTTTGAACTTACTTAGGTACTTATGGAAGTGTTTGAAAAGCAACCTTAAGGTTTACGAAATAACGGTTAAATTTGATTATAAATGGAAAACGGTAAATGGAAACGGGAAAACATCGTGAGGAAACCCATATGATTTGATGATCATCCATCATGTGATCCACCAACCCGCACCGAGCCAGCGTGGTGGATTACGGCTCAAACCCTCTCGCTATCCGAGAAGGAGGCCTGTGCTCAGTCATTGGACATTATAGGCTATTGTTATTATTAATATATTATTATAAAAACTAAACAAAGTATGAATGTAACAAAATTGAATGAAAATAATAATTCAACTAATATTATGAATGCGTAAGTTTGTATGTTTTTATAGATAATTATTTGTTTCATGAAAAAAAAACTACCGGTTGCATTGATATTAGATTGTTTTCGTTGACAGATTAGTGTGAGAAAAAACTCACCAAACAATATTCAAAGAAAGATCACATGTACGTTTCGGCATTTTTACAAATGCCGTGGTCACGGGTAGTCTACATAGTAAAACCCGTTAAAATGAGTTTAATTTCAAATAATGATGATCGCGTAAATCTAGGAAGTTACATCATTGTTTTGTTTAAAAATACATTATTAATTTTCCCGAATACTTCCCTTAAGAAAGACGTGGCAACTGTGTTATATTTTTACTGGTTTTTCTACAGAATAGAAGTGGGGTGGAGACGTGTTAACATAATTTTATTTTTTAAGTAAATAAATAAATCTCCAAACTGACACACCAACTGTGAGGCCCTAAACTAAGCAAAGCTTGTTCTATAGGTACCACACAATGGACTTGGGGAGAACCAAGTCACACCCAGACACGAGCCAATATCGAAAAACCATTTTTACGAAATTGGCCCGACCGGGAATTGAACCCGGAACCTTCCGCTTAGCAGTCCGGTATAGATACCGCTGCACCACAGAGGTCGTCAATAGATAAAAAGTATAGATAATTTTGATTGATAGAGTATCACTACATAGTATGAAGCAAAGTCGCTTTCTTTGTCCCTATATGTCTTTGTAACTATATGGCGGTCTGTTATGCTAGATTGAATTAAGTTTTAATGGAAATTTTGTATAGTTTGAGAATGGGTGTACAATTTGTATGTTTTTTTTGGTTCGCCAAGAAAAATTGCGCTGGTTATCACTACATGGTATAAAACAAAGTCGCTTTCTCTGTCCCTATGTATGCTTAAATGTTTAAAACTACGCAACGGAGATTGATGCGGTTTTTTTGTTTTGATGGATTTTTTCATAGATAATTAGGACCGTAACGCGTTCAGTGACTCATAATTAGTATAAATACGAGGTTTCATTGTTATCAGACAATTAGTCTTTGAGCTATCGTCAACCAAGCAACATAATCGGGAGTGAAAGCTCACGCCGCCGCAAAAACAACAACGCGTAGAGTGTTCACGTGCATTTTTGGACCTCTGCAGTGACGACAAGGATGGTGTATTGAGTCGAATTGTTACTGGAGACGAAACTTGGGTTCATCATTATGAACCTGAGTCGAAACAAGACTCGATGCAGTGGCATAAAAAGGGCACAGCACCCCCCAAGAAGTTTAAGGTGTCACAGTCATCTGGGAAACTCATGGCAACGGTCTTTTGGGACTCAGAAGGAATATTGTTGATCGATTATAAAGATAAAGGTGTTTCTATAACCGGAGAATACTACGCTTCAATATTAGAGTGACTAAAAGAAGCCATTAAAGAGAAAAAACGGGGAAAATTGACGAAGGGTGTGCTGCTTTTGCACGACAATGCGCCCGTCCACAAGAGTCGCGTTGCGTTGGCTGCCCTGCATAAGGTGGGCTTCGATATTTTAAACCAGCCACCCTACAGCCCAGACCTAGCCCCGAGTGATTATTACCTCTGCCCAAAAATGAAAAAAGAGCTTCGGGGTAAAAAATTTACCACCGATGATGAAGTTAAGGAGGCAGTTTCAGCGTATTTTGAAGACAAAGATAAAACATTTTTTTATGAGGGTATAAATAAATTTATTGAAAGGTCTGAAAAATGTATCCGTCTTGCAGGTGAATATATTGAAAAGGAAAAATAATTTGGTTTTTTTATTTCCACCCCTTACCCTCCATTCCGCGAACATAAAAACGCTCCCTCGTAGAGTGATTCAAGAGGAAGGTTTACTCCGAAATAAACGCGTGCAAAGCCGCGCGGGTAAAAGCTAGTAATAATATAATAAAGAACTCGCCAAAACGTTCGTCAATTCTTATTATCTTAAAAGGGTCTATAGTTTTAGACAAATCGTCACTGCAAATTATAAATGTGAACTAATACTGAACTTGTTTACAAATTATTGTAACTATAAATAACAAAATAGTTATTAAAATACGAAAATAATAAAAGCTAAAGTAATAATTTTTTGTATTAACACTATATTTACTAACAATGCAATCAAAAAAAGATAAATAACTTTCATTTAAATTGTTTTTTTTTTGTATGAAATTTAACATATTATGAGAATAATATATAAAACGCGGGAATCTCCGCACATTCCCTGTCCAAGCTCAAGAAAACGTTAGCAACGCGATACTCAATAACGAGCGAGCTTCTCTGCGCAGGTAAAAAAAATACAATTATAAGGCATCTCCACGGATTCCTAACAATAGGGAACAGAGTCAATCAATACTTTGATCTTTGGACAAATGCTGCCTCCGTTCTTTATTTGAATAAGACACGTGCCTTGGATTAAATAAATTAAACGATGGAAATACGACCTATTTTTCTTTTAACCTCTTTTTTAATGGAAAAAACGAAACTGGGTTGTTTTAACTCTGGCTTTGTGCCTTGCGGTGAAATTCAGTTGAATTAGTTTTCATGTGGGAAAATTGATTTGGGTTTTTAACGATAAGTTGTAAACGGAATCTAAAAAATCTATTCTGTGTGAATTTGCGTTTAGTATCTTACAATATCACGACATAGTATAAAGCAAAGTCGCTTTCTCTGTCCCCATGTCCCTATATATGCTTAAATCTTTAAAACTACGCAACGGATTTTGATGCGATTTTTTAATAGATAGATTCAAGAGGAAGGTTTAAATTTATAACAACATAGCACAGGGAAAGGAGTTTTACTCCGAATTTAACGCGTTCGAAGCCATTGATAAATATTATTTATTAGGCAAAAACAAGTAAAAAGGCATTTAATTAAAAAAATAATTAAGTAAATAATGTCATAAAAAATACTATACTGATAAAATAACAAATTCTAACAGACTGATTCATCATCGCTGAGCGTATCCTATTAAAGTTTGGACCAAGAAATTTGGCATAGGCGTTCTTTTTACGATGGAAGTAAAGATTTTTTTGAATTCCCACGAAAAACCGCAGGCGGAAAGCTGGTATAATACATAATCCTAAAAAAACCGGCCAAGTGCGAGTCGGACTCGCGCACGAAGGGTTCCGTACTATCATTTTCTACCTGTTTATTAAAATCGAGTAAAATTGCTTAAAAATTACGTTTGTTGTATAGGAGTAATTTTTAGTATTTGTTGTTATACCGGTAACGGAAATACATCATTTGTGAAAATTTAAGCTTTCTAGCTATCACGGTTTATGAGATACAGCCTGGAGACAGACAGACAGACAGTGGAGGCTTAGTAATAGGGTCCCGTTTTACCCTTTGGGCACGGAACCCTAAAAATGTCCACTGCAAATTTTAATAAATCTTCTTCTCTTCTTCCTCAGGTCTACAAAGCTGAAGGCCTTCTGGCACAGCATCTCTGATGAACCGCTTCCGACCCTGGACTTCCTGTCTGCAGCCCTGCTGTCCGCTGAATATGAAAGGGCCTTAGGACGAGCCCTAGCCATGGCGGAGTGCAGGCTTATACCGTTCTTTGGAGCGTTCTTGAGGGAGCTCAGGTAAGAATAACTCTGAACTCTGTCTTCTTTAGGCATAAACCAGAACATTACTAACAAACTGCTAACTAAAAAAATTAAAAAAAACTCCTGACTAAACACAGCAATTATGTGGCCCTTAAGTAAGTGCAGTAAGCTCTTGTGTTGAAGGTACCACACAATGGACTAGGGGAGAACCCATTTACACCCAGACAAGACAGCAGACGGTGGTGCAGCGGTATATACAGGGTGTCCCAAAAGGTTACGTAGCTGGGAAGGGGGATGGTAGGGGTGGTCACAAGGGTCACCAGAAAAATAATAAAAAAATTCCCCTCTGGATATTTCAATAAAAAAAATACATTTAAAAAAAAACTAAAAATTTTACACCTTGTTACCCTATTTTGCTTACTGTACCTACAGATATTGCTGTATTTGAAAAAAAAAACCTGTTCTGTAATCCTCAATAACCCTTTATCAAATTGAAATAAAAAAAACTATACATATCTTACCAAGTTTTAAAGAAAATTAAGTACTTGTCCAGTCAAGGACTTAGTAATTACGATTTCACTCAACTTCCTCCAAGCGTACTGAAAAAAAAACGTACTACGCAACTCCGGCGAGTAAGTTAAAAAAATAGGTAATTTTATTGAAATTTCAAAATGGTATAACACTTATTTGAAAAATTCATACTAGGACATTTAAAAATATTTTTCGGGAACAATACTCTTGCAAAAATAAAAATATCAAAAAACAATAGTCTCAAATTCGTACGCAAATACATTTTTTAATGTCTATTCTGTTGCTTTGATGTTACTGCCCGGTATAATTCTCAAGATTGGAGTACAAACATACTTCAAACATTCAAGTACAGTCTAGGCTAGATCAACGCGTAAGTTGTAAAAATATGGAGCTTGATTTGCGCATCATTTGTGCGTACCACCGTGCGTGTCACGCGGAATTTTTTGCCGCGCACTACGCAGATGTGAAATGAACTTCCTGCAGCGGTATTCCTGGCTACCTACAACATGGGGCTCTTCAAGTCGAGAGTGTATTCCCACCTTAAAGGTCAGCAACACTCCCCCAACACCCACAGTGTTGCGGGTAGTTATGGGCGGCGGTGATCACTTACCATCAGGTGCCTCGCATGCTCGTTTGCTCGTTTAATAAAAAATAATAAAGTTTATGAAAAACCCATCAAGGACTTGGTTGACTTGAGTTCATTTATGATGCTCATTTTTAAAACGACGCAGGGCATGTATTTATGTTGGTGGTAGACATTTCGAGCATTTTATTAAAATAATAAATTATAATTTTGTTTTCTTTCGAGTTTCATTTAAAATCGCAACTGTAATGTCGAGTAAGCTGTGGCCGTTTTGAAACTAACTAACCGAACTTTTTTTGTATGGAAATAGGATTTATTTTTATTTGTTATCACAGCTTACCTAGTCTTAGACTGTACCTACAGGGTAATAGATGTCTATGGCCTATACTGATATATGATGAATATTACCAAAACTATTTTAGGGATGAGCTGAAAGTATTAGTTAATAAGCCACTTTTAGGTAAGAGACCAGTTAGATAAGCTAATGAAATCTATCAACCTTTGCTTTTGTACAGACCAGACAAGGTGAAGCTTGATCCTTTACATCTTTCGTTTACTTGAGTAAACGCAGTAAAGATTATTTTCCCTGGCATATGGAAAAACTAAATCTAGCCTTATTCGAATGTTTGAGGTATGTCTGTACTCCAATCTTGAGAATTATACTTGGCAGTAACATCAAAGCAACAGAATAGACATTTAAAAATGTATTTGCGTACGAATTTGAGACTATTGTTTTTTGATATTTTTATTTTTGCAGGAGTATTGTTCCCGAAAAATATTTTTAAATGATTTAGTATGAATTTTTCAAATAAGTGTTATACCATTTTGGAATTGCAATAACATTACCTATTTTTTTAACTTACTCGCCGGAGTTGCGTAGTACGTTTTTTTTTTCAGTACGCTTGGAGGAAGTTGAGTGAAGTCGTAATTACTAAGTCCTTGACTGGACAAGAACTTAATTTTCTTTAAAACTTGGTAAGATATGTATAGTTTTTTTTATTTCAATTTGATAAAGGGTTATTGAGGATTACATAACAGGTCTTTTTTTTCAAATACAGCAATATCTGTAGGTACAGTAAGCAAAATAGGGTAACAAGGTGTAAAATTTTTAGTTTTTTTTTAAATGTATTTTTTTTATTGAAATATCCAGAGGGGATTTTTTTTATTATTTTCTGGTGACCCTTGTGACCACCCCTACCACCCCCCTTCCCAGCTACGTAACCTTTTGGGACACGCTGTATACCGGACTGCTAAGCGGATGGTTACGGGTTCGATCCTCGGGTCGGGACAATTTCGTCAAAATGGTTTTTCGACATTGGCTCGTGTCTGGGTGTAACTATGTTTTCCCCTAGTCCATTGTGTGGTACCTGTAACACAAGCGCTTAATGCACTAACCTTGGGGCCACATAATTGGTGTGTCAGTCTGGAGATTATTACTATTATTCTTTAGAGCCTAAACAGCACTTCGGATGAGGTGAACGTTTCTTATTCCTTTCTCTCTGCAACTTCTTAGTTTTACGCGATCATTATTACTTGAAATTTTACTCATTTTAACGGGTTTTTACGAGTTTTTTATATACGAGTATTTTTTTATTATTTTGACGTTTAGTAGAGTATAGTAAAAACTATTTTCGAATTCACCGTCATCTGTTCTGTAATTTCCTCGTTTATTTTCCCGGGTTCACACAATAGGCGCTGACGGTGTCTTGATTTTTCTGCTTTTCTGTCTGCTGGTTGTTCTTTTTTATTTCGCTAAGTATTGGATCCCACGTTGGTGACAGTTTCCAACCATCTTCTCTATTGAAGTTAGGGTGTTTTTTGATTTCAATAGTTTCTCTTACCAACCTAAGAATAAAATGTTTTCCACACATTCCACCGTCAAAACACAACACTCAATTAATTCGGCTTAAGCTTGTCATCAAAGCACAGTTCCTATTATATTTTGTGGCTACACTGAAAAAAGTACCTTACATAACCTTTATTAAAGTTTAAAATGCAAATGTGTGTAGTTGAACCCACTGCCCCCCCCGCTGCCCCGCTGCCCCCCGGCAGACAATAATGCTAATGTGGCGGGATCGATTCCCGGACAGGTTTGATTACGATCGCGTTTTCATTTGTTTTAATGTGTAGTACAGTCAGGTAATTTTCATGTGTACCGGGGGGGAGGAAAATATAGACGATGTCTTAATAAAATTAATTAAAATATACTAGCTTATTCCCGCGTGGCTTCGCATGCGTTAAATTCGGAGTAAAACTGCTTTCCCTGTACTATGTTATTATACATGTAAAACTTCCTCTTGATTTACTCTATCTATTAAAAAATTAACATGTTCAATAGACACTTGGCTGACTTACTGCAACTCTCAGCCTCGTGTATAATGAACAACTGTGCACACTTGTATCATAATATACTATCCTACTAATATTATAAACGTGAAAATTTGTGTGTATGTATGGATGTATGGATGTTTGTTACTCTTTCACAAAAAAACTACTGGACGGATTTCGAAGAAACTTCACAATAATATAGGTTATACATCAGAATAACATATAGGGTACTTTTTACCGCGGGAAAACTTCTCATTCCCTCGAAAACCTACTTCCACGCGATCGGGGTCGCGGGCGGCCACTAGTACACTATATCGGTTCACAGTACACTTCCACGATTGTACCCTCAGTAAATAATTAGTGTTTAAATTTATCGCCAAAGCATGAACTTTGCACGATTAAATGAGTTGAGTAATTGAGTTTTTCACATTCCTGAGGGATTAATATAGACCGTTGATGACATTAGCACACTATCATGGAAAGGGCAAAGACCCCTTTTTGTATTAAAATTAATGTTAATAGTTTTAGAGGCTTCTACTTTATGTCCGTCCGTCCGTTTGTCTGTTTGTCTAGTAAGTTTTTTTATAAATAATAATAATAATAAATCTCCAGACTAAACACACCAATTATGTGGCCCTTAAGTAAGTGCAGTAAGCTCTTGTGTTATAGGCACCACACAATGGACTAGGGGAGAACCTAGTTACACCCAGACACGAGCCAATGTCGAAAACAATTTTTACGATATTGGCATCGAACCCGGAACCATACGCTTTACATGTCAGTTTAGTTACCGCTGCGCTACAGAGGTCGTCATAAAAAAAAATCAAATCTACTAGAGTTAAAAATTAAGGTCATTTAGGTATGTCAGATACTTGCAATGGCATAAATCATATACTTTAACCTTTAAACAAATTAAATTTTCTAGAAACATGTTATCACCAAAAATAAAAAACTTATACGGAATCCTAAGTGCTTAAATATGACGCTCTTAGCCGTTTTTATTTTGAATAAAACCATCATATTTTAATAAAGTTTCATATTTCCTAAATTAGTTTCTCTCTCGTGCTACCCAAAGTTATATCTTTAATAACAGCTTATGTTATTCATGTATTTAAATTGTAAATTCGCACTGTATAATTCTAATTAAAATTCGTTCAGCGGTTTTCGCGTGACAAGGCAACAAACATTCTATCAATGCTTCAATTATACAGGGTGTAAAAAGACTGCTTCCGAAAATAAAAACTAGGCATTGCCGGTACTGGTTACGTTTGAGAAAAAAAATATTTTTATGATTAAGTATTTAAAAAAAACGTAATTGTACAAAATTGCATTTATACCATCAGATTTTACGATGATTCCAAATGAAATAGTGTTTTAATTTAATTTGCAATGTAAATAATTGCACTTGAACCGTGTAAGCGATGATTTCAAGCGGCAAATATAACTTTTTAATCCTAAGTAACTTTTTAAATTGGGTTTTCTGGGTATACTGTTAGTGAATTTAGTAACCTACTATTGAGGTTCAAGAATACATGGTTTCAGGCTTCGGAAGTGCTCTTTTTACACCCCGTATAATCTAATATTAGAGTTTCAAAGTAAGATGGTACCTACTCACTATCTGTCGGTTACAATAACTTTCCTGAGCTTTAACCAAGAGGGTTCTCTCATAAAATAACACCGGTTGCGATTACTTTCAAACGCTAGCTTCGCTTCAAACTTTTAAACGTTATTAACGAAGAGTTTTTGTTTGTTTTTATGACGTTTGATCCGTCTGTTACTTCAGATGCAAGTCGTAGATTATTTATTATCCTACTAATATTATACGTGAAAGTTTGTGAGTATGTATGGATGTATGTTTGTTACTCTTTCACGTAAAAACTACTGGACGGATTCGGATGAAACTTTATAGTTATATAGGTTATACATCAGAATAACACATAGGGAACTTTTTACCGCGGGAAAACTTCTCATTCCCACGGGAAACCGACTTCCTCGCGAACGGAGTCGCGGGCGGCCACTAGTTATATTATAAACTGTCAATTTTCAGCAT
Source organism: Emmelina monodactyla (assembly GCA_916618145.1). Classification (NCBI taxonomy): domain Eukaryota; kingdom Metazoa; phylum Arthropoda; class Insecta; order Lepidoptera; family Pterophoridae; genus Emmelina; species Emmelina monodactyla. The sequence goes on from OU745296.1 coordinate 5,333,106, forward strand.
CAATTATTTCGAAACTCCGAAACATAACCTCAAAAGTAGAGCTTTAACCTGCCAATGCCGTTCACGGATTCGAATGTTGGTATGCCGGTTCCACAATGATTGGTCACTACGGAGAGATGTTACTAATGGAGAGTGCATCGGTATTTTATCCTACTAATATTATAAATGTGAAAGTTTGTGAGTATGTGAGGATGTGATGATGTATGGATGTATGGATGTTTGTTACTCTTTTACGTAAAAACTATTGGACGAATTTGGATGAAACTTGCGCAGCAGATGAAACGATGCAGTTATATAGGTTATACATTAGAATAACATATAGGGTACTTTTTACCGCGGGAAAACTTCTCATTCCCACGGGAAACCGACTTCCTCGCGAACGGAGTCGCGGGCGGCCACTAGTTATATTATAAACTGTCAATTTTCAGCATCAATTATTTCGAAACTCCGAAACATAACCTCAAAAGTAGAGCTTTAACCTGCCAATGCTGTTCACGGATTCGAATGTTGGTATGCCGGTTCCACAATGATTGGTCACTACGGAGAAATGTTACTAATGGAGAGTGCATCAGTATTATATTATAATTAAAAGTTGCACTTTATTTTGAGGGGGAGAAAAAAGTGCATGAGTATTTTATTTTAATTACAAGTTATAAATAAATAAACTAAGCAAAGCTTGTACTATAGGTACCACTCAATGGACTAGGGGAGAACCTAGTTACACCCAGACACGAGCCAATTTCGAAAATCTATTTTGCCCGACCCGGGGATCGAACCCGGAACCATCTGCTTATCAGTCCGGTACATATACCGTTGCACCACAGAGGTCGTCTTTATTTTGAAGGGGAAAAAAGTGCATTGTAATTTTATTTTAATTATTACAAGTTGCATGTTGTTTTTAGGGGAAGGAAAAAATGTATACCTAATTAGTTACTGCTAGTTAAAATGTGTATAGGCATCACGTGTTATTGACAATAGCTGTCAGAAGGTAAGCCTTTAAGGTACACTCTTAGCAACAGCATCTTATTAGTCTTTCATAGCTCTTAATGACTGCTACATTATCCTTTGGCCGCCTGCGACTTCGTTCGCGTGGAAGTCGGTTTCCCGTGGGTATGAGAAGTTTTCCCGCGGTAAAAAGTACCCTATGTATTGTTTGATGTATAACCTATATTACTGTAAAGTTCCGTCCAGTAGTTTTTACGTGAAAGAGTAACAAACATCCATACATCCATACTAACAAACTTTCACGTTTATAATATTAGTAGGATTTTATATTGCTATATTCTTTATTTTTATCATTTAGTTGACAGTAGATCTCTTTTTAAGTAACAGTGTTCCATGGCTACATTCTCCTCCGTCTATAATAAATCATTCGCAATTATAAAAGTATGACGACCTCTGCTGCGGTGCAGCGGTATATATGACGGACTGCTAAGCGGATGGCTCCGGGTTCGATCCCCGGGTCGGGCCAGTTTCGTAAAAAAAAATCGATATTGGCTAGTGTCTGGGTGTAACTAGGTTCTCCCCTAGTCCATTATGTGGTACCTATAGTACAAGCTTTGCTTAGCTTAGGGCCACACAGTTGGTGTGTCAGTCTGGAGATTTATTATGTATTTATTACTAGTGGCCGCCCGCGACTCCGTTCCCGTGGAAGTCGGTTTCCCTTGGGAATGAGATGTTTTCCCGCGGTAAAAAGTATCTTATGTGTTATTCTGATGTATAACCTATATTACTGCAAAGTTTCATCCAAATCCGTCCAGTAGTTTTTACGTGAAAGAGTCACAAACATCAACACATCCATACATACTCACAAACTTTCAAGTTTATAATATTAGTAGGATTATAAAGCAAGCTATTTATAGTTTACTGTCGACGGTAACACTCTCCATGGATATATCCTCAATGGCATACAGAAGATTGACCGCGGTTGGAGCCAACTCGGCTGGATGCTCTGAATTCACACGTGGGAAGAATTCGCGGGGAGGTTTACGGAGTTGATGATACGACAATTTAATGTAAAAAGATTTTTGAGAGGGATAGAGGTGTCGTTTAGTTTGAACATTTTTTTAGGCAGCTTGACTTAAAAATAACATTTACTATTCTATAGAAACCATGATAGTTTTAATACATTAACTAGTTTTTGAAACTTAAATGATGATAAGGATATGTATTGCGAAGTATGGCACTAATACAAATGTGGGCAATTATTTTATACAGTCTAAATAATTTAATTATTTTATACAGGTAATAAATACGATTTATTATAGGTACTATGGCACTAGTCCACGCTTCGCAATGGTGTAATTTTGCGCGACTTGTTCACGACACGTTGTATTATAGCCAACAAAAATAACTTTTTCTGAATCATCTTCATTTACAAATTTAGATGAATTAATTACCGTTATGATGATGAAAACCGCATTAGAATCCGTTTGGGGTTTAGGAGGAGTTAGCGGACAAACATACAAACAGACAATTTGCGACTTGGATTTATAGTATGTAATGACAATAAAATGATGTTAACTTTTTTTTAAAGAAACCTTTTGACGTTTTTGATAGCAGTTTATGCTCGACAGTTACAGAATCGCTCCGCCGACCACAAACGTCCAAACTCAATATTCTACTAACCATTGACGCCTTGTTATTTGTGTAACTATGGTAACAATTATCCATGTTTTTGCGTCTCAATAAACTATGGTAGATATCTGTATAGGTATATGGAAATGACAAAAACACGTCACTAAAAACAAAACTAGCAGTTTCCAATTACCAAGGTTTTAACTATAGTTGAATATTGGTTTCGGCCGTTAGTAGGCGGTGCCAATGACCTATGGTGAAAAAAAACATAGTTGCATCAACTCCATAAACATATTAATCAAGGATTCCCGCACAGTCGGATGAGCTGGCGTGTGTTATTTTTTAATTACCCCTGTTTTATTCAGACGGGGTGGTTAGTGTGTGACGTCATTCGGAATAAATACTCGATACAACATTATAAGGGTGGTTTTTAAAAGGTTTTTTTACTTATTTTCAGTAAGGTTTTTAGTGAAGGGATTAGTGGAAGGTTTTTACGAAACGATGTGGTTTTGATTTCTGTGATATTGTAAGGCTCTTTAATTATCCGTGATGTCGTCTGTAATAGAAGTGTTTTCTCATGGAAATACCTAACACCTTTTCCCGCAGTAAAAACCTATTTTCTTTCTAGGTTGTTAAACTTTGTCTATTCTAAAATTAATAAAAATCGGCTTAGCCGGTTCGAAGTGAAAGCGAAAAACACACAGACAGACATTCTCATTTATGATATTAGTAAGGAAGTCGTTTTAATTTTTGGGATAGTGAAAGGCTCCTTAATAAAACAATGTGATCTAAATTATAGTGAAAGTTGTGTGATATTTATGCTATTTTATTTTATTTTACAATAGCTGTCGCCCGAGCGGCTTCGCACGCGTTAAATTCGGAGTAAAACTCCTTTCCCTGTACTATGTTATTGTTCATGTAGACCTTCTTCTTGAATTACTCTATCTATTAAAAAAACCGCTTCAAAATCCGTTGCGTAGTTTTAAAGATTTAAGCATACATAGGGACAGAGAAAGCAACTTTGTTTTATACTATGTAGTGATATTTGGAAAACTTACAGCTAACTATACAAAACTTAAAATTTATATAACAGCGCAATATTGGTTGTTCCGAAACCTGCCTTAAAGAAATGTATAGCTTTAGTGCGTTCATGTTGCGTTTTTACTTATTTTTCAGCAAATACAGCAAGCATTAAAGCTAAAAATCTCTTTTATTTTTACAGACAATTTTGTATAAATAACATAGGCCCCTTATTGACAGTTGTTGAAATATCTTAATATCTAATTATTAACAAAGAAACATGTGATTGAAAACAAAAGCATTCCAATTATGAATACCCTCGTGTTATTAACAGAGGGTTATTTCTTATAAATAACCCCATGCAATTACCAGAGGGTTATTTCTCATGAAAATCCCCATGTTATTAACAGAGAGTTATTTCTTTTAAATATAACCATGTCATTTACAAAGGGTCATTTCTTATAAACATCCCATGTTATTTACAGAGGGTTATTTCTTGTGAATATCCCCATGTAATTTACAGAGGGTTATTTCTTATACCCCCATGTTATTTACAGAGAGTTATTTCTTACAAATATCCCCATGTTATTTACAAAGAGCTATTTCTTTTGAATATAACCATGTCATTTACATAGGGTTATTTCTTACAAATAACCCCTTATTATTTACAGAGGGTTATTTCTCATATCCCCATGTTATTTACAGAGGGTTATTTCTTATACCCCCATGTTATTTCCACAGGGTTATTTCTCATACCCCCATGCTATTTACAGAGGGCTATTTCTTATATCCCCATGTTATCCACAGAGAGATCCTGGCCGCTGCTCCCGCGCTGACGAGCAGCTCGGTCGCGGCCACGCCCACCCACCGGAGGGAGTTCAAGAGAGAGTCGGTTAAAGAGGACAGGTAAGAAAATTATAATAAATAAATCACCAGACCTACACACCAATTATGTGGCCCCATGGTAAGTGTTTTAAGCGCTTGTGTTACACACAATGGACTAGGGGAAAACCTAGTTACACCCAGACACGAGCCAATGTCGAAAATCCATTTTGGCCCGACCCAGGGATCAAACCCGGGACCATCCGCTTTACAGCGGTATATACCGCTGCACAACAGAGGTCGTTAGTAATACACAAATACAAGGATTTCAAATCACGTGTTTGTTTTTATCAGAACCTTTTTATTAAAAGAGCATTGTTAGTTTTAGCTACTATAATAAGTATATCTTTCTGTTTCATAAGCATTTTTTTTATCTAGTCTTGTCAATCCCATTCCTGGGCAAAGGCCTACTTTAACGTTTTCCACAGATTTCTGTTTTTTGTCTGATTAGGCCAATCCTTTTTTTTACATAACTACTTTTTTAAAATTAATAATATTTGTCGGATTAAATATCCGACAAATATTATAAATCCGACAAATATAATTTTAAAGTTTTTGAGTAAGTGTGTTTGTTACTCTTCCACACAAAGTCTAATTTAAATGATACTTCGCATTTTAAACAGGGTGGCTCATTCAAATCGGTCAGTATGGGAAAGTGTGAAACTATAAGTCATACGAAAATTTGTTCTTAGGAACCATGTCACTGATTTTTCTAAAAAGAAAAACTGCATTCATACATTTGAAAAAAAACTATACCCAGCTAGAGAATCGAACCCGGTCGCGTGAATTTTGTATTGAAAAATACCTACGGTGGTCACTTCGCAAAAACTTCTAAAATAAATTATTCATTTTATTCATATAAAACATCATGTTTCAGCGTAAGACCTACACAATCGATATTTAAATAGAAAAAGTGTAAGTTTATTTTTTCGACATGGCCTAAAATAGGTAACGCATTGAATATTTTTTATCACAAATAAACTCTACTTCTGTGAATAAAAGCTCGAACATTATTATCTACACTCTTCAATACCTTATAATCTCTCATCTAAACCCCATCTCCCACATTACAGGACTTCGAAGTCAGACTCCCGGAGACAATCCGGCAAGCGCGTAGACCAGGGCACCACCACCAGCCCCGGCCGGGACAGCAGCAAGCGAGACCCTCGGGGCAGTCAGGAGCAGAGTCGGCAAGTGGTACGTTCAACAAACAAACTTTTAACAGTGGTAGAGTCAGTGGCGGATTTACCCTAAGGCCAGTTAGGCCCGGGCCTAAGGCGGCCAGATTTAGGGGCGGCCTCAAACGATTTTTCTAGAGTAGTCTATATGGTGGATGCTGAGAAAGGGGCGGCCGATGACTTGGGGCCTAGGGCGGCCGAGTCTGCAAGTCCACCCCTGGGTAAAGTCTAGCTGTAGGCTCTGCCTGCAGCGATAACTGGGCTGACTCGACCGGGGAAATACCACCGTCGCACAGAAAACCGACGTGAAGTAGGGACGATGTTCCTTTTCGTTCGGTGAGTGCGGTATCCGGTGCCCAATTTTCTCAAAGGCCAGCAACGCGCTCTCAATGCATATGTAATTGTGGGTGTATATGGGCGGCGGTGATCACTTACCATCACGTGACCCGCTTGCTAGTTTGCTGGGTTCTCTTATGAGAAAAAAACAGTTTTTTTTCTGACTGTTGAGTGCTTGACGACTTTGACGGCTTTCACAGCTTCACCGAGCTTGGAAGGTACGTAAGCAGTACATATATTGTAGCTTTTAAACTAATAGTGGCCGCCCGCGACTCCGTTCGCGTAGAAGTCGGTTTCCCGTGGCAATGAGATGTCTTCGCGCGGTAAAAAGTACCCTATGAGTTATTCTGATGTATAACTTATATTACTGCAAATTTTCATCAAAATACGTCCAGTAGTTTTTACGTGAAAGAGTAACAAAAATCCATCCATACATACTCACAAACTTTCACGTTTATAATATTAGTACGATACCATAGTTTTGATAACAATTTACCATGATATATCTACCATATCTCTGATGCCAGTTCGTCATAGATTTCAATGATACCAACCGTAGATTTGATATCAATTTGTCATGGATTTGATACCAATATACCAGAGTTACCAACCATTATTTTGATACCAAGACATCATAGATTTGATACCAATATACCAAAGTTTTGATACCAATTTATCCCGGATTCGATAGCACTATACCTAATTTTTAATACCAACCAACAATAGTTTTGCTATCAAGAAGCCACCTAAACTAAAACTATTCAACGCTTCTGAAGCGTACTAAGAATACATCTTGTAGTAAAAGACGTCTCCCGTTAAAAAGCTGGTTCAAGAGAATGGGGTTACTGCTTTTTAACAGTTAGTTTTATTTGGTGGTCTTCTTGTAAAACTGTATGGCACTATAAAACTGTACGCTATGAATGTCTTGGTTGGTAAACTATTAACAAGGTGATACTTGTAGTAGTTTTGTATAGCATCCTACTAATATTATAAACGAGAAAGTTTGTGAGTATGGATGTATGGATGTTTGTAACTCTTTCACGTAAAAACTACTGGATGGATTTGGATGAAACTTTACAGTAATATAGGTTATACATCAGAATAAAACATAGAGTACTTTTTATTGCGGGAAAACTTCTCATTCCCACAGAAAAACCGACTTCCACGCGAACGGAGTCGCGGGCTATTTACTAGTCTTCTAGGCGAGGCTAAACTCGCGTGAAAACAGGATTGCCAAAATAAACACCTCATATTATGGTAGCTTTCTAATGGTAGCTGGTAATGGTAGCTGTTGGAAATCGGTTCAGTACTTTTAAACTCACAAACATCATCATTAGTATACAGGGTGATTGGTAATGCGATACATTCCTTCTAAGAGGTTAAAGTAGAGCTTATTAGCAGCCAATTAAGGCATATCATGCTATGTCCGAAAATTTATAATTTCTGAGATGTGCAGCATTTAATACTTTTTATAAAAAACCCCATTTTCAAAGTTCAAATGAATCCTTTTAGTGAAAAATTCAAAATTAAGTTTAATATTTTGTTGTTTTATGGAAGCTTGATAACTAAAATGATATTTTAGATTCAAATTTTCTAAAAATAATCGTCCTTATTTTAGAAAAATTCAAGAAACCAAGAACAACTTGTAAAAAAAGTTAAGTCTTATGGCAATAAAAAGAGATTTTCATAAAAAAAGTCCAAATAATGTTGCGTACAAATTACATAAAAAACTTCCCCAATTCATAAGCTATTCAAAAAGGTACATTTGTCATACTTAAACTAAGAATTTGATTGACAACTCTACTAATAAAAGAAGTAACCTCTCTCTTAGATCGCCTCTATTTGTGATTACCGCGCACTTTTGCAGTGTTTTCTTTGGTTGATGTCGACGTCTTGCACAGGGACAATGCAATAACATTTAAGATCTGCCGTTAAATAAATAAATTTTCTGAAAAGCCAAGCCTTGAAGTGTGTAGCTTTTACGGTTAATTAGAAAAAAAGAGTATGCTGAGTGCGGAAAAAGTTACTTCTATTAAAACAAAGAAAGCTAACTACATCATTTTCATTAATGACTACTAATCACTTGTTGTTTTTTCTTTGGTCGATGTCGCCAGCTCTTGTGGTGGTTGCTAGATTTCTGCGAAAAACATCTATCATTTCTTCGTCTACTTCGCCAAACTCGAGGTCTACTAGATTCACTTGTTTGGGCGGATACAAGCTTTATTTTACTGTGACGTCGATACGTCCCCGAAAACACTCTAACGATTGACACACGTCGATTACGGAAACGCAACAAGTACTTTTTTTGCTGTAACAGCGTTGCCGTTACACAATACGTAAATAAGAAGAATATCTGAGTATTCTTCATTACAAAAGGCCCTCGCCCACAGCAACTTTTTGTAGCGATGCTGTCGTGCGTTCGCATCGATACCGTGGACTAGCAGTTGCTGACTGTGTGCCCTCGCCGTCATAGCCACGATTCAGTTGCGATGCGTTAGTATTGTCTTTGCATCGATACAGATGCGATAATGCGACTAACATGCGTTTACTTAACGCGCGACAGCATCGCTACAAAAAGTCTTCGTATGCAAGGATCTTAAATGATACCATTTCAAAGGTTCTTAATGAAAATATGTAGTTAGTTTTCTTTTAATAGAGGTCACTTTTTCCGCGCTTAGCACATTTTTTTCTACTTGACTGCAAAGGCTGCACACTTGAAGCTTTGGCTTTTTACAAAATTTATTTATTTAACGGCAGAATTTAATGTTAGTGCAATATCCCTGTGCAAGACGGCGACATCAACCAAAGAAAACACTGCAATAGTGCGCTGTAACCACAATGTAGAGGCGTTCTAAGAGAGCGGTTACTTCTTTTATTAGTAGAGTTGTCAATCAAATTCTGAGTTTTAGTATGACAAATGTACCTTTTTGAATAGCTTAAGAATTGGGGAAGTTTTTTATGTAATTTGTACGCAACATTATTTGGACTTTTTTTTAGAAAATCGCTTTTTATTGCCATAAGACTTAACTTTTTTTACAAGTTGTTCTTGGTTTCTTGTTTTTTTCTAAAATAAGGACCATTATTTTTAGAAAATTTGAATCTAAAATATCATTTTAGTTATCAAGCTACCACAAAACAACAAAACATTAAACTTAATTTTGAATTTTTCACTAAAAGGATTCATTTGAACTTCGAAAATGGGGTTTTTTATAAAAAATCTTAAATGTTGCATATCTCAGAAATTATCAATTTTCGGACATAGCATGATATGCCTTAATTGACTGTAAATAAGCTCTACTTTAACCTCTTAGAAGGAATGTATCGCATTACCAATCACCCTGTAGATTTACACCGTCAATAGTCCACCCATCAAGCTGATTACAAATCCTAGCAAAATGGTGGATATTTCCACACTGTAATTATTATTTTTCCACACGGTAATTCACGGTAAAATATTTAAGGATTTCTTGCAGATTAAATTGTGTTGATTAAATAATTGAGAAATCGCTGAAGTAAACAAAAGATAAATTTAAAAACTATGATAAAGGAAAAATACGTTAAGGTGCATGAAATGCGCGAAAATAGTTTATTGGACACTAGTGGCCGCCCGTGACTCCGTTCGCGTGGAAGTCGGTTTCCCGTGGGAATGAGAAGTTTTCCCGCCGTAAAAAGTACCCTATTCTGATGTATAACCTATATTACTGTCATATGTTCATAAAAATCCGTCAAGTAGTTTTTACTTGAAAGAGTAACAAACATCCATCCATACATCCTCACAAACTTTCACGTTTATAATATTAGTAGGATTACTTAAATCGTGTTTATATTTTGGAATTATAAATGGCCAGCACCTTTTGAACATTTTCAACCTAACAAAGACTAATAAAACCTGAAGTAACAAAAATAAAAATACATAAAGAAAACTTATTAAGGAACTAAAATATTCATAACAGCTACAGCCATCTAGCAACCACCGTTGGAAACCTTTTTTTAATACCAAACCCACTTTGATCACCCTCGTTAGCACGCCACTAATTCACATGCAAATATTCACACACCAATTATAAATTGATCCTATTACTTCGCATGGTTTACCTTACAAAGGTAGGAATCCTCAGTCATGCGTGAAGTGAGCTACTGATGGCAGAGATCTGTGCGCATTTGTCGAGGTTTATTTTATTATGTTTTAGTATTTAATGTTTAGTTACCTTGGATGAACTTCAATCAGGATTTTAGTATAAGGGATTTTTTGGAAATTAGTAGGATTGATATTTTTTTGTAAATTATTTAGAAATTCTTTAAATGCAGTATTACTAAGTTTAAAAATAAAATAAAGTTTTCTTTCAGCAAAATATCCTATCTACGATATTTAAGGTACTTTCCCTTGGTGTCCCGTAGTCTTGGGACGCCCTGTATAAGGCTTGTAATCATTAGCCTAATAAATGACAAATTAGGGCTAAGCACTCGGACATTATAAGAAAATAGGAACACTGATTAGATTATTATCATCTTTTGGTTTTTTACTTGTTACATAGATACCCATGTATCCTTCTACTGTATATGCTGAATAAAGTGTTTACTACTCTAAATCCTACTATTATTAATATTATAAACGTGAAAGTTTGTGAGTATGGATGTATGAATGTAAGGATGGATGTATGGATGATTGTTACTCTTTCACGTAAAAACTACTGGACGGATTTTGATGAAACTTTGCAGTAATATAGGTTATACACCAGAATAACACATAGGGTACTTTTTACTACGGGAAAACTTCTCATTCCCACGAGAAACCGACTTCCACGTGAACGGAGTCGAGGGCGGCCACTAGTTCCTAATAAAGTTATTCTATTCTATTTCCCCTTCTTCCAGTACATAGCCTCGTTCGACGAGGACGGCGACCAGACGCCCGGCTGGCGGCGCGTGGGCCCCGAGGGTCTGGTCAACCTGGAGAAGGTGTACCGCACCCAGGCGGTCATGGACCACATCGCCAGCTTCCACCAGCACCACCACGCGCTGGTGCGGACCAATACGCCGGTGTTTGGGGATTATTTGAGGTGAGAGGGTTTGAGGATAAAGGATATATGGAAGGATGAGAGGATTTGAGGATAAAGATGGGTTTTCGTGTAGGCCGATGGGAATTGGATATCATTTTTATTAACCGCTATAACTTAGGAAAAGTCATCGTTGTAAATATTATGTGTCGGCTAACGTGGCGACATTGGATCCCTGTCTAACAAAAGTCCCTGTCTTCAGTTAAATTATTCTTTGTTAATTTGTTTTATTATTAGTTTCATTGCACTTATTTATTTTTAATTCTATCTGTGGAGGCTTGTAATTGGCTTTTTGTTTTTTTTTACTATTATTGTTTAGATGTAAGCAGCTGTAAGCCCCCCAAATAAACATAAATAAATAAATAAACAAGCCCATAAATAATGATCTACATCAGTTTTTACTTTTTCGGGAAGGATCGAAGAAATTACATCAAATTTCTATTGGCTTACATATCTAATAGCCCGGCTGGTGGAAAAACGGTTATAGGATATATTTGAATAGATAAAAAAGTAAGGGGAGAAATTATGGATGGATGGACTGAGTGAAAAATGATATGCGTATAAAAGAAGTGAGTGACGAGATGACGATTGATAAAGAGAAGTGGAATAAGGAACCATCTTGTGCTAACCCAAGTTGACCCCTGAACTGACGACCTCTGTGGCGCAGCGGTAACTATACCGGACTGTAAAGCGGATGGTCCCGGGTTAGATCCCCGGTCGGGCCAATTTCGTAAAAATGGTTTTTCGATATTGCCTCGTGTCTGGGTGTAACTAGGTTCTCCCCTAGTCCATTATGTGGTACCTATAACACAAGTACTGAAACTTACTTTAGGGCCACATAATTGGTGTGTTAGTCTGGAGATTTATTATTATTATAATTTATTATCTTGTGCCGACCCAAGTTAAAGGTGGATAAAGGTAGGGAGATGATGATGATGGTGGAATCTCTGAACTTGAATAGTTGACCTTCTTTGAGGATTCTGTACAGCAGTGTAATTGAGTGATTTTAAGCATCCTTACTTGTTACAATTTACTCCGTTATAGTTAATTAGTTAAAAGGATATCACGATCAGAATATTAACTAAGTTTTGATATTTTTATTTGATTTTTAGATAAGCCTGACTTCGAAGAAATTAGTATTAGGATTTGGCAACCCACATTTAAGACGTATTATAGAAAATTAAAAGACGCAAATAATTTAAGAAGCCCGTCCGTCTTAACGTCTTAACTTGATTGCGTAGCAATCAATAAAAAAGTAAAAAAAAAGTTTAAGTCGACGTTTAACAAAATTTTTCGTTTAGCTATATTAAACGCGGCTAAATGGCTTTTCACAAGGAAAACGGTAACACTCAAATTTCGTGCTATGATATAAAGAGAGAATCCAACATTAAATACTAATAATAATAATAACAAATAAATCTCTAGACTAACACACCAACTGTGCGGCCCTAAACTAAACAAAGCTTGTACTATAGGTACCAACAATGGACTAGGGGAGAACCTTGTGTCACCCAGACAGACACGAGCCAATTTCGATAAAACATTTTGACGAATTTGGCCCGGAACCATCTGCTTAGCAGTCCGGTATATACACCGCTGCACCACAGAGGTCGTCATACTATACAGTATCTTTCAGTTAGGCTATTGCTTACTAACAGAGTTACAAACTTGTAGTCCCACTTCCGACAAACTTCCACATTTTACACATCGGGACTGTTAGTCACCACACCAACTGCATCTTTGCCCCCAGATCAGCAATATTGCTTAGTAACAGAGTTACAAACATGTACACTTCCTTCCCGACAAAGTTCCACATTTTCCACATCGGGACTATTACTCACCACACCAACTGCTTCTATCCCCCAGATCAGCCATGGTCCACTGCGACGAGCCCGTCTTCGCGCCCCCCTCGCAGAGGCTCCCGGGCTCCGAGTTCGAGAACGAGGCTCTGTACTCGGTGGAGGGGGGCGGGTACTGCCCCGTGCAGCCGCTGCCGCACGACCACGGGGTCACGATGTTCCCGCTGGCGCCGCAGGACGGGGAGAGAATGGACCGGCATATACTGCAGGTTGGTACGAAGTCCTAGGCATATAGGTTGTATAGGTACCTACTTATTAATAATAGTGGAAGTTCGCCGTTCCGTTCGCGTGGAAGTAGGTTTCCCGTGGGAATAATAAGTTTTCTCGCGGTAAAATGTACTTTATGTCCATTCCCAAGTTCAGTTCCTTTTTCGTACCAAATTTCATCAAAATCGGTCCAGTGGTTTAGGCGTGAAAGCGTAACAGACAGACAGAGTTACTTTCGCATTTATAATATTAGTGGGGATTTCTTGAAGAAGCAAGTACCGTACAGACAGATCGAAATTGATTAAAGTCTATTTAGCTTGATATAGCAAATTTTGGGATTTTTATGCCTCGAATCGGAAAACTTGGGATCACTTTTCAAGATGTAATGGTGCCGATTCCAAGCTAAAACAGTCCCCTAAATTTTGTTTTTGCTCACTTGCTAAGGCCCAATTGCAGGGAACGTTTTAATCTCGGGTTAGCTAACTCAGATTTAAATGGCGCCACCATCGATTGTAATAAGAAGTAGTTACAATCGATGGTGGCGCCATTAAAACCTGAGCTAGCTAACCCGAAGCTAACCCGAGGTTAAAACGTTCCCTGCAATTGGGCCTAAGTGTAATAAAACAGAGATGGATTGGATGGATTTTGGCCTAACAACCCAAAATTTAACATGAATTGTAACTATATTTAGACTAGTTGCACCTTTAGACCATCACATAATCGTCCAATATAAAAAAATGGGATATAAAATACCTTTTCCTGACTAATACTGCTATTTTCTCTCATTCATCTCTGTACTCATCACAACATTTGTCTTCTATATGCTTGTTATCTTAATAGTTAAGGCGTTTGTTCTCCAAATAAAATAAATTAAATTGAGATTTTACTTTTAGTTTTGCATTTAAAATGCTAATTTATTAATTTTGAAGTCATAGATACTGGAAAAAGCAACGCGGGTCTCCGAGCATTGTGCGACTGGGAAACGAACCCAGTACCTTTGGATAACCGAGCATTGAAACACTTCAATATTTTTAATAAAAAAACATAAATTCATGGCTTCTCCCATGCGCATTCCAGATAATGCAGCACGGGTCGTGCGCGGTGGTGGGCGAGGCGGAGTGGGGCGCGGCGATCGCGCACGTGCGCCTCGAGCGCGCCGCCGCCGTGCTCGCCTGGAGCCCGCCCGCGCACCGCCCGCACTCGCATATAGGTGCGGTGGTTCATTATCATCATCATCATTATCTTTATCATCATTATCATAATTGTCATAATTATCATCGTTAGCATCATTATCATCATTATCATCATTATCATCATTATCATCATTATCATCATTATCGTCATTATCATCATTATCATCATTATCATCATTATCATTACATAGTATAAATCAATGTCGCTAATTCGACCGGTGAAACACCACCGTCGCACAGAAAACCAACGTAAAGTAGGGACGATGTTCCTGCGTTTCGTTCGGTGAGTGCGGTATCCGGTGCCCAATTTCTCAAAGGCTCAGCAACACCCCCCCAACACCCACAGTGTTGCGGGGAGTCATGGGCGGCGGTGATCACTTACCATCAGGTGACCCGCATGCTCGTTTGCTTTGCCATATTATATTTTTTTTAAAAATGCAGCACTTCTTGGGACTGTGGTCCTTAACGTTTGGTATAGGAACATGAAAGCATTTAAGGTAGGAGGTCATCAAGTTATATGATAAGCAGAAGGTCATTTAAAAAAAAACATTATTACTTACCATTAAAATCTTCCACTGTGATATATTTCCTATCGCGATCGTTATGCTAAAAAAATATTATCGAAAGTAACTGATGATCCATGGGAAGAAACTTTATTAATTGAATTTAGTCATAACCCTTAAATACACACTCTCATAAAATAAAATTTAATCATTTTGACTACAGCAGCCAACTCCTTAAAGCCTCAATTCTTACATCCACAGCAGGCGAGACCCCGTCAGACCCCGTCCAGCAGTCGGAGATCAGCCTCTCCTACAACCCGGAGGAGGTGATACCCCTGAAGTACACCGCGCACCTGACACATGAGAACGACGCGGGCATCGTGGGCGAAGAGGGGTGAGTGGAACTGACTGTTGTATTTTCAAGATTTAACTGACAGGCGTATTCCTAGATGCATGACTCGTGTCCCTACCGCGGTAGTCCTACCATTCCTGTTAGTCCTACCACCCGCCAAAAACCATGACTCGTTAGGGACTAACACGCGGTAGATCTACCAGGCATGGTCTAAAAGCATAGTCCAACCGTGTTACTTTTTTAAATACGTATTAACAAAGTTTAGCATAGAGAGATAGGAGTGAGATCACTGACAGTTCTATCTACAAGCTTAAACAGGCAGTCAAATCAAAAATCAAAATTCTTTCATTCATCATAAATATGTAACATATACCTACTTAATGAACGTCAATGTTACAAACTTCGACTTTACCTAACCGTAGCGAGAAAAAAAAGCCGACGGAAAAAAACTCCCAGCACTCTTTTCGGAAATTATAGCGTAAGCCTTATAAAGAAGGAATACTTAAAACTTATAAGTGCATGGTAGCCTAGTGGCTAAAGGAACGGGTCTAGTATAACGAAGGTTTTAGGTCTGATCCCAACTAGGGTGTGTCACAAATTTGATACTAACACGATTTTATGTAGGGAAGGCGTAAATTAAAGAGTTAGTTTAGGTACTTACTGAAAACAACTTCTTGACTCGATGAAGTTAGCATTTTCCTGTATGAATAAAAAACATTTTTTTTCATATATAAAAAAGTGTCAATCTACCATCAAGTAGACTGAATTATGCTTCTAGAAACAATACTATCAAAAAAATCTACTGATCACTTGTTATCTTTCTTCCAGTTTCATCGACCTCCAATACGTCAAGGACATGCGCATCAACGGCAAGCTCATGGACCAACGCGACATATCCGAGCTGGTCTGCTCCGCGCGGAGACTCGGCCTGGAGACCAGCGTCTCCAACCCGCACATCATCACGCTGGTGTACGGCACCACACTGAGTGATAACCGGACGGCGCATTTCGTTATGCCTGCGCATTCTTACAGGTATTTTTATGAGTTTAGAGGGTATTGTCTTTTTGAGAAGTTTTTATTCCTGAAATAATAGCCAATGAAACCTGGGTCGAAGTAAGGGCAATTATAAGTTAACATCGAACTGATATAATCCGTAAATGAGGTAAATCTCAATTACCGAATAAACCATGTAGTATAGAATAGAATAACAAACTTGATCTACTTGAGTTGAATATCAATCCTTTCATTTGTGGACACAATTTTGGGCAAATCTTTAA
The DNA here is from genome assembly GCA_916618145.1 of Emmelina monodactyla. Taxonomy (NCBI): domain Eukaryota; kingdom Metazoa; phylum Arthropoda; class Insecta; order Lepidoptera; family Pterophoridae; genus Emmelina; species Emmelina monodactyla. The sequence goes on from OU745296.1 coordinate 5,349,544, forward strand.
CGTGATTTTCTTGTTGTCTACGCATTTTTTATGAACTGACAATTGAGCGTCACCCTTACAACTATCGGCTTTAGCTTGGTTTAACCTACGAGACAACTACCCACCACTTCATTCCGCTCTACCGATTCACCAATATGCTCTCCATCATCACCAGGGTATGGGCGGTGGGCCTCCACGCCGTGATCCGCTCGCTCATGAGCCAGACGAAGCTCGCAGACCGGAGTCTCGCCTGGCTCAAGAATAAGTACACGGCTCTGTATTATGAAGACGGGTGCTGCTGTGAGCCATTGGTGTCTGACGCTATCAGGGTAAGTGGTAAATTGAACAGTCTTGTTTGTTGCAAGATTCTATATGTTATGGATAGGTTTTGCACCGTGATGGGATTGAAAAAATGCTCTTTACACAAGATCTTAAGAAAATCAACGACATTATGGTCTTCTCGGATCTAATTCCTGGGATTACAAAGTTCGTTTTGTTTTGTCTGTGTTTCGGGTATCATCAAATATTTTTAATTTATTTTTATGTCGTCTGTTTTTAGATATTTTTTTGGGACTGACTTAGTGTTTGCCTCTGCCGACGGACTGATAGAATGCTTGTTCTAAAAAGATCTCAATTGTGGAATGAATCTATTGTTGCTCTGGTCAAAGGAAAAAATGTTTGACAAAGCTGTTTCTACGATTCCCAATATTCAAAGGTCTAAGATCTCACGCTTTATTTTAACATCAAGTCACACAATAAATTTATCAAAGAATCTCTTTCATATCACTTCCTGTACTCGTACAGTAAAATATTCCTATTTTCCAAGGTTTTCGGCGGAAGGGAGTCAACATGTGCCAGCTCGTCTCACTCGACGCCAATCAAAGGAGGATTCTCTGAATCCCACACAGACTCTATTAGAAGTACAGGAATTAGGTTTAAGGTAAGGGTTAACATTTGACAAAGATATGGTGCCGATTCTGAAAAACTCTCTAAACTAAACTAATATATTGCTATCTTATTATAGTTAAAGCAGAAATTTTAATAGGTACTAAAATCTTTTTTTTAACTTTTTACTAAATAGTTTCCAACTTATTTGTCCAAACTGACAATAAATGAAACTACATAAAGAACGACCATTATATCTATATTTTCCCAATTTTAAGTATGTGAAAACGTTGGCAATATTTTTACATTATTGTCCGGCCACCGAGAGATTGCGTTCCTGACACATTGTGTTTGAAATAACGAGGGAACTTTGAAAGGCCGTCTACGTAAACAAACAAAAAAAAAGTCGTCTATTTTGACCCCACAAACAAATAATAAGCAATTAAATGATATTAAGACACACTGATTTTAAATTTTATAACTGAGGGCTCACTGTTAGGGTAATAATTACTGATAAAATATGTATTTTTAAAAATATAAACAACAAACACTACTTATGATATTTTCGTAGGGATGTGCTAAAAATATCAGTCAATTTTAAAGTTATCAATCAATTGCTAATAAAAAAGCAGAATTAGTAGCTTGTTTATAAAAACACTAGTGTGCGCGCGCGACTCCGTTCGCGTAGAAGTCGGTTTCCCGTGGGAATGCGAAGTTTTCCCGCGGTAAAAAGTTCCCTTAATTCTTTCATACATATATTTTTAGTATCTAGAACCGTTTTCGCAGCGCACGCAACGGAAGCCCTCAAGGATGAATAATTTTCCCCGTTTTTTTATATTTTCCATTATTTCTTCGCTCCTAATAGTTGCAGCGTGATGTTATATAGCCTAAAGCCTGCCTCGATAAATGGTCTATTCAACACAAAAGTAATTTTTAAATTCGAACCAGTATTTCCTGAGATTAGCGCGTTCAAACAAACAAACAAACAAACTCTTCAGCTTTATAGTTTTTTTCCATCTTGGGCTTAGCTTAAAAATTAACGTTATACAAATATCTTTAATCTAATTATTTACGTTCCTTAAATAAAACAATACTGTTTCGATTTTGTTTTTTATTATTTCACCTAGATTTTAACTCGTAACAACATTAAACTATTTTTATATTATAAATAAAATATAAATAAGATGAGCAAGTTTTTTTTCTGTTGATTGAAAAATAAGTTATCAATGTTGTTTTTTACCCCAACAGTAATGGCATGTGTCACAAACGCATTCTCTCGGTGGCCACACTATAGTTTACATAGAGTCCTTAGAATTGGCGCCAATTTTCCTCCTTTTTTCTTGATACTTCGTTAATTAATTAATTTTTGCAGAAAAATAAATCCACGTCAGAATTAAAAACAAGTTCTCCCAAGAATTACGGAGCGACGGGGTCTCGCAGCGATGATGACGGGCTACAGGGTTCGCCTAGACCAAGGTATGCGGGACTTTCAACCTTATGTCACTGGTCGATAGAGTAGAGTTTTGTTTCCATCGTCCTGCCTATATTTAAACAGTTGTGTTCCATCCGGTTAGAAGTATATTTTTATCAGTGGAAGTGCAGGAGTCAGAAATGACTGTCACCGAGACCGAACATGTAAAGTTTAAATGTAACTGTTGGAAGACATAGACGTATCTAGAAGGAGAGTTTGAGTTTTGGGAAATTAAGTAAAATAGGCATTACAAATTTTCTGTAACATAAGTTTCACTGTTATTTATTATATAAAATTATCTGTAGACCAGCTGACCCCGATTTCTCTAACCCTTTTTAGCGATTTCTAACCTAACCTAACCTAACTCACAGAATACCGACGTGAAGTAGGGACGATGTTCCTGCGTTGCGTCGGTGAGCGCGGTATCCGGTGCCCAATTTCTTGGCGGCCAGCAACGCACCCTCAATGCATATGTAATTGTGGGTGTATTGGGCGGCGGTGATCACTTACCATCACGTGACCCGCTTGCTCGTTTGCTAGCTTCTCTCAAAAAAAACCCTTTTCAGCGATTTCTTGGCAACTTAAGTCATACAGTCGAGTAATCGTTGAACACTCTCACCTGAACTACCCACCTAGTTTGTCTCCTCAGTAGAGGTACATTAACCCTGTATATTTGTCGACAGTTCGTACTCAGCCCGCCACAGCTCGCTCACGGCAGCCGCGACCTCCATAATGGCGAGCGACCCCCACAAGAGTAGGTACGATACCTCACAATGTAATATAATTCTTTTTTTTTTAAGGCAAAACTTGAGCCCAGTCGAGAGATTCTGTAACTCAAATTTTTCTTTGGTCTTGGGTTATTAATACAACGGGTGTAAAAAGACCACTTCCGAAGCCTGAAACCATGTATTCTTGAGCCTCAAAAGTAACTTTGAAAAATTACGTAAAGAAATTTTTTTTTATTCATATTTTTTTTTGTCTCAAAACGTAACCAGTACCCCTCAAGCAATGCCCGGTTTTTGTTTTCGGAAGCTGATAATATGTTTTTACTTTGTGAATATTTTGTTGTGTCTGTAAAGAAACGAGACATGTGGTAGATTACCTTAATGAGTAAAAGCTATTATAACCCAAAATTGAATTAAAAAGTAATCTATTTTTAAGTATAAAAATTAATAATTACAGAAGATTATTTATTTTATGAATTAAAGCAGCAAAATGAATTTAAAAGCTTATACATTTTTTAATATCTTTCCTAAACCCCAAATTTTATCCAAATTTGCGGTGACCTTGACCTAGTTTTAAAAATCGATATACCAAAAGTTCAATGACCCGTTTCGTTAATGACCACATGGTTCAACGACCCCATGCATAATGACCTTACAGCTCAATGACCATATGCATAATGACCTTACAGCTCAATGACCATATGCATAATGACCCGACAGATCAATGACCTTTTTCATAATGGCCCCCACAGTTCATTGACCGTATGCATAATGACCTCACAGTTCAATGACCTTATGCATAATGACCTTACAGTTCATTGACCCCGGGTCATAATGACTCCGGTTCAATGACCTCTTGTTAAAGTAAGTATTTTTATTCCAGTTTAAGAAGATTGGAAACAAGCGAGCGTTTTTGGGAGAACTTAAAACATTTAAGGACAGGCTCCGTGGGATACGATACACAATTAGACTTTATGGATTTCGTTGCCTTATTTAGAAGTTTTAGGTGAGTTACCCAGTTTTATATACATTCAATAATGATTTTTATTCATAAATATTTAGGAGTTAGTTCAGATTTTGTGGCTAAATATTATTACGAACCGTAAATACAATGTATCAGTTATTGGACATATGCTACGATTCGTAGCAAGTGCCTACGACGTAGCTTGATCTTTTTAAAATTAATACTTATAATTGTAAAAAGTTTGATAATTTGCGGTGTGAAAAAATTCCATCAATGTTAATTTTACGTCAATTCCCCTCATTGTTTCACAAAAGAAAAAAGAAAACAACTATCTTCCCGTTAAAAGCTTGTTTTAAAACCATGTTTGTATCTCCCACTTACATCTTCACCTTTCAAATCAAATATCACTCTCATTAACACAAAAAACAAATATCCACGAAAATGTAAACAGTGTTTGAAATTAAACACATTTTAATGGATTACTATGCGTTTATTGATTTATATTTGATTTTCCGTAATTATCCGTTAAAATGAGTTTAATTTTAAGTACTTATGATCGCGTAAATCTAAGACGTTACAACATTAAATCCATGAAGTAACATTAAATCTCCGAAGTTACATTAAATCTCAGAAGTTACATTAAATCCACGAAGTTACATTAAATCCACGAAGTTACATTAAATCCACGTAGTTACATTAAATCCACGAAGTTACATAAAATCCACGAAGTTACATTAAACCTCCGAAGTTACATTAAATCCCCGAAGTTACATTAAATCCACGGAGTTACATTAAATCCACGAAGTTACATTAAATCCCCGAAGTTACATTAAATCCCCGAAGTTACACTAAATCCCCGAAGTTACACTAAATCCACGAAGTTACATTAAATCCCCGAAGTTACATTAACTCTAAGAAGTTACATTAAATCCCCGAAGTTACATTAAATCTAGTTACGTTAAATCCACGAAGTTACACTAAATCCAAGTGACATGCAACAGCGTGGTGATGCGCGGCGAGCTGCGCGAGATGTTCCTGCAGCTGGCGGTGCCGCGCGCGCGCAGCCCGCTCGCCGCCGCCGAGCGCAGCCGCTCCTCGCCGGACCTGTACCGCCACCGCACGCACTTCACTACTGGTAGGTTGATGCACTTCACTACTGGTAGGTTGACGCACTTCACCACTGGTAGGTTGACGCACTTCACCACTGGTAGGTTGATGCACTTCACTACTGGTAGGTTGATGCATTTCACTACTGGTAGGTTGACGCACTTCACTACTGGTAGGTTGACGCACTTCACTACTGGTAGGTTGATGCACTTCACCACTGGTAGGTTGATGCATTTCACTACTGGTAGGTTGACGCACTTCACTACTGGTAGGTTGACGCACTTCACTACTGGTAGGTTGACGCACTTCACCACTGGTAGGTTGATGCACTTCACTACTGGTAGGTTGATGCATTTCACTACTGGTAGGTTGACGCACTTCACTACTGGTAGGTTGATGCACTTCACTACTGGTAGGTTGATGCACTTCACTACTGGTAGGTTGATGCATTTCACTACTGGTAGGTTGATGCATTTCACTACTGGTAGGTTGACGCACTTCACTACTGGTAGGTTGACGCACTTCACTACTGGTAGGTTGACGCACTTCACTACTGGTAGGTTGATGCACTTAACTACTGGTAGGTTGATGCATTTCACTACTGGTAGGTTGACGCACTTCACTACTGGTAGGTTGACGCACTTCACTACTGGTAGGTTGACGCACTTCACTACTGGTAGGTTGACGCACTTCACTACTGGTAGGTTGATGCACTTCACTACTGGTAGGTTGACGCACTTCACTACTGGTAGGTTGACGCACTTCATTACTGGTAGGTTGATGCACTTAACTACTGGTAGGTTGATGCATTTCACTACTGGTAGGTTGATGCACTGCACTACTGGTAGGTTGTCGCACTTCACTACTGGTGGGTTGACGCACTTCACTATTGGTAGGTTGATGCATTTCACTACTGGTAGGTTGATGCATTTCACTACTGGTAGGTTGACGCACTTCACTACTGGTAGGTTGACGCACTTCACTACTGGTAGGTTAATGCATTTCACTACTGGTAGGTTGATGCACTTCACTACTGGTAGGTTGTGACTGAACCCTTAAAAGTAGGGTTATCACAATAACAAACATATATTATACTAAACAAACATATATATACTTTAACACATTTATTTGGCATATATTAATAACTAGTGACCCGCCCACGCTTCGCAATGGCATAATTTTGAGTGAATTGTTCCCGAAATTTTGAATTTTGGCTAATTTAAAAAATCTTTTTTTGAATGTTCTTTATTTATACATGAAAAAAATACCTAAAGGATGGTGTAAACCGCATTAAAATCCCTTAACTGGTTTAGGAGAAGTTGGCGGACAAACATACAAACAGACAGAATTAGCGACTTGGATGTATACCTACTACAAATGTAATGATGTATCAGATACAACAAAATTTAGCGTGTGAGTACACGTACAGTTATTGTTAAACACTTTTACGAACAATCTCAATACCTAATCGAATCGAAAGAAAGAAAGATAAAGAGCGAAGGAAAAGTTAGTGCATCTAATCTCTTTAGCATAAACTATCACAGAGTTAACTCTGGCTTACTTGAAAAATGGCTTACCAGCTCAGCAAGCCTTACAAATAAGTAAGGGCTATTCTTTGCTACAACTGTACCTACTTGCAATTCAAAACCTTCCTAATTTTCAACTTAAATTTCTGCCAGGCCTACTGACTAGAAACGGCTCGTTGGACCTGGAGCCAGCTAGTGATAAAGCTGGCAGGAAGAAGGCCTTCGACCTGCTCGCTGCTGCTGCATTACCAGGTATTTAAGGCTTACTGACTCGACAAGCTTTTTGTAAAATATATGTTCTATAAAGATATTGCCATCTCATTCTGCCCACCGCCATAAGGTCATGAGCAAGAAGGATAACTGCAGGCAGGAAAAATATGAGGTTGGAAAGTTGTTAAAATCATGTCTTTGTTTTTCTCATTTCCCTGCACTAAATGTATAGGTACGTTAAAAAAAGACAATTTATTGAAGATGAATGTCGCTATATGTCTTTACGTTTTTTTTTTTTGAATTTATTTAAATAGTGACCGCGCTGGAAGCAACTGTGAAGTCAAAATCTACAGGAAAAGCTGCTTTATTTCAGAGTCATTACAACGGGGCGCAATTCCTACGCACTAAGAACCTAAAATTTGATGTTTGCAAGCTAAACTAGACTTAATACAAGTGACGATCTGTTTTAGGCACAATGGGACTGCATCTTTAGATAACATATTATTTAAAAAAAAGGAAAACCATGAGGGAAAAGTAATAAATGTTTTTACTCTATCCGGAATTTCGCGCGGTAATTTCAAAGCAAAAAGGTAACGTACCTCTTTGCCCGACGTTTCGACAGGGTTACACCTATCGTGGTCGTAACAAAGTGTTCAACGCGCGTTAGCTTAAAACAAGTGTAAAGTAATAAATCGTCATCAATAATAATTTATTTACTATCTAGGAGCCTCCCCCGACGTGACGGGCCGGGTGCTATCACTGCCAACGCTGGGCAAGTTCTGTGAGACGCGGCAGTGCGAGCCCAAGACTGAGCAGCAACTTAGAGATATTATACAGGTGGGTTTTAAATATTATGTGGTTATGACTTTGATATTTATACTCGGCATTAGTGTACCGAGTTATTCCGCCGAATACGAGTATCAAAAAACCCGCCGAGTACCGAGTATAAACCGAGTACTCGGCCCATCTCTAGTTATATATAACTATATATATGTATAGAAAAGAGGAGATATCCGGTTTAACTACTATGTATGTAAGCACTTTACTCGCTTGTTTTTAACAAAACACATAAACCTTAGTTAATATGCGTTGTGTATGTTACGTTAACAACTAATTCAAGTTATACGGCAAAGTGCAAAGGAATAACTTACCATAAGTAAAAAAGTAAATGGATAAGCACTTTAAAACTATATATAGTAGTGGTAAGGGTTGTTCTCTATAATTATGTCGTCATCTATGGGTTATAAGTTGTGAAGACACATGGAAAATATAATATCATTTAATTGATTATAATTGATTGTTGAAATCCTCTACATTTTTTCCCACTTACCAACCATTGAACTTCACATGCTATTTAAGACTTAATCTTCATATACTTTTAAATAAGAAATTCATGTCACGCGTTCAATATTTAGTGACTTTTTTATTTTCGACGACCTCTGTGGTGCCGGACATATACCGGACTGCTAAGCGGATGGTTCCGGGTTCGATCCCCGGGTCGGGCCAATTTCGTCAAAATGGTTTTTCGAAAATAGCTCGTGTCTGGGAGTAACTAGATTCTCCCCTAGTCCATTGTGTGGTACCTATAGGTAGTATACAAGCTTTGCTTAGTTTAGGGCCACACAGTTGGTGTGTCAGTCTGGAGATTTATTATTATTATACAGTATTGTTTTTTTTATTTCAGAGGCACGAGCCCGACCCAGCGTTGCGTGCTGACAACTGCCTGTCGTTTGAAGGCTTCGTCCGATTCCTGACTGACAAAGACAACTACGCGTTTGTGCCTGAACAGAGGAGGGCTAACAACTTTAGTGGGTATGTAACTACACTAATAATGTAATTAGTAAAAATTGAAATTAAGGGGAGAAATTTCGCATATTTTTTTTCGTGATCAATTTCAATGACAAGAATCGATTCGAAACTTTTTAGATTTATTTGCAAAATAAAGTGAAGATTATAAAAAATATGAGTTATTTCCAACTGATATTTTACATGATTGGATGAACTAAAAAAACGTAATAAGACATAAAACTGTAAAGCAATCGATACTGTTATACAAATGTCTGTTAGTTAGTCTATTACTCGCTTTGAAAGCCTACCAACTGAACAAATTTAAACTAAAAAAGAAGTACACCTACATTATTTAAAGGACCTAAACGTTGTCTCCACCGACACATATTATGAAAAGAAAACCAATAACTTACCACACATAAACTTACCACTATTCTAAAATTCATCTCATTCTTACCAGTAAATCATCCAAGACCGAGGACGACGGTTCAAACAAAAACGACATGTGTGGCCCGCTCAGCCAGTATTACATCGCAAGCAGTCACAATACTTACCTCACGGGACATCAACTGAAGGGGGAGTCGTCTGTGGAGCTTTATAGTCAGGTAAGAATGATACAAATATTCAAACTTTCATTCTTACACCCTAACTAATACCAAAATGTAAAAATGTGTAAGTCAGACTGACTTCTGTGTTTATGTTCCGCTTTGACGTTAAAACGGCTGAAGATTTTTTTAATAATTTTAGAATAGACATGGTTCAATCCAAAAGCCTGGGATGATGGATACTAGTGACGCTATTCAGGTATATTTCATAAATAGTGGTGCCTTTCAAAGGAGGCGCACAATATACAGAAAGTTGGTTTTTAGATGCTAAACTAGGCTTTATTTACAACGACCTCTATGCCGCAACGGTATGTATACCGAACGGTAAAGCAATAGGTCCTGGGTTCGATTATCGGGAGAAACCTACTAATATTATAAACGTTAAAGATTGTGAGTATGGATAGATGTATGGATGTATTGATGGATGTTTGTTCCTATTTCACGTAAAAACGACTAGATGGATTTTGATGAAACTTTACAGTAATATAGGTTATACATAAGAATAACACATAGGGTACTTTTTACCGCGGGAAAACTTCTCATTTCCACGCGAAACCTACTTTCACGCGAACGGAGTGGCGGGCGGCCACTAGTTTACTATTAAATGATTCTTCAAAATTGGGTTTAACTAGGTTCTCCCTTAATCCATTGTGTGGTAACTATTAAACAAACATTTGCTTATGTTACTCGGAAAGTCCCTAGGTCTTTTCTTGATTTCAATGACTAAAATATACGCAAAAAAAAACAGATAGGTGCGATAAAGTTTTCCCGTTTACAATATGATTTTCTTTTTTTTAATGTGCCTATAGTATAATTTATTAGTGGCATTATGATCTTTATATAGAAACTTGAGAGCCTTTTTTTAAAAACAATAAAAAACTAAACTTTATCACAAATTATTTATTTCGTAACCTAAGTTTTTCTTAAATCTAAAAAAATTATTTATAGAAATGGAAAAGAGTTTTTACACTGCAATTTGTCACATCAATAAGTAAATAAGAACAAAAATACATTGTTTCATAAACATTAATTTAATAATAAGTTTGCCGAAATTTCTTAAGAACGTCAAAAACATTATATTATTTCAAAATAAAAGTACAGTCAGCAAAATCACCCAAAAATTTTTCATTTTATTTTTCACCTTATTATTTTTGTTTTCATTTTTAAAGTTTACAACATGTATAGTGTACGTGTATGTGTATATTTAGTGTGTATTACGTCTATACCAAAATCTTGCGCGATAATCATCACTGCAGGTCAGGAAGGCTGGTGCGGTGCCCGAATGTACTATGTGCCTGTAATTAAATATATTTTTAAAAAAGTATACTTACCAATATTTAGGTAAAGTTTAAGGTTTTGAGTTTGAATAATGGTTTAGTAGCAAAAATGCCAAATTTTGCATTTTCTTTCGTCGTAGCTTTATGAAACACTCATGTTAACACAATTATTAAGCAAAACTTTGACATATCAAAGCAGTTAATTCACATTTCATTTTTACTATTGTCGTTTTTTATCAAAGATAAAGCAATATCAATAAATCTCAGAATTTCCATCAACACACAACACAATTTACAACTATTTTTTTTCACCGCCTTATTCTCACCACTCTTACCACATTCCCGGTAAATCCGCCCACACTCTTACCCCATTCCTGGTGAACCCGCCCACATTCTTACCACATTCCTGGTAAACCCGCCCACACTCTTACCACATTCCTGGTAAACCCGCCCACACTCTTACCCCATTCCTGGTAAACCCGCGCACACTCTTACCCCATTCCTGGTAAACCCGCCCACACTCTTGGGTTGGAATAACCCATTCTTACCTGACCGCGCCGTTGTGCCCCAGCGACATCAGCTGGCACCGACTCGCGGACCGCGAGTTCCACGTGCAGAGCGAGGTGGTCGCCTCGTCCGGGAACAGAACGTAGTCCTCCGAGTGGTTGAGCACCGCCTGGGCGTAGTGCTCTTGTTTACCTAGGAAAAAAAAAAGAAAAAAAAAGATATGTTGTAGACATCGTAATGACCCATAAACAAAAATATGCTGTATAATCCGACAAATTTTAACGTAGGTTAAGAGTTTAAAATGTTTATAGTTAAATTTTCAGATAATACTCAGATTTGAAGTTTGACAAAGCCTGTTTAACTGGACATTTGAAACTTTAATACATTTAATAAAGTAAATTTTGGGACAATAATGGCTAGTACAAAAAAAAAATAACTACGCATCAGAACAATTTAAATTTTGAAGAAGTTTGTTGTAAAACGGAGTGAATTTTGACCACTGGCCTTTTCCCTTAATAAATAATGTTAAATCCTACTAATATTATAAATGTGAAAGTTTGTGAGTATGTATGGATGTTTGTTACTCTTTCACGTAAAAACTACTGAATGGATTTTGATGAAACTTTGCAGTAATATAGGTTATACATCAGAATAACACATAGGGTACTTTTTACCGCGGGAAAACTTCTCATTCCCAAGGGAAACTGACTTCCACGCGAACGGCGTCGCGGGCGGCCACTAGTTATTAATAGTTACCCGTAGTCCCCGCGCCGGTGTATTGTATGAGACAGCGGCTGCTCGCCAGCTCCCACATTTTAATAGACGAGTCGATTCCAGATGAAAGCAAATACTGAGGAAAATAACAAAGTTTTACATTGTTATTTTTAGAAGAAAAAATTATAAGCACAAAACACACCATCAAATAATATAATTTCTGAATCAATGGTGATTACTTTTCAGCAAATAAGACTGTTTTAAATTTGTATTACAAACAAATTCCATACTTTTAAATTAAATTATGAAATTTTCGCTATACTTTCCATTTGCCTAAGAAAACATATTCTTACCCAATAACACATTCTTACCCAACAACTCATTCTTACCCAATAACCCGTTCTTACCCAACAACCCATTCTTACCCAACAACCCATTCTTACCCAACAACCCGTTCTTACCTTATTATTCCTGGTAAAAGTGACCGAGCACACTTCAAGGCCATCGTGCGCGTTAACAAACGTGTTGAAACATCTGTTTGAGACTGTGTCCCATAACTTTATGGTGCCGTCCGCGGAGGCCGACGCGAAATACTTACCGTTCGGTGAGAATCTGGGTGGGAAATTATGTTTTTTATGCAATCGGTTTGGTAGGTAGGACAAAGTTTTGATGGAAAAATGCGGTTTTGTAAATACAGAAGGAAATATTTATTTTTTATAAAAAAAGGTAGGTATACTACTGTAGAAAATATTGCTTCCCTATTTAAATAAAAGATCGTACTCTAAAAACCTTGGTGTATAAGTTCAAAGTAAAATTGCAAAATTTGAAATTGTCTATAAACAAATGACAATTTCATTATTTTGTTGTATATGTTACGGCTAATACCCGAAGTGCGGCTACACCTAGTTTTAGCCGCTTAGAACATCAATAGGTTAGGTTAGTTAGGTTACTTTTTTGATACCACCCAGAAAAAGGAGTCCCGTGTTTTCCTTATAAAACACTTCTAACCGGCTAAAACTAGGTGTAGCCTCCACTTCGGGTATTAGCCGTAACATATATATTGTTCAAATTTTATTAAACTTACACATGATAATATTCTGCATTGGATTATTGCATGAAGAAACACATTAAATTCACTTTTTCAATTTAAAGATCTAACACTATCTAGATAACTATTAAAAATATAACAATCACAATATAAACTCCACTTACTTAACAGAATTAACATGTTTCGTATGGTGATGCTTCGCTATGGGACACACGAAGCATTGCGCCGTGGTGACGTCATACATTCTGATCACCGGGTGGGTGGTGGCGGCCAGTAAATGATCACCCAGGGGGTGGAATGCCACGCAGATTACTGGCTCTGCATCCTAGTGTTAAAAAGAAAGTTTAAGTAGAAAAAAATGGGGTTTAGGCTATTAAACTTATAAGCCATGACCATCGCTAAAAATGCTATTGAAAAGTTACGGCGATAACTCCAAAAGTTTTTCTTTTCGTTTATTTTATTGTATAAATAACAATAAAATAAAAATGAAATTAGTTTAAACATTTTAATCGTATCGTAATCTGTTTATGCAATTCAAGGGGGAGAATATAGGGGGCGAATAAGAATTCGTAGTAGCAGATCTTTACAATGTTATTATTTTTTTATTTATTACGAGGGTTTTTCATTTTTTCAAACAGCAGAACTAAGTCAAAATAATTTTATAACTATTTTATAACATACTTTCGACTCACGAATAGCTCACTAATGCAAAACGCACTGACTATTTACTAAGCTTTATCTTTAGAATAGAGAGAATAAGAGTTTAAAAAAAACAGACTTACGGTGATAGATTTGAATGCCTTCTTAGCCGAAGCCTTGGTAATGTCAAACAGTTTGATGCAACAATCTCTTGACGCTGATACCAGGATCTGTTCCCGAGGATGGAAGTCTAGTGCCGTGATCTCATCGGTGTGGTCGTATCTGATGGATTATTATTGAGTTTTTGAAACGGTTAACTTTTTGAACAGTAAAACTCATTTTAACATTAGGTACATATTATTACATCACAGATTATTACGCGTTTAATTGTTTATGTTTGATTTTCCGACGTTTCAGCATTTTACAAGGGTCGACTTTCGGTTAAAATGAGTTTAAATTCATTTTTGTGAAGTTACTGTTTTGTAGAGTGCTAGATAAACTACAGCATTCTTTTATTTTATACAAAGCAAGCGCTGGGTGAAATTATTTGCGATTAAATCATAAAAGTTTGAATTAAATCATATTGAAAACAAAGTAGATTATAATAATAGTGATCCGTCCACGCTTCGCAATGGTGTAATTTTGGGCGACTTGTTTCGGAAACATTGAATTTTGGCTAACTTTTTCCGAATATTCCTTATTTACAAATTTTAACGAAAATTATACCTAAAGGATGATGAAAACCGCATTAAAATTCCTCAACTGGTTAAGGAGGAGATTGCGGACAAACATACAAACAGACAGAATTAGCGACTTGGATTTATACTATGTAATGATAATAAGATATAATTATAATAATATACTAACATCGTTTTTTGTAAGGCTTATTGTTACTAACACTATATTTATACTCGAATCTGAAATAAATAACTGTCGCGGAACGGAACGTCGTGTTAAATATAAATGTCAACTTAAATAAACTGTCAAATTATAGAAATCGTTACAACCGTTAAAAATTATTAATTGTATTAGCTTTTGTCTCTATCGCAACCCTCTTGTAATTATCAAATGGTCATTATACCATTTAAACTGAAGAACTTGGATTTTATTTTGCGTCTATGTCCGCCACGACAATAACTTTTATTTATTTTTATTTATAATGGTCTCACAAAGTTCGTATAACGGGATGCCCCTGCTGCTCGCGGCCCGGGTCCACCTCCTCCGGAGCTGACTTAGCCAACATGCGCTCCACATCCAAAATCTGGAAAAAGAACTCAAATTGAATATCTGTTTATGTAATAAATCTGCTATGAATTTCACAAAAAAAATCCATGTTTGTTTTTTTCAATTAAACTTTTAAAAGTATTTGTTTTCACTTGCAACACCATCAGAGTTTTATATCATTTAAAATGTTTTGTAAAATCGTTTTGTATGAGTTTTAAACTTATCATCTGGATGCCGAAAACAAAACAAAAAAAAAACTTACCTTCCTTCAAATATAAAAAACTTATTACAATAAAGTATATGTAAACCTACCTTAATACTATCTTACAATACTTACCAATATACACAAACCTACCTTAATACTAGCGTCGACGCTGCCAGTGGCCACGAGTTGTCCGCACGAACTAAACGCGCCGGACCGGCACGCCATCTTGTGTGACGTCACGTAGGCGGTCTCATACGTCGCCGGCTCGGGCGCGAGCGAGGACGCGTCCATTTCGTATTCCAAGTCTTTGAAATTGGAATTACGTTAAAAAAAAAGAAATGTGCATAAAGAATTGGTTGGTTAGTTGTATTTTTGTAAGCTAGTAATTGGTTGTAAGCTTATCAGTCTGGTAAAAAATTTATTTTTTTATTGGTAACTAGATTTCCACCCGCGGCTTTGCCCGCGTGGTATTCGGTTATATCGCACGAACTTTGATACAAAATTTCATTTCCTATTTCAAGCCCTTCCACCCTTTTTTCCCGATAAAAAGTATCCTATGTCCTTTCCCAAGTTCAGTTCTATCTTCATACCAAATTTCATCAAAATCGGTTCAGTGGTTCAGGCATGAATGTGTAACAGACAGACAGACAGAGTTACTTCCGCATTTAATATTATAAGGTAAGGATTCTGAGTTGAGTTCGAGTAAAATGGCTATTAACCCGATAAGCATTGTGACAACAATAATGAATCTTAACAATAAGAAATAAGTACTTATGAATTAGTAGGTTAGATAAATAATTGTAAAATAAGAGAGTCTTACCAAAGCCAGTAGTTCCGAGTAAATGCTCAGCCCCGCTGGATGCAATCTGCCGGTCTTTACGATCGGGCTCATGTTGCAGTCCCACCATCATTACGTTTAGAAGTCTGCGGTGATAAAAAATATATTTTAGAACCAACTTGTAAATTATTATACAGCTAATTAATTACTACAAAGTTCAAGTCGGCTTGTTACCAAAATTTTTGGTTTACTAAAGAAACTTTGTTTCATTTTAATATTTTACTTTTGAAACTATTCAAACAAAATTCAAAAAACCCTAATGAAAATGTGAAAACTTTAATAAAATAACCCAGCTTAGATGGAACCTAATAAACTAGAGGCAATGTTTATGCTACAAGCACTATAAATTGCGCATTTATTAAAAAAAAATGGGTAGGAGCAACATTTATTGACGGCATTATTAAATTCTGTACAGTTGAAAAATTAATACAGTATATTCAGTTTGATTATCCTATGATATTAAAAAATGTGAAAGTTTGTGAGTATGTATGTATGGATGTTTGTTACTCTTTCACGTAAAATCTACTGGATGGATTTGGATGAAACTTTACAGTAATATAGGTTAAACATCAGAATACCACATAGGGTACTTTTTACCGCGGGAAAACTTCTCATTCCCACGGGAAACCGACTTCCACGCAAACGGAGTCGCGGGCGGCCACTAGTAATAATATAGTTCAATGAAAACAATTATTAAAATAAATCTTACCTGTCGCTCGGCGGACAGGGTGGGTCGGCATGTACAGCCGCGGCCAGAGTGGCAGCTACCTGCTGGAATCCATCGTAGTACAGTTGACTAAAAAAGAGTTGGGCAAATTTTTTACTTTTTTTTTGAGAGAAGCTAGCAAACGTGCAAGCGGGTCACGTGATGGTAAGTGATCACCGCCGCCCATATACACCCACAATTACATATGCATTGAGGGTGCGTTGCTGGCCTATTGGGCACCTGATATCGCACTCAACGAACGAAACGCAGGAACATTGTCCCTACTTCACGTCGGTTTTCTGTGCGACGGTGGTATTTCACCGGTCGAGTCAGCCCAGTAATCGCTGCAGACAGAGTCTACAGCTAGACTCTGCCACTCTAAAAATGTCTGTCGTATGTTTAGTTACTAGCCAGGTATATAAGACAGATGATAAAGATGGAGTAACTTGATAGAAAATAATCGTAAAACTCGTCATAGATGGTATACAGGCACCAAGCTTGTGTTCGAAGTAAGTAAGTTGATTCGGTTTAATGATTACAGTGAAGATTTTAACAAAAACATAACCTATTTGCACGAATTTGTTTTGTAGATCTTTACATAAGATTCAGTATAAAATCTTACTAAATACATAACAATGGAACACAAAACTTATTAAGTAGTGATGTATAAAATAAACGACTTCAGTAAATAAAAACACAAAAACAAAACTAAACCCCTTAGTGCAACTTACCTGATTATCATGCGATATAGCAGCTCGCGATTCTTAACGATGTTTCTGGAATCAATGTCTGTTTTCTCGTCGTCCTTCATTTTCGCAAAATGTGAATTATTTGCTTATTATTGTGTATAAATCACCCGGCGAACACCGAAATCTACACTTTTTAGGTTATGTTTGACAACAAACAAAACGCGATTGAGTTGATTGATAACTTGACAACATAGAATTCTATAATGTCTATGGCGGTTGAATAGTGCAGCACTTCAGTACATTTCTTACGAGTAGGTATCGGTTGCAGACTACGAAAATCGGTTTTAAAGCGTTCCTTTTTTCGCACTAAAAAGATCAATATTCTTTGTCATGCGCATAGCAATATGTTACTGCCCCACAATGGCCGGTGTATTTTTTCCGGCAATGGTGTTCCTCCATTCACAATTGCATGAATGGAGGAATACCATTCCCGGAAAAAATAACAAGTATAAAAATATAGAAGATTCGCCTTTTTTTTCTTTCTCTTTAGTAAGATTATTAAAAGAATCAGTTTTTATCACATTTATGTTAAAATAATCATAAAAATTAAATGTTTGTTAGTTGTCTAGACTAATAATTTTCGCGTTTTATAGTAACTAAATACAATCGCGTGCAAACCAATCGACTCAACGTTTCAGAACACACAAAGTCTGTTTTTTTCAGTTACGGCTTAACCTATCCACACTAGACTTAACTTTTTTTGAAAAGCTTAGTCTTTCAACTTTAAAAATTAGACCATTCAATTTAAAATCTACCTATGAATTTTGAATTAACACAAGCTTAAAGCTAGAGCTAAACAGTCCACTGACTATCAGACACCCCTCGAACCTGTCTCAGCTGTTGCTGGACAGCAATGCCAGTCAGGTGACGATTTCTCAAACTTGTCGAGACAATAAAGCGGTCGTCTCTCTCAGAAGTACGCCTCCGTCGACTGGTATCTGGTCTTCGGGTGAAGTTACCAGTCTCTTAAAACCTTCTGTACACTCTTGTTAGGGATGTTACGGATACGGAATTTCGGTTTCGGTTTCGGATACGGATATTGAATTTTTTTTATATCGGTTTCGGTTTCGGTTACGGATATGAAATTATTTCGGATTATCCGGTAGTTTCGGATAGTTTCGGTTACGGATATTAGATTCTAGGAATTTCAAAAGTAATACAAAAAATATAGATAGTAAAATGGTTTTATTTATATAGAGGAGGACGATGGGTGAGAACGATGATGTCATAAACACCGCTACATTGATTGAGCTCAGAAAGAGAACCAACACTTTCGTCACAGTTCTGTAAGCGGTTTACGGAACGCAGCCAAAAACAACTTGTCGTAACGTGTTTCATTTAGATTTTTAGATTCCGCCACTATCCGAAACATTTATTTCGGTTTCGGTTACGGATACGGATATTGTTTTAATTCGGATATCCGGTAGTTTCGGTTACGGATATGGATATCCTTAACATCCCTACTCTTGATACAGCAGTCGGCTAAGATCCAGTCGACGAGCCACTTCGCGTTGGCTAAGGCCCTCTTGCAATAAGGCAACTGCTTGTGCAGCTTGTTCAGGCGAGGTATCCATATTAATCGTAATCCGGTGGTTGTACTTGCGAGAGGTGTATTTCGGTCAACTTCTGATAAGCGACTGATAAGGGTGCACAAATTGCAGGGGGTTATATAGGGGGTAGCAACGCACAACTAGCGGCTACAGCGGTGCGTCGGTTCTCAGTGCTTGCGCTTATGTCACGATATCTTAAAAAGTTGTGGTGCGACATTAATTTCAATTTCATAATTTAAAAGCTTAATTAGTAAGCTTTTAAAAAAATATAAGTTTTGTGTGGATAGGTTAAGCCGTAACTGAAAAAAAACATACAAACAACTTTGTGTGTTCTGAAGCGTTGAGTCGATTGGTTTGCACGCGAGTGTACAATAAATTCATACATTATATTTAAAGTACATAAACAGTTTTAACGTACAGTCATACCACACCTATTATATTATAATTCCCTAAAGTAAGCGCATCATTTTAGGCATCGAACAATGGAATAGGGGAAACTAAGTTACAATTAATCAAGAGCTAATTTCAAGAAGTCATTTAAAGTGGAAACAAAAACCTACCGCGTAGCAATCCGGTATACATACCGCTGCGCTAAAGAATTCGTTTATTAAGATAATAAAATAAATTAATGATTAAAACTAATCTTCAGTCCATTATTCTCATTTTTCTTTTTAAATACATAACTTCACTAATAATGTTTAAAAGTCACAAATACAGGGTTATTTGTAATTAGCGCATCACCTCTTGCAGGCGCGGCTTCTTTACATCAATCCCAATAACATTTTGTTCTACGACTTTTTACAAAACTTGATAATTAACACAAAAACAAAAAAACAAAAATAAATTTGCGCGCTCTGTTATTTGTAACTCTGTATTTTGTAAAAAGTTCCTAAACCGGTCGCCCCCCCATCTAATAAATTTGTATGGGAAAACTATTTTTTTTAAATATTAATTTTAATTATTCGTTGGTTAAATGTTGTTGGGATTGATGTAGAAAAGCTGCCTACAAGAGGTGATGCGCGAATTAGAAATAACTCTGTATAAGTGGTTATAACTATATTTTTTTTCTTCTATTCAAAGGTGCTTCTAACTGGATGCAGATGCGTTGAACTTGACTGCTGGGATGGTGATGATGGTAGTCCAGTCATTTACCATGGACACACTTTTACCACCAAAATACCCTTTCGAAGAGTGGTGGAAACTATTGCTAGGTAGACATTGGCATATTTTTATATGTACTAAATTATCCACTACTTACTGATCATGAATTATTTGGTTTCAGGAGCGCATTTGTTGCATCTCCGTATCCCCTGATACTAAGTATAGAGAACCACTGCAGCTTGCCGCAGCAACAAGTCATGGCCAGTACTTTTGAGGTCGGTTTTACCAAAGAAACAATATCATAGAGTAGTTAATTGAAGAGCAAGGATTTATACTCTTTTAAAACTTCAGACTAAAATAGTTGTTTTTTGACGATTTTCCTTGCATGCCTTTCGTACAAATGTTGCTACTAAACGAATGAACTGATTTTATCTTCTTCATTATTTGTTTGTATCAAGATTTTTCCAATTACTTTCTGTGGTTACCATTCACGTAGTAGGTACCACAGTTAATAATGAATAGCAAATTGCTCGTGAGAACCTAGCAGAATGGATATGGATACTGTACTGATGGCATGTTTATCCAGGCAGTGTTTGGAGACAAGCTGGTGACAACTTTCCTGTTCGAAGTCGACTACAGTGATGACCCTCGTCTGCCGAGTCCTGAGCAGCTGAAATATAAGGTACTTTTATCCTCCTCCTCTGACAATAATAAAATATTTTTTGCTAGTATTGATTAATAACGGTTTTTTATGTTCTCAAGGTGCTAATTAAAAATAAGAAGCTTCTGCCAATAGAGGCAAGTCCAACTGTTGGACTAACGGGTACTAGCTCAGGACAAAGCTATGGAGGAGTTCTAGCTACAGCTTTCAGGTATGGTAAAAGACAAAGAGTCTATAATAATTAGTTTCGCCACTCATATAACCAATAACATTGATGTTGTGAAAGGGATCTAATGGAATCCTACGCTTTACATAAAATGACCCATGTAGTTTCCTGTATCTTTAATCTTAAATGGTTTTTCCCAAAATTATTATAGCAGATAAGAACGTGCCGCAAACAATTCACAAAAAGGAGTGACTTCTTTAATGAAAATCGTCTTCTCCAGATCGAATGGCCTCCGCCACACCAGCACATCCCTCCCGGAGCAGGGTATCCGCACCAGCTCTATCATGTCAAACCAGTCCGCCGGCAGCTCGCTGACCGAATACTTCTCCGATGAAGACTATGACGAGGATGATGAGGAAATTGATGGTAAGGATCCGTAGATATGGGATTCCTGGGCTAATGGTCGTGTTGTGAAACGAAACTTAAGTCTGAAACTAGTGTTATATCCAGAATTGAGGCGTTTTTGTTGATTAAAATAAAGTAAAATCTAGTACTATCTAGGTTAATATAGCATTCAATATGGTAATGTCCGATTTAACCAAAAATCTGATTAAATTATCAATCTTAAGTGAAATTTTAAATACGCCCATTAGAATGATAATATCTGGCATTCAGGAATTTCAGAGACGTGTTAAAAAATAGATCAGGGATTTGAACTTTATTTTTTCATTTCAGAAAAAGAACTTCACAAAATTCTGAATTCTATAGAAGACAAGTCATGTCGGACCTCTCTGTCGTTGTATCAAAGTTTTCGAAGGAGCGAGGGAGACGGCGAGACTACTTCTGGTAGTGTCAAACATTCAAGTAACAGGAAAAGGAGTAACCAGATTGCAAAGGAGTTGAGTGACATGGTTACTTATGTTCAAGTAAGTTCCTAACATTTCAACTACTTAAATGTGTAAAGTGCTTGTATAGTACCTATCCTATCAACCAATCTCCTGTATACCTATAAGTATATCCTGCATACCTATCAAGCCAATGAGTTTTCTATATATTTTTTTGTTAAGTTTGTGCTACGAAAAAAAAATTGTCAAACATGATTCAGTTTTGACTTCTTTTAATAAAAATAAAACAATAAGCGAAGTAAGTTTTTCTCGCTACGAATTGGATCAACTACTGTCACCGAAAGCAAATCCTTTCCGTTTATTCGTAATCGCTCTTTAATTGAAATATTACTTTATTTTGTCTATCTACAGTGATAGTTTTTGTTTCTGACACAAACAAAGCGTACCATAGCTAAGTTGAGGTTCAAGTGTGATTTATTAATGGGTAATAAATAACTCTATATTAATAAAAGTCTTAAGATTTCTGCTTCATTCTACCACATTACTTGACGACCTTTGTGGTGCAGCGGTATATATACCGGACTGCTAAGTGGATGGTTCCGGGTTCGATCCCCGGGTTGGGCCAATTTCGTAAAAATGGTTTTTCGATATTGGCTCGTGTCTGGGTGTAACTAGGTTCTCCCCTAGTCTATTGTGTGGTACCTATAATACAAGCTTTGCTAAGTTTAGGGCCACACGGTTGGTGTGTCAGTCTGGAGATTTATTATTATTATTATTACACCAACAACAACTCCGAGTGCCGAGAGTTTTTTCCGCCAGCTTTTCTCTCGGTCTACTACGGCCATTGCTGATGAATGTAGGGGTGTCCCGTGACATCTTTTTTATTTTTTTGTTTTATGCTTCTGACAATGTATAAGAGACTAGTGGTCGCCCGCGACTCCGTTCGCGTGGAAGTCGGTTTCCAGTGGGAATGAGATGTTTTCCCGCGGTAAAAAGTATCCTATGTGTTATTCTGATGTATAACCTATATTACTGCAAAGTTTCATCCAAATCCATCGAGTAGTTTTTACGTGAAAGAGTAACAAACATCCATCCATCCATCCATCCATCCATCCATCCATCCATACATCCTCGCAAACTTTCACATTTATAATATTAGTAGGATTAGTTTTTAATCCTAAGTACAATAAAGTAATTTCATTTCATAACTCCCCCAGGCAATAAAGTTCCGCGGTCTGAACCCGCTCTCCCCCCGCTCTTCGGTGAAGCAGCCCTCCACCAGCAACAAAGACAGTGCCGCGTGCAGCTTCGAGTCGTCCGAGAGCAGCGACAGTAACGCCACTGTGAGATTGTTTATACAAGTTAATGGTTTAATGTTTGTTGGGAAGGATTAAAATTGTATTTTTTTTTTCAAATTAACTTAAGTTTGGTAGGTACAACTAATTACAAAGCAAAAATATAGAATAAAACATGTTAATGCAACTTTTATGAGATGAAAATATTATGTAAGAATGTAGAATGTCATCTAGTTTACTTTATTTAATATATAACTCTTAAAGATAATAAAACCAATAAATTAACCATTTAAAAAATCTTATTAATAAACTTTTAACACTACTTATGTAAATAAATAGATAAAGCAAAAATCTAAAATTCCTTAACGTTTGATATTATAAACATATTGCAAATATTAAAAAAAAAACAAACACACATTTTTTTTTTCTTAGTTTTATCATAAGAGAACCTACCAAACGAGCAAGCGGGTCACGTGATGGTTAGTGATCATAGCCGCCCATATACACCCACAATTACATATGCATTGAGGGTGCGTTGCTTGCCTTTAAGAAAATTGAGCAGCGGATATAAATTTTCTATCCAATCGTTTCAATCAAGCCCGCGTCCCATCCCTAGCAACTGGCGTCGTCGTCGTCGCGGCGCGCGGCGGCGGCGGCGGCGTGCTACCGCTGCTCGTCCGTGAACGAGGCCATCGGCAAGAAGATCTGCAGGAAGCACCCGCTCGCGCTCATCGCTCACACCGAGACGCAACTTGTGCGGACTTACCCGGCTGGGTACGTTGCATTTTTAGTGAAAAGTTAACGATGTGCATTTTAAATATTTGGTAGTTTTAATTTAAGATAAATTTAAGAAGTTAAATCCTCATGTATTAGTGATTAAAATAAAAGAACATAAAATAATCTATTGCTTGGTAATTTTTGAGTTTTTCATAACGTTTTATAAAATTGAGGAGACAATTAATATATTAAAAAAGGACAATAAAAGCAATGTATGACAATAAATGCAAGTGTTATTTATAAAATAACTGGTGCAACAGAGTTTAAATAATTAAAACAACATTTAAAACATCCACGGTAAATATTCTGAACCAATAATTCCCCCGCACTCGATACTTTCTATATTATTATAGTAGGTATAAATCAACATTAAACCATTTTTTACAGCCTAAGAATAGACTCGTCAAACTTCGATCCCGTAACATTTTGGTCTTGCGGCGTTCAGTTGGTAGCTCTGAACTACCAAACGGAAGACGCGGCGATGTCAATCAATGCCGCCATGTTTGAAAGTAACGGATGCATCGGTATGGTTCGGAAACCAACTGTTATGTGGGACCCAAGTCATATCGCTTATAGAAGGTAAGACTTTAAATTAATCTAATAGTAAAATTTCGCTGTGAATTTAGGGTATGTTAGTCTATTATAACTAACTTTGAACATTTTCGACACTACCCGTCTCAAATCATAAAAAAAGATGAAGAGGCTAACAAATTGTTTATGCCCAGAAAGTTTTAAAGTCACATACTATCATTGGCAATCGTCAATAACTAAATATCCTTCTATTCATTGCCGAGAGACAACATTGGTTTTACAGTACTTCACGTTTGAAACCCTACAACAAAAGTTTAGTTTTTTTTCCTCGATATTTTACAATAATTTATGTTCATATTTTTACAGATTTAACCCAATGGATAAAGAATTCGACGGAATCCATGCATCGCATCTAACCCTCGCAGTTATATCTGGTCAATACGTAGCCGAAAACATCTACTCATTCTACAACGCGTTTGTAGAAGTCGAAATATTAGGAGTTCCCACCGATTGTAGGAAGATTCGGACGAAAGCTGCCAGTCGAAATGCTTTGAACCCTATTTGGAACGAGACTTTTAGTTTTAAAGTAAGTTTCATTACTTGAATACGTCTTATTTATCTTTCATTTAGGTACCTTTCGGTGGATGTAAAAAATATAAGTAGGGTAATTTTTTTTTTTACTACAGAGTTATAATAGTAAATACACAGCTATGGCTTCGGCACTTTAAGCGGACAAGGCAGTTTGTAAAATCCCGAAATTAAAATTGCTTGCGACATACTAATATAATTGTGTTACTTTTCAGATCAACTTCCCCGAGCTAGCCTTTGTAAGATTTGAAGTATACGATGCGGACACAAACTACATGCTGTCGCAACGAGTTATACCACTGCAGTGCCTTAGACCTGGCTACAGGCATGTTAGATTACGGTACGTGGAATTTGAAAATATTTCATAAACTCGACTAAGCAAAATTAAAATTTAATCGATTTAACGTTACTCGATCGCACGATCTGTGTACAGCGCTATCTTTTCGCCGCAAATGTTTAAAGCGTCGTCTATCGGGGAGTAGCTAGAACTAAGTTTCCGTTTTATTTTCTTGGCTCTAGGTACCAAATATTTCTAAATCATAAACAATATAAAGTAAGTGATTTTCCAACATTACAAAATTTATGTAAACAAATAAAAAAAAAATATCGACAGCGCGTAATATTGAATTCAAAAGTTTGTTTTCTAATTTATTTACATCTAAGGATAAAATAAGAATTATGTAGTAAGTTTTTCAGTTCATTTCGTTTTGTAATGCTACTATTCCAAACTTGACCAAGATACTTTCATTCATATTTGCTTGCTCGAACTTAACCAAGATTTCTCCTACTTTCCCATATTATCAACAATAAACCTTTTATTTTACAGTTCACCAACCAACCAGCCTTTAAACATGGCGTCACTACTCATATTCTCCCGCTGCTCTGAGGAACTAGCCGGCGAGAGTTGTCGCGGCGATATTGAACCGACTTCACCGCAATTGAGGCGAAAGATTCACTTCCTAGTCGTGTACGCTGTGTCTAGATACGAGCCATATAGCATATTGAAAGTTACCCAGGATACCACGGCTAATGAGGTAAGATACTTGTGTTATTTAAAAGACTACAGTAACTAGTTTTTGTATAAACATTTGAGTGACACTGAGAGTGGATTTGTGTCAAAAATTATGGGACCAACAATTCATATAGATGTCCAAACATAGTCTATAGAACCTATAATTTATCTAAACATTATAATTAAGCAATATGTTTTATGCATCTAGCTTGGTGGGTGTGTACCTACATATAAATTAAATATGTTACTTTGCATCTATGATGATGTAGGTACCTGTAGTACTTAGTGACCCTGTAGTAGAGCCACAGGTACCTACTTACATATTGATCACTCTTATAACAATTTTATTCCACACTGCTCATACAAATTCTGAAGTTATTATTTGCATCTATATACTTTTAATTATTAAAATGGTGGTCATTTTCCATTCAAATCATGTTTGTTCATACTAAATAACTGCATCTTAAAAAAGTCGAGAGACTGACCCTCCATTTTATCATAACAGTAATCTATATAACTTGAAGTTATAAAGATTACTGAAAACACCCCCCATATTCACTTTTTTTTTTTAAATATAACCACCTTATCTACCGCATAACTGAACAAAACACTGCCCCCAGGCCATAGCCCAGTGCATATCAAAAGCCGGAGTCTGCCGCTCCGCCCGCGGCTCCTACGTCCTCGTTGAGGAGGTGCCCTCGAGGGCCCCCACGCAGAGAGTGCTGGCCCCGCACGAGCGCGTGCTGCGGACGGGGGCCCCGCGCGGGGCACGGTTGTTGCTGAAGACGGTCGGCGATGACCCGAGCAGTCGCGCGTGGTTGACCACTATACGGTAGGTGTTTATTTAAGGCTGTCACGGCAGACCATTTTCTGTCCTATTTCTCTAAAACAACATTGGCCCCGATTCTGAAAACACTCTCTAAACTAAACTAAAACGATCGCTGTCACTTACTCATCAATAGTATAAGACAGAGACAGGTAATCATTTTAGACCTGTCAAACTAAAATGTACGTGCAATATGACACGGCGAAGACAATTTTAGGCTAGTCCTCAGCGCATTTCTTTCAATTTTACAATGATGTGGACTAAATTTAGTGAGACCAATGTACCTGCCTTGTTCTAATACGAAGCATGAGAAAGTGGCAGCAATATTTTTAATTTAGTTTTAGAGAGTGTTTTGAGAATGGGGGCCATTGTTTTATTAAGTTTATAACCCGTCAGATGTCGCTTAGTCGTTTTTTTTTCAATATTTGGCAGCTTGGGACAAAGTGGTTGTATTTTTCACATTTTCTACTTTTTTTTCTCCATAAGAACCTTCCTCAGCCTTCATCAAAAACCACATAAAAGAAATCAGTGAAATTGGTTGATCCGTTCTAGAGTTTTGCGCTTATCAACTTTAGCTATTATTTCTAATTTTAAGATACAAAAAAAAAATTTAAAGAAAGATAGGAAAAATAAGTAGGCCCACCAATTTTTTTTTTTTAATTTATATGCTAATCTTAACTTTATCTTCTAAATTTTAAACCACAATATTCCCCAACCCAGCAGCTCGGCATCAACGGATCGTAGTCGCAACCGCTCGGTTCCGTCCGACGAGGAACCGGCCGTTGATGAAGACAGGAAGCCCCCGGATAGCTTCCTCGTGTGTGTGCATAATGTATCGCATGAGATACCCTATGCTATATTGAAGGTGGGTAGTTTTCGAATGTTATGAAAACCGTTTTTAGGCCACTTTGGTCCGAATGAAATAGGGGGTCTACTGGGACTTGACGGTCGTATCGTGCATCTTATCAAAATCGCGAAATTGGTACCGAGACTTACGACTTTTAAAACTATATTTCCTGACGTTACGATTATCGTCTTAACACCTTACCGGGACTTGTGTCGTGATTTTAAAGTTGTTTTTTAGATACCGATAGGTTTACAAATATAGCTTCTCCGTGTATTTTCATAATGTTATCACACGAGAAATTATATGTGTACCTTGGTTTTTGATTAAAATCTTAGAAGTAATTTTTTTAAATTGTTTTTTGGTATATAAAGAATCATGTGACCGATTTGTTACTTTATGCTATTCTGAAGGTAGATTTAGCTTTTAAACCGTAAATATATGGTTTTTGATAAAGCAGTAGATTATCTATCTTATTATATATTTTATTAAAATAAGAACCCACGAGAAATAAACTTAAAACATATTTTTAAAGTTAAAATTATATTCTTAAATGTCTATTTTATTTCAGGTGCCTTTAAACGCGACAGCTTCATTCGTTGTCTACCAAGCTTTGACTAAAGCAAGATGCCATGATGACCCAAAAAGGTACGTTTTAATTAATTAATCAATAATGATTAAAATTATTTATATAGAAATTACTGTAAAAGGTTACGTTCTACCTGATTGCTATTGGTTTTGTTGAGGCGTTATTTTAAAGAATTAAGTTGCAAGTTATCAAAATTATAACTGCAAGATGAAAAGAATATATACGCTGTAAAATCTGTCTTTTTTATTCTTAAAATAACATTAAGAAGTTGACACTTAATGCCATGTCACATTTTTTTAATACCTTTTATAAAGATAATTTAATTCAATTTAAAGTGAACAAAATTCTTCAACCAAAAAAATCTATTTTTACTACTTCAACATCAACAATAGACTATAATATACTACCACTGATGTCTTCAAACTTCTATACAAACCTATACACTTTATCCAATCTCCCATTTTGTCATAGTTTCCATACATTTTATCACAGTTTCCATACATTTCGTCATAGTTTCCATACATTTCGTCATAGTTTCCATACATTTCGTCCATACATTTTGTTATAGTCGCCATACATTTTGTCACAGTTTCCATACATTTTATCATAGTTTCCATACATTTCGTCACAGTTTCCATACATTTCGTCATAGTTTCCATACATTTCGTCATAGTTTCCATACATTTCGTCATAGTTTCCATACATTTTATCACAGTTTCCATACATTTTATCACAGTTTCCATACATTTTATCATAGTTTCCATACATTTTGTCATAGTTTCCATACATTTCTTCACAGTTTCCATACATTTTATCACAGTTTCCATACATTTCGTCATAGTTTCCATACATTTTATCACAGTTTCCATACATTTTATCACAGTTTCCATACATTTTATCACAGTTTCCATACATGTCGTCACAGTTTCCACCCATGTTGTCGTAGGTTCGTGCTAGTAGAAGAGTTGGAGTGGGGCGGGCGCGCGGGCGCGGGGCCGCAGCAGAGAGCGCTGGCCGATGATGAAATTGTATATACTGCACAGGTAGATATTATTTATATGTATTGTAATTAATAGTTATTTTTAGATATATAAGCGTGTATATACGTTTTTTTTAGTTTTATGACTTTGGTTTTATGAGTGCAAAAAGTGAGGATGTATGTGTGTTTGTAGCAGTTACAAGCAAAAACGAAATATTGATAGGTACTTATTTTAGATTTTAATGTTGTAAATGCAAAGTTTGTGTGATTGTGTGTGTGTGTTTGTGACTATTACGAGCATAAACTATTGAACAGATTTTAACGGAATTTGGTATATGGATAAACAATTAAATCCAAAATAACATAATGGGTAGTTTTTGTAAGTACTGCAGGATAGAAAGCCAGTAATATTATAAAGAGAATTCAAAAGTAAGCGCGATTTAAAATACACGCATCGCCATCTACATTCATCTGATTGCGAAAAATCATACAAGGCATTTCTAACATAAACTTTAATTTGCCCCCACCATCAATTCGCTTATACACTCTTCATCTCTATTCCCATCTCAACGATTACTCTGAATTTATAAATATATTTGTATTCACTTTTCCTTAATTGTTTACAGGCAAGTTGGAAGACTCTGGGTCGTTTCGTGTTACAAGAAAAAGGTTCCGTACCCCGACACAGAGCAGCCATTCAGAGAATACAACGCGGCCTCAGCATCACTCGAGGACATATCACTGGTATGTAGCATTATCATTGCATAGTGTAGAGTGTCATCATTATCATTATATAGTGTAAAATATCATCATTATCATTACATAGTGTAGAGTATCATTATTATCATTACATAGTGTAAAAGTATCATTATTATCATTACATAGTGTAGAGTATATATAGGTACTTTTTCATTAACAGTGCATATTTCAGTAGTTAGATGTGTTTAATAAGGTTTTTAGAAAGTAACATTTTCAGCTTATAAATTTATATTAAATGACAAAAGTCACAAGTTTGCTGTTAATAGTTTATGTTTGTTTAAAATAAATAAACGTCAAATTCTAATTATGAATGTTGTTTTTATTGTGCATATTTCACCCTTTTTGTGGATATTTGCATGCATATCTTGGCATTTTGATAGTGCATAGAATCCGATGTCCGATCATCAAAAGTGCAAAGTGTCATCATTATCATTACATAGTGTAAAGTATCATCATTATCATTAATTAGTGTAAAAGTATCATTATTATAATTACTTTGTGAATAAAGAAAAGTCGCTATTCGTGTCAGTTTAAGCCACAGGTTTTAATGCGGTTTGCACGTTATTTGTTTTAGGTGTTTTAATTTTTTTGTTAGGGAATAAGAAGTCGGCCAAAATTACACCATTGCGAAGATTTTGGCCGTTCAATAGTAAATATTTGTACTTATATGTAAACTAAAAGTTTGAGCATATAAGTATAATTTAATTTAAATGTCAGCAATTTTATTATAGTATTAGTGGCCACTCCGTTCGCGTGGACGTCGGTTTCCCGTGGGAATGAGAAGTTTTCCCGCGGTAAAAAGTACCCTATGTGTTATTCTGATGTATAACCTATATAACTGCAAAGTTTCAAATCCGTCCTGTAGTTTTTACGTGAAAGAGTAACAAACATCCATCCATACATCCATTCACAAACTTTCACGTTAATAATATTAGTAGGATTGAGCACCTGATAACAAGTGACAACTGGGATAAGGTTTAACTAACAGATATTCAAACGCGTAAATCTAAATCCTCGAATTTTTATGACATACATTTATGACTGAAATTACCACATTTACGTAAATCAAAACGACAAATTTGGAATTCAGTTTACACGTATGTATGGTATGAGTAAGGGTTTATAATGTACTAGCTTTTGCCCGCGGCTTCGCACGCTTTAAATTCTGAGTAAAACTCCTTTCCCTGTACTATGTTATTATACAAATAAACCTTCCCTAATCACTCTATCTATTAAAAACCGCAATAAAATCCGTTGCGTAGTTTTAAAGATTTAAGCATACATAGGGACATAGGGACAGAGAGAGAGAAAGCGACTTTGTTTTATACTATGTAGTGATTAACTAGCCTTTCACCCTTGGCTTTACTTGCGTGGAAATAAATAAATGCTATTTATAAATTTATTATGATTGTTTCAGGTAGTAGTGGTTTCCCCCTGGTCGGTGGATTTTCAGACTCCTACGATTCAAAAACTCACGTACACACAGCTTACAGCGACCCTACACATTGCAGGTAAATAATGATTAAAAATATATGTATATTTATATAGTCTTACAAAGATATATGACAAATACAGGGTGAGTATGTAAATTTGTGTTAGGAAAAACTTTCAACAAAAATAGACGAAAAAATAAACTTTTTTTTGATTTAAAACATACTCGTAACTTTAAACTTTTGACTTTGTTTGCTTTCGGGTCTAATTATTTCGACTAAAATTAAGATTAGCAATCTAGTTGTAAAAAATGTTAAAATCTGCACGAATAAAACCCTGTAAATTGACACAGCTGTAACACCAATTTACGTTTAGTCACATACATAAACATAATTTATTATTATCAACAAATTTGCTGTTTTTTTATTAATAGTCTATTAAATACTACCTGACGAGGCTGAATTACCCTCTTAAAAATCGAGCAGAATGATCGCCAGTAAAAAAAATGATTTTCTGGAGTTTATCTCTTTTTACATTTATTTTCTGGCAAAATATCTTTACACAATTTATTATTTTATATACTACACGTTGCACTCATGCCATACTTTTCGGGTCGAAATCAACAAAAAAACATAAATCTAGGGGCTAAATTGCCCCTATATTTGGACGAAGCAACTTCAATTGTGACAAATCTATACATTTTAGGAGATCATCACTCGCTCCGCTCTCAAAAAGCGTTCGTTCGTCCGGATTCATGTGTCGACGATCACACACCACTAGAGAGGTAAGATTGTGGGGGAAATGGAATTATTAGTATACAGGGTGTAGAAAGACAGCTTCCGAAAATGAAAACTCGGTGTTTCTGGATAGTCGTAACGTTTGAAAGCAAAAAAATGTAACACAAAATGTGCAATTTTTATCAAACAGATTTTAGGATTGTGTTTTTTAGTTTTTTTGTAAGTGCATATTTCAGATCAATTAACAAAAAAATGGTTCGGCCTTCGTATTTGGTCTGCTTACACTGCATATAGTGAAATACTTTATATTACTTTTACACTTTAAACGGATACGGGACTGTTAAGACTCGGGTTCGATTCCTACTTCGGTTCAATTTAGATTTATTTTTTAAACTTGCTCTTGTCTTTTTTTGCCTTTTAACAACTAATTAAAAGCACTGCATTTATTAAAACGAATCACACTAGGTACTCCCCTAGTTTAATATGTGATATTTACAGGGTGTAAAAAGTCTGCTTCCGAAAACAAAAACTGGGCATTGCTGAAGATACTGGTTAGATATTGGGCAAAAAAAGAAGATTAAAATTAAATTAAACTGAGTTTTCTGGGTATACTGTTAGTGAATATAGTAACCATTGAGGCTCAAGAATACATGGTTTCAGGCTTCGGAAGTGGTCTTTTTACACTCGTTATATATAGTCGCTAATTGTGTATGTTTGACCGCTAACTCTTCCTAGACCAGCAGACGGATTTGAATGCGGTTTTCACCAACATTTAGGTTATTTTTTCATTTAAATTTGTGAATAAAGAAAATTCAGATAAAGTTGTTTTAAGTTAGCTAAAATTCAACTTAACGGGAACAAGTCGCGCCAAATTACACCATTGCGAAGCGTGGGTGGGTCGCTAGTAATCTATATCACTGTAAAGTTTCATCAAAATCCGTCCAGTAGCTTTTAGGTGAAAGAGTAACAAACATCCATACATACATCGATCTATACATCCATACTCACAAACTTTCACGTTTATAATGTTAGTAGGATGTAACTAGTTTGAGGTAAATGTAACCTTTGTAATACTATTAGTACTCGTATCTGAAACAAGTGACCCGCCCACGCTTCGCAATAACCGCCTTTAAATTCGTTACGTACTTAAGGAGGAGTTAACCGCCAAACATACAAACAGACAGAATCAACGACTTGGATTTATACTATGTAATGATGATGATAATGATGATGATACACAGGGTTATTTGTAATTAGCGCATCACCTCTTGCAGGCTGCTTCCCTACATCAATCCCAATAACATTTGTCCTATGACTTTTTGCAAAACTTAATTAACACAAAAACAAAAATCAAAACCAAATTTGCGCGCTCTGTTATTTATTACCGACTACCCTCCCACGCAAGTTGCGTGCGCGTAGAGTATTTGACCGTTCAGGGGCATCTAATAAATTTGTATGGAAAAACTTTTGGTCAAATGTTGTTAGGGTCGATGTAGAAAAGCCGCCTGCAAGAGGTGATGCGCTAATTAAAAATAACCCTGTATATCTAGAAGGAGGCCTGTGCTCAACTATTGGGACATATATAGGCTATAATTTATTTATTTATTTCATCTAAAATACAATCTAAACCCTGCCCGCCAGGTGCAGTCGGAGGCCCCCGGCGGCGCGGGCGCGGAGGCGCTGGCGGCGCACGTGGCGCGGTTCAAGCGAGTGTCGCTCAGGAAGCTGAGGGCCTGGCGCTCCTGAGTGTGGCAGGTGGGTGGTGTAGGAGTGATTTATAGGGATGGCAGAATTGTTGCTATAATGGAGTTTTATAGGGATGGCAGGTCCTGAGTGTGGCAGGTGGGTGAATCATGGTGTTTAACAGGGGTATTGTTGGTGAAAAGCAGTTTTTTTAGAGGGATTTTCTTGGTGAAAGACAGTTTTAATGTTGTTTTACAGGGATTTTGTATATAAGAAGATAAATGAGAAAGGAAGAAATTATAGTTGCAGAGGTGTGAGTGTTGAAGAAGTAATGATGAGTGTGAAGCAAAAGTTTGTGTGAGAGGTGTTTTGAGTGTGGAACGCTTTGCACGTGGCGCGGTTCAAGAGAGTGTCGTTCAGGAAGCTGCGCGCCTGGCGCTCCTGAGTGTGGCAGGTGGGTGGTGTAGTAATGATTTATAGGGGTTTTGGTGGTGGAAAGCAGTTGTAATGGTGTTTTACAGGGAAATTGTTGGTAACAAAGAGTGGAAGTATGATGTCAGTGATACATGTGAAGAGATGTGTTTGAGCGTAAAAGATATATAAATAGTCTAAGAGGTTCAAGAGAGTGTCGCTCAGGAAGCTGCGGGCCTGGCGCTCCTGAGTGTGGCAGGTGGGTGGATGGTGTTTTATAGGGGGTTTGGTGGTGGAAAGCAGTTGTAATGGTGTTTTATAGGGATATTGTTGGTAACAAAGAGTGGAAGTATAATGTCAGTGATAGGTGTGAAGGGATGTGTTTGAGCGCGTAAGATATAATAGTAGGCGGAAAGGTTGTTTGAGTGTGGAACGTATAATGTTGTAACTTCTAAGATTTACGCGATCATTATTATTTGAAATTAAACTCATTTGAACGGGTTTTACGCGTTTATTATAAAACCTACCCGTTATATTTACAGTCTACCAGTGAAACGTCGGATAAATAAAAATAATATAACGCGTAAAACCCGTTAAAATGAGTCTAATTGTTATAATGGTGTTTTACAGGGGTTTTGTTGGTGAAAAGCAGTTTTTTTACAGGGATTTTGTATATAAGAAAAAAAGAGTTAAAAAAAACAAGTCCGAGAGTTTAGAGCGTGGAAGAAATAATAGCCCGAGAGGTGTGAGTGTGGAGGAAGTAATAGTCTGAGAGGTGTATTGAGTGTGGAAAAATGTTAGTTAGTGCGGTGAAGTGATATGCAATGTTTATGCTATGTGAATGAGAATTTTTGTTGTATTTAGTAATTTATTAATATTGATATAATGTCTTAAGAGGTATTTGAGTGTGAAGAAATTATAGTCGGAGAGGTGAAGTGATTTGGAATGGTTATGTTATGTGAATGAAAATCGTTCTTGCATTTACAAATTTAATAATATTGTTAGATATTGGAGTATTATGTGTAATGGAGAGCACTTACGGAAGCATCAACAAAGAACAAAGTTCTGATATACTTTAAGAAACCATCAATGTTTCATTTATTAAAGTCTCATGTGCTCTCCATTGTTTAAATTTCAACTTTAAAATCATCCTTCTAGAATATGCTTCTTTCCTTTATAGGTCTTTCGTCGTCTAGGCTCAAGTCTGGCGCACCACCGCGCCTCACTATCCTCCGAAATCGGTTCTATTTGGGACTTTATCCGCGTAAAAGAACAGGACAGACGTAGATCTGCCCCTTCCACTTACACCCCGATACATTCTGATACTAGGTCCCCTGTGAGACTCGCCAGAGACTTACTCCAAGTGATTCAGGAAACAGTCTTTAACAAAAGCCCAGAGGAAACCCCCAAGAGATGCCCAATAGTGAAGCAGGAATCAGATTTGGACGACGAAGACGATAATAACGACCGCATAGCCAATTTGATAGACTTTTTCTTCGCAATAGTCAAAAGTCAGAAGGACGAACGAAAAGGAAGCAAGGGGAGTTGTTTCAAAAGCGAAAGTTCAAGCGATGATAGAACTGAATACAAACCCACCAGAGTTAATATTGAGCTGGAGAGAAAAATGGAGACGCTTATGGACTTTCTAGCTACTACAGGATGTATGGACACTGAAGTTAATAAAGATGATAAGAAGATTACCCTAATGGAGTTTCTTTTTGGACCTGAAGATAGAAGAACTTGGGATAAACCTGTCATAGAGATTATAGAACCGGATTACAATAGAGGAATAACGCTGTCAGAATCAAATGTCAACGTTCAAAACCTATCGTATATAGACGAGACGCCCAACGATGAAAATAATGAAACATTAGTCGATATGTTGTTGAAATATATGGAGAATTACAACAGCAAGGAAAGATTTAACACCAAATCTATGTCGATCACGCCACCGCTGTCGGAAAAGTCGAAATCTGATATCACTATTAGCAAACTTGAAACCTATAGTGATAATCTCAGTAAGACCAAATCTGACTCCACTTTGACGCAAACACAAGAAACAGTTATCAATAGAGAAGACCTCAGTTACGAAAGGTCGCCTGGTAGTAGACGAATATCAGAAACTGTTGTAGATTTAAGTAACGTGAAACAAGATTTAGAAGACATATTCGATGAAGCGATTTTAAAAGTGTGCGAATACAAAAACATATCCTTAGTCGATGATATTATGAGCGATCAGGAAGATATAGAAAATTACAAAGCGTATACGAATCCGCCGATACAGTTCGTGCAATATCTACCGTATAGTGTTGAGCTGTCGGATATTTTAGAAGAAGACGAGCCGTCATCTCGTGTAATTGACAGAAAGTATTCAGCCGATGACAGATTGACGAAAATACGCCTCGCCGCCGAAGAACTAGTGCGATACATCGAAAGCAAAGTCGAGAGACACTTCGATGACAGCGACAGCGATAGTGACGAATTTGACATTAGCCAGAGCTTAAAACGATCTTCAATTAGTCTTATTGACTTGCGAAACATCCCCGATCTGCCTCCCAGTATGATAATCAAGCCCAAAGTCGAAAGAGTCGACAAATCGACGTCTACAACCGAATTATCAGATTCTTACTCGGATTTGTCGCGACGGATCGACTCCGGCTGCATGACAGAAGACACGACGCTCACCTCGAGCTCGCACAAAAGCGAACGAGCCTTGGAAAAGCTCGAAAGCCTACACAAGTTCTTCTCCATATCCCGACTGGAAATTATCGACGAGAGTTTGGAAGACGCCGAGAAAAACATACAAAAAATCAACTCGGATACTACTAGCGACGTCAAAAAGCCCAAACCGGGTCAAGCTAGCTTAGACGATATCGAAGACTTGCAAGACGATTTCGAAGACAGGAACCTTCTCTCCCAAATAAAACATACGGACAATCGTTCACGCTTATCCCTCAACGAACTCGGTCGATTGACATTTAGAGACAGCAAATGTCACCTTGACAGGAGTGAGAGCAATGACATTCAAAAGGCAATCCAGCCTTTAGTTGATTTCAGTCGACGGATTTTGAGCGAGTCGTTTGACAGCGAAGATGAGCATACAGTGGAGTTGTCTGATGAAGAGGGGGAGAAAACATCGTGAATTGAACTTTAATGATATGATATTACGGTTGATTTTCAAAGAATGTGATAAATATTGTCTTAGATAAACTTTTCGCTCTATTAAAATATACATTGTAGGAACTTTTGAAGATTGATGCGTGAATGGCGTGTTAAAGACAATGTTGCATATTTTACATGCAATTTACACGTTAATTATTTACTTTACTAACAAAGCATTTGAACCAAATTATTTTTCTTTATTTTGTTACCTAGGAAACGATGTTTTTACCAGATAAAAATAATAGAAAAGTTATGATAGCAAATATCTTATCGTGTAACTAAAATAATAAAAAAAAAACGATAACCTTCTTATCATGTAATAGAATTTCTAATATAGTTCTTATCTAATATGATAAAATTTACAACTGAGTAATCGAGACTTAACTAAGGGGTCCTTTTATTATTTCAAACTGGCATTCTGATCACGGCTTCTCTCGTTATAAAAAAAAGACTCTAAGTAGCTTTCGTCTGATGAAAGAATTTCTTAAAACGGTCCAGTAGTCATCAAAAAGTAATAAAAAAAGCGCGAGAGTTTAAAAATAACATCGGTCCAGTAGTTCCAGAGATTACCGTTTGTGTTAAATGTTTAGTTGTCAAAATTAATATTTGAATTGCAATTCGCAGTAATACATTATTAAAGTGCGACATATAATAAATATTATTCTTAACATTCCAAGTACATTTTGACACATTAAAGTCGTTTATAGACAATATTTGACATATTCTTTTGAAAGTCGAAAACGTAGTGTCAAAATACATAAACACGTCACAAAAATTAAATAATACAAAAATATATACACTTCAAGAGTATAATCTAATATGTAAATAAATTTAATCTTTTACACAAAAAAGTATATTTAAATGTAAAAATAAATGATGTATCTAGATGTAGTTTATACCCTGTTATAGCATGCCTTTAAAATATAATAAAAAATCAAATTTAGAGTAGAATTGGAATTCCCATATATTAGGAACAGGATAACATAATCTATTAAATTAATGTAAATTGCCTACAGACTACGTTATAATATTTTATGTACATTTTTAACTTATTTAAACTGGGTCAATGACCTTGTTCGATTTTGTTTTAAAATTTCACATTCCTTTTAAGTATTTACAAAAATATATATTTTAACATAAAAGATTTTATATTTCTACAATTAAATTAAATAAAAAATAGTTTTATTTATCTGTTTCAATGTCTGATAATCTTGTCAATATTTTTATAACTTATAAACTGAATACTGATTGCGAATATATTGTCTTGCTCCCAACAAATATATAAGAAAAGGGTGGAAAATGTTATGTAGCATCTCTTTTTATAGAATTTAAAATAAAATTATGTAACGATTTGTTTTACAAATAAAAACACGTTTATTTCGATAAACATATCTCATTATTTATTTGTTTAGATTTTTAATCTACAGTACGCAAATAAAATAAAAACTAATATAATATTTTGTATTAGTAAAATAAATCGTTATATATTTAAACTATTTATAGACAAATATATAATTATAATTAAATTTCGAACTCAATAGTGTTCGAGCGAATAGTGAGAGTAATAATAATTATTATATTATATTAAAACTTAATGTTAAATATACAGTTTAAAAATTAAAAAAGAAAACCGTTAATTTATTGATTTAAACTTGGAAGACTATGTATTTTGATGTAAAAGTTGCCATTCGAAAAAAAAAAACTAAAAACAACAATATTTTTTTTAACTTTAAACTGTATATTTGTTAAATAATAAGAAATACAGCACAAAAGTGCACTATCTTTAATAATACCTATCTACGTAATGAACAAATAAATTTATATTAAAAAAGACATTATAATGGAGTTTTATACTATTACGTATGATATAGATTGCTATTATTTAAAAAATAACAGTGTGATATTTTTTACAGTTTTAAAATATAATAACTTACGTGTTTGTATAAAATATTTTTTTAATTTCTAAAAAACATCAAACTTTTTAATAAAAAATGAATATATTTTTTGACTATAGGAACTCAGTAGTAAAATGTATGGGAGTGTTTGATGTGAAGTTTTTGGATATTTTTCGTTTTGGCTATGTAATGTAATGATGATGATGATAATGATGATTTATCTAAGCAACTAAGAACTTAATCGATTGAACACACAATCCGTCGTATATTTTGTTAAGACCGGTATGTTAACCTTTATAAAACCAGTTCACTTTCTTATTCTAATGTGACAATACCTTAGCTGAACTTATCCTAGTAAAGGACATCTAGTATGTTTTCGATTAAAAATATGTAGTTACGTGAAAAATATGATAAATCAGGTAAAAATTAAAAAAAGAGTTAATTTTCAAGCAAAGTTCGTGTAAATCTAATAGGTTTCACAGTATAATCTGCATTTTTTAATTTTAATGCATAATGTATTTTTTATTCTAATAAATTATGTCAAAAATAAAATATTTTAAACGGTATTTTATTTTAATAAAAATGAGGTTTTCTGAGTAAAAAATATCACACTGATTAAGCTTCTAGGAACCCAAAATAGTGCTCCTTTTTATAATGACATTTCACTGAAATCAAACCAACGTAAAATAACAACTCTGCTAAAATATTGGGTCACAATTCCACTATTTTGGTTTCAGTGGAATGCCACTTATATGAGTGTAACACAGTTAGTTTTAGAATATATGTTGTTGAATAAAATTATTTTATAAATAATACAAATTTTATGTGATCATGTTGTTTGAAATAAATTTATTAATCTTTATAATAGACTTCATTGTTTAATTCACCAAGTATTATACCACCGTGTGAGAGCTGGCAGTGTTTTTTGGACTGCATTTTAAGAAAACCGAGAACTATATGCCGGCTTAGATCTTATAATAATTGTTTTAGCTCTCATACTACTAGGACAATTCAAGAAAAAGCCTAAAAGTCGTCAGAGTATCTAAGAATATACAAATTTCTTAATAATAGTTCACCGTTTAATGAAATTATTCTCAGAAAATATTATAGGTAATTACCTAATCTGCTTCATTTGACAAATAGCCTCGCCAATTAAATAGCTTTTACTGTGGGAATTGACCCTTCCCGCGGTAAAAGGTACCTATACGCTTATGTTTTGAAGGGATGGCGTCGAATTCCAATGGTAAAAGATTTTTTTCAAATCAGTCCAGTAGTTTCTGAGTCTATTCAAATCAAATCATTCCTCTTTATTATATACTAGCTTTTACCCGCGCGGCTTCGCACGCGTTAAATTCTGTAGGTACCTATGTACTATGTAATTGTACGTGTAAACCAGAGATGTTATGGATATAACATTTCGGATACGGATTGGATACGGATATTGGAATTATTACTATACCGGATAGGGATAGGGATACGGATATGCAATAATTTCGGATTATCCGTTAATTTCGGATAATTTTGGTTACGGATATTAGATTTTTAAGGTATTTTAATTCTTTTTCATCAAAATTCCTTTCTCATCCACCGCGCTGCAAAACAACTTGCCATAACTTGACTCTAAAAGGCTCCGTCCCTATCCGATACTATCCGAAACTTTTTTTTCGGATTCGGTTACGGATACGGATATTTTTTTATATCGGATATCCAATAGTTTCGGTTACAATAACGGAGCTCCCTATCTCTGATGTAAACCTTCCTCTTGAATCACTCTATCTATTAAAAAAACCGCATCAAAGTCCGTTGCATAGTTTTAAAGATTTAAGCATACATAGGGACAGAGAAAGCGACTTGGTTTTATACTATGTAGTTATGTATAGATACAGATTGAGCCCGACCACAATGTCTTATACGTTTAGAATATAAACTAATCTTTGACCAAATAAGAGCGAGTTTAAACAAGTCAATAATTATTACTCCATCTTTAACTAGTGTTATGTAGCAATTAAAATAATTGTTGTCATTTTGTAAACTTCCGTAATGGAGGTTAAATGCAATAAAGAGCACGTTTAGTCGATAGGTATCGGGTTTTTATCTACCTACTATTTTTATTCTTGCATTTTCGATTTTTTTGTCTAATACACGGGGTGCCCTCTACTTTGATTAAAGAATAGTTTATAGGTATTAAACTAGTGGCCATCCGTGACTCCGTTCGCGTGGAAGTCGGTTTCCCATGGGAATGAGAAGTTTTTCCGCGGTAAAAAGTACCGTATATGTTATTCTGATGTATAACCTATGGGGGAAGTCCCATAAGCCCGGACGGGTCCTAAAGCCGGACATAATTAAAATCAGAACGAAAAAGCGCGCCAATTTGTTGCTTTTGCTGCGGTTAGATAGGTTCTCCTAAGTACAGTGTGGAGGAGGAGAGCCAATAGTCAGTGCTGACTCGTTCGTCGGGAAGCGTTGTCCAAATTTTGTGGTTAGTATAAATTTTGTTTCAAGTAATTTTTCGGGGTCTGTAAATAGTATTTAAACTGTGGGATGATATCCATTATTTTTAATTTTTATTGCTTTTGTTCTTATCTTACATAATTCATAGCTTTTTCATGATTCTTGAACACAAAATTTGAATGAGAATTTTTCTTGTATATACCTGAGGGTCCCTAAGTACGGACACTCCCGAAGTTCCCTATTGTGTTTTTTTTGGCATTATTATTTTTGTGTTTTATTTTTAAGGTTTAACATGGGTAAACCCAAACCGAGATCGTCAGAATACCCCCAAAGATATTTTTTTTCCATAAAGCTATCTATTGATGTGGAAGAGGGCTCAGTTAGCTACATTTGTGATTTTTGCAGGTTGTACAATTAAAGGTCTGTGATACTATAAAAAACTTTCCTGATTATGACCAAAGTTTATTAAAATTAAGATTAGTTTTCTTTATTAACAGTTGATTTGTTTTGATATTTGTTAAAATAATTTTTGAGTTTAAAAAAGATCAAAAAATTGGCTGTCCGTCATTAGGGGACCTTTTCCGGAACCTCATTTTTGCTATGTTAACTTTCACTTAATATTTACTACATTTAAAGTTATATTTAAGACTGGTGATTTATCTGTGTTGATCAGGCATATAATTAAAAAGTTCTTAAAGTGAAATAAATAAATAAGACTATTGTGCATTTTTTTTATTTCTGTTATTCCTTAAGTGTCCGATTCTCGGGGACCTCCCTATTATTGTAAAGTTACATCTAATTCCGTCCAATAGTTTTTACGTGAAAGAGTAACAAACATTTATACCTCCATACATATATTCACGTTTATAATATTAACAGGACTAGCGACCCGCCCACGCTTCGCATCGCAATGGTGTAATTTTGCGCAACTTGTTCCCGAATTTTTGGTAACTTAAAATAACTTTTTCTAAACTTTCTTTATTTACAAATTCAAATAAAAAAAATATCTTGAATATGGCGAAAACTGCATTAAAATCCGTTAAGTGGTTTAGGAGGAGATGGCGGACAACATACAAACAGACACAATTAGCGACTTGGATTTATACTATGTAATTATGATTTAACATTTAGATTTATTTGAATTACTTAGCTGGTGTATTATTTAGGGTTATAATAATGTGTACAAAATTTCACCCAAATCCAACTAGCCGTTTTTTAGGATGAATGATTACTTTTTCTTAGGATGTAAACGTACTTATATAAAATTTCTAAGTAGAATGCTAGGAAGGTACTAATATTTTTTGAGGTCAGTTTTCAGAATTTAGGAAAATGCGTTAACTCGAATTCGAATAGGTATTACCGAACAAATATTACTGCTGTTACCTATAATTATCTATGAATCACATAGATATAGATTATTTTATGACATATAGGGTACCTATACCTAGTAACTTGTAGTAGATAATTCAGTTACCACCTACTATCAAGTGGGCCAACAACTAAATCCTTAGTTCCTTACTATTCTATCCTTACTAACATTTAGTAATTGTGAAAATGTGTATGTCTGTCTGTCTGTTCCGCTTTCACGTCAAAACCGCTGAAATGATTTAAATAAATGTTGGTTAGATATTATATTGTTTGATAACTTGGGAAGAAAATAGGCTACTTATTACCACGGGAACACGCCACATTCCCGTGGGAAAATCCTTTTGTCAATACCAACTAGTTATATCTGCCGATTCTGACGCGTCAATCGTACCTAAGCATTTTATATACAGGGTCTGTTGTAATGAATGGATAACCCGTTACCTACAGTTGATCCGGATGTGAGGCTATAAGAAAATGGTGTCTTCTTGCCAGGGTTGTCAACCATAAGAAAATGGCGTAGACTTTTAAACTTTTTTATATTTATGGAAGGACGATTTCCTTCTAATTTTTTCCACTTTTCATTGTAATGCGGTCTTTGTTCGATTTTTAAAATCCGTTTCAATTTCGAATAAACTTGTCGCAACATGTTTGTCGCATGTAACTATTAGAGCACAACAATTTTCATTTGTACATTTTAATTACATTATTATCGTGAAGTAAAGTTATTTTTTTTCCAAAAACAACCGGGTTTTCCTCTGAATATCCTATAAGTGGCCCGATAGTGTTTGTGCAAAGTATCTTGATAGAATAAAATCATTATGACGAAGTTTTACAACCATTTATAACATAATATGAAAAATAAAAATTCCGACCTTGATTAGTGTTCTCGCTCCTGTAACTTAATGTTGCTTGTAAAGTACACATCGTTATACCTTTTTAGAATCTACACATACTAGACAATTTATTGAGATCATGGGCAGCTATAACGTCATACTTT
This sequence comes from Emmelina monodactyla, assembly GCA_916618145.1. Taxonomy (NCBI): domain Eukaryota; kingdom Metazoa; phylum Arthropoda; class Insecta; order Lepidoptera; family Pterophoridae; genus Emmelina; species Emmelina monodactyla. The sequence goes on from OU745296.1 coordinate 5,393,369, forward strand.
TTTTTCCCACAGGAGATGATCAAAAGTTGACATAAAGAAAAAAAATTGGAAATATTTTTCTTAAAATGAGTATTTTGATAATGTTCAACGTGAATAACACCTAAAATTGTATTTAAATTACTTAGTACACGTCTTCAGCAGTATAATACTAAAAGAATTATACAAATACATCAAAATTTGAAGAAATGGCAGCAAATTAAATAAAAAAAATTGGGGAATTTATAAAAAAGTTTAAAAGTCTACGCCATTTTCTTATGGTTGACAACCCTGGCAAGAAGACACCATTTTCTTATAGCCTCACATCCGGATCAACTGTAGGTAACGGGTTATCCATTCATTACGACAGACCCTGTATATAGCGGTAGGTATATATACCGGACTGCTAAGCGGATGGTTCCGGGTTCGATCCCCGGGTCGAGCCAATTTCAATATTGGCTCGTGTCTGGGTGTAACTAGGTTCTCTGCTAGTCCATTATGTGGTAAGTACCTATAACACAAGTGTTTAATGCAACTTACTTTGGGGCTACATAATTGGTGTGTTAGTCTGGAGATTTATTTATTATTTATTTCTGCTGCCACCCATAGGTACATAGATGAATCAATTTCTGTTAAATAGACATTTGTTATCTATAAAACGTAAATTAGATAACCCCACAGTAACTACTATTATAGACTTACACGTGAGTTATTCGCGATAACATTTTATAGCATTTTGTCATGATAATCGTGCAAAATACGAGTAGATGGATGTTTGAAACGAATAACCGTAGTTGGTAGTATACCTAATACTTATAACACAACTAGCTTTTCACCCGCGGCTTCACTCGAGTCATTGACTTTTCGGACACAAAAAACTCGGACACCTTGGCCGAGTTGTGGTTTTTCAATTTAAATATTATTTTTTACGAAGGTGACCGAGTTTTTTGTGTCCGAAAAGTCAATGACTTTTACTCACGTCGAAAGACATTCACTTAAATTTAGGCCCTAATTTCATATGTTATGTCATTCCCTGTTATAGTAGCTTTATAAGGGTGAAGAAATTTTTGAAATCGATTCTGTAGTTCCAGAGATTAGCACGAACAAACAAACTTAGCCCCTTCATGATATTAGTACCTAAGTATATTACTATGTTAAGGTGCGGTAGAAGGAAGCGATTATGATACTAACTGATATAAATAGAGTAACCTGCAAATATCTATAGAAGATAGTAAAGTCAAAAGAACGCAAGGGACTAGGGAATGCATTGCCGATTTAGCGAGTTCTCGTGTTATTTTTAGAAATCCTTCCCGAAGCATAAAACAATGAGATCCTGCTCGAGATTGATTTAATATAATTACTTATTTGAAATTCAGGAAATAATGACGTAGGTTGATAAAAGTTTTAATATTTAAAATATAAACCGGCCAGACTTATGTTTAAAATTCGGCAAAGAAAAGTATTTTTTTATTTTTTTAAAGTATTTTTTATGGCGGCAACAAAAATATATTTATTATTATTGTAGGTACCTATACATGCGAGTTTCCAAGAAAATAAATTACAGTTCTAGTAATAAAACCACAATTGAATCAAAATTTCCTTACCCGCAGTTGATGACTTCAAAAAATATTAGCATCATTACAAATCCAAATATATTTTTAATAATTAAGATTGTTGCTATCAATTGTGTCGTAACACTTCTTCTAGGTCAATTAGTCAAGACTAACCAGTATTTGAATGGAAAGTCAGTTACTTAAGCGAGCAGTGAAATTAACACACAATAATTTGTACAGTACTTACCAATAGTTGCTTTAGGTCTTTGTTGAAAGATGGATAGTAGCCGGCCACAATTTATTCAAAAATTATCACAATTCGCGTTGGAAAATCCATAGAGACAGTCATCACTTGTTTGTAGTCATCACTCAAAGACTCAAACTTATAAAGTTTTAACTTAACTAAAGTATTTTTCTTATTGTTAAAACCTTGGTACCAGGAAACTACTTAGTTTCATCGAGCAAGTTGAGTTATTTCGTTATTTGTACTGATGTAACTTCTGATATTGATAGAAAACACTATTCAGAATTACTTTATACTTCTTCCCACGTTCTAAGCTATTTGCCACAATTAAAAGGTAGGCGTATTAACTACCTCCTATCAAAATGTGGCCCACAGCATAGTGCTACTGACATTCTTATTAAATGTCATTTTATTCATAACTACGGTCCCGTCCAAGCTTCGCAATGGTGTAATTTTGGCCGACTTGTTCACGAAACATTGAATTTCGGCTAACTTAAGTAAGTAAGAGATTGGAATGTTCTTTATTTACAAATTTAAGAGAAAAAGTTACCTAAAAGATGGTTAAACCCGCATAAAAATCCGTCACGGGGTTTAGGAGGACTAAGCGGTAAAACATACAAACAGACACAATTAGCGACTTGGATTTATACTATGTAATGATTGATTCATTTTATCAATGAAATCCCATTTGCAAGAAGTTTGTTCCTTATGTGAATTAACCTATTGCGCAAGTGAATTTGCCATTACAATCATGAGTAATCGTTGCCCATTGTATAATGAAGGCATAGTGTGATGTATGTATGTATGTGCACGATGGGAAATCTTCATTAAAACACTTTATATAAATTAGATGTAGATTTATTGCGACTCCATTATGAACCATGTCGTGGGCAAGAGGGAGAGCTGTCATCGGCGACGACCATCTGTCAACCGTCACTATATGATTTTATAATAATTGAATAGATGTGGCCTCGTAGTCCATACAGCCCATGACACATAGGTACAAAGCATTATTTTTGGATTAAGTATGCATTATTTTGTAAACATGTGTTTTTAATTGTGCCATGGCGCAAATAAGAGAATTTCACTTTACTTCACTGATATGTAAGTGAGCAATTATTTTCGGTATTTTAATCCATCTGAAATAATTCTGAAATTCATTTACTTTTTGGTTTAAGTGTCTTCTACCTGTGTGAATAATGGAGAATATGAACAATGAATAATTCATGAATTACATACACAGGTAGAAGACACTTAAACCAAAAAGTAAAACCTCTTAAGAATTTATTTTATATTTTTTTATGGAACAACATACCTACATTATGACAGTTAGAAAAAATAAGTTTTTATTATTGCTGACAATAAAATAATATGCGACAATTCAGCCTATTAAATCAAATCAAATTAAAATCGTTTATTGCTTCAATATGGGTAATTACAGATTTCAAATGAAATTAAATTACAGGAACACCATATTCAACCTATACAAGTCATGCAATATGTCAGTTAAATTAAAATAAGTAACTAGGTATGTCAAGTATAATCAATAAAAAAAAATATCTAAGAGAATATAGCTAAGTATGGTTATGATAAAACCTATTTCTGTAAATCAGTTAGAAATTCTGGCACGCTGTAGTAGCATTTTTGTTAAAAAAGTTATCAATTTCTTTCTTAAAACCTTCCTACTCTTAGTTTACTTACATCATTTAACATATCCTTGATTGAATGCAAGTTCAAATTCTCTTCGTGGCTGGTTCACCTTGCGTTGAACACTGTTTCCTGTTTATTATAAATAAAGTCACTCGCTTCCGGTGACCTTGGCTGTAGTATGACCATATTGTTTACATTTCTGAAGACTTTAAAAGTTTTTATGTTTTAGTAATCTGTATTAATGTTTGAAGTACCTACTTAAATAAAATTCGTTTAATACTTTTTTTTGTTTAGCTAGATGCACACATAAAAAGTGATATCTGTAGATTGTGATTTCATTAATTCATATTTTTCGTGCGCTCGGTGCAGGAAAAGGCGGAAAATATAAACAAATAATAAAAAAAAATGAAAAAGTTAGCTAGCTCTCTTTCTTCGGTTGCATAGTTAAAGTTAATGGGGTATTAAATTCAAACAAATTGTTTATACAAAGAATCATTTTATTTAATTAGAACTGGTCAACGAAATATAATTCACTTTTCCATATATCTTAGTTAATTAAAATAGACCATTTCTTACATTTTTCATTATTATAAAAATAATTATTTCGTAATTATTATAAAAAAAATTAAAACACTAATCAGTTCTTTTAAGTATAAAGTAAAAAATATTCTTAAATTAAAAAACGTTCTAAATTTACAAAAACTGATATTATTAGGTTGTTAATTAAATATTTACAAATCAACTAACATAACCATAGTATTATAGAATCATCATCTAATTTATACATTTCTTAACTGTACCTAACAACCTGATTTTATTAAAAGTATTTACAAACTTTGAAGTTATAGACACTGAAAAAAACCGTGATAGAAACTGGAATCCCAGTCGCGTAATGCTCGGAGACCCGCGTTCTTTTTCCAGTGTCTATAACTTCAAAATTAATAAATCAGCATTCTAAATGCAAAAACTAAAAGTAAAATATCAGTATTTACATATTTATTATCCTTTCATTAAATAAATTACTGACATTCGTCACCATTACATTCAAATGTTTAATAGAATTGTGATTTGATTAAGTAAAAAAAATTATCGAGTTTTTACAATAGCTTCGATTGTTCATAATATTTATAAAAATATTTACATTGAAATGGCAAACTTAATATTTGACTATAGTGAAAGAGATTCGCTATAAACGTAACTAAATAACTCGTTAAAATATCAAGGAATCAGTCATAAACTTTACAATCGTAAAAAATAGCACATTTAATCAAAAATCTCATAATAAAGCATTTTTGTTTTAAATAGTGACTGATATATGTTTATAGAACTTATATAAAATTTTAATGATATAACAGACATTAAAAACACTAAACTATTTTGCTATTGTACAAAAAAGAAGTGTTTAAAAATATCAAAAAGCCCTTAGTATTCAAATAATTATGATAATATTGAATAATCTAAGGATCTTAACATCATTATTTACTATTGCACAAAAAATAAATGTAGTGACAATTTTGCCTTATGGATTACTAAGTAGTTAATTGTCATTTTATATTTTGCGAATAGTGATTTAGCTAGACTAGGTTTATTTCTTATAAATTATTCTTCAGAAATATAGTTTATTCCGGCAAATATGTTCCTTATTACCTAAGTACTTATGTAAACTCACTAAAATGACTAGCAGTAAGTTAGACTTGCATTTTTTATAATAATCATATAAAAACAGAGTAATTTACGGATAAAAAAACTTATTAGTACTTATATCGCGATATTAACTGTTATGGGTTAAATTGCCAATAATAAACAATCTTATCTAAATAGTATACCTACCCACTTTATAATCACTAAAGTGAATGACCATATAATAGTTGCTATGAAGAAATTACCATAATATAAACATACAAACTCGTTCAACTTATATACAAATTTTAAGGTCTCCACTTATCATTTACAGCAAACAATAAAAAAAACATTCGCTGATCTAAGACTGAAACTTATTGTTTAAAAAGAGGGTACCTTAACTTTAGATCTACTGTCGAGCTCACGTTACTTAATTCTTGAATTAAACTAAGAATTCGCTGAATGCATTCTAGCAAGAATAACACACATTTATCTCGAAACAGATGAGAATAAAACTTACAGATAACGGCGATAGTATCCCATTGTCAATGTGAAATCACCACAGCACATTGGCACAGTTCCATAGTCATGACGCACTTTATTACACTCGTAAATCACAGGTTTCTCGCTGATAAAGTGATCTTCAATTCTTGTTCCTCAAGGACTCGTCATCCCATCACCAGTAAGGCGTATTCCCATTAGGATCAGCTCGCGCCGTCCAGGAATTGCCGAACTTTATCCTGGCTAAAGCCGTTGAAGATATGTTCCTTGTAGAAGACTTCTCGATCATGTAATTCGATCCGTTGTTGCTGTCCCAGTATTCGTCTCCTTTGCACTTGAAGCACACACAGAAATCCAGTCTCCGAGAGTGGATGGGAAGCTGTATTCTAAATCCAAAGGTGTCGTATGCAGAGGTTCCGTTCTGTGACGCCGGACCAGACTCAAGAAACGCACAGTAGGTATCTTCACTGGTCCGCCAGCCATCCGACGTGGTGCGGATGAAAACCTCCTTGGAGAAGTCCAGATTCTTAACCTTCACTGTACCGTCAACTGCACACTCATCCTGTTTGATTATCACATTCTCTAACGACACACAGTCCTGTGTTATTCTTCGTCTGAACTCCAAATAGTCGGACGCGGGCTGGACAAAGCGGGGCTCCCATAAATCAACGGCTTGAACGGGCGGCGGTTTCCGCTCTGGCGGTGGACTTGGGATGAATTTGAGCGCCCAATAAGGCGGAACATTCGACGGTTCGCTCATAAACTTGACTTGTTCGAGCGGCCGTCCCTTATCGTCGGCGAACACGACCTTTTTCTTCGTTTTCTCCGTCCGCACTCGAATGCAGGACCGCGGCGCCGCTTTCAGCGTGAACACTATTGGTTTGAGCTGGCTTGGTGTGAGACATGGTGAGGAGTATCCTCGGGAGGTTATCTTCATTGTTCTCCGTATGGTCGGTGTGTATTCTGTTAGGAAGCCGGCTGGGGGGCTGTGTCCATAGAACAGCTGTTCGGTTGACAGCATGTCTATCGCGGCACACATCGTCGTAGCTCGGAGCACACGTGCGCTCGGTGTGGCGGCGCGGGAGAGACTAAACGGAATGCACGGCGCGAGGTAGTTTTATTATGCGCAGGCGCCGGTACACGTGTGTGATATGAATAACGTGAGGGTGACAATGATTAGCTTTACGGGAACGTTTATTGACATTGGCTCATTTCGTGAATCAGGTCATGGACGATGATCATTTTGTTATTTAGAGAATTTGTTTGTAAACTTTGTGCTTTTGCGAAAATTTCTGAAAGTTTATTTTCAGCGCAAGGTTATAAAAATAACATTTAGTTTTTTATTGGTTTTATTTTAATTCTGTGACCTAATGACAGGATTCTCTGGCACAGTTTAGTTTGAGTGTTGCGACGTAACATTTATGTAAGAATTCAATTATCAAAAAGATTTAAAAATAATAATAAAATTAAAAAACTAGATTTTGTGTAATCTATTTACAATTTCTATTTAACTCTTTGATATAACATCCCCACCTACAAAACTTCTTACAATAAGTCAAACAAATTAATAATTCCAAAATAAAACGAAAAATTACACCTGCAGTATTAGTTTCTTTAATTTCTTATAAAACAACATAATTATGTTATAACCAAGCAATTTTTTTTATTATAAAAAAAGTAATCAATCAAAGAAAAACTCTTTTCCAACCATACAAGCTTACTAACAAATTGAGTCTGTGTTACTTGAATAATAAATAATTATTATTTTTTAATAAACCACGGTCACCCTACCCACCACGCAGCGACCACTGCTCGGCGCGCGCGCACCGCGTGATCGGCGCGGAGACAGGTCCGTGAAATTGTTTGAATTGGAGAAAAAGTACGGGTCCCCAAAGTAGGTAGGTTTACAAGAAGGTTTTATACCTTTTTTTGTTTTAAGAACGTGATTTGAAAAATATTTTAAAAATATATAAAAATATTTTGGAAAAGGTTTTTTGAAAGAAGGTAAGTACTTGTATAGTATAAGTAGTAATTTATAAAGGTTTTCCTGTTAACAAAGTATTTCATTAATAAAATCTGAAATAAGTAGGTTATTTATTTATTCATTTGACACGTATCAGACTATTAATTAGCAGGAATCTATAAGTATACTTACAACTAAGATATTAATTAAATAAATATTAATAACACCTAACAGTATTAAACAATTTTTTACTACTTACATTGGTTGAACAGTAGGTACTGACAAACCTACTTGCTCAATTAACTGTTATAAATTAATAGAAGTTTGAAGGAAAAATTAATTCATTAATCAAAGACATGCCGTCATTCTTTACGTGCATAATGGTTACATTGTCAAAGTAAATAATTACTAAAATTTTATGGTTAGTTAAACTTAGTAATAATCGTCATAATAAACATTACTAGCTATTGCCGCGTTAAATTCGGAGTAAAAGCCCTTTCCCTGTACTATGTTATTATACATGTGAACCTTTCTCTTGAATTACTCTATCTATTAAAAAACCGCACCAAAATCCGTTGCGTAGTTTTAAAGACTTAAGCATACATAGGGACGGAGATTCATCCAAATCCGTCCAGTAGTTTTTATGTGAAAGAGTAACAAACATCCATACATACTTACAAACTTTCACGTTTATAATATTAGTAGGACGATGCACCAAACGCCCTGTATATAGACTAATATACACTTAATAAAGTGAAATTACAATTGTTTACATTTCACTTAACACCGAAGCATTTCATGCAAAAAGGTCAAGCAAATATCTATTTAGTGAAAGGTCAACACTGCTTTCAGTTTATAATAAACATCATGATAAAACATTTGTTATTTATTTATAATATATGCTTAAAATAGCAGAATTTTCTCTAAGTAGGTATTCTGTACATCTATATGTATTTTTGGTGTGTTATAAAGGTGGGTTCCCACGGTGCGCGTAGCACCATTTTTTTAACAGTTGTAATGGAGTAGGCGTTTGTCTTCCATCATCGTTTTATCAGCAAACATTATGCAATTTGCATTTTAATAAAGAACTTAAAAGCACTTTTACAAAACCAAAAACAACATTAGACAAAAACAGCTTTGATATGATATAAAGGTGGGTTCCCACGGTGCGTTTAACCACTTTAGCACAATTACCAACATTAATTATCTCAACGTAATTAAGAACTTGTAAGCACGTTCATACAACACACAGCAAATATACCAAATCACCACGCTTGGAAATCGTATCTGTCAGTCACCGAAAACTATATTGCGAGACATCCTGAGACTTATTTATAAAGAATAGTGGCCGCCCTCCACTCCGTCCGCGTGGAAGTCGGTTTCCCGTGGGAATGAGAAGTTTTCCCGCGGTAAAAAGAACCCTATATGTTATTCTGATGTATAACCTATATTACTGTAAAGTTTCATCAAAATCCATCCAGTAGTTTTTACGTGAAAGAGTAACAAACATCCATACATACTCACAAACTTTCACGTTTATAATATTAGTAGGATTCGACGGTAACAGCATGTTATTCTTAATATTATTAGTTTCGCCTAAAACGGGTTTGGTAAGAAATGGTGCAATGGCGCGGAAAACACACTTGTAGTGTAGGTAGATTATGTACGAAATAACTTTATTTAATTAACCAATTTGTGACGTGTCAATCAATGTAGTTTTTCGTTTTTTTCCATAGCTATGTACATGTGTGCTGTTTATTTCCAGGACTTATGCCGTGGGTAACCTCCATATTTATAAACGCATTTTTACATAGGTACATACTAACTTAGGTACCTAAGTCGCGGTCCTTTATAGAATACAGTGACAGTTGTCGTTTACACGTATTTTTTGTTAATCCAACATTCCGAGTTACATGCACTTAACCTTTTTAATTGTATGACTTCATTATCATTACATAGTATAAATCCAAGTCGCTAATTCTGTCTGTTTGTATGTTTGGCCGCTAACTCCTCCTAAAGTACGTAACGGATTTAAATGCGGTTTTCTCCATATTTTAGGGTATTTATTCATTTAAATTTATAAAAAAAGAACGTTTAGAAAAAGTTTTTTTAAGTTAGCAAAAATTACACCATTGCGAAGCCCATTGGGTCGCTCGTTTATTAAAAAAATATACCTATGTATATTTTTTCTTTTGAGGTAGTACTAACGTCGTAACCCAACTAGATTCATTTAACTTTTACTTTATCGCGCCCACCCAGTAACTACTAGTAAGAACATTTATTTATCACCAACAATAAGTACATCATATAAATACCTGATAAACACTTATATACTATTGTAAACATCGTGACAGTATTATAATTAAAAATAACATTTATCAGGGACCTTTACTGTGAAGATCATTACGATTTGTTATTGCCCTGGCCCACCTACAGTGAATAATAATAATTATAATAATAAATCTCCAGACTAACACATCAATTGTGTGGCCCTAAAGTAAGTTGCAGTAAGCACTTGTGTTATAGGCACCACACAATGGACTAGGGGAGAACCTAGTTACACCCAGACACGAGCCAATATCAAAAAAACATTTTACGAAATTGGCTCGACCCGGGGATCGAACCCGGAACCACCTGTTTAGCAGTCCGGTATATTTACCGCTGCACCACAGAGGTCGTCAAAGGTGACACATTTGTGGAGTGTGTAAATACTCCATCATTATTATTATAGACCACTAGCTTTTACCCGCGCGGCTTCGCACGCGTTAAATTCTGAGTAAACCTCCCTTCCCTGTATTATGTTATTATACATGTAAACCTTCCTCTTGAATCACTCTATCTAAAAAATAACCGCATCAAGATCCGTTGCGTAGTTTTATAGATTTAAGCATACATAGGGACAGAGGAAGCGACTTTGTTTTATACTATATAGTGATTAGTATAAGAATATTTTATAGAAATTGTTTCCAAACTTTTGTATATTGCGTCCTGTCTTTATCTACAGTTAAACAGTTGCCTGTGTTCCAGTTATAAGTGCAGGATAGTCAGAGTAATGACTGTCACCGAGATCGAACATGTATAGTGTGTATGTTAGTAAAAATCCTATCCTACTAATATATTTTTTTTTTAATTTTTTTTTAATTCTTTATTTATTAAGCTTTACACCAAAATGGTTATGCCAGCTTATACAAAAAGAAAATTACAATGACTGTTTTCTTAATTCTATAGACTTAATATAAAAATCAACAACATTTTTGGTATTTTCACACATAAATTTTGAACTAAAACAAAAGTGAAACATAAAGAAGAGGTCCTCTCTAATACTTTGGGTATCAAGTAATAATTGTTCTCTTAGTGATTCATTGATTTTACATTCCATTAACAAATGGAGCAGGTCCTCATTCGTTTGACACATAACGCAGTTCGGACTATCCGCCTTACGCATAAGAAAAGCAAACTTGTTCAATGGAACGTGTCCTGAGCGCAGTCTAAAGCAGGTTACTAATTCTTTGCGATTCATTTTACTATTAGCGAACCAGGGAATGCGTGGAGGCTCACTACAGAGAGATTTGTACCAAGTTCCTTTGTCATTAGATTTATCGTCAAAATATATCTTCCATTCATTGTTACAATTATTTTTAATTAAAGGCAGGTAATCAGAAAATTGTAAAGAAACACATAGTGGAATTCCTTCGGATTGGGCTATTTTTGCGAGTTCATCAGCAACTTCATTGCCGAGAACTCCCACGTGGGAGGGAATCCATTGTATAAAGACTTCAATCTCATTACGTATCATTTTTTCGATACATTCAATAATAAGATAAGCCTCTCTCCTTCCTATTTTTCCCCTATTACACCTAAGAAGGTGAAATAAACTGCTCTTCGAATCTGTGAAAATTACAATTTTTTTATAGTCAGTTGACATAACATAATGAAGAGCTTCCATTATAGCCAAAAGTTCGAGACACATTATATTAACATCATTACTCACGGTAAATTTGGCCATTACTGAGGCTCGTGAATCGAAAAACGAGAAGCCGTTATATTCACCATTCTTAGATCCGTCAGTGTATATCTGCACAAAATCAGGGTATTTCTCCTGTATCATTGAATCTGTGGCATTTTTGAGTTGTATAGGCGGCAAATTTGCTTTAGAACACGTTATGTTTTTTATATTAACATTTATTATATTGGTTAGATTAATTGACAAGATATAAAAAGAAAGTTGATGACATGGCCATATTTCAAATTTAGTAATATTAAGATTATTGTATTGAATGTAACTTTGGTATAGAAGAGGGAGCTGGTTTTTCCGCCAATAACTAGTATCCGAACGTAACATGGTCTGGAATTCTGATAAACGTTCAACACAGTAGTCATTTTGTCTAGACGATAATTTAAGAAAGTATTTATGGCTCAAATAATTTCTACGTACAAAAAGAGGAGGGATGCACAATTCACTTTGCATCACATGTATTGGTGTAGAACGAATGAAGCCGCCACAAAGTCTCAAACATTGGTTCTGTATTACCTCTAACTTCTGGAGTAGCCCAGGACTCGCATTTCCGAATAAGATACTCCCATAATCAAGTCTACTTCTAACTATACTAATGTATAGGCGGCGCAAATGTATGGGATGAATACCAAAGGACGAATTACTAACACAGCTAAGAATATTGATGAATGGTATGCATTTTTGAACTAATTCATTCACATGTTTTGTCCAATTAAATCGCCTATCAATCCAAACACCTAAAAATTTTATACAATTCACAACTTCGATGTCACAACCGTGGATAAATATAGAAATGGGTGGTATTTTGTATTTCCTTGATATTACGCATAACTTGGTTTTGGGATGTGAAATCTCTAAACCTATTGGTGTAATAAGCTCACAAAACGAATTCAGTAAGTTTTGCATTAGTTGTTTACATTTGTTTAAATCCTTATTTGAAATATAAAAAGAAAAATCATCTGCATACTGTGAAATTTTGACACTGTGTCCAAGATTTTTACAAATTGCTATTGTCACTATATTAAATAGAATAGGGGACATGGGATCTCCCTGTGCTAAACCCTGACGAGATACTCGCACTAACTCATTACCGTTACTTAGCTTATACAATATATATCTCTCTTTTAAAAAATCATAAATATATTTACGTATGTAAGGGTTTACTTCGAATTCGACTAAGGATTGTAAAAGAGCATTAACAGATACATTATTATAAGCATCAGAGATATCTACAAAACAGCAAAGAGTAGGTTCCTTTTTAGATAATGCTGTCTCTGAATCTACTATGAAACGAACTAAGTTATCATAGCAAGAATAACCTCGGCGGAAACCCAAAGTACTTTCATGAAAAAACCTGTTTTTTTCAAAAAAATACTCTAAACGTTTTGCTACCATATTATGAAACAGCTTACACATGCAGCTCATGAGTGATATCGGTCTATATTTAGCAGTATTACTTTTTCCTTTTGGAATAGCAACAATCTTAATTCTTCGCCATTGCTCTGGCACTATACCTGTCCGATAAATTAAATTATAAATAAACAATAAAATTTCGAACGCATTTTGTGGCATATTATATATCATTGAATAAACTATATTATCGAGGCCAGCTGAGGTATCCTTTCTTTTAAGGCAGGCTATGATTTCTTCCATCGAAAATAATGTAGGGGCTGGATAAGGGCTGTAGGAACATGGCGGTAGGATGACACTATCTGGTGTGAGTTTTGTCAAAAAGTCGTTGGCTTCTTTTTCAGAAAGCTGTTCCGTAGTGCTCGATTTACCTTTCATCCATCTGAGTTTCCTCCACATTTCCGAAGAAGTAGTTGACCCATCAACACTTTCACAAAATGACTGCCAAGACTTCCTTTTAGCTTCCCTTATTAACTTTCTAGCACTAACTATCTTTTCTTTTAGTACCTGATAAGATTCCGGAGTACGGTTTTTACGAAAAAATTTGAGAGCAAGTCTACGTTCTGCCACTGCTTTAGATAAGTCTTGATTCCACCATGGTTTAGGCTTAAATCTGAATTTAGTGTTAAAGTAAGGTTTGATGTATGGGATACTAGCCTCTGCGCACTCATTAATAGTGGCCTCAAAGTTATCATAATTTTCTTGAACATTTGTAGAAATAATATTAAAATAATTAAATTTATTTTCTAAATCAGTTTTATACTTAATCCAATTAGCTTTTTTAAAATTTATTTTATTATACAAAAAAACGTTGTAAGATTGTTGAATTTTAATATTTAACAATAAGTGATCACTACCTAAGGTTTCATTAGTCGTCATCCATTCACAGTCCAAAACCAAGTCTGCACTAACAAATGTAACATCAGGTGAGGTGCAAATTGTATTATTATTTGATTGAGCTATGCGTGTCGGCGACCCATCATTCAGGTAAACAAATCCGTGATCTGAGCTACTTTCGGCTAGCAACCGCCCTCGGGTATCTGTGCGATAAGACCAACTATTATGATGAGCATCGAAGTCGCCTGCTATTAATGTCTTTCGGTTAAAATGACTAAATAATGAATCATATTCTGTTTTAGTAACTCGCAAATTTTGCGGAGAGTAAATACCAATTATGTACTGAAGCTTACTACTATTTATTAATTCTATACAAATGTATTCAAAATTTACTTGTAATGAAATATCCTTAATTCGTGAAGTTATTGATTTATGAACTATAATAGCCAGCCCGCCGTAATTATCTGCTCGATCTCTTCTAAAGATGTGATATCCAGATATGTTAAAACTTTTATCCTCAGATAACCAAGTCTCCGACAGTATGCAAATGTCAACTTTGTCCCTTACTAAATAGCATTCCAATTCATCGCGTTTATTGTACAAGCTGCGGCAGTTCCATTGAACAATGTTAATACCTAAACATTCGCTCGTAGGTATATTCAAGGACATTATATATTTATTTAATATATATATATATTATTACTATTACTCTATAAAAGGAAATTAAATAAAATTAATAATAATTTGAGTTTAAATGAAATAAGTAAGAAAATTGTACTAATTGTTTACTGTTTTTAATTTAGTTATAAGTCGAGTAAATCTATTTTTTAAACTACGGTTCGAAATCAACGGGATAAGATCCTTAAACATATCTATTAACGAATGTATGTTTTCTGTGTGTTGTTTTACAATATATTTAATGTCTGTCATACCAAAAGTATTTTCTAAAAATGATTTCATTTCTTGAGGTGTCAGTGGGTAATTTTTTTTTGAATTTAAAATATGTTCTTCGATAGCATGCCAACTAGAAGAGTGGATGTCGATCGTTGATGTTTTGCGTTGCTTTTTGGACCCATTTTTTTTGTAAACAACACTGGAACTAGACTGGGAGGTTTCGCTGTCATCGTTGTCTTCCAGTACCTCAGAAGTTCTGCTATCCTGACGCTGCAGCAGGGGTGAGGCGGCATCCGATCTATCGGCGGGAACATCGATGGGGGTGGCCAGATCCATGTTGCTGTCATAAGTGGACTCAGTCGGTGGGTGCGGCCGTTTGAAGTTGGGTGAGACCGTGTGACCACCTTCATTCGCTTGTGAAGTATCTAAGCCATATTGTGGTGGAACGTCAGGGCATTTCTGGGCTACGTGACCTTCCTTTTTACATAAAAAGCAGGTCATGATATCAGAGGATAAGTAAATCCAATATGTGGTGCCATCATATTCAACCTGGATTCGTTCTGGTAACCGGTTGAAGTCCTCCGGAGTTATATAAACCTGGCGTCTAAAACTCAAGATGTGACTGAACCCTGTGTCGTTGAATCCTGCTCGCAAGAACGTTATCGGGGAAACTGGGTCGATTTAAAGTTTTCTCATCTCTTGTTCGATTACAGTATGAGGGATAATCGGGCACACATTCGATAAAATCACTCTTCTATTTCGATTAATTAAAGGTCTTATTTTTAATTGATTTCCCGCTACTTTTATAACCTGTTGATTGTCCACCAAGTCGTCAACTATCGACTTCGTGGCCAAGAAAATACAAATTCAATTATTTGATATTCTCGATAAAAAACGTATTTCTTTAGGGTCAATGATTCTTCCCAAAGCTTGAGCATATTCTTTTATCTGAATATTTTCTATTGAATCAATTATGATTGCTTGATCTTTAGACGGAAACATCGGGTTTTGTGCTGCTGTCGCATAACTTTTACTTGTGGTATTCATTGTAGTATTCATTTTGTCCCCGTAGTCAGAGACAAAACGCAAAATAATAAACAAAGAACCGGTTTATTACACGAGCCGGCAACACGGCGACGTGATAGCTAATGATAACGCGATAAACGTGTGCTCCCGAGGAGCGCGCGGTTAACACTGATCCTACTAATATTATAAACGTGAAAGTTTGTGAGTGTGGATGTATAGATGGATGTATGGATGTTTGTTACTTTTTCACGTAAAAACTACTGGACGGATTTTGATGAAACTTTACAGTAATATAAGTTATACATCAGAATAACATATAGGGTACTTTTTACCGCGGGAAAACTTTTCATTCCCACGGGAAACCGACTTCCACGCGTACGGATTCGCGGGCGGCCACTAGAAGGTTAAAAACCAATCGTTTCTTTTTGATAACGCAGTTAGATACTAATAGCCAACATTAGGTGTAATTTGTTAATATTTACCTTTACAAAACAACAGCATTTTTGCAATGTTTTGCATTTTTTCCTGTTTGCTTCGTATTATCTGTACCGAATATACTTTCACTACCTATCTTTATACAATATCTATAGATAAAGTACTAACACAGAAGTAGCTGGCAATTTTCCAATAAGGTAAAACATTTTTGTTATTGCGTATTTAATTTGAACTACTTTTTCCTGTTTTGCTCGCCTTAGATTAACAGTTTTTAAGTTCTTAAAAAAAAACTGTGTCACACCAACTCCTTAGTTAAAAACCCCTTAATCTAACTGTAAGCTTCATCATTATCATCATCACCAAAATTTTATTTATCGTGAACAAGTCGGCCAAAATTTCACCATTGCGAAGCGTAGCCGGGTGTGTGTGTTTTATAAGAACCGTATAATAAAATAGACTAAGGCAGAACCTAGCTACACCCAGACTCGAGCCAAATCAGAAAATACATTAGGTTCGACCCGGGATGGATTCAAACGAAACACTCCGATATACAAATACATACCACTGCGCCACAGAAGACGTAGTTAAAATTACCTAACGACCGTTTAGTCAGCTATTCGTTCATCTTACTGTCCTTAAAACTATGTTTAATTTAGTTAAAGTTTGGTTTTTACATATCCAAAATTATGTAATCGAAATATACCTACCTTAACAAAACAAAATTAAGAAACCAATGGTGCAGATTCAGGAAAACTCTAAACTAAATTTAGGATCCTATCTACTTCTTTCTATTTCTCTGCTATAAAATGAAACATGAGTATTAATTGCATGCTGACTAAACTAAAATTTTAAAAGCTAGTGACTAAACTTTAATCTAATCCTCGGAGCAATTTGTCAAACTATTTAATATTAATATAAACTTAATATGTTAAATAAAACAAACGCCTGTATTTCCTTCCCCTTAATATTGAAGTATGAGAAGTGATAGTAATATTTAAAAATAGTTAGAATTTAAACTATTTTTTAGAATCGGGCCTATTATTGGCCAATTATCTTACGCAGGTATCTTACTCACCTACCTATTTAAGATAGCTATAAAAATAACTATTCAGGGGGTCTACTGGGACTTGACGGTCGTATCGTGCATCTTATCAAAATCGCGAGATTGGTACCGAGACTTACGACTTTTAAAACGATATTTCCCGTCGTTACGGTTATCGTCTTAACACCTTACCGGGACTTGTATCGTCGCCTGGTTTAACTGTCAAGTTTGACAGTTAATTTCGTCAAATTGTCGTGATAAAGTGCCGGTAAGGCATTCCATCAAGTTCGTTCGTACTTCGGTCGCACGGATACGATTTCGAATGTAAAGTCCCGGTAGACACCCTGAAGCTTTCCAGGTCGATTTTCAGAACTTTTAGTAGCTATTAGGGATGCGTTGTTTTACGCACTGAAGGAACACTTATTGGTGCTTAATTTCATATAAATTTAGCAACTGAAAGCCATACTCAAAAAACAATATAGGTACATACGAAGAATGGCACCCTAGAAACCTTCTGTAAGATTATAGGTACTACTTATAAACGTAAAAGTTTGTGAGTATGAATGTATGGATGGATGTATTGATGTTTTTTACTCTTTCACGTGAAAACTACTGCATGGATTCTGATGAAACTTAACAGAAATATAGGTTATACATCAGAATAACATATAGGGTACTTTTTACCACGGGAAACCGACTTCCACGCGAACGGAGTCGCGGGCGGCCACTAGTACCTACATACATACATAACGCAATATGAACAAACTCATTTTTACACATACCATACGTAGGTAATTACAAAGATATTGCGTACAGTTATCATGAGCTATGCATTATGAACTGATAGCGCTCAGTCATAATAAAAAATCGTCTGCCGCCATTTCGTTATCTCGTGTTAACAGACAAAATATGTGAGCATGTGAGAATTCCGTGATAAATATCTCGAGTGCATGTTTTTACTGTTTTTTTCAGCATTGATGTGGGAGATTAAGATATCATCGTATTTTCTCGCACCGACTTCTAACACTATTATTATACTATTAGCGAATTGAAAAGTAGACTGGCGTTTGACCGGCGATATTTCAGCGGTTAAGCGACATGTTCTCAACGTACGTAAAGCGCCTTAAGATGTAAAGAAGATGTAGATAATGACCATTACGGGCGGGTTGTATCAAACAGTTGGTTAACGTATCTACGTACGTAACTTTTTGACAATTACATCAGATGTTTAACGTACGTCAAATACAAAGGGTTGCGTCACAAAAAAAGTCACGACATTGGTGAAACAACCCGTTTTCTAGCTTGACAGTGGTTAACGCCATTTTTAACGTTGACAGACACGTTAAGTAGTTGTGATACAACCCGCCCTAAGTATAGTGTTTCTTTGCGAAATCATTTCCTAAGGTGTTAGCTATAAAACAAAAGTAATCGGTAACTGGACATCCCTAGCATTCGATGGACATCACTGTTCGGCGTCATTGCCGGTTGGCGCGGATTTGGATTGAATCTAATGGCGGCTACATTTTGTATTTTCTATTAATTCACATTTGATTAAAGGGATGTTTAATCTAAAGTCAAATAAATATTGTTTCCTTATAGTAAGTTATTTACGCTGTAGCTGTTTTTGTGTGTGCGTTTAGTGTCTCCATCATTTTTTCGTTGGTTTTTCGCCGGAAAATTTACCTTATAAATCAATGTGTCAGTTTTGGAGCAGCGTTGCTGACAAATAGTACCCACAAACCTACTATAGCAATGGTCTTTTACTAATATTTGTTATTACTAATAAAACCATGATAAAATTGTTAATAGCCACTATAAAATTAATAAAGGTACATACAATCACGTCATTTAGGCTATAATAGACACTTTACGAGCTATTTATTAGCAACACATGTTTTTATAAATATATAATAATAATAATTGCCTATATATGTCCCAATGGTTGAGCACAGGCCTCCTTCTCGGATAGCGGGAGGGATTGAGCCGTAATCCACCACGCTGGCTTGGTGCGGGTTGGTGGTTCACATAATGGATAATCGTTTTTATATTATAACATAAAAATTATAAGGTGCATTACTTATAGCAATAAAAAAGTAATATCTCATTACACGTTCAATTTTAACACATATTTTCAATCACAAACAACTAGAAACCTATACGATTTCTAAACTGCAATAATTTTGACTTAAATAGAGCTAATTGTAGCTTATATAAGTAGCAGAAGTTAATTTATTATGCAAATGAACTTGTATTATGTAAAGATATTTAAAACGATGCTTAAGAATACAGTAAAGAGTTTAACGTTTGTGGATGACAGGCATGCGTGACCAATCGTTTTGAAATAGTTTTTACCTTACAATATTACAGTTGGTGTATATTTTAAATGGATGACGTTAAAATGTAGAACTGTAGGTATCTAGTTCGGTTACTTTTATACAGTTATACATTGTTTTAAAATAATTTATATATTCACTGAATGTACACGTTCTAAATTCTTGTATAATTTCCGAAAAGAGTGCTGGGAGTTTTTTTCCGCCGGCTTTTTTCTCTCGGTCTACGGTGAGGTAAAGTTGAAGTTTGTAACATTGACGTTCATTAAGTATATGTTACATATCTATGATGAATAGAAGAGTTTTGATTTGATTTGATTTCAAATGGATGACGTTAAAATGTAGAACTGTAGGTATCTAGTTAGGTTACTTTTATACAGTTATACATTGTTGGTTTTGATTAACTTTATTGATTTGAAGAGTTTAATAGAGCATACTTGCTGCAGACTGGCGTTTGAAACAACGTGACCTGTAAAATGAATAAACAAAACAATGTAAAGGTTTGCTTTTTTACCATAAATAAGTAATCTATCATAAATAGTCTATCTTCTGAATATAATATCAACTAAATTAAGGTTCAATAAAAAATAAAAAAAATAAGTAATGTTGATTCAAAAAAATCAAAAAAATCTCAATTTACTTTAGCAACCAGGATATCCACTCATTGAACGCTCTAAGAAAATTAGCTCATGTTGTTTCTAATAAGAAGATAAACATAAATATTCATTATTTTTATGACAGAAATGATTAAGCAGTATTTCAGAAACTTTTGACACTTTCTAACTGTCGATACGAAAATAGTGTAGAAGGATATAAATAAGGCTTACTCATCAACACTTTTAGATTTGTCTGCGTTAACTATACCTACGATTTTCTGGTTCGATGACTTTCCGGACATAAAAAACTCGGACACCTTGGTAAAAAATAATATTAAAATTGAAAAACCATAGTTTGGCCAAGGTGTCCGAGTTTTTTGAGTCCGAAAACCCGATTTTCTACATTGTGATTGATTTTGATGGCTCTGCATATATTTTAAACTTATCCACCCTACGGTTTCGGCAGCAGTATGGTTTTCCCGTACGAATGAAGTACCCGCGGTAAAAATATCCTATGTTAAATTATATCTTTATACCAAGTTTCATCCAAATCCGTTCAGTATTGTTTGCGTAGGAGAGAAACAAACATACATAGGTTTTGTTACTAACAATCTTTCGCATTTATAGGCCAACACCTAACGTGTTGTTCTAAGTACTTTATACTACTAGTAGTTTAGAATCCTGCCAAATTATCCATGTTTACTAATTTAAATTAGGTTAAGCAACGACGGAACTTGTCTTTACGTGTTAAGTTTTTATCTATAGTTGAAGATCAGCTAGTTTGCGTGTCTGTACATTGCCGAAGACTATTGATTGGGTTCAGTCAACCATCATAACTGATGCAACTCGCTTTCCAATTAATCGATCGTTAGAAAGATATAAGTAGATTACTACACGACTTATAACACAAATGAGTTTTTAATTGGCGTAAATGCTAAAATAGTCGATTTTTTAATAAATACAATCGATGTGGAAACATGATTTATAGCTGATATATTATTCAAGAGTTCATTAAATTAGGTACCTATATTATTTGATCCTATTCAAAATTCAAAAAGAGAGGTGGTACTAGATACTTTGATTTTATTTAATTTTGTGACATTATTGGACAAAATTTATAATGAGTCTATACTTACTGAATCAAAAAAATCAAAATTCTTTTTTTCATCATAGATATGTAACATATACTTAGCTTAACAGTAACATATACTTAACTCAGTATTTAACAGACACGGGCCTTAGCCAAGTGAATGTCTTACTGTGGGATCTAACGATATTGTTGGAGTATCACTACCTAACTGCAGGAATTTTCTTACTATCCTACATGTATTCAAAATACTTGCTTTTTGAAGTTGTATGTAAGTGTGTTCTTGTGGATCGAGGGTTTTTAAAGATTTAAGTAACTGTTTTGTTCTGTCAGTGTTACAAACTTCGACCGAGAGAAAAAAGCCGGCAGAAAAAGACTCCCAGCACTCTTTTCGGAAATTATACAATCATAATTTAGAATTTAAAACGTGTACATTCTGTGAACATATCAATTATTTTCTCGTACCTGCCCGCTCAACACTAACTAAAAGTTAAAAAAATACTTATTAAATAAACATAAATGACTTGTCATACAAAATGCAAGCTAAATTTTAGATTAGCTTGCCTAAAATTATTAGTCTTTGTCTTACACTATTGCTAAGTAAGTTAAAGGCCTTCGTCCTTATAATTAAAAGATGGTTTTATTTTCCAGTAACACGTTTATTCCTTTCGGTTAATTCAATATCCAAAATCAAATGAAAAAAAACAATCAAACATAAACAAAGCTATATCCTTCCACTATCTATCCAAATCAGTTACTTCTTATTTGTGAAAATTGAAGTAAAATAAAAGAGTCAAATTAGCAACCCTTTTTACTAATATTGACATTTACAAAAGAACAGCTTATTATCTACAATTTACTCTTCGGCTTTATGTAATAATAATCGTATCCTATGTAATCATGGAATAATTAAAGGCTATACACATACAGGTAGGTAGGTACTTGTAATGTGCTAAAGCACTATGTAGGAAACTTATTGCTTGAATACTGGCAGCTATTATTTTATATTATTCAAATAGATTCTGAAGAGGAAACAATGAGATATTGACTTTTAACCTTACATAAGTGATAACAATATTTTTAGTTTAGTTTAGTTTAGACTTTTAATTTAGAATTAGCTCCCCTTACCTTTATACCTAAGTGATAGATATATTTCTGTTAATTTATTTCAAACTAATTAACATATTTATTTTAAACATCAAAATACACACCTACTTATCTACAAATATTATTGTCATACGTATTGATAAAGCAGGGTAACCTGTTAAAAAGTCGAATTTCAGTTACCCGAATCTTAAAACCCAGAAAACGCTTGGTAGAACTTTTAAAAGACCGATTTTGTGAATGACATTTTATTTAAATTCCTTTTTTTATTTCCCAGATGAATCAATTTCCAGATGAACTTAAAGCCAATTTTCAAAAAATATTTTTTTGTTTCCCATATTCTCATAATCCAGATATAGATATACCAGATTCTCACAATATTTTTTTTTGTTTCCCTTCTTACCATTTTCCAAATAAACGAATACCAAATTTTCATAATCTTTATATGTGGTTCCCATACAATCGTGTTTCAGCTTAACTATTGCAATGGGAGCCGCTCATTTTGCATGACGTCGATTTTCCTAAAATCGTTCGTCATACATAAATTGTCATCATTGTCATATGCGCTGTTTGTTCATATATCAAAATAATAGGTACGACGACGAGCAAAGCGAGGAGGAGTGTGAGGTTGAATGGTGACCACACAGTGCGCAAGCCGAGCGAGCGAAGCGAGCGAGCGTACCGCGGCAGCGGTCGGCGAAGCGCCAAAACCGAAGTTCTTTTCTAAAAGTAGAGAGCCATTTAAAATATAAAGATTTAGTTGTTCTAGTTATCGTTTCTTTGGATTAAAAAAATCTTGGTTTTAAAAATCTAGATATCGTTTGTCTGGATATCAATTAACTGTATTTCAAAAATTTGTGTTTTAAAAATCTGGCTTTTGTGCATATGTATATCGGTCATCTAGATTTCGCGAATTTAGATTTCGTGTGTCTGGAACTCATTCGTCTGGATTTTAAAACGTCGTGCAAATGAATAAATGGGCTAATGAAATTCGGAGTTGCGATTATATGGCAAACAAAACTTCGAAATTCTAAAAAACGGAATTATGAAAAAATGTCCAAACGTTTTCTGGATTATGAAATTCGGAATATTAAAATTCGGGAATAAGATAGGTAACCATAAAGCAGTCCTAGTAACCATTAAAAAATGATTAAACAGCAATAAATATTATTAAGACTATATGTATTAACAATTATTTATAGACACCTTTAAACGATATGACAGCTCGAAGTAAAGGACAATAATCAATAATTAGTTCAATCACATTGCTTTATCAAAATTATGCAATTAACACTTGCGCACTGAACTTTAATTTTCAACCCTAATGATCAAAAGTTAAGGTCAAAATTCCGTTAATACCAATGTGATAATTAGGCTTTTATGTATCCAGTGCTATTTGGTTCACGTGAAGAATTTTCTAGAAAATTTACATTTATCTTGTTTATGATTTGGGAATGCATGTGACTTATTAATAAATGGCTCTAATTTTTAATCGTTGATGTATTAACTGCTTAATTACTAGTTTAGGTATTACAATACGCTAATCGCAAAGATAAACTTCCGATCTGATAAAATATCTTGCTTTTTTTTTTTATTTAAATTATAGTTTTTACATCAGTCGTATTAAAAAAGTATGTAGGTATTTTTCGCAATGGTTGGCCGTTCGTGTCAACCATTGAATAAGGGAATATGCACCAACACTGTTACCAAAATTCTGTCACTTGTTCAGGTGTGCTTAAAATATACAGCGTGTAAACAGATCGTTTCCGACGCCAGAACCATGTATTACCAATTCTTAACACTAATCATAATTTAATGAAAAATACCAAATACCAAATGCAAATTAAATGCGGTGCCATCACTACTTTTTCGATCGATGTACGATACGAGTGACATCGCCAAAATATTGCAACTAAGCATTCATTTTTAACTTTAGGAAGAATACAATGATCATCTAACTGAGTGATAAATATAAATGTTATGAAACTAAAGTCTTCCTGCAACCGCAGTTACCACGTCACGTGGCGACCGCAACTCATCGCTGTATACATATACAGGGTGTTTGGTTACGAAGCGTGACTACTGTAACAGTAGGACTGTAGGCAACGGTCCCATGTAGGTGTATACAGTGTGATTCTGTTTTCTCGGTCTTCCATAGGCTTTTATCAACCAATATTATAATCATAGGTACATTGGACATATTTCGCGAAAAAAGTTTTAATCATTTGAAGAAACTTTTCAGTAGGTACCTAGGTATAAACAAATTTAAAAAAAAGAAACTAGACAATTCATAATCGATCCTGCTTGTGTATTCTATTATATTATATTGCATTGCATTTGGGGCAAAAAGTCACTTGTATCATCATGTATAGGAATTGTACTAAATTTGGAAAAATTATAACATTCTCGTTTTAGTCACTTTAGTGTTTGGAATAAATTGCCTTAAAGTCACTTATGTATCATCATGGAACTGTACTCAATTTGGAAAATTGATAACATTCTCCTCTTGGTCACTTTAGTGTTTTAAATAGGTTGCCTTTTAGCTACTACCTACAAATGAAAACTTTAGGTAGGTATTTTGTACCTCACACTATTAACATTAGTAATCAATGTCGATACATAAATTATAATCCCAATTTGACCCAAGTCTAATCATGTACATGTGTAAGCTAATAATAATTTAATTAGTTTATAATTACAATCTAGCATACATATCTACTGGTTACTCGAGAAATGAATGGCAAGGCCTATGTCCAGCTGTGGACATGTTACGGCATATTATGATGATAAAGTAAGTGCGCTTATCGTGTCTGTTTATCTACAGGGTGTAAAAGTCTACTTTCCGAACCTGGGTAATGCTGTAACGGAACTAATGGTAAAGTACTAAAGCGTAAAAACAATACACGGTTTCAGGCTTCAGAAATGGTCTGCTAACACCCTGTAGATTTACCTAGCTCTGCTTAGTCCTGAACTAAAAACAAAAAATAAAACAGAGAGGCGTAGCAGCAGAATTTTAATATTGAAAAATAAGGTTTAGTTAGGGCCGGTTTTTCAATAGTCAGATAAATTCGATCTGACAGAAAATCAGTATGTTTTCGTTGCACATCGAACAAAAATACTTGGCATATGTATGAAGTGACAATGAAAACATACCTCTTATCAGTCAGTTAGCATATATCTGACTATTGAAAAATCAGCCCTTAGTCAATTAGGAGCATTATTCGAAGACAATACTGCTTGGAGACCGCATTGAAGCGAACCCAATAAATGACGTCCTGCAACAAAATCAGAAGAAAGTTGCGTGCTTCCCTGGATAGATGGCGCTCTATGAAGGACAAGCTTTCAACAGGGGACGGTGCATGGCAGATTGACCTATGTAAGAAATCACTTGTTTTTACCGATTTGATTCACTTTTGTTATGCTTCTCGCTATCTAAATGCAGCATGTTTTTTGTTTTTATTTCGTTTCACCTTAGATTAGATAGTAACTTGTAAATATCTTGTAATTATGATACAGGTTAAGAATATTTGTGAAAACAATGATTATTTTCTTTTAACTGGGTACTTAGATAGCAGTTAATATATGAATGCAATTTTAAGTCATTTAGACCTCTGGAGTTAACCAATAGCAATTTTTCATGTATTGTAAGGACGAGGTCTGAAATAATTTTCCGATAAAACTTACCGTTTCCCTGAAAATCGCGAAAGACACATTTTTTTAACCTTTGACCTTGAATATTTTTTTTTTCATGCAATGCTTGGTACCTAACTAAATTTTATTTATAATTGTATTTTGAACAACTTCACTGATTTTCAGCTGGATGATGTCCTGGATTTAGGACCGGACTAAATGATATACCTACCTACTGTTTATAAAAAAAGTTTTTTTTTATTGCCAAAGTTCCTAAACTTACATCTCAAGTCTGAATACACTCAAATCTTTCCACGTACATCCACCAACAGTCCAAGACATTAACCCGCCCAAGGCTCGACATTGACCTGGTTTGATTAACTCTCAGGATTGTCCAATAACTCATTTATTAATACTGTCAGGTCGAGCGGGGTCAACATTCGAAGATTTTGAATACGGAAGGGCACACATCCGTTCAGATTCAAAATAATTAAACTGCTAATACGTAACGCATTCAACTATTTACTACGAGTATATACTTCACGGGTGGATTCAATGGCGTCAAAACAAAATTAGTCTGATCAAAAGTAGCCTATGTCACTCTCTGACAATGTAGCTTTCTGCTAGTGAAAAATATTTTGAAATAGGTTCAGTAGTTCCAGAGATTACCGCGAACATACAAACTTATTGTAACCATCGTGAGTATATAGATTTGAATGTAGATGCTCGATCTTTGAGACGGTAATTGCTCTGATTGTTCTGCCCTTCCATTTAGAACACTTCGAATCATCAGTGGTAGTTGCAATTTGTTCATTACAAAAAAGTAAATTATAGAATACTAAATAGTCTAAAATACCGGATTTACATACTAACCCTTAACCTTTATTGGCAGTCGAAGTCGAGAACCAAGTTACATCAGATACGAGGGTACTGCGAGATTACCTCTATAATGATGAAATAACAACATTTCGTTTCGCCGTATTGGTACACCTGTTTTTTGTATTTTTTCTCAGCAACGCACCCCCAACACCCACAGTGTTACGGGGAGTCACGGGCGGCGGTGATCACTTACCATCAGGTGACCCGCATGCTCGATTGATTTGCTATATTTAAAAAAAAACCTGTCTAGAAATTTTACCTACGTCTTCCTGCCTATTTATTTTTCCATTCCCGCCATTATTATTTTCCTTGCAACCTACCATAGTTTTAAAGTTCTTCCAACTACAGTAAACTAATACTACTACAAAATAGAGTAACTGTCAATCATGCCACACCTACTTGCATAAAAAAAACACCAACTCTAGTGATGTGCTGTGATTGATAACCTATATTCAGGTTAAATTATAAGGTCACATATTAAACTCCACGCGGACTTGACCACGCGCTAGCGCATGATACTCTTGTTTACTTGATGTAAATAATAAATAGTTTAACGATAAACTTATCAACAGAGGTGTACTTGGTCAAGCTCCTGTTTTAGTTATATTTAATCTAGCCAGCTAAACAAAAAGCTATCGCAAATGTAAGCACACCTAATTACCTACCAGATGCCTGTTACAAAACTTGTGTTACATCTAAGTTGAATTTAATTGGGGACATTTAGGTAGGTACCTGCACAATTATAGCACATTATGAAATACGAATGAACACACAATTATAAAGTAATGTCGAACATGTCTTCTAATTAGTAGGTAAATCGAAGCTCAGAAGAAACCCGGACATGAGTATTTTCTGTTTAAAAGCTATACCTTAAAAAACAGCATATCTTACGATGAAAATATCTAAGAATTTTTTTTTTCATCACCCAACCACACCTTCTAACTGACGCATCTTCATTTCCTGGCAACACCCGCGATAACAAGAACACACGTCATTGATGAAGTCACAGATTATCATTGGCATTATTGGCACAATGTGCAACCGCAACACGGCCAAAAAAAAAGTAAAAATTATAAACACAAACCGGATATTGTATGACGTGTTGAATCATTAAATACTCATAAAATATACATAGAGTGATTTATTATGTAAACAAACGTTATTAGTAATTTAACAAACTTTGATCAACACTGATTTATTAGATTTGTCCGTTTTATGCATATATTTTTATAGACTTAAGTATACCGGTATCTACTCAAATCATAACATTATAATTTTGGAATGCATGATGCCGCTGTAGTTCTTGTGTTCTTGGCTGTAGGCTGCTTGCACAGCCGAGGACCTACCAAGTCACATCTACCTGAACACGAGGAAGTGCTTGGTTTCGGAGCGCGCGATCTCGTCCAGCACGCGCTGCTTGGCGTCTTGAACCTATTTAAAAAAGAACCGATTTCCAAAAAAAAAAAAAAAAACAGGACACACAAAGAGTACCTAAACGAGCAAGTAGGTCACATGATAGTAAGTGATCACCGCGTATTAGTTTCTTTTGCCAAATAATCAATTCAAAATAGATATCACGCCCCGAAATCATTTGTTTAGGTGCATCATTTACCTACATAGTAGTTTAGGTGTATCATTGCCAAGTAATTATTGCGTTATGTAGATGATGTACGCAGGTACCTTTGTTTAGTGTAACGCAGTAGTAATATAATGTGCGTAACGATCAATTGTCAATTAGAAAAGAAATGTAGCAGCAAATCGACATATTGACGAAACACTAACACAAAAAGCGCAAATTATAATAATTAATCTGCAAAGTACCAACCACAGCAACTGCGCGCAAAGTTGGAATATAGGTAGGTGCAATACAGTGGACTAGAGGTGAAACCCAGTGACAGGAAGACACGAGCCAATTAATATAAAACACTAATCAATTGGGCCGACCCGGATTGAACCCGGGACCTTCGGCTTAATAGTCCGGTTTACATACCGGTGCGCCACAGAGGTTAAAGATAAGCTAAACACAACAAACTTATAGTAGGAAGACTTTCATCTTTAATTTAAAAGGTTCTAATATAAATCTATCGTGCATAAATGTGTATTATCTACCATCACTGTAAAGTAGGTACGTGATCCGAAAAAATCATGCATGAACCTATTAAAAACCTTTACACAACAAACACGAAATTCGTGGTCTTCATTACATGATTCTTTATTTCACGCATGACCTGAGAAAATATAATTTAACTAACCGAACAAAGATCACCAGAAATCATCTGATCAAAACGCAAAATAAATAAATCAGTCAGTTGACACGCAGCGATGGCGGCAATGGCGGGCACGCGTTGATGGCGTGACGCGCGCGATTTAAATATAGAACAGGAAATGCGCGGTTTTTTCGTGAGTGAAATGTTTGGGTGACGTTGCGTCAGTTAGATGCTTTTTTATTTTTATATCAAATCTATGGAAAACTATCGCCTATTACCTATTTTGAGATTAAAACTTTCGTTTTATTTATTACTAGTGGCCGCTCGCGACTCCGTTCGCGTAGAAGTCGGTTTCCCGTGGGAATACGAAGTTTTCCCGCGGTAAAAAGTTCCCTTAATTCTTTCATACATATATTTTTGGTATCTAAAACCGTTTTAGCAACACACGCAACGGAAGCTCTCAAGGATGAATAATTTTCCCCGTTTTTTTTTCATATTTTTCATTATTTTTTCGCTCCTTATTTTTTTTTTTTTTTTTTCTGTCTGTCGATTGCTGTTGGCCCCTTGACGGCCTTTACAGCTTCACCGGGCTTGGGGGCGAGCGCAAAAGGCGCTCAGCCAGTAGATAAAGATTTTCGCTCCTTATAGTTGCAGCGTGATCTTATATAAAGCCTGCCTCGATAAATGGTCTATTCAATACAAAAATAATTTTTAAATTCGAACCAGTAGTTCCTGAGATTAGCGCGTTCAAACAAACAAACAAACAAACTCTTCAGCTTTATAATATTAGTATAGATTTAAACTGACCGTAATTTCTGAAAGGTTGATAATTTGTGAACTTTGGAAAACTTAAATGAAGTTGCTTTAAGCAAGGTCAACCATTTTCATGTAATCAAACGATATTTTTTTTTAAATTACTAAGTAACCTTTTAGGTTTAATTTCAATTATCTAAATAATTCATTAGGGCATAAAATTATTTATTTTATTTTATAAATTCGTTATTTACATGTCTATTTTAACTGCACTAACATGGAAAGGAAACGTTATATATAATACACGGAAGTAAAAACTCTCTTTAAAAAAAAACTAAAGAGTTCGAATTGGTGCGCCGTCTTATCAGCGTCAAAATCAATCAATCAAAACCGCATAATACTGTATTGATTATTATTTATCCTCATAGTATAATGCGTTCTATTTAAATTCGGCTATCGGATTAAAAATCACGCGTCTTTTAAAAACTTTCCTATTTGATCATGCAGTAATCACGTGAGAGACAGAAATACTAGTTATTCGGCGATTTGATTATCTTGTAGGTAGGTTTACGTGAAGCTATTATAACTCGATGTGTTTATGCAAATGTCATGTAAGTAAATGATAAATGCCAAAATGATATTTTTTTACAGAGTTTTGTTTTTTTTATTATTTTGAAATGTTTATCAATTTTTATTGATGAAAATTGTACTTGATTCTGTATAATTATACGTTTATTTAAACCTAATGTAATAATTTAAAATAAATCAAATAATTATAGAGCTCTAGACTACCTTTGTATTAAAGCCTAGCTACACTACACCATTAGACACGAGACATACCTACACTTACAGGGGCCGTACCGTACCACAAGCTTTAAAAATCTATCATAATTCCAGGCAGTTTTTTTAAATAAGACGTCATGGTACGACAAAACCTAAACATGGCGATTTAAGTCACGCTATAAGAACTTGTGGTAAGGCTATTAAGACAGGCTATACCGGTGCGCCACAGAGTTCATCAGTTAGTTAATAGTCAATTGAGTAAATTTCATCAAAAACGTAGAAAATAATTTTAATGTATTATAAATATTCATAACCGCAATTTCTGAGCAAGATAAAACAACTTTTTTGAAAATTATACCTTCGTAAGATAATATTTAATTAAATCAATAATTTTACAATAAATAGGCAAGTATGGATATGATTTCTTCTGACCTTGTTGTTTTTATTGATATCTTTCTCTTGCCTATCTTTCAAGACGAAGGTGTCACACGAATTATCTAATTATAATTGTTGTTATTGTGCAGTTACCAAGTCAAGGTAAATATTTTTACGTACCACACGTCACAAGATCATACCATATTATTTTTATCAATCAGCCATTGACCTTTTTATTTTGCTATAAAACTGTAATCATTTCAATTAATTAGCCATAAAATACAAAATTCTGACCTTTGGGGCAATAAACCAACGGAGAGCACTATTCACGTTTTTTTAGTTTGTAAAAGTACTAACACCCGCTTATCTATTTTACCACGCTTTTATTAGCTTGGGTTGTATCACTGTATCTATGTAATGGAATCTTTGAGCATAAATTTGACCGATTTCCAGAAGTTCGATTAATTTGAAACTTTGCACACGTATTAAGGACCGATGATAATGCAATAATTTAATAAGAGTTTCTCATTATCCTTATTAGGACCACCAGGATTAATAAATTCATCTTTAGATCCTTTTGTAGGAGAGTAAGAGAGACAAAGCTAGCGCGTGATCTGCGCCTTTCATCACTAATTGAACTAAAAAGTAGAAAATAAATAATAGTTTAAAAACTAAAATACCACGCTTTTATTGCTAATCGAACTAAAAAATAGAAAATAAAATTTCAAATCGGAGTAAAAAGCGTGGGGTGCTCGATATAGTATGTAGAGAGTTATGAAAATGAAGTAAAATGCACCCCTCGCTTTTTACTCCGATTTGAAATTTTATTTTCTATTTTTTAGTTCGATTAGCAATAAAAGCGTGGTATTTTAGTTTTTAAACTATTATTTTTATTTTAAAAACGTTTTCGCTCACCATAATTTTACGATTAAAGTATTTAACGCCATCTATCCGTATGATGCTGCAACTAAGTTAAAGTTCCAAGTTTGGCGCGATGATAGTTAAATGGTTAAATTGACTAATTTTTTATGTAATAATAAAAAATATGCCTATGTACTTTTTTTTACAAATCATAACAAAGTGCAAGATTTTAAGAGAGACAGTTTTAGTCCGTGGTTTTAGTATTGAGTAAAACTGTAATGAGTCTTTAACAATGATTATCTCTCACATTTGTTGAAAATAGCAATTTAGCATAATAGAACGGCCTCTTCGCAGTTTACCACTAGGCATCTTTCATATGTTGTGATTTGGGTTACGGATAAATAAATTAAAACAATTCTTAACTGACGATTAAGTGTACCAAAGTGCGAGGGCTGCCAATAAATAGGTAATCTACTTTCTTTGGCGATGATTGCTTGGCAGCCAGACTAGCTCTTTGGTTCTCTGTCAGCGCCATCTTTCGTCGGGTGGCAGCATTATTGTTATGGCTGCGTTCCAAACAAAATAATAAATAGGCATAATTTAAGCAAATGGTAATACTGCCAGGTGACATTGACATTTGACATTAACTAGCTATAAGACACGCAACGGTTTTAGGCATTTGAATGTGATTCGTATGGAATTGTTTTCGTTTAGCAATTTCGTGATAACTTTCCGTATTTACAACATAAATATCTTGTGTACTTTTAATGTGAACTTATCAATATGGATGCTAACAACTTTGTGAACAAACTCAAAGCCAGCGGTTCTTCAAATGACTGGACCGACTTACAAGTTGTTTACGCCGAATACAAAAATATTGCAACCAAATTATCAGCCAAAGACCGTGGATCGTTTTCATTAAACGTTTTGTGTATTTTATGCAGGTATGTCTGTTTTACACTCTCAAAACCTAACATAACTTCATTCTGGTGAAGCTTTAAACAGGTAAACAAAAGTTGCGTACTAAAACTTTTTGTATGTGTTTTTTCTAGGAATATAGACAAGGTACCATCATGGAGGGACCGTATAGACTGCAAACTACTTCTAAAACTCAGTATAGACTGTGTTCGTGAGACTCGCACAGCTGAAAGACCGGACAGGGTCAAAACCCTTGCTTGTATCTACCACATACACAAATATGTGGTGAAACAGGTATTGTTTCATGAATATTATTTGTTCTCCGTCAGTTTCTATAGTCAAATGCCGAACCGATCCTGAATTATTTTAGGGAAGTGATTTTCCATGGTTTTTAAAAGTACATGTGTATTCCTGCAGGTCTTAGTTTAATTTATAAACTAAATTTCATTAAAATCTATTTAGTACTTAGAAGAGATGAATACCAGAAGAGATGATTTTTAAAAATCTTTCTTTATATTTTATTGATATTTGTAAGAGAAAGTTCTTTCTAAACATTGTAATACTTTTATAATTTAAATTACATAAAAGTACAATAGAATGAAAATTTTCTATTCCAGGGTTTAACTGTTCCCCCAGAGCTAGTACTCAAACTATCATTCATGCCATTTGAAAATGATGTTAAACATATGCTTCATGAATATGCCAAAACATACTGGAACATAATCGCTGACCGGATACTTTACATTGAAAGACTGAAGACCAAACACATGCAAATAATAAAACTATTACCAAAGCTCCTAGAAGATATGTTTAAAGTTATACATATCTACGATACAGTTCCTTTTTGTATCAACATTATAACATTTGTCATAAAGAAACTGCACTTTTTATACAGTGACTGTTATTCGAAAGAAGTGAATGAAGTTTTCGGGAAAATATTTGGAAGTCTTACGAAGAAAAATGATTTGAAAGCTTTTAAGACAATCAAAAGTGAAGAGGCTTTAGATTTGTACGCCAAGTTTAGTGATTGTTTTTATGTTATTGTAGAAAATTCTCTAAAATGTGGATTCAAAGATACAGTATTAAGCGAAGTGGTCCGTTCGTGTATGATGATATTGGGATCGCATTCAGAATTATTTCACTGTCTGCAGACATTCTATCTAAACTCATTCTGCAGTATATTGTGCTGTAAAACAAATCCAATATTCCTAGAAACAATATTAAATGCATTACTAGTTGCTTGCGAGACCACAGAAAGACTTGGCTATGCGAAAGCAATGAAAGTAACTTATCCATTCATAAATCAGTTACTAAGAATTTATATTGAATACATGGCAAATAACAGCGAAAACTTTAACTGGAAGGAAAACTTCACTGACACACATCAGGAAATCTGCTTGAAGTTAATCTATGTGTTAATGCAAAGATTGAAAACGACCACTCAAATGTTGAAGTGTGACGGTTGCAATGTCAAATCTGGGTTACATGATGCTCTCCGCTTGTCTTTTTTAGACAAACACTTCATCACAATTTCCCTAAACCAAGGAATAACATTACACCGAATCCTACCAATGTACTATAAAGTTATTCAGATGCAGCACAAAGTTTTAGACGAATTGAAAGCACTAGGTTGTGCTAACTACGAAAAATGTTACAAGAAACTGCAAACTGACGTCCACAATATAGCAATAAGTCTTAATAAAGCACAATATTACGAACACTCGATCAAACTCTTCAACATATACCTACAAAACGAAATAACCCACTTCAAAACTGAAACCGACTTGAAAAATATCAGCCGAGCTTTATACAACAAGAGTATATGCGAACTGGACGACAAGCAATTCGAAAACGCATTGAAAAATGCTTTTCTAAGCCTTCTCTTTGGCTTACCCGAAAGCATACAACTCGACAAATACATGAGTTTGGTTATGGACATCAAAGCTAAATCATTAAAACATGATTCAAACGAAGATGACGATAAAAATGACTTACAAATGATAAGCATACTCGACGCGTCAAAAGATATTGTGAACAATAATGTCTACGGGAATTTGAAACCGTTTTTAAAGCATTTGAAGTATACGGAGCTGTTAATACATGAATTGGTGATGTATGTGAAATTGTGGCCGTCTATAACTCCAGTGGCAGGGGTCTGGAAGTCCTTGTATAGTCTATATGAAGGGGATAAACCTGATTGGATGGCTGGTAAGAAGTGAATAATTTTTTATTATTATAAGTAGGTAATTAGTGGAAGTTGCGAAAAAAAAATGAGAAGTCGATAAAATATCCGTGCATACGTAATTTGACGACCTCTATGGCACAGCGGTATGTTTACCGGACGGAAACGGTAGGGTTCGATTCCCGTGTGGTAATTCAGGTAGACCTTTTTGAAATTGGCGCTAATCAAACTAAACTAAACTGAATGTAACTAGGTTCTCCCCTAGATTAACTAGTGACCCGCCCAATCTTCGAAATGGTGTAATTTTGGCTAACTTGTTCACAAAACTTTTAACTTTAGTTAACTTAAAAAAAAAAACTGTACTTTCCTTACAATACAAACCTTTTCAAAAACTATAGCTTCTGGTTCCGAAAACCACATTAAAATCCGAAACCTAGTTGACATATCATCTAGTAGACAAAACAAACAGAAACAAACAACTGACTCTATAATATGTAATTCTAATTAATACTTAATTTATCCAAAGGTGAACCGAAAGAGACCACATCCCAAGCGCTGTACCAGGCAATACTAACTACTGTGACGTCGGTGCGGACCATACACTGTGACACATACAGGGAGATTGTCACTGCGTTGGTGAAGGAATTTGAAAAGGATCCGGTAAGTATATCTTTAGTTTGAAGTTTATTTTAAATAAGCTAATCAAAATTAGGTGAATATTAAGTTTAAAAAAAAAACAACACGCTAACAAAGTTTTTATTAACTTTTTTTTTAAATGTAAAATTAAAAAAGTTTTAACTTAAGAGATAGGTAGGTATTGTAACTGAATAATGCGACGGTCTATATTAAAAACAACGTGAAATATGTAAATTATTTAAAATTAAAATCGAATCTATTTTATTTAATACTAGTGGCCGCCCGCGACTCCGTTCGCGTGGAAGTCGGTTTCCCGTGGGAATGAGAAGTTTTCCCGCGGTAAAAAGTACCCATGTCCTTTCCCAAGTTTAGTTCTTTCTTCATACCAAATTTCATCAAAATCGGTTAAGTGGTTTAGACGTGAAAGCGTAACAGACAGACAGACAGACAGACAGAGTTACTTTCGCATTTATAATATTAGTAGGGATTTTCGTTAAGAAATTTTACCTATTATTAAAAATTGATGTAGATACGAATTTTCAAATTTAAAAATATTTAAATTTTCATTTTCAGCCCAAAGACCCAGAAATTTCTATGGTGTATGCATCTCTTTTAGTAATAAAAAGTGAACAGAATTTGGCTGAAGCAAGCCAGAAATATGGATGGAAGATTGACCCAGTAAGTTAATCAATAATTTATTATAAACTCTGAAAACTAATATAATGTAAAAGAAATCTTTGTGCAACTAATATAGAAAAAAAAACTATAACATTTTTTAACTTTAAATACACTACAGGAAAATATGAGTATCATTTCATAGTATTAATCCAAATCTCTAATTGAAAAATGTAGATATTTTTCTTAAAAATGAAACTTACCCCATTCTTATAAGATGTATCTACTTTATTTCTAAATTATTACTCTTACACCCTTAAATATATTAGTACTATATTCTAAAGTTCCTACATTTAACCCAAGATATGTATAATGATTATTGTTCTAGACGGTAGACCCAGATCTAATAAACATGAATCGAACATTACCCATAGAATATGAAGCATTGTTGCCCGCTTTGAAATCTGTTGACATATGGACGCAACTTGTAAAAGATTTAGATAAAGGTATGTTATTTCAATTATGTTTGAATGTAAAATTTATAAAGTTAAAGTTAAATTCTAAGTTAGCTAAATTACAACGTGTTGTGAACAATTTATAATAGTATTAATAATGGACGGGATTCTGCTTATTTATAAAATGTTTTTACTTTTCTTTATACTATGAAATGACAATAATAATATTGCTTTCTCTTCTTTCCACTATGTAATGATAATAATACATATTACATACAATGACAATAATAATAATACATATTATTAAATAACCCTTATACCCCTATAACCCCACAGTATGCAAATCCCCCCTCCTGGCCGCCAGTACAAAGCTATCATCGCTCGCGGCTCAGGAACTGCTTCACTGCAGTCAGCTGGTCGCCGGGTTGGAGATGTCATATGTGTGCTGTCAAATCGCTGTCAAAATGCAAGACGAGTGAGTATTATTGTTGACTAGCTTTTGCCCGCGGCTTATCGTATGATAACAGTAATTAAAGCGTTTATATGTATATATAAACTCTTGAATCATTCTATCTATTACAAAAACATCAAAATCATTTGTTTAATTTTAAAGTTCTAAACACACAGACCGCAAAAAGCGACTTTGTTTTATGCTATGTAGTGATAAATTATCTTATTTTTGTCTAGTCATTTTGACAGCAGCTTTGTATAAAACATGTGGCGCCCTCTGTTTGGAATTAAATTTCGATCATTATTGTATATTTTTTTATGAATTAATGGAGGTTAATTCGAATAAGCGCGTTTGTTTTTCTGGGTCATAATTTTGACATAAAATTTCATCCAAATACAACCAGCAGCGGTTTTTTCGTGATAAAATTACAAATATTCCAAAAATCTTTTTACAATATTAGTAAGTTTATTAAGTGGCTTTCTCCCATCAAAGTTTAAAAGCACATAACTTTATTTAATTTTTTTTGACACTTATTTTAAACTAGTTATTCGCCCGCGGCTCCGCATGGATAGCTTAAAATTGTAATGTCGATTTTGAATAGACGTGGCTCCATCTATTATGATCAACTAACACTTTATTATAACACCTTAATAAAGATCAACAATTTATTAATTTATACTTATTATTATTAACGAGCGACCCGCCCACGCTTCGCAATGGTGTAATTTTGACCGACTTGTTCACGAAACATTGAATTTTGGCTAACTTAAAGCAACTTTTCCCGATTGTTCTTTATTTACAAATTTAAATGAAAAAAGTACCTAAATTATGGTGAAATCCGCATTCAAATCCGTATGCTGGTTTAGGAGGAGTTAGCGGACAAACATACAAACAGACAGAATTAGCTCCTTGGATTTATACTATGTAATGATAATGATGATAATAAAGTAATGATATTTAATATTATTCTATTACAGACAACTACTCCTACAGAATCTGAGCAACATTCTATCCCATTGCACCGGGGAGGTTCCGGTGATTTCCACATTAGTGACCGGGCACTGGCCACAAAGCTGGGACGGACCGTTGTTGGGGATTAAAGTGGAATTCGTTTGTGATGTCGCTGTATGTAAATATGTTGTTTTAAATTTAAAGTAAGGCAATTTTTTTAGTTGAAATTATGTGTAAATTTTATTTTTCTATAAAGCTATAAAATTTTAGGAAAAAAAATATAAAAAAATGGAAATCTTAAATTGATTGAACAAAGAGAATCGATATAAGCAAACATACAAATGATCACATACTAATCAGCTTGTTTTAAATATATCAATCAGTATATTATTTCCGTTAAATTAAAGTATAAGGCAACCCGCACTGAGCCACCATAGTGGATTACGACTCAGTCCCCCATCTGTATCCAGGAGACCTTTTCTCAACCAGTAATACAGAAATATAAATTAATTAATATTATTATTATTTTCAGCTGTACTACAGTAAATGTGGCAGTCCGAGCGTAGCGGCGAGACTGTTACAGTTCGCGCAATGCAAGATATTGGACTCTGTGACCAACGACCCGCAAGTTAATTGTAAGTCTATATACGTACCTATCTGTTTGAAATTTAAAGTTAAAAAAATACTTATTTTAGCATACATAAATATCGACACACCTGTCTTCCATTGTGGTAGGCAGAGACTATGGATCGCCATATACTTCTTGCGCTTCTTTCACACACATAGTTCATTTTTTTTATTTATTTATAAACCATACCAAGCTATTTTGTAAAAAAAAGGGAAAGTGTAGGAAAAAGAACACATTTAAATAAAAAAAGAAATACTTAAAGGATGGCGAAAACTGCATTAAAATCCGTTTAGTGATTAAGAAGGAGATAGCATATAAACATGCAAACAGACTAGATGGGCGACTTTGTATACTATGCAATACTATGTAATGATGATAATGATGATGATAATGATAACATTACTTATATGTTCACATATACCAACCAAACAATCCCTTAAGATTTATATCGTTTTTAATGTTGATTAATCCTCTATATACTTATTCATTTAAATAAAACTATTTCTCCGCAGTGGACTTGGCAATCGGTCGTCTCCTCCACACACAATATGAACTATGTCCCGGGGGATTGTCAACATTGACACAAATCAATGCACTGCAGAAACATTACCTGACTATTAGTAATCAAGGTAAGAATTTTTATTTATTTATTAATAAAAAAAAAAGTTTTTGTCATTCTCAGATAATATAGCTTTCTACGGGTTCAATATTTTTTTGTAATTGATAGAGATTTCTTTAACATACTTTGCCTTAATAATGTTAGTTTAGGTACAATATAAGTTAGTGTTTAATCTATAGATTTGGGTAGTTAATTATGTGTTAAATTTTTGTTGAAAAATAACTGAATTTCCAGATAAAAAGAGTGATATTTACATGATGAAAATTCTAAGCATGTGGGTTTCCTTACGTTATTTTCCCACAAAGTAAGTGCGTGATATTATGAACATGAATTGTAAAATTTTAAATTAGTGGTACACTAGGTAGGGCGAACCCAGACCTTTAACCACATCACAGATCACCCCCTAATAGATTGCGCATTAGAGGCGACGACCTATGTTTCACCACTATGCGATTTAAATCATAGTGCAAGCCACGCCTACATTTTTGGATTTAGTCATGACCAACCTTCAGACACGTTCGCATCCGTGTCACTGCGTATTTGTACATCGAAAATTAGTTTTTGTGGAGTTCAACTTGCGTTGGTTTATTTATTGTAAACAAACAAAGGATATCTCTTTCTGTCAGTACAAATATATATACGGTCATCTCATTTTCTTAAAGAAGCACGAATTTAACCGAGTAATATTAGAGTTTGAAAGTCAACGCTGTCGATTTATCGATATTTTTCGTAAAAAGAGGTTGCTTAACTTTTTAACCAAATTTTAAACTAGATATCGTGTAGCACCCTCTAATAAGAAAGGAAACCCACGCAAACGTGAGCCAAAAGTTAGTAGAGCGAATTTTTTATTTGTTGGTCGGTTTCTAATTTGGGCTCAACATTAATAGTCTCATTTATTATAATAGAAAAAATTGAACGCCAATCAACCAAATAAATGTAAATCTGTCGATATTTTTATTAAACGATATTTATAATTTATCGATACTTTTATCGAATACTTGCATCACTATTTCATCACTATTTGACGGGTGCATCTTAGAACGTTTTTGAACTAGCCAATAAGAATGTCATTACTTCCTCCCCCGCTCCTCAACTTTTGGTGACCCTGATACAACGCAAATGTATGAACATGCGGAATCTATTAGGGGGTGATCTGTGCACCACATGGTATTCTAGTTTCTAATTTCTATCCACTATATAACAATATGTATCCTGCTAGTAATAAACGCTTGGAATACTTAGGCAACTAGTTTATTCAATTTTCACTATACCTAAAGCTTATCGACCGAACGAAAATATTATAAGCGCGATTTAAAAGACTACTAACGTAGTAGTATCTTATGACTTAATTGACTGCAACTAAGCTCTACTTTAACCTCTTAGAAGGAATGTATCGCATTACCAATCACCCTGTATAATGTATGCGTATGTATGTGTGTGTTGATGTAGGATCCCTACATATATACTCAGGGGCACTTTTAACCGGCCACCTACATTTTGTCAAGAATTTTTCGATCTCGCCCTGGTTCTCGTTCTTAGTTCCCGACAATGAGCCCCGCATGTGCCCAGTGGTTCATTCCTTCATGTTTAAGATATACCAACCTAACAATTAACACCTAGTAGTCAAAACTCGAGTTAACAGAAACAAACGATAGGGCATTTAAGATGAGTGGCCGGTTAAATGTGCCCCTGAGTGTATAATAGCACAACGTAAATCGCCACAGACCCCCGCTGGTCTTACCGTCGCCTTCTCTCGCTTCTCATCTCGCGGCGACTCGTCACCTCGTCCCTCCTCGGGGGCGCGCGCCTCGCCTCGCTGGGGGCGTGG
The DNA here is from genome assembly GCA_916618145.1 of Emmelina monodactyla. Taxonomy (NCBI): domain Eukaryota; kingdom Metazoa; phylum Arthropoda; class Insecta; order Lepidoptera; family Pterophoridae; genus Emmelina; species Emmelina monodactyla. Next base: position 5,434,423 of record OU745296.1, read on the forward strand.
CGGCGCGCGGGGGCGGCGGCGGGGGGCGCGGGGAACGTGGCGGGGGCGGCCGCCGCGGCCAGGGGCGGGGGCGGGGTCGTTAATGTGTGCGATACTGTGGCGGCTAGGGTGAGTGTTATAAGAACATAGTGGCCCCTGTCAAACACTGTCTAAACTAAACTAAGGGCTGATTTTTCAATAGTCAGATAAATGCTAACTGACTGATAAGAGGTATGTTTTCATTGTCACTTCATACATATGTCAAGCATTTATGTTCGACGTGCAACAAAAACATACTGATTTTCTGTCAAATAACATTTAGCTGACTATTGAAAAGCCGGCCCTAAAACAATCGCTAACACTTACTGTTCAATAGTATAAGACGGAGACAGGTAATCATTTTAGTCCTGACAAACTAAAATGTACGTGCATTATGATACGGTGAAGGCAATTTTAGGCTAGTTCTCAGCGCATTTCGTTCAATTTTACAATGATGTGGACTAAATTTAGTGAGACCAATGTACCTGTCTTTTTCTAATACGAAGCATGAGAAAGTGACAGCGATTTTTTAATTTAGTTTTAGAGAGTGTTTTGAGAATCGGGGCCAGCCTGGATAAGGAATGGTGCATCGGGTGCTTGAAATGATACAGTTAATGACGTAATAACAATTGCATTTATTTACAAATTTAAAAAGGTTGGCGGTTGGAACCGATTTTGACTTAGTTTTCATTTAATTCGGTTAAAATTTAAAAACTATAGCTGATTGTCAGTAATTCTATTTTAGTTTATGTCGATACAAACTGATAGTTATTAAAATTGAATTATAATGGGACTCTTAAGTTATGACGTTCCTAAATCTATCAGAGAAATGCCAGTTTTCAACGACGTTCTCAAAAATGTAGGGGACACCAAACTCATTTTAACAACATCAAATTGCAGATCTACCCTAAAATTTTCGTAATAATACACTATCCAACTGTGGAAAATAATTGATAATACTTTAAAAAACTGTTTTTCATCCTTTAAAATATAATAGTTTCCCACAAATTTTTAGGGGATTTTGTGAAAAACGGGCATTAGTCTTCTAAAATTTTTTTTATTAATAATAGTGTTTTTCGATTCCAGGTAAGGCTTTCAAACCAGCTGAAGCGGGTAGTCCCTTTCCAACCGTCTCGTAATCTATCAAACTTGGATAACACACCACAAAAACTAATACCTTTCACACCCAACAATAATATAGAATGCATGCTTGATAACATGACATTTAAAACGCCAATCAGTCCGTTATCACTGCCGGTGACTATAACACCGTTTAACTTACCGGAACATATCAAACATCGTAATTGTAAATGCTACGCTTGTAATACACCATATAGTCCGGTTCTAGCTACCATGCTAACAGGGTTAGAGGCAGCGTTGTATTTCAGAGAGAAACAGTACGATGCTGCTAAAAGCTATTTCGAAGGATGCTTTCATTTGTACCAACTGTTTACATGTCCCAAAATTGAAGATGACGATAAAGATAACAATTTTATTGCAAGAATGGTTACAGATATCATACAAAAGGAGCTTCATAAGAATCAAATACAGACGTTAATCGAAGCTGTTTATTTTAAAGTGTCTTTAAACGAACATCAAGATGCTGATGAATTAGTTGTTAGAATACACGAAATAATGAATAAAGTTGACACGGATAAATACATGCAAACCGAAGTAATGAACGCTATGATAGTATCAGCTTTAACTCGAAACAAAGACAGTAAAATACAAACAGATGTAACTGATATAGAAGTCGAAATGGAAAACTTGAAACTCGATCAGAACGTAACGCCAAATAAAGATGAGCCGAAAACACCAGACACAAAACTTACCAAACCACCAAATAACGAAGTAAAGATCGTAAAAGACGAAGAAGTACCGAAAATGAAGCGCAAAGTCATCAAACTTAACTTAGATGAGGAGGAACCTGAAACAACTAAACAGACCCGGTCAAGATCTACTTTCAAACTTCCCATTCCAGTTACAAGTAAACCAATTCTCGAAGCCATCCCGAGCACTCCAAAACCTAAAATTCTCATCACTCAACCTTCACTAGATCGACCCAAAAAGAAAGAAGTAGACTCGTTAACTAAAAGCAAAGAATTAGACTCACAAACTCAAAAGAAAGAACTAAAAACAACCACGAAAACCCTAAGACAGAAAGTAGTCACTGAAGAATCAACGCCTTTGAAAAGTGACATCGAGAGAAGCAAACAGAGTTCTGCTTCAAGTAGTAAAAGGAGTTTAAGACGAGCTACCAGTCCGGGCAAGTTGGAAAAACTGCCTTCTAGCAGAATAAAACGACCTCTGAGGAAAACTCAAGTGCAGTTTAGTTTGGATGACTAAAGTTATAAATTGATGATTAATACTGTGAATGGTTAATATATGATCTGATAATGAGTGGCATGAGTTTGTTTTAAAAACAAGTTGTCATTTTCGTGGGGAGAGTCAAAAGTCGTGGCGTGCATCAATCTTAGAGCATTTAACCAAAGAAGATGGCAAAGCAGGCCTTTCCCCTCAGGCAAAATCTTGGTCAAAACGATGGTCATAGTCGTCAAGTACTTTTGCTACGCACGGTACTTGATCATTCTGCGTCGCTCTGTTACAAGTGCATGTGCTCCACAAAATGGTGAATTGTTCGGTTTTATCGTGTAAACAACGTTCAGAAAAGAATAGAATATATCACATCTTATTTTACATCACTTTTACGTTCCTCGTCCCCACTAAAAGTGCCTGAAAAATATGTTCCTGCTAAAATGCTCTTGTCACCTCCTTTGGTTAAATGCTCTAAGGCATCAATATTAATTAATTTCACTGTTGAACTAAAATGACTAGCTTTCTCTTTCTCATATCATTGGGTAGTGATGGCTATATCTTCTTTTTAGTAAAGTGTTCACTACTCAGCTGGGGTATTATGTAAGCCAATGGGATTTGGATGTATCAACAATTCTGGGAATGGTTTAAATTAATGTAGATCTTCACGGTTTTGGGCTTAATAGATGGCGTACCTAATCGATTATACGGGGTGTAAAAGAACTGCTTCCGAAAACAAAAACTGGGCATTGCTGGAAGGGTACTGGTTACGTTTTAAGCAAAAAAAAATATTAAAAAAAAAATTGAAATAATTCTATCAGGTTTTGCGATGATTTAAATTTAAATAGGGTTTTAATTTAATTTGCAATGTAAATAATCGCACCTGAACCGACAGTTGATGTATGAGCGATGATTTCAAGCGGCGAATATGACTTGTCAATCCTTAATAACTTTTTTTTGAGTTTTCTGGGTACGCTGTTATTTTTTTTAATCCCAAAAAACCTTTATTTTTCATCAATTTTAACGTTATCCAGAATTGTTTAAAAAATGACATTTGACTCTCGTTGGGTTCCATCATAACCCAGCGGGGCCAATACCAGTTAGTTTTAAAAAAAAAATGCCTATGTAAAAAACTTAATATTTTAGTGCTCAATGGTTCTCAAGTAACATTGCCAAAATTGCCTTAGGTGGTAAAATAATGAAATTAACTTGTAAAATAAACAATTTAAATAGTAAAGGTTAGTTACTTTAGATTGCATAAGATTCTACTTGTTTTAATATAATATTATGTTGTTTATAAATAGGTACCTAATAGTTATTATTCCAAAAGGATTCGGAATATAGAGTCATGTTAAGAAAAATTTAAATGATAGAATGTGGAATAAAAGTTTTATATCGCATTTTCGCAACTTTATTAGGATTTCATACATTTTAGTAACTATGTGTCGCTAGCAATTCTTTTAAGACATTATGTATGTTTTGTATGTAAGATAGCAAATAAATTATTTAAAATCAAATGAGCTGTTTTATTTAACACTCAATAATGAATCTTTAGAATACCACAACTGTGTAGTCCAAAATAAAATTAAAACAAAAGGACAGAATTAAAAACTATTATTTAAGTAAAGAGCACAGATGGATTTTGATGAAACTTTACAGTAATATGTATAGGATATACATCAGAATAACATATAAGTAGGGTACTTTGTACCGCGGGAAAACTTTTAATTCCCACGGGAAACCGAATTCCACGCGAACGGAGTCGCTGGCGGCCACTAGTTATCTACAAACACAATTAATAGCTCACGAACCTATCTTAATAGATTTATAATAACTTATCTATTCGATTTGTCAATATAGGAAATTAGGAAACTGTGGTCAGTTAATTACATTGACGATTTCAAATGTTTTACATACAACACATAGTTTACCTTATACCTACTGAATTATATTACACGTGTTGACTTTAGTAGATTTTTATAATCACGATGTTAATTCTGTCAATTTTCAATATCAATATTAGGTGCACGAATTTAATCAAATCTCACACAGAGCAGGGTAAAGGTTCCAGTGAATGAGCTGTTGCAGAGATCAAAATTCTTCTGCTTGTAATAGACAAAACTAAAGCTCATCACAGACATGGACTCAGAGAAGTATAATCATTTGAGAAAATAATATAATTAGTGATAGATTTTATGCAACCGGGTGAAGCAAAATTTATGTAATATTAATAATACAAGTAACGCAAAGGGAGATCTATTTTCATACACTTTTCAATCTCTGAAATTCCATTTTATTTGGTACCTAGTTTTTTGTTGTGTATGAAGGTGCTCATGCACGTACAGGTTTACCCTAGTTGTCGTGTCGCGAATTAAAACTGAGTTTCGTATAAAATGGGCAACAAACCAGTACATTTACACAATAATCACATTCTTGTGTTGAGAATACTAATATACAAGAGACAAAAAGAAAAACTCGCAAAAATGTTCAAATTCACAGTCATGTTGTCCGTTATGTTCTTCGGTAAGTCAAATTATTCTGTTTTATTTAAAGCAGTTTCATATTTTATTTTCTGACGTTTCTGTGATTTATTTGTTAAAGTTTCAACAAAATTTTACCCTATATAAATAGGTACCATTAATACAGGGTGATTTTGTAGATGAAATTCATACTTGGTCATCATAATATTAATTGTGCATTCCTTAACTAAAAAAATATATTCAAAAATTATCCACGCATTGCGCCGAAAAACATCTCATTGACGCGTCGGTAGAGTTTCCGTTGTTGGGTATAAATGAAGTAAAATACTTTAAGATATAAAAAAATAAGGTAACATTTACTCATCTGATTTAGATATGGAAACGATTTGTTATGTACCTACATCGTCTAGAATTGTCCATAGTGTGACCTGATTCTGTTGTTGATTCTGATTCTTTGGTAACTTTTATCCAAAAGATATGAGCTTGGCATGTGCTATGTGTTGTAATTGCATTGTTCCGTATTTTTGGATCGAAAGCCACCGAAGTCTAAAGTTGTATAAACAATAAACATATATAGTTTTTTTTTCCTATTTAGCCACTTGGATGCTGACAACAGAGGTATCGGCAGGTAAGAAGGCATTTCACTCATGCTATCGCATTCCGGTGAACGACAAAAACTAATTCAACGTGTAAAATACAAGTGAAGTAACTCATGAAATGTAAACGGCTAAACTAACAGTAGTGTGATTAAGCTCAATTAACGTTTGTGTTAGAGATACCTCACAATGGACTAGGGGAGAACCTGGTTACACCCAGACACTAGCCAATTTAAAGAAATGATCAATGTCTATGAAAATTGACAATATTTTTTTTAGTTTTTAAAAACGACTTCAAAAAAGCAAGGTTCTAGGGTTCTGTGGACCAATTTTGATTATTTTTTTCTTGTGTAGTATTTTTATTTGTAGTCTACCCGTGACCACGGCATTTGTAAAATGCCGAAACGTAGGAAAAATCAAAAATAAATCAATAAACTCCTTACAATCCGGTAAAATGAGTTTATTATATATATTTTTTATTTTAAAGCTGGTGCTTTCCATATGATCCCATTTCATTAGTTCACTGGAGTCGTTTTGTTTATAATGAGTTATTATTGGATTTGTGTTGCTATTTATTTAGATCCTACGCCTCAGGACTGCAATGCCTGCGGTCCAGAATGTGTGAGTGCGTGTCATACTGTACTATACAGAGCCTGCTGCAACAACTATCTGAAGAAACGCTCCCTGGAGGCGGTACGTGAATTTCTTTATAAAATGCATGTTTGGTTCAACCTTAGACTAATTCTAAAATAGGTATTCTGAAATTTTTTATGAAAATTGCCGAACAGATAATGAAATTGGAAGGATAAATAAAGTTAAATTTAACTAAGAAAGTTGTAACCCCCTTACACTATAACGGGTGTAAAAAGACCACTTCCGAAGCCTGAAACCATGTATTCTGGAGCCTCAATAGTAACAAAATTCACTAACAGTATACCAAGAAAACCCAATTTAAAAAAGTTATTAAGTATTGAAAAGTCATATTCGGCGCTTGAAATCATCGCTCACACATCAAATGTTGGTTCAGGGTCGATTATTTACATTGCAAATTAAATTAAAACCCTATTTAATTTGAAATCATCGCAAAATCTGATAGTATAAATGCAGTTTTGTACAATTAGGCAAAAAAAAAAATTTTTCTGTTAATCATAAAAACTTTTTTTCTGCTCAAAACGTAACCAGTACCCCTCCAGCAATGCTCAGTTTTTGTTTTCGGAAGTTCTTTTACACCCCGTATCTACATAATATTTATAAATAAATACCTTTAGGGCGGCCGAAGACACGGTTTCCTGATCCGTAATTCAGATTCTGAAACAAAATACATACAAAATGGTTATTTTTCCGTTCGGAAATAGTAAGGACGTGTGCGTCGTGTTGAACATTTTGTATGAAAATTGAGCATTCAGGTTTCCGAATCTGAATTCCGGATCAGGAAAAAACCGTGTGTCTGCGGGCGCCCTTAACTTATATATTTTATTTTCTAGGATGACTACACAACTATCGAATAGAGTGCGACAGCCTCAGATTGTCAATTCATTAATGATTGACTTTGAAACCTTTTCTGGCTACTAAAATAAAAAGTACATTTAAAATTGCATTTTATTTTTTTCTCAATAAGGTTGTTTGTAGCTGTTATTTGGCCGGATTTAAAAAAATGCTAGATATGTCGGTGCCCACAATTTATATTTAGGTATAAATTTATTGTCATAAATAAGAAAAACAATGAGTGCGTTATATTTGACTCTTTGTGAATGCCGATTGCATATAGAACTGAAAAAATGATTGATGATGACGCATAATAAAAATATTGTTCAAGATATCTTTACAAATTTTAGGTAACTTCCTACATGCTTATTGTAGCCTTAGATCAAATGGTTATTCCTAACCTTAGTCTTATTTCGAAATTGTAGCTGTAATAGCTTTTTAAATAAGTATAAATTATACTCCTATTCATAAAATAACTAAAGAAATATTATCTACGTCATAATCGTAGCAATTCTGTAGCCGGACTAATATCGAGCGTTTCCTCTTAAATTAACTCTATTTAACTGCTGATAAGGTATATTGAGAAAAAAATACCCACAATATTCTATAAATAAACTTTATTTATGCAAATAAGACATATACATGATCTATGATTCTACAGTGAACGATAATCAACTCCATTACTCTACACAAAGACATTATTGCAAGACACATTTCTGCGTCCATATAAATTTAGAGAAACTCTTTACAAATATGAGATTTTTCACAACTCTATGTCACTCGACATAAGAATCAAATACGTAAAAACTATTTACAATGCGATTTATTCTATATAAAGTTATTAAATTGATCGTTTAGTATAAAATTAGGGTATTTAGCCAGTAGCACTAGGTTCAGTGGCTATTTACACTAAAAACTAATGGCCTGGTTCAAAAACTCATTTTAACCATTAGTTACATGTCTCTCTAGCATTTGTAACTGAAAGAAACAAACCATATTTTAGCTAACATACATCAAAATGTTTTCATGAATAAGGCGAGATGTTAATTTAAAGAAAGTCAGTTAGTCAGTTTATTTCACAAACTTACCCCCTATTCATAATAGCACTTTCCACCAACATTCGCTAAAATATAACTTATCTCAGTTAATCATGACAGAAACTAATAATATTTCAGCTCATTTAGGTTTAAAGTGCGATTATGAAGATGGTGGTAACTCTAAAACGTAAAATTACAATTTACAATTTCTTTCTCCAGCTATTTTCTATTCAAATAACTTCCGTTAGACTACAACATAAAGCATTTATTACATAAACAAACTATTACCACTGTAAAATAGTTTGTTAAATACAACATATTACTTAATTACTAATATAAACTAAGCTGAAAACATGCTCAGTGGTAAACTGTTCTTACTCGCCCAAGTCTCTGTTCAAATCACATTTTGATCCGGGACTTAGCTAAATTCATTTGAAGTCATACTGTAAGGTCAATGACCCCGATTCTCTAAACACTCAAAACCAAATTATAAATGTTGACATAACTTTCTTGTTGATAAATCTCCAGACTGACACAAACTGTGTGGCCCTAAACTAAGCAAAGCTTGTACTATAGGTACCACGCAATGGACTAGGGGAGAACCTAGTTACACTCAGACACGAGCCAATATCGAAAAACCATTGATGTTGGAATATTAAAGTAAAATTGAAAGTAATGAGGACTAGGCCTTGCTCTTGCTTGCGCCATGTCATAATGCAAATACTAAAATTACTACCCGTCTCTGTCTTATATTATTGCTTAGTAAGTGAACACCATATTTTTTGTTTAGTTTGTAAAGATTTGACTTGAAATCAGCACCAATTATGAAACCACTGAGCTAGTCTCATATAGAGTAAAATATTTACCTACATCTAAATATTTTATCACTAAGTAGCTCTGAATATAAATATCTCAAAGTAACTTACAATACATTTTAATATGAATAAATTTAAAAAATTAATAGTTACAAAAATAATGTTAATTTTACAATATTTTACTCTAATATTATGTGCCGACATGTTGAAGTGCCATAATATTAAATGTTTTTTAAAAAGAAATACTTTTTAAATTAAATTAACATCTACATTTACGAGCAGCCGATTTTTGCAATCATCAGATAGTATTTATTTGATGTAAAAATATGTCATTCTTCCATACCATATCAATGAATATTTTATAGAATTGTTTAAAGTAATTTGCATACTAAAAGTTTAACTTGAGGAAAATAAAAAGTTGGTCTTCTTTCTACAGCCTGTGAAAAGTGAATTCATAAGAGCTGTCAACACATTTTATCTACTTTTGTTAGCAATAAAACATATCTACATCACAAAACATCATTTTGCCAAATAAAACTCATCCATCCCTCAAATGTTAACTCCTAATTTTTCTCGAATGTCTTGCCCATACACACATTTTGATACAATTCCAATATTAAACGACATAACGTAAATGTACTTGAAAACACTACACTATAGTTCAACACTGTTTGTTTAAATTTATACACTAGCACTGCACAAGTGTTCATAGTCTGATATTTGGGTGATCCAGAGGGCTTCCGTTTAGACACTAGGGGACTGAAAAGGAAATAATAAATATGAGTACTTTATAGGTATCAGAATAGATTTTGGAGTTGTAGATTACTAAATGATTCTTTGATCGGTTCTTGCTTGCTAATAATAACTTTATTTTGGGCTCTAAATCTCTAAGGCCCAATTGCAGGGAACGTTTTAACCTCGGGTTAGCTAACTCAGATTTAAATGGCGCCACCACAATTTATAATAAGAAGTAGTTACAATCGATGGTGGCGCCATTTAAACCTGAGTTAGGTAACCCAAAGCTAACCCGAGGTTAAAACGTTCCCTGCAATTGGGCCTAAGAATCAAACAAAAAAAAACACGTTTAACAAAGCGTAAAATTTTTGCCGCCCCTCTCTCTACTACCCGCGACACACTCACAGTTCTAGATGATGGCGGGCGCGCCCCCGCCGAGCTGCACACACAGCACGGCGGCGGGCGCGGCGCCCCCTCAGCTTCGTCTGTGCCGCCCCCCTCGACGACGCCTCTCGCGACGCTGCAACAAGACAAAAAACATTAAAAAAATTATACCCACACATGGTAAGCCTATACGTATATGTATCACGCTAGCCACTTAAATAATACAGTACACCTCGCTAATTAAACAATGAAAGTTTGCGATACTTTGAATTATTCAATAGCGTGTAAAGGTATTTGGAAAAGATCGGCAAATGGTTGAATCATAGAATAAAATCTAGCATGACACAGCATGCACTGAATACCCTAAGAATATAAAAATACTTCATCCTTACGAAAAAAAAACACAAACTTGTACATTTTCTATAGGCAGTGGCGGATTTACAGATTTGCCGCCTGTAGGCTTTTTGCCACCCCTTTGAATCGGTCAAATATTTTTTTCCGGCGAGTCTTACCACCGTTCACATAGTTAAGTGATTAGGAACTGATATTAAACATACCTACTGTACAATAATTAATTATTTTTGAAAAATTTTAGACAACTTTTCTATATGTATGCTTTAAAAAATACAAAACTAAATCTGCCGCCCTAGCCTCAAGCCTACTCAGCCTAGTGGTAAATCCATCACTGTCTATAGGTGTACACGTAATGTCATTTAGCCTTTCAATTTATGTTTAACATTCCGCTGTAGATAAATGAAAAATAATTTAATTTTGACGTTATAGATACTGGAAAAAGGAACGCGGGTCTCCGAGCATTACGCGACTGGGAATCGAACCCAGGTCACCTTAGTATCTATAACCTCAAAATAAACAAATAAGCATTTTTAAATGTAGGAACTGTTAGGCTTTTCATTAAAAAAAAATGTATTCTGAGTCGAGCCATCATTCTCATAGAATCGTAGTCCACAGCTTTCAAAGGTCATTGACCTAGGAATCAGCTGTTTATGTTGATCAAATTCCCAAAAAAACATCTTCTATTTTTGTTTATCACAGTTGTTCAAAATTATTCAAAAAGTTACCCAAAACAGATACATACAAATACAATACAAAAATGTTTATTTCAGTAACTAAGCCTAATACATTTAATTCAGTTGGTGCTCCCTTTTAAGCTAATTTACTTGTGATAGGAAACACCGCAAAACATTAAAAATCACATAAAAAGCTACACAACAACAAATATATACAGGGTCTGTCGTAATGAATGGATAACCCGTTACCTACAGTTGATCCGGATGTGAGGCTATAAGAAAATGGTGTCTTCTTGCCAGGGTTGTCAACCATAAGAAAATGGCGTAGACTTTTAAACTTTTTTATAAATTTTGCTATTTTTTTCATTTATTCCGCTGCCATTTCTTCAAATTTTGATATATTTGTATATTTTTTTTAGTATTATACTCCTGAAGACGTGTATTATGTAATTTTAAAACAATTTTAGGTGTTATTCACGTTGAACATTATCAACATTCTCAATTTAAGAAAAACATTTCCAATTTTTTTTCTTTATGTCAACTTTTGATCATCTCCTGTGAAAAAAAAATGTATGACGTTATAGCTGCCCATGATCTTAATAAATTGTCTAGTATGTGTAGATTCTAAAAAGGTATAACGATGTGTACTTTACAAGCAACATTAAGTTACAGGAGTGAGAACACTAATCAAGGTCAGAATTTTTAATTTTCAAGTTATGTTATAAATGGTTGTAAACCATCGTCATAATGATTTTATTCTATCAAGATACTTTGCAAAAACACTATCGGGCCACTAAAAGGATAATCAGAAGAAAGCCCGGTTGTTTTTGGGAAAAAAATAACATTACTCCACGATAATAATGTAATGAAAATGTACAAATGAAAATTGTTGTGCTCTAATAGTTACATGCGACAAACATGTTGCGACAAGTTTATTCGAAATTGAAACGGATTTTAAAAATCGAACAAGGTCCACATTTCAAAGAAAAGTGGAAAAAAGTGGAAGAAAATCGTCCTTTCATAAATGCATTGTGCACTCTAATGAACTCACGGTAATCAGGATGTCGCACATTTGGATATCTTTCACTATAAACACAAGCAGCTCTATTGGTGTTGCCATTACATACACCGATTTGGACTTGATAACGTGGTGATACTTATGACTTTGCTCACATTTACGGACATTGTGTTGTGCTATCGATTGAACTTGTTGTTTTAGAAAAGTTTTTGTGTAGTTTGTGTATCATGCCGCAACAATACACGCCGGCCGAATACGCAAACATGCATTACATTTACGGTGTATGTAATGGCAACACCAATAGAGCTACTTGTGTTTATAGTGAAAGATATCCAAATGTGCGACATCCTGATTACCGTGAGTTCATTAGAGTGCACAATGCATTTATGAAAGGACGATTTTCTTCCACTTTTTTCCACTTTTCTTTGAAATGTGGACCTTGTTCGATTTTTAAAATCCATTTCAATTTCGAATAAACTTGTCGCAACATGTTTGTCGCATGTAACTATTAGAGCACAACAATTTTCATTTGTACATTTTCATTACATTATTATCGTGGAGTAATGTTATTTTTTTCCCAAAAACAACCGGGCTTTCTTCTGATTATCCTTTTAGTGGCCCGATAGTGTTTTTGCAAAGTATCTTGATAGAATAAAATCATTATGACGATGGTTTACAACCATTTATAACATAACTTGAAAAATAAAAATTCTGACCTTGATTAGTGTTCTCACTCCTGTAACTTAATGTTGCTTGTAAAGTACACATCGTTATACCTTTTTAGAATCTACACATACTAGACAATTTATTAAGATCATGGGCAGCTATAACGTCATACATTTTTTTTTCACAGGAGATGATCAAAAGTTGACATAAAGAAAAAAAATTGGAAATGTTTTTCTTAAAATGAGAATGTTGATAATGTTCAACGTGAATAACACCTAAAATTGTTTTAAAATTACATAAAACACGTCTTCAGGAGTATAATACTAAAAAAAATATACAAATATATCAAAATTTGAAGAAATGGCAGCGGAATAAATGAAAAAAATAGCAAAATTTATAAAAAAGTTTAAAAGTCTACGCCATTTTCTTATGGTTGACAACCCTGGCAAGAAGACACCATTTTCTAATAGCCTCACATCCGGATCAACTGTAGGTAACGGGTTATCCATTCATTACGACAGACCCTGTATATGTTACGCCTAATACCAGAAGTGCGGCTACAGCTAGTTTTAGCCGGTTAGAAGTGTTTTTAATATGGAAAACTGTAAAAAAAAATTATACCTATGTATATAAAAACTGGCCTCAATCATGAGTCGACGGACTCTGCTACGCTCCTTTTTCTGGGTGGTATCAAAAAAGTTACCTAACTAACCTAACCTATTGATGTTCTAACCGGCTAAAACTAGGTGTAGCCGCACTTGGTATTAGCCGTAACATATATAACATCCTCTCAACTCTTGACTCTTGACTGTTTTAAAGTTTTAAATTATTGACATTGTTACTTTTTATTGTTGACAACTTTTTCTTTTTTAATTTTTTTTTTTCGATTTTTAAATTGACATACTGTAATTAATAAATTTTGTACACCAATGTTACTTGGTCGAAAATTGTGAAACTTTCTTTTATAATTTGACATCTTTTTGTACCAATTTTCTGACATATAAATATATTATGATCCTTACCGGGGCCGGCTCCCCGTCTGCCCATCTCTCGTAGGCCCTCTCTCGCTTGAGCCACTCCTGGTACTTGTACCACCACTCCTCCCACTTCACGTAGTCGCCCAGGGTTAGACCTGGTGGCAATGGAACATGGGTATAAATATACTTGTGTTAAATAAGGTAAATAAATATGTATTTATTAGTATTTATTATGTTTAAGTAGGAGTATTTCAATGTATTATTTGCACCTGTCCTTGTTCTATAGTTTTTTTCTTTTTAAGAAAAGGCCTGCCTGGAAGAAATCGCTTTGAGCGATAAGGCCACCTTTTGCAAATGTATAATGTGTTGCTTATGTATAATGTGCAATAAAGAATATTTGTTTGTTTGTTTGTTTGTTAAAGGTATTGTGAGGAAAGAATACTAAAACTACTAGGTAGAATAAGTGTGACAAAACAACACTCGCTAGCACAATGAAAAGAAACATAGGCTTTAGATAAATACGAATAATGGTTAGAGAAAATCCTGCCCAACTAATAGTAAACTATTTGTAAAACATGTCAATATCCAAGGAAAATGTACTGTTGTACAGGTGACATAATCATATACAGATTTTATTGACATCATATTTAGATATAGGCTTGGAATCTTTAGAGCTCACACTAACACCAATCTAACAGTAGAAAATGTTGAGATTTTACTTTTAGTTTTTAAAATGGCAATTTTTTTATTTTGAAGTTATAGATACAGGAAAAAGCAACGCGGGTCTCCGAGCATTGCGCGACTGGGAATCGAACCCAGGACCTTTAGATAACCGGTCTAATGCTCCGACCACTGAGCTACCGCGCCGCTACGATGACCCAACGAAATTTTCCCCAGTATCTATCTAAGCCGAACACAACTTCATAAAACCGCATGTTTCCCAATCTAACAGAAAAACGCCATACCTCTCAAGTATCCCCGCTTCTTATAATAGTCGTATCTGACTCTGACATCGTCCCACGAGGGCAGCCCGCCCGGGGCTGACGCCAGCAACTCTTCAGGGTAGCTGCCTACGGGGGCTGGCTCCATCTCTCTGGGGAGAAAAATATGGTTATAAAGATATTAGTTAAGTTTGACAATAAGGTTTGAAGGGCCAGAAGAAGGCAAGCCAACTTGTATCTTAATAATCTGTTGGATACAATATTTTAAAGTCTAGCAATTATTTAGCCTCTCATGATATTATTTCATCCTCTAACTAAGGGCCACATTTTTTATTGCCTCATAATTTTGTAGCAAAATTAGACGTCATTTATGCAATTTGTATAACCGAAAACTTATACATAACTAAGCAACGGACTTTGAAACCACTTAGTTTAATTTCATTTGTTTACAGAAACACCAAAGCTTAATTTTTTTTTTTCAAATATGGCAATTTATTATGTGCGATCTTGTCGTTAAAACATTGGCCCCGATTCTCAAAACACTCTCTAAAACTAAATTAAAAATATCACTGTCACTTTCCCATGCTTCGTATTAGAACAAGGCAGGTACATTGGTCTCACTAAATTTAGTCCACATCATTGTAAAATTGAACGAAATGCGCCGAGGACTAGCCTGAAATTGCCTTCTCTGTGTCATAATGCACGTACATTTAAGTTTGACATGACTAAAATGATTACCTTTCTCTGTCTTATACTATTGAAGTAAGTGACGGCGATAGTTTTAATTTAGTTTAGAGAATTTCCAGAATCGGGGCCACTATCCGTCAACTTAACCCATTCCCACACGAAATTAATTATCAACATGCTGACCTCAGCAACCCCCCCCGCCTTTGCAAATTGGCAAAATGGCGGCGTAATTACTACATTGTTGTAAATAACTTATATCTCTGCAACCCAAGCATGTTTTATCATTCTGTAAAAAACAATGCACTTATTGTTATATTTCCTATCTGTGAGGCATAAAAATGTAGTGTTTAGTAAAATACGAAATTTGTTTCACAAATGTTTACTTTGAAGACTATGTTGCAAGTTGAATTACGTGAAATAAACAATATAATCTAATAAAATCTTTATAACAAGGGCCTATGCTGACTTCTTATCAACAAAACATATACAAAAGAACTTCGATGTTTTTACAACAGACCCCACTTGAAACCCGACCCCAGGACTATAAAAACAATAGTTTACGTCATCCACAGGCGAACTAGGACCTTAGCGCCATACAAATAGAGATCAAAATCACCTAACACTGATTGACTTCCGCCATTTTGCGTGGGTTGTACCTAATGAATCACCTTTTTGTTTATCTAAACTAACAATTACGCGTTGATAAATGGTTGTGTAAATGAGCTATAACTGATTTTTATTAGAGTAGCACTATTTTCAGGAACTAATATAGTAATAAAACACTTTGAAATCTGTGAACGGTAACTATTGAAGTGGAACTATTTCGGGCCTTATCTTGAAATTATGATCAGAATCAATAGTATTTTTATAAAAAACACCAATTACTTTCTCTGAATCCGGAAAAACATAAAAAAAGTACCCTCAATTAACTTTGACACGCACAAAAAAACATGAAATTCAACCTCTAAAAAAAGGACTAAACATGCGCTTTTTTTTTTTTATTATTCGTCCACAGAGTAAAACGTCTATCTAAGAACGTAACTCATAACTTCTTTATAGAAAAAAAGACTCTATTGTTGTAAAATAAGGCTCACAATGAACGCATTAGACCGCGGAAGCGGGCTGCCGCTCGGGGTTTGAGGGAAAGTTTGACGTTTTTGACAGCGGTAGCCCCCTACCGCTCGGGACTTAACCCTTAACACTATCCGTTTTTAATTAGTTTACTATGTGCCGATTTTTCATTTGTCAGATAAATGCTATCCGACTGATAATAGGTATGTTTTCATTGTCACTTCATACACATGACAAATATTTATATTCGATGTGCAACAAAAACATGCTGATTTTCTGTCAAAGAAAATTTTACTGACTATTGAAAAATCGGCCCTATACGATATTTAAAACCACTCACGGCTGAACATCCTCTTCGACCGCCAGTCCCCGTGCCTCCTTCTCAATATGCACATGCAGTGTCGCGTCGCGGCGCGTGATCCTCATATTCTCAAGTCGGGCAGACCGGTCTAGCGACCACTGCGCCATCTTGCCGAAACGCTCCGATAGGGTTAGTCTGATGGGGAGATAGAGAATGTGGTGATAATATTCGTCATGGGTCAAAAAAATCAATTTAATAGACCCGGGAATCGAACCCAGGATTTTTTTAAAGACTTGATGCGAAAATAAACAAGTTTTTGATGTAAGGTAACAAGTAAATTGAAGAGTTATTGAATGAACGATAAAATATTTTGAAAAGGTCATAAAAGTTCACTGAACCCAAGTCAACTAGAAAACAGCTGATTGTTGAATTTTTTTTTAGAATCGCGGTACATATTCTTAACCACTGAAGACAGTTCTGTTCCTTGAAACTGCAGAGGTCTATAGGTAATTTATCCACCAAGTTTATTCTGATCAACTGCCTACACTATACAAAATTAAATGGAAAACGTTTGTCGTTCATCTAGGAGGACCATTATATTAGTGTTTCAGAAAACAACCGAACCGACAAATTGATAGCATCATCTACTGGTGCCTGGCAAAAAATAAATGAATGGTTGTCGAATCGTTAACGATGTCGATGGCGGCGCCCCTTAAGCCTCATTTACACGATACCATTTTCTTGCCTGTAGCGTACAATTATGTCGAAGCAATACTTGAATTGCAGCGTATAAACAACATGCCATATTCTTTCTCTAATAGGCAAGTTTTGCATTCAAAAATGTTCTCCGTTTAAACTATACATACAATATTTTCTTGTTCAATACTTGCCATTTTATCCGAAGATGTCCAAAAATTGAATGAAAATATTTGTCTGAGCAAATACGGTCAATTCTTGAAGCAACGTTCCAGTAAATGGAACAGGAACGTACAAGTCGATGTTTAGACAAGACAATTCTTGAAAGCGATAATCTCCTTACCATTATTGTATCAATGTAAACAAAACACGCTGGCAATTATTTCTTTTCAAGATTTGCATTCAATAATGGCGTTCAACTTTATAAATAATATCCACGTGTAAACAGTTGCTTACAATTATTGAAATGCAAATATTGCGCTTCCACTATTGTTTTCAATTATTGCTATTGAACGTGCAAGAAAATGGTATCGTGTAAATGAGGCTTAAGTAACAGTTGTTCTGGCATTAATCTTAACATGGCTAGAATTCTTGACAACATAATATGTTGTCAAGAATTCTAGAAGTATATTATATCTAATATACATACATTTAATATATATTTTTTATAAATTACCTCTTTAATTTTTTTTATGAAATCGAAAAATCTGAATAAGCCTTTTTGAATTTATCCTAATGCTGTAAGTCATAAGGCATTGGTTAATATAATATCTACACCTTATGTGCACCTATTCAGCAAAAACACCGAAAACTACCTACATAGAAAAACTGACTTTAGATAGGCAATCTTCATTGAGCTCTTCCAGGGTCGGTGACATTTCGGACCAAAAAAACTCGGACACCTTCGCCAATGTATGGATTTTCAATTTTAATATTATTTTTTTCCATACCGACCCCTCTTCCAAGACAAAGTCTTATAGAACTCAGCATTCGAAGGTCATTGACCTTTGTTGTCCCTAATTTAACCAACTTCACTTGAAAAACCTTAAACGCACTTACCCACATCAGCTAAATATCCCCACAAATCACTAAGGCCCAATTGCAGGGAACGTTTTAATCTCGGGTTAGCTAACTCAGATTTAAATGGCGCTTTAAAGATTTAAATCGATGTTGGCGCCATTAAACCTGAGTTAGCTAACCCGAGGTTAAAACGTTAACTGCAATCGAGCCTAAAACACTTAACACTGTCTTCACTTCAACACTAATTTCACTTTTCACTTGTATTTCCTCACCTAGGAGGCTGGTTATCCTCGCTAGCCTCGCTCCCACTATCACTGGCACTGTCCGCCAGCGCCCGCTGTATGGCGGCGGGGGACACGGGGCGCGGGCCGCGGGGGGGGCGCGGGGGCGGCGGCCGCGGGGGGGCGGCGCTCCCCCTCGCGCTTGATGTGCGGGGCGGCGGGGGGCGGCGCCGGACGGACCGCCAGTTGGGAACGCTGCCATTCTAACACCTGTAGAAGAGATAGAGTTTAGGGCATTCATATTGTTAGGTAGTTTATGGATGGTTGCAATATTCTTACTATAGTTAAACCTTGATAATTCGGAACTGCTTGTTTTTTTTTTATAAGAAGTTTGAGCTACCTATCTGATTCTTTTATTTTTTTATCAATAACTTGTTGTGGACTAGAATTTGGTGTAGAGTAGATTGACAAGATTTTCCCTGTGGTTTCAGATTGCGACTTATTCCCGCAGTAAAAGATCGACTGCGTACTTTAGAAAAAAAATGGAATTTTCTCAATTCCAAATTCATTAAAATTAGTTCAGCCGTTTTGACATGAAAGTGTAACTTACAGACACACACCATTTTGCATTTGATTATTTACGCGATTCGAAGTGCCTCAAATTTTGTGTTTTCAAGCTTAAGTAAACTTTGTCTAAGTGGACCGCTTTGACAAGATAAATCTCCCCTACACAGTTAACCTACCTTCTCCTCCCGGCTCCGCTTGCTGGCCTCCCTGGCCTTCAGCAGCTCTCTTGTAGGCTGCACCGCCTTGGTTTGTGGCGGGGACACTCTGCGTTTACGTGGAGGTGATGTTGCACCGCTGTGGGTTAATATAAATTATGATAATTAAGCCCACTTGCAGAAAAACGTTTTAACCTCGGGTTAGCTAACTCAGGTTTAAATGGCGTCACCATCGATTGTAACTACTTCTCATTACAATCGACGGTGGCGCCATTTAAATCTGAGTTAGCTAACCCGAGGTTAAAACGATTTTCTGCAAGTGGGCCTTAACGGGGCAGATAAAAATAATTCTTAATTTTATGGAAGGATTTAGTCTGAAGTTGCTTATAAAAGCTTGGGATATAAGACTAGAGCACTGCATTAGTATTAGATGTAGTTATTTAAGATTTAACTATGTAGTGTTTACTACTTTTGTGCCTTATTAAGGTAAGTAATAATAACATAAACTGATCATTTGGTTTGACCACTTAGTTTTCATATGAATTTATTTTCCTAAGACAGAGAAAGTTACTTATGCTTTAAGATTAATATTGTTTTTTCAATAAATTAATCATTCTGACTACTATAGATCATAGAATATCAAAATTAAGTTATAAGCTTGAAGTTCAATATTCTTCCTACCATATAAATCATCATTACCATATAAATCATTTATACTATATAAATCCAAGTCGCTAATTTTGTCTGTTTGTATGTTTGACATTCCGTTGTTCTACTTTTACGAAACGGTTATTGTCGTACCCAAAATATTTGTAAAGTATAGCCTAACTTACTATGTTCATATTGGGGATGGTGGCGCCACTGTGCCGTGTAAACAATAGCTCCGCATAATTATTGCTTTTTAATTAAATTTTGGTGGGTTTACTCCCTAGTAATACCATAAATATAAAGATAATACCAAGCTGGGACTACGCAAATACTAGCAAGTTGATATAACACCAAATAAAGTGATAGAGTGAAAAACAAATGTGACAGTAAAAACACCAATCTACAGCCTCACTGGCTTGCCAAACGGAAGAACTAAGATATGGGTATCCAGTAAACTTCTACAAAAAGTTAAGAAAGTGCTCAAACAACATTAAATAAAGTGTAATTAATGTAAACATCAGATTAAAGTGACGGTGAAACTAAAAAATATTTATTGTATGAACGGAACGGTTGACAAATAAAAAAACAAGAAGTTGAAGTTAAACCATACAACTATTTGACATCTACATAAACAAGAAACCGTGGTGGGATTGGAACGACGGTCGACAGACGAGCATCGAGTCTGGGTTCTAATCCGGCCCAAACCCAAATATTTTTGAAGTCAAATATTTTAAAAGAGGCTTAAAATTTTAAAAGAGGCTTAAAAATTGTACATACACAACAAAATAATACTAGAAACGACGATACTAGAAAATATTAATTAATTTGAACCTTCAAACAAAACCAATAGATGTCGCTCAACATGGATGAGATGCTAAAAATTCTGCGAAATATTCAAGATGATATGAAAACACAAAAGGTGGAACTTCTGACTGAAATAAAACAAAACATTTCTATAATAAACAATAATATAAATGAAAAATTTAAAAACGTGGAACTTCAACAAAATACTTTAATTCATCAGATAGAGCAACAAGAGCTTAGAATTGACAACATAGAAAGGCAGGTGCGTAGGAAAAACCTGGTCTTTTATGGTATCGAGGAAGTAGAAACAAACTATAGTGAACTTGAAACAGTTGTTATGGAATTTATATCGTCAAAACTTGAAATAAAATATGAAAAAACGGATTTAGAGGAAGTCAGGCGGATTGGAAAAAAGGCCGAAAAATGTAGACCAATTATCGTTACATTTATGACTACAGGCAAAAAAATCGAAATTCTGAAACGACAAAAAAATCTCAAAAATACTCCTTTCTTCATGAAAGAGGATTTTCCCCCAAAAATTATGCAAAAACGAAAAGACCTACAACCAGAACTAACACAACTACGACAACAAGGAATCAAAGCGATATTAAAATATGATAAAATTATAACTCTCGGAAGGTTCGAACCAACTACCTCAAACACACATTCAAAGAAATCTGTTGATGACCAAAGTGAACACAAAAACCTGACTAAAAAGAGACCACTGCATAATACTTCACCTCCATCCTCTTACAAAAAAAACAAAACTGCACCAAATACAATGAGACAATTTATTCAGACAACAAACAGAGATCCTTTTAATAAAACAAACAACAATGATCAACAATAACAACTAGAGGGCCTCCTTACACATGATGATCCAAGCGCCACCTACAAAACAAAAACGAATAACAAGATAGACTACAAAAATATAATTCCCAAGCCGGCTAGTCACCGTGGGAAATTCGACTGCAACCCTCCAACTAATAAAAAAACCAAACATACACATGAAAATGAACTAACAACCAAATTATACATTTGCACTTTCAATGTACGAACTCTTGCCACAGCGGAACACCTAATACAATTAAAGGACAGTATTAAAAACATAAAACATGACATAATAGGCTTGTCAGAAGTAAGAAGAGCAGGGCAAAAAATTATAGAAGACAACGAATACATATTTTGCTACATGGGTCAAACTCAAGGACAACATGGTGTGGGATTTCTTGTAAAAAAATACTTGAAAAAACACATTGACAGCTTCATCGGAATATCAGAAAGATTGTGCATTTTAAATTTAAAATTTGATAGAAAAATTATAACTTTGATTCAAGTTTATGCTCCAACTTCAGACGCGAAAAAAGAAGATGTGGATATTTTCTACGAACAATTAAAAAACTCTACCGAACTTATAAACCAACAGGACCAAATGATCATAATGTTAGGAGATTTCAATTCAAAAATCGGACAACCAAAAGAAGAAGAAAATCTTTGCATAGGTCAATACGGATATGGAAAGAGAAACAAAAGAGGAACTCAATTAATCCAATTTGTAACAGAACATAAATACTACATCCTTAACACATTTTATAAGAAAAAACCAAACAAAAGATGGACCTGGCTTTCACCCGACAAGAAAACAAAAAATGAAATAGATTTCATTATCTCAAATAAATTAAAAATATTTGAAAACATCGAAGTCCTTAATACCTCATACCCTAGTGATCACAGAATGCTAAGAGGTACAATAGTTATTGAGGAAATTAAGAAGAGCCGAGTGTACTTTAAAAACGTACCAACTAAACTACTTAAAATTGACGAACAACAAAAATACATGGAACAACTACTTAAAAATTCCTCCAAAATAGGAAATATTCAAGAAAATTGTGACATAGAAAATTTATACTCAAGAATAGAAACACTTATTAAAACAAGTTTACAAAAGGCAACAACTAATGAACATAATAGCACTAAAAAGGGAATAATCAGTGAAAACACTCGAAAGCTCATAAAAGAACGACAACAACTTAGAACAAAAACAAAATTAAGTAAGCATGAAAAACTCCACTTAAGACAATTATACAAAAAAATATATAAAAGCATCAAAAATGACTACAGAAATCATAGAGAAAGTACCATACAATCTTATATATCTAAACACAATAGTCTGAAGCGAGCTTTCAAGAAACTTAATGTGGAGAAAGAGTGGATTCCACAGCTATCACATAGATCAAAATGTAAGAAAAACCGACAAGAAATTATTGTCACTGCGACTGACTTCTATAAACAGCTCTACTCTTGCAACATCGAAGACGAAAATACTCTACAAACTGACTCTCTGGAACAAATAAACAACACACAACAAACCTTGGAATTCTTTACGGAAAAAGAAATAATAAAACAAATTGACCGACTAAAAAATGAAAAAAGTCCAGGAATAGACAACATACCGAACGAAGCTATCAAACTGGGAAAACTAATATTAACACCGTTACTTAAAGAACTCTTCAATAAAATTATTATTGAGAGGAAAGTACCCGATGCTTGGACAATATCTGACATTATTCTTATTTACAAAAAGGGAGACCCATCGGATGTCAACAATTACAGACCGATCAGCCTGATGCCATGCCTATACAAACTGTTTGCCTCTTGCATAGAAAAAAGATTAAGAAAAGATCTAGATATCCAACAACCCGTTGAACAAGCTGGTTTTCGTAGTGGCTTCAGCACAATAGATCACCTACACACGATTGAACTTATGATAGAGAAATACCTAGAGTTCAATAAACCCTTATATCTAGGATTTATCGACTATAAAAAAGCATTCGACTCTATATCGCACAAAAGCATATGGAAAGCTTTGGGTGAACAGGACGTGTCTCCAGTATATATAGATATTATTAAAAATATATACAGTAAAAGCTTTAGTAGAGTCAGCCTTGACCGCAAGGGCTCACTTATACCAATTCGTAGAGGAGTAAGACAGGGAGATCCTCTTTCTCCTAAAATTTTCATTGCTGTTCTGCAGTCTATAATGAAAAATCTAAAATGGGAAAACAAGGGCATTAATATAAATGGCACATACCTCAACCATCTACGTTTTGCAGATGACATAGTTATTGTCTCGGAAACTGCTTCAGAATTAACAAATATGATGCAAGAACTTCATGACGCAAGCAAATCTATAGGACTAGAAATGAATGTACAAAAAACTAAAATAATGACTAACACAGACAAAATACCTATTAAAATTGATAACGAATTCATAGAATATGTGGAGAACTACATTTATTTAGGTAAACAAATATCTTTCTCAAATAAAAGGCACAATGAAGAAATCGAAAGAAGAATAACCTTGACTTGGAAAAAATACTGGGCTCTGAAAGAAATATTCAAATCTTCTCTACCAATAGCTTTAAAAAGCAAGATATTTAACATGTGTCTTCTACCAACACTGACATATGGCTGCCAAACATGGGTTATGAATCAAGCTAGACGAAGAAAATTAGGAGTAAATATTCGAAAAATTGAGAGAAGTTTCCTAAAAATACGTCTGATTGATAAAATAAGAAATATTGAAATAAGAAATAAAACTAAAATCACCGATGGAACTATACAAGCATTAAAATTAAAGTGGAAATGGGCAGGGCATTTAGCAAGAATGGACAGTACAAAATGGTCCAAGAAAGTCGCATTATGGAAAGGACCATCAGGAAAACGGAAGCCAGGTAGACCGGCAGAACGCTGGCTGGACGAAGTAAAATCCTGCGCCGGAGAAAACTGGAACGACATTGCACAAAATAGAAAGCTGTGGGAAAACATGGAGGAGGCCTTCACCCGCAAAGGGGTCCTGGACGACTAAAAGAAGAAATAATTAAATTTGACTTTACGAATTCAAAATAATTTAATTTAAAATGACATATAATTATCATGTAAATATTATTTGACAATGTTTAGGATAATAAAGGCTTTTTTATTTTTTTTATTTTTTATTTTTTTATTTTTTTATTTTTTTTTATTTTTTTTATTTTATTTTATTTATTTTATTTATGTTTGACTGCTATCTCCTCCTAAACCAGAAGACGGATTTTTAGTTTTTTCATTTAAATTGGTAAGTAAAAAACATTCAGAAAAAGTTTATTTAAGTTAGGCAAAATTCAATATTTCGTGAGCAAATCCGCAAAAATTACACCATTGCGAAGCGTGGGCGGGCCGCTCGTTATTTATATCCTTAGCTTCAAAATGTTTCCATACAACAAAAAAAATCCTTACCTATCTAGTTGAATAATAAACCAATAAATAAACCATTTCACAGATAAACTTACACAGGCTTCTTGGGCGGCGGCGGCGGCGGCTTCTTGTTCTTGGCGGAGCACACCGAACAGGACTCGTCCGAACAGCTGCCTGACGACGAGCCGGAGGGTGACGACTGGGGTCAAAAAAAATGTGATCATTTGTTAAATTATATAGAATACTAGTGGCCGCTCGCGACTCCGTTCGCGTAGAAGTCGGTTTCCCGTGGGAATGCGAAGTTTTCCCGCGGTAAAAGTTCCCTTAATTCTTTCAAACATATATTTTTGGTTTTTCTAACCGTTTTCGCAGCGCACTGTTATAGATATGATATGTATTGTATAATGCTTTGTCACAACCCTTTAGTCCTTACTCAGCATTTCCGCCTAGTTCACTTAATTAACACCTACTCTACTAACATCAGTCTCATCCCAACACCCGAGCTAGACGGCTGCCTTCTTAAATCAATCAATTGTTTTTTTAAAAACCTATCCAAATCGAGACTCATAACATTTGGTGGCAGCGTAAAGGGATCTTAGAGGTCCCCGGTATCGCCTTCAAAGTCCAAACGTGTATCGTTTTTTTTTATGTACCTACTAATCACGTAAACGTCACGTAAATAGTGAATGTGTTAAACGTGTATTCTTGTGGCAAGTAAAATTTACAAAATAGTGTAAAGTGCGTGAAACAGCTCCACTCTGCACACACGGCGACTGTGTGTACTGCACCGAGCTTACTACATCGTCATCTCGCCGTTCAAGACACAATCATCCCCTGCCGGAAACCCACTGCTGCGCACTGGTCGTGTTGCAGCCGGTTTTCACTTTGAGCAAGGAGAGTACACCATCTGTTGCACAAACATTGTAGCGACCAGCGTGGGTACCGACGTGTCTTCACATCGACGTCAAGATCACACACAACGCTTCAGGCCTGTACCAATAACGAAGAAAAGTTCCAAGAAATGTTTGTACTTATCACTCTTCCAGTCCTGTAAGTGATTTTATTTTATTTCCCTCTGGTCATTGCAATCTTTTTTACCTGTACCTACTTTACTGTGTTCAAATTGTTGTTTTGTGTGTTAAAACTATTATAAAATGGCGGAAGCTAGACCCAATAGTCCAAAGCCGGAAGTAGTCGTAACTGATACAGAAGACGATGGCCAAAATCAATTTGCAGCCCCGTCTGGGCCTACTACTAGATCTGTTGCGAAAAAGAAATTAAATCCAAAGCCCGAAAAAGAATTAGAATTATCAACTTTATTAAAATTTATCAAACCTTACGATGGCTGTAGAGAAAAACTTAACTCATTTTTAGTTAATTGCAATAATGCTTATGATTTAGCAGTAGAATCTCAAAAAGACATTCTCTTCAAGTACATACTGTGCCAATTACAGGGTAAGGCAGAAACTGCCTGCTCTATAAAAGAATTCCATAATTGGCAGCAATTGAAAGATTTTCTTAAAACTCAATTTAGTGAAAGGAAGCACTATGCACACTTACTCACTGATTTACAAGAGTGTAAACAACAACATAACGAACCTGTAAGCCAGTACGCTCTCCGTATCGAAACCTGTCTAAGCCAATTACTAACAGAAATTTCAATTTCTCACGGTCATAAAAACAGGGAAATGATAGGTAGAACTGCAGCGATGGAGGAGTTAGCCCTCCACCATTTTCAAATGGGCCTAATACCGCGCCTTTCTAACATCGTTAGATGTAAGTCCCCACGGACATTGAATGAAGCGATAAATATCGCAATCTCTGAAGAAAAAATACAGCATTCTCTATTTAAGCATAACCCGTCTAGTTCACACCGCCAAGATCAGCAGAATCAATCCTCTCGAAACCCTCAAAGCTCTAACTTCCCTCGAAATTTTTATTCAAATAACCCAAAGCCCAATTTGAATCGCGACCGACGCTCTTTCAATGACGCCCCTATGTTCTGTAGATACTGCAAAACTCCAGGACATACCATCGAACAATGCCGTAAAAGAGAATACAATAATAACCGTTTTAAAAATTCAGACTCCAACCAATACAGACCCTTTCAAAGAGTCAATTTTGTTAACGATGCAGACCAATCAGAAGATCCAGTCGAGGGTTTTGACACTGTCGACGCTGAGCAAAAAAACGAATAAATGTCTCGTCCCGGTGTCGTGCGGGACTCCAAAACGTAAAAATCGATACCCCTCTCATAATAATAAAAAGAAAACTCCGTTACATGGAGTCCATCTTACGCCTACATCATTACAGAAATCGCTACATGATATTCTGTCAGAATCCACTGAATCCACGCGGCAACCGATGGATGTTGAACCGCCAAAATATTCTAAATCCAATGTCTATGAAATAACCAGTGATCCTACAAAAATGCTCTTACCTCACGTCCTGGTAGACACTTCTATATCCGACATTCCTTTGTCCTTGCTTGTAGATTCTGGATCTTCTGTAAGCCTCTTAAAACATTCTTGTCTGAGAACACATCCTAGACTCATCAAAGAAACTATACAACTGAAAGGCATTGATTCATCCGAGGAATCTATTCAAACTCGTGGTCATTTCCAATTAAAAATAAATCTTTCTAAATCACATAATGCTACTCACCAATTCCACGTCGTCGACAAAATACATTTACCATATGATGGTATTATAGGTTCTGATATGCTTAATACCCATAACTGCAATATTGACTACAACAAAAACCTTTTACACCTTGGAAAATCTGCAGTTAAACTACATTTTCATGACCCTGCATACTTAATCCCTCCTAGAACTGAAACGATAATTGAATGTTCAGTTAGTAACCCCGAAATTAAGGAAGGGATGATTCTTGATCAAAGCCTTTCTGAAACGCTTTTAGTTGCTAACTGTTTAGTCTGCGTAAAACAAAATAATCGAGTGAATATATCTGTTGTTAATACATCTGAAAAGCCCATAACTTTAAAATCTAATCTAAATTTCAAACTTACCCCAATTGATTCTGCATATTCCCAAGAGTACCTTATGAATCATGAACATCATAAATCTAAAAACAGTGTAAACCGTACCAAAGAGGTGCTTAACCAACTTCGCACTTCACACCTTAATAAAGAAGAAAAGGAATCTTTACTTGAAGTATGTTCCGATTTTTCCGACATTTTCCATTTGCCTGATGAAAATTTATCATGTACAAACGCACTAAAACACGAAATAAAAACATCAACTGATAATCCTATTAGCACTAAAACCTACCGTTTTCCAGAAGTTCACAAAGCCGAAGTTCGAAACCAGATAGATAAAATGCTGAAACAAAAAATCATTGAACCTTCTGATTCCCCGTGGTCTTCGCCCATATGGGTCGTCCCTAAAAAACTTGATGCTTCAAAAATTAGGAAATGGAGAGTTGTGATAGATTATCGTAAATTAAATGACGTTACCATAGGTGACACATACCCTATCCCTCAAATAACAGAAATCCTGGATCAACTTGGCAATAGCAAATACTTTTCAACCTTAGACCTGGCATCAGGTTTTCATCAAATCCCTTTAAACGAAACAGATAAACCTAAAACAGCCTTCAATGTCCCTGAAGGACATTTCCAATTTCTGCGAATGCCATTCGGGCTTAAAAATGCCCCCTCAACCTTCCAGAGGTTGATGAACTCTGCTCTATCAGGCCTTCAAGGCATCCGGTGCTTCGTTTATCTCGATGATATAGTCTGCTATTCTCACGACCTCAACTCCCACATAGAAAACTTAACTTCTATTTTCCAAAGAATCAGAAACTTTAATCTAAAATTACAACCCGAAAAATGCGAATTTCTAAGGCGTGAAGTCGCCTACCTTGGTCACATTATTACCGAACAAGGGGTAAAGCCAAACCCAGAAAAAATTAAAGCTGTGTCCGAATTTCCCGTTCCTAAGTCTGCAAAGGACATAAAATCCTTTCTCGGGCTTGTATCCTATTACCGGAGGTTCATTCCAGATTTTTCAAAAGTCGCAAAAGCACTTACAAGCCTCCTTAAAAAGGATACTCCATTCAACTGGGAAAACCAACAACAACTCTCATTCGATTCTTTAAAAAATAAACTCACTTCAGCTCCACTCCTTATTTATCCCGATTTCTCCAAGCCTTTCATTCTAACCTGCGACGCCTCAAATTATGCTGTAGGAGCTGTATTATCACAAGGCCCCATAGGAAAAGATCAGCCTATAGCCTTTGCTTCTCGCACACTGAATAAAAGCGAAATTAATTACAGCACGACGGAGAAAGAGTTATTAGCCATTCTGTATGGATGTAAAACTTTTCGCCCCTACTTATATGGTTATAAATTTCAGATTATAACTGATCATAGACCCCTGAAATGGTTGTTTAATCATAAAGATCCTAGTAGTAAACTTCAAAGGTGGCGACTTAAGTTAGAGGAGTATGATTATGATATTACTTACCGAAAAGGGAAATTGAATTCTGCAGCAGACGCTCTCTCTAGATATCCAGTGAATCCTGTCTACCCTGGAAAAGATAACTCTCTAGACAATCCTAGTGAACCTTACCTTAATAATAGTGAAATTCCACTACCAACATCACAACCACAAAGTTCTCTTCAAGACTTACAAGATGATTTCGAAAGTCTGTTAGTATCCCCGCCTTCTGATCTAGGAGCTGACCTTATAGACCCTGAAATAGAAAATGAAGTGATGGACTATCTCAACTCCGCAACTGCTCCTGAAATCGTAAACCCAAATCTTCAATCTTCCTCCAACGAAAAACCCGAAACTGAACCTGTACCTACTAAATCTAATTCTGAAACTCTTTCAATAAACGAAAGTTATAGTAAATTCTTAAAATCCCCAGTAAAAATGTTTGATGTAACTATCAATGAACATAGCGAAAGCGTATTTAAAGCAAAACAAGACATAATAATAATACCTACCTCCATAGATTTCGATGAATCCATCCCATATGTGCAGGAGATCCTTAGTAACTGTCCTGATACTGAAAGAAACAATTTTTTAAAACTAGAACGATCCTTATACACACATATAACCCTGAAAATAAAAGACAAAACTTACCTCTTTTTATTTACAAAAGTACATTATTTCGACAGTAATTCATATCCAGAAATTTTTCAATGTCTTAATCATATTCGAAACCATTTAATTCATTCTGTTCCTACTATAACAGAAATCGCTATCACAGATTTCAAAAACCCTTTCGATAAACACTCCTTTATTAAAATTTACAATATGTTAGGCTATTTATTTGATGAAACAAAGATAACACTACATATTTATCATAATAATATCATCTACCCCTCATCAACCGAAATACCTGTCATTCTCAAGGAAAATCATGACATACCCATTGCAGGACACCAAGGCGCTATAAGAATGTTAAATCGAATAAAAGATAAATTTTACTGGAGAAACATGCGCACTGACATTGAAAACTATATTAGAAAATGCACACAATGTCAAACAAATAAAGCCTTGCGCAGAATTAATAGGGCTCCTATGGTAATAACATCGACATCAACCGCTCCTTTCGAAAGACTTTCTATCGACATCGTAGGACCGTTACCCGAGTCTGGAACAGCCAAGTTACGGTTCATACTAACCATGCAGGATGACCTCACTAAGTTCTCCCTCGCATATCCAACTCGCTCTAATACCGCAGAAGAGTCTAGTGAGTGCTTTCTACACTTTATCAGTTTGTTTGGCATACCAAAACATATATTAACCGACCAGGGCACAAATTTTACTGCCGAACTTTTTAAAAGAACGTGTGACTTCCTTAAAATAAAACAACTTTGGTCCACTCCTTACCACCCCCAAACTCAGGGTGCCCTCGAGAGGAGTCACTCGACCTTAAAAGAATATTTAAAATCTTACGTAAATGAGAATCAAGATAATTGGCCTAGATATGTATACACAGCTATGTTGGCTTATAACACCTCTACACATTCCACAACTAACTTCACTCCTTACGAGTTAATCTTCGGTCATAAACCATACCTACCAAATCCTATATTCGAAGAAACTCTCGGCGCCACTTACCCGGAATACGTAAGAATGTTACAAAACAGACTTAAATATTCCAGAGATAAAGCATTTGAATTTATTCAAAAATCTAAATCAAATTCAAAAACGTACTATGATTCCCGAACGCGCTCCACTCAGTACAAAGTCGGAGACTTAGTATATCTAAAAAATCACCTCAGATTACGCAAAGCTTTATCTCCAATTTGGAAAGGACCCTTTAAAGTTGTAAAAATTCACGGAAATCATACGTTATCATTGCTTATAAACAGACGACATGTTAAACACCACTACGACGAAGTGAAACCCGCTACCTCAGGTTGAACTAACTATATACCTGTCTACTTATGTTACAACCTAATTAGTATATCTCATTTTTTATTTATTTATATAAGAACACTTACTTTCTCTATTACTATCACGTACACGTACTTATTACATTTTCTATTACAGCCTGAACGTACTGGTTAAAGGACAACAAGACCAAATTATACAACCGATGAAATCAAGTCCCGGCATATATTTCGATCCAATTGGAGAGTTAAAATTAAACGCTGGCTACTTGGATGTTATAACTCCTATCGATATATCATACATAGAACCACATATCAAGAATATAAATCACATCTTAATCACAATACGCTTATTATGCAATCAGACCGAAATAAAAACCGCAATTGATTTAGAATGCCATAACATTATAGAACCCTTGTTAATTAGATACAAAGAAATAGCAACAGATTTTATTTCAATTTCGCATTTGGTCAGTAATAGGTTCAAACGGGATGCGTGGATAGGCGGAATAGGAAAATTGTCGAAAATCATTTTTGGTACTTTGGATGAAGACGACGCCATTAGATATAACAATGCCATAAATAATTTACAAAATAACCAAATAAAGTCAGCATCGTTAATTAAAGAAAATATTCTAATTACTACGTCTATGTTGAGAGAATTTAATTCCACCTTGTATAAAATTAATCTTAACGAACAATATCTTAGCGAAAGCATTAAACAATTGTCAATAGAATTAAAAAACCTATCCAAAGTATCAAATGAATTAATAGTTAAGACTAATTTCAATTCAGTTATAAACAGTCTGGAGGCAGCAATACTTACCTTATCTTTTAAAGTAGACGACATTGTAAACGCAATCATATTGAGCAGTCAAAACATCCTACACCCGTCTGTACTACCGCCCACGTTATTGTACCAAGAACTCGTTGATAACTACAGACACTTGCCAGCAAATTCCATGTTGCCAGTGAATTTAGAATTAAGTAATGTTCATATAATTTCTAACGTCTCTAGTGTTTTAAGTTTTAGTTATAATCAGAAACTAGTTTTTATTTTAAGAATACCTCTTGTATCCTCTAAACGTTTTACTTTATTTCATAACATAGCTCTACCTACCCCTCACAGTTGGGTTAAACCTAATTCTTTTAGTTTTATTATACCTAGTTCTAAGTATACAGCAATGACCATGGATAACTCGGAATATTGTAATCTCGACTCACTGCAGGACTGTAAAGTTATAAGTCAGTACGAGTACATTTGTAAAGTTTCCAGCGTGTTCCCATCTAGTGCGAAACCGAGTTGTGAAAGTGCATTACTGTCCAGTGTAGTGAATAATATACCTCCACAGTGCCGAACTGACTTTATTAAGGGACAAATAAATTTATGGAAACCATTATCTAATAGTAAATGGATTTTTATCCAATCATACAAAAACAAATTGTTATTACAATGTTTATACAAAAATTACGAATTCGACATTGTCGGAGTGGGAATACTCCACGTCCCAAACAATTGTATTGCATATAGTAAATATGTGAAGTTGATACCCAGCAGCCATGCTAAAATTAATGTTTCATTAACTTATTCTGATTTTAATATCATAAATGATTCTTGTTGTAACTTAGATAGATTTTTATACAAAAACGCAAATAATGAGCTTCATACCAAGATCTTAGAAAACATACAGACAGCTTCATTTTGGAAAACAAATCAAAACTAAAGACTTTATCCGAAGAAACTAATAAAATCATTAACCAACATAATATCCTTAAATATGAAACTCATTATTCCATTTTCTTTGTTATTATAGTTAGCATTATTATCCTATTTTGTATTTTTAAATTTGTAATTTATATTAAATCACGCAGCCGTCATCCCTTCCAACTCCCGCAACTCTCTAACCCTGAAGCAGCAACTCCAGCTTCACCAGCTCCTGCTGTAAATCCAATTCCACTCATTCCCATCAAATCAAAACCTACGATTCATGAAGACACACCATCTCCTAGTCTTAGAATAAATATATAGAGCCACTCCTACAACTCCCTTTTTCCTAAACTTTGAAAATTGAACCCCAAAGTTTAGTCTTCTGCGGGGAGGTGTTATAGATATGATATGTATTGTATAATGCTTTGTCACAACCCTTTAGTCCTTACTCAGCATTTCCGCCTAGTTCACTTAATTAACACCTACTCTACTAACATCAGTCTCATCCCAACACCCGAGCTAGACGGCTGCCTTCTTAAATCAATCAATTGTTTTTTTAAAAACCTATCCAAATCGAGACTCATAACAGCACGCAACGGAAGCCCTCAACGATGAATAATTTTCCCCGTTTTTTTCATATTTTCCATTATTTCTTCGCTCCTTATGCAGCGTGATGTTATATAGCCTAAAGCCTGCCTCGATAAATGGTCTATTCAACACAATTTTTTTTTTTTAATTCGAACCAGTAGTTCCTGAGATTAGCGCGTTCAAACAAACAAACAAACTCTTCAGCTTTATAATATTAGTATAGATGTGTTATTTCTTTCTTCATTAACCATCTAAAACTAGGATTTCAAGTATTGATTTTGTAGTTTGTAAGTAGCAAGTGTGCCCAAACACAAAATTTTATTGCCATTGTTTTTTTCACGTAGTCTTTTCAGCATGCTAACTAAGACCAATTCTTAATCCAAACTTTGTTGTTTCCATAATATTTACCTGTCTAGGTTCCGGCGGGCTGGGCGGTCTCACTTGAGTCCGCGGCGGGTATCTGGCACGACGCGGGGGCGACACGCGTCTAGCGGCCGCTCGTCTGTAATAAATAAATGAAATTAATTACATTAATAAATAATAATAATAATAATAAATGTCCAGACTGACACACCAACTGTGTGGCCCTAAACTAAGCAGAGCTTGTACTATAGGTACCACACAATGGACTAGGGGAGAACCTAGTTACACCCAGACACGAGCCAAAATCGAGAAATCATTTTTACAAAATAGGCCCGCCCCGGGGATCGAACCCGGAGCCATCCGCTTAGCAGTCCGGTATATATACCGCTTCACCACAGAGGTCGTCACAATTACATTATAATTTGTATTATGTTAGAAATGTTAATAAAAGTCTAGTCTTCCAACAGTGTACTTGTGTGGCTATAAATAATTCAAGTTTAACAGAACGAAAACACAAACTCACGATTATCTCTTTCTATTTATAGTGTAGATATTTCAATCATCATTACATAGTATAAATCCAAGTCGCTAATTCTGTCTGTTTGTATGTTTGTCCGCTTA
Organism: Emmelina monodactyla; assembly: GCA_916618145.1. NCBI lineage: Eukaryota > Metazoa > Arthropoda > Insecta > Lepidoptera > Pterophoridae > Emmelina > Emmelina monodactyla. The sequence continues at coordinate 5,468,973 of OU745296.1, forward strand.
CTCCTCCTAAACTACGCAACGGATTTTAATGCGGTTTTCTCCATATTTTAGGGAATTCATTAAAATTTGTAAATAAAGAAAATTCTGGTAAAGTTATTTTAAGTTAGCTAAAATTCAACTTAACGGGAACAAGTCGCGCCAAATTACACCATTGCGAAGCGTGGGCGGGTCGCTAGTATAAGTATAAGACATTTTAATTAAATGACTATAATAGAAATTATACAAATAGTTACCTGGGGTCCGTGGGGGGCTCCGGAGGGGGGGAGCGGCGGCGGCGCGCGGGGGGCGGGGGAGACCTGCAACAATTAGCATTACATAGTATAAAGCAAAGTCGCCATTTATGTCCGATTGTATAGCTAACTGATCTACGAAATGGACACTACACCACCTCAAAATTATTGATTTTTGCCTAAGTGGAGTTTGAAACTTGGTTGCTAAAATTTTGCAGGTTTAAAATTTCGAAAGCGTGTTTTTAGAATCAGAGCTTTGTAGATGTGAAATGAATATTTTTATTTGAAGAAACAAAAAAATAAATTTATAAGCAAGCAGCTTCCATCTTATAATGTTTCTTAAAGAGACTTATTGGTAATTGAATAACTATAACTATGCACAATTTTTTTAACACAATTGGGACCTGCTGGTTACTTAAACTGTCCATTTCTTATTACAGACACTACCCATAACTGAATCAGTACCAATCATAATAGGACATAGTTTTGCACAAAAGAACCAACCCACATTTTATGTGAAATTGAGTTAACATATTTAATAGGTCTCTATTGGAGTTGTTTACACCTCGTTGTTGTTTGCAAGAAAACATTTGTGCTATAATATGTATTTTCTGTACAATTATATTTTGGCCCAAATATCTTCTATATTGCAAAACCAATTATAGACAACTCCAATAAAAACCTATTAAATATGACCACTCAATTTCACCCATAACGTGGGTTGTTCTTTTTTGCAAAACTATGTCCAATTGCGACCTGCTGGTTACTCATTTCTTATTACAGACACTAACCATAACCAAATCAGTACCAATCACAACTATCATCTCAAAAATCCTTACCCAGCCCGTCTAGCAACAGGAGACCGCGACCGCCTCGGCGTTCGCGATCTACGCGGCGTTCGCGATCTGCGAGGCGACCGCGATCTACGCGGGGACGGAGACCGCGATCCGTCCAGATACAGCTGCTTGTAGCCGGAGTGGCGCCATCTATGTGGAGAAAACGGAGTTTTCATAGAAGTTCTTTTTATGAGGGAAGCTAGCAAACGGGCAAGCGGGTCACCTGATGGTAAGTGAAACCTTGGTAATTGGAAACTTATGATAGTTTTGTTTTTTGTGACGTGTTTCTGTCATTTCCATATCAACAGCTACAATAGTTTATTGAGACACAAAAACATGGATAATGGTTACCATAGTTACACAAATAACAAGGCGTCAAAGGTTAGTAGAATATTGAGTTTGGCCGTTAAAGAGCTTGTGGTAAACCCCCAAATTAACAAAACTATTGTTATATCCAATAATGTAATTACCTGTTAGGATCCTTCTCCTCGACCTCCAACAGTTTCCGGTCCCAAGTCCCAGGTGATCCTTGACGAGCTCGCTTCATCACGTTGTCTATCTCCTTGCGACGCCCCGCCGGGTTCGACGGGTCTGGTGGCAATGGGATATTGTTACTGACGTAAGAGTGTTAGTTAATTATTTGGTTAGTTAATCTTGAATCTTTCAACAAATTTACTATTTTTGTTGATACCTACGAGTATGACTGAGTGGAAAAAAAACTCTTATTGCCACCAAACAAAAAGAAAATTATTGAGTTGTTTATGCGAACTATCAAAAATATACGTAAACATCGAGAAAAAACTTTAATTAAGTAAATATTAAAGATTGTTTCTTATAGTTTTGTTTATAGTATTTTTAATTAAAAAATTTTTTTTTGTATGATTCAATTTTTGTATCTCTCATTTGTTATATCATTGAATGTAATATTAACAAGCATAAAACAACTTTTAATAACAAAATATATCTTATTAAAACTAAACACACCCATTGCTACTTTTGCTGGCTTTCTATTAGTGAATCTAAATTTCTTAATTACAGCCTAAATTAAAATTGACAAGCTAATTTCAATAACTTCCAACTTTGGTAAGCCTTGCCCAAAATAATACAAAATCTATCTACATAAACAATTATCAACTCACCGTTAATCCTAGAACCGGTTGGGTTCCGGTCCATATGGAGGCGGTTCTTGGAAGCAGCCTCTGCGGCCCGGGACACCGAGCCGTTGCGTCTCGAAGACATTCTGTTACCGGCAACCTCTGTTCCTGATATGTTTTGTTATGCTTTAGCACATATAATGTAAGTTTACTGTACGAATTGAATTTAAATGCCTTTGCTTTTAAAATTTTACATTTTATATTGATAGAAGTATTTAAAATGTTACAAAAAAAGTAGCTGACAAAGAAGTGTGGCTATTTTAAACAGATTAACAGTTAACCTATTTTGTACCTAGTTTATATACAAGTTATTTTATTTAAAATTTGCTGAACTTACTACATAGGCAGGAATGTATACTTTTTAGACTATTTTATCGTAATTTACACTTAGCTCTGCAACTATGACTACTCTTACTTTTATTCCAAAGATAATTTTATGGTCATAACTACAGCAAAATATCATTGAACTATTTAACTTCCTCATGCATTTCCTGATATTGATGGAGGTCAAGTTATTAGTGATGATGCTAAGTACCTATTACTTATTACAAATAATCAATTAGAAAAACCAAAATACCTATGCCAATTTTGATAACATCAACTTTTTTTAGTGAAACTACAATTTATGGATGGAAAGTAGGTCAAATTCGTCAAGAAATTGCCTCTCACACATCAGAAAACAGCATCTATTTATACTTTACAAGATGGCTGCTGATCGATTACCTGTGTCATCTGCAACGCAAATTGAGTGAAAGGCTTACCTCTAAGGCTTGACGTACGGATTGAAGGGAGCTAGGGCTCCGAACGCGCGCGGCGAGACGCGGGGGGCTTAGCCCCAAGTGCGGGCGCGGTGCCACGCAGAAAAACGCGAGGCCCAGCGGCGCCGCTGCAAGTAAACCGAAAAACTGAGACATTGCAGAGCGGCGCGCGAGCTACACGACATCGAAACGAACGCCTCGCGAGACAAACATGCAGTCTCCGGGCTCACGCGGCGACAGGCCTCACGGGGCAGGCCAAACGCGACATTGCAATCGTATCACCTCCCATGAAGATGTTGGCAAAACCTTTTTTCCATCCATGACTGCCTTCAATCTGCTGTAGCTGAACATCAAAACAAACTAAATCCACCTTAACTAATCACAAGACAAAGTTACGAACCAGTAGTTTTATACACCAGAACTTTTCACTGTAAAATTATGGTAAATCGATGAACTGCGATTATCCGCGACGACACACCTTGCTCGTACCATCGGCCATTTTGTTTTGATAAAAAATACTGACAGTGCTGCCAACTCACAAAACAATATACACCACGAAAGCAAAAGACAAAATCGCCCAAAAAACCTTAAAAAGAACAAGCAACTTAAAGACCCTTTTATTTAGGGAACTAGTGGCTGCTCGCGACTCCGTTCGCGTAGAAGTCGGTTTCCCGTGGGAATGCGAAGTTTTCCCGCGGTAAAAAGTTCCCTTAATTCTTGTATATGTTACCGGCAATCTGTATAATTCAGGTGTTCTATACAATACCTAGGCAATGTATAGAATACCTTGGGCGTCCAGGCAATGTATAAAATAAAAAGAATATTAGGTTAAAGTTTTGAAATCGGTCGCCTGATTTAGGGGTTTTGGGGGGTTGGGGGGGGGTGGGGGGGGGAGGGGTCTGAACCCCCCCTGACCATTTTCAGCTGCCGGAAAAAAAAGGGGGCGCCAAAAAAAAAATTTTTTTTTTAAACCCCTTAATATGGCGACCTTTAGTAGCCAATTTATATGTATAAAAACTCGCTTCAATCATGAGTCAACGGAGTCCCGCTTCGCGGGACTCCTTTTTCTGGCAGTTTAAAAACAGTAACCTAACTAACCTAACCCATTGATGTCAGATTGTGTCAACTCGGAGTAAGACATTGCTATTAATTACCTAAGAATTATGTAAACACACTTAATGAATACAATCTGATTACCTCGATTGTATTTAAAATTAAGATTGTAGAAAAACCACAATATCATTCATCCACGATGCTCAATGCGTTCCGATTCACGCAATTGTGCTAGTATTTAGGAAATTTTGAATTTTTTTTAAAAATATTTAGACGCGACTCCGGCAGCCAAAATTACTTGTAGGGGGTTCAGACCCCTCCTCCCCACCCCCCCAAACCCCCCACAACCCTTAAATCAGGCGACCGATTTCAAAACCCAACCCGAATATTATTCTCAATTCAATACTTTACCTAGGTAATGTATACAATTCCTGGGCATTGTATAGATTACCTGCTGTACCACCGGCAATGTGTAAAATAAATAGACCTTGGTCTATACTTATCAATGATAACCTATAATATGCTCATAATAATTATGAAACAGGTTGTATAATTAAAATTAACTGAAATAAAACAATGCACCAATGAAAGTGTAAAAAATTTTGTTGATTTGACAAATCCTTTTCCTGTCCCCGAAGTCTGAAGTGTCACAATTAAAATAATAGGTACGACGACGAGCGAAGCGAGGAGGAGTGTGAGGTTGAATGGTGACCATACAATGTGCAAGCCGAGCGAACGAAGCGAGCGTGCCGCGGCAGCGGTCGGCGAAGCACCACAACCCTGATATTTTTTACTAAAATTACCAACTACTTCCAAGAAAAAAATATGAGTCGAAAAATTCCTCGATATAGTATGTAGAGAGTTATGAAAATGAAATAAAATGCACCCCTCGCTTTTTACTCCGATTTGAAATTTTATTTTCTATTTTTTAGTTCGATTAGCAATAAAAGCGTGGTATTTTAGTTTTTAAACTATTATTTATTCATTATAATCTTACCTGCATTACATACATTACCGGACGCGCATTCGGTATTGTATAGAATACCAAGGCAAAGTATAAAATAAATTATATTTTATACATTACCGGCACGTTTTAGGTATTCTATACATTACCTAGGTATTGTATAGAATACCGGATTATAGACATTGCCGGTAACATATACATATATTTTTGGTATCTAGAACCATTTTCGCAGCGCACGCAAAGGAAGCCCTCAAGGATGAATAATTTTCCCCGTTTTTTTCACATTTTCCATTATTTCTTCGCTCTTAATAGTTGCAGCGTGATGTTATATAGCCTAAAGCCTGCCTCGATAAATGGTCTATTCAACACAAAAAGATTTTTTAAATTTCAACCAGTAGTTCCTGAGATTAGAGCGTTCAAACAAACAAACCAACTCTTCAGCTTTATTATATTAGTATAGATTAGTATAGATATACTACGAAAACTTTTCCCATTTCATGAAATGTACCTGAAACTGAATAAAAATTAAAACCATTGAAAATTATTTTAGAATATCATCAACAAACTACTTACATCCTACTAATTTGATACGAAAACCATAAATTGAGTACCCAGATCGAAGAGTAGTGATGTGCCAACTCGGAAAAAACAAAACTCGATTTAACCAGAGTTAAAATCCACGTAACTCGGTTTGAACTCGAATTGCGTAACTCGAGTTAACTGGATGGACAAGTAAATGTTTTTTAGAGTTTTTTCCTAATTATTCCCTCAGCTTGGCATAAAAATACTTTAAATAATTGTAACAGACAAAATTACGGTGTAATGCGCGCTTGGTAACAGACGTGCATTGCGCTCGAATTGAATTTTTATTCGCGTACTGCGCGCGGCCTCGCCGCCGCTGCCGATATCGTTAAGTACGAGTTCCGAAAAACGAGCTGTTGGCGTTTATTCAACACGCCATCGACACAATGGACGAGGTCAGCATCATGCAGATCTGCAAATCCAACTTCAAAGTGGAAGAGCAAGGTGCTGCTCTACGGGATCCTCGGACAGTCCAACCGAATGCCAACCCGCAGAATAGATGAGAAGGGGGAGAGAAGTCTTCAGGACATCATCAATCTCCTGAAGACAACCGATCCTGACGAAGTGCCCGCATTCGTGGCGAAGCAGTTGCACAAGCTGCCTCCCGTCACGTTCGATTATGTCGACGTCACCAGGCTGCTCAAGGACATAAGGTATATAATATATGGGCCTCTGTTTACATATTTAAGATCTTTTATGTAAATATTGCCTGAAATAAATGAATAAATAAAAAAATAAAAAAATATATATATGTATATTTTTATCTGTTTCAATTCTTTATTTTTTTATATTATTTATTTATAATGTATTGGGAGAGTTATACCTAGCTAAAGAAACAAAAAAGTTATTGTTTGAAATTAAATCATTTATTTAAGTATTTTTGGATCCAATTTTAATTTAAAATAATATTTACTATCAATTAAACTATGAAATTATATAGCAGTCTTTTTAAAATTAAATCAGACTAACATTATGATGCAAGTATGTACAATCAGTCATCACAATATTTTTAAGATAACAAGATAATTAGTATCACAAAGAATATTTTTTTCCTTATTTAAATTATATATTTATATTTTTGTCTTAAATATATCGTAGGTACTTTTTTTATATATATATATATATGACTGCCTGAATATATATATATATATATATTAATAGGGGGCAAACGAGCATGCGGGTCACCTGGTGGTAAATGATCACCGCCGCCCATGACTACCCGCAACACTGTGGGTGTTGGGGGTGTGTTGCCAACCTTTGTAGTGGAAATACACTCTCGACTTGAAGAGCCCCATGTTGTATGTAGCCGGGAATACCGCTGCAGGTAGTTTATTCCACATCTGCGTAGTGCGTGGTAGAAAATTCCGCCCGAAACGGACGGTGGTGGAGCGCCAGCTATCCAGGTGGTGGGGATGGAATTTCAATCTGTGGCGGGAGGTGCGGTGGTGGAATTGTGCAGCTGGTATAAGGTCGAATAATTCTTCAGAACACTCCCCATTGTATAGACGATACAGAACGCAAAGAGATGATATATCTCTTCGCAGGGCCAAAGAATCGAGGCGATCAGAAAGAGCTCGGTTGCCGGCGATTCGAGCCGCTCTACGTTGTATCTTGTCAAATGGAAGAAGTAAGCATTGAGGTGCTCCTGCCCAGAGGTGAGAACAGTACTCCATATGGGGCCTTGTATAGTTGATGGCGGTGGGCCGGTTTGAAATACTGTCTCGCTCGGTTAAGCACTCCAAGCTTTTTAGAAGCCAATTTGGCTTTGTCTTCCAAGTGACTATGAAACTGAACGTCGCTCGATATGCCGACACCGAGGATTTCGATCATAAAAAGTACTAGGTACCTACTATAAAGGAAAATGTCAAATTATTTTAAAACAAAAAGAAAGATATTTTCCCGGCAATTAACTAACAATTAGTTATTGACAAAAAACATAAAAATCTTATTAAAAATATTAAATTAAGGTTTCATTCGGTTTTCGAACTCGAGTGGATTTGAGTTACGCCTAACTCGAGTCAACTCGAGTTAACCATCACGATCAAAGAGTATTTTCTCTTTTAAGACAATAGAGCAGCAAAAACGCCCTCTCAACTTAATGTTTCTAGGACTTCCGGTTTGCGCGCGGGAAAATTGGAAGTGAAAAATTTTTTCGTGAACTTAAAAATTCATTTAATTCTTTCAATTTTGTTAAATAGTGTACATTTTGTATATATTTTTAATAACTATAGTATAGAAGCTTAATTTTTATTAAAATGACGTCTCGGGCGAAACGCAAGAAAAAGAAGGAGGAGGCAGTAATATCAGGGGAAGACTCGCTGCTTTCGGACTCCGACTCCATGCACAGTGACTGCAATTCAGCTAAGTCCGATCCATATAAAACTTATTTCGTTCCCGATTATACACGTCGGTATCCTGAGGATTCTTCAGCTACAGATTTCGTTGTCTTCTTGGAATCAAACGATGAGTCCAAACCTATTTCAACAAGAGATATGATTTCTTTATCATCAACATTAAAGAAATATATAAAAGGCATAAAATATATGCAAAATCTTAATAAATACAAAGTTACAGTTCATTTTGACCGTGCAAATTTGGCAAATAGTTTTCTTAACAATAAGACTTTGTTATCAGAATATAAACTCAAAGCAACTATTCCTGCAAAAACTACTGAAATTACTGGTGTTATTACTAATGTGCCCATTAAATGGTCCAATCAAAAAATTTTTGGAGTGATTAATAGTAATAAAAAAATTATTTCTGTTCGGAGAATTCAAAGGAAGGTTAAAAATGAACAAAACTTTGAATTACAACCGACTAAAACAGTAATCATAACTTTTGCTGCCATTTATCTTCCTGATCATATTGATTTACAAGGCTGGAGGTTTCCAGTTAAGATGTACATTCCACCTGTAAAACAATGCTTTAAATGCCTACGGTATGGACATTTGGCTAAGTACTGTAAAAATAATGTTAGATGTTCAATATGTGGAGATGCACATTCTTTTAAAGAATGTACAGTACCTAGGGAAAAGGCTACATGCTGTCACTGTAGAGGAAATCACATTAGTATATCTGCTGAGTGTCCTATTAAAAAGAAAAAAATTAATGATATTAAAATTGGTTTATCCTCTTTGTCTTATGCTTCAGTTGCAAATACAGAGAGTTTTCCAGCCTTAGGACAAAAGTTTGACCTGCTCAGTCACTTGAAAAAAGATAATAAATCTTTGAATTTATTGGTTGAGGCTATTGTTAAAATAATTACATTAAATAAAACAAAGGAAACTTCCATCAGTACTAAAAATATTTTACAAATATTAAGTGATATTTATGAAAAGTCATCTGCTAATAATCCATCCTAATGGCTCATTTAAAAATAGTTCAGTGGAATGCTCAAAGCATTAAAAGTAATAAATCTGAATTTACATATTTTCTTTATAGTAATGATGTTGATATCGCTTTAATAAGTGAAACTTGGCTTAGACCACATCATACCTTTAACATAAAGGGATACACAATAGTTAGAAATGACACTGGTAATACACATAATGGAGTTGCAATAATAATTCATAACAAATTACAATTCTTAAAAATTGATACTTATTTTGATGATTCCTTACAAAATGTTGCTGTACAGATAAAAATAGGTGGTAAATATATTTCATTTGTTAGTGTTTATTGTCCTTCTAGGTGTCATTATTCAAAATTAAAATTTTCAAAATTAATTGATAGTCTTCCAACTCCAGTCTTTATTGCTGGAGATTTCAATGCATACCATACTTCTTGGGGTTGTCAAAAAGTGGATAAAAGAGGTGAAGAAGTACTAGATTCTTTTGATGAAAATAACCTTGTTCTGTTAAATTCAGGAGAAGTCACGACTGTAGGAACTTCGTCCTGGAGACCAAATGGCTTAGATCTTTCTTTGGTTAGTCCAGCTTTATCATGGGATTGTGAATGGTCTGTTCATGATGATTCCTTTGGAAGTTATCATTTGCCTACAATTACTAAACTTCTGTTGTCTCAAACTCCAGTTATATCTTCAGAACATTGTGTTCACTCTCAAAATGTCAGTAAGAAATTAAACTTGAATTTAGTTAATTGGGATTTGTATGTAAATATTGTTAATACTTCGTTGAATAGTTTTATGATTAATTCTGAATGTTCACTAGAAAGTTATTTGCAGTTTTGTGATATTTTATTGGCATCAGTTGAAAAATCTATGTCACAACAAAAAACGAAAACAAAGTCTTGTTGTCAATGTCAAAATCTTTGTCATTTATGCTCACGTTCCGTTTCAGGTTTTAGGGCAAAAAGGGCAAGACATTCCGTTCCTTGGTGGAATAGCAAATGTGCAGATGCTGTTAAAAAATGTAAAGATGCTTTTGTTGCTTTCAAAAATGATCCTTCTGTAGAAAAATATTTGCTTTTTAAAAAAAATCAGGCTTCTAAGAAATTGACTATAAACTTTGAAAAACAGAAATCTTGGCAAGATTATTGCAATTCTATAAATCGTCTTACTCCAATTTCTCATGTCTGGAATAAAATACGCAGATTTAACAAAACTTTTGTTTCTAGAAGTGAAAATGATCATTGGGTAAATAGTTTTTTAAAAAAATACACTCCAGACTATGTCTCGAAACCTTTTACTTTTGCAGATAACAAATTTCATAGACAAAATCTTTCGTTGCTTGATCCGTTCACAATTTCTGAACTTACTGCTGCCATAAAATCAAGAAAAGATACAACTTGTGGTTTAGATGGTATTTCCTATAAAATGTTTCGTCTTCTCAGTCATAAAAATCTATGTAAATTCTTGATAATTTTAAATATTTTGTTTGAAAATGACTTAATACCAAATCAATGGAAAACTGATTGTCTGGTCCCTGTACTGAAGCCAGGGAAGGATCTTGATAGTCCAGATTCTTATCGACCTATAGCGTTGTCCTCTTGTGTTGGTAAAATTTTTGAGCAGCTGCTCAAACAACGTCTGGAATATTACATCGAATCAAATTGTATTCTTCCTAGTAATCAGTTTGGTTTTCGGCGTGGACGCTCGGCTAGGGAAAGCATTGCACATTTGTTATTAGATGCAAATAAATCCATAAAGGAACGGAATTATCTTGCTTGTAATTTTTTCGATGTAACAGGAGCCTTTAACAATGTAGGTTTAGAAACGCTTGCTAATATCTTGCTATCACTCAGAATTCCAAAAAAAATGGTTCTTTGGATATATAACTTTCTAAATGAAAGAATGGTCTATGTTAAATTGGGTAACAACTTTTATGGTCCACGTAATTCCTATAAAGGCGTCAATCAAGGCGGCATCTTGAGCCCTCTACTGTATATAATTTATATTCATAAATTGAATGAGATATTAGGCGCAAATGTTTCTAATCTGCAGTTTGCTGATGATCTTGTTGTTTATTGTTCTGGCAAAAAACTTAAAGATGTGCAAACGAATTTAAATAATGCCTGTAAAAGGCTTGAAGTCTATTTTTCTTTCTTAGGTTTAACTGTAAATACAGAAAAGAGTAAATCTCTTGTTTTCTCTAGAGATAAAGATTGTAAATTAGAATGTGTATATAATGGTAACCTTATTCCTAACTGTACAGAAATAAAATTCTTAGGTGTAGTATTTCAACAAAATTTAAGTTTTAAAAAATATGTGCAAATATTGATAGATAGAGCTGTAAAAGCTACAAATATTTTAAAATGCCTTACTGGTTGTCGTTTTGGTGCAGATCCTAAAATATTATTGATGCTGTTTAAATCATTAGTTAGAAGTCACTTTGAATATGCTTTTTTTTGCTTTGCTTCTGACAATAATTTTATAAATAAAATAGATAAAGTACAAAATAAAAATCTCAGGATAATTCTAGGAGCCATGAGTACTTCTCCGATTAATTCAATGCAAGTTGAAACTAACACTTGTCCCATTAAATTTAGGTTTGATTATTTGAAAAGAAGGTTCATAATTGATTTGATGAAAACTTCTAATAATGCGTTGTACAAAAAGATTTTGATATCTAATTACTCTTATTTATGTAAAAATTTTGATTTCATTAATTATTTGAAAAATGAAAATATTGCTCAGTATGATATTTTACCTTGTTATAGTGGAACATATGAAGGTAAGTTTTTTAAATTTGATGTCATTATAGACACAAATTTAAAAAATAAATATGAAGTATATGAAAAGTTATCATACTATGATAATTACCGTCAAATTTACACAGATGCTTCAAAAACATCTCAGTCTGTGTCGATAGCGGCTTATGATATTATTTTGAAAATTGCACATGGTTATAAGCTGTCCAATATTTGCAGTATTTTTACGGCAGAAGCTGCTGCTATTCTGTTTGCTTTAGATTTGATTAGTTCTGTAGATTCTTCTGGTAAATGGATTATTATTTCTGATAGTATGAGTGTTCTTCAAGCTATTAATAATCCCCGTCTTTCTAGTAAAATTCATCCTTTTATATATGAGATCCGGGAAAAGATTTATAAATTATCATTGAAACATAAAGAAATTGTCATTTTCTGGACACCAGCACACATTGGTGTTAGTGGTAATGAATTAGCTGATACATTAGCTAGTATCATTACAAATACTGATAACAACATTTGCAAATTAAAAAACATAGCAATTCCCATTTCAGAGTTTCTTCCTGAAATAAAAAATCAAATGATTAATAATTGGTTTCAATTTTGGCAAGATTCTCTTAAAGAAAAGGGCAAGTGGTATTCCGTATGTAACCAAAAAATTTCGTCTCCTTGGTTTAACAAGGGCTCTTTCAAAAATAGAAATTTTTATACAACAATTTGTCGTCTTCGTATAGGTCATGCTGCTTTTAATGAACACTTATATCGCATGAATATGATAACTTCCCCTTGTTGTTCATATTGTAATGAGTCAGTACAGTCATTGGATCATATATTTTTTGAATGTCCTCAATTTCATATTGACAGGTTAATTTTCATTGATGAGCTATTAGAAATTTATAAAACATTAGAAAATATCCCGCGTAATACTCAAGAACTTTTAAAAACAACTGAATGCTACTTACCTATGTATAAATTCATAAAATTTACAGTGTGTAATATCTGATGAAAATGTTTATGTATACTCATAACAAATATATATTAGCATTTTATTATTAAAGACATGGACTTGGTCCTTATTATGTTTGTTTATGAGGAAATAAAATATCGTCAATGTTACTTCTTATTGAAAACTAAACAAAACTAAGTCAACAAGAAAGAAGAAAACCAAATTATTGATGACATGGCTGTATGGGCATAGTCTCTTTGCCTTTCCGCATGACGGAAGAATCTAACAAAAAAAAAAAAATAATGTTTCTACTCTTTAAACTTATAATTATGTAAATATATTTAGCAAGATTTGGGCTTTTAGCATAAAAAAGCTACATTTCATAAAATAAGTAATGTCAACTTGTCTTGTCAATGTCAAACCAACAAAATACGAAATACGAATAAAATAAAATATTGAATAAAACCGTTGTTAGCTGCAAAATTATTATATCTAGAATAGAAATGTTGTTATCAGTGTCGTACTAGAGTTATAGACCAAATAAGATATCTTCTTTTTAGTGCATAAATGTAATAGATTGAACGGTAAGATGTGACAATAATACCGATACTAAAATTTCGAGGTTATGAAATGTCTTTAAGCCGGCTTTGTGTTTTGCAGAAACAAGAAAACGTATTTCCAAAATGAAAGCATCAACGCAGTATTACTTCATTCTTCTTTTTGCGGTAACAGCGTACTTCGTCGGCTCCAAGTATTTATTTGATAAAATCTACGACACAACCACAACTGTCATTGACGAACAATTTCATATACCGCAAGGATTAGAGTATTGTAAAGGGAACTTTTCTTATTGGGACCCCAAAATAACAACATTACCTGGCCTGTACTTGGTTTCTACAGCAGCATTGTATAATTATTTTCCGTGTACTACCTACAGTTTAAGATTTATCAATCTTTTAGCATCATGTGTGAATCTCATGTTGTTTGGGTCAATTTTAAGATACATTTACTCTTTGGCTAATGAGAAGCCATCAAAAATAGTGTTACAATCTTTAAATCTAGTATTACTGCCTCCATTGTACTTTTTTTCGCATGTATATTATACCGATACATTATCACTTACATTCTTGTTAGTCTTCTCAAGACTATGTTTTGTCAATAAGTATAAATTGTTAATTCTTATATTCAGCATATTTTCAGTTCTTGTACGTCAAACAAATATAATTTGGGTGGCAATGCTTTTCGGACACAAAGTCCTTGACCTTTTAATTCGAACATCTCGAGTCTTTGGTAATAAGTATTTAAGATCTCCGCATTTGAGATCAACAGTAACATATAGCAATGTCATAGACATTGACAAATCAAAGCTGCAGCGCTATTATGGGATGATGGATGTTGTCAATGCTGTACGGTTTCATAGTTGGACATCTTTTAGATCTGTATTCAAAATTATGACATCTAACGATTTAATGATACTCCTTACACACGCAATTCCAATTTTAGGCTTCATTTCATTTGTTTATTTTAATGGTTCTATAGTTGTTGGAGATAAATCGGCTCATCAAGCTACAATCCATGTGCCACAGCTGTTTTATTTCCTGTTGTTTTATGGAGTATTTGGTTTACCTTATGTGCTGGCAAAAGCACTGTCAACTTTGAAATTAATGTACTGCAACAAACTGATTACAATTATTCTTGTTGCTGCCATGCTTGGTATTGTTCATTACAATACAATTGTGCATCCATATCTATTGGCTGATAACCGTCACTATACTTTTTATATTTGGAACCGATGGTACGGAAAATATGATTATGCTAAATATGTGTCTGTATTAGCATATATCTTTCTTTTGTTCAGTTTCTATGACAACTTGAAGGACCAAAATTGTATAACATTCCTGCTCCCGTACTCTGTAAGTTTAATTTTAGTGCTGTGTTTCCAAAGAATGATAGAAGTAAGATATTTTCTCATGCCGTATGTGATTGCTAAATTGAGATTTGCACGTCCCCCATATAAAGTTGTCTTGTTTGAGTTTGTGTGGTTCTCTTTGATAAATGCGGCGACGTTACATATATTTTTCAATAAAGAGATTTATTGGAAAGATTTTGATTACGCCCAAAGAATTATTTGGTAAATATTGATTTAGTTGTTTAAGTTTGTTTATTTTTCTATTGATTATGATTAAGATATATGATTGTTTAATGTGATAATTTAATTAAATGCATGTAATGTAATAAATGTTGTCAAATACCATTGGTGTCTTTTTCTTTAAGTACAGTCGGCTGCGTAAGTCATAAAACTCAAAAATTTAAGTGCAAATGTAAATACCATTTATTTAGCAACTTATGAACCAGTTGTTATGCTTATTATGAACGAGATAAACTTAGCTTTGTTTGGATTCTTGTCAAAACAAAGACATAATGTTCATAGACGTTAGGTGTCCAGACATTTGAAACTTAAGATGCTGTTGAGCGAATATTGTGGCTGACTGTAACTTTTTTTTTTTTAAATCCTTTTATTAATGTAACTCATTTAACTTTTACATCATGGCGGCTGACCTGTAAGAAAATATACTATGAAGTAAAGTATATACGCTTTTCTAATACTAGGTAAGTATAGGAAATAAGACAAGGCAATAGTTAAAATATGCTTTATTCTTCCACGGTTAAATATATTATCCGAATATTATAAAAAACATCAATTACCTACATTTCATTAACAATTTCGTATATTAGGTACCTACAGGAATTAAAATGTTTGACTTGAAAAACCCTTTCGGCCTGGAACAATCGCCAACAAATAATTTTTAAAAATACTTTTCTTGAAATAGGACGCCAAATTTTTGAAGTGTTATTTTCAGTATAGATATTTTTATAGATTTGATGTAAGTTATACCCATTGCCGAAAATTATTCGGCAAAACATTCGGCCAGATCCGACGTTCGCTAATTATACAAGTTAAATCTATAAAATGAAATGGTAACAGATATATTTATATCACAAATCTTATACAACTATCGTAAAATTATAAAATTCTAAAGCTAGTGGAACATTTTATGTGGTTTTGGCCATACTATAAGTTAAATGTTACCTTTTCGGTCATTTTATTATTCTTAAGTATTGTTTCGTACTGGGCATTTCAATTTTGTTAACACTTAATTAAATATAACGTCTTTTGTGAAAAGGAAATGAATCAAACTATATTTTAAAACCCTTAATTCAGGGTTTTTTGAGGACTTGAACATTGTTTTCGACATTGCATATCATTTATCATTATTTTACCATAATGACTAAAACTAGTTTGAAATTGCGCTTAGCGCCTTAATTCTTTAGCCTTCTAAAATAATAAGATAAATACAATTAACAAACATCTTTTTAAGTTGATGACACAGCCTTGAAAGGTAAAAAACAAAAGTAAATAAATAAATCAATCAACAGACTGACACACCAACTGTGAGGCCCTAAACTAAGCAAAGC
Organism: Emmelina monodactyla; assembly: GCA_916618145.1. Lineage (NCBI taxonomy): Eukaryota > Metazoa > Arthropoda > Insecta > Lepidoptera > Pterophoridae > Emmelina > Emmelina monodactyla. The sequence goes on from OU745296.1 coordinate 5,485,078, forward strand.
TTGTACTATAGGTACCACACAATGGACTTGGGGAGAACCTAGTTACACCCAGACACGAGCAAATATCGAAAAACCATTTTTACGAAATTGGCCCGACCCGGGGATCGAACACGGAACCATCCGCTTAGCAGTCCGGTGTATATACCGCTGCACCACAGAAGTCGTTAGGTAATAAATTATGTACTTGAAAAAAAATATTTAAATGCATATCGTTATGTACCTATAACCACAATATAATCATTAATAGCTATATTTAAGTACTTTATTGAGTAATTGCGAATGCAAGATATAGTATAATAAAGCATCCGCATTTTGAATGAACATTGACTTTTAATTGAATTTCATTTAGCGTAGGTACATTTGTAACGATGATTTCTAGCAGTTTACACTATTTTAACAGTTAATTATCTTTGTATATAAGACAATGGGGCATTCACTGGTACGTTAAATGTCTTTAGAGTTGATACGAAAAAAAAAAAAAAAAATTAACTATGTTCATAATTGAACTATTTGAAAATTCAAATAGACACACATCTGAAAAATGTTCTTTCTGTTTTACTAGCTTGAGAAACTAATAAACGGCTCTAAATAGAGCTTTTAAATAACATCAAATGTATAATAATCAAGTTACGTTTTAAAAACAAGAGCAATTTTGTAATGTATGCATTCCAATTTCAATATCGATATGTCACGATCTAATTGTACATTACATTGAATTATACATCTCAAATATCAACTTAATATTATGATTGAACCACGAATAAGCTAGTTAAATAGATTATACAATGTATAAAACGGCTTAAATATTTATCAAGCGTAATTTCTTGCCATCTACAACGATTTTCCTTATTAAGTTTCAGTAACTCCATTAGAATTACGAATATCTTTGTGTACAACAAAAATAAATTTAAAAACAGCTAGTAGGTACATTTTGGTATAAAAATTAACGACCAATTTTTTTAACACCTTCGGAATATTTTTCATATACTTTCTTGGGTCGATGACATTTCGGACAAAAAAAGTCGAACACCTTGGCCAAATTGTGGATTTTCAATTTTAATATTATTTTTTACCAAGGTGTCCGAGTTTTTTGTGTCCGAAAAGTCATTAACCCACATTTTTGTACAAAAAGTAACGACCAATTTTTTAACATTTCAGAATATTTTTCATATAGTTTCTTATGCCAATTCCTTCCTACAGTTATTTTATGACATTTATATCAATTTATCCTCTTTCCTTCCGCCTAACAGCGGAGTAGACTCCGGGTGTTCGCATTTTAGTATTGGACTGTCCATTTTCGAGTTAGTTTTCATAGTGTTGGACACGGTGTATGGAATCCCGGAGAAGTTAGACGACAGTGGATTGTAATACTGTCTGTAACATGCCGCCGCTGTGGTGAATCCTAGGATGGAGCCGACTACGATATCTGAAAGTTATATAATAAAAATATATAATAACAACCTATATAATATCTTAAAAGTTGAGCAAAGGACTACTTCTTGGAAATAATATTGTTGTAATAGTTATTACTGGAAACTATAAAAACTTAAGTAGATAGGTACCTACTAATAATATAATTGTCGCTTTTTCACTATGACATAGTAGGTAGGTATACCTATATAAAGTAAAGCTATGAAGGGCTCATTATTGTAACGGATTTTGAAACGCTTTTCACTGTAATATCATTAAAAAAAAACTTTTAAATTGTGGTTTTTAAATAAGTTAAAAAAATACAATGTATCGTATAATTAAAACTGTTTAGCACAGAATAATATCAATATCCTTGTAAATACAACAAATAATTAGAAATGCGTGCATCGTGTCGTGAATTAAAATTTATGCAATATCTATTGTCACTTTACTTGCAGAGGCTATTTTTAGACTCAGTGATATTTCGGACAAAAATAACTCGAACATTTTGACGCATATTTTTTTTACTATAACTCGGACACCATCAAATTATACATTCAGAAACAAAAAAAATACAGTTCATAATAATAAAGATGTTAACTGATGCTATTCTCATAGCTGTTCTACATAAAAGATTTTAGTAAAAGGGATATTTTGTACACTATACCTGAAGATACAAGTAAACTAGATTGGCCTAGAGCAGTTAATAGTTTATTGGTATGTCGATACATATTTATAATAAAATCCCGGAGTCAGTTCAATCCTTACCTTTTAATAAATTTTAATTACATGTTAAGCATAAACTATGTATAAAAAAAGATTATAAAATAAAGATTATTTAAATGATAAAAAAGCGTGGGATTGAAGTCTGGACAGGCAATTTCTTTAGATTGTGTCTTATTGTAACTATTTACTACTCTTGTAAGCATCTAGACCAAGTCAGGACACAAGAATTAGTAGTTGTATTTTCTTACTTAAATTTAAACGTCTTGTGACCTTACGTTTTTAACTTGCCTTGATTTTGTTTGGTGTTGGACAAAAGAGTGCTGAGTTTTGTTCAGCCAGCTTTTTTCTCTCGGCCTTCTGATTATAAGCTGATGATCGATATTTTGAATTTCATCGAATGTAATTAATTAAGTTACTTAATGATGAAATGTTTTTTTTTATAATTGAAATAAAATAAGAAATTAGATGCTTGAAGAAATAATTAACAGACTGTTTAGTGTACATTTAGATAAACATAGTCATGAGTTTGCCTTTTTTGTAAATTAATATTTCCGTCCGAGTCAATTCCATTATTAAATCAATCAATCAATCAATTAGTAAATCAATTGCTCTGTCTATCTGATTTAGATATTAGTTTTAAATAGGGTATTGCTGATGTTTAGCGCATACCCAAAACTTTTGACATAAATTTACACAACGTGCGCCTCCGAAACACACTTTTTTCCATGCATATTGCAACTTGCTCTTGACTTATGACTAATAAAGAATTTATAAAACACTTCTGTCTAACTGTACGTAATTGCTTAAATTATTAATAATACGTTGATTGTGTCCGAAATATCACAGAAAATAATATTAAAATTGAAATACGTCAACTCGGACAAACTGTCCGACTTCTTAGTGGATGACTGAGTCCAAATTTACTTCACACTAAAACATTTCATCAATGAAACCCACTCACCCTACCAACCAACAACTAGACCTCTGATCTAATTGCAGAATTGGTATGTTCATCGCGTAGATAATAACAAGTTATTTTTTTTACGTTTATTTACGAACATAATCATTAAAATATTTTTTTTTCAAAACAAAAATATGAAAAATTAAGCCTTTTTTGCCTTTAAAAAAACCTACGCGTTGAACGTAGCAATTCTGAAGTCGGATCCCGTACTATTTTAAACTATTCTCAATATTAGGTCAGGTAACAGTTCCACACGGACCCTGCCAGTGATGGTGGTGGTCGCAGCTCCGGCTGGCGGCGACGGCGCCGGCCAGCACGAGCGGCGCCAGGCACGCACACACGCGCGCGCCGCGGCCGCGACTCGAGCTCAGCACGCACAGCCGCCCGCACAGCCAGAGGGCGCGGCGCCGAGGCAGCAGAGCGACACTGCGCGGTCCATACACTCAAACATCCAGCTGCATGTACAACAATGTTGCTATTCATATCTATCCTCATACTAGCGACCCGCCCACGCTTCGCAATGGTGTCATTTAGGCCGACTTGCTCACGAAACATTGAATTTTGGCTAACTTAAAGAAACTTTTTCTGAATGTTCTTTATTTACAAATTTAAATGAAAAAATTACCTAAAGGATGGTGAAAACCGCATTGAAATCCCTCAACTGGTTTAGGAGGAGTTAGCGGTCAAACATACAAACAGACAGAATTAGCGACTTGGATTTTAACCAAGTAAGTATGCAGGTAATGATAATGATGAGCTACATATCGTGTGTCTGAATATCTTATGTGATGCTATTGTAACCAATGAAAACCAAGCTTATTTTACAAAATGTAGGCATAAAATGCGAAAAGGAAAATTGTGTTGATTTTAATGTAGATTCTGTGCTTCACACACACTTTTATCTACTATTTGGAACCGGTGGTACGCAAAATGTAATTATGCTAAATAGGTAGGTTAGGTATGTGTCTGTTTAGCACATATATATCTTTATATAGGTAGGTGTTTAGTGTCGAGACCAACGCTGTAAGTTTAGTTGTTGCTGTGTTTCCAAAGAATGATAAAAGTTAGATATTTTCTCATGCCGTATGTGATTGCTAAATTAAGATTTGCACGTCCCCCATATAAAGTTGTCTTGTTTGAGTTTGTGTGGTTCTCTTTGATAAATGCGGCGACATTTTATATATTTTTCAATAAAGAAATTTATTGGAAAGATTATTATGATAACGCTCAAAGAATTATTTGGTAAATATTGATTTAGTTGTTAAAGTTTGTTTAGTTTTCTATTGATTATGATTAAGATGTATGATTATTTAATGTGATAATTTAATTAAATGCATGTAATGTAATAAATGTTGTCAAATACCATTGGTGTCTTTTTCTTTAAGTACCTACAGTCGGCTGCATAAGTCACTAAACACAATAATTTAAGTGCAAATGTGAAAACCAGTTATTTAACAACATATGAACCAGTACCTAGTTATGCTTATTATGAACGAGTTAAACATAGCTTTGTTTGGATTCTTGTCAAAACAAAAACATGTGTAAAAACATTTGGTGTTGATATTTAAAACTTAAGATGCTGTTAAGCGAATTTTGTGGCTGACAAAGTATTTTTAATCATGTCTCTTTAACAAGATACATGAAGATACAAAGGTTACATAAAGGTGTATTTTTTCTGGTTTATTAAATTAAATTAAAATCGATTATTTCAGATCAATGATCCATAGTTGGTTAGTGTACCTGATCCTATTATTGATGTAACTCATTTAACTTTTATATCATGGCGGCTGTCCCGTGAGAAAAAATACTATGAAGTAAAGGTTATCGAAACACTAGTGGCCGCCCGCGACTCCGTTCGCGTGGAAATCGTTTTTCCGTGGGAATGAAAAGTTTTTCCGCGGTAAAAAGTACCCTATGTGTTATTCTGATGTACAACCTATATTACTGTAAAGTTTCATCAAAATCCGTCCAGTAGTTTTTACGTGAAAGAGTAACAAACATCCATGCTCACAAACTTTCACGTTTATAATATTAGTACGATACGCTTTTCTAATACTAGGTAAGTACCTACCTATAGGAAATAAGACAATGCAATTGTTAAAATATGCTTTATTCTTCCACGGTTAAATATATTATCCGAATATTATAAAAAACATAAATTACCTACATTTTATTAACAATTTCGTTTATTAGGTACCTACAGGAATTAAAATGTTTGACTTGAAAAAACCTTTCGGCCTGGAACAATCGCCAACAAATAATTTTTAAAAATACTTTTCTTGAAATAGGACGACAAATTTTTGAAGTGTTATTTTCAGTATAGATATTTTTATAGATTTGATGTAAGTTATACCCATTGCCGAAAATTATTCGGCAAAACATTCGGCCAGATCCGACGTTCGCTAATTATACAAGTTAAATCTATAAAATGAAATGGTAACAGATATATTTATATCACAAATCTTATACAACTATCGTAAAATTATAAAATTCTATTGCTAGTGGAACATTTTATGTGGTTTTGGCCATATTATAAGTTAAATGTCTACCTTTTCGGTCATTTTATTATTCTTAAGTATTTTTTCGTACTGGGCATTTCAATTTTGTTAACACTTAACTAAATATACCGTCTTTTGTAAATATAAACAAGGAAATGAATCAAACTATATTTTAAAACCCTTAATTCAGGGTTTTTGAGGACTTGAACATTGTTTTCGACATTACATATCATTTATTATTATTTTACCATACTAAAACTAGTTTGAAATTGCGCTTAGCGCATTTTCACTTTAAAATATTATAATCTTGCCTTCTAAAATAATATGATAAATTCAAAAACATCTTTTTAAGTTCATGACACAGCCTTGAAAGTTAAAAAACAAAAGTAAATAAATAAATAAATCTCCAGTCTAACACACCAACTGTGTGGCCCTAAACTAAGCAAAGCTTGTACTATAGGTACCACACAATGGACTAGGGGAGAACCTAGTTACACCCAGACACGAGCAAATATCGAAAAACCATTTTTACGAAATTGGCCCGACCCGGGGATCGAACCCGGAACCATCCGCTTTGCAGTCCGGTATATATACCGCTGCACCACAGAGGTCGTCAGATAATAAATTATGTACTTGAAAAAAAATATTTAAATGCATTTCGTTATGTACCTATAACCACAATATAATCATTAATAGCTATATTTAAGTACTTTATTGAGTAATTGCGAATGCAAGATATAGTATAATAAAGCATCCGCATTTTGAATGAACATTGACTTTTAATTGAATTTCATTTAGCGTAGGTACATTTGTAACGATGATTTCTAGCAGTTTACACTATTTTAACAGTTAATTATCTTTGTATACAATGGGGCATTCACTGGTACGTTGAATGTCTTTAGAGTTGATACGAAAAAAAATAACTATGTTCATAATTGAACTAGGTATTTGAAAATTCAAATGTAGAACACACATCTGAAAAATGTTCTTTCTGTTTTACTAGCTTGAGGAACTAAGGTTAGTATTAATAAACTGCTCTAAATCGAGCTTTTAAATTACAACAAATGTATAAATTTAAGTTACGTTTTAAAAACAAGAGCAATTTTGTAATGTTTGCATTCCAATTTCATTATAGATATGTCACGATCAAGATATCTAATTGTACATTAAATTGAATTTTACACATCTCAAATATCAACTTAATATTATGATTGAACCACATATAAGCTAGTTACATAGATTACACAATGTATAAAACGGCTTAAATATTTATCAAGCGTAATTTTTTGCCATCTAAAACGATTTTCCTTATTAAGTTTCATTAACTCCATTCTAATTACGAATATCTTTGTGTTGTTACAACAAAATAAAATTAAAAACAGCTACATTTTTGTATAAAAATTAACGACCAATTTTTTAACACTTTCAGAATATTTTTCATATAGTTTCTTGGGTCGATGACTTTTCGGACACAAAAAACTCGGACACCTTGGCCAAATTGTGGATTTTCAATTTGAATATTATTTTTTACCAAGGTGTCAGCGTTTTTTGTGTCCGAAAAGTCATTGACCCACATTTTTGTACAAAAAGTAACGACCAATTTTTTAACACTTTCAGAATATTTTTCATATAGTTTCTTATGTCAATTCCTTCCTACAGTTATTTTATGACATTTATATCAATTTGTCCTCTTTTCTGCCGCCTAACAGCGGAGTGGACTCTGGGTGTTCGCATTTTAGTATTGGACTGTCCATTTTTGAGTTAGTTTTCATAGTGTTGGACACTGTGTATGGAATCCCGGATAAGTTGGACGACAGTGGATTGTAATACTGTCTGTAACATGCCGCCGCTGTGGTGAATCCTAGGATGGAGCCGACCACGATATCTGAAAGTTATAGAATAACAATATATAATAACAACCTAATAATGTCTTAATAGTTGAGCAAAGGACTCCTTCTTGGAAATAATATTGTTGTAATAGTTTAAGTTATTACTGGAAACTATAAAAATTTAAGTGCTACTAATATAATTGTCACTTTACCACTATTACATCTTATCATATAATTAAAAGCTGATTATTGTAACGGATTTTGACACGCTTTTCACTATCATATTATAAAAACAACATGTTTTTAAATAAATTCAAAAAATGCCGAAAACTTGCGAAGCTTCACAACACTAGAATCTTCTCAACAGAATAATATAATTAAAACGGTTCAGCACAAAATAATATCTGTATCCTTGTAAATAGAACAAATAATTGGGAATACTTGCTTGCATCGTGTCATGAATTATAATGTATGCAATATCTATTGTCACTTTACTTGCAGAGGCTATTTTTAGACTCAGTGATAACTCGAACATTTTGTCCGAAATGACGCATATTATTTTTACGATAACTCTAAAAATGTAGATTATTGTTTTTGTGCAGCCACAAACAAAAATGTTAAAGTTCATAATAATAAAGAATTTCACTGATACTATTCTCATAGCTGTTCTACAACAATGATTTTTTAAAAGGAATATTTTGCACACTATACCTGATGATACAACAAGAAACATATTGAAAAGTTAAAAAGAATTTAGATGCTTGAAGTAATAATTAACAGACTTTTAGTGTACATTCAGATAAAAACAAGTTTTTTGTCATGAGTTTGCTTTCTTTTTATATTAATATTTCCCTCTGAGTAAATTAATAGAAGAAAAGGGCGCACTTCAGGGTAATGTTTAATTGATTTGTCTATCTGTAATAGGGTGTTACAAAGGGCTCTCTATATGGTATTGCTGATGTTAAGCGCCTAACGAGATTTTTAGACTATATATTATATTAGACTATTTACACATCGTGACAAGCTCGGTGAAGCTGTGAAAGCCGTCAAGTGGCTAACAGCAATCAACAGCCAGAAAAAAAAACACACCTGGCCTGTTTTTTCCATGCACATTGCAAATGTTTTTGCTCTTGACTTAGGACTTATAAAGAACTAGTGGCCGCTCGCGACTCCGTTCGCGTAGAAGTCGGTTTCCCGTGGGAATGCGAAATTTTCCCGCGGTAAAAAGTTCCCTTAATTCTTTCATACATATATTTTTGGTATCAAGAACCGTTTTCGCAGCGCACGCAACGGCAGCCCTCAAGGATGAATAATTGTCCCCGTTTTTCTCATATTTTCCATTCTTTCTTCGCTCCTTATAGTTGCAGCGTGATGTTATATAGCCTAAAGCCTGCCTCGATAAATGGTCAATTCAACACAAAAATAATTTTTTAATTCGAACCAGTAGTTCCTGAGATTAGCGCGTTCAAACAAACAAACAAACAAACTCTTCAGCTTTATAATATTAGTATAGATTTATAAAACTCTTCCGTCTGCCGGTACGTAATAGCTTAATTTATTAATAATATTTTTATGGTGTCTCAAATATCACAGAAAAAAATATTAAAATTAAAACACGTCAACTCGGACAAACTGTCCGACTTCTTAGTGGCCGAGTTATCACTAAGTCCAAATACACTTCACTTCAAACACATTTCTTCAATCAAATCCACACACCCTACCAACTAATAACTGGAATACGAAACCTCACCTTTTCTCCAAACTCCACTCACTAAACTAAAGCCCGTATTTATAAATCGCTTTCAAGATCATTCTCAGCTGAAACGCTCTCAAGACTTTTCAAGTTCCTTACCAATTACATAATCAATAATCATCGAGAACTTGACACCTACGACTGATCTTAAGTTCGATCTCAGAGTTGAGAGCGATTAATAAATACGGGTATAAGATCTAATTACAGAATTGCTATGTTCAAGACGTTGATACTAAAAAGTTATATTTTACGCCTATACTTATGAATATGGCAATAAAATTATGACAAGGCATTGACTAAAAACTCTAAAAAGTAACATAAACCTATTTTTAATTAAAATATTTTTTGTGATTTTTATTTAATAGTTTCCTTCTATTAAAAAAAATCCCCAGTACGTTGCCATATTCGTAAAAATACGGAACAAATTGCGTTTTATTATCTACGCGTTGAATGTAGCAACTCTGAACTATTTTCTCTGAACTATTTTGAACTATTCTCAACGTAAGATCAGGGTAACAACTCCAGGTAACAGTTCAACGGACCCTGCCAGTGGTGGTGGTGGTCGCAGCTCCGGCTGGCGGCGACGGCGCCGGCCAGCACGAGCGGCGCCAGGCACGCACACACGCGCGCGCCGCGGCCGCGACTCGAGCTAAACACGCACAGCCGCCCGCACAGCCAGAGCGACGCCATGCCGAGCGAGCAGAACGATACTGGCCGCGTTGGGAAGGTAATGGTAACTTTAAGGTGGGTACTGACCAACGTTACGAGGTGTAATGTACGAGTTGTAATTCGTGCAGTCAGTACGTCGTTGCTCGCTGGTTTCCCCGTAACACGAAGTTCTGACTGCACTAATGCTTGCGGTGTAACACGTTACATTACACCTCGTAACGTTGGTCAGTACCAACCTTTAGACTAACTTAAGAGATATTTAATACTAAAATAAGGTAACAATGTATTCTTTGGGAGTCGGGACACTAAAGTCAATTTGTTTTGAAAGATATTAAGAAATAAACAGATGACCACACACACATAGAGGTCATACTGAGAGGGGGTTTTTGGTTTACCCCAATATGATGTCTGGCATTAAAAACTGATGTGGTACTTTTGTAACCGTCAATACCAAAATTTATTTTAGGATAGTGGCCGCCCGCTACTCCGTTCGCGTGGAAGTCAAATTCCCGTGGTAGGTTTTTCCGCGGTAAAAAGTGCCGTATATGTTATTGTGATACCTATATTACTGTAACTTTTCATCCAAATCCGTCCGGTAGTTTTTAATATTATAATCTCACACTCAATCGATATGAGCTATATGTCTGGCATTGAAAATCTTATGTGGTACTTTTGTAACCGACAATACCAAAATTTATTTTAGACTAGTGGCTGCCCGCGGCTCCGTTCGGGTGGAAGTCGAATATGTTATTCTGATGTATAACCTATATTACTGTAAATTTTGGCTTTAAGACGTAATCCACCAAGCTGCTCTGGGTTTAATTATTATTACTATTATTTACAAATAAATATAATCATAAATACTCACAACTACTATGTCCACTGGGGAAGGACTTTCTCCCTTCAATGATTTCATCAATGTCACCGGTACATTGTAAATCACCCGTTGTCGTCGTGTCTATACCGTTTGGAAAACAACGATAGAAGAAATCCGGCCTAGGCCTGCCTGGACAAAGAATACCGCTAAAATACTTAAAACATTTTATTACAACAATTCACCGCAAAAGTCACATATATATAAAAGACTTTCAAACATAAAAGTATACTAGAATTTCGTTGAAAAATACACGTGGCACCCTGTGTTCTGATTAAAATGTTGTCCATTGTAAATTGAATTATTTAATTAATTATTTAGATAAATTTAAATTACCTATCTGGCGTGTTATTTTAGGGCCATATCTATGAACAAAATATCATCTTATTGAAAAGCACGCATCTTAACATAAAAATCTTTCAAATTTATAATATTATTTGACTATAGTTTAGTAAAGTGCGGAAGGTTCTTTTACCGGTAAAACCATTACTTATACGACATAAGTGGGAAATTAAAATACCACATACATATTTACCAAAGAAGTTATTTAAAAATAAAGTAGAACAACCTGAAACAACGTCTTTTAATTTTCAATTGAATAAAATTTTGTAAACATTTGCTTAAATTATACTGCCGAATAATACCGAAACATGCCTAAGCCGAATATTTGGTACAACACTATTTCGGCCATACTTTTTAATATTTTTTAAAAATTATTTACCCACGTTATCAAGATAAGTTTTTAAGTTCATAGTTACCTACTATTAGCTTGAAGGTGTCTGTGATTACACCATTTATTCCTAAAGCCAATGACCACGCCAGCAGTATCTGAAACAAAGCAAAAAGGTGCATTACTCTACGGTTCTCGTTAACAAATTATGTGGCCCTAAATTAAGTAGGCGTAAATTTATATTTATTGGCGCCATAAACACTCCGGAACACATACCTCTGACCAACACAGAGGTCGTCCTATGACAATGTGTCGATAAAATTGTATTGAGATTCAGTGATAACTAGGCCACAAATATAATAATACTCAGCAATAAATATTTAATGGGGGGAGCCCAACGTAAATAAACAAACGTTATTATTTGCCATTTTTTTAGATTATGATGATTGTACGGAACCCACAAAGGGCTTCCGAATCGCACTTGGCCGTTTTTCCCACGATTATTGCAACTTGTACTTGCTCTTGACTTAGGGCGAAAAATAATTTGTAGAACTATTCTGTCTGACTGTACGTAAAAGCTTAATTTATTTATAATATTTTGATGGTATCCGAGTTATCATAGAAAGAAATAATAATAATGAAGTATGTCAACTCGGACAAACTGTACTCTTTGTGGCCGAGTTGTCACTGAGGCTGTATTGATATATTCGAGGGGGTAAAATTAAGTAATGACTGGCAAAGTTCCAATCCAAGCAAAAAGGTATATTCAAATAAAAATAAAAAGGCCCAAATACTATACTGTAAGGTCTTTGACTGACCGCCTTTGTACGCGAACGAGTTTAAAATATAAAAAAGTAAGTAAGATCATGTGTCATTACGTAGAAAATAAATAGATTAGATGAAGATGGACGTCAGGCAAAGCCTTACCATGCAGTAATAACGTTGTGTTAACTCGGAATAAACATTACAGAGATAATAGTGGCCGCCCGCGACTCCGTCGGCGTGGAAGTCGGTTTCCCGTGGGAATGAAAAGTTTTTCCGCGGTAAAAAATACCCAGTGTGTTATTCTGATGTATAACCTATACTACTGTAAAGTTTAATCCAAATACGTCCAGTAGAGTAAAAAAAAGAGTAACAAAAATCTATCCATACATACTCACAAACTTTCACGTTTATAATATTGGTAGGATAGTAGGATTCCCTCTTTAATTTAGTTCCCGGTTACAACAGTACCTACCTACATACTTCATGATTGTAACGAGTAAGTTTCATAAAAATAAAATAAACATAAATAAAAACTTCAGCGTATTGTTGGTAATTGACTATTTAATCTATAACCATATGCCTAACTAATTTTTAGGGATCCATAGATCGAAATAAAGAAATAATATTTTTTTTACATATTCTTAATTCGTCTATCGATAAGTCAGCCTGTCTGCCGCAGACTATTTTCTAGAAACGCGTGGAGGTTAAAAGTTGTAGCCAATTTCAATACTCGATGTACAATGATCAGTTATTCATTGACGATATTAAAATACATTCAAATATCAAAATATTTTAACATAAAAACCGTCGAATTACTTCCCGTTTGTCTTTAAACATTAAATAAAAAACACAGTCTATAATGAAATGAAGTGAAATGAAATTACTTTATTGTATGTAGGATTAAAAACTAATCTCTTATAGGAACATTGTCAAAAGCATAAAATCAAAAATAAAAAAAAGATGTCACGGTACACCTCTACATTCATCAGCAATGGCCGTAGTAGACCGAGAGAAAAAGCTGGCGGAAAAAACTCTCGGCACTCTTTTCGAAATTATACAATCATAATTTATATTGATTAAAAACGTGTACATACAGTGAACATATAAATTATTTTCTCGTACCTCTCGTGCTCAACATTATTAAAGTTAAAAAATAATATATGTATGTTAGTAGTTACCTAAATCAGAAAAAAGTTTTCACGGAACCCTTGATGCGCCATTCGACTTTTACTTGGCAGGTTTTTTATTGTGGTCATAAAATTATCAGGCTTTATTTTATTGTTTGTAGGTAGTCATGAAATTGATTATTTCTTTATGTTATTTATTAATAAAACCCATTACCCTAATCATTTGTAGAAAATTATACTATATTGTTTTTTTATTATTATTTTATGGGTAGGTAGCTTGTTAATAACAGATTCAGTTAAAAAACTTTAAACTTTTTGCCAAATTTAGTTCGAAAATATTAAAGAGATCACAGCGATTTATTGTTATCACAATTTATTAAATATCAAAAACAGAGGTTCCACTTATAATGGATTCCATCACAACAAACAAAAATGTTGTACCAACATCTATTGCCAGCACTGAAACTCCGAAAAGGCTAGTTCAGCAAGTCTTCAATACCAATATATTTGAGAAATCAAAACCTAGGCACTCATCACTTGTGGATTTATCATCTGCCCAGAATGAATCTTTTCACTCAGTTGTAGAAGATGATTCTGACAATGAATGGAAAACCATACCCATCACCCGCTTTGCTAAACGCAAGAGAACAAACCGAACACCTTCAACGGACAATGAAAGCATTACAACTGAAATTCCGCTACAAAATCAATACTCAGCGCTTCCAACAGAGGAACAATCTGCTTCCATACCAACTACCAAAACCAACCATAAACCTCCTCCAATTGTTCTATACAGCATACAGAATATAAGCAAATTGACAGAATTGATAAATACTACCCTGCTGAAATCGGAATACACCTACAAAATAATAAGTCGCACACAAATGCGCATTATGTGTGTAAATGTCGAAACTTATAAACGCCTATTGAACCTTATAAGAGAAAAAAACCTGATTGGTCACACATTTACTAGAAAAGATGAAAGACCATATCGTGTAGTGATTAAAAACCTACATTCATCTACTCCTATTGAGGAAATCAAAGAAGCCATTGAGAACACTGGAAACAAAGTAAAAGGAGAAATAATAAATGCCAAATATGGACCCACAAAGATTCCTTTGTCAACATGGTTTGTTAATGTAGAACCTGGACCAAACAACAGAGAAGTCAAAAATATAAAATATATTTATAACACATCTGTACTTATTGAAGACCCACATCGCAAACAAGTCATTGTACAGTGCAAAAGGTGTCAACAATATGGCCACACCAAGAACAACTGTATGCCGCCATTTAGATGTGTTAAGTGTGCAGGCAATCATAACACGACTGAATGCCTGAAAAAAGATAGGAACACCCCAGCAAAATGTGCACTATGCCTAGGAGATCACCCTGCCAACTACAAAGGATGCAAAGTATTCTTGGAAATCCAACAAAGGAAATAAACACAAAACATTCAAACAAACTCCAAAATTAAAGATTATTTTTCTAGAAATATAGAGTCTACAGTTCAAAACATTACTAAGGAGCCCGAAACAGCAACTACTTCTGAACCTAAAGTAATAGAAAAAACATATGAAAAACATAACCCCACGTTATTACCTAGAACTTACGCCCAAACAACAAGTCAAGATCAGGCCCCTACTCAACAAACTAACCTAGAAATTCTTCTCTGCAAACAAGCTGAAAAGCTAGACAACCTCTTGGAGCAGATGAGTGTATTAATGACTCTACTCACCACTGTTATTAATAAACTAATACAGTGATGGCTGCCTTCAGGATTGCAACATGGAACATAAACGGACTACTTAACAAAAAACAAGAAGCCAAACTCTTTATGTCTCTCCATCAAATTGATGTGCTATTAATTACTGAAGCCCACCTAACAGAAAATACCACTTTTCAAATAGAAGGCTATAGCACATATGCGACATGTCATCCCGATAACAAATCACATGCAGGAAGTGCAATAATTGTTAAGAAAAATATAAAACATAACTTAAAGGACAAATATAAAACACCACACATCCAAGCAACATCAATTGAAATTTATGATAAATATGGCCCCATGACTGTTACATCAATTTACTGCCCGCCAAAATACAAAATTAATAGCAATCAATTTAACGAGGTTTTTAAAACACTTGGCAAGAGGTTCATTATAGGAGGAGATTGGAATGCAAAAAACACACACTGGGGATCTAGAGTTACATACACAAGAGGACGAGAATTAAAAAAAAGTGTTGACTTACTTAATTTAAATATTCTCACTACTTGTCAGCCAACCAACTGGCCTCCAGATCCCAAGAAACTACCTGATTTACTTGACTTCTTCATGTACAGTGGTATGGCCTCCAACTTTGTAAAAGTTGAAAACTGCTTTGATACTTCATCTGATCATACACCAGTAATAGCTACTATCAGCACTATATTAATAGAAAAAGCAGAAAACTATTATCTTTATCACAATCACACTGATTGGAATGCCTTTAAAAGTTTTCTTGATCAAAATATAGATTTAAAAATTAGACTTAAATCCGATGAAGATATAGAAATAGCCACAACCTCTATTACAAGAATAATACAAAAGGCTGCGTGGCTTAGTACTCCAACGCTTCAGGCCAGAAACCTTAAGTCCAAGAAAAATATACCTTTGCATATCAAACATAAAGTTTTAGAAAAACGTCGTCTAAGAAGAGTTTGGCAAAACACACGTCACCCTCAAGATAAAAAAGCCTTTGAAAAAGCAGCCGCAGTGCTGAAAAAGCTCCTTAAAAATATTGAAAATGACACCTTACAACGCCATCTAGAAAACCTATCACCAACCAACAACAAAGAGTACTCAATATGGAAAACTGTTAAATCAACCTTGAAGCCTCAAACTATTCAATACCCATTAAAACTTGACAATGGACATTGGGCTAAAAGTGACAAAGAGCGAGCTACAGCTTTCGGCTCGTTCCTTGGGCAAGTATTCACGCCCCACACAGACCTTGGCAATGATGAGTTAGATGAAGAAGTTTCCACTTATCTTAAAAGTGACTTTCAACTAAGTCCACCAATAAAATCCTGCTCACCGAAGGAGATATTTGGGTCAATCAACTTTTAAAGCACTTCTTTCTTGTCCTGGTCATATTCAGCATCGAAAATCTTGATTAGCACAAAATATTAAAACTATGTGTCATTACTGTTAATATTAGATGTTTACTTATTATTTCTAATAGGTTAAATTACTTATTTATATAAAAAAATTATGTATTTTCGCGGTAACGCCGCGGAAGACTTTCAGTATCTATACAAAAAAACCTTGTCCCCAAACACAGTATCGTGAGTTTACATATAATTATTTACAATAGTTTCTTAATAACAACTACATTTGCGATTGTTGATAAATGCCTATTTTGAGAATGCATTTCATTTGATTAATTGTATTTAGGTATTAAAATTAATTATTTTTTTATGATTTTTCAAAATGATGTCCCCCAAACTACGCCAGATATCACCTCTACTGCGTTACTATAAGTTCACACATTTATCAAGAGATGGCGCCTACTGTTTCTTATTAATAGTAATGAAAACCTGTCTAAAGTCACGTAGGCACAAAGCGTCCGTGCGAACTTCGCGCCAAATCGCCGCCAGTGCGTGGCTAGTGGTCAGAGGGTGTGCGTGGTTTTAATGTCGATCCGCTGCGTGACTACCTAAATTTAGGCAAGTTTTTGGAATAATTCGTGATAACTATAAAAAATGAATGTGTTTTGAGTCTGTTTTTATTGATCTGCCGAATGATTTTGATTTAATACTATTATTATTGATTTACGAGTCTAAAACTTGTGTTTTTTCCCCTGAGTTACCAGAAAAATCTCTTGCGTTACCGGTAACTCTAGAGAAAGTATGGCAAAATTACATAAGAACTTAATCATGTAGATTGCAGAAGTTTATTTAGTTTTCTTATCATTTAACCTTAAAAATATAATTATTACTGAGATAGTACCTAATTAATTAAAAAGAATTTTCATTATTTCAGAATCAAGTCGTAGAAAAATACTAAAAATGCCACTTAGTGCGGCCGAAAAACAAAAACGTTATCGAGAACGATTGAAAAATAACCCTGAAAAATATTTAGAGTCAAAGCGGAAGCATAGAGAACGGTATCACAAGAGTAAACGTTTGGTTAAAGATTTGACTCCAAAAGAAAAATATAATGCAAACGTGATTTGGCGATTAAGGAAAAGAGAACTCAAGAAAAAGAAACAGATGGTAGAAAGATTGATAGAAAATACGCCTCCTACCTCTCCAAGACCTGATTCGCAATTGAATATTAGAAATTATACTCCACCACCTTTGAACAATCCTCCAGTTGCTGTTCAAGTCAGACCCATACCTAATAGAAGCTTGCATTCCTCATCTGACAGCCAGAAAGCTTTGCTAACACAAAATATGCTGCCACCACTAACTAGACCCGCATCATCAGTGATGCCCTCTCCAACAATACTGGCTTCCGTTTCTCCGGCACGTCTGATGACAATCCCAATCGCTTCACCACCACCATCAGCATCATTACAACAGCCAAATCAAGAA
The DNA here is from genome assembly GCA_916618145.1 of Emmelina monodactyla. Taxonomy (NCBI): domain Eukaryota; kingdom Metazoa; phylum Arthropoda; class Insecta; order Lepidoptera; family Pterophoridae; genus Emmelina; species Emmelina monodactyla. Next base: position 5,502,938 of record OU745296.1, read on the forward strand.
ACCGAGTCTTCATCATTAGCTTTTTCAACTGCACATTCATTACCAGATTCCATACGATCAAGTTCTGTAGCGTCACCAAAATCAAACACACTACAGACTGCTTCATCATCGGCTAAAGTAAGAGGCCGTAAAAGCGTAAAAAAAGATCGGTCTAAAGTTTATAGAGAAAATGAAAAGTTAATAGAGGAAAACAAAAAGTGGAAGAAAAAGTATGAAAAGTACAAGAAGAGACACCAAAGGAATAAAAAAACAGAAAAGAAGACTTCAAAAAACTATGATTTAAGATACACGGTATTAAGCAATGCAATAAAAAAGACATTCAAGGATACAAAATCAAGAAAGGAAAGACAGGTCATAAAGAAAATATTTTCATCTGTTGAAATAAACGACTCCAGAATGAAGAAAAAGTTGCTTGTTGAGAATTTAGGCATTGATAAAATTGTAAAACAAAAATACTGTTTAGACAAAGTAACTGTTTTAAAAAAGAAGATAAATACATTTTTTAATAGAGACGACGTAACCCGCGCAACCGCTGGCAAGAAAGAAACAGTTACCAAGAAAGGAAATAAAGTACAGAAAAGATATTTGATAGACACGATGAAAAATTTGCACACGACATTTAGAAAAGAGAACCCGGAACTACATTGCTCATACTTCTATTTCACTCGCAACAAGCCTTTTTATGTTGTGAATCCCACTGTTGACGCACGTGATATGTGTCAGTGCAAAGCACACACAAACTTCCTTTATAAAGCCAAGGCCTTAAAGAAGAAAGGTATTACAAAAACTGACAACCCAGATCTTTTGATTGAATCCACTGTTTGTGATGTAAACGCAAAAGAATGCATGTTCGGCTGCTGCGATAAATGTAAAAACAGAAAATATGATTATAAAACAGAAAAAGCTAGCGGTAGTATAGAATGGACGGAGTGGATTAGAAAGGAAGAAAAATATGATGGTAAAGATGGTAAGCCAATGAAAGCTATAAAGAATGTAAGAGAAGAGTTTAGCGAAGATGCGAAAGAGTTTATTGAGAGATATGAGAGAGATCTGGCTGCATTTAAAAAACATATTTTCAATTTAAAATCACAGTTTCGGAACTTCCGACTCTGCCTGGAACACATCCAGCTGAATGAATGTGTAGTTGTTGCTGATTTTAGTGAAAACTACAACTGCAAGTATCACAAAGAGATTCAGTCCCATCATTTTGCATCTCGAAACCAGATTTCGCTCCATACCGTTGTTGTTTATACATTTGACGCTCAATCTCCTCAGGGCTATAAAGCGAATTCTTTTTGTACTATATCCGCATCTAACATACATCAACCAGCAGCGATTTGGTGTCATCTGGATCCAATTTTAAATTGGATAAGAACCGAATTTCCTAACGTTGACATTGTTCATTTCCACTCTGATGGCCCAAGCACGCAATACCGGCAAAAACAGAATTTTTATTTAATGTGCACTAAACTATTTGATTACGGATTTGATGCGATGACGTGGTCGTTTTTTGAAAGCGGTCACGGTAAGGGACCAGCTGATGGAGTTGGTGGGTTTCTGAAAAGAAAAGCCGACCAAATTGTTGCCAATGGGGAGGACATTCCGAATGCTCAACTGTTTTATGAGAAAATGCATAACATCAGCAAAATAAAACTGTTTTTGATTGATGAGAATACAATTAAAGAATTTCACCAATCACTTCCAACCAATATACCAAGACTCGTGGGAACGCTTAAAGTTCACCAAATATTTTCAAACAGTTACGGCACGATGAAGTTCAGAGACTTGAGTTGCTTTTGTGCGAAAGGATTGTCTGGCAAAAGGGGTTTCTGTATGTGCATGGCTCCAAAAGATTACAATGTAAAAATTGCCTGTGGGATTGTCTCAAATAACGAAACTGTTCAAACTGTCGTCGATGTTCCTGAAGCTACTCTGGCAACTGGTGGATCTTCAGATGTGCAATCTGTTGGCGATGTTATCGACGTCGATGTTCCTATGGAATCACCCCGCTGTTCAGACGATGATGAACCGTTAGCTAGACTAAAACTCTCTAAAAAGTTACAGGATGTCACCAATAAAAGGCGAAAAAGTATTTATAAAGAAGTGTATGGTGACTCAACTGATGACGAAATTGACGAACAGCCTTGCTCAAGTTACGGGAAAGAAAATTCCAAGGTTGCCAAAAGTGACTTTTTGCTCGTTAATGTCTACGTGGATGCAAATAAAAAGAAAAGTTATACCTATGTATGCAAAACATTAGATGACATGGAAGAAGATGGTGAAATCAAAGTGATGTTTTTAAGAGTTGTTGATAAAAAAGCTAAAAGATTTCGGTTGGATGCGAAAGATGTTAGCTATGTTGATTTTGAAGACGTGATTAAAAAATTGCCTAATCCTAAGACTGTAAAGGCAGGCCAGCGTACATATTACGAATTTCCAAATTCTGTCGATGTTTTTGAAAAGTAGATAATAAATTTAAGTCAATTTTAATTGATCTCACTAATTAATAGTTTTAAAGGAGGAAATTTTATTTTTTGTTTAATGTTTTTGCTAAGATTGATCTCAATGATTGTAATTTTTTATAAAAGTAAAACAAATAGTTATGTTTCTTTATTTGATTAGATTTAAGTGAGTGTAATTTTGATCTCAACTGAACAGTCAAATAATACTTTCTCTTGCGTTACTTGAAATATTCTCTTGCGTTACAAAAAATATTTCTCTGGCGTTACCAACTGTCCCCAAGTTTTGAAGATTGTTTTGAAGATTTGTGTTCGTTCTAATTATTTTTCACAAACAAAACTTATCTGTTTTAGTACCTTAAGATCTAATTTCTTATAAAGAGTGATATAATAAAGACTTCTGTAGTTAAACCTAGAATAATTTAAAAGATAAGTGTTCAATAATGCCAAAGTAACGCAGTAATTATAAAGGGCTATATTTTTGTGACTTTTAGGTTAGTAAAAACGTTGATTATATCTTAAGACAAACTGTTTCATTATTGCAAAGGAATAAATATTGTAAAATTATTAAAATTGTGTGTTTTATTGGAATAAATTGATCATTTAATTTAGTAACGCAGTAGAATGTCAATTTAGATTCCTAGCTTATTATGCTAAAATTTCGATAAATATGCCTTAAACATCGCGCCAATTACTAAATTTAAAAACTGTATAGTATTTTTTAACTGAAAGTATCAAGATTTAAACAATTTCTGTATCTAAATTTTTTGAAAAAAATATTTTATGAAGCGCTAAAAGGAGTATTTTAAAATTTGATTGACCCATTTAACATTATTAAGGAACTTAAACTAAAAAAAGCTCCTGGCTTCGATCTGATCACTGCCGAAGTCCTAAAGCAATTACCAAAAAAGGCAGTAGTCTTCATCACAATGTTATTTAATGGAATACTAAGAACTGGTTATTACCCTATGATCTGGAAAGTCTCTCAAATAACCATGTTTCTGAAACCTGGAAAACCACAGCACCTAGCATCCTCTTACAGACCAATCAGCCTTTTACCTATTCTTTCGAAAGTATTTGAAAAAATGATGGCCCAGCGTTTAAACCAAATAATAGCGGATACGAAGATTCTTCCTGACCATCAATTTGGTTTTCGCCAAAATCACTCTACAATAGAACAGGTTCACAGAATATGCAACAAAATTAAGCAATCTTACGAACATAAAGAATACTGCTCAGGAGTATTTCTCGATGTGCAGCAAGCGTTTGATAAATTGTGGCATAAAGGTCTATTATACAGCGTGTCCCAAAAGGTTACGTAGTTGGGAAGGGGGGTGGTAGGGATGGTCACAAGGGTCACCAGAAAAATAGTAAAAAAATTCCCCTCTGGATATTTCAATAAAAAAAACCATTTTTTTAAAATCTAAAAATTTTACACCTTGTTACCCTATTTTGCTTACTGTACCTACAGATATTGCTGTATTTGAAAAAAAAAACCTGTTATGTAATCGTCAATAACCCTTTATCAAATTGAAATAAAAAAACTATACATATCTTACCAAGTTTTAAAGAAAATTAAGTTCTTGTCCAGTCAAGGACTTAGTAATTACGACTTCACTCAACTTCCTCCAAGCATACTGAAAAAAAAAACGTACTACGCATCTCCGGCGAGTAAGTTAAAAAAATAGGTAATTTTATTGCAATTCCAAAATGGTATAACACTTATTTGAAAAATGAATACTAGGACATTTAAAAATATTTTTCGGGAACAATACTCCTGCAAAAATAAAATATCAAAAAACAATAGTCTCAAATTCGTACGCAAATACATTTTTAAATGTCTGTTCTGTTGCTTTGATGTTACTGCCCGGTATAATTCTCAAGATTAGAGTACAGACATACCTCAAACATTCGAATAAGGCTAGATTAAGTTTTTCCATATTCCAGGGAAAATAATCTTTACTGCATTTACTCAAGTAAACGAAAGATATAGGTAAAAGATCAAGCTTCACCTTGTCTGGTGTGTACAAAAGCAAAGGTTGATAGATTTGATTAGCTTATCTATCTGGTCTCTTACCTAAAAGTGGCTTATTAACTAATACTTTCAGCTCATCCCTAAAATAGTTTTGGTAATATTCATCATAATTTCAGTATAGGCCATAGACATCTATTACCCTGTAGGTACAGTCTGAGACTAGGTAAGCTGGGATAACAAATAAAAATAAATCCTATTTCCATACAAAAAAAGTTCGGTTAGTTAGTTTCAAAACGGCCACAGCTTACTCGACATTAAAGTTGCGATTTTAAATGAAACTCGAAAGAAAACAAAATTATAATTTATTATTTTAATAAAATGCTCGAAATGTCTACCACCAACATAAATACATGCCCTGCGTCGTTTTAAAAATGAGCATCGAGCATGCGAGGCACCTGATGGTAAGTGATCACCGCCGCCCATAACTACCCGCAACACTGTGGGTGTTGGGGGTGTGTTGCTGACCTTTAAGGTGGGAATACACTCTCGACTTGAAGAGCCCCATGCTGTAGGTAGCCAGGAATACCGCTGCAGGAAGTTCATTCCACATCTGATCAAAAAAATCCGCGTGACACGCACGGTGGTACGCACAAATGATGCGCAGATCAAGCTCCATATTTTTACAACTTACGCGTTGATCTAGCCTAGACTGTACTTGAATGTTTGAAGTATGTTTATACTCCAATCTTGAGAATTATACCGGGCAGTAACATCAAAGCAACAGAATAGACATTTAAAAATGTATTTGCGTACGAATTTGAGACTATTGTTTTTTGATATTTTTTAAATGTCGTAGTATTCATTTTTCAAATAAGTGTTATACCATTTTGGAATTGCAATAAAATTACCTATTTTTTTAAGTTACTCGCCGTAGTTGCGTAGTACGTTTTTTTTTCAGTACGCTTGGAGGAAGTTGAGTGAAATCGTAATGACTAAGTCCTTGTCTGGACAAGAACTTAATTTTCTTTAAAACTTGGTTAGATATGTAAAGTTTTTTTTATTTCAATTTGATAAAGGGTTATTGACGATTACATGACAGGTTTTTTTTTTCAAATACAGCAATATCTGTAGGTACAGTAAGCAAAATAGGGTAACAAGGTGTAAAATTTTTAGTTTTTTAAAAAAAGTATTTTTTTTTTGAAATACCCAGAGGGGAATTTTTTTATTATTTTTCTGGTGACCCTTGTGACCACCCCTACCACCCCCCTTCCCAGCTACGTAACCTTTTGGGACACCCTGTATAAACTTAAAAAATGCCTTCCTCACAATGTCTACATTGTATTAAAATCTTACCTAGAGCAAAGGATATTTTACGTGAAGATTAATGATGCCTATTCAGATTTCCATGACATAACTGCGGGAGTTCCTCAAGGGTCAGTGCTGGGACCTACCTTGTACCTGCTTTACACTAGCGATGTACCAGACTCAATAGATGTAATGACTGCAACATTCGCTGATGATACTGCAATTCTTACATCAGACAAATCTCCCAAAACCGCTTCATATAAACTGCAGATGCACCTTGACAAAATACACAAGTGGATGAACGGTTGGCGAATAAAAGCCAGTGCCGTAAAATCCAATCATATAACGTTCAGCCTACGACGTGACATCTGCCCCGCTGTCAAATTTGGCCCAGACAACCTACCCCACAAAGAATCGGTACGATACCTTGGTATGTGGCTAGACCGCAGACAGACATGGAAGACCCACATCCAGAAAAAGAAGAGTGAACTTAATATTAGACTTAATTCATTAATGTGGATAATGTGCCGAAAAAGTCGTTTAAGTTTGGAGAGTAAAATCCTTATCTATAAGACCATTATAAAACCAATATGGACATATGGCATTCAACTCTGGGGCACCACAAGCAACTCCAACATTGAGATTCTTCAAAGGTTTCAAAATAAAGTCCTTAAAATGATAACTCAGGCGCCATGGTTTACCAAGACAACAGAAATGCATGATTATCTCAAAATGCCTACAGTAAAGGAGGAAATCGCACAACACAGCAAAAAATATCTATCCAGACTTTCAACGCATGCCAATAAGTTTGCGGTACAACTTTTAGACCATGACAATGACATCAGCAAGCTCAAACGACATGATATACTTCACCTACCTGAAAGATCTACTTGATACTTAGATAAAACAGAAGGTTTTTTCTGCCGCTGGGCATAATAGCCTGAACAAATACCTAATACAACATCATTTGTTCTGCTTATAGTTGATACTGATTGCAGAAAGAAAAATAATAAGAAAAAAAAAAAAAAAAAACAGAGGTTCTCATATTTTTGTGTATGTTACACGATTACTCAAAGATACCTCAATCGATTTAGAAAGTGCTTATTTTGTTCACAGGATAGGTACTTCTAAAGTAGTGCTACGGTCATTAGGTCAGGACCATAATGGATTTGGGAGTTTTCGGGACTATTTCATTTCCTTTTTCCTGGAGGCATAAAATCCATCCAATCCATTCTAAAAATGAAGGACGTTTTGTTTGAAATTTAATTTTATTGTCCAATTTTGTCCGAATTGTCGTGCTGTATTACCTATGATATAGATAAAATCGGACCACTCCACTAAAAAGTTATGTGTGCGTGGTCATTCCTACATAATAAAATATACGCGTCTTGAGAACCATCTCTATTTTATAGCCTTCTTTGTTTTTATCTTCCGTAAAAAAATACACGGTGGTGTGGTACGTTAGAACCTCATGATAAAGGCTTATTATTGCCTATACTAACAGCAACAGAATTATTTGCTAAGTGTCGTACATAAATACATACATAAGTACACATATAGGTAAAGAAAGTCAGTACACACTATCTCAGCACAAACATAGGTGCTTGATTAAAGGTAGGTACACTGGGTGTATCTTGACGGGTGTATTCATAGTAATTTTTATCAGTGACAGAAATGCTTTTACTAACAAATCTAAATTTATTAAAAAGACACAAACATACCTCAAAAGCATCATTACAGTCATTAAACGCAGCCCATGCCAGCAGTGACAGTATACATGGTACAGTAACAACCATTGCCCACATCATACCTCCGGGGACAAAGGAATTGTGCCGGGGATATTTGTATATGGTCTCTAGTTCTAAAGGCTGGATGTAACGGTTGAAGGGGGTCATTGACTCCATGTAGCTGGAAATAAATAGAAAACTGGGTTATTATAAAGTACTTTATTTTAGGAATTGGTTAGTAACTTAGAAAGTATTACAAGGTTGCCAGATTTGGTATGATATCTGTATTTATAATTATTTATTAGTGTATTTATACAACTTACTAACTCAATGGGAGGATGAATTTAGTAAGATAGTGGGGGCTAACATGAGGGAATAGCCAGAAATAGATTGAAATGGATAGTCCTAAGCTAGCTTAAAACAAATACACTCAGACACCTAGGATATTCTATAACCGAGTTTGAGGGAGGCCTTGACTCTTGCACATATTTTGACTTCTAACTACAGCCAAAAATAATAATAATAATAAACGAAAAAAAATAATAAAGCCCAATTTATACTGAATGGAGTACAAAATAAAATACCTGACTGTCTTGGGTTAGGTAAAATATTTATAAATTGAAACAGCTGGCAGATGGTATGGCAATAATAGAAGTTTACCATAAAAAAAGTGTACTCGTACATAAATACATATCAATTCAAACCTATATAAATAATAACATTTTGTGTGAATACCATACTTATTGTTACAATGCATAAATATTTATTTTAAAGAAAGAAAAAAACGTGTTCGGTATATTTAGAGCTCTAAAATTTGAATTAAATTTAAACTATCTGATACTTTAATGTACCTAGCATCAATTTTATAACGAGATTCGTGGCACGAAAAATTAAATTTAGCCCGATAACATTAAAACACAAAGCATAATACGAGATTGCACAGTTAAGCCCACTTTTTTAATTGTTCAAGGTGTTGCAAATTAGTTTTTATTGATAAAAACACAAATAATTATCCACGAATTAAAACAAGATGTTTTGACTTACCAAAACGCTGAGAATAAAATTACTCTTAATGCGATTTCACAGAATAAACTGGAATTTGCCGAGCGGATTAGTGGCATTTTTTTAATCGTAATAAATATTTTTTAAATAAATAATTCAAATTCGTAACAAACTCGTAGTGCATACGTGTTTACGATTGACGATTTTTTACTGATTTGCTTGAACTTTATAGATTCGTTCATAAATCCCATGTCTTTGGTTAACTCGACTTAATTGTCAAATAAGTTTCTGAACGAAATTTTGCGTTTTGTTATCAATGTATTACTTATTATTATATATGAATTAATGTTTTATTACGGCCATCAATTTATGTACAGTCAGTAAATTCCTTGTATAGTAATAACTATAATAATAAATTCAGAAATCCACGACGAAAAACTTTTACTTACATTTTGAAGCGCTTGGCTAAACAGCCCGCGTGGATGTAAAAAAGCAAACTTACCCGTCAGGGGAGAAAAACAAAAAAAAACCAAAATAATAATATAATAATATATTTTTTATTTTTATTATTATACATTTTTATGTTATGTTTTTTTTGTGTATTTATTTATAGGTATATGATCTATTTTTTAATGAGCAAATAAGAATCTTTGCCATCCAGTCAGAACAATATTAAGTATCAGAACAAGCTCTAGCTTAGAAGGTAAAAAAAAAACGATTTTTTTTATTAAAAAAATTAAACAGCATTTAGGTGATAATAACTTATATTTTAATTTATTTTAGTAACCTTGCATAAACAGTACATTAGAAAATTAGTTACTAAAGATTAAAAAAAAAACGTTCCATATTTTGTAACAGGTCTCATGCCTAATATATCTAGTTTTGAACATAACAATAATTAAGTACATTTCTTTATATTCCTTACAGTAACGGTAATAGAAATGATTATTTTTCTTATCAAAAATATTTAGATAAATATTTTAAATGCTTTAGAAATGCTAGACACGACATACTTTAAATTACAAAAATAATTCTCTTTCATACATAAAAGATACTTTAAAAACAAATTTTCCGACACAAACACAATATCGTTATGGAAATAAATAAAAAAAATATAAAACACAAAATAGCAAAAGGCTTATTTATTAAAGAATTATTTGTGCGAAGATCGAGTTCCTTAGAGAAAAACTTATTGCTAGTCAGCAAGTAAAACATTAAATAAATAAAATAAAAAAATATAGCTAAATCAAGCTTTAAGTGCACAGCTTTTTAATAACATAACAGATTTCTTTAAGATCCACTCTCTGTAGAAAAACAACAGAATTAATCTTCTTTATTTAACAATAAACTTATAATTTCGTATATAAAATGTTCGTTAAACAAGAAATAACATGAAAACATTTTTTTTTTTATAAAGTAGATTAAGTCCATGGTTTTTTGTACGATTTAAATGAATCAAAAACTTATTTATTATATTTATATATAGTAGCCCATGGAGTGAGTTCTGGCGTTTTTATAATAATCAAAATATTCCGTAGGAGAAGTTGAGTGTTTCTTGACTACTTCATTTAGTTGCATTTGGTCGCCCCAGTCCGCCTAAATACAAATAAAAATGAATCAATAAATTCATTGCCAAAGTTAGCAACAAGAAAGCCCATTTTTTGTAATAAACGTAAACAAAAATCTTTTGAATAGTTTTAGTTAACTAAAAAAGTTTATTTTTTTTATAAAACTATTTTTTTTTTCGTAATTGACACTGTATAAAGAAATTAATTTATTGTTAGAGTAATTACAATTTTATTGAATTCATTACTTTCCTTAATTTTTTTGTTAAACAAATATAAAATGCATACCATATTCGGGAACACAGAGCGTTTCTCGTCGAACTTTCTTTCATTGAAGCAACGCAGTAGATAAAGTCTCTCTAGCCACGGCCATATCATGTAATCTAGCATGCCTGGCTTGTCGCCACCGAAGTATAATGTTCCTAAAACAAATTTATGTTTTTTTGAACCGACTTCCAAAAAAGAAGGAGGTTCTCAATTCGGCCAGTATGTTTTGTTTACTTAAAAAAATATACTGGTTGGAAAGAATCTGCAGGCACTAAATAACAAAATTATGTAATGCTTAGTTAACAGGGAATTTCTACTTGCAATATACCTACTTGAAAAAATAATGGAAGTTTCTAAAAAACAACAACAATTATAGTTACTTAGTAATTTAAATACTAATTAATAAAATGCACCCATTCGGAACTCGGAAAAGATATATTTACATTCTACCTACAAAGATACAAATTGCTTGGCCTGAATAGATTAAAAAAGAAGTGCATTACAAAGTGTGTCAATGTGTGGGAAGAAGACTAACGAGGCATTTAGTGAATAGACTTTGTACTGTTCAAAACATTGTCTAAACAAACTAAAGATAACACTTATGTTGCACTTGGAGCTATCAAAACTTTTACAAGCTGGTTACTGTGGTTTTACGAGTTAGTAAAAGTAAAAAAAAAAAAATATTCTGATAATTACTTTGGTTTTAGGTAGATACGGAAAATGAATATTAAATTGACCACGAAAGATCATTAAAATAAATGCATGAACATAAATAAAAAGTAAAGACATTAAATAAAACAAACTCAATAATAGAGTCACGTTTTCTAACGGTTTCGTGTTTGCCATTTCAGTAACAATGGATTATAACCAATCGCTTGGGATTTACGTTCCGTTACTCAATGAATGTTTTTTTTTTAATTTTTAACAATATTAAAAACCAACTGAATTTACCTACTGAAAATAGATATTGTAGAGAGTTTCTAATTTCTAGCTTACGAACTAATTTGATGTAACTAGAAAAAGCTAAATTTAAGTAAAGATTATGTTTTTTTGACTTACCTCTTGAACTTAATTCCTTTTCGAATATATTTAACGTCTGCATTATCTGCTCGCCACCAAATGCGAAATTCGTATCAAAACATTCAAGGCTTCCTTTTATTAGCTGAAAAATTTGAACAACGTCACAATTATTGTTTATAAGTATTTTAATTGAGGAAATTGCAATGCGATTTAAGTTATTAGCATAAGAAAGGAATAAATAATAATGTGGAACAATAAAGTGCGTATTTGATTATTGAATACAATGTATATAAAATTAGGTATATATGTAAAAATAGTACGTAGGTACAGGCGCGGACAAAGTAAGCTGACCAGCCCGATTTTAAAACATGAATGCAAACTACGCAAAGAAATTTTTCTGTGCGAAATTTGTTCAGAAAATATTTTAATACACTCCGTACTGTCCACATTTGTACATACTTCTTTTATACGTACTTTTAACCTATCCTTTTTGAACTACTATAGGTAACTTTTTACTTTATAAATAGTTACGACTATAATAAAATTATACCTAAAGAAACATACTATGTCGAATAGCAAAAAAGATCAAGAGAACAATAATAAACAATCTTCCGACATATAACCCAATTAAAACTAAAATAGATACGCACTCGTTATAGATATAAACCCGAAATAATCACAAAACTAGGCTATCGCACAGAAAACCGACGTTCCTGCGTTTCGTTCGGTGAGTGCGGTATCCGGTGCCCAATTTTGTCAAAGGCTCAGCAACACACCCCCAACACCCACAGTGTTGCGGGCAGTCATGGGCGGCGGTGATCACTTACCATCAGGTGACCCGCGTGCTCGTTTGCTCCCTATATCATAAAAATAAAAAAAAGGCTGACCTCATTAAATCTTTCTATAAGCAGTCTGTCTTGCGCCTTCACGAATGGGTCTTTGGAGTGTAAAGCGTTCCGGGGGTACTTCTCGTCTAAATAATCGCAAATGACTACACTCTCGAACAGCAGTTTGTCTCCTTGGTCCGTTGGAATTTCTAGGACTGGGATTTTTACTGGAAAAATGAATTAAATTGGTTAATAAGGCAGCATTGGAGATGGTTTGACGAAATTCTTGTGTGGTTTTACGTTTCTTTTAGTTTTTATATTCGAAAACTGCATTTTTATTCAAGGTAGCGTAACTTGCATGATCTTTCTACCGGTGCATTTTTTGACAATGTAACAATTACAAAAACAATGTTTTGGCCTGTTCGACAATTATTTTCAACTTTATAAAATAGGGAATAGGGAAAAATGAGAGAGATATAGGTACTCACATCTAGGATTATTTGCTCTAAACCAGTCCGGTAGCCTCAGTGGATCTAACTTGACCACCTCGAATTTGACTTTCTTTGCTTCTAGGATCAATAGGACCCTATGACCATACGGGTTCATCTCAACATGGTAAAGACGAAGTTTGTCCTGTAGAGGGGGCGGTGGCACTGAACCTGATACGGGAAATATTTTACTTATAAATATTATACGAGGTTCACGAGTGTATATAAGGTATAGTTATTTAGAGTCAGGTAAAAAAACTAGATAGAAGTAAATATAAAAAAGGCATAAAAAGGTTTTGTTTTTTAATAACACTAGTTCCCACGACAGGAACGTAAGTAGGTACTTCAGTCTATTATTACTTTTAAATATGTTTGGGTATGCTTTAAATTCTCGAATTTTATTATAATGTTTTGTTTTTATAAACATACCTATACCAATGCGTTAGAGAAAAATCACAAATTGCCTATTGCGTAATGTCCTATTCTTTTTTTTATAATAATAACTAATTAAATCTTTCAAGAACAGTGCGCACACTAAAGAGTGCCTATGAGATTCCCTGCTTAATTAAGTACCTACTTATAGGTATACGTATTTAACAGAAAACTACGAAGTTTCGTTTTGAATAAACTAACACTACAATATAAGTCTAACTTCCTTTTTAGCTCTGTCAGTGACAAGGTACAAAATAAAAAATGCTTCAACAACTGTACCTATGTACGCGAATGCTCACGTTAAAATTACGAGGTCAAGGACCTATCGCGACTTCTGCTGTGGGATTGTGACACGATTCTTGTTACATCAAAATTTTGTTTACTTACGCAGTACACTAAGAATATAAAGTATAGGATTAACCAATCGTTCTTAATAAGGACATAAAATGAAAATTGCAATGTAATAAAACCTTAACATTATCGCAACACCGAGATAAGATTTATAAATAAAAGCCTCGATAATGTTGTAATTGTTATCATTAATACGATGCCTACCTACAATTTAAAAAAATATATAAATAGAACACAAAAAGCCTAAATTTATTTTGATCACGAATTAACTTAGCTAAACGCAAATATTTAACTTAATGACATCATCTTACTAAGCAGTAGGTAAGGCAAGAATTTCTTAACTACCTACCTTCTTAGCCAAAATAGAATTTACCGTTACCAACGTTTTCATACTAAAAATTATGACTTAAATTATAATAATACCTTGATATATATATTAACAACTATTGTAAGTATATTAAAAATAATTAAAAATTACTGATTAAATAATAAAGTCGATGAGTGCCATAAAAATTTAAAGTACAGTAGGTATATTTATGCATATATAAATGACTAATGCAATAAAAACATAGTTTTACCACCTGTCTAAACACAAACACGTACAATATGTCAAACAAAACTGCAAACTTACCAGCTGATCTCCTTTGATAATTCGACATTTCTTTTTTTTTGCTATCACTGTTTAATTACACGTGCACCCTGCCAAAAATCTCATTGAATTTGATTCAAACGTGGAAATCGCGTGCGTAACATTTAAAATTAAGCCAGACTTATGACATCATTTTTCCGATGACCCGGTTTTGTATTATACGGTAATATTAAAAAAACAAAAACATTCCACAAGAATGCACAGTGTAATCAGACATTTTAATTTTGCAATATTATACTTTGAAGGCCGATTGGCTGCGTTAGAAGAATCGATTTATATAAACTGAGATAGAACATACAGTATTTTTTTAAACTAAACGTTTATGAAACGTAAGTTAGTTGAAAATAAAAGTTGTGAATATATAAGATTTCAATATGAACTTTATATAAGTTATATATTATATTAATTCAAGTAAAATGAGAACTAAACGCAAAAACATCAAGTTGGCACTTGACACTGACATAATGCCATATGACAGGTGGTGTCTTCATTAATTTCCAACTTGGGGACATTGCCAAATTTTTGAATAATTAGTTCGTCAGTGTTTATTACTACTTTAATCTTTTGAAAATATTAATTTTAGAGTAATTTATAATTTTGAGTTTTCTATACTGTTTCCTTTATTGATATTTTTCATATATTTCAACATTATATCAACAATAATAAATAAAATTAATTTATCCAAAATGTACAACAATTTTGGAATCCCTCATTGTGTATGTTATCAAAAAATTACAACAAGGCAAGCGACTAAAAAAAAGAGTATTATCTTGTTTTACCGTGAATATTATTGATTAATATAAACATATAGCAAATACGCTCAAGTAATATAAAATATGTAACTCAGAAATAACAATAATCCATGAGAAAAGTAAATAAACATCAGCTATGGAGCAAGGTAAATCATTGTTTACGTATTTTATTCATTACATTTTCCTCAATGGTTCTTGTATTGTATCAGTAATTATAAGTTAAGTACGTGCAGAAGGCAAAGGACAGACTTTATAGCGTTAATATTAAATAATATCACATGTAAACAAAAACATAATATGGCACTATTTTACTTTCTTCTCAGCAATAATGTAAAATATTCGTTTATCAAGTCTACATCCTCAATGAAAAACAAATTATCTTACTGAGCAGTTTTGGGCTTTTTAAACTGTTTATTATTTTATCCAACTTTGAAGACTATAATTTCTTCATTCGTACAATTTAGTTTCATGTGTTTCTGAAATTAGTTTTCCACTAATCTATTGTACAAGCTTGCACTAACACCATAATTTTTTTTTCATAGTACATTAATAAAGACCATTACATTGAGCATAACATTATACTAAAAACTTAACTTCAATTGTTCATTTTACAGTTCCAGAAGAGTTAGCAACACAGTGTTGTGAGATAAACCTACTGGCTACGGTGGATATCAAAAGTGAAGTAATTGAGATTTCTGATGAAGACCCTGAGGAAGCTAAACAGAGAAAGTGGGTAACTATAGTACTTTGAGTGTGTGACATTAAATACGACATATACATTTATTTTAGTAATAAAACACAAATAAGAATCTTGCATCTAGCATTGCTTTCTATATGCCTGTCTCTGTCTTCATAAGCCTATGACAATATCTGTTTATTACCTTAAAATCTTAAATTATATTTAAGTATTTATGTGAGCTCAGCAATTTGATTCAATTGCAAAAATTTACCATTGAATAAGCGGTTTAAATGTTATAATAAAAATTGTTTTACACACTATTATGTATTGGGTCCAAGCTACTTTGTAGTGAACCATAACTTATTTTGATAATTTATTACCCTCATATATTCCCCCCAAAAAACTACTATGTGTTAATCGCAACCTCTGACATAAAATATTAAAAAACCACCTTGCTTCCAGAAAGCGCCGCAGAAACCGCAAAGAGCCTCCCAGCGACCGCTACCAATGCGACCGCTGCGACAAAACCTTCTCCATGAGCTACCGACTGAAGAAACACCTCCGGACCCACACCGGAGAACGGCCTTACATGTGCTCCACCTGTGGCAAAACTTACACCCAACTAGGCCACATGAGAACTCACCAACTACAACACAAAGGGGAAAAGAAGTTTTCCTGCAGCGTTTGCGAAGGCACCTTCTACAGAAAAGCGGATTTAGACAGACATTTCAAAATACACACCGGGGAGAAGCCGTTCTCATGTACAATATGCCCGAAGTCGTTCTCGCAGAAGACCAACTTGGTGATGCATATGAAAATGCATACGGGGGATAAACCCCATCAGTGTGCGGTGTGCTTAAAACGGTTCTTGACTAAGTGCAAACTAATGACTCATATGCGGAGGCATGATAAGGATAAAAAGAATAAGGATTATTTAGCGGATAATATAATTTAGGTTGTTTTATTATTTGCTGGTGCAATCGGGTTTTAGTGATCAAGGAAGTTTTATTTTAAGTACTTAAATGGTTAAGTGGACTAAGAAGTGAAGTTGGTTAAATATAGTCTAAGATCTTAGTGTTCCCAGACTGACGTTATTTATATGTTTTCAGTGAATGAATTGTGAAAAATTAAATCTTATAATTCATTACTGCATGTGAAATCTACATAACGTCGCTGCGCGTGCGAATCCGCGTAAAAGCAACTTGTAAAGACCGCGTATTTGCTATTTTTATGATTTTACAGGAAGAAAAAAAAATTAAGTCAATAGGCGTTTAGAGTCGTCTGGCACGATATTTAAATTTTTTCGCGATTTACAGTTCCGCGGTATTTACGAATTGCTCTTACGCGGGTTCGCACGCGCAGCGACGATAAGTTTTAACTATTATGTTTTGGTCAATAATGTCAGATTTTGTTACTGATAGAATTGAAACATGATTTAATTAAAGTAGGTTTGATTAAAGTCTGTTTTTGAATATGGAGGTCAAAACCTAGTTTAAATATGTACATTATATTACAGCTTACTTATGAAGCCGTCTGATATGTTTATTTGTTGGTATACAATCAAACTTATAGAGAAAATACACTTTTGTTATATTCTGAGAGGTATTTGAACAATGAATTATTGTAAAAATTGCAGTTAAAAATATATGGAACATCGAGAAATTTTCTGCTGGCTATTATTTACTTTTTATTAAAATTGGAGGATTCAGCAAATACTTAGCTGCCATAATTTTCCTTACCTATTTAATTTCTACTGTTAGATTGAGTGGAAAGCTATGAGTTTAAACGTTTTTTGTTTA
The DNA here is from genome assembly GCA_916618145.1 of Emmelina monodactyla. Lineage (NCBI taxonomy): Eukaryota > Metazoa > Arthropoda > Insecta > Lepidoptera > Pterophoridae > Emmelina > Emmelina monodactyla. Next base: position 5,520,235 of record OU745296.1, read on the forward strand.
ATTTTCACACTATTCTATTAGGAAACAGGGAAGTTTCGCAAATACTTATTTTTTTTAAATAATGTTAATGACACGATTATTAAGAACATAGCACTTCAGCAAATCCTACTAATATTATAAATTTGAAAGTTTGCGAGGATGTATGGATGTATGGATGGATGGATGTTTGTTACTCTTTCACATAAAAACTACTGGATGGATTTGGATGAAACTTTGCAGTAATATAGGTTATACATCAGAATAACACATAGGGTACTTTTTACCGCGGGAAAACATCTCATTCCCACGGCAAACCGACTTCCACGCAAACGGAGTCGTGGGCGGCCATTAGTAAGTACCTAACCATTTTTATATGAATGCATTAATTATTAAAAGAAGTCAATAGTTTTTCTTTCTCTCTTATTTTGCTTTGTTTATCTTGACATAGTTAATTTTTTTTTTGTATTTTTTTTTAAATTCTGATGTGCCTTCGCTATGCTGGAGTTGTAAAAATACAATCGAAAAAATTAGCAGTTGACCATTTTATGCGGAAACGGCTTTTGCGTTTACTCTTGGTTATTGAGACGCTCATGTTCTACTGACTATTCAAATGCAAAAAGAAACATTAGTACCTAAAATCTGCATTCAAACGTATCATTAGGCAAAAAGTTCTTTAAACAATAAAACTATTTTCAGGAACGTAAATAGGTAATATAATGGGGTCCGCTTTGTAGTTTCGAATGTCGTTTGTGCGACCCACGCTGCTGGTGCGAATTTTTTCTCCGCTGCCTCATAGGTTCGAAAGCTTATGGACTCGAATAACGTAGTCGCGAACGACGTTGGACCCATTATAATGATTTCAAAATGATAACTAGCTAAAAACGCAAATCCCATTTTTTTTTCTTGACAAAAGTGTACACTTAATAATAATTACAATACTTAGTAAGTAATTGAATATACGTGCTGGCGACTTCAGCCAAAAAAATAACTCTTAGGAACTTTTACGATTGTAGGCTATACGTGTTTCTACAATGGATTGATAAACAAACACTGAAGACATAAGTTTTATTTCAGACAGAGTGATTCACAGCCAAGGATCAGTTACATTTGACGTAGACAACAAATGTATTCACTTATGGCGGTTGGCTGTATGATTAAATTTCCTTAGCCTTTTCCTTTATGGAATAAATGTACCAAAAAAAATATGGCGGGACGAAAGGGTGACAACTGCCTACATAAAAAAAAGTTCTGATCTGCCTAAGTACTTACTTACCATCTTTTGCAAAATATAAGCAGGGACCATTTATCTATGATTAGGTACCTACTTTATAGAGAAGTCACCCGTACCACTTCTAAGTAGATATGAGTCGTTCGAAATTCCGACTAACGACAGAGATTTTAGATTATCTTTGCAAGGTTTTAAGAATTTTGTTCTCAGATAACTTACCTACTCATTTAATCATTGTTACTCAATCACCTAGTACCTACCTAGTTATATACCTACCTGGGTAGCCGCAGTGCAAAAGCAAGTGAGTAGGTAAGTGTTGTGATGTATCATTCATGATGTGAATGATTAATAAAGTAACGTGTTCTAAATGTGTAGTAAACTAAAGTCAACTTTTCACAGATGATGTAGGTAGGATATCTATAACAACAAATACTAAAAACATTAATAAGTAGCAATTATTACTTTCGAATTAATAACGATAACTGGTGGAAGCTTGAAACATTCACAGAATACCTATTAAATTATTAATTAACTTAACAATTAAATAATAAAAATCAAATAAATATTAAATTAATTAATTTAATTTACAAAGCACGTTGTTTTTCGCTTGCGGTACGTTTTTTGCTTTTGATATTTAGAAGTAGGTATTTAGATACGGAACGCTTGGTGAGAGTTCAACTCGCACTTGGCCGGTTTTTTAATCTATTTTTCGATAACACCGTACTTACTTAAAAATCTTGGCACGGGTTTAAAAAGCAACTAAAGTTATGGTTTTTCTATTAGCATTTTTATTGATAAAGTTTCAAAATATTTTCCATAGGCGAGAGTGGGTTTTCCCTACTTATTTTTAAAGTCTGTTAGGTACTTATCAAAACTTTAATATAGTTATTTACACACAAATTATAAAGATTTGCTTGTTTGTTTGTTCCCAAAAAAATTCAAAGCAACCGATTATAAGAAAAAATCCATTAGGCTTCATTATTGCGGACTAAAATAGGTTATGATTGATTTGAGTTAAATGATTTTAGCCAAAATAAAACGTTGTTTGTTTAACAAGTTGGGGAGGGGATGAGTCAAAGTTGGTAGACTTCGAGACGATATTTGATGTACAAGTAGATTCGTCTTCATTTTTAGCAGCTAAAAAGAGACTTTTTTTTAGTTGTAATGTGCAACAAAGTGAGAGTGAAAATCAGCCAGCTATTGACTGTATTTACCTTCTTACTGGAAATTCTTTAAACACATGAATTTTAAATCACTAAGTAAGGCATAGTATAAAAAAGTCGCTTTCTTTGTCTATATGTATGCTTAAATCTTTAAAACTATCCAACGGATTTTGATGCGGTTTTTTAATAGATAAAGTGATTCAAGAGGAAGGTTTCCATGTATAATAACATAGTACAGAGAAAGTAGGTTTGCCCTGAATTTAACGCGTGCGAAGCCGCGCGAGTAAAAGCTAGTGAAAAAATAATTTTGATCTGTTGTAGGCACCGAAATTCTGTAAGCAACAGCAGGTCAATAATGCGGTGGCAAAAGCGATAAAATAAAATTATAAAACAAATCTCAAAGTATTGCTATCACGTATTTTATTTACACATCCCACGCCGAGTAAATAAGCAAACTTTCTTCCATATAAAAAGGGGATGAGCCATGGCATCATCCACTTTGCGATTGACAACCAACGGTACCGGCCATCTTTGATTTGGCGGGAGTCAGTGGCGGCACTTTTATTTTAGAAAATTCCAATAAATTTCTGTAAACATGTTTAAAATCACAGCCATAGTGTCATTAATGTTAATTGGTAAGTGTCTTTGTTCAGTTATTTTTTTAAAGTTGTATAATAGTTGGTAAAAATTAAAAAGGCATTGTTTTGACTTCGGTTTTTTTTTACACTAGGGTATGTAACGTAAGCAGTTCATACAGCCTAATATTTTTTATATTTATATTTTTTTTATAATAATAAACGCTTGTTTGCAATTAGCGACTTGGTCGCAAGCGGCTTCTAGGCGCAACAAAAAAGAGGCCACAGCTTCTCAGGATTTCGATGCAGGTCAGATCGTTTAGATACTGTAGAAATTGTGGAATATATGTAGAGTAGTAGAAGTTAGTGCATACTCTAACTAGAAACTCTTTAAACTAAAATAACTATTTCTATCACTTACTAAACCACATTAGAATACGACATAATAGTATTTTATCGTGGTTTTTTACCATGATTTAATAAGATATTTCACATAGTTTTGAGTAGACATAGCGCCGTAGCAGACAGTCGTAGCGTCGTAGACTGTAGACGTAGCATAGAGCGTAGCCACTGCACGCGTAGTTAGAAAAAAACAGTAGGTAAAAGGCATTCAATGTTCATATTCATGTTTTTCTTACTTTCTTGACTTTTCCTCTTGATATTTCTAATATGCTCATTTACCTACAATGTAATTGTTTTCTTTTATTAACTTTTAGATTATTAGGTACAAGCGTGTTATATGTTTAGCTATACAAATATATAAATTGCATTAATTTCTAAAACTAGTTACAGTTCATGGGGGTACCGTACAATTTACCTTTTCGTCTTGGCATTTTTTTAGATAGGTATTTTAAATTAAATCTTCTACCTTACTCATTTCCAAAGTTTAAGATAAAAGCTACCTACCAAAGAGGTAAATCATCTAGCCATATCTCAAAAGGAAAATCATAACCCTTATAAGACCACTTCTTTGTCCATCTGTCTGTCTGTCTGTCACAACCATTCTTTCCTTAAAGATAGCTCTAAAAACTCTTCCCCTATTCTACCTACAACTATAACCTTGTGGCGACATAGATGCCACAACATTCTTTCCCGGCGGTACGCATAAAATGACACCAAAATGTATGGTAAATCCTATATCGCGCTATCAACATTTCAACGCGGTTATACGACTTCTGAAATCTTCTCAGTGGCCCCGCTTGGCCCTAGAGCCGTGTCCTGTCTAGCACTGGGAGATCTCCCCTTTTACCGCCAAAACCTATATCCTATATTAATTTAGTATTTATGAACCTAATATATTAAAAACCACAATGTTTACCTGCAGGCAGCACCCTCTGGGCGGCGAGTCTCTCCTGCGACAGCTGCGGCAGCGAGTGCGCGAGCGCATGCGGCACGAGGCACTTCAGGTCCTGCTGCTTCAACTACCTGCGGAGGAAGCGGGGGGCCGACAGTCTGAAGGTATGGGTCGTAGTATTACGTTTTATTATTCTAAATTATGATTGTATAATTTCGAAAAGAGTGCCGAGAGTTTTTTCCGCCAGCTTTTTCTCTCGGTCTACTACGGCCATTGCTGATGTATAGGGGTGTCCCGTGACATCTTATTTTTTATTTTTGATTCAATGCTTTTGACAATGTAACTATAAGAGATTAGTTTTTAATCCTACATACAATAAAGTAATTTCATTTCATTTCATTTCGTTGTTGGTAAATTGTTTTGAAATACCTTTATATTAGTTAATAATAATAAAAAAATAATTTAATTTAATGAATGTGGGTAGTGATCGCGTAAAACTTAGTACTTAAGATACTTTTTGAAGTTATAGGTAAGGATATCTGACCATAGTGTTAAAGAAAGTTGAAGATTTATTTTTATGTAATAACATAAATAATGGTTAATCCCTACTAATATTATAAATGCGAAAGTAACTCTGTCTGTCTGTCGGTCTGTCTGTCTGTCTGTCTGTCTGTCTGTCTGTCTGTCTGTCTGTCTGTCTGTCTGTCTGTTACGCTTTCACGCCTAAACAACTGAACCGATTTTGATGAAATTTGGTATGAAGAAAGAACTGAACTTGGGAAAGGACATAGGGTACTTTTTACCGCGGGAAAATTTTTCATTCCCATGGGAAACCGACTTCCACGCGAACGGAGTCGCGGGCGCCCACTAGTTTATTATATATTAAACATAAGTGCCGTGCAGTTCTAATGTCACTTAAGATTTACGTGAACATAACTTGAAACTCATTTTTATCGGTTACTTTATTTATATTTTATTACACACTCCATCAAATGTTGTAATATAGTTTACTAGTGGCCGCCCGCGACTCCGTTCGCGTTGAAGTCGGTTTCCCGTGGGAATGAGAAGTTTTCCCGCGGTAAAAAGTACCCTATGTCCTTTCCCAAGTTCAGTTCTTTCTCCATACCAAATTTCATCACAATCGGTTCAGTGGTTTAGGCGTGAAAGCGTAACAGACAGACAGACAGACAGACAGACAGACAGACCGACAGACAGACAGAGTTACTTTCGCATTTATAATATTAGTAGGGATTAACTACTATATTACAACATAGCCCGTTTTATTCGTTATGAGTTATCAGCTAAAAGTTTTTTCTATTTTTTTTTCATAGACGCTGTTCCAACCACTGCAAATTGGGAAACCATCCCAGTTTTCAGAGCAGAAGACAAGACCAGTCTACGTGGTAGAAAACATCCCAGAGCCATGGATGAACGCACTCCCCAACGATTTCAAACCTTACCCCCTTGACGAAATGGCTGAAAATCGAATGCAAGTCATCTACGACGTTTAGACCTTCTTGAATTGGTTGCATTATCGTCCTGTCAATTTGTGATAATACATTCTGAGACTTATGTATATGGTATTAAAGTTCAAAATTGTATTTGAAAGTTTTGCACCTAAATCGGCTGGGATCTTAGGCGCAAAATAAAAACACTTTTACTATTAGGAGATTATTATAAAGAGACATATTGTTAGAATTAAAATGTAGTCTTGACGTAACAATAATAAAAAGTACCGATTTGATATGTTTTTTTATTTATTTTTGACGTTGGGAAGCAGTTTCACCCGCAAAAAAAACGTATTTTTTACCATCTGGGCTTATCCGTACACACACTATGTTTTTTTTGTAGAACTAAGAAGGTCTGGGCTATTTTGTAAGCTAATGGTAATCGAATGTCATTTTTTCAACAATTCTGGATAAAGTTAAAATTGAAAAATAAAGGTTTTTTGAGATTAATTAACAGATAATCAATGCCGCCGTCTATTAGGCCCAAAACCGTGATGATTTTCATTAATTTTAACCCTTCCTAGAATTGTTGAAAAAATGACACTCGATTATCAAAATAAAAATTCTTTTATTCATCATAGATATCTAGGTAAGTACTTAATGTACATCAAAGTTACAAACTTCGACTTTACCTAACCATAGACCGAGAGAAAAAAGCCGGCGGAAAAAAACTCCCAGCACTCTTTTCGGAAATTTTATAATCATAACGTGTACATCCAGTAACATATAAATTATTTTCTCTTACCTCAACTCAACAAGGTGATGAGAAGGGATAATATATCTCCTAAATCTTGTTCATATTGTTGTGAAGATCATTTTAACGTAAGTATACTTTATTTATATACAATTTAATGTGAATTAGTAAAAAGTAAGTTTTGCATTAGCTATTGAACATTAGAAAATTCGGTTTAAAATTAACCTACCCTATAAGAAAAGATCAGTAGCTATAACTTTCTATTAAAACTTTATTCCTGTTGTGGTTTTACGATTTTTTTATGGTTGTTGATTTATTTCAGGAAAAGGAAGATACAGAAAATTATATTGAATACAATTTAATAAAAGAGCAAGGAGAAAAATGTACTCTACGGTTGAAGAAAGCAGTTTTGCCTCATATATTTTTGTCAATATGTAAATGTTTTGGTGTATTTTAAGTAAACTGCTGTGTGCATTTATGAATAAAAATCTATATTATGGTCTTAAATATACTATGAAACATTCCTCTGATCTCTGCGCTCGTATACTCGGGTTTCGATGCAAAATTATATGCTATCATAAATGCACCTGTTCTCGGTAGATTGTCCTAATGTGCTATGACAGAACTAGCTTCAGTCATCGTCAAAGATTCACTACCAATCTAAACTAAACTTCATTACAATCAGCACAAGAATATAGATTAATTTTTTTTTTTTTTTCACAAAAACTTGTAAAACAGTATAAGTTTCGACGCTGATGAATGCAATGTCGTGTCAGATGACGTCACATTACGATCGACCAATGGTGGAGCGTTTTGGAAGTTTGAATTTCGCTCCCTTATTTTGCACTTTTTAAATATTATTTTAGGGGTTTAAATAATAAATAAACTAAAAAAAAACTTTTGCATTATAATATAACGATAATAAGTATACAAGAAAAAAATATTTTAGGCCATTTAAAATTTTATGCATATCCCCTATTAATGTTTTGTTACTACAAAGTAAGGATGTTACGGATATGGAATTTCGGTTTCGGTTTCGGATACGGATATTGAAATTTGTTTATATCGGCTTCGGTTTCGGATACGGATATGAAATTATTTCGGATTATCCGATAGTTTCGGATAGTTTCGGTTACGGATATTAGATTGTAGGAATTTCAAAAGTTATACAAAAAAAAATAGATAATAAAATGGTTTTATTAATATAGAGGAGGACGATGGGTGAGAACGATGACGTCATAAACACCGCTACATTACGAACCAACACTTTGGTCACAGTTCTGTAAGCGGTTTACGGAACGCAGACAAAAACAACCTTTCGTAACGTGTTTCATTTAGATTTTTAGATTCCGCCACTATCCGAAATTATCCGAAACATTTGTTTCGGTTACGGATACGGATATTTTTTTATTTCGGATATCCGGTAGTTTCGGTTACGGATATGGATATCCTTAACATCCCTACTACAAAGCACAAGCCGGTGGTTCCGGCTATATCCGACGTTTATTAAAAAAAAAAACTTTAATAGGACGAAAAATATCATTTTTCCTTCGGGACGAGGGACAAAAATCGTGATGATGTAAACATAGTATAAATCCAAGTCGCCAATTCTGTCTGTTTGTATGTTTGACCGCTAACTCCTCCTAAACCAGTTGAGGGATCTTAATGCGGTTTTTACCACCCTTTATTTTTTTTTCATTTCAATTTGTAAATAAAGAACAATCAACAAAGCCAAAAATCAATGTTTCGTGAGCAATTCGGCGTAAAAAACAATTGCGAAGCGTGGGCGGGTCGCTAGTCCCTACTAATATTATAAATGCGAAAGTAACTCTGTCTGTCTGTCTGTCTGTCTGTCTTACGCTTTCACGCCTAAACCACTGAACCGATTTTGATGAAATTTGGTATGAAGAAAGAACTGAACTTGGGAAAGGACATAGGGTACTTTTTACCGCGGGAAAACTTCTCATTCCCACGGGAAACTGACTTCCACGCGAACGGAGTTGCGGGCGGCCACTAGTACCTCATAATAGTATTTAGCATAAACATAAGTACCTATTATTTACCAACCTTTTTAATTATACAATAATCACGATGTTAATCCTGTCAGTTATTTTAAGTAAATAAGTATTATTTGCACGAATTTAATCAAACTTACATTACGCAGGGTAAAGACGCCGATGAACGACCTATTGCGGAGAATTGAACATCTAAAGCTTATTACGGATAAAACAAATGGTTATTGTAAAAATAATAAAATCACTGACTTAGTGTAATAAACCCTTATGAATAGAGATAGATCCAATAAAATTTTATATCATTATTAAGAATATACGTTGTAAGTATGTGTAATCAAAAAAAGTCTTGAAAACTATAGTTTCAAGCTTCATACAGTCGTATAATACTCACTGATATCATAATATACCTTCATCATACGTTGAGCCATTTCGAATTAAGTAATGAAGAATGTTAACAAATTTTGATTATTATCTCTTCATATTCTCTGTCAAAAATAAAAAATACTGGTGAAAGAATTATTTCGATGCGTTAATTAGTTTCCGATTTATAAGTGAAATAAGTTGCTACCGCACGACGCGGGCTGCCGGTGGCGGTGTGACGTCACACCACAACTCGCTCGGTCTGGCTCACTCACTACGCTCGCGGTCGCGCGCACTTGTCGTCTAAATTAAACCTAAATACTTTTAAAAATGTGTAATCCAACATTTTTAAAAGTAGGAAATCATGTGTTGGGCCTAAATGTAAAAATACAACTATCAATTCGCCGGAAAAGTTGTTTTTTACAGTTCCAAAGGATACATACATACATAACCAAATCTTTTAACTTGAACATAACCAATACCATTAAACAATTTGTTAGTAAAAATAAAAAAAAAAGGTTTAGTTCATATCATCTACATTTGCAATAAAAAAGAAATTAAATTACTTAAATAAAATAGTAAAGGTAAAGTGCATCTGTAACGTTCAACTACATCTAGATCGTATAGGTATCCTACTTCCTAGTAATATAATAAACGCGGAAGATTGTGTTTGTGTTTGTTATCTTTCACACAAAAAGTACTGAACGGATCTGGACGAAGAATGAAATAATCCATAGGCTTCTTTTAATCCTGGGAAAATGTACAGTTCCCGAGCGAAACGCGGGCGAAGCTGCTAACTAAAGCTACTAACAGCGGGGTTATTATGTCCACCAGAAACGAGCAAATATGGAAAAACCATTTTTTTAGAAATTGGCCCGACCCGGGGATTGAACCCGGAACCTTCCGCTTAGCAGTCCGTTATATATAACGCTGAACCACAGAAGTCGTCAATTTTAACCTTTTAACCTTATTAATTTTAGTAAGACTGAGGGCAAGTGAAAAGAGTTCATGCATCTACACGCTTACCCTAATTTACATGTCACGAGTCATGACCTAAAGAGTTTAAAAAGAGCAAGCAATCATTGACACAACAATCACAATATATTGTTTGGGAAGTCAAATATTCAAGTGACAAACAGAAAAAATGGCTAAAATGTTCAATTTTACAGTCATGCTTTCTATTATTTTCTTCGGTAAGGCAATTTAACTTAATTAATATTCAGTTTTTTTTTCATTATCTAGCGTACTTACCATACCTCATTCAAATACCGTAATTGCAAAGATGGTTTTATACGTGGGTACGTTCGTGTGGAGTAAAATTAACTTTCGGATGACAACAGCGCCATCTATACTTTAGATCTCTTACTATCTGCGCCATGATTTGGTAGGTTTCATTCAACCCAAAGCTGTGAATTAAGTTTTTGTTTGTTTTTATTTAGCGACATGGATGCTTACAACAGAGGTGTCGGCGGATGATGGTAAGTAGATATTTCAATACTTTCGTTTTCCGTTATGTGGGAAAAAAATAGTTAACGTGCAAACTGCGAAACAACCACGTTGCTAGATGTCAAAAATTCAAATTTTCTAATATTGAACACTTCTGCAAGCCATTATTTGTTAAAAGAGGGCTTATGACGTAAAAATAACTGGTAAAGTACATATGGCTTCATAGTTCCAAAATTAGTGTCACAACAAATTCATAGATGGCAGTGCCTACGGAACCACGCGGAAGTTCGACTCTAAATTACCTACTGCTTTATAATATTTAAATCGTTTTTACAACCTTTCTATAACACGCTTATATTACCTCGGGCTGTATATATGTGTATATGTATGTATACAACAGAAACTTTGAACGTAATTTTGACGTACTTTGAACGTAACAATTTGAAATTTTGCATGTTTTTTACGGACCGATGGCAATGCAATATTATAAAACTTCGTCCTGATATCCTCAATGATTCGCCTCCCAGTGTAGGCAGAAGCGTGCAGCGCTCCTAGGCCCCCCACTTCAAGCGTGTTTTTTTGTTTTTTAAAATATTATTTACAAGCGACCCGCCCACGCTTCGCAATGGTGTAATTTTGGCCGACTTGCTCACGAATATTGAATTTTAGCTAACTTAAAAAAACCTTTCTAATTGTTCTTTATTTACAATTATAATGAATAAATTCCCTAATAGATGGCGAACCGCATTAAAATCCGTTGTGTGGTTAAGGAGGAGTTAGCAGCCAAACATACCAACAGACTTAAATAGCGACTTGGATTTATACTGTGTAATGATAATGATAATGATGATTTCTCTATGTTACAGACTGTTTGGCCTGCGGTGCTGCCTGCGAGAGCGCGTGCAATACTCCACTATTTAGAGATTGCTGCAGAAACTTGAAAAGACGGTCGCTTAAAAAGACGGGAGGCTTTTAAGAACACTTTTTTAAGATTCATTGAAATAAAGTTTATTGCTAACGTTTATGAGTAATGTTATCATTTTTGGGCAACGGTTTTGCACGCTTACCAACCTTTTCACTGTATTCTATTAACGGACCACGACATAATAATGAAACGCTTACACATTCATTACGATAAGTTTTATACAAGTTAGAACTTTAGTTTTATATATATTTAAAATACTTCCAAGACAAACCTTGAAAAAATTTGCATTTATTATATTAGCTATGTATTGCCGAAATTAGATTAATTATTTAAGCAACTTAAAATATGTAGGTACCTCCTGTATAATACATTAGGTAGGTATTAATCTCAAGATCAGTCATAAATTTAACAAAACGTACAAAATGCAATCGTTCGTGCGAACCGGACTACCACGACTAGCCTAAAATTGCCTTCGCCGTGTCATAATGCACGTATATTTTAGTTTGACAGGACTAAAACAATTACCTGTCTCTGTCTTATACTATTGATGAGTGAGTGACGGCGATTATTTTAATTTAGTTTAGAGAGTGTTTTCAGAATCGGGGTCATTATCTATGGAACCGGCAATGGCGCCGACTAATGATGTCCGTCGAACGCTAGAGGTGTCTAGTAACCGATAACTTGTTATGCACAATACTACTTAACTATTTTCTTATGTTTTTAAGGGAAAAGAGTTGAATAATCTACGACACATAGAGGCTGTCAATTAAAAAAATTTACAGTGTGATAAATAAATCTTTTATGTCTCGATTAAAATATAATTTCAAATTTCAGATTCATTTATAATGGACCAGATTTTGAAAACTCTTTCTTTTTAAATCAACACTCTATAATACTAAGACAAAGACACCAATGTTGGACACACTAATTAAATCCAAATCATTGTAAGTAAAATTAAACAAACTGTGCTTAACCAAATTATACCTATCCATTGTAAAATTGAAAAAAAAGTTGCTGCGAACGGTGGACTACAATTTTCTATTAGGTGGCAACATTACTGCTGAATAAGTGATAGCAAATAGTCATTGATAGGTAAAAGGTATATCAATGCAAATAGCAATATTTATAGTTCAGACAGTAACAACTCGGAATCTGCGCCATTGTCAAAAAACACCAATCGCGACGAACTTCCAAGTTTTCCTGCGGTAAAAAGTACCCTACGTGTATTCTATTGTATAACCTATATTACTGTAAAGTTTCATACTAAACGTCCAGTAGTTTTTACGTGAAAGAATAACAAACATCACATCCATCAATCCATACAAACTCACAAACTTTCACGTTTATATATAGGTAAGTAGGATTTGCAAGCAATTGCATTTTTGCGGTAGTTGAACTATTATCGAAATAAATAAACAATTTCAGAGAAATTCTTAATTTTTTATTGTTTATTTTAGAAACTAACTTACTAATAATAACAAAGTAACACAACATAAACTTAGCAATTTGACGTTAGTCACCTCCTAAGTATTTTTTATGATTTACGAATATACATTTACGTAAGTCTACGACGCAAGATATTTTACTTGATGCATTAACAGTCATTGTAAAATAAGGTAATTTCATAAAAAGGTTTAGATTGATTGATGCAGCCTCATCAATTAATTATTCTCAGAGTCAAATATGTTTTATGAAAAAAATATTACACTTAACTTATCTGTTCTTAAATCATTTTCAAAATCAAAAAATTACGAATCTCATGATAAAAAATAACGTTGTGATACTTTTTTTCGCTACTTTTTCACTTACTCAGAATATACATCATATTCTGAGTAAACAAAAAATTACCTCTTAAAAATATCAGTAAGTAGACTTTTTGACATAAAGTGCTGGCCATCTACATATTTTAATTTTTCTTTTTTTTTATAAATCCTTGGACATTTAATGCTGGCCATTTTTTCTTTATTCTTTTTTTTTTAGAAACTTTTTGTGTTATGGCAATACTTGTTTGTTTTTTACTGGTTATACGCAAACTCCTTTTGTTTTCTCCTTGCGATTTCGGCGCTAGCTTCTTGAATGGCCTCCCAGAGTTTCGCTTCTGATAATATTTGGCGGGAAAGTTCGTCGACTGCGTTTTCATTGTCCAATAGAGATGCAAGGCCGTCTTCGTCAATCAACTGGAATTATGATTTAACTGTTTTTAATACAATATCGAACACAGTCTTGGATAGATCCTTAGTAGGATAACAGAAGAAAAGTACAGGGAAAATAAATTTATTAATTTTGAAGTTATAGATACTGGAAAAGGAACGCGGGTCTCCGAGCATTGCGAGACTGGGAAACAAACCCAGGACCTTTAGATTGCCGGTCTAATGCTCTTCCACTAATAAATTAGCATTTTAAATGCAAAACTAAAAGTAAAATCCCAATTAATTTATTATTTTTACTATAACTTTTATTCAGTATTTGTAATTAATGATTTTTTTTATTAAAAATTACTACTGTATTAGAGAATGATGTGCTGTGACTCTTGTTATTATTATTTTTTCATTCATAATAAGGAATGAATAAAGTCACAGTTCAATAATAAAATGATCTTAAAAAAAGAATTTCATATACTTATTTTACCTGTTTCTGCCGCAATTCTTGCACGTTGGTGGATCCCAGTGACCGCTTCTTGCCACAACCTAGAATAATAATATAACATCGAGTTAACGGACAATTTACATGAATAAAACAATATCCATATGTTATTGGTTTAATTGTTTTTTTTTAAAGTTTGTTTATGGGCAAGTGATATCCTAGTTAATGACAACCTCTCTATAGCAAATCAATCAATCAGTCAATCAGTCAATCAATCAGAAGTAAGGCTCTAAAAGCGCACATCACTAGTGGTCTTTAAAATCTCTTGCCCTCTTTTTTTTGTTTCAGTCAAAAGTGTAAACAAGTTTTCCAGTTACGTAATTAATATCTCAACAAACCAATTAATCGTTAGTCTCATTTGAATTATAACTATAATAAGTCATAATTACCAGTGAATGCATTACAGAATGGTCTTTTCTTTGGTATCTCGACGTCTGACCCAAACCGCGGGTCGAAGTTTCTCTGCAACTGTAAATATAATCATTGTATTTAGTAAACATTGTGTTGACATACTAAGGTAAAAGCACCTAATTCCGCGGTATTTTTGCATCATTAAGAAAGGAACAGTGATATTAGGGATAAAAAACGCGGTTTAGGGTAATAATATAACTTTATAAGATGGACGATCTAATATTATTTACAAATATTTAAATACTTTTTCAGTTATCAATGGGTTTATATTTCAAATTAAGCAAAATGTAGGCTAAGCCAGAAAACCCTAATTCCGCGGTAAAAATCCTAACTCCGCGGTAGTTGGGCACCTAATTCCGAGGTATGGATTTGTAGAGAAAGCCCGCTTTAATAGTTATGTACTTATGCAGCAAATTATGCAAATTATGATGAAATATTTACGTGACTTACTCTGCTTATTGATTCTACGGAATTATTAACTAAAATTCTATAAATAATATTATTTATCATTATTATTGATAGAATTTTTAGCCAATATTTTTTAAATTTATTTAACTCTCTAAAGTTCATATAAATAAGAGCCATAAGTAAACAAAATATTGATAATTTTATGCATTATGTTTGGTCTCATTACATTGGAAAAGTAGCATTAGGTTACGATTTATTTCCCATATAACTTAATTCCGTGGTATATATCTCGGAATAACGGTCCTACTCGAAAATTAATATTTCTAAATCCGAGTAATACATGTTTTTTAATATTTAAAAATCAAAGTGATTATTTTATTAAATATAAAAAAATGAATTAAAAATGATAATTCTGAAAAGAAATTGTTACTAGAACATAGGATTAAAACAATTACAATATTGGTTACGTTTTGGAAAAAATCATCGAATTTTACTCTGGTCATATATTTTGATTCCTATTTGACATGTGAAATATATTCAAAACACTAACACGGAATTGGATTTTTTAACCCAATGTTAACCAATTTTTTCAATTTGATTGCCTAAAGGAAGTTGAGCTTATAAGAATCACGTGAAAAATTAAAATGAAATAAACTCCATGATTTCCTTATTCTGAGGTACCACGGGATAAGGAACCGCTTTAAAAAAATGGACGGTAATGCCGATGTATTTTCAACACAAAATTTCTTAAAAAGTAAGCTAGTAATGCATATTTTTTGAACAAAAACTTAAAGATTAAACGTTTGACTATTGAATTAATATTTAAAAACCGACCTTTCCTGTTAACCACTCATCTTGTAAATTGAAAGTTACGGAGAAATGTCGTGAAAATGTATGGCGCATCCTTTTACCTCGCTCGCCACAGCGAAATACTTTTTTATTTAATATGTTTTGCGTGTTTATAATAATATAAGCACTCAAATCTGTTCTTAAATTAAATTATCTTAAGGCTGAAGAACTAAAAAGTCTAAATATATGACGGAAACTATAAAAAAACTTAGTTTTTCTATTTACCGCGGGTTTGGGTTCCATTTTTAGAACCCCGCGGAATTAGGTGCTTTTACCTTATAGGAATGATTATTTAAAAAATAAAAGATTGAGCGCAAGTACCTAGTGGTGGCAGCACATTAGTTATAATTAATTAACAAAAGAAAAAAAATCCATTCGAAGCCGATATTTTCAAGATTAAAAAAAATTACTGAAATTGTCTTGAGTGTAATCATTCATACTTTTTTGGATTTGGTCTTTAAATTATTTACAAAAAAAACAATTTCGAAATTATAACCTAAGCGATGGTAGAAATGAAAAACAACAACAGTTATGAATAGCAACATTGTTTCTTAATTATTCATAATAACTTTATTTAACTTCTAAAGAATTAATTGATATAAATTACTAGCGACCCGCCCACGCTTCGCAATGGTGTAATTTTGTCCGACTTGCTCGCGAACCCTTGCTTTTTTTGCTAACTTAAAAAAACTTTTTCTAAACGTTCTATATTTACAAATTTAAACGAATAAATACCCTAAAATATGGAGAAAACCGCATTTAAATCCGTTTCGTACTTAAGGAGGAGTAAGCGGCCAAACATACAAACAGACACAATTAGCGACTTGGATTTATACTAAGTAATGATAATGATGGTGATGATAATGATAATAATGATGATAATGATGATAATGATTATAATGATTATAATGATGATAATGATGATAATGATGATAATTATAATAATGATGATAATGATGATACCAACCGAAGCAGCGAAACAGCAGTCCATGCAGAGCACGACGACGAACACGAGCGACACGCGGACCGACGCCATGGCGGGAAAACTGACGGATGACGCAAGATGGCGGGCTGCGGGGGAAAAAAAAACAAAAAATATATTTTTTAATTTATTTATAGTTCATGTACAAGGAAACTTAAAAACTATAACAATTGAATTAATGCAAGTACAATGGGTGTATGGTTTCGCACAAACTGTTGTTATTATAAAAAAAAAATAGTTGCATTTGATTATGATACTTTCTATGGCATAACGATATTTCACATCAAGAGGAAAAAATATTTTTAAACAATTCAAAAGTCTATTAAGTAGGTATTTCAAAAAAATGCAAAAAATAGTCCCGTAAGGTTAGCTTAAAAACCTTGATTCGCAAAGATTTCAAAATTGATCCAAATGATACGAACTGTAATGTCAAAAGTCACCATTAACATACATAACATATTCAAGGTCAAATGTCAAAAGATGTTTATGTTGCATTTAAATTTTCAATTATAATTATGTAAAAAGTTAAGAATATCGTCTTCATCATTGATTATTATTGATTTAATTTCCCTGAACACGGAATCTATCCTTAACTACCGCTCAAAAGTTCAGCATTTATCGCCACTACATAGGTTGTCATGGTGTAGAATTTCATCGTATATTAAAGTCGCTTATGAATCACATTGTATACATAGGCACCTACTTATCACGAATCATTTTTTTCTTATTAATAAATGTTTGACAAACACACCAAACATACGTAAGATGACATTTCAAAAGAAGCGAGCGAATTCTTTCCCAAAATTAAACATGCAACCGAAACGAAATTAAGTATGCAGCAAAAATGCTTATTTAACATTACCGTAATATCTGTAAAAATATGTTTACAAGACCTCGGTTATACATCTTCAAGATTCCTTTTTGATATGTAATGAAAATATTCAACAGTAGCGGAATTTTAAACAAAGTATTTTTACACGTAATTTTTCCATTTCTTCGCTAAGGTGCGGCAAAGAGGGAGTAATTTTTCTGAAATGAAGCGGTTTTCTTGCGAAATTAAAGTAAAATAATGTGTAGGTTGAAAGACTGTGTTTTTATAGTGTGGGGAAAAAAATAATAGCATTTTATAAGGGGACTGTGGTACTTTAATTGCAGTTTTGTAGTGGTCGTGCTTTTTGAAAAGAAGGTTTGACAATATTCGTTTCGCTTGGTTGTCGACGCGTTGTCGAGCGCAGTATGGTGTTAAACACGTAAGAATTTACTGAGTTTCCTAATATTGATGACTAGTTTTCCGTCCTGCGGTTTCACCCGCAGCTAATTTTAGTTTCATAAAAACTTTCATCAACGCCTAAAATCCTTTCTTAGCGGATGCCTACGTCATAACATCTACCTGCATGCCAAATTTCAGCCCGATCCGTCCAGCGGCTGTGCGTTGATAGATCACTGTGTCAGTCAGTCACCTTTGAGTTATATAACGGGTGTAAAAAGACCCGGGTGTCACTTCCGAAGCCTGAAACCATGTATTCTTGAGCCTCAATAGTAACTAAATTCACTAACAGCATACCCAGAAAACTCAATTTAAAAAAGTTAAAGTTAAATCATCACTCACACATCAACTATCGGTTCTGGTGCGATTATTTACATTGCAAATAAAATTAAAACCCTTTTTAATTTGAAATCATCGCAAAATCTGATAAGTAAAAAGTTAGTTAGTGTTAATGCAATTTTGGAAAATTAGGAAAAAAAAAAAATGATCATAAAAAATTTTTGTTTGCTCAAAACGTAACCAGTACCTCTCCAGCAATGCCCAGTTGTTGTTTTCGGAAGCAGTTCTTTTACAACCCGTATATTTAGATTACTTTAGTTACCTTTTATTTTATATCAACTAAGATATGAAAATGAAGGTGTATATTTACCTAAAATCCTTACGGAAAAAAACGATGGTTCAACTGATTGTTTCTTAAATGGAATTGCAAAATGGAATTTGTCAATTTTGACCGATTCCATTTAAACGTTATGCGTTAAATTATTTATAAATTAAAATTTGGATTTAAAAACTACATTTGCACCAGTGAATAGTTCAGTTGGGCTACTTTTGCTAATTTATTTTAAATATTTCGCGATTTAGTCGCTGGCGGAAGGCTAATAAATAGGTCAATGTTACATTCTACAGAAAAATGTTTTGGTAACCACATTGAAAGCTTCTTTTCACATCAGATTCACATTGAGAGACCTATATAAATTGACCTCAAATCGGGGATTTCTATAAACTCGGTCTGACGGAAATGACATATCAGTAGATTTAATAGTTTGATCAAATGGTTTTTAATAACTGTAGAATATGTATGTTTGTTTCTCTTACGCAAAAACGACTGGAGCAATGCACTTTTAATATTTCTCAAGCGGGTTTAACTGCGGGTTTCTACGATATGTAGAGGAACACATTCTGGTTAACAAATACGGGGTGTAAAAGAACTGCTTCCGAAAACAAAAACTGGGCATTGCTGGAGAAGAACTGGTTACGTTTTAAGAAAAAAAAATGATTAAAAAAACTTTTTTTGTCATTTATACTAACAGATTTTGCGATGATTTCAAATGAAAAAGTATTTTCATTTAATTTGCAATGTAAAAAACCGCATCCGAAACAACAGTTGATGTGTGAGCGATGATTTCAAGCGCCAAATATGACTTTTCAATCCATCATAACTTTTTTAAATTGAGTTTTCTGGGTATACTGTTAGTGAATTTATGGATGTTTGTGGATGTTACTATCAATGCTCAAGGCTCAAGAATACATGATTTCAGTCTTCGGAAGGGGTCTTTTTACACCCGTTATTATGCCCTCCTTTATCTTCTTTATTCAGTACACAGTATGATGCAAAGTCGTCATTCGTGTCTGATTGTTTGTGCCTACAGTTGCTAACTCCTTCAGGATCACGCAACGGATTGTGAATCGATTTCAAGATGTTTTGGACTTTTCCAAAAAAATTTAGTAAGTAATAATAGATTTTGAATTTGCAAAAATCAAATGATTTTTAACTAAGTCATTGTATGCAACTGATAAGTCACTACAGTTTAAAACAAAGTCGCTTTCTCTGTCCCTATGTATGCTTAAATCTTTGAAAATACGCAACGGATTTAGTTGCTTTTTTTAATAGATAGAGTGATTTAAGAGGAAGGTTTATATAATAACATAGCTTAGGGAAAGGCGTTTTTCTCCGAATTTAAAGGTTTCTTTCTTAAGTAACATTATTCTTAACTTACTAAATAATTTCAACTTCGAATCAAACTAAATTCAACGTGTAAGTACCTACTGTTAGCTATAAAACAAAAGTAATCGGTAACATCCCTAGCATTCGATGGACATCACTGGTCGGCGTCATTGTCGGTTGGCGCGGATTTGGATTGAATCTAATGGCGGCTACATGTTGTATTTTCTACTAATTCATATTTTATTAAAAAGATGTTTTATCTAAAGTCCAATAAATATTATTTGCTTGTAAATAAATAAATCTCCAGGCTAACACACCAATTATGTGGCCCTAAAGTAAGTTGCAGTAAGCGCTTGTGTTATAGGTACCACACAATGGACTATGAGAGAACTAGTTACACCCAGACACGAGCCAATATCAAAAACTATTTTTACGACCCGGGGATCGAACCCGGAACCATCCGCTTAGCAGTCCGTTATATACATCGCTGCACCACAGAGGTCGTCAAGAGACCAACAAAAGTTAGTTAGAATTAAACTCCGTAAATACAGCAGTAAACCTAATTGATCTTGTCCAAAACTTACCAAACCCAGGTGAAATTAACCGAAAGTAAAACGGGACTTAACTTATAACTCGCTTATAAAAGTTAAACGCGGACCTTTAGTTAACTCAGTAATTGTTTGTTTAATTGATTAAGTTCTTTAGTTAACTGTATTATGAAGTAGTAACTTGTTCTGTCATTTTTGTCCCAACTTGTGATGGATTTTAAGAAAGGTGTTTCAGTTCTGAAGATGGTTTAATAGAGTTTAAAAAGTTGTAATTTCATTTATGGTGTTAAATAATTTTAATTTAAGGAAGGGTGTATTTGAGAGCAAATATTTAAGTTTAGAAGAGAAAGGTCATCACTCTTTTGCTGGCAATTTAAAGTTTAAGTCCTTTTTTTGCTGTTTGTGTTTTCATATCTTTGGTCTCTTTTGTGTTGTAGCTTTCGAAACTAAGACATGTGACAGGGACAAAATATATTTGAACTAAGGTAGGTTTAAAGTTTCTATTTTCTAATGTACAGGTCATCTTTATGATTTATTCTCTTTTTTTAAATACTACCCCCCATAAGTTTATAAATGATTCGTTGTAAAATTATTAAAAGGTTACGCCTAAATATATTTAGAAGCGCTAAAGTACCATTGAATGGAATGTCCTTAAAGCCCTCGCAACAGATTAGAAAGCCCTTAAAAGGGACGAGGACCTTAAATTCGTTTAAATGCATTTTAAAATATATTTAGCAAAGCATTTTGTGCCTAATTTGAGTTATGTTTAGATTGACATGTCAATAAAAATAAGTATGTTTATCTTCTCTATATTGTTTAACTAAGCGTTAGCTTGTTTAATAGTTACCAAATAATGGACTAGGGGAGAACCAAGAGCCAACAAGAGTCGACTTTTTTTTTTAAATAATTTTAACTAATTGACCCGACCCGGGTACCGAACCTGGGACCCGCCTAATATTTTGGTATACATACCGCTGTGCCACAGAGGTCGTCAATGTATCTAAATGTTACTAAGATCAATATTAAAAAAACATAGATTTTCTATGTTTCGTCGAATAAGCTGCTACGGCACTACGGTGCTACGCCGCTACGGCACTACGGTGTCACTTATTTCGTAGACAGGTGTAGTAGCTTTTTTAATACTATCAGTTTATACAGGGTGTCCAGGAAACAATGGATAAGCTTTGAAGGGCTAATAGTAGAACTAAAGGCAAGTCTAAAAAATAATTGATAAAAAGTATAACTATAAGTATTTTTTAATTTTGCTAGATCTAAATAATTATCCCATTTTACACACTAATACCATTAGTTCAACCTTCTTTCATTACAATAACGACATATTACATCTTTTTAAAAACGTTATTAAACCAGAAATATTTTGAAATCATTGGTCACTGTTACTTTCATATAATTTTTTTACACCAGAGCTGTTCAAAGTTGCGCATCAAAAATATTTCTTCAGAAATTTTACACAAATCAAAAGTTTAACATTATTTTTTGAGAAAAATACTTTGGTTAGCTATTTTATTTGATAGTTATTCACTGATGCGGTTAATATTAATTATTTTAACACAGAAATAATGATGTTATTAAGTGATTTGACCTCGTTACGAGTAAAAATATGAACACAGTCAAAAAAATATGAAGTTTTTTTTTAAAGCGCCATATTTCTAGCAGTGGAAGGGTTATACTTTTTATCAATTATTTTTTAGGCTTGCCTTTAGTTCTACTATTAGCCCTTCAGAGCTTATCCATTGTTTCCTGGACACCCGGTATATGTTACGGCTAATACCCGAAGTGCGGCTACACCTAGTTTTAGCCGGTATTAACATATACACACTTATAAATCAATAACTCAAATTTTCGAAATCACCATCATGTGAGTACATTTTGATACTCATACTCACAATCATATAACATTCATTTATATTGTTGCTAAAGAGATTGGCGTTCAAAATAAACTTTAGGTTACTTGTGCGTTGAATCACGCACTGTGGGACCCAACTGTAACACTCTTAGGATAAATTATATTTTTAGTATAGGCCACCACTTGCCTTTTTTTAAAATTGTTCGTGTATGAACTTGTTTACATTTTTAATGTGTATTTGTAAGTAAAAAATACTTTAAAACAAATATTTTGATATATTTAAGTTTTATATTATACCTTTTATATTTTTATGTTTATTTTTTTCTCTTTAGGTAGTTATATTTTAACTTTGTTTATTTAATAACTGTAAATCAACTGCAATATTATCTTCAAATTTTTGTTTTGTTCATTTCGTGGTGCAAGAAAAAAGAAAGAACACAAACTTCAAATTACTTTTTATTCACTTCAAGTTTCTTTGCTATCACTTTCGTAGAACAATGTCAGTTACACATCCTACTAATATTATAAACGTGAAAGTTTGTAAGTATGGATATTTGTTACCCTTTCACGTAAAAACTACTGGACGGATTTGGATGAAACTTTACAGTACCTAATATCCTACTAATGAATAAATGTGAAAGTTTTTGAGTATGGATGTATGGATGTTTGTTACTCTTTCACGTAAAAACTACTGGACGGATTTGGATAAAACTTTACAGTAATATAGGTTATACATCAGAATAACACATAGGGTACTTCTTACCGCGGTAAAACTTCTCATTCCCACGGAAAACCGACTTCCACGTGAACGGAGTCGCGGGCGGCCACTAGTCTACACTATCTACACAAATATTATAAAGAGGAAAACTTTCTGTGTTTGTTTGGTTGTAATGAATAGGCTTACTTCTGGCCAATTTTAAAAATTCTTTCACCATTCGAAGCTACATTATCCACGAGTAACATAGGCTATATTTTATTTTGGAAAAAATAGGGTTTTGTTAGATATTTGGGTTTTTCGGATACAAGGTGTAAAAAGTCAGCCAGAAAAGTTACTTCTTTTGCGTACGCTGCCTAAACTATAAAAGAACCATAAAATGTTCTTATCAATTATAGATCTTATAAATATCTACAAAAAAGTCCGCGACACACTATACCAATCTATGTCGAGTGCCTCACAGCAACCATTTTTTTATTAAAACTTCAGGATTTAAACGCGTTTATTTTACTCACATTATTAATCCTTATCAAAATAAATTATTTCATCACTAAGTACAGTTCATGTAGATAATATTTAGTCGTTGAATGATTTAAACTGGATGGTTGGTTTTGAAGTTATGTTGAATTGGATTTTGATAAAAATTTACAGTAATATCCTACAAATATTATATTTCCACGGGGAACCGACTTCCACACGAACGGAGTCGCGGGCGGCAACTTCATATAAAAGTAATAATCTTGTACTACATTCATGTAATTTGTCCTAATTCTATCATTATCTAGGTGCGGTTGTTTACGACGCTCTGTATGGAAGATACTTTATGAGTATTTGGTAATGAATTCGTGAAAATAATCATAAATGATGCGGTTTCCTTTATGGTGTTGTGAGTGACCCGCCCACGTTACTTACGGTTGTCATTCTGATGATAGTCACAAAACTATGAAAATTTCTCTAGTATAATATAAAACGAAATCTATAGAAAAGTATAATCTTGTTACTATTTAGATAAAACTTTTGCAAAAAGTTTGTTGGTATTTAGATAAAACTTTTGTAAATTAGTAATTTAAAAATAATCAAATAATAAATATTAACTTTAATGAGCGCGTGTGTTATTCTGGTTTTTATTGTATCTTTTTACAAAATTCTAGCCTTTCAAAATAGCTAAAACACTTTTACAATGTTAGTAGGATAAGAAATACAAAGTTTATTTTAAAAATTCTTTAGAAAATTTTGCCTGAAAGACAAAAACACACATACCCATACCCTTTCACATTTATAATCCTACTACCATTATACTACTACCTACGGCCACTAGTATTATAAATGTGAAAGATTGTGAGGATGGATGGATGTTTGTTACTCTTTCACGTAAAAACTACTGGATGGATTTGGATGAAACTTTGCAGTAATATAAGTTCTACATCAGAATTACACATAGGGTACTTTTTACCGCGGGAAATCTTCTGATTCCCACGGGAAACCGAATTCCACGCGAACGGAGTCGCGGTTGGCCACTAGTTCCAGTATAATTAGAGTATGTTTAAGATTTACACGTGCCTAAAATCCATACGAAGTCTCAGAACACTTCCCAATATAAACGCTTACAGAAACAGCTTCTTCGTAAACCAATCACTCATATTATTTAGTGAAAGGTCAGTGGAATAGTTGGTAACTAAGTTAACACTCATCATGGGAAACGATTCACGAAATCGGATTTGGGTACCTAATTCTTGTTTTTCGATGTTTGTGCAAAGACATAAATAGTTATGCACTTACTTCTTGAAATGTTGAAAATTTTTTCAGGGAAGTTGTTGATGAATAAAATACCTATGACGATTTTGAAAACTCTTGGCTTGGCATGGCTATCATTATCTATGAACTAGTAAAAAAAATACTATGAGAAGTTAAGATGGTCCATTGTAAAAATATTCCGAAAACGAAATTAATGATTTTGCTAGAAGGTATACCAAAAATTGGCGCAGTGGTATGTATACAAAACTGTAAAGCGGAAGGTCTCAGGTTAGATCCCCGGGTCGAGCCAATTTATTAAAATGTCTTTCCTAGCTTGGCTCTGAGCCTGGGTGTAACTAGGTTCTCCCCTAGTCTATTGTGTGGTACCTATAGAACAAGCTTTGCTTAGTTTAGGGCCACACACTTGGTGGTAGTTTGTAATAAAAAATAAATAAATTGTAGTAAATAAATTGTATGCTAATCTACAACTGAAATAAATAATATAATTCGGTTTGCATGGAATATTTAAGGTTCTTTTTTTGAATTTGAACCCCAGCAACTTTGAACTGTCTTTATGACACATGTCACTTAAAATTATCAATTTTGGTTAAGGTCGCCGATAGGTATAAAGAAATTAACAGGAAACTAATGGGAAGGAAATTTCCGTAATTCTTGTATCTTCCTCAAATAACTAGAGAGTTTGTCATAAGAGTATTTACGTGTTACAAAAATAACACTGAATCAGATAGTTGTTGTTTGCTATTTAATTATGTTTATTGAGGAAAGTTGGACTTTAATCTAAATAAATCCGTAGGAGCTCGGTGGCCCGTTGCGATCTCGTCTATCTACTCGATAGTCGAGGTTAAGCAACGCCGGCCGCGGTCAGTCCAAGGATGGGTGACCGCTAGTGGCATTACATCCCGAGTTTCTCCGTGCTTCGGAAGGCACGTTAAGCCGTTGGTCCCGGGTACTTTTCCACCTCGTACTCGTCAAGCCAAGTCAGGTGCCTAGTAGACAGGCGGCTTGAAAAATACTGACAGTAGGATGGCCACTACCCTACGGGAACCACGTCAGAGGCCCTAACAAGGCGGTTCCCAAAAACTCTGACACTAGATGAATATGTGCTGCAAAGTGCATACTCATCACACGAAGAAGAAGAAGAAGATCTAAATGCAATTGAGCATATTAAGTCATAGGTATATTTGTAAAACTAGCTTTTACCTGCGCGGCTTCGCACGCGTTAAATTCTAAGTAAAACTCCTTTCCCTGTACTATGTTATTATACATGAAAACCTTCCTCTTGGATAACTCTATCTAGTTAAAAAACCGCATCAAAATCCATTGCGTAGTTTTGAAGATTTAAGCATACCTACATAGGGATAGAGAAAGTGACTTTGTTTTATACTAAACTTCAGGTCTAATTCTAGCAAAGAATCTGTAAGTATAAAAACCCTATTTTACACTTTTTGAGAGCTTGATAAGATATTACATAAAATATATTAATTTTTTGTAAAATGTAACTTCAACATTTAGTTATTCACAAACTTATGATTTTTCTGTAAAATTGTGAAAATATTCAAGATTTTTAAGTACCTACTTAGTTATCGAAATCTTCTAATGGTATAGAAGTAAGTGTTCTGAGTAATGATGTAAAACAGTTAAAAAGTAATTTATTATTTGAACTTAAGAGCAGTCTCAAGAATGTGTCATTATTCAACTAGATAAAAATATTTATTTATACGTTTTTGGCATGGAGCCCTCTTTTATAGTTACTTACCCTTTGACAAAAGTGAGAACGTTTTTTTACATAATAATTGGAAGAAAATTGTAACATGCTTTTGTAGTGTGTTTTTGCAGCTATATAATGTAACTACGCGTTTTCTTCCGACTTATTTAGAGACTAGTGGCCGCCCGCGGCTGCGTTCGCTCGAAAGTCGGTTTACGAGGGAATGAGAAGTTTTCCCGCGGAAAAAATACCTGATATGTTGTTCTGATGTATTAGTAGGATAAGTTTGTTTTAAAGTAAAATATTCGCCTTTTTCGTCGATAATGTAGCGTTAAACATATTTTAGGTCAGTTTTGAGCTAAAAAAAAAATGGTCATAATAGGTCTATGCAGAGTGATTTTGTTTCTTCACTCGGATAGAAACGCGGAGTTCAATAATTTCTGACCAAATTGATTAGTTACTTTAAATAAAGATAATACTTTTTAACTTTTTAATTTTGTAACCAGTTTAATTAAGCACAGATCTTCACTGATATTAAGAGACTAAGCCGTAATCCACCACGCAGGTTCCACTAAAATCATAATATTATATATGGATTTTCTTTGCGTGCGTGGTAAAAAATATTTTAAAAGTTATTAATAACAGTCATCGAAACTGAAACTTTTAGCATAGCTTAGTTAGCCACTATGCTATAATAACCCACTTTTCAAGAGCACTCAAGAGTCTAATGGTCATATTATAATTCAATACCATTGATTTAGCTAGTCGAAGGAATGTTCCCTCATTAAATATTATTTGCACAGATAATACTAGGTTTTACTGCGTCGTTTAAACTATAGAAAACGACTTGATAATCGTTTCAGACTTCAGTTACTTTTCAATGGTGTCATCTTTTTCAATGTCTATTTTTGAGTAAAGGTTTTAATTTTAATTTAATAAAATTGATAATAATATTAGCCTATATATGTCCCAATAGTTGAGTGAGCACAGGCCTCCTTTCAATTAAAAAAAAAACTATTTAAGGTTCTTAAAAATCTTTATATTTCAATTGTTTTTTATTGCTTTTCACGAAAAATTGTAAAAGCCGAAGTTGCAAAGTTAATGAACTTGTGGTAGGTAAAAAAAATATAATTAGTTAATCCTTCTAAACGTGAAAGTTTGTAAGTATGTATGGATGTTTGTTACTCTTTCACGTAAAAACTACTTTATGGATTTGGATGAAACTTTACAGTACTAAAGTTTATACATCAGAATAACACATAGGGCATTTTTACCGCGGGAATACTTCTCATTCCCACGGGAAACCGACTTCCACGCGAACAGAGTCGCGGGCGACCACTAGTAATAGAATGAAGCAATGGTGCTATTCGTGTATGTTTGTATGTTAGTCCTTTTACTCCTCCTAAATTATGTATCGAATTACCCATTATGCAATTTACAACTTTATTTGACGGGGTTTCAAAGTTTAAATCAATATTTTTGTGAACAATTTTTCAAAACCTACTACGACTTATTTGTGTATTTAATAAAGATTTAAAACGTATTTCAAAATCATTAATTCATTTTTTATTAGTCAGTGTTTTAATGACTGCGTTTCTTGTATTAAAGTAATGAATAACCATAAAAACGTTCATATTCAAATGGCAAAATAACTTGATACAAATATTCCTTTGAAGTAAAAAGTTTAACTCAGATCTTCCTGGATTGTGAAAACCTTTCTTCAAGTAGAGTGAATGAAGATGCTAGATGATTTTGTTTAAGCTGATTTATTTTAAATGATTAGTGATTTAATTTATTAAAGTTAAAAGAAAAGTTTGTTTTATTAATATCACTATCTTTTACCCGCGCGGCTTCGCACGCGTTAAATTCGAAGCAAAACTCCTTTCTCTGTACTATGTTATTTATTATACCTACATGTAAACCTTCGTCTTGAATCACTCTATCTATTTAAAAATAAAGTTTTAAGCATACATAGGGACAAAGAAAGAGACTTTGTTTTATACTATGTAGTTACTAGGGAATTTTTGATGATGGTTAGACAAAAGGCTAGCATTAAGCTACACTCTTGGTGTGGACTCTACACACTTTACATGTTCGGTCTCCGTGACATCTGACTATCCTTCCCTTAAAATTAGAACACATTCTATGTTTTTAAATCTATGTTTTTAAGAGTTAAGTACTTACCCATTTTTTTGTAAAAGGTACGAAATAAGTTTTAGGAACTTACTAAGTAAGTAAGTAATTAGTAAATACGAGTAGCTCACGAACTAAGTTTTCAGCTAGTTTTATTGGTTTATTTGTTAGCCGAGTGGTAACGGAATAACGGTATTTTCACCACAGGAATAACTAAATGGTATTGTAAAGTTTCTTATTTTTAAGAGTAAAAAACCCAGATCTTGATTTTCGGATAATTGATTTGTCATGGATTTTTTATAAAAGTATATTCCATATATAAAATAATGGTGAAAACTCTGCACAATGCTTAATTGTTTTGCAAAAGTATCGTTTTAGTTTTATACAAAAAATTCTATACATTTTACGAAAATGCATATTTTTACAATTTGAGAATACAATCAATACAACATGTACTAAATATGAACATTATGTACCTACTCATATCAAAAATATTTTTGCATTGCGATCAGAAAGACAATAAAATATTATTTTTTTGTCTATTAAAGTTTTGAAACTTGAGAAATAGATTGAACTTTTATAAAAATATTTTTTTTTCGCGTTGAATCATCTATTGAATAAAGGCGAAGAAAGTTTGTATTTTTCTTTATTCAGTTTAAAAAAAGAATTTAGGTAACATTTAATAGATAAAGTGAGTTTGACGTAGTAAGAAAACTTTTTTGGCTTTATTTTTTTAAGGAATATTTTTTTAATTATTCTTTTGATTATATTGTCGATCATTATTAATTAATTTTAGTTAACGTTTTAATGAAAAACTTGAAGCGCAATGGTACACATTTCTTCACAAATATTTCAAATAACTACAAAACCCATTTTCTTATTATAAATTTAAATTTTCCCTGACAGCAGATATTTTTTCTTTTAGACTTCTCTATGCAAGCCAGACCCCGATACAAAATTGAGTAAATCTTACCATCTTCATATTTTTTAATTATTCAACTTAAAAAAAAAACAAAATAAAAAATTTTGTTGCCATTTATACTAACACAATAAAAAACAGTATAAACCCATTAAGGTAACTATCCACTCACCCCAGCTGCTGCTCGGTCGAAGCCTGGATCAAGAATGCAGCGATTCAGTCGACCACCACTCTTATATCGGAAGGAGCGGACAGGAAAACCGTGGAGTCGAACTGTGGGTGTGACGCCCACGCTTGTATGAGAGGGTAAAGAGGGAGCGTAAATTTAATTATTAAGTTTCTAAATGTTTTGATTTGGGAATTGGTGTTGTCAATCATTATTGTCTGTATTGTAACGAAATTTTAAATATTCAGATGTTGTAATTAAAACTCACTAACATTTGTTTCAGATATCTTAATTTGAGCAGGAAATATTTTGTGGAAAATATTGTAAAGCCTTTCGTTTTTTTAGTATAACATAATCCCATAACATCTTAAGGAAAGGACATCAAGTTGGCACTATATATAGCTCGAATATGTATGTTAACATTTGCCACTTTTTTTACTTTATATAATAACAAGCGACCCGCCCACGCTTTGCAATGGTGAAATTTTGTCCGGATTGTTAACGATAAATAAGATTTTGGCTTATTTAAAAATACTTTTCTGAATGTTATTTATTTACAAATTTAAATGAATAAAGTCCCTAAGAGATGGAGAAAACCGCATTCAAATCCGTTTCGTAGTTTAGGAGGACTTAGCAGACAAAAATACAAACAGACAGAATTAGCGACTTGGATTTATACTATGTAATGATAATGATAATAATCCCAATTTTTTTTTTTGTGAAAAAAAAAAATTAAGTACAGAAACTATTTTTAAGTTTAACATGAAAAGGTGGTCACAAAATATAATCAGATTGTTTTGATATTGAATAGCAAAATAGGCCTAAGCAGCGCAGCGCATGCAAAAAATTTGCCGTCGGTAAAATCTATTGATTGTTTTCATTCGTCTGCCAATTAATAAAATGAAAAAAACCACTACGCCATCATCTCAAACGAATTCTGAAGAGGCAAAAAATGTCACGCAACGTTCTCGCACAAAGAAAACTAACTGCGACTGCGAGATTGACTTCGAAACAAAGTTTGAATCGTTCAAAACTGACTTTAAAAATGAATTTTTTCAACTGATGTCACAGTGGAACGTAGAACAAAAGAAGCAAATACTCGACTTACAAAAATCCATGTCTGAAATCACGAATAAATTAACCGATATTCACCAAAAAAACCGAGATATCGAAAAATCTGTTCAATTTTTATCAAATCAGCAAGACGACTTCAACAACCGCACGAACTCTCTAGAAGCAACCGTTTCTGTCAACGATGTACGTATAAAACAACTCGAGTCATCCGTAGAAAACTTACAACGCAATGCATGTTTGTATTTGCTGGAAATAAAAAATGTTCCCGTAAATAACAAAGAATCGCTAAAAGACTTATTCAATCTTACTGCAAAAATTATGACTACCGTCCGAGCGAACATTTCAGACACTGATATACGTGAAGTCCGTCGTTTACCTTCGAAAGCAGACCCTAGCCCTATCTTAGTTACCCTGAGTTCAACAGACGCCAAGCACAACATATTAAAAGCGGCAAAGACCTACAACCTTCAAAACAAAACCAATCGTCTGTCGACAGCTGCCATCGGATTCCAATCGCCAGGTCAACCTATTTACATTCAAGAATATCTAACATCAAAAGCCCGCCACCTATTTTACCTCGGACGTGACCTTCAAAAAAAAAGGATTGATTAAGTATTGCTGGATATCAAACGGTAAAGTATTCCTCCGCAAAGAAGACGGTGCCAAGATCTTCACGCTTTCTGAAGAATCACAAATAGCTACTTTTACCGAAACCATCTCAAAATGACTATTTATTTATTTACGTAAGTTTAATCTCATAAATAAGTGCCATTCGTTAAAGGTAAAATGTAAACTACTTTATAAAATTAATTTTATAATTTTTGTTTATACTTCTTACTTAAATAATTACTTACTGATGTCGACTTTGTACATTACAAATTCCACTCATGTTATATATTCCCATATTATTTGTTTGAAATCAAATTCCATTCGTCTCAAACCAACAACCTACTCAAACATTATAAGTGTAATACTTTTGATAGTTATATACCTACTGTACTACTCCATACATCACCATTCAATGATTTTACAAACTATTTGCACACACTCAAACTACAACAATACTAACTTATCATCCTTTTTACACTTTTTAACTCAAGCAAATATCAAGCATAATAATATACTATATTTTTTTACTTTATCTATTAAATGTATACCAAATTATTCCTTATTTTTCTTTATTTACCTATTCGCTAAATATGTTCCAATATATACCCCATATACGTACAAATATGTAACCTTCACTTTAGTTTATTGCACATCACATAGAACAAAATACAAACAAAATTGCAAAATTGTTGAATTCCATTCTTATTACATAATTTATTTCCAGATAAATCCCCTTAGTATTTGTTGCTATTTGTTATATTCGATGTATTCTATGTTATGTAAGCCGAAAATAAATATTTATTATTCCTATAATATGTATTATTTGGTTAGTACTATATCTGTCAGTTATACCACTCATTATAATAGTTCATTTCTGTTTGTGACCCAGTTTATTATACCTACCGCTATTACCGTATACATACACTTAAAGAAGGGAGACGATCTTGTTTGGAAGCCAGTTTATTTTTGTTTGAATGTAGTTATAAAAAAGACAAGTGTTGTTCATAAAAGATTCTGTTGTTTTAAAAAACATTTATACATGTTATTTTTTTGCTATGAAATGGAAAAGGATAAATATACGATTTGTGCACCTTTCTTAATAATTATAAATGACTAATACAAATGAATTATTGGACTTAATAGACAACTTTGATATTTGCGAAAGTACCTTGTCATGCCCTGAAAATACTGCTTACCTACTTAGAAATTTTGAAAAAAACAAATCCCTTCGAATTATTTCACAGAATATTCGTAGTATAGGGGCAAATTTTTCTAACTTTGAAATCTTATTATGCAGACTAAAAATTAAATTTGATATTATTATCTTTACTGAATGTTGGCTATTGCGAAACCCTACAATACCTACCCTTGAAGGTTATAGTAACTTCACCTCACTAAATCCCCATAACCAAAACGACGGGGTTATTGTTTACACCAGAGATACATGTACTGAAATTAATGTGGTCGAAATGTCTATTATGGAAGCCAGTTGCCTTAAAATAAACATAAGTTCCCACACAGCTATACTTGCAATTTATAGACCTTATTCCTTTTATGATACAACAAATTTTGTCCAGTCACTCAATACAGTTCTCACTAAATTAAAATCATATCGGAATTTAGCAATTGTGGGCGACATAAATATTGATATTCTACCGGCAAACATAAATCTAGCTGCGGATGACTACCTTAACTGTACCGCTTTTCATGGCCTCTTACCTGCGCATACTTTACCAACCCACAATCTAACTTGTCTAGACCACATTTTGCTCAAGACTTACCAACGTGCTCTTGTAGTCGTTGTGCAGTCCACGGTTACAGATCACGACGCTGTTGTTATTTCTCTTGCGCTAAACGTAAAACAACTCCCACTTAAACCAAAAATTTCTGTAGACGCTGACGGAATTGCCGAATCTTTAAACAATTTTGATTTTTCGCCTATTCTAGATTCATCTGACCCTGAGCATGCCACTAATCTACTTGTGAGCGCTCTAAGAAATATAATACATTCACACTCAATAACACGTCACACCCCCCGACGGCAGAGGCTGCTTAAGCCTTGGATGACCTCTGGGCTTGTTCGATGCATACGAAATAGGGACAACATGCATGCAAAACTAAAAACGAATCCTACTGATCTAATATTAAAATTAACTTATACTAGATACAGAAATTTTACAAATCTACTTATAAAAAATAAAAAAATAGAGTACCAAAAATCAGAACTCAGAAAAGCCGGTACAAATACCAAACAATTATGGGGAACAATTTTGAGTGTTGCTAATCTTAAACCTAAACAAAACGTTGCCAACCACCTTCTTAACATATCAAGCTCTGCTTCACGTTCAGTTAATCAGGTAAACGAATACTTTGTTAATACTGGTAAATCCTTGGCTGAAGCAATTACAAAAAATAACCCTACTTTTTCTAATGTATTAGTTATGCCAACTACTCATGTCAGCTCCTCTGTTAACTCATTTGTGATGCTCGATACGAATGTGGAAGAAGTTGAACGCACCATAATGTCTCTTAAAAGTAATTGCGCAGTTGGGTGGGACGGAATTTCCTCAGATTTTCTAAAAACTCACAAAAAAATTATTGTTCCACTTCTTACGCATATTTGTAATCTATCACTTGCCAAAGGTATGTTCCCATCTGCTTTCAAAAAAGCAATAGTCCATCCTATATACAAAGCTGGTCATAAGGACCTGCCCTCTAACTTTCGCCCTATCGCTGTACTTCCTGCAATGTCCAAGGTAATCGAGCTAATTGTAAACAAGCGTCTTATAAAATTTCTGGAGGATAAACATCTGTTATCCGACCGTCAATATGGGTTTCGGGCTAAAAGATCTACGTCTGACGCTGTACATGACCTAACTGACTTCATTGTCAAAAACATGGATATGGGTAAAAAATGTCTGGCTATTTTCCTAGATCTAGCCAAGGCTTTTGATACCCTATCTACCGATATCCTCTTGGTCAAACTGCATAATTTAGGGATTAGGGATAACCAACTTAAATTTTTTCAAAACTACCTGACTCACAGGGTCCAGAGTGTTGTTATAGATGGTATCCTTAGCTGTGAGCTGCCCGTTGACTATGGCGTCCCTCAGGGCAGCATTCTTGGCCCCACTCTGTTCCTAACGTTTATAAATGACCTATGCAACACCTCCCTGCCAAGCGGAAAGATTGTATCTTTTGCCGACGATACTGCCCTTGTGTTCTCCTCTGATTCTTGGCAAGACACCTTCCAAGTAGCTCAACATGGTTTTTCTTTAATAACTTCATGGCTTACCAACAATCTTCTGACCCTAAATGTTGGCAAAACCAATTATATTACTTTTAACCTACGTGACAACACACAAAACGCTTTCGATTTCCCCATTATCGCACATAATTCTCACATTTCCACGTCTCCGTGCTGCTCTTGCCCTATAATAAATAAAATTAAAACAGTCAAATATCTCGGCGTCTACATAGATCACAACCTTCGCTTTCTCGATCATATATCCTATCTCACAGGCAAAGTCCGTAAGCTAACGTTTATATTTAAAAATCTACGCCATATTGCAGATCCCCATATACTAAAAATGATTTACCTAGCCCTTTGCCAATCCATCACTACTTATTGTGTCACCACCTGGGGTGGTGCAGGAAAGACTCATCTCCTAATGCTAGAAAGAGCTCAGAGAGCTGTCCTTAAGGTAGCTTCATTCAAACCGCTTCTTTTTCCTACTTTTGAATTATATCAGTTCTGTGAAGTCCTAACTGTCCGCCAATTGTTTATTCTTTATACGGTATTACTCCAACATTCATGTACTTCTTTCTCTGCTGAAATGTCCTTAAAAAGAAATAAACTCATTATCCCTACCTTCCAATTTAATACAAGCTTTAGCCATAAATTTTATTGCTTCCTAGGGCCACACCTTTATAATCTAATAAACAAGTCCATCAATATTTACATCCTTAACAGGTACTCATGTAGGATTGTATTAACGGAATGGCTTAAGAAACTCTCATACACAAGCACCGAAACCCTTCTTATCCCTGTTACATAAGTCTTATGTATGTGTAAGTATTTAAGCATTAAATAATTTATCTGCATTAAATTACTCATCTACACTTAATAATACATATCTAAATTAAATAGTAAGTATATATCTTCTTAATCTATGACCTTACATACACAATCACAAATGTCCTTCACTTCACCTATTTTAATATAATAAAGTTAATCTTTTACATCATTGTAACATCGCCTAGACATTAAGGGAATACCACCTGGGGATGCTGGTAACCTGAAGCACAGGCTATGCTTAGTTCGGGTACCAGCCTTCACATACAACCTATTTTTACTTATAGTTACTTGAACATTGTAAATTGTTACCATTGTGAAGAGAAATAAAGATTTATTATTATTATTATTATTATATAGAAAAAATAGAATATGTCATTGCCATTTCATTTAAAACACTACCTTAATTTTCCATACTCACATACACATAGTGTTCTCAGTAGTCAATTCCTAGCAGTCAACGTTTAAACAAATATTAATTTAATAAATATTATTAAATTAATAGGAATCCGTCGTCTCCACCCCACCGCTGTCCCGGATATCCCGCTGTTTTTCCTGCGGTATTTTCTCAAATACATGGGTATAAACCCACGACGTTAGGTATATACCATATAGCCCAGCCTAATTAAATGCATCCAGTTTAGATGTCAAACATTCGTGTGGTCTTTTTGATTCGAAAGCATTTTTTTTTATTTCTTGAAGCCACCAGTTTTGATGGTGCGGTGTTTTTGAAATAAATGAATTTTGAGGTTAGAATTAGAGATGCAACGAATACCACTTTTACGAATACGAATACGAATAGCATTTTCACTATTCTGCGAATACAAATACGAATAGTTACAAATATATAAAAACATCTATTTTTTTAATTTAATATAATATTCAAAAGCCTGGCATATTTTTATTCAAAAAACACAATGTGTGTAAATTATTAGGTGTTAAACGATTTATTTTTTCTGTTTGTATATTTCCAGCTGTAGAAAAAAGACTTTCAGACGATACAGTAGACGGTTTTAGTGAAAAATATTTCTGGGCCAATCAGTGTCGGAAAATGAACATCTTGTCGCCAAAAATGTAGTGGATCTTCTGATGGCAATAAATTTGGCAGTGCGTATTTTGATACATGTATTTCTGAATTAAAGATGCGTTTCGTTTTACATAAATTATTTGTACGAATATTGTTATCATATTCGGCGAATACGAATATTCGTATTCGTTGCATGACTAGTTAGAAGACATTTTTTGGCGGTAAAAAGTTCATTTTGTATTGTTTTAGGTTATTTAATATCCTCATGCAGAAAAGACGAGAAACTTAGAGCAGTTTTTGCGTAGCTTAGTTACAAGCATATATTCGTCTACAATAAATCTAAATTATGATTGTATAATTTCGAAAATAGTGCCGGGAGTTTTTTCCGCCAGCTTTTTCTACGGCTATTGCTGATGAATGTAGGGGTGTCCCGTGACATCTTTTTTATTTTTGATTTTATGCTTTTGACAATGTATAAGATATAAGATAAGTTATTAATCCTACATACAATAAAGTAATTTCATTTTATTTCAATAGGAATGAGTAGGATGTAGGAGTGATATGTTTTATGCCCTTTATATAGCCGGCGAATAGTTAGATCGAATATTCTTTGCCATGATGATACTAAATAAGAAAACACCTAAAAAAATATATTATGTATTTGTAACTCTCTATTTTATCTGTATAACGTAATTAACAAACAGACATCCATTTACCGTATGGATTTATATACAAGTGGCCGCCCGCGACTCCGTTCGCGTGGAAATCGGTTTCCCGTGGGAATGAGAAGTTTTCTCGCGGTAAAAAGTACCCTATGTGTTATTCTGATGTATAACCTATATCACTGTAAAGTTTCACCCAAATCCGTGCAGTAGCTTTTACGTGAAAGAGTAACAGACATCCATGTATACGTACTTACAAACTTTCACGTTTATAATATTAGTAGGATATTAAACTCAAATCTTCATCATGATTTTTACCACAAAAACCCGTAAACTCGTACAACAAAACAGTTAAATAACAACTTACCTCTAGTTTCTTTGTTCCAATAATTAACTGCATAAAATCCCATTGGCGCCATGTTGATAATTGAAAAATGTTGTTTTATTTCCTTCTAATGGCCGCCTGATATTATAATAGTCTTATTCCTCTTTCTATAAAGCGTGGCTGCAACTTTGCTTAATAAAAACAGTAGGCGATTAGATAAGATTGCGTTTTGAAGACGGAAAAAATCAAGACATATTAATCAGATTTTGATTTTAGGAGTTGTTGAAGTATTTCAATTTTTTTTTATAAGTAGTTATTTATATTTAATTGACCTAATTTAAGAAAACACAGTTTGTAGGCCTAGTGCTTTTATGTTTTCGATATCGAGAAGGTAAACTAAAGGACAATGGGCAAACTGGGACCACCCTCCAATAGCAATAAGATATATGTCATTGGATAGGTCTCTTCAATAGGAACAACTATTGCTATGGCAGCTTTGTTGTAAGAGCTGTCCGTTTCGAGTTATGAAACTAAAGAAAAATATTAAAATACAACTTTTCAAGTTTAGTTATGTTTAATATAAAGATATAAATATTATACCTATGTGCTTTTTATTTCGCTTAGACACTAGGAAAGTTCGCGAGTAAGCTTACTGTTAGGCATGAGCAGCCCTTACCCCTCAAAAACCTTTTATTGGTTTTCGTTTCTCTGTTTCGTCTTAAAATTTCTATCGCGGAAAATATCAGCAACGCGTTTTATCAGATAATCTCCCAAGAGCGCGAACATAGGTTGCTACATAATTACAGCAACATGCATTATTGGAGGTGAGTGTGTTGTATTTATTTTTACCATTTTTTAAGAGTATTTTGACTCTAAAACTCAAATCACAGGGAAACAAGCTATATTTTATGGCACCCAAACTATGTTCCCAAGCTAGGTTGTATATAAGAATGTATCTTTAAGTTAGTTATACATTTGTTTATATTTGTAATTATACGTACTTTATTTTACCTAGTTAGTTAGTAGTTTAGGATATTTTTAATGATGTCATTGTAGATAACCCCTAAGAACAGTTTAAAGTAGTAAACAATTAATTAATCACACAACATTAATCTTACTTACTATTTTTCTGTCCAAAAATATTAAATTCTAACCTTTATATCTGAAAAATTCATAGCTATCTGAGATATTAAACCTACACTTAATAATCGTTTATTATTTTTCATAGGTTATAAAATGTCTAATTACTCAAAACGGACAGTTGTTACAGCAAATCTGTCATAGAAATAGTTGTTCCAATTGATGAGACCTATCCAACGACATATATCTTATTGCTATTGGAGGGTGGTCCCAGGTTTCATACATTTTTTCCCATTCTCCTTTG
Source organism: Emmelina monodactyla (assembly GCA_916618145.1). Classification (NCBI taxonomy): domain Eukaryota; kingdom Metazoa; phylum Arthropoda; class Insecta; order Lepidoptera; family Pterophoridae; genus Emmelina; species Emmelina monodactyla. The sequence goes on from OU745296.1 coordinate 5,558,891, forward strand.
TATGGAGCATCAATCAGCAATCCTTTTTTGTAGGTGTAACAAACTCATTCGTTTAATGTTCAAACCCAAATGGTAATTACACATTTACTATTGTGTTACATACAATACCAATAACATACCATATAAATTCGTTTATATTCAGAGGTAGCCGCCCGCGACTTCGTTCGCAGGTTCGAAGTCAGTTTCCCGTGGGAATGAGAAGTTTTCCCGCGGTAAAAAGTACCCAATGTGTTATTCTGATGTAAAACCTATATTACTGTAAAGATTTATCCAAATCCGTCCGGTAGTTTTTACGTGAAAGAGTAACAAACATCCATACATCCATACTTAACAAACTCCCCCGTTTATAATATTAGTAGGATAAGTTATTAGTAAAATTAGCGTTCGTTGTTATTAAACCAATTTTGTGTTCATAAGAACTGCTCAAACAAAAACGGTTGTAATAATATTTTTAGTCTAAGGGCTGATTTTTCAATAATCTGATCAATTGTAGGTATCTGACAGAAAATCTGCATGTTTTCGTAGCACGTCAAATAGAAATATTTGACAACACACTACCTCTTTTCACTCGGATAGTATTAAAGTATCTGGCAATTGAAAAATCAGTCCTTAATCAATTTATTTTTTTCACTTGTCTACCTCAACCGACACAAAATGATATTAACGTTTGACTTATATTACCTTTGAAACTAGAACAAAAAACTTCAATGTTTCAGTTTTGTTCTGAAATATATATTTTTAAAGTAAGTTTGTAATGTATTATCTTTTGGATCGTAGGTATCAATTAAAAATTCTACTCGAAGTTCGCTTTCCAGGACAAGAAAGTTTTAAACACATTTAATAAGTTTTTTAAAATGTGTCAGTTATAACTTAAGCTCACATGAGTCATGTTTGCTTCCTATCTCTTGGACTAGAGTATGCACTTTCATTCAATAGTAAACAGAGATGTATTAGACCTAGTTGTTAAATACAGGGTGTAAAATGACTGCTTTCGAAAATAAAAACTTGGCATTTCTGGAGAGGTAGAAACTCGCTACGTTAAAAGCAAAAAAAAAAAATTTTTTTTAATTATATTTTTTTACCTTATTTTGCCAAATTGCATTTAAACTACCAAATTCACGCATTATTTCAAATAAAATAGTGTTTTTATTTTATTTGCAATGTAAACCATCGCTCCTGAACGATTGGCTGATGTGTAAGCGATATCTTCAAGCGGCGAATATCACTTTTCAATCCTTAAATAACTTTTCTAAATTGAGTTTTCTGGGTATACTGTTAGTGAATTTAGTTATTGAGACTCAAGAATACATGGTTTCAGGCTTCGGAAGTGGTCTTTTTACACCCGTTGTACGATAGTAGATTTAGGGACCATTCACTAGTGATGGGGTGGTTCGATTATTTTTTCATAAAAAAATCGGTCAAGATTCGCGTGATGTACCTAAATTTTTGGCGACAAAGAGCTGGTTTTTTAATTGACAGATAAATGTAACTTCTTAGATTTACGCCATCGTTATAACTTGAAATTAAACTTAATTTAACGGATTATAACGCGTTTATTAGTTTCGTCATTTTTACAAATGCCGTGGTCATGGGTAGACTGAGATGTTTTACGTCTACAAAGAGTAGGTATAATGTCGAAAATGCTTTAAAAAAACACAAGTAGGAATGTGTCCATGTTTTGAAATACAGCGTCTAAGGCTTATAATAATAATATGGAGACTTTATAAGTCGAAGTAGAGATCAGGGATTCTTCTCAAATAATATGCAAGGTTGAGCCGTGCGTGGCCACGCGAGGGGTCTACTTTACAATTTGACTTTACAATCGGAATCGTATCCGTGCGACCGAAGTAGGTACGAACGAACTTGACGGAAGGCCTTACCGGCACTTTATCACGACAATTTGACGAAATTAACTGTCAAACTTGACAGTTCAACTAGACGACGACACAAGTTCCGGTAAGGTGTTAAGACAATAATTGTAACGACAGGAAATATCGTTTTAAAAGTCGTAAGTCTCGGTACCAATCTCGCGATTTTGATAAGATGCACGATACGACCGTCAAGTCCCAATAGACCCCCTGGCTCAGTGCGTATTGGTAGATGCATATGATGTATCGACCATTCAATCATGTAGGTTACCACAAGATATTTTCACTTACAGTAAGCGCGTGATAAATATAAATAGGATACATAATTTGGCAAAAACCGAATAATCAGTAGTAGAATTAATATCAGTAAAAAAAATATAGGGATAAAATCCGGAACCTTTGGTTTTGTAGCCCATTTTGCATAACTAATACATACAATGCTCTAGACAAAGATTAAAAAAACTCGCAGAGATTTATTTTTGGTACGATCTATAGATAAGGGAAGATCTACCGTAGAAAAAGACAAAAGTGCGTTAGGTACTAAAGCTACGCTGACCCAATGAGATAATTCCGCAAAATTGATACATTACTGACAGTTAAAAATTTAACAATGCTATCGAAGATCGATTATAAAGTTCCTTATAACATGTTTACATTGTAGAAATCGCCACAAGATGAACTTTTAACGAAACTTTTAAACTTCGTCCGCCAAAACACAATCGTTAAATAAACTGATAAAGAGCGTGCTTGTCTTTACTGGTCTTCTAGTAGTTAGTGTGGAAACAAGAAGACATACCTACACTAGATAAGAGTTAAACTTGTAAAAAGAAGTAGCAGTTAAAAACTCACCGGAGTTTTGGAGGTCCGTTTAACTTTTTTCGCGAATTATTTTCTCGAATACTAGTGGCCGCCCGCGACTCCGTTCGCGTGGAAGTCTAATTCCCATGGGAATGAGATGATTTCCCGCGGTAAAAAGTACCATATATGTTATACTGATGTATAACCATTGTATAACCTATATTACTGTAAAGTTTCATCCAATTCCGTCCAGTAGTTTTTACGTGAAAGAGTAACAAACATGCTTATGTACCTACATCTATCAATCCATCCATACATGTCACAAACTTTCACGTTTATAATTTTAGTATTTAGGATTAAAAAAAAACATTTATTTCTCACAAAAAGGGTACTCACATAAGTTTATTCTATGTCTTCCAAAGCTGTTTCATATATTTAAAATGCAGGCAAATCTTTTACCGACCTAGCAACTCTGTGCATCCTTTATTTTTTTAACCAAAAATTTAAAAAATATCAAGTTACACAAAAACCTTATAAACCAATAATCTATTTTAAATTTTTCCAAGAACTTTGGCTTTTATTTATCTTCGAATTTTGAATAACAAAGAAAGAATAAGTTTCGAAGTAATTTGATGAGAGAAAGAAATACGATCGAGATGAAATCCTGAATATTTTTTACGGCGATTAACAAAATACTTTACAAGGAGTTTGGGTTAATTTTTTTAACAACGGTTAAGATATTTGAAGGTAGGTACTTTACAAACAATACAGGTTATAAAAACAGTTTTAACTCTGTTTCATTCGCAGTAAAATGAGTTTTCTTGTGGAAATGTTTCTTTATCATTCTTTTCCCATGGTAAACAGTACTTTTTCATCAGTATATTCTAGAAATCACTACATAGTATAATAGTAGTATAAATCAAAGTCGCTTTCTCTGTCTCTATGTATGCTTAAATCTTCTGCACTACGCAACGGACTTTGATGTGGTTTCTTTAATAGATAGAGTGATTCAAAAGGAAGGTTTACATGTATAGGGAAATCTTTACAAGTATGTACATAGTACAGGAATTGGAGTTTTACTCAGAATTTAACGCGTGCGAAGCCGCGCGGTTAAAAGTCGTAAAGTAGCTACAATTCCTGAAAAAAATGTATATTGTATCTACTCATCATTTCATGAATTTTTGACATCGTAGGCATTAGGGAGGCACCCACAGTTTCAACAGAAATGCGTCACATTTTTTTGATTTTTAACCCATACCTCCCAGTATTCTGATCATAGCATAAATACCCACGTATCCTACTAATATTATAAACGTGAAAGTTTGTGAGCATGTAGGTATGGATGTTTTTTACTCTTTCACGTAAAAACTATTGGACGGATTTGGATGAAACTTTACAGTAATAAAGGTTATACATCAGAATACTAATAGGGAACTTTTTACCGCGGGAAAACTTCTCATTCCCACGGGAAACCGACTTCCACGCGAACGGAGTTGCGGGCGGCCACTAGTTAATCAATATTTTCTTCTTGTTCCGTCGTTTATTCTGCGATCACTTACGGCGTATCGAGCGCTCTCTTTAGTTAATGTGTGCAGTAAGTGAACTGAACGATTATCGTTTCGGTAATAGTATCGTCGCCTTTGCTATGAATATGTAGGCTTTTATATACAGTAGTGTAGTGTTCAAGCTAACGAAAGTTTTCGATGAAAAAAGAAAGACAAAATATTAATATGTAAGGTTCGTTTAAATTTCATACCGATAATCGATATTCGAAAGGAATTTAATTGCATGTATGACTAAAAAAAGAAGAAAAAAAGAGACTAGCGGTTTGAAAATGAATAAGGGAATAAAAAAATATGGCTTTTGGAAAAACTTGGTGGGTTGACGATTGGGGTTTTTAATCAATTGTTATTAAGAGTTATGTAATAGAATAAGAAGCTGATACACAATACCTATAGGTAATCGTTTCCTAGAAAGATATAGCAGTTTCGTTTATTGTCTGATCTTACGGATAAAACGTGTAAAAACATCATTTTTTTTACAATTAAAAGAAACTAATATCGGTAAACTACACCTATACAAATTTTGATAGATTTGCATGTTTACGTTACTTTTTGCCGGACTCCATTGAAATTTGAAGTTCAGTTACGTTTTTAAACTCAGAGGAATAACTAAAGCAGTGAGAATCTGAAAATTTCACTCTATAAGACCTCTTACTGACACGTTTATAATTACTAGCTGACCCAGCAAACGTTGTTTTGCCATATTTGAAAAAATTAGGGGTGGACAACCCTTATCACTTAGGGGTATGAAAAATACATAGAAGCCGTTTCTCAGATCTACTCAATATGCATATATTTTTTTGTTAAAATCGGTAAAGCCGTTTCGTTGGAGTAAGGTAACTATCATTGTGTCACGAAAATTTTATATATGTATAAGATTTTGGGCTTCTATCAAAAATAACATTGACAAATGATGACGGACTACCAATTGTTCAATTGAATGAACACCACAACGATCGTTCCGAAATGTGAAAGTCAATTTCATATTCAATTTCATGTTAATATTATACACCAAATAAAATAATAAAAATGTGTTAAGTTATCGACAGATTTCATACATAAAGAAGCGGGGATAGTATATTTTACTGTAGACGATAAAAGATCAAGACAGATTTTTATTTTTCATTTATTTTTGGCGGTGAAAGAGATCTTGCGTGCTAGACAGAGACCTCGGAATATTGCAGTGGAACCCTATTTAACATTTAAAAAGAGTTTAAAAGTAAGAAATTGTTTTTACCAAATGCCTAAAACAGAAAATGGATTTTAAGATACTATTTTACTTAAGAAGAGTTATAAATTTTTGTCTATTCTTTCGATTGGCATCATAAAAATAGGGGTGTTTTTTCATATTTAAGTGGGTTCGATTCCCAGACGAAGCAAGTAATTTTTAGAAATTATTTAAATGCAGAATTACTAAGTTTAAAAAATAAAATAAAGTGTTTCAGCAAAATATCCTATCTACGATATTTAAGGTACTTTCCTTTGCTGTCCCGTAGTCTTGGGACGCCCTGTATACTATGTCGCTAATTCATCAAAAATATTACCTTTGTTCTTCTTGTGGAGATGACCGCTAACACACGAAGCTTGAAACCATGTAGTCTTGAGCGTCAATAGTAACTAAATTCACTAACAGCATACCCAGAAAATTCTATTTAAAAAAGTTATTAAGCATTGAAAAGTGATATTCGCCGCTTGAAATCGTCGCTCACACATCAACTGTGGGTTCATGTGCCATTTTATTTTTTATTATTTACATTGCAAATAAAATTCAAACACTGTTTAATTTGAAATCATCGCAAAAACTGATAGTATAAATGTAATTTTGCACAATTAAGTACGCATACATTTTTATTTTATTCTTTTTTTTGTTTCATACGTAACCAGTACCCCTCCAGCAATGCCCAGTTTTTGTTCTCGGAAGCATTCCTTTTACACCCCGTAATTTTTAGTTATCAAGAAGTTAAAAATTCTGCTCGAGCTACTAAGATCTCTAGTTCTAGAATAAATTAATTTTGCAAGATGGTGTTCTTGCGGTTTTTTGCGTTTGACGTTAAATTAATAAGGCAGTTAATATAATAATTTAAATCTTGATTTAGTTGATCAAAAATTACTTGTTACCTACAATATATTTATTTCAACCAATGCCACACACTTTTTACCTTGCATCTAAAGTTATTTAGCTAAAAATATGTGCCATCTAGCAGTGGACGAATCATCGCCTTAATATTCTACTACTTATAGTTAAAACCTTGGTTATTTGAAACTACTAGTTTTATATTTTGCGACTTGTTCCTGTCATTTCCATATCAACAGCTATCTAACATAGTTTATTGAGACGCAAAAACATGGATTATGGTTACCATAGTTACTTACACAAATTACAAGGCGTCAAAGGTGAGTAGAATATTGATTGTGGCCGTTCGTTACGTCACGTTTTACTTACAAACTGGAAAATGGGTTGACAACATTGGCACCTATGGCCATTCAAAATATCCACCCTCGATTTAATAGTGCAAAGAAATAAACAGAAAGGTACAAATAGTGACTTATTATAAGCCGATCTCAAAATTCCTTCTTTTAACTAAAGTTAAAACCCCAATTCAATTCATTTTTTGGGTAAAAGTAGTTCTTGGAAAATGTTTTTATTGTATTTTAGACATTTCATCAATATGTAACTCATTGATATATTACTCTCTAGATACCAAGTCCGACACTCAAAAGCGGCGCAAAAAATAAGCTACCAAATCCAATTTATACGTACATCCTACGTTAGTGTCATTTGGTCCGTCAAGCAGAGAGGTTCTCTAGGAAAAAAGACAACAATGCCTAAATGCGCGTTCAAAGGTTGCCGTAATAGTTCAAGAAACATTACCAATATCCCTGGCTTATCGTTATTTCGGTTAGTTTAAGCATTTAATAATGATGTTGTAGTAAAATACTAGAAAACATTACATTAGTTTTCGAATAGAAAAAATGATTTGAAATGTTCTGGTGTTGCCAACTTCTTTTGTAGGAAAAAAAATAAATTTTGCGGTTTTTTTAAGCACGTAAAATAATTATAATTATATATTTTTTTTAAAGCGGAATTTTGACATCTTCTTCATTATGCGTAGTTTAACAGTATTTTTAACGAAACTAATAAATAAATATCCAAACATAAATTTCCACATTTGTAATATTAGTATGAAATAATATTAGTATGACGTGGCAAAGTGTTAAGGCCACGTAAGTACTGCACTTAAACAGTTTTATTAAACTATCGCATTTTTGACGCTTGTCTCTGTATGTTAGTGTATTAATTACTAGAAAAAAATGTTTAATTTAATATTTTTTTATTCTTGATAAATAAAATTTGCATAGGTAACTTCTGAATTTTAATTTTATAACTTGGTATCCCTTTGACGTACACATGCTCAATTTTGAATAGTGTTATACGCGCGTCACGCACACATTCATAAAAATTAGCGCCGCTTTTGGAGTGACGTTTTGGATGCAACACTCCATCTAGAGAGTAATATATCAATGATGTAACTGTTATTTACATATCAACAGCTGACTAACATATTGATGTAATGAAGCCGTCTGCAAGAGGTGATGCGCTAATTACAAATAACCCTGTATAGAGGCACAAATCTTAGATAAATGAAGGGAAAACTTCTCATTACCACGGGAAACCGACTTCCACGCGGACGGAGTCACCACTATCTTAGATAAATGAAGACTGTAATAACCGATTTAAAAAGGCGTCATAGGTTAGCAGATCATTGAGATTGACCGTAAGGTCGTAGTTTACAACAAGACCTTTGTATTATATTATAGTGCGTTCCGTAAACCGCTTACAGAACTGTGAACGCTCAAATCGCTTACAACCGTTCCGATTACTTTTAGCGCGATATTGACAGTTATTGCGTAAATTTAATTTTTGACAGCGCTTACGCCGACCATACTCCAAAGTGTTGGTTCTCTGAGCGCAATGTTTATGACGTCATCGTTCTCACCCATCGACAATGGACGCGCTCTCGCTTCAACGGAACGGTGATGTGAGCGTTTAAATCACTTTTATCTATTTGCGGAACGCAGGCTTAGTTATTCGACAAGGACATACAAATAGAATTTATCTGATATTAAAAAATCTGCCTTTACCAATCTATCTATAAAAAATAACTTTAAAGATATACATTTAAAAGTAAGATATGCATTTAAATCCGTTTCGTGTTTTAAAAGGAGTTAGTGGACAAACATTCAATGATTTCGCACGCGTTTAATTCAGAATAAAACCCCTTTCCCTAAACCTTTCTCTTAAATCCCTACTAATATTATAAATGCGAAAGTAACTCTGTCTGTCTGTCGGTCTGTCTGTCTGTCTGTCTGTCTGTCTGTCTGTCTGTTACGCTTTCACGCCTAAACCACTGAACCGATTTTGATGAAATTTGGTATGATGAAAGAACTGAACTTGGGAAAGGACATAGGGTACTTTTTACCGCGGGAAAACTTCTCATTCCCACGGGAAATCGACTTCCACGCGGACGGAGTCGCGGGCGGCCACTAGTCACTCTATATATTAAAAAAAAAACAATTAAAATCAGTTGCTTAATTGTAAAGTTTTAAGCATACAAACACGCAGACGGTGGAAAGAGACTTTGTTTTATACTATGTAGTGATGAGTACCTAATGATAATGCTATTTAGCAGGATACATACGTTGTTGTAAATAATAAAACCACGGAATTCCAAAAGAATATTTATTTTATTAACTAACATTACAACAGTTCAACAAATACAATTGAACAAAGTTTTCATACAAAAAACATACTATACACGGTTTTTTTTTCACATAATCACACATGAACTTAATTTTTTTATTTTAATTTATATTTTTTATGTATTTTACACCCACGGCTCCCACTCTTTACGAATGATACTCAAAACTTCATGCGAAGTGCAATGTCTTAAAAGACAAGTAACCTGAAACAATTTAATGAAAAACATTACAAAAAATTACATTACTTAGTGTCGTATTAATTTGCCTTTGTTCTGAAATCACTCTCTAAATCAAACTAATTATTGGTATCACTTTCACAAAAGACATTAAGATTTTTGTCTTCGTTAAATTAGTCCAAATCATTGTAAAATTGCACGAAATAAGCTGAAGACTAGTTTAAACGTTGTGACCAGACTGAAGTTACTTTACTACCCATCTTTGTCTTATACAGGATGCAAAAAAATCATTTCCGAGGCCTGTAAAATGAATTGTTATCCCTGATGTTACTAAATATAAATAAAATTTATTAATAAAACACCTAAAAATAACGAAATTTATTTGTTTTGATTAAAATTAAGTAAAATTAATATATGGCACATTTTTTTCCCAGTTTTCGTTTTCGGAAACAGTCTTTTACACCCCGTACTATTACCGACTTAATTATAGTTTAGTTTAGACAGTTTTAACTCAGAATCGCCACCATTACCTGTTCTTCCACAGTATACACTTCTTTTTGCGGATAATCTTCAAACAATTTTCTTAGAACTTCCACATATTTATCCTTATGCGGTATGGAAGACTTCTCAAACACGTCTGTTGTTATTTGATGTGACAGATAGCGCCCGGATAGAATCCCGTAAGTGTAGTTAAGCTGAAATAAAAGGTTAATAATATAACGAGCGACCCGCCCACGCTTTGCAATGGTGTTATTTTGGCCGACTTGAGACTAAACACAAAATTTTTACTAACTTAAAATAACTTTTTCAGAATGTTCTTTATTTACAAATTTAAATGAATATATTTCCTAAATGCTGGTTTAAACCGCATTAAAATCCATTGTGTGGTTTAGGAGGCCAAACATACAAACAGACACAAATAACGACTTGGATTTATACTATGTAATGATAATGATGATGAAAGATAAAGCTTGTGAGTGCGTGAGTTTGTTTGTTGCTAAAAAGTACTTCATGTATTATTCTAGGTTATAGACTATTTATAGGTATATATTAAGTTTCATCAAAAGGTAACTGTCAAACATACATACAAACTTTCGCATTTAAAATATACAAGTGACCCACCCAATGATGTGATTTTGGCCCACTTGTTCACGTGACATTGACCTTAAGCCATTTAAACAAAAAAACGAAATGTTATTATTTATAAAAAATTGAAAATTGCCTAAAAGATAACAGTCTTCGCATTACAATCGGTTGGGTAGTTTAGCGTTTAGGAGAAGTAAGAGAGAGAGGACAAACATACAAACAGACACGAAATGGACACTTTGCTTTATACTATGTAATGATAATGATGATGATGTTGATAATGGTAATAATGATAATGATGATGATAATGATGATTATGCTGATAATGATAATGATGATAATAATGATGATGATGATGATAATGAAGTGGGATACATACGTACCTTATCTTTGGACTGTGGTTCTAACCAACTATAAGACACATTGACTGTGGCCTGAATTAGTTCTCTGTTCGGAGATTCTCGAACTTTCGTCAGTAGTCTTTGCAGACGGCTTTCTATACCTGTGTGGAGACACAATTTTATATGACTTCGAAAATGACATTCTTACTGGGTTGCGACCGATACAAGTGTTTTTCTTTGAATTTTATAAATAAATCTAGTCTTTTTTTCAGAGTGTATTTGCGTTGGGTCGAAAATAATTAAAGTAATATGATATAATATATTCTTGGTATATATGTTACGGCTAATACCCGAAGTGCGGCTACACCTAGTTTTAGCCGGTTAGAACATCAATAGGTTAGGTTAGTTAGGTTCCTGTTTTGATACCACCCAGAAAAAGGAGTCCCGCGTAGCGGGATTCCGTCGACTCATGATTCAAGCCAGTTTTTATATACATAGGTATAATTTTTTTTTTACAGTTTTCCATATAAAAAACACTTCTAACCGGCTAAAACTAGGTGTAGCCGCACTTCGGGTATTAGCCGTAACATATATAAGAATATTTGTCAATTTTGTTTTTTGACTGTTGAATGTTATTTTGTTATCTATTCTAAATAGTTTTGATTTACAGTTAAATAAAACTTTACGTAAGGTACCATACAATATAGGGTGTTGGTTTATTATTTTTATAACTATTGAGATTAACATACTCCTCTGTCCACGTAATAAATTCATAAAAAGGGGTAGGGACAAAGTTTTGCTTCACGTACCTTTTATTAGAATAAAAGCTCTCAATTTCTTTATTATTTGCTTGATCACTTAAATATCTACTTATCCATCACGTAAAATGTTAAGTTCAAATGGAAATTCAATAAAATATTTCGAAGTAATATTTTGTACTCATAGCGTTACCACCATTTGAATATGATTTGAATGATTTTGAGATGTTGTCAATTACCTGCGCTTATAGCAAATAGTTTTATTAAATTTAGGAATAAATACTTCTATATTTATTTGTGAGTTATGAAGGTTTGGCAAAGGGTTACATATATATTATTAGGTTTAATATTTTTTAATATTTTTGATTCACTTTAAAACGTTCTCGCTCTAGTTAGTAGTTCTCTTTAAAATTCCACTCAACTAATAAGTATTATGTCCTAGTGTACGTAGAAACATTTGATATATGCGGTAAATAAACATATTACCTACTTATATATAAGCATTTATCTGTCAACTGAAAAATCAGATCATAATTGAAAACCTCTGTGGTGCAGCGGTATAAATACCGGACTGCTAAGCGGATGGTTCCGGGTTCGATCCCCGGGTCGGGCCAATTTCTTAAAAACGGTTTTTCGAAATTGGCTCGTGTTTGGGTGTAACTAGGTTCTCCCCTAGTCCATTGTGTGATACCTATAACACAAGTGCTTACTACTTTAGGGCCACATAATTGGTGTGTCAGTCTGGAGATTAATTTATATATTTAACCACCAACACCTACCCCCCCCCTACCGCCAGCATCTGAGCCGTGATCCGCGCGGGCGCCGGCTCCACCCCCGCGCCCCCCGCGCTCGACCCCCAGTCCACGGGTATTATATCTCCGGAGGGGAGGCTGTAGAGGATGTTGTTGAGGTGCCGGTCGCCGAGACCTAGGGGGGAATTTGAAATGAATAGGAGCGTCCCGCCCACGCTTCGCAATGGTGTAATTTTGCCGACTTGCTCGCAAACCCTTGCATTTTTGCTAACTTAAAAAAACTAAACGTTCTTTATTTACAAATTTAAATGAATAAATACCCTAAAATATGGAGAAAACCGCATTTAAAATCGGTTACGAACTTTAGGAGCAGTTAGAAGCCAAACACACAAACAGACAGAATTAGCGACTTGGATTTATACTATGTAATGATAATGAAGATAAAGACTTGTATGTTAAATAATATAAGTATAAAGAGTTGGGATTTATTGGATGTTAACTCGTAATGCATTATGTAACTGTAAAATTAAAGATAGATCAAAATTAAAACACTATCTGTCGTTTTTTAGTTTAAAGTTCTTGTTAAGTATTCTGTACATCAACGAAAACTGAAATCATCATTATCATTACATAGTATAAATCCAAGTCGCTAATTGTGTCAGTTTGTATGTTTGGCCGCTGACTCCTCCTAAACCAGAAGACGGATTTAAATGCGGTTTTCGCCATCTTTTAGGGAATTTATTCATTTAAATTTGTAAATGAAGAACAATTGGAAAAGGTTTTTTTAAGTTAGCCAAAATTCTATATTTCGTGAGCGAGTCGGCCAAAATTACACCATTGCGAAGCGTGGGCGGGTCGCTAGTTATATTGTAAGAAAGAGTTTTGTAAAAGAAGTAATTATATGAAAAATGAAAAAATGAGTTTTATCCGAAAAAAGAGTTTTTAATAGTATTCTAATATATTTTTTTCACTAAGAATTCTTAGTTTTTAAGTAATTTTTAAGTGACCCGGATTCATCTCTCTTGTGTTAATAAAAGTTAACTTAAACTTATAATGAGTCTAACTTCTTTTGCCTGCGGCTTCACACGCGTTGAATTCGGAGTAAAACTCCTTTACCTTCCTTTTGAATAACTCTCTTTTTTTTGCGTAGTTTTATAGATTTAAGCATACATAGGGACAGAGAAAGCGACGTTGTTTTATACTATGTAGTGGTAAAGCGGAATGATTTACTGACTGGTCAAAATTTACATAATGCTTAAAATACTAAAAATTTTCATTTAAGTACTTAAATCAAACAAATTCTAACTTATACTTACTTAATATCATACTCATTTATTTAATGTCCATAATTAGTAAAAAATAAATCTTCATCATCTTACGACTATAACATATATCGGTATTAACTTTATGTCACACACTTACCCAAGATCCAAGACAACACGGTCATGGACGCCAGCGAGTCCGTGAAGTTTCGCTTCTTCATTATGAAGTCTTCTACACACGAACTGTGCTTCTCTATTGCCGATCTATCATCAAAATTATAAACATATATGGAAAAAGATTATATAAATATTTAACAGGTGTGTAGATATTAAAGAGATGAGTTTTATCGAAAAAATGATTTGTTTCGTTTAGACAAATATTTTTATAAAAAATAACTTTGAGAAACTTTGCTAAAACTGGCACAGATTGTTAATAATTTGCCTAAATTAATCTAAAACAAAATTCTATAAGTTAAAATTTAAAAGATATGTATCATGTATATGTTATATACTAATGAGTATGTAATTGAATTAAATATTTTTTGTTAATAAAAGTTTTGGTTAGAAAAACTTATATGATTAAAAATCGATATTTCCATATGTACATGTCAAATATCATTTTCATTTAATTTAGAAACATAGCAGAATATAACCTACATTAATGAACTTCTGCTAAACATATAAAAAATCAAATTTGAGTTTATTGAAAAAAAAAAACAAGACCAAAAGCATTTCATTTTTTTCATTCATTCATTGCTTAACTCACCTAAGTGCATTTGCGGGTAACTTCTTCGCAAGTCTGACATGATGGTTGACGAGCGACGCGGGGGGCGACAGCATCAGGAGATTGTTGGCGGGACGCGGGTCTAGATGCATGTTCTCTGAGGAGGTTTGTATGAATATGTTACGGCTAATACCCGAAGTGCGGCTACACCTAGTTTTAGCCGGTTAGAAGTGTTTTAAATATGGAAAACTTTAAAAAAATATATACCTATGTATATAAAAACTGGCTTCAATCATGTGTCGACGGAGTCCCTTTTTCTGGGTGGTATCAAAGAAGTAACCTAACTAACCTAACCTATTGATGTTCTAACCGGCTAAAACTAGGTGCAGCCGCGCTTCGGGTATTAGCCGTAACATATATACCATTATGATAACAAGTGACCCGCCCACGCTTCGCAGTGGTGTAATTTTGCGCGACTCGTTCACAATACGATTAACATAAAACAACTTTTTCTGATTGTCCTGTATTTAGAAGTAAATTTAAGTTGAAAATTACATAAAAGATGAAGAAAACCGCATTAAAATCTATCATCTGGTTTAAGAGGAGTAAGCGGACAAAGATACAAACAGGCACAAGAAGCGACTTGGATTTATACTATGTAATGATAATGATGATAATGATGATTTGTACGCAGTTATTGATTTGTGGGTATTTTGTTTCAGTTAAATGAAGTAAGTTAAGGTGGCTATGGTTTTTGGCTAATTATTGTCTATTTTAAGCAAACTACCATTTGTGTCTGTTTGTATGTTTTTCCGCATACTCTTTCTAAACAACGTAACGGATTTACATGCGCTTGAAAGTACATTACAGTTCATTTGCTAATATCGGCAACAAAGGTTTTTCCTTTTATAATTTTACAAAACTCCAAACATTGTAGTTATAAGTTGCTAACAAAACATTTGAACCGTGCTAACACCAAAATACTAAATATTTCCTTTCAATTATTCTATTTTACAAATAATAATTAGATCCGCGTACTAACCTAATATCTGAGTGGTTCCCGGTATAAAACTGCCGAGTCTCTGATGGTTTTCTAAACGCTCTATCAACGCACTGTCTTCATCTAGTACTGTCACCTGAAACAATGTACAAACATTGAAGAAATATATACAAGGGACTGAGCCGTAATCCACCAAGCTGGCTCAGTGATGGTTGGTGAACGAACATGTTTACTGAGTTAGATATTCAAGGCACTCTCTTCCTTGGAAATATCAAAAGGGATTAAGCCGTAATCCAACAGGTTGGCTCAGCGTGATTTGATTGATGAATATAATGGCTCAATAAAATCCGTTCTTTAGGAACTGATCGCCTCGGATATTGAAGGTGTCTGAGCCGTAATCCACCAATCAAGCTCAGTGCTGTTCCATTGATATCAACCGAATCAAATACTCAAGATATCGGCCTTCTCAGGTATCTAAGTGCTATTGAGCCGTAATCCACCTAACTGGCTCACTCCTAATTTATTGCTGCACATAACAACCAAAGTTCATACTCAATCCCCCCACCAACCATCAAAACTCCACTAAGCCGTAATCCACCCCCCCCCACTCACATGGTACCCCCCTCCACCCAGCAACAACACCACGGGCCACTATCTGAGCCGTGGCGTCGCGTCCCGTGTGGAATCGATATCAGAAGATTAAGCCGTAATCCACCACTCTAGCTCAGTGATGTTCGAAAGATAATAACTGATTCAAATAATCAAGACAAGGTCCTTCTTAGACATCTTAGTGCTATTGAGCCGTAATCCACTAGGTATACTGGCTCACTCCTTTTTCGATAATAAAAATCCCTCACCCCCACCTTCACCTTAACCTATTAAGCCGTAATCCACCCCCCCCACTACTCACATGGTACCCCCTCCACCCATCCACAACACTCCGCGCCACTATCTGAGCCGCGGCGTCTCTCCGCATCTCTTCACCGGACTTGTGTATGTAATGTGTTAAACACTCAAGTCACGTTCTTCCTCGATATTATAAGGCATTGAGCCGTAATCCACCACTCTAGCTGAGTGCTGTTCGATAGATAATAACTGAACTAAATACTCAAGCCACCGTCCTCCTAAGACATCTATAAACTATTGAGCCGTAATCCACAACGTTGGCCCATTGCGGCCGGATGTATGTACAAGAGACTAAATTAAATAACTCGGGTTATGAAAAGGATTAAGTCGTAATCCACCACATTGGCTCACTGACGGTTTAAAGATGCACATAATGACTCAATTACATACATACGACACTGTACTTCTTAGACATCTAAAAGCCATTGAGCCGTAATCCACCTCACTGGCTCACTCCTTGTTTATGCATGCACATGCACATGACAACCCAATCAAATATTCAACACTCTCACCCCCACCACCCATCTTAACCTATTAAGCCGTAATCCACTCACATGGTACCCCCTCCACCCATCCACAACACTACGCGCCACTTTCTGAGCCGCGGCATCTCTTCGCATCTCTTCGCCGGACTTGTGTATGTAATGTGTTAAACACTCACAGTCTTCCTCGATATTATAAGGCATTGAGCCGTAATCCACGAATCTAGATGAGCGCTGTTCGATAGTTAATAACTAAACTAAATACTCAAGCCACCGTCCTCCTTAGACATCTATAAACTATTGAGCCGTAATCCACAACGTTGGCTCAATGCGGCCGGATGAATGTACAAGAGAATAAATTAAATAACTCGGGTTATGAAAGGGATTAGGTCGTAATCCACACAGCTGGCTCACTGCTGGTTTAAAGATGCACATAATGACTCAATTACATACATACGACACTGTACTCCTTAGAAATCTAAAAGCTATTGAGCCGTAATCCACCTCACTGGCTCACTCCTTGTTTATGCATGCACATACACATGACAACCCAATCAAATATATAACATTCTCACCCCCACCACCCAAAATCACTCATTAAGCCGTAATCCAACCCCCTCACTCACATGGTACCCCCTCCACCCCTCCACAACACTCCGCGCCACTATCTGAGCCGCGGCGTCTCTTCTCATCTCTTCCCCGGACTTGTGTATGTAACTGCGAGAGGTGCCGTCGAGGAATCGAACCCGGAACGCGCACGGCTGGCGGATCGAGTCTGTGTATACTTGCACCTAAAGATTAGACGTAAGACACATTGAGTGATTAATTATAGTTTACATTAGGGATGTTAAGCATATCCATATCCGTAACCGAAACTATCGGATATCCGAAATAAAAAAACCCGTATACGTAACCGAAACCGAAATAAATGTTTCGGATAATTTCGGATAGTGGCGGAATCTAAAAATCTAAATGAATCACGTTACGACAAGTTGTTTTTGGCTGCGTTCCGTAAACCGCTTACAGAACTGTGACCAAAGTGTTGTTTCTCTCTCTGAGCTCAATGTCGCGGTGTTTATGACGTCATCGTTCTCACCCATCGTCCTCCTCTATATAAATAAAACCACTTTATTAACTATTTTTTTAGTATTAATTTTGAAATTCCTAGAATCTAATATCCGTAACCGAAACTATCCGAAACTACCGGATAATCCGAAATAATTTCATATCCGTATCCGAAACCGAAACCGATATAAAAAAAATTCAATATCCGTATCCGAAACCGAAATTTCATATCCGTAACATCCCTAGTTTACACGTCACAAATACTATAGAATTATAAAAACTAGCGACCCGCCCACGCTTCGCAATGGTGTAATTTTGCCCGACTTGTTCACTAAACTTAGAATTTTGGCCAACTAATAAAAACATATTTCGATGTTCTTTGTTCACAAATGTTTATGAAAAACATACCTTAAAGATTAATACCGCATTCAAATCCGATGCGTGATTTAAACAGACAAAATTAGCGACTTGGATTAATTATTTATACTATGTAATGATTATTCAATTTAGGGAAATTAAATAAGTTAATTCATCATTTAATTTAGGGTAATTAAATAAAGCGTAAATAAAACAATTAGTTTTTTTTATAATCTAGGTTATTAAAGCATGGTCATTTTAATTCCAAAACCTAATAGTCATAATAATAAGACTAATTCTCGCGGCAATAATAACACTATTTCCATCCGAGGCAGTTGAACTAAGTCTTTTCCAAAATCCATTAAAATCGGTTCAGCCTTTTCAACTATAAAGCGAAATATTCAGACAGACAGGCAAACACACACATTGCTCAACTTGCCGCACTGGCTTGCCCTAGATTTTCTTATCATACACAGTATAAATCCAAGTCTCTAATTCTGTCTGTTTGTATGTTTGGCCGCTAACTCCTCCTAAAGTACTTAACGGATTTAAATGCGGTTTTCTCCATATTTTGGGTATTTATTCATTTAAATTCGTAAATAAAGAACGTTTAGAAAAAGTTTTTTTAAGTTAGCAAAAAAGCAAGGGTTTGTAAGAAGTCAGCAAAATTACACCACTGCGAAGCGTGGGCGGGTCGCTCTTATATAATATTAGTTAATAAGTAGTAATAAACACATACCTGCTCATCAAACCTCAATATCCGCTTCCCCCCCATCATTTCCCTCAGTGCGTCATCGTCGCAAACGTCAGCTGTCAACCGCGGACACAGCTGTGACAGCCGCAGTGACGTGGCAGCAGTGTTGTAGAGAGCCGTGAGTATGGAGGTTAGTGTCGAAGACACTGTGGGCTTGGCTGTGGCTGCGAGATTTAAATTGGTTTAAAGAACTATTCAATAATAGGCATGATGACAGTATCCCAGAAAAGACCTTTTTGAACCGTCAATTATGTTTTAAAAATGGTAAATAAACATTTTTTATTAACATAAATAGAAAGATTAATGTGATTTTGAAAAAATTAAAAGCTTAAAAAACTATGGTCCGCCATTTTGAACGAAACACCGATTAGAGTGAATGACGTCACATCTATGTAAACATCATCCGTGTCATCTATTTTTGCATGTTCAATCTCTTGTATTCTTTTTACGATACAAAATATGCAAATCACCAAAACTTCAACGTACACAAACAATGATTACATAAACGTGACGACATAGGACCACCACGAATTCAAATTATGTAGAAAATAGTGTAATATTTTGTTACTTAGTATTAGTTTTGGCTGAAATAATAATATTTTCGGAAAAAGTAGACATCTATAAAAATTATTCAAGAGGATTTCAAAATTTGTCATCATGCCTATTGGGTAAATTTTCTACCCTCGGAAAAAGAGTTTAAAAATATAACTGGTTATGCAGGTAGAGAAATGTTTAGGTAAAAATAGAATCACCAGACATCATAGTCATCATAACTAACTTCGATACTTAAGATTGGAACTGATTACTTTAATAATGACACTTAGATAAGACTGTCAAAATTAGAGATGAAACGGATATCCGGTAACTATCCGGCCTATTTTCACTATCCAGCCGGATACCGGATAGTAGCGCGCAATCTGGCTGGATACCGAATAATAAAATAAATAAACATATATAACACTAAACGTTTTCCGCGACACCGTTCACGCTGAATTATTTCGCCCTAAACCCGTCTTTATCGCGCTTTTCCGTGGAAATACAAAATTTTCTTTATGCCGTTATCCTTTCTCGTTTTCTAATCTATCTCTGTATCAAATTTATCAAAATCGGTTCAGTAGTTTAGGCGCGAAAGCGCAGCAGACTGACAGACAGACAGAGTTACTTTCGAATTTATAAATTTTATTATAATATTAGTAATGGATTATTTTAATTTATTTTACACAAAGCAAATATAAAATAAAAATCATACAACAATAGGTTATGGACGGACACCGTTTATTAAATTAAAATAATAATAGAAATTGTTTGTTAAAAAGTAAATAATGAAAATTACTTAGTGTTAGTACTTAGTATTTAAATCAAATTGTAACGCGATAACCCGGCCTCGTAGCTAGAAGAATATCCGGTATCCGGCCGAATCACTATCCGTTTCATCCCTAGTCAAAATCCACATATTAATTTTAAGAAAAACTATTTGACTCTCCGCATTGTACTTAGTTTTCGTCTAGAATATTAAAATTAAGTACTTACCGAATAAGTGTTGTAAGTCGTATAACTTCTTCTTATATTTATTGAGTAGCTGGTAGTCGGTGCCAGCGTAGGGATTTTCAAATATTCGACGCTTCATTCTGTCGAATGTTGAACGCCATTTTATTTCATCTAGAAAAAAAAACATAAAATTAACTCTTTTTATCTAAGGATTGCTAACAATTTGTTTTTTTTTAGTTTTGACACAGAAGTCATAAATCTGTCAAAATTAATTTATTAAATTTTTAATACTATTTTTGGGTCAATAGATTTACGCTAGGGAAAATGAAATCAATTTTTTTTGCTTGGTAAAGGTTAACGATGAAAAAGTGGTTATTTAACCACATGTAATATCAAATATATTAAAGCAACATGTCAAAATGATTATTCTGTTTTTAAATCATGGCGCAAACTTGCTAAATGTTTTATGCGGTTTTAATGTTCTTTCATTCACCTTTAATCAACGTAATCTTACGCTTAGTTCGTAAGTTGGTTACGGATTTAGATGAAACTTGGCACATAGATAGGGGAGACTTAAAATATTTCAAAGGCCTATAAAATAACTATTTAAAGCTTTATTTATTATTTTTTTACTACAATTTGTTGTCTTTTTATATTTATAAACCCCATGAAAAATTTATCGCAAAGTATGCACATTTAAGTGTTGTTTAAAATAAGCTAGGAATCCCTTAAATTTAGGTAACGTTGGTGAAAACGGGCATTAGGTTACTTTTAGTTCAACTAGTTATTAAACTAATTATTTCTATACAGATAGACCTCAAACAACCTACCATCATCATCAACAGCCTTCCTCAACTGTTCACAAAACTGCCTCAAACTGAACCTCGCATCGCACACCAACTGTAGACACAGACTCGCTCTGTTCGTACACGCTGTTTCTAGAAGCTTCGAGCGAATTTGAGGGAACTGGGGAAGAGAGGGGGCGAGGCGGGGGGAAAGGAGAAGGGGGGAGGAAAACGGGGTGAAAAGGGAGGTTAGGGGGGTAAGCTGGAAGAACATGAGATTTTAATAGTATTTATAAGGAAAACATGAATAAATTAAAGAAGATAATAGTGAGGAGATTTTGAAGAAGTTATTTAATTTGTACAAATCAAAAAAATATATATAGAAAATTTTCAGTATGGTGGTGAAACAATGGAAATAACAAACATAAGTTTTTTTTGTAAAACAGAAGTATAATAACTGTTATTAAAAAAAAACACCTTATATATTCAATTAAGAATACCGTTATTATTGTGGGACGTATTGGGGGACATTTCAAAACATGTGTGTTTTAAAAAGACATTATTTTCTTTATTCTCATTAAAACTAACATAGTTAATACCCACCGCACTAAGTACTTGTCTACCCAACTCATCGGTCAACCCGTCGACCAGCTGATCCAGTAAACTAAGCACGAAATCCAGATGTTTGGTCTCTGATAGATTTAAATCTGACATTTTGTTTACTATGGCGGCGGTTTGTGTTATTTTTTGAACTGTTGAATCGTTTGACGCTAGAAATTAAAGATTTTGACATTTAGTGCAATTGTAATGTAGTCAAAAGATAAGGTTTTATTCTTATTTTTTACTGTAATTTTGCGCGACTTGTTCCCGAAACTTTGAATTTTGGCTAGCTTAAAAAATAATTTTCTAAATGTTCGTGCAAAAAATACCTAAAGGATGGTGAAAACCGCATTAAAATCCCACAACTGGTTTAGGAGGAGTTCGCGGACAAACATACAAACAGACAGAACTAGCAACTTGGATTTATACTATGTAATGATAATGGTACTTTGAGGGTAAATGTAAGTATAGAAACTATACTTATATTGAATGAAATTAACAGAAAGTTAGTTCGTTAGTAAACGGATTGGATGGAATTTTAACACCAATATATTATTAGGGTGTGTGGTCGAAAGAGATAATTTAAATATAAAAGCATGTTTTTTTTTTCAAAAGTTTTTTATATGTTAAGATACTGTCCAAGCTTACCTTTATTTTCACATTTTCCCGAGTACACCAAAGCGGTTTCATAAAACTTCTTAATATCATTCTTTGATTTCGTAGAAATTAACATATCCGGGTCATTATTGTACAAACCATTTGTATTTTCCACAATATTACTCAGTTTTTGATGTGATAACTCTGTAAAGGAAAATTTGTTAAGTGTCAAATTGAAAACAGTAACATTTTGACATATTTGTCATCATTTTAATATATTTTTTAACAGATGTCATACGTCTTTTCTTAAAAAATGTATTGATATTAGGCACATGTATTCAAAATTTAACTCACAGAGACAAAACACATTTCAACTGCCAGTTTTAAATGTGATTGAATAAGAGGGTTAACGTATAATCTAAAATAATATAATAAATAAAGACAGTCTTACCTCCGCATTTGTCCATAAGTTTAATCTTAAGTGTGTTTATATTAGTTAGCACTAGAGGTGATGTGTCATCAATGTAAATAGGAACTGTTGATTCTGCGTCAAGAAACAAAGTGATTAAACACATTTCATGGAGTATTTATTTGTATTATTAGTATTTATTTAAATAAATTAAAAGGTTTGCAAAAAAAAACAGTATTAACAATTTAAAAAATGCAAAAATAAAGAAACATGCAGAAATAGAATTATAATTTTAATAAACACTCAAGAATCAATTTTCTGAACGTAATGTCCTTAAATCTCCCTGAAAATGCTATCTATTTTGACATTGAATTTTGACATGACATTTAATTTTGTCAGTCAAAACCAAATCTAAATTTGTCGCATAGTTTAACGGAGTAAACAAATATATAACAGATGCGGGTAGAAACTGTTTTCTACCATTAAAAGATTAGCCAAAGAGTATTAAACGCAAACAAATCTACAAGATTTTAATAGGTTTTGAAAAAAAAAATGTTGTCATCACAGGTGTAGAAAACTCTGTATATTTCAATTAACTACTTCAAGATTTATTTATCTAAGGATATAACTATATTTACCTAATTTTTCCAGCGCTCTCCTAGCGACATCTAGTTTATCGTCACAAAGTTGACATAAAACCTTCTGATACAACCACGGCAACACTTCGCTGCGATCCCAATCATCACTAGAAAATAACAATTACAATAAATACGTTATTTCATTAAGCAAAAGGGTTTCTTTGCTCGTCAAAAAATATGTATTAGGTAAAATGGGTCTACGTGTTCATTTTAAGCGGTTTTTTGTTTTAAATACAGTATATTGAGTCAGTTAAAACTAAGGTAATTTGCAAGAAAAACGAACAAAATAAACAATTCAACTTCAATTTGTTAATGTATGCAGACTACATATAATTTTTAAAACTTGTGTGTTTATCTTCGGTTATAACATTGTTATGATTATAAATAGTTAATATTTTGGTTATTTATTTAAATTCAAATGGTGCCTGTAAAGTAAATTAGGACTGATTTTTCAATTGACAGATAAATGCTACCCAACTGATGATAGGTATGTTTTCATTGTCACTTCATACACATGTCATTTATTTATATTCGATGTGCAACGAAAACATGCTGATTTTCTGTAAGATAGAATTTAACTGACTATTGAAAAATCGGCCCTTAATGTATTAAATATAGACACTCTTATATAAATTCTATCTTACTTAGAGTTCCGGTCAACACACTGGCTGACAATCTTCGGTATCGCCATCTCGCTCGCTCGCTCACACCACGTCAACTCGTGCGAGCGAGACAGAGATACCTCCTCGCTGCCTTGTCGTTGGAGGTATATGGATCTATGTAACGGAAAATTGGATTAGTTGGTTGAAGAAAAAATATTACGATTGAAAGAAATTTTCATTAATTTAGATTTGATATTTTGACATCTTTATTTGTGTCTAAGTGTGGCTCTAAACTAAAAAAGGATTACAACTCTAACATTTATTATTGCTGTTAAGAAGCATATTGCATTAATATATTGTGGGAACTATGAAAATTTATAACTAAATGCACATTTTTACATAAATTTTTTTTTTGTTAGATTTTGTTCATTTAATACCGCACTATGAATGTTTAATGTAAAAAAAAAAGTTTTAAATTTAATTACCCAAAATAAACATTTTAGTACAGGCCCTTTTGATGAATTGTCTCGAGTGTACTTTGCCTCGTGCCACACAATTGATATATTCATATAAATATTTTTGGTTTTGCTTAAATTATATTATTTTTTTATATTTCTTACCTTATCATAAGCCTAGCCGCCCATTCAACCAGACATTCCTCGGCCGGGATGTCAAAATATTTGTACTGCGAACTGTCAATGTCAAACTGACTGTTGCTCTGCCATTCCATCGCTTCTGACAGCTAAAATTAAAATGATGATAATATAAAAGTCACTTTTTTATTTGTAGGTATGAAGGAATATACTATTTTTTTAAGAAAAGCTTATTTTCTATTTGTCAAACTTAAATGCCTGAAAACATTTTGTCAATTTTAAATAAATTATTGAAACGTCTTTAATAATAAATATAAGCTACTGAGAAACGTTAATTAGAAAATATATTTTTCTCAGTGTCACCTGTACAATTGTTTATAGGATTTTAGTAGCATATATCAAATTTTAATAGCATAGAATTTACGGTAATTTAATTTCTAGATAAAATAAAGTAGGTATACTTACGGTTACGTATTGCAATCCCTAAATTGTATAAGCCTAAGGACATAATTGCTATGGACGAAAGACCTAAAGTTTAAAACAGCTATCGGACGAAAGGCCTACACTTCACAATAGCTATGCCGGAAAGATCTATTTTTAAAACAACTACTAGTCATTTAATCTAACTGTTGTTAGATCTAAGCTTCCAATAACTAAGTTTTAGCCGGTTAGAACATCAATAGGTTAGGTTAGTTAGGTTACTTTTTTGATACCGCCCAGAAAAAGGAGTCCCGCCGTCGAATCATGATTGAATCCAGTTTTTATGTATGTTACGGCTAATACCCGAAGTGCGGTTACACCTAGTTTTAGCCGGTTAGTAGACTTTTTTATATGGAAAACTGTACCAAAAATATATTCCTATAAATATAAAAACTGGCTTCAATCATGAGTCGACGGAGTCCCGCTACGCGGGACTCCTTTTTTTGGACGGTATCAAAAAAGTAACCTAACTAACCTAACCTATTGATGTTCTAACCGGCTAAAACTAGGTGTAGCCGCACTTTGGGTATTAGCCGTAACAAGTCGGCTAGGCATTACATAGATTAAATTTGTACCTCTTGTCCATTAGGTTATTTACATTTAGGCAGTAGAAACTTAGATTTAACAACAGTTAGATCCAATGACTGTTAGTTGTTTTCAATTTAGACCTTCTGTCCATAGCTGTTTTAAACTTTAGGTCTTTCGTCCATAGCAATTATGTCCTTAGGCTTATACAATTTAGGGATTGCAATACGTAACCATACTTACAGCAGACAACACAAAAGGTCTTCTCGGCCAATTATTCATTAAATTCATCAGATTCATATTATTTGTTTGTCCTTGATCAAAGCATGATTTTGACAGAAAACTAAACCAGTCTGCATTAGTGCCTGGAAAAAATATATTTTGTAGATTATTTTGATACTTATTTTTACATTTTTTACTGATATAATTATATCAGTTTAAAGTTTTTGAAGATACAACTATAGTATAGGGAAATTCACAATGTTTTCAATCTTTTTAGTTTAGTTAAGTTAACCTTTGAAAATCGTTGCATGGTTAAAAAATAGCGAACATACAAACAAACAGACGTTATGTTATTTTTGCTTCGTACTTTTTTAATATATAGAGACCTATAATAAAAATCAAAATTATTTTGTTCATCATAGACATGTAACATATACTTAATGAACGTCAATGTTTCAAACTTCGACTTTCCCTAACCGTAGAACGAGAGAAAAAAAAAGTCCGGCGGAAAAAAACTCCCACCACTCTTTTCGGAAATTATACAATCATAATTTAGAATTTAAAACGTGTAAATTCGGTGAACATTTAAATTATTTTCTCGTACCTGCCCGCTCATCACTATAATAGTTAAAAAAATATTAAATTGCTAGTACGAACTAATTAAGGAAACTTCCCGCACCACAATTCGGAACCAGATATAGCTTATCTATTATCATTTTTTAAATGCTTACCAGTATAACTGTCCAGTAAATTGACAAATTCGTCTTTCCCCGTCCAAAGAGGAGGTAATTCACATTTTGTTTTATTCTGCTCTTGCAAAGTCAATTCATTCCAATTCGATAAACGTTTGAAAGCCGATGTGAGTCCTGACAAAAAATATGCCAAATGTTACAATCAAAATATTTATAGGAAAAAATAAATATATGAAAACAACAAAGGTACGATGAAAAGACTCACTTTCCAATGAAAATGTTTCAGTTTCCTCCGATTTGATATCAATTTCCATCGATGTATTTATATTCCTAAAAGTAACATGGTATATAATATTAAGGGTCCGTGAGAAATAAAACAAACTGTTCATGCATTACTTCACTGTTTGACTCAGGGATGTTATGGACATAAAATTTCGGATACGCATTGGATACGGATATTGGAATTATTATTATACCGGATAGGGATACAGATACGGATATGAAATAATTTCGGATTATCTGTTAGTTTCGGATAATTTCGGTTACGGATATTTTGAAGAAATTTTAATTTCTTTGTCATCAATATTCCTTTGTCATCCACCGCGCGGCAAAACAACTTGTCATGACTTGACTCAAATGGAGCCTATCCGATACTATCTGAAACTTTTATTTCGGATTCGGTTACGGATACGGATATTTTTTTATATCGGATATCCGATAATTTCGGTTACGGTTACGGAGCTCCCTAACATCTCTGGTTTGACTGACTGTCAAAACCCTCACTTTCAACATTTGATATTCAAGTCAATGCTATCAAAATATACGGCAAGTAATTGAAATTTAATTTAGCTTTAACGGAATCCTCAATACACTAGCTTTCTGTATTTTAACTCTAAATCTTCAAAATATTTTATCAGTTTTACCTGCAATAAACATTTTTTATCATACTTATACTCACCCTAATACAAACTGCGTATGATCACGATATTTGATATTTAGTTCTTCATACAATAGATTCACTAATTCGTATCCTTCGCTTGATGATGTTAGTTCACGTAATTTTGACACTTGTGGCATTATACTGAAAGTATAGATTACTTTGGTATAAAATAAAACATTAATAGGTTTTTTATTCGTATTTGATTAAGTATACATTTCTAAAGTTTCATCAAATAATAATTAATAACTGCGTTTATTAAATCTACATTATAATATAACAATTTCATGAAAATATTATTTACTTTGCTTAAATTGTACTGACCAAATCATAGTAGTTTTATACTTTTGCTTGCTCAAGTAAGATAAAGGTCTCAATTCTGAAAACACTCGCTTGACCAAACCAAATAAATTCCCTTCACTTTCTCTTTGTATTAGAAAAAGACAAATAAAATATGTAAACTTGGAAAAAAACGCCTAGTTGAAACTCGCTTGCGTAGTGTCATAATGCATGCCAATTTAGCTTGACTGAACTAGAAAAACTATCCGAATCTGTCTAAAACTATTTCTATAACGGGTGTAAAAAGTCCACTTCCGAAGCCTGAAACCATGTATTCTTGAGCCTCAATAGTAACTAAATTCACTAACAGTATACTCAGAAACATCAATTTAAAAAAGTTATTAAGTATTAAAAAGTCATATTCGCCGCTTGAAATCATCGCTCACACATCAACATCATTTTTTTTAATCATACAAATATATTTTTTGCGCAAAACGTAACCAGTACCCCTGCAGCAATGTCCAGTTTTTGTTTTCAGAAGTAGTTCTTTTACACCCCGTATAAGTAATAGCAATTTTATAGTTTATTTTGACATTCTTAACAATACTTACCTCTCACTAACATCTCCCGCTCGACACACATACAGCATTAAGTTCGTCAACTCGTTTATTTCATTCAACCCTTCAAACACTATTTGTTGCCAGTAGTCATTATATTCAGAATTAGCTGGTAATAGGCTCGATGCAACGGTCGATATTAAATTAAGTGCTGCTTTAGTGTTGCTCTGTAAACACGGATTTTGACATTTATGTCACGTTATGTAATATTATGAAGAACTCTGGAACTACTAAACTGATTCTAAATATTAATTCACCTGTAGAAAGCTAAGTACTCAGGGAGTGTCATAAACCGATTAGTTTTACGTGAATAAAGTCACGGGTGAAAGGCTAGTGCATTAAATGTCATTAAAAATATTTGAAGCTACGTGCATATTACACTGTCAAAATCTTTATCATTATTCTGGTTGTAATAACATCAAAAAATAATCAGCACTGCCATTAGCATGAAGTCACATCTTTTCTCTTCTCATAGGAATTAATTTTCAGAAAACATTCCTAAAATTACCTTATATAATTTAAATTATAGATATTTTTAAAGGAAAAGTTCAAATTATCTTATGTTAACAAAATTATATTGCCTATGAAAACAAACTTACCTCAGCAAAGTTAAGTATAGATGAAAGTATTGTCTCCATTGAAATACTAGTTTCTTCTATAACTGTTTCTATAACAATAAATTATTCTATTATTTTAAAATCTTATTTACTTCATATTTAGATCAAAAGGTGTCAAAATAACAACAAATACTTCAAAATGTATGTATAATAATAATATAATCTACCTTTTTGTTTAGTTACAGCTTGTTTATTAGTTCTTATGGTCCTTGTAAACGTTCCTTGATAGGTGCGACTCATTGTCATAAGTTTAGATTCAGCATCTTGCCTGATAAAGGTAAAAAAATATATTTAAATTTGAAGTAATAGATACTGGAAAAAGGAATGCGGGTCTCCGAGCATTGCGCGTCTGGGAATCGAACCCAGGACCTTTAGATTACTGGTCTAATGCTCTAACCTTGCTCGGAGACCCGAATTCCTTATTCCAGTATCTATAACATCAAAATTAAAAAAAATTGCATTTTAAATGCAAAAACTAAAAGT
Source organism: Emmelina monodactyla (assembly GCA_916618145.1). Taxonomy (NCBI): domain Eukaryota; kingdom Metazoa; phylum Arthropoda; class Insecta; order Lepidoptera; family Pterophoridae; genus Emmelina; species Emmelina monodactyla. Next base: position 5,588,107 of record OU745296.1, read on the forward strand.
AAAATATTTATTTAAATTTATTTATAAAAATGTAAAAACTTTTTGTAAATTGATAATATGTTCTGTCGTTGTCTGTTGAGATGGCTGTTGCGTGAGATAGACAGATTCAGTATGTGTAAACAAATACATGTTTTAAATGAGTTATGAATTAGGTAAGATTGACATTATTGTCCGAAATTGAAGTTTCTAGAAGATTTTTGAAAGAAAACACGATGTATCATGAAAAATACTCAAAACATGAATTGTGGTGATAAAAGTATTAATGACACCACAGTTTTTCATATTTTCTATAAAAGAAATAACTTATATGAAGTGTGTAACTTTCATAACTTTCTTCGCTCAAAATCTATTAATAACTAAATTTTTTTTAATTCAATTTGTCTGTATTACGCATAATCGTAGTAGAAATCAAATTTTAACGATAAATCAACAAACTATTTTATACTAGTGGCCGCCCTCGACTCCGTTCGCGTGAAAGTCGGTTTCCCGTGGGAATGAGAAGTTTTCCCGCGGTAAAAATTACCCTATGTGTTATTCTGATGTATCACCTATATTACTGCAAAGTTTCATCCAAATCCGTCCATTAGTTTTTACGTGAAAGAGTAACAAACATCCATACATCCATACTCACAAACTTTCACGTTTATAATATTAATAGTAGGATTTACCTTAATTTCGGTTTCGGCAGTTCAACCACTTGTCTCGCCCACTCGTCAGTCTGTCTCACTCTATAGAACAACATCTCCAAAATGGCGGACACGATAATACAAAGGTCAGTTTGACGCCTTTTGTGGAGCTTTGAGGGTAGATGGAGAATCAGGTGGAGGCATTCTATGAACCTGTAAAAATAAATATAAAATAGTAACACTTTTTTATTTACGCTTTTTAAGCAATAGTTAACAGATATGAAGAACATCAAAATTCAAACTCTCTACGATATTGAGTATTGATGTTCTATTAGAAGCACAGTTAAAAATCATTGTTAACAAAATGAATTACTAGTGGCCGCCCACGACTCCGGTCGCGTAGAAGTCGTTTTCCTGTGGGAATGCAAAGTTTTCCCGCGGTAAAAAGTACCCTATATGTTATTTTGATATATAACCTATATTACTGTAAAGTTTCATCCAAATTCGTAAAGTAGTTTTTACGTGAAAAAGTAACAAACATCAATACATCCATACATACTTACTTACAAACTCAGAAACTTTCACGTTAATAATATTAGTATGATAGCTTATGCAAAGTCGCTCGCGGAAAGCTAGTCGGATAAAAAGTATACCATATCATTTAAATATTAATACCTTAAAGACAAATCTTCACTCAGAAACCCAGCCAAAGTCATCCTGCACATTGTAGCTATCCCTTTATTCTTGTCTGTGGCACCTAGACACACAAATTTGACAACCCTTGATACTTCTGTATCGTGTGACAGCTGGAACACCTTTGACGTTGACAGTCGGGGTCGTTTTGACGGGTGCTCGAACGAGTCATTTTTGAGAGTGTCTACAAAATTTAAAAAAAAAAATCTAAACTACCGCACAAACTTTGTTACACCAAGATACAAGCCAAATTGTAAAAATATAATCATATTGTCCCAACTCCAGAAGTTTTAACTCAATAGTGAACAAAATCAAACAACTATTACAGGAAAAGACAAAAATACATATATGTAAAACCGAAACAAACAAGATACAACTATTTTTTTACATATAATGACCTAGTCAAGCATATTAATTTATTTTGTTATAATTACTATTTGTTAAATTGTGTGTCACTACATAAATTACGATATAAATTAAATAAATCATAAAAACCTTGCAACATAACATTGAGAGCGCCAAACGTCGCCTCCCGGATCTTGACACTGACATTTTGACACAAATCCGCCATGACACTCATTGCTCTATTCTTGACAGATTTTGACATTTGTTCATGACCGTTTTTGACAATTTGTAAAGTGTCTATCACGTAATCAGAGAGTAATAGTTCACATATTTCGATGCTTTCAAACATATCTTTGACAGAATCATTGGTGTTTTTAGAAACGTATGTAGATATGATGTTGAGACATTTCTTTTTGATGTCGCCAACGATTTTTGGCACTTGCTCGAATATCATTCTGTTAGATAAATGATAATTAAGTGTTGTTTTAGCATTCTTGAGATGATAGTGCAAAGTTAATTAGTACATTCCGATAATTGTAACTTAAATTTTTGATTGTATAATTAGATATAGAATTAGATTGTATAATTTCCGAAAAGAGTGCTGGGAGTTTTTTTCCGCCGGCTTTTTCTCTCGGTCTACGGTTAGGTAAAATCGAAGTTTGTAACATTGACGTTCTTAAGTATATGTTTCATATCTATGATTAATAAAATAATTTTGATTTTGATTTTGAAAATATTAACAGTTAATTCTGAAGCTTCAAGTTTTGCGAGAGCTATTAAAAATGTTATAATCTGGAAGATTTTTATATATATTCGGAAAAATCCTCGATCTCGAGAATCTCATTATCATTTAAAACCTCAAGTAAGTCTATATACAATTTTTTTTACCAATTAACATTTCGAATTCATTAAAACATTCTTAGAATTATTACTCAGCTAAAGAACACACAATTTTAAAACAAAACAATCTTTACCACCAGATAAAAAAATAACCAAAAACCAACCTAAAATGATGTTCATCACAACACCTATCAAACTGCATCTGAGCATAATACAATATTTTAACATAATCGCCCACACTACCCCTCCGTACCACGTCTAACATGCTTCTAAACTTCCGCAATTCATTATCGTTTGGTCGCAAATAACCAAAGAGTTTCGAGTCTAAGTTCGACCATTTGGTGGTTTGTAAAGTTTGTAGTAATCGTGGTAGGAGGCCGGGGATTTTAATGTTGTTTTGTAAGAGACGGGTAAGGATTTTGACGTGGTTTTTATCGGGGTTGGCGGTTAAGGTTGACACTGAAAGTAATTAGGGATGAATAATTGCAGAGAGTTAATTAATTCATAAAAAAATATGTTCATGTCGCTTTAAATTTACGCCTGGTTTGTAATTTGATTTAAAGGAAACTAGCGACAAGCCATAGAATATTAGTATTATTTTTTTTGCTCCTTAATTTATAAAAAATAAATATACTTAAACCTTTTTAAAAGTATGTGACAAAATGAAAACCGATACAAAATCGGTTGTATAGTTTATAAGTAGTTTTCGAATATACAAACAAATAGATAGAAAGCGACTTGGCTTAAAACTTAATTTTGTTCATTTCATTTCAACAAAGTATACAAAATTCCGATTAAGCAACTCATGAACCACAGAAAGTTTCAATACTAACTACATAACTAAGTTGGTTTTTTTTGAATAAAGATTTTAAAATGTCAAGAAATATGCATATATCATTACAAATTTAAAGTAATACTTACCCAATTTCTCAGCAACCTCATCACTCAATCTGACATTTTGACAGTAACTTGTCAAAACCTTCCCCACAACATTATCTAAATGTATGAAGACATACGTTTTGCTAATATTTTCAAGGCATGTGTTTATTAAATTAGAAAACGGTAGAGTTAGACTCTCTGAAATATCGTCGTCTTGTGTTGGCCAATGGGTAAGGGTTTCCAGCTGTGTAAATAAAAAAAGGAGGGTGCATCTTTCGGTTGTATCAAACATAGTTGTGTTTTGACACTTTTAATTAAAGCTTAATAACCTGCTTTAGTTTTATAAAGATTAATTAATTAATCGTGTATTCACTTATGTTTTCTAACTTTTACTGACGAAACACTTAAATAAAAATATTGAATTAACTTTTAATTATGAATTCGGAAACCAACTAAACGCTTAAGGAACTAAAGTAGTAGTAGTAACCAAAAAAATAAATTGGAAATACCGCAATGATGTGCCTTTAGTTATTTTTTTGAAGGATACCTACATAGTCTAAGAAATAAAAATTTAACCCTACATTAAATTAATTCCCTATGAAAAACCTGTCAAAATCAAACCATTAGTAACTAATAATAAAACTTACAAAATAAACATGAACAGCGTTCAATATGTGTCCGTCTGCTTCACCGACTACGGTGAGTAAAGCCGGTCGCAGTTTGATAGCGTGGGGGGCGAGGATGTCTTTTAGATTGCATATTATCTGTTGATGATATAAAAAAATCGTGACTATGTTTAAAAATACTTCTTTCGTTGGGATTTATTATTATTATATTATCAAGAAAGTATTAAGTCGTATTATAATTGGCAAGACATAAATATTTGACATGTTCAGAAAACATTTTTATAAGAAAAACAAAGTTTATAAGTATAAGCCATAAACCTTCTCTAGAAATTTGATCTATATAACCATGAAAACCGTTTAAAAATCCGTTTAAAGTTGGTACGAAGCTAACGTACCTACATAGAAACTGACATTTATATCATTTTTTTTAAATACAATTAAAATAAAGATGATTTGTTATTTATTAATCCTTGCTATGTATATTAAATAAATTATTTCACAAATTAATTGAATTTACCTGACAAACCAGCCACTTGTCCCCGCGCCACATATCCCCCCTCAAAGCTTCCACGATCGCGTCCAGCCACTCAGCGCTCGGCAGTTTTGACAGCTGACAGATGACAGCTGTCATGGCCGCCGCGCACGCGTGGTTGTTGAGTGGGCTGTCCGCGAGCGTTATTTCCTGGATTTCTGACTGTGGTGGGAAAAGTTAAGGGTAATAGTCGTAGATGTTTTAAATAGAAAAGAATAATATTACTGTAAGGTATTTTACACTAATATTAAGTACGTGTAAATTTCGTAATGTTCTTCGTTTTTTGATACTTTTTCAACTGTAAGGTTTTTTTGGTATTCAACAAAAGCTGCTAAATATTTCGAAAACTTTACATTGAATTAAATTCATGAACTTTCGCAATAACATTATGTATTTTTTTATGGGATGAGAAAAAACTCAAAATTTACAAATATTTTTGGTAGCATTACAAAAAAACTAAATTTACAATTATTCTTAATCATATAACCAACTTATTCATATTTTTTCCCTCACCTCAACCTGACTCTCTTCATTCAAGTCGTAAGCCAGCGGGTTCTCTGTGAGCGTCCTCAGAAACGGCTTCGTCCTGACCGTGGAGTGTGACGTCATCGATGACGACGTGATGACGTCATCGGGGAGGCACGTCACGTGACGGCGATTACGTAGTGGCTGGGATATTACATTAAACTAGTGACCGGCCCACGGCTAACTTAATAAAACTTTTTCTGAATGTTCTTTATTTACAAATGTGAAAAAATACCCTAAAAGGTGGCGAAAAGTTGATTAAAATCCGTTGCGTTGTTTAGGAGGAGATAGCGGACAAACATACAAACAGACAGAATTAGCGACTTGGATTTATACTATAAAATGATGAAGTGTTAAAAAGTTAAGTAACTAAAATAAAAAGTAAAGTACGCTTAGTAACTTCTTGTTTATTTTTTACAAACTAGTGGGTGGTGGACTTCGTCGGTGATAAAAGTTATTTTCCCGTGGGAATAAGAGTTATCCCCGTGGTAAAATATAGACTGTTTCAATCCTAGGTTTTTGAACTGCGTAAATTCCAAAATGCATTAAAATCGGTTCAGCTGTTGCGAGGTAAAAGTAGAACATACAGACAGACATACTATTATCACATTTATAATATTAAGTGAGGATAAATAGGTAGTAATAAATAGTTAAACAGTTTAGTCATTTCTTATTTATTTACAAGTTTACGTTTTTACACACATTAAATTATTGTTATTGCATTTTACACACATACAGTTTCCATTTTCCGACACCAGCTCTAAATATCTTAACAAACCCAAAGCCTTTGCACCTAAAAAACCCTATCTCCCCATATTCTTCAACCAAAACCCCACACCAAACCCATTTAAACTTACATAAAGATTAAAATAAACTTCCATAAAGTTAAAAAAAGGTGTAATAGGTAATGCTATATCCCCCACTGGTAAATTTAGAGATAAACTTACAAAAGGTGTATTAGGTAATGCTATGTCCCCCACTGGTCATTTTAAAATAAACTTACAAAAGGTGTATTAGGTAATGCTATGTCCCCCACTGGTAATTTTAGAGATAGACTTACAAAAGGTGCAATAGGTAATGCTATACCCCCACTGGTAATTTTAGAGACAAACTTACAAAAGGTGTAGTAGGTAATGCTATATCCCCCACTGGTAATTGTAGAGATAAACTTACAAAAGGTGTAACGGGTAATGCTATATCCCCACTGGTGATTTTAGAATTAGGTAATAGGTAATGCTATGTCCCCCACTGGTAATTTTAGAACTAGGTGTAATAGGTAATGCCACCTCCCCACTGGTAATTCTAGAGACAAACTTACAAAAGGTGTAACAGTTAGTGCCACCTCCCCACTGGTAATTCTAGAGACAAACTTACAAAAGGTGTAACACTGGTAATTTTAGAGACAAACTTACAAAAGGTGTAACACTGGTAAATTTAGAGACAAACTTACAAAAGGTGTAACACTGGTAAATTTAGAGACAAACTTACAAAAGGTGTAACACTGGTAAATTTAGAGACTAACTTACAAAAGGTGTAACACTGGTAAATTTAGAGATAAACTTACAAAAGGTGTAATAGGAACTTCCACCTCCCCCACCAGTCCGGTGAAGGCTGACTCCGAGCACACGAACTTCACCACGCGGGAGTCGAATCTACGCCAGCGGAGTAGTGCGAGGGAGGTGGCGGAGTAGCAGGCGGAGTGGAGGACTCTAGAACGAAGACAAAAGATTTTGAATAAACTAGTAACCCACCCAAGGAAGGGAAGAGAGTTTTTGCTATTATTTACTACTAATGGCCACCCGCGACTCCGTTCGCGTGGAAGTCGGTTTCCCGTGGGAATGAGAAGTTTTCCCGCGGTAAAAAGTACCCTATGTGTTATTCTGATGTATAACCTATATTACTGTAAAGTTTCATCAAAATCCGTCCAGTAGTTTTAACGTAAAAGAGTAACAAACATCCATACATCCTCACAAACTTTCACATTTATAATATTAGTAGGATTAGTAAAATTTTGAGTATTTTTGTAGCTAAATTAGTAAAATTTTGAATAATTTTGTTAATAAATTAGTAAGATTTTAAGTATTTTTGATGATAGTAGAACTTAGTATTTGTGTTGATCAATTAGTAAAACTTTAAAGTATGTTTTTTGACATATTAGTAAAATTTTAAGCATTTTAGATGATAGTAACATTTAAGGTATTTTTGTTGATTCATTACAAAAATTTGAACTATTTTTGTTGTTAAATTAGTATAAGTATTTTTGTTGACAAATTAGTAAAATGTTAAGTATGTTTGTTGATTTTTTTTCCCAAGTTAAAAAACAGCCTTTTAAGACTTTTGTGGTGGAGAAAGCTAAACGTTGAATTTTCAGAGGATTTTGCCCTAAAAGATATTGATGCAGATGTTAATATTAATACTTTTGTTACAGAAACCCGGTAAACAAATACCGATCCCGTAAAGAAATAATACCTGCAACGAAATAATAAAATCTTATGCAAATTAACAAACCAGCAACCAAGTCAATCATAAACTAATAAGCTCACTTTACTACCATAATTTATAAGTCTGGGTAATCATTGGAACTACTGATTTAATTTGAAAAAACTTTATCAGGAAGTGACATGGGCTTTTATAAACAATATTAGTCTTGTTTTAAGTCAGTTAAACAAAAATGATTAATAATGTTACCTCCGTTCCTCCTTGGCTATATCTCCGGGAACCTTGTGTAGTCTATCTCTAATAGTCACGCATCGTTTGCAAACCTCTCTGCCGGTTTGCCAGTCTATAGTTTTGGACGGCTGAAACATGTTATAATAGCTTAAATATACTATGAAATGAAGAGACAATTGAACCGCTATGATTCGGATACCATATAGGATCAATCATTCAATGTATAATTAAAATCACAACTATTATCCATAGAAATAAGGGTCATTAAAGTCTATTCAAACTTGAATGTAACAATCCATTGGAGTTACAAATTTATTGCTATGCAATAAAAACTATTATAATAAACGTGAAAGTTTGTGAGTATGGATGTATGGATGTTTGTTACTCTTTCACGTAAAAACTATTGGACGGATTTGGATAAAACTTTGCAGTACCATAGGTTATACATCAGAATAACACATAGGGTACTTTTTACCGCGGGAAAATTTCTCATTCCCACGGGAAACCGACGGCCATTAGTAATTAAATAATAGGCTTTTTTCGTACCAATGAACTTAAAAACTAGCATTTGGACTATAAAAGATATAAAAACTGTAAGCTTTGCACTAACATATTTTAATGATGGTGAAAATCAATAAGAATTGCAGAAAAGAAAAAGTAAACCTGCAACCCTAACCTCCCACTAATCAAACCTTAAAACAAAACAAAAAATACATCAAATAGCTGACGTTATTCCATCAAATGCGAGGAGTTTCCGCCTCTTCATTTCAGTAGAAGTACCTTAACAGGATATTTAACTACTAATTAAGACAAAACAAGCTAATCATTGAGATTTTACTTTTAGTTTTGCATTTAAAATGCTAATTTATTAAATTTGAAGTTATAGATATTGGAAAAAGGAACGCGGTTCTCCAAGCATTGCGCGACTGGGAATCCAACCCAGGAACTTTACATAACCGGTCTAATGCTGACCACTAAAAGCAAAATCTCAATAACGACATATTACAACAATCTCACCTTCTCAAAAGCCACAGTGACAACATTCACCGCCCGCGCACAATCGATCAACGCGAGTCGATATCTCTCCCCCGCACTATGAGCGACTGTCCTGCTCATAGCTGACAGGATTAGTGGGAGGTGGGCGGCGAAGAATGCGTCGGTCGACTGTGTTGGTGCGTACCTGATGGAATCAATAGACAAAACAATAGTTGGAATAGAAAAATAATATAAAAAAGAGATAGAAGATTGTTTAGAGACAAAATAGGGTAAATATTTCATATGCACGTTGATTTTTCAATTGTCAATTTATAGTACGTTCTCGTTGTATGTCGAATATATTATTGACATATGTATAACTAGCGATCCGCCCACGCTTCGCAATGGTGTGATTTTGGCTGACTTGCTCACGAAACATTGATTTTTGGCTAACTTAAAACAACTTTTTCTAAATGTTCTTTATTTACAAATTTAAATGAAAGAATTATCTAAAGGATAGTGAAAACCGCTTTAAAATCCCTCAACTTGTTTAGGAGGAGTTAGCGGCCACACATACAAACAGACAGAATTAACGACTTGGATTTATACTATGTAATGATAATTAAGTGACAACGAAAAAACAACTTATAAGTTGAATAAGATTTATCGGACTATTGAAATAACATATTTTCACATTATGTGAAAATGGTAACGGAGAATTTTGACTTTTGTTTAAATTTTGACTTTGAATGTTGTCAAAATCGTTTCAAAATGACAGTTGAATGTCAATACGCCAAATCATATTACAAATTAATTTTAAAACACTTTTTATGACGCTAAGTAAAATAGTTGTCAAAATTTATATCACTCATTTTTAAATTATAAAATACATAATATACGTTTTACGAACAAAACTTTAATGTATCAACTAATTGTTAACTGGAACTTCAATAGCAATAAAACATCCCTCACCTTAGCACCACGTGTAGTAACGGCACACAAGTGGTATACAAATGTTTCAACACGTCATCATTGCGAGCGCAGAGTCGAGATGACAACTGCGGGAGGAGCTCCCACCACCAACCACGGGCGGGTTCCGCTGGAACATATGATAATGTGGGATAGTAAGTGAAGTGTGGGATAGTAAGTGATGTGTGGGATAGTAAGTGACGTGTGGGATAGTTAATGTTGTGTGGGATAGTAAGTGACGTGTGGGGTAGTAAGTGATGTGAGGGATAGTAAGTGTTGTGTGGGATAGTAAGTGTTGTGTGGGATAGTAAGTGACGTGTGGGGTAGTAAGTGATGTGAGGGATAGTAAGTGTTGTGTGGGATAGTAAGTGTTGTGTGGGATAGTAAGTGTTGTGTGGGATAGTAAGTGACGTGTGGGGTAGTAAGTGATGTGAGGGATAGTAAGTGTTGTGTGGGATAGTAATTGTTGTGTGGGATAGTAAGTGACGTGTGGGATAGTAAGTGATTTGTGGGATATTAAGTGATGTGTGGGATAGTAAATAATGATGTACGATACTAAATAATAATGTATTAATTCTGCTAGTTGATTTAATTATAAAGCTCATTTGAAGTCGAACAAATCGAACACCATCCAATGACTAAATAAAAATAAATTTTACAGTATTTCATATACTAAATATATTTACGAATCAAATTCACTCACCCGCTATAAACTTAGCGACAATATCCAACAGCACCAGATCTCCTGTGTTTGACAGACAATCCAACATGGCGGTGAACGTCGCGCGCCATTTTGTTGACATTTCTGACAGTTGGAGCGGCATGGCGCTGGTTATACGGGCGTAGCATTCACTGGGAAATTAATATTGGTTTATTAACCTAGTTGATTTTTGATTATTACACCAACTGATTCCACAGTAATTAATGTAGGAATATGATATTCGCTAAATGAATATCAAGAGTATTAAACTGACTGCGTGGCCCAGAAGTGCAGTAAGCGATTGCGTTACAGGCACTATATACGAACAATAGACTAGTTTCACCTAGACACCTGAAAACCTGGAACCATCATCTCAGTCCGGTATACAAATCGCCGAACAATCATAAGGTCGATAAAGATGCCTTTCATTATAAAATGTATAGTTAGACTGTCAAAAATGAGTGATTCACTTGAAATTAAACTCATTTTAACGGGTTTTACGCGTTTATTTTATTATTTTTTATTTTCCGACGTTTCGAAAATCAAAAATAATAAAATAAACTCGTAAAACCTGTTAAAATGAGTTTAATTACAAGTAATAATAATCGCGTAAATTTAAGAAGTTATATTATGAGTGATTCACGTTGTACAACGCAATATGAATAATACACAAAGGAAAGAATAATTAAATATCTAGCTAGAAGTATAAAACATAGTTGACACTATCACTGTCTTTACAAATTTTACAAGTTTTCTAACATTACTATAAAATATAACAATGAGATCAATATTATTATCACTTACCTATAATTACCACCTTCAGGAAAAACCCCCAGCAGCATCTCAGAGAACTCCCCCCCGTCTTTAATACTATCCACCGCCCACCGCACCGGGTTTGATTCCGGGTTGAGTCGCTTTGGAAATGTGTTTAGAGACAGCAATAGATCGTACTTTTGATTGTTAGATGAGTGTTGGGAGTAGGTCGGCCATAACTGAAAATTTTATCATTTTGACATGTTTGACAGTGTGTACTTCGGGAATGGTGTTTAGCAAATATTAATAAATATGCTAAATACCATTCTTAAATTAATTATTCAACATAACTTCCCTAGCCTTCATCAGAGGGGAAGCCATTTTTGAGCCTTTATTTTGACATAAAAAAGCGATTGTTGATCAAAAATGGACATGGTGATGTGGTGTCCCAGAGTATTTTAATACAAAAACTTAGTAAAAATTAAGTTAGCTCCCTTGTTACCAGACTTTTTGTTAAGGACTTTATGAATTTAATACTAACAAACAAATATACCCTCTTCATTATAATAAAATATATTTTCTTCTTGTCTTTATAATACTTACTTTGTCAACTAGCTCAACAATCAAAGAACAATCATCCTCCGGGAAATTCAACTTTATACAATGTTTGACAACATCGTTCAATAATATCGTACACTCTCCCATATCACTATCTAATAAAACAAATAGTTTATTCAACAATGTTTTATAAAACGCCGCAATAAAGTATCTGCAGAAATCCAAGCCGATTTTATCACTTGGCAAGCCAGCGACACTCGATGGACAAATCAGACGTTTGATCTCGCCGACTGACAAAAATGACAGTGACAGTCGTATGACATCTGTCAAGAACGTCTTTTTGTACTTAAAATCGTCTTGCACTTGGCCGTTTACGAATAATCCCAATACGATTTTTGTCCATTCTTTTATAGTAGTGACTGTTGATAGAAAAGTCGTTGTATAGTCAAAATCTGTGCTTTCGAGAATGATTTTGACAGCTGAAACTGACGTTTCGCTGTCAATAGATATGTCACCATCTTTCAACTCTCTTGTAACAGTTTCTAAGCCCAAATTGTTGATAAATTCTTCAATGTTTGCTAGTAGATTTTGTGGTAATGTAGTCAATTCATTTTTGAGTACAACCATGAATTTCTTAAAGGTTTTTTGAATTTTTATAAGTTGTTTTGGAGTCATTAGATGCATTATAGCGCGAATTTGCAGTATCGTATCCTAAAAACAGATCATTTTTAAACATCATGTTTTAAGTCATTTTGTATGCAAGCTAAGAGATCGATTAAAAAAAAACAAATAAAATTACCTGATAACGATGTTCCAAAAGCAGGCTTAAATACTGAGAGTAAAACTCGAAAACGCTTTCAAATGAAAAATAGACTTTATCCCTCAAGTCATAAGATATCAATTCTTTCTGCACCTTATAATCATCGGCAAACAAACCTTCTTTACACTGCTCCGAATCAAATGCAAAAACTTCTTTTATTACTGCTAGTATATAGAGTCGATTTTCCAATAACCCACTCTTGGCAAACTCAAAAACTCTTTTTCTATCTTCCACTTCTTGTCTTTCATAAATGTCTTTAACTACACCTACGAACAGTCGCGTGATTTTCCTGAACATTTTGACATTTCTGTCTTCATTTTGACAGTTGACTGTCAAAGTTTTACTCGTCAAATTGACAAAAACTTGTTTTATTATATCTTCGATTACACAAGGATCGAAGAGTTCCAGTTCCTCCATTAATGTGTTTAAAGCTTCGTGTAAAATAGAAAATGATTCGCTTTCGCTAGTTTTTAAAGACAGTGTAATTATATCTGGTAATATTTGCTTCATCATTGTATGATTTTGACTTTGGTTTAGTACTGTCAAAAGGGTTTTTGCCAAGTCGAGACCTGCTCGGACTGTTTCCACTGAAAGAATGAATAAGTATGTTACAGTTTGCTGTATACACCTTAAGTTTGAGTCAATATAAGCTTATGTTGTAGGTATGTTTAATAAAAAAATACAAATTCAAAGAAGGCTGATGAAATGAGTATGCTTAAAAAAGTTATCGTTGTTAGCGAATTTCGGCATAGATTTATTTTGAACCAAATATTTCGCTCCGATTTACAAAGCATTATTGACAGGTTTCTCTTATATTAGATTATTTTGACAGCGAACAATTTTATAATTTAAACAGATCTACTGTTCAATGGATCTGACAATATTGTTGTTGCTTATAACACAAAACACATACAATTTTCACAATAAAAACCTAACCCAACAACACTCACTCACCTCTCTCACTGAGCAGCATGATTTTGACATGTTCACTGACAACTTGCAGCGGCGCCTCGGATTCGATTCCCGCGACCGACAACAAGTCTTCTATGCCGTCGCAGAGCATGCGGCGGAGGCCCGGCGACTTACGATTACTTAGGTACTGAGATAGTAATTAATAAAGTTTTTATTTCCAGTTATCAAAGTTTCGTAATGTTGAGACAACTTAGTAATGCAATACTTTTGTTATGAATAACTTACTACTAGGTAATTTACTTGGGGATAAGTGACATTATAGGAACTGTTTAAATAGAAGTGTAGTTGTTCTAATATCGGCTGGATTAGTACTGACTTCTTACCAGTAGTAATTCAAAACAGCGGAGTATTCATAATCAAAATTGGCCACCTCAGACGAAGTAGGTAATATTACGTAAGTTTTTGACAATAGACGGCAGAAACAACTTTTAAAAACATGCTTGTAGTATTGGATTAAAAAATTTAAGTCTAATTACATTCATGCAAGCTCGTAAAACCGCTGACGAAAGGCTAATTCAAAACATAGATTTACCTGTAATAATTGTCAAATATAAACTCGTAACTGTCAAAACCTCACCTCAACCAGGTCGGTGACAGCGCCGCAGTGTAAAGTGTTGAGTGGAGCGATGACGTCATCACCTCGCACGTGACACTCACACAGAGACAGCGAGAGCGACGCCGCGAGGGACGCGGCGGGGGGAGAGGCTGGAGAGTGGGGAGTGGCATTTCGATAAAAGCTGTCAAAACCGCACCTCAGAGTAGGTAGGGTTAATTTTCGTGTACAAATGCTTCATCATTATCATTGTATCCCTACTAATATTATAAATGCGATAGTAATCAGTCTGTCTGTTACGCTTTCACGCCTAAACTACTGAACCGATTTTGATGAATTTCGGTATGAAGAAAGAACTGAACTTGAGAGCGGGAAAACTGCTCATTCCCACGGGAAACCGACTTCCACGCGAACGGAGTCGCAGGCGGCCACTAGTACATAGTATAAAGCAAAGTCGCTAATCGTGACGAACACGTAACGAATTTTGATGACATTTATACATACTATAAATACTATACATTTTGACACTAGTGGGGTATAACCTGTTAAAATTAGAGATGCGCCGAGTAAGACTTTTGCCGAGTACCGAGTATTACTCGGTTCAATTTTTTTTTTACCGAGTACTCGGCCGAGTAACTTGGTTCTATCAAATTCCCAATTTCGCGCGCGTAAAAACACGTACAAACGAACACAAGTATATTAAGAAGAAAATTTGTTGGCAAATGGTGGACAGGGCACCAAACAAGGCATCATAAATTTACATTTATTAAATTTTAAATATTGATTATTTTTATTACTGTTCCTTTAATTTTGTCTCACTAGTACTCCTGCATTAGCATAATTTTGATTCTATTACTTGAGGATGTCAAAGATTTCCTTAATCAGTACGTTTTGATTAACACTGCTGTTTCAATTATATCTACCTAAATATATTGCTTTCTTTAAACAAAGTTTATTACTTTTTTGGTACTCGGTACTCGGCATTCGTATACCGAGTTACTCGGCCGAGTACCGAGTACCAAAAAACCCGCCGAGTACCGAGTATAAACCGAGTACTCGGCCCATCTCTAGTTAAAATAAATAAACAAGTATAACTTACCACTATTACACACGAGGGCCAACAAACACTTGATTACTGTCGGCTCTTCTTCAACTAGAGCTGAATGCAGCACTGGTTTCATGTTTATCTGTGAAATCATCATTATCATTACATTGTATAAAGCAAAATAGCTCTACGCGTCTGTTTGTATGTTTTCTTACTAAACCACATCGCGAATTTTAATGCAGTTTCAAGTAATTTAACGAAAAGGCTTTTAAGTTCTGTGAATTCTGAAAGGGATTTTTAGGTTCGTAAATTAGTGAAGCGTTTATGGTCACAAGAAAAATATATCACACTGTTTTAAAAAAAAAAAACCTATGAGAATACTAATTCAAACTATTATAAAATAGAAAGCATCTTTACAATATGACTTACTTTACAAACACTAGCATCAGAAGTATTGAATATATTCAACGTCAAATCCTCAGCCGAAGTTAGCAGTAAATTGTCTCTGACGTTCAGTGGATTGTACACTTGCGATACGTTGTGGAATTTGGCTACGAAAAAAAAACATATTATCCTAATATTTATTATGATTTCTAGTTTAGAAACAATGTTTTATTTTTACTCGAGAATATCCTGAATACCGATTTGTCAGATTATATATAAAAACTTTACAATTAGGAGCAATATCGCTTTAATAATTATCACACCATCTATTTTGACAGATTTTGACAGTTAAATAACATGATAATTCAAATTACTTAGTTATTTGTACCTAAAAACATTGCCACTTCTCTACGTAGTATTCTGCCTTCTTTACCGATCAAATTCTTTCGGTTCTCGATTTTAGATATTTTATGGATAATCTGTGAACAAAATAATGATATCATGACGTGTAAAAAGTTAAGTAATGGATAAAAATAGGGTAAGTAATGCCACACTAAAATTTCAATAAATATTTCATATAAAACATATTGCAACAACGATTTTTAGTCTACAATGTTTACTTTTATTTGAAGAGAAACTAAACTTTTAAGACATACATGTGTTTAAAACAAACATAAAAAGAACTGATTTCTAACTATAGGATAAAATATCCAGATTTACCTAGTCACGAAAATTAGAACACTAAAAATCAATTGATAAATCTATGAAGCTTTAGGGCCGGTTTTTCAACAGTCAGATAAATTCTATCTGACAGAAATCAGTATGTTTTTGTTGCACGTCGAACATAAATACTTGACATATGTAAGAAGTGACAATGAAAACATACCTCTTATCAGTCAGTTAGCATTTATCTGACTATTGAAAAATCAGCCCTTCCTTACCTCATTTTTTACATCTTCATCGACCTCCCCACCATTTCTCACCAAAACCCCTTTCATTTTCCCCACCGCCACCACCAACCCCTCCTCACTGACTCTACTGTTAGAGAAAATAACTGACAAAGATTCTAGTAGAGTCGAGAGAGTAATGTTGGCTTCACACGGAGCGGTGATTGAAGCGAGGCAACACGCGCAGAGCGACGCCTCGTCGGGACTGCGGGTTATGTCTAGTAGCTGGGGGAACAATGTTTTTTTATTTGAATCTAGTTCTTGGTTGATCTTTATTTGAAACTAGTGGCCGCCTGCGACTCCGTTTGAGTGGAAGTCGGTTTCCCGTGGGAATGAGAAGTTTTCCCGCGGTAAAAAGTACCCTATATGTTATTCTGATGTATAACCTATATTACTGTAAAGTTTCATCAAAATCCATTCAGTAGTTTTTACGTGAAAGAGTAACAAACATCCATACATCCATACTCACAAACTTTCACGTTTATAATATTAGTAAGTAGGAATAGTTTTGTAAGTTTAAATAGTGAAGATTACTTGAAACGATTATTTTTGGCTGTAATAGGTACCATTTTTAACATTTAACATGTGTTAGGAATTTGATCTGTCGCTCTGTTACGCGTTAAGGTAATATGAGTGGACCGATTTTGATGAAATTTGGAACAGAGATACAATAGACTAGGGATGTTAAGTATATCCATATCCGTAACCGAAACTATCGGATATCCGAAATAAAAAAAAAACCGTATTCGTAACCGAAACCGATATAAATGTTTCAGATAATTTCGGATAGTGGCGGAATCTAAAAATCTATCTTACAGAACTGTGACCAAAGTGTTGGTTCTCTCTCTGAGCTCAATGTGGCGGTGTTTATGACGTCATCGTTCTCACAGATCGTCCTCCTCTATATAAATAAAACCATTTTATTATCTATTTTTTTTGTATTACTTTTGAAATTCCTAGAATCTAATAACCGTAACCGAAACTATCCGAAACTACCGGATAATCCGAAATAATTTCATATTCGTATCCGAAACCGAAACCGATATAAAATAAAATCAATTTCTGTATCCGAAACCGAAACCGAAATTCCATATCCGTAACATCCCTACAATAGACCTTCAGAAAAACAAATTTTTTATCACAAAAAATTGTAATACAGCTTAAGGTGAAATATGAAAGTTCATCTTTTATCGAGAATTTAAATATAAAGTAACCATATTTATAAATTTGCAGGAGAAAAGATTATATTAAACCAAACGTATTAACATAGATTATAGTAAAAAAATATAAATTTTTATTGCTAAAAGTGATCAATATTTCAAAATAATAATATTAAGTAAGTAATAAATGTTCATTTACCTTGTTTAAATCCACAACAGTCTTATTAACGCAAGCGTAGGCGAGCGTTTTTACGGCGTCGATGGAAACGCGCGTTTTTAAAGCGTGGCTGTACCAAGCGTTTTCTTTGTCGTATAGTATTATAATGTGTGAAGATAAATCTATGAGTGATGTTATATGTGACGGTAGGTTCTGAAAAAATAGGTTTTTTTTAGTTTTCATTTTATGGGAATATTTGTAAAATTGTGCTACATTAAAAACTATACAAAAATCTTAATAACGAATAGATAAATAGTAAAAAAACACACAGTTAATCCATGTTTTTACCTGTAGCACAGTTTGTCGAAAAGCAACGTTATTTTAAAAATAAACAATGTTCTACAACTTAATTTTATTAATTATTCGATACATAAAAGTCTAGCAAATCTTATTAATGCCAGAAAACAAAACTAATAACAGCTTCAACAATCCCTATTTACAATGACCTAGAAATTTTATTGAAAAAAATAAAATTATTTAAATAACTAAAAAAAAAACTTACATCATCATCATCATCAATGCACTCCAACACATCAATGAAATACATCATGAACTCCTCATACACTGTTCTAGATCGTTCCAGAACTATGTTGTCTGTCCCGTGATTACTATCAAATATGTCCGACCAAATTGTATAGAATACAGATGTGGCTTGTTCGGGTTGGTTCGGTTTGCAGGTTTCAGATATAAGGTATTTTATTGTAGTCTGTAATATATAAATGTATTAAAATTGATGAAAAATCATCATTATATCATAGTATAAATTAAAGTCGCTAATTCTGTCTGTTTGTATGTTTGGCCGCCAAAATTACAACATTGCAAAGCGTGGGCGGGTCACTAGTATAATAATAAAAAAAAATGTTTACTTCTTCTGTTGCTTTGTTAACAAAACATCGCATTTAGGAATGAAAATAGTATTTGAATTAAAATCAAAACTGTATCAAAATCTGTCAAGCGGTTTAGAGGGAGTTAGAGGACTAACAAACAAACAGATACAAATAGCAACTTTATTTTTATATATTATAATAATTATAACATAGAAAATAATATTTTTAACTTACATTTCTTATGCTATCGCTTGCCTTCAAAAGCGAATGAACAAATACACTCCTTCTCTTATTATTCGGTATAACTTCATATTTATCTATGCAGATTTGTAGCAATCTATCACAGTCAGGTAAATTAGATTCTATGCAAAATTGTATCTGAAAATGATTAAAGACAGTGGCGATTCTTGTTAAAAAATACTAAACTTAACTAAAAAGTTGCAATCACTTTTTAGTAATAAAATATGGCAGAGAGTGGTAGTAACTTGGCATTATATTTTGTTTAATCAAAATAGTGTTTTTTATCGGGGCTAGTTAGGAGAGTTAAGATTACGCGCAGAAGATTTTAACTAACCAATGTTTCACATTTCGAATTCAGAAAACAAAATCTCGGGATAAGCATATAACATTTAAACAATTTGTTATAATTGGAACAGCATAGATACATTTGATTTGAAGATTTTTTTAGTTATTTAAATACGTACAGGAATATACAGTTAGTTCATTTGCTAAAACGACTCAATAATCACCCTTAAAAACGTAACCACTTTATTACATTCAAACCATTGTTAGTAAGAGTATCATATTGCTATGCCAATCATACTAATCATACTAATAATATAAATGTGAAAGTTTGTGAGTATGGATGTATGGATGGATGAATGGATGTTTGTTACTCTTTCACGTAAAAACTACTGGGCGGATTTTGATGAAATTTTACAGTAATATATGTTATACATCAGAATAACACATAGGGTACTTATTACGCCGGGAAAACTTCTCATTCCCACGGGAAACCGACTTCCACGCGAACGGAGGTGCGGGCGGCCACTAGTTTAATTATAATAAACTAGTGAATAAACAAACATCCTGGATGGATACATCCATACATCCTCACAAACTTTCACATTTATAATATTAGTAGGATAACCAACTTACGGCCTCCAAAACCTCCGGGCTAGTATTATCGCTCCCCAACTCGAACACATACACTTGTACATCTACATACATCTTCGCCACATCTACATCTGATATAACACGCAGCGCCGTGAACTTTTCTATGTAGTAGGAAGATTGGAGACGGTGGGTCACCTCGCTTTGTATTATAGTCTGGAAATAAATAACTTAATTTTGAGCAGTGGAAATATTGACAGCAGCAGTAATAAAACTTTATAGAGTTGAATTTCTATGTTATTATGTAGGTACTGATCTTATTTTGAAATTTTCAATGTTGTGGCAAATAGATTAAGAATAAGGTTTTTTAAATAAAACTTAATATATAAAGCGAGGTGTTTATATTGAGCGTCGACTGCCCTTATCATTAATCACTATTAACTATGTATACAAACTTTCTAACGTTGTTGTTATCAAGGAAAAATAATTAAAAATAAAACAATTTTACCTGATATTCTCTAAAATTCTTGATATTTCGATACACACTAAGAATAGCAGCAGTTGATTTTGGCAGTTTCTTCCATAGGAAACGCCGGGTTTTTTCATCGCTCAACAAACGCTCGGGAAACAAGTCTGCGTAGTTTGTTAGCATTGTCAGGCATACTGGAACAATGTTTTTTTTTGTAACAAAACATCGTTCTGAGGTTCAATATGATTTTACACAGAAATATCGAACCTTGAATTGAATCTTTTAATAATTTTAAATTGTTTGAGACGAATTATTTTAGATCCAGTAAATAAGTAATGGTTTATTAAAATATTTAAGTGAAAATACTGTTATTAGATTAAAAGTACGACCAAATGAACTAAATGTTAACCTTTATACACAAACGCATTTTTACTAAAATACGATTTATTTCTATCACTTCCGAAAGCTGTCACATAAGATTAACAAAGATAAAACACATTTAAACTAATTTATTTTTCAAATGCAGTAAAATACTGTAAGGAAAATTTAAAATATGACCAAATGAACTAAAACATTTAGTTTAGTTTAATTTTAACCTTTATTTATATTTTTTTAGTTAAAATATATTTTTTCTCTATCACTTGCAAATTCTGTGACAAAATCTTAAATATTTTTGAACTTATTTAGCTTTTCAATTCGTTTCTAAAAAGGTTGAATCTCTTACCATCCTCACACTTCCCGTTACTATAGAACAGTTTGATCATGGTGCTGTAGAAGCCATTTATTTCTGCGGTCGGCAGATCGAGACCGAAGTGTTTCAACACGCTGTTTACCCCTTGAAGAATTGACGCTGGGATTGTCTCCTGTTGGTAATTATAGGGATAGTTAGTTTGTTAATTCAACGAAAGTGTTAATTTGCAGGTGATTTCGAGCTGATTTCAAAAAGTTAGTAAGTCAAAAACTGCTTTTAAATAACTCTTTTGCAATTCGAGAATAAAGTAATGTTTACTATCAAGTTAAGTACTTTAAACTACAATGACTAGTTTTTATTTGAATAATTGCGTAAGTTTTAGTTTAGTAAGTTTTGTTCAGAATCGGGACAAAAGTAAAAACATAATGACTTACAGAATTAGCTCTGCCCTCCAACAGTTGTAGATAAGTTCGCCAAATTAACTCAATGTTATCATTCACCGTCTCAGGGTGGTGTTCACAAATTGCTCCTAAAATAAAAATGAATAAATGTGCCTATTGCCCGAATCTTCACTTACGAGGATACGAAAATAAGCTCTTAATTAATTTTGTGTTATTAAAACAATTCTAACAACAATATTACTTTATTAACATAGAAAGTTATTATCAATTAAATTCACAATGCTGCTTAAGCTGCCAATAATAGGGTGTCAACTACTGCCAATAGTTGAAGAACCTAGCCTATTATATACTAGCAAATAACTGGGCATCAAGAAACCAATAGCCAACTTACCAACAAGTAAAGCCAAAGGCACTCTGCAAGTGTCCCCAGTCTGCAGTTCCGATATAAGTTTCATCACATTTGGTAGAGAATGCGAGTGTTTCACAACGGAGGTGAGACAGTTGAGTGCATGACGTCTGGTTGTGGGTACGTAGGATTGCTGGCAGAGCTGTTTGTAAAAAGTATTGTGGGTAGAAGTTTGTAAGAATATAAAAGATGTGAATGAATTTATAAGGTTGCAGGCATGGCATTTTATAAAAGTAAAATATAAAAAAAGAAATGTTTTTTAGGAACAACTAAACGTTTTTGTCTAATAAGTGTTAATCATTGCTAAGCTCAATAGGTCAATCAGAAATTTTTTTTGGTGCTATAAACAAATATCTAAACCAAAATTGTAAATATGAATCAGTATGCATACCTCAACAATTTCATCCACATATCTGTGCACATAGTCTCCGTACTTCTGCACAATGTCCGATATGAGTTTGAAAGACTTTTCAATTACGTTAGACCAAGAGTCAATGTTACGGCTGTTTGATATACGGTCAAATAGTTGGATTGGAGAATGAAATACAGTTGATGATAGGTAATCTGAAAATAAGATGTTTTGGAAAATGTTAGATTTAAGTACTTGGGTGTTTAATTAATAATATTATTTTATTTATAAAATTTTATTTTAAAAGTGAAGTTAAATCTTTTAATGATGAAGACTTAAAGAACCTTGGTATTAAAACATTCCAAATAAAAAATATTACATTCACTACTTTTAAACTACCCATTAACCCTATGATTTTAAAGTACTCATTTTTTAAATTTAGGATATTTAAAAAGTCTTAAAAATATTCAAGTGAGTTAACCGAAAACCTTACCAAATTCAAACTCAGCTAAATCTTCTTTGATAATATTTTCAACAGTTTGGATAGTTTTTAAATATATCTTAGATTCCGGATCTTCGGGAAAGGCTTCCAAGTACTCGTACCATTGGTCCATTGTGACCTGCAATTGATAAGCAGTAAAGTAAGGTAAAGGAACTATTTTAAAAGCGGTACTTAATTTAAATTGCAATTACAAAAAGAAAATCTTAGCAAAGTATTAACTGATTTACCTCTAGTGAACCTATATGCGCAGACAGCTTCAGCAATATGAACTCGGTAATAAAATGTATCAACTCCAAATGAATAGAAGTCGTTTTTGTATATCAAAAAGTTTTACAGATACTTTTTACGTTCGTAAACAAAAAACATGCCGGTGGTTGTTTGTTTTGATAACTGACATTGACAGTTTTTTTAATTTGACAGAAAAAGCTGCGTTCGTTTCCAAATGCGCAGGTTTAGACACTCTTATTTAGTTCAGGGTTTAGGGTAATTGTGAACGCAACGCAGCTTAACTACGCTATGTGCTGTCAACTTGACAGTCAGCTGTTCTTCGATAAATGTCATTTTAGTGAACTGTCACTAGTGTCACTTCGTATTTCGTTTCGTACACAGTCAGAATTCACACAACTTTTGCTTACAATTTCTAGGCGAAGTTGAATCGAACTGTTAACGAAAGCGTCCAAACTGGCATCTAGGGCGATACTCTTCGTGGGTTTCCACAGTTTTTCCCGTCCCTCGATCCCGCGCATTAGCGTTCATAGGTTAGTTTTTGCTATTGATTGAATTTTCGTATTTACCTGTACTGACACAGCAGTTTTTTTGCGTTATCAACCTAACAAAAATTTATGAGCAACTTTAACATTCCATTAAAAAACTTTTATCTACTTCTACACGAAATTCTACTTTAATAATTAAATTAAACAGCACCTTTAGCTAAAAACTTTTAAGTAGGTACCTAATATTTGTTTACCATCCTCAGAGTGTACTACACACCACTTCGTAGCCACTCCGGTATGTCTTTCTCCCCTCCTCGAAGCTCTGGAGGGAACCCTCGGGCTCCTGGAAACATTACCCCTCCGATAACTCCACAAATTGTGAAACGCTATGATGATATCATCAAATCCCAGGAGGATAAACGGCAGTATAGGTAAGTTACATGAAAAATATTTATTGTATTTCGTGATTCATTACTTTTTTTTTAATTACCTTTTAAGAAAATTTTAACAAAGCAACCACATAGTTTTAATAACTTTTTTTTTCAACCTTGACTTTATTTTTTATTTATTTATATCTCACTAAAGTTACATATAAAAATTAATAAAGGTATTTATAAAAAAACAATACAGTGTGATTTGTTACTTTTATAATATATACCTTATACATAAATGTGCTCAAGAATAAGGAGAACTAATTTTTAATAATAAGAGCAACTTATATTTTTCTACAAACTTCTTAATATCAAGTTTCTTCCATTAGAATATAGTTTTAACACTATTATTTGGTTTCACAGAGGCTTAGAACTCTCTAACAGAATGAAAGTGCTGTTAGTGAGTGACCCGAACTCTGACAAGGCGGCCGCTGCGTTAGATGTTAATGTTGGTACGTGTCAGTTTCATTATTTATTATACATTTTTGCTTTGTTTATAGTAGGTAACTAGAATTACGGCTCTTGATATGAGGAACCTATGTGTTATAAATAAAATCCCTTAATGATGCATTAGATTTTTTCCGTAATATACATTTAAAAAGTTTTCCTTTTGTCCTCATCATTATTTTGTTAAGATCTGACATTTTTGTTAAAAACAAATTTAATTTAAAACCAGATAGCAAATATCCAATTTATTACTAAACCACACCACATAAAAGTCAAGGCAGCCATTTACAATTATAATTACAAATAAGAAAAGTAACTCAAAACATGTGTCTAATAGCCTAGTGGCTATAGGCGCTGGGCTACTATACCAAAGGTTCTGGGTTCGATCTCCATTAGTGTGTATCACTAATTTCGTCTTTTCCAAATAATGTACATATTAAATACGCAATTGCCGTGAGGGAAAACATCACCATGTAAATTACCGACACAGGGCATACTGAGCCAGTATGGTTTTTTACGGCGCAATCCCTCTCTGTATCCTCCAATGATGCTCAACTAGTAGGACATAATTATAAAGACTGTTATTATCAAAACTAATCTTGTTTAATTCATTTTAGGCTACCTCAGTGATCCGGACGAGTTGCCCGGACTGGCCCACTTCTGTGAGCACATGCTTTTCTTGGGTACCAAGAAGTACCCAGAGGTAAGACTCATCTCTCTATGAACTTATAAAAAATAAAAAAAATATACTTTTATTTATTATAATTGTTTCATACAAGATGAATTATCAATTATAAGTCGCTTTTGACTGGAACTTATTTTTAACAAAAAGAAAACATTTACAAATATATTTTTTTCAAAAATTTATTCGAGTGTTTTTTTATATGATTAACAATATTTTTTTATTGAAAAAATAATTTACTGTTATGGGTTCGATTCCCAATTTAGTAAAACTAGTTGGTGGGTACCCACAACTTCGTCTGCGTTAGAGTGATTTTCTAACACTAACTAAAACACCTCATACATCTATTCATACTAACTAAAAAATCTCTACAACACTATAGCACTACTAGAGCAAGTTTCTCTCGGAGCACGGCGGGTCTTCTAACGCGTCTACCCTACACACTTATTACACTGACTATAAACATCTCCACTGCACAGGAGAACTACTACAGCAAGTTTCTCTCGGAGCACGGCGGGTCTTCTAACGCGTCTACCCTACACACTTATTACACTGACTATAAACATCTCCACTGCACAGGAGAACTACTAGAGCAAGTTTCTCTCGGAGCACGGCGGGTCTTCTAACGCGTCTACCCTACACACTTATTACACTGACTATAAACATCTCCACTGCACAGGAGAACTACTACAGCAAGTTTCTCTCGGAGCACGGCGGGTCTTCTAACGCGTCTACCCTACACACTTATTACACTGACTATAAACATCTCCACTGCACAGGAGAACTACTACAGCAAGTTTCTCTCGGAGCACGGCGGGTCTTCTAACGCGTCTACCCTACACACTTATTACACTGACTATAAACATCTCCACTGCACAGGAGAACTACTACAGCAAGTTTCTCTCGGAGCACGGCGGGTCTTCTAACGCGTCTACCCTACACACTTATTACACTGACTATAAACATCTCCACTGCACAGGAGAACTACTACAGCAAGTTTCTCTCGGAGCACGGCGGGTCTTCTAACGCGTCTACCCTACACACTTATTACACTGACTATAAACATCTCCACTGCACAGGAGAACTACTACAGCAAGTTTCTCTCGGAGCACGGCGGGTCTTCTAACGCGTCTACCCTACACACTTATTACACTGACTATAAACATCTCCACTGCACAGGAGAACTACTACAGCAAGTTTCTCTCGGAGCACGGCGGGTCTTCTAACGCGTCTACCCTACACACTTATTACACTGACTATAAACATCTCCACTGCACAGGAGAACTACTACAGCAAGTTTCTCTCGGAGCACGGCGGGTCTTCTAACGCGTCTACCCTACACACTTATTACACTGACTATAAACATCTCCACTGCACAGGAGAACTACTACAGCAAGTTTCTCTCGGAGCACGGCGGGTCTTCTAACGCGTCTACCCTACACACTTATTACACTGACTATAAACATCTCCACTGCACAGGAGAACTACTACAGCAAGTTTCTCTCGGAGCACGGCGGGTCTTCTAACGCGTCTACCCTACACACTTATTACACTGACAATAAACATCTCCACTGCACAGGAGAACTACTACAGCAAGTTTCTCTCGGAGCACGGCGGGTCTTCTAACGCGTCTACCCTACACACTTATTACACTGACTATAAACATCTCCACTGCACAGGAGAACTACTACAGCAAGTTTCTCTCGGAGCACGGCGGGTCTTCTAACGCGTCTACCCTACACACTTATTACACTGACTATAAACATCTCCACTGAACAGGAGAACTACTACAGCAAGTTTCTCTCGGAGCACGGCGGGTCTTCTAACGCGTCTACCCTACACACTTATTACACTGACTATAAACATCTCCACTGCACAGGAGAACTACTACAGCAAGTTTCTCTCGGAGCACGGCGGGTCTTCTAACGCGTCTACCCTACACACTTATTACACTGACTATAAACATCTCCACTGCACAGGAGAACTACTACAGCAAGTTTCTCTCGGAGCACGGCGGGTCTTCTAACGCGTCTACCCTACACACTTATTACACTGACTATAAACATCTCCACTGCACAGGAGAACTACTACAGCAAGTTTCTCTCGGAGCACGGCGGGTCTTCTAACGCGTCTACCCTACACACTTATTACACTGACTATAAACATCTCCACTGCACAGGAGAACTACTACAGCAAGTTTCTCTCGGAGCACGGCGGGTCTTCTAACGCGTCTACCCTACACACTTATTACACTGACTATAAACATCTCCACTGCACAGGAGAACTACTACAGCAAGTTTCTCTCGGAGCACGGCGGGTCTTCTAACGCGTCTACCCTACACACTTATTACACTGACTATAAACATCTCCACTGCACAGGAGAACTACTACAGCAAGTTTCTCTCGGAGCACGGCGGGTCTTCTAACGCGTCTACCCTACACACTTATTACACTGACTATAAACATCTCCACTGCACAGGAGAACTACTACAGCAAGTTTCTCTCGGAGCACGGCGGGTCTTCTAACGCGTCTACCCTACACACTTATTACACTGACTATAAACATCTCCACTGCACAGGAGAACTACTACAGCAAGTTTCTCTCGGAGCACGGCGGGTCTTCTAACGCGTCTACCCTACACACTTATTACACTGACTATAAACATCTCCACTGCACAGGAGAACTACTACAGCAAGTTTCTCTCGGAGCACGGCGGGTCTTCTAACGCGTCTACCCTACACACTTATTACACTGACTATAAACATCTCCACTGCACAGGAGAACTACTACAGCAAGTTTCTCTCGGAGCACGGCGGGTCTTCTAACGCGTCTACCCTACACACTTATTACACTGACTATAAACATCTCCACTGCACAGGAGAACTACTACAGCAAGTTTCTCTCGGAGCACGGCGGGTCTTCTAACGCGTCTACCCTACACACTTATTACACTGACTATAAACATCTCCACTGCACAGGAGAACTACTACAGCAAGTTTCTCTCGGAGCACGGCGGGTCTTCTAACGCGTCTACCCTACACACTTATTACACTGACTATAAACATCTCCACTGCACAGGAGAACTACTACAGCAAGTTTCTCTCGGAGCACGGCGGGTCTTCTAACGCGTCTACCCTACACACTTATTACACTGACTATAAACATCTCCACTGCACAGGAGAACTACTACAGCAAGTTTCTCTCGGAGCACGGCGGGTCTTCTAACGCGTCTACCCTACACACTTATTACACTGACTATAAACATCTCCACTGCACAGGAGAACTACTACAGCAAGTTTCTCTCGGAGCACGGCGGGTCTTCTAACGCGTCTACCCTACACACTTATTACACTGACTATAAACATCTCCACTGCACAGGAGAACTACTACAGCAAGTTTCTCTCGGAGCACGGCGGGTCTTCTAACGCGTCTACCCTACACACTTATTACACTGACTATAAACATCTCCACTGCACAGGAGAACTACTACAGCAAGTTTCTCTCGGAGCACGGCGGGTCTTCTAACGCGTCTACCCTACACACTTATTACACTGACTATAAACATCTCCACTGCACAGGAGAACTACTACAGCAAGTTTCTCTCGGAGCACGGCGGGTCTTCTAACGCGTCTACCCTACACACTTATTACACTGACTATAAACATCTCCACTGCACAGGAGAACTACTACAGCAAGTTTCTCTCGGAGCACGGCGGGTCTTCTAACGCGTCTACCCTACACACTTATTACACTGACTATAAACATCTCCACTGCACAGGAGAACTACTACAGCAAGTTTCTCTCGGAGCACGGCGGGTCTTCTAACGCGTCTACCCTACACACTTATTACACTGACTATAAACATCTCCACTGCACAGGAGAACTACTACAGCAAGTTTCTCTCGGAGCACGGCGGGTCTTCTAACGCGTCTACCCTACACACTTATTACACTGACTATAAACATCTCCACTGCACAGGAGAACTACTACAGCAAGTTTCTCTCGGAGCACGGCGGGTCTTCTAACGCGTCTACCCTACACACTTATTACACTGACTATAAACATCTCCACTGCACAGGAGAACTACTACAGCAAGTTTCTCTCGGAGCACGGCGGGTCTTCTAACGCGTCTACCCTACACACTTATTACACTGACTATAAACATCTCCACTGCACAGGAGAACTACTACAGCAAGTTTCTCTCGGAGCACGGCGGGTCTTCTAACGCGTCTACCCTACACACTTATTACACTGACTATAAACATCTCCACTGCACAGGAGAACTACTACAGCAAGTTTCTCTCGGAGCACGGCGGGTCTTCTAACGCGTCTACCCTACACACTTATTACACTGACTATAAACATCTCCACTGCACAGGAGAACTACTACAGCAAGTTTCTCTCGGAGCACGGCGGGTCTTCTAACGCGTCTACCCTACACACTTATTACACTGACTATAAACATCTCCACTGCACAGGAGAACTACTACAGCAAGTTTCTCTCGGAGCACGGCGGGTCTTCTAACGCGTCTACCCTACACACTTATTACACTGACTATAAACATCTCCACTGCACAGGAGAACTACTACAGCAAGTTTCTCTCGGAGCACGGCGGGTCTTCTAACGCGTCTACCCTACACACTTATTACACTGACTATAAACATCTCCACTGCACAGGAGAACTACTACAGCAAGTTTCTCTCGGAGCACGGCGGGTCTTCTAACGCGTCTACCCTACACACTTATTACACTGACTATAAACATCTCCACTGCACAGGAGAACTACTACAGCAAGTTTCTCTCGGAGCACGGCGGGTCTTCTAACGCGTCTACCCTACACACTTATTACACTGACTATAAACATCTCCACTGCACAGGAGAACTACTACAGCAAGTTTCTCTCGGAGCACGGCGGGTCTTCTAACGCGTCTACCCTACACACTTATTACACTGACTATAAACATCTCCACTGCACAGGAGAACTACTACAGCAAGTTTCTCTCGGAGCACGGCGGGTCTTCTAACGCGTCTACCCTACACACTTATTACACTGACTATAAACATCTCCACTGCACAGGAGAACTACTACAGCAAGTTTCTCTCGGAGCACGGCGGGTCTTCTAACGCGTCTACCCTACACACTTATTACACTGACTATAAACATCTCCACTGCACAGGAGAACTACTACAGCAAGTTTCTCTCGGAGCACGGCGGGTCTTCTAACGCGTCTACCCTACACACTTATTACACTGACTATAAACATCTCCACTGCACAGGAGAACTACTACAGCAAGTTTCTCTCGGAGCACGGCGGGTCTTCTAACGCGTCTACCCTACACACTTATTACACTGACTATAAACATCTCCACTGCACAGGAGAACTACTACAGCAAGTTTCTCTCGGAGCACGGCGGGTCTTCTAACGCGTCTACCCTACACACTTATTACACTGACTATAAACATCTCCACTGCACAGGAGAACTACTACAGCAAGTTTCTCTCGGAGCACGGCGGGTCTTCTAACGCGTCTACCCTACACACTTATTACACTGACTATAAACATCTCCACTGCACAGGAGAACTACTACAGCAAGTTTCTCTCGGAGCACGGCGGGTCTTCTAACGCGTCTACCCTACACACTTATTACACTGACTATAAACATCTCCACTGCACAGGAGAACTACTACAGCAAGTTTCTCTCGGAGCACGGCGGGTCTTCTAACGCGTCTACCCTACACACTTATTACACTGACTATAAACATCTCCACTGCACAGGAGAACTACTACAGCAAGTTTCTCTCTGAGCACGGCGGGTCTTCTAACGCGTCTACCCTACACACTTATTACACTGACTATAAACATCTCCACTGCACAGGAGAACTACTACAGCAAGTTTCTCTCGGAGCACGGCGGGTCTTCTAACGCGTCTACCCTACACACTTATTACACTGACTATAAACATCTCCACTGCACAGGAGAACTACTACAGCAAGTTTCTCTCGGAGCACGGCGGGTCTTCTAACGCGTCTACCCTACACACTTATTACACTGACTATAAACATCTCCACTGCACAGGAGAACTACTACAGCAAGTTTCTCTCGGAGCACGGCGGGTCTTCTAACGCGTCTACCCTACACACTTATTACACTGACTATAAACATCTCCACTGCACAGGAGAACTACTACAGCAAGTTTCTCTCGGAGCACGGCGGGTCTTCTAACGCGTCTACCCTACACACTTATTACACTGACTATAAACATCTCCACTGCACAGGAGAACTACTACAGCAAGTTTCTCTCGGAGCACGGCGGGTCTTCTAACGCGTCTACCCTACACACTTATTACACTGACTATAAACATCTCCACTGCACAGGAGAACTACTACAGCAAGTTTCTCTCTGAGCACGGCGGGTCTTCTAACGCGTCTACCCTACACACTTATTACACTGACTATAAACATCTCCACTGCACAGGAGAACTACTACAGCAAGTTTCTCTCGGAGCACGGCGGGTCTTCTAACGCGTCTACCCTACACACTTATTACACTGACTATAAACATCTCCACTGCACAGGAGAACTACTACAGCAAGTTTCTCTCGGAGCACGGCGGGTCTTCTAACGCGTCTACCCTACACACTTATTACACTGACTATAAACATCTCCACTGCACAGGAGAACTACTACAGCAAGTTTCTCTCGGAGCACGGCGGGTCTTCTAACGCGTCTACCCTACACACTTATTACACTGACTATAAACATCTCCACTGCACAGGAGAACTACTACAGCAAGTTTCTCTCGGAGCACGGCGGGTCTTCTAACGCGTCTACCATACACACTTATTACACTGACTATAAACATCTCCACTGCACAGGAGAACTACTAC
The DNA here is from genome assembly GCA_916618145.1 of Emmelina monodactyla. NCBI lineage: Eukaryota > Metazoa > Arthropoda > Insecta > Lepidoptera > Pterophoridae > Emmelina > Emmelina monodactyla. Next base: position 5,619,818 of record OU745296.1, read on the forward strand.
AGCAAGTTTCTCTCGGAGCACGGCGGGTCTTCTTACGCGTCTACCCTACACACTTATTACACTGACTATAAACATCTCCACTGCACAGGAGAACTACTACAGCAAGTTTCTCTCTGAGCACGGCGGGTCTTCTAACGCGTCTACCCTACACACTTATTACACTGACTATAAACATCTCCACTGCACAGGAGAACTACTACAGCAAGTTTCTCTCGGAGCACGGCGGGTCTTCTAACGCGTCTACCCTACACACTTATTACACTGACTATAAACATCTCCACTGCACAGGAGAACTACTACAGCAAGTTTCTGTCGGAGCACGGCGGGTCTTCTAACGCGTCTACCCTACACACTTATTACACTGACTATAAACATCTCCACTGCACAGGAGAACTACTACAGCAAGTTTCTCTCGGAGCACGGCGGGTCTTCTAACGCGTCTACCCTACACACTTATTACACTGACTATAAACATCTCCACTGCACAGGAGAACTACTACAGCAAGTTTCTCTCGGAGCACGGCGGGTCTTCTAACGCGTCTACCCTACACACTTATTACACTGACTATAAACATCTCCACTGCACAGGAGAACTACTACAGCAAGTTTCTCTCGGAGCACGGCGGGTCTTCTAACGCGTCTACCCTACACACTTATTACACTGACTATAAACATCTCCACTGCACAGGAGAACTACTACAGCAAGTTTCTCTCGGAGCACGGCGGGTCTTCTAACGCGTCTACCCTACACACTTATTACACTGACTATAAACATCTCCACTGAACAGGAGAACTACTACAGCAAGTTTCTCTCGGAGCACGGCGGGTCTTCTAACGCGTCTACCCTACACACTTATTACACTGACTATAAACATCTCCACTGCACAGGAGAACTACTACAGCAAGTTTCTCTCGGAGCACGGCGGGTCTTCTAACGCGTCTACCCTACACACTTATTACACTGACTATAAACATCTCCACTGCACAGGAGAACTACTACAGCAAGTTTCTCTCGGAGCACGGCGGGTCTTCTAACGCGTCTACCCTACACACTTATTACACTGACTATAAACATCTCCACTGCACAGGAGAACTACTACAGCAAGTTTCTCTCGGAGCACGGCGGGTCTTCTAACGCGTCTACCCTACACACTTATTACACTGACTATAAACATCTCCACTGCACAGGAGAACTACTACAGCAAGTTTCTCTCGGAGCACGGCGGCTCTTCTAACGCGTCTACCCTACACACTTATTACACTGACTATAAACATCTCCACTGCACAGGAGAACTATTACAGCAAGTTTCTCTCGGAGCACGGCGGGTCTTCTAACGCGTCTACCCTACACACTTATTACACTGACTATAAACATCTCCACTGCACAGGAGAACTACTACAGCAAGTTTCTCTCGGAGCACGGCGGCTCTTCTAACGCGTCTACCCTACACACTTATTACACTGACTATAAACATCTCCACTGCACAGGAGAACTACTACAGCAAGTTTCTCTCGGAGCACGGCGGGTCTTCTAACGCGTCTACCCTACACACTTATTACACTGACTATAAACATCTCCACTGCACAGGAGAACTACTACAGCAAGTTTCTCTCGGAGCACGGCGGGTCTTCTAACGCGTCTACCCTACACACTTATTACACTGACTATAAACATCTCCACTGCACAGGAGAACTACTACAGCAAGTTTCTCTCGGAGCACGGCGGGTCTTCTAACGCGTCTACCCTACACACTTATTACACTGACTATAAACATCTCCACTGCACAGGAGAACTACTACAGCAAGTTTCTCTCGGAGCACGGCGGGTCTTCTAACGCGTCTACCCTACACACTTATTACACTGACTATAAACATCTCCACTGCACAGGAGAACTACTACAGCAAGTTTCTCTCGGAGCACGGCGGGTCTTCTAACGCGTCTACCCTACACACTTATTACACTGACTATAAACATCTCCACTGCACAGGAGAACTACTACAGCAAGTTTCTCTCGGAGCACGGCGGGTCTTCTAACGCGTCGACGTCATCGGACCACACGATGTACTACTTCGATGTGCTCCCGGCGTATTTACCGCAGGCTTTGGATATGTGAGTTCTTTATATTTAATTGTTATATGACGTATTTTAAAAAAAACATTTGATTGAATATGTGGCTCATTTCTTCGCAACTACATTTAAATCTGCATGAGAAGTAGCTACATCTAACTTTAACTATTTAGAAAAAAGGTAATTTTAAATATTTTACAAACGCATTTTATTATCTACCTCAAAATGTGTTTGTCTGCATTAGTTACGTAAACTGTCACTTACGATTGACAGAGACAAAACATGAGTTATCTAATGCTGTAGGTAATCATATTTATTAGTGAGTGGGATCGTATCCGGATCTACGCTACGATAGCTAGATGCTACTTGAGACACTATGCATTGACGAGAAATTAGTTAATAGAAGTCAACTTGTGGCAGTTAAAGGTCATTTATCGTTACCCTCATTTGTACCTTCCGGCGTTCCGCAAGGTTCCCATCTCGGTCCTTTGCTTTTTATTATTTTTATTAATGATCTTGCCAAACTTTTGTACTCCAAATGTCTTTTATATGCCGACGACCTCAAAATCTATGCGCCCATCAAATCTATAACTGATTGTCATGTACTTCAAAATGACTTACTCATACTTGCTGATTGGTGCAATAGAAACCTTATGAAATTAAATATAGGGAAGTGTTTTACTATCACCTTTACGAGAAATAAAAACAAAATCTTATTTAACTATAGCTTATCTGGAGAAATTTGACAGCGAAAAAGTGTTGTTAAAGACTTGGGCATAATATTTGATGAACAACTTAGTTTCAAAAACCATTACGAGTACGTTGTAAATAAAAGCATTAGATTATTAGGCTTCATATTTAGAACTGCTAGTGGTTTCACATCGATGAAAAGTTATATGACACTTTACGTCGGTCTTATAAGACCTATACTAGAGTTTGGATGTGTCATTTGGTCCCCCTGTTAAAAAGTTCATTGTGCTAAATTGGAAAGTATCCAGAAAAAAAAATTTCTAAGCATGCTTTGCTATCGCTTAAACATGACAAGACTTTATCCACATAATTCAGACAGACTTATTTTTTTTTTAATTAAGTCCCTGGAGAGTCGGCGGTTATGTTTAGACTTAACAAACTTGCATAAGATTACTGTCCTTACTTAATATTAGTATATATTTTAGATCCCGCTTCTATAGAACCTTCCAGCTTCAAGTTTATAAAAACAACACCTCGTATTTTAATCCCATTGTAAGAATGTGCCGCGAGTATCACGAGTTGTCCCAAACTGACTGTAATGTTGACATTTTTGATCCAAACTTACTCCGTTTCAAGTCTCATTTACTAAGCATCCTCTAATCACACCCACTTTTAATCATTTAATCTAATTAATATTTGTTTACTTTTATGTTGTTGTTTTTTAATCATTTTTATGTTTTAGTTTTAGTTCTTGATCATTTATTTCTTGTTTCAATATCTTCTTTATTTCAATTATGTTTTATGCTGTAAGCAAGTGATTCACTGTACATACATGCTTAGGATGACAATCTGAACATAATTCTAAGTCAAGCTACTATGTACTCCTTGATTGTTTTCTGTTTTGTATGTCTTAAATAAATAAAAGTTATCATACATAGGTTGGATGGCCGAAACGTAACGACATACATGGTTAGATAATGGAAACGTAACGAATTGGTCTATATCGTCTCCGAAACGTAACGAATTGGTCTATATCTTCTTACCGCCACAACTACAAAACGCTTCATCATAGAAACTTGAATATACCGCCATTATGTAGCTTATACACCCAGCTAGCTACTACCTACCTAACTCCCGTGGCACCTACCTAGTTTCGCCTCATTCTTCACGTGGCCGCTGTTCTCGGAGGCGGCGACCGGCCGCGAGCTGTCCGCGGTGCACTCCGAGCACGACAAGAACACCTCCTCGGACAGCCGGCGGGTCCATCAGCTGGATACTGCACTACTGCTGCCACGTTACTTGAGACACTGTGCATTGACGTGAAACGTGGTTAAATTAGTTATTATACATAGGTTGGATGGCCGAAACGTAACGAATTTGTCTATATCGTCTCAAAACGTAACGAATTGGTCTATATCGTCTCCGAAACGTAACGAATTGGTCTATATCTTCTCCGAAACGTAACGAATTCGTCTATATCGTCTAACTTAAGTAACTTTAAAACGGCTAGTCGTAGAAACATGAATTAAACGCCATTATGTAGCTTATACACCCAGCTAGCTACTACCTACCTAACTCCCGTGGTACCTACCTAGTTTCGCTTCGTTCTTCACGTGGCCGCTGTTCTCGGAGGCGGCGACCGGCCGCGAGCTGTCCGCGGTGCACTCCGAGCACGACAAGAACACCTCCTCGGACAGCTGGCGGATCCATCAGCTGGATACTGCACTACTGCTGCCGTGTTACTTGAGACACTGTGCATTGACAAGAAACGTGGTTAAATTAGTCATCATACATAGGTTGGATGGCCGAAACGTAACGAATTGGAATATATCGTCTCCGAAACGTAGCGAATTGGTCTATATCGTCTCCGAAACGTAACGAATTGGTCTATATCGTCTCGAAACGTAACGAATTGGTCTATATCGTCTCTGAAACGTAACGAATTTGTCTATAGCGTCTCCGAAACGTAACGAATTAGTCTATATCGTCTCCGAAACGTAACGAATTGGTCTATATCTTCTTACTTAAGTAACTTTAAAACGGCTTGTCGTAGAAACATGAATTTTGCGTCATTATGTAGCTTATACACCCAGCTAGCTACTACCTACCTAACTCCCGTGGTACCTACCTAGTTTCGCTTCGTTCTTCACGTGGCCGCTGTTCTCGGAGGCGGCGACCGGCCGCGAGCTGTCCGCGGTGCACTCCGAGCACGACAAGAACACCTCCTCGGACAGCTGGCGGGTCCATCAGCTGGATACTGCACTACTGCTGCCGTGTTACTTGAGACACTGTGCATTGACAAGAAACGTGGTTAAATTAGTCATCATACATAGGTTAGATGGCCGAAACGTAACGAATTGGAATATATCGTCTCCGAAACGTAGCGAATTGGTCTATATCGTCTCCGAAACGTAACGAATTGGTCTATATCGTCTCGAAACGTAACGAATTGGTCTATATCGTCTCTGAAACGTAACGAATTTGTCTATAGCGTCTCCGAAACGTAACGAATTCGTCTATATCGTCTCCGAAACGTAACGAATTGGTCTATATCGTCTAACTTTAGTAACTTTAAAACGGCTGGGCGTAGAAACATATATTTACCGACACTATTTAACGTATATAGTCAGCACCTACTATCTCTTAACGTCCTTTATATCTACATAGTTTCGCGTAATTATTCACATCGTCTCCGAAACGTAACGAATTGGTCTATATCTTCTTACCCCCACAACTACAAAACGCTTCATCATAGAAACTTGAATTAACCGCCATTATGTAGCTTATACACCCAGCTAGCTACTACCTACCTAACTTCCGTGGTACCTACCTAGTTTCGCTTCGTTCTTCTCGTGGCCGCTGTTCTTGGAGGCGGCGACCGGCCGCGAGCTGTCCGCGGTGCACTCCGAGCACGACAAGAACACCTCCTCGGACAGCTGGCGGGTCCATCAGCTGGATACTGCACTACTGCTGCCATGCTACTTGAGACACTGTGCATTGACGAGAAAAGGGGTTAAATTAGTTATCGTAAATAGGTTGGATGGCCGGAACGTAACGAATTGGTCTATATCGTCTCCGAAACGTAACGAATTTGTCGATATAGTCACCGAAACGTAACGAATTGGTCTATATTGTCTAACTTAAGTAACTTTAAAACGGCTTGTCGTAGAAGCATGAATTTTGCGCCATTATGTAGCTTATACATCCAGCTAGCTACTACCTACCTAACTCCCGTGGTACCTACCTAGTTTCGCTTCGTTCTTCACGTGGCCGCTGTTCTCGGAGGCGGCGACCGGCCGCGAGCTGTCCGCGGTGCACTCCGAGCACGACAAGAACACCTCCTCGGACAGCTGGCGGGTCCATCAGCTGGATACTGCACTACTGCTGCCACGTTACTTGAGACACTGTGCATTGACGAGAAACGTGGTTAAATTAGTAAATTAGAGCGAAACGTAACGAATTTGTCTATATCGTCTCCGAAACGTAACGAATTTGTCTATATCGTCTCAAAACGTAACGAATTGGTCTATATTGTCTTACTTAAGTAACTTTAAAACGGCTTGTCGTAGAAACTTGAATTAACCCCCATTATGTAGCTCATACACCCAGCTAGCTACTACCTACCTAACTCCCGTGGTGCCTACCTAGTTTCGCTTCGTTCTTCACGTGGCCGCTGTTCTCGGAGGCGGCGACCGGCCGCGAGCTGTCCGCGGTGCACTCCGAGCACGACAAGAACACCTCCTCGGACAGCTGGCGGGTCCATCAGCTGGATACTGCACTACTGCTGCCATGTTACTTGAGACACTGTGCATTGACGTGAAACGTGGTTACATTAGTTATACATAGGTTGGATGGCCGAAACGCAACGAATTAATCTATATCGTCTCCAAAACGTAACGAATTTGTCTATAGCGTCTCCGAAACGTAACGAATTAGTCTATATCGTCTCCGAAACGTAACGAATTAGTCTATATCGTCACTGAAAGGTACCGAATTAGTCTTTATCGTCTCCGAAACGTAACGAATTGGTTTACGTCGTCTCTGAAACTTAACGAATTTGTCTATATAGTCTCGAAACGTAACGAATTGGTCTATATTGTCTAACTTAAGTAACTTTAAGAATTGGTCTATATCTTCTTACCTCCACAACTATAAAACGCTTCATCATAGAAACTTGAATTAACCGCCATTATGTAGCTTATACACCCAGCTAGCTACTACCTACCTAACTTCCGTGGCACCTACCTAGTTTCGCTTCGTTCTTCACGTGGCCGCTGTTCTCGGAGGCGGCGACCGGCCGCGAGCTGTCCGCGGTGCACTCCGAGCACGACAAGAACACCTCCTCGGACAGCTGGCGGGTCCATCAGCTGGATACTGCACTAGTGCTGCCATGCTACTTGAGACACTGTGCATTGACGTGAAACGTGGTTACATTAGTTATACATAGGTTGGATGGCCGAAACGCAACGAATTAATCTATATCGTCTCCAAAACGTAACGAATTTGTCTATAGCGTCTCCGAAACGTAACGAATTAGTCTATATCGTCTCCGAAACGTAACGAATTGGTCTATATCGTCTCAGAAACGTAACGAATTGGTCTACATCGTCTCCGAAACGTAACGAATTGTTCTATATCGTCTCCGGAACGTAACGAATTGGTCTATATCTTCTCACCTCCACAACTATAAAACGCTTCATCACAGAAACTTGAATCCAGCGTCATTATGTAGCTCATACACCCAGCTAGCTACTACCTACCTAACTCCCGCGGTACCTACCTAGTTTCGCCTCATTCTTCACGTGGCCGCTGTTCTCGGAGGCGGCGACCGGCCGCGAGCTGTCCGCGGTGCACTCCGAGCACGACAAGAACACCTCCTCGGATAGCTGGCGGATTGATCAGCTGAATAAGGCGACGGCGATGAAGTCGCACCCTTATCATAAGTTTGGGACTGGTGAGTTGGGAGCGATTCGGGATTAAAGTAGACTTAAGTTGCTAAACTAAACTTAACTTATACTGCTATCACTTTGATGGAATCAGGTGTAACTTGCGGAAACCAATTAAGATGAATCTTGATATAGTAGATTTTAAAATTATTTGCTATCACTTTGTCCCTAATCCCTTTGTTGCGCGAAAGTCTCCCTTACTTTTCGCAATCCCTGTTATATCGCTCTAATTATTTACGCCATCTAAATATAAGATAGGGACGGGTGAAATTGAACTAAATGCAATATGGTATTGCTTTTGATAAACTTGATATGTGACCGTCCCTAAAGTATAAGTAATTATGTCTAAATAAAAGTATGTCCTATTAAATTTTATATTTTTTTATTATTTGGTCTAAATTTCGACTAATATGAGGGTATATTATTTATTACTTTTTTCCAAACCAACTAAACGAATGTGATTGCAATGTTTAAGTTTAGTTTAGTTCGTGTTTTCAGAATCGGTGCTAGTCTCTTTTACTCAATTAATAAAAAATACTGTATTGTTTAACCGTTGTTCAAAAATATATGCAAGAACTTTGAGTTAGTCGTATATAACTGTATGCATCAAACTTATGAGCCGATTTTAATAAGACTTTGAAATATTACTCAATCGAGTTTATTTATTCACTGTGATTTAAAACAGTAACTGAAGTTAAAACGCTTACATAAATGTAAGATTAACTTCATTTTAACCAAAAAAATAAGATAATACGTACTTATAAGCTAGAACCTACTTAAAAGCTTAATTCTAATGTACATAATTTAAGTTAACATTAAGTAATGGCTTTTTAAATAGATAAATTATAATAAAAATAGATAAATTATATTGTACAATTCAAAATTTGGGAAAATATCTTATTTAAATGTTTTTCTTAATCGATCTAACTTGTCCCTATATTTGTTTTTCAATTTGTAACTTTCAGGCAACAGAGACACGCTAGAGACCATTCCTAAACAGAAAGGCATCGACGTCAGGAAGGAACTCCTGAAGTTCCACAATGAGTGGTACTCGGCCAATATCATGTCGCTAGTGGTGTTGGGGAAAGGTCAGTTAAGAAACGATTATTGATAAAAGATTATTAATTACTAGTGGCCGCCCGCGACGCGTGGAAGTCGGTTTCCGGTGTGAATGAGAAATTTTCCCGCGGTAAAACGTACCCTATGTGTTATTCTGATGTACAACCTGTATTACTGTAAAGTTTCATCCAAATCCGTCTAGTAGTTTTTACGTGAGAGAGTAACAAACATCCATACATACTCACAAACTTTCACGTTTATAATATTAGTAGGATTTATTGCAGTTATTAAGGAAATCTTTCAAATGTAGAGATAAAAGCAGGTGGTCTTATCGCTTGCAGCGATCTCTGCCAGACAGTGTTATGAAAGGGAAACATTGATTTTTGATCTAACGTAGATTATGCAAATTAAATTGTGAGTAAAAATAATTCAAATAAAAAAAAACACTTTTATCATTTGAAATAGATTCTGTCCAATGCCTGTATACATATACCTACCCTTTCATATATGTACCACTTGTGAATCACCCTGTATATATTTTTTCTATTTCAGAATCCCTCGACGAACTAGAGAAGTTAGTAACCGATCTATTCACGCCGGTGGAAGATAAGGGCGTGATTGCGCCGTCTTGGCCCGAACACCCTTATCCACCGGAACTGTGTAGGAAAAGGGCTTATATTGTGCCTATTAAAGATTTGAGATCGTTGTCCATTGACTTTCCTATACCTGATACTAGGAAGTATTATAAGAGTGGGGTAAGTGTTTTAGTAGTATAGTTATTTGTATTATAATTCAGTTTTAAAAGTCTTAACGTCCAAGGATCAATTTTAGGCTTTTTCCAAAAAACCTATTGTAACAAATATTTAACTATGTGTAGTGAAAACTCCTAACCTTGTGAGATAATGTTGAAACATTAGTGCCATGAAGGGCTTAAAAAATATGTTGCGTCTACTAACGGCTAAGTAGTTTCACCTGATATTTAGTATTCAGAAATTGTTAATTCTAATTCTTCCAATGCCATTTAATTAAAGCTATTCCCAACTAGAAAAAAAAACAAAATGTGTTCTAACTTTAAAACATACACACACACTATAAATGCCTTCTGAGATACAGTTTCACACTAGTTCTGAAGACAGGGATCTATTTTTATTTGTATTATAGGCTCATTTGGGCATTGAATATTTAAATAGTCTAGATTAAGATTAGATGTTATTTATATTCTGATTTAAGTTAAATATTAGTTCTTTTTGTATTAGGCATTTTAGAAATAATAATAATAATAAATCTCCAGACTGACACACCAACTGTGTGGCCCTAAACTAAGCAAAGCTTGTACTATAGGTACCACACAATGGACTAGGAGAGAACCTAGTTACACCCAGACACGAGCCAATATCGAAAAACCATTTTTACAAAATTGGCCCGACCGGGAATTGAACCTAGAACCTTCCGCTTAACAGTCCCGTATATATGTTACAGCCAAAGTAATAAATCTGGATATTATATATACTGTCTAGCCATTATATATAATGTCTACTCAATTTAGATAAAGTGATAATTAACACAAAATTAATCACATTAACTGGCTATTTTATATAATATCTTCGAAGACTTGGATAATGTAATAAAACAAGTAGATATTCGTTTGTGTTACGGCTCAAACCCGAAGCGCGGCTGCACCTAGTTTTAGCCGGTTGGAAACATCAATAGGTTAGGTTAGTTAGGTTACTTTTTTGATACCGCCCAAAAAAAGGAGTCCCGCGTAGCGGGACTCCGTCGACTTATGATTGAAGCCAGTTTTTATATGTATATGTTACGGCTAATACCCGAAGTGCGGTTACACCTAGTTTAAGCCGGTTAGTAGACTTTTTTATATGGAAAACTGTAACAAAAAATATATTCCTATAAATATAAAAACTGGATTCAATCATGAGTCGACGGAGTCCCGCTACGCGGGACTCCTTTTTTTGGGCGGTATCAAAAAAGTAACCTAACTAACCTAACCTATTGATGTTCTAAATACGGGTATTAGCCGTAAAACAAGTCGGCTAGGCCATATTATTACTTTGGCTAACTTTGACACGCTATTATGAATAATGTCCAGATAAAGTGATTAATTTATTACATTGTCTAGTCAATTTGGCTATTATAAATAATGACCAGTCATTATGTATAATATCCATTTAATCACTATGACTGTAACATATATACCGCAGCGTCACAGAGGTCGTCAACTATAGAAACAGAGCTTCTAACTAAAATCATTTTCTTAGAGTTAGAAACACATAGCTACTATAAATAGAATGTATCTTCCAGCCCGGTCATTATCTATCCCACCTGCTGGGCCACGAGGGCCCGGGCAGCCTGCTGGCCGAGCTGAAGAGACGGGGCTGGTGTAATAGGTATAGTAGTTATCATTATCATCATCATTATCATTACAGAGTATAAATCCTAGTCGCTAATTCTGTCTGTTTGTATGTTTGACCGCTAACTACTTCTAAAGTACGTAACGGATTTAAATGCGGTTTTCTCCATATTTTGGGGTATTTATTCATTTAAATTTGTAAATAAAGAAAGTTTAGAGTTTTTTTAAGTTAGCAAAAATTCTAGGTTTCGCGAGCAAGTTGACAAAATTACACTATTGCGAAGCGTGGGCTCGCTCGCTTATGATATACGAGCGACCCACCCTTCGCAATGGTGTAATTTTTGCCGAATTGCTCGCGAAACATTGAATTTTAGATAACTGGAAAAAAAATCGGAGTGTTTCCCTGAAAGACGGCGAAAACCGCATTATAACCCGTTGTGTGGTTAAGAAGGAGATAGCGGACAACATACAAATAGACACAAATAGCGACTTGGATTTGTACTATGTAACTAGCTGAACCCGCAAACGTTGTTTTGCCAAATTTGAAAAAATTGGGAGTGGTCAACCCTTATCACTTAGGGGTATGAAAAGTAGATGTTGGCCGATTCTCAGACCTACTCAATATGCTCACAAAATTTCAGGAGAATCGGTCTAACATTGTGACACGGGAATTTTATATACAGGTGTAATCACCTGTGCACACTTAACGATTACACCCTGTTTAAGATGATAATAGATGTGTGTGGATATAAACAGAATAATAGAAGGACAAATTTGTCATTACAGACATTATTTTTGGCGAAAAAAGGCTTTTTTTATTTTCAAATAATATGTAATGTTGTTCTTTCATGATTCGAATACAAATGTGAATAAAATTAAAAAGAATGAAAAAAAGAAAATAAAATATGGAACAGAAGCATTTTTATACCATCTTCATACAAATCCATACTCACCAAATCACTCTAAAACTATTACAAAAACAAACTTATTTATTCATTTAATTTTTTCAATAAAAAACATCTTGAGATTTTACTTTTAGTTTTGCATTTAAAATGCTAATTTATTAATTTTGAAGATATAGACACTGGAAAAAGAACGCGGGTCTCCGAGCATTGCGGTCAGAGCATTAGACCGGTTATCTAATCGGTCCTGGGTTCGATTCCCAGTCGCGCAATGCTCAAAGACCCGCGTTCCTTTTTCTAGTATCTTTAACTCCAAAAAAACATCTTATATATTTTTCACATACCTACATACCAAAAAAAAAAATTTTCTTTTCAATAATTTCTAATATAAATTGTTTCCCCTATAGTCTAGTGGGCGGCACCCGGCTGGGCGCGCGCGGGTTCGGTTTCTTCGGCGTGCAGGTGGACCTCACCGAGGACGGGATTCTACACGTCGACGACATCGTCACACTCGTGTTTCAGGTATTATACAGGGCACCCTGTATAGTTTTGTGTTTCAGGTGGGCTGTTGATTAATGGTGCCGATTCTACATTATCGGCCGAATATATTCTACTAACCTTTGACGCCTTGTTATTTGTGTAACTATGGTAACCATTATCCGTGTTTTTGCGTCCCAATAAACTATGGTATATGGCTGTTGATATGGAAATGACAGAAACACGTCACTAGAAACAATACTAGCAGTTTTCAATTACCAAGGTTTTAACTATAGTACAATATTAGTTTCGGCCATAAGACTCTCTGAATTAAACTAAAAATATTGCTATCACTTACTGAGCAATAGTATAGGAAAGAAATGGGTAATCAGTTTAGTCCAGTCACACTAAAAATTGCGTGCATTTCGACACGGCGCAAGCAAGCTTAGACTCGTCGTCAGCGCATTCCGTCTAATTTTACAATGATGTGGACTAAATTTAGTGAGACAAATAGACCCTGTTAAGCAGAAAGGTGTTAAGTGCCAAAAATCGGATATTGAGTTAAGTATACCACTGTTTTTGTAAACATATAATATAATTGTACGTAAAAAAATGAACTCTCCAAATATTATATTTTTTTTGTTATTTACAAAAAATAGGTTTTGCAAATTTCATTACTCCACCTTTTGAATTTTGCACAACAGTGTTATGTCAAAAAGTTCAGTTCTGCATATTAAGGATACGTTGGAAGCCTGATATATAGTAAGATTCAAGTGCAAAACCTTTTAGAAAATGTGCATAACTTAATCTCATTTTTGCAATAACTCTTTAAAAAAAATTTCAAGTGCGAGTTGGACACGTGCACGAAGGGTTCCGTACTATTTTTATCTATAAAAACGGTGAAAAATAAAATGTTTTGATTTGGTGCCACCCTTTAATATGAAAGTTATTGAAATTAATATAATTCATTTTTACAGTGAGTATAAAACTAAATATTTTGTGAATATCAGTAGTCGTTAATAAGATCAAAAAAAATTGCCAAATAAACACGCTTGGTGTGTGGGATTCCTATTAAATATTTTAACTTTTATTTAATTGTTAGTGTTTGTTATTATAGCGGCAACATAAAATAAAACATGTGAAGAACTTTCTAGCTATCACGGTTCATAAGGAGGCTTAGTAATAGGGTCCAGTATTTACCCTTTGGGTACGGAATCAAAAAAGAAAGATTAGATTTAGGTAATTTAAAGTAAATTGACACCTTTTGTTTAATTGCTTCCTGCGCCACTGGATACGGATTTCGCCACGATCAGAACTAGATCAAATTGACATGGAACCACACGGAAAGCACCATCTTTCGAATAAAAAACAATCATCGAAAGGGCCTTCTCCCAGTCGTAAGCTCTGAGGTAACAAATATAGGTAGAGTAAACCACCGCCTTTGGGCACCTCCTCTCAAACAGACATAAACCTCAGTTCTGGAACAGTATAAAGAGTGCTTTACGGTTCCAAAACGTCTTTCCCAACTCGGGTAAATGATTGGGGCACACCTGAATGGCAGGCGCCTAACACATCATCGGCGACATGGAAAAGAAATGTGGTACCCATGATCTGCTGCTTTCCACAGGGCTCAGTTTCGAGCTACCTACTCTTGTGGAACGTCAGGTATGATTGGGTTCCTCGAGGCGCTCTCCTCAGGGGCTTAATCGTTATCTGTGACGCCGAAGACACGCAGACAACATAAAAGACAACTGCCCGTCTTGCAACCGCTGGTGTGGCCACCGTTATCGGGAGCCGGCAGAATATTCTTGGGGTTCGTCCGTCCGTACGTCCATCCGTCTATCTATCTATCTGTAACCAAGTTTGTTATCTATCTGTAGTCTAGTTTGGAGTGGTAGAGTCTAGCTGTAGGCTCTGTCTGCAGCGATTGCTGGGCTGACTCGACCGGTGAAATACCACCGTCGCACAGGAAACCGACGTGAAGTAGGAACGATGTTCCTGCGTTTCGTTCGGTGAGTGCGGTATCCGGTGCCCAATTTTATTTATTTATATATATATTTTCTTAAAGGTCAGCAACACACCCCCAACACCTACAGTGTTGAGGGTAGTCATGGGCGGCGGTGATCACTTACCATCAGGTGACCCGCATGCTCGTTTGCTACCTATATTACATAAAAAAAAAAAAAAAAAAAACCAAGCTGTATCTCATGAACCGTGATAGCTGTGAAATTTGCACAGACGAATATTAAAAACATTATAAAATAGTTAATAAGAGGTGCGCCCATACAACACAGTTTTTTTGCTATATTGTTCTCGAATTAGTAAAGACAACTGGTAGACGTCTTAAATATTCACTTTAAATAAATAAATAACTCATTTTTAAATAACTGGGATACCAAATAATAATTAAACTATAACGCTTACCCATATCTACAAAAACGTTATTTTTACCGTACGAGTCCGACTTGCACTTAACCGGAGTTTTGACATAATAAGATTAAATTCAAGACAAGAAAATTATAATTAAGATTTCCTTATTTCTAACATAGTCAAAACCAAACTTACTGTAAAATTCAATTTTGGGCCCCACCGCGAAATTAGCGTAGTATTAAGATTTTCTTAAATTATTTTTAATTGTTATAAGTTTATACACAATAATAGTACAAAAAAGCGAGTAAACACGAAAGTAAAAAATATTACCTATCCATTTAAAATTGTTTGGAAGTTCAAGTCTGGTTATTTTTTTCATAAATAACTTTTAATCTTCCTATATACGGGGCTTTTTTAACGTAAAACTTAATTTAAAAGTAAGAATTAATGAGATTTATGTTTTTTCTCTATCTTTTTATCTTCGTAAAGTAATTTGCAAAAGCGATTCAAAGTGACTTAATGCTTTTAAGAAACATATTTCGAAACATAGAGCATTAAACAAAAAGGTGTTAAGTGGTATTTTCACGATTATTCATCAAAATTAGAATTTCTATTCAAAAATGTTTATGTTGTCATATAAACAATACTTTTTTATAGGTGTAAACAAATTTTTATAAAATAACATTTATTAGTTTTGCAGCTACACGTTTTGAAAAACCAGCTGATGTCAAAAATCTTTAATCGCGTCTAGCGAAAAATGACAAAAAAGCACTTAACACCTTTCTGCATAACAGTATCCAATATACCTGTCTTTGTCTGATTCGAAGTATGAGAAAGTGATGGCCATATTTTTAATTTGGATTGGCAATAGTTTAAAGAGTGTACTCAGAATCGGGGCCATATTTGTTTTATGGTTTGTGGATGGATACGTTTAAAAATTATAGGTTTTTATTTCTTCTTCTTCATCTTGTAATGAATATGCGTGTCAGAGTTTCTGGGAACCGCCTTTTTAGGGCTTCTGACGTAGTTAAGACAATTATACAGGGTGATTGGTAATGCGATACATTCCTTCTAAGGGGTTAAAGTAGAGCTTATTTGCAGTCAATTAAATCATATACAATGTCCGAAATTTGTTAATTTCTGAGTTATGCAACATTTAAGTTTTTTTATAAAAAAACCCATTTTCGAAGTTCAAATGAATCTTTTTAGTGAAAAATTCAAAATTAAGTTTAATGTTTTGTTGTTTTATGGTAGCTTGATAACTATAATGATATTTTACATTAAAATTTGATAAACAAAAATCGACATTATTTTAGAAAAGGTCAAGAAACCAAGTACAACTTTAAAAAAAAAGATAAGTCTTATGACAATAAATTGCAATTTTCTAAAAAAAAAGTCCAAATAATGTTGCGTAAAAATTACATAAAAAACATCCTCAATTCATTAGCTATTCAAAAAGGTGCATTTGTCATACTAAAACTAAGTATTTGATTGACCACTCTACTAATAAAAGAAGTAACCTCTCTCTTAGAAAGCCTCTATTTTGTGGTTACCGCGCACTTTTGCAGTGTTCTCTTTGGTTGAAGTCGCCGTTTTGCACAGGGATAATGCAATAACATTAAGGTCTGCCGTTAAATAAATTTATCTTGTAAAAAGTC
Organism: Emmelina monodactyla; assembly: GCA_916618145.1. Taxonomy (NCBI): domain Eukaryota; kingdom Metazoa; phylum Arthropoda; class Insecta; order Lepidoptera; family Pterophoridae; genus Emmelina; species Emmelina monodactyla. Next base: position 5,636,353 of record OU745296.1, read on the forward strand.
AAACTTTCAAGTGTGCAGCCTATGCGGTCAAATAGAAAAATAAAATGTTGAGCGCGAAAAAAGTGACCTCTTTTAAAAGAAAACAAACAACATCTTTTTCAAATTTTAGGACATTGTATGATATGACTTAATTGACTGCAAATAAGCTCTACTTTAACCCCTTAGAAGGAATGTATCGCATTGCCAATCACCCTGTATAATTGTCTCACCGTTTAAAGCATATCCTAAGTATTATATTTCCAGTATAATGATGATAGTAATGATAATCATAAGAATAAAAAGCTCGCAGTTGTGAACGACTCTCGAAAATTGTGTTTTTTTTAAAGTGGTAATGAATTATATTAATGATGATGATTATAATGATAATTTCATTATCCAGTACATCTCCATGCTCCGCGCGCACGGCCCGCAGCGCTGGGTGTGGGAGGAACAACGCGACCTGCTGCTAACTGAGTTCCGGTTCAAGGACGCGCAGGAACCCAGGAGTCTGGTGAACAGCCATGTGCAGCTGTTGCAGGTAGGGGGGGGATAATAACAATAGTATACCGGGGGGGATAAGATGGATGTGGGAGGAACAACGCGATTTACTTCTAACAGAGTTCCGGTTCAAGGACGCGCAGGAACCGAGGAGTCTGGTGAACAGCCATGTGCAGCTGTTACAGGTAGGGGGGGGATAATAACAATAGTATACCGGGGGGGATAAGATGGATGTGGGAGGAACAACGCGATTTACTTCTAACAGAGTTCCGGTTCAAGGACGCGCAGGAACCGAGGAGTCTGGTGAACAGCCATGTGCAGCTGTTACAGGTAGGGGGGGGATAATAACAATAGTATACCGGGGGGGGATAAGATGGATGTGGGAGGAACAACGCGATTTACTTCTAACAGAGTTCCGGTTCAAGGACGCGCAGGAACCGAGGAGTCTGGTGAACAGCCATGTGCAGTTACTACAGGTAGGGGGGGATAATAACAATAGTATAACGGGGGAGGGAAATAAGATGGGTGTGGGAGGAACAACGCGACCTGCTGCTAACGGAGTTCCGGTTCAAGGACGCGCAGGAACCGAGGAGTCTGGTGAACAGCCATGTGCAGTTACTACAGGTATGGGGGGGGATAATAACAATAGTATACCGGGGGGGGGATAATAACAATAGTATAACGGGGGGGGAATAAGATGGGTGTGGGAGGAACAACGTGATTTGCTGCTAACAGAGTTCCGGTTCAAGGACGCGCAGGAACCCAGGAGTCTGGTGAACAGCCATGTGCAGCTGTTACAGGTCAGTGGGGGCCATGGGATATTGAAATTATTATTATACCGGATAGGATTTGAAATAATTTCGGATTATCTGTAAATTACGCATAATTTCGGTTACAGATATTAGATTTGTGCGCGGCAAAACAACTTGTTATGACTTGACTCAAATAGGCTTCGTCCCTATCCGATACTATCTGCCTCTTTTATTTCGGATTCGGTTAGGGATACGGATATTTTTTTATATCGGATATTGATTGCAGTCGTTATTTAGATGGGGAAAGATATGGGTAAGAAAGGGACTCTAGAACTGGACGAAATTAAAACAAGAAGAAATAGCTTTTAAAAAAAAATGGCATCAAAATCAGTTTATTCAGTGGAAAGTTCAGAGATAACACATTTAATTAAAATAAACCAGTTGTTTTAATGATGACCTCAATTTGATAAAAATAAAGGTATACTTAAAAGAAACTTTTATGTAATGGAGAAAATATATGACAAAGATAATATACAATAATATATGACTTGAGACTGAAATTTTATCTTAACATTTTTACGCTATTCTTATTCTTATTTCACAATCAAAAATAAAAATTTATTAAAAAAATAACGTTGTCCCTCTACTTCTGATCACATTTTTCATTTAATTCAACGAACATTATCTATACCACTCCGTACATTTTTCTTTTAATCTCCTAATGATATCAATATCATTTTTTTCCAGGAGTTCCCAGTAAACGAGATCCTGGTAGCCTACTACAGTCTGTCAGAGTGGCGTCCGGAGCTCATCGAGGACTTGCTCAGAAAACTGGTGCCGGAGAACGCCCGGGTCGCGGTTATAGCGCAGTGAGGGCTGGGGTTATATGGGATGGGCTTTTTATATGGGATAGGCTTTTTTTTGGGATAGGCTTTTTATATGGGATAGGCTTTTTATATGGGATAGGCGTTTTATATGGGATTGACCTTATTTTATATGGGATTGACCTTATTTTATATGGGATGGTTCTTATTTTATATGGAATGGGCGTTGTTTTATATGGGATGGACGTTGTTTTATATGGGATGGACGTTGTTTTATATGGGATGGACGTTGTTTTATATGGGATGGACGTTGTTTTATATGGGATGGGCGTTGTTTTATATGGGATGGACGTTGTTTTATATGGGATGGACGTTGTTTTATATGGGATGGACGTTGTTTTATATAGGATTGACCTTATTTTATATGGAATTGACTATTTTATATGGGATTGACCTTATTTTATATGGGATTGACCTTGTTTTACATGGGATAGACCTTATTTTATATGGGATTGAGCTTATGTTATATGGGATAGACCTCAATTTATATAGGACTAGCAGCCGCCCGCGATTCCCTTCGCGAGGAAGTCGGTTTCCCATGGGAATGAGAAGATTTCCCGCGGTAAAAAGTACCCTATGTGTTATTCTGATGTATAACCTATATTACTGCAAAGTTTCATCCAAATCCATCAAGTAGTTTTTACGTGAAAGAGTAACAAACATTCATACATCCTCACATACTCACAAGCTTTCACATTTATAATATTATTAGGATTAGGATTAGTTGGATAGACTTTTTTATGGGTCGGTGACATTTCGGACCAAAAAAACTCGGACACCTTCGCCAATGTATGGAAAAAAATAATATTAAAATTGAAAATCCATACATTGGCGAAGGTGTCCGAGTTTTTTTGGTCCGAAATGTCACCGACCCTTTTTTATTTGGGGTTGACATTACTTTATATTGGATTGGCCTTATTTTATACAGGATGGACTTTTTATATGGAATTGACATTATGTTATTTGGGATTGACCTTATTTTTATGGAATTGACCTTATTTTATATGGGATAAGGTTTGTATTTGAATGATAAGTTTGTGGTTAAACAAGTGATAAAGTACTGTTAGTTTTGACACTTATTTGTACTGACATAGAGTTTGTTTTTGAATGGCAAGATTGTATGTGATAAAAAAGGTATGGAATAAAAGAGCTAGCAAATTGTTGCTTTAATTCTTGTACAGTAAAGTTTATATTTCAATAGCAAATAAAATATTTGTATTGTTTTTAGATCATTTGCCGAAAGGTGCACACAAACAGAGCCGTGGTACGGCACCAAGTATTTACAAGAAGATATCGAAGAATCTAAAATTAAGGTAAACTTGTTTTGACACTTGATTTTACATTTTTACATAAAAAAAATATATTAAAATTTCTGACACTTTTTTTTATAAAAAACTAACATTTGTGAAGAGCAAAGCATTACTATGTAATGATGATATTAAATTATGTAATATTCTGAAAGAGTCAGGATTTTAATATTTTCACTATTTTTTTTTGCTTCATACTACAAAATGATACATGATGATTTCGACTATGTTATAATAATAATGATATAACCATAATAAATAATAAATCTCCAGACTAACACACTAATTATGTGGCCCTAAAGTAAGTTGCAGTAAGCACTTGTGTTAAAGGTACCACGTAATGGACTAGGGGAGAACCTAGTTACACCCAGACAAAGCCATTTTTACGAAATTGGCCCGACCCGGGGATCGAACCCGGAACCATCCGCTTAGCAGTCCGGTATATAATATATATATACTATATATACCGCTGCAACACAGAGATCGACAATAATAATGATATCTTTCTATCCAGGAGTGGTCAACAGTGTCCCCAATCCCCGAACTCCACCTGCCGCCCCCGAACGAGTTTATTCCTTCGAAATTAGACGTCGACACCGCGCTGGAACCCACCACGGAGGGGGTCGCGCCGGTTATCGTGAAGGTAATCCTACTAATATTATAAACGTGAAAGTTTGTGAGGCTGTGCTTTGAGAAGATTTGTAGAAATTGGCAAGTTATTAAGTTTGTGAACGTTTATCCTTTATTTTATCCAATGATAAGGGTTGTAACTCATATTTCCGAAAATATTTTCACTTGCTTTCTAACAAAATTTATTGTTTACTATCGGAGTGACGTCACCAGTCGAAACAGCATGTTTCCGCGCGCAATTTTAAAATCATAAATAAAAAGTATGTTTTATGGTATATTTCAGTATATAAAATAAAAATAAAAATTCTACAGGTTCAGTACGACTTTAAGATTGATTTAAAACAGCTTTCGAAAAAGTGTAAAATAGCCTATTGTACAAAATTGTAATAATTGTACTATCTATCAGATTTAGCGCTGATTTCAAATTAAATAGTGTTTTAATCTAATTTGCAATGTAAATAATCGTACCTGAACCAAGAGTTACTATTGAGGCTTAAGAATACATGGTTTCAGGCTTCGAAAATTGTCTTTTTACACCCGTTATAATTCATAATTTTAATTGCATATATTCTAAAACTTTTATGCATTATCAAAATTAGACAAGGCTTATATTATTTTTCAATTATATACCTTATGCCTACACCATAAGCTTCATTTTCAATGAATATCTTCTATAATTACATCATTTCTCTACCAGGACACCCCACTAATGAGAATTTGGTACAAACACGACATTGAGTTCATGCTGCCGAAGGCATTCATGAATTTTGACCTTGTTAGGTAAGTTTTATAATTATTTGTTAAGTTTTAGAATATAACTACGGTAGACGAATATATTAAAGGTGTTTTGTATGATCTTTATCATGAATTATAGAAAGCTATTGGTTAAATAACAATGTTTTAGTATGAATCAATACTTGTTGGTTTTAAGGCAAAAGAGTTATTTTTAAAATTGTTGTCAAAATGACAACTAAAATCTCTGTTTTGACCTATCCTATACCAAAATCTTCTTTTGCTATAATTTGTGTCTGTTTGTATATTCGCTACTTCTTACCAAACAAAGGAACAACAGATTTTGATAATGTTTTCAAAGTTATTTGGGTATTCGGGCTGTAAAACCAATAAACAATCATTTGTCGTTACTTGGAAAATTTGAATTTCTGTTTTTCGCTATTTAAACGCCCTGTTATTAAACGTTTAATGTTTAAACTATCATATTCACTACACCATAAAACAATCGCACCAAAACCGCACTTACCCCACTCTCCGCATTTCCCCCAGTCCACTGGCCTACTCGGAGCCGCTCCTCTGCAACCTCACGTCCGTGCTAGTGTTACTATTGCGAGATACATTACAAAATTGAAGTTTTTTTTTAACGTTAATCGCTCTATGAAGTTAAAAATAAAATTTTACCCATTAAAATGCTAGATTTACTACACTGACATAACGACCTAACCACTATCAAATCAAATTAAAATTAATTAAATTTCGAGACGATTGCTGTTGGCCCCTTGACGGCCTTTACAGCTTCACCGGGCTTGGGACACACAACAACACGAAATTGACACCTATTATTACACCTAGACAAAATAGTGTAAGCGCGATTTAATATTGTTATAGCGCCATCTATCGTTAAACTAGTTTAAACTTAAGTACTTATCATGTAACTAGATAACTAAACACCGCTTTTCCCCCAGTCCACTCGCGTATTCGGAACCCCTCCTCTGCAATCTCACGTCCGTGCTAGTGTTACTATTGAGAGACAAACTGCAGAGTTGCGCGTACGCAGCCGAGCTGGCGGGTTTGAGATGGAGCATCGATAATGCTAAGCAGGGGATTCAGGTAGAGTTATTAATATTATTTAGTTATTTATTTATTAAAAAACCGGTCAAGTGCGAGTCGAACTCGCGCACGAAGGGTTCCGTACTATCATTTTCTACCTGTTTATAAAGATTAAGTAAAATTGCTTAAAATTAATATTTACTTTATTGTTATTTAATTATTTATTTTGAAAGGTAATATACAAGTAAATATTCTGTGAAAATTTGAAGCGACCTGTTGGCGTTTTTACCACGCTTTTATTAGCTTGGGTTGTATCTATGTAATGGAATCTTTGAGCATAAATTTGACCGATTTCCAGAAGTTCGATTAATTTGAAACTTTGCACACGTATTAAGGACCGATGACAATGCAATAATTTAATAACAGTTTCCCAATATCCTTATTAGGACCGCCAGGATTAATAAATTCATCTTTAGATCCTTTGTAGGAGAGTAAGAGAGACAGAGCTAGCGCGCGATCTGCGCCTTTCATCACTAATTGAACTAAAAAGTAGAAAATAAAAATAATAGTTTAAAAAACTAAATAACCACGCTTTTATTGCTAATCGAACTAAAAAATAGAAAATAAAATTTCAAATCGGAGTAAAATGCGTGGGGTGCTCGATATAGTAAATATAAAATCATTCTATTAGCATAATACTTATGACAAGAGAGTTATGAAAAAAAAGTTAAATGCACCCCACGCATTTTACTCCGATTTGAAATTTTATTTTCTATTTTTTAGTTCGATTAGCAATAAAAGCGTGGTTATTTAGTTTTTTAAACTATTATTTTTATTAATATTTACACTTTGTACTAAAAATATTAATATTTTTTATTTTAAAGTGCTATTATAAATATGGGTTTACACACTTAAAATATGTTTTTTAGATACTTATAGAAGGCTACGACGACAAACAACACGTATTACTAGAAAAGATCGTAGACGCATTAGTGAACTTTAAGACAGATCCGCAAAGATTTGAAATTATGAAGGAGAACCACATACGAGCTATAAAGAACTTCGAAGCCGAACAACCTTATCAGGTAAGGCTTATTGCTAGGGAAATAAGGTTGAGTTTACTTTGTGTTGTTTTATTTGAAAGATATACTTTTATGTAATATGTTTAAACTTTTCTTATGTGAAGTATTAATGAAAGTTTTCCGAACCTTTTTGTCACCCAATCTTTAGTCAAAATCAAAAAATCAATATCAAAATTCTTTCACGTAAAAGCTACTGGACGGATTTGGATAAAACTTTGCAGTAATATAGGTTATACATCAGAATAACACATAGGGTACTTTTTACCGCGGGAAAACTTCTCATTCCCACGGGAAACCGACTTCCACGCGAACGGAGTCGCAGGCGGCTACTAGTACACAATATATCCCTGAAACCAGCTCTTATTATAACATGAATATAAAGTTTATATTTATATTTTAGCACGCGGTGTACCATCAAGCGTTATGTCTGTCTGATGTCGTGTGGACTAGATGTCAATTGCTAGATGCGGCTGAGGGTAAGTTTATGATAGGTTTAGGGCCGGTTTTTAAATAGTCAGATAAATTCTATCTGACAGAAAATCAGTATGTTTTCGTTGCACGTCGAACATAAATACTTGACATATGTATGAAGTGACAATGAAAACATACCTCTTATCAGTCAGCTAGCATTTATCTGACTATTGAAAAATCTGCCCTAAATATTGTATATTAGTTGTTTTAAGATATTAGTTATATTTGGGACTAAAGTTTTTGGTTAGAACAACAGATTATGAAAATTATATTAATTAATTCGAAAAATGGTTTCTTTGTAATTTGATAAATTAAAAAGTAATACAAAAATTTATCAAAAATAAGTAAATAAATTATTGATGTCATAATATGGTAATTATTAATGTCAAAATTGAATTAAATAAATATGTTTTGGTAAAAAGTGACAGTTAATGCAGGTTGAAAAATGATGTTTTTTAATAACATTCTAGTTGAGCATAGGCCTCCAAGGAGGATAGAGACAGGACTAGGCCATAATTCACCACTCTGTCTCACTACCAGTTTAAGAATAATTTCAATTTTTTTTTTATAAATGCAATAATAAAAGTCATCGCCACACAGTATTAATATTACAAAAAACCCTAATTCTTCTGCATTTTTTCCCGAGTCGTTGTCTTTTCGGACACAAAAAACTCGGACACCTTAGTAAAAAATCATATCAAAATTGAAAAACCACAACGCAGCCAAGGTGTCAGAGTTTTTTGATTCCGAAAAGTCAATGACTCCTTTTCCCATAGTCAAAAACCCTAAATGAAGGGTCGATGACACCCTAAATGATGTGTCAGAAAAGTCATCGAGATTTTACTTTTTGTTTTGCATTCAAAATGCTAATTTATTTATTTTGAAGTTATAGATACTGGAAAAAGGAATTCGGGTCTCCAAGCATTACGCGACTGGGAATCGAACCCAGGACCTTAGATTATCGGTCTAGATTTTCCAGTATCTATAACTTCAAAATGAACCCTATTTGTTCCAGCAATGACAGTAGAGCTACTAGATGACTACGTGTCTAGATTTCTCAAGAAACTCCACATAGAAGGCATGATGTTTGGTAACTTGAACCGACAGAGGGCGTTGGGGATATCTAGCATGCTGGAAAACAAGTTTGTATTGATTTTAGTGGTTATTTAATAGGTTTTTAATTAAAAAAAAACTGTCTATTGTTAAATTGATGGAATAAAAAAAGCTTTTTTCCGTAGAAATAAGTTTCTTCTACTGTTTATGAGTTGTCTTGTAGGTACTATTACTTATTTGTTAAATGCGAAAATGTCTATGTTGGTCTGTGTATATGTTCCGCTTTCACGTTAATAGGGCTGATGCGATTTTATTGAATTTTCGCATAGATATTGTTAGAAAAATCCTGGGTAAGAGAAAAGAGTACTTTTAACCACTGGAATAAGTCTCATATCCATGGGTAAAATCTTTTATCTGCTCTACAAAGAATACGAGTCCACGTCATTTTTAATATGAAACTGACGTCTAACAAAACAAATTCTTTAATTCAGTTTCTCTATTTCAGATTTCCAAAAGATGCAGTACCACTGTTAGACCAACAATTAATGTTGTACAGAGAAGTGGAATTAGAAAAAGGTATGTTATTATTGTGTAAAATTTATACCAAAAAAAAGAATATACATTTTTATGAGACATTTTTGAAAAAATATATCTTAAAGGCAAATTTAATATCAAAAGAATCGCTAAATGTGTTGCTATACGCGAAACTCAATAACGGCTGAACCGATTTTGCTGATTCCTTCTTTGTCGTGTTTGATAAAGTCTTAGGAAGGTTCTTATAGAGAGAAATGTAAAAGAAAATATTAAAACCATCAGTTTTCTTTTCCCTTACAAACCACTCTGGCCAAACTGTAATATTTGGCGACAAATAGGGTAAAACAACGTCTGCCGGGACAACTAGTGCACTATAAATATGACAACATATTTATTTTAACTAGCGCTCGTCATGAAGTTACAGACTTTCCAAACCGTTTTGACATTGATTTTTGTGACAGTTGGGTTCTTATATAATCAAACTAGCTATCCGTTCAGCTCCCCAAGTCAAGTGGCAAGTGATATTCGCGATAGCGAGTGAATGGAAAAAATATGTATGAAACTGTCAAATTGCAAGCTTGTCAAAATGAAAAGTTTCATCAAAATCCGTCCAGTAGGTTTTACGTGAAAGAGTAACAAACATCCATACATACATCGATACTCACAAACTTTTACATTTATAATATTAGTAGGATGTAACCCACATAATAATTTTACATCTTGGCACACGTAGAGGAAGCAAAAAAAACGAAAATTGGTTTACAAAAATGCTTATAAATCAATAAACTTTCTGAATTTCTGCAAGACGGGTGTCTTTGACAACCGATGACAAGCAAATAGACGGACGTTGTTTTTCTCTCGAGTTTGTGCCGAGTTTGTAAACTGCCTAAGAGCATCCCGAATGGGTACGAACCTTAGCTTAGGCGTTACTATCTATATGCAAAGAGATGTTATTAGAATGTTCGAATATGATGCTTTCGTAGGTCATGATCGGTCGTATGCAAGTCAGGTAGAGTGTACGCTTATTTCTAAGCGACATATTGATGCGCTTGCATATGAGATAGTGAAAACGGTCGAGAACGAATTCGGTACGGTCGGTTAAGATGTGTTTTCGAAAGGTCAGGGGGTCTACTGGTACTTGACGGTCGTATCGTGCATCTTATCAAAATCGCGCGATTGGTACCGAGACTTACGAATTTTAAAACGATATTGGCCCCGATTCTCAAAACACTCTAAAACTAAATTAAAAATATCACTGTCACTTTCTCATGCTTCGCATAAGAAAAAGACAGGTACATTGGTCTCACTAAATTTAGTCCACATCGTTGTAAAATTGAACGAAATGCGCTGAGGACTAGCCTAAAATTGCCTTCGCCGTGTCATATTACACGTACATTTTAGTTTGACAGGACTGAAATGATCACCTGTCTCTATCTTATTCTATTGAACAGTAACTGACAGCGATAGTTTTAGTTTAGTTTAGACAGTGTTTTCAGAATCGGGGCCATTGCCTGTCGTTACGATTATCGTCTTAACACCTTACCGGGACTGGTGTCGTCCCCTAGTTGAACTGTCAAGTTTGACAGTTATTTTCGTCAAATTGTCGTGTCAAAGTGCCGGTAAGGCATTCCATCAAGTTCGTTCGTACTTCGGTTGCGCGGATACGATTTCGATTGTAAAGTCCCGGTAGACCAGTGGGGGTTTCCTCTAACTCGAATATCAATACCTTTGAAAGGTATCGGTGTTGGGACTCTTGAACGAAATCGGTTTTCGAGTCGCAATCGCGTAAAATCCTACTAATTCTTCTAATATTATAAATGTGAAAGTTTGGGAGTATGGATGGATGTTTGTTACTCTTTCATGTAAAAACTACTGGATGGATTTGGATGAAACTTTGCAATAATATAGGTTATACATCAGAATAACACATAGGGTACTTTTTACCGCTCGAAAACATCTCATTCCCACGGGAAACCGACTTCCACGCGAACGGAGTCGCGGGCGGCCACTAGTTTTTAATGATATTGCTGAATGATGTTGCTGCGTTTAGTATTAGACACCCCCACAGGGCACTGTCAAGGGTAATTAATACCTAAGTAGGTATTAAACGGAGTCTTTTCACGGCGACTTTAACTGAAGTGTACACCCAGGTGCCTCCTACCTCCGGCAATGTTCCAACTCGGTGCACAAGCCGCACTGCGCGGCCACCTACTACGCGTGCGGAGTCAGAGACACGCGGCTCAACGTGAGCCTGGAGCTGCTGGCTCAGACGCTCAGTGAGCCGTGCTTCAACGTGCTGCGGACTCAGGTGACTAGTGTGGCTTGTTTGTTTGTTGTATTAGTACTACGCGTGCGGGGTCAGAGACACGCGGCTCAACGTGAGCCTGGAGCTGCTGGCTCAGACGCTCAGTGAGCCGTGCTTCAACGTGCTGCGGACTCAGGTGACTAGTGTGGCTTGTTTGTTTGTTGTATTAGTACTACGCGTGCGGGGTCAGAGACACGCGGCTCAACGTGAGCCTGGAGCTGCTGGCTCAGACGCTCAGTGAGCCGTGCTTCAACGTGCTGCGGACTCAGGTGACTAGTGTGGCTTGTTTGTTTGTTGTATTAGTACTACGCGTGCGGGGTCAGAGACACGCGGCTCAACGTGAGCCTGGAGCTGCTGGCTCAGACGCTCAGTGAGCCGTGCTTCAACGTGCTGCGGACTCAGGTGACTAGTGTGGCTTGTTTGTTTGTTGTATTAGTACTACGCGTGCGGGGTCAGAGACACGCGGCTCAACGTGAGCCTGGAGCTGCTGGCTCAGACGCTCAGTGAGCCGTGCTTCAACGTGCTGCGGACTCAGGTGACTAGTGTGGCTTGTTTGTTTGTTGTATTAGTACTACGCGTGCGGGGTCAGAGACACGCGGCTCAACGTGAGCCTGGAGCTGCTGGCTCAGACGCTCAGTGAGCCGTGCTTCAACGTGCTGCGGACTCAGGTGACTAGTGTGGCTTGTTTGTTTGTTGTATTAGTACTAAGCGTGCGGGGTCAGAGACACGCGGCTCAACGTGAGCCTGGAGCTGCTGGCTCAGACGCTCAGTGAGCCGTGCTTCAACGTGCTGCGGACTCAGGTGACTGGTGTGGCTTGTTTGTTTGTTGTATTAGTACTACGCGTGCGGGGTCAGAGACACGCGGCTCAACGTGAGCCTGGAGCTGCTGGCTCAGACGCTCAGTGAGCCGTGCTTCAACGTGCTGCGGACTCAGGTGACTAGTGTGGCTTGTTTGTTTGTTGTATTAGTACTACGCGTGCGGGGTCAGAGACACGCGGCTCAACGTGAGCCTGGAGCTGCTGGCTCAGACGCTCAGTGAGCCGTGCTTCAACGTGCTGCGGACTCAGGTGACTGGTGTGGCTTGTTTGTTTGTTGTATTAGTACTACGCGTGCGGGGTCAGAGACACGCGGCTCAACGTGAGCCTGGAGCTGCTGGCTCAGACGCTCAGTGAGCCGTGCTTCAATGTGCTGCGGACTCAGGTAACTGGTGTGGCTTACTAACGTTTGGGGGAAACGTGAAAGAGAATAAAAGAGTTTAAACGTTTTAAAGCTTTATATTTAAAGCATAAAAGTGAGTTTAATGTTATGTGCTCACATTCCGAGCACGAAAATATGACTGTGTCTGGAAGGAAGCTGTCAATATCTCATTGTTTCCTCTTCAGAATCTATTTGAATAATGTAAAATAATAGCTGCCAGTATTCAAGCAATAAGTTTCCTACATAGTGCTTATGCACATTACAAGCTTGTTTGTTTGTTTGTTGTGTTGTATTAGTAAGTGTACACCCAGGTTGCACATACTGCTAGCTGCTGGCTCAGACGCTCAGTGAGCCGTGCTTCAACGTGCTGCGGACTCAGGTGACTAGTGTGGCTTGTTTGTTTGTTTTTGTATTGTATTAGTAAGTGTACACCCAGGTTGCACATAGCTCCGGCAATGCTGCAACTCGGTCCGCAAGCCGCACTGCTGGTTCTGAAGGTGGGTTGAGATGGTTAACTATGGTGTGGGTGAGTATTGAAGAATGCAATTTTGATATGTTTCAGATAGATGTTTATTCCTTGTATGCCGCCCTTAATTTTACCGATCATCTTTTGTTTCAGATACAGTTTGATTCTTTTTACGTCGTCTTTAATTGAACTGTTCTTTTTTTTGTTTCAGTTAAATCTTTTATTCTTCGAAATTTATCTAAAACAATCTTTTATTGTTTTAGATAAATTTCGAAATAAAATAAAATAAATAAATAAAAATCAATTATTTCATCATTAAGTAACTTAATTACATTCGATGAAAGTCAAAATATCGATCATCAGCTTATCATCAGTATATAAGTTTGATCAACGAAAAACATTAACAAAATTCCCTGTAAAAAAAACAATTAGGTACTAAAGAAATATAATAAAATCTCAATCCTAGATTGTAAGAATCAAGATGCATCTGAAACAAAAGAAGATCAGTATAATTAAGATCGACGTAAAAATAATCAAGGTTTATCTGAAAATTAAAATAAGGACGACGAAAAAGAATCAAGATGTACCTGAATGAAACAAAAGAAGATCAGTATAATTAAGATCGACGTAAAAAGAATCAAGGTTTATCTGAAAATTAAAATTAAGGACGACGAAATAGAATCAAGATGTACCTGAAACAAAAGAAGATCAGTATAATTAAGATCGACGTAAAAAGAATCAAGGTTTATCTGAAAATTAAAATTAAGGAAGATGAAAAAGAATCAAGATGTACCTGAAACAAAAGAAGATCAGTATAATTAATGATGACGCAAAAACAAATCAAGCTTTATCTGAAACGAAAGAAGATACTTATAATTAAGGACGACGTCAAAAGAATCAATCAGTTTTTTCCGCCAGCTTTTTCCCTCGGTCTACTACGGCCATTGCTGATGAATGTAGGGGTGTCCCGTGACATCTTTTTTTTATTTTTGATTTTTCTTCGTTTGACAATGTATAAGAGATTAGTTTTATCCTACTCGTTGCAACGAGTTTAATTTCAAACAAACCCTCCTGCAACGTACGGTAAGTTGCAAAAGTGCATACAGGTTTGACAAAAATTATGGCATCCAGTGGTCGCTTCACACACACACACACGTGAATATAAGTTGTGAATAATAAAAACCATGATAGTTTTAAAACCTACAACGTACAATCTTGTTGACAGGAGCAACTAGGCTACATCGTGTTTAGCGGTATCAGAAGATCGAACGGCGCGCAGGGATTACGGTTCTTGGTGCAATCGGAACGCACCCCGCAGTACTTGGAGGAGAGGATAGAGGCGTTTCTGGTGTGGGCTGAGGTATGTGGTGTGGGGTTGTAGATAAGTGTTGTTATCAGGTTAGAAAAAATATATAATTTTTATTAAATTTAAAAAAATATAATTAAAAAAAACCTCCGACTAATTAAAATGAAAATACAAATAAATATGTTTGAGGTGGTAAATTAAAGCTTTATAAAACACATAAACGTAATATACATAAATAGGTGATAGTTACGTGGTTTTTGGCACTATATTTCTAAAAAGATGAAATGATTGAGAACAGTATATTTAAGAGCAACTGATTGGCTGAATAATTATTCTGAAAAAAACTGTGTTAAAAAAAAAATTAAGTTTTAACCCTTAAATGTCTTAATACTCAATATTAGTTGAGTCAGTTCCAGCAACAAGTTTACTTGTTTAGCCACTCACTTGCCGTGCTAATCACCACACAAATTTATTGATTGTTTACCCAGGACTACCTAGAAAAGATGTCCGATGAAGAATTCCTAAAGCACCGCGCCGCGCTGGCCGCTCAGAGACTTGAACGACCGAAGAGGCTGGCGAGGAAGGCCGCGCAGGTGTGGGGGGAAATCGCCGCGCAGGTGGGGATAGCATTGAGACTTTACTTTAAGGCCCAGTTGCAGGGAACGTCTTAACCTCGGGTTAGCTAACTCAGATTTAAATGGCGCCACCATCGATTGTAATAAGAAGTAGTTACAATCGATGGTGACGCCGTTTAAATCTGAGTTAGCTAACCCGAGGTTAAAACGTTCCCTGCAATTGGGCCTTAGTGTTGCATTTGAAATGCTAATTTATTAATTTTTGAAGTTACAGATACTGGAAAAGGGGGTCGATGACTTTTCGGACACAAAAATTGATACCTCGGTAAAAATAATATTAAAATTGAAAAACCATAGTTTGGCCAAGGTGTCCGAGTTTTTTTGTGTCCGTAAAATCATCGACCCAGAAAAGGAAAGGTCCTGGGTTCGATTCCCAGTCGCGCAATGCTCGGAGACCCGCGTTCCTTTTCCAGTATCTATAACTTCAAAAAGGGAGAATAAATATTATGTTTATTATTTTTTATTTAGGTTTAAAGAATTTATTCTCAGAAAGATTACAGGAACCCCTTGAGAACAAGAGATTCTTAATAATAATTTGATAGAGGTCACCAGGCATTTGACAGTTTTAAGTGGGTACTTAGTACTAAATCCTTTTTTTTTCCACTATTATGTAATAATAAATTAAATTATCAATAATACCATAGAAAACACTTACGTAATATCACAAGTGCCCTCCACGGCATCATTGACAATTTTCTAGGATAAAATCAGACAACTGTGACTTAAAACTGTTAAATGATGTTACATTATTTATGTATACAGGTTTTTTATATAGTTGTGCTCCCTCGAAGGTAAAGGATTTCTTTTCGTAGTTGGTTCGTGTTTTAGGCAGAACAAGTAAGCTGGGACGTCGAAGACTACGTTTAGTTATTTGTTTTTTTTTGTAAAAGTCAAGTTTGTGGTGAAAGTTTTATCAAGGATTTTTCTAACGAGAATGTACGTATTTGTTACTAGCTTTCCGTGCTGCGGCGTTTAACGGCTTTTGACGTGATCCTTTCTTGGGGTAAAATGTACGAAATGTGCTATTTCAGGTTATAGACTAACTGTTCACCAAGTCTTATCTAAATCTGACCGTTTTTTTTGTGATTGACAACAAGCATTCAAACTTACTAAAAAGATAGAGAAAATGGCATCAAAATCAGTTTTGTGGTTTAGGTGTGGACAAACATACAAACAGATACTTTTAAACTAATGTAATTTCCGAAAAGAGTGCTGGTAGTTTTTTTCCGACGGCTTTTTTCTCTCGGTCCACGGTTAGGTAAAGTCGAAGTTTGTAACATTGACGTTCATTACGTATATGTTACATATCTATGATGAATAAAAGAATTTTGATTTTGTATTAATGATAATGATTTTGTGTATATGTATATTAATATTTCAAAACATATACCACCGAATCCGAATGCACTTTATTGATTTATTTAATTTTGCTGAACACTCAATTCTTAATTTTTGTAATCATTGTTACACTAAACAAATTACTTTTATTCTCAGGTATACAACTTCGACCGAGCGCGTGTGGAAGTGGAACAACTGAACACCATCACCAAACAAGAACTGGTCGATTTCTTCAAGGTAATTATCATTTCAAGTGTAGCAAATAGTGTTGTCTCTTTCTAATGTAGGCAGATGTGAATGAGACGGAATGATAAACATATATGAAATTTCTGAAAATCAAAGTAAAGTCTCGAGACTCACTTGCAATTCATAAGTTGTTAAGACAAGGGATAAGCAAATTAAAATTTTATTTGCTTATTTGGCATCAAAATTGGTGCAAAAATAAGCAATATATATAAATATTGTGGGATATAAATCTTTATATAAGCTCTAAGAGTTATAAGCAATCATTTAAATTGTCTATTTGTAGAAAACAAATCGATGCAGAAATAATATTTTTTTGATTTCCATTTAATACTAAAATTATTTCAATATTTTGACACTTTTCTGAACTCCTATACAGGGTTAATTTTAATTAGCGCATCACCTCTTGTAGGCCGCTTTTCTACATCGATCCCAACAACATTTAACCAACGACCAATTAAAATTAGTATTTAATTTAAAAAAAAAAAGTTTTTTCATACAAATTTATTAGATGCCTCTGAACGGTCAAATACTCTACGCGCACGCAACTAGCGTGGCGGGCTCGCGGGCGACGGGGGGTGGGAGTGTAGTCTCTTACAAAATACAGAGTAATAAATAATAGAGCGCGCAAATTTGTTTTTGTTTTTGAGTTAATTATTAAGTTTTGCAAAAAGTCGTAGAACAAATGCTATTAGGATTGATGTAGGAAAGCCGCCTGCAAGAGGTGATGCGCTAATTAAAAATAACCCTGTATATTTTTTTCTTTGACTTAAAATATAGGTAGGTACAAAGTTACAATTTTAATTTATTAATTTATATTATTAACCAAGAAATTCATGAGCGCCGCCTCCCCTGAGCGTCGTAAGCTGTCAGTTCATATCGTGAGTTCTGTGGACGGCAGTAGCGACCAGAGTAAAGCAGTTCAAACCGGCGAAGAAACCGATACGAACGAGGTGGGTGGCAGATTTAGGGCAGATTTTTCAATCCTACTAATATTATGTGAGAGGATGTATGGCTGGATGGATGTTTGTTACTCTTTCACGTAAAAACTACTGGATGAAACTTTGCAATTATATAGTTTATACATCAGAATAACACATAGGGTACTTTTTACCGCGGGAAAACTTCTCATTCCCGCGGGAAACGGACTTCCACGCGAACGGAGTCGCGGGCGGCCACTAGTAGTCTATACTTCTACACTAATATTATAAAGAGGAAAACTTTGTTTGGTTGTGTCGAATAGGCTCAGAAACTACTGGACCGATTTTGAAAATTCTTTCACCATTCAAAAGCTACATTATCCACGAGTAACATAGGCTATATTTTATTTTGGAAAAAATAGGGTTCCGTAAGATATTTGGGTTTTTCGGACACAAGCAAAAAAGCCTCATTCCTACGGGAAAGACCATTTAGTTGCGGGGAAACCGCAGGGCGGAAAGCTAGTCAGATATATGCTAACTAACTGATAAGAGGTATGTTTTCATTGTCGCTTCATACATATGTCAAGTATTTATGTTCGACGTGCAACGAAAACATACTGATTTTCTGTCAGATAGAATTTATCTGACTATTGAAAAACCGGCCCTTAGGATGTTATAATTTTTTAGTTACTATATTGGTAAAGATAGCTTGTGGTGTGCACTTATTTCGTGGAAACTTGATACACTTTGTGAAACAGCGTAGGATAAATTTTGACACGAGAAAAAGCCTAGATTTTTTTTAATAAGCGATGAAAGTTAGTGTGTTAAGTAAAAAATAAACAAGAACTTATGTTATAATAATTATTATTTCCTAATTATACGATCTTTCATTATATTAAAAAAATATGATTGTAATTAATTGATTAATTGTCAGCAAATTTTCTCAAAGTTCATTTTGACATTTAATTTTTTATTTTATTTTCCAGGCACAAAAACCAGTTCTAATCACCGACCTAGTAGAGTTCAAATCTCGCCGCCGTCTCTACCCGCACCCCGCGCCGTTCATAAATATACCGAGGAAAGGATCGCATTGTAAATTGTAGATTATATGAAATAGATTTAGAAATAATTAGTTAAATTAATCTATGTATGGTTATATCTTTAGAGGGGTAGCTTCTAAAAAATGTTGTTAAAAGAGTTCGTTTAAAAACTTTATTTGTACTTCTTACAATTTTTTACTTGTAATTTCTTATAATTTGCGGGTATTTTCGATTGATCTTTTTGTTTCTGGTAAACAGAGTCATTTTAGTGTATGTAAGGTTTGGAAGAAATGATTGGTTGAATTTGTTACTTGATGACTTTGTTGACAGATCAATTTTTGTATTAAGAATTTGAGAAAATGTCTTTGCATTTCCAGTTTTATCCCAATGTGTAAAAGACTTAAAAATTTTGTGTCACGTTGTTTGACCTCAATGGACTCCTAAACTACTGAACCGATTTAAATCAAATTTGCACACCGTGCCTGCGCACGGTGTGCAAACTTTGATCCAACTTGCAAGATAGGATAGTGTATATCTCAAATTATAGTCGCAATATTATTTTATTGCAAATTAACAAAAACCTTAGCCACAGTAACATGTGTTGACCGGCCAAATATTTCTTACTTTATGTCAACGTAAAAAGAATAATTATAAACATGGTATGTTTTCAAAGAGACATTAAATTCAATCAAAATTTTAATATGACGATTAATTAGAATTAAAACTTAGGTACATAAGAGTTCAATATAGGAGAGCTACAATTCTTAAGATATAATTATTCTTAGATTTAAAAGATTTTATGTATATTGTGTCATTTGTTATGTAAGTGTGTTGAAAATTTTGAGTTACAGTATTACAAAGTAAGGAGTATTAGAAGATCGATTACGATTTATTTCAAGTAAATCACTACATAGTATAAAACAAAGTCGCTTCCTCTGTCCCTATGTCCCTATGTATGCCTCAATCTTTAAAACTACGC
The DNA here is from genome assembly GCA_916618145.1 of Emmelina monodactyla. Taxonomy (NCBI): domain Eukaryota; kingdom Metazoa; phylum Arthropoda; class Insecta; order Lepidoptera; family Pterophoridae; genus Emmelina; species Emmelina monodactyla. The sequence goes on from OU745296.1 coordinate 5,655,754, forward strand.
AACGGATTTTGATGCGATTTTTTTAATAGATAGAGTGATTCAAGAGGAAGGTTTACATGTATAGTAACATAGTACAGGGAAAAGGGTTTTACTCAGAATTTTACGCGTGCGAAGCCGCGGGCAAAAGCTAGAATATTATTTAGCTTCGCTGTGGTGTAATGTTTTTTCGACTAGATCACAAAACATTGTATTTTTAATTTTAGAAGATTTCAAAAAAAAGTTGCAATTTATATTACCTAAGCTTTTTGAATATTTTTTTCTAAATGATGGTGAAAGCCGCATTAAAATCCGATACGTGGTAAAGGGGAGTTAATAAATAAATAAATAAAAGTAAACATACAAACAGACACGATTAGCGACTTTGCTGTATATTATGTAGAAATTATGAAGATAAAAATTTGGCATTTTGCAGAATTTTCAACCTGTATTTGACTATTTAAGTTCATAAATATCTTTCAATAAAACATCGTACATTATAAAAGCACAATGATGCATTTCTACAGTTCAAAATCTCTTCTAACATTATTAGAAAAAATATTATACAGGGTGAGTCTTTAGTCGCTTTCGACCCTAAGTGTAAAAATTAGGCAGGGCCCATTTTAAATGCTTTAGCTTGATAATCTTGCAGTATTCAAGACCAGATGGATAATCACAGACCCCTACATCTTTTTATGAGTACAAAATTAACTTCGCAAAAGTAGGTTCCTATTTTTTGTAAAAAAATAAAGAAAAACAACCACATTTCCTAATGCTAATTTCGGGCTTATAACTCACTTTTCAGGTCGAAAGCCACTTATGAATCACGCTGTATATGTATTCTTTAATATTTAAGCCTTAAATTAAAAGATATGTTTTAGTACGCTAAAATGCACAAGTTATAATTATCTCAATCACCATTATTAAGTAGATAAAAATAGACCGAAAAGATAGTCAATTTGTACTTTAACTACGCTTGAAATAGTTTAGTACAATTAGGCTTTAAATCATACTATTTGCAATAAAAATGTTACTAAATTGGATATATTTTGTATAATACAAAGAATATATTATAATTGAACTTTTGTTTTCTGTGTTATAGGTATGTATGATACCTAATAGGTATTTTATATTTACTTAGAAATAGGTACTAACGGCACTTAAATAAGTTTAAGAAAATGAAAAAGAAATACTTTAATTTTACTTTTAACAAAATTTTAATAATTGACCTGCGATACTTTATTGTAATAACGGGTGTAAAAATTACACTTCCGAAGCTCAAAATCATGTTTTTATAATCATAAACACATTTTTTTGCTCAATACGTAACCAGTAGGGATGTTACGGATATGGAATTTCGGATCCGGATACGGATATTGATTTTTTTTTATATCGGTTTCGGTTTCGGATACGAATATGAAATTTCAAAAGTAACATACAAAACAAATAGGTAATAAAATGGTTTTATTTATATAGAGGAGGACGATGGGTGAGAACGATGACGTCATAAACACTGCTACATTGCGCTCAGAGAGAGAACCAACACTTTGGTCACAGTTCTGTAAGCGGTTTACGGAACGCAGCCAAAAACAACTTGTAACGTGTCTCATTTAGATTGTTAGATTCCGCCACTATCCGAAATTATCCGAAACATTTATTTCGGTTTCAGTTACGAATACGGATATTTTTTTATTTCGGATATCCGGTAGTTACAGTTACGGATATGGATATCCTAAACATCCCTGGTAACCAGTACCTCTCCAGCAATGCCCAGTTTTTGTTTTCGGAAGCAGTCTTTCTACACCCTGTATATTAATTAACGGCCTTACATACTATAAATGTACATTAGTTAAAATATGTCTAGTCCCTGACAATCTTATGTGACAGGCTTCATAACTGAAAGAGACAACATATATTTCAACCAAAGCATGATTTAATTATGAGTAGGTAATTAAATAAGTATTTCTATCTTTAATGCCTAAAACAAATTAAACGTCGGTTTTAGGGGAAAGTAACTTAAAAATTGCGGGCATTTTATTTTAATACAATTAAAGGCTAAAATAATTCCAAAATTCATGCCAATCTAAGGTCGAAGTACCTTTGTGTTTGTTTTAAAAAGTAAATTTTTCATTTAACGCAAATTATTTAAAAGAAATTAGCTATTTCAGCTAAAAAGCACAATAAAAATATCTATGTTATTACTATTCTCGGTTATAATTTTAAAGTAAGTTGTTAATATTAGTTTGTTTTATGTTTGCATGTGACTGGGTTATGCCATAAAAATATATTTATTATTTTTGGCATTTATCTCAAATGAATTAAGGATCAGAATTGTGTAATTCTTCTTTGGAATAACCCAGTCAGTATATTTAGTTGTTTTACAGTTATGTATTATATGTTGTTTAATTTAAGTGCAAATAAAATAATATTAAATTAAATTTTGTTTTTTTTTATTTTATGATTAACTTCGAAGGAGAGAAACTACATTTCAAAGTGTTTGTGCATAGATTTATTATCTTCGCTCTCGCTCTTACTAGATGGAGCACTGGTACTCGTAAAATGCGGCAAAACATAGTGTGCTGAATTAAGCATAATCGAACCTACCCGAGCTAGTGTCAACTTATATGCAGGGGCGTAGCCGCCGTATCAATTTTTTGGGGCCCCCGAGCTACAGGGGCTCCAAAATAAATAGCCTTTAAATATCATCAGTTGTTCCAATATTCCAAGTATTGCACTTTTGAGATCTTTGCGCCGTTTCATTTGATGGAATAACGTCAGCTATATGACGAAAGCACATACATACTGGAAGAAATTTCGGTGGGTCAACGTAGCGGCGCGGTAGCTCAGTTGGAAGAGCATTGGACGTTTTACTTACCTTACACATTCTTATACTGTGACTTCTTTATATCCGATGGTGTATCCGATGTGTTTTTTATGTTTATTTACTTGCATCTACTTGAAATGTGACAATATTGCTGGTTTCCTCCCTTCTGTCATAAAAAGATTCTGCTACATTAGGGGGACAGCTTAAATGATTTGCTTAGCTGTAATAAATAAGTACCTACAAATGATTTTCTATGTTTAAAACACTCGATTTCGTTCAAACAAAGAAAAAAACAAATTTTCCTGTATTTAATCAGGACTCGACTGTTTTTTAAAAGGTATATCCAGAAAATTTAAGTTATGTATGTATTACTCCTTAATTAAAAAATAATCAACGCTTAAGTACCACTCCTATCATAATTACGTACACACACAGGACAAAGAATTAAAACAGATAAAATTATCATATCTTATAAAAATGCCGGTTTTCCGTCTAAGTATAAAAACCGCCATAATCACCTTGACTTTAACTTTTTTATTCATGTTTTGCCGCGGATCATAACTTGCTTGTCAGTTGACGAACGAAACGCGGCAAAGGGGCACGCGTTTTCTGCCTAAGTAAAAAAAAAACGTAAACAATATTATCCCCAATGCTGTATCATTACAGCAATAAAATGACGTTGTCTTGTTAGTTGTTAATAAAAATATAAATAAACAGGGATATAAAATACAGTGGTCTTGGTTTATTAATAAATACTGCGTGTTTGTTTTTTTTTTGGACAAGGAAAACTTTGCGAATTTAAGTGGCCATGTACAAGTCAATTATTTTATTTGTATCGTTGCTTGTTATCAAGAAGGCTTGGACTTTAGAGGAAGGTAAGTCTTAATCTAATATTATAAAGAGGTATAACTAGTTTTTTATTGTAAGGGGTGATCTCGGTAACTTCTGAACCAATTTTAAATACTTAGGCCAAGGTACTTTTAAGTAGGTACTTTTAAAAGAGCAATTGTTTTTTTTTAATTTTAAAAATAAATACTAGCCTATAGTAGGCATGTTTATATACGGCCTTCTTGGATAGACTGAGCCGTAATCCATAACACTGGCTCAGTAAAACAACTAGTGAGTATCTTCGCAATGTTATCACTCATCGTACCTAAGTGAGTTATTAATTTTTGAAATTGTTTTTCCAGTGTCTATAACTTCAAAAGTTAACAAAAACTAAAAGTAAAATCTGAGATATTAATATTCGTATTTATTTGGAAGTACCCAAGTGCAAGATCTTAATGATATATGTGAATAAGCCTTCCGCTACCGGCTATAGTAAAAGAAACGGTTAGGAGGTAGGTATGATTTAAAACAGAGTAGGTAGCCTTTGTCACTCCATGTTAACGTAGGTTTTTACCGGTGACGACATTTTAGACCAGTTTAGCATTTTCTAAATTTATATTAACCTATAGGTTATACATACTCACACATTCTTCCATAAAATACCTATTAGCAAAAAGGAAGACGTAACAAGATAAAAGAAATGCAAAAATAACGGAACCGTATCCGATGTAATTTTGGTGTTATAATCATGTTTGTCCTGAGTTTTTACTCTATCTTGTTGAAATGGTGTATATTACTCCCTTATCAATAAACGCCCTTAATACCCATATAAGCTAAAATATTATTTATTTATCTTTTACGACGTCAACTTTCGTAAAGACAAAAAAAAATTTAACTCATGCAAATACCTAAGTGTTAAAATAGTTGAAATTAGTACCAACCCCAGTACAATATTTCACCAAACTCTACCACCTTATTATTTTGTCAATATTTATCAAATTACATATTTTTTCAGGAGAATCATGTATGAAAGATGGCGCTCTAGGAAAATGCGCCATGCTAAAGAACTGTCAAGCTGCCATCGACGATATCCGGAACCAAAGGAGACCGCAGGTAATCATCATTATCATCATCATCATCATAGTATAAATCCAAGTCGCTGATTCTGTCTGTTTGTATGTTTGGCTGCTAACTCCTCCTAAACCAGTTGAGGGATTTTAATGAGGTTTTCACCGTCCTTTAGGTAATTTTTTAAAATTTGTAAATAAAGAACGTTAAGAAAAAGTTTTTTTAAGTTAGCAAAAATGCAAGGGTTCGCGAGCAAGTCGGCAAAATTACACCATTGCGAAGCGTGGGCGGGTCGCTCGTATTTAATAAAACAGTGTTAAATCGATAGTGGGTACGTAAATTTTGGCCCCGATTATGAAGCCCTCTCTAAGCCCAATTAAAAATATCACCGACACTTTTCCATGCTGAGTGTAAGAAAAAAAAGTTGATTGATCTAAATTTTGTCCTCACACCATCAACGTGTCTGTCAACTTGTCTGCGCAGTGTCATAATGCACGAAAATAGTTGGTCAGGACTTAAATGATCTGGCTGCGTAAGGGACGGCGAGATTTCTTTGGTTTAGACAGTGTTTTCAGAATCGGGGCCATAAGCTTTGAGTACCCACTTAGCAAACAATTTGGCTGTATGGATAAAATTTCCTTTGGCTTTTCCTTTATGGAATAAATGTACCAAAAAAAAATATTAGCAAAACATCATCAAATAACTTAGTAAGTAGGTACCTTCCCACTTGCAGGAAACGTTTTAAACCTCGGATAAACTAACTCAGGTTTAAATGGCGCCACCATTGCTGCAAGTGGGCCTAAGTACCCTATTACGAAACGTACTTATATCTAAACACTTTAGTTGTAAATATATAAACTAGAAGATAACTATGGTATTAACCTTCTTACTCATAAACGCTTTTTAAGTTAAATGTAACTACCTAATATAAATAAATTGCGATTGTAAATAAGGCCGTAGGTGATATGCCTAATGAGTGCATATTAAGGTTAATATTTTTAACTACTATCCCCGATTATGGGGGAATGACCCCCCACTATGGGTCCATTATGTATTAACTTAGTATTATTAATACTAGGTACGTGACCCCCAGAGAAGCTACTGAATTAAAATATTTTCGGCCGTTTTGACGTGAAAGCGTTGTTTGTTTCAGTGGTATGTAACTTCTCAACTTTTTTAAATTAAAATATACTTGTAACATATTGCAGTAAATGCAATTAATTTAATTACTATTATTAATAGTCGGTTATCATTATACTAAGTAGGTACAATATAAAGTGGAAAAATGCCAGACGAAGGAATTTCAAAAAATACCTAATGTAGAACATTTTAAATCTATTTTTTTAAACCGGCTCGGTAGTTCCAGAACTTTTACAAACATAAGCAAAAGAACAGAAAAAAAACAAAAATCAAAATCTTTTATTCATCCTAGATATGCAACATATACTTAATGAACGTCAATGTTACAAACTTCGACTTTACCTAACCGCAGACCGAGAGAAAAAAGCCGGCGGAAAATAACTCCCAGCACTCTTTTTTCGAAAATTATACTTCTTGTTTTATACTTACTAGAGATGTCAACATTTAAGAAACTAACCTCATTAATCTTGTTTCCAGCACTGCACCTTCTCTGGTCGAGAGCCGATAGTGTGTTGTGTCAGCACACAGAAAGCAACCACAGCCCGGCCCCCCGTGGCTACCACCCCTAAGAAGTAAGTCAAATTATAATTCTACTAGCGGCCTGCCCACGCTTTGCAATGGTGTAAGTTTGGCCGACTTGCCCGCGAACCCTTGCATTTTTGCTAAAAGAAAAAATCTTTTTCTAAACGTTATTTATTTACAAATTTAAATGAATAAATACCCTAAAATATGAAGAAAACCGCTTTTTAATCCGTTACGTAGTTTAGGAGGAGTTAGCGGCCAAACATACAAACAGACAGAATTAGCGACTTGGATTTATACTATGTAATGACTAGCGACCCGCCCACGCTTCGCAATGGTTTAAAGTGGTAGAGTCTAGCTGTAGGCTCTGTCTGCAGCGCTTACTGGGCTGACTCGACCGGTGAAATACCACCGTCGTTGTCGCACAGAAAACCATAGTGAACGATGTTCCTGCGTTTCGTTCGGTGAGTGCGGTATCCGGTGCCCAATTTCTCATAGGCCAGCAACGCACCCTCAATGCATATGTAATTGTGAGTGTATATGGGCGGCGGTGATCACTTATAATAATAATAATAAAACACTTTATTGCACAATAAAACAGTATTTTACAGGAGTCAGTAAAAAAAAGGCAAAAGGTGGCCTTATTGCTCTGAGCAATTTCTACCAGACAAACCTTTTAATTAACAATAGAAGGCAAAGAATTAAACGGATAGGTGCAATTAAAATAGATAGCTTAAATAAACTTAAACATGTAAAATAAAAATAGAAAAATAGAAGACTAATACTAATAAATATACATACATAAATTACATACAATATAATACAATAATAATATATACTTACTCACATACATATAAACAAATACATTAAATACATAATTTAAATATGAAAGAATGATAACTCAATGGTGGGTGTACCATGGAAGGCCACGCTCCTTTGAAGGCCAACTATTAAAAAGTCGTATTTATTGATATGTTAAGACATATTCCTTCTACTACACATTAAGATCCCTCAATCTCAAAGCCACACACGGTGGCGGCGTTTCGTTTGCGCCGCTATTGTGGCAGTGCGATCTCACGCTTCGTAGACTTTGGTTTTCGATGTTACAATCCTTATTTGAGCGCACAGCAAAACATAAGTTTTTAGTCAATAACCTATTATTATCACATATTTTTGTACTGTAAATTGTCGTATATGGATATATGTATATTAATAATGAAAAAAAAACATAGTTTTGCCTCAATTTAAGTAAAAATATTGGTAGTGTTCCTAGAAAAGCCAGTGTTCCTTATAAGGCCAATAGAAAATTTGACTTTTGGCCTTGCTAGGGTACATAGGCCTTACAAAGAACATTTACAAACCATTAACTTATGAATACTTACTTTTTTAGTTAAGTATGATAATAAACTTAAAACAAGTTTTTATATTGATAATATTTTTAATCATAGTCATAATTGTTAGTTTAGCCTTCTTAGGAACTTTTTGGCCTTACAAGGAACGGACCCATAAGAAGGCCAATTTGGTTAAAAAAAAAAGATTTAAATTACGTTATAAAAAGCGTTGGCAAGTTATTTTCTGTGAATATCATACGCACTACTACTGTTTTTAAATAATTTTCTTTAATATATTCATAGTTATACGATGGTGTTCAAGTAATGTTCGATGAGTTTTTTAAAGGTGATAAAAATATATTGAGCATTTAATGTTTTGCTTAAATGATATGTCTTATTATGTGGTTTAGTAAAAGCGGATATATTTATAGTTAAAACTCTATTTTTAAGTTTATCGACTGATACATAATATTGGCCTTGTTTGGAGCCATGTTCCTTGCAAGGCCATTTGGAAGAGCTTAACTAAACTTGAGATTAATAAAAAGTGATTAAAGTGAGGTAAAAAAAGAAGTATTTTTATGGTGCACATTAAAACAAAGTATTACCTCATAATTTGTTTACTTTATTTCTCCAGTAAATAAATGAATAAAAAGTGTTTTCTCGTTAGAGTGGCCTTCTATGGTCCACCCACCTTGTATCAGAAATATAAGTAGATTTAAAGAATTCGTATACAGATTTTTTGAATAGGTGCAATGTGCTACATTGCCGAATTTCAACGGGGAGAGTGTTCCACAGTTTTATAGCTTGCACAGTAAAGGAATCATTGAAAAAGTTAGAGTGATTCACTGGAGTTGCTAACACCAGAGAAGAGGTACTGCGCAAGCTAAGATTGTGTCTCTCGTGCCAGTAGATAAACCGTTCTTTAAGATATTTCGGAGTATGTGAATCATTCAGCACACGGTAGAGGAAGGATAGGATATGAGTATTCCTGCGAAGCCGAATGGGAAGCCAACCAAGTCTGTTACGGTATTCCGTGATGTGATCAAATTTGCGCAATCCGAAAATAAAGCGGATACACATATTTTGTAGCCGCTCCAGCTTACTTAGTTGTTCCTCGCTCAGATCAACAAATGATACGTCAGCGTAATCGAGGATGGGAAGGAGTATGGATTGAGCAAGAGTAACTTTGGTAGCAATGGGTAACACATTCCTAAGACGTCTCAAACAACCAGCAGCAGCAAAAACCCTCCTGCTCATTTGCTCGACCTGAGAATTCCAAGTAAGTGTGCTGTCCATGATAATGCCAAGATTTTTAACAGCTGTACTATATGGAATCTTGACTCCGTCAAAGTAAACATCAGGTAGCTGCTGTAGATTTATTTTTGCTAGCATTTGCCTACTCCCCAAGATAATTACCTGTGTCTTCAAAGCATTTACCATGACACCAAATTGTTTACTCCAATCATTTATTAAACATAAATCGATATTCGTTCTTGCAACTGCTGAGTTAAGGTTTTCCAGTGACGCGTGTGTGTAAATTTGTAAGTCATCAGCAAATGGTAGAGAGAAGATATGTGAGATGTTATAGAATTTATAAAAATTGTGAAAAGGAGTGGGGACAACACGCCACCTTGCGGAACACCGCAGTTCAATCCACACCACGAAGATTGTTTATCGTCAATAGATATACGCTGTCGGCGTCCACGCAAGTAACTGTGAAACCAGTCTATTACTGTTGGAGATATATTAAGAGAACGTAAGACAGCAAGCAGTATGTCGAAATCAACAGTATTGAAAGCGTTACTGAAGTCCAGTAAAGTCAAAACAGTAAGCTGTCGATCCTCCATAGCTGCTCGTATGTCGTCGGTAATGTTAACTAATGCCGTAGTTGTGCTATGCCCAGGACGAAAGCCAGATTGAAAAGGATTATGGAGATTATTGGACACTAAGAAGTTGTTTAACTGCTGGTGCACCAACCGTTCCAGGACTTTGGATAGAAATGGTAAGATGGAAATTGGTCTATATTCTGTAAGGGAAGTAGGATTGTTGACTTTTGGTAGGGGAATAATCTCTGCATCTTTCCAGATGTCAGGGAAAGTGTGGGTTGTTATAGAAAAGTTCAGGATTTTGGTTATGACAGGAGTGAGGATATCAATTATAGGAAGGATCATTTTCCGACTAACGTTGTCACAACCTACGGCATTAGACGTAATACCTAAAATATTTCTCTTAATATCACAATCAGCAAACTGTTGAAAATGGAATTGAGGAAAACTAGGTAATGGAAGAGACGAAATGTTTGCTATTGTAGCAGTCTTTATAAGATCTGTACATAAAGGAGAACTTGAAAAATGTTGATTGAGAGCGTCAATATTTAAGTTTGGTGACAAAGAATTATTGCGTTGCTTACCAATACCTAGCGATTTAAGAAATTTCCAGACCTTTTTAGGATCTGGATTATCAATAGAGCTGTCCATCCACTTACCATCACGTGACCCGCTTGCTCGTTTGCTAGCTTCTCTAAAAAAAAAATTTTATTTTTGCCGCCTTGCTCACGAAACATTGAATTTTGGCTAACTTAAAAAAACTTTTTCTGAATGTTCTTTATTTACAAATTTAAGTGAAAAAATTACCTGGATGGCGAAAATCGCATTAAAATCTCACAACAGGTTTAGGAGGAGTTAGCGGACTAACATACAAACAGACAGAATTAGCGACTTGGATTTATACTAGGGATGTTAAGGATATATATACGTATCCGTAACCGAAACCGAAATAAATGTTTCGGATAATTTCGGATAGTGGCGGAATCTAAACATCTAAATGAAACACGTTACGACAAGTTGTTTTTGGCTGCGTTCCGTAAACCGCTTACAGAACTGTGACCAAAGTGATAGTTCTCTCTCTGAGCGCAATGTAGCGGTGTTTATGACGTCATCGTTCTCACCCATCGTCCTCCTCTATAAAAATTTAATTATCTTTTTTTTTGTATTACTTTTGAAATTCCTACAATCTAATATCCGTAACCGAAACTATCCGAAACTACCGGATAATCCGAAATAATTTCATATCCGTATCCGAAACCGAAACCAATATAAAAAAATCAATATCCGTATCCGAGACCGAAACCGAAATTCCATATCCGTAACATCCCTAATTTATACTATGTAATGATAATGATGATATGGAAGTTTGACAACCACGCGCCAGACTGTTAACAGACTCCCGTCTCGGACCAATTAAGTTAAAAAGGTTTTTCGAAATTGGCTCTTGTTGAAACTATGTTCTCTCCTAGACCATTGTGAGGTAACCGTAAAACCAGCTGCTACTGAACTTACCTGAATGCCAACACGTCATTTAGGTGTATTTAAATAAGTTTTTTATAAATACTTAGGAAATGATTTTTAAGTATTACTTAATAACGGTAAATTAAAATGACACCCGCTCCCCATTGGCTAATATAATAGCCCATAAAAGAGGAAACACTTACTTAAGTATTTTATTTATTTATCTGCTGTATTAAAACTATAATTACCAAATCTGCAACTACCAACATTATTATTAATGACACTATAAAATAAAACAAGAATAAATTCTTGGAATAAATAAAATAATATTCCATATAGGATGGCATTATTTATGAACACAGCTTGCGGTCCGTATTTGCGATAAATTATTCAGGTTTCAAATCGAATTCACATGTTAATTAATTAACTGGTTACTGCAACGGGGAATCCCAATGAAACTTTGAATATAATTATGTAAAATACTCGTTTTCAGTTATAAATATATATAAAATAAACAAATCTCCAGACTAACACACCAATTATATGGCCCTACAGTAAGTTGCAGTAAGCCCTTGTGTTATAGGTACCACATAATGTACTAGGGGAGAACCTAGTTACACCCAGACACGAGCCAATATCGAAAAAAACATTTTACGCAATTGGCCCGACCCGGGGATCGAACCCGGAACCATCCGCTTAGCAGTCCGGTATACATACCGCTGCACAACAGAGGCCTTCAAGTTGTAGCAAGTTTACCGAATGAAATGCACGAGTAATAAATGAATATGTTAATATCTTCAAGTGTAGATAACTAGATCATCTTTAAAATTTGTAGATTTCCCTCTGTTTATTCCAAGATTCCATCATCAAATCCTAAGCTGATGGATACGCCACATAGGCCTACTGGGAAGTATATTTGGCCATTTAACGAAACCAAAATTATCAAAATCGGTCCAAAGGTCTTTGATTGATCGAGTAACACACAAAAAATTAAAATTCCGACGAAATAAAAACAAACTTGGTAAATTAACCCTTGTGTTTAATGAAAACGATGATTATTTGATAAATCCTACTCCGTCTGTTCATTGTATTTATTCCTCGTTGTCCAACTAACCCCTAACTATGACTAGTGGTCCTACTTATCAGTAGTACAAAAAATCATAGTTTGAAAGTTGTTTTCGTGGTCCTTTTGACTCTTTAATTAAATATTTTAATACTTAGTAATATACTAGCGGCCCGCCCACGCTTCGCAATTGTGTAATTTTGAACTTAAGAAAACTTTTTCGGAATGTTCTTTATTTACAAATTTAAATGAAAAAAATACCTGACGGATGGTGAAAACCGCATTAAAAACCCTCAACAGAAATAGCGACTTGGATTTATACTATGTAATGATAATGATAAGTAAAGAGATAAGTATATAACAAAATTGTTGTTTTCAGATCGAGCACCACGAAGAAGTACGTACCAGCGGAGTACGACTACAGCGACAACGGCGGCGGTGCGTGTGCGCCGATATCTCCCTCGCTCACTTCCAAGAAGAATGGCATTAAGTCTTGGGACAGTAAGTTTTAACTATTTAAATTTAGTAGGTAGCCACGTCTTCGTGTGTTATAAGAGGGGTTTTCCCGTGGGAATGTGGCTGATTACGGCGGTAAAAGTAGCCTATTTTTATTACAGGCTGTTGAACTATGTCTGTTCGAAAATTCATTGAAATCGTTTGGACGTGAAAGCGGAACATTCAGACAGACATATATTTTGACTTTTATAGTAGGTATAGGTAGGTAAGGGTTAACTGGTATTCGCGACTATGTCTGCGTGGACTCCAATTCAACGCCGAATTAACCAAATCAGCAAAACCATTAATAAGTAACTAAAAAGAAATATAATTGATATTGTGCTTGTTAATATTGTTACTATTCTCAACAGCATAGCTCAACACTACATGGTTTCGTAATAGTCTGTTTACATCCCGTATAAATAGAAATAATTAAAAATGGGCTTAGTCATATTATATAATTTCACAGTATAGTTTTAATTGACTACGACCAATTAGCATAATGTCATTGTAATACCCAACTCGCGTCAGTAAATAAAAAAATTAAGGTACCTAACCATCATCTATCCTATATAGGTACTTGAGGTACCTATTACCTATATATACGTAAAAGTTTGTGAGTATGTATGTATGGATGTATGGATATTTGTTACTCTTTCACGTAAAAACTACTGGACGGATTTGGATGAAACTTTACAGTAATATAGGTTATACATCCGAATAACACATAGGGTACTTGTTACCGTGGGAAAACTTATCATTCCCACGGGAAACCGACTTCCACGCGAACGGAGTCGCGGGCGGCCACTAGTTAATCATATTTTATTATTCTCTAAATCTGAATATGATGAATATTACTGTAAATATAACATCTTTATATTCATATACACAGAGGTCATTGATGCCGGCTATTTTTAGCACAAACTACATAAATATTAATATTAGCTCATTAGTAACCATAATGTAAAGTGGTTTGTCCAGTCATGTAGGTATGGAGCGAAAAGTCGCTAAGTAGCTTTTGTGGTAAGGTCAAAAAACATATTCAAAATATTATGGTTTGATCAAAATGTGCTGCTTTTTTGTTTATTTTGAGATGATTTTGAAATTGTGAATTGTGCTTAAGATGACATACTTTTTCTTTTGAGACAAATATTTGAAATAAATAAAGTCGTGTGAGATCAGGAACTTGCGTATATTCTTAAATGAATCATAATTAACAAAGTTACTTAGTTTAAGAACAATCAACGATACATAAAACTAAAAAAAATATATAAATCTAACTTTGGCTGACATGTGTAAGACGACATAGCTATTGGGTAAAATGACATAGTATATGTCATCTTAGACTCCTGGGTAAAATGGCGGAGTTTGTGGTGTTTTACAATAAATCATTAACGAGCACAGTTTGCAAATGTTTTCAATGTTCTTTTGTAATTACCGGGCATCCGTTAATAAAACCAAAAAAAATTGAGCATTATACATTTTTTATTTATATATGTAAGATAACATAGTATGCCATCTTAAACCCACGTCTTGTATGTCATCTTACCCAATGGCTATACAAGTATAATTTTAATTGTAGCAAAAAAAACTTTGAGATTAGAATATGCATTTACCAAAATTTGATTTACATAATAATCCTATTATACATTACAAATAAGTTTAACTACAAAATTCTTAATTTAAGCATATTTTCACCAACAAACAAAAGAGCAGAGAAAGTTTTTTTCAAATCAAAATCACGAAAACATCCACTACACTCTAACCTGTGCTCAGTTTCCGCCATAGTAAACTTTAATACCAGCAACATCTACAGGTACTCTCTGAAACGTCACAGGATCGCCATTAGCGCGTATATTTAAACCAATATGAATGGTGTGTCATCTTATCTGACTATGTCATCTTGAGCACAATTCCCCTAATACCTTAAAAATCTGTTGTTTTAATAAACGATATTTCACGAAACAAAATTAAACTACTTGTTTTTAACCTTAAAATAGTGGGATAAAATTACTTTTAATAACCAATGATTCACGAATGATTTGATTAAAAAAATATCTTAAACAACTATTTACAATTATTCGGGTTTTTCTCTCCCTGGCTAAATGTACACTTACTTACTTACAGTTTGTTAGTATCTTAGTCTATTTCAACTTCTTAGTTAACTTCGAACCAAACAGGACTTATTGAAACAAAAAAATATTTCGAAACAAATAATACCATCATGAAACATGAAACGTTTACTGCGAATTCTGCACTACAAAATTGCACATGAGTGAGCGTCAAATACTAGAAACGAATGTTCATTCAAACATTTGTAACTTATATGTTACACAAAATATTCACACTTCTAACTACCTAATAACAATATGTTGTACTCAACTAACCCCGTCCTACCCCCAGAATGCCTGGACTACCAGGAACAGCTGGTCTACCCGTGTACATCCGGCGTGCAGCTGACCGCTCTACCCACTTCTAACCAGCAACTAACAACCCTCCCTACCCGCAGAATGCCTGGACTACCAGGAACAGCTGGTCTACCCGTGTACATCCGGCGTGCAGCTGACCGCTCTACCCACTTCTAACCAGCAACTAACAACCCTCCCTACCCGCAGAATGCCTGGACTACCAGGAACAGCTGGTCTACCCGTGTACATCCGGCGTGCAGCTGACCGCTCTACCCACTTCTAACCAGCAACTAACAACCCTCCCTACCCGCAGAATGCCTGGACTACCAGGAACAGCTGGTCTACCCGTGTACATCCGGCGTGCAGCTGACCGCTCTACCCACTTCTAACCAGCAACTAACAACCCTCCCTACCCGCAGAATGCCTGGACTACCAGGAACAGCTGGTCTACCCGTGTACATCCGGCGTGCAGCTGACCGCTCTACCCACTTCTAACCAGCAACTAACAACCCTCCCTACCCGCAGAATGCCTGGACTACCAGGAACAGCTGGTCTACCCGTGTACATCCGGCGTGCAGCTGACCGCTCTACCCACTTCTAACCAGCAACTAACAACCCTCCCTACCCGCAGAATGCCTGGACTACCAGGAACAGCTGGTCTACCCGTGTACATCCGGCGTGCAGCTGACCGCTCTACCCACTTCTAACCAGCAACTAACAACCCTCCCTACCCGCAGAATGCCTGGACTACCAGGAACAGCTGGTCTACCCGTGCACCTCCGGCGTGCAGCTGACGGGCGAGCCGGCGCGCTCCAGCCGCTGCGGGCACGAGACCGACGAGCTGATCGTGGGCGGCACCAGCGCCAGTAAAGACGAGTTCCCGCATATGGTGAGGATTTACTATTTAAATATAAATAATAAATAAATCTCCAGACTGACACACCAATTATGTGGCCATAAAGTAAGTTGCATTAAGCACTTGTGTTATAGGTACCACACAATGGAGTAGGGGAGAACCTAGTTACACCCAGACACGAGCCAATATCGGAAAACCATTTTACGAAATTGGCCCGACCCGGGGATTGAACGCGGAACCATCCGCTTAGCAGTCCGGTGAATATACCGCTGCACCACAGAGGTCGTCGAAATATTTAGGGATTTTTTTGGTGTAGATTTTTCCTGTGACCAAACTTAGGCGTTACACCAAAAGTGATGCATGACTCGTGTCCCTACCAAGGTTGTCCTACCATTCCTGTTAGTCCTACTACCCATCAAAAACCATGACTCGTGTCCCTACCGCGCGGTAGGTCTACCAGGCATGGTCTAAAGGTATGACTCGTAGCCCCACCGTGTTACTTTTTTTAATTCGTATTAACAAAGTTTAGTAATAATTTAATTAAACATATTAAATTTTGATCTGTTCAAAACTAGTAGCACTCAAAAAAACTTAGATTTTTTATAGAAGTTAATATTTTAACAATAAAATAATTTGGGTATAAAGAATTTGTAAAATACTAGGCCGTTATACATGTAGAGGAGTCATTACAGGGTTTGAGATTGTCTTCTTTCCATTTCAGAGATTTTTCTACAAATAATGTAAAGACTAGATACTACGGTCCCATATTCGGATATCATAAAATTCAAAGAGTTAATTGCAACGCTGAGGGTTTACAAAAAAAATATATAACTATCGTAAATCCGATATGACGGTTATATTTCGAAAGCTTGCTTGTATATAATGCTATGTTTGATTGTACTATATATTTACGTATAAGACGCGTGTGAATAGTTAGATTTATTAGTTCTTTCAATCTTACTTTTCAAGCTTTTGCCTAGATATGATGACAAACATAGCAGGATAGTATTTTTTAGCTTAATTTTTTTAATAAATATGGTAACAGGTCATATTTATATGTATACTAATTACGTAAATAAAATATTCTCTATTAATGAGCAGGGTCTTTACTTAATAGACTTATATTACCCTAGACTTTTTACGATGACTGTATGTACTAATAGAAGCTGATATTGGAAGATTGCCTGTTTGCGCAGTGCCTTAAGACTTACTTAACATCTTTAAAACTTATGATATACTAGTGTGTTTCATTACATGAGTAACGTAAGAAAAAGTCTCAATAAAGGACATTGAATTGTTATAATTTATTAACTGCTTCGTAAATCTGATAGCCTAGTAGTTTTTTGTCGAGAATATATAAATACCAATTCAAAATTAACTTAATAAAAATAATACTTGTTAAATATTAGAAAAAAGGCAAGTTTTTTTTCATTCATTCACGGATTAAAATTAGAAAAGTTTAATTAGCTAATTACACTCCAATGGTAAATACGGTGGGTCTACCAGTCATAGGTTTATTTAATTTATTTGCATGTTAAATAGCCCAACCGAGCGGTGTGACCGCGAGTCGTAGAGACCTACTGGTAGTAGGGTAAATAGTAGGGACACGAGACATACACCTAAAAAGTATTAGGACAAGTTGCCGCACTCTATGAGGTGAAATAATATTATTAAAAAAATCAAAAGCCAATAAAGAAGAATTCCGAAGAAAGAAGATAAAAAATAAATTTTTGCCTCGTCCAAACGATTCCGGTTGTAACTTATTTCCACTAGAATTATGAAGGTTAAAAGAGCAATGATTGTGAGTTTAGATGACCGGGATAATTTCCGAAAGCTACTTTTTTAGGGAGTGACATTATATCACTTTTATTCTTATGTCCACCCGAGTGAAGCCGGGAAATTCTAGTTAAACTAAATATATTTATTTCACAGGCGTTGCTAGGCTACGGTGAGGTAGACGACAATCTGTGGCTATGTGGAGGCACCCTCATCAGTGAGCGATTCATTCTGACTGCTGGCCACTGCATCTCTTATAGGAAAATGTAAGTTTGTCGATATATAGTTATTTAATTCATTTGTTAAGCAGTTTTGAACTCTCTTGATCTATTTATTTTTCTTCAGTGCATCGGTTTAGTTAATGTTTATAAATAACTACATAACAAAATGTATAAATATCTCCAAATGTTCACCAACTGGGAATCAAATCCTAGACGTCAACTAACAAAAGCAGTCCCACCACAAAACCGTCGTTAGTATCACATCAATTTTCGGAATGATGTAATTTTAGCCGACTTGTGTGCGAAACTTTGAAATTTTGCTAAGTTAAAAATACTTTATCGGAATGTTCCTTATTTGCAAATGTAATTAAAAAAATAGCAAATCCCGAATTAATATCCGTTAAGTGGATGAGTTGAATCAGAGCACAAACATACACGAACAGCGACTTTATACATATACATATGTGATAATCATGATACCTTATGATAATTATGATGATAATGATAATGATATTGTCACCAGGGACGTATCACTAGTGGCAGTCGGCGTGTACAAGCGCTCCACGCTAGCGCCCGACCAAATATACAACGTGGAGAAAATAATACCACATCCGGAGTTCAAGCCGCCTCTGAAGTACAACGACATCGCACTTCTGAAGACTAAGAACGAGTAAGTTTATATTGTTAGCAACGCTCCACACTGGCCCCCGACCAAATATACAACGTGGAGAAAATAATACCACATCCGGAGTTCAAGCCGCCTCTGAAGTACAATGATATCGCTCTTCTGAAGACTAAGAACGAGTAAGTTTATATTGTTAGCGGTAAAACAAAAGTAATCGGTAACTGGACATCCCTAGCATTCGATGGACATCACTGGTTGGCGTCACTGTCGTTGGGCGCGGAATTGTATTGAATCTAATGGCGGCTACATGTTGTATTTTCTACTAAATCATATTAATTAAAGAGATGTTTAATCTAAAGCCCAATAAATATTGTTACTTTATAATGTTTAGGGTGCTTTGTCTTGAAAGGACAAATGGAAACCTTATAATATCGCTTTGTTTTCCGTCCGTCTGTCTGACAGCAATATTTTTCTAAGATACGCGTTTATGCATTGAAAACTCATTTGGTAAGAAAAAAATTATTATACACTGTACATTACTGTTCTTTTCCACCTTCTATATTTGGGGTTTGTCTTAATCTCATTTCAGACTCAGATAAACCCAGAATACTCAAAACATACTTCTTACTAAAACGTTTAATGAACTCTTTCTCTTTCCACAATATACATAAATCAATCTCCCTCTTACCTATGATTATCCAAAGAAGAGGGGAAGTCATCCCAGTATTAATTGGTATTACTTTTACTTACCAAACACCTCGCCGCAGTATAAAACTGTCACAGTTCCTCCCCCTTCGCCCAGTTTAAAGTTAAGTCAGATCCCCCCCCTAGTATAAAGTTACTTAAGTACTCTCCCCTCCCCCAGTATAAAGTTGCCTCGATGACATGAAAATTAATTCAACATAAGATGCAGTTAAACATCTAGTGAACGTCAGTATTTTACAACTTCAGGTTGAATCAAGATTAAGTAGGAAGATAGCAGGTAGACCGAGAGGGAAAAAAAGCCGGCGGAAAAAAACTCACAGCACACTTTTGTCAAAAAGTTATGAGGGTATAAATATGTTATTTACCGACTTAACCAAGGTATGAAAATAACAAGCACAAGACAGCTATCATGCATATTAATGTCATGCTCCAGTCAAGCTGTTTTTTAGGTTTTTAAGTAAATATTACAATTATATGTTAGAAATTACCTGTATTAAATATGGTTTCATTCACTAAGTTCAATTTGTTCCCATAAAGTTCTAAATATGTCTTAACTTATTAAACATTTGGAGTCAAAAATTTAATACATTTGGTTTTCTTATCATTAAAAGCAAGATTATTTACATTAAACCATTTTATTACCTTACCAATTTTAAAAATTAAAGAAGTATAATTAGCAAACAATACAATATCATAATGATTGCGTACCATAATGGGTAGATCGTAAATATAGACTGAAAATATAAATGGGCCCAGAATAGAACCTTGGGGTGCTCCCATTTTCACAACGGACCCTTTCGACATTTAAGTTTTTACCTCAACCCTCTGAGTTCTACTACTCAAGTATAAAATCAAAAGATTGAGGTCAAGACCGTTAATGCCGTAGTGATGTAGCTTCCTGACTAATGTATCGTACTAAACACAATCAAACGCCTTTGACAAGTCACAGAAATTACCCAGAGCGACTTCTCCCAGGCATTGACATTGTTTATGAATAATTCAGCACCTGTATCCTTCATTTTTCATCATTATTCGCTAGAAGTTATTGCCTCTATTGTCTTATCAACTAATTTAAAGGATTGGAAACAATGTCCAAGCTTGTCAATAAAGTTTTATTATAAGTATCACTATAACATGTCAATATATCAGACTATTCAAAAGAAGCAGAAAAATCAACAGCTAAAACATTAGCTGATTAATAAAACGACCTCTTTGGTGCAGCAGGTTCCGGGTTCGATCCCCAGGTCGGGCCAATTTCGTCAAAATGGTTTTTTGACATTGGCTCGTGTCTGGGTGTAACTAGGTTCTCCCCTAGTCCATTATGTGGTACTTATAACTCAATTGCTTACTGAAACTTACTTTAAAACCACATAATTCGTGTGTTAGTCTGGAGATTTATTATTATTATTATTACTATAAAAATTCCCGTCTCCAGTATAAAGCTGTCCCAGTTCGCGGTGCCGGCGTGCCTGCCGGCGGCGGTGGCGGGCGCGGGGCGGGACGAGCGCGCGCTGGCGTCCGGCTGGGGCGCCGTGGAGTACCGCGGGGACCTCGCCGACATACTGCAGAAGGTAATGTTGCATGTGATAATGGTAATGATGATGATAATTATGATAACAATATGTATTATCATTAAATATCATTATCATCATCATTAGCATCATTGTCATTACCATTATCATTATTATCATGACATAGTATAAATCCAAGTCGCTAATTGTGTGTTTGTATGTTTGTCAGCTATCTACTCTACAAAAAATATCTACTACTATTCTACAAAACCATTTAACGTAATTTCATGCGGTTTTCTTCAGCTTTTAGGTAATTTTTTCACTTAAATTTGTAAAAAATGAATATTTAGGAAAAGTGTTTTTAAATAAGCCTACTGTTCGGAACATGAAATATTCTGATATTAAAAACTTAGAAAAACTTTTTGAGCACTAATAGTTATTATCTTTTGTAACTACAAATTTTCTTATTTCGTTGCTACTTCTGAATTATTTATTACTACTTCGTTTTATTCAGTAAATCACCCATTTCTTTGGTATGATAAAGCAACAGGGTAATTCATTTTCGTGCAGCCTGTAAGATTTCAATAAGCAATAATTACAAAAAAAAAACAAGTTTTTTTTTTACTATAATGCCCTAAATACCTAGGCTGTTGCCATTACCTATATTTTTATTATAACCATTTATCCAAATCCCCAGGTGATAATAACCAAGTTTACAAACGAAGAGTGCGCGGCAAAGTTCCCTGCGTTCCGATTGATGCCGCAAGGGTTTGACACCAAGACACAGATCTGCTACGGAGACAAGACCAAGTCGAAGGATACCTGTCAGGTAATATATTAATGTATCTGTGGAGAATAAAATGAAATAAATATAATAGATTTCATAGATGTACAATCAAAGAAGGTCTGAAATGAAAGTTGCTTGTTCATCGATGTAAGTACTTATGTTATTTTAAAATTCGCGCGGAATATTAGGAGTTTTTTTGGGATAACTTGCACTTTCGTATAAACTAATTTGACAGAGATATTTGACGTCTGATTACTGTGTTATAGAGTTATTGTTGACAAACTTGTACATACCCATAGTCCATTCGCGTTAAGAAAATAGTGAGTTATCGTTGTCAGCCGGCCTGGCCACGCCCCCCAGCCAATTAAAATGCTAGAAATTAAAAAGTCGAGTTCACAGTGACCTGTTGAAGTCTGACCTTCGAACAAAACGGTAGTGTATTTTGCGTGACTCGTCCAACAATAAATTTTGAAAATTAATACTTCACCAATTCCAAAGAATAAAAGTGGATCAATAATCCAAAGTGGAGAGAGACGCATAATTTACAATGTTTATAAGTACTTTAAATTGTGTGATTTAAATGCAACTGTGGAGAGTATAGTCATAGAAACAGCAAGTGCATGCGGTGTGTCCGAAAATACTGTTTATAAAATTATTATTTTTCTTTTGTATTTTTACTCCAATGTGAATACACCCTTATCCTGTAGTTGTCACTATTTTCTTAACGCGAACGGACTATAATAGAAAAGAGGAGTCTCTTCTAATCCGTATGTCTTAACTTACCAAGAAGTTCTCAACCGCCAAAGTCGAAGAAAAAAAATGTGGGAACATTTTTTGTTCCTGTGTTTTTTTGTGCCTGTGTTCCATTAATTTTAACCTTTTCCAGAATTGTTAAAAAGTGACATCCGATTCCCATTTGCTTCCATAATAGCCCTGCAGAAGTGCAATATAATTAAGCGAGCGACCCGCCCACGCTTTGCAATGGTGTAATTTTGCCGACTTGCTCGCGAACCCTTGCATTTTTGCTAACTTAAAAAAACTATTTCTGAACGTTCTTTATTTACAAATTTAAATGAATAAATACGTTAAAATATGGAGAAAACCGCATTTAAATCCGTTACGTTCTTAAGGAGGAGTTAGCGGCCAAACATACAAGCAGACAGAATTAGCGACTTATATTTATACTATGTAATGATAATGATAATGATACTGATGATAATGATAATGATGATGTAATGATTTTTGAATGATGATTTCCCGCGCAGGGCGACAGCGGCGGGCCGCTGCAGATCCGCAACAAGCTCATCCACTGCATGTACACGGTGATCGGCGTGACGTCATTCGGCAAGGCGTGCGGCTTCGTGGGCGACCCGGGCATCTACACGCGGGTGGCCGCCTACATGCCGTGGATCGAGGCGACTGTGTGGCCGAATTAGCGGATTTTTAGTTTTGGAATAAAATTACAAAAAAAAATTTTTTGATGGGAGTTGTGTTTTTTTTTCTTTTTTGGAGGGAAGTTTTGGCGGTAGAAATGAAAGGGGATGGCGTAGAAAAGGGTAGAAGATGTTTGTTGAAAGAAAGGTAGTTTAATATAGGAATGATTAGGTACTTACTACAAAAGTACGAAATATATAGAAAATACTGTAGGATATAGGTACACGTGCGTAGCTGCGTACATGCCCTGGCTGGAGGCGACCGTGTGGCCAAATCAGGGGATTTTGTAGTTTTGATATAAATTTTGAGGAGATAGCGGTGAAACATACAAACAGACAGAATTAGCGACTTGGATTTATACCATGTAATGATTCTACATATAATCCTTCCTCTTGAGTCACTCTGTCTATAAAAAAACGCATCAAAATCTGTTGCGTAGTTTTAAAGATTTAAGCATACATAGGGTCAGACAGAGAAAGCGACTTTGTTTTATACATACTACTAGCTGATACCTCAAACGGTGTTTTAGCATAGATTTAAAAAAATGTTTTGGGTGGTCCACCCTTATCAGGGTATGAAAAATAGATGTTGGCCGATTTTCAGAACTACTCTATATGCTCACAAAATTTCATGGGAATCGGTCAAGCCGTTTCGGAGGAGTAAGGTAACTAACATCGTGACACGATAATTTTATATGTAAGAAGATGTAGTGATAAAGCGTAATAGTCCGTTAAAATATTTATTTAAAACAATAAGACCTTTGAGAATATATGACTGCGTAAAGTCTTTGCCTAAGAAATAAAAAAAAAACATAGCCTGATGTCAATGTCATTGTCAACTTAGCTTGTATATGTTCTTACCAAATTACAGTATTTTTTTGACAATAAAATAAATTGTTGTCTTTGAATAATTTACAAATAACACGTAGGGTATTAAAAAATTCTGTGGATGTTTTATTATTAGTGGATTATAAATAAATTGATTTTCAAGCCTTCGCATTAAATTAGATATTTAATCTTGTTTTTATATTTTCTCATTCGTTAACACCGTGTATCTTGCGATCGAGATTAGCGAGATCTATGCAGTGCAATTTTTTTGGAATTTAAAATGTATTTTGGAAATCCAAAACGTTAAATCTACCTCTAAAATGTTAAAAGCTTGTTTCCTGAGTATTTAACAGTGCTTTTTATAAAATGGAGTCAGAAATAACTGTGGAAGCTTTGCCGTTGTTTGGCACTTGTATACTGTGTACAAACGAAGGCATTGCAAAAAGCCTGTTAATTCCATATAGTTACAAAAACAAGCAAGAAATATATACCGACATGCTAATGAGGTGCTTCTCCATTGATGTAAGTCTATAATAAATATTTTTTTCAGTAAATATAAAAGATTTTGTTCAACTTCACTACAGGAACTTACTTACTTGAATCTCGTATTATTCTAATACTTATGACATTACCATACTTCTTTTAAGCTGCTAACAGTTTTTTTATTAAAATAACTTTAGGGATAATGATACTTCT
Source organism: Emmelina monodactyla (assembly GCA_916618145.1). Classification (NCBI taxonomy): domain Eukaryota; kingdom Metazoa; phylum Arthropoda; class Insecta; order Lepidoptera; family Pterophoridae; genus Emmelina; species Emmelina monodactyla. The sequence goes on from OU745296.1 coordinate 5,680,134, forward strand.
TAAATTACCAAATTTAAAACCAAAACATTGTTTGATCTGGCTTAAAAGTATACTTTCTATTTACCATGTAACAGAAAATTACATTTATTTCATTCCCTCCTAGGTGACTCTCCTAAACATTGGTGATACTAAGAAACTGATCTGCAATGAATGTATAAAACAGTTGAGGGACGCTACCACTTTCCGTGATCAGGTGGACACTGCGCTCAAAACTTTGGAAGCCAGCCTTTTGTTTGGTATGTTTTTATATATTCCTAGCAAGTTCTAGAGAAAGAGGTTTGGGATTATTTTATAATAGTCGTAGTATCAAGGTTTTTAAAGTAAAGGGGCAAAGGTCACAATAGTCGATGCAGGGAACAATATTTATTGGCCTTTAGTTAGATTAAACATCTCTTTAATTAATTAATTCAAGTAGGAAATACAACATGTAGCCGCCATTAGATTCAATCCAAATCCTCACCAACCGGCAATGACACCGACCAGTGATGTCCATCAAATGCTAGGGATGTCCAGTAACTGATTACTTTTGTTTTATAGCTAACAATACATACATACTAGGTTTGCTTGATCAAGGGCTGGTTTTTCATCGTCAGAATTTCATTTCAACTTTCACCCAGTTAAATTCCAGTTGTTAAAATTTACTCACAATCAACTAACCACCTTACGTCTTGTTATTTCTAGGAGATCCATATATTAAGTCTTCAATAAAAGTTGAATCGGCACCAAAAGAGGAAATCAACTGTCTCGAAGACCTCATTGAAGGAGATTATGGTAAGTATTATTACATAGTAATATTACATTACTTGTGTCACTGAATTGAGAATCTTTTTCATTCTTAAGTGGTATTTAAAGGCACTTAATTAAACAGTATGTCATGTAATTTTTTAAAGACAGAGGTATACAAACAATTAGGAATATTTTTTCCGGTCTATTTAATAGATTTGTGTCTATTTTTAAAAAAAGGTAAATAGTATAGTGCATGGATTTAAGAATATTCAGTGTTATATAAAATTTAAATGTTGGTTACAATTCTGATACTATGTCTAAAATATTTATCTAAGTAGAGTTAATATGTATAAAGTAGAGTTGTGGTCTGTGTCTCTTTTACCACCAACTCCTCCTAAATCACGTAACAGAATTAAAATAGGTTTTCACGAACTCTTAGATATTTTTTCAAATATCTTTATAAGTGTGTACTTACATACAGAAAAAGTTTTTCTTATATTAACCAATAATTTTTTTTTCTTAAACAAGTCAACCAAAATTACACCATTGCCAAGCATGGACGAGCTACTAGTAATAAATAATCTCCTAGTCAAACACTTTGAACACTAGTTATTCAATTTTAATTAAAACTATCTCTATGTCCATACCATTAAGGCTCAAATTACTTTTAACACTACTCAATTTTGACATTAAACACTTCAATTTGAAACTCTAATCTAATGAAAACCGTCCTTATTTACACACTATTAAGGTTCAAATTCTCCATTATTCTATAACAGACGCTGGATTAGACCTCCAAGTGAAACAGGAGTCGATGGCAGACCCGCAGCTGCAAGAGTTTGATGATGACGTCATCGACGGAGATGTCGGTGAGTATTGAGAGGAATGAGGGTGAAGAACGAGTAGGGATGGTGGAAGGGTGCTGTGTTTTTTAAATTATTTCACTTGTAATGTAAGGCCTAGAGGTTTAAATGACTTTTATAAGTCTTCAAATTGTTTATTAGAAAAAATAATTATTCGAATTGCGCCTTAATTAATAATCTGCTGGTTAAGTGGATAATGCATTGGGTTTTTCTTCACGAAGTTTTCGATTACTGTCCCTTTTTTATATTTTCAAGGGATATAATCTATCTCAAGTAGCTTTTCAATTGTTTTATAAAAGAGTCTTGTGCGACGGATGATACGGACAAAAACGTAAAATGATACGGACTAAAATTTATAAATTATTAAAAATACAAAAAAAAGTTATTTTTGAAAACATTGAGGACCAACTACATCTCAATACGACTTAATATTAACCGAAACCGGACCAAATAATTATTTAATAGAAGATCGATAACGTTCTATTTCCTTTCAATCTTCATTTCAGGTTCACCAGACTACCCGCTACTAGAACTGAAGAAAGAAAAGCAATCCGCATTAAAACTGTCTAAAGGTACCCTCAAAGTTAAGAAAATATCGTTCAAAAGAAAACAGGATTACACCGAAACCGACGCATTACTCTCCGCCGGGCTTTTTCCATTCAAAATTAAAAACGGCGTGGTAAATAAATCTTTCGCTTGCTGCCTATGCCCCGAGAAATCAGTAAACCTAGACAATATAAAAACACACGTAACAGAACACTCAAAATCACTCATACACCAGGAATTCAAAAAAATGATTTACTCAAAATCACATAGATACTTCAAAACGCAGAATAAATTACGATGCAAGTTGTGCACGACAGATATTAACGATTATAACGAACTGAAAGACCACATCGATAACTGTAATCGAATAAAATTGAATAAAAACCACAAAATCAACAACCTACCGTTCAAACTCGAGAAAGATCAAGTCGATTGTCCGATTTGTAAGAAGACATTCCTCAACTTTGTCAATTTGAACACGCATATGAATACACACTATCCGAATTATATTTGCGAGAATTGCGGCAAAGCATTCGCTTCTATAGCGAGATTAAGAGGCCATATGCGTACCCACGAAATAGGTAGCTTCGCATGTAAATACTGCGACGCGGTTTTCGATCGCGTAACCAAACGGGAAAACCACGTCTCGAAAGAACACAAGGCGGGCGTTCGCTACGCGTGCAAGCGATGCAAAATAACGCTGCCGTCATTCTACGCGCGTCAGAAACATCTAGCCGAAATACATAACGAGGAACTGAAAAGATATAAATGTTCGGCTTGCACACAAAGTTACATCACCCCGGGGCATTTATCGAGTCATATTCGTCGAGATCATTTAAACGAACGTAATCATAAATGCGATAAGTGTGATCAGGCGTTTTACACGAAAAACGCGTTAAAAATGCACATGATAAAACACGACGGTGAGCGTATTTTCAGCTGCCATGTCTGTCAGAAATCGTATCAAAGAAAGAAAACGTTACGGGAACATTTGCGAATACACGACAATGATAAGAGGTTTGTTTGTCCGGTTTGTGGGAGGGCTTTCACGCAGAAATGCACTTTGAAAGGTCATCTCAAAGTGCATGAGAGGAAGGTCGACGGGCCTTGTAGCGAGATTAAACCAGAGTTGTATTCCGTATGAGTGTAGATTATGTATTTATGTGTTAAAAGACGACTGTAAAAATCCAGTGAAGAAAAAAAGTTGTTTTTTAGTCGAAATGTCAAAATGGAACAAATTTTGTTGTAGGGAAAAAGATTGATTTGTTTTAAGTGTCAAAATGTCAGGTATGAAAGTTTATTTGGTGCAGGAACGATCAATTATGTTAAAGGTATTAAAACAAAACGAAAATATAATAATATCTAAAAGGTTGCTAACGCGAAAACTTGATGCTAATTTAAATAGGAATGACCATGCAAACTATAAAATATACAAATTTTTTACACTATTATGGAGTGAGAAAGCATTTTGGGTCCTTATCTAAATCCTGCGTAAAGTAAGCGTATTAAACACTTTATTCCGTTGTGTTTGTCAGCATATAACGTATCTGGAACATTATATATAATTGCCTACTAATAAAATAACGTTAAAATCAAATCACTACGTTGATATATCGTGTTGACGTTTGAGGCTAATCGTTTGAGTTGAATTAGCATTTTGACATTTCATGTCATTTTATGTCAAAATATCACAAACATTGAAATGCGGTTGTTAATAATTTATTTATCAAGAAGAGTTGTGAAAATTAGCGCGGCCTATAGAAACTATATTTAGTTTACTATAATTTATTTGTTTTTATAGTTAAAATATTAAAAACCAATGTTTAAAAACTACTATAGAAACTTTAAATAAGATGAAACTTGTAAATATCAATTGTAAAACTAAAACATCACATATTATTTTAAATACATCACGTTTATTCAACATTTATTAAGAAGCTTATTTTTCTTTATTTTCAAAATGATGTAAAATATTTACTTTTAAGTTAACTCAAACTATTTTATCAATTTTAAATGCAATATAAGATATCGTGCAATATTGAATATTTCATATAGCTGTAAGATTTATATACTTTATATATAGCTGTGTAAATATAAATAAGATTATTATTTTATTATTATATGGATAGCCTATACCTAGTTGAGTTTTAGCAAATTCATTATATTTTGCCACTTAAAATTACTGCAAAAGAGAATTTTTAAAGAATTTGTTTTACAAAATTTTCGATGTTTTCAATTAAAAATATGTTTCTTTGCATTAACACCATGGTTCATAGTTAAAATTATCAATCTCAATATTAAATAGTAAAAGTTGTGATTTTTGAAGGTTGCCTAAATTGTGATAAGTTGCCTTTTTTATTCTAATAACAAACTAAACGTTGAAATTCTCATAAACCCTTTCGTTTCTTATGAATATTTTGTAAATATATTTTATCATTTTACAATGGGTTTAGCATAGTACAGTCAAAGATTCAAGTCCAAAATGTTACTCAACTATGAATTCGCTTTTTAAAAACCGCCTGTTTAAGTGTTTTGAAGATAATGCGATTATTATTTTTTGCGAAAGTAAATACCAAAATTTAGTAGAAATTGGTTACTTACTCATGCTTCTAAAAAGAAATTTGTAATTTTTTGGAAACAAGCAAATGACACATACGAATTTAAATAATAAATATTAGCCAATTCTACTTTTATTTATGTATATAGAACATCATATTACTTGACTGATTGAAAATGTATATAGTTAGCTAAAATAAGAAACATTTATTTATTTTTAGCTATTTTTACTTTTCATACATCACATTGCCATTTATAAAAATGTTATTTTAATGTACTAATTTAAATGTCCTGATAGTACCTTTTTATTATTAATATCACAATATATTAATTATTTAGTATTTACATTCGTTTTATTAGATGACCCCTTAAATACTTTGCGATTGAGTATGATTACGATTTTATAAATGATCAATAACATTTTGTAACATTTTTACCACATTGGTTCTACCACGAGATAAGAAACGGCTTAATCAATATTTACCAAATTCTGTATGCACAGTCAGTAGGTCTGAGAATCGGCTACTATCTATTTTTCATACCACCACTAAGTAATAAGGGTTGTATGGGGTCTCATCCCGAAGCAAAGAATCGATAGTTTCTTAAATGCACAAAAGATGGCGCTACAAGTAGCGATTGAAATATAAGCATTTTGAAAAATGAATAAGATGAAAATTTTCCTTTCGAATATGATAGATTTAATTTGTTTGGTGTTCAAGTAGCAAAAGCTATCTAAATAACATAATTCTAAGTTAAAATTAAAAAATTCTTCATTTTATAACAAAATCAAGTTTTGTAATGGCGTTCATAGATGTCGCCTTGTACTTCGGTATTTCGGTATACTCTGTTTCTTAAAATATTACACATATATTTATTTTATTTTTTATTAATATTGCTAGGTTAGGTATTAATTATTGGTATTAGAAACATTCTAGAATAAAATTCCATCGATATCCAGTTCTAGTTACCTACTTGTGTTGCTCGAAATGCTAAGTAAGTAGGTAGGTAGTTTTGAAACGTACGTACTACACCATCGATATGCCATCGATAGACTATTGATAAAATTTGTTTGACTAATCGGTGAGACTCGAAGGACTAATTAATAAATCAAATAAATACAAAATTGATTGTTTGATGTCACTTGTTGCTTAATAAAAAAGACCATTCACGGTCCATATAAACTTTGGCCCAAAACTAAAAGCGCCGGCCAGCAAAAAAAGAAGGTTTTAAATGTAAGACCACATCAATCAGATAATTTCATTGTATGAGACTAACCTCCTAAAGTCAACATCTTACATGTTAATAGGAAACGAAAGTTGTTTTCTTTTTCATACAGAAAGGTAAGAATGAAATGCATGCATTTGTAAACATTCTTTTGTCATCTTATTCACGGATCATAAACAAAATATTTTCCTACTTTAAACGCGTTTTCTTCGGTTCAAATTTAAATATAAACAAACTAATCCTATTAAATAAGGTATTTAAAGATAATTTCATCAATTAACCTTTTGAACGCCTCAGTCTCCTATACCAGACAAGCTCTTTCGGGCTCACGGGAATTAAATGTGTTTAAAAACTGAAAACTGCTATCGAAATAAGAGTATAAAAATAAGTCTCTTTGAGCTATAAGATCTGAGAAATCTATATCTTAATAATATAATATAATAATAAATCTGTAGAGAGGTCAATTCTGTACATGAAATATATTTCCAAAATATCTATCAGGGGGTGATTAGGGATCGATACTGATGCCAAAAATGCAGTCAGTAAAATTTTTGTCTGTCTGTCTGTCTGTCTGTCTGTCTGTTTGATCGTTATAGAAACAAAAACTACTGGACGGAGTTTAACCGACTCCTTGCCACCATCATTTTTCGAGCCTTCCCTCCGTGGCCCCATACAAAATTCAATGACGCGCTAGTCGCGTCACGGGCCCTCCTAAATGATGACGCACCTAACGCGTCATGGGCCACTGGTGATGTTATTACGCTATTTTAGGCAATTTCAACTAAAATAATACAAAGTGAGACCGGTTATTGTTTGTTTTGTTTCATTTATTAGTTTAGTGTATTTAAAAGTGTCGATCTACATGTTTTATACGAGATGGAAGGTATGTTATAGATTTCCACCATTGGTTGTCAACCTGTGGGAAGTATTTTATCGCAAATCAAAAATCTTCCGTTTTTACATCTAAACTATTCATTGGTGACCAAAACATAGTGATTATTTTTATAGATTTGCTAAGTTCGAATCCTGGCTTTAATAATAACACTTTTCAATAATTAGTAGGATAAACAGTTACCTGTAGGTAGGCACCCTATGGTTGACAACCACTGACAAATTTAATTTCCAAAAAAAAATAGTGGCCCTTGATATTGGTGTTCCTAATGAGTTAATTTTTATATAAAATGAGATATTTTATTGATTAAATCAAATAAAAATTTGAATTGTAACTATTTTCTAATGACGCATCTCTCGCGTCATGGGCCTCTCTGAAGGTTTCTTCATGACGCGCTAGGCGCGTCACGGGACAGGAGTCGGTTAACGAAACTTGGTACAAGTATTCTGCATACTCCTGGGCAGGTTATAGGATACTTTTCATCACGCTACAATCAATAGGAGCAGAAAAGTGAAGGGAAATGTTGGGAAAACGGGAGAAGTTACTCCATTTTTTAAGACTCCGTCGCGTGTGCAACCTTAATGGTTAAAGCTACACAGAAATCATGTATGACGGAAATGTCCTCCTTAAAATTATATATTTATTTATTTATTAGAAAACCAACAGCGATATTACAAAGGAAATATTAACAGGTTTCCCTTTTATTACATAAAATACAAGTTCAGTAGGTATGTTTCTGGGTGCAGGTGCGTACATTAAAAAAAGTTTTTAATGTCTAAATATAATAGCATAACATCATATATAAAAAATATCCCACGAAAGCATACGTCCATCTTTTATGCTTGACTCACAAAAACGCGTATAACTCCCGATAGCTTATCAGTTTGAAGCTTTCTGATTATATTTGTCTACTCTTTCGTTTCAAAGTTGTGTTTTAAATTTGGATTTTTTATACAGTACTCCACTATTACGGCAGATAATTAAGTGGACTCAGCTTATTAAACATAGCTTAACATATTACATACTAGCTTTTGCCCGCAGCTTCGCACGCGTTAAATTCGGAGTAAAATCCCTTTCTCTATACAATGATATTAAAAATCATAGGCACAGACAGAGAAAGCGACTTCGTAGTGATTATAAAGGAACTTTCTTAAAATGGAAGTTTATCCGCAGATTTGTGAATTAATAATGTTATGTCGAGTAACTTAGTGTGTAGGATATCTTAGTGATAGTGATTGATCATACAAAATACTCAAATATCAATAGGCTCAATAGGTATATGTAAATTTTTTAAATTCCTAATTAACCGGCGGAAAATGGCATGGCACTTTTTTAAATCCTAATAATATAATTAACGTGAAAGATTGTGATTATGTATGGATGTATGGTAGTTTGTTACTCTTTCACGTAAAAACTATTTTAAACTTTGCAGTAATATAGGTTTATTCATCAGAATAACATATAGGGTACTTTTTACCGCGGAAAAACCTTTCATTCCCACGGGAAACCTACTTCCACGCGAACGGAGTCGCGGGCGGCCACTAGTATTGAAATAAAATACATTGTTTTTATGTAAGCAAATACCTAGTTCGTCACGCCAAAGTCTTTTTTTCGAGACCGCTAATGCTGTACCGCGAAAGGCTAAGTTTTGTAATAAACATTATTGCTATTTCAATATAACAACATGTTAGGAATATAACACTATCATGAGAGACATACATAAACGTAAATATCAATAAATAAACGACATATATAAACTACAATTAATAAAACTGCACCTGAAACTTAAGACAACATCTGATAGATGAAGGTTGAGAATTATTCGTAACAATTAGTATCAATATTGTCGCGTAGACAACCTACACAGGTAGATCCGAAAAAAACATCATCGTATTTAAGAAAATGTTTTAACCACCATAATAGTTTACAAAAAATTATTGAGCTTTAAGACTGGCACGTTAAGGTTGATATTAAGAAGTAGTAGTCAAATATTAGTTTATTTTTGTCAGTGTGTGTGTAAAAACGACCACTGGATGCGATAATATTTGGCAACTCTGTATGGACTTTTGCAAATTCCTTGCAGCTTTTGCAATCATTAATTATTTCGCTAATAACCTAGGCAGGTATTTACATTTTGTTGTTTCTTGTTTTGGAGTAGGTACCTACCCACCTACCTAGTTAACAAGAAAAACAAGATCACTCTAAAGATGTTTAAGTAGCACCTCGAGCAGTGTTTAGATATTCTTTATAATTTAAAAATATCTAGTTCTTAACGACCTTTCAGTAAGAATTGTTATTAAGTACATAATATATACATTTTCTGGAGTGGTAGAGTCTAGCCGTGGGCTCTGTCTGCAGCGATTGCTGGGCTGACTCGACCGGTGAAATACCACCGTCGCACAGAAAACGGACGTGAAGTAGGGACGATGTTACTGCGTTTCGTTCGGTGAGTGCGGTATCCGGTGCCCAATTTTATTCTCTCACTGATCACTTATTATCAGGTGACCCGCATGCTCGTTTGCTACCTATTTATAATATATATAATATGTGAGAAGATAACAGGTATGCAGGTATATGTGTTTGTTAATATTTTTCTCAAAAACTAGATGCAGAACGAATTTGTATAAAAATAAGTACCAACATAACTAAGTAGGTATATTGTATTCTAGAATATCACATACGTACATACCTACCTGGGATTTATTTCATATCTACGAATTAATTAATGATTGTTCTATTATTTTCACTCTTCAATGGTTGGTAATGCGTAAAATTACTTAAGTAACTCAAAACACGCTAGCTATATTATTTCAAATAACTTAAAAAAAACGTTTCCTAAATTTAAGCAGTAGATAAGTAGTTAGGATCTTTATTAAAAATCTATTCAAAAAAATAGGCATAATAATGGTAGAAACGGCATTAAAATCCTTTACACGTAAGAGGAGTTAGTAAAATATTGTTATTGGTAAAGTCTTAATACCAACCTTCCTCGTTATTCAAAAGATGATTAAGCAATTACATATATTCACATTTTAAGATATATAATTTTATTACAAAATTAAGAGAGTAACTATTCCTAATCTTCCGTCGTGGACATAACTTGGCTTACTCCAGAAAATCTATCTAAAAAGTTTTTTATCGATTCAAATTTGATACATTACGTGTAACTCTAGTACATCTTTATGGAAAGACAAAAAAGGAGAGCTTGCTGCGCCGTGGTCTTCCAGTCGAGACCATGACATCATCACTATAAAGAGTAGTGTTGTGTGTTACCAGTATTTAATTTTCAATATTTTGTTTTTATTTAGGTACTAAGTACAAAGAGTCGTGCATTGACACAAGATTAAATAAAACTCCCCAGATTTTTAGTATTCACTTATTCCTTCAAAAAACAGAAAAAACTGGTCGCCGCGTTATTATTAGGTTTATCGACTTTTGGCAGATCTATACTTTCGTATGATTTTTTGTTGATTTTGAGCCGTGGCGTGGAGGACACGGGAATGCGATTAAGGTTGGGCGAGCAAAAGGTTAATGCTCTTTGTCCTTATAAAAATGTTATCCTAGCGTACAGCTGGAGGTCTTCTTGCGACAGTTTTATGTCTTGCGTAAGTAGGTACCTATGTGATTAAGCAGATACAGACCATCACATGTGAGCAGAACTCTTGTAGGTAATCCCCTTTTTCTTCTTCTATCGTGTCAAGTAGTACTTGAGGTTTATCACATCAAGCACATTGCCAAGTGAGGCCTTAAAACAAATACATAATAATATTTCTAACACTTCAATTAATACGAGAAAATTAATGCAATGATATGCCTACTTCAACGTTTAAGATATGTAACGAGTAATAAATAAATAAAGAGCAATTAACTCTTACTATTTAATACGTAAGAAATAAATTGATTTGGCACCGACTATAAACCTATCAGTTAAGGCAGTATTTAAATTATATTAAATGTTAATTATTTTCAACTTTTTAGTGTTGAAGTCGGTTTTTTTTTACTTATTTATTTTTATAATACTTTCATTGTATATCAGCGCCATCTATTAAAAGTACTAAGACATTTCGACCCAAACGTACCGCACACGGAGCGCTCTCTAACGACATCTACAGAATGCTAGAGGAAGTAAAAATGTAAGGGACGAAATGAATGGTTTAGCGTGGCCGTTTTCTTTGTATGGGATGAGGTATCTGTACGTTAAGTATTATTATATCTGTGCTACTGCTAAAGTTTTTTAAATATGGCAAAACAACGTTTGCGGGGTATGAGAAAGTTGCGCCAACATTTTTTTACTGGTTTAAAGAGCGTTTTCAGAATACGGACCGCAGCTTTTTAAAAAAAAACTTACAAAGTAAAGTAGCGTGGGGAAAACCAACCATAATAATGTGATTCTTGTAACCTACACCCTACACTATGTCATAGTGGTCTTTTATGGTAACACCATAGCATTTTTTAAATACTTCGTTTTTACAAGCCCATGCCTTAAGAATTTATTATACCTACCTACTTATTAGTGAAATCTTAGTCATGGTGTATTTGGGAACAATTTCAAACTTTTGCTTGACTGAAATAATATTAGGTAGATACCATGAAGGAATAAACCACGTAGATACCTACTCATATCTGGTCAACATTGATCAATAATAATAATAACATTATTTCTCAAAAAATAAAAATGATCAATTAATTAACTTTTTAATTAAGATATTAAAAAGAATTAATTCACTTTTTAATTAAGATATTAAAAAGTTAATTACTCAAAAAAACTTGCCTTCTTTAAAATTAAAAGCTTTACAAACCAAAAGTTTAAACGGGAGTTAACGTTAGTCATACGTTAACGAATGATAAAATCAATTTTTTATATCGTCGTTAAAAAAAAAAGTTACCAACCCATAACAAAGGCCGAAAATGAAACAAGGATATCCGAATAAATTTTTATTTGTACACAAAAATAAACAGACTTAACTATACTACTCTATTATTTAATGAACAAAACTATTTCAATTTGCGATTACAAATCTAAATAAAAAAACTCCCTACCATTACTTTATTTGAGTTGACAAACTTGCAAAAAAACTGTAACTCCTTACTAAAACTGACAAACTATTTTGGTTACAATTAAAACAGTGGAGTATGATCATTCTCTTTAATAACTAAACTAATTTGTGATTTTAGCTAAAACTATGGCAACTTGATGACTTTGTTCCTAAATGCCATTTTTATCATCACAAAAACACGTAATTTTGTACTATTGAAATCAAAGAGGTTATGTTACAAGCTTCATACTTCTCTCTCGCTCTACGCTGTATCGCGCGAGTGAGAGAGCACGACGGCCGCCATTTGTAAACGCGGCAAAACAAGATGGCGGCAAATCAAGATGGCGTTTACAGGGTCATGTCAAGGAGTTTCTTGTCGAAGATGAACTCTCCGAGGGCGGAGTGGCGGTCCATCATCTTTTTAAGGGTGGAGGCTTTGCCGGCGAGGTCGCGTTGGCCCTTGTATTGCTCTTCCAGGAATTCACCGGTCAGGTAGTCAACAAGCTGGAGAAAAATGAAAAATATAATAATTAATAAATCTCCAGACTGACACACCAACTGTGTGGCCCTAAACTAAGCAAAGCTTGTAATATAATTACACCCAGACACGAGCCAATATCGAAAAATCATTTTAACGAAATTGGCCCGACCCGCGGATCGAACCGGGAACCATCCGCTTAGCAGTCCGGTATATATACCGCTGTACCACAGAGGTCGTCAAATAGTTAAAAGAAGTTATCACAAATTTTGCAGGTGAAAATATCGTAGAGTTACGATAGAGTCAGTGTATAGCTGTGCTGTGTGTGTTTATCGCTTTCAAACGCTAACTTAACGTGGTATAAGAACCTACAAGTTTTAATGTTTTCCTTACACGAAATACACTAGAAAAAACGTTAAAAAAAAGCTTTGGGGTAAGCTTCTCTGAATTTGTCATACAATTTAACAATAAAATGCAAAAGAAGTAGGTTCTTTGCGAATCCATTGGATACCTATTTCGTAGAACCTAAGAATTCTCATATTTTTTTTTTTATTAGGTATTTCCGAGAAGGCACAGTCGAGCCTCATCAGATGATTGTCTGATCAAGCTGTGATGTATTTTAAAGTACTAAGAAATAGTAGTAACTAAGAAGGACCCATGTCAAGTCTTGGTTAAATATTGTACAAAAAAAACAGATAAAGGATAAAGGTCGATTAACTATGGTGCGTGTGCCTACCTTGAACGGTTAGATGTTTATATTTCTCTGGTTTGGCTACTAAGGATTGATAACTGTTTGTTTTTTGTGTTTATGAAACCGATGGTACTACATAGTTACATTTATATGGTAAAGGTAACATATAAGTACTTATACGATAAAATATTATCCTTACGATGGATAAATAAACGATACCTAAGGGCTCATAGGTTCTTAATGTAGCTACAACAACAATTGCGATCTCGAAAGGAAAAGTCCAAATGCACAACAGTTGCGATTTCCCCTAGTCAACTTACATGGTAGTCGTTGAACTCGGCGTCATTCTCGCACGCCTTGATGACCTGTCTGATGCTGTTGGTAACACTGGCTTCAAGTTGGAGAGCGTTCTCCAGAGCAACCACGCCGGTTGCCCAGGTCTTGATTTCTGGGTTCTGGGGGTAGCATGGAGAATATTTAGTTTCGGTAGAAGACTATATTGACGTGAGTAGGGAACACAATAAAGCAAATTGGTTTATCTGTTTGGTAGGTACGATTCTTTAGACTTAAGAGTCTTAATGAGCGGCAACACTAATAAAATTATTATGAAAAATTTGGTGCATGTTTCTAGTAGGTTTTAAATAGCTTTATGCCTTAAAGACTTATTTCCTGAAAATATTATGGAAGAATTTATATATTTTACCATCATAACATGTGAACATAGTGCAACTGAAGTATCATAGAAAAGAAAGCGTAAAACTTTCAGTCAGTCTGCTTGATAATTGTGGCTTTTGTAGCCTTTAAGTTTAAATTTAAGAGAGAGAATCTGAAGACTAATATGTGACTGAAATTCAGTCTCTTAATTTTGCGGTTAAAACAACCAGTATTGTGATACTATACAGGGTTAATTCTAATTAGCGCATCAACTGTTGTAGGCAGCTTTTCTACATCATTCATACATCGAAAAATAACCCTGTATACCTTGTAATATAACCCACCTTAATCCTGATCAGATTGGTGACGTCAGCCGTCAGCTCTCCCCTCATCAGCAGGTACTCGATCAGTTTCATCGCGTGTTCCCTCTCCTCGGAGCCGGCGTCGAAGAACAGCTTGGCGAAGCCTGGGCGGTTCACCTGAGGGTTTAGGCTTTATTTATAAAGATACTAGAGGTATGGTGACTCTGTTCGCGTGGAAGTCGGTTTCCCGTGGGAATGAGAAGTTTTCCCGCGGCAAAAAGTACCCTATGTGTTATTCTGATGTATAACCTATATTACTGTAAGTTTTCATCAAAATCCGTCCAGTAGTTTTTACGTGAAGGAGTAACAAACATCCATACATCCATACTCACAAACTTTCACGTTTATAATATTAGTAGGATTAAGAAGAGATTCCTACAGCCTTACACTAAATTATTATGATTAAAGAAACTGGCTTTATACCCACTGCAAGATGTCAAATGCGAGTTTAAGCTACCAATCTTTTATCAAACTCCGATCTATTCAAACTTAAAGTTGCTTTTGATTTATCAATTGCATTTTTATTATCATCTGTGCTTGAACCATTTAAAAGTACTTAGAACAAACAACCTTTCCTAAACTTAAGGTTATTAGACTGGGCAGAATTCACAATTTAAAAATGACAGTTATTGTCATCAAATTGATCTACACTCTATTTTATGTCCCTAATATTGCTAGGTTACCTATCATCGATTCATGAAAGCTAGTTAACTTAACATTCCCTAAATAATCAAAAACCTTAACCACTATAACTGGGACATCTGTCAAAAGTGCCATTCCCAACTCTTCACACATTCTTTGACTGGTAGAGTCTAGCTGTAGGCTCTGTCTGCAGCGATTACTGGGCTGACTCGACCGGTGAAATACCACCGTCGCACAGAAAACCGACGTGAAGCAGGGACGATGTTCCTGCGTTTCGTTCGGTGAGTGCGGTATCCGGTGCCCAATTATCTCAAAGGCTCAGCAACACGCCCCCAACACCCACAGTGTTGCGGGTAGTCATGGGCGGCGGTGATCACTTACCACCAGGTGACCCGCATGCTCGTTTGCTTTGCTATATTATAAAAAAAAAAAACTATAACTGGGACATCTGTCAAAAGTGACGTTTCCCACTCACGGAATCTCTAGAAAAGTGCGCGCCCATCGCCAGGTACTGTATGGACGCGTCGATCTCCTTCTGGATCTGTCGCTTCATCTCGTCGCGGCAGCTCTTGTGCATGGAGACCCACTCCTTGGGGATCTGGACCGGGGTCACGTGACCTGGGAATTAAAACAAAAAATAGTTAAATATATGGGAAGCTGGTAAAATGAATCAAAATCAAAATTCTTTTATTCATCATAGATATGTAACATATACCTACTTAATGAACGTCAATGTTACAAACTTCCACTTTACCTAACCGTGGACCGAGAGAAAAAAACCGGCGGAGTAAAACTCCCAGCACTCTTTTTGGAAATTATAAAATAATGAATCAAAACAAATAAAAAAATTGGGAGACGTTCGGAGGTTCAGCCAAGTTATGCTCAGCTATATAGAGTAGTAAATGACGATCGTTAATGTAAATAATATAGAAATGTTATAAAAAAAAAAGTTAAACAAGAATTCGCTAAGTTAATTGCTGAATTAAAATATTGCATTTATGCAACTCTAGGTATTATCTATATCAGGTTAGGAGCAAATTAGGTAAATACCAATGTTTCAGAAAGGCGTTTTCCACTGATTTCGTACTACATTTAAAAAATGTAATAATTATTAAATATCCAAGTAAGCCAAGGTGTGTTATGTTGGTAGAAACTTTTCAATACCTCTCCCTATTTGTTATTTTGTTCCAAAGTTCAGAAGAGGATGAATCATCATGTAGTTTTTATCGTGCTGTAGTAACAAGCATACAGAAGCTAAATATAAAACTTTAATTATTTTCCGCCAATAAGTTAATTGTTGTATTATAATCCTAAAGACTATATCAATAGTTACCTACTAATTAAGTTAATAATTACCTAACCTACCTATTAACTAAAGGTAATTAGTCAACCTATAAATATAATTTATTTATCAGTCATTCTATTTACCAAGTATAGGTATCAATCTAATTAAGGTTTTGTGTTTCAAGTACTTAACAATCGAATGATATCATTTTCGATTGTCCTATCTTCGTTATCACAGTATATGGGACGTGGAGAGCAAATCTGTCGAAAATGTTTGATAAGGAATCGATTTGTCATCATTCCATTGACATTTTATTGCAGTTGCCTTGGTATTGACTGGGGATTATACCTACCTAAAGTTTTGTGAAACAATGAGGTCATAATTTACATGGACATAAACAAAAAGATAGGTAAATGTATCAGAACAAAACAGGAAAAATATTTTTGTATAGTTGGCCAGTTATAAAGTATGTTTTTAACCCCGTTTTCTTTTTGAGTGTCTATACGGCGTAAAGGGCAAAGGGCAAAGATCGTTTTTGTATGAAAGCTGTCCCTCAAAATAATTTTGACAGACCGGTACGAAATAAGTGTCAGCATAGTATACCAATATAGTTAATACCAGCACCTAAGTTAAGCCTTACATTTATTTGATTTTAAAGTATGACAGTTGTTTCAACACTTTAAGATGCTTATCAAATTCTCTTAAATTTAATTTAATTATTCTTAAAAGAGTATAATAACAATAAATATTTTTATAAATGCTCTTAAATGTTTAAGAGTTTAGACTTTAATTTTTCTACATTTTGAAGCACGTAGGTCCCCCATTTTTGACTTTTTGACAATTGCTAAGTAAATGAACAATAACAAACATGAACAAACTTTTTATCGCATTTCATAATAAAAGAAAGATGTCTTTGTTTGTTTCGAGTTTCCGCAGTTATAAACTAAGTTGATACTGTTTACAAATTCTTTGATGGTTTTAAATTCGTGTGAATATTATTTTCTTAGGTTTTAATGGAAAAAAATAAGCGATTTTTATAATTATACTTTTTTGTGTTATTGAATTACCTAAGGATGTTTCATAAATTTTAGTATTTCAAATGTGACGCAATAGATATTCAGGTATACCGAACTTCAAGGCGAAATCTTTTGGGTTCAATATGACGTTTCCTAAAGCATCAGGTCTTCTCCATTTTTTTCTGCTTAGAACCGCTTGCATGCGTAAAACTTGTAGCAGATGTACATATGTTTAATATATGTGAAAAATTTTAAAAACAAACAAAACATTTTGGAAAATAACGACTTTATTTACTTAAAGGCCAGTTGGTGTGATATTCTAAAGATTTTTATTACATTATTTTGCTTACATTTATCTACATACAATTGAATACATCCGCTTTTTTCAAACAGCATATTCGAAGTATTAAATTTGCCTGCATATTTATTACATTATCATAATTAAATCTAGCAAATATAGGGACATTGCCAGCTAATATCGACCGTAGTTGCACGTAGGGTGACCTTACGTAAGTACCTAGTAACTTAGTCAAATCCCGTCTTTTAAAAAGCTTCTATTAAATTAATTGTAAGCTGGCAGCTAGTCAATCAAGTAGTAAGAGTTAATGAAACCTAGGCAAACAGCTTTGAAAGATAATTTGCACCACTTACTAAGCTATGTTTATTGCTTTTAATACATCCTTTACAGAAGACGTTGTTTATTTGAAAACTTAAATTTGATGTTTTAAATAACTTGCCGCATGTTTTCATCTGAATTGAAAATTTTACATAATTTGCCAAATTTCTTAGTTATTTTTGTTTCATATTTATCCTTGTTATAAATAGAGCTTAGCAACGATACATTGTACCTAAGCAATAGTTTTATTATATAAAAAGTAAACAAAACAACATATCCAGACGTTTGCACACATACACAGAGACACACACAGAGAAACTTGTATCAAAGTGTTCATGCAAAATGACCTGTGTATAGATAAAAACCATTTGGCAAAACAAAGTCTTCAGTTTGTGCTCTCACAATACTTTGGATTCATTGAGTCTGTGATATATTTAAAGAAAATCCGTATAGGTAAGTAGTATTTTACGTTTTAGAACATTTCTAATTAAAATCGTTGAGTGAACTAATTTTTGTTTTTGTCAATATACCAGGAAGTATATTGATAACCTATTTGTTTTTTATTTTCAATATTTGTTTTCGTATTTTTGTTAACCCAATGTGTTGTTGTAATGGTTACAACAGTTATATTAGGAGTAAAAGTTATATAAAAATAAAAAATAAAAAAACTAGGTTATAAAAATATAAAATGGAAGAAAGTAAAAAATAAACTTACATTGTGTGCCGAAAGCCGTAGAGAAGACGGCCAGGAAAACAGCAACAGCCAAGAATATAGCCTTCATTTTGGTCTAATGTAAATCACAGATACTTTGACGATGCTCTAAAAATAATATTATTCAGCGCTCGATCGGTTACTTGTGTTAAAAGTCAGGCCTTTACACACACTGGTGCAGAAGACGACTTATCAAAATCTCAAAACAGAAAGACAAAGTGCTCGTCCCGTCAATAGTTAGATTATTACAAACACAATGAATTGCGCGATAACATGAGCCAGTTGTCAAGTACGGAGTGAACAACGTGCGAGTGAGACGGACGATGTTAGCGGGACAAGGTTTTGGGTTCCAAGACTGTCATGGAATTTTTACCAACCTAAACCACCTTTTACGTCTATTTTAACTGTAATTCTGTTTATATTCATCCATAATCAACCATATTAATTAGCTATGACACGATTTAATAGTGTTTTGGTTGATAGTTCCGGTAATATGGAGAAAGAGATAGAACTTTCTTGAAACACAAAACCTTGGATTGTTAACGACGACAACTTCATGCTACGTCACCCGGCCTTAGTCACAAAGGGGAGTTTTTTCCCTATAGATATTCGATAGCAGAGAGACAGAGTTGCCAGAATCATAAAATTTCCCATATTTTGGGGAATTTCAACACATTTTGCTTGCTCAATAAGTTGTTACCCCAAATTTTTTACATATGAAATGCAATATATATCAGATTCAAATGCAACAGTTATATTTTCACCAATTTTGCCGTTGTTAACAACTGCCATTACGATGAATTTTCATTGCGTTTAACGCGGGAAAAGATTTATTCACATGGCAACACCCTGACTCTTAGATAACTTCACACTTCAACTGAATCATCAGTCTTTGTTTGTTTGGTCGACTGCAGTTAACACAGCGATAGACAAGAGTATTTCCATACGATTCTTTGAACGCGTAACGCGTTATCAGTACTTATTGCTTCTTTGTTTTGGGAGTCAGTCTTCTGCGCCAGTGTGTGTAAAGGCTAGCCTTCCGACGGATACATTTATCCGCGACGTAAATCGACACCTTCGTTTATTTTAAAAACAAAAATACGCAACAAATTTATTGGTGAGTACTTAAACGACCTTAATTTTAATTAAAATGTGTATTGACATTGACAAAAAAGGGAGGAAAAAAATAAGGAAACAGACAGTCAAAACAAATACTTTTATTTTTTTACAATTGAGTTAATTCTGGATTGAGGTTAACTTTGACAACCGTGACAAGTCGATATATAAATATTTTCTTTTTATCAGCTGTTAAGTTTTGTATCATTTGGTAATAGATAATTTTAATTGCTTGATTATATGCCTTAATCCCTTGTTATGATTTAATAATCGTGTTAAATTAGATATCGTTTACGATAGTAGTTTTTCCTGTCTACGGTAATTCTACTTTCTCATGCAGATTATTTGGTATTTATCAGATTTAATCATTTTATCCGCGAACGGCATTTATTAAATTTATCTATTCCTGCTTATATACATATAGTTAATGACAGGAATCTCGCTAAACTTTGCATAATTGGGCTTAATATCTTTCATTACCCTTAAAATCTATTATAGATATTTCATTTTTAATAAACCTTAACATATCGATCTAATCTTGTAAATCATGTTGCTTTGTGGATTTAATAATGTTTAAAAGAAAAGAAAAAGACTTCTGTCGTTTCTTTATTACTAACATGAGATCTTCAACAAATTTTACACATTCTTGTTTATTATTTTTCTTTGTCAATCCAATATTGTAAAAAATAAAAATTTGATGTCCTGTCACTCCCTTATTCCTCAATCATAAAAAACAAATACAGACTGCTGTCAAATGATTAATATCAAATCAAATACTAACACAGTCTAGTGCGTGGTAGCCTAGTGGCAACAGGAACGGGTCTACTATACCGAAGGTTCCGGGTTCGATCCCCACTATGGTGTACCACTAACTTAGTCTTATTCTAATTATGTACATGTTTATCACGCACTAACGGTGAGGGAAAACATCGTGAGGAAACCCATCAAAGTCATGTACTCCAGTACATTGATCCAGTGATTATCCATCATGTGATTCACCAACCCCCACCGAGCCAGCGTGGTGAATTACTGCTCAAACCCTCTCGCTCTCCGAGAAGGAGGCCTGTGCTCAACTATGGGACATATAGGCTTTTTTTTTACTACCACAGTTGCTAAATGCCTAATACCTCCACAGAACAATGAAAGCCTACGCCCTCCTGTGCCTGCTGGCACTGTCCGGCGCGCTGGCCGCCGACGACTCCTGCTACCAGGACGTCACCGTGGACTGTTCTCAGGCAGAGTCTGGACTGAGTAAGAAGCTTTTTAAATTAAGAAGACTATTTTTTTATTTTTAAACAGACCTTACCCAAGCCAAACTTTAACTTGGGCAAATACTCGTATTTCTTTTGTCGTATTTTGTTTGTATTTAGGTATGTTGACAAAATTAGAATTGCATATTGATTGATCAATCATACTTACTCGTAAACAGGTTGAAATCATAAATAGGTCATTTTGCTTGTCAATGTCTAACAAATACGAACAATAGATTTTATAGTGACATTAGGTTTTTAATCATTGGTTTTCTCGAAATTTCATCATAATAACATCATTGGAAACAAAAGTTTAACAATAGGCATAGGTAATATTTTATTTTTTTATATAACAAGAAGTTCCTACTCATAATACATTTTATTGTTTCATAGATCCGATGCTCATGTGTAAGTGAAGGGTTAAAGTATAACTTATCCCTTACACTAATAGCACTTTTAGACTACTTTTACACTAATATAACTTTGCATTTTAACAACTTAGTAATTGTAGTCTAGTAGTTTACCATTTGATATACATCTTAGCACTAATATTTGCCATAATATGTATTTAATTAACCTGTTTTTTTCAATATGGGGAAAACTAGTCGGTCGTAGAACTTTGACAGCTTAAAAAACCTTCGATTTGTTTCTATTAAAAAAAAGTATTTTTAGCTTAGTTTTTTTTTATTTAGAAAGGTGGGCTAGTCTTCATACAAATATTGCCTTTGTCCTTTATACTTCAAAAAGTTGACGATTACTGCAAATACTTACTTGTTGTTTTTTTTGTGTTTGTGTTGTAGTTTTGATTTTGCCGTGATATGCCTATTTACTATAAATATTTCATTTAATTAACAATTTTTGATTTCATTGTAGATTTAGAGTAAAAACCGCCAAATTCTGAATTGAGAATTGAAGTAAAGTCTCACTTACTTTAGTTTTATTCAAATAACTTCTATTTATACCAAATAGCTACCTCGTTCCTGGTTCAATGTTAATCAACTTCAAATTCTCAATTCAAGAACTAACTCAAGGATACTGTGTAGATTGAAACAGAAAAAAAAATTAAAATTAAATTTCCCTGTTTCTCTACATTGGATCCTCACATAATTTATTTATTGTTATACTTATAATATCATCGTTTGTGTAGCCCTGCCGCGCTGCAACGCCGTCTACGGTAAATACGGGCAGCACGGAAACGTGGCCACGGAGATGCAGGCATACGCCAACTTACATCTTGAGAGGTAATTCAGTAAATAGTAGTTACTTATCTATGTCTAATGTATAATTAGTTACCGTTTGTCAGTTAGTTAATGTTTTAATTAGGATTCACTTCACCAGCCCAGACAAGTGGCTAAGTAAGCGAAACAGAAAAAAACTAGGCGTAAGCTTTTATCAGCTTTTATTCTTGGTAGACACTCTTTCGAGTACGTTTACTCGGTTTAAGGGTTGAAATGCCAACCGATTTGATGTAATGTTAAATTTTAAAGTGATATCACAAATTAAATTATGGGAAATAGCGCAACCTTGTATATAATAGTCACCGCAAAATGACAAAAAGAACGATGTAACACCTAGACACAGCCATTTTAAAAAAGTTTGTAAACCAACTTCGAATTTGGAGTCGAACCCACAACATATCGCTTGACTGTCCTTCATTCTTACCTCAACATTTATAACTTACCCAAAAACTTTCGATTATCAAGCAAAAACATTTTTTTTTACTTTTTTTTTAATTTTAAACTTGCTTCTAGATCATTCGAGTACCTCCTCTCGGCCTCCTACTTCAACAACTACCAGACGAACAGAGACGGGTTCCGGAAGCTGTTCCGAAAGCTGTCTGACGACGCCTGGGAGAAGAGCATCGACATCATGAAGCATATCACCATGAGAGGTATGTTCATTATTAATGGAAATTGTGTTTTTTTTAGGACGATGGTAAAAAAAAACTCCGATTTGGAAAACTCTCCAAAGTGAAGAAAGTGTTGGCAATGTTTTAATTGCTAGGTAACACTTTCTCATTCATAATGTAAGAGAAAAACAATTTTTTTGGTCTCACTTAGGACCAAATTAAATGAAACAACTTAAACTTTAAAATTAAAATTGGCGCCCCTTAGGATTGACTTTATTACGATCCGGGACTACACGAAAAAAGGATTGAATTGGAAAAGTCTAGATTGTTTACTTTTTTAACAAATCGAATTATCAATCCGCTTAGAAGCTTAGAGCTTAGAAGTTACGATGTCGCAGTGAGACATTCAGACACGTCGACTTTATTACACCCTTTGTTAGTCCAATCTTTTTTACTAGGGCTTAAAAGCAACATTCACTCATATGGTGAAATAGCATTAAAATAATCTTAGACCAGTCATGATTTATAAACAATATATTGACCTTAACAACAGAATAATATTTTGAAATAGTCTTATCGAGATAATCCATCAAATCTACATTATCTCAAAACATCGATACAATACATGTCTACGCACTTGATTTATAAATGGTGTACCTACCTATCACTCTTGCGATTGTGTAGAGCACCTACTTAAGTAAGTACCTATTTGGTTTAAATTGAGAGTCCGAGAACTTGCATATTATAAAAAATTAATGGTTACAAATTAATTAACTTACAGCTTAACTATAAAATAAAAAAGTGCCAGGCTTGCCTTATAATCAGAACCCCAGTCTCACGTCACGTTTTCGCTTTATCCAAAATGTAACAAACTCCACACCTCAAAACCAATAGCATGACCTTTTAGTTGAAACCTTTTAATTATCTATTAATTCCCTATTTGATTAAAGATCAAACTTAACTCTTACGGCGACGTGATAGACCTTCTAAAACAGTCCAAAACTAAATCAACTTTTTGACTCTCCTGCTAAAACTAATCAAATCTCAAATTTATCTCTCCTACTTGGCATAAAACTAAATCAACCTCAAATTTACTCTCCTACGTAACGTAAAACTAATCAACCCAAATAACTATCACTCCTCAGACGACGTGGTAGACATTTTCTTCTAAAAAACCGTAACAAATCTCAAACTTATCTTCCCTTCCCAACATAAAACTAACTAAAACCGAATCCCCCCTCCCAGGCGGCAAAAAAAAAACTAACGAAAATATTCCCCCCCAGGCGGCGTGGCAGACTTTTTCTTCTAAAAAACCGTAACCAAACTCAAACTTATCTTTCCTTCTCCACATAAAACCAACTAAACCCCCCCCCAGGCGGCGTAGTCGACTTCGCCCGCCGCAGCCGGCGGCAGGCCCCCCCCCGCAACTACACGGTGGAGCTGCACGAGCTGGAGTCGCTGGCCAAGGCGCTGGACTCGCAGAAGGAGCTGGCGGAGGTGGCCTTCCACATCCACAGAGAGGCCACGAGGAACAGCGAGGAGTTGCACGACCCGGAGGTGGGTTTGCTTATTTTTCTATTGTATTTATTTTCTAACTTGTATGTCTGTCCTTTTTTCTTAAAAAGCCCTGTTCCTATTACTCTTTTTCTATTGACCTAAATCATCAACAGCGTCCGTTTGTATTACTTATAATGCATATTTTAACCACGAAAAAGATTGTCAACGTAAGCGAAACAGAAAAAAACTAAGCGTAAGCTTTATACCTAAGCTTTTATTCTGGGTAGATATTCTTTCGAGTAAACGGTTGAAATGCAAACCGATTTGATATAATGATTAATTTTAAAGTGATGTTACAAATAATATTATGAAAAGTAACCCAAGTTTGTACCTAATAGTCACCACAATTATAATCACCCAATAGTCACACATTACCTATCCGTTAATTAGTTTTTACGTTAGTTAAGAAATTTAAGGGCTGGCAATCATCTCGTTTAAAAATAACACCGACTTTTATTTTTCTGCTTTGAATCTAGATTTGTTAACTTGTGCAATACAACAAAGTTAAAAACGGTGTCTTTCCAAACAAAAACAGAACAGAGTCTTGTAATTTGAATATACATCATAAATTTAGCAAAACCTTCCCACATTTAATAATCTCCCTTTATTTAAAACCGTATTTCCATCCTTCCCAGATCACCCAATACCTCGAGGAAGAGTTCATCGAGTACCAAGGCAAGCGCATCCGCGAGCTCGCCGGCCACACGTCCGACCTCAAGAAGTTCGTCGCCGCCAACAACGGACAAGACCTGTCGCTCGCTCTGTACTTGTTCGACGAGTACTTGCAGAAGGTCGCCTAATTCTACTCCGAAATGAAGTTTGCTTGACGAGCGTTAAGTTTGCTTGACGGACGTTAAGTTTACTTGACGGCCGTAAAGCTTGACTTGTTAGCCGTAAAGTTAATGTATCGGACGCTAAAGTCGATAAATAGCAATTAGATGATCTAAAGTCAATAAAAATAGATAAGTTTCGAAATAGAACAAGATACTCCACTATGTTTTTTTTTAATAATAGCAACATTGTGTTTTGGTACAAATTATTAGGCTGTTGAATTATAACTGTGTATTTTTATTTTGTATAGGTTTTGCATGTAATTATTTAGATAAGTTGTAGATGGTTTGTCAGATTATTTTTCAATAAACATTTTCGTTAAACTATTTTATTGTTTTACTTTTTGAAATTAAATGATCAGACTTTGGCTCAACTTTAAAGCAAGGTAGGTATTGTAGGTTCCTACCATGGTTTTTCTCCCCAGCCATTTTAAGCAATTTTTAACACTAACTTAACAAATACCTCTCTAACGGCCGAAACCAGTATTCTACTATAGTTAAAACCCTGGAAATTGGAAACTGCTAGTTTTGTTTTTTGTGACGTGTTTCTGTCATTTCCATATCAACAGCTATCTACCATAGATTATTGTGTCGCGAAAACATGGATGATGGTTACCATAGTTACACAAATAACAAGGCGTCAAAGGTGAGTAGAATATTGGTTTCGGCCGTAAATCAACGAGCAGAGTTTTATGTAAGGAACTATCACGCCGTTCTGCTTTAGTAAAATTAGACTTTTTTGTAGCTAAGGCACCAATAAATTTGGAAAACTTACTTTTTTCTCTGTCTGTAACTCAAACCCGGGTATAGAACCCAAAACTTTAGCTATTAGTCCGGTAAAGGAGACCATTCACGTTCCATAGATATGTGATAAACTAGACAATGACCATCACAAGAAACACGCCAAAATATATAGGTATATTTCTAAAATATTTAAGTTATTTTTTTGGAAAACCATAACTCGGCCAAGGAGTCCGAGTTTTTTGTGTCGGATTTTTGCAAAATGAATGGCTATATCAGGACTTTAAGAAGTACCTACCAAATAAACAGCTAAAGCATCTGACTCACAGGTTTGGTGACATAATAACAAATGATAAGAACAACATTTCAAATAGTTTGGAAGTATTTTTTTCATTGGCCGGCACTTTTGAAAATTTGGGCCCAAAATGAATGCTCTCCTTTTCGCTTTTAATCCAATAAGGTAGATTATGCTAAGGTTAAGTTTTGACTTAGTAAACACAAGAGCATGTTGGGTCTGATTTACTTTAACCCATACCAAATAAAGACTTAGGTATGTTGCAACTATGGTATAGGCAAATACATCCTTTTAAAAACAACAGTTTTTTAGCGTGTGCTAATTTTAGCAATACAATGTGACTTATGCCCGATTGCACCAACGTTCCCTTAATTAAGAGACACCTTACACTTTTTACGTGAAAAAATTTAGGTAGGTACGAGTTACACTAACGTATACTTAAATACCTATAGGTAAATTACCATTAGCGTGTGGCGAAAAAATAATCAATTAGGTACACTAGAAAAAGTGAAAAATGGGTAATACAGTACCTTCTTTATGTTACTTTGTTTAATTTTTAAATAAGTTTTGTCGCATTCAATCTTATGTGACAGCTGAAAAGAGACAAATCTCATTTTATCGAATGCAGGTTTAAATAACATTTATAAATATCTCCTTCTTCCCTTTTTTTCTAACTAAAATAAACGCTTTTAATATAAGGCAAAAAAATACGAAAAATCATGTTTATTATATGAGGATCAAATACTTTTTTTATTTTTTAGTATTTGTTGTTATAGCGGCAACGGAAATACATAATTTGTGAAAATTTCACCTTTCTAGCTATCACGGTTTATGAGATACAGCCTGGAGACAGACAGACAGACAGCGGAGGCTTAGTAATAGGGTCCCTTTTTTCCTTTTGGCTACGGAACCCTAAAAAGAAGCTGGTTTGATTACTTACCACCCATTTTTTTAGTGACGTTGATACTAATCAAGATATAGATACAATTTAGAACTATCTATATATATTTTTAAATTAGGTAGGTAGGTACAGTGTTTTCATTACGTTTATACTAAGACAGTTATGGTCTCCAATATTGGCCTCTCACTACAAATATACCTACAAAATCAGGATTTTTTTTCTCCTTATTTAAAATTAATGTATACCTAACATGTCGCTAGCTATACTTGATAGATATATTTGATTGTGTCCGAGTTGTACGTACATAGTTTTGTTTGCGACAATTCGGACAAGGTTTCCGAGTTCTTTGTGTCCAAAAAGTCAATAATTCAACGGAAAAACTCCAATGAGTTTAGCTAGGTGTTATGTGTCTTCAATTTACATCAATTTATAGTTCTGTTTTTGTTAGCTTATAATCTGGCCACCGAGAGATTGCGTTTGTGACACATGCCAGTAGTGTTGGGGTAAAAAATAATATTGACAAATATTTTTTCAATCAACATTAGTAAAAAAATTAGTTTATCTTATTAGTGATTGATAGCTTTAAAAACATCATTGATAAATCATTTTTCAATCAACAGAAAAAAAACTTGCTTATCTTATTTATATTTTATTTATAATATAAAAATAGTTTTATGTTGTTACGAGTTAAAATCTAGGTAAAATAATAAAAAACAAAATCGAAACAGTATTGTTTTATTGTAGGAACGTAAATAATTAGATTAAAGACTAGTGGCCGCTCGCGACTCCGTTCGCGTAGAAGTCGGTTTCCCGTGGGAATGCGAAGTTTTCCCGCGGTAAAAAGGTCCCTTTATTCTTTCATACTTATATTTTTGGTTCCTAGAACCGCTTTCCCTGCTCACGCAACGGAAGCCCTCAAGGATAAATAATTTTCCCCGTTTTTTTCCCATTTTCCATTATTTCTTCGCTCCTAATAGTTGCAGCGTGATGTTATATAGCCTAAAGCCTGCCTGGATAAATGGTCTATCCAACACAAAAATAATTTTTAAATTCGAACCAGTAGTTCCTGAGATTAGTGCGTTCAAACAAACAAACAAACAAACTCTTCAGCTTTATAATATTAGTATAGATACTTGTATAACGTTAATTTTGAAGCTAAGCCCAAGGTCGAAAAGAACTAGCAAGAAAATCCAACTGCTGCCTTTTTACAAACGAAACTCAAAAGCATTGTATTGGCAATAATATGGTATAAGTCTCAGCACCCGATGACCGTACTGCTGAGCCAATTCATCTATTTCATATCGAACATTTGCCGATTTATTTTCTTTCACTAACCGCAATAGTTATGCTTCAAGCATATCCATATTTACGTCGATATCATGTTTTTATAACCAAGCTACTTATTCTGCTTTTTTATTAGAAATTGATTGATAACTTTAAAATTGACTGATATTTTTAGCACATCCCTACGAAAATATGATGTTGTTTACATTTTTAAAAATACATATTTTATCAGTAATTATTACCCTTACAGTAAGCCATCAGTTATAAAATTTAAAATCAGTGTGTTTTAATATCATTTTATTGCTTATTATTTGTTTGTAGGGTCAAAATAGACGACTTTTTTTTTGTTTGTTTTCGTAGACGGCCTGTCAAAGTTACCTCGTTATGTCAAACACAATGTGTCAGGAACGCATTCTCTCGGTGGCCGGACAATAGTTACAAAAGAATATGGGATACTATTTTAAATTACTGATTATAATAGGTAAGTTTCTTGGAAATAACATAGATAGGTACCTACGTAAGAACTACATAGGTACCTACTTAAAGTTTTTTATTTTACTTGCAGCTAAATGGCTTTACCCTTGTATGTATTTGAATATGAACTTGCTGCGATTGAAAAAACTGCAAACCTGTCTTACGTACGAGTAGGTACCTACCGATATCAGTCATAAAATTGTCAAAATCATGACGTCATATTATTCATTTATTCTCTGTTTCCTGCAAATACAACTGTCATATAAGATTAACCAGGGCCGAGCCGCCCCTGCGTGCGATGTGTGCGGCGCACACAGGCGCCTAAGCAAAAGGGGCGCCGGATTGTTTTTTTTTAATACAACATAGTTGGAAAAATTGTCTAAACCACAGAACAGAAAAAACGAGGTCAAAACCGACTAAAAAAGGCGCTTAATAAGTTTCGCACACAGGCGCTTCATAAGTGTCGCACACAGGCGCTGCTTAGGGTCGGCGCGGCCCTGAGATTAACAATACAAAAGTATTTTAACTTTTGTACCTATTACGTTATTAATGTCTTCATAAACAATATTTTTAATCCTAAGTTGAAGAGTATTTTGTTTCATCGATTCAACGGCATGAACGCGCCAAATGGCATGAACTACAAAATCGTTTTTTAATTCTACCACTGAAAATGAACATTATTCCTCAGTTTCATTTTTGGGGGTTGCGTAGAATGTTCGTTTGGAAATATCAAACACGGAATTACATTTAGTTTCACAGCTTATTGTTAGAAAAATGTTACTCAAGGAAAATACGTTACATACACAGAAAGAGATTCAAACCAAGAGATCGTAACACAGAGTAAAAATCTAACAAAGGGTTGTGATCTATTTTAACCTAATAAGTAATAGCACCTCATTATAGGTGCGTTCCGTATGAACTAAGTGGTGGCTTAGCCGCCACACATTATAGCAATTAATATAAAAATATTATTTAAGGATAAAATAACCTTCCCAAATAGAGTAAGTTAGGTACTTTAAAACCTACATCTTTGTAAGATAGACTCAATTAGATATATCTATCTACATGTACCTAATTCATCTGGCCGATAATCTCAATGCGATGCCGTGTCAACTAGATAATCCCTACATCTGTACCAACACGTAGATCGTTACACTGCGACGTGCCTGATAGCATTCGTGTTGATAACCGATTTACAATGTTGTTGAGTGTTGATCAATAGACGGAAAGTTTGTTAGGTAACTTAAAAGTAAGTAGGTAGGTATACTTAACTTGTACATGGTTCAGGGGCTTTAATTATTAGGGGCTTTCGGCCCAAAAACTACGGTAGGAAGTCCAACTTGTACCTACAGACACGGACAGAGTGAGCTGACCAGCCGCACAAGTCAAGTGGCAGTAGAAAATTGCGATAGGGATAGAAAAAAAATTGTATGAAATTGTCATTTTTGTCAAGCTTGCAATTTCTATTCACTCGCTAACGCAAATTTCTATCGCCACTTGACTAGAACTAAGAACTACAGTCTATTCGCGTTAAGAAAATAGTGACTGATCGGTGTCAGCCGGCCTGACAACGCCCCCCAGCCAATTAAAATGCTAGAAATTAAAAAGTCGAGTTCACAGTGACCAGTTGAAGTCTGACCTTCGAAGAAAACGGTTGTGGATTTTGTGTGACTTGTCCAACGATAAATTTTGAAAAAATGAATACTTCACCAATTCCAAAGAATAAAAGTGGATCAATAATCCATAGTGGAGAGAGACACATAATTTACAATGTTTATAAGTACTTTAAACTGTGTGATTTAAACGCAACTGTGGAGAGCATAGTCATAGAAACAGCAACGGCATGCGGCGTGTCCGAAAATACTGTTTATAAAATTGCTATTTTTCTTTTGTACATTTACTCCACTGTGAATACACCCTTATCCTGTAGTTGTCACTATTTTCTTAACGCAAATAGACTATAGAGGGGCAGGCTGATTTTAAAACACGAATGCAAATATTTTTTTCTTTGCAAAATTTGTCGAAGGAACATACGGAGTGTATTAAAATATTTCTCTAAACATTTGCTGAGTGATAGCAAAATTAATGTGTTGTTTAATTTAGAATCGGCACCAGTGTCTTGTTAGGTATCTACTTATGTTTTTTCCTTTTCCTAATACCATTCTAGTAACCTACCTAATCTTATTTTCAGCGAAAAATCTAGAAAGAAGTTTATCTCATTTAGCAGGTATTATATTATGAGATACGTATCTAGTTATTTTCTTTTATTTTATTCCTTTTATCCTTTGTACCTACCTGCTAACTTTATATAAAGGGATATATTGATATATGCTTACCTGCAAGCATTTAATAAAACAACATACTTACCCTGATGTTAGTGCCGATTCCAAGTTGACTCTTTAACAAAATATAAATATTGCTATCACGTGGCTATCACTTACTCAGCAATTGGTCTAAGACAAAGAGAGGTGGTAATTTTATCCCTCAAACTAAAATAACCGTGCCTTGTAACACAGGCCAGGCAAGTATGGTAACTGTTAACACAAATCCACTGGTTCTATAAGTATAAACATTGGTGACGATTTCGCGACGTCCATAAAAATTTACATACAAACGTTACTGACTTGGTACGTTGACAGTTACTGTTAGTAAACCAAAATAAAGTATACCAAGATATCGCTGCGCTACATAAATAGTATAGGGTACCTAAGTATAATAAATAAAACACATTATTAACAAGAATTCATTATATTTATTTAGTTATCTAACAGCCCACTCATACTCACATACACTGAAATCATACAAACATGGAAATTGTCTACAATCTAACGTTTTTACATAACACCTTATTTTTCTTTCAAAATATGATGCAGTTTTTACTTTTACACTTGAGTTTATCTCAAAAGCTATTAAAGCTTCAAAAGAATCAGTTGTAGGTTACAAAAACTTAAATTTAGTTACATTTGAGGTAAAATATGCTTTGCTTGAAATAGGTTACAAAAATGAAATGAAGCTAAAATAACACTCGCCATAAACAAAAGAAAATAAAATATTTTAATGTAAACTAACGGCCGAAACCAATATTCTACTATAGTTAAAACCTTGGTTATTGGAAACTGCTAGTTTTGTATTATGGGTCGTGTTTCTGTCATTTCCATATCAACAGCTATCTACCATAGTTTATTGAGACGCACAAACATGGATAATGGTTACCATAGACTATGGTGTAACTGTTACACAAATAACAAGGCGTCAAAGGTTAGTAGAATATTGGTTTCGGCCGTAAGTAAATATTGCAAAGATAGGCGCGATTTAAAATACAAGCAGCGCCATCTACATCCATCTGTAGTAAACGCACGCGTTACAATGACAAACTTATTATCAACCATAATGTAACTGTTTTTAGAGACCATATTTCAATATTTAAAAGTTTCATTAACAATAACTAAGAACGAAGTTTCACGTGGCCTCTACTTAAATCTTAGTCGATAAATTAGTTTATATTTATTTATCATGCATGTACCAAAGAAAAAATAATTTGGTAATAATCATATTTTTTTGTAACCTGGAAAAATCGTGACAATTTCGTTTTTTTTATAAAACCCAAGTGTAAAATTTTAAACTTTTTGAAAAACTGCTTTACCCTACTAACTAAAGCTTTCATATTATAGTTCTAAGTACAAAATAAATGTGATATTTTTAAACCAAATTCTTTAGCAACTTTTGATGTAATTTTTCATTTTGTTCCTACATTCTCAAACGAGATAAAAAATAAATGCGAAATGTATCTACAGCGTTGAATACTAATCATTGTGGGAAATTGCAAATTAATTGTTCCATTTTGTCCCTTTTTTTAGGTAAAACTATTAAATAAAGTGAAAAATACTCCATTTTGTGGTTTTTCACGTAGGTGTAAAAAATTGTGATTGTACCTTTTTCAGTATAGAAACATATCTATCTATAGTATAAAAAATAAATAGGTAAAACCGTCCATAAATACGAATAATCTTTAGCTAGATTAAGTTTTAACTTATTGTCTTAAGAATAAAGGACAAAATGGAATAATCAATTTGTCAACACGCGTACAATCTTTGGACAATATAAATATATAATATTTTGTGCCTTAAAGTTTCGGAGCTTGATGTAACAATTTGTGGACCGTAAATTTGTTGGTGGAAAAATATAATTTATTACAAAAATTACAACATGTTCAAAAATATGTTTAGAAAGTTTAAGAATCGATTCAAGGGGACAATACATCGATTCAATGACCAATCGATATCCAAATCTTGCTGGATTACTAATCGATTTAGATATATCGATTTAAGTCGTTTCATACCACAACTTTTAAACATTAGACTTCTGTATTTTCAGTTGCCATTTTAAATAAATACAGTTCACAACAAACTACTTCAAATTCAAATATAACCTTTAATTTCAATGCCAAAACATTTCTTAACATTCAAACAATTTACTTTTTAATCCGACTGTACAATCATTTTATTACTCTCATCTGTCACAAACGTCAAACTTTTTTATCCCGGGTCAATGACTTTTCGGACACAAAAAACTCGGACACCTTGGCCAAATTGTGGTTTTTCAATTTTCATATTATTTTTACCAACGTGTCCGAGTTTTTTGTGTCCGAAAAGTCATTGACCCTTTATCCCCCGGTCCACACGTACTATTTGGGTCGATGACTTTTCGGACACAAAAAACTCGGACACCTTGGCCAATGTATGGTAAAAAATAATATTAAAATTGAAAATCCATACATTGGCCAAGGTGTCCGAGTTTTTTGTGTCCGAAAAGTCATCGACCCGTACTATTCAGCTCGGCAACCCTATCATCCCCCCCGTCCCCCGGTCCACATATATCATTCATCTCGGCACCCCTACTACATCTAAGAGCTGTTAGATTTAGCGACCCCGACTAGAGCGGGTCTCACACAGCGCTCGTGTAGTTTGTATCCTACCTTACTGACGGCCACCACCGTGCCGGGGGTCGCGCCCTCCACCTCCTGGGAATTGACATCATCATCATTATTATCATCATTATCATTGTATAGTATAAATCCTGGTTATCATTATCATCATCGTCATTATCATCATCATCATTATTATTGCATAGTATAAAGCATAGTCGCTTATTGTGTCTGTTTGACAGCTATCTCCTTTTAGGGAATTTATTAACTTAAATTTATAAGTAAAGTGTATTTGGAAAAAAAAGGAGGCAAAAAACCACTATTTCAAGAACAAGTCATTATAATAACACCATTGATTAAAACGGGTCACTAGTTTTATTTTGCCATGACACTTATTCCAGCAATGAAAAGTAACTTATTCTCCATCCAGGGATTCAAATTATCTCTATTCCAAAATTCATGAAAATCAGTTCAGTCATTTTGACTAAAGCGAAATAATCCACATTTTCGGAAATATAATTAAATATAGTAAGAGTATTTATGTATTAAGGACATAAAAAATGCCACTATTTGTAATTAACAATATAATTTATTAGTAAGACATACCTGTTGAAAGAGTGCTTCGTGTAAGTTGGGGTCAAACTTCTCTCTCAGCGGAGACACCGCCACTAAACCGTGACGGTTAAACACCTACGAAATATTATTTATGTATATTAAATAATAAAAAAAAATTAAGAAAAGTTTTTGATCATCAAACACCATAACCATCGACTAATTAAAAATTAAAATAAAATAAAAAAAGTTTTTCCATACAAATTAATTAGAAGGCTTTGAACGGTCAAATACTCTTCGCGCACGCAACTAGCGCCGGGGGGGGAGAGTAATAAATAACAGAGCGCGCGAATTTGTTTTTTTGTTTTTGTGTAAATTATCAAGTTTTGCAAAGTCGGGAAGGCGCCTGTAAGGGGTGATGCGCTAATTACAAATAACCCTGTATAATAAAAAAAAATTGATACCTGTGTCAGCATATTCCTGGTCAGCATGACCCCGTCCCTGAGACTCCGCAGCGCCGGCGACGTGTCCCTCTCGGCGGACACGTCGGGCACGCTCTCCGCCGCCGCCGATAGCGTGTCCGCCACCTTAGCGGGGCAGAGAGGGACGGATGTAGACAGAGTGATAGTGTCGTCTCTTTCACGCATGGGAGTTAAGGGTGGTATGTAGGTGTAGGGAGGAGCGGGTGTAGATAGTGTTTCTTGCACCGAAAATAATGCTACTTCGTAAAGATAGAGGGAGAGGGATGTAGATGGATTAGTGGTTGCGTCTCTTTCACGCATGGATATAAGGGTGGTACGAAGGTAAAGTCGCTTTCACGGAAGGTAGTGTAAGGATAGTATGTAGGTGTAGAGAGGGACGGATGTAGACGGTGTGATAGTGTCGTCTCTTTTCCGCGAGAGATATAAGAGTGGTACAAAGATATATTCGTAGCTGTGTCTCTTGCACGAAAGGAAACTAAGGCTACTACGAAGATAGAGTCACTTTAACACAAGGAATATAAGACTACGATGTACATGTTTCCTTCTCCGCGGAAACGTCGGGCACGCTCTCCGCCGCCGCCGATAGCGTGTCCGCCACCTTAGCGGGGCAGAGAGGGACGGATGTAGACAGAGTGATAGTGTCGTCTCTTTCACGCATGGGAGTTAAGGGTGGTATGTAGGTGTAGGGAGGAGCGGGTGTAGATAGTGTTTCTTGCATCGAAAATAATGCTACTTTGTAAGGATAGAGGGAGATGGATGTAGATGGATTAGTGGTTGTGTCTCTTTCACGCATGGGATATAAGGGTGGTACGAAGGTGAAGTGTCTTTCACGGAAGGTGGTATAAGGATAGTATGTAGGTGTAGAGAGGGACGGATGTAGACGAAGATATAGTTGCGTCTCTTTCACGCGTTGGATATAAGGGTGGTACGACGGTGAAGTCGCTTTCACGGAAGGTTTAATAGTAGATGTAAATGTAGACGAAGATATTATAGTTGTTCTCTTTCCCGCGAGGTATATAGGGTGCTACAAAGATAGGGAGTCGCTTTCACGCAAGGAAGATAAGGCTAGTATGTAGAGGAAGAGAGGAACGAATGTAGCTGTAGGGGTCGTTGTGTTTCTTTCACGTATGAGATATAAGGCTACTTTCCCTCTCGGCGGACACGTCGGGCACGCTCTCCGCCGCCGCCGATAGCGTGTCCGCCACCTTAGCGGGGCAGAGAGGGACGGATGTAGACGGTGGGGTCGTTGCGTCTCTTTCACGCGTGGGGTATAAGGGTGGTACGACGGTGAAGTCGCTTTCACGGTAGGTAGTGTAAGGATAGTAGGTAGGTGTAGAGAGGGACGGGTGTAGACGGCGTGATAGTGTCGTCTCTTTCCCACGGGGGAGATAAGGGTGGTACGACGGTGAAGTTTCTTTGACGGAAGGTATAATAGTAGATGTAAATGTAGACGGAGATATAGTTGCGTCTCTTTCACGCATGGGAGATAAGGGTAGTACGTAGGTGTAGGGAGGAGCGGGTGTAGATGGAGTGGTGGTTGCGTTTCTTTCACGCATGGGATATAAGGGTGCTACGAAGATAGAGTCTCTTTCACACAAGGAATATAAGGTAGCGTGTCCGCTAACTTTGTGGGGCAGAGAGAGACGGATGTAGCTAGAGTGATAGTGTCGTCTCTTTCACGCATGAGATATAAGGCTAGTATGTAGGTATAAAGAGGGACGGATGTAGACGGTGGGGTCGTTGTATCTCTTTCCCGCATGGGAGATATAAGGCTGGTACGCAAATGTAGTCTTTCGCGCAAGGAAAATGAGGATAGTTTGTAAAGGCAGAGAGCAGATGTAGTGTCGGATGTGGATATAGATCGCTAGTTGTGTCTCAGTTCTACACTTTCTTTTTATTTGAAGTTAGTTAAAAAGTAGCCTAAAGATACTCCTTACTGCATCAGGAATGTAAATACCGTCAAAATCGGTCCAGCCGTTCCAGGGATTAGCCGGAACTAATAGAAAGAAGGTCTTTTTAAATATTCTGGTATATGTACCGTGAAGCTGTTATTACAAACCGACACTAAATGAAGCTGGTATTACAAATATTATTAAATATTCAGTGTCGGACAAATTTTGTAGGTAAAGTAGATAAAAGATAATACATACATCGAGCAGGTCCTTGCAGAAGCTCTGTATGGCGAAGGACTTGGCGTCTTCCACCTGCTTCACCATGCGTCGACGCACGTTCTCACCGTCCGCCAGCGCGCGCTTGTATTTATCCTAAAAATAATAGAAAAAATTGTATGAAGATGCAATGGTACAGGTTATGTGGGGAAAAAAACTTCACTCTTTTCTATGAAACTGATAGATTTACGAAACTTGAAATATTAATTTGTAATTAAACTAAACGCTTTATCTATAGGTTTTTAAAATTGAGTTAAATTTTTTTCTTTCTCAGTGCTGTGAATGCGCTTAATTTAAGTAACTCAATTTTGGAATTGCCAACTTTACATTTTTGTTTGCTTTCTCGCTACAGCTATGATACTTAGGGTGTGTGTATGTACTATTAATACAACAATATTTATTGGACTCAAGATTAAACATCTCTTTAATTAAACATGAATTAGTAGAAAATACAACATGTAGCCGCCATTAGATTCAATACAAATTCGCGCCCAACGGCAGTGACGCCAACCAGTCATGTCCATCAAATGCTAGGGATGTCCAGTTACCGATTACTTTTGTTTTACCGCTAACAGTACATGTGTTTGTTTCTCTTTCACATCAAAACGACTAGACAGATTTGGATGAAACTATGGCTAAAAGACCAACCCCTATTTCACCATCAACTACTAACCTCCACATCTTTAACCTGCTCCTTCACGGCGGCCAGCTCGGTGGTGAGCGCCTCGATCTGCTTGTGGCACTCCTCCACGGTAGCGGGTGCCTTCGCCGAAGCCTGGTCTTTGGAGGCCGGTTCCTGTTCTGCGGCGCTGTAGCTGCGGACTGTGGTTGTCCTGGGATGTACAGTTAGTTTTTATTTTATAGATAGATAAGCATTTTATGTTGCATATTATAGTATGGTTGTTATAGGTTGTTTTTTTTTTAATTTTGATTTGAAAATGAGTGATGCCATATGGATAATTTTATAAATATACACATAATTGCAATGCAGTGAAGCTCAAATCCTATTATGATAACTAAATTAACAGGAGTTATGTTTGTAACTCTACAAATTAAATTGTACCAATCGTTACATGATTATCCATATAATTTGAAAACACTAAGTTGACATAATGGATTATGGCTCAATCTCTTTTGCCTATATAGATTTATGTCTGTGCAAAGTTGTCCATTTTAGGACTACGCATTTCATAAATTTAATATAGGCACTTAATTTAAAAAATTGAAAAATTATTCATAGACAATCACTGTACATTATTCAAATGCTTGTTTTATTTGTAAAGGAAGCATTGTATGTTTTATTAATAAAACAATAACCCAAATTCATTTAAAAACTGATGAGAAATCAAATCTTCTTCTCTCCAACACAGTTTCTACTAATGCAGATGCCAATGTTTTTATTTGTAACTAGTAACTAAGTTTTTTGTGTTGAAATAAATAAATAAATAAAAAAATATATAAAATAATAATAATAATATAATATAAAATAAGAAAAAAAGGTTGTTATCTGATAAAGATGCTGATGTAATACTTGTATAATCTTAAGTAAATGGTTGAATATAGAAATGACTGAGTAAAACTAGGAAAGGCATTTACATGTATGAGGTGCAATATACATTATAATCGGAGAATTATTTAGTATAAGAGGTTTTCATTGTAATTTTTAATGTAAGATAGAAAGACTTAGAAACACAAGTTGCAACAAATGATTACAGGTCATACGTATCAAAATAAGTAGCTTATCTAAACCAAGGCTGAATTGTAACAAACTACGAACAAAACTCTCGTTCCTGGTTAATTTAAATAGTTTTAGAGTTCGAACTTTGTAGGTTATGTGTAAAGAAACAGATTGCGCAACTGTACCTGCAAATATTACTCCTGAATGTCCTAAATGATGTATCCGACACATATTTTGATAATCTTCCTATTGAGTACACCTTAAGGGAAGCCATAATTGTAACAATTCAGCTTTTTACTATTTTTTTTACACACAAATTATGCAAATGAGGTTATGTTGGAAAAACTTCTGACGTATGTCAGTATGACAGGCTGATTGTGAACGTCATAGATGTCAAGTGTCAGTCTCACACCTCACGTACCCCTACCTACGTATTTATTGCTGGAAACACAGACACCAAATGTGTATAGGCCACTTGCTTTGAAATCTGTTGAAAAAAGCGCCATCTACATCTGCTTGAAAATTAACTCACTTTCAACAGGCATTATATCTTGTACTGAACTGAATACTACAGATAAAGAACAAAGACGGTCTTGATAAGGATGCTAGAAAAATTTTTTTAAGTCTTCTAAAATATTAACCGACAATAACTAATAATAAACAAATAGAATAACTGTAGACGTACCTCCAATAATAAGATCTTGTTATGAAAAGGATAAAAAAAACGATTAGGGATTATTCATTTATTGCTGTTTTTAATAACTTATCATTCTTCTTTATATAGATAATCTTATTTCCTACTTTCATAAATATCTATGTTTATGACTTTCACGTAAAAACTAATAAACAGATTTGGATGAAAGTTTGTATACAAATAGATTATAACTTGGAGTAAGCCAAGATATACTTTTACTGCTAGTAGTATAATAAACATTGAAATGAAAATTTTTAAATGCTGTGGAAGCTAAGGGTAATATCTAATCCTACTAATATTATAAAAGTGAAAGTTTGTGAGTATGTATGGATGGATGTTTGTTTGTTACCTACTCTTTCACATAAAAAGTACTGGACGGATTTTTATGAAACTTTACAGTAATAGGTACATCAGAATAACACATAGGGTACTTTTTTACCGCGGGAAAACTTCTCATTCCCACGGGAAACCGATTTCCACGCGAACGGAGTCACTGGCGGCCACTAGTCTTTTTATTTTAATTTATGGCGACAGATATTTTTAATTTTACTGAAATGTTAAACCAACACCAAAATTGTACACACAACTTCATAGAAACATTATACCTTTCCTAACTAGCAGATTATGACCAAATAAAATTTTGTAAACTTCATAACTAGATTATTTTCAAGGGATCTATCAAATGCAAGTTGTAAATCAGTCTGGGTATTGATACCTTTTCCATATTAACGTTCATAAAATAAAACAAACCAAACTTTGATAATAAGGACTATATTACAAATGAATAATTTAGTTAGATCAATACTATGTTACATAATCTCTAGTTATTGCATGTTATTATTACTTCAGTAAGTACCAGCAAAAATGCATAAGTTACACTATAAATATTATTGTTTTCTTTTAATCACCTACAGAATGTAGCATCCAAGATATGTTATACTTTTATATACAAATTAACAATCTCAAATGAAACCATCAAAACTCTTGAAGCACGTTCATGAAAACCGAATCGCAGAATCATGAAGTCAAATCCACATCGGCGAAGCTTTGTAATGGATCACTGATTTTATCACGTGGCTCACTCACTTCCACTATATCACTTTCTTCAACATCACTAGATATAGACACAACATTCGACTCTTTTTCACTGTCTTTAAAGTCCGATTTCGATCGTGTAGGCGAGAGATTTTGTACAGCAGTTTTTGATACAGTTTTGAATATTTGTTCAGTGTCTGTGGTGGATAGTTTCAGAGCTCGTTCCCAATTGCTGAGCGCGTTTGCGTGAATGTTGACTTGTCTGTCTGCTAGTTCGAGGAGAATTGATTTTATCTCCGCTCGGGTTCGGGGTATCCAGTGTGATAGCTCGGCACGGATTGATTCTGTTGCTTGTTCAAATCTGAAACAAGACAATAAGAATATGTATTAGTCTTAAAATATTGTTTAAATAAATATATGATTGAGGGTGTAAAAAGATAATTACCGGTTGTGGAGATCGTTTGAAGAATTGTTACTTGCTACGTATTCCGCTGAAAAATAAAATAAGTTTGTAAAACCCACTGAATTAATCGATTTTCGTTTAAAAAAATGTTACATTCACAGAACTTAAGTTAAAAATGTCTTTAAATAAAAAATGTTTTCAATTTACTTCGACTTTAGTTAATAATAAAATTTACATGTATAACTTTCTTTAGAGTCATTATTGTTTTGTCTACCATAACACTGCAATCCTCCAGGCATAACTATACAACTTAAAAACCTGTTTTAAACATAACTTAATAATAATAATAAATCTCCAGACTGACACAGCAACTGAGTGGCCCTAAACTAAGCAAAGCTTGTACTATAGGTATCACACAATGGACTAGGGGAGAACCTAGTTACACCCAGACACGAGCCAATATCGAAAAACCATTTTGAAGAAATTAGCCCAGCCCGGGGATCGAACCCGGAACCATCCGCTTAGCAATCCGGTATATATACCGCTGCACCACAGAGGTCGTCTTACGCCGGAGCCCAATATCGAATCCTGAATCCGAGAGTTGGGACGATCTGAGATCGTACACGATCTGCGGTTCGAGCTCCAACCTGCGTTCCAATAACAATTATATGCAATCGATGTCAGTGATGCAAAAAGATCGTCCATCGATCTCTTCATTGTGAATAAAAAGTTAGTTTTACTAATATTTAAAAAGTTATGCCTTATTTTTAACTATTAACTTGTCTGAAAATAGTTTAATACACATAAATAAATACATCTTATATAATTAGCTTGGAAAAATGGCCAAATATATTTTTTGTCCTGATCTTTGCTGTTTTTTTGCAATAATTGCATTGACTAACGTTTGGGGGAAACGTGAGAGAGAAATCAAAGATTTTATTCTTTTTTAAAGCTTTGTATTTAAAGCATAAAAGTGATTTTAATGTTATGTGCCCACAGTCCGAGCACGAAAATATGACTCAAACTATTTCATTTCTCTTATACGTTTTCCCCAAACGTTAGTTGGTGGAGGCGCCGTATCGAGTACCTATACAAACACTTTAATTTAATCGAAAACATTAATTTTGAATTACACATCTAACGGGAAGGCACATCCAGTAAAGGCACTTCTTGTAAAATTTAGATTTTAAAAGTTTTAGATCAATGTACGTTGCTATGGTAACTGATCATTTACATAATCATTTACATGGACTGACATAAAAAGTCACTCAAACAAAAGATCGAACTGCCCAATTATGGGTTTCGCAAAAATTGATTCAAAGGACGTGTCAAAATTAATAGATCGGTTATTGGGATGATGGTTGGCACCATTTTCAAACAAATATGCTAGAAAAAAGATTGCTTGCTTCCCATGGATCGATTGCGTCTATGGGTTGGTTTGAGAATCTGTAGATCGTTTATTGAAACAGTTTTGAGAAAATTTGGCTCCGATTGATGGTCTTAGATGCCTAAAAATGGATTGAGATCGTATATCGGGCTCCGCCGTTAGTTGTCTCTCTTAGCTGTAAATATCTATACATATCCAAGTTCAAATCTTCCACATCCACTTCCATCTCGAAACCTTCACCACTTACCATGCAACGCGGCCCTCTTCTCAATCAGCGCGTGTTGCGCGAGCGCCGTATTCGCACACAGCTGTAACCTCGCCGCGCCGCCCCTGCTGCCCGCCGCCCCCGCGCCGCCCGCCCCCGCCCCCGCGCCCCCCCGCGCCGCCGCGCACTCCGCGATGCAGGCGAGCGGGGCGGGGGCGCCGGGGGACGAACTCCACGCGTCGGCTGTCCGCTTCATGCTAGATAGAGGGTGAGTGATTTTTAATAGTATTCGTACGACACGATACAAATCAAATACGATCTAAGCAATAGGCTGATTTAAGAAAAAATATGTCATCTAATGTATTGCACAGTCCAATCTAATGTATTGCACAGTCGACCCCGCCAATAAACATAAGGTTAATTTTAACTTTTTATCAACTTTTAATCACGAAATTATTACGAAATTCTGATAATTAAATCTCATCCGTATCAAGTTATTTTTCGTCTTTTTTTTTAATCAATGTATGCATTTTGGGATTACGAACCTCACTTATAAGCATTTATTTCCAAAATGATGCCTAAGTATACGTAAAAAAAGTTCAACAAATAAAAATTTAAATTGTTCAGAAAGAAACCACTACTCTACAAACACACTAATCTAAAAAAAAAAACAATGTATTTATATAATATTTGTAGTGTTGACGCTAATATGTAGATGGCGATGGTAACCATTTTAAAGTGTCAGTGTTTAGTCTAAGTAGTTACTTTTTTTTTATTTCAAAACAAAAATTGGAACAAAATTAAAAAAATATATCTTAAATGTTTACGACATTTTCTTAAATATTTAAATTCTGAGCTGTTATATTTTTTAAATCCAACAGAAATTAGAATCTATTGTTAAATTAATAGCTTTTATCTGAAACTACATTTATTTTTTTCCGAACTTATTCACCAGCTGACCTAACCTAGAAATAAAATAACAAATCAAGAAATAACCAATCTATATTTTATTAGTTATTAGATATCTTAACTTATTGTTCTTCATACGCAATATTAATTAAAAAAATACTTTCACCTACTCACATAAATTAGTAACTACTCAAAAACAGTGATTTAATTGTTTCGGTCTACTCTGGTTCCGAATTGTGTTGCGGGAAGTTTCTTTTATTAGTTCGTACTAGCACTTTAATATTTTTTTCAACTTTTATAGTGTTGAGCGGGCATGTACGAGAAAATAATTTACATGTTCACTGAATGTAGGTACACGTTTTAGAATCTTGTATAATTTCCGAAAAGAGTACTGGGAGTTTTTTTCCGCCGGCTTTTTTCTCTCGGTCTACGGTTAGGTAAAGTCGAAGTTTGTAACATTGTCGTTCATTAAGTATATGTTACATATCTATAATGAATAAAAGAATTTTGTTTTTTTTGTTTATACACATAATTCATTAAAATAATACTTTCACCCACATAAATTACTATCTACTCAAAAACAGTTATTTAATTTTTTTTTACTACAAAAGTGTTGCAACACATACCCCATCAACTCGTGGCTGAGTTGGTTGGACAGTTTCTGCAGTTTGTTGTTCAGTGTGCAGAGTGTGTTCAGTTTGTTGTGCAGGGACAGCAGATAGTCGCTGGCCGCTGTGAACTCCGGGTCTTTCACTCTGCGGACAATGGAAATATATCTTTTTTGTGGATTTGTATTTAAATTGTGTGTAGATAGATAAATCATGAATGTTTAAAGATTTTGTGTCTAATTTAATATTCTAGTCAGAGTAACTGTTAGCAAGACCAAACTTTTTTTTTTATTGTTTCTGAATTCTCAATTTAAAGCTAAGTAATAGTTAAGTAGATTTTTTTGTATAGCCAATTAATAATAACTAAGTTTCAAATTCTCATTTCTGAATTTGGGAGAAAGTATGTTTTTTTTATAAATGAAATTGATATTTCCTTCTTATACTTGTCGGAGTCGGTGGACATTAAATGAAACTAAAGAACGCCATCTATCTTATTTTCATGAGAAACTTTGTAAAATGCAAAGGCCAAGCCTAACCAAGAAACATGAAGTCCGACGCGTGCACGGAAGGAGTCCTGTCAAAGGAGAATAGCGCGGGAATCGGAGAGAAGCAGTCGTCTTTACCACATTCAATTTGCTGTTTGATTTTATATCGAGTCATTGCCTAAGTTTAACAGTTTGTATTCTAATGCTGTATCGGAA
This sequence comes from Emmelina monodactyla, assembly GCA_916618145.1. NCBI lineage: Eukaryota > Metazoa > Arthropoda > Insecta > Lepidoptera > Pterophoridae > Emmelina > Emmelina monodactyla. Next base: position 5,724,476 of record OU745296.1, read on the forward strand.
GTCTTCAATACGAAAGCTAAGTATCAGTGTATCCGTTAATCATGTAAACTAGTTGCTAGATTTCTGTAAGTAATGTAATAGCAGGTTTTATAACGTTACTTTGTATTTAAATTGTGATAATGGCAGAGTGGAGTTTATTCACCGGGTTCTTCTCCACTTAATATGTCAGGCAGATTGTACCTGTCTTTATGAATCCGGTAAATTAAAACAAAGTTAAAGGTTAAACTGTTTCTTTATTATTCCAAATACCCTTGTAGTTCATTATGGTAGTGAGGCAGGTCATTTCAATATAGTTGCATTAGTTTTATCAGATCACTAAGCTAAAGTAGTTTACAGATTGTTCCAATATTCTTTCATAATGCTTTAAGTTCTTGTTTGCTGCCTTCTACGCCCACTAAAACGTGATCTTAGCATTCTACCATTAACAAAAGACACCCGCTGTGCCGACATACTGATATAATCTCAACATCATATAACATTGATAAGCAAAAAAGTGGTAAATATTTACTATTCCAATATTTGTATTCTTACCTAGATCCGTTGGCCGATTTGGACTCAGAGTTTCCATACAGCACGTTCCCGAGACCCCACAGATTAAAGGCGCTGTTTTCATTGCGGAAGATCTGAGAATAAACATTACTATATTTTATTTATAATTAAATAAAAAGTTATGTAATGAATACAAATAAAAAAAAAAAGTTGAAGAGTATAATTATTGTAACTGAAAAAAAATGGCAGGACGAATTTGGATGAAATTTGGTGAATAGATATATGAGGACTTTGATAGAACATATGAGTACTCTTATTCTTACTTATGAATACTCTTTTTGTATTTGCAAGAAAATAAAGTTGCAACTGATTATTGTTTTTTTTTAAGTAAGTGATGCTTCTTTAGATACCTATTATTATTATTCGTAGATTTCCCAACAATAGTTGTGGAAATTACCTTATCCATTTCTTCGTCAGGTGTGGTAAGAAATATTCTGAAATCTTCACTGTGCGTCAATATTGGATGCTTTGCTATGTGATCTGTGGACAAAATATATAATAACACATTTTAATGAATATCATTTTCTCTCAATATTTGAAGATACCTCCTTAACCACAAATTCGATTTTAATGCAATTTTTACCAGATATCAGGCACGTTTTTCGTATATTTATAAGTACTGTTAGCTATAAAATAAAAGTAATCGGTAACTGGACACCCCTAGCATTCGATGGACATCACTGGTCGGCGTCATTGCCAGTTGGCGAAGATTTGGATTGAATCTAATGGTGTTTACATATTGTATTATCTTCTAATTCACATTTTATTAAATAGATGTTTAATCTAAAGGCCAATAAATATTGTTCCCTTACTTCGTTGGTACTACGACTCCAAAAGTGAATTAAAACAGTGTCAAAATTGTGAAGGAATTGTGATATTTAAATTGTTATATTTCTTATAGCTTATCCATAGTTATACTCAGTGTATCTGACGAGTTGTTGTGAAGCCAATTGTAATAGTAGTACTAATATGGCACACTCACTTAACTACCATGCAGCGCGTGTAGATCATGAGCTAGCCTAAAAGTGACATGAGCCAGCCAGCCTACAAGTGGCATGAGCCAGCCTACAAGTGACATTAGCCAACCTACAAGTGACATTTGCCAGTCTACAAGTGACATTAGCCAGCCTACAAGTGACATGAGTCAGCCCACAAGTGACATGAGCCAGTCAGCCAGCCCACAAGTGACATGAACCTACCTACAAGTGACATGAGCCAGCCAGCCTACAAGTGACATGAGCCAACCTACAAGTGACATGAGCCAACCTACAAGTGACATTTGCCAGCCTACAAGTGACATTAGCCAGCCCACAAGTGACATTAGCCAGCCCACAAGTGACATTAGCCAGCCTACAAGTGACATCAGCCAGCCAGCCTGCAAGTATCTATAGTTACCGGCCAGCGCGTGCAGCTCGTGCGCTCTATTGTTGACGAAGCTCGGCGCGTATCTGTCAAGCTGCTGACATGACCCAGCCAGCCCACAAGTGACATGAGCCAGTCAGCCAGCCCACAAGTGACATGAACCTACCTACAAGTGACATGAGCCAGCCAGCCTACAAGTGACATGAGCCAACCTACAAGTGACATGAGCCAACCTACAAGTGACATTAGGCAGCCTGCAAGTGACATGAGCCAGCCTACGAGTGACATGAGCCAGCCTACAAGTGACATGAGCCAGCCTACAAGTGACATGAGCCAGCCTACAAGTGACATGAGCCAGCCTACAAGTGACATGAGCCAACCTACAAGTGACATTAGCCAGCCTACAAGTGACATTAGCCAGCCAGCCTATATTTACCGGCCAGCGCGTGCAGCTCGTGCGCGCGGTTGTTGACGAAGCTCGGCGCGTATCTGTCTAGTTGTTGCGCGGCGGAGTGCAGCGCGGGGAGCGCGGGCACCGCGGCCCACGGGTGGGCGGCGACTAGGCGCCGGTGCAGCTCCTAGGATAGATCATCATCATCATTGTCGTTATCGTTATCGTTGTCGATGTCGTTGTCGTTGTCGTTGTCGTTGTCGTTGTCGTTGTCGTTGTCGTTGTCGTTGTCGTTGTCGTTGTCGTTGTCGTTGTCGTTGTCGTTGTCGTTGTCGTTGTCGTTGTCGTTGTCGTTGTCGTTGTCGTTGTCGTTGTCGTTGTCGTTGTCGTTGTCGTTGTCGTTGTCGTTGTCGTTGTCGTTGTCGTTGTCGTTGTCGTTGTCGTTGTCTTGTCATTGTCATTGTCATTGTCATTGTCATTATCATTATCATTATTTTATTTTATGTTTTAATTTCACCTTTTTAGGGGGTGTTATTAAGCAAAGGCGAGCTTTTGGCTAGGCGATTGCTGAAAATACACACATCAACATCGTCTAAAATTCTTAAACTCAAAAAATACTGACCAATTTTAATTTTTTTTGAAGAAAGTTTATTTTGTAAACCTTGTTGAACGATTCTAAATTTGAATTTGAAAAAAAAAATTAAAAACAAAAAAGACACGCTGGTATAATGGTAGCGAAGTCTGAAGGTTTCATTTACCTACAGTAACTTTTGTCATTTTTTTGTGCCAAATTTAAGTTTTATAGCAAGTTATCGGTAAATTTTCAATTAATGTTATTGTGTGCATCATGGAGCAGGGCTATTGAACGAGGAAAGAAATGTTAAGGGCAGTTAGGCATGCTCCAAGCTGGGGCTACTCAACGGAATATTGCTGAGGAGATGGGAACAAGACAAAACGTGATATGAAGGTTATGGTCATGTTATCGTGCTACTCGTGAAATGGCTGAAAGACACCCAGGCGGGAAACACTTAACCACTCAACGAAAAGACCGATATTTGCAAGTTGCCGCGAGAAGGCAACCAAATGTTACGGCCATGCAGTTGGTTCAGAGGCTCCAGTCAGAGCACCAGTTGCTTGTGAGTGATGAAACTTTGAGGAGAAGGCTGCATGAAGCTAATCTTCATGCTCGCAGACCGCTTCGTACTCCAGCACTACGCCGAGAAAATCGGGGACGACGGCTAGAGTGAGTTCGTGAAAATTTGCTCTGGGAAGATAATCAGTGGTTCATATTGCTGTTAACCGATGGCTCACGGTTCGGTTTCCATCCTGATACACGAAGATTACGTTTTTAGCGAGTTCCTGGTGGTGAGTGCCGTCTGCGACACCCTCAGGAAGTCCTTCCATACCACGGCGGGACAATTTAGGTTTGGGCGAAAATTCGTGTCGGTGGAAGAACAGACCCCGTTTGGATCAGAAACACCATGTCAGCTGAAAAATATTGTAACAAGGTGCTAAAACCAATAATCTACCCCGACCAACTGCAAATGGGCCAAGAATACACGCTGATGAACGACAAAGCAAGTTCGCACACAGCGAGAGCGGTGACGAGCTGGTTGCAGGAGCACGACGTATCGGTCCTGGGCTGGCCCACTCAGTCGCCTGACCTAAACCCCATTAAATACGCGTAGGATATGCTCCAAAAAAGAGCTTTAAGGAACTTCGCTACAAACATTGCGACGAAAGAACATCTTTTTTTGCCACTTAGCCGGACCTGGGACAATATACCGCAGCCTGACTTGGATAACTTAATCCAAAGCACAAAAAACGTTGTAGGACCGTTTTTAACGTCATGGATGGTTTAACTGACTACTGATTTTTCACAATACCGTTCAAAACTGAATAATTTCTAATTATTTTTTACTTATCCTTGAGAAACACATTCATTGTTACTTTCACATTTTTTCACTTTTTTCTTTATTAAAAAAAAAGCACTTTTACGCAAAAAAAAAATGATTTATTTTATTTTGTTAATGTAGTCTGATAAATGAGCTTTATAAAAATATATACATGTTGTATGTTATCTTTTATAAATTTTGAGTAAACTAAGTAAATTCAAAATATCCCTAGACTATGTTGATGTGTGTATAACGTAGGTTAATTTAGGGATAAAAATTTCCGCACTATGCGACAAGTGTTTAATATAGTTGCTTTCTGCAACAATGTATACGACAGGGCATGCATATCTAATAATTTAAGGCTGTTGTGTAAGGACTTTGGAATTACCTACACCAGTCGAGGAAATAACTATTGGGACAGTCTTAACGTGATCAACTTTCCATTGTTTTTTTAATTCTATTGCGAGGTCTGTATATTTGCTAATTTTTTCAGTGTATGTGGTCTGTAGATTGTTTGTGTTCGGGATCGCAATGTCGATGAGGTAAACAGTTTTATTATTTTTATTGTGCAGTGTTATATCGGGCCTATTGCAGGATATGGTTTTGTCTGTTATTATTGTTCTATCCCAATATAATTTGACTTCTGAGGAATCTAATACTGCTTGAGGCTTATATTTGTAGTACGCGGTTTTTTCATTTATAAACTTGTGCTTATGCGCAAGGTGCTGGTGTATTATCGCTGCTACCTGGTCATGCCGGTGTTTGTAGTCTGTTTGTGCGAGAGTTCTGCAGGCACCTGTAATGTGTTGGATTGTTTCAGAACTACAGTGGCACCGGCGACAATGGTCAGACTGGGATCGATCTCCAATGATGTACTTCCGGTAATTTTTTGTGTCCAGTACTTGATCTTGAATGGAGATCATAAACCCTTCTGTCTCAGGAAACAGTTCCCCTCTCTTCAACCAGGCGTTTGACGCAGACTTGTCAACATTGGGGTTGATGAGATCAGCACGATGTCGACCATGCAATGATTTTTGACTCCATAAGTCAATTTTGCTACGATCAGAGGTTATTTTTAACTGAACAGAGTGATCAGATAAGTTGAGTGGGGTTAGTTTATCATCGGCTTTAGCAACTGCATTGTGTAATTGTGATTGGGTGGTTTTGTAGAGAAAATATGTTCGAAGAGAATTAATTATTTTATTTTGTAGGTTTTGCAAGTCGATAATTCCTCGGCCACCTTCTAACCTAGGCAACGTTAAGCGTTGAATGCAAGAGCGTGGATGATGTTTCCTGTATTGGGTCATATTGACGTTAATGGAACGTTGAAGTCGTGTCAACTCAGTCTGAGACCATGGAATAACACCGAAAGAAAAAGTAAGAATAGGAACGGCAAATGTATTAATTGCCTTAATTGTGTTGCGAGCGTTTAATTGTGAATTGAGTATTTTGTGCAGTCTAGATTTGAACTTTTGTATGAGTGTGTGTTTGGTTTTTGTATGATGTATTTGTTGTGTCTGTTGGTAGCCTAAATATTTGTAACCTTCAACTTGGTCTACAGGTTCGATTTGTTGCATATCTGGCAATGAATAATTCTGTTCCTCAATTTTACCGCGAATAACCGTTTGCACTTTGCATTTATCATGCCGAATTCCATTTTGATGTCCTCCGAGAGATTGAGTAATATGAGCCAGTTTATGGATGTTTTCGGTACAATCGGCAAATAATTTAATATCATCCATGTACATCAGGTGGTTCAATGTTAACTGCTGTCCATCGTACTTTAATTGGAATCCTCGGGAACTGCTATTTAATAGGTCGGATAAAGGGTTTAAAGCTAAGCAGAACCAGAGCGGACTTAGCGCATCGCCCTGGAAAATACCTCTTCTTATTCTAATAAAATCGGTTTCAATAGCGGAATCAGTAGCATATAGTTTGAGTTTTGTTCTCCAAGACTGCATTGTGTTTGTTAAAAAGTTTACTATAGTTGGGTGTATTTTATAAATATTAAGTATTTCTAGAAGCCAGGAATGAGGTACGAAATCGTAAGCTTTTTTATAATCAATGTACATAGTACATATATCACGTTTGTTTTTTAAGGCTTGTTTGGATAATACCTGATCTATTGTCAATTGTTCTTTACATCCCTGACTTGCCTTGCGGCATCCTTTTTGTTCCTCTGCAAGAATGTGATTTGCAGTGGTGTGATTAGTTATTAGTTCAGCTATACATGATGTCATAATTTTATAGATAGTTTGCAAACATGTAATAGGTCGATATTTTCCAGGGTCTGATGTAGTTGGAGATTGTTTCGGTAACATGTAAGTTATTCCTTCGTCATTATCATTATCATCATCATTATCATCATCATCATTATCATTATCATCATTATCATTATTATCATCATTACATAGTATAAATCCAAGTCGCTAATTCTGTCTGTTTGTATGTTTGGCTGCTAACTCCTCCTACACCAGTTGAGGGATTTTAATGCGGTTTTCGCAATCTTTTAGGGAGTTTAAGTCATTTAAATTTGTAAATAAAGAACAATTAGAAAAGGTTTTTTTAAGTTAACTAAAATTCAATGTTTCGGGAACAAGTCGCCCAAATTACACCATTGCGAAGCGTGGGCGGGTCGCTAGTTTTAATACAAAGAAAAGAATTTTAGATACAAGTCCTTAGATAAGTTTTAAGTATATTCATGAGTAATGTAAACTAAAGCTTTGTATCGTTTTTCTTTTCAATAAGAGCATTAAACCTGAATGTTATGCGAGTTCGCAATTATAATGAATTGATGGCGCCGATGCTAAAAATATGCTCCTTTGCCGAAGGATCCTACCCTTATAGTATCACTTTTTTTTTATACAGGGTTTTTTGTAATTTGCGCATCACCTCTTGCAGGCGGTTTCCTTACATCAATCCCAATAACATTTGTTCTACGACTTTTTGCAAAACTTGATAATTAACACAAAAACAAAAAAACAAAAATAACTTTGCGCGCTCTGTTATTTATAACTCTGTATTTTGTAAGAAGTTCCTAAACCGGTCGCCCCCCCGTCGCCCGCGCGCCTGCCACGCCAGTTGCTTGCGCGTAGAGTATTGTACCGTTCAGAGGCATCTAATAAATTTGTATGGAAAAACTTTTTTTTTTAAATTATTAATTTTAATTATCCGTTGGTTAAATGTTGTTGGGATTGATGTAGAAAAGCTGCCTACAAGAGGTGATGCGCTAATTAGAAATAACCCTGTATACATATACACATATCCCTTACCTTGAACTGATTGTACCGCCTCCTGACTTGTCGCGGCGTGGGCCATCGCGCGCAAACGCACCTCACGCGATACGTCACGTACGTCTCCAGAGTTGACAGCTGCTTCATTGGCGCGTCGACCTGACAGGTGTCAATGTACCAGAAGAATTAAAATTGTCTTTCTAGCGCAACATACGTCGGCACACTTGAAAGATATTATTAGTCAATTGTTTTATCTCTGTCAGGGAGAAACATAGGTGTCAATATTTAAGCAGTTTTGGAATTGAAAGCCTTGTTTGAAACCGCACTATAAATGTACATTAAACAGTTTCGTCTTGGTCAGATGTGACCTGACCAAGATAGGCAGAGACAAAAAAAAATAAGTTTATGTAGGTTTAAAATGTGTTCATGGCTAAGAAGGTATTAAGAACTATCCCTATTTTAATAGTTTAAATACTGAAATCTATACTAATATTATAAAGCTGAAGAGTTTGTTTGTTTGTTTGTTTGTTTGTTTATTTGTTTGTTTGTTTGAACGCTCTAATCTCAGGAACTACTGGTTTGATTCAAAAAATTATTTTTGTGTTGAATAGACCATTTATCGAGGCAGGCTTTAGGCTATATAACATCACGTTGCAACTATAAAGAGCGAAGAAATAATTGAAAATGTGAAAAAAACGGGGAAAATTATTCATCCTTGAGAGCTTCCGTTGCGTGCGCTGCCAAAAACGGTTCTAGATACCAAAAATATATGTATGAAAGAATTAAGGGAACTTTTAACCGCGGAAAAACTTCGCATTCCCACGGGAAATCGACTTCTACGCGAACGGAGTCGCGCGCGGCCTCTAGTATTTAATAATAACCACAGAAACAAGCGTAAACAGCTTATGGCTTATAAAAAGTCATAAATTAGTATTCTTCTGATTATTTATTTTATTTCTTATCATTATTTTATCACTTTGTTGTAATTAAGAAACTTTTAATCTTAATGACACAGGTAGGTCCTTAAAATCAACAAGTAAATTAGTTAACAATAACATTTATAACTTGCATATAAAAAGAGTATGTATCCTCCAGTTAATATACTAACATTTAGTCATAATAACCAACTAGATTATTTAACTGAGCCAACATAAACTGAGAATTGGTAAAGCAAACAGGTACTATAAAACATTATAAGTGACTTACAAAAGTGCAAAACATTGTGACGTACAATACGTTTATGTAACTATTATTGTTTTTTTTTAATTGATTAAAATTACATTAAGATAAATACATACCTTGACAGCAATATCATGAGGTGGTTCCATGATCAACGGGACCTCTGTATCCTCAGACACGCTTGGTGCATCCGTATCATCCGTTACGTCACAGTCATTCATGTCTAGGACTGCTGAGCTTTGACTTGCCATGGTTCTGTAAGATATATGTGTGCAGAATAAATAAACAATAATATTTAGTGAATGTTATTTGGTTTTTAGAACAAATTAATAAAATGTTTCGGGTTGAAGAACAGCAGAAGGTAAAAACAGAATTTCAATTTATACTGGAAGTAAAGTTTCAATATAAAATAACATAAAACCCACTAGTTTTGAAAAAAATATTAAACAGTTTTAGAGGAAAACTTAAAAAAGGGGGCGTAAAATAACCGGTTTTTTATCTATGCAAAATTGAACGGCAACACGATAACAGTGCATTTCTGAAACATTTTGTTTATCTTAATTAGATAAAAAACGTTGACTCTTTATGACGATATCGCGAAAAAATAATATGAAAGTAAAACTTAGGTTTGCCCTACTTTTAACCCTACGAAGATCGATAATATAAACATAAAACCATTTAACACAAGTTAATTTATTAGTAGAAGTAATTTGAGTAAGCTGTACCTGCTGAGTTTTGTATATCACAGTATTTTTTAAGGATTTGAAAGTTTATAAGGACAAAAACAATTTCTACGAGAAAATCGATGACACACTCACTCAGTCAGATTGACAAGTACGATCCGTTTCACAAAATATATATTAGTCCAAGTCAAAGTGGTAAGTTCATTGATGTTGTACTTGATGAAATAAACTGCCTGAAATGGAGCGATGCTAGTGATGTCCTAAAAACATTACTTGAATCGATTAGCTATTGATTGAAGAATAGGTGACGTTTTACCTAATTCTGACAAGTCAATCAATCTGTCTGTCATTCGTAAAAATAAAAACACGAATCTTGTGTGTGTTTTCATTAAAAAAGTGAAATCAATTCCAATGCGCCTTGATTCTCATCATAAAACCTAGTAAAATATTAACGGAGTCTCCCTCCGTTTATTTTGCACCCTAAAGTTCCTTGAAAGCCGCCAAAATTTCGTCCAAAATGCAGAACGTTTCTGGGCCACGGGAGGCTGCCCTACCTCCCGTTATGAGCACCAGTTCTACCATCCTAAACATGAGGGAAAAAGAAAAATACATCGAAGATTTCGACTTTCCATTCTGCGACGAGTCTTCCAAATACGAAAAAGTGGCGAAAATCGGGCAAGGAACCTTCGGAGAGGTGTTCAAAGCGCGTGCTAGAAATAGTAGTAAAAAGTTTGTGGCCATGAAAAAGGTTTTGATGGACAACGAAAAAGAAGGATTTCCTATCACAGCGTTGCGAGAAATCAAGATTCTCCAGCTTCTGAAACACGAAAACGTTGTAAACTTGATTGAAATCTGCCGGACTAAAGCAACAGTGCATAACAAATACAGATCAACTTTTTATTTAGTTTTCGACTTCTGTGAACACGATTTAGCTGGTCTTCTATCTAATGTGAATGTGAAATTCAGTTTAGGAGAGATTAAGAAGGTTATGCAACAACTTTTAAATGGTTTATACTACATACACAGTAACAAGATTCTACATAGGGATATGAAAGCAGCCAATGTGCTGATAACTAAGAATGGAATACTCAAACTGGCTGACTTTGGTTTGGCTAGAGCATTCAGTGTGGCAAAGTCAGGTCAAGCAAATAAATACACTAACAGAGTCGTCACTTTGTGGTATCGGCCCCCAGAACTTTTATTAGGTTTGTATTTATTTATTGCACTCAGTTCTGTACTAAGTCAGCTTTATGTAAACAAATAATAGTTGATATTTCATGTTTAACCAGTCTTTGCAATCATTTATGACAGAGATACTTGCAAATTTTAGGCACACAAACCTTAATTAAAATAAGGAGAGCAAGCTACAATATACTCAAGCGCTTTTGTAAAATTTCAGGCCAATTTGTTATGAGAATTTTTTTGATTGAAAACCTTTTTGTTGGTGGCTTGATATTATCCTATTGTAGGTGACCGTAACTACGGTCCACCTGTGGACATGTGGGGTGCTGGCTGCATCATGGCGGAAATGTGGACTCGCTCGCCTATAATGCAGGTTAGTGTTTTTAATCGTAATAACAGTCTAGCCACACTAACTAGTAAACCACTACTTAGGCATAGGTTTCTGCCTATCCAATGAGTTCAATATACATATAAACTTATAAAATCTTAAGAACATTGTTTTTTCGTATTTATCAGTATGCACACTAAATCAATTCTAGTCTAGTCTAGACTGGAGATAACATGTATTAATACACACTTGACGTAATTCTTTGTATATCTCAATTCACAGTCCCAGAGACTATTATTTTATTACTTTGCAGTAGTATTAATGCATAGTAATAGATTGTTCTCTCTCTGAATCCTCCATGTGGTACTTATATGACACGAGCGACCCGCCCACGCTTCGCAATGGTGTAATTTTGGCCGACTTGCTTACGAAATATTGAATTTAATTAACTTTAATAAACTTTTTCAAAATGTTTTTTAATTATTTACAAATTTAAATGAAAAAAACTACCTAAATGATGGCGAAAACCGCATTTAAATCCGTCTTCTGGTTTAGAAGGAGTTAGCGGTCAAACATACAAACAGACACAAATAGCGACTTGGATTTATACTATGTAATATTAATAATTATTATATCCAGGGTCCGACAGAGCAACAGCAGTTGATCCTGATCTCCCAGCTGTGCGGCTCGTGCACCCCGGACGTGTGGCCCGGAGTGGAGACCCTGGAGCTCTACCAGAAGATGGAGCTGCCCAAGGGTCAGAAGAGGAAGGTCAAGGTATGTTATTGTTGAATAGTGGCCGCCCGCGACTCCGGTCGCGTGGAAGTCGGTTTCCCGGGGAATGAGAAGTTTCCCCGCGGTAAAAAGTAACCTATGTGTTATTCTGATGTATAACCTATATTACTGCAAAGTTTCATCCAAATCAATCGAGTAGTTTTTACGTGAAAGAGTAACAAACATCGATACATCCTCACATACTTTCACATAATATTAGTAGGATTAAGATTGAAAAGAGAAGTGTCCAAAATCGTGCTGTTATTTTTGTCGTCAATATTTGCGTTGTTAATTTTAGAAGTCATCCCAATTATCTAAGTCAAATAGAGATGAAGCCAACCATAATGACTGCAAAAGACATATAACATTTTTTGGGTAGCAAAAATAATGTTCTGAGTTCTGTTCTTATTCATAAATTTATAGTTTGTTGCTTTGTTAGTTGTCTTTGTCAAGCTAATGTGACACATTGGCCCCGATTCTGAAATAACTCTCTTAATTAAACTAAAACTATCGCCGTCACTTACTGTTCAATAGTATAAGACAGAGACAGGTAATTATTTAAGTCAAACTAAATTGTGCGTGCATTATGACACAACGAAGGCAATTTTAGGCTAGTCCTCAGCGCATTTCGTTCAATTTACAGTGATGTGGACTAAATTTAGTGAGACCAATTTACCTGTCTTGTTCTAATATGAGAAAGTGACAGCGATATTTTTAATTTAGTTTTAGATGGTGTTATCGGAATCGGGGCCATTTAGTAACTGATGCAGGCAGGCAAAACATATTTCATTTACTAATAATTCATGTTTTGAGTCCGAGATAATTATTGTTTTTTATTATTAAGTCATGTTCTCTTATAGGAAAGGCTAAAGCCCTACGTAAAGGACCCATATGGCTGCGACTTGTTGGACAAGCTGTTACAACTAGATCCAGCTAAGAGGTACGCTAGTATAAAGTAAAAAAACCTTTTTTATTAATTCTATCTATACTAATATTATAAAGAGGAAAGATTTGATTTTTTGTTTGTTTGTTTGAAATGAATAGGCTCCGAAACTACTGGACCGATTTAAACAATTCTTTCACCATTCGAAAGCTACATTATCCACGAGTAACATAGTCTATATTTTTTTTGTAAAAAATAGGGTTCCGTAAGATATTGCCACGGGGAAAAACATTTAGTTGCGGGTGAAACCGCAGGGCGGAAAGCTAGTTAATAATATTTTGGTAATGTACGAAACTAAAAACTATTAACATGACTCATGTAAATATTCCATGATAGTTTTAAAAGTTATATTTTTAACTTTTTTTTCTCTCTTCTTTGGCCATGGTGCAAATATGATATGCACATTGTGCCAGTGTCAAGTTTATTTCACGTTATTTACAATCAGATACGACGCTGACACGGCGCTGAACCACGACTTCTTCTGGACGGACCCGATGCCGTGCGAGCTCGCGAACATGCTCGCGCAACACACGCAGAGCATGTTCGAGTACCTGGCGCCTCCGAGGCGGCCGGGGCATCTGAGACACCACCACCACGCCGCCACCAATATGGGACAGGTGGGAAAAGTGTGGTTTTTTGGGAAAAAATGAGGTTTTTTGGGAAAAAGTGAGGTTTTTTGGGAAAAATGAGGTTTTTCGGGAAAAGTGAGGTTTTTTGGGAAAAGTGAGTTTTTTTGGGAAAAGTGAGGTTTTTTGGGAAAATGGGATTTTCTGGGAAACTAATTAGGAACTCCCATTAACACCGCAATGACGCAGTAGGTAAGGGCATGTATAATTTGAGCACCGTGGCTCTATAAGATGCTCGCGCAACACACGCAGAGCATGTTTGAATATCTGGCGCCTCCGAGGCGGCCGGGGCATCTGAGACATCACCACCACGCCGCTACCAATATGGGACAGGTGGGGTTTTTCGGGAAAAGTGAGGATTTTTGGGAAAAAATGAGGTTTTTCGGGAAAAATGAGGTTTTTCGGGAAAAGTGAGGTTTTTTGGGAAAAGTGGAGTTTTTTGGGAAAATTGGGATTTTGGGAAAAAAATATTTTTTCATGCTCGAAATTACAGTTTCAGTGGACGCGGTAATAAATCATCAAATCATAGTTTTTTTCATCAATCATTAGAGATTTATATTTATACAATAATATTACAACAAATGTGTTAATCGAGTGAAAATAACACTTTTTTTTAAAACAAATGATAACAAAGCCACTTTAAGAAATCGCATTTTAAAGGTATAAAACCTTATTTCAATCATCCTCATAAGTTACTTCATATATTTTTTTGTTTATTTCCAGGCCAAGCCGTCGCAAGCCCTCCACGACTCGGGCTATCAGGACAGAGTTTTCTAATATCGACACAAATAAGAGATTTAGTGCCTCAAAGACTGTATCTAAATATCACAGTGTGAATCATGTGATTTATTATATAATATTATTATTAAGTGGGAATTTAAAACTAGATGTGTTTTTTGTTGGCGTTACTAATTTCAAAAAGGTGCCTATTCTGAGATATTAATGTCTAAACTAAACTAAATATTGCTATCAATCACTCATCAATATTATAAGATAGAGATGGGTAATTATTTATAACCTATCAATCAAAAGTGAAAGCGTGGTTAATGGATACGGCGCAAGCAATTTCAGACCAGTCTTGAGCGTATTTCGTTCAATTGTACAATGATGTGAACTAAATTTAGAGAACAATAAATCTCTATAACTCTTGTTCTAATACTAAGTTTGTAAATGTGATGGCAATATTTTTATATGGTTTAGTTAGAGTGTTTTCAGAATCAGGGGCAATGTGTAAAAATTTACAATTTTGACTTATTAAGTGGCATTGTAAAAAAAATGTATAACACCCATAATTGGTTGTATTCTATAAACTGAAATACCTACTGCCATTGTTCACTGCCAATTATTGCATTGTGACATTTAATGAACTTTAAATAACTTTGTTAGTTTTTAAACTCTTACTTTTTTATAAACGCATTTTAAACATGTATAATCTTATGTGACAGTTTTTCGCAACTGTCAGACAAGTCATATTTGAATTAATGTATGTTCTAAATGCGTTTATAAAAAAGTGCCTCAAATGTAATATTGACTAGTTTTTTTTGGGTCAACCTATTTTTGGTTTTTAATGACTTTTGGGAAGATCAAAAAGTAGCTAAGTTCAATTTATAATTGATTTATTCATAAACTCATTTTAAACCTATTAGCTAAAAATATTTTTTGTCACTGTCAGTTAAAAAAGTCAAAAAAAAACATTTTGACTGACAAAGGTTATAAATATGATTGATAAAAATGTATCCCCCTCTATAAATATTTTTCAAAATATAAATGTACTTATCTATGTCTGTTTATCTGCCAAGATTATTGTGCCTCATTGTATAGATTAGTTATAATATGTATGTAAATAATTAAATATTATTAAAGGAAACTGAAGTTTTTTTATATGTGTACCATACTTTAAATACCCACAGTCGTATTTATGTCCATAGTCGGTACATCTTATAGCCAAAAAATGTTTAGGTATTATTAAAAGCTATGGTAGGGTTTTTACCCTAAAGCATCTTTGATGGTACACATCATTACTAACTTTGGATAATAAGTTTCTTGCAGTAGTACCCACTTGTCGATGTTTTACTATAATGCTATACGTACCCTCAAACTTTCGCACGGCTATAAGTTTTCGTCAGCAATACTTTTATCAATCTTTACAGCAAACTGCTTTTAAATCCTTTTCTTCTAATTTTAAGTAGGTATTTAGGCCCCTATTCTGCAACAACTAAACTAAAAGATATGGCCATCACTCACGACACAATGATTATAAGAATCTTGCTGCATTTAGCAAGTTTAAATTAATTAGTCTTCCTTCAGCACATTCAAATTAAATTTTCACTGTTTTGGAACCTTTGACTTACTAGCTTAGTGATCGCCTTCATTTATGAAGTAAAAGCTGTCTGAAACCCATGTATATGTAGGTATATTTTTACACAGCTATTTAAACTGCTTATGATCGTGTGGGGGAGACACGGGTTGTAGTCTAGTTGTAATTTTATGATTAATGATTATTTAGCCATTACGAATATTACGATCCGGTTTTTTGGACAAAGGCCTCTCTCATCGTTTTCCACAGATATTTGTTTCTTACATATAGCTAGGTAAATATTTCGGAAAAAAACATTTGCCAGCTAATTTTCCCGTGTGCATTAATTAAACCCGAGAGAGTTGTTCGTCATTTTCACATTGAACGACAAGTTGAAAAAGTATTTTTTTAACGAATTTTATAACAATTAGGGTGCACGCGCAACTTCTGAACGAAGCCAATAATTGAAAGATGTCAAGTTGAAGTTGTCACGCTTAGACTGTGACAGTCGCCTGATATTCTAATGGGACAATTGTCAATCTATAATTTGTTTTATTTATTTTATTGTTCTAATAAGGAAGATAAATTAGTTTATATTATCTTATTTAAAAGATAAATCGTTTCAAATTGTTTATTGATTATTTGTCAGAATTAACTATAAATCGATTCTCTTTTTTTATTTTTATTTACTTTCTCAATCGATTAACTTGTGTCAGAAAAGAACATCACTTCAAGCTGTCAATCAGTTTAAAAAAGCTGAAGTAAATATTTTGCAGTAGTATTAATTTGTTTTCTATAAATTATCATAAGGAATAGGTTTAATAAGTGTAAAAAACATTTCAGTGAATCTAGTTTAGTGTTAAATATATTATAGCTATCGTATAACGTGTAAAAATGGTTTTTAATGCTCTTAGGGACTCCCAATATTGTTAAGGTAAATATCCATGTTTTGAAATGTTTTCGCGCCTAAATCTAACACAAAACTTACGCTTTGCGTTTATTGAGCTTTATTTTTCAGACGCTACGGCGAAATATTACGTATTTTAATTGATACGCGATTAATTACGTGAGCGGCTTATTCTGTAAATCGCTTTTAAAATTGCGTGAACGCTGCTAAGGCAAAAACGCCTTTGCGCACATGTGCAATAGGGTTGAAAATAATATTTACTTGAAAAGTCAAATCGCACTTACGGAATAAGGACGCCGGAAAGGTATAGATTTGGTCTCGTAATGCGAATGTGTTTTTCGACTCTATGGCCTTTGTAATAAGAGTGGTTTTGCAGTGAATTTCAGTTATTATTATTACTTTGCATATTATTACAAAGGGTTTTCTAGTTTTTAATTTATAGTTGGTTCTATTGATTATAATTTACAAAGAAAAATGTATTTAAGTAAATATGCACAGACTTATTTATGTAGGCATGTAGGAAGTATGTAAATACCTAATAAAAAAAACCTATTAAATTTAGTAACTAAATTGTTTACTATATAAGATTTTTATGTTTGTGGTGCAATCAGGCAGTACCTACTCTTAGTCTTAGCAATAAAATTAAACTAAAACAAATTGATTAAAAATAATTAATAAGTTATACAAAGAAAATTAAGAAGCTTACTTCTTAGTTTTAATTTAAATTAAATTAAAGTGGGTAAAATAATTCCTGAAATGGCTCAGTGATAATTTGGCACTTCTGCAGCCTCTGTCCTGACATTACCAAGTAGTTTCATACTTTAAATCTTCTTTTTTGATTAAATGTAGATTTAACATTTTAATTAGCTGGTGTGTTATTCTGGGCAATCATCTATCGTTGTAGAAAATTCCATCCAATCCAACCAGCTGTTCTGCATGATAAAGTAACAAACACCTTAACATAAAAACATTTTTTATTACTAGTGGCCGCCCGCGACTCCGTTCGCGTGGAAGTCTGTTTCCCGTGGGAATGAGAAGTTTTTCCGCGGTAAAAAGTACCCTATGTGTTATTCTGATGTACAATCTATATTACTGTAAAGTTTCATCCAAATCTGTCCACACTCACAGACTTTCACATTTATAATATTAGTAGAATAATTATCATTATTTTTAAGATACAATAGTAGGACTGCAGCTCTTGTAGTTTTCTATAACCTAAGGTAGTATCTACTTTCAAAGGAACAACAAATTCGCAATGTAATAATGTGCAGTGTGTCCAACTTTGTGGATTCAGAGTAATTTCTGTAATATTTAAGCGATAGAAGGTAACCTGTGTAAAGTTAATCTATACTAATATTATAAAGCTGAAGAGTTTGTTTGTTTGTTTGTTTGTTTGTTTGTTTGTTTGAACGCTCTAATCTCAGGAACTACTGGTTTGATTTTAAAAATTCTTTTTGTGTTGAATAGACCATTTATCGAGGCAGCCTTTAGGCTATATAACATCACGTTGCAACTATAAAGAGCGAAGAAATAATGGAAAATGTGAAAAAAACGGGGAAAATTATTCATCCTTGAGAGCTTCCGTTGCGTGCGCTGCAAAAACGGTTCTAGATACCAAAAATATATGTATGAAAGAATAAAGGGAACTTTTTACCGCGGGAAAACTGCGCATTCCCACGGGAAACCGACTTCTACGCGAACGGAGTCGCGCGCGGCCCCTAGTAAAATATAATTTGTTATTTTATAATTTCAGGTAAAACAGTGCCATGTATTGCTGTGTGGCCGGCTGTGACGTGGTGTCGAAACATGGTGTCACATTGTTTCAGTAAGTATATTTTACATTGATTTAAGAACCATTATTATTACTTTTGTTTTTTCTGTGAAGGTATGTTAGCAAGCTAGTTAGAAAAACACTGCTTAAGTGTCATATAGCTACTGGTGAATTGCGGAATGCGTTCTATGTAGGTAGGTAACTACTAGTCACTTACGATTTTTTAGTAACATCCACCATGCGATACAATTAATTTGTAAAACATGACCAGGGGGTGTCGCGTAACTCGAATATCAATACCTTTAAAATTTCCTAATGAAATTACTGAATACTAAACGCAGCAACATCATTCAGCAATTTCATTCAAAACTTTAACCAATTTCGTTCAAGAGTCCCAACACCGATACCTTTCAAATATTTGAGTTAGAGGACACCCCCAGGTGTGGAAAACTGCATAATGAAAACCAAATATCAACTCTGTATCCATATTTTAAGAAACAAAATTCTTATATACCCCCTTTTTCACCTATGTTAACTAAATTAAAGGGATTCCTAACAAATTTTAAAAAACACCTAAATCTTAATATTTTGTCACGAAAATTTCTCGGTATACAAAAATTATAAACTGAACAATTTTTGTATAAAATATTTAAAAAAGCTATAGTAATTTTATAGACCCTTAAAATATTTCAACTGTCCCCTAAATTTTAGAGAATGTTGATGAAAAATGGCCATTAAAGATATGATGAAAATGGTCGGTTTTATTTATATTAATTAATAATTAAAGAATTTTTATTCCAAAAAATCCAAACAAATTTATAACAAAACAAAGTTGTATTCTACTTATTATCTTTCTTATTTACCAACCCAAAACCCTTTACCTCCAGAATGCCAATAGCCCCGGCTCTCCGCAAGAAGTGGCTGGCAGTCATCAACCCACCTCAACGACTCACCATAGACTCAGCGGTCTGCAGCAAGCACTTCACGGATGAAGATCTGGTGCATGTGCGGGGGAAGCTACGGTTGAGGCCCAAAGTTGTGCCCAGTGTGTTTGGGGATCAGGTGGGTGTTTGAAAATATTATGTAGAAAAATTTGAATTGGTGTGAAAAAAAATTTTTTTTTTTTTTTGGAGAAAAATTGGTTACTGTTTGTTGTAAAATTTACTTTGAAATTATGTTCAGTAAGTAGATGAAATCAGAAGTAACTTGAGAGCTAAATTTATCAGTCTATGTTTAAGTTGTGAACTTGTGATTAATAAATGTTTTTTATTGGTTCACAAATAGAATTGTTCAATTGGTTCAAAAATCAAAATCAAATCAAAATCAAAATTCTTTTATTCATCATAGATATGTAACATATACTTAATGAACGTCAATGTTACAAACTTCGACTTTACCTAACCGTAGACCGAGAGAAAAAAGCCGGCGGAAAAAAACTCCCAGCACTCTTTTTGAAAATTATACAATCAGAATTTTATTACAGCCTCATTTTGTTACCATTACAAATTTCCACCTACTCTCGATTAGAATGCATACTATTTTTAACGCGCTTTTTTTTATTGACTACAGGCAAAAGAGCCAGCAACCCCAGAAGAAGATCAAAGCAACAAATCAAAGGAAGATAAAACAAATGACCAAAATGACATTTCCAACAAATCTACCAAATCTGACAAAACGACACACAAATCTACACCTAAACCTGTCACTTCTGACAGATCTGAAGCTGACAGTTCAGGGAGCGACGAACCTGTCATACAGCGAAACAAACGTAATGTTAGAAATCAAATAAGAACCCGGCGAAGTGTCAGAAATAAAGCAAAGAAGAAGAAATACAGTGAAAGAGAGTCTAGTAGTGATTCTGAAGATAATGCTGACAAATCCGACTCAATTGGTAAAAGGCCTGATACAAGTGGTAAAAGTTCTGACATAAGTGGTAATAAAGCGGACGAAAGTAGTAAAAAAACAAACTCAAGTGGTAATAAGTGTGACGTAAGTGGTGATAAATTTGACAAAAGTGTTAATAAATCAGACAAACGTGGTAATAAATCGGACTTAAGTTGTAATAAATCTGACAGAAATGAAAAGAAATCTGTCGAAAATGATGACAAGTTGTCAGATAATGGTGACAGTTGCGCGGCAAATGCAAGTTCAAATTCGAACTCACAGGAAAGAGTTATCGGCTCTGAATAGTAAGTTGCACTTTCTTTATATAAATGTCATAAACATTAATATATTTTTTTACTATTTTACACAGTAAAAAGCCTTTTATTTTTGCTACTTCTTTGTACAGGAAGTCCTATTTACCAACCATAAATTATACATTCTAAATTCAGCTGGATGTTAATGATGATAAATGTATGAAAAATAAGTTTTGACAGTTTTTATACCATATTTTTTTATGATGGACAATAATTACAGTTAACCATAACATTCCATCAATTAAATAAAAAAAACCATTATTTTATATTTTAGCGACATCCTAGTAACGCCATCTATCGAATTCTACTGCAACGACGACCCGCCGCCCGACATCGAACCCGAGCCCACCCGACACGACATCGAAGAAATACTCACTAATTACCAAATAAAACAAAATAATATACACAGTCGACTAGACCCGGAAGATGTTCTACAAACAAACATAGTTAGAAACGATAACATGGAAGATATAAGGCACAGGATTGCGCAAAGTGAAGTCGAAGTGAAGCAAAGTGAAGATAAAGTAAAGCAAAGTGAAGACAAAGATAAGCTAAGTGAAGATAAAGAACAGAGTAAAGAGGGGGTGAGTGAGAAAGAGAGAGAAAGGGAGAGGGAAAAAGTGAGAGAGATGGTGAGGAAGGCGAGAAGGAACTTACCCGAGTTTATATCTGTGCCCGCGACCATGCAGCAAAGTAAGTGGGAAAATATTTATAAAGTAGTTTGATTTAATGTCGGGGCTTAATTTATTTAGGACTGATTTTTCAATTGTCATATAAATGCTATCCGACTGATAATAGGTATGTTTTCATTGTCACTTCATACACATGTCAAATATTTATTTTCGATGTGCAACGAAAACATGCTGATTTTCTGTCAGATAGAATTTGACCGATTATTGAAAAATCGGCCCTTAGAAGCATAACTTTTTGTATGCATTTTTTTTATACGCATCATATTCAATAGTGTGTCTAGTGGCTAGAAACTGGGATACTATACCAAAAAACAATAATGATGTACACAAAATCATACACTTATAGTAAAGGAAAACAATTTGAGGCAATCCATGTTACTGGCTAATAAATCCAATAATGTGCGTCTAAAAATGATTTTTATATTAATACCCTCCAAGTTTTTTTGTCCATGATAAAATTATAAACAGACAACATACATTTCGGGATAATCTCCCATCTACTGAACCAATTTAAAAAATCATACACCAACAAAAGCCTACGTCATCAGTCAATAACTTAGTATACTCTCCCACTTCACTCAAATCTCCAACTAAAACCTATGTTCTAACACCAAACCCAACAAACCATCAACCCAATGTAAAAAAAAATGTTTGTTGAGTGCGGAAACTCAAAAAAAAACAAAAATGTTGATTTTACATTTTTATCATTATTAATTAACGAAATTAACGAAATTAACGAAATTAACGAAATTAACGAAACTAACGAAATCAACGAAATCAATGAAAATAACGAAATCAACGAAGTTCGAACTCGAATTGAATTTCCACCACGAAATCCAACAATCAATCATTACAATATTCGTCCATTTCCCTTCAGTCTCCAGCGGCAGCGAGGACTCGCGGCCCGCGTCCCGGGATTGCGTCATGTTGCTGGAGCGCGTGCAGGTCGACGTCGACCCCCGCACCATACTGCAGGGGGACGCGGGCGGCGGGGGGAGGGGGTGAGTGCATATACACACACATACATACACACACACATACATACATACATACATACATACACACACACATATATACATACACACATACATACACACATACATACACACACACACAAACACACACATACATACATACACACATACACACACACACATAGAAACATACATACATACACACACATACACACGCACAAAACGCAGAAGATATTTAATAGGAGGTGTTTCTGCCACACAGGTACATCCTAGTGCAAACACCTACTTAAAATGTATACTTGTTGTTTTTAAATTCATTTCATTTGTTTTTGAATTTTCTACAATATATTTTTTCACTGTTGTTTTGTAAAATCTGTAATAAATGTTTTACTGAATAATGTTAATTATAGGATCTGTCTTAATTGAAATGAATATGTCTTAATTGTAAAGGATTTTATAGAAAGAAAATATACTTCATATTTGCGGTTTAGAACAGGTTTAACTTATTATTTAATTTAATCTAAATAAAAAAGAATAAAAATAAAAATTCTGAATAGTTTTTTTCCATATTTTTTTGCCAGAATTTTTAGGTACTAATTTCCAACTTATAGTATTGCTCATTTCTAAGATACTAATTATCCATTCTATACAATAACAATTAACATTTATTCCAGTTCAAAACCCTCGGAACCTATAAGCCTGCTGACGTCATCAGACGAGAGTGACGTCATATTACAGGAACCACATATAGACACGGTGGATGTGTCTGACGAAACTGATGAAGATGAGGTAATTAAATAAAATGGAATGAGACTCATAAGAGTAAAAAGTAGCCAATTTTTTTGCCAGGCTGTTGATGTTTATTCAAAATTTCATTAAAATCGGTCCAGCCGTTTTTTCGTGAAAACGGAACATAAATAAAGACGAGACACACACATTTTTTTATATTAGTAAATTATTAAAGGTAAGGATTTCTGAATTAATGTATGTTTGTGTGATTGAAGTTTGAGTATAAACTATAAATGCCTTTCAAGTAACATACAGATTCTGTGTGATCATATTGATAAAACTACAAGCAAATCCTACTAATATTATAAACGTGAAAGTTTGCGAGTATGTATGGATGTTTGTTACTCTTTCACGTAAAAACTACTGGACGGATTTGGATGAAACTTTACAGTAACATAGGCTGTTGTATAACCAGAATAACATATAATATATATATAGGCTACTTTTTACCGCGGGAAACCGACTTCCACGCAAACGGAGTCGCGGGCAGCCACTAGTACACAATAAATTATTGTTTAAAAGTCAAAGTATGTGGTCATCTGCTGATCTTATCTATAATTTTAAAAATACATAGGTACTATATTTCTGCACAAATTTTAATAAATTTTATTTCCTTAGGTCCCGCTAGTCAAGTTAGTCCCTAAAACCGAGCAAGACACGCAACCACCACCGGAAAAGAAGAAGAAATCAGAACTGATCGGCTGGAGCAAGTCATTCGACTACTTCTGCTACGACTGCAACTACACAGCAAAATCCAGGAAAGAATTCACCGAACACAAAAATGAGCACACCAAAGTGTTACAAGTGTGTGATCTATGCGATTACACCACTGCAAGCCGCTTCCAGTTTCTGAGACACCGAAGAAAACATCAGAAAACCAAGAAATCCAAGGAGAAAAAAGATGAGAAACGCTTCAAATGCCACCGTTGCTCGTTCGCAGCGAAGCACCAAATGAGTTTGGTCTATCATTTGAAACGGCATACCGATGTGCAAAAGAAGTTTAAGTGTGGAAAATGTGTGTTTCAGAGTAATAACAGTGATTGCATGAAACGGCATAAGAAGTATTGTGACAGTGATTTACAGTTGGAGTGTGATAATTGTGATTATGTGACCAAAAGAAAAGGGGACTTGAAAAGGCATATGAGTAGGAAACATGGTAACAATAGTTCATCGGGGGATGAGTATGTGCCGAGTAAAAGATGAAGCGATTTATGTGTAACGGTATAATGTGAAATTTTTTACAAGTGGACTGATGATTTTGGAAGTTGGTTAAATTTAACCCGGTTATTCCAAGCCAGTGTTAGTTAAAATATGTTTTTAACATATTAATGTTTATAAATAAGAGAGGTAAGGAATGTCAAAAATTTATATAATGAATAAAGCCAAATGGCTTATAAATATAAATGTGTTGTATTAATTAAATACTAAATGGTTTTGATATTTTGCAAATTATGTTATTTACTTTGTGAATTCAAAGTTTTTGTACTTTAAAATGGCCATAACACTACCAGTGTTTTTGTATGTATGTGTGGATATTTGATGGCGTCTATTTCTAAGTCTTTATACATATGTCATTTTAGTCATGAAATAAACTAATAATCATGTGTTAATAAAATAAGGGCAAGAGTGAAAAAGTATTAAACCAAGTGATTTTGTCATGTTTTTTGTACAGACGTGTTTCACTTTAAATATTAGTGTATTTATAAATAAATTAAGTATATGTGAGTAAGGTTAAGAATTGAGGTAGTAAGTACCTAGGTTTCGATATTTTTTTTCAAATAAACACATGGAATCAAATACTTTTAAATATTTTATTCCAAACCTTCAAACCTGTAGTGTAACCTTCATTAGCTAAAATACAGGGTGAGTAGCCAAAGGAAAATGGTGGATAGGTGAGGCTATTAGCTATTTACTTCCACTTATTAAATTGCATTTTGGTTCAAGTTTTAGAAATTATTAGATTTTTAAGATTTTCGTAAGAAAATCCCCGATGGTGGTATTTCATTGGTCGAGTCAGTTTTTGTAACTGACAGTGTCAACGCATATTTAAGTTAATGTAAAGCTTTGTCTGTGAACTCTGATATATTTCAGATGCATGACTCGTGTCCCTACCGTTTTACTTTTTTTAATACGTATTAACAAAGATAAGTAATAGGAATTTAATTGAACATGTTAAATTTTCATCTGTTCAAAACTAGTAGCAGTCAAAAAACTTAGTTTTTTTATAGAAGTTAATATTTTAACAATAAAATAATTTGAGTATAAAGAATTTGTAAAATACTAGGCCGTCATACATGTAGAGAAGTTATTACAGGAATTGAGAATGTCTTCTTTCCTTTTCAGAGATTTTTCTACAAATAATCTTAAGACTATATACTACACTCCTATATTCGGATATCATAAAATTCAAAGAGTTAATTGCGTCGCTGAGGGTTTACAAAAATAAATGTATAATTATCGAAAATCCGATACAACGGTTATATTTCGAAATTCGAATGCTTGTTTGGTATATTATGTTGGATTCTGTGGTTGGATTGTTCCAATAATCGGTTTATGATTGGCCAACAAAAAAATGCTATAGGGATTTTATTAATTTATTTTTTAATACTAATAATGTCTTTGAAACATTATGTAAAATACTTATACAGTTTCGTATTCCAAAAAAACAATAATTTATTTTTATCTAAAGAACCAACCGACAAATATTGCATGCTTAACAAAAATTATTTGAACAACTGTACCCTCGATACTTTGAAACATCACCATAGTCAGTGAACATAAAGTTTAATTAAAATATCAATGGCAAATATGCCGGCTAAAACTAAAATTTCAACTCTCAAGTACCAGGATATCACAGGATGAAAGAGATTACAGTATATTAGAATATAATATTTAATGGCCAATTTACACTGTTTGGAGTCCGTACCTATTACTTTCAAGTAGATATTGTCGTAAAAGATATAAGCACATGGCGCGCTGTCAGCCTGTACCTACTTGGCTGGACCCGCTACCGCGTGTCTAGATTCATTGACAAAATAAAAATGAAATTAAACCAAACTACGCGCTTAAAAAAATATATGATCACTTTAGAAGTTACCTCCATTCTACTTCTTTTTAAGAAATGTGTGTAGGTACACATAATTTCGTAATGCCTTGAACTATTGCCACATTTTTCTAAAGTTTTAGCCCTAAGAAAACGTTTTGGCTTACCTGCATAATATTTTGTATTGCCTACTAGGTATAAACCATCTTGTTTGTATGTTTATACAAACAAGATGCCCATATTCCCTAAAGTTTTAGGGCTAAGAAAAACGTTTTAGCCTGAAGACATATTCGTATTAGTAACATTAAGAAAAAACGGTTCTGACAGATTCAAATTACTTATGTTCTATCTTTTGGTCTTTCTGAATAAGACACATGAGGGAGGACCTCTCTAGTAAGTTCTTTAATAGCATAGAAAAGACAATTTGATACACCTACTACTTCTAAACAAAAGTTGTTCCTTTATATTCGACTTTTCGTTCCTAAAAACTGGGAGCATTTATTATATGTCCAGCCAAGCATATTTAGGTACCTATATTTTACTAAAACCTCATCATAGTTACCTTAGTAGTTACATGAAGATATCGACGGTGGAAAGGCAAAATTACCTAAGCGACACTTTTGGCGAAATTGAGTTATATACATCAAACGATTCAGAAAAAAAAACTGCATCGTTTAGTCTTACTCCCATGCTTCTGTGACGACTTTTGATGTCGCTTAGATATTTCAATTTTTGGTGTTTTATTTGTGTTTTCGGCGACTAAACGACAACTTTTTGATCTTTTTATGAAAAATGTTACTTAGACAATTTTTCAAAATAAGAATTTGTACTTAGTTAATTTCACTTGATTTTTATTTTTAGTACTTTGGCGTTTAGAAAATTTTATCCGGACACAAAAAAATAAAAATACGCACTAAGATATTTTTACCAAACCCTGAGTAATTGCAATTTGGCGCTTAGTCAATAACTACCAATTCTCACTCAATGGAAAAATGTCGTTTAGTATTTTTTCCTACAAGAAATTCAATATGGTAGTATGTCGCTTGGTAAAACATGACCTTAACATGATAATTCATGATATTTACTCATCATGTTAGATTATTTAATGTTTAGAGTCTGATGATAAAGCGAGTTTCTTTGTGTTCCTGAACTGTGTTCTTATTGTTTTTTTTATAAAATTTAATAAATAGAAAAACATTAAAATTATGATATATTTCTTTAATTTAATAAAACATTTGTTATTGCCTTTTTTATAAAATTATATCGTTTAATTTATTCAAAACAATGTCATTATTGCTAAAACAAGAGACGTAGAAGTATTTTATCCTGGAGTCAACAGCTTATTTGAATGCATTTAAGTAAATTTAGCCAGAAACATAATTTCATTGAATTTTGGTTTATGGCTATTTTCCAGACTGAAAAAATACAATCAAATGTATTTAAGACTTATTTCCTACACTTGAATATTTGTTGTGTGGTCGGTTAGTAATTTTTTACGGTTTGTCATTTTTGTTAAAATTTTACTAAGCGACATTAACTCGGTAATTACACAAAATTAGCTCTAACTATTGAAAGAAGAAAATAAAAGGTATTAAAAGCATTAATTTTTTTTTGGAATAAAGTAAATCGAATAAATAGTTATTTTTTTATCCTCGATTTCCCGAAATTACAAACTTCTTTTTGCTCTCCTGTAAAATTACCTCTATGTCGCTTAAGAAATATTGCCTTTCCACCGTCGATATATAGTTTATTTATAACGGGTGTAAAAAGACCACTTCCGAAGCCTGAAACCGTGTATTCTGGAACCTCAATAGTAACTAAATTCACTAACAGTATACCCGGAAAACTCAAAAAAAAGTTTTTAAGGATTGAAAAGTCATATTCGGCGCTTGAAATCATCGCTCACACATCAACTGTTGGTTCAGGTGCGATTATTTACATATTTACTTGATTATATACAGATATTTATTTTGAAATCATCGCAAAATCTGATAGTATAAATGCAATTTCGTACAATTACTTTTTTTTTCTGTTAATCATAAAAACATTTTTTTTTGCTTAAAACGTAACCAGTAGTTTAAATGTAACCTCTAGCAATGCCCAGTTTTTGTTTTCGGAAGCAGTTCTTTTACACCCCATATATAAAAATCATTATACCTACTTAGGTTTATATATTTATTTAGTTAGGTGCAATGTTTTCTATCTAATCTATGCGCCTAGTCCACTTAATCATCTCGCAGGTGTGACGTCAGTCAAGTCTTCGCCAGATTTATGATGGTAGGCTTATGTTCGCCTGAGATAAATTAGTACGGAGGTCATTTGTTAGGAAACCCTAAGGGTTATCTTAATACGACCTTAGTAAAATACAAATAGGTACTTATGCACCTACAGGTTTATACATAGAACTTTGACTTAAAAGTCCTGTTATAACTCGGAAACAAGCTATTGACAATCCGTGTCAAAAAAGGATCTCAAATGTTTTAAAAGGTTGATTTTGAAAAGACTAAAAGATCTACTAAACTACAGATTAAAAAAAACAACTGTACTAACCGCTGGTTACCGAATTAATAGTTAAATAATTAAACAAACAATTAATTGATTTTGGTAAATTTTGAGTAAGTTATAACTTAGCTTCATTTTTTTTTATTAGAAACCGATAATTTAACTTTTCAAAAAATACCTTCCCTGCTAACCTATTACATTATTACCTTCGGTTTATCACTGATTAGTTTACAATTTGTTAAGTATCTATGCTAGTAAAAAACCTAATAATATCGTAACCACAGAATCATAACATATTCCTACACGTCTACGCCCCCAAGCCATTAAAAGCATTTATTTTTTAAAAACCTAAAAACAACGCGGCACAAAATGTAATTGTTCGAAAACGTCGCGCGCTTTAACTTTTTTAATGTGCGCGGCAAATGTGTTCTTTTTTTAAATGTGTCATAGACGCCTGTAATGATTTCATTCTGATTTTCACCACGTCCGCATTTTTTGGTATGGAATGCGTTTTTAATTTTTGCTTTGCGGTAATTAAATATTTTTATGGATGGTACATTTTTGTTTTGTTTTTAGGAAAGTTTTAATTGTTTTTCGTTGGTTGCGACGGGAAGTGCTGTATGTCCTAAAAAACTAGGAAGCATGAGTGTAATTAAGCTTTTTTTAATTCTTAAACTTAAACTACATTTTGTAGGTATCTGAGTTTGTAATTAAAGGGAAAATAAGTACTTACTTTAAGTGTGTCTTAGGACTTAAAATAGTTGTAGATATACTTACATAGTTCAGTTTATTAAAAAGTACCTTACATTTTTATAGATTTAGGTACTTGTACTTATTTGTACACTTATGTTTAATCTAGTAAGTATGACCTAGACCTCTAATCTAAACCTAAGTTAAGTATACTTTACCACGCAACGTATATTCATTAATTTTTAACACTAGCAACATCGAAGCGGTATCTCCCGGCCGGCTGCATAGCCGCGCCGCGCCGTTGCCTCGTTGACATGGTTTATGAAACAAATCGTTTAACCCGCGGAGATAACTGAAATACGAACCGTGCCTTACACTGAATAGGGATGGGAGACGGTAGCGAGCGGAGCGGTTTTGCGAACTTTTTTTTATTTGTGTGGAATGCGGATTTAAAATTGTGATAAGCTGTTTGGTAATTTTATTGTATTAGCAATAACGTAAATAGTCGAAAGCGGATAAAAATAATAAAAAAAGGATAAAAAGAGATCATTGAGAGATAATTGGCGTTGATAAAATAGACTAAGTACTTACCATACTAATTTTTTGCTTGGTTTGTAACGACATCGTCAGTTTAACTTTGTCCTTAGGACTTTTATTTACCTTGTTTTTTGCCTAAACTAGGTAAGCGATTTCAAGTTGCAATAAAAAAGTTTCATCAAAGCTATAGGTAAAAAAACCTAGGTAGGTACTCAGATTTGAGCTTATCTTTTGCTTTCTGTTAAGTTAAATAGATTTACCAATATTGAGGCTTATTCAGGAGAAGACATTACTAACTAAAACTTTTATCAAAAGTTCATCTCTTGGTTGCTTTTTGTAATACTTACTTTACTTTTATTTACCTATTCCTTTTTTACTTGCAGTTTAACTCGCTAACGCTACCTCTAGCTTTGATCTAATATTAATTCCTTTTTTACTTGCAGTTAAACTCGCTACCTCGTACTCTGGATGATTTCCTCTTGTTATCATCTTTACACGTCATTTGGCGCGTCCATTTCACGCGCGCCACAAAATGGCCGTCACTAATGGAAAACGGCGGGAAATTACGGATTTACCGCGCAAATTAACTTGGAGATAACTTTTTTTGTCTTGAATTAATGTTCTGATAAGTTAAGACGCTTTGAAATGTACGAAAAACAAAAGAGTAGAAAAAAATCTCAACATAAGTGTTTTGATAAATTAGGTACTTACCTACCTGAAAATATTTACTTTCAAACATTCATATGATATACATACCTACCTACTAATATAACTGTCACTTTTATTTTTCATAATTAGGCGTACCTATTTCTTTCCCGTATGGTTTTGATAACACGGGTAAGAAGCAGTTAGGTATCTTGGTAATCAAGCATATTTACTAATTTATTTAAAACTATATTTTGTATTTCAAGGATGTAGTTGAAATTATTCATTAACCAACATAAATCTACAATAAATCACGCTGCAACAATGCGCTATCGGTGTTCATACACCATTTAACGCGCACAAACTGCGCAATTTTGCGTTGACATTTCGGCGCCAAAATACCAAACATTGTTTCTTAATGTTGGTAGTATAGTTAGTGATATAGTGATGCAAAGGCCGGAAGTAAAAAAAGGTTTTCTTAGCACCAAGTACTTTATTGTTTTAAAAATATATCAAATGAGTTCTATTTCTAAAGATGTTTTTGAATCTTAAAGCTAGTATACAAAATAACTTACGACCTATTAAAATATTTTGGCTGTATGGATTTTTTACTTTGCCTTATAATATGATTTTGGCTGGAACACCTCAAAATGAGGAGGTGAACATTTTATTATGAGTTTTTTTTAAAGTATTTGTTATATTTATTTAAAAATTAACGGCAGGCGGATGGCTTGTGAACTGAGGCGTTGCAGATAGCCGCTTTGAGATTGTCCACGGCTTGTTTTGATACCTCTTGGTCGAATTTCTAAAAATGCAAAAAAATTACATTACAGTAGATACCACTTAATTGAATTGTTACTTATATTTTTGTTAAAACGAAACACAATATATGAGATAGAATAACAATTTAACGATATTTTATATATATGCCAACACTAATTTGGCACCAAATTTTGTACATGAAGGAAAAGATCATGAGGACACCAAGGGCAGATTCAGCTTTGGCGTCAGGGGGGGTCACAAAGTAGTGGTCATGTCACAATACATTGTCATTATCAATTTTAATTAGTGGTCCATCTACGTCTTTGACCCACCCCCATGACCCTCCCCTGGATGCGCCGATGGAGGAAATCCGTATGGTTGGAAAACCAGCACTTAGGCAAAAAGTGTGGTTATTGTGTGATTACATCCATTATTAGTTTTATTTTTCTGGCTGTCAATTGCAGTCGATGCTTAAGAGATTCATGCTTCGACCACCGCTACGACCTTAGCCTAAACCTTCCATCGTTCCAATACCTCATTGACAACGACGGTGGGCACGGAGGCACGCGGGCGCTGCACGGCTTTTGGATTCCCTTTCACCTGCGCCTATTTACAATCCTGCTACACCTTTTAGAGTCTAGCTGTAGGCTCTGCCTGCAGCGATTACTGGGCTGACTCGACCGGTGAAATACCACGTCGCCGCACAGAAAACCATAGTGAAGTAGGGACGATGTTCCTGCGTTTCGTTCGGTGAGTGTGATATCCGGTGCCCAATTTTCTCAAAGGCCAGCAACGCACCCTCAATGCATAAGTAATTGTAGGTGATCACTTACCATCACGTGACCCGCTTGCTCGTTTGCTAGGTTCTCCTATAAAAAAAAACCTTTAGCCTAAAACCTCCATCATTCCCGTACCTCATTGATAACGACGGTGGACAGGGTGGCGAGCGGGGGCTGCACGGCTTTTGGATTCCCTCTCACCTGCGCCTATTTACAATCCTGCTACACCTTAAGCCTAAAACGTCCATCATTCCCCTACCTCGTTGATAACGATACTCTCCCATACCTTTTTTTTATAAAAGAACCTAGCAAACGAGCAAGCGGGTCACGTGATGGTAAGTGATCACCGCCGCCCATATACACCCACAATTACATATGCATTGACGATGCGTTGCTGGCCTTTGAGAAAATTGGGCACCGGATACCGCATTGACCGAACGAAACGCAGGAACATCGTCCCTACTTCACGTCGGGTTTCTGTGCGACGGTGGTATTTCTCCGGTCGAGTCAGCCCAGTAATCGCTGCAGACAGAGCCTACAGCTAGACTCTACCACTCTCAAAGGGTGTAGCTTAGACCAAATCATCATTAGTTTACCTCATTGATAACGATAACTGCCATACCTCAAAGGGTGTAGCTTTGACCAAATCATCATAAGTTTACCTCGTTGATAACGATAACTCCCATACCTCAAAGGGTGTAGCTTTGACCAAATCATCATAAGTTTACCTCATTGATAACGACGGTGGGCACGGACGCGAGCGGGCGCTGCACGGCGTCGCTCTTGTCCCCGTAGGACGCCAGCAGCGCCGCGCCGCGAGCGCCGCCCGCGCACGACGATAGGTCGCCGGAGAGGGGGGACTGCTTCAGCTTGTCTAGGCACTGGGGGATTTAATAAGAGTCGATAGTCTACTAGTTGAGGTCCTGTTTAATCTGTTACGATACATATAAACAGATGTTTAAAGGTGCCTAAGCTTTATCCGTGCTTTTAGGACGCAGTAAATTATGGTAGAAGCGACATGAAAATGGCAGTAGGTAATAGAAACAAAAGCATTTGCAATTGCCAAGGTTTTAACTATAGAAGGGATATTAAGACCGGCCAGTAAAAAATTGACAAAATATTTAAAAAAAATAAGGGATTACATAATTAAGTTCGCGGTAGTTCGCTTTTAGATAAAACAAAGACTTAAAATTTGGACCCAAATGTTGTTTCAATTTTATACTTATAGATTATGGGGGTTTAACTGTAAACTTGAGACTATAACTTAACTTAAAAATGTTCTACTACGGCCAAGAATAATGTAATCTGAATGACATATCCCGGTCAATATAGTTGGATGCTTCGTAAACTAATGAGCACTCAACTCAAAAGCACTACCTTAGGACTTGACATTGGTAATTTTACTGAACAAGGTTTAACTGAACTATAAATAGTTAAATATCCAGACAACCGTTAAACTTGTATGTAAGCGTTAGCTTCTTTTATATATATTTTGGGAAGTTCTTAAGCAATGAAATGAGTTGTCGAAAAAAATAGTTATGTGCAGACTACACAGATTCAAGAATCTCCTTTTTCCACAAAATTGGTTCAAAACACCACAACTACCAAAACGCACCACAATTTTGGTGATATTTGTTATGAGTGTTTTTATATATTTCATTATTCCTGTGAAAGAAAAAACGAAGTAACTGTTCGAAAGCTTCCATTTAGTAATGTCAACTTACGACATCAAGTGACTTGTCGGGCGCCGACTGCTCCATGAGGCAGATCACCAGGTCCATCTTCTCCGTGTCCTGGAGTTTCGTATTCTTCAAGATGCAAGCTTGCACCTGAAATAAAAAAATATTTGAAGAATACTGATTTCTTCGCCGTCTCACTCGCTATATTCTTTGCTAGTTGGTACACGCGACTTTGTCTGCAATTAAGGTGATTTTACCGTGGAAATTAGACTTATCCCCGGGCTAAAAAGTAGCCAGTTTTCTTTCCAGCCCCCAAGTCAAGTGCCAGGCTTTTGACTTGGGGGGCAGGCTGACGAACTATGTCTATTCGAAAATTAATCAAAATTGGTTCAGCAGTTTCTACGTTAAAGTTGAACATACAGAAAGACAGAACATACACATTTAGATATTCCTTATATCAAGTACCTAAGGATGCACACTCTTTTTCAACAGATAAGATAAGACCTTTTTTGCTTACCTTGTTTCCATAGCACTCATCAGGACCATGTTGGCATGTGAACTCCCAGTTGTCACCTACTTTGTCGTGCTGAGAAAAAGAAAAGGTTTTTATAGTTCATAGTCATGTTTTGACTCTTAGGGCCGATTTTTCAATAGTCAGTTAAGCCTTCAGATAGGACTTATTCTATGGATAGCAAGATTGTGAATTTTTCAATTAGCGGATAAGCTCTAACAGAAGGTTAAACTCGATAACTTGCGGATAAACTTAGCTGCCTCTTTTTGCCTCAGTTAAGCTTTTATCTAACAGATTATTTGACGTTTCTGTCATCATGCGTATGTAAATATAGGATAATTTATTTCTGTTTTGCTTATTTTTTGTAAAACTATGGATATTTTACTTTATTTGAAGACAATAATGTATAGTTATCAAAACGGGACAAAAATATATATCACAAGAGGTTTAATTTTGAATATCTGCGCAGTAAGCTATTGTTGACATCACAGATGTATACATTTCTAGATGGAGTAATACGTTTGATGTGTGCGTGTCACAAATAACACACTGCTAAAGATACGCTATATCAAAATGAGGATTTTTTTAGAATTATATTAAAATACTAAGTAGTTATTAAGACATACAGTAACATGAAGTATCTCTGAGAATATGAAATACCAAATCGATTTTTTAAAAAAGCATCAAAAATATTCTTAGCAATCAATCAGGGCCGGATCTAGGGGGGGGCAAGCCGGGGCCCATGCCCCGGGCGGCAAGCTCAGGGGGCGGCCAAATTCATTATTTACAAAAAAATAACATAATAAGACCTACTTAACTTTGACCACGGAATAAATAAAAGTTCAATTACAGAACTTTCACTCTTATTTTACTGTGGCCATGTCAACTAGACCGATACTCAGGGACAGCACATGGAACATGTGACGTATTATTCGTGAGGCGCCTGTCTAGGCGTATTTCAAAATGCGCACCCGTTTTTGCGCACCGAAATTATGACAAGGTCATAGATTAATTTGCTGAACAAAAAGCTCGAAAAGTAAATTTTAATTCATAATAATTGCAATTGAATACACCAATTTTATTTTTATTTTTACTAACTATATAACTTTTTATTTTTAATCCTATCCTGTGCAGTGTATAAAATATACAGGGTGTTTGGTGGGTGAGTGCTAGTAACTATTTACTTCCACTTATTAGGTATATTGCATTTTGGTTCACGTATAAGAATTTACAACATTTTAAAGATTTTCCTAAGAAAATCCCCAATTTTTTCATGAAAAGTCAAATATTTTTATATTTACTGTCTGACCAAACAAAAATAATTTTAATTTAAAGTCCAATACTGTCTTGTTCAGATGCAATCATAAATTTATACCAATCATCTCACAAAAAGTTACAGTGGGTTCATAAACTTCGTTGAACCAGTGGGGGTTTTTTTTTATCTCAACTTTGCTATGAAAAAAAATAAAAACATTAACGAGTTTGAAAACTTTATTTGCTTTTAGAAACTTCTACAGCTAATATACTTTATATCGATATGCTAAATGTAACTTAAATAGTTAGAAATCTCAACTAAAATAATAAGTTAGTCCTCAAAGACGCCTGGTAAGGAAGGTACGAACACCTTCAACTACATATGTAGGTAAAGAGTTTTGTCTCATTCTAACAAATCTATGCCTATTGTTGTATCTATTTTGTGACCAGGCAACATTTCACTTATTTGCTATTCTTATGTACTTATAAAATAATGATTTTATTTTCTGACTAACGATACGAACTAATAGGTACGGCCACCTAGTTGGGTACGGTCCTCAGTGCGTCGTGATCATTTTCAATACACTGTTTCCTTTAGGAGCCTCTCTCTAAGAAGACCTAGCAAGAAACTCGACGGGAGTCGGATCTGATAAGCGATGAAACCAATTTTGTTGAATGTCGCACCTGCCGGTTTGAGAGGTGTATTTATAGGGAAAACTTAAGGCTGTTACCACAATCGTGACCACGGGGTCGGTAGCGAGCGCGGGCTGGAGGAAGCAGATTGTTCCCGACAGTAATCTTTTAACGTTGGAGTTCATTTTTTGGTCGCCTCTTGCGAAGGTCGCAAATAGCAGAATATTCTGCGGCTTCCACCACCCGATGGTTGGGGTGGTGAGGGACGGAGTAAAAGGAACTCCTAGATTCAGTCTCCGTGAACCGGTTCTACATGACTTGCAGCTGGTAAAATGAGATTTGCTAGCATGCGTAAAAATCACGCTACCAACGGGTCATGACTGGCTGATACGCTTATTTTCAACATCTTACTCCAACTGTAGAAAAGTGTAGGTCACCGAAAATCTATGCGGACCGAAGTCAAACGTGTGAGATAGCAGGAGTCCTTAATTCGAGGCAGGAAAGTGAAGGGAGAGTCAAATGAGATAGCATAATTGTTTAAGATTTGTTAGAATGAGACAGAAGTTTTTATCTACATAGGTAGTTGAACGGATTCGTACCTTCCTTATCAGTCGTCTTTGAGGACTAACTTACTATTTTTGTCAAGATTTCTAATTATTAATGTTACATTTGTAGCATATCAGTATAAAGTGTAGGTATTAACTGAAGAAGTTTTTAAAAGCAAATGAAATTTTCAACTCGTGTTTTTTTATTTTCTTTCATAGCAAAGTTGACATTACATTTTTTTCCCACTGGTTCAACGAAGTTTGTGAATCCACTGTAACCTTTTGTGAGATGATTGGTATCACGGAACAGAGAAGTAGATGGAAATGCTATACGACCAACTTACTAGCGGAACCGCTGTCGCCAAAACTCACACATGGAACTGATAATAAACATAGTCACTACATGTAAACAATTGTTTTTATTACAGGCATATCCTTGGTGCCAGAATGACCTTATTTCTAAATGCAGCCAAGCAAAAACACACCTTGTCAGTGATGAATAGAGTTTACTTCACTTAAACCCATAATGTATTTACGACCTTCCGCAATTTACTTCACGTTCGCGTTGACATACAAAAAAATCAATTACTTAACAATAGGTGGCGTTCCTACATTTAACAATGTAAGTTGAACTTTATTCCTTGGCAAATAAAGTTCATGTTTACAATTGTTATGTTTTATGTTTCAGCATCTCCACAATAGATGGAAGCAGTGTTACATTAGAATTAGAACAAATATGAATTGAACTTTACTGCTTTGAAAATAAAGTCGATATTAGATTAAGAAAACGCAATACGATCACAGCAAAACACAACCGTACACGACAATAAGACAGTTACGACCACAGAACAGAAAAAACGAGTAGAAGTGGCAAGTGGGCGTGGCGCATGTGTCACATATACGCGGAGCTCCGCAAAACCTAGCTCAGTTCGCCGCATAGCCTTGATAAGATAAGACGATTGTGTTTACTAAGCGAAATAAAGGATTGCGCTGAAAATATGCCATACTGCTCCATTTTGGAGTGCAAAAATGAAAGCCGCACTAAAAACATCAGCCATGGTAGCATTTCGTATCATCAGTAAGCATTATTTCATTTTATTATAATAATTTACGTAATTTTCTATTCCGTAAGACATTTTAAAGCAACATAAAACATAACAATTGTAAACATGAACTTTATTTGCCAAGGAATAAAGTTCAATTTACATTGTTAAATGTAGGAACGCCATCTATTGTTAAGTAGTTGAATTTTTTGTATGTCAACGCGATCGTGAGGTAAGTTGCAGAAGGTCGTAAATACATTATGGGTTTTAGTAAAGTGAACTCTATTTATCACTATCAAGATGTGTTTTTGCTTGACAGCATTTAGAAATAAGTCATTCTGGCACTAAGGATATGCGACCAATTAAAACAATTGTTTACATGTAGTGACTATGTTTATTATCAGTCCCATGTGTGAGTTTTGGCGACAGCGGTTTCGCTAGTAAGTTGGTCCTATGGCCTTTCCATCTACTTCTCTGTTCCGTGGTTACGACTGAGGTATGGGTTTGCGAGCCTCCGCTTACTAGTGGAACGCGTGCCCCGCCTACTTCACACTTCCATCTACTTCTCTGTTCCGTGATTGGTATAAATTTATGATTGCATCGAAATAAGACAGTATTAGGCTCTCAATTAAAATTATTTTCGTTTGGTCCAAGAGCAAATTAAAAAAATTGACTTTTCATGAAAAAACCGGGGTTTTCCATAGGAAATTCTTAAAGTATTGTAAATTCTTTAACTTGAATCAAAATGCAAATTAATAAGAAGAAGTAAATAGCTAATAGCCTCGCCTATACACCATTTTCTTTTGGCTACTCACCCAGCAAACACCCTGTATATCTTACGCGTTCATATCTATAAATCTGTAAATAAACAGGCATAGCACGGAAAGAACAGCAAATGATGCATTATTTCCGGAAGGGCTATTTGTTAGTGGACATCTGATAACTGAAATTATAAAGATGATAAAGGTAAAAATAAATATTAGCGGTTGGGGGCGGCGTTTTCAGATTTTGCCCCGCCTAAAAAAAATTGAAGATCCGGGGCTGCAATCAATATAATAAGATAGAAATACTTTCTCAAAGTTTACAGACACATGTTAAAATATATTGTATTTGTAACTTTTATTTGTATTTTTTTTCGGTGGGCTCCATCTAGTTTTCGGTATATCTATGTATTATCGTTGACGGCAAGTCTTGATGTCATACCTAAATTTTTTGTCAATTGGGACACCCGCTGTCAATGCGTTGAAAGTTTACAGTTCTTTCTAACAACTGTAAAATATATAAGAATGTCTCTTTCTTACAAATATCATTAGGATAGCTAGCAGAGGGTTATCTGACCATTGAAAAATTGAAACTTTATTATTCGTCTCAGTTAAAGCTATCTGGCTGTTCGATATCTGGCGTTTTAACTATCTATTGAAAAATCGGCCCTTAGATCGATAAATTACTTTTTACAACATAATGTAGGTTATGTTATTTAATATTGTACGTAAAATTAATCATATTTCTTTATTAGCGGTTTTAAAATGCTAAAAACATGCTTTCTTTACACTCTAAAGTACCTAAATCAAATACACATTTTAACAAAGAAAAACAAATTATATTTAGGTTGGTACTCACTGTTGCTTTTCCGTATGGCACCATTTTGACTTTGACAGCGCCGCGGAAATCCCGCCACACCGGCGCTAATTGCTGCGTGACGAACTTCTTGCTGTCGGGACATAGCGCCTCGTAGTACACTGCTATTTTCACCTGAAGTTCAACGTACGAGTATTTTAGTAAATAATAAATTTTACGATATACCTACTTCAGAGAAAAGGATAAACTTTATACATAATGAACTGAAGGTTCCTTTATTTAAATTATAGTATTTTTGAGATCACAATTGAAAGTGTATATCTTGGTCGTCATGATACAGGCAAGCAGCAGTAAAAACATGCAGGAACGTCTTCGATTCTTGGAGTGTTTTGATGTCAGTGCCACTCAGTAGGTAGGTACCTCATTACTGGTTGAAATCATAGTAAGTAAAACTGTTTTAAATTGGTAGAAATAAACGGCAAAACGATGGATCCAAACAACGCTAAGGCGCTTTGTAGATAATTAATAAAAAAAATTACGATAAAAGTGTGTAAATGAATTGCTTACTTTGTCATCGCTTTTTTTGTTGCTTTTAGCCAAAGCACCACACAGTAGTGTTGCCAGGAATACAACCACGAAGCTCCTCATTTTGTTCTGAAATAAATAAAAACATAAATAAAAAGGTAACTGAAAATCTGATTGCTAGGTTATGAAAAATCGCTGATTAAATAAAAATAAAGTATAATTTAATATTTTTGAACTAAAATATACAAAATAATTAAGCGTTAATCTAATTTTAGTTTATGGCAATGCAAAATTAACTGTAAGCATCGAAAAATTTGTAAAAAAATTGAATCAAAGATGTTATTTTTTATAAATACCCAGAATTTTAACAACGCTAATGAAAAATTATTAATGTTTAAATAATGTAAAACTAAATATGTAATTTAAAACTGTAACAATAAGCACCTTACTAAGTAGCTAAAATGGATGAGCACTGAGGAAAATTTGGATTACCTACCCTTTTTGTATTTTTTACTACATAATAGCTATAAAAAAAATGAAAACCACCCACTTTAATATCGTCAAATCATTTATTCTTTCCGAAAGCAAGAAGTTAGAAAAACAATTTTATTCTAATTAAGTTTAAGAAACACGTTAGTTAATTAGAGACAATAGTAAATGCTTCGCGGTGCGTACCGTACCTACTATTAAATAGAGGTTATGAGAATTTCCCATAGCAACATCACATTGTTTCTTTACATGGTGGCAGTTTCTAACAGTGTCTTTATATTTATTAAAGAAGACATCTAACTGTTAAAAATCTAAAAAAATACGCACTACACATAGGCAGCACAGCACAAAATAAAAAACACAAAAATGTTTTTTGGTCAGTTGCAAACCTTGCTTAACGTGAACAAAAACAAAATCAATCAATTATTTTAAACTAGTAGCCGCCCGCGACTCCGTTCGCGTGGAAGTAGGTTTCCCGTGGGAATGAGAAGTTTTCACGCGGTAAAAAGTACCCTATGTGTTATTCTGATGTATAACCTATAGGTATTACTGCAAAGTTTCATCCAAATCCGTCCAATAGTTTTTACGTGAAAGAGTAACAAACATCCATACATCTATACATACATCCATACTCACAAACTTTCACGTTTATAATATTAGTAGGATAGTAACATATTAGGTTTAGGTATATCCAGGTTAGGTATATATAAGCACACACTTACTCATCTTCTATTTAGATACTACTTAAGTAGATATTACTTGAAGGTCTTACTACAATTTACGTCTTTTTAATGTACCTACAAGTAAATGGTAATAATAAATTTCCAGACAATTAGGTACACCATTTGCAAAACAAATGTAATCGTAAATTTATTATCAAGTACCCACTTATTCTATAGAGAATTATCATGTTTAGTACTAAAACTACGGGGAAAACTCAGTCACACAAAGACACAAAGTATAAAACTAAAAAATAATAAATATTGCTATCATTTTTTATCGCATTTTAGCGTGAAATATATGACAAACACAAAACAAAATAAATATTATTTAATATCCCGTAAAAATCATTATTTACCTATTTAAATGCAAATGATTTCTAGCTATATTTATTTATGTCTCAACGCGTCGTAAATTTTGTATAGGTAAGCCCAAGTACAGAGGTTAAAATGCGCAAGCCGTATGAGTCTAGAAACTTTGCCTTTCCCTCGTGGCTGTTGTAAAAACAATTACTTTGGCGCGCTTTCAAATGTCAAACGCACGCACTTTCTACGAAGACGCAAATGAAATAAATAAACACCATTTGAGAGTTTAACGGTTAAATAAGAATGAGTTTAAATAGAATAGAACTTGACAAAAACCGTGCCAATTGCTTTTGTTTTTAGTAGAAGTCAGGAAACATTGAATTTTGAGTCATTTGGTATGACTTTTTTTGAAATGATTTTCTTTACAAACTTTTACAAAACAGTTATTTAAATGTAGGTGAAAACCGTTTAAAAGTCTGTTAAGTAGTTAACTTGTACAAAAAACACGATTAGCTTGCTTTTAACTATGTAATGAAGATTTATCAAAACACCGGAAATATTATGGAAAGTGATATTTAGCCATCGTAAGTTACTTCACATCCGCCCTGAACCTGATCAATAAAAAACACAAACTTTTTAGTTCAACAACTTATTGGAAAAGTTGTTGCTGGTCGGTTATGATTATGAAATTGATTTCATTGCGTCGACAACCCTAATACACTACCTATAAACCTACATAGGTAGGTACTTATTGTATCTATAAAACCGGCCAAGTGCGAGTCTGACTCCGTGCTATCATTTTCTATCTGTTTATTAAGATCGAGTAAAAATTACTTCAAAATTACGTCTGTTGTATGGGAGCCCCCCTTTAATATTTACTTTATTGTTATTTAATTATTTATTTTGAAAGGTAATATACAATATTCTATAAAAATTTGAAGCGTCTACCTGCGTACCAGCAATGGAAATACATCATTTGTGAAAATGTCAGCTTTCTAGCTATCACGGTTTATGAGATACAGAATGGAGAAAGACAGACAGACAGCGAAGGCTTAGTAATAGTGTCCCGTTTTACCCTTTGGGTACGGAACCATAAAAATCGTTTATATTCTCATCTTTGGTCACGGTATTGCAACTTAATCACAACAAAAACTGGTTCATAAATAAGTTTATGGATTTTCCTGTTGTCTTAAGTACATTATAAGGGTTATATTCTAATTGTCGTAATTTGAAAAGTAACATGATTGCAAAATGTATTCTAGTACTTAGGTATACAAGTAGTTTTAAAAAAGTATAAATAAGTAGTTACCGACGACTTCTGTGATAGAAGGGTTTTCCCGTAAGAATAAGACTTAAAGCCTATTTTCATCCCTGGTTTGTGAACTATGTCTATTCCCAAATTCATTAAAATCGGTCAAACCGTTTTGGCGTGAAAAAGGAACATACAGGCAGACAGACTATTTTCACATTTAAAATATTAAAGTAAGAATAAGGATTAGTTTTTTTGAGCGCAGCATTAACCTAGCTTCAAAGGCCATAGATATTTTTCCATTCGATTTTCCGTCTTTATAAAAAAAATCTTTAAACCTTCTTTCCCCAAAATCTTTCGCTTGACGAACTACTTACTGACTAAAAGAATGTTTTTTCAATTAACGTGAAATTTCCTACCTACAAAATAAATATTTATTTTAATATAATTGCCACTTTGCAAAATAAATAATATACCTAGTTAGTTATCTGTTTTGCTTACAACAACATTAAGGTCATTGCGTTTCGACATCTCAATCTCATTTTAGCCGAAATCTTTTTTTTTCTTTAATGGCGTTGGCACAGCATTACGCCAGTATCAAGTAGACGAAATCTTAAAAAAAAAATTGCTAGTGATTTCTTACAAATAAAAAAACTAATCTCCCGCCTTAATCGCTGTCATTGTCAAAATGAATTGACGAGTCAATGCTCCTCTGACATTTGACCTATATTGATAAATTGTATGATTAACCGATGTAAAGGACTGAATAAAAGGTATAATAAGAACTGGTTTTGTCAAGGATAAGGGTCTCGCTAGATTTATTTAGTGCGAGCAAGAACAGGCGATATAAACTAGAATGGTTTGAATCAAAATTTGACCTTTGAAGTCCAAATTCTACTGCAAAAGCTTGAATAAAAAAGGTTTATCTAAAAAAGAGCTATTCTTTTTCGTAAAAGAAGAGTTGACGAGCGTAGAATAGAATTTTACTTGGGACGCTCTTTCTCAAGCTTGCCTTATTTGTTATACTTAGTTGCCTTTCTCTCTACGCACGATACGAAATGAATATTCCTATCCGATCGTTTTGTATGAAACCACAAGGTTTAATATTCCTGCCTGTAGTTAATACACCTACTTTAACCTGCTAGGAAGGGCAACATAAATCCTCTGCGCCGTAATGCAGCGGTTTCCTATTTCTAATGAAGGTTTACCGAATGCCTAGCACACTATGTTTTATTCGTATAAAAAAAACTTGTATAAAAACCACACAAAGTTGAAGTTGTCATATTTACCTAAGCAGAACTTTTAGGTAAGTAGGTACCTATCTAATTATGGCGTATACAAAAACGTACTCAAGTACCTACTCACCCTTTGCACTAAACAATAAACACACTGAAAAATACGAATAATTTTCATAACAATTCAAAAATAATGACTGTTTTAATAAGCGACCAACAGTAAACTAAAGATATTAGAGTTTCAACTTTCTGCTTATCTCGAATATTAAGGTGATATACGATGCGTTACCTATTATTAAACGTATTGGTATTAATTTAATTAAAATAACATGATATTGAGATGCTGTGGTCAGGGTAATCTGATTTATACCAGAGTGTATGAGTTATACTTCAAGGTATGACTTCTGTAACAAGACAAATGAGGAGATCGCAAATAAACG
Source organism: Emmelina monodactyla (assembly GCA_916618145.1). Taxonomy (NCBI): domain Eukaryota; kingdom Metazoa; phylum Arthropoda; class Insecta; order Lepidoptera; family Pterophoridae; genus Emmelina; species Emmelina monodactyla. Next base: position 5,768,412 of record OU745296.1, read on the forward strand.
TAAGTCTTGCTATTTCTAGTAGGTACAGTGGTACATCACTAGACCGTCACTGGGGGCTTACCGAATATGACAGTTTAGTTGTTCTATATAATATGAGTTTAATCTATATTAGTGCCGATTCCGACCAAAAGTTAGCCTTAAATTGGGACTACCTTATATTTGCGTAAATTTTAATGGCACGTGTAAACCAATTTTATTTCTATTAACCAACATTAAGTTTTAGCGCATATCGTGTGATTTTATTTTTCCTATTTAATTCTCCATAAATTTTAATCAAGTAAGTATTTTAAGTAAGTAAGCTCACAGCTTGTTATTGCAGAATTTACACCTACTTCAGGAATTTACATCTATCTGTTATAGCAAAAACTCCAATCTCTTTTTTGTTTAAAACTACGAGTATAACGCAACGATCGTGGGCTATCATCACGAGAAATCTATTCAATATGGTGTTTTAAATCATGAAAACACCTTAGATTTTAGCAACTATTGCGTCATTATTGGCCAGTTATAATTTAAGTTCCGTATAATTAAAAACTTAAATTGAACTTTGTTTGTGGCGGTCATGCTACAACCTTTAAACGAAAGCATTTATGAATACCCAGAACCAAAATTTTAAGGTGCCTATAGAAAGCAGCCTGTAGTTTTTTTTTTATGATATAGGGAGCAAACGAGCACGCGGGTCACCTGATGGTAAGTGATCACCGCCGCCCATGACTCCCCGCAACACTGTGGGTGTTGGGGGTGTGTTGCTGAGCCTTTGACAAAATTGGGCACCGGATACCGCACTCACCGAACGAAACGCAGGAACATCGTCCCTTCACGTCGGTTTTCATAGTCTATAGGTACTATATGCGATTTCACCAGCAGCTTATTTCTTTCTCCGTGGGAATTTCTAAATTTTATGGCCCTAGACATAATAGTTTACGTCAGTTTAATTTTGGCCGACTTGTTCACTACACATTGAATTGTGGCTAATTAAAAAAAACTTTTTTCTAACTAATCGTTATTTACAAATTAAAATTAAAAAAAAATACCTAAAAGATAGCGAATCCCGCAATAAAATCTGCTAAATGCTTCAGGAGGAGATAGCGGTTAAACATACAAACACAAAAACCCATTCAGCGACTTGGATTTCTACTATGTAATGATAATAATGAAGATAAGGTAGAATCCAAAAACCTATCATTATTACATAGTATAAATCCAAGTCGCTAATTCTGTCTGTTTGTATGTTTGGCCGCTAACTCCTCCTAAACCAGTTGAGGTATTTTAATGCAGTTTTCACCATCCTTTAGATATTTTTTTCATTTAAATTTGTAAATAAAGAACAATCGGAAAAAGTTTTTTTAAGTTATCCAAAAATCAATGTTTCGTGAGCAAGTCGGCCAAAATTACACCATTGCGAAGCGTGGGCGGGTCGCTAGTAAGTTATATCTTAGACCGAAGTTTTGTGCTTGGGTACCTATTTATAGGTACAGTCATTGCCTACCGATCAGTTCCAGTAACGTATGAACACGGGTTGAATTTTAATTAATGACCAAACATTAAGTATAAACGTGTCTACTTAGTTTTCCTATTGCCATATTAAAATAGAATAGGTGTTTAGTATGCTAAGGATTACGAGCGTCTAATGCAAACTAAAAATCTTTCTGGCAAAAGTTTGTATCCGGTAATTATTAAAGTTTAAAATACGTTCCTTTGATAGATAATTAATTAGAACTGAATCTTCCTTTTTTGCATACAGAATGAGGTTTGTTGCAAACAATTCACAACACAATAAAATAAAAAAATAGCCTAAGTATATGTCCTATAGTTGAGCACAGGCCTCGCATTACAATATATAACAAAAAGCATAAGACCCAAAATACATCCTTGAAGTACTCTCATCAAACATTAGCCTGGGTTTTTTATTAAGAAATTTGACTTCAAAATTCTTACGTAAATCTATACTAAAATTATAAAGCTGAAGAATTTGTTTGTTTGTTTGTTTGTTTGAACCCGCTAATCTCAGGAACTACTGGTTCGAATTTAAAAATTCTTCTTGTGTTGGATAGACCATTTATCGAGGCAGGCTTTAGGTTATATAACATCACGCTGCAACTATTAGGAGCGAAGAAATAATGGAAAATGGGAAAAAAACGGGGAAAATTATTCATCCTTGAGGGCTTCCGTTGCGTGCGCTGCGAAAACGGTTCTTGAAACCAAAAATATATGTATGAAAGAATTAAGGGAACTTTTTACCGCGGGAAAACTTCGCATTCCCACGGGAAACCGACTTCTACGCGAACGAAGTCGCGAGCGGCCACTAGTTGTTAATAAAAGCTGAAATAAACCTTATTTCGGCCAAAAACCGTTAGATTGTATGAGACTAAAGCAGATATTTTAAAGGAGCTAACTACATATATTCAAATGCTTCGAAAAAATTAAGATTTCTTGTATGTTCTTATTCAACAAAAATGATTTCAAACATTAATAGTTTTTAACCCTGCTGTGTTGGTACATTGAACGTTTCTAAAATAAAACAGCAGAACTGGTAGATCGCAAACAAGTATCTTTATCTATCATAATTCTAGTAATCCATAAATTTCCTAAGTCATAAAAACGTTTCTTGATTAGAGTCTTAGATCTTCGACTGCGAGAATAGAATGCACGTTTTTCTATAGAACATCTTTAAACCGGATTTATTCTCATGGGTTTAACAACCTGATAAAACAAAACATCTAATAAATAATACATGCTCTAGATTAACTTGTATATAATGACGGTATTTTACGAAAAATAGCTGTTGACGAGATCCTGCAAATATTCGCTGCCGGCGCTTGCAAGAACTAAACGCCAATAATCCGACATCAAAGCTATTATCGAAGTGTCAGTAGGTATCAAAGCGGTAATTAGGGCATGCATATTTTGTAATTTTATAATAAAAATACTTCTTGTTTATCAGAACTAATTTAAAGAGTACCTATCTTAATAAGAGTATCAGGGTGTCGCAAAAAAGTTTTACGTTTTTTATTACCTAACCATCTTTTTCAAGGCACAGTTTTTAATACCTACATTTTAACTTGTCAGAAAATATACAATCGATACATTTTGAGAAAAATAAATAACAGCTTATTTACCTACGTCACACAAGATAGGTAAGAAAGATTGACCCATAGGTAGGTACCCATCATGCTTAATAATCATTCAACTCTGTGGGTTAGCATTTTTTTTCGCCTAGCGCAATAGCCTATGAATATCCTACATGGTTTAAGAAAACATCTTTATTATATTTTTATGCGTCTGGTTTTGAACTTAACGGAAAAGGGTTCGCGTGGCAACGGTTATCAACATTACGATAAATTGACGCTACTTACGGTCAGAGGTGAACGTTTCACCTAGAAACCAGCTTCATGCGAAATCTTAATGAACTTTGCTATGTTTATTTACGTATGTAAACTCAATACGAAGTGATTAATAACAGTAGGGTAAAGTTGTGACAAATATTTTAATTTCTAAGGCGCTGTGCACTATACTAGGTACCAACTTACTTAGGTATCCTACTAATATTATAAACGTTTGTGAGTATGTATGGATGTACTGATGTTTGGATGGATGTATGAATGTTTGTTTCTCTTTCACGTAAAAACTACTTGACGGATTTGGATGAAACTTTACAGTAATATAGGTTATACATCAGAATAACATATAGGGTACTTTTTACCGCGGGAATCTTCCATTCCCACGGGTAACCAACTTCATCGCGAACGGAGTCGTGTGCGGCCACTAGTTAGAGACATTTTAGTCTATATTACTACAATTTCATTTCAATTTTAGATTTCTACTCGTGGCGACTGAAGATCTCAATCTTAAGAAGTTTATACTTATGGGTATATGTTTTAGGTATGTCGCTAGGTAATAAACATTTATTATCTACTATCTAATTTATTTATAAAACAATTCATACACCTGCTTCCTTACGAGTTTGTAAACCGATGACAAGTTTGTAAGCAATTTATCTAGAATAGTATCTACTTAATAAAAATAATATCCTCTCTCGTCCCTTTAGTGTAAGGCTAAAGATGGAAAAAAGCAATGCCAAGAAATAAATAATAGATTTGATTTTTATTAACAGATTTTTTTTTATAGCCAAATACCTATTCGTGTGCTTTACGCGCATTACTTTTCAATGGAGTAAGTACCCATATGACACTAATCCAATGGCTTTTATTAAATTTCACAATAATCATTTTAAATGTCCTAACAGATTGGAGTTCACTGGAGCCTTTTCTAGAAATTTTAAGTTTATACTTATCAATACGTAACATAAATTTAAACTTCTACTAGGCAATTGCTTACGAAACTTCAAATCGCGACTAAGTTTTTGTACGACTCGAAAGAGAAATTAATGGTCAAAAGAGATAGCAGCAATTTAAGTTCTAAGAAACGTTGTTTATATACTATTTATATCTTTGTGGGAAGGTACAAATTGTTAAGTATATTCGATACACTATGTAATCGATCAGACATGGTCTTAATTAGTGTTCCTATTTGTTGTTCAAATTGTTTAGGTAATGTTACTATTGTTTCTTTTTAATTACTTATAGTAAATACTTACCTACCTACTAAAAAATCTACCATTGCGAATTAGTTTTCACTCGGTTTAAAATGTTTTATAAATTAAGGTTTAACTTAACAAAATTAAGTCCTATTGTTAAGTGGTTCCTGCCAATCCCAATACATATAAATGGATTGAATTGAAAGTCAATAATTACTTCTTTTAAATTACACAATATGCAAGTTACACACAAGTTCTTAACCAACGTAACGTAATAGTAAACAATTTTAAAACAGGTTACTTAATGTACTTACGTTCTACCTTCAGAATAGCCTTTGTCCAAAAATCACGATTGCATTGTTAATTTTCCTGCTAACAATTACTATTTTTCAACACATAATATCTTATCACATAGGACTTACCAGTTCCAACACCGTGGCCTTGTTCCCAAAAAAAAAAACAAATCGAGAAAAATTCAAAAGTTTGTAAACTTTTAAAAATGACGCGGCAAACGTGCGCTCAACGTTCTGCCAGTGAGTGACTGACTGGTGTGGTAAGAAAAAAAAAACGAAGCTTTGTAGTTAATAGTTACTGTACGTACGTATGTACGCACTGGTTGCTTGCAATCGAACGCAGAATCTATAAGAATATCGAGTAACGGGTCTCTGGTTGCCTAGTTAGATCGGATACTTGTTTCGTTCCTAGAATCATAGGATTAGATAGCAAAGTTACTGACAACCTTCATATTTTGCGTGAAATATTCAAGCTTTGTTTTAGAGATTTCGTGTTTATTCTTGTTGTTTGTTATGTTTGACTCCGTACGCAAGTTACATTTGGTGTTTTAAATTTACTAAAATAACATTAATCAATCAAACTACTTAATTAAATTTTAATTGATAGTTTTGTAACCATACTCAAATGTTTTTATATATTGACTAGTAGCCGTCCGCGACTCCGTTCGTGTGGAAGTCGGTTTCCCATGGGAATGAGAAGTCTTCCCGCGGTAAAAAGTACCCTATATGTTATTCTGATGTATAACCTATATTACTGCAAAATTTCATCAAAATCTATCCAGTACTTTTTACGTGAAAGAGTAACAAACATCCATACTCACAAACTTTCACGTTTATAATATTATAAGTAGGATTATTTCAAGTTTTTAACTAATCTATCATTAAACTCTTATATCGAAGTACCTACTAACAAAGTTTATTTATATTTTTTTAGTAAAGTTATCACAACTTACCACTCACTATGGTAAAAAACTTGTAGGTAGAAGCTATTTACGTAATCCAAAAAAAAACAACTCATTGTGCAGTTTCTTGCGGTTGTGCTTAGATTTAGGTAACCAAAGTTAACGGCTTTTTAAACCATACAGTAATTAACTTATGTAATAACCAAAGGCAGCGTTATAACTGTGTGACGTTGAAGTTACTATTGATGGCAAAAAACTAGGTTGATAATGGTAACTTTAGAGAGTTGTCAGTATTTACTGGGTCGATTGAGCGAGGTTTAGCACAAATCTTACTTTGTTGCTTTATATTCGTGATGCGTCCTTGGTAACCGCCGCCGGTTTCTGTTATTATAGAGAATACGAATATACTAGGTACTTACCTTCTTAAGTTTATTTACTTTCCATTTTTTATTAAAATGACCTCAGGCACAGGTACGTCCGACACCATTTTATACAAGAAATTCAGAACGTCGTCGATAGGTAAGTCTAGGAAACTAGTGCTTTAGAGTGTACTTCCTCAGAAGTTCAAAACTTACTTCTTACTGGGGAACAGTTGTGTCCTTATTTCGAAAAGAACCATCACATCAGTTAGGTAGTGCCACGTAACTAAACGCAACCAATTTTTTTTTTAAAGTTTCATTTATGTAGATAAGTTATTAAGCTTAGTTTAGTAACAAAACCCAAAATCCTAAACTAAATAATGTTGCTAGCCATTCCTATTTAGTAAGTACCTATTTCTCTCAAATTAGCATAGAATCCTACTGCAAAGTTAAAAAAACTTAATAAGTACTTAGTTCATATACATCCCAACATGTTCTAACATTATATTTAGGTATATTACTTACCTTTCTTTTACATTCTGCGACTGCATAAGGTTTGCTTTTTCTCTCGGTCTACTAATTGTTTACAACAGATGTTCGAAATATCTTAATGAATATGCTTGTGTGCAGCAATTTGCGGATGATGTCTCTGTTTAAGTAAGTTCCCACGGAACGCGAAATCACCTTACATAGATTCGTGATTTAATTTTGCTATTAAAATGTCGTTGGCCCTAATTAAGGATAGAATAGGTAGGATTTAACACTAGCCCTTCGTTCACAGCTTCCCTTTCGTTAACTTTGGTATCAGTGGCGCCCTCTTAATGGATTTTTGAAAAATGCATATTAATTTGAACGTAAAACGTAATTTTAAGTTTAATTATTTTTAGTTAGCTGGTAGGTAAGTTAATCTTAGTTTTACCTTATTCATCCATCTTTTATAAAAACAATAAGAAGGTAGGTATCCTCATCCAACCAGCCGTTTTGAGTGATTGACGGGTTGAGTAAGAAACATCCAAACTTTCGCATTTATAATTGTAGTAAGATAAGTGGGTTTTTTGGAATAATAATTGAATGTAGTTGATACCCCAAAGTCTTGGAATCTCTTACATCCCTATTTTAATGAACGTTGATGACATCACCCGACGACTGCCGACGAATCCCGAAGCAAATGCCACAACTTGGTTTTCGAACAGATTCAATGAGATCTCCATTGGTTTATTCCTTCATGCCCACTACACTACCTAGGAATCATCAACGATGCAATTTATCCTACAACCTTTTATTTTGAAGATTAGTAATAGAACTAAACTAAAACCGTACAGCGACATTCTACATCGACTTGAAACATATTTGCTATCTATTTTAATAAGGAATTGAGTTCAGAATATATTTCAACTTTTCATCGCAAATCGTCAACGCTTTCTTTACTAACCTTTGCTTACGTTTTGCATTTAAAATGATGAAGTCAATAACCTTAAGAACATAACAGGTAGATGCCTATATCTTTATTTTTAAAATAGGTACCTACCTAGTTAGTTACCTAGCCATACATAGCCTTGTTCCAAATCCGAAACGCACATAATAAGTTTGTGGTGTATGGTTTACTGATTCCCGCGCCCTTGAAGTTAAGGTTAATTCATAAAGCAGGTAAGTACCAGTAATTTAAAGGCAATTTGTAAAGCCAAGCCAGATGACAATGAAAACAGTGTTGTGGCTACTTCCCCTTCAGGAACCACATTATAACTGGTAATTAAACTCATTTTAACGCGGTTTTTAGACGACCTTTGTGGTGCAGCGGTATATTACTGCTAAGCGGATGATTCCAAGTTCGATTCCCGGATAGGGCATATTTCATTAACTTTGGGTGTAACTTGGCTCTCACCTAGTCCATTGTGGTACCATATATAGTACAAGCTCTGCTTAGTTTAGGGCCACGCAGTTGGTGTGTTAGTCTGGAGATTTATTTTTAAGGTACCAACATTGAGCTTTATGTCGCACTTAGAGGGAACATAGGTACATTTACTTGCGTGGTGGGTACCAGAGACGAAATATGATTCGGTTCTGTATCCACTTTATTACCCTAACCTGTCATATCTAAATTTTGTCTTGTTCCGCAACTTTTTAATACCAACCAATCTGTTGTAGGTATGTACCTCAATCCTAATTAGGTTGGAACATAAGGTTTAGTATGAATCGGATGATTTAGGTTTTGATAGAATTAAGAATTATACAGGTTGTAAAAACACTGCTTCCGAAAACAAAAACTGGGCATTGCGGGAGGGAGGCTTTGAGTAAACGTTACGTTTATACGTAATTGTACCTACTATCAGATTTTGCGATGATTTCAAATTGAATAGTGTTTTAATATCTTACATTATCTATACCTTATTTGCAATGTAAATAATGGCATCTTCGCTTATGACTTTTCAATCCTTAATTACTTTTTTAAATTGAGTTTTCTGGGTATACTGTTAGTGAATTTAGTGTTAAGGAAGATTGCCACTTACAAAAATATTATTACAAGATAGATGATACAAGCTGAAACTTACTAAGCTGAACTAACTAGATGGCGCGGCAACGGAAATGGCGATTTATTCTCGAATATTTTTGTGTTGTGTAAAATTATAAAAGGGCGTTGTATTTTTGAAATCCCTCTTACTTTTTTGGTGATTTTGCTGGAGAAAAGGTGTTTGGCTGTTATAACGATAAGTACTTTTTAAATAAGGCTTCTTTTGTGTTTTTAATTTAGTTGCTCTGTAATTTGAGGATGTGTAGTTTTGTTTAAATGTTTAACGGTTTAATAAATTAATTAGTTAATTGAGTAATACGTGATTCTGTGATAATGTATTTTTAATAAGATAATTTTGATAAGATATTTCTGGTATGTGATTTAAAAATATAATTTGAATTATTAACTGTTGGTTTAATATTTTATTTGTTGAGATATTTCCCTTGTAGGCTAAATGTCTTTATGAGTAGGTAATAGAAAACTAATAGGTTCCTAGAAATACTACTGAATTAAATTGGTTTGGTTAGAGGATAGGTAATTTTCATGTAGAAGGGTTAATCATTTTTAACATTTTCAGAAGTGGGATGAGCTCGCAAAGCCGTGATCGTTCTCGTAGCCCGTTAAGGCGAAGGTATGAGACGGAGGATCGACCACGTGGCCGCATTCTGGGGTCTCCAAGCTCAACTACGTATGAACGGGATTGGACACCATGGAACCGACTGAGGCATCGCAATGATAATCAAGGATTTAGATCAGTAACTCCAAGGATCGACACTTCAGGTAGGATCTTTCCAAATTATACTGGTGTTATGGTGAAACCTGAAATCATCCCTGAATTTGACCCGGAAAAAACGGAATTATCTTCAACACAGTGGCTTAATAAAATAGAACAATTGGGTGCTATACATGGTTGGAACGACAATATAAAGAGTTACTACATGCAAGCGCGGTTAACAGGGTTGGCTAAACTTTGGCACAATGCGTTACGAAGTTACGAATTATCATGGCCGGAATGGAAAGGTAAAATCATAGAAGCATTTCCGCATAGTGTAGATTTTGCGGAATCTCTTAAAGAAATGTTGGGAAGACGAAAGTTGCCAAATGAAAATATGACCCACTATTTTTATTCGAAATCAACTCTTTTAACTAAATGTGAAATAAGCGGTGAAAAAGCGGTTTCCTGCGTAATTGACGGTTTACCTTTTCATTTAAAGACTTCGGCGCGGTCGGGTAACTACCGAACTCCCGGAGAGTTGTATTCAAAGTTTCTTTGTCTAAACGATGATAAGAGGAGTTTTCAGAATTTTTCGCAGAAGTATTCGGCGTATAGGGAACGTGAGCAAGCCGGGCCGTCAAAAGAAATTCGCCGCGATACGTCTGAGAAGAAAATGTTCACCTGTTTCCTGTGTAATGAACCTGGTCATGTCGTTCGAGCCTGTCCTAAAAATCCGAATGCAATAAAATGTGATCACTGTGGCAAGTCTAATCATAAGACGGATCAATGTTTCAGGAAGTTGGTACAAGTCGTGGATAAACAGGTAAATAATTGCTATTTTAAAAATATTATTTTAAATAATTCAGAAGCAAGGGCCTATTTTGACACTGGAGCTCAAGTAAATTTGGTGACTCATACTTTTGCATCTAAACTCGGAATTGAATATGTACCATGTGATGTTTTGGTAAGTGGTTTAAACGGTTTGCCCATAATTCCGCGAGGAAAAGCTTACTTTAATTTTGTTATTGATGACATTAATGTGAGATCTATTGCGGTGATTGTTGATGTTTCCTTGAAAAATGCCGATGCATTCATAGGTCAACCAATTTTAAATGATGATAAATTTAAATTAATTGTTTGTGGAACTCAAGTAATGCTAGTTAATAACAAAAAAGATATTAATATAGAAGAAAACGATGTTTTGACAGTCAATGTCATTAATTGTTCAGGAAAATAAAAAATTCATTGCAGTCAGGATACCGTCGTTCCTCCATTATCTTCTGCATTCATTAACACTTACTTGGATAGGATAAATGAAGACGATAGCCAAATAATAATCGAAACGCGTTCTTGTTCTTATGAAAACCAACAATATAGTATACCCTCTTCTGTACAAAATATTCCAGTTCAATTCTTACTCATTGTAAATTTTAGTACAAATCCTTTAACATTCGAAAGAAATCGGGTCATAGCACGGGGTTTTGTTTTGCAAGATATCGTAACAAACTCACAAAATATCGAAAACAGTAGTAATATCATAAAATCAATAATGCCTATTAATTTGTCAAATATTAAATGTGGTTCAAAAGATTTAAATGTTGTAAAACAATTACACAGTCTTTTATCCTCGTATTCAGATTGTTTTTCTGTAAACACAGACGATTTAGGTTTGACTGATAAAATTGAGTTGCAAATTGATTTAAATTCAACTAAGCCAGTTTGTTATCGACCATACAGATTGTCATTTGCAGAGAAAGAAATTGTAAGAGAAAAGGTACGTGATATGTTAAAGAACGGCTTTATTCGGGAATCTTCTTCCAATTATTCAAGTCCCATTATACTAGTTAAAAAAAAAATGGTGACTACCGACTTTGTGTTGATTTTAGAAAACTAAATGATATTACAATTAAGGATAAGTACCCTCTACCAATTATTGAAGAACAAATTGAAAAACTTGGGGGTAAGAGGTATTTTACTAGCTTGGATATGTCCCAAGGTTTCTACCAAATTCCAGTTTCACCAAAATCTGTACCATTGACCGGTTTTGTTACTCCTGAAGGCCATTTTGAGTTCTTGCGGATGCCATTCGGTTTATCAAACTCCCCAGCTGTATTTCAAAGGTTGATGGATAAAATATTTTCTAACCTTCGGTACGATAAAGTTCTACCCTACATAGATGATGTTTTGTTGCCTACAGAGTCTGAAAGTGAAGGGTTGGAACTATTAAAAATTGTTTTGGATATAATACGGGATGCAAAGTTAACTTTGAATTTGGAAAAATGTTTTTTCTTACAGACTGAGATTGAATATTTGGGATATGAAATAAGCAAGGATGGTATCAGGCCGGGATCTAAAAAGGTGGAGGCAGTATCAAAGTTTGATACACCCAAAAACGTTCATGAACTTAGAATGTTTCTTGGGTTAACTAGTTATTTTAGGAAATTTATTAGGAACTAGGTATGCAACAATAAGTCATGATCTTTATCAATTGTTGAAAAAGGATTTTGTTTGGGAGTGGGGATTAAAACAACAGCGTGCTTTTAATGAACTGAAAGATATTTTAAACTCTAAACCACTTTTAGCTTTATTTCACAGGGAAGGAGATATAGAAGTCCATACTGACGCTAGCAGCAAAGGATTGGCCGGTATCCTTCTTCAAAAACAGGATGGTAATTTCAAGCCCATTGCATATTACAGTCGGAAAACTAGTAGAGAGGAAGCAATGTATCACGCCTATGAATTAGAGACCTTGGCTGTAGTGGAGTCCCTTAAAAGATTTAGAATATACTTGGCAGGTAACCATTTCAAAGTAATTACTGATTGCGCAGCTGTAAGATACACGTTTACGAAAAAGGATTTGCTTCCACGGATAGCAAGGTGGTGGCTGTCAATACAAGAATATGACATGGATGTTGAGCACAGGCCTGGTAAATCACACAGTCACGTAGACGCCTTAAGCAGAGCGCCGGTGGAACCATCTACTGTAGTTGATGTAAGCCTTATTGATATAATTGATTGGATAGTTTGTTTACAGAATCAGGACGAGAAACTCCGACTCATTAAAATCAAATTAGAATCAGGGCAAGCTGACAGTGATGTGAGAAACAATTACAAGATCAAAGATGGTAGACTATATAAGATTATTAAGGATCAAGAAGAGAGGTTGGTGGTTCCCAAATATGGTAGGTGGAATATTTTAAAGAAATATCACGATAGCATTGGTCACCCTGGTCTGAAACGTTGTGAAAAAATTATAAAGGATACATTTTGGTTTTGCGGTATGACTAGGTTTATTAGAAAATATGTAGATGCTTGTTTAGAATGTTTGTATAAAAGAAGCCAATATGGAAAACCAGACGGTTCCCTGCACCCAATACAGAAAGTTGCTGAACCTCTTCATACGCTCCACGTTGATCATCTCGGACCATTTTGTAAAAGTCGATCAGGCAATAGTTATCTCCTGGTTATGGAAGACTCCTTCACCAAGTTTATGTGGGCTATTCCAGTTAAAACTACGAAAACACTAGAGGTATTAAAATCCTTTTCAAATACATTTTCTTTGTTTGGTTATCCAAAACGCATAATTTCAGATAGTGGAGCATGTTTAAAAAGTAAAAGTTTTAAACAATACTGTTTGGATAATCAAATAAAACATGTAATCAACGCTATAGCCTGCCCTAGAGCAAATGGACAAGTTGAGAGGTTTAATAGAACGTTATTAGATTCTCTTAATACTAGTGTTACAGTTGAACGAGAATGGGATACGTGTGTTCCAGATATTACATGGGGCATCAATAATCTGAATAACTCTTCCACAGGATTTACACCATACAGGTTAATGTTTAGCGCAAGTCGAAGCAGATACCAGGGTCTAGGAGGGAACAGTTACGATAACGAAGCAATCGCTGAACAAAATAGAAATCAGGCTACAGACCAATTGCAGAAAGCGTCTGAAAATATGCGTAAGTACTTTAATGCGAAACGAAAACCGCCAACTAAGTATAAAATTGATGATTTAGTCTTGTGGAAGGGAGCAGCGGACAGAAATTTGAATGTACGGCGAAAGCTGAAAGAAAAGTACAGTGGGCCCTATAAAATCGCAAAAGTTTTAGGAAATGACAGATATGTGATAGCATCTCTAAAAGGCGTAAAAGGGTATAAACGTTTTAGCACTATTGTGTCTTCCGATGCTATTAAGAAATTTCAGGTGAACAATGATCAGGATACAAGTGCCAGCGACAGCGAGGTCGACAGCACGGAGGAGCTCTTGGACCTTCTCGAGGGCTAGAAAGAATATTTGCTATGGTAGTCACAGATGGGGTATGTATTAATTCTATGGTATACTTGTATTGATATAGTATATATAAGGCGAAAAAAAAATGAAATTTGGTAATTGGTATAAAACAAAGAATTTTATTGGTTTAACATTGGTTATAATAATGGTTATAATAATTGATATAATAATGGATATAATAATGGATATAATAATGGATACAATAATGGATATAATAATGGATATAATAATGGATATAATAATGGATATATTAATGGATATAACGATGGATATTGTGATGGATATAATGTTGCATATTGTGGTTATTATAATTGGTAAAATAATGGATATTGTGGATAGAATAATGCGTATGATAATGGATATAATATTTGGTAAAATTAAAAAAAAAATGTGTAAAAAAAATATATATTTTGCATTGACACAAAGATTCATTATTTAAGGAAATATATTTCTTTTATGTGCAGATCTATAGGCTGGTGTAAAATAATATAAATATGTCAATATGATACTTCCTCTTTTCTCGTGTCTTTGCAGGGTCGCAAAGGAGTCAGGATGGACGATTGTTAAGGAAGATTGCCACTTACAAAAATATTATTACAAGATAGATGATACAAGCTGAAACTTACTAAGCTGAACTAACTAGATGGCGCGGCAACGGAAATGGCGATTTATTCTCGAATATTTTTGTGTTGTGTAAAATTATAAAAGGGCGTTGTATTTTTGAAATCCCTCTTACTTTTTTGGTGATTTTGCTGGAGAAAAGGTGTTTGGCTGTTATAACGATAAGTACTTTTTAAATAAGGCTTCTTTTGTGTTTTTAATTTAGTTGCTCTGTAATTTGAGGATGTGTAGTTTTGTTTAAATGTTTAACGGTTTAATAAATTAATTAGTTAATTGAGTAATACGTGATTCTGTGATAATGTATTTTTAATAAGATAATTTTGATAAGATATTTCTGGTATGTGATTTAAAAATATAATTTGAATTATTAACTGTTGGTTTAATATTTTATTTGTTGAGATATTTCCCTTGTAGGCTAAATGTCTTTATGAGTAGGTAATAGAAAACTAATAGGTTCCTAGAAATACTACTGAATTAAATTGGTTTGGTTAGAGGATAGGTAATTTTCATGTAGAAGGGTTAATCATTTTTAACATTAGTTTCTATTGAGGCTCAAGAATACATGGTTTCAGGATTTTCGGAAGTTGTCTTTTTACACCCGTTATTGGCAACTTTTACTTAAATAAATGGGAAATTAACCTACAAGAATGTTGAAAATGCAACGACTTCTATTTATAGCCGGTCTAAATATTCGTACCAAAGTTTAAACTTCGGAAATTGAAAACTATTTTTTTTACGTGACGATTTGTTTTAGGCATAGGTAGGTACACAGAAAGAAATTGTATTTAAATTCAAAACGAAAATGTGTCTTGAGCAATATTTTTTTGCGTAAAAAATATTTCACTTCATGTAAGAAATATCTCTTCACACAAGGCGGCACTGAACCATCAAGGAAACACTTTTACATATTAAATAAAGAGCGCAATATTCATGGAAATAAGAATTTCGAGTTTTAAATTAGACCCAAGACAATTAAATCAAATTTGATAAGTTTCAGACATAGTTTTATGGTTCTTGAGACAAAGATATTCAATTCAAAATTACTTCTCTAAAGGAAAGAGTTCACATACTGGATCCAAATCTATAAGTTCTTACATTAGTAAGAAAGAAAAAGAAGTCGTTTCGAAATAGTTACATTCTCAACTGAAATAATTTTTATTATTTATTTCTTCCTTTAAAAACGACGGCCTAGGCTTTCTTCTTCCAAGAAACAAACTTTCTTAGAATAAATAATTTACTAATAAGCTTTCTTGGTGATTATATAGTGTTGCCAGCGATACATTAAAATCCCTAAAATCTCTTTTTATTTATATAACGTTTTTATCCTAATAATATTATAAATGTGAAAGTTTGTGAGTATGTATGGATTGATGGATTAATGGATGTATTTATGTATGTTTGTTACTCTTTTACGAAAAATTTACTGGACCGATTTGGATGAAACTTTACTTTTTCGCATTTATAATATTAGTAGGATAAATTTATATCCATAGGAAATGAAATATTTGCAATAACTGTGCCCTTTAGCCGAAAAAAATATATCCTTTAAATTAAACTTTAATACGGAATTAGAGCATGCAACAGGATACTTTTAATGTTATATTTATTAATTAAAAATAAATCTTATTGTCTCCATACATTTTTAAGAAAAAAAATTAAAAGTGCTTGCCTCTCAATTTTATAGGCTAATAGGTAAGCATTTAAAAGAATAGTCCTTTTTTTCTTCATATTTCGTTAACCAGTTCATTAAATGTTATCATTAATATACGATTTTTTATTTATTTTATAACGAAACTTTTTATAATTTTTTATCAATATTTGTTTGATGGAAATATTTTGTCAACTTTTTAGCCCTAATTTGACCGTAAGACAATGGCAGCATTTTTATATTTCGTTCGTTGACTTTGTTTGAAATTGTTTGTGCGTGCTTCTTCCTTTCGCGGTTCGTTTTTATTAAAAAGTATTATTTTATTAGATAACGAAAACTACTGTACGTCGTTATTTTTTGAATAATGGAATCAACAATAACTCTACTGGAGTGAATGAATAATCAGTTGTTAAATAAGTACAATTTTGTATTAACATTTGGTGCACACCACCCTTAGTAGGAGTTTAAGGTATGTACCTATTTTGTTTGTCATGCTTGTGGCTCATAATAACAAATTAATCTAAATCTGGCATTATAAGTATTGATTGTTAACTGTTAAATGTTAATTTTTTTCAGGAAACTAAAACCAGAAGATTTCCCTTCAGAAAATATAGCCTCATATTACATGAAATCTGTTTCAAATTCAAAATCGTATACGGGCAAATACATTCCTGCAAAGGGGAAATAAGTAGATAAACTGAGAAATCTATTATACATTTATGAAGCGAAAAGAAGGACAGCAATCAGGGACTCAGATGTTACTAAAATCAATAATACAGAAAACTTTGGTATGTACATAAAATTTTTAATGTTTGAATTGGAACTTTCATATGAATGGTATTGCTTCCATTAATAATAATAATCTGAGAGGAATCCATACTTCATACTTATCCATGCTTTATATTTTAAATACTAAACTAACAATGTCTGTCTGTAATGCTTTCACTTTGACATATTTTTAGTATTTAGACTTGGTTTAAGATGGATACCAATCATGTTATAAGTGGTATTTTTACATTTTAGATCCAACAACTGAAGAAAATATTATATGGCTACAAAACAATAGCGAACCCTGGGAAGAGGTTATTAAAAAGAGGCGAAATACATTCCCTGTTAGAAAAAATCAAGAACTAAAGACAATCCATGAATACCTCGAAAGATGGAGTATTTTAAAAAATGACAAAGGATATGTTTTGGTAATTCAAGAAATTAGAACTAGCAAGAAGAAACATTATTATTCACAAACAATCAATAATAATTGTATCAAAAATTTAAGTATCTGGTTTCAATAAAGGAAATTCTTAAAATAAGTAAATCTTTTTATTTTCAAGAACCATGCAGTCTAGTACCGAGTAGCAATATAACTACATTTAAGTCTGTTTGTTTCTTGATCTAAGAATTAACGAAATTTAAGCAAGCAGAAGGCAGTTGATATCTAAGAAAGATAATGTTTTGAACAAATAAATTGTAAACATTCTTTCAAAAAAGTTACAACTTAAATCAAAGTGTCGAGTTCTTGAGATAAGATGAAATTATTTATTGGAGTAAAAAATTTTTCAATACGATTAAGCATTCAATTACTTGATATTTTAAAATATAAAATTGCTTGTTACAAATATCTTATTGTTTCCTGATATACAAAACAGGATATATCTTGAGCTAAATAAACTTATTTGGCAAAAGCAATAATTTCTTTCTGTGTAGGTAGGTCCTTTGTTCAACGGATAGGTCTAAATAAATTTTGTTTCAACCAGTAGGATTTCATATTTCCTTAATTTTTTTTTGTTTTAGTTATTTCCAGAATTTGTGGCTTAGGTATTCCGTTTCTCCACCCTTTCAGGCATAACACAACACTATTGGATTTCGTGGGCAATTATAATCCGAAACAGCGGATTCACTTTTTTTACTTTTGGCGCTGAATTTAAAATTGAGAAAAAAATCTATTCCAACGATAAAATGTCAAATATAAACAAGATGAGTATGAAATTTCAATGAAAACATAACCAGCGCTAAAATTAAAAAAGTGTATCGGCCGTTACGGATTATAATTATAGAAAATCCTGGAAACTAGGCACTTATTTAATACCAACCTCTGCTTATAACTATCCTTCGCCATTTATACACGTAGATAATGTTACCTAGGTTTAACAATAGTTTAGTCTAGTCAATAAAAACAGGACATGAATAAAAACCAATTTTATTTGAAATATCGTTAATTTAAATCTCGCACGCCTCCCCAATGGCGTCTGTTGGCGCCAAAAGGACCAAAATATTATTGTAATAGATGTAATAAGTAGGTACGTATAATAATACTAAGTCAAACACCTTGCAAATAGGTTAAATTTTACATTTCCATCATTAAAAAATCTACTGAAAGACTAAAGAGTTAATTTACGAAATACCTTGTCAGAATTCATACTTCAACAGGCGGCCATTTTTAAACGTTCTTTTTTCAAATTGAAGTTCAACTTAAAAGAAAGAACAAGAAAATTACGACGAAAAAAAACCTTATGAAATGAAGTTAGATTATTCAAGGTTGCTGAGAAAAATAATTTAGGTAACAATTCTAGATTTGTAATTTAAAAATTGACCGCACCTGTTGGTCTAATTTCTAGGTTTTTACACTCGATTTCCAAAGCAGTACATACCTATTAGAAGTTAATAAATAGTTGTACAATAGTAAAATATTAAACCATTCCCATATAATGACTCCTTGCTAAGGTACTAATGATATAAGAGATATTTATCTTACTTATCTAATACAAATCGATGGGCACTTTAATTTCAAAATCACTTCACCGAGTAGCGGTGTCAATGAATTTTTGACACTTCGTTTTTGATTATGGTAACACCGATACTCGATATTCGAACTATAAAAAACATTTCGAGTCCTCTATGAAAAGATTTATTTAAGAAAATGTTAATACCAGACACATATTTTAACAAATCTTACAGCTATATTTACAATTATCCAACTAGGACTAGAAAAATAATCAACAATCACTAGAAAACAAAAAGACTAGCAATAGGGGAAATCATTGTAAATTAACCATTCTAAAATAGAGCTACACATTTGTTTTGATATGTAGGTTATATTATGCTAAAACGGCTATTATTGGCACTATGATTTTAATAAAAATATGTAGATAACCTATCTATTGTGTAGGCTGTGGTCGTGCCAACAATAAACTCGATTTAGTCAAGTTTTACACAAAAGATTAAGATATATTGTCAACGGTCACTATGAGGCACTCGAGTACATATTTTACGTTGTACTGGGGGTTTACAATGAACACTTTTCAACTACAAAATATAATAGTCTACCCAAAGCACAATAATGGTTTGTTTTCTACATTTATAATTATATAAAATTTCACACAAGTCTTTTCTCAAAGATATAGCTAGTGCATCCCAGCGTAAGGGACTAATTCTCGGATATATAAAGGTAAAACAAAAAGTCTTCGGTTGGCTAATTGAACACTAGATTCTATGAAAAATATTTCTTAGGAACCTAATATATTCCTTGTATTTAAATATATTTCTAACTACTTATTTGGTTGATCACATTTCGATTTACAAACATAAAAATAGATGAACAATATTAATTTTGGTCCGTCTTCTAAAAGACTAAATAAAAAACAAGGCACAAACTTTATTGTGTCCTGTAGGGTATCTCAAATGATATGCGTTTTACTAGGCGACTCTACAGCAACTATGAAACTACTAAAAAATGGTAACCCTTACAAGTTTTGTCACATCCATCTAATTTTTTCTAACCCAGCACCGTTCTATATTACTGGGATGCACTTCTGGTGCTATAATACTAAGCGGTACCTATGACATTTTAAAACTAAGTAGCCTGATATCAAACTAAATGTTAAATCAATTAACCATGCCATCATTTTACATCCTTGTAATGGAAATACGTTGTTTTATGAAACTAAAATTACTTCTTCTTTGCTTTTAGTTTCAAATTATCGATTATAAACACACACATATGTTACTAAGAGAGTTGAAACTAAAAGCAAAGTGCGTCTTGCGGATTTCTCCTCACCAAAAATTTTCTTCTTTCTTCACTCAGGACACCGCGGGAGACAGCAACTCATGCATAGCTGCTTCTTACGTTGACATGCATCTATGCCCAAATCCTCATCTCCAACTAGATAAAGAACTAAGTCTACCAAAAGAGGGTATTCTCAAAAACTAACTAAAAATCCCTGCTTGGCGCCCAACGTGGGACCGAAGCTCTAGTCTACTCCAGTTTTACTTTTTAATCTAATCTAACAAAGAGGTTGTAAAAAAACGAAAAAGCGGTAAATGAAAGATCAGCTGTGTTTGTTACCATTTATTGCTAAGACCTCTAAGTGAAGATGAACCATATAATATGTAGGTATGTCATCGCCGTGTCGCGCGGCCTGCGTCTACACGTCCACAAGCGAGAAAACGGGCACTAATGCCTTATCGTCTAGTCTATTGGCTTAAAGTGGTCTATTTAAAACCTTTTTGGGGAAAATGGATTAGTTTATATCTCTGGTTGGATAAATCCATGAATAGCCAGATTCAATATACGGTCGATTTTCCCCAAAGGGTAAGATTATCATTGACGACAAAAACATCATGTACTTTTCTACGATTAATATGACTTTACTGGATTATTTTTACAAAACATTCATTTCAAAATCAGCAACAAAATAAAGGGATAGAGCAATGTTTCTCCCGCGAGCATAGACTTGAGCTTAAAAATAACATTTAATATACATATTTGAATATAGGCCATACTGAAGGTAGGTATGTAGACATACATCGAATTCAATGTACTTATTAAATCTATATGAACTTAGTTTATGCTCTGGGATTTATAATGTCATCGACTTTTAGATCGTCTACATAGCACAATCCCATTACCCCACCTTAACTACGTTTTTTTCCAAACAATTTACATGTAAGTACGAAAAATTACATATTGCACAAACTATTAGCAATCGGTGACGATAAATAAAAAACAGCCCATTTCTAGGATGTCTACCTAACTAAAATTTAAGATATCGGAATAAATAAGTATCTAATCCAAATAAATAAAATGCAATAAATCTATATACGACCAAAATATAGGTACATATTGAAAAGGAATGTTTATACAGCCTGACAATACAAAGACTGAGCGCTAAACCGTGTACCGCCAAATTTTCGTTCGTAATTTTAAAAAGCAAACATGGCCGCTCGCCCTCAAAATGGCGGCGCATTAGACGCCAACTACAAGAATAAACAAGTAATCACATATTCTCACTTAACAACAAGTGTTTGCGTTAAATATCACGAATAATAACTTTAAAAATACAAATACCAACTGGCTACAGATACACCAATCCAAATATACAAAAATATTGCAATATTTTATATCGTATGCATGTGTATAATGAATATATTCTAAACACATAGGTATATTGTATAGCGCGCGCTGTGAGTGCTTTTTCGTCTGCAAATTTGTTTTATTGGTGCTATATTTTGAGGTTATTCAAGTGTCTTGTAGCCACAGCGCGCGCGTGCTATTATTTATAATATTATTGCTTTCGGTTAGTTATAATACTTAATATGTTTAATATTATATGCATGTAAAACTTCAAAATCACTACACTACATCACTACTCTAGCATCTGCAGTACGTTTGAAACACACAACATTATTTTTAATTTCTTTAACATACTTTATATTATACCAATCCAAAAATTGTATATTAATCCATGTATATCTTAATCGTAATATTAGTTATGAATATATTTTCAATGTTGTTTACATTGGTCCAGTGGAACCTGGATTTGCAAGAAGCACGGTGTCGAAGCGTGCTCGGCTATGTATGGCACATCAAATGCGAGAAGCTTGTCCTTAATCAAAGACAACTACTACAACTAGGCAAGATAAGTATTGAGCAAGAAAGACTTGAGTATATTAGCCAAATTGTATCTATGTTCCAAGTAACTTAATTTAAAAATGACTAGAGAGAAATTTCGTTATGGCAACATTTAGCTAATTACAGCGTCTGAATTGGCATTGTCCTTCAGATTATTGTCACATCCTTATATGCTAGATCAGCATGTACCGGCGGGTTTACTTCATCGCACACGCGCGCCATATGTGCACGCAAATCAAACTAGCTGACCATTTGACATCCTGCTGTTTGAGTTAGATTTCAATCGGATATTGAGCAGAAATGTTTTGGCTTAAAATTTGGCCTTTTGTTTGGCAAAATCAAATCTATGGGAAGACTGTAGGCTTCAAGCGAAGCGTCACTACACGCTCTAATCTACGTGACTACGTTATTAAATATTTCTTCTAAAATTAAAACGGTTTTAACTTTAAAAGAAATACTGTAATAGCACGTCTCACAACCAACGTGTGGCAAACGCCTTGAAGAATTGACAGTGATAATTATTTTGGAAGATTTTTCATGTCTACTCGTAATTCCATGCCAAACATGCCTTATTTTTCAGAGGTCATCGTTCTGGGTTTCTGTTAGTATACAAGACGCTTTTTGTACTACTTTATTAAATAGATATACATTATGTATGCATGCCGCAGTTGTTCTAAGTTACCAACTTACCAAGAGTCTTACTGACGAAGCGCTGTGGTAGCCCCTGCCCCCATACTTACACATTGGCGCCCAACCAGGGCCTGCCGAGTTCGCCTAATTCAACATAACACGCAAACTACTCAAAGGTATGAAAAACAAAATGTCCAACGTGCACTCTATTCTATGAAGGAAGAAGTAAAAGAAACAAACCGCAACCCAACACAAGGATCTACCCCACGCTTGTAGCTACACGAAATAAAACACACAATTATTGTTCTAATTATATCCATGTAATGACACATCGGTTATCGCTAGGTGCTCCAGAACATACACTTTATGTACGGGCAAACTAAGTCCACTAAATACAAAATAACTACGTTCTAACCTACAGCCGGCTTCCGTTGCAAACAAACAAAAGGAGGGTAAAATAATATCAATCTCAAATCACAAATCAACGGATGGCAGCAAGTTACCAGTGTAATACAAGGGTGTTCAGGAAAAACTAACCCAGCGAACCCTACTGCCCTCTAAGTTATAAGCAGAAGGGTTCAAAATGTATATAACATATAATAATATATATAAAATTAAGTACATATTCAAACTAAAAACCGCCCTGCGACCAAATTTGGCAAGATATAAAAAGGGTTGCCGAGCGGAGGGACCACTAATAGTGTCAGACATCACAATGATAATATTATCAACTATCTAATACTGAGAATTTCAGGAAAATGCTAATATACAAAAGTGTATTCATTCGGTGAGCGGCGCAGTGTTTTGTGTCTTTTCCCTCATTTAAACTTACGCCATAGCTAAGATGGAAACAACTTTTGTATTTGACATTGACTTTTGACATTTAAACACAAAACACGACACATAATCTCGGGTTAACTATCCTACTTACACTAGAAATACTGCTAATGATAGGGGCGTGTTTTACATGTGATTATAGCCGGTAGCTTTGACATGTGGAAGCTGTCAATCTGTCATTGTCCTGTCAGACATGACGTGACGTTCCGTAGTAACGTTAGCTTGAGCAAATATTTAAACTGCGCTTTATCGTTTGAACGTCATTCAAAGAAGTGTTTCTGAGTTAGGTTCCACACACCAAAGCTACGAATTTAGTGTATCGGCCAATAAAAATATCTAGCCGATAAAGCTTCCATGCATCTGACTACTTTTCACCGCTTGCCTCTGCCCGATATGAGAAATTCTACGCAACTAGTGTATTGTCAAGACTACGATATTGTCAAATGGATTGCAATGACAAAAGATCACAAGGATCGACGTAATGTCAAATTTAATGTGTCATCAAAATGCCAAAGGCAACCTTTCCTGGGGTTATTAATGCTTATAGTTAAGTATAAGAGATTCCGAGATATAATACTAAGTAAATTTCTTTAAAGAGAGAGCCATAATACTGATTCGCAGGGACTTAGTCCCAAAATTTTGGGCCTTAACCTAGAAATTGCACAAACACAACCATTTAAGTCTTTTCCACAATAAATATCTACTTAATTATGTAAAAATATCGAGTATTGCTTTTTTAGGAATTCCGATTTTATCTAGACTAAAATATTAAGTACTTTATAACCTGTCTTTCAATTTAAAAATAACCATAGATTGAGCAGTCCGATTCTTTTAAATACTGCACATACGTCAAGTATCAATTAAAATAAACTTTGGCGCCCAACCTGGGGCATTAAAAGAGACAATAGTCGCTAGGGCAAAGGCAAGCGGCGATTACTAAAAGATACATTTTATTGTCACAAGACATACTAGCGGGTGTTAGTTCGCATTCCCGGATAACTAAAATAAATTAATATTAAACCAAAACATACTTCTCTAACTGCGGTCTGTGTAATGTCGACGACATCCTATAAATACACCGTATGGTATAACATTAAAAAGATTTATACTATTTTTAGATATTGGACTTGGAAATAGAATACTTACATGATAAATTCGCAAATAGTAATCTGAAACATATAATAAGTAAACACACATCTTTTTGGTGGGAAACTAAACTGTTCTTGAAGATAGATATTTTTTTTAAAGTCGTGGATATTACACAAACAGCAGTATAACTACGCAGGGCTCAGACTACCCAATAGACAAGTCTTTAAGAACTAAAGTGTCATAATTGTCAACAAATATCTACTTTAGTACGTCTATTGAGCTTAAATGTCTATGAATAAGTACTTCAATACATAATACGTAATATATAAACTAGTAATCAACTTGAAATTGCTTCGAATCGAATCGGATATGTAGTAGAGTATTATTGTGAGCTGCGGTGCGCGTGCGACGCCCAGTGACGCTGTCAAACGTCAACGTCAGTCTGACGCTGTCAAACGTATAGGAACATCGCGATGCAAGCAATTCATAGCGGGAAAAGATAGGCCTCAAGTTTTTTTTATTGTAGCGTTAGTTATAGCCTCTGGGTTGTTTTACTAATCTATGAATTGCTCTTTAACTCGGTTTAAATAGAAAAGCAGTTTGGCACAATCTCTCAAACAAGTTCCACTAATGGCACTCTTAAAAATAATACTGATTTCGGTACGTTATTAAGTATTAAGTCAGACGTTAAAAACACGAAGCGGCAGCACACCGAACGTCGCACGAACACACAAATTACGTAACTTTTTAAATAAGTATATAGAAAATACAGAGCTGCAATCAGATCCTTCAATACACACGCTTAGTATATAAATAATATTTAGTAAACCAACATATTGCTAATCCGTGCACTACCTACAAATACAAATCCAAGTATAATGAAGAATTCCACGATCAAACTAAATTATCTGAGATCTTCGCCTTACATTTAAAAAAAATATATTTAAACTAAACCGAAAAAAAATGCGTACTCTTTGATACGGCCCCGCGTCGAGGCCGAGTATTGCTTCGAAATTGACTTAAACTAGAGTCGTTCGACTCGTCCGTTATCCATTACTGAGGGGGGGGCAAGAGTCGGTGGTTCAGGAACTTTATATGTAGACGGGCAGCCCGTACATGGCGGACCAGTCCACGCCCTGGAACGAGGACATGTCCACGCCGGCCAGCGAGTACGCCGCGCCGAAGTGCGGCAGCGCGGGGGGCGGCTGCGGGGGCGCCACCAGCGTGGCGGGGGGCGGCAGCGCGTACGGCGCGTAGCGGTACGTGTGCGGCACGGCGCCCCCCACGCCGCCCGCCACGCCGCCGCCGTACACCACGCCGCGCCCCGGCCGCAGCACCAGCCGCTTGCCGAGCGCCGCTAACGGGGCGCCCGCCACCGCTTCTTTAGGCTGGGCGCGCTTGCACTCGACCTTCTTGTTCTTGATTGTGTGGAAGTGTATGTCGCAGACTCGCTCGACCGCCTCCTCCGCGTGGAACGTCACGAAGCCGAACCCGCGGTGCCGCTTCGTCTGCTGGTCCATCAGCATGACCGCGTCTTCCACCACGCCGAACTGCGAGAAGTACGCGCGCACCTCGTCCGCCGACGTGTCCTGGCCGACGCCGCCGACGAAGATCTTCTTGGTCTTGGCGGGGCGGGGGGCGGACTTGGGCGTGGCGTGTTTGGGGTCGATGCGCTTCCCGTCGAGCGTGTGGACGGGCACGGCCAGCACCTTGTCCACGGAGGACGCGTCCTGGAACGTGATGAAGCCGAACCCGCGCGAGCGCTGCGCGGGCGCCAGCTTAGTGCGCGGGCCGGGGGCGGGCGACCCCCTAATCGAAGCTTTACGAGATCTGTGACATTGTATATACCTAACTTCGAAAGGTCAATGAACTCTTTGGTGCGTTAAAAGTTGGCAGTACGTAAAAAAATAAAGTTGTGTGTACTCGTTTGAAAAATACGGGGTGTAAAAGGACTGCTTCCGAAAACAAAAACTGGGCATTGCTGGAAAAAAAAATTATGATTGAAAAAAAAAAATTTTTTTTTGACTTAATTTTCCAAAATTACACTAATACTATCAGATTTTGCGATGATTTCAAATAAAATAAGCTTTTAATTTAATTTGCAATGCAAATAATCGCACCTGGGGGTCAAGTCAAGTGGCATTCGCTAATTGTCGATTCGTATTCACGCCTAAACAAGTTGTCATACAAATGTTCCTTAGAAACTGAAAGATCGTAGCTATGACTTTTTGACTTTTCCATGCCATGTGGCAATTTTGACAAGCGTTTCGCCTTGATAGAATAGAAAATGAAGCGTACATCAAAACCTTGTAGACAACTCCGGCGACAAAATGGCGGCTTCTGCGATCAGCTGATTGCGGTTTTACATGTTTTAGTGAAAAATTATTTTAAATGGATTCAGTTAATGTATGTATGAATGTAAAAAAAATATTTATTTAAAAGGTAAACCGTAACAAAAATATGGTTTTATTTTAATTTCATAATTTATAGTTGTAAATAGGTACCTTTGCATGATACTTTGTATGCATAGATTTAAATCGTTAGACAGGCCCCGACACCAAAAACTGAAGCATTGTTTTTTTTTGCAATCTATACACAACAAGTGAAGTGAGAAAATAGTGTCATCTCTTTTTCTCCTACATAAGTTGCAAACACTACTTTCTCTTTCGTGCACTCCCAGGTTAGTGAGCTCACTCGCTTCGACTGTGGAACAACACGGCGCGGTGTCACTGCGGTAAGAGCCTATCTAACGATTTAAATCTATGCATTTCTTATTCTATTCACTCGCTATCGCAATTTTCTACTGCCACTTGACTTGGGGGGCTGAACCGACAGTTGATGTGTGAGCGATGATTTCAAGCGGCGAATATGACTTTTCAATCCTTAATAACTTTTTTAAATTGAGTTTTCTGGGTATGCTGTTAGTGAATTTAGTTACTATTGAGGCTCAAGAATACATGGTTTCAGGCTTCGGAAGTGGTCTTTTTACACCCAGTATAGACGGTAGACGATAGAGAAATTTAGTAGAAAGAATATGTGTTCTGTGGCTAAATGTCGACAGTGATGTACATTCCGAGAAATTACAGTTTTCAAGTTTTTAAATAGTTTTAGTTACACTAACGTTAAAAAAATATTTATTTTTTTGTGTACTTGCAACTCTAGGTATACCAAATAAAAATCCGACTTCTGATGATCCCGTAACAGCTTCCGATTAGGACATCGTCGTAAAGGATATTCTGGACTCCCAACATCTCTAATACCGAAACACAAGTCCAAAACACCCCATCGGCTGAAACAAGCGTCTCCTTGCCCCATCTAGCTACGTATCAAAATCTAGACATATCTCCAAACTAGATTTATGAGACTTCAATTCGAACCACTACATACTCTAGTGTCTATAGTTAGCTCGTAGTTTACTCGAAAACTGGTTAGTAGAGGGTTAGCAAGTAATATATATGCTATCTAAACTATGGGAGATCGGACCGCGGGACAAGGAAACGCTTCAAGTGTGGACTAGGTTGTGGAGACTGTTTCGTATTGGAATTCAGGGTTAAAAGTAAAGGTGGCTATTTATAGTAGGAAATACCCAGAATCGATAAAAAAGTACGTTGTTTTGTGTCTTATAAGAATACTATCTGCTAATCAAGAATATTGACAAAACTCGCAAGATTATGTTTTTAATAAAATATTATTGTTTTTAATAAATCGAAATAAAGATTAAATTATAATGGGAGTTTCTAGACCTTTGGCATTACTATCAGAGTTTAATATTGAATGTCATATACGCAAAAAAAGATTGAATTATACTGGTAGTTTCAGTAACCTAACAAACTTTTATTTAAAATAATGAAAATAATACACAAACTTTTTTTAAAATTTTGTATTAACTATACACCAAATCGCGAATAACCATGAACTTAGAAATATTAAAAAAATATCTTTAACTCTGGATTAATAATTTTAATATAAACCCGCAAAAATTTAAACAAGAGCACAATACGGAAACAGTCCCAACAAATCAAAACCTTACATTTGTATTAGTTCTATCAAATGGTACCTAAAGGTTATTTATTCTAAACCACCCACAAAATCTTACAAGATCTGTCTATATACGTGACTTAAGGGTCAAATTTACTTATTATTCTCAACTATTTGTTATTAAAGTATTTTACTTCATGCTTAGCCTATTTTGCAACTATAGTCAGGTTTGATCACCTAATACAGATTTTGCGATTCTAAATACGAAAGACTATTTAGACCTTGATTAGTTTCTAAGTTTTAAAGGAGCGATATTTTAAACTTGTTCTAGAAGAGTCTATGTTACTGAGCCTTTTTGATGTTTGGCAAATCTGACAGTGACTAGGTTTCAAAGAAATGCTGAAATACCTAATAGTGTATACCTAACATTACTAAATTACTATTAAGAGTTAGTTTTTCAAAATCTAGCATGCTTAGTACTATAACTCTTTACTAATGAATTTTTATTGTATACTTTCCTTTAGCCCAAACTATGTTTTTATTAAATTACATTAATGTGTCATTAATAAATTTCTACCAATGTCAGTATAATTGGATTTGCCTCGCAAATAGTTCATCGTAATTATAGTAATAAACCCATTAATTTTCGAAATTCAAATAGTGAATGCCTCAATTGACTTGACAATTATTGCCAATCCAATTTATAACACTATCAAACACAATTTCAACTATAAATTTACATCAAAACCCATTTTTTTTCATTGGTCAACTTCCCATACATTTTCGGCCAATCTCCTTTACACTATTCACGAGGCAAAGATCTAAAACCCTCACTGCCTTTATAAATCAACTAGCTACACAAAAACGACCTATTAATCGGACACTGACCAACATTATAAAGTCGAAGTCCTTGTACACCTATACCTTGCTGTGGTGGGAATCAAATCAGACATCATATTAAAAAATAGGTTATCTTGTTCAATTTCTCACTTATTTATAACCAGTAATTATATTTAAAAAAAACTAGAGGTTGCCAACTAATTTCAAAATCGTTTTTTTAATCAATTGGCAGCCCCAAAAAAACCCACACCAAAACTACCCTTACCTGTGTGACCGGATCCTTCATAATCAGTACATCGGTGACCGGTCCAAACATAGCGAAGTACTCCCTAAGCTTCTCCGAGCTTGTCTGCCAGCTGAGTCCCCCGACAAACAGCTTGCTCGGTGATGGTGATGTGGTGCCATTGTTGGGTGGTGTGGAGACGGTGACAGATTGTGGCACTGGACTTGACCGGCCTGATGACGGGGAATCTGTAAAGGAAATTGATAGGTTAGGTAGAGTCGGTGGTAAGTGGAATTGAATAGTGTTGGTTTTGAATGGAATTTGAAGTGATGAGGTTTTTTTAATGATAGAAATTTAAAATGAATGTCAGAGACTTGAATAACTAACATTACCTAAGGTCGCAGATTTGCATGTGTTAAATATTTATTTTTCTCATAATAATATATATTAAGGCAGCGGTGCATAAATTTCATAAACAAATAAAAGAATATCAACAAGTGTTTACAAAGCATCTTTTTTTTTATCGTATAGTATACTAGTAGGTACTTTGCGATAAAAGTGATTTTCCCGTGAGAATGAAACTTATTCCCGTGGTAAAAAGGAGCATTAATTAAGCACTTCTTAAGCTCTTGTCTGTACCAAATTACAGCATTTAAAAAACCACAAAAAAAACGAAATAAAAAAATAAATAATATTAACAGCTTATACAGGGTATGCCCTACGGCGATGCTAAGCGAAGAAGAAGTCATAACTCGTATCTCGAATGTGAACACATTTTACGACATGAAATAAGTTTTCCTGTCTTCGTTTTAGAAATTTAAATGAAATCCGCATGTGGCGACTTTGTTTTACATTATGAAGGGTATAAGTTTGTATTTTTCAAACATAAGTTTTCATACTACATCGTGATTCATTTGTGGCTTCTGTCTTAAAAGCTAAAGTCAATGTCTGCCTAGTCGTTTGAAAATATGATTGTTTTATAATTTTGTAGGAAAAAATAATGTGAGTATGTACTATGTACTTAAAAGTAAAGTATTAAAATTTATTTTACGTACAAAAAAAACTCCCTTCTTTGCAAGCATAATTTACAAGATTATTGAGCTTCTGGAAGATCAAAACATAAAAAAAGGACTTTTACATTAAAAAATATTTCTTGCTTATAAAATTCTAAATTGATTTTCCCTTATATGCGTAAGCAAAAAGAATCGCTACACATTAACACTTAAAACTTCCTTTCCTTATGTAGTTCAGTACAGACTTCTTTCAAATAACGGAGATAGTGGTTTTTAACAATTTATCATCATTACTAGTGGCCGCCCGCGACTCCGTTCGCGTGGAAGTCGGTTTCCCGCGGTAAAACGCACCCTAGTGTAAAGGAACTGCTTCCGTAAACAAAAACTGGGCATTGCTGGAGGGATACTGGTTACGTTTTGAGCAAAAAAAATTTTTTTTACGTAATTTTCCGTAATTACATTAATACTATCAGATTTTTTGATGATTTCAAATTAAATAGGGGTTTAATTTAATTTGCAATGTAAATAATCGCAGCTGAACCGACAGTTGATGTGTGAGCGATGATTTCAAGCGGCGAATATGACTTTTCAATCCTTAATACCTTATTGTGCCAAATTCAATGTAAACTATCAAATTTCCGCAATATTTCAAATTAAATTGTGTTTTTGTTTTATTTTCTATGTAAACCATCGCTCCTGAACCATTAGCTGATATGTGAGCGATGACCTCAAGCCGCGAATAGCACTTTTCAATACTTAATAACTTTTTTAAATTGAGTTTTCTGGGTATACTGCTAGTGAATTTAGTTACTATTGAGGCTCAAGAATACATGGTTTCAGGCTTCGGAAGTGGTCTTTTTACACCCGTTATGTGATTCTGATGTATAACCTATATTACTGCAGTTTCATCCAAATCCGTCCAGTAGTTTTTACGTGAAAGAGTAACAAACAACCATACATACACATCCATACTCACAAACTTTCACATTTATAATATTAGTAGGATTTAACCAAGGGTTTCCTCTAAAACTTTCATTTGTTATCTTAAGTAGGTATAGGAGCTTTTTTTTTAAATATCAAATTGTTTTATTTGAACACTCCAATAAGAATCAAACCTTGGAGAATTTTTTTTATCAAACTTTAGTAGAAATAGATGTTTTGACTAATATTATCCATTAATATTAATTTAAAAACTCGAATACTTTGCTCTAATCCCAGATGATCAATAATTATCAGTACCTACCTAAAGTAGCAAGAAAACAATCTATAGGTAAAACAAAATTTATACAAATAGTGCTAGTTATTTTTGCGTTCCCATACACTTCAATAGGTTTCAAATTAAAGGTTGTGATAACTTATTGTAATTAATTCAAATTGATTATTATTATTTTTTTTTTAAATTAATTTCTCCAAGTAATTACTGAAGGTTACTAACTAGAAGTAATTAAAACCTACCTTAAATAACAAAGAAGTTTTTTTTTAAAATGTAACCAACAATATTATTATTATTTGACACATGTAGTTTTTCCAAATAAACCATTAACAGTATATTGATGCGGAATCCTCACCTAACATTATGGATGTGTATATTACCTAAAACAGTAAACATATTATGATACAGAGATTGACTCGACTTTGGGTAAGTTGGGAATGCCTACAAAATATAGAACAAAAGCTCTCTTTAGTCATTATCAAACATGTACCTATGTAGTTACACACTTGATAATAAAACAAATGCTTTTAAAATATATTCCGCCTCATTTAGATTTATAAAGAGGTAAAATATCAAATATTTTATGCATGAAATGCTGCAGACAAAAAGCTAATAGTAAACTAACATTAACAACATCCTACTAATATTATAAATGTGAAAGTTTGTGAGGATGTATGGATGTATGGACGGATGGATGTTTGTTACTCTTTCTAAAAACTACTGGATGGATTTGGATGAAACTTTGCAGTAATATAGGTTATACATCAGAATAACACATAGGCTACTTTTTACCGCAGGAAAACTTCTCATTCCCACAGGAAACCGACTTCCACGCGAACGGAGTCGCGGGCGGCCACTAGTAATTAATAAAAATGATTTGTTTTTTATATGTTTAATAACTAACATCAGGCATTAATATGTTATATATTTTTACTGTTAAATTTTCAAATAAGTAAATAATATGTATACCATTGGTGTTAGCTACACCATAACACATTTTACCAAAATTATTTAATACTAGTGGCCGCCCGCAACTCCGTTCGCGTGGAAGTCGGTTTCCCGTGGGAATGAGAAGTTTTCCCGCAGTAAAAAGTACCCTATGTCCTTTCCTAAGTTTAGTTCTTTCTTCATACCAAATTTCATCAAAATCGGTTCAATGGTTTAGGCGTGAAAGCGTAACAGACAGACAGACAGACAGACAGAGTTACTTTCGCATTTATAATATTAGTAGGGATTTGATTCAGAGCTATACATGAGTGCAAAGAACAGGATGACTACTTTATTTAAAAGCCAGCTAGATTAAGATTATATTAGCAATCGTTCCAACAAATTACTGTGTATTTGAACTTGTTAATAATAGCTTACAAATACTTATAATAACATATTTAAGATTAACACATGAAGTGACCCTATGCAGCATTGCTCTTTGATTTCTACAGGAATTTAGGAACCGAAACTAAGAAAATTGTATAACTCCTTTACTTAATTATTACCTGTTAGTAAGTCTAATAATTTAAACTATGTAAATTCTTATGAAACTCGGAGTAAAAACTAAATTACTATATTCACCTTGTAATTTATTACTTAAACATCCTTCTGATAGACAAACCTAATATAAATTATGCCAATAAAAACTATGAACACCCATTCTGATTTCTTTATTTTGATAAATACATACAGATTGTGAAGTTAGGGTATGGAGACTTAAAGGTTGGGCTCTACATAAAATATTCAGTGCAAGCCATATGATTTCACCTTGGAAATATATAATATGAAAACATTCTTGTTGAGAGAAAAACTTCTAAATTTTATGCATAATATAATCACAAATTGAATTTG
The DNA here is from genome assembly GCA_916618145.1 of Emmelina monodactyla. Classification (NCBI taxonomy): domain Eukaryota; kingdom Metazoa; phylum Arthropoda; class Insecta; order Lepidoptera; family Pterophoridae; genus Emmelina; species Emmelina monodactyla. Next base: position 5,801,860 of record OU745296.1, read on the forward strand.
AATTGTAGGCATTTTAAACTGATGCAGCAAGCATTTATGACCAATATGTTTCCAACTGACTGCCCTCACTAAATGTTTGAGTAACTATACTTGAAAAGCTATTCTATCATAAATAGTACTTACCTGCTTGTATTTGGTTTAGGAAGGTAAATTCAAAGCCACTTACTTATTTGTTGAACAGCAATTTGTTGTTGCTGATGCGCCGCGGCGGCTGTGGCGGCGGCGTGTGCGGCTGCCTGAGCACTTAGCACGTGAGCCGTTAAATCTCCACCAACCAGACTTCCATCCAGAACCTCAACACCGCCAAGCGCCCCACTGGAATACAGACCCATCATCTTAACACCTTTTTATTCACAAAACTACTATCAAGAAAATAAGTTGCTTTTTCGCAACTTCCCGCCACAAGAATAGATTCAGTGACGCTTTCACTGTGATAGATTTCAAAACAAACGAACGACGGCAATCGAAAGTCGCCAGTGTCAATTCGAAACAGCAAAAAGTTTCAATTATCCAATAGTATAAACGAGATTAGGTAACAAGTTAATTACATTTGGAATATCGCAAACATTTTTGTGTGATCGAAATTCATAATGCTTAATTTGAATTGCTTTATTTAAATTGAATCGCAAGTTAAATAAGATAAAAAAGTTTTTCGTTGCAGACTTTTCTCGCTGAAAATTTATCGTTATTGTCAATGTCAAAGTCAGTAAAAAAGCTTTTTGCAACAGAACGTAACTGTGCAACACAATATAATAACGGTAACGACACACTGATGAAAAATAGGCGTAGGATAATCATCAATTTTATCGTGATTTATTAAGTCGATTGCAGCGGTTATGTTATAATAGCTGTTAATTTGTGGTATTACAAAAAGTAAAATGAAAAAGTACTTAAACTTTTGAAAAGCACTAAGAAGTTTTGTTTTTGTTATTTTTATTTTCTATTATTTTGTTATTTTTATTTTTTATTATAACTTTAATTTTAGCTTATGTTCTACTTATTTTATAAAATGTTGTGTTTACATCTTGAGAAGCTTGTACTATAATCTTTTTTTTTTTGTTTTTTTTTAATTGTATGTTTTAAAAGTGTTAGTTTCGTTTTGTAAACCTAAATAAAAAAAAGGAAAAAAAACTAGTTATTACCCATTGTAAACTATGATTTACTTCCATCTCCTTATTTTAATGTATAAATTGGATCTTTATTGCTTAAGTCTTAATATTGTTCATTGGATTTCTCCAAAAATTTTAATGAGTAATACTGAAGTTTTTAAGTACCTATAACCATTTTGGTTTAAAAACTTAAAAATTTAATTAAATAAAAATATTTATTTTTATTTTTGTGAGAAGGATAAAGAAATTACATCTTAATCCGTAAAATAATAATGGGGATTTAGGATGTTGAAAAATGCATGAAACCGTAATGACCAACTAATCCGGTTCAAAAAGTTTCAAGATGGATGTTCAACTTAGTAATATCTTTTTCCAGGTTCCCGTTTAGCAATAAATCAGAGCCGACGTAAGCAATTTATCTTTTTGCGTGAACATAATGCACACGACATCCCGAGAATTTTCTGTTCGGGTAATGTATTATCCAAAGGTCAACTGTATACAACTTAGAGTTATATTTTCCAAATGAATAGAATAGAATCAATTTACGCACTGTGTCCAGGATTCGTCCTTCCCATTTTCAACATAGAAAAAGATTAAATATAAATAAGATAAATCCTGTCAAACATTAATATTTTAGTCTACCACCACAAAAACCTTACGATTATCTTTAAAATCTCGGGTTACCTATATAAAGCCTGTCCATCAATATTATACATCCCCTATATTCGCTGCTCTCCAATCTCGCCCTAAATATAGGCTGTATTAATTCATCCTCTGAAATCGAGGTCAGAAGGCGAGACGCCGACTATTTGTTCCGGTCACCAATCGACCAAGTGTCAATGGCTCCATTCGACGGGAAAATTAATGGGAAAATTATTTGGGCTGATGTATTTTGTGTGGTAATCTAATTAAAAATATCTTGTGCGAATTCGCAGACCCAGAAAAAGTCGAAATAAATATTTTCTGCACCATCCTTTTCATACTGCCTAAAAAATTGTGTTCTGATTAGAAGGATAAATAGGGAAGAATTACAGGCACTAAGACCAGACATCTAAAGCCTCTTTAGTCATTAGTAGTAGTAGCCTGCTGCTCCAGAATCCATAGGCGTTGGTTTAAAACATGTAGAAGAATGTTAATTTAGTTTCCGTTACAAACAGTTCCTGTTAACGGATAGAAAACTATTTTAAGTAAGAATTTGTATTTCTATTTTTGAATGCGTAATTGTTATTTGATGTCCAAAACAATTTACGTATTTATGAGACAGACTATTTTTAGATTTTCGAAACGAATTAAATTCCCAATTTGCAACTACTGAAACCAGAAAGTTCAATGCTTCACCTCTGGCTACTCTCAGAATACTGGGTACCAAACAAAATCGATGTGCGAAACTCACAACGTAAACCCGTGTTAGGGGTAGAGGTCATTGACCTATAACCTACATCCATGAACTACAACGTCGAGACCGTGTGCTTTAAAGGATGCATAGTTGAAAATGAAATGCAGGAGATAATGAATAACATTTTTTGTAGTGGAAAATCGATAGTTGATTGAGGGTGTTCATTGAGGGTGTGTGAGGGCAGCCACCCCCGAGGGTGCGCAGGGCGCGTGCGCGAGGCGACGGGCGACGGGGCGCGGCGCGGCCACGCTGCCTCACACGCCATCCGACGCCCGCAGCCGCCGCCTCGCGCGTCCCGACCATATTGTCCTGTCACAGCAGTACGTTTCTGCTACTGCTGCGTCTGGACAACGCGGTTGTGACGACGCCTAAACCACAACAAATCTCAAACCTCCATCAAGACACCGCCAAGTGAATTTCCCAATGTTTGAATCCATTTCTTGTCGTGTTTTTTGAATCTGTTCACAGGTCCATAGCAAACTTTGGGAGCGGCTGAAACTGGCGGCCCGAATCCGTATCTTGGCAACGCCAGTGTAGTGTTCAGTGCCAGTGATTGAATAGTGTTGTTTCTACAGATGGATAGGGTTCAGAACGGGGTTTCTAGTTGAATTTAATATAACTGAGATTAATGGTTTATGGCCGGAGGGTGCACGTATCGAGCGGAACAAGGCGCATGCGCCCGCCATGTTGGCTGCATCCGACGACTGCCGAACCGCCATTTTCTCAAGGGGTAGATGAGCAAAAGTCAGTACACTGTCTAACTAAAAAGAAAACTTTTTTTTTTACTGTAGGCGTTACGTGATAAAGAAGTAAAGCTTATAATTTTAATCGTGTTTTGTTTAGCATTGCATATCAAAATACTTCTAGTTTGTTTTCTTTACTATGAGTAGGTATTTTTTAAGGATGATGGATACCATGGTTTCTTTGTAACAAAAAATAATAAAGTGAATGATGATGTTTTATTTATATTTGAATAAAATAAAAATAAAAAAATAAAAATTGAAATAAAGATTTTCTTTTAAAGATCTCTATTATTTTTTACTTTTTTAGCTGAAGAAACAACCCAAACCTCGTTTTACATTAATAATAAATCAGGCACAAAAATAACTACGAAAACTTAAAACTTTTTTTAGAAATAGTTTCTTAATTATCTTTTAATGAACATTTGATAGCATTACTAGCTTCTTTCCATTTTCCACCTGTTTCGGTTTCTAGTATGATAAGGTTTTCCAAATTTATGTTGGACGCCTAAATAACCAAGCTTGGTTTCGGATCCCGAACCGAAACTAAAGCCTGCTCTATAAATAAGGACTCCAACTAAAATTCTAGATACATTGACAACTTTAGTTCAGAATAGTGATACATCATACATGACACTGTTAACCCAATAACCCCGTTACATTCTGATACAAAAACGTGTTATTTCCATGAAACTCCTCGGTTCGCCACCTGGGGGCGCTTTGAACGATGAGAGCTATTGTCTCACACAAGTCCGTGTACATACATAATTAATAACACGGGGAATATCGTCATCACATCTAACGCCTGAGCGAGAAGGTCCGAAAGATAACATTTTATTTAATAATGCAGAGGGAAAGAAACTACGTGTATGTGTTATACATATACCTATAACCTATCATCTAAATTTTTGTAATGATTTGATATAAAATTTTCCTAATTTTCGAAATATAAGCAAATGAATTCATAATACTTACTTACTACAAAAATATTTGACGTTTGCAACTAGAATAATATAAAATAAGGTAAAATAAAATATGTGCACATTTTGTGACCAAAGAAAAAAACTCAAAACCTGTATAATGGTAAAAAGAAAATGAAGGCCTAATGCTTTCTCCTATTAGAGCCTAACTTCATTCCCCTTACACGTTTTTTTAGACCTTAGAAACTATCAACTTCATTAGAGCTATTGAATGACACGCCTCAACACCAAATTACTGGGAAAACCTATTGTGCTCCGTAAGTCTATAGTAGTAAGACTCTAAATGGCTTGGATATAAAGCGAATTCATTAGACCGAAAGAGATCTTTTTTGCGTAGATGACATAGACAGTTTTGCTGTATTTGCTTGAAATTCTTTTGAAGATTGCCTACACTATGAATCGCAAAAAACTGCTACTTACTTCTTGATTAAGCTTGTTTGGAGAGATTTTTCCTTGTACACTTTTTCACTATGAAGAAAAGTCGTAATGTTCATCGTAGTCCTATTAACATGTTTTTCTTTTATTTACTAGTTTGATTGTTTTCTCTGTCTAGTAACAAGTTCGACTGTTCTTTTGAGAGGGCCAATCAAAACAATTAGTTAAAAAATATTTTCTATACAAATGCTATTTAGTTAGCTGTAGTTAATTTCATTTACTTACCAAAATATAAACAATTCATCACTAGCTCGGTAATGATAGCCCGTAATTTTCTGGTCTATATTTCACACCACCCGCTATTCACGTCAAAACCACACAAAAGACAAAAAGGCGTTATCTGTTTTTGTGCTCAGCGTTATTCAAGCATGCCACTGCGTTTTACGACTTGCCAAACTCAATGACGATGGCGGGTCATACTAAAGTTATATATCATATTCCCCCAAGTCTGCGTTTGATATTCAAGTTTATGGGGTAGAAACGCGGAATCATTAATCTGATTTCGAACCAGTTTATTGTTTAGTCATTGATTATATTTTATGTTTTTCTTCAGGTTTAGCTATCCGATAATTAACGCTTATGGGTTAATGAACATGCTTGTACGTTTACGTTCTAAGGCCGAGTAAACAAAAAATCACAGAGTGAGAGATCCACGTTAGGAGAGCCTACTCGAATACGACTCTTGTGTGTACACACTTTAAGCTAACAAAGCTGTAATATATTTACATTGTTAAAGGTAAATGTAAACAAAATAATTGTTTCAGTTTAAATAAAGGTATTGTTGTTACTAAGGTGTTAACTAATCACAATATTGTTTATACTACTTAGTATCGCCCTCTATTATTTAATTTTAGATGTAACATAACCGGAAACCCGAGAACAATACAGTTTTAGCGTCGGTCAATAGATGGCGCGCATTCCTATTCTTTATTTACTTTATTGATTTCACATGTAGGAGTACCTTCTTAACTAGTAGGTTGAATTTTATTTATGTCAATTCTCTCCTTTCTCGAGTTGTTATTTAAAGGAATAATTTCGAATGAAATGTAATAACGTCGGCCTTTGAAAGCAATTTCTTCGTATATTTTTCCTAATAGGATCTTTTGTTGTTGGAAGTATTCTCATATTCTATTATTTTCACGTAAATGCCTACATTTATTTTAATATTTGACAGGTAGAAAGGTACTTTTCTTTGACCTTGATGGAATATTTCAGAAGCGGCAGTTTTTTGGTTTCCTGGAAAATTCCGTATTATTAATACCGATATTTAATTAATTTGGCATTTTTTCAAGTACTCGAGTCAAGCGAAATGAAGCGACTTTATTTTAGTAAAAATATTACTATAGGATGTATAATTATTTGGTATAATCAATTAAATATGTATGTTTTTTATGTTTTTAACGACCCTAAAGTATTTATTTTATCCGGAATTTTTAAATAAGTATTTAGCTGTATGTTTTATGAATGCATATAGATACCTACCTAAAAATATATACTCAACTTTTAAGAAGTAAAAGAATCTTGGTTAATTTTATAGCGACATTAACAATCTTTTTTTTAATTACCAATCTATTATTAACAGGTGATGCTATGAAATATTACCTACATAAATTTTAATATATGAACAGCCTCTAAAATACCAGGAATCGCTTAAACCTCAACCTTCAAAATTAATTAATCTCTCAGGTTTATCTATTGATTTTTAATTATTTTCTTTTATTGTAGGTAGGTATCACATTAGACACATAACTGTATCGTCTCCAAGCCTGTTAGAATCACGTCAGAGACCCTAAAATGGCGGTTCCCAAAACTCTAATCCTACTAATTTTATAAACGTGAAAGTTTGTGAGTATGTATGGATGAATGGATCGATGTTTTTACCCTTTCACGTAAAAACTACGGATGGATTTGGATGAAAGTTTACAGTAATATAGGTTATACATCAGAATAACACATAGGGTAATTTTTACCGTGGGAAACTCCTCATACTCACGGGAAACCGACTTCCACGCATACGTAGACGCGGACGGCCACTAGTACTAAATGAATATATACTGCAAAGGAATATTCATCACACGATATAACAAATAAAGATCAGTGCAGTATAGTATCGATATGGTAATGTTTGGCTGTTTAAATTTAAACTCACGCGATGAGAAGTCTTCCGATTTACAGATAAGGGTGGGGTTACACTAACGAAATGAGCCAGCTAGCTGCGAGATCACGCTTCCCTATAAAGTGTCTGGTCACGAGCCTATTGGTTCTAATGGGACTGTTTAACTAATAGGACCATGCTTGCTATGCTATTAAGTTCATATCCACAATGACAATAAAGACGTTAAGTTACGATTTGGTTCAATTCGAAGCTGGGCTGCTATTACGAAATCGAAACTCGAAAATATAGGATCGCGAAGGAATGATTTCTTCTACATATAGGTATTTCACTAGTGGCCGCCCGCAACTCCGTTCGCGTGGAAGTCGGTTTCCCGTGGGAAAGATAAGTTATCCCGCGGTAAAAAGTAGGTTCCCTATGTGTTATTCTGATGTATTACCTATATTACTGTAAAGTTCCATCAAAATCCGTCCAGTAGTTTTTACGTTAAAGAGTAAAAAACATCCATCCATACATCCATACACACAAACTTTTACGTTTATAATATTAGTTGGATAGTAGGATATGACAATGCTTGCTATGCTATTAACTTCATTTCACAATGACAGTAAAGACGCTAAGTTACGATTTGGTTCGATTCGAAGTTGACCATTTTTATTGTAGGATTGTTTACTTTTTAAACACAAATTATTTTTGTAAGAAAAATGATATCGTCCTTAACTTATATGCATTGCGTCATTTGTTTGCAGTTCTGGCTATAGCATCGATGTGAAAAGCAAAGTTGTAGGTATAATTTGTGTCTGAATTTTTAAACTCTTTCCAATAACTGACATAGTTTAATGTCCACATTGATAAAAAGTGCTGAGTTCGACAAGAACACCTACTTCCTTCAAGTATATTCCAGTCTTGGTATTAAAATATTTTTGAAAAGAAAACGTTATAAAAATATGAAACGGTTTAGGACTAATAAATATTCAACGAATACCTTTACCTTTTACACTCTATCGCGTGTTTTCACCTTAAAAATATAGATGGCGCTAAACACTGAACCCTATTCAGCCCACCTGCGGCTTATGGGAAAAATATTCAAATTCAATCCGCGAGTTAGCAAGCCACTTTACGTTGAGAGAACGAGATAGCAATATGCGAATTTATGTAAATCTCTCTGTCCTGGACGGTAACTGAATGGATGTTGGGTGTAAAATGATTTGGCGCGGTTTCGAGTGACCGCCATTAATCATGTAAAAGGTGATTTTCTGTTTCGTCATTAATTTCCAACATGTGGTTTACGTCAGGTGCAATTTTGACCTATGTCACGATATTGACGACCCCTCAGTTAATGTTCCATGACAAATTTTACAGACTTGATTTGATATTTTAACTTCTAACACTTTTTATTAGCTTTATCCAATTTCATGATTATAGTAGACTAGTGACCGCCCGCAACTCCGTTCGCGTGGAAGTCGATGTCCCATGGGAATAAGAAGTTTACCCGCGGCAAAAAGTACCCTATGTGTTATTCTGATGTATAACCTATTCTCAAAGTTTCATCCAAATCCGTCCAGTTTTTTTTACGTGAAAGAGTAACAAACATCCATACATCCATCCATACGTACTCACAAACTTTCACGATTATAATATTAGTAGGATTTGTTAAAATCATAATCCAAATCATAATTATTAGAAGTCATTTACCATGTCATATAATCTTCAAGTATCTAAATTCTACTTTTATAATATTATTCTTAGTAATAGTAGTAGGTATCAACGTTTTGTTTTGTTACGCTACATTAAGTTGTTTTTTTCGTGATATCGTTTTTCTTACACAGCTAATATCCACAAAGGTAAAAGCTCCACTTCAAAAGTTATGAGTCGTAATCCTGCTAAACAAGTTAATATTTTTACCAACACCCCAGCAGGAAACACCATCGTTATAACTAACGTTAGGCTCGAAGTACTAAGGGCTGGTGAATTCGTTTCCGTCGAGATTATACTCGTAAAAAACATTTACACAATACCGTGATATGAAGAGATAAACTTAATATCATCAGTAAAGGGGTCGGGTAAAGGGTGTGTTTTGTTTTTCGCATTTTTCCTTTAATGAAGGCGATACTTGGAGTCTTTATATGGGTACTCGTCTATTAAGCACTCGACGTTTATTTAGGTCGAATGGAGGAGAAAAGAAAGAGATAAAATAGACAGTATGCTTTGGGCTACTAGTTTATTTTATTTTGTTTTTCGGAATTATATAAACTTTAACTTTGGTATTTTTTGGTTTATGTGTAAAGTGCTGAGTTGATAAAAGTAATAATTAGTTTTCAAGTTTCATTATAATCAGTTAGTTCCTATAAAAATCTTACACCAAGTTGTGATCCTGAGCAACTAGAGTTTCTTGTTATGAAGAATAACGTTTCCTTTTCTCAGTTAGAGTGGCGACACTGCACCACAACACAACTTATTCCTATACTTCCGTACACACTATCTCAACAACAAACAACACAATAAAACTATGTTTCCGTAAAACGAAACGCAACTATAATACTATTAATGGAACTGAATTTCAGTTGAACATCGGATTAAACGTAGCCACTGGTACACGCTATGCGGCGATATCTCCGCGATTATCGATCTACAACCTCGCTTTGGGTTTGACGTTAAGAAAATTAGAACTATTGGAAAAATACAGCTTTATTATTGACGACCTCGCTCCTTGTTTTGGCTCGAAGATAAAGATAAGTCAGCTTGCTTGAGTTGAAGGACATCATTTTGCTAAGCTAGGGTTTAGTGAGTGATTTACTGAAGACAAAGAAATGTGAGGTTAAGGTTAGGTTAGTAGACAGGAGGTTGAGGATTTTAATGCTGTTTCAAAGCATGTGCTATAGGTACCGAGTTATATCAAAAGAAATCTACTATTAAATTAACATTCCTGTTTACTATTGTTCAATTCAATATATTCGTACCTATCAAAGTGTCAAAATAATGTTTAAACTTCGACAAAACGTCCTCCAAAAATCAACGTATAGGTATACAATAATATAGTATTGAGTTATATCCTTGAATAGAAGAATGAATCTAAATCGGACGGGGAGGCTTCGGCGCCAGAATGTCTGCTCTTATTGATCACGCGCCGCCTGAAGAAATATAAAAGGATACCATTATTTTAGGTTTGGGGGTAATGGTTCATTAACTTGAGTGTCCTTATTCTATTTCGCAATACCGAAACAAAATACATACTTAGTTACTTCTCAAATGTTAGGCAAAAATTTGTTAATAAAATTGGACTAAAAACGGTTAATAGTTTAAGGAAACTTTTAAGAAGTATCTCATTACTTTTAATTATTACTGCGGTATCATATTGTGCTATTTGCTACCCAGCTTTATTTACGTCATTAACAAATATAGGACCAAACAAACGGCCATTTTGAAAACGTTGAGCGTTTCCCTCGGAAACATTTCGCGCCAAAACATAACACACGAGCAATCCCGTACTAGGCGTAAACACAGATATCGGACAAAAGATATCGTGGATTTATGTTTCAAATCGAGTTGGTGTACGCCTACTAAATCAACAATTCAAATTAACTACCAAAATTGTAAAATAATAGGTTATTCAAAAAGCAAGGACCGTGACAAAAAGAAGCAAGGAAGTCTAATAGATTAGTGATTAAAGCGCCATCTGTTATTGGAAGACAGTTTAATAACTCTAAGACATCCACCATCGCATTCTAGTATTAACATAATCCTTGTTTTTTGGCTAAAACAAACTCGATTAAACAGCTTGCTTTTTCTTGACAAACAAAAACGTAGATTCGTTCGTCAAAATTTGTTTTCATACAATGAAACGGTCGATAAACAAAACAAAAGTAGGTAATATTTCTATACGTAGCACCACAGGTGGCATGTCACACGTCTAATCAACATAAAACAGGATTCGGAGGCTCTACGGAGATTTCGTCGTTGCCTGTTGAGGATATTGGAAACATATTTTTTGGAAAGCACGTGTTTTAGCGGGCTGTGAATCTTTTGCTTTTTCCCATTAGGCCAGAAGTTTACCTAGCATTTTATTTAGTGTAGTATAGTGGTCTAAGGCTTATCTCACTTAATTAGTAAAATTATAAAAGAAAAATTTATATAACTAAGTTTATCAAAAAAACTGCGTCTTTAGTTTTCATTAGAGGGAATACAAAACTTGAAAAGCTCAGTGCCCCGGTGAAACTCAAAAACAGAATCTAGTCAACTTAAATTGTAGATGTCGCTGCGCAACCTGTAACGTGAAAACTTATTAATAGTTCATCTGCAGAGTGAATTGACCTGTTGCAGCCACGACACTTCCGTCTGTCTGTCTGTATCGATCTACGGAAGCCGCCGGCCTAGTTTGACTAAATGGAAGTTCTAGAACTATATAAATGGACGGAGAGCACTGCTGGCGTGGGGGGAAGATGCAGGCGAATGGGTAAACGTTACAGCGGAAATAGGTTTGTGACGTTCTAGGTAGATTGAGGTGGTATTGTTAGCCGTCTTCGGATATGTCTATTTTACTCTGTGTTTTTTTATGGACACGCTAAATCTTTTTTGTACGTGTTACTTGTCTACCAAATTCATGATCAATGCACAGAAAAACATAAGTCCACAGACCATGGTGAACTAGGGAAGAACCTAAAGTTACACCTAGAGAAGAGCGACATCAAATTGTTTTAATAGGTTTCAAATAGTCTGATATGTTATCAACTTATCAAAGTTTTGTAACATTTAGGTATTGTAATTCAACGACAGGATTACAAAAAAAATATACCTCATACAGACAGAGACCCAATAACCGTCTAAGCTTTATACTATTTGGAGAGGCAGCAGCATTACTCTTAACAGGTAAAGAAAATTAACCCATAAAGCCTTCACACAACAATTACTTAAGCCGTAATGTTGGCAGCCTTGGCAAAAAGGCGCAAAGTTTACTGGCGGGCTGCCAACTTGTAACCGATGCTGTCAAATGATACCAAAACGTTACGACAAAGAATCGTATCTTTTTTAGGTTGAAGATATCTAGTTTTGTTATGAAATGTTGCTGATAATGTCGTGGGATTGGAATTAAAATCAAATATTTGCAAAATAAGACTTTTTGGTTTAGGTATTTACATAGTATAAAACTCTGTAACTCCTACCGGGTTTGTTTTTATAGTGATAAACTTTTTTTTTTAAACCTTTCTTAAAACCTTTAACTAATATGGTTTAAACTGTTATCATAATTAAATAGATCGTCATGAATATTGCAAATATCGTTATAGCATTTTAAGTCACTAGAACATTATCATAACTTCAATATAAATCATAAAATCTTGCTTAAATTACCCACAATTTCAATCTATTTGACAAACACTTGCTTTTGCCGTAGGGAATAATAATGGTTTTTGCGTGGCATCATGCTTCAGTCAGGCCTATAATTATGTTATTTATCGAATAATAAACCTTTAAATGAGCGAAGGAATTTACTAACTTCTTATTTGATGACTTATTAATGTTTTTATTACAGCCATTATGATATTTTATCTTGATACCATTGTGGAAGAGTTTTAACCTATTGAACCTACATATATTATATATACTTAGGTACTTAATAGATGCATTGCAGTATTATGCATGCCTAGGTACAGTTGAGGTTTAATTCTTACCACATCATTAACTCCCTGTAATTCAATAATCTGTATGTGTAAATTTATTAACCTTATTCACATGAAACCACGTTTTCTTGAGCCTAAATAGTAACTAAATTCACAAACAGTATACCCACAAAACCCAATTTTAAAAAGTTATTAATGATTGAAAAGTGCTATTCGCGGCTTGAGGTCATCGCTCACATATCAGCTAATGGTTCAGGAGCGATGGTTTACATAGAAAATAAAACAAAAACACTATTTAATTTGAAATATTGCGGAAATTTGATAGTTTACATTCAATTTGGCATAATAAGGTAAAAAAAATAAAATAAAAAAAACGTTAAAAAACTTTTTTTGCTTTTAACGTATCGAGTACCCCTCCAGCAATGCCCAGGTTTAGTTTTCGGAAGCAGTCTGTTTACACCCGGTATAATTGTTTTTTTTTTTATTCTGCGGTTTATAAACTAGCGAGTTATCCGCAACATTGCGCAAATAAACAATACAATATCAGTTTCATTTTTAACCTAAGCCACCCGTGCGACAAATCTGCCTCCGCCGTCACTGTCATTGTCAGTGACAGATGACATTTCCTTGCGCAAAGTCCTTTTTTTCCGCACGACATGCGATGCCCTCGTAGCTGAGTGGCCGTGACTGCGTGTGACGGTTCAGCCTATTTGGATGAACGGCGTAGTTCAATCTAGCTTGGATGAGTTATTGGTTAGGTCTTGCGGATGACGTATAGGAAGAAATATATGGAATAGTTAGAAATACGTTGTTGATCAGTTTGTATAAGCAAGAAAGAAAAAAGAGATCATTAACCCTACTTTATTAATATGAATAAAAAAATAATAATTAAAAGTTAAGGAAAAAAAATAGTTACAACAAACTAAAAATAAAGTTTATCGTTACAGTTTTTTTTCTGCCTAATTTTATTTGCCTTAGCCTTTGTTTTTCAAGGACACTACTTGTACATATGCAGATATATTGTTAGTCCACATAACACTCTGTCTGTTTAGTTGGTAACTAATTTCGCCATTCGTTAGCGAGCCTGCCCCTGACATTGACAGATACACAAAATGGCCGTCGCACCGACATACCGTATGTTTGTTTTGGTTAGAAATTATGTGCTAATGTTTTGTAGATATGAATAATGTGGAATCTATGTATGTTAAATACAATAAGATTGTATTTGTCGGGCCCTTAACTAAAAGCAAGCTTGTAACACATGATGAATAAAGGGAGAGCTTCGTTTAGTTATGTTCCTACACCTAGACATAGGTACCTATAGGTTATCTTAATAAATGGAGAATGGGCAAAAATGTATAAAACATGGGACCACCCTCCAATAGCAATAAGATATATGTCGTTGGATAGGTCTCATCAATTGAAACAACTATTTCTATGACAGCTTTGCTGTAACAACTGTCCGTTTTGAGTAATTAGACATTTTATAACCTATGAAAAATAATAAACTATTATTAAGTGTAGGTTTAATATCTTAGATAGCTATGTACTTTTCAGATATAAAGGTTATAATGAAATATTTTTGGACAGAAAAAAAGTAAGATCACACAACATTATTAAATTGTTTACTATTTTAAACTGTTCTTAGGGGTTATCTACAATGACATCATTAAAAATATTCTAAGCTACTAACTAACTAGGTAAAATAAAGTAGGTATAATTACAGATATAAACAACTGTATAGCTAACTTAAAGATACATTCTTATATACAACCTAGCTTGGGAACATAGTTTGGGTGCCATAAAATATAGCTTGTTTCCCTGTGATTTGAGTTTTAGAGTGAAAATACTCTTAAAAAATGGTAAAAATAAATACAGCACACTCACCTCCAATAATGCATGTTGCTGTAATTATGCAGCAACCTATGGTTGCACTCTTGGGAGATTATCTTATAAAACGTTTTGCTCATATGTTCCGCGATAGAGATTTTTAGACGAAACAGAGAACCGAGAAGCAATAAAAGGTTTTTGAGGGGTGAGGGCTGCTCATGCCTACCAGTAAGCGTACGCGCGTTCGTTTCTAATGTCTAAGCGAAATAAAAAGCACCTAGGTATAAATATATTGAACATATCTAAACTTGAAAAGTTGTATTTTAATATTTTTCTTTAGTCTCATAACTCGAAACGGACAGCTCTTACAACAAAGCTGCCATAGCAATAGTTGTTCCTATTGAAGAGACCTATCCAATGACATATATCTTATTGCTATTGGAGGGTGGTCCCAATTTGCCCATTATCCTTTAAAAAATGTTGGACTAACTACTTAAATATTTTATTTTCTACTCTTAAAATGTTTCTGATCTTAATAATTCTTAATTTTATAAATAACGATGACCATCAAAGACAAACCTTACGTTCGTAAGTTTATTTCAAACTTTCTTTCCATCAATTTACCTCACTTCAAATAGAGTTTTCTAACGGTGATTTCGCGACGAAAATTAAGTGTGAAAGTTTATAAAAAGACTACGTCACCCAGGCCCCGTCCACAGAGTTACTATTGTTGACAAATTTATTACGAAAACAGAATGTTTTGCTAACTTTGCAGCAGTCTTTTGCAAAAAATACAGCTTTATTTACTTTTTTTATGTTTACCTACTTATTAAAGAGCATAGGGAAACAAAAGAATATATTTTACATTAGCACGTGTATCATTGAATGAAAATAACTGCCCATTATAAAAATTGTACTACATTTTACGATTAAAATTACTTGAAACTATGTAATACGAGCGACCCGCCCACGCTTCGTAATGGTGTTATTATGAGCGACTTGTTCCCGGCATGTTGTATTTTGGCTAACTTAAAATACTTTTTCTAGATGTTCTTTATTTACAAATTTTTATGAATAAATTACCTAAAAACTGTTTAAAACCGCATTAAAATCCGTCAAGTGGTTTTGAAGGACACTTGTTTTAAGCTAACGCGCGTTGTACACATTGTTTTTATACTATCCGGGATTTCGCGCGGTAATTTCAAAGCAAAAAGGTAACGTACCTCTTTGCCCGACGTTTCGATAGGGTTACACCTATCAGTCCGCCCGCGACCACGATAGGTGTAACCCTATCGAAACGTCGGGCAAAGAGGTACGTTACCTTTTTGCTTTGAAATTACCGCGCGAAATCCCGGATAGTATAAAAACAATGGTTTTGAAGGAGTTAACGGCCAAACATACAAACAGACACAATTAGCGACTTGGATAATATATACTGTGTAATGATGATGATACTTTAATTTCGTAGCAAAGGCAGTAAGACTATGCTACGCGGTGCTACGAGACATAACCGTAGCCGCTACGATGAATCACATTTTCTATGTAACTCGACGAATAACAATGGCCCGATTCTTAAAACACTATCTAAACCAAAATTAAAACAATTTAATTATCACTTTCTTTTGTTTAAGAAAAAAGACAACAAGGAATATTGGTCTCCTAAACTTAGTCAAATTCATGGTAAAATTGACTCAACGCTATGTTGCTTATTATAAGTGATGGCCATACTTAAAGTGTTAAAATTGTACCAAATAATGGCTAACTAATTGATTTATAGGTAGATCTTCCACAATGTGCCGATAAGTTAAGTTATAAGCTAAGTTGCAAGATAACCGCTGTATAGTTGGAAATAGTAGTTCATATGTTATAAGGCTTCTTCTAACGCTTTTACGGTTTCATTCCAATAGTGTTAATTAAGTTAGCGTATTCACGAACGCAGTTTAATTATATGGTTTAATAATATTTCAAATTAGATGTATCAAATTATTAACTCTTCTGTAAAATCCTACTAACTAGTTAGTATAATAATTATAAACGTGAAAGTTTGTGAGTATGGATGGATGTATGGATGTTTGTTACTGTTTCACGTAAAAACTACTGAACTACTGGATAGATTTTGATGAAACTTTACAACTTTAACTTTAGGTTATACATCAGAATACACAGGGAAAACTTCTCATTCCCACGGGACACCGACATCCACGCGAACGGTGTCGCGGGTGGCCACTAGTTTTTTATGTGTTGGTAAAGTGAAGTAACAATATCGACCTAATTCATATTATTTACTTTACTAAGGTACATTAAATACATGTTTCTTCTTAAGTTTTTTTTTTTGACTAACTCACCAATTATGTGGCCCTAAAGTAAGTTGCATTAAGCACTTGTGTTATAGGTACCCCACAATGGACTAGGGGAGAACCTAGTTACACCCAGACTCGAGCCAATATCGAAAAACCATTTTACGAAATTGGCCCGACCCGGAGATCGAACCCGGAACCATCCGCTTAGCAGTCCGGTGTATATACCGCTGCACCACAGAGGTCGTCAATAAGATTGTGTTGTGTCGTAACTATTTCATACTCTGTAAGCATCTAGACCAAGACATGACACAAGAATTAGTAGTTAGTTGTTGAATGTTACCGTCTTGTGACCTTACGTTTTTATCTTGTCTTGGTGTAGTTGTATGCCTTGATTTTGTATATTTGGTGATGGACAAAAGTGTGCTGAGTTTTTTTCCGCCAGCTTTTTCCCTCGGCCTACTGGATGATAAGCTGATGATCGATATTTTGAATTTCATCGAATGTAATGAAATTACTTAATGATGTAATAAATTATTTTTATTTTATTCTTTAATTTTTATTTTATTTTAACTGAGCGACCCGCCGACGCTTTGCAATGGTGTAATTTTGCCGACTTGCGCGCGAACCCCTGCATTTTTGCTAACTTAAAAAAACTTTTTCTTAACGTACTTTATTTACAAATTTAAATGTATAAATACCCTAAAATATGGAGAAAACCGCATTAAAATCCGTTACGTACTTTAGGAGGAGTTAGCGGCCAAACAGACAGAATTAGCGACTTGGATTTATACTATGTATTGATGATAACGATTACCTTAACTTAAGCAATTATGAAAATATTACACGTTTTTGGTTCTTAAAGATCTAACAAAAAAAACTTTTTAAAACACTAAATTCATTAAACAAAGACATCAACTTAAATACGTCTCTGACAATAAACCCTACCGTTTAATTACAGAGGAATGACGTCACATTTCACCATGACGTCATCAAAGCGACATGTCAAGGGGAGATTCAGTATAGGTGATAACGTTCTTACATTTAACTTACAAACGTAAATAAGAGAATGGAGAGCTAGGTGTGTGAAGTAATTGAAAAACGTGTAATTTTTAATGTAGTGAAGATTTTTGTATGAAATTACCGGATATGGGACTTTTTTGTTATAAGTTTAATGAGTCAGCGACGAGAATGCATTTTACAAATAATATTGCAATAGTCTTAAGTTGGTTAACATATTAGTAATTAATTGGAATAATTGCTTCTTTATTAATATTAATTCAAAAATATTGCATGTAAAGGTCAATATAGCTACTGGAAAATTTAAATGTCTAAGCCTGTGTTTAGCATTAATTTTAATTTTCGCCTGGCAAGAATATTTAAAACCTCTATGTCACCACTTGTCGCTTCCCTCTTTTAGACGGAAGCGCCCTCTATGCACGAACTTGAGTACCACTCGGCGATTCAGAATCCTCTCATTTCCCGGTCAAGAGTGAGATAAAACTGCACAAGTGTATAGCGCTGTCTCGCTCGCTCAGCGGGATGTTCGCGGTTTAAATCTTAAAACCGTTGATGCCGTGTTTTATCGACATCTCAATATATTTGAATATTGGATAGGGATTTTAAGAGTGTTTTGAAGTATTTGTTATCTGTTTTTATGTTACTGAAAGTACAAAGAGCAATGATTTTCATTGTTTGGTGACAGGTTAAAAAAAATGTCAGTAAACCTGACGCATTAACAAACAATAGCCTTTAACTCGCAAAATGTCTATTTTATCTTGTAAATAATTTGTACTAAACAGTAGGTAAAACAACGGTTCAAAATATGGGACTAACGGGCTTATTCATAAGCTTATTTTATACTACTGGCCGCCCGCGACTCCGTTCGCGTGGAAGTCGGTTGCCCGTGAAACTGAGAAGTTTTCCCGCAGTAAAAGTACCCTATGTGTTATTCTCATGTATAACCTATATTACTACAAAGTTTCATCCCAATCCGTCGAGTTGTTATTTCGTGAAAGAGTAACAAACATACATCCATACTTACAAACTTTCACGTTTATAATATTAGTAGGACGTCTTGAACAAGCTTTATTATGCATTGTCTATGACAGTGACAAGCTGTCACATAAGATTTTTAGGGACGAAACATACTTAATAATCTAGATTTATTAACAAGGAAGTGATACCTACTCTAACCTCTTCTCTTAACCGAAGTATAGAATTTGCATGGCCATTAACGTACACACTTCTTACTTTCTTACTAATACTATAAATGCGAAAATTTGTCGGTCTTTCTGTCTGTCGGTATGTTCCCCTTTCACGTCAAAACGACTAAAGCGATTAAACCGAATTTTGAAAACGAAGGTCAGATACAAAAAAATCCTAGTTTTTACCGCGGAAACAAATCTAATTTCTATCGGGAAATGACTTATATCTTCATCGAATAGGAATCCACGCGTTCGATGTCACGGATACCAACATACCACCAGTATCACATACTTAAAATAACAATAGACTAGTATTTCAACAGAGTATTAATTTGACCGGTTCAGCTTCGTTTACCCGATTGACAAGTTGGCATGGCACACAGAATGCTGTCTTTGACAATTGATTAGGCTCTTGGCTTTGATATTTGAAGATCTTCATTTGTATTGCATGGGTTTGAACTACTGACATGGTTTTCAGATGGTTGGAATGCTTTGCTAGACTAAACGCCACGATTGAGAAGTATTATGAATAAAATTAAGGGGAATCGCAGAGCAAAATTTTAAAATGCTGATCAACGGAAAATTTACTAAATGACCTCTGATTATCCCAAATTTTGTGTTAAAATCAATAAAAAGTTTCATTTTTGTACGTTTCGTCAGATTTGAGTGGATTGATGAATTAAGAATGGTTGAGTTTGCTCAAAGAAGCCCAATTTTGAGTTGACTGACGTTTTTAGTAAATATATTTGGCCTGACCAGCCTATCATAGGTACATAGTTCTATTCGCCATATTTATTGTTTGTTATAGGTACTTACTTGGATTTGTTTTCAACTAAATTAATTGTATGTCTTACTCACGGATATGCAGAGTTCTGATCTTGATTTACGAAAGGTGTTTAAATACCTGAAACAAAATTATTGATATTAGCTGTGATAAACATACATAAAATTACAATACTCTATCTGTTAATGTTATTTTACCACTAGATTTTTACCCGCTAATTTGCTTAGGTGTGTTCACCTTATAAAAAAAACAAGTACCTACATACCTACACAACTATCTCACATTTAAAATATAAGGCTATAGGTATTATGGAAATAAAGAAAGTCTTAATAACTAAACAATATCCATTTTTTTATTGATGACAATAAATAATATATCACGTTTCATAGCTTGTCGTTTACAAACAAATGAATCCTTGCGTCCATTATTCAGAACAGTGTTTATTGAAACCACCGCCCACGGATTGAACTGCAGTCGTTATCTTCGTTTCCACTTCGACGCACTACGCATGTGCAACACCATTGCAAATACACGTGAAATAGGAGCGAGTCTGTTTGTTACATTGTTCCTTTGTCTCCCCTATTAGGAAATACTGGAGGTACCAACTAAGTACATATTTCATAAGACACTATTTAAGTAAAAAAATGGTTTGTCTCGATTAATTAATAAGGTATGGATTTTGTTACTAAAACAGATAGTTAAAACATATTAAATGCAAGTTTAAAGAACGTTTATAGAAAAGGGTGTCCAAGTTAAACCGCTTTTAATGTGCCAAGTAATGATAATAAAAAAAACAGACACTGCTAAAAATATTTTACCTGTCCATAAATTAGGAAACAAACACATACCTAACATTGTACCACGGGAATTAATATGCAAACTTTCCTGCAATGCCGTGAATTAAACCACAGAAATATTTTAATTTTCACGAATGGCAAGCATTTCGCTCTGGCAATACCATATATTACGCGCCAAAATACGGAATGCCTTTTATCAAGAGCACAATAGGTGAATGCTGCCCTATTAGATTTATTCGTGTTTCTGCGGGCATAGATTGGATTTGCTGTGAGAAGGTGCTAACAAGAAAGATAAATTGTAACCAAATTTAGGATTAGATTGTGGATAAGGCTACGTAAGTAAAAAAAAAATTGTACTAAAAAGAATTGTTCTTTTTAAAAGCGTTCTAAGAAAATATGTCTAATCCTACTTAATATTATAAACGTGAAAGTTTGTGAGTATGGATGTATGGATTGACGTATGGATGTTTGTTACTCTTTCACGTAAAAACTACTGCACGGATTTTGATGAAACTTTACAGTAATATAGGTTATACATCATAATAACACATATGGTACTTTTTACCGCGGGAAAACTTCGCATGCCCACGGGAATTCGACTTCCACGCGAACGGAGTCGCGGGCGGCCACTAGTAGGAATATTATTATTGTAAAGTTTTTATATCGTATTTGCAAAGCCGATTTAATGTTAAAGTATAAGGTAAATCGTTAATCGTCTGGTTTATTATTATTTATCGAATAACTCCTTAAAATCCTCCTTATTAATCTTGCCATTTTAAATAATTTTATTTCTTATGCTTCCAATGTTTAACTAGATAGGTATATTGGGCAATTATCAGATAAGAGCGTTTTCGCCATTTTTCATCTGATAATATATGTTTTTTAACTTTCTTAGCAAATTGAGTGATTAAATTGTGTCATGATAATGATTTTCTACAATGGCCTTTATTTAATTTGAAATTTTATTCGTTCGTTATGTTTTTATATCGCATCAAACATTGAAAATCTCATTTATCTGGCGCGTCCAAATGTCAATTTACTCGCATCACTATTCTGTACAATTGTTAAATTTATGTTAATCGATTAAAAACTGTTTACATTACATACTTTAAGAGTTTTTCAAAAATAAAATCGGCGTAGAGATTTACTAAAGCAGTTGGAATCGTAACCTTTTCAGTTTGAAATGTGTCCGACGCCGAACTACTAATTGTTCTGGCTTGTTGTGTCGTGGCTTGTATTTTAATAAATATGTTGGCAGGGCTGTCCCAACGCGTGGCATTTGTTTGGAGTCACTTTCCGAATGGTAAACGTATTAGTCACACGTCTCCACGTTGCATCAACAATAATTTACTTACCATGAAAGTCTCTATTCTGGCATTTGTAAAGCAAATGGTCTAATTTTTATGGTTTGTTTTATTGATTAACTAAACATGTATGATTTCTAAAGCTCTAACATAAAATGTGTTTTGTCATGTGTTGAGAAAATAATTTCATTAGAAATTACTTACTTTAAATGTTATTTTACTTTAATGAAGAAAAACTAATTACTCTGGTCCTAATTCCTCTGATTTCTCTGGCAAAAGCGCGTCAGGTAAATTAGGCATAGTCTAGGTAAATTAGGTTTTTGAAGATGGGAAAATATTATCGAATTAAAAATTATGAGAATTTACTAAAAGTACATAAAGAGAAAGATATATTTAAATAAATAAAGACAAAAACAATTGAGTATTACAGAAATAACTTCAAGATAACAAAGAGTTCCAAGAGTGCAAGGAGAAAAAATTCAGTGCATCTTGTTTGCGGAAGAACAAAGAAAATTTTACTTCTCAATTACTAATTGACTCCTGCCGTTAGTCAAAATGCTGCTAAATGAAAATGGACACATAGATCTTTCACCATCACCATCCATTTTAAATGTAGAAAAAATGATAATTACATACATTCTACCCATCATATTATAATACAATAGTCTCCAAAAAGTATCATTATCATCATCATCAGCCCGTCGCCACCCAAGGCCGAGAGTAGGCCTCTTCTACTGCACACAATTTACTTCAGGGCTTTTCTTCCCCAGTTTTCCTGCCACCTTGACTGGGTAGTCGTTCCATCTCATAAGTTGCATGCTTACGTTTCTATGTCCCCTAGTACGGCTGTCCCCCATCTGCCATCATCCCTTCTACAATGAGGACCTACCCACATCCTCTTCCTGCGGGCCACTACATGTGCTATGGTAGTGAACTCAGTAAGTCTCCGGATCCCTGGGTTCTAATTTGGTTCCGGAGAGAAACACAAAACATCATTCGCTCCATAGCCCTTTGTGCTTGCGTATGGCTTGCTGCATTAGTTTCCATGTCTCGGCACCATACACCATCACGGAAAAAACACACTGTGCGAAGACTTGGCGCTTTAGGCTTCTGGGTAAGTCACCTCTGATCACATCAGACAGTTTTCCATACGCACCCCACCCAAGTTGAATTCAGTGCGTAATTTCTTTGTCCTTTAAATTTCTCTTAAGGCTCAATTATTGTCCAATCTAAATATACACGTCGCTTTTTTCATACTTGACGCCTACATTGGCCGATACTGTGTGAAATTACATAGCCTTGAGGTCTTGAAAAGTTTCAGCAAAAAGTACAACGTCGTCAGCAAAAATGACAACGTCGTCAGCAAACAAAATGCCCTTAGTGTACCATTCCAGGAGCTTAAATATATCCTCCTGACAGTGTAAACAGTTTTGAGTATATGGTGTCACCTTGTCTGTTGCCTCGTTTTATTGTGATGTCTGTGCATGAAGGCTATTGCGGATTGGCAAGTCTACTCTTTTTGGAGGCATTTGCTCCTTCAGGGCTTGTAGCCTGTATCATGTTAATTGACCGCCGCCGCCTGATGCTCAACGTATCTATGCTATACGCTCGTTTAGCACCATCCGGGGGACACGTGGGGGATGGTTAATGGTTGTACCTACGGACGCGAGCGTTAATCACCCTCAAAAAGTATAAGACCAGGGAAACACTGTCATACTAATGATCTTCCAGTACCTCCAGTCACACCTCTGATTGGGTATACGGTGCAGTTTATCTAAACACTATGAGAAAATGTTTTGTTTATTGATTTAAGTAACAGCAGTATTAAGCAACCAAATATGTAGAACAATAATACACTGATAAATCACGTCGGGGTCACCACTTTGGTATCGCCGCAGGAAATAAAAAGGTTCGAAATTAGTATGCACCACGGTATATATTTGGCGATACACAAGGAGAAAACACTGATGAAGAGTTACAGTAGTAGAAGGGCGTAGATAGAGTTCACAAGTACCTAAAGATAACAACTCAAGAAAGGCAAATAGAAATAAAATTTAACAAGAAATAATTAATGCTTAGAAATGCGGCTAATCGTTAGGACGTCGAGACACCAATCCTACCTGTCCTGCGTATGCAGCTTACATCAGCCACAGCACGCAGGACAGCCGCGACGATAGTTTGAAGGATGAATTGATTGGCGGGATGGTAAAATGAATATATAAATAGATAAATGTACAATAATGTACAATACCTTTAAATATTTTACTTAAAAAGTAAATATTATTACAGATGTGACACAAAGTTACATTAAAATATACAAATTTTGGGACACGGATGTCTTGGCTAATGTTGATGAAGTTAACGCTAGCTACAAATTGGATTTTACTAGACTTTTCTATGTAGTCGAATTCTTTAAAATATCTTGAAAAATCAATAATACACCAATCTGATTATGACTGATTGTTTGATGATGATGATTGGCGGTTAGGTTTGTACCAAAAAATATTAATAAAAATTAAAAAAGGTCGAATTCTCATTTATCTGACGATATTAAATTTTTATGGACATCGATTTTAAGGTATCTTAATTATTTCTCATTTCTCTGGTATCAAAAACCAAAGATTTCCAATTACTCGCAAACAACTTCATAAATTTAGGTGCCTTTACTATAAAAAGATTGCTGGGGCCCGATTCCGTAACTTTTTTAACGATGCAACACGGCCGATATCGACCAATACGTGTGACGTTTTTGCAATTTTCGTATTCTGTAACACGCCCACACGCTGCATCGAGCCACACGTTCATTTTCTTATTTTGGTATTCTGTAAGTACAATTTAATGTCATTGTTTCCCAAAGACTAATAAAACCTTTAGACGTACAACATTTGTTTTCAACAAACATAGAAACAAAAATACCTTCAAGCGGTCGAGTAGCCATTTGGTTTTTAGATGCCTTATTTTTTGGGTAATTTTATTATTTTTGCAATCACTGGTTTTATAAAATATCCCTTTTATTGTAAAATATGCTAATAATATTGATTACCAGTATGAGCAAGTATGTAGTATTTTTGGTATTTTTTTTCTTTCGGTCTACCGAATCCTTAGTAAAGCTGAAGTTGTAAATTTTAAGGCGGCTAATTTAAATATAAGTAGGTAACCATTATTTTAGCGATGCTAAAAACTGCTAGGGATTTTTCTCATAAATTAAATTATGCATATATTTATAGTTAGGTATGCTATGTGTAGACACATGAGGGTTCCTAAGTTATTGGTCTCAACCTTTTATTTATCTTCTATCTCTTTTTACCATAATGGTAACGTGCGTGTGGTTCAAATCGGTCGGCGTCCTTCTAGGGCTGTGCTTTCCTTTTAACCAGTCATTAGTGATGTAACCTCTTTTAACTAACAAATCTCGTCAATCATTCATCAATATTTTGCAACATACCACCAACAGGCTTAGGAAATAACTATTTTTGTTAATTAAAGTCAGTGTGAGGTGTTCATAATTTTTAGATTATCATTTACCTTAAGACAATGTTATTATAAATAATTTTATTAATAAATTGACAATGTCAATGACTTAGAGGAATAAT
Source organism: Emmelina monodactyla (assembly GCA_916618145.1). NCBI lineage: Eukaryota > Metazoa > Arthropoda > Insecta > Lepidoptera > Pterophoridae > Emmelina > Emmelina monodactyla. The sequence goes on from OU745296.1 coordinate 5,827,060, forward strand.
TAAACCTAAATGACATGAGGTAGACAAAAAGTAGAATGGTTTTTAACATTTTTGACAAGCACTGACAAGTTGTTTATAAACAAACCAAAATTTTGAACCAAAATCAATATAGGTAGTTACATTTTATAAAATTAGGAACATATTTTCTGTTTCTATGAAGTAATTAGTAATGCCTTTATTTAATAAACATCTCCATTTATTCACAGGCAGTGAGTGGTCCTCAAATAGAAAATCAATTTTGGGTAAAATTTATTTTCAAAGTATGAGATGAAATAAATTCAACAGGGTGTGTTTAGTAAATAAATTGTAATAACCTATTTATGATGTTTCTGTATGTTTTTACCCAACCAAAGTTGTATTAAAAGTTACACCTTTACTTTTACACCAATAAAATACAATTGCAAAGCTATGATTTATTAAACGAACCACTACCAAGAGTTAGGTAGGTACTTACGTAGTGTATTTTATAACATTTTTATTATTTCATTAATTATCATATAAATAAATCTCCAGAATACCATACAAACAATGTGGTTTTAAAGTTAGCGCAGTAGGCGTTACAGAATAGCCTAAAGGAAAACGATACGAGCTGATTTGCAGAAGAATCGAGAATCGAACACGGGACCTGCCTCACAACAATCACGCTGCGCAACAGAGGTCGTCGCAAAAGCTTTTGCAACTTACTGTACCTACATATTAACGAAATTTGTGGAAGAGTAGGTTTTTCAAAAAAAGGAGATATTGTCTTTCCCTAGATGCATAGGTTTTGCCTCCGATATCCTTGTAATATTATAAACGTGAAAGTTTGTGAGAATGTATAGGTAGATGTATGGATCTATGGATGGATGTTTGTTACTCTTTCACGTAAAAACTACTGGATGGATTTTGATGAAACTTTACAGAAATATAGGTTATACATCTGAATAACATATGGGGTACTTTTTATTGTTAAACTTAAAACACTTACAAATAGGTAGGTTATACATATTTCAGGTAAATTTAATCAATTATCTAGCTTTAACTCGCTAATAACTCCGAAGTATGTATATTGTTTGTTGCACAAGTCGTATTTTTAATATATTTTTGTGTTTTTGAAGTAATTTCTATTACAATTACGATTTTTTGTAAAACCAAAAACTTAAGTAGTCAAACATACAAAATTATAGACAATAACAATAGAAAATAATAAGTGCTTTGCCGTTTATAAATAATAGGCGCCAACATCTTTCTATTCAAAAAGTATATTTATTAAACAATTCCACATTAGAAAGTACAAATTATTAAGTAAGTAAGTAATTTATAGTAATAATCAATCAAATAATTATAAAATATTGCTAAATTATCAAAAACGTTCGAGTAACAAGTGGCCGAAGAGTAACTGTTGTAAATCGCACCACACGCACGTCAAAAATGACGTCACATTGTCCCAAAAGTTTAGAGAATACCTATTTTTACCGGACAAGTTGTGACGCCCAGTCGTGTGGGCTTATAGAATACCAAATTTAAGAACATAGATATTGAACAACGCGTAACATGAGTGAATGGGTTGCGTCGCTGTCATGTCATGTAGTGTCACCCATTTCTGTAGGTTTGTTAGCAAACAAAGATAAATATTGCATTTAAAGGCTAAAGTCAGGAAAAAATACTGAAATAAAGTATAACGTGATAAGTGTGACTGGGAGAAGCTCTATTTTGAGCTGCCGAAACTTTATGCCCATAAGAGAAGTCATCGCCTCGCTAAACTAAATTGCGTGTAGTAACGAGGCTTTTACCAAGTTCTTGGTTCGTTTTGGAAAGAAATGATTACAGTTAGAGGTAAATATCAATTTAAAATATTCAATATTATCTATTTCAATAAGAAGAACCTCGATATTCATAATAAACGATGTGCTTAGATAACAATTGGTTCTAAACAGAAACTTTTCCCAATTTAGAATTTCATTCTAAATTAATTTCATTTCACATAAAAAATATTTAGTAGGTACCTAAGTAACATTGTACCTAATATACTTAATTATGTTTTTCATAAATATTTTTTTTAGGTAAGCTACTGGTTCAGTGGCTTCAATGGTAAGAGGAAATGTCCTCAGCAATCTGCTGGTGGAAACAACTAAGGTGTGACGTCGTTTTAGCTCGACGCCCGCTTCATGAAGTTGAACGTTCACGCCAAAGCAAAAGCAGGAAAATAACTTGATTAAAAATATATCTTTTATACTATTTTTGTATAAATTAATACAATATATATTGTTCAAACCTATAAACCTAATTACCATTTATTTTGCATGGTGTGTAATCATAGGATATTATAATTTTAAGATAAGCTTTGTCATGGTATTATTAGATTGTGTCTATAGTCACCAACGCACACAACGATCAAAAGACTGCTTGCCACAGGATATTCGTAACACCACGGTCTTGCTACGCTATTTTCCCGTTAGCTTGAAAAATATATAGGTAATACCTAGTCCTTAAGGCAAATCATGATGGGAACCTAACCATTCCTTAATAATTATTTTTATTGAATAACTATTTGAGACCAACAAAATAAACGTGTCTAAAGCACGGAAGAAATCAGAATATAATACCACAAGCGTTCACCCATCCTAGGACTGTCCGCGGCCGACGTCGCTTAACTTCAACAATAGAATCCTAAGGGATTGCAACGAGCTACCGAATTATATTTCAAAGTCAGGCTCAAGTTTAAAGGCAGAGCAGACGAAACATTATTTTAAATAATATTTAATCAAAGCGCTTAAAAAAGTATATCCATTTATATTCAAAAAACTTTTAATACAGATTTACAATAAAATTGTACAAAAATATTTATTTTTTCTTAATATTGATGAATTATTGACGAGATATTGATATTGAGAAATAATGAATGGTTGAATGAACTATCAATCTTAGCGAAGCGCCTTATGAAGTTGCTTGCAAGCCACACGTACGACACGCGTGGCTTACAGAATACCTACAAATTGTCCTCACAGGACCCACTGGCATGCCACACGCACGTTACCACACGAAACGTTAAAAATTACAGAATCAGGCCCCTGGTGAATAGCTCTTTATTATAGTTAAAAAAAAGCGGCAAATTCATTAAAAAAAAAATGTGCCAGTTAAATTATGTAAAAACACAAAATTTCTGATAATTGCCCTATTATCCTTTGTGTAACTCAACATTCATATGTAAATCAATTAAACAAGTAAATCATTATCATTTTTAACGTATGTAACTACCGACTTGATAATAAACTTCTCTGGCGAAATAAAATCAACGAATTTATAAATCTACCGTCTTGTCTACATTCCTGCTACTTTTAAATTAAATTTTCTAGTCACATGCGAAATTTAACACCATCATTGGAAAGGAAAATTAAAATAATTATTTGGACTAAAGTACGTGAGTAGTAATTTAGACTTAATTAAATGAATGTTCTCTTAATGAGATGAAGGGGATCACATTTTAAGCAAGGCAGGTGTAAGGAACATTTTGTGATAAATGTTTTGAGTAGGTAGTTAATTTATCAAGAAAATAAGAAATTGAGTTCTTTAAAGTTTTGTTTTAAATTTATCAAAGGTCGTACTTTCTACAAAATAATAATTTATTTAAATAAGTATATAGGTACCTGCCTTCGTACAAACCTGCATTTTTTTGTTTTCGTTATTCATTTTAATTATTTATTATATTACTTATCTTAATAGATATTGTAATCTTAGCATATCGCGTAAGCAGACACAGAATATGTTCAAAGTCAAAATGTTATTGTCTATTAATAAGAACCTAGGGATTTCTATATGCGTCTTCTCATCTTATTATATTTTATTCACCCATTACCAAACTTATTGTTTGAGGTAGGTACTTATTCATTAGACAATATTACTCGACCGTTAATTTTAATTAATGTTCCCCGATCGTTTTACATTAAAACGATTTACGTAATTTCGAACTGCCATAGACCCTTACTCCATTCATCACATACAGCACAGAGTAATAACAATACAAGGACCAGGGACGCCGAATACCTACCCACTCTTATTGTCTATGGTTTTGATTCATTGCAATGGTGCCAACATAAATTATTAAATAAGATGGTTGTTGGAGAAAACTATGCTAAATATTTGGTGTGGTATTGAAAGTAAACGCGTTGGTAAATATAACGTTATGAATAGATATATGTAATAAAATAGGTATATGTGTTATATCTAGGTAATATAAAAAACTATAACGGGAGGGTTTTGTTACGGCAATCTTAAGTACTGCAGAATTTCGTATAATAAAAAATGTCTACACTATAAATAAACAGTATTAACCGAGCTCCACGTCTACCATATTATAACTGTTTATGGGTTCTCGAGCGCCTACAGAATTTCGATAGCAAATGCACGTGCGAGTCGCATAGAGCGCGACAAACGGCAGGCGCTGCTAGCAACTTTACTGCAGTGTGCAGTCGTGGTTATGACGAGAAGGTATTAGGGCTGGCACAAATTAAACTACAAGCTAAATCGAAATTACTATAAATACTATTAATAACAAAATTAAAATGTATAATCAATATTAGGATAATTAGAAATATTAACATGATATGCATATCATCTAACTAGCTGAACTTTAACAAACATTTCATTGGTATAACTTGTTAATTTTACCGAAATAGAAGATCGCCGACATCTTTATGAATCTCATAACGCATCTTAATACGCACCTGCCCCGTCTTATCTGATGTATTAATTACATGTAACATTTGTTAAGAATATTTTATTAGTTGCCAGCCCTGGATTTTTAGGCTCTAAGGCCCGCTTCAGACGGGCGACTGGCACCGCGCCAGTGGCAGGAGGCTGCCGCACACTTGCGACGCTGAGCTGTTTGATTTACTGCTATACTGGCTCGTAAACCCTAATTGGTCATTGGTGAGTTTGTTTACTACATTATGTGCTTAAAGCAAACGTGATGGGGTTACATAGTGTGAGCAAAGCTACCAAAATGAAGGGAAAAGCTCATAAAAGCCAAAAGGGTAAAAGATACTTACCTACCGAAAGTCGGCAAATAAAAATAGACTACAATCGATGTTTGGTCTCTTCAGAACTATAATTAGAATAGATAGATAAAAAATAGTAACATAGCAATAACAAACTAGTGTTTCAACTTAAAACAGTGTGTCCTTCGATTAAAATGGTCAACGTGAATGTAATTAGTTGCATCACACACAACTGTCCCGTCGACGGCTGGTGTGGAGTGGTGATCGATTTGCTCGATGATGGATATACAAAATGACAGAATAATTACCTACAATAATTTGATTAAATTGCTGCTAAAGTCAAAAACGACATTTATTGACGTTTCCATTAAAAACTAAAGCCACAATTATACAAATGTGCTAAAGAAGTTTACTTAAAACCATCCCTTTCACTTTTACTTCGTTTCTGAGTAAGTTATTAAATAAAAACATTGATAGCGTTTTCTTTAAAAATTAATTACTGGAAATCTTAATTTTTTGTCCTTTTACACATTTTTGAATAACGTAGATTCATAAAGAAAAACAAGGAAATTTCATCGTATGGATCGCATAGGTAATTGATAAAACAAGACGAGATATGATGGACGACTGGACATCGATCCCATGCACCTGTGACCGGCGGTCCACCTCTCGTAACGATGCAATTACGGTATACGAAAAGGTTGTCAATAAATCACCCCTTTTCGGTCTTAAAATGTTAATCTACTGAAAATATTTTCCCTATGTGATCCCTAGAAAATCAAAAGTTAAAAATTACAAAAATGACACTTTAAGCAAACTAACAAAAGGGAACGAAATAATATCATCTCTTACAAGACAGGTATCTAAAGACAAAAGAAAATAACTGCAAAAGAATGCTAAAAAAAGGATGCTGAAAAGAAACAGTAATCAGAAGTCTTATTACTTCTTTCACCCTTTATCTTTAGACTCTGTGAATCTGTCATTTTCAAAAGTCGAACGACAGCCGTGTGTTTATCTAAATCTGACATTTGTGGACATCCAGGTCGCACGTCACGGTAACAGATTAGACGATTTGTTTAGATATAATTTGTGGAATATAATGCAGATGTACAGCACATGAAAGTTGTGTATTTATTAAATGTGAAAATTCTCATTTTCACTTGAATAACGAGGCCTGTCATTACATGTAATTCACGCGCGTTGGTTTGCAAGAAAGTTTGAAGTAACTTTATAATCAGATCAGCCAAAAAGGTTTTACTATTTTGATTTGCATTAAAAGATATACATAATTTAAACGACTTCAATCAACGTTCAGCTTCTCTATTAATCTGAATGTTATTTTCGCAAATTCCCGTTGCATGCTTAGTCTATTTTCGCTCCTAGCAACATCTAAATCATCTCATCTTGTACGCACAAGTCCACTACTATGCCACCCTGCCAACAATCATGAACCAATCAAAAGTCAACAAACACACCGTATATATTAGTAATTAATTCACTAGCGTCACGTGTAGTCATGTCTGCCAAACTGCGTCGCGGCCATTACTTACAGATATCGAGATATTATCGCCACTGACAGATGATAGTGACTTGACGCAGCGTGGGATCTGAGTTACGGGATAATTCGAAGGAATCTGGAGGATGCTGCGTTTTAACAAATGCGATCGTATTTATCCTGAAGTATTAGCACATAACTACATGATACATTAAGGTGTGAAAAGTATAGCTGCCCATACTTTCAGAAACGTTATGTTCTGATAAGTTAACTCGGATAATATAAGTATAATATAGGTGTACAAACAGAAATATTATCTAAGAAAGTACAGTTTTATGTCTGCAATTATTTTTCTAATTTGTCATAAAAACATACTGTAAGTTTATGATGTATGTATTTATATGATGTATTACAACTTTTCTTAATGAAAATAACATAGAAATTTACTCCATTTAAGGAATTTATTTCAAAAGATTTTTTGAGATAATCTCCAGAAACACACGTTTTAGGCTGTTCCTACTGTGAACCCTGTGATCTAAAACCTAAACAATATTTCCCTATAGATTTAATTAAAAAAAACAATATCGTATCAATAAAAGCTACAGAAAATATTTCCCCAGATGTCGCCTTCTGTCAACAAGAGAAACACTAACCCAGTAGTTTAAATATAGTTCAAATAATATCTGATGTGGGTTAACCTTGAGATCCTTTCATCTCAATATCACTTTGACGAATGTTCTACTAAAACAAGACACATCCCAATAAAAATATAATTTGTTTACTCCAATTTCTAAGTGTATTTATGAATAGTGAAAAGTGCAATCTATTTTCATCCGTAATATCATGATGACTAGGCTTAGTTTTGAATAGCTGTGGGTTAGAGAGATAATATACGACAATTAACTTGCGTAGGAGTTCGTTCATAATTCATTTACGGATTTTGAATTTAAGGGTTGCCACTATTTTTTTTTATTTACTTATTTACCTAATAATATGTTTTTTGCAAATTTGAAAAATAAAGTTTTTAATGAAAGTATTTAATTCAATTAAATTGTACACTGAGGTTTAAAAATCTTTTAGAATGTGAAAAGCCAAAACAATGACATCTAAACTGCACATTGCAACTTTAACCTAAATCATTTTTGTTATGAATTGGCAACCCTAAAGCAATCTTGATGTTATTGACTGAAACATCAGCTGCTCTGTGGATACGCGACGGATTTAACTCAAGATTTAACCGGAAAATGTATAAATACTAATTAATGTAATTTAGTTCCACAGCTAGCCGCCTACATTTTGTATCTACATTGCACGAGTCTACCACAAGACTGTCTTGCTTTCTTTCGGTAATGTTTGATAAAAATGCCAAAAATTTAAACTAAAATAAAAAGACCTTATTTTTTACGTTGCAACTAAATCGGAATCAATACCGACCGGGCTTTTCCATTTCCATTAGTCCGACCACTCATTCGCATAAAAACTTCGATTTCAAACTTAGAGGCTGCACGGAAAATGGCCTGTGCCTACGTGAGCGGCTCTCAACACAGAGTATACAAACTATGGGAATGAAAACTGCGACAATAGGACACTCGTCTTGATAGCGCGGTTAGGTTGGCACTACTGTTTGCTTAAGTGATATGGCTGCAGTTGAAGAGTTATATTCACGTACTAGGTTTTTACTAGAATATTCAAATGGGAAATGGGTGGACTTATAACTGCACATATGAAGTAAGAATATTGGTAGCGATATGAACTAAATCTGTCTGTTCGCCTGATTGATTTATAAACAAAAAGTAAATTATGCCGAGGCGCGCGCATCGACGACCGTGAAGTTATAAAAAGTTAAGAGCGTTTAAAACATGGTAGCAACGTGTTCTGTATTCAAATTCATATTGCGATCTTAATCTTAAGTTAAAGCTGCATTTGCTGAGCATATTCTGTACTTTGATATATAAAGTTTTTGATGTATAAAACTTTTGACGAAATCCTAAAATTGACTTCAATAATTCAAATAAATACAATGTAACATATTTCTGCATCTCTTTCTAGCCTACTAAACCAGAACGAGATGTAAACAACAAAAACCAGCTGCACTATGCCTATCTCCCTTACGTGTGGGGAAAATAAAAGAGACAGAATACGCAGATCCGTCGAGATCAATGATCTATAATTATATGACGCGTGATCGATAGATCTCAGGAAGTTTATGGATAATAGTTCGGACAGATGGATCGTTGCGTCATTTGGTTTTTAGATCAATGGTTCCGCTATAAATAGATTTTATTAAGTTACTGGCATGGCTACAGCGTACTGAATTTTAATTAACTCTGAGACAAAAACTTTAATGAATAAAATCATGAGGTTTGTTGATTGATACTTGCGAACTGTATCAAGCATTATATTAACTTCTTTGCTTGTACTTTTATATTTTTGCAACACGTACCTACTTAATAAATCTACAAAATATCTACCATTATTTACTTTGTCCCTCGTTAGTAACGACAACGCTAAATAAAAAAGAAGGACCGAACGCTCTAATTACAAAAGTGCACTCAAACCGCCACTAGGTGCCTCTGCCTGCCTCCGAAAAAAAGATAGAAATTTCCGTTTCCGCCGCCGGATACCGGATGCTCCGCCATAACTTCCGCGCCAAACTATCTAGGTGTCAAATTGTAAAATAGTTTCAGGTTATTTATTGTTGTAAGTAGGTCCTACTTACAGAAGATATTTAATTTCGTAAAAACTATGATGTATGGGAAGACATAACATAAATTTACTCAGCTTATTATGTGCTTATATATAATTAGTTTTAACCTTAGCTACAATGTTTTAATTAGGTAAGTAAATAACAAAGTGTTTACAGGAAATGTATATAAAATAGCTTATCTAAAAATATTTTTATAGAATATAACATTTTTTTGAATGTGATAAAACCTACATCAATTGAAGTCTGACATCACTCACGAATAGGCTTCCGAACCTACATTTGATGATTTTGACACTTTCGGGCGTCCATTTGAACCCTTTTGAACGCGAAAGAAACCGATAGGCCCTCTTTGTGAGAAACATTTTTTTCCGCTTTGCTTATTTTGTCTTGAGTAGCATATTTTACTTAGTGCCGTAGGTTCAAATGTATCAAGGATCGGTTGGCTTGACGCAAAAAAAATATGCGAAATCAATATTTTTTTCGCTTTTGTTACGCCATTCGCTCATTATATAAAATGATATTTCTTAACAACAAATATCAGCTACTGCTGTATTTTAAGTTTTCAAGATTATATTTAACGACGTAGAAAGGCGATAAATAGAAAGACTGAACTACGCCTATACTTGTAGTTACAATAAAACCGGTTGGACCTACCACACACGACTAGCTGTTGAACTAACCACAGTCTAGAGTAAAGAAAGTGCAGGCTTAATGCCTTATGAATGGGAATAATGTTTCTAAAAAGTTGAATACTTCGGCAGAATAAAAACAAATGGCCAAATTATTCATACAAAGTTTTACAACCATGTTTCTAATACGACTGGTCGACAATTAATCTTCACAGATCTTGAATTTTAACAATGTATTATTTCATTTGAATTATAAAAGCGAATAAAAAAATGTGTTTTCCAATATAGTTCTTATTACATTTTGAATCACAGTGAATGAACTATAACTTAACTAACTATTAAAGTAAGAGAACACTTTAATATCCAGTTACTGAGAACTCCAGGCCAATCAGACTATCTATAAAAATAGTATCATAAAATTTTAATGTTAAACATAGTTACTACCACTGCAAGTTGTATGCCCTAGTTTGAGAGATATCTGAACGAATGAGAAAGCTACTAGGGCTTTTACCTGACAGAGTGACCCAGATATTAATTAAAGAAAAAAGAACTGAAAGTTTGAAATTCTTATAAAAAGTTACGATAGTTGAGCACTAGAAGTTTTTAGACAGCCATCAAAAATATAAGGAAAAATCCACAGATGCCCTCTTGGTAAGATGTCAAACTTCCCGCCAACAGACCTATTATATTCAATTAAATTAATTGACACAGCTAACTTCTTTCTTCTCCCCACTTTAATCAGGGACAACCTTTCACCCACGGTAAACTGTCCCTGACTCGACACCTAGTAAATTGCTTCTTGTAACTCGACGGTTCAATCGGGGCCCTTTCCCAAAATATTGGAGGGCGTGACTCCATTGCCAGGATTTATTAGGCTAATTTGCTAAGTCTTGAGAGAACTACAGAGAATTGTTTAATAATATGGCTAAATCTGTGGATAATTAGGAAATTAGTTTAATATCGGATGTGGATCCAACTCTACATAGTTTTTGCGTTACAAACAATAGAATTCTGATAAAACATACTTCATTTTGGTAGTAATAAAAATAATTCGATTATTGTGTGTTTTAGGTGTGTTTGTTCACGTATGTATATTTTCATAAGTATTTCATTTCTTGCGTGTTCCATACTTTCTATTTCTATGAGTTTGCGTGTAAAACTTGTCAGTGCACCAACACAGCGTCCATCGTTTATTTTATTACATTAGTTTTTATGCAATGATTTATTTACTACTTTTAATTTATTGCATTCTAATTTTTATTACTTTTTAATGATAAATATGGTACTTTTACTTTCTTTCGGTTATTTTTATAAGTGTTGTGTATGTGCGTTTAAATAAACAGTGTGCTTATGGCAGCCAGTTGTTTCAGTCGTGTCCTGCGCAAATATAACAGTGGCGACGAGAATACCCACAATTGAAAAAAAAAATGGCAAGCTCACAATTTGGGTTTTTAACATTATTTGATCATAATGTGCAAAGTTGGAGAACCTACAAAGGCCGATTAGCTCAGTGGTTCATCGCAAATGACATTACATCGACGACAGATTCAACTGGTCAGAAGAAAAGAGCTATACTACTGAGCGCACTCGCCGAGGAAACTTACCAGTTAACATCAGACCTCGCACTACCAAAGGAAATACAAACTGTGCCGTACGAAGACATCATAGCCCTGCTGGATGCGCACTTCATCCCGAAACGTACCGGGTTTAGTGACAGGAGTGTGTTCTACTCCGCCGCGCAACAAGACGGCGAGTCGCACGCGCAGTGGGCTGCGCGGCTTCGCGGGCTGAGCGCGCACTGTGCGTTCAGCAACATTGAAGAATCACTACGCGACCGCTTCATCATGGGCATGGCACCAGGGCCGGAGCGTGAGAAGCTGTTTGCCCAGAACTTGGCGGAGCTATCGCTTGCAAAGGCCGTGGAGCTAGCGGAGGCGATGCGGAGCGCACGCGCGTCAGCAGCAGCCGCGGCGCCGGCGCCGTCCCGCTCGGCGGCGGGGGAACTCTTCCAGATCCAGCGCAAGTCTTCCAATCAGAAAGACACAGTGAATAAGTGTTTGGTGTGCGGTCGTTCTAACCACAGTGCGTCTAAGTGTCGTTACGCAAATTACAGATGCAAAAAGTGTCATCAAAAAGGTCATTTGCGAAATATGTGCGGCAAAGTTAATTATGTAGACGATAAGGGTGTAGATGAGAGCGATGGTGATGATGGTAAGTTACTTAAAATTCAATGTAAAAATGGTCAACCTTTGATCGAGTCAGTGACAGTGCTGGGGGTGCATTTAAAGTTTGAAATAGATAGTGGGTCGTCAGTTACGGTTATATCCAAAAGTACTTTCGACCAATATTTTAAAGACTATCTTTTACATCCAGCCAAAAAGAAACTAACTACATATTTGGGAAACGAAATTAGTTGCTACGGAATAATGCAGGTACCCGTAACGTACGCGGGGCGAACGAATAATCTCAATGTGTATGTGGTGCGCGGTAACGGACCTCCACTGCTAGGGCGGGATTTTTTGACATGTTTTAATTTAGGGTTGACACAGTGTAAATATGTTTCTGATGGCGAAGACATGTTGAGTAAATTCCAGAACCAATACCCTGATGTTTTTGCGGACAAACTTGGTACATTTAATAAGTTTAAGGTAAAATTACAGTTAAAACTCGACGCTAAACCTGTATTTTTTAAAGCGCGGCCCGTAGCGTTTGCTTTAAAAAGCAAAATTGATGAGGAAATTAATAGATTGGTCTCATTAGGGATATTAGTAGGTACCGGTAGAACATAGCGAGTACGCATCGCCAATAGTTCCGGTTTTAAAACGTAACGGCAGCGTACGCATATGTGCTGACTTCTCAGTCAGTATAAATAAACAATTAATTGCTGAGCAATACCCGTTACCGTCTGTTCATGAGTTATTTGCGAAACTGCACGGAGGACAATTGTTTTCTAAAATTGATTTATCTATGGCATATAATCAGTTTGTATTGGACGATGCTTCCCAAAATATTACCTGCATTAATACCCATCGCGGACTATTTAAATATACTCGTATGGCATTTGGACTGACAAGTGCGCCGGCAATTTTTCAAAGGGCAATGGATTGTGTTCTCTCAGGCATGGACGGCGTGCTTTGTTTACTCGACGATATTCTTATTACAGGAACGCAACATGAGCACGTTGAAAGATTACACGAAGTGTTTAGGAGACTTAAACGTTGCGGTTTAATTGTACAAAAAGATAAATGCGAATTCTTTAAAGATCAAATTCATTATTTAGGCTATACGATTGATAAACATGGCTTAAAAAAATCAGATGACAAGGTTAAAGCCATTACAAACGCTCCGATTCCCACTAACGTAAATAGTTTGCAATCTTTTTTAGGCCTCGTAAACTACTATAGGAATTTCGTCCCAAATGCATCCAGTATTTTAAGTCCGTTATACGATTTATTAAAAAAAGGAGTAAAATGGTCATGGTCGAGCGCACACGAAAATGCATTAAATAGTATTAAAAAGTGTCTGACATCTGAACAAGTACTGGCACATTTTAATCCTAAAAATAAAATAATTTTAACAGTGGATGCATCGCCCACAGGATTGGGTGCAATATTGTCACAAATAGGAAGTGATGGCATAGAACGTCCCATCTCGTTTGCGTCTCGCACTCTAAGCGCGGCTGAAAAAAGGTATTCGCAAATACAAAAAGAGGCTACTGCAATTATATTCGGCGTGAGGCGTTACCATCAGTATTTATACGGCCGTTCGGTGCCTTTTGTGTTAAGGACTGACCACAAGCCATTAATTTCAATTTTTGGCCCATATAAAGGAATCCCAGAAGTCTCTGCTAACAGATTGCAAAGATACGCGTTGTTCCTGAGTGGATATAATTATTGCATTGAGTATGTTAGGAGCGCGAATAACAGTGCAGATTATTTGTCGCGCGCCGGCTTACCGGGAGCGGGCCCGGGGGAGGCGGGGGACCACGCAGGCAAGTGCGCGGGCGCGCCGCCGCCGCCGCCGACCGATGACCGAGCGTCTTATATTAATTTCGTAACAGACAATAGTTTGCCTGTCACCCGCGATGTTTTAAGATCAGAAACGACTAATGACCCAGTGCTTAGTATCGTTAAGGAATATATAATAAATGGATGGCCTCGGAAGGTGTTAGATAACAAATTAAAACCTTACTTTTTGTGCAAATCTCAGCTATCTATGGAAGACGGTTGTATGTTACGCGGTCATAAAATAGTACTGCCAAAGGTCCTGCAGTCCAGAATTATGTCAGAGCTTCATAATTCACATTTAGGTATTGTAAAGACGAAAGCTGAAGCTCGGTCCCGGATATGGTTCCCAAATATTGACGCATCAATTGAAAAAATGATAGGTTCTTGCGCTGTATGTAACAAGTTGCGGCCTTCACCACCGCGAGCGCCCATCTCGCCGTGGCCATATCCCAGTGTACCGTTTTATAGGATTCATCTTGATTTTCTTGGGCCAATAAATAAGCGTATGTATTTAGTGATAGTTGACGCGCACACGAAATGGGTCGAGGTGTATGAAATTCCGGCAACTTCTTCTGACGTTATAGATAAATTATTCCAATACATGTCGAGATATGGCGTTCCACATACAATTGTATCAGATAATGCAACTACTTTTGCTTCCCAAGAATTTAATTTTTTTTGTCAACGTAATGGTATCGCCCACTTGTTTTCGCCTGCCTATCACCCAGCCAGCAACGGCCAGGCTGAGAGTTATGTTAAAATTATTAAAAAGGGCATTAAATCTTGCCTTTTATCTTGCAGTAGTTTGAAGGAAAGTAGACTTAAACTGTTAAAATATTTGTTTGACTATAGGAATTCAATTCATAGTTCAACAGCTCTGTCACCGGCTCAGTTAGTTTTTGGACGTAAATTACGTTCTCGCCTTGATTTATTGAATAAGAGACCACCGCCCACATCTGCACTCTTATCTAATTTGGTACAACGTAAACAGTGTTCGCAGATTAAATATCACGGAGGTCGAAATAAGAAATCGTATAGTGTAGGTATGAAGGTTTTATACAAACAATTTTTAAACAACAATAAATACAGCTGGAACGTAGGAGAGATTATAAAACGTTTAGGCCACGTGTTATACTTATTAAAGGACTTAAAGACATCTGCGACAGTGAAAAAACATAAAAACCAATTAGCACTGTATCGAGGTACTATGTTTGACAATAACATGCCCTGGGTTGGCGATGTGGAGAGCGACATATTAAAGAGCGGTAATGTGGACTGTGACCGCGAAACCAGTGCGGGGGAGGAAGCGGAGCTGAGGCCGACCAGCGACGCAGAAGTCGCGTCGTCAGCAGCGGACGAGCAGACGGCGGCGGCACCCGACGTCCAACCTGCCGCGGCACCCGACGTCCAACCTGCCGCGGCCTCCGACACCCAACCACCGGTACCCGATACCCAGCCTCTCGACGCGCCGCCGGCAGAAACCGAGCGCGGCAGTGCCACTTCGCGATTGCTACTACACACCCTACCTGCAGTTAATTATCGACGTTTCTTTTAACTTTAATATAATTTGATATAAGTACAAACTAAATGTATTTAATAGTTGTAAGCTATGGGGGAGAGATGTTGTGTATGTGCGTTTAAATAAACAGTGTGCTTATGGCAGCCAGTTGTTTCAGTCGTGTCCTGCGCAAATATAACAATAAGTATCAGAATACATTTACTAAATCTATCAGACATTTAACTGGGAAATTCAAACATTTTTCAATCAAATGCGGAAATATTTATAATTATAAAAAACATTATACAGGGTCTGTCGTAATGAATGGATAACCCGTTACCTACAGTTGATCCGGATGTGAGGCTATAAGAAAATGGTGTTTTCTTGCCAGGGTTGTCAACCATAAGAAAATGGCGTAGACTTTTAAACTTTTTTATAAATTTCGCTATTTTTTTCATTTATTCCGCTGCCATTTCTTCAAATTTTGATGTATTTGTATAATTCTTTTAGTATTATACTGCTGAAGACGTGTATTATGTAATTTAAATACAATTTTAGGTGTTATTCACGTTGAACATTATCAAAATACTCATTTTAAGAAAAATATTTCCAATTTTTTTTCTTTATGTCAACTTTTGATCATCTCCTGTGGAAAAAAAAAGTATGACGTTATAGCTGCCCATGATCTCAATAAATTGTCTAGTATGTGTAGATTCTAAAAAGGTATAACGATGTGTACTTTACAAGCAACATTAAGTTACAGGAGCGAGAACACTAATCAAGGTCGGAATTTTTATTTTTCATGTTATGTTATAAAT
Source organism: Emmelina monodactyla (assembly GCA_916618145.1). Classification (NCBI taxonomy): domain Eukaryota; kingdom Metazoa; phylum Arthropoda; class Insecta; order Lepidoptera; family Pterophoridae; genus Emmelina; species Emmelina monodactyla. Next base: position 5,843,190 of record OU745296.1, read on the forward strand.
GGTTGTAAAACTTCGTCATAATGATTTTATTCTATCAAGATACTTTGCACAAACACTATCGGGCCACTAATAGGATATTCAGAAGAATACCCGGTTGTGTTTGGGAAAAAATGCGGTCTTTGTTCGATTTTTTAAATCCGTTTCAATTTCAAATAAACTTGTCGCAACATGTTTGTCGCATGTAACTATTAGAGCACAACAATTTTCATTTGTACATTTTCATTACATTATTATCGTGAAGTAATGTTATTTTTTTCCCAAACACAACCGGGTATTCTTCTGAATATCCTATTAGTGGCCCGATAGTGTTTGTGCAAAGTATCTTGATAGAATAAAATCATTATGACGAAGTTTTACAACCATTTATAACATAACATGAAAAATAAAAATTCCGACCTTGATTAGTGTTCTCGCTCCTGTAACTTAATGTTGCTTGTAAAGTACACATCGTTATACCTTTTTAGAATCTACACATACTAGACAATTTATTGAGATCATGGGCAGCTATAACGTCATACTTTTTTTTTCCACAGGAGATGATCAAAAGTTGACATAAAGAAAAAAAATTGGAAATATTTTTCTTAAAATGAGTATTTTGATAATGTTCAACGTGAATAACACCTAAAATTGTATTTAAATTACATAATACACGTCTTCAGCAGTATAATACTAAAAGAATTATACAAATACATCAAAATTTGAAGAAATGGCAGCGGAATAAATGAAAAAAATAGCGAAATTTATAAAAAAGTTTAAAAGTCTACGCCATTTTCTTATGGTTGACAACCCTGGCAAGAAAACACCATTTTCTTATAGCCTCACATCCGGATCAACTGTAGGTAACGGGTTATCCATTCATTACGACAGACCCTGTATAGTATTATTTTAAAAAGCACAGCAGATTTTTTTTTTTTTTAAATGTCATTAGAAATGTTTATTTCAAAGCACCGGCCTAACTACCTACCTACTTATTAGTTTCTATGCGATGTGTCACTGTCATGTGAATCTGAGCGTGAATTGCGTTTTCGGGCGTTTTTCAAAAAACTTGACCCGTTACCGAACTGGAATGTTACTAACTGGAATAAATTTGCCTACATTTAACGTTACTAACCGGACGTTACGATACTACTTTTTATGACTTCACATCAAAATAATTCATATATATACACTAAAACTTATGATTTTATTATTCTTCAGTTATTTTTAGATACATAATGCAATACTTAAAATAATTTTAGAGTTAAAACAATAATATTTTCCTTTTCAAAATCAACTTCATAATCAGGACATACTTTTGTCAACACACTGCTCTGAACACTAAGTAACGGTAAATAACCGACAAATAGAGGCCCGAGAAAAAAACTGCCAACGATTTTAAACTGTCAAAAGCTAGGGCTGCCTCTTCAAAAACATCAGAATACTTATTTTTATTTAGAAATAGAAGAAAATCGTCGTTACTAACTGGGAATTCCGGTACAGCCAAAAGTCGTGGACAAAATAAAATTTGATTTATTTAATTATATTGATATAAGAACCGATTAAAAAACATTAAAAAACGTTATTTCCAATTGTTTTACTACACAAACCAAGTGATTTTAGTATGAGTATTTGAGAATATTTAGGAATAATGACACTCAAAGGTAGGAAGGTATGCGTGGGACATCGTTAAATTGTGGTACATGTAGTTACATTTTTATTTATTTTTTTAAGTTAAGAATTTATTTTTAATTATTATTCTGATTTAGTTTATTTGTGTTGAAATTTGCTATCGATTGCTATATTAAATATGATATGTTCACTTATTATTATCAAATAACATAGTTTTTAAGTCAGTGGACATGACCTTTTCGGTCTGGTCAAGTAATTTGAAAAATGCCCTTTCCGCATTACCGCAGTTAAATCATAGCTCTTTTACATGAGCTGTATGTATGTGGTCGTTGACATCATTACACCGTGTTAAAACATTTAATTTAATATGAAGTAACCCGTCTGCCGTTCCCACGCACGCAAATTCGAAGCATTTAAAAAGTAAAATTAAGTATCGCTTAGTGCTCCAGTTGTATTCGCCTTTAACCAATTGAAAAAAGTCAACGTTGTAATACATCACAACAACTTTATCTATATTGTCAGGCCCTGTGTAAACAGGTAAAGTAAACCTTTTTTAAAAACAAAGCTTTCAGATATAAATGTCAAAGTCAACATCACACAGCCTATTTACATCATTTCCCGCTCTAACGAACACACATAGTCACTCTATGTCAAGTTTACATGGTCGTTGACACTGTTATGTTGGCACTACAATCATAACGCACCAACATAACGTAATCACGCTCAGCTATTGTAATAAATAACTCTAAGCTATTTGTGTGTTTTCATCGAAATTGCTATTACTATTACGTTATATGCAACTTGTGGTTTCTGTATTGGACGATAAAATTAAGTAAACTAATCTTTGGAACGGAATCGACTATATGATTTTACGACTAACATCGCAGACTGTTGCACACTGATTTACAGGATGTAGGTATGTAGAAATGAGACTGTGTGCGGGTTAAACTTCGAAGTTTCAGAACTGTTACAAGCTGAATCGTATCTGGGCGGAACTAAGTGCTTCCTTAGTTCTTTGTGTGGTATCCAAGTTAAATATAAAGCTTACGTCTAGGCACTTAATTGCTTTTTACAAAGATATACGTGAATGTTGTAATTAATGTTACCTTTTAAAAAACTTCGAATCATAATTGCATCTAAATAGGCTATTAAAGTTAATATTAAAAAACTTAAATCTCACAATTTACTAGTGTCTTTATACAATGCAATTCTAAAAACTATTTTAAACTCTTCCTCACTTTTTTAAATAACGTTCGTTGGGAACCTCACCGTCCTTACTAGTCTAAATTAATCCAAAAACCGAGCTCATCAAATTGAATAAGTATATTACAAGTATAAAAAATGAAAGACAAGCAAAAAGCCAGTTTGCTTACAATGCGCTACATGACCCGAAGCTGGCATTGAACCGGAGAGGGTATAGACCTCGCCTCGAGAGTGCGGGAGGCTTTCAACAAAGGACAATCGCATACAAATAGATTAACTATTCGGTTTAAAATGGCTGATGATATTAACGAAAAGTTTAATGTAGAAATAAAAAAAAATGGTTTATAATTACATTTTTTTTATTTACGTGGTATCTTATGATGTTTCTACCTAAAGCTACATTTGCATAAAAAAGTTAAAATGAACTATAGTGGATAGGTATTACATGCATCTGATTTCAGTAAAAGTAATTATAATAATAATTCACATAACTGGTATTTTGACACGTTGAAAAATAACCAATAACCAGTCCTAATTTAGATTATTATTATTAGATTATTATATTATTGAATCTAGAATTTCTGGATATTATTTTATAGACAGAACGATGGACAAAATACAAAACCTAAAATGAAAATTGTTGCCTTCTAAAGAACGACGAACAATTTTGGCAGATCTACTATTTATATTAGGTAAAGTATGAAATGAATAAAAATCTTATTTTTGGCCTACATTATGGTATTTCGTTTAAAACTTATTATAATTATTAAAATACTAGTATCTAAATTACTAAATCAAAAGCGATTTAGTCGTATTTAAAAATAAAACCTGAACCGTTCTTAGTTAATCTTACATTAAATATTTTAATGCTATTTATCTGATTATGCAAATACAAGGTTCATCCGATGAATAGTACCAAATCAAAAAAAGCAAGTTAAGAAGATCATTTGATATTTTGACATTTTCCTCAAAATTATTCATGACAAAGAAATTCAATGTTGATTTCAGTACCAAACGTGGGTAATTAGGCGTGAAAACGACATTTTCACATAAAATGTCACATATTATCTTTTGAAGAAACGTTCCCAAATTAGATTGTTACGCGCGTCGCATCGGTACAACTGGATTAAACCATGACTTTGTTATGTTTAATGACCTGCTTGTAACGAACGTGCTCTGAAGGCAAAGTCATATTTTGTTATGTTGGTAGTAAGGTCATACTTTGCCTTTTCAGTGAGTTTACGTCCCTAACCTTTTTTGAGTCTATGTATTTATTCCTAAGGTTTATGACCGTTTAAAAAGTGATTATACTAGTATGAGTCATACGTTATTATAAGCCCTTACGCAATTAAAACTTAATTCTTAGGCAGAACGCCTTGCACGGTCCGTGCACCAAAACAATAGCGTGTCTGCGCGAGACGCGGCAATTCTGACAGCTCAAGGTCAAACAAGATGGCCGCCACGGAAGCTGCGATCGACTTAATTGGAGACCCTAACACGTGGTCGAAACTGGGGCTTTTGGTTATATCTATACCATGTATTTAACATAATCGTAATGAAGTAACAATACAATACAATCTTTTATAGTAGGTACCTATATCAAACCAAAATAGACCTTAATTAATTCAATACAATAGGATAACTTTAGAGAACATTTTGTCTATAATTTGAAAGCATGAATAAGATCAATACATTGCTAATTTTCGAACCTCGAATTTGAAATCAAAGGACATTTATATAGTTTCCATAGACCTACTTTAAAAACTTAATCAGTTGGTACCTACTCCACGATTGTCACTATACATTATAAAAACTGCATAGTCGTAACGACATACGTAAGTTGCTACAACATATCATGATGAACTCTGGTTCCGAATTGTGGTGCGGGAAGTTTCCTCAATTAGTTCGTACTAGCGCTTTAATATTTTTTTAACTTTTATAGTGTTGAGCGGGCAGGTACGAGAAAATAATTTATATGTTCACTTATATTAACATATAGGTATTCGTTTTAAATTCTTGTATAATTTCCGTAAAGAGTGCTGGGAGTTTTTTTCCGCCGGATTACTTTTTTGCAAGTATTTACCTAAACCACTTGGAAGACCGAACAAAACTTGAAAAAAACTGTAGCGTAAAATTTTAAAGGACTGTTTCATCTACCATCTGCCATACCTAGTGGGCGAGAGTTTGGTAATCCCATCCCACCTTGATTGTTTGTACTCATACCTGTAACAAAAGAAATTCTAGTTTTAGTATTTTAGTTGGTATAATAGAAACATAGTCATGCTATTCTACACCGAAAAAGGGCTTTTTTAAGTTAAATCGTGTTTAAGCCGTGTAGCCTTGTGCCAATGTGACTTTGTTATTTTTGCACTTATCGCTAGATTTTACTAAAATATTTCAGACGAATCAATATAATCCGAATAATCCATGCTCATCTTAATTACAATTTTTAATTCACAACAATCGTACTATAATTCCAAAATTAAAAAGAAAACACTTTCCCGCCTGTCGCCGCAATGTAAACACATCAAACCGGATACGACGCAATGAACGCATATTTCAAAGTAAACCCGATTACGTTCTACATTCAAATTTTTTTATTCTTTTAAAGACCATTTTATCTTCTGGCAATTAATTCCACATAAAGTTAATGTTACGTTTAAGTTTATAGATTTTTTGTCATTTTTCAATATTTTTTAAGACTCATTCACAGTGGGTTCCTTCCTGCTAATACCTACCTACTTATAGGTACCTTTTTTAACCTTCTTTAAACAATAACACTATAAAAACAGAATCTAAATGTTTTTTTGCGTACAACAAGTCGTATTATTAAAGGTTACTCGTACGTAATAAGGCTAAATGACGTATTACAAAAACATCTCAAGTGAGGCCCGTATTAAATCTTGAATCTTTGATCGTAAATACTTTATTGTCGTACAATTTTGGCTACTATAATTTTGGACACTAATAAGAACTTTAAATATACACCCAAGGTTTCGTTTAATTTGTTTTCAGGTCAGGAATAGGTAATCCCAAAAATCATTTACTTGACTCTAGCTCTAGTTATGATGAAAATCCACTATTGTGGTACAAAACTCTGCAAGTTCATACCTACTAATACAGAACTTATGTCATATTTTCAACAATTCTGGAAAGGGTTAAAATTAATGAAAACCATCACGGTTTTGGGATAATAGATTGCGACATTGATTATCTAAGTACCTATTAATCCAAAAAAAACATAATATTTAATCAATTTTAACGTTATTTAGTATTGTTGAAAAAATTACATTCGATTACCATTGGCTTACACAGTAGCCCCGCTGGGTAATATTACCTATTGCTATTTAATAAATGCACTTTTAAGGCACCTTAAAATTGTTAATGCCAAATGATCAAATGTTGTATGAAGGGACCACCTTTTTTGTAGTTATGTTAACTTTATAAAATAAAAGTTAAATATACCTATAATATTCAAAATACTTTCCCACGAATTCTCCTCAAGCACAGTTAATATATTTTATTTGTTTACAAAAATGTTTGAATCATTCACGTTCGCATAGGCATGATACAGTTTGGGAAGGTAGAAATAATAAACAAATGTGGAATGTTTACTATTTTCTACTGCGCGATGCTCAAATAGTTATTGAATCGGTTTTATTATGTGTGGTTGTGAATTTGGTTTACTATTATATGGTTATGATAGACTTTAAATTATTCTTATGACAATGAATGAATTAATTCCAGGCAAGGGAAGATATCTTCTATAACTTTTCATTTAGTAAGACAGTCTTGACTAAAAGATAAGATAAGATCAGATTTTATATGGACATCAGTTGGCACCTGCTTTATTTTCTTTACCATTTTGTTTTTATTAATAACTTAAAGTACCTACTTACCTATTATTTTAATAATCTTTATTGTCCTAGGGCACCTGACAATATCTATTTTACAGTGATTGATGCACAGCTTGCATGGGTAATCTGGTATATTATAATCTCGTAATTTATTATTAGGTCGTAGGTACTTCAAAATTAAGTAGTTCTAAAAATACCTTCTCTGATCCTATGTCTAATGAATAATGAATGAACACGTGTTTACTTAAACTATCTTTCTACTTACCATTAAGTTATTTATAGGTATTAATAGTAATAAGTAAAGTACTTAATTCCTCAATTATTGTTCTATCACTACAAACTTAGTATAAAACAAAGTCACTTCCTCTGTCTGTCCCTATGTATGTTTAAATCTTTAAAACTACGAAACGGATTTTGATGCTGTTTTTTTAATAGATAGAGTGATTCAAGAGGAAGGTTTACATGTATAATAACATAGTACAGGGAAAGGAGTTTTACTCTGAACTTAACGCGTGCGAAACCTTAGATTAAAAGCCAGTTTTTTAATAAATTATAATGAAAGTTTATGATTTGATCCCCCCTCCAAGATTGTAGGTATTAAAAGTGTAAATGGTATTCATTTTAGCGATAACTATTTTAAGGAAACGAAGTTTGATTCAATATTTTTTTAAATACAACGTCTTGCTAAATATGGTTAAAAATACATATTATTAAGTATCTTTAATCATCATTTATTTTTATCAAATCTATACAGCTTCAGGTACCTTCTTTACATTGGTAGGTAGGTATTAAATTTACAACGGCGTCAAACCGAAAAATCAATCAACTTTTTAAATTTCGTCATCGATTGTCAATCTACGTAATCTGCTGAACAGAAACCACAGCCGATTGATTAAAATAGAAAGTTCAATTCTAAATACAATATTTGGTAATAGAATGAAATGAAAATAGTCACGAAATTCATTAATCCAAAGGTTTGTTCAACGTGCAAACTAAATTAGTTTTATTTACTGTATCGTTACTATGTACGACTTTCCATTTTATTATTTTATCAAGCGTATAAAGCGTAGATAATGCATAAAGGAATTTGAAAAAAGGCCTGCCTTACCGTAAAGGTATGAGTACCTTTAAGGTAAAGCTAAAGGTAGGCCCACCAAAGTAAACAAAACACTTGACCCATTTCCAACAAAATCGCAATAAAACAATTTACACTGTGGCGGCAATCTATCACGACTTCGGTTTAAAAAATAACAATTTCGCAAGTTTGCAGTCGACCGTAGCAAGAGGTAAGAAGCAATCGCTTGATAGGCTTGCCGTGGTTTCACTTTCGATTTGGCAACTTTAGATTAAATAATGATAAGAAAGGTTAATAAAAAAGAGTGTTAACAGTTATTGGAAGTAGTTAAAGTTTACAATTGGCTAGAGGCAGGTAACAAACCATTGATAGACCTCTATAAGGCAGTTCGTATGGGGATATCGTAAAATTGGACTTCTTTGGAATCAATAGTGTTAACGCCAATTGTTTTTTTTATTTAAATAATAAAGTAGAGTACGAGAAAAATAATGAAAACACAACCATTTTATTCAATAATTTGGTTATTACTATTATTTTTGCAAATTTTTGTACCACTGTTTTGTATAAAAGAAAGGTATGTTTTGCACTTGTCAATTTGACATTTCTGACCAACAACGTTTTTGACACAGGCTGAAGCCTTAAACAGTTCAACACTGTTTATACCCCTAACCTTAACAGACTAAAGACAAGATTAAGCTTTCTAAAATCTAGGCTAACACCCCTGTTAACACGCTCTGATAATTAAAATAATTCCCTCAGTTTACAACCTCTTTGGTGACAAAAGTAAAATGGCGCCTCTTATGATTAGTGGAAAACAAAATGGCGAAACTTAACCCATTGAGCGTCGAAATGAAGTTTATTCAACTTCAGAGTTTGCGACATTCGGCGAGTCCAGAGTTTTGCGAAACGCCCCCTGGTTTAGACGTCGTTTCGGTTTACTTACTTTGATTAAAGCCTTCAGAGTTTGTCCGAGTTATGGAGTTTTTATCTTGTACCATTCTTGATAAAGGTTTTATTTATATCTTAGTATTTATTATAGGTACACAGAGTTTGTCGCAACGAAGGAAGCAAGACTAACGAAACTCAATTAAAACTTTATGGGAAAATAATGAACATTTATTTATTTCATTCATATCAGTGTTTGTAGTTATTTTAAAATGGCGAACTCTAAACGTATTCTTTAATTTCTCGTCTTAAAACTATGATTTTAAACCAATTCTGTTGGAAAAGCAATTTTATAAGCTGAATTTTTTGTCTGATTTATCAACTGATACGGACATTAAAGAAATCTATACCTTTGTCTTGAAATTCGCGACCCAACCAAATCGGTTTATAGATCTTTATACATTTACTTTTATAATCTGTGCTATAAATCGTATTTCGATATAATTATTCACATGTTGTCTATCTCAGTCTGTCAAATATGTTTCCTGTCCTGCAAAAGAAGGATGGGTAGCTACGTTTTGCGAGGCGTCCCTCAGGGAGCTAAGTTAGGGTCAGTTTTATTCTCTCTTTATATTTTTACGAGAAACATTTTTATTTTTGTCGGATTCAAGTTGTTTTGCTTCTGGCGGAAAGTTTGTTATGTTTGTTTAACAAGTTTGGAGTTTTAATCTTCTTTTATTGGAACTCAGATTTAGATTTAAATAACTTGAGAAGGGTGAAATTAAATTAGGAACAACATTATGAAAATCTTTTAAGCTATACGCCGCAAGCAGGTATATCGGTATGTACTTCGGTATGTTTGATCATTGGCATTTTAACTACAAGAATACCAAAGGAATTATTGAATACTCAGGTACAGAGGTAGAACAATCAGAACTTCTAATCGTGATTGTAGTAGTACCTAACATATTTTCTGTCGACTTAAATAGTTATAGTATACTAGTGGCCGCCTGCGACTCCGTTCGCATGGAATTCGGTTTCCCGGGGGAATGAGAAGTTTTCCCGCGGTAAAAAGTACCCTTTATGTTATTCTGATGTATAACCTATATTACTGTAAACTTTCATCAAAATCCGTCCAGTAGTTTTTACGTGAAAGAGTAACAAACATCCATACTCACAAACTTTCCCGTTTATAATATTAAGTAGGAATTTATACAAATAACACCCTCAGTGTTGCCGATCCCAAGTTCAGAAACGGGGCCAATATATGATTTTATCCTAAACACCTTAATTTGATGCCAATTCCGTTAACCTCTCGATCACAACCCACATTTTCGTCCACCTTCTAAGGATAGGCTGCCTTTTATTACCTTAACAAAGGCCCAGGGTTTTGTTTTGATATAAGCAGTAAAGTAACAAGATAACCACACTTGCGTTGTTAGCCAGGACTCGAGCTACCCAGGTGAGCGTAATTCAATACTGCATTGTTGCCACTACGTGCACAACACACTGTGCACGCGCATTCGATGTGGCAACGCGGCCCTTTAGGGGTGCAGGCTTAGGGACTGTTTCATGTTAATACAATTACTATAACTAGGCAGATTTTATAGTAGAAGGTACCTATAGCATAGGTTCATATTGAGGATCGATTTCTGATGTCAAGCGTGGACGAATCTTTAGATTAAATTGTAGGTTTTCAGTATTTCAGTTCCAGAAACAGCATTCTCTTTCTCCCTATTGTTATTGATGACTTACGCTGCGCTTACGCACGACAGCTGGCGATACAAACCAGAGAGAGATCAAGGACGCGAACAAAGAATTTGCAACGTTACCGCCGTAACATATCTTACTTATTGCGTTTTCGTTACAGGTATAGGTTTCAGACCTTTTAGGTTTCTTTTTTCGGGTTTAGGCTTGTTAAGGCCAAATGTATCTAGCACATACAAAAGAACGTCTTGACACATTATCTAAATTGAAGCGAGTCAAAACAAGGTAAGTGCCTCCAAGAATTACTAATGTCCCGCGAAAAAAAAATTGAGGCGTTAGTTTTTTTTTAATTTGTAAATTTGGCGAGTTTGGGCGTAAAAGCTCTTATAGGTTAACAAACGCTAAGTAACACATATTCTTCGGTTTACGGGGATATGATTGACTTTATAGGTATTTTTGTTTTTAACCATTATACTTACGCTTATTTATTACTTATATTATTATTACGCTCAAATCAAAATCAAAATTCTTTTATTTATCATAGATATGTAACATATACTTAATGAACGTCAATGTTACAAACTTCGACTTTACCTAACCGTAGACCGAGAGAAAAAAGCCGGCGGAAAAAAACTCCCAGCACTCTTTTTGAAAATTATAACGTGTACATTCAATGAACATATAAAATTATTTTCTCGTACCTCAACTCAACACTATAAAAGTAAAAAAAATAAAACTGCTACTACGAACTAATTAAGGACTTCTTCCCGCACCACAATTCGGAACCAGAGCAGACCGTTTCCCGAAGGCGGCACCTGATCACAAGTATGACGTGTGCTCCAGCCATCGTCCTACTCAACCATATTAGAGGGAGTTGGGCGACCCGTTGACACAACGCCACCGCCCCAGTAACTTTCGAGGCGAGCATGACTACCTGGGCCAAATAAGGCACTAAAGAACCTCACAAAACAGCAAGTTAATAGGAAACCCGTACAATAAGTTAAAGCAGTGAGAGGAGGAACGAGAAAACAATACAAAATAAAATAAAATAAATAATTTTAAAAAATAAAAATAAAAAAACCAATAAAAGTACATACTCAAAGTTGAGTATCATGTCCTAGTCAAACTGTTTACAGAGAAATTCATAGGTACAAAACAATCTTGAATAGCAGTAGAAATAGCCTGTCTAGATATCAATCCCATGCTGTTTTATCATCTAAATAGTCTTTCTATATAGCTGGTCTATATGGTGTTAAATATCCAAGTTCATTAATTTGTAATGCATATTCTCTGAAGCTAGAGAACCGATTTTTATAAATCTTCCACTGGCAGAAAGCTACGTGATCGGTGTCATAGCCATTTAATTAATAATAGATTTTATTACTACGGGGAAGACTAGTAAATATAAGAATACAAGTGGCCGTCCGCGACTCCGCGAAGTCGGTTTTCCGTGGGAATGAGAAGTTTTCCCGCGGTAAAAAGTAACCTATGTGTTATTCCGATGTACAACTTATATTTCTGTAAAGTTTCATCAAAATCCGTCCAGTAGTTTATACGTGAAAGAGTCAAACATCCATCCATACCTCCATACATTACATACTCACAAACTTTCACATTTACAATATTAGTAGGATTTGTACTGCAAGTGCCAATAACCTAATGCACCAAATTAATTTCCAAATCTAAAAGATTTAAACTGTCTTACCTACAATCATAAATTATCATTTTCTGAGAATAAAGTTAAAACTGTTTCAACTTAAACCATTTCAGTGCCCTACGCCTATTTCTAACAGTAAAAGTAAAGCTTAACTCATTGGTCGGACCTTGAAAGCCTAGATGGTACCTAGGTCTTTAGAAACTATCTATTCTTGCTAGTCTTTTGTCTTGTGGTCGGTATATCGCTAACAAACAGAACCGGTTGCTTTTGTTGTTAATAATGGTTAGATTAAAGATATAGAATGTTTTTGAGGTTGATCCAACTGTGCTTCCAATTTTAAATGTTTATTAAACTAATAATTTTATATCTCCAGACTGACACACCAACTGTGTGGCTATAAACTAAGCAAAGCTTGTACTATACCACACAGTGGACTAAGGGGAACCTAGTTACACCCAAACTCACTCTACATAATTCATTTGGCACATAAGTCTTTGCATAAAGTTGTAGAAACATTAAATATTTGGTATAGGAAGATATTTGTTGAAATAGCTAAGTAAATGAATAAATAACGAAATTTTGTCTTTCTCAATTTCAACGCAGTTAATAATTTTTAATACTTCTAAATCAGTACACAATAAGCAAAAGCTTCCTTTTCCTTAAACAGTTTTTTTCTTAAATTATCTAAGAATTGTACGGAATAAAACTTTTAGCTAAAATTCAAAAAGGTATTTTAAATAACTTCCTAGAAAAAGTAAAGTTGTAGTTCGATGTCATCTAAGTAAATAACAATCTAAGAAGTATGTGCGACAATAGCAACAAACAAAATGACAAGACCAACTATCTTTAATTATTTAACCATTAATTAAACCAATAGACGTATTCAGCTAAATATAAGAGGTTATTCGATCATTGAGCGCTCGTAGGTCAGTGCAAGCACAGAGTAAAAAGAGATACTACGGCCCAGACAGGTTTCTTCGCAGCAAGCCACAGAGCGGCATCTAGATCGGCCGTGCAGGGTTAAACGACCTTTAGGAAGCACCGCGATCGCCAAAGCAATTTCGATAAGGAAATTTTGGTTAAAAGCAAAGAAATTTGGTAATTACATATTTCGTTTATCAGGATTTTAAAGGTCGGAGAATTAAGTGTGGAACCTTATTTGAGTTCCGAATGTTGATTAGAGTCAATCTAAAGTGTTTACATTTTTGATACTGGACGCTTGACGCAGAAAAAGTAGGTTGACGTAAGTGAATTTTCTGTTAAAACGAAAATAGTCAAATGAGTGTCTAAGGTGTTGTAAACCTGTTTGGATGATTAGTAGTTATTATATTTTTTTTTAACTTAAGAATTAGTTAGATAGAATACACTTTAACTAAGTTAAATAAAGGAGGGATGTCGTAGTAAAAAATGTGAAAAATTCAAATAGGTAAGTATCGGAAGAAAATTCTAACTAAAACGCATTGTTTTATTTTCTTTGTTTAGTTAAAGAGACGAGCCCGTGGACACATGAGTAATCAAAGTCAGTCTCGTTGTTCATCCAGAACGAATCACCTTCAATGAAATAACGGCTGTTTGCCTATACTGTGTAATAAACAGTAGGCATTGCTATGTCAATATTTGACATTTAAAGGCATTAGGCATCAAACTCAGGAGCCTAAATACCTAAATCAAAATCAAAACAAAAATATGTAAGTTGCATAGCATTAAGTATGAAACATGCAGAAAGCTGTTCAATTGTTAGAAAGGTATGTAAGTACCATATCAGTGGAGTGATTTTAACGATTCGGTTGTTGGGTTTTATAATTGGAATTTGATAACATTTAGTTGTTTTCAAGATTGCTTTAAAATCCGCAGCTCCAGTCGTTCGCGGGGCATATTTCTATGTAACTACAAAATAATGGTTTGTGAATTCTATAAAAATAATTGAGAGATGGGTAATAAATAAAAGATGACATAACCACTTATGAATACCTATACGATTTATGGAAAAATAAACTATTGTTTTAGAGTGACACTTTTGTTTTGAAAATAATTGATGACTTGATGATAAAAATATGTGTCTGTAGTGTGGTTCGTATTATTTCAGCTTGCAGGCACGCGTGGTATTGTTTAATAAGTCACTTGTACCAATGGCATTGTTCATATTGATGAAATCATTATTTTAGGAAGTGCATTGGGTACTTTTAATAATGCTACGCATACAATTTGAACAACCTTATTTTAATACTCTTTTTTGTAGACCACTTTAATTCTAAAAATGTTTTTTAGAATCGTTTATAGTTATTTGGTTCCATTCAAATTTTAATTTCAATTCGTCAAATTGTTTGGTTTTAACAAATTCGGAGGTTTACTAGTTATTGTAAGAAATCTTTTAGAATAAAGCCGAAATCATTCATACTTCGATATTTCGATTAAACACCTGCGTGCGGTAGGTTATGTTCGTTATTTCACAGGATTTGACATATGTCGCAGAATCGACATGGCGGCGTACTGAGCAACAGGAAATCAATTTTGTTTACAAAAACACCGGCATTTTTTCATCTCAACGACCACAAAAAAGCGTTTTCTTATAAAATCGTACATTTGTATCTGACAATAACCGGTATTACTGTCGTTTTTTTCAATAATATTATGCTGTGTACTCGTTTTAGTAGTGCGTACAGCGCATGTTTTTGCACATTCATTCCTGGAACTGGATCCTGGTTTTAATAGGATGTCTTCGCATAAATACTATCCGATGTAGACACTACTACGCCTAATAAATTGATTCGCAGTATAGGAAACAAGCATGTTTAGTCTGATATACGACACTTAGTTACAGCAACCTCTGCTTGTGAAGTAGTGAGTGGATGTATCATATTCGCAATCCAATACTTAAGGCATAACGTAAGGTTCTGAATCGTGGCTGCTCGTAGAGTTACGGCGTATTGACGTTTCGTTCATCGTTCAACAGACGCTGCGTGTCGCCTGCGGCTACTGAACCGACGGAATAACACTTTTTATTGTAAAAAACTGTAGTACAGACGCACTGGCACTTGTGGCAAATAATCACTGACAGAAATGCATCATCTTGAGGCTCATAACTGACCTGAGCCTGACGGGCGGTGGGATGTTGAAGGCCGGGAACAATTTCGCGTTGGGACTCTCGAACAGCATTGCGATTGTGTTTTTCACCGAGCGTGCATTGTGTACCCGTGCGTTTGCTGCGGCGACCGGCCGAACACTGGCGACGCGGGGCGGCAGTCCCCCCTCCGTGACGTCACGCACTAGGCTTCGCTGTCATGTACCGCATCTCCTGTCTCCCTTTATCTCATGGCGAGTGATAAAGACAGCGTTCCACCTGAGTCGCCCCCGACACTACAGGGCTTCTCTCGCCCTCCGCTAAATACCTTTTGTTGGTGACTCCACGCAGTATTGTTTTACTTGGCTCCTGTTATTTGTTGTTAGCCATAAAACCGTGAATCCAGCGCTTTTGACGGATGCAACACTAATACACTGCTCCAAATATTAAGCCTGTTCTCTTTTAAAGCTTCCATTTTTTGTCATTTTTCATGAGAAATGAGAGCAATCAGAAAAATTTCAACGTTGCAATATTATTTCATTGCGTTGTACCTACTTATATCTGGAGTTATAGAACAAATGCTGTCTATTAAAACTATTAGTAAATAAATAAACTATCTAAATAATTTATTTAGATATTGGTATCTCTTTTTCCTATTTCCGGTAAATACCCGTGGAAAAAGTCACTCTCGCCTTTTTTATTTGTGAGTCTAGATATCTTTCTAAGCGGTAAGTACCTACTTAGATTCACATTTAACAACTCGTCATTGTTATTAAATGTAGATTATTTTCTCTGTAAGAAAAAAAAACTTATATTAGGCACATCTAAATATTTTTTAAATCTACCTATTTAAGTAAACATATGTTTTAAATAATAGTCGTATTCAGTTTGCAACGCAGGCCATTAAACAACAAATGACCTATGGAAAATCTATCAATGGCACTTTCTAAACCCGTGGTTTTGTTTGATTTGTGGCATTTACGAGTAATAGGCGACATCGAACGATGCGCTTTCTTGCAAATCGACAATGATTACGCTACTCAAGGGAATTAAGCTGAGGTCGATTCATTGGGATTTTTTTTTGCTTCGATTTCGATGAGTGAAAAAATAAAATACTGACTCCTGTGTAAATTGAGAACTGGCGTCAGTTTACTAATTCTTTGAAAGCTTAAGCTTATATGCAGTCCCTTAAACAAAAATAATCTAAATTTCTTTATCTATAAGTATCTACATCATAATTAGTTTTACAATTTCTTGTAGGTAAACCAATTAAAACCGGATTTATACGACTTATATTTTATTTAATATTTGATCAGTTACAGCCACTGTATCCTTGTATTGGGATAATCCAACTCTAAAGGGTAAAAGTATAAGACGAAATTGATAAATGAATACCTATAAAATATTAAAATTCCTATAGCTACCCATAATGTAAAAATATAAAATATATGTAAAAATGTATCAGGTAAAAGAAATATCGACGGCAGTCGTAAGGAAAATTAATGTTTAATGGTACTATTTAATCAGACACTCATTTGACTATTAAAAGTTTTCAAAACTGTAGTTACGCTATTATGGCTTTCGGTTCATTATGTGGCTAAAGCGATAGGAGTAAAATTTTAGTTTCCATAAAACTGCTTTTAAAAATACAACCTTTTATTATTTTTTATGACCTTACTACATTTATATAAAAAATGAAAGTTTCATCATTTTGAGAATAGAGCCCTTTGGGCACCAACAAGCCAAGTTGAAAATATACTTTTTCTTAATTGGCCAGCCCGAGGGAAGCTGGGTTGATCGAACCCCGGATCTTCCGCTTGACAGTTCGATTTTATTTTTACAACTGGTAATAAAACCAAAGTAGTATTTAGTAAATTAAAAAATACTATTTAACTATTTAATATTAGTAGTTATAAGTATACCTAACTATAATTTACTTTATAGTTAGTAGTTTGGATTTTCTATACTTATGTCGAAACCAATTTTTAAATTTTATTTGTAGAAATTAGTCAAACATTTTGTACTTTCATGCAAAATATTTGTTCCAATCTCTTGATCTCATATCAATTTATTAATCAGAATAAAAATTATTTTGGGCAACCATACAATATTTTCATGTTTCAAAAGCTAGTATTTAATCACTTTTTTAGAAGACTCTAGGAAATATAAAATATAAAACGCAGTAATTGGTTAGATCATTTTGTTTATTTTGCTTGGTAAGTAGTAAATTTTACACTTATTTGTTTAGCATTTTGTACAATCAAATTGGTGTTTAATATCAGGGTGTATTTAAAAGTTCAACAAACTCTAACTGTGTGTACAGAAAACAATTCAAAATGTAAAATTAATAACAATAAATTTAGTTAAAAAATTCACACTTAAATTTTATGTTTAGTTAAAAAAGTTTTATTTTATTTACTTGCACAGTTAACAAGTTAATAAATGATAAATGTGATGCATTTATGTACAATACAATATTATTAATAAGTACCTCTGTCTCACAAATAACTTATACTTTATTTTTACAATGGAGTTTTGGTATCACAATTAAAATAATAAAAGTATTTTTGAGTATCTGTGAGGTCGCTTATAATTCGTTATTTTTCTTATTACATGGTGTCTAAATAAAGAAACACTAAACCATTTAAAATTATCTTGTGATAGTTAATTTGTTATATTTCACATTACATCTTTGTTTTTTTACAACTACACATTTAAAAAAAGCTTTTAATGAAACAAACAAAAATAACTTAAAATGGTAACAAGACTATTGCTTTTGATTTTTTCAAAAAACTTACAATTTTTAACTAATTTTGTGTTCTTTTCTAAATGTTACCTACAAAAGAACCTTCTCTTTAAAACCACCTAAATTATTATAAAACTGTGTTAAAATCAATTCCCTACTTTAGACGAAGTCACCGTACAAACAAACAACATCTATACAGGGTTAATTTTAATTAGCGCACCACCTCTTGTAGGCAGCATTTCTACATCGGTCCCAACAATTAAAAATAACCCTGTATATACTATTTATTAATGATTTATTAACAGACTACACACATCAGATCTACCGGCCGCAGCCACCTCCGGGGCACTTTCGCTTCGGAGCCTTGTATGAAGAAGTGCTGGCTCCTCCGCCGCTTAGAGGAAGATAATCTGAAGAATAAAAACACATATAACATTCAACATGCTTAAAAAACTAGGTTCTTAGGGTGTGAGGTGTTTTCTGTGGTGAAAATATATGTTACTAGTGGCCGCCCGCGACTCCGTTCGCGTGGAAGTCGGTTTCCCGTGGGAATGAGAAGTTTTCCCGCGGTAAAAATAACCTATATTACTGTAAAGTTTCATCAAAATCCATTCAATAGATTTCACGTGAAAGAGTAACAAACATCCATCCATACATCCATACATACTCACAAACTTTCACATTTATAATATTAGTAGGATGTAAACCTTCCTCTTGAATCACTCTATCTATTAAAAAACCGCATCAAAAATCCGTTGCGTAGTTTTTAAGATTTAAGCATACATAGGGACAGAGAAAGCGATCTTGTTTTATACTATGTAGTGATTATAATGTTATAACATAATGTGTGAGGTGTGAAAAGACTGTTTCCAAAAACGAAAACTATGATTGCTGATTATACTTACCCAATTGCTTGTAAACTATCTGATTTCGGGATAATTTTAAAATCATCGCGTCAGAACCACCACCTGATATATGGCTTATGATTTTTCTGAGTATTTTGTTGGTGAATTTAGCTACTTCTTCAGCTCAACAATACATTGAAGGCTTCGGAAATGGTCTTGATGGTACATCAAGTTTCATCCAAATCCGTTCAGTAATTCTTGTGTGAAAGAGTAACATGAACGTCACAATATAGCGTTTTGTTTTTACGTATCTACGTAAAATCTCAATCTATTGACACTTTATAAGTTGAAATCTTTTCAGGGGGTAGCATTAAATATAGAAACCCATATATGTAACAGAAGCTTTATTATTTTACTAGCGACCCGCCCACGCTTCGCAATGGTGTAGTTTTGGCCGACTTGCTCACGAAACATCGAATTTTGGCTAACTTAAAATACTTTTCCTGAATTCTTTATTTAAAAATTTTAATGAAAAAAAATCCTAAAAGATAGTGAATCCCGCATTAAAATCCGTTTACTGGTTTAAGAGGAGTTAGCGGACAAACATACAAACTTTGATTGCATACTATGTAATGATAATGATGATGACAATTATAATGATGATGATAATGATGATGATGATATTTATACTATGTAATGATAATGATGATGATAATGACAATTATAATGATAATGATAATGATGACGATGATGATAATGATAATGACGATGATGATGATAATGATAATGATGATAATGATGATGATAATGATAATGATAATGATAATGATGATACACTTACCCTCGCCCGCGCCCAGTCTGTGTCCGTGTTTGTCGGTGTTCTCCGCGAGGTAGCGCTGCAGGCGCTCGGCGTTCTCTTGACGTTTCCTCTCTTCACGCTGGAAACGTATTATTTAACTATGTACAAAATAGTCGTGTGGAAATACAATTAGACTTAAGTCTTTTCCTGATATGAAGAACCAGAGATTGAACTGAACATGCAAAATTATAAACTATAGTTTTAAATAGATATTTGGTTCGTATTGTTGATACGGCGTATTTAAGAAGCTTTTTGAAAGATATATATTTTCTCTCTATTAGGTCTGAAAGGCTTTTCGGAAGGTAATTATATTAAAATCACTCTAACCCTATAAATTTAATAACATAGTCTGTAATTATAGCAACTTTTGTATATAATGTACTTAATCAAATGTAACTGACATAGGCACGAGTCAAGAGCCAATCAGGGTCAGTAAGAAGTAAAAACTTTGATGGTGTAAACTTTGATGACACACCATATCAGTGTAAGTTACAAAGTGGCATGTAAACTATGAGATTTCAAATAAAATAATAGCCCCTAAACCATTAGCTGATGTGTGAACATTGACCTCAATTTAATTCAATCATTAATACTTTAATATTGAGAGTTTTGGTTATTTGAATAAAGTTACTTCTTCAATAAAGATCTGCTGTAATACAGGGTGTATTATGTATGGTAAACAGGGTGAACTATATTTGTTATACAGGATGTCTTATATCTGTTATACAGGATGTTTTATATCTGTTATACAGAGTGTTTTATATCTGTTATACAGGGTGTTTTACATCTGTTATACAGGGTGTCTTATATCTGTTATACAGGGTGTTTTATATCTGTTATACAGGGTGTTTTATATCTGTTATACAGGGTGTTTTATATCTGTTATACAGGGTGTTTTATATCTGTTATACAGGGTGTTTTATATCTGTTATACAGGGTGTTTTATATATGTTATACAGGGTGTTTTATATTTGTTATACAGGGTGTATCATATTTACTTCCGGCACAATGGCAACACTACCTCTTTCTGCAGCACGGCGGCGCGCGCGGACTCCGCGGCGAGTCTCTGCTGCATCTGATCTCGAGCTCGCTGTATAGCGTCCATGCGAGCGAGGGCTAGGTCCGGGTCTGACGGAGTAATATGCAGATATGATTGATAGTGGTGAAAATAAATAAGTAAATATTCAGAGAAACATACCGACAGAGATGTACAAAATGGTTTTAAAAAAGCATTTAAATACAAAATGCAAAATACTTTTCAGATTAACTATTTTAAATGCAAAATACTTAATAGTTTTTTTTTTGTATTTCAAATGCTAAATGCAAAATAGGTATTTTCAAAATACTTTTTCAAAATAAAATACCTTTTGACCAAATCGAATGATATTTTTTTTTATTTTAGGTATTTATTATGAGAAATAGAATAGAGATACAATGACGAGCCAAATGGCACTTTATGCACATTTTGGTCATATTTATTTATAAAATAACGCTTATCAATAAATTCTGTTATAATACATAATTGAGTTAACGAAGAGTAACGAGACTAACAAAAAGATAGCCATAGATCCATTTCGTGAATTGTGTGGCCAATTATTTTTATCCAGTTACATATTTATTATAAGTATGGATTATTACAATTTTCTTTTAAAGAAGAAAAAGAACACGCATGGCTAGCAGGCGCCTCCATCAGTCAAACTCGGCATACCTACAAGCGTCATTCGTTCATTTCATTTGGTTTGACTGGTAATGTTGGCTAAACTCAATCACAAAGTATTTTGCATTTTGAAATGAATATTATAAATACAAAATACATCTGGAAAGGTATTTCAAATGAAATACAAAATGTTTTTCACAAAAAGGCATTTAAATGCAAAATACAAAATAGGTATTTTGCATTTTGTATTTGCATTTTAAATAGAAGTATTTCAAATAAATCGCATCTCTGCATACCGAGTAGGTGATACTTAACTAGGGGTCATTTTGTATTATTTGTATACTAATGGACACAAACCAATTTTTAAAGGACATTTAACTATATTGGCCTGACATTAGAATTGAACCAAAAAATCAAAATCAAAATTCTTTTATTCATCATAGATATGTAACATATACTTAATGAACGTCAATATTACAAACTTCGACTTTACCTAACCGTAGACCGAGAGAAACAGCCGGCGGAAAAAAACTCCCAGCACTCTTTTTGAAAAACCTCTGGCCACTGCTTAAGTTATACAGGGCTATTTCTAATTAGCGCATCACCTCTTGTAGGCAGTTTTACTACATCAATCCCAACAACATTTAACCAACGAATAATTAAAATTAATATTTAAAAAATAATAATAAGTTTTTCTACTTCTGCCTGTGTTTTTCTACTCACTACCTTTTGCCTGTGTTTAACTTTTATTTTATTTTATTACATGTGCAATAAAGAATATTTGTATTTGTAAATTATCCATACAAAGTAGTAAGTAGGTCAGACTCACTCTTTTTCAGCATCTCTTCATCTTTGTAGTCCCGGTACTTCCTCCACATTGGCTTCACCCATGTGTATGCGTACAGCATCGCTATCGAAGCACCAACCATATACCAACCATACTGGGATAGGAAACTTGATACTGGAATTGAAAAATGAGATGTTTAGGTGTATTTTAACTACAATTAAATAAATGGGAGAATTTAAAAATGTTCATCTTTAAATGATTTGTTTAAGTAATTAAACAATGTTTACACATAAATTGTAAAAATTTTGAAGTAAATCATACAAAAGGCAAAGGAAAAACTTACCAGCACCAATAAATTCTCTTTCGTCCAACATCTTTACAGAATCAAATTCTGGAAGGTTTTTAGAACTTGGTACACAGTAGTATCCTTGAAAGTAGAGCTTGTCGTTTCGTAGTAATAATTAGTTAGATAAGTACGTTACGTTGGCTTGTTGATAAATCTACATAAAATTAAAAGCAATTTCAAAGTAATTTTATCTAAAACAACGACAAAAACAGATTAATTTCCGGGAAATATGATTTGTTTTGAAATAACAAGTTGATGACGTTTTTTTGACAGAACTATGACATTGACTTGATTATGTATGTACGTGTCCCTTTCAGAATTTGTCTTAGTTCCGATTAACGCAAACAATACACACAAACCAATGAGGGTGCATACCGTTTCGCTTTGCTAACAGCGCAATCATGCTACTAATCACGTTTTCAAAAACAACATAACATTAGTGGCAGCTACTAATCCGTCATCGACATATAACGTTATTAGTATCTTCTTTCCAGCTATTTCTCTTGAATATAGACAGCAATCAGCTTCCGACTGTTTAAAGTTTATCGTGAAAATATATTGTGTTTTTGGATTGTGAGATTTAGATTTTTTTCGTAAATTCTTTAAAAAGTATAACCACGCTCTGCTAACAAGATATTGTGTTTTTGGATTGTGAGATTTAGATTTTTTTCGTAAATTCTTTAAAAAGTATAACCACGCTCTGCTACCACATCAGGTCGAATGTTTTCCGTCTGTGACCCAAATTCGGTAACAATCCTCGTTGTACCCGACTAGTCTACCCTTAATCGCCTTTTGGTCTAGTTTTCTCCGCTTTTGCTTTGGAATATGGACGTAGGCAGTCGATCCTATTATTCGCAGGTGTTTTATTATTGGTTTCTTTCCAAGCCAAAGTTCATGTGGAGATTTGTTATTCGAACTTGTGGGACCAGTTCTATTTAGTATGTAGGTCGCTGTGTTAATGAGCTCTGCCCATAGCGTCTGAGGCAATGGCTCGTGAGCATACATCATCGATCTCGCTGTCTCAAGTAGGGTTCTGTTCACCCTTTCGCTAACTCCATTTTGTTCTGGTGTATACGGCGTGACGAGTCGTTGTACTATTCCATGAGTGTCTAAAATACTCTTTGTGGATGCATTGTCAAATTCACCACCGTTGTCACTCAGAAGGCATTTTATGGTGTGTCCGACTGTTTTTGTTTGAGCGATCATCAAAACTAACTTGTCTTTGACCTCAGACTTCTTTCGTAGAAAGTACACCATGCGGTAGCCGGTGAAGTCATCTTTAAACAGAACGTAGTAACGATAGTTTGAGAAGCTTGGTTGGAACGGTCCACAAACGTCAGTATGTACAATTTCTCCAGCCGCGGTTGCTCGGGATCTTGTACCGAATTTAAGTCGATGCGCCTTACCGAAGATGCAGCCTTCACACGTATTCTTGTCAAGAGGTAGGTCGAGGCCCAGTTCTCGCTTAACTGTGGCTTTTACGTGCCTCTTGTTTTGGTGTGCGA
The DNA here is from genome assembly GCA_916618145.1 of Emmelina monodactyla. NCBI lineage: Eukaryota > Metazoa > Arthropoda > Insecta > Lepidoptera > Pterophoridae > Emmelina > Emmelina monodactyla. The sequence goes on from OU745296.1 coordinate 5,866,988, forward strand.
GTCTCTCGTGGTAGAGTTGCATCGTTGTAATTGTTGCAAAGACTTCGGGTGGTGTTTCTGGTAGTACGGGTTTTACTTCCAGTCGATATAAGCCACCTTGTTTCTGTCTCTTCCCAATCAGGCATATTTTGCCGTTGACAGTGACGTTGCATACGTTTGTCCTGGATGAAAAGATGCTATTTGGGACGCGATCGTGAAGTGCGAGGACGGAGAAGAGGTTCTTGCTGATTGCTGGCACATACCAGACGTCTTGCAGGCAGATGTCGACTTGTTTCCCGTTGACATATCCTCTGAGTTGTACTGTACCTTTGCCTTTGGCACGGACTTCATTGCCAGCAGCCGTTGTAACAGTATAGTTATATCTTTGAAATGTTCGTAGGTTTGAAAAACGTCGGCTCTGTTTGTGACGTGGCTTGTGGCTCCGTTGTCTACAAACCAGCTCTCAGTGTCTGTTACGATGTTGAAAGCTTCGGTATGTTCAACACTTAGTAAAAGCATGTTCGCTGTGTTCGAGGCAGAAGGCGTAGGTGGCTTTGGATTTGAACTCTTAGGCGGTTTCCCGTCGTTTATCCACTTTCTGCAGTCTTTGACGCGATGTCCTACGGCTCTGCAGTAATTGCACCTAATCTTTTTGTCCTTCTTATGTGTGTTCGCAGATGTAGAAGGTTGGTTTGAGTTCGAAACAAGAGCTTCTTGTTGTGCAGTTGAGGAATTGTTGCTTTGAACAGCTCTTTCGTATGCACATAAGTGTGTAGTGAGTCTTTCAATGGTTCTTTCGGATTTTGGAATTAATAGCCAGCTGCTCCTGAATGCAAAAAATGAATCGTCAAGGGTATCTAGAACTTTGCATATAAGCATTAGTTCCGGTAGCTCCTTGTTATTATCCTTTTTTAATTCTATATTAAGCTGTGTCCAAATATTTTTTAGTTTGGACAGGTGGCTAGCTACATCATCTGCGGTATCTTTTTTGTAACCAAAGAAGCTCATGCACAAATTATAAGCTTTGTCCTCGTCGCTGCCGTCGAAGAGGCGAAGTAACTCAAGCCAAATATCTCTAGCGTTCGAAAATCGCATAACTTTACGTAATGTGGTCTCTTTCATATTGGTCGTGAGGAGTAGTATAGCAGCTGCATTAGCTTTAGTAAATTGTTCCAAAGTACTGTTATATGCTGCTTGTTCTGCATCGCCTGCTCCGGATGCGGGCGCGGTGGGTCTTTGGAACGAGCCGTCTACTACATCGAGCGCTTTCGGAACGGTGCTCAATAAGCAGCGTACTTTGTATTTCCAAGTATCCCATGTTGTTTTATCCTCTAGTAAACCAATTTGAACTTTTCCAATTAGTGACTCCATATTCGTGCTGGGCCCATAACCTGATGTGGTAGCAGAGCGTGGTTATATTTTTTAAAGAATTTACGAAAGAATAATCTCACAATCCAAAAACACAATATATTTTCACGACACATGTGACAAGATAATTTTTTTTATTTACACTTCAAAGTCAATGTCTTTCAGTTGTTGAATACCGTATATACACAAAAGAGTTTGTAATAACACTTTCAACAAACCGGTACTAATAATGTGCTCGCGAATCGGAACGCAGTCTAAGAACAACTGTAGAAACTGGTAGATTTTAAAAAAGTCAATTGATTTAATTACAAATAAAATAAACCTCTTTATTTTAATTACGTTTAACCATAAATAACTTAACTCGCAGACTTGAGATTATATTAAACGGTTGGTTGGGAGGAGTAATAAAAAATATAGTTTCAAAACTACTTACTTCTTTCTAAAAAATTGGGTTGGCAATACCGCGCGTCATTCATTCAGCCACAGCCGTCAGCCGATCGCTCATTGTTTACTTCTCAATTTCTTTTGGATTGTATCCACAATCAAGAATAGTGTTTATTTGTGATGGTGGCAAAGTTCTTCGTGTACGGAGGCGGGCGATGGCGGGATTTGGACTTGAAGAGCGGGCGCGTGAGTGGCTGGGGCCGCGTTCGATGGGTGAGAGTTCGACGCGGGAAACTCGTTGTAACTCGGCGGCGGCGAGTTTTGACCGAGCTGGCCGGGCTGGCCGCTGGACGACCAAAATGCGCTAGGGATGGGCCTCGGCTTTCTATTTACAGGTACCTATGTGAAGTCCATAAATAGGGAGAGCTAGAGTTGTATTGCCGCTCAGTAACCCTAAATTCCTGAGTTATTACTTTTTTAGCTTGATCAAAACATTTCACCAAACTTGAAGGGTTTGATCAGGAGTAGACAAAAAAGTAGTTGCTTCAAATTGACTAGTAGCAATAGCCAATATGTTGTAGCTTTTTTGTTGCTAAGTTCTTAAAACTTGCATAGGAAAGTCTTTCAATAGAGAGATAGGTGGTACTTACATCTACTTTTAACACTCCCAGTCTACTTTTATACAAATTTTATCTATTTTTCTTAATCTCAACTTACTTATTTAAAATTAAAGTTTGTAATTTAGTGAACTTCCAAACCAACTTCAACTCTAATTTATACTTTTAGTCAGTATGACCTCTTCCTTATTCTATCTCTGTACCAAATTACATAGAAATCAGTTCAGTTTTTTGCAGTTAGTTAGCTTACAGCAACAGATAAATAAAGTTACTTTCACATTTATACATGTATAAAGTAAGGAAAAAGTTTTTGTTTATAACTCACAAACTACAATTTTTATAACTTCTACATTTACAGTGCTCATCACTATAGGTACTCATCTTAACTACTCACATAAAAAGATTTGATGATTATCAATCAAATCCACATGTAAATACAAGTATTTATACCTTAATATTATTTTAAAGCACTTACTTTATGTTGATTTTAAGTGAGGAGAAAATAATAGAGAAAAAGCAGAAGACCATCACGGACCACAGCCACTGCTGCTGTGGACACTCTCATTTCAGGTCCGTTTTTGAATTTATTTTTGTAAGTTCTAATTGAATAATAATAATAAATCTCCAGACTGATACACCAACTGTGTAACCCTAAGCTAAGCAAAACTTGTACTATAGGAACCACACAATGGACTAGGGTAGAACCTAATTACACCCAGACACGAGCCAATATCGTAAAACCATTTTTGCGAAATTAGCCCGACCCGGGGATCGAACCCGGAACCATCCGCTTAGCAGTCCGGTATATATAATGCTGCTCCACAGAGGTCGTCTGAACAAATTTGAAAGTTACACTAAAATTTAATGTCTACAACTCTTATACCTTAAAATTATTTGATATATGAAAGAGATGGATGAATTTACTTATTTCGTACTAAATCCAAAATTAAAAGGGGCAAAGCAGTTAATAATGCTAAAGATTAGTTCACTTTAATAATGCTTCAAAATAGATAAATATCATTGTTCTGATAAACTTTAATGACTATCTCTGTCTTATATCATTGCCTAGTGAGTGACAACTATTTCTTTGAGTTTGTCCTGAATCTAAAAATAAATGTTTTTTTAAACAGATGTAACTCAGAAGTGCAATCATCACCACATAAAATAAAATCGTCAAACTTTGAAGAAATTTCCGACTGGCATCGAAAAAGCGATGCAGCGACCCAGTCAGACTTTAACTCTCACACTAAAATCACAACGCAAGCCGAGGTCTACAGCAGACCTCAGAAACGTAAATACAACGATTTATTAACAAACGAGCGAAATTTTGATAAAATCTTAGAATCGAACAATAATATTGGTAATCATGAAATTGTAAGAAGACGTTCGACTTCCTCTAGCGAGGAAACCCTTATGTCTTTGAAAACTAATAAAAGAGTATTGGAAAAAGAACTGATAATTAATGAAGACGATGTAGATGTGTTACGTAATTGCATTGAAAAGGAAATAATCTTCCCTGATGCAGATTTATTGAAATTCGATTCAAACGACGCGTATAAAACTTCAATATTCTTTCGTTTGAATCCTCTTGTCAATGTGGAGCGTAGTGGACTAATAAGTAAGATACTAGCCGAAAATCGAGCGACGTATCAAGAAAATACAGTCACTAAAGATGAATTCGCATTACAACTCGGTTTGAAAAACGTTAAAAACATCAAAGCAACAAGACGATACAAAACTAGGAACGCTATTCGAAGTCCTAAAAAGAAAGATGAGATTAATAATAAGGTAGATGTCGTCCAAAAACAGAATCAGAGAGAATCCTCTGTAGGCTCCAGCGATGAACCACTGAGACCTAAAGCAACCAATAATTCCCATAAAAGAAAAATATTAAACGATATCAGACACAAAACTACACAAATTGACAGCACATCAAGTGAATCCAGCTTTGAACCTGATACAAATGACAGACGTCCTCAAAAACGAAAAAGAATTAGTGACGACTCTTCGTCCAGTAGCAGTAGTTTAGGCAGCAGCAACACCGACAAAGAAAACGTAGCCTTAGGGCCTATAGAGAAGTCCTTCGAAGCCCAGAGGCGAAAGAACGGCCGGTTCCCAAAAACCGACAGCAAAAAACGACAGTTGTGGCTCAACAACGACTTACCACTGACCGATCAATCCGATGCGAACCATCGGAAACTGCGCGATCGTTCCATTGTTATTAGTGATAGTGAAAACGAAATTGAAAATACGAATGAGAGAAGAGAGTCCAGGAGATTGTCGGAATTAAAGAAGCAGGAGTCTAAAGAAGAAATAAAGAAACCGGTGGTGATTGTGAAGAAGAGGAGCGGATCACCGCAGAAGAGGGTAGTCAGCAAAGCGAAGACTCGCTTGCGGCCGGCTGCGAAACCTAGAAGGTGAGAACTTATTTACTACTAGCGACCCGCCCACGCTTTGCAATGGTGTTATTTTGCACGACTTATTCCCGACACGTTGTATTTTAGTTAACTTTAAATAACTTTTTCTGATAGTTTCTTATTTACGAATTTAAATGAAAAAATTGCCAAAAAGTTGGCGATACCCGTATTAAAAACCGTTCGTAATTAAGGAGGAGATAGCGGATAAACATACAAACAGGCAGAATTAGCGACTTGGATTTATACTATGTAATGATAAGCAAATGTTAACAGTAATTCCAAAAACGTTATTAGTAAACATGAATTGAAACTTTTATTTGATATACTTTTGCGTATTAATCAAAAACGCCTAAAATTGCATACTAGTCACAACTGTTCAGTAATCTTTCACTCTTGCTTGGTAATTTTTATCGAGTGTCCATTCCCCAGCCTTTAATTGGTTGCGTTTTAGCCAAACCTATTACTTAACTTCGAAATTGTATTGTCTAAAAACTACTTGTCTACCAAAGGAGAATGGGCAAAAATCTATGAAATCTGGGACCACCCTCCAATAGCATTAAGATAAACGCCGTTGGATAGCTCAAGACAGCTGTAACAACAAAACTGCCATATCAATAGTGGTTCCTATTGAAGAGACCTATCCAACGACATCCTACTAATATTATAAATGTCAAAGTTTTTGAGTATGGATGTTTCTTACTCTTTCACGTAAAAACTACTGGACGGATTTTGATGAAACTTTACAGTTATATAGGTTATACATCAGAATAACACATACCTACTTTTTACCGCAGTAAAACTTTTCATTCCCACGGGAAACCGACTCATATCGCCATTGGAGAGTGGTCCCAATTTGCCCATTGTCCTTTATTTGGCACCCCGTACAAGTCACAATTAGTGTTTCTCCCACAAAGGGAGGCCCGCCTGCCCTACAGTCTGTCGGAGGACGCGGCGATCGTCCGCTGGGTGCGCGGGGAGGCGGGGAGGGCGCGGCAGGTCAACGGGAACCAGCTGTGGCGGCGGCTGGAGGAGTGCTATCCGGGGATCGCTGGACGGGGTTAGCATATAAATAAATAAATCTCCAGACTAACACACCAATTATGTGGCCCTATGGTAAGCGCATTAAGCGCTTGTTTTACAGGTACCACACAATAGACTAGGGGAGAACCTAGTTACACCCAGACAGGACAAATGTCGAAAAACCATTTTGACGAAATTGGCCCGACCCGGGGATCGAACCCGGAACCATCCGCTTTACAGTCCGGTATAGTTACCGCTGCGCCACAGAGGTCGTCAAATAGCCTATATATGTCCCATAGTTGAGCACAGGCCTTGAGCTAGAGCAGCGAGAGGGTTTGAGCCGTATAATCCCAGCGTGGTTGGCTCGGTGCGGGTTGGTGATATAACGGGTGTAAAAAGACCACTTCCGAAGCCTGAAACCATGTATTCTTGAGCCTCAATAGTAACTAAATTCACTAGCAGTATACCCAGACCGCTGCGCCATAGAGGTCGTCAAGATTAGTGGAAGAGCTAGACGTTAGTGGACGAGCAGCTCAGAGACGGACGAAGTTACTGAAAAAGGTTCAAATTTTTTTAAGTTTACGAAAAATCTACGTCAGGTGGTTTGCATTAAATATTTGTGGAAAACACACAAACCTTTACTATTACTTAAATCAATATTTCGTCTATACAAACTCCCAATAGTGACTTTAAACATACAGAGTAAAAAATTAGAAAAAAATCTAGGTTGTGTGGTTTACAAATTAAGGGCACCTATAATTATTTATATGTATTTATATCTGATAGCCATCAGGCCTTGGCCTGTCTCTGAATTTCGTCTCGGCATTGGTAAATGACCTATCCTGTATACTTTACCACATAACAGTCATGACACGCCCTGTATATTACGACAGAACAGTCACGACACACCCTGTATATGCAACCAGAGAACGATCATGACACACCCTGTATAAGCCACCAGAGAACGATCATGACTCACCCTGTAGGTATATGCCACCAAAGAAAGATCATGTTCATGACACACCTTGTATACATCACCACAGAACGATCCTAACCCACCCTGTATACATCACCACAACAGTCATGACACACCCTATATATGCCACCACAGAACGATCATGACACACCCTGTATATGCCACCGAAGAACGATCATGACATACCTTGTATACATCAATACAACAGTCATGACACACCCTATATATGCCACCACAGAACGAACATGACACACCCTGTATACCACCACAGAACAATCCTAACCCACCCTGTATACACCACAGAACGATCCTAACCCAACCTGTATGCATCACAGAACGATCCTAACCCACCCTGTACACACCACAGAACGATCCTAACCCACTCTACACACCACAGAGCGCTCCTAACCCATCCAGTATACACGACAGAACGATCCTAACCCCCCCGTACACACCACAGACCCATCCTAACCCACCCAGTATACACCACAGAGCGATCCTAACCACCCTGTATACACCACAGAGCGCTCGTGGCACTCTCTTCGGAACCGCTACCTGCGGAATATCCTGCCATCTCTTCATTCTCTACCGCTGTCTGACGGCGCCGCAGCTTCCTTGAGGGCCGCTGCAGCACAAGGTATATAACGGGTGTGAAAAGACCACTTCCGAAGCCTGAAACCATGTATTCTTGAGCCTCAATAGTCACTAAATTCACTAACAGCATACCCAGAAAACTCTATTTAAAAAAGTTATTAAGGATTGAAAAGTCATATTCGCCGCTTGAAATCATCGTTAATATGTAACAAAAAAAATTTTTTTTGAACGTATTTTTTTTTGCCCTAAACGTAACCAATACCCCTCCAGCAATGCCCAGTTTTTGTTTTCGGAAGCAGTTCTTTTACACCCTGTATTATGACACGTTTGTGAGGTTAAAATATTTGTGTAACACTTTTCTGCCTTCTTCTGGTGGTCAATTCCGTTTAGAAATAAGTATCTGACCATAAAGATTAAAGAATTAAGTTCATAAGATTATAGCAAGTTACTTGCTTGAATTTTATTCAGTATCATTTTAATAATGAATATTGTAAGTAAAAATCAATAAAAGTATATTTGTAACTATTGCAGGATTAAAACAAGATTATCAAGAACCAATGCTTAATCAAAATATGTGTTGCAAAAGCGGTAAACATCATATTTATAGTATATAGTTATTTGGTAAAATAGTTTACAAAATCATTGTATTGAGAAAGTTAGAATAAAAGTATGGTAATTATCACAAGAATTAACAAATACCCATAGATATACATTTTGATTGTTATAAAAATATTGAATCTTCTTTGTATAGCTTATTATATTCGTATATTTCTAATCAAACCAAGTAATCTTTCAGTCCAAAAGTTTTACTTTCTACTTCATTTTATAAAGGTAAACTAAATGTCAATCATTATCATCCATTATCATTGTTACATAGTATGAATCCAAGTCACTATTTGTGTCTGTTTGTATGTTTGTCCGCTAACTCCTCCTAAACCACACAACGGATTTTAAAGCGGTTTTCGCCATATTTCAGAAAAATTATTCATTTAAATTTGTAAATATAGAACATTTTAAAAAAGTTTCTTCAAGTTCGCCACTATTTTATGTTTCGTGTGCAAGTCGGCCAAAATTACACAATTGCGAAGCGTGGCTAGTATTCATATATTTCTAATCAAACAAAGTAGAAAGATTACTCCAATTTTTTTTTTCCTACTTTATTTTATTAAGCTAACCAAAATGTCAATCCCTACTAATATTATAAATGCGAAGGTAACTCTGTCTGTCTGTTACGCTTTCACGACTAAACCACTGAACCGATTTTGATGAAATTTGATATGAAGAGAGAACTGAACTTAGGAAAGGACATAGGGTACTTTTTACCGCGGGAAAACTTCTCATTCCTACGGGAAACCGACTTCCACGCGAACGGAGTCGCGGGCAGCCACTAGTTTAAAATAATCAATTTTTTATTGCACAGGTGAAATAAAATCCCGCAAGCATGGCTCGGGGCGCCACCCCCTCTTCCCCGCGCCCCCCGCCGGCGCCTCCAGCAGGCGATTCAACCAACCGAGTATGTGTACTAGTAGATTATTTATTAACGGCCGAAACCAATATTCTACTATAGTTAAAACCTTTGTAATTGGAAACTGCTAGTTTTGTTTTTTGTGACGTATTTCTGTCATTTCCATATCAACAGCTATCTAACATAGTTTATTGAGACGCAAAAACATGGATAATAGTTACCATAGTTACACAAATAACAAGGCGTCAAAGGTCAGTAGAATATTGGTTTCGGCCGTTAGTGGCTTTTTAGCCCGAAATGATTTTTTTTGTTAACAAGTAGATTTTGAATAGAAAATAGGTAGAAAACTTATACAATACATTTATTTATTACTTATTTTATGACCGGCGCGTTAATAAAGCTAAGAAAGCCATATATTTTATCACTCTCTTGACCCTAATTGAATTTGACCATGTTACATTAGAATTCTTACTCAAATAACATATTATGCCCATACAGCCACTTCGCCACCAAAGACCCGTCGCAGTCTCCGCTTATCTACGCCCCCGCGGTCCGCCCCCACGCCCCCGCGGTCAGCCCCCTCGCCCCCAAAGTCCGCCCCCTTACCGATGCTGAAGTCTGCTCTCCGAAGCCCAAATTCAAGTCCAACTTACGCAGAGTTGAACCGTCGACTCGCGCCTCGACTGCGCGACTCAAGAGCCGACTCATCGGCCAACTCGTCTGTCAACTCGTCGCTCAACAAATCCGTGAGATTTGAGGATGAACAGCGGCCAAAGAGAAGGCTTTACAATCCTAAGTGATAGTGACAAGTGATTCTTATTGTGTGATGAATATGGTATATATGTTACGGCTAATAGTTAGAACATCAATAGGTTAGGTTAGTTAGGTTACTTTTTTGATACCACCCAGAAAAAGGAGTCCTATATTTATATATTCATATGTTTAATTTTTTTTTTACAGTTTTCCATATTTAAAACACTTCTAACCGGCTAAAACTAGGTGTAGCCGCACTTCGGGTATTAGCCGTAACATATATATATTCATCTAGCATCGAAGACTTGAGAACAGCTGTACATGTAGAAGTGTAGTGCAAGTGTCAATTTCAATGATTTGCGAATAATTGATATAGTGTTTAGATGGCAGAGGTGTCTAATTGTATGAACAAGAGTGTATTTTAAAAGAGCAATGCAAATTAATTAAGTAGACTCGAATCACATGGATTATGAGTGATTTCCAGCTCAGTTTTTGCTCGCATTGCAAGTGGGCTATGAAGCATGATTATGTACATTTAAATTGTGTCTTTGTATTCCTAATTCTGCTCAGATTGTTTTATAAGTTCAAGAGAGTCAATGACTTTTCGGACACAAAAAACTCAGACACCTTGGTAAAAACTAATATTAAAATTGAAAAAAACAACTCGGCCAAGGTGTCCGATTTCTTTGTGTCCGAAAAGTCATTGACCAGTTCAAGAATATTATTATGTTAATGAATGTTGCTATTGTATACTGCATTTATGATTTATGTTTTAAGTGTAAAAATTATCAAAATTTACCATTAAGAATATCAAAAAAAATCTAAATATTGATTCAATATCAAAAGATAAAATCTCCACATTTGGGGTTCAAATTTTAATGATACATTAATATAAGCACTCATTTCTCTTACACTTATCAAGTAAACCTTTATTTGCATTAAAAAGAAGATCACGCCTAGTGATATAGATAAAAAAGGTATCATAAAGCTTTTTCCAGATTATATTTAATTAGCTGTTACTAAAACTTTGCTTCTGAATAAGTTACTCTGAAAACTAAAGTGTTTCTGTCTTTGTCTGGACATACAAAGTTTAGTTCTAAGATGAATAGAACTGCAATATGGTTTCAAGATTTACATATTAGTTTTAAGTATTTTTACATGCATTAGTCGATTGTGAGAAGTATCATGTAATGTTTTCAGGATTAAACATTTATTTGTTACAATTGTGTTTTAATTCTTTACCGAAATTATTTTTTGTCAGGGTACTAAATAAATCCGATTAGTTTTTTGTGATTTTTTCTGTTCTCATTATTTTATATCATAATTATCATCATCATCATTTCATTGCATAGTATAAATCCCAGTCACTAATTCTGTCTGTTTGTATATTTCGGTTTTCGTTAACGTTTCGGTAATCCTTTTACTTTTCGAAAACAAGTCGGCCAAAGATAAAACTGAAAACCATAAAGTGTATGTTGCTATTTTGTAGTTACAACTCGACAAGATTCTCATACAACATCAGTTACTACAATGCCGATAGATGGGGCTAGCAGTATTTTAAATCGCGCTTACACATTTTGCGCCAAAGTAAGGTTTACACCGGAGCCCAATATTAAGGCGTTCTGAGAGAATAGTTGAGGCAATCTGAGATCGCACACGATCTGCGGATCGGTCTCCAACCTGCGTCCCATTAACAATATGCAATCGATTTCAGTGATGCATGAAGATCGTTTATCGATCTCTTCAATGTAAATGAAAAGTTAGTTTTTCTAATATTTAAAACGTTATCCCTAAGTTTGATCTATTGTCTGAAAATAGTTTAATATACGTAAAAAACATACATCTTACGTAATTAATTATATTGTGTTTGTCGAAGTCGTCAAAAATAAAAAGCGAAACCGCATTTTTTAATAACATGGACGTCGATTTTTCAGAAAAAATAATTGAATTGTGTGAATTACGGCTTTGTTTCAATTCATGCATACAAATATTTTTTTTGTATTTATTTACCGATATTTGCGTCTAAGAGTACTTTAGTATCGGTACTTTATTTCAGTAGAAACGCACTGGCAGCATATTATATTTTATAAAGGCACTTCATCAAACTTGACAACTTTGACAACCTAAAATATAAAAACATATTTCTCTCACTCTAACGGGCTGTCTCAATTATTTGTCTCCTAGGCAGCTATGATCGCCTAGTAGTTTTTTGTCGAGAAAATATAAATACCACTACAAAATTAAGTGAATCAAACTTGTTTAATATTAGAAACAAAGGCAAGTTTTTTTCCCCCTTAACATTCATTTATTAAAATTAGAAAGGTTTAATTAGCTAATTACACTCCAATAGTTAATACGGTGGGTCTACCAGTCATAGGTATATTTTATTTATTTTCATGTCTGGATAGCCCAACCGAGCGGTGGGACCACGAGACATAGAAATTGCATCGCTAGTCCTACTGGTAGGTCAAATAGTAGGGACACGAGACATGCACCTTTCTTTCCGGATCTTTGCTGTTTTTTTTTTGCAATAATTGCATTGTGTTTATACAAACATTTTAATTTAGCGAAAACTTTAATTTTGAAATACACATTTGCTGGGAAGGCACATCCAATAAAGGCACTTCTTGTAAATTTAAATTTCAAAAGTTTTAGATCAATGTACGTTGCTATGGTGACTGTTTTTGTTTTACATGGACTGCCATAAAAGTCACTCAAACAAAAGATCGAACTGTCCAATTCCGGGGTTCGCAAAAATGGATTCAAATGGTGTTCAATGGATGTGTCAAAATCGGTTATTGGGATGATGGTTGGCACCATTTTCATACAAATAAGTATGCCAGAAAAAAGATCGCTTGCCTCCCATGGATCGATTGCTTCTTTGGATTGGTTCCACAATCTGGAGATGGTTTATTGAAACAGTGTTGAGAAAATTTGGATCCGATTGCCAATCTTAAATGCCTAAAAATTGATTGAGATCGTATATTGGGAATGGGCATTACTCGTTGAAGCGGTATAAATACAAGGTAACGGATTGATGCACCTTTAAAAAAAATATTTACTTTTATTTAATGCGCGATTTTTGGCCTTAGGTTCCATTGAGCAATCGATGAGACCGAGAGAAATAAGCCTTATGATATCCTGACGCGTTACGTAGAACCAGTACCTAGTTAATATCTCGTCCCGACGACGATGGAAGATCATTCGACATGTCGATTTTTTATGCATTCGATTCGATTTGTCGATTTTACCCTAGATTCATAACCATACCTAAGACTCTAACGGCCGGAACCAATATTCTACTATAGTTAAAACCTTGGTAATTGTTTGTTTTGTTTTTACGAGTGACCCGCCCACGCTTCGCAATGGTGTAATTTTGCTGACTTGCTCGCGAACCCTTGCTTTTTTGCTAACTTAAAAAAACTTTTTCGTCATTACAAATTTTAATGAATAAACACCCTAAAATATGGAGAAAGCCGCATATAAATCCGTTACCTACTTAAGAGGGGGTATACAGGTAAATTTCCAGTCGTAATTTGTATTTTTACCCTAGAAAACAAAGCACAAATTACCCGAAAAAAATACCATAGGTATTAAAGCATATTTCCAAGGGACTGATCAGAGTGAAAACATAAAAAAATAAAATTTTCTCGATAAAAAAAAATCACGAAGTTAGCTCTAATTTTCAACTATTATTCATTTATTTCCAATATTATGCATACTATTGAGCCAATATTTTAATACATACTACCAAATTATATTACCCAGCGACCCTACTAGCGATTTTAGAAAATAATGTATACTTTACGAGTTATTACATTAAAACTTATTCGGCGCTTACTACGTTTTTATTTCTCGCAGAACGCTTTCGTCTGTCGCACCTGTCCTGGGATCTAAGGCATGTTTTGTTTCATGGTTTAGTTGTGATCGCTCCGTTGAGACAAGAGGACTGTGTTTCTGTGCTCCAGGGCCGAAAAAATCTTCGTTTTAATTTCTAATTCTTGTTTGACTATGAAAAAAAACTTTAAAATATGGCTAGCAAAAAAACGCAGCAAAAGAGTATTTTAGAAATTAAAAATGTATCTCATGGCTAATTTAAATAGATTTTAATGGCTTTTAAGACAAGTTACAATGAATAGATCATAAATCACAATATATATATTATTGCAATTTCTTTCTGTCTGTGCTTTGCAGTACAGATACAAGACACCGCATTTTGAAAAAAAGGTCATTGTATAAAGCACATAGTAAAAACAACATTATTATAAATAAATTATTATATTACATACTTACCTTTGCGAATTATTTACCACCAGCAAAAAGTGCAGTACAGTCAGCATCATATTCTTCGTGACGACTACTGTAGCCAAATAGTTGATAACACCCAGTCATCATTTTCATCGTATCAAAAAGTGTCATCACATTTAATCGGGGCATTCACGTTGTACTAATTTATCGAAGCGTCCAGAAAGTCTTATAGAAAGTTGCATTCAATTACGCATCAACCAAAGCGCCATCGATATTGAAGCGCTCAGCGAAATATAAAAATACGCTTTCTTCTTCTAATCGTCAAAAAATAAACCAGGAACGCACAAGTGTGTAAGAACCTATGTTTTCAAACTTCAAAAACTTTCTAGCTTTTGTTTTCCGGTTCCAAGTCTCAGGTAAAAGTCACAGTCGGCGCCGAACAATCAATTTTATGTACTAGCATTTCATGTTAAAACGTTTTAGCAAGTGAGCCTTGGAATAGTGAAATTAAACTAATTTTAACGGGTTTTTACGCGTTTTATTAAATTAATTTTGATTTTCCGACGTTTCGGCCTTTTTACAAATGCCGTGGTCAATGGTAGACTGAGATTAATGTCTTCATAGAGTATAGTAAAAAACGAGTTTTAGAATTCACCGCCATCTGTTTCTTAATTTTCTCGCATAGTTGTTCGGGTTCACGCAATAGACGCTGACAGTGTCTTGGTGTTTCTGCTTATTTGTCTGCTGGTTGTTCTTTTTTATTTTGCTAAGTATTGGATCCCACGTTGGTGATAGCATCCAACCATCTTCTCTATTGATGTTTTATAATTTCAATAGTTTCTCTTACCAACCTAGGAATAAAATGTTTCTCTTTTGCTAGGATTTTAACGGTATCAAATCTAAGATAGTGGTTGGGCTTATCCATGGAATGCTCACAGACTGCAGGTTTTGTATAGCGACGCTTACAGTTTAATTTTAAGTAATAACAATCGCGTAAATCTAAGAAGTTACATAGAATAGTTAGTTCAGTTAACATTCTAACTTTTTGCTAGACACATTTTTATTCCTAAATTTTTAAATATTTTTTATTTTGTTTGAAATTTGAACCTTCTTCAAAGAAGTTTCATATTTTACACATCAGATACCTATCATTTCTTGACGTATAATTAAGCAAGAGCCAGATGCAACAACTTTACTTAAAATAAATATTTGCCGCGCGTAAATAAGTCATAATTTCCGATCATAAAATTGTTATTAGGGTTATTGAATCCTACTATAAATTATTTTTCAGGTAGGTATCCTAACATTGGTATTCAAAATAAAATATAAATTTATATTTGTCGTGGACAAGTAGGAACAGCAAGGACTAATAAATCATTATATTGATACACGTATAATGAAACAGAATTAAAACTTTAACTTGTTCTTATTTTATTTACTTATGAACATCCGGCTCCTTAACTAGAATGTTCATGTGACATATTGATTTTTACAATAAGTATTTATCTACTTATTTTATTTCATGTTAGCCTATAAAAATAGTACTTTGATTTTAAAAATAAACTAGAGACCAGTCCCGCGTTTGCATGTTGCACTTTTAATGATCTCCGTTAACAAAGAAAGATGCAAAAGGTTTATCAGAGGTATCGATGAACCGATTTGTGGAATATTTGAGAATGTTGTTTGTAAGGTTCCGTACCCAAAGAATAAAATCGGGACACAAATACTAATTTTCCGCTGTCTGTGCGTTTGCACATCAGTCTGTATCTCAGAGGCCGTGAGAGCTAGACAGTTGAAATTTTCAGATAACATATTTTCGTTGCCGATAGAGCAACAAATATTTAAACCAATATAGATAATGATATGGAACGTTTCACCCGCGAGTCTGACTCAATTTAATAACTTAGAAAACAACATGGCAACTTCTTTATAAATGTTTAAGTTTCAACTGAGTAATTTCAGTAAATATTTATGACAACGAGGGTCAAAATTAATATAGTAATGAAATCAAATATTTACATGAAACAGATAAAAACTAAAATAATTTAAATATTTTTACTATATACATAAAAAAAACGTACGTTGCATGTTCCTTCGGATCCTCATTTATTGCAACTACTGATACTCTTACTACCTCTTGACAATTTATGATATTCTAGTATGTGTTTATTATTTAAACGATTCAAAATGGTATCTTTGAATTGAAATGCAATTTGATCATCTTTCTGAATGGTGATGATAATTTAAATTGCTTGATGAAAATAAAATGTTGTTTCAGTTTTCATAAAAAAATGATTTTTAATAATAAAATCATTGCAAGTCATCTTTTGGACCAGAAATGAAAAAAAGTAGGTCATTTCAATTCTCAAAAAGACTGCTTAAACTTGAAATGAAACCCATGCTCATGAATCGTCTATCGGACGCCACAGCCCTGACACCATGGCTGCTAGCTAGAAGTAAACAAACTAAGCTACATGCTTTACATTTTCAGTAAAACTTAAAAAAGACTTCAATCTGTCAAACAGAATCTAAAATTAAATTCTCGTATCTTAGATCAGTGGATAATTTTGTTGACTCTTTCTTACTTATGAAAACCTAGTAACATATTTATTTAAACACATATGGATACCATTCAATTCAGACGTAGGTATTACGTATGTATTAAAGCATGCCTTTACAAACAAAATATCTTCTTTATAAAACTGGGAGCCCAGTAGTTAAGACCCCGTCTTATTCTATATCTCATAAATACATTTTTTAATCAAATAAAGTTTTCTGTCATAACAGTTTCATCTAGACACGCTGCCTGTCAAGCAAAGTACACCTCTATTACATGAAGCATAAAGTTGTTTTCTTACCTTGTACCGAAGATTGTGAATACCCTGAGCGCTACGTTACTGATGGCGCTTTGGTTGATACGGGATTGAATGCGACTTTCTATAAGGCTTCCTGCACGCTACGATAAATTAGAGCAACCTGAATGTTCTGATGAATGTGATGACACTGGCTGATTCGCTGAAAGTTGTTTTTCAAGTATTTGACTACATTGGATGTTACAAACTATATGGTGCTGACTGTACAGGTACAAATCAGTCAACGAATTCTGAACAAAAACATATAAGTAAATGTAAATAAAGCACATTCTAAAAACAACATTACAAAAAAATATATTATACACTTACTTACCTTTGCGTATTATTTACTACAAGCAAAAAGTATTTTTAGCGTTAAAAACAACAGCTAGGTGATCCGGCACTCACTTAGCCGGTATTTATCTGATTATTTTAGGTATAATGTGCGCGATCGCTCTAAACACGCGGTAGCATCGGAGTCACCGGACGACGACGGGACGAAAGAGGGGCGAGTGCGACGCGCGGGTGAAATTCGTTTTTTTTCTAGGTTTATGCGCGAAGAGTTAGCGGCCAAACATACAAACGGATTTATAATATGTAATGATAATGATGTAAACCTCTTTATTGCATTAAAAAAGGATCACGCCCTGTGATGTAGATAAAATGGTATTAATAATATTTGCCTATAGAAATATGCAACTTAAACACAAAAAACCATTTTTCACGAGTAACCAAAACATTATAGATATGGTGAATATCTACAATGTTTGCAGTAATATAAAAAACAACTATGTTTCATATTTTAAAATATCGAGTTTTATGCCTTACCTACCTTCTTAAGTTAGGCAAAGATAATTTCCAGTTTAAATTTAACTAGCTGTTACTGAAACTTTGCTTCTGCCTAAGTTACTCTGAAAACTAAAGTGTAACTGACTTTGTCTGGACATACAAAGTTTAGTTCTAAGATGAATAGAACTGAACTAATATGGTTTCAAGATTTACATAATTGTTTTAAGTATTTTTACATGCATTGGTCGATTGTGAGAAGTATCAAGTAATGTTTTCAGGATTAAACATTTATTTGTTACAATTGTGTTTCAAATTATTTTTTGTCTTTACCGAAATTATTTTTTGTCAGGGAACTAAATAAATCCGATTAGTTTATTTTGTGATTTTTTCTGTTTTCATTACTTTATATCATAATTATCATTATCATCATTTCATTACATAGTATAAATCCTAGTCGCTAATTCTGTCTGCTTGTATATTTGCTGCTAACTCTTCTTAAACCCTTAACGGATTTAAATACGGTTTTCGTTAACGTTTGGGTAATTCCCTTTCCCTTTCCCTTTCCCTTTCCCTTTCCCTTTCCCTTTCCCTTTCCCTTTCCCTTTCCCTTTCCCTTTCCCTTTCCCTTTCCCTTTCCCTTTCCCTTTCCCTTTCCCTTTCCCTTTCCCTTTCCCTTTCCCTTTCCCTTTCCCTTTCCCTTTCCCTTTCCCTTTCCCTTTCCCTTTCCCTTTCCCTTTCCCTTTCCCTTTCCCTTTCCCTTTCCCTTTCCCTTTCCCTTTCCCTTTCCCTTTCCCTTTCCCTTTCCCTTTCCCTTTCCCTTTCCCTTTCCCTTTCCCTTTCCCTTTCCCTTTCCCTTTCCCTTTCCCTTTCCCTTTCCCTTTCCCTTTCCCTTTCCCTTTCCCTTTCCCTTTCCCTTTCCCTTTCCCTTTCCCTTTCCCTTTCCCTTTCCCTTTCCCTTTCCCTTTCCCTTTCCCTTTCCCTTTCCCTTTCCCTTTCCCTTTCCCTTTCCCTTTCCCTTTCCCTTTCCCTTTCCCTTTCCCTTTCCCTTTCCCTTTCCCTTTCCCTTTCCCTTTCCCTATCCCTTTCCCTTTCCCTTTCCCTTTTACTTTCTTATTAACTCATTAACTCATTAACTCATTAACTCATTAACTCATTAACTCATTAACTCATTAACTCATTAACTCATTAACTCATTAACTCATTAACTCATTAACTCATTAACTCATTAACTCATTAACTCATTAACTCATTAACTCATTAACTCATTAACTCATTAACTCATTAACTCATTAACTCATTAACTCATTAACTCATTAACTCATTAACTCATTAACTCATTAACTCATTAACTCATTAACTCATTAACTCATTAACTCATTAACTCATTAACTCATTAACTCATTAACTCATTAACTCATTAACTCATTAACTCATTAACTCATTAACTCATTAACTCATTAACTCATTAACTCATTAACTCATTAACTCATTAACTCATTAACTCATTCACTCATTAACTCATTAACTCATTAACTCATTAACTCATTAACTCATTAACTCATTAACTCATTAACTCATTAACTTAAACAACTTAGTTTTTAATTTAAGTAACTACTTTTACTTAAATTAAAAACTAAGTTGGGCCAAAACACCAATATTTCGAGAACAAGTCGGCCAAAATTACACCATTGCGAAGCGTTAAAATAAGATAAAATTGAAAACCATAAAGTGTAAGTTGTAAGTTACAGCCACAGATCACCCCCTAATAGATTCCGCATGTTCGTACATTTACGTTGTATCAGGGTCACCAAAAGTTGAAGAGCGGGGGAGGAAGTAATGACATTCTGATTGGCTAGTTCAAAAACGTTCTAAAATGCACCCGTCAAATAGTGATAAAATAGTGATGTAAGTATTCGATAAAAGTATCGATAAATTATAAATGTGTAGCTAAATATCAAAACCAGGTAGCTCCACTCTAAGTGAAACGCGGTAAATGAAAGAAATAAGTTTGTGGCTAAACTTTTGTAGATAATTATTTTTTCTGTTGATCAACCTGTCGGGTAGATGTTTGTATGTATGAAAAAAGTAAAAAAGTACATATAATTAAAAGGGTTTAGCTGCAAATTAAGAAAATATAATGGACATACCGGTATTTGATGTAAACTAGTAAAATATACCGGAGTTTGAAAAACACAACTGTGGACTTGCTGGATTTTGTAAAATAGCGAGTGGACGTACCTTGTTTTGCTGAATATCGATATTTAGGGATTAGGGATGTACTTAGGTGTTTAGGGTAGTACTAAGAATAAAAAATAATATAATTTAACACAGGAACCACGCTCCAAAGAATTAAAAAAAAAAATTTGAAAATCAATTTTTATTCATTACCTTATGCTAAATTACATAAAAAAGTAAAATAACACTGTTCAAAAATCGAACAAAATCGAACAAAATCTAACACTTTTTCCATGAAATACATACCTAGTACGTCCCTGTACCGTAGAGTCCAGGTTGTAGTAACACAAGATCTACTATGCCAGTATTTAACTTACCTTTTAGCTAACGCCTTTGCTCGTTTTTGTTTTATTTTTGATACGGTTTTATTTCTTGCATTCTCCGGATCAACCTCAGTTAAATTTAAACAGTTTTCTGCCATTACATCCAATTTTATTTCATAAAAACATCGACGGCAATGTGTCTAACTCCCGTTAAAACATGGAAGTGGCAACCATTTTGGATGCCATACTCAACGCTGATTGGTCGCCGCGGACACGCTTGAGTTTGATAAACATTAGACCATGGATTTGCAAGGATTTGAAAAAAAACATCGACTTTGAACGTTATTTTTGTAGTATTTATAGTGGTTTAGCATGTTTTGAAAACAATCACACGATACCTTTTAGAATTTTAAATTTGGCGCCATTCTTAGTTCATTTTCGAGTAGACTGTGACTTGCCGGCTTTTGATATTTACCTACACAAATATCGTTTAATAAAAATATCGACAGATTTACATTTACCTGGTTGATTGGCCTTCAATTTTTTGTATTACCTATAATAAATGAGACTATTAATGTTGAGCCCAAATTAGAAAAGTACCGACCAACAAAAATTTTTTTGCACTACTAATTTTTGGCTCAAGTTTGCGTGAGTTTCCTTTTAATTTTTTAAATGTTAGATTCAAAGTAAATATTTTTTACCTAATTAGAGGGTACTACACGATATCTAGTTTAAAATTTGGTTAAAAGTTAAGCAACCTCTTTTTACGAAAAATATCGATACATCGACAGCGTTGATGTATAACTTTCAAACTCTAATATTACTCGGGTAAATTCGTGCTTTTTTAAGAAAATGAGATGACCGTATATATATTTGTACTGATAGAAAGAGATATCCTTTGTTTGTTAACAATAAATTAACCAACGCAAGTTGAACTCCACAAAAACAAATTTTCTATGCACAAATACGGAGTGACACGGATGCGTACGTGTCTGACGGTTGGTCATGACTAAATCCAAAAATGAAGGCGTGGCTTGCACTATGTTCTAAATCACATAGTGGCGAAACATAGGTCGTCGCCTCTAATGCGGAATCTATTAGGGGGTGATCTGTGGTTACAGCTCAAAATATTCTCATACAACATCAGTTACTACAATGCCGATAGATGGGGCTAGTAGTATTTTAAATCGCGCTTACACATTTTGCGCCAAAGTAGTAAGGTTTACTCGTTGAAGCGGTTAGGGTTTTCCAACTCGGCTGAGCGCCTTTAGCGCTCGCCCCCAAGCCCGGTGAAGCTGTGAAGGCCGTCAAGGGGCCAACAGCAAACAACAGTCCGAAAAAAAAAAAAAAAAAGGTTTAAATGTGCGCCGTGGAAAAGAGTAACAAACAAGCTATTAATATTTTTGGCCTTAGGTTCCATCGAGCAATCGATGAGACCGAGAGAAATAAGCCGGAGTTATTTAAATCCTGTGACGCGTTAAGTTAAGTATCTTGACGACGATGGAAAATCATTCGACATGTCGATTTATATTATGATGATGCATTCGAATCGATTTGTCGATTTAACCCTAGACTAGATTCATAACCATACCTAAGACTCAAGAGGAACATTATTTCATAAACATTCGTCTCACAGACGACTACACGTAAGTGATGGATTTATGAAGAAAATACGGGGTAGGGATGTCCGAAATACAATAAAGTATCGATGTATATCGTATTGATATTTTTTGAAAATATCAATATCGGTATAATTTGACAGAGAATATTCGTGCTAATCAATAGACATCATTTTTAATAAATCAAGAACAACTAACTATTAAGAAATTTTTATTATAGTTTAATCAATCCAATATTTATCTGATACAGACATTTAAATTTTGTCAATTTTAAAACAGCAAATCGTGTCGACCAAAAACAAAAAAGATTTGTTAAAAAGATGTTAAAATAAAAAAAGTATTCCTTTCTAGGATTTTTTAATCTTATAACACTGTGTCCGCAACAAACATATAAATGTTTGTTGGTCTGAAAAAAATATCGATTTTCATACTTTTTCGATACTTGGAATTTTATATCGATACATCGATGTATTGAAGTATAAAATATCGATACATTGAAAAAATTATATAGATATTTCGATGTATCGATATTTTTTAACAAGCCTAATACGGGTGTAAAAGAACTGCTTCCGAAAACATAAACTGGGCATTGCTGGAGGGGTAGGTACTGGTTACGTATTGAGCAAAAAAAAAATGTTTTTTACGTAATCCTACTCATATTATAAATGTGAAAGTTTGTGATGTATGGGTGTTTTTTACTCTTTCACTCAAAAGATACTGGACGACTTCCACGCGAACGGAATAGCGGGCGGCCCGTGGGAATGCGAAGTTTTCCCGCGGTAAAAAGTACCCTATATGTTATTCTGATATAAGTATAACCTATATTACTGTAAAGTTTCATCAAAATCCGTTCAGTAGTTTTACGTGAAAGAGTAACAAACATCCATGCATCCATACATACATACTCACAAACTTTCACGTTTATGATATTAGTAGGATCATCAGTGCTGTGTGCCGGATTTAAGCATAGCCTACATAGGAAGTTGCCACCACAAGGGGGCACATCACAAAAAAACGATAAAGGACCAGAAGAAATAAAATACTTAGTTTTAGTGTATTTGCAACACAAATAGACAAAAAACTGTTTTTTTTCTTTAATAAAAATTATTGGAGCGAGTTTTGTAAAATAAGTGTAGAGATTTTTCACGAGTAGGTAACCAAAAGGAGTAATGTAACCAAAACAAGAATTCGTCTTAGTTCCTTAAGTTGTTTTTTACAGTCCAAAATTATGGTGAATATACATATCTATAATGTTTGCAGTAATATTTAAAAAAAAAAACTGTTTCATATTTTAAAAACTCGAGTTTTATGCCTTACCTACCTACTTAAGTAAGGCATTGGTCATTATCATGTAATGTTTTCAGGATTAAACATTTTTTGTTAAAATTGTGTTTTTATTATTAACTTACCGAAATTATTTTTTGCCAGGGTATACATTATACACGACCAGTGTTTTTTTTGAGATTTTTCCTAGTTACTTTATTTTATATCATAATTATCATCATTATCATAACATAGTATAAATCCAAGTCGCTTTAGTGTCTGTTTGTATGTTTGTCTGCTAATTCCTCTTACCCTTTAACGCAGCGGTCGGCAACACGCGGCCCGCCGAGGTCTTCTTTGCGGCCCGCGAATGTTTAAAAAATATATATAGGTATATTAAGTAAAATTACACATGTTTATCAAATTTTAAACCATTGTTTTTTTTTGTAATATCATTATCACAAGTGTGGCCCGCCTTTGGTCGATTTTTTCACCATGTGGCCCTTGCCTGCTAAAAGGTTGCCGACCGCTGCTTTAACGGATTTAATTGCGGTTTTCGTCAACCCTTCGGTAGGTAGGTATTTTTTTCTCTTAAATTTGTAGAAAATTAACATTCAGAAAAACTAAGTTGGGCCAAAACACCAAGATTTCAAGAACAAGTCGGCCAAAATAACATCATTACGAATCTTATTTTCAGATAAAACTGAAAACCATAAGGTGTATGTTACGATTTGAAAATATTCTCATACATCAGTTACTACAATGCCGATAGATGGGGCTAGTAGTATTTTAAATCGCGCTTACACATTTTGCGCCAAAGTAGAAAGGTTTACTTGTTGAATCTTATGACTTTAGCCTCGTCGCAACCGTCGGGTTGCTAGGCGCCTCCCGTCATCTGGCGCCTCTGCGGCTGTCAGAGCCGCACAGCGCCCTGTGGAACTTAGGCCTCCACCCCCACCCGCCACTTCAGCATGGGCTTCCCGCCCTGCCCCCTCAAAGGAGCCAGCCCCAACTCCATCTCGGGCTGTGCCACCACCGACCACATCGAGGGCCTCCCCCTCGACAGATCTCCAGCAACCCATCGCTCCCCCTCCTGGGTTCCCCAACAGGCCCGCACCTGTAGTGGAGGCGCCTTATCCAGCCCCCTTCACATCGCACGCTCAGTACGTGCGATTCATCCAGCACTGCCAGGCGCAGATGCCCCAGATGATTGATAGTTTCTTCCGCGCAACCCTATAATGGATAACGCTCCATTACGTATAAAACCGCGTGCCCTGACTGTCGGCTCTTTCAATGCAAATTGCCTTAAAAACACACCGAGAGACGAACTTCACGAGTTCCTTCGAACTCATGAAATAGATATCTTACTAGTGCAGGAGACCTTCCTAAAGCCCTCCGACCGCACCCCAAAGATAGCGAACTATTCTATTGTTCGAAATGACAGACTGAGATCTTCGAAAGGAGGCACCCTCATCTATTACAAACGGTCCCTGCACTGCATGCCCATTGACCCTCCCCCTTCTCTAATCAACTTAGAAGTCTCATGTTGCCGTATTGCGATGACGGGCCATCAGCCTATCGTCATAGTTTCTGTTTACAAGCCCCCCGACATTGAAGTTCACAGAAGTGACATTCAAACCCTGTTAAGGTTAGGTAATTCAGTCATATTAGCGGGAGATTTCAACAGCAAACATAGCAGTTGGAACTCCCGAACTCCCAACACTAACGGCAACCAACTAGAGCGAATAGTTTCCTCTCTAAATGTAGATATTGTAGCCCCTACTGACGTGACGCACTACCCTCTCAATCTGAGCCACAGACCGGACGTACTAGACATAGCTATCTTGAAAAACGTAACCCTCGGGTTGCGTTCGATAGAAGTTGTGTACGAACTGACGTCGGACCACCTGCCCGTTATCATGCAACTCGGCTCCACTCACGACCGGGTCCCTCTGACCAGAACGGTCGTGGACTGGAGGAGGCTAGAGGAAGCCCTTAAGGCGACCGATCCCCCCGCGCTTGATCTCACCGACCTGACTACTGACGCAACAAACACCGCGATCGAAGTCCTGACCGACCACCTCCGCAGTACCATCCGCGAATGCTCTAGACAGGTGACAGCGGCGAACGACCGTCGCTGGCACCTGCCTGACGACATCAAGGAGTTGATCAGGACCAAGAATGCCGCCAACAGGGCCTATTGTTCCGCTCCCTCCGAAGAGCCCGCATACGCTTGCGGCGACTCCAACGCGAAGTAAAGTCTCGCATCAAAGAATTACGCGACAACTCGTGGGACAGCCTGCTGCAGGGGATCACGCCATCGCACCAAGCCTATTGGAAGCTGGCGCGATCCCTGAAGGCAGACACTGTCGCCACGATGCCTCCGCTGGTCCGACACAACCAACCTGACGCATTCGGTGATGACGAAAAGGCAAACTGCCTAGCCGACAGTCTCGAGCAACAGTGCACCGTCAGCACTGTAGCAGTCGATCCGACTCATGTGTCCGCCGTGGACGATGAGGTCGACTGTCGTATCCGCGCCGCGCCCACCGAACAGACCGAACCGACAAACGTCGAAGAGGTCGTGGACATTATCAAGGGTCTTAAAGAGAGAAAATCCGCCGGGCCAGACGGCATCTCGAACAGGGTTATCAAAATCCTGCCTCTCGCTATCATTCAGTTGATGGTTGTCATCTTCAATGCAGCCATCAAAAGTCATTCATTCCCCCGTCCGTGGAAACACGCTACCGTAATCGGTATCCGCAAACCAGGCAAGCCGGCCTCCGATCCCTCTAGTTATAGACCCATCAGCCTCCTCAGCTGCATGGGGAAGATCTACGAACGCATACTCAACAACAGACTATTAGCTGTAGTGTCCGCTAAAAACCTGCTCCCGGACGAGCAGTTTGGCTTCAGAGCCCGCCACTCCTGCGTGCAACAGGTGCTCCGCATCACGGAGTACATGCACCACAACCTCGGTAGGACCCGACCGTTCGGAACCGCCGCTCTATTCCTCGACGTTGCGAAAGCGTTCGACACAGTCTGGCACAACGGCTTGTTGTACAAGCTGCTCAACTTCGGAGTGCCAGACAGTCTCGTGCACATCTTGCGAGACTTTCTCACCGATCGAAGCTTCCAATACAGAGTGGAAGGAGCGTTGTCGACCTCCCGCCCCATCAGGGCCGGCGTCCCTCAGGGCGCCGTCCTGTCCCCCATTCTATTCTCGCTATACACCAGCGACATTCCCCGCCGCGGACCGGCCCAATTGGCTCTGTTTGCCGACGACACCGCGATCTACTACGCGCATCCCAACATGCAAACGTTACGCTGTCGCCTCCAACAAGGAATCAACGCCCTAGGCGCCTGGTTCCGGAAGTGGAGAGTCGGTATTAACCCGCATAAAAGTGCAGCAATGTACTTTGATACGAGTTACCCGAGACGGCGCAGACGACTCAACATGCTGCGTCGGCAACTGGAGCTCTTTGGGCAACCGTTGCCGTGGCAAAACTCCGTTAAATACTTAGGTATTACCCTTGATAGTGCCCTGACCTTTCGTAAACACATCAAAACAGTCCGCGACCGCGCCGCGTTCGTCCTCGGCCGTCTGCACCACCTCATATGCAAGCGCAGCAAGATGTCGCTTAGAAATAAGCGTACACTCTACCTGGCTTGCATACGACCGATCATGACCTACGGAAGCGTCGTATTCGCGCATTCCAATAAGATCTCTCTGAACAGACTTCAAGTCATTCAAAACCGTTTCTTGCGCAAAGCGACCGCCGCTCCGTGGTTCATGCGCAACGTGGACTTGCATCGGGACTTCGAACTCCCGACTGTAAGTAAGTTCATGAAAGATGCGTCTCGTCGCTTCTTCGACAATGCACCTCACCATCCTAACCCGCTCGTGGTTAACTCGGCAGCTTACACTGCAAATCCCGATGCAACTCCCTGCTACAGACGACCGAGAAACGTCCTCCTCGACCCCGACGACGCCATCACGTTGGCGAACGAGCGATCCGACCGCGTAAATAATAACAACAATAGCGATAACAGAAGCACACACCCACACAATTACCGCCGCACCCGCCGGCGGGCGCGGCTTTCACGACGGCGACCTAGGCTTGTTCCTGGTCGCTCGCCTGATGACAATTCCCACCTGACCCCCGCTGAGTTTATTGCTGGCTCTTCTCAGAGAGGGGCCCCTTACGAACCAGTGTAGTGAAAAAGATAGCAACGCCCAAGCCGAGGCTCGTACCCACTCGGGGTGCCCTTAGGCAGTTGCATCGTAGGAGTAGGGTTTTCCAACTCGGCTGAGCGCCTTTAGGGCTCGCCCCCAAGCCCGGTGAAGCTGTGAAGGCCGTCAAGGGGCCAACAGCAATCAACAGTGCGAAGAAAAAAAAAAAAAAAAAAATATGACTTTAGCGGGAAGACTCAAATGTAATAATATTAGTTTATTTTTACAATCGGTTTCTATCGAGCAATCGGTAAGATCCGAGGGATTTTAATTTAAAAATTATAGGAGTTTTGTTTGACAGTTCTGTCTGAGTGACCGTAGACAGACTGTAGAGATGAGTTGTATATGTACTAGATGAATTACGGAAAGTACACGTTTAATCACGTGTTTTATACTTCATATCGGCTTATTATTAACCATTAAGGTGTATGTTAAATAATAAAACTCGAAAATATATACTCATACAACATCAGTTACTACAATGCCGATAGATGGGGCTAGTAGTATTTTAAATCGCGCTTACACATTTTGCGCCAAAGTGGTAAGGTTTATTTATTGATGGTGACGTGTATTATTCTGTAAAAAATAAATGTCAATTTTTACACTCGGGGTCTATCGAGTAACCGTGGTAAAACCCGAGGGATTTTAAATCAAAATCATAGGATGAATGAATACTGTCCGTCCGTAGGAAGGATTTACTATTTCCTTGGCAGAGGCGTTTTTAATTTTTAGCGCAAGCTGATATTAATCCAATTTCAGATTTCAAAATGCGGTTTTAGAAATCCGATACCAACAACGCCTAGACTCGCCATCGTAGCTTACATTGGTAAATTTCGTACGATTTATTAAGTTATTAATCGGTTGGCATGCAACGTACGCGTTTTTTAAAAACGGATTTTTAGTTTGAGAAATCGATACGATTTGATTTTGATTTAAAATCTGATTTTAGATTGGATTTGATATATCGGACTCATGCCTGTATAATACGCAAGACTAATTGAATAATTCAATAGTTCACGACCGGGAGCGCTCATTTTAGTTCGCAGCTCTTTAACGAACTAGTTCGAACTTTTAGTTCGTTAGTTCACTATTTCAAGTCGCAATATTATATTTCATTACAAGTGTGGGAAAGCTGTAATTGCAACGAGTCCCGACAAATGTCTACCTGAGCCGAGGCACAGCCGAAGGCGAGGTTTGACAGGCGGAACGAGTTGCATTTTTTGTTCACTTTTTTTTTTTAAATTAAAAAGGCATTTTCAAAATCAGGTAAGAAAATACATGCACTAAAACGGAGAGGGAAAAAGTCGTGGGGATATCCTTATGCTTGCATGATCATCCATCATGTGCGACAACTAACCTGCACTGAGCCAGCGTAGTGGATTACGGCTCAAACCCTCTCGATATCCTAAAAGGATGCCTGTGCTCAACTAGTGAGACGTATACTTTTTACACACTTTACTAGTAAAGCTTTTTTAACTAAAAAATTAGATAACCCCCAAAAAAACACGAAATAAAACACACAGAGTCGAAAAATATGTAATTTATTCGTTCATTGCTGGACGCCGCACACACTTAGACTCTACTATCACGAGACCTCATGTACATATATTTACACACACTTATCTAAAAACAAGACAGTTATTCTTAGCGCTAACATTTTAACCATTTTTGATACAATTCGACTTCCATAATATCTACATCACGTAGAAAAACAATTGCACTACAAATAAATAAAATATTTAAACTAAGTATTGGTTTTAAGTATATTTATTACTAAGCTCAAGGTTTCTTATTTTAAATTATAAAATGGAAATGTTAATGAAATTGTTGAGCATCGCAAAAATAGGAAAATGAAAACTTATTGCATGAATTAAATACTATTTACTTTTTACAAATTCATTTTTATAAATGAATTACAAGTCAAACGCAAAATGTACAGTTTTACAAAGTGTCTTCACAAAGTAGTTTTATTTATAAAAATACCTACATCACATATATTTCAATAAAACGTAAGTACGCACTATTGTTATTATTATGTTTGCAGAAGTTTTAAGAAAATAGTTCAGTCTTCAGATAATGATTTATATTTGAAATTAATGTGCGTTAAGTGAACATTTAAGAGATGATGTCAAATTTAATTCATAAGTAAATTATGGGAAATAATGTATGGCACACTCGACAGATCTTGATAATAATAAATCAATAACCAATGGAGAATAAATACAGGGGCATTTTAGATGTTAGGAATCTTGCTACGACATAGCAGATATTTTTGTGGGTCAAAAAAACTCGGACACCTTGGCCAAATTGTGGTTTTTAAATTTTAATATTATTTTTTACCAAGGTGTCTGAGTTTTTTGTGCCCGAAAAGTCATTGACCCATTTTTGTTTGTCTAATTCAGAGGTAAGTTGACTATTGATTAACTAGAAATCTCCATTAGTTAAGTCCATTGACGTTAAAAACTTTATAAACTTGTAAGTACATGAATATGTTCATTGTGAATTTTATTTTGTCATTCATTTTGACAGAAATATCAATCAAACTGTCAAACTAAACATCGGGCGATACCTCTATTTCAGATGTCTATGCTTTTTAGAGACAATGAAAGTATCATATATTTTGGAATTCTTTGGAAATGACCAATTAATTATTCGAAAATAACAAGTTCTATAACACAAGTACCTTTTCGTACGGCAGAAGTATTAATAAGTATGTAATTTATTTTACAATTCCATCCCGCACATCAAGTTTGGAAACAATAAGAAATTAATTGACATATCCTGATTACCTCTTTCATTCAAGTAATTCAACAAAAGTATTTACAATCTTGCCCCTCACACCAGCGCGATTTAATCCGACCACAGCGCCATCTATCCTCCCCCGCCCGAACTAAACCCTTCCGACCCGAATCTTTCCGGGTCGATGACATTTCGGACCCAAAAAAACTCGGACAACTCGGAAAAAAAATAATATTAAAATTGAAATCTATACATTGGCCAAGGTGTCCGAAAAGTCATCGACCCATCTTTCCATTTTACACTTTCCTTCATCGAACCCCCAAAATTTATTACACATTATTACACATTATCATCATTTTGGAATGTTATTTGTAACTATTCTCTGAGCAGATGCCTCGCCTTGGCGGTCAGTTTCCTGACGCGGCCGCGGGAAGATATGGAGACGGCGCGAGATGAAGATGGCTCCTCGGATGATACTAGATAGGATTTATAAAAGTAAATAGAATATAAATTATAGTAAAATGAAGTAATATAGATAGTAAATTGGATATTGGATTTAATGAAAACATTAACTATGATAAGTGAGAGAGAAAAGGCCAGATGGCACACTATCCTATCATTATCATCATTACATAGTATAAATCCAAGTCTCTAATTCTGTTTGTATGTTTGTCCGCTAACTCACCCTAAAGTACGTAACGGATCTTAATTTGGCTTCGCCATCATTTAGAAAAAAAAAATCTTTTACATGTGTAAATTAAGAACATCCCGAAAAAGATTTATTAAGTTAGCCAAAATTCAATGTTTCGAGAACAAGTCGGCCATAATTACACCATTGCGAAGCGTGGGCGGGTCGCTAGTTTATTAATAAACATAGTTTGATCCTGTGTTTCTGTAACTAAGTTTTTTCTCTCTCAATCTTTCGTTACTGATAGAAACAAAACAAAGTTTATACAGATATTGAAACTACGTTTTATATAAGGAAATATGTGACCTTAAATAATTGTGTGCAAGGATTATAAAATACTAGCGACCCGCCCACGCTTCGCAATGATGTAATTTTGGCCGACTTGTTCACAAAACATTGAATTTTGACTTACTTAAAAAACTTTTTTCAAACGTTCTTTACTTACAAATTCAAATGAATAAATACCCCAAAAAAATGCGAAAACCGCATTAAAATCCGTTGTGTTGTTTAGGAGGAGTTAGCGGACAAACATACAAACAGACACAATTAGCGACTTGTATTTATACTGTGTAATGATAATGATTACAGTAAGGGCAAGCTAAATTAAAAATATCATAAACTTAATTGTCCGGGTATCGAACCCGGAATCTTCTGCTTCAGTACGGATCTGCAATGTTATATTTTATAAACGTACTAGCTGGTGCCCGCGAACTTCGTTTCGCCAACTTAGAAGAAGACAATAAGTCTATTCAAGTAATTGTGGCACCTTACACACTAAAATACAATAGGTACTTACCACAGAGCTGTCAAGTGCGGCGCAGCTGGCGCGCGTGGTTTTTCTTTGGTCTGTGGTACTTACGTAATAATAATTATATCAAAAGTAGATAGGGAGAAAAAAACAGAGTATGTAAGTAATTACATTTCAGTGTGCTATGCAACACAACAATGAATAGGTCACGCCTCAGCATATATCTATCACTTTACAGAGATAGACGCTGCTTTTCAGTCGCGGCTAATTTGTCATCGAGCGGATTCCAAGAGGAGGAGTAGGTACCTACCTACGTTTAATTTTACTTTGGTAGGTTTCTTATGTAAGTAGGTACTTTAGTAAGTGCGAATTTTACCAAACAACGAATATTTTATCGGAAAACAATAAATACCTACTGTCGAAAACTTTTCTTATTATGGCAGTTTGAATGACGTTTGACACTTGCTGCGGTGGCATTGCGATATGAAGAAAAAAATTAGTTTCACTTTATTTAATATCTGCACTTTCATGCCAAGCTATACTGAACAGGCAAGGTACTATACAGCCTTGTCTTAAGTTCAAAATTACGTTCCATATCTAAAAGATTCGTCACGATAATTATTTTAAAAATCAAAATAGGTAGGTATGTTGGTTTAGCCTATAACGAAATAACTTTGTCTACGCACGGGGCTTTTTGGCGGGAGTTCGTCAAGTGATGTCGTGCTTGTTGTTAAATTTTAAATTTATGTATATTTCGGGGTTTGATTCACATTAGTGATAGTGTAATGAGTAGCAAACACCTGTGAAAGTGTACAGTGATTGAAGAATTCAATAAAAAGCATAGCCACTTGCCGGACTGCTTTCCAAGAAGTGACAACAATCTACAGTTTCATTACTATCGTGTTACTGTGGGTGGATTATAGACAGGAAAATCTCCTATCCAACACTGTTCAATATGAAAATGTACAAAAAAATAAAATGAGAAACATGTTTAGGCTGATGACCCAGATGTCAATGCCTTAATTTAATAAAAAAATGTCTACGCATGCGCAATGGATGGAGATGAAGCAAGATAGAAGCAAGAAGGACGGAAGGAATGCACATGTTTTATTCCTTTCATTTTTCGTAATATTGTTATGGTTTTTTGGATGTTTGTGTGTATTATCATTATTTATGTTAGAAAATTATAGAATTTTTATTATTATTAGATTAGATAAGATATTAGATAGATTAATATTATAATTATATTACTTTTTCAAATCTCGGTTTCAGTGTAGTTTGCACATCATACTACCTCGCACCCCTATGAAATTCACGTGCAAACGTATTTCAAGTTTTTGCCCCCCTTTTAGGGGTTTTTTTTTTTTACCCTATAACCTGGTCCATAATTTTCTCTACATAATAGTAAAAGTTTCATCAAAATCCGTCCAGCCGTTTTCGCGTGATGCTCAGCCAAATAAACAGATAAACAGACAAACAGATAAACAGACAAAAATTCTAAAAACTATTGGAACGTGTTCTGTTATCAATTTTAAGTATCCCCAATAAAAAAATTTTCGAATATCTTTTATGTACAGACTTTCCATCCTCTTCAGCTTTATTATATGTATAGATACAAAATAGATATATTTATTTAGTTACCATTATTGTCAGCTGGTGCGTGGTGCCCGTTGAAGTAGTCGTGGTCGTTGGCTGCTAACCGGAGTATTGATAGACGCTGCAAACGAAATTATCATTATATTATTACTACCTTAATAGCATTTATAATCGCTTTCTTTCAATTAAATACTGGGAATACCGATGTCACTGCCTTATAATACTGCTTTCTATTGGTAAAAGACTTTTAAAATTGGTCCAGCTTCTTCAAGTACTTCCCTCCCACCAATAATCCCACTTCTGGACCATTCCACTCCCCGCTTTCCATCCACTCCCTGCCCCCCATCCCACTAACATCCCGCTTCCCATCCCACTCCCTGCCCCCATCCCACTAACATCCCGCTTCCCATCCCACTCCCTGCCCCCATCCCACTAACATCCCGCTTCCCATCCCACTCCCTGCCCCCATCCCACTAACATCTCGCTTCCCATCCGACTAACCCCCCCCATCCCACTAACATCCCGCTTCCTATCCCACTCCCCATCCCACTAACATCCCGATTCCCATCCCACTCCCTGCCCCCATCCCACTAACATCCCGCTTCCCATCCCACTCCCTGCCCCCATCCCACTAACATCTCGCTTCCCATCCGACTAACCCCCCCATCCCACTAACATCCCGCTTCCTATCCCACTCCCCATCCCACTAACATCCCGATTCCCATCCCACTCCCTGCCCCCATCCCACTAACATCCCGCTTCCCATCCCACTCCCTGCCCCCATCCCACTAACATCTCGCTTCCCATCCGACTAACCCCCCCATCCCACTAACATCCCGCTTCCTATCCCACTCCCCATCCCACTAACATCCCGCTTCCCATCCCACTTCCTGCCCCCATCCCACTAACATCTCGCTTCCCATCCGACTAACCCCCCCATCCCACTAACATCCCGCTTCCTATCCCACTCCCCATCCCACTAACATCCCGATTCCCATCCCACTCCCTGCCCCCATCCCACTAACATCCCGCTTCCCATCCCACTCCCTGCCCCCATCCCACTAACATCTCGCTTCCCATCCGACTAACCCCCCCATCCCACTAACATCCCGCTTCCTATCCCACTCCCCATCCCACTAACATCCCGATTCCCATCCCACTCCCTGCCCCCATCCCACTAACATCTCGCTTCCCATCCGACTAACCCCCCCATCCCACTAACATCCCGCTTCCTATCCCACTCCCCATCCCACTAACATCCCGATTCCCATCCCACTCCCTGCCCCCATCCCACTAACATCCCGCTTCCCATCCCACTCCCTGCCCCCATCCCACTAACATCTCGCTTCCCATCCGACTAACCCCCCCATCCCACTAACATCCCGCTTCCTATCCCACTCCCCATCCCACTAACATCCCGATTTGTAATGTGCATAAGCACTTTGTAGGAAACTTATGTAGGATGGAATACTGGCAGCTATTGTTTTATATTATTTAAATAGATTCTAAAGAAGAAACAATGAGATATTGACAGCATCCTTCCAGACTCAGTCATATTTTCGTGCTCGGACTGTGGGCACATAACATTAAAATCACTTTTATGCTTTGAATATAAAGCTTTGAAAAAGATTAAAATCTTTTATTTTCTTTCACGTTTCCCCCAAACGTTAGTTGGTGGTTTTCGTAGGCGGTGGGATGTAATGTGCATAAGCACTTTGTAGGAAACTTATGTAGGATGGAATACTGGCAGCTATTGTTTTATATTATTTAAATAGATTCTAAAGAAGAAACAATGAGATATTGACAGCATCCTTCCAGACTCAGTCATATTTTCGTGCTCGGACTGTGGGCACATAACATTAAAATCACTTTTATGCTTTGAATATAAAGCTTTGAAAAAGATTAAAATCTTTTATTTTCTTTCACGTTTCCCCCAAACGTTAGTCGATTCCCATCCCACTCCCTGCCCCCATCCCACTAACATCTCGCTTCCCATCCGACTAACCCCCCCATCCCACTAACATCCCGCTTCCTATCCCACTCCCCATCCCACTAACATCCCGATTCCCATCCCACTCCCTGCCCCCATCCCACTAACATCCCGCTTCCCATCCCACTCCCTGCCCCCATCCCACTAACATCCCGCTTCCCATCCGACTAACCCCCCCATCCCACTAACATCCCGCTTCCTATCCCACTCCCCATCCCACTAACATCCCGATTCCCATCCCACTCCCTGCCCCCATCCCACTAACATCCCGCTTCCCATCCCACTCCCTGCCCCCATCCCACTAACATCTCGCTTCCCATCCGACTAACCCCCCCATCCCACTAACATCCCGCTTCCTATCCCACTCCCCATCCCACTAACATCCCGATTCCCATCCCACTCCCTGCCCCCATCCCACTAACATCTCGCTTCCCATCCCACTCCCTGCCCCCATCCCACTAACATCTCGCTTCCCATCCGACTAACCCCCCCATCCCACTAACATCCCGCTTCCTATCCCACTCCCCATCCCACTAACATCCCGATTCCCATCCCACTCCCTGCCCCCATCCCACTAACATCCCGCTTCCCATCCCACTCTCTGCCCCCATCCCACTAACATCCCGCTTCCCATCCCACTCTCTGCCCCCATCCCACTAACATCCCGCTTCCTATCCCACTCCCTGCCCTCCATCCCATTCCCCCCCTACTCACATGCGCGTGCGGCGGCGGCTTGTTCCGCTTGCTGATGGCGGCGGCCGCCTCGTCCTCCGACTGCTCGTTGTAGCGCCGCGGGGAGCCGCGCGCGCGAAGCTATTATATGCAAAATATGTTATTATAGCAAAGTCCAGTTTGTATGTATTGTTAGTTATGTCTGGGTGATAAAGAAAAATTATGTTTGTTACATTACAAGTAGGTACTTACAAAAAAATTGGGAGTTTGTTGTCTTCATTGCATAAATACGATTGGACAGATTTGTATGAAATTTAAGATAAACATTGGCCAAGATTGAACACTTTATTCCCATATAAAAACTGACTAGCCTATAATTTAGTAGCCCTTTTGAAGTTCATCTTAATAAAAGTTAAAAAAAACGGAACCAACTACTTTTCATTATTATTCCTTCAATCCAAATGTTCTTCATATATAACTCACCCGGACATGTCCGTTCTGTTTGTGTTTGTGTCGCGACGGGCCCGCGCCGGAGCTGCTGTCGTCTTGTTGTCTATAACACAATATTAGTAACTGAAAGTGACTTTTTGAATTATTGACTTTACGGACGCAAAAAACTCGCAAACCTTGGACTCGGTTTTTCAATTTTAATATTATTTTTTACCAAGGTGTCCGATTCTTTTTCGTCGGAAAAATCAATGACTCGACATTGTTTGGTGAAATTTGGTTGGTGAAAATTGTTTTTAAATATAATGTTGTATAAGAGGAGTTAGAGGACGAACATACGAACAGACTCATATAGCGATTGTTTTATACGATGTAATGATGATGTTGTAAAAATGTGATACATTGATACCTGAATGAAAGTAGTCATAACTGTATTCAAATCGGTGACGTAATTAAGGAGTTACGGTAGAACAAGTGCAAAAACCCAATGGAATAAAAACTATCACTCTCTTTTCTTTATTTTATCCTTATAATAAAACCATTATTATAAATAAATAAAATATATACTGTGTGTAAAAGAACTGCTTCCGAAAACAAAAACTGGGCATTGCTGGAGGGGTACTGGTTACGTTTTGAGCAAAAAAAAATTTTTTTACGTTATTTTCCGAAATTGCATTAATACTATCAGATTTTGCTATTATTTCAAGTTAAATAGTGTTTTAATTTGATTTGCAATGTAAATAATCGCAGCTGAACCGACAGTTGATGTGTGAGCGATGATTTCAAGCGCCGAATATGACTTTTCAATCCTTAATAACTTTTGTAAATTGAGTTTTCTGGGTATGCTGTTAGTGAATTTAGTTACTATTGAGGCTCAAGAATAGTTGGTTTCAGGCTTCGGAAGTGGTCTTTTTACACCCGTTATAGTATCTCACCTATATTCATCGTAGGGTGAGTCGTCGTCGGAGCTGTGCGAGGTTCCCTCCGAGGACGGAGACACGCAGCGCTCGCGGGTCAAACTACCAGGACAATCAAAATCAAAACTCTTTTATTCATCTATACTAATATTATAAAGCTGAAGAGTTTGTTTGTTTGAACGCGCTAATCTCAGGAACTGCTGGTTCGAATTTAAAAATTCTTTTTGTGTTGGATAGATCATTTATCGAGGCAGGCTTTAGGCCTAGGATGTAACATCACGCTGCAACTATAAGGAGCGAAAAAATAATGGAAAATAGGAAAACAACGGGGAAAACCATCCTTGAGGGCTTCCGTTGCGAAAACGGTTCTAGAAACCAAAAATATATTTATGAAAGAATTAAGGGAACTTTTTACCGCGGGAAAACTTCGCATTCCCACGGGAAACTTACTTCTACGCAAACGGAGTCGCGAGCGGCCACTATCATAGATATGTAAGATATACTTAAAGAACGTCAATGTTACAAACTTAGACGTTACCTAACCGTGGACCGAGAGAAAAAAGCCAGCGGAAAAAAACTCCCAGCACTCTTTTCGGAAATTATAGTTATTATATGGGTTCGATTCCCAGTCGAGTAATGCTCAGAGACCCGCGGTCCTTTTTCCAGTATCTATAACTTCAAAATTAATAAATTAGCATTTTAAAAGCAAAACTAAAAGTAAAATCTCAATTTAATTCCATTTTGTACATATTTATTGCCAAATATTACGACCACGAGGAACGGTAATACCATGGTCATAACGGGAAATCCACCAATGACGCCGTTTTAAATCTGTTTCTTTAGTAACTCTTGTATAGTAAATTGTTTTTGCGGCTTAATAAACAATAGTAGACTAGTGGCCGCCCGCGACTCCGTTCGCGTGGAAGTCGGTTTCCCGTGGGAAAGAGGAGTTTTCCCGCGGCAAAAAGTACCCTATGTGTGATGTATAAATAAACTATATTACTGCAAAGATTCATTAAAATCCGTCCAGTAGTTTTTACGTGAAAGAGTAACAAACATCCATACATCCATACACACTCACAAACTTTCACGTTTATAATATTAGTAGGATTACTTGACACGTTGACATAAAAATGATACTGACAGTTCGATAAACAAAACAGAACAAGAAGTTTCCGAAACCGAAATTTCAACTATAGTAGAAATATTGAGACCGGCCATAAGATACTTAAAAACCTATATACATTTTGTTCTATTGAAAAGTTAATAACATATTTCGATTTTTTTTATTCAGAGTGATATATTTGTCCCTTATTTTTTTTTATACTGTTAAATGTTTATACAAAACTAGCGACCCGCCTACGCTTCGCAATGGTGTAATTTTGGCCGACTTGTTCACTAAACTTAGAATTTTGGCCAACTAATAAAAAATTGTTTTAATGTTCTTTATTCACAAATTTAAATGAATAAATACCCTCAAATATGGAGAAAACCGCATTT
Source organism: Emmelina monodactyla (assembly GCA_916618145.1). Lineage (NCBI taxonomy): Eukaryota > Metazoa > Arthropoda > Insecta > Lepidoptera > Pterophoridae > Emmelina > Emmelina monodactyla. The sequence continues at coordinate 5,905,361 of OU745296.1, forward strand.
AAATCCGTTACGTAGTTTAGGAGGAGATAGCAGCCAAACATACAAACAGACAGAATTAGCGACTTGGATTTATTCTATGTAATGATTAATATAATACTCACCGCTTGGTAGTTCCGTTATGTCGTCTTCGTTTTGGGGCGGGTTTGCTCTCAGAGCTGTAAGATGAGTCGGACGACTTTTTCCTGCGAGCGCGGGACCGGGAGCTACTCTGTGTTTTAATTTATAATCATATAATTATATTTTAGGATTGTAGTTATGTTATAATTAGATGTGTAAAAATAAATACCGCTTCTTTGGGCAAGTGAATGTTGCTAAGCCTGTTTAGTACCAAATTGAAATTTCAGCATACAATTTTACACAACATCGCACAACTTATGATTGAGATATATTAAAAAAAAACAATTTTGTTTATTTATTTAGAGGCAACTATTCATGACGACATACACATATTAACATCAAGTCAGCCTTTTTTATATTTTAAACAAAAATAACAATTGAACAGCACAAGTAAGTAAACTTTGTGGGTCGATGACTTTTCGGACACAAAAAACTCGGACACCTTGGCCAAACTATGGTTAACATTATTTTTTACCAAGGTGTCCGAGTTTTTTGTGTCCGAAAAGTCAGTGACCCAACTTTGTTTAGTGAGCAGCATACCTGGTGATTATGTAAAGGTTGATCATCTTCATCATCATCATCATCATCATCGTCGTCATCGTCGTCATCATCAGACGATGATGAGGACCTCGTCCGACCTACGATATAAACATTCATAGAACATTGTCGTTGAAGTATTGTTATTCCATTAGTTATACAGGGTGACTTCTAATGTCACATATTCCTGTTAAGGAGTGATAGTGAGACTTTTGCATACGACATTATTGGTCAAAATCGGTTGCTTTTGACTAGAGATGGGCCGAGTACTCGGTTTATACTCGGTACTCGGCGTACTCGGCGGGTTTTTTGGTACTCGGTACTCGGCCGAGTAACTCGGTATATGAATGCCGAGTACCGAGTACCAAAAAGTAATATACTTTGTTTAAAACAAGCAATATATTTAGGTAGATATAATTGTGAAACAACTGTGTTAATCAAAACGTACTGATTGAGGAAATCTTTGACATCCTCAAGTAAAAGAATCAAAGTTATGCTAATGAATGAGTACTAGTGAGACAAAATTAAAGGAACAGTAATAAAAATAATCAATATTTAAAATTTAATAAATGTAAATTATGATGCCTTGTTTGGTGCCCTGTCCAACATTTGCCAACAAATTTTCTTCTAAATATACTTGTGTTCGTTTGTACTTGTTTACGCGCGCGAAATTGGGAATTTGATAGAACCGAGTTACTCGGTTAAAATAAAATTGAACCGAGTAATACTCGGTACTCGGTACTCGGCAAAAGTGTTACTCGGCGCATCTCTACTTTTGACCTAATCTATCACCCCTTAACCGGAATACGTGACATAAGAAGTCACCCTGTATACCTCCAGAGTTAATATGAAAGTTGGATAAAAGAATTCCAGGTGTTTTTAACATACTCTATCGAAAATCAATACCTAAAATTAATTTTCTGTCACTGTCAATGTCTATTAAAATAAATTATATTTATGGCTGTTTTTCTGTTAACCTAAAGCACCTTATTGTAATAATATCCTTCTTTCATTAGATAGTTACCTCGTCTTCTTCTACTGGTGGACGGTTGTGGACTGGGGGCGGCACTTTTACTCTTTTTGCCGACCCCTTTACCTGATCACAAAACAATTACAATATCTTTAGAGTTGATACAGTTTAAAATGCAGTGAACAATGTACGGTGAGTTTGTTGATTAGTGAATCGTATAGTTGAATTCGTTATTGTGTAATCTTGGTCGATTACTCCACGAAACACTGAATTTTCACTACATTAACTTCTTTTACTTAAAAAAAAACCTATACAAAAAATGGATTATTTCATTACAAAATCTGATAAGTAATTTAGTTTAGATCTAGATTTGACGGTAGGTAGGTTGTAGGTGTGACGACTCTGTGGTTTATACACCGGACTGCTAAGCGGATGGTTCCGGTTTCGATCCCCGGATCGGGCCAATTTCGTTAAATGGCTTTTTTGATATTGGCTTGTGTCTGGGTGTAACTTGATTCACCCCTAGTCCATTATGTGCTGCCTATAATACGAGTGCTTACTGCAACTTATTTCAGGGGCAAATAATTGGTGTGTTAGTCTGCAGATTTATTTATTATTATTATTATCAGGTTTAAAAGGAGGATGTTGCTTTGGGTCGATGACCCGAGTTTTTTGTGTCCGAAAGACACAAAAAACTCGGACACCTGGGCCAAATTGTGGATTTTCAATTTTAATATTATTTTTTTACCAAGGTGTCCGGGTTTTTTGTGTCCGAAAAGTCATCGACCCGTTGCTTTGTAGCATGAGATATTAATACCATTAATGTACCTAACAGTAACAGTGACGATAATACATTTAGAAATATCCTCACCTTTCCCTCTACTGAGATGCAGCGGCTCATCATCGCTCGTATCATCATCATCGTCATCATCATCATCATCGTTGTTGGCGTGCACTCGTCTGGAAGTTTCCGCGAGCGTCTCCGAGGACGAGGACGAGGGGGCGCGGGGCGCGGGGGGGGCGCGCCGCTGGAGCGAGACAGAGATAGTGAATTGTGCGATGTTAGAGAGAGACGAGTATAGAAGACATTTATGGTTATGAGTTATGAGGGATGCAGATATTTAACGTTTTGTGAATCGAAGATTTAATTAATATGATTTCCTACGGTAAAATAATTTACGCAAATAGATTTTTTAAAATTAACTGAAAAAAGAACGTTAAATCGCGATTATCTCGGAAGTATGAAAACACTAGTTATTGACTTTTGCCTCAACGCCCTCGATATAAGTAACATGATGTCACATTATTATAACCACAGGGAAGACTGGGGAACTTAGCTTTTTAAAGGATACACACCGTAGTTTTTTGAATTTTTAGTGAACAAATAATTCTTTTTTGACTTTCGATGCGAACATATGGGAATTATTATCTTTTTTTTAAATTTAATTTCGTAAATTTAATTTCTTTTACATATTTCTATAAGGAAGTTAAATCACCATCTAAGTAGTTACATAATATCATTAAGTTGTAGTACCACTATCATTAAAAAAATAAAATGTGTATATTGTAAGACTTTATATCAGATGAACTTAGTTTTTCTAACTTTGCCTATTCCAAATCGATTCTTCCCAATAACTACAGCACATACACTTCCCACCTAACAAAAACCAATCACTCAGTTCGAAACCATATAAACTTCGCACCAAAATAAAATTTACAAAATAAAATTACTATGTATTATTCGGCTCTAAACAATCTCAACCACCCTGTATACCCTACACTACATACCTAGTTTGTTCTGCGTCCGTGTGCGTGCGCTGCGCATGTGTGCGTGAGGTAGATTTGTTACCAACTCTTCAAATAGTGCCGATAGACGCACTGTCATTGAATATATCTAGAGAATGTATGAAAAATAGTGAATTAGGTAGCAGTAGTTCACATACAGATTAAAGGATTGTGATATGTATTTGAAAATAGTAAAAAAGGGTTACCAAATACGATGATTTATTGGTGTTTTGATATGGAAAATGTAATGTTAAGTTATAGTATTCAACTTGAAACACAGTGAGAAAGTTTTGTATTACATAAATTCAAATGCCTAGACGTATCCAAAGTGATAAAAATATTAAAAAGCAATTATCTTTAAACACAAGGAACTTACTTAATCATAAAATTATTTTTTCATAAATAATAAAAACAAAAAAAGTAAACGCGTAAAACCCGTTAAAATGAGTTTAATTTCAAATAATAATGACCGCGTAAATCTAAGAAGTTACAATAAAAACACAACTAAAAAAATCCCGTAAACACAACACAACTCACCCTAGTCCTCTTATTAGTGTTATAAAGCCTTGAATTAGCGAATATCAGTCGCACATCCGCGAGGAAGTCCGCGAGCGACGCGTAGTGTTGTGCCTCGAGCTTAGACCTCACTGTACCGAGGTCCATGGGGGTCGATATTACTAGCGAGTAGTCTGGAAGGGTGACATTGTGGGGTAGTTTTAGAAAATAAATGATTAAAAAATTACCAAGATCAATCGAATGAACCCATTTCGATTTGCTGTTTATTTCTTGGTAAGTACTTACATAGGATTGTTTTAAAAGAGATTTCTAAATTCGAGACATTTTAAGCTCAAATCAATCTAAAAGTAGAAGAAGCAGGTACAGAAATTAGGAATATTCTAGTATTTTCTCATGAAAAATTGAACCAAAATACACGAATAAAAATATCAAACTTCAATCTCAACAGTCATTTTTAAACATTACCCCTTTATCTTGTAAACCATCCCCTGAACTAATACCGCTTTTTCGACATCACCCAAACCCAACCCAAATAAAGTGCGTGGCAACCTAGTGGCAACAGGAACGGTCTATTATACCGAAGGTTCCAGGTTGGATTCCCACTAGGGTGTACCACTAACTTGGTCTTTTACAAATTATGTACATGTTTATCACGCACTAACGGTGAGGGAAAATATCGTGAGGAAACTCACATGATTGGATGATAATCCATCATGTGACACACCAACCCGCACCGAGCCAGCGTGGTGGATTACGGCTCAAACCCTCTCGCTATCCGAGAAGGAGGCCTGTGCTCAACTATGGGACATGTATAGGCTATTTATTTATATATTTAATCCCTAATTTCACCCCCCAAAATTCCATCCCCAACCCTTACCCGGTGCATCCTCCGGCGATACAGGTAACATGAATGGCGCGGCATCAGCTGATGCTGATAAGGAATTGAGGAGTCGAGACGCGGCGGCCGGCCACGAGCTAGACGTGTACGATGATGATACCTGGATATACACGAATAAGGTATAGGGTTGTATTCTTGAAAGATATTGAAGGGTCCTCTAATATTCGAAAAGAGTGCTGAGAGTTTTTAACTAAAGTCGAAGTTTGTAACATTGACGTTCATTATGTATATGTTACATATCTATGTTGAATAAAAGAATTTTGATTTAGATTTTTGATTAGGGTATATTTGGAACGAAATTCTGAATGTTATATAAACATAACAAATGTTTAATATAATGTAACGTGAGTAATGTAATAATATGTCTATAGATATACAAATGGCATAGCAGTTAAAATGGTAATTTGAAAAGTCAACAAAATGTATATTTTTAATTGATTTAACGATAAAGTGTGTGTCTTGAAGATAAGAATTTCCCCGACAAAAAATTATGCAACTCTTTACTGTAATATGGCCGATTTTTGGCGACCCATGTTCCGGTATCTTACTCTTCTGTTTAAAAATGAAATATCCACACTTAAAACAAAACTTTTCACTATAATCAATCTAAAAATACTCTCAAACAATCCGTCTTAACATTCAACTATACAAAAAGTACTTAAACCCACCCACTTCACCCCATCTACCAGCACTGTACCAACTGACCTTGCATTTAAGAATCCTACTAATATTATAAACGTGAAAGTTTGTGAGTATGGATGTTTGTTACTCTTTCACGTAAAAACTACTGGACGAATTTTGATGAAACTTTGCAGTAATAGATTATACATCAGAATAACTAATAGGGTATTTTTTACCGCGGGAAAACTTCTCATTCCCACGGGAAACGCACTTCCACGCGAACGTAATCGCGGACGGCCACTAGTATCCAATAATTTTACACCATTTTAATTATCAAATGTGTTTAAACCAATCCCCTTCACCCTTTTAACCATAAATCTGCCAACTGACCTTGCATTTAACGAGCGGCTCGTCGTCCGACGACTGGTAGTTAGCGGCTAACTCGTGGAACTTGCTCACCACCTCCACGGAGCGCCATTCTCTGTTGACGAGATGTTGATGAAAGGAAATTGGAGTGATTGGGTTTTGTGTGGATGGGAATTCTGAAGATTTAAAGCCCTATTCATAAACGCATTGGGAATATACGGGGTGTAAAACGACTGCTTCCGAAAACAAAAATGGGGAATTGCTGGAAGGGCTTTGCTTGCTACTATTTGGGCAAAATAATTTTTTTTTACGTAATTATCCTTAATAGCATCTAAACTATCAGATTTTGCAATGATTTCAAATTAAATAGTGTTTAATTTAATTTGCTATGTAAATAATCGCACCTGAACCAACAGTTGATGTAATGATTTCAAGCGCCGAATATGACTTTTCAATCCTACTAATATTATAAATGTGAAAGTTTGTGAGTATGGATGTATGGATGTTTGTTACTCTTTCACGTAAAAACTACTGGACGGATTTTGCTTCAACTTTACAATAACATAGCTTACACATCAGAATAACACATCGTGTACTTTTTACCGCGGGATAACTTCTCATTCCCACGGGAAACCGACTTCCACGCGAACGGAGTAGCGGGCGGCCACTAGTAACATACTAGGTGTAAAAAAGAACTGCTTCCGAATACAAAACCTGGTATTGCTAGAGGGATACTGATTACGTTTTGGGCAAAAAAAAATTTTTTTATGACTACAGAAAAAAAATTTTTTTTACTTAATTTTCCAAAATTACATAAATACTATCAGATTTTGCGATGATTTCAAATTAAATAGGGTTTTAATTTAATTTGCAATGCAAATAATCGCACCCGAACCGACAGTTGATGTGTGAGCCATGATTTCAAGCGGCGAACAAGACTTTTCAATCCTTAATAACTTTTTTTGAGTTTTCTGGGTATACTGTTAATGAATTTAGTTACTATTGAGGCTCAAGAATACATGGTTTCAGTCTTCGGAAGTGGTCTTTTTACACCCGTTATAGGTTGTACATCAGAATAACACATAGGGTACTTTTCACCGCGGGAAAACATCTCATTCCCACGGGAAACCGACTTCCACGCGAACTCCGTCGCGGGCGGTCACTAGTATTTTTTTTTTATATAATATGGCAAAGCTACATATGAACGCCCACGTACTGTATAACGGCCAGCAGCAGGTCGCTCACGAGGCGCGCTTGTCGCACGATGGGCGCGCGCGGCTTGTTGAATCGTTCCGCGTTGGAGGCCAGCACGCGCGCGTCCCACTGCGCGCCTAGCGAGCGGCGGTACCACTGGAATACACACATTGACATTATCACGTAGTTCTAGACCCGCTCACGCTTCGCTATGGTGTAATTTTGGTCGTTTGTTCTCGAGACATTGTTTTTAAATACATTAATTATATGTACTGTATTTCCCGACGTTTCGAGCGAGTTACATCGATCGTGGTCGCGGGCCCAGTCTGCCCGTCAAGAATTATCGTCAGACCGACCCGTACATACTGTGAGTGTTGTGTGTCATGCAAATAACGGACCACACGCCATCCGTGGGTAGTTTGTAAAAACTATTTACAAACGCAGCAACTAATTATCAACACTCCAGTCTGCCCGCGACCACGATCGATGTAACTCGGTCGAAACGTCGGGAAATACAGGTACATATAATTATGTATCTAAATACAAAATGACCGCGTATAAGACCCGTAGTCATCAAAAAGTTATTAAAAAGTTTAATAATAACATTGACTTTTAGCTAAGTTAAAACCACTTGTTCTAAATGTTCTTTCTTTTCAATTTTAAATGAAAAAATATCGCAAAAGATGGAGAAACCCGCACAAAAATCCGTTTTGTAGTTTAGGAGAAGATAACGGACAAACATACAAACAGACACAATTAGCGACTTGGATTTATACTATGTAATGATCATAATGATAAAGCAAAATTGGTAGTCGTGTCTGTTTGTTTGCTTGTCCAATAACTCTCCTAAGCTAGAAACGGATTTTAATGCGGTTTGCGTTATTATCACTTAAATAACTGTCTTTGAGGGTTTTCGTGGTTAAATTTGTAAATTAAAAACATTTGGAACAGTGTTTTCAATTGGCAAAATCCAATGTTTCGAAAATAAATCGGCAACATTGTGAAGCGTACGCTGGTCACGAGTGTCCATATAAAACAAATAAGCATTCTTTCTGGTTTTTTTTTGTCATTGTATATGTTAATAAATCCTTAGCTCATATTTTTTATGTGAAAATCTATATATCTACTTGTATACGTCGCTTTTGCGACAAAACAACTGAACCGATTTTAATGAAATTTTGAATAACAAAATACAATACCCCGAGAAGAAAACAAGCTCTTTTTCACCGTAGGAACTAACTTCATTCCCATGGGATAATCACTTTCATTTACACCGAATACAAGTCCACACAAACAAAGTCATGTATAAACTTGACGATCTCTGTGGTGCAGCGGTAAATACACCGGACTGCTAAGCGGATGGTTCCGGGTTCGATCCCCGGGTCGGGCCAATTTCGTCAAAATTGTTATTCGAAATTGGCTCGTGTCTGGGTGTAACTAGGTTCTCCTCTAGTCCATTGTGTGGTACCTATAGTACAAGCTCTGCTTAGTTTAGGGCCACACAGTTGGTGTGTTAGTCTGGAGATTTATTTATTTATTTATTATTAACCTTTACTTTTAAGGTCAATGACCTTTTCATTAGCCTCAAATAACTCTTCATTTCCTTATAAATAAACTCACCAAGTTCTGGAACCTGGCTCTGATGGTGGACAGGTCTATCGGGTAGGCGACGACCCGCGCGTAGGTGGGGTACAGCTGCAGGTCCACCGGGGCTACGAAGGGTTCCGCGGCTGATAGCGACATCACCTGGTAGGCATAGATCATTAATTAAAATGTGAAGTTTAAGGGAATTTGATAGTAATAATAGTCTATATGTCAAACTAGGTATAGGTCTTGTTCTTGGATGGCGAGAGAGATTGAGTTTAATTTCACCAAGCTGTGCTAAGACAGGCTAGTAAATTAAGATGGTGGATTTCTTAATCATACGGTAAATGCGTAATAAATATGAAATTATACACTTAATTTGGAAAATACTAAATAGTAAAGTTTACTTTGAGGGCAGTACATATAATTAGGAAAGAAAAAAAAAAGTTTTTTTAACAGTTTTCTTAAAAAGACCACTATTTGAGGTCTTTTTCCACACCGTGACCGTAAAAACTTGACATCAGTTTTCTAAACATGTTATGTTACGTTACATATCAATAGTATACCTGTGAGATGAGCCCGGCGATCCGTCTGCTAGCCTCGGGCCACTCCGCGTCTCGGATGCTCCTCAGCGCCAGTTCTTCCATCTCAGACTTCAGCACTGGAACCGCCCCGCCGGGCTCTGACGGTTGTCTGGTGGGGAGTCAGGGGTTATGGTAGAAAGTGGGGGAAATTCTAGCTGTCTAAGATTTTTCAATAGTCAGATAAATGCCAACTGACTGATAAGAGGTATGTTTTCATTGTCACTTCATACATATGTCAAGTATTTATGTTCGATGTGCAACAAAAACATAAAGATTTTCTGTCAGATAGAATTTATCTGACTATTGAAAAACCGGCCCTAAAGCGGGTTAGTAGTTTACAGTTAGCACCGCGCCGCCGGGCTCTGACGGTTGTCTGGTGGGAATCAGGGGTTATGGTAGAAAAAAGGAGTTTAATACCAAAGAGTGAATAAATAAAAATGTAGATCATTTTTTTTTAATCTCAATATTAAATGTAATCCTGTGTTTTTGCGTCAACTAGTATAACCAGTTATTAGTGACTACTAGGGGAGTAACTATTGAATATAAGTCACTTTAAACAAACATAATGTTGTCTTTATAACGTTGTTGTAGTGACAATCAAATGTAAAAAAGGACATTTTGGCAAACGATCTTTAAGGTCATTATGATAATTATTCCATCTTATTGCACATACGTAAAATATAATTTTGTTTAAGTACATATAAGCTTTTTTATACTTGTGCAAAGTTAAAACGTTATGTAGCTAGTTTTCAATTACCAATTCATCAGCTAACTTTTAAGAAATTTTCCTGAGAGACTCTAATTGTGTACATAAAATGTATAAATATAAGAGTGTAATAAGACGTACCTGTCAGGCGCCGGTGGTTCCAAGTCCCAGGGAGCAAGTCTTTCCACTTCGCCATTGTCCCATTGTACCTTAGGTATTAAACGAAATAATATAATTAGGATGAAGAAGTACTAGCTTTTCTGGGTACATAGGGTATTTAACAACTGAAATAATGTTTGAAAGATCATTCTAAGTTATGTGCGTTATTTAACAGTTCAGAACTCAGCTTTTATTAATTATTGACATCTTAGAAACTAAGTGTATTTTTTAAATATATCATTAAAATAAATTAAGTAAAGAAACTTTTTTGCAAATCATTACATAGTAATCCAAGTCGCTGATTCTGTCTGTTTGTATGTTTGGCTGCTTACTCCTCCTAAAGTACGTAACGGATTTAAATGTGTTTTTTTTCATATTTAAGGGTATTTATTCATTTAAATTTGTAAATAAAGAACTATAATAAAAAGTTTTTTTAAGTTAGCAAAAATGCAAGGGTTCGGGAGCAAGTCGGCAAAATTACACCATTGCAAAGCGTGGGCGGGTCGCTCGTACTATATAAATCATGGAAACCGCATTGAAATATGCTTCATAGTTAAGGAGAAGTTTGCGGACAAACATACATCGGTCACGAAAACTTGAAAACCTAGTTATTTTATACTATTAATTGTAAAAAAAGAAGTTTTTTACTATACTCTATGTAGACTTGAAATTAAACTCATTTTAACGGGTTTTACGCATTTATTTTATTATTTTTTAAATTATAATGAGTTTAATTTCAAGTAATAATAATCGCATAAATCTAAGAAGTTATACTCTATGTAGACGTCAAACATCTCCGTCTATCCGTGACCACGGCATTTGCAAAAATGCCGAAACGTCGGTTAAATAAAAATAATTTAATAAACACGTAAAACCCGTTAAATGAGTTTAATTTCACGTTTAAATAAGTTTAATTTCAAGTACTTTATAATCGCGTTAATCCAAGAAGTTAGGATGATATTGATAATAGTGATGATAAATATGATAATGATAATCATGATGAAAGCAGTCTCAAGTTCAAACTGGTGGCAAATAGCGCAGGACAGAGAGAAGTGGGTATTTTTGGAGGAGGCCTTTACCCAAAACCTAGCTAGCTAGCTAGGGACCTAGCTTAACACAGAGATTTTACTTTTAGTTTTGCATTTAAAATGCAAATTTAATTTTGAAGTTATAGATACTTTTATACGATTAACACTTTTAATTGAAAAAGAATATAGCATTTATTTAGTAATTAATTTAGAAACTAAGATGAAAATCTGATGAAGGTCACCTAAAGACCTTTTTTATTATTTATTTTATAAACTAATATTATAAACGTGAATGTTTGTGAGTATGTAAGTATGTATGGATGTTTGTTACTCTTTCACGTAAAAACTATTGGACGGATTTGGATGAAATTTTCAGTAATATAGTATAACCTATCAGAATAACACATAGGGTACTTTTTACCGCGGGAAAACTTCTCATTCCCACGGGAAACCGACTTCCACGCGAACGGAGTCGCGGGCGGCCACTAGTGTTAGAATTAATTAGTTTGTTGTTATTTTTGTTTAAATACTAAAACTTTAATTTGTGTTGTTTGTCTTGAACTTTTTTTTTGTTGTTTATTTTGAATTTTAATAAATAAAACTGTGATTATTACAAAAACAATCGAAAAAATCGATTTAAAAAAAATCTATTAGTAAACATCGATTTTGCCCGCTAAAGAAATAATCATTATCTTCGTCGAAATATTAACTACTGGTTCTACTTAACGCGTCACGGTCGTATTTCTCTAGGTCTCATCGAGTGATCGATGGAACCTAAGGTCGAAAAAAACATAGTTATTTTTCATTTCATTTCATTTCAATCAAATATCTTACATTAAACCGCTTCAACGAGTAAACGTTACTACTTTGGCGCAAAATGTGTAAGCGCGATTTAAAATACTACTAGCCCCATCTATCGGCATTGTAGTAACTGATGTTGTATGAGAATATTTTCGAGTTGTAACATACACCTTATGGTTTTCAGTTTTATCTTATTTTCACGCTTCGCAATGAACGGAGTCGCGGGCGGCCACTAGTGATTGTATAATTTCCGAAAAAAGTGCTGGGAGTTTTTTCCGCCAGCTTTCTTCTCTCGGTCTACAGTAAGGTGACGTCTAAGTTTGTAACATTGACGTTCATTAAGCATATGTTACATATCTATGAATACAATAATTTTGATTTAGATTTTTTGATTTTATACTATTAATAACTGTAAAAAAAGTACATTAACAATACGTTTAAATAAGTTTAATTTCAAGTACTTTATGATCGCGTTAATCCAAGAAGTTAGGATGATATTGATAATGGTGATTGTACAGTTTGTACATTCGAGGATGTTGAAGTTAGATTTGAGTCGGTGGAGTGCAAAGAGAAGTTTTCAGTTACACCGATTGATTGGTTGAAGTTATACAGTTGTATAAGTATGTTAAACATCTCTCGCGACGAGTACGCAGTTAATTATTGCACTGAAATCAGGTCAGTATTGAAGTTAATGCTAAGTAAGTTAAAATGGTAAAGTACAACAGGTAGAAAGAAACAATGTACGTACAGCGTACAATGATGATAAACATGCCCTTCTACCGCGTAACTAGCGTCGATTTGAACTCGACGTCGAAATCTGTTTTTGATACCGACATCATTGGTTTCATAATTTCGTACCGCGCAATTTAAGGGGCGTGGCTAAAGCAACCGCCGATAACAGACCGAATGAATAAATAAACAGTTGAATAGAGACCCGCCAGTCTTAACAATTAGCCAATGAAAACAGTTGTCGACGTCGAGTTCAAATCGACGCTAGTTACGCGGTAGGGGACCAGGTAAGAACAATGTACGTACACCGTACAGTGATGATAATCATGATAACACTCCACCAACCTTAACACTGAGGAAGTGTGGCGCCGCGGCCGCGGAAAATCTCGCCAGAGCCAGCGACGCGTCGTGCGTGGCTCGCGGCTCGAGAGTTGAGCTCGGAGGCAGGCACTCCGCCACCGAGCCCGACCACCAGTAGTCGTCGATCATGCAGCGGAATCTAGCGAGATGAGATTGAAGAAACTAGTTGTCGATCATACGGCGGAATATAGCGAGAGGAGGAGTGGGTTGTAGGATTGTATCTTATAATTATGAAATAACAAGAGAAAGGAAGAGAGAGAAAGATTTGCTTGTAGATGTGTAACTATATTTATAAAAAATAAGTCCCGACTGAATGACTGATTCATCATCGCCGAGAGTAAACTATTAGAGTTACAGAGCTCTAGGAAGTTCCATTCCAGCTGCAACTGTTCTCAACATTCGTACCAATTTTAAGCTCTATGCGAATTATTGTAACCATGAATGTTTATTTTGACCTGACTAAATAATAAATCTCTAGACTGACACACTAAACATTTATACTGTCATTTTAGGCAATATTCTAAAGATAATAAATAGGGCACAAATAATAAAGTTCCAATTAGAAAATTTATGCGAATAAAAGTTTTGAGGCCGGCAAAAATTAAAAAGCCGGTGGAAAATTTCCAAGTCAATGTTAAATTCCCCATTTATAAGGAAGCTTTGTCAAATTTACGATAAATTGTTCCTCGTGATAGTATGCGAATTCCTACGCCTGTAAATTTCTGTTGAAATAAGACTCGTTATGACGACTCTTCATATTTTACATGTGAGGTTTCGATGACATTACTCTGTTTATTTCCTGTAAATTTTTTACTTACCTACCACCAAACAATGGCTCGAGCCATCTCATCATCGATCTCTGGATCGATCCAGAGATCGACCCCGAAACAATCCAGTATTTACACCACTGCACCACCCATTCGTTTTCCAAACCTGTAAACCACTCACTTGGTATCCGGCGCCAGACTCCGCGCCATCGCGGCGTCGTATATCTCCCTCAACACTAGGAAGTCGATGACGTCGGCCATGTCGTGGTACTTCACGGTGAACGAGCGGTCCGCGGCCAGCGCCGAGGACAGCCGGAGAGACACGAGGCGAGGGGGGCGGACCTCGTATTTTATGCCGACCACTTTTACTAACTCGCATTCCTGGGAACAAGTTGTTTGTATAAAGTTGCTATTGTGAATGAATTTGTGCAGGTGACTCCGTTCGAGTGGAAGTCGGTTTCCCGTGGGAATGAGATGTTTTCCCGCGGTAAAAAGTACACTATGTGTTGTTCTGATGTACCTATATTACTGTAAAGTTTCATTCAAATCCGTCCAGTAAAAACTACAGTGTGTGAAAGAGTAACAATCATCCATCCATACATACTCACAAACTTTCACGTTTATAATATTAGTAGGATATTTATCAACTGTTTGGCCTAATTCAGTCGCTGGGTTTCGGCTTGACGTTATGAAATAGGACGTTCTGTTCAATATATTGTAACTTTTTCTTTTGTAATTGATAATTGTCTAACTCTGTAAAACTTTTGTAACATCTTTTATAATTGGCATTGAGTCGAGAATAAATTGGCTAATGTAGGCTTAAAGCGTGATAACGAATACGCGAACTTACGTTGTACTTAGAATATCTTTTTTCACTAATAAATAACAAAACATCGGAAAAAGCATAATATAATACGCGTTTAACATAAGTTTCAAAATATAATTAACAAAAACAATGTTGTTTTTTATCCTACAACTGTTTTTATTAATATTTAGTTAGCCTTAGCAACAATTACTAGTCAATTGCACTGTCTGTGTTTGATACTTACATAAATATGCATTCGATCCCACGGCTTGTCTTTAGGTCCTACTTTATAGAGATCCTTCTCCGCTACAGCTTCGTAGTACCTTTGATGACCCTGTTGGAAATATTAACTAGTGTTTGTAATTTGAACCTTAAAGTTAAATAAATAAGCATAAATTCTGTCAAGACCATTTTTTTAAAGAAACGCGGGTAAATAAGTCTTTATACGATATGTTTTTGACTGATGTCCAATAGCAATGTTTGTATTTATATAACAAAAAAAGTTACTTCATAATCTTCAAATACCTATTAAGTTTATGAGTACCAATCTCAAAAAAATAACTTTACACACTAACACAACTTTCTATCAACAAAATCGTACTAAACACTAAAGTCACTAACCTGTTTAAAATACAGACAAACATCCCCCATCTGCGGCTGGTAGGGCGCCTTCCTCGGCGTCGCACTCGTCAGCCACTCATTGACTCTATACAGCTCCGAGTTGTCCGGCGTGGGGGCGGCAACGGGGGCGGCGGGGGCGGCAGAAGTTGAGGGGGCGGGAGTGGAGGGCGCGGGGGAGGAAGGGGCGGGAGAGGAGGCGGCGGCGGCGGGGCGCGTCGGGCGCTTGGTTGATACGGCACTGGGGCTGTATCTAAAACGAGATTGAACGATTAATAGCTAAATTTGACATTTGTGTTACAGCAGCAAGCTGTCAATGAATTAAAATGTACCCGCTGTTTTATGTTTTTATGCAAAATCTGCTACTAAATAATACTTACTTTAGTGGCATAAGATATACAGGGTGTCCTATGCTAAAAAGCTTGTGATGCACTTTTATTGAGGTATTTTTTTTAAATCTGGAAGTGCACACGTATTTCTCTCAATTCAGTTTGTAACAAGTTATAGGACACTCTGTATAAAGGTACAGATAAAAACGAATACTAATATCTAACTGAACTAAATACACTCTTAACTGATATATTTATTCTTTATTGCACATTATCATGTGAACGTTTTTCAAAAAACATTCGGTCTTACAGTTTGGAATTACCTCTGCTAGACTATCTTATGAAAGAGATTCTGGCCGACTTGCTCACGAAACATTGATTTTTGGCTAACTTAAAAAAACTTTTTCCGATTTTTCTTTATTTACAAATTTAAATGAATAAATACCCTGGAGAACTAATAATGAACAAATATGGAGAAAACCGCATTTAAATCCGTTACGTACTTAATGAGGATTTAACAGCCAAACATAAAAACAGACAGAATTAGCGACTTGGATTTATACTATGTAATATAATCATAATGAGATATACAACCTTCATAAGTTATACTATGTAATGATTAGACTAGCCTTTTAGAACCGTTAAGTATTAAGAAGACTAACCTTTTAGCCGGCTGCGGCCGCCTCCTGGTCCGCTTCGGCGGCGCCAGCGCCGAGTTGCCCGCCTCCCAGTCCGAGTACGACGACTCTGAACTGTGATACACGATAGTGAGTCTTATGTTGACGTGATAAGGGTGGGAATTGTAATTTTTATATTCTAATCTTCATGGTGCAAGAGAATTGTGATGAAAAAAGCATGCAAGTAATGAATTCAGCTGTTATATGATATACGATGACTCTGAACTGTGATACACGATAGTGAGTCTTATGTGGGGGTGTTAAGGTTCTTTATTGTAGTTTATAGTTGTTATGTATGATGACTCTGAACTGTGATACACGATAGTGAGTCTTGTGTGGGCGTGATAAGGTTCTTTATTGTAGTTTATAGTTGTTATGTATGATGACTCTGAACAGTGATACACGATAGTGAGTCTTATGTGGACGTGATTAGGTTGGGAATTGTAGTTTATAGTTGTTATGTATGATGACTCTGAACAGTGATATACGATAGTGAGTCTTGTGTGGATGTGATAAGGTTCTTTATTGTAGTTTATAGTTGTTATGTATAATGTCTCTGAACAGTGATATACGATAGTGAGTCTTGTGTGGACGTGATTAGGTTGGGAATTGTAGACTCTGAAGTGTTTAGGTTGGCTATTGTAGTTTATAGAGGTTAGGAGCAGTGATGCAAAGAATACGAATACGAATATTCGAACAAATAATTTATGTAAAACGGAACGCATCTTTAATTCAGAAATATATGTATCAAAACACGCACTGCCAAATTTATTGCCATCTGTAGATCCACTACATTTTGGGCGACAAGATGTTCATTTTCCGACACTGAAAAGATTGGCCCAGAAATATGATTATTATAATTTGTGTTACAGCTGGAAATATACAAACAGAAAAAAGAAATCGTTTAACAACTAATAATTTACGCAAATTGTGGTTTTTGAATAAAATTTTGCCAGTAGTCGCTTTTGATTATTCAATAAAAAAATAGTTTCTTTTCTTAGTTGTTTTAATATATTTGTAACTATTCGTATTCGTATTCGCAAAATAGTGAAAATGCTATTCGTATTCGTATAAGTGGTATTCGTTGCATCACTAGTTAGGAGGTTTAATGTGTATAGGATGAAAATAGTTTAGTGTATGATTCCTCTGAACTGATTATATACGATATTGAGTCTAATGTTGTAGTGTTAAGGTTTGTTATTGTAGTTTATGGAGGTTAAGCATAGGATGAAAAAGCGAGCAAGACATTAAGGAAACATGCTATATGATTCGATGGAAGAGTATGTTTAAGAGTTGTAATTACACATGCACAGAATATGCTAAAATAATAGGTAACAACCGTAGATATATAGACATGTAAAAACATAACAATAATGCACCTTTAAAGATATGAAAAGTCAAAATAGTAATATCAATTTAAAGATAAATAAATCTACTAATAAACGCCCACCACCTCAAAGTATACATACATGTATACAAACACACAGACAGACAAGAAAATGATACTAACTTGTCACTCCTACTCCCCGAGTGAGAGCTACAATGGAAAATTTGTGTTATTAATACAAGAAAAACACATGGAAACGTTAAATGTTAAACGAAAATGAAATCTATAGGTATAGGTGAAAAGACTTTATTTACAATGAAAAGCGAAGCAAACTGTTAATGAAATGCTTGAACTTAACACAGCAATGAAATTTCGAAACTAAGTGTACTTTAGCAGTGAAGATTATAGCTTGAATTGATGGTCAGATACATTCGTTTTCGGCACCAAAGTTGAGAATCGATTTAATTCATGTGCATGTTATATTAACAACTATTTTACAACAGTTGTTAATACTACATTAGATGAGGCAATATTCGATTTAACCTAAAGTCCTTAAAAGACCTTTTAGTAACGGCCAAATAGTATTTTGATTTTATTTTACGTAGGATTAAAAACTAATCTCTTATACATTGTCAAAAGCAAAAAATAAAATAAAAAAAAAGATGTCACGGGACACCCCTACATTCATCAGCAATGGCCGTAGAATTCCGAGAGAAAAAGCTGGCGGAAAAAACTCTCGGGTTGGCAGAAAATCTGTTCTGCCCCCCAAGTCAAGTGGCAGTAGAAAATTGCGATAGCAAGTGAATATAATAAAAATGTATGAAACAGTCATTTTTGACATGTTTGAAATTTGACAGTTACATTTTAATTCCATTCACTCGCTATCGCAATTTTCTTCTCTCCTGTAATACCACTAACTAACGTTTGGGGGAAACGTGAAAGAGAATAAAAAACTTGAGTTTTAAGATAGCTTTATATTGAAAGCATAAAATTGAGTTTAATGTTATGTGCTCACATTCCGAGCACCAAAATATGACTGAGTCTGGAAGGAAGCCGTCAACATGCTATTGATTCCCCTTCAAATTTTATTTGAATAATATAAATTAATACCTGCCAGTATTTAAGCAATAAGTTTCCTATCAAGCGTGCTTGTGCACCTTACACACTAACCTGGTATTAGTATCGTCCGTCCCGTCATCACTAGTGTACGTGTGCGGCGAGTGATCCGCCGAGGCCGAGTCGGACGAGTCCGAGGGGGACTCGGGCTCGGGGGGCGGCGCGGGCTGCGGGCCGCGGGGGCGCGCCGGCTGCGGGGGGGGGATAGGATGTTGAACAGTGAGGATTAAGTAAGACTTTGATTAGAAAGTAGATTGTACTAGTCGCCGCCCGCGACTCCGTTCGCGTGGAAGTCGGTTTCCCGTGGGAATGAGAAGTTTTCCCGTGGTAAAAAGTACCCTATGTGTTATTCTGATGTATAACCTATAGTACTGTAAAGTTTCATCAAAATCCGTCCAGTAGTTTTTTCGTGAAAGAGTAACAAACATCCATCCATACATCCATACTCACAAACTTTCACGTTTATAATATTAGTTGGATTTAGTATGTGGTAGTAGTCTGAATTCGTATTATACAAAATGCAGACATTTCCCTAAAATACATTATTTTTTGTTTAGTTTTTAAACATAGAGATAAATACATTCTCGAGCTGTATGACTTAGTATATTTAATTCAAAATTAACTTGATGTAACGGCATCTGATTAAATAAAGCCTTTTAAGCATGTGTTCTTCTAATGACTAGAAACAAGGCTACCACACCGAAAGCAACGATCAAACTACACTATTTTATGTCACTTTATGGTTTGATGCATTATTCATTACTAGCGACCCGCCCACGCTTCGCAATGGTGTAATTTTGGCCGACTTGCTCACGAAACATTGATTTTTGGCTAACTTAAAAAACTTTATCCGTTTGTTCTTTATTTACAAAGTTTAAATGAAAAAAATACCTAAAAGATGTTGAAAACCGCATTAAAATCCCTCAACTGGTTTAGGAGGAATTAGAAGCCAAACATACAAACAGACAGAATTAGCGACTTGGATTTATACTATGTAATGATTACGCTGGTATCATCTCTCTCACCTCGGCCCTGGCTCGCCTGCCTTTTCTCTCTCTCTCTCTCTCTCTCTCTCTCTCTCTCTCTCTCCTCTCTCTACTATATACATCCGTCCCTCTCTCACCTCGGCCCGGGCTCGCCGGCCGCCCCTATTCGTCCTTTTCTCTCTCGCGGTACTGATCATCACCGGCCGTCGTCGCATCTCACGCCGATACTGACTCACTTCCCACTCGAACAACTCCGCACTGGAATAACAGATACGTGGTTATAAACAAAGTAAAGTATAGGCTTGGAGAACATGTTTTAATTTGAAATTACACGAAAATAGGAGCAATAACAAGAGACACTAATTGCCTTGAGTTACTTGCAAAGTTAAAGAAGTTTTGTCAAGCTTGTAAATAGACCGTTTCGTACCTTTTATCGTAATTTCGTAATTTCTCTGTGTCTTACGACTATTTGAACCCAAAGTCCGAATTTATGTAACTTTCAGTATGTAAAGACTTTATTTTAGAAAATATTTTCATATTTCTTGATTTTATCTTGTGTCCCACCTAGTTCTGCTCTGCAGTTCGATCACGGAGCTGCTCAGCGGGGCCACGATGGGCCCCCGCGGGGCCCCCAGCGACGCCTGCTAAATATTATCATCCACCTGTTCCACACACTCACCTAGTCCTGCTCTGCAGTTCGATCACGGAGCTGCTCAGCGGGGCCACGATGGGCCCCCGCGGGGCCTCCAGCGGGGCCTCGTGCTGCCACGCGCCGGACGTGTGTCTTACACCGCCGGAGCGCCAGATACCACCGCCTGGAACAAGTTTTATAGATTGTTTAGTAGCTTGATAGATTCTTGTATGAGAATCATAATAGTTTTAAAGATATTCTTTTAACTATCCTAGTTTTAGTATACAAGGGTGACCAGAACGCATTTTGTTCAAATTGATTAACATTTACGTTGAGGGAAAGCTTAAAGGAGTTAGTTTATCCTCCATCTTGTGAATCATACTGAACTATTGTTGTAGATTAAATCCTTCTCGATTCCCAAGTATGAGAATTGTGCCTAACTACTCATAAAGTTAAGTATTTTTCCACAAAACTAACTGTAGATCTTGCTCCTAAAGTTTCTCCAGTGCATACCTAAACATATTGCATAACAATCCTGGAATAAAACAGTAACAGTAAACTTACTTCTATTATCATCGCCGCGCACGGCGCCTCCTCTCTCGGCGGCTAACGCTTCGATCATTTCATCCAATTGCGTTGGACCTGTACATACATACAAATATATTGTATTGCATTGGAATATAGGATATAGATATGGGCAAATGACATCCTTTATTCGTATTGGGATTTACAAATTTGAGTCTTAAGTGGTGTATCTTTTGGACATAAATCATGATAAAAAAATCGCTGAACTGTTACTTTACAACACAATATGCCATTACATACTTTATTGTAGTTCAAAACTAAAAAAAGGTCACAAACCTTCCTGTGATAAAAAAAACTTAATACCAAAAATGTCAAATTTGACACTCTCCTTTAAAGTGAACTTGAGGACTTTTTTCCACTTATAATGAAGTCGTGTTTTGCAAGTATAATACTTTACATATTTCTAAATATCTCACCTCGGGGTACTAACTGCATTTGTGGTAATCTCTGCCTGCCTGGCACTCTGTAGAATTGAAAATAAATTGTCAAAAATTTAACAAAAAGTCAGAAAAAAATTAAAAGGTTTAGCTTCAGGTTTTTTTTTCAATTTCAAAAAAAAATTTAATTCACACTTTGGGGGAACATTACCAAAGAAGTGCTAACTTCCGGATTAATAATATTAAAGCAGCATGATTGACAGCAACAAAACATGATTCCAATTGCCAAATTTGTACCTAAAATGACAATATTCCTATGCTAATAAGTCACACTTCCATTATAATTCCTTTCCCCCACTTCTCTTTTTTTTTTGAGAGAAGCTAGCAAACGAGCATGCGGGTCACCTAATGGTAAGTGATCACGCCGCCCATGACTCCCCGCAACACTGCAGGTGTTGGGGGTGTGTTGCTGACCTTTGACAAAATTGGGCACCGGATACCGCACTCACCGAACGAAACGCAGGAACATCGTCCCTACTTCACTATGGTTTTCTGTGCGACGGTGGTATTCCCCCGGTCGAGTCAGCCCAGTGATCGCTGCAGACAGAGCCTACAGCTAGACTCTACCACTCCTTGCCGACTATTACCCCCCCCCTCCCCCTACCTGCGCTGGTGCTGCGGCGCGTGCGGCACCCCCTCCACGTCCACGAGGGAGGCGGGCGGCATCGCGTGCGGGGGTAGAGAGGTCTGCTCGTCCAGCGCGCCGCCCAGCGCGTCGCGGACTGACGTCACACGTTGTGAACATCAGTTATAACACACTCCCCCCCTCCCCCTACCTGCGCTGGTGCTGCGGCGCGTGCGGCACCCCCTCCACGTCCACGAGGAAGGCGGGCGGCATCGCGTGCGGGGGTAGAGAGGTCTGCTCGTCCAGCGCGCCGCCCAGCGCGTCGCGGACTGACGTCACACGTTGTGAACATCAGTTATAACACACTCCCCCCCCTCCCCCTACCTGCGCTGGTGCTGCGGCGCGTGCGGCACCCCCCTCCACGTCCACGAGGAAGGCGGGCGGCATCGCGTGCGGGGGTAGAGAGGTCTGCTCGTCCAGCGCGCCGCCCAGCGCGTCGCGGACTGACGTCACACGTTGTGAACATCAGTTATAACACACTCCCCCCCCTCCCCCTACCTGCGCTGGTGCTGCGGCGCGTGCGGCACCCCCTCCACGTCCACGAGGAAGGCGGGCGGCATCGCGTGCGGGGGTAGAGAGGTCTGCTCGTCCAGCGCGCCGCCCAGCGCGTCGCGGACTGACGTCACACGTTGTGAACATCAGTTATAACACACTCCCCCCCTCCCCCTACCTGCGCTGGTGCTGCGGCGCGTGCGGCACCCCCTCCACGTCCACGAGGAAGGCGGGCGGCATCGCGTGCGGGGGTAGAGAGGTCTGCTCGTCCAGCGCGCCGCCCAGCGCGTCGCGGACTGACATCAGATAATAATAATATATGTTTCCAAAACAGCCTATTACACAAGTTTGATGCTTAAAATATAAGGCAGTTTACAACCACAATTTGACTACAGTCTCCTAAACTAGAAATATCTGTATCTTGGGAGAGAGTGTCCTTCGCTCTGCGAGCACATAGTTAATTAAACATAATCTAAGTTGTATAGTCGTATACATAAACATATTAAGAACATCAGTATTAACATAACATCACTACAACGTAGTATCAAACAAAGTCGCTTTCTCAGTCCCTATGTATGCTTAGATCTTTAAAACTACGCAAACGGATTTTGATGCGGTTTTTTAAGAAGAAAGAAAGAAAGAAAGAAAAACTTTATTGTATGTAGGATTAAAAACTAATCTCTTATACCTACATTGTCAAAAGCGTAAAATAAAAATAAAAAAAGATGTCACGGGACACCCCTACATTCATCAGCAATGGCCGTAGTAGACCGAGAGAAAAAGCTGGCGGAAAAAACTCTCGGCACTCTTTTCAAAATTATACAATAATAATTTATATTCATTAAAAATTTGTACAAACAGTGAACATACAAATTATTTTCTCGTACCTCCCCGCTCAACATCATTAAAGTTAATAAATATTAAAATGCTAGTAAACTAATTGAGGAAACTTCCCGCGCCACAATTCGGAACCAGAGCAGACCGTTTCCCGAAGGCGGCACCTGATCACAAGTATGACGTGTGCTCCAGCCATCGTCCTACTCAACCATATTAGAGGGAGTTGGGCGACCCGTTGACACAACGCCACCGCCCCAGTAACTTTCGAGGCGAGCATGACTACTCTGGGCCAAACAAGGCACTAAGGAACCTCACAAAACAGCTAATTTATTGGAAACAATAAGTTAAAACAGAGAGAGGAGGAACGAGAAAACAGTACAGAAAAAAGTAAAATGAATAAATAAAAACAAAAATAAAAACAATAAAAGTACATACTTAAAGTTAAGTTTTTTATAGATAGAGCGATTGAAGAAGGTTTACATGTATAAGGGAGTACAGGGAAAGGAGTTTTACTACGACTGCGTGCGTGAAAAGCCGCGCGAGTAAAAGCTAGTCTTATATCACGCCTAAGCTACGCAATGATGTAATTTTGGACAATTCGTTTTCGCAACATTGATTAATGGCTATCTTTAAACATTTTTTTCTAAATTTAAATTAAATCAACTTAAAGTTGGTGAAAATCCCATTTAAATCCGTTAAATGGTTTTAAGGAGAAGACAAACTGATACGTTTAGAAACTGTAATGTAATGATGCAAAGTCGCCAATTGTATCTATTTGTATGTTTGCCCATTAAATTGAATCAATTTTTTACTAAAAATATATTTCGAAATAGTTTTTCAATTTACACAAAATGCATTGTTGCGGGGAAAGCGAGTCAGTCAATATAACGACATTGCAAAGCGTGGGCAGGTCATATTCCTACTAATATTATAAATGTGATAGTTTGTGAGTATGTATGGATGGATGAATGGATGGATATTTGTTACTTTTTCACGTAAAAACTGGACGGATTTCGGTAAAACTCTGCAGTAATATAAGTTATACATCAGAATAACACATTGGATACTTTTAATTAAATTAAAACACTAAACTTTGTATAAAGGCACTGGTAGGAAGTAAATTAAAGTATGCGAAGCTGCGGGCGAAAAAACTTTAAAGTATTTTTGTCAATCAATAATGCGAAAACTGTTCAACGGAATTGGTTGAAATTTGGTATAAAAATAGACTACTTCCTTAAATATAACAACGAATTTCACAGCGGGTAATTGAATACATATATTCCTGCAAGTAAGATCAGATATTTTTTTTTGTTTTTTTTTTTATTATAACAGTAACAGTACAACTCACCCAGCGGCCGGTAATCCGTGTGAAAGAACAGTTCCGTCGGCAGTTCCCTATACAGGGGGTCCCCCGCGCCCAGCCCCAGTATTATGAGATGTCCGTGCGAGTCCGTGCACGCCACGGTGCCCCCGTCCCCCCACTTAGCATCGAATATAGCCCCGTCGCCCTGGCCCGGGATCACGTTGTGGAAACTCGACACCGGCTGCACAGAGACAGTGTGACGGTGAGCTGGATCACGGCTCAACCCTCTAGCTACAATACATATAATGAGTCCGTGCAGGCCACGGTGCCCCCGTCCCCCCACTTAGCATCGAATATAGCCCCGTCGCCCTGGCCCGGGATCACGTTGTGGAAACTCGACACCGGCTGCACAGAGACAGTGTGACGGTGAGCTGGATCACGGCTCAACCCTCTAGCTACAATACATATAATGAGTCCGTGCAGGCCACGGTGCCCCCGTCCCCCCACTTAGCATCGAATATAGCCCCGTCGCCCTGGCCCGGGATCACGTTGTGGAAACTCGACACCGGCTGCACAGAGACAGTGTGACGGTGAGCTGGATCACGGCTCAACCCTCTAGCTACAATACATATAATGAGTCCGTGCAGGCCACGGTGCCCCCGTCCCCCCCACTTAGCATCGAATATAGCCCCGTCGCCCTGGCCCGGGATCACGTTGTGGAAACTCGACACCGGCTGCACAGAGACAGTGTGACGGTGAGCTGGATCACGGCTCAACCCTCTAGCTACAATACATATAATGAGTCCGTGCAGGCCACGGTGCCCCCGTCCCCCCCACTTAGCATCGAATATAGCCCCGTCGCCCTGGCCCGGGATCACGTTGTGGAAACTCGACACCGGCTGCACAGAGACAGTGTGACGGTGAGCTGGATCACGGCTCAACCCTCTAGCTACAATACATATAATGAGTCCGTGCAGGCCACGGTGCCCCCGTCCCCCCACTTAGCATCGAATATAGCCCCGTCGCCCTGGCCCGGGATCACGTTGTGGAAACTCGACACCGGCTGCACAGAGACAGGGTGACGGTGAGCTGGATCACGGCTCAACCCTCTAGCTACAATACATATAATGAGTCCGTGCAGGCCACGGTGCCCCCGTCCCCCCACTTAGCATCGAATATAGCCCCGTCGCCCTGGCCCGGGATCACGTTGTGGAAACTCGACACCGGCTGCACAGAGACAGTGTGACGGTGAGCTGGATCACGGCTCAACCCTCTAGCTACAATACATATAATGAGTCCGTGCAGGCCACGGTGCCCCCGTCCCCCCACTTAGCATCGAATATAGCCCCGTCGCCCTGGCCCGGGATCACGTTGTGGAAACTCGACACCGGCTGCACAGAGACAGTGTGACGGTGAGCTGGATCACGGCTCAACCCTCTAGCTACAATACATATAATGAGTCCGTGCAGGCCACGGTGCCCCCGTCCCCCCACTTAGCATCGAATATAGCCCCGTCGCCCTGGCCCGGGATCACGTTGTGGAAACTCGACACCGGCTGCACAGAGACAGTGTGACGGTGAGCTGGATCACGGCTCAACCCTCTAGCTACAATACATATAATGAGTCCGTGCAGGCCACGGTGCCCCCGTCCCCCCCACTTAGCATCGAATATAGCCCCGTCGCCCTGGCCCGGGATCACGTTGTGGAAACTCGACACCGGCTGCACAGAGACAGTGTGACGGTGAGCTGGATCACGGCTCAACCCTCTAGCTACAATACATATAATGAGTCCGTGCAGGCCACGGTGCCCCCGTCCCCCCACTTAGCATCGAATATAGCCCCGTCGCCCTGGCCCGGGATCACGTTGTGGAAACTCGACACCGGCTGCACAGAGACAGTGTGACGGTGAGCTGGATCACGGCTCAACCCTCTAGCTACAATACATATAATGAGTCCGTGCAGGCCACGGTGCCCCCGTCCCCCCACTTAGCATCGAATATAGCCCCGTCGCCCTGGCCCGGGATCACGTTGTGGAAACTCGACACCGGCTGCACAGAGACAGTGTGACGGTGAGCTGGATCACGGCTCAACCCTCTAGCTACAATACATATAATGAGTCCGTGCAGGCCACGGTGCCCCCGTCCCCCCACTTAGCATCGAATATAGCCCCGTCGCCCTGGCCCGGGATCACGTTGTGGAAACTCGACACCGGCTGCACAGAGACAGTGTGACGGTGAGCTGGATCACGGCTCAACCCTCTAGCTACAATACATATAATGAGTCCGTGCAGGCCACGGTGCCCCCGTCCCCCCACTTAGCATCGAATATAGCCCCGTCGCCCTGGCCCGGGATCACGTTGTGGAAACTCGACACCGGCTGCACAGAGACAGTGTGACGGTGAGTGTGGATTACGGCTCAGACCATCGAGCTAACTGAGACTATGTGGAAGCACATCACTGGTTGCCAGAGATAGTGCCATGGTGTTTTTAATGGCCAGCTGGATAACGGATCAAACCGTCAAGCTAGCCTTTGTGTAAAGTGGGGGGAAAAAACTTTTACGGTCTGTTTTCCTAGGCGCATGAAATCCAAGTTTCCATATTTTGCCATTACAAGACCTAACACCTAATTAAATACATATAAAAAAACTACCAAGCATACAGCAGGTTTCAATTATAGCAGTAACATTGAGACCGGCCCTAACCCAATCTTATCTTTGGATATAATGATATTGAGTGCTTATTGCTATAAAATTTTGTATGAAACTTCTAATGGATTCACTCTCTCTCTCACACACACTTAAACACGAACATACAAACACATGTTACTAAGTAGTTAAGTCATTATGTCGCCAGTTCCAATCAAGTTGTTTTTTATGCTGACTCCCACGACACAGGGAAACCTATAGTGGCTGTCAGACAAAGAGAACTACAAATGATTGACTTATTTTTGTAAATAAAGATTTTTAATTTCTCATTATAATTTCCTACCTGCGGTCGATGCACGTCCCACACGATCAACTGTCCGTCGTGTCCGCAGCTCAGCACGACCCCGGGTAGGAACGGGTGCGCTTCTAACACATACGCCTCGTCGCGGTGCCCTTTGAGAGTGCGGAGCTCGCGGCATGATGTCGAGCACCACACCTGGGTAGAAAAAAATGTTTAGCTATAAATTGGCTTTATATATTATGCTTACAAAGCATGTGCTTGGAAATAAATTTATAATGAATGTTAACGTGTCGACAGCAGTGCTTTCAACAAATTAATCTATAGACAATAAAAAACTACGTCAAAAACGCTATAAGATAGAAGTCTCATAAATGTGATCGTTTGTAGGTACTACTGAATAATTGAAATACGGCTTGTAAAATAAAAACAAACAGAAAAATCCATTAGTTTCAATGTAACTGTTTTACTACAAAAGGTGTCAAATTGTCATGAACTTTTTTTATGAATTTATTTATCAATTATCTATTGAAATCTTTATTTTGTGTAAAATTAACCACAAAGCTAGTTGATTAACTATAAACTTACCCGTATCGTGTTATCAGAGACAGCTGTCAAAATATAAGCATCACTCCTGTCCCAGCACACCATTGTTACCTGAGAAATCATACTTACTATTAATATTGCTATCACTCTCTAACTGTTAGTGTAAAAAAGATAATGGACGAGATATCATATTTATAGACAACCTAAAGGATTAAAAGCCTAGGCTATTTCTCATAGGTAGATGTCAAAACTGGCAAACGACTTCCATTTTCTTGTCAACATCCTTTGAAAACAGTTTTTTGTGCATTTCATGAAATAAGGTTCAAGAATACAATGCAAATAGTTCATACATATTAAAAGTTTAAGCATTTAAATAAAAAAAAACAGCCTGTATCGGAATAGAAAAGCTTTATCAATTTAGCACCGTTTTGATCTAAAGATTTTGACACCAAATAATATATAAGAGATAGTGGCTGTGTATTTTCATAGTATACCTTTTCTATTTCTGTATTTTACCTTCAACTTCTTAGTCTCATCGGTGGATGTGACTCTCAGCATCGTGTGTCTCCAGTGAGCCGCGTGCAACGACCAGAGTGCCGCTGTACCATCCTGTATTAACATTTAATACCATATTTAAATCATTGTTGGAACTGCTTCTTCGTTTCTAAGTTTTATGCCTATTTACTCTTAAGTATACCATATAAGGGTGTGATCGTTAAGTGTGCACAGGCGATTATTCCGTAACTATTACAGATAACAAAAAACTTTAGACTGATATTGTAAGTACTTTACCTAATGAGTAAAAAAACACTAATAACTTTTTAAAAATAAAACGAGGAATATCCAAAAACTTTACATTAAACACTATACATTGTAGAAAAGAGGAAAAGAAAGTCATATGTATATTCACTAGCTTTGTCAAGACCGTTACTTTCAAAATCAAAATCCAAATCAAAATCAAAATTCTTTTATTCATCATAGATATGTAACATATACTTAATGAACGTCAATGTTACAAACTTCGACTTTACCTAACCGTAGACCGAGAGAAAAAAGCCGGCGGAAAAAAACTCCCAGCACTCTTTTAGGAAATTATACAATCATAGCGTGTACATTCAATGGACATATAAATTATTTTCTCGTACCTCAACTCAACACTATAAAAGTAAAATAAATATAAAACTGCTAATACGAATTTCAATACATTATGAAAGATAATTTTGATTATAAAATCTAAACCTACCAATTAAGTGTGTAATATACTCACAAAATACTTCAAAGAAAATAACTATAAAACGAATAGCCATCCATACTATTCCCTACAGTATACATACCTTAGACCCAGACACGAATCTCATCTGATTCGAGGCCCACGCGAGCGAGTCCACGGCGTCAGTGTGCACATTCGTCTCTAGAATACGACGCGGACCACCGCCTTCGTCCTGTTAATACATATGTATGTTAAAGGTGGGTTTTGACAGTAGCAGGATGATTTTGACAGTGTAAGGCCCAATTGCAGGGAACGTTTTAACCTTGGGTTAGCTAACTCAGATTAAAATGGAGCCACCATCGATTGTAATAAGAAGTAGTTACAATCGATGGTGGCGCCATTTAAACCTGAGTTAGCTTACCCGAAGTTAACCAGAGGTTAAAACGTCCCCTGCAATTGGGCCTAAATAAGTCTTTGTAGACGACTTTCATAGAACAGTGAAAGGACAGTCAGTCAGAAGCCCACGCGAGTTTGTCTCTAGAATACGACGTGGACCACCGCCGTCGTTCTGTTATTAACACATATGTATGTTAAACGTGGGTTTTGACAGTAGCAGGATGATTTTGACAGTGTAAGGCCCAATTGCAGGGAACCTTTTAACCTTGGGTTAGCTAACTCAGATTAAAATGGCGCCACCATCGATTGTAATAAGAAGTAGTTACAATCGATGGTGGCGCCATTTAAACCTGAGTTAGCTTACCCGAAGTTAACCAGAGGTTAAAACGTCCCCTGCAATTGGGCCTAAATAAGTCTTTGTAGACGACTTTCATAGAACAGTGAAAGGACAGTCAGTCAGAAGCCCACGCGAGTTTGTCTCTAGAATACGACGTGGACCACCGCCTTCGTTCTGTTATTAACACATATGTATGTTAAACGTGGGTTTTGACAGTAGCAGGATGATTTTGACAGTGTAAGTATGTCATTGTAGACGACTTTCATAGAACAGTGAAAGAACAGTCAGTTAGAACCCCATGCGAGTTTGTCGCTAGGATGCTACGGGGACCACCGCCCTCGTCCTGGTAGGATATTAAAAATGTGCGAGGAATTTGACAGTGATAGAGGTATTTTGACAAAAGAAGGAGAATTTTGACAGTGGTATGAGTAAATAAATGTAAGGTATTGCCAATTTAAAACCACGTTCTGCACCCCGCCCGCGCCCCCGCGCCCCCCACTCACCGCCAGTGTATACAGCCGCACGTGGTGGTCCGCACTGCCCGCGGCCAGCAGCGCGCCCCCCGCGCCCCACGCCGCGCAGATCATGTGGCACGCGCCCGGCCGCAGCCGCTCCACGAACTGCACCACGCCCGCGCCCCCCGCGCCCCCCACTCACCGCCAGTGTATACAGCCGCACGTGGTGGTCCGCACTGCCCGCGGCCAGCAGCGCGCCCCCCGCGCCCCACGCCGCGCAGATCATGTGGCACGCGCCCGGCCGCAGCCGCTCCACGAACTGCACCACGCCCGCGCCCCCCGCGCCCCCCACTCACCGCCAGTGTATACAGCCGCACGTGGTGGTCCGCACTGCCCGCGGCCAGCAGCGCGCCCCCCGCGCCCCACGCCGCGCAGATCATGTGGCACGCGCCCGGCCGCAGCCGCTCCACGAACTGCACCACGCCCGCGCCCCCCGCGCCCCCCCACTCACCGCCAGTGTATACAGCCGCACGTGGTGGTCCGCACTGCCCGCGGCCAGCAGCGCGCCCCCCCGCGCCCCACGCCGCGCAGATCATGTGGCACGCGCCCGGCCGCAGCCGCTCCACGAACTGCACCACGCCCGCGCCCCCCGCGCCCCCCACTCACCGCCAGTGTATACAGCCGCACGTGGTGGTCCGCACTGCCCGCGGCCAGCAGCGCGCCCCCCCGCGCCCCACGCCGCGCAGATCATGTGGCACGCGCCCGGCCGCAGCCGCTCCACGAACTGCACCACGCCCGCGCCCCCCCGCGCCCCCCACTCACCGCCAGTGTATACAGCCGCACGTGGTGGTCCGCACTGCCCGCGGCCAGCAGCGCGCCCCCCGCGCCCCACGCCGCGCAGATCATGTGGCACGCGCCCGGCCGCAGCCGCTCCACGAACTGCACCACGCCCGCGCCCCCCGCGCCCCCCACTCACCGCCAGTGTATACAGCCGCACGTGGTGGTCCGCACTGCCCGCGGCCAGCAGCGCGCCCCCCCGCGCCCCACGCCGCGCAGATCATGTGGCACGCGCCCGGCCGCAGCCGCTCCACGAACTGCACCACGCCCGCGCCCCCCCGCGCCCCCCACTCACCGCCAGTGTATACAGCCGCACGTGGTGGTCCGCACTGCCCGCGGCCAGCAGCGCGCCCCCCGCGCCCCACGCCGCGCAGATCATGTGGCACGCGCCCGGCCGCAGCCGCTCCACGAACTGCACCACGCCCGCGCCCCCCGCGCCCCCCACTCACCGCCAGTGTATACAGCCGCACGTGGTGGTCCGCACTGCCCGCGGCCAGCAGCGCGCCCCCCCGCGCCCCACGCCGCGCAGATCATGTGGCACGCGCCCGGCCGCAGCCGCTCCACGAACTGCACCACGCCCGCGCCCCCCGCGCCCCCCACTCACCGCCAGTGTATACAGCCGCACGTGGTGGTCCGCACTGCCCGCGGCCAGCAGCGCGCCCCCCGCGCCCCACGCCGCGCAGATCATGTGGCACGCGCCCGGCCGCAGCCGCTCCACGAACTGCACCACGCCCGCGCCCCCCGCGCCCCCCACTCACCGCCAGTGTATACAGCCGCACGTGGTGGTCCGCACTGCCCGCGGCCAGCAGCGCGCCCCCCGCGCCCCACGCCGCGCAGATCATGTGGCACGCGCCCGGCCGCAGCCGCTCCACGAACTGCACCACGCCCGCGCCCCCCGCGCCCCCCACTCACCGCCAGTGTATACAGCCGCACGTGGTGGTCCGCACTGCCCGCGGCCAGCAGCGCGCCCCCCGCGCCCCACGCCGCGCAGATCATGTGGCACGCGCCCGGCCGCAGCCGCTCCACGAACTGCACCACGCCCGCGCCCCCCGCGCCCCCCACTCACCGCCAGTGTATACAGCCGCACGTGGTGGTCCGCACTGCCCGCGGCCAGCAGCGCGCCCCCCGCGCCCCACGCCGCGCAGATCATGTGGCACGCGCCCGGCCGCAGCCGCTCCACGAACTGCACCACGCCCCGCGCCCCCCCGCGCCCCCCACTCACCGCCAGTGTATACAGCCGCACGTGGTGGTCCGCACTGCCCGCGGCCAGCAGCGCGCCCCCCCGCGCCCCACGCCGCGCAGATCATGTGGCACGCGCCCGGCCGCAGCCGCTCCACGAACTGCACCACGCCCGCGCCCCCCGCGCCCCCCACTCACCGCCAGTGTATACAGCCGCACGTGGTGGTCCGCACTGCCCCGCGGCCAGCAGCGCGCCCCCCGCGCCCCACGCCGCGCAGATCATGTGGCACGCGCCCGGCCGCAGCCGCTCCACGAACTGCACCACGCCCGCGCCCCCCGCGCCCCCCACTCACCGCCAGTGTATACAGCCGCACGTGGTGGTCCGCACTGCCCGCGGCCAGCAGCGCGCCCCCCGCGCCCCACGCCGCGCAGATCATGTGGCACGCGCCCGGCCGCAGCCGCTCCACGAACTGCACCACGCCCGCGCCCCCCCGCGCCCCCCACTCACCGCCAGTGTATACAGCCGCACGTGGTGGTCCGCACTGCCCGCGGCCAGCAGCGCGCCCCCCCGCGCCCCACGCCGCGCAGATCATGTGGCACGCGCCCGGCCGCAGCCGCTCCACGAACTGCACCACGCCCGCGCCCCCCGCGCCCCCCACTCACCGCCAGTGTATACAGCCGCACGTGGTGGTCCGCACTGCCCGCGGCCAGCAGCGCGCCCCCCCGCGCCCCACGCCGCGCAGATCATGTGGCACGCGCCCGGCCGCAGCCGCTCCACGAACTGCACCACGCCCGCGCCCCCCCGCGCCCCCCACTCACCGCCAGTGTATACAGCCGCACGTGGTGGTCCGCACTGCCCGCGGCCAGCAGCGCGCCCCCCCGCGCCCCACGCCGCGCAGATCATGTGGCACGCGCCCGGCCGCAGCCGCTCCACGAACTGCACCACGCCCGCGCCCCCCGCGCCCCCCCACTCACCGCCAGTGTATACAGCCGCACGTGGTGGTCCGCACTGCCCGCGGCCAGCAGCGCGCCCCCCGCGCCCCACGCCGCGCAGATCATGTGGCACGCGCCCGGCCGCAGCCGCTCCACGAACTGCACCACGCCCGCGCCCCCCGCGCCCCCCACCCGCCAGAACGCCACCGACCCGTCCGTGGAGGTGGACGCCAGCCAGCGGAAGCCGGGCGTGCCACGCGGCGACCAGTGCACCTGCGCACCAGGGATGTTGGTAAGTATCCGTATCCGTAACCGAATCCGAAAATTAAAAGAGAATGCCGGTTTTTGTATGGAAGCCTGTACCGATTGCATGTTTATGAAATAATCATTTTAGCCAGCTAATCACATACTATCACCGTTGGCATGGAGCATTTTTCTTTACGAAGCCGCAGTTCTGAGTTTTAAAAACAACCAACAGCAGAATAAAATAATAACACAAACACAAACGATGCGTAAGCGTCGAAACAAACCGAACGAGAGTGTGACATCTGACAGTTGCTAAGCTCTTAACTGTCAGCTTGACAGCCTATGAGTGTTGCTATTTAGATTCAAATCGATATCACTTAATGTACAATCGAATAATGAATAAATAGTCTGATCATGGTCTGAAACCAAGTCAATAAGCCAAAACGATGTATTCCTATTCAATTAAATCACACAGAACACCGACTTTTTAACAATCACCGTCATAATAGTAATATATGCAACGGCTACAGCAATAGATTTCTATTATCGATATTTTTGTTGGTTGAAATCGATTTTCCTATGCTGGCAATCTATCAAATTCTTGTGAACCGGAAATACATTTGGAAGTCGTCCACTCTACCAAACTTTTAAATTACGTTTCGTAAACCCGGGTTTTATAATGATTAAAAATTTGCTAAGGGTAGTCAAAAAGTATCAAAATAATTACGGGATATATTTTATTAACATGCAATTGGTACAGGTTTCGGCATTCTCTTTTCGGATAGGGACAAAGCCTATTTGAATCAAGTTATGACAAGTTGTTTTGCCGCGCGGTGGATGAATGATGACAAAGAAATTAAAATTCCTTAAAAATCTAATATCCGTAAATGAAATTATCCGAAACTAACGGATAATAATTAATAAAAGTCAATGTTACAAACTTCGACTTTACCTAACCGTAAACCGACAGAAAAAAGCTGGCGGAAAAAAACTCCCAGCACTCTTTTTAGAAAGCGTTTTTTAAAAACAGCACTTTTTTCCTCTCATCTCTCCTTTTTTTTCCAACAACTTCAAACCAACATTGACGACCTCTGTGGTGCAGCGGTATATACACCGGACTGCTAAGCGGATGGTTCCGGGTTCGATCCCCGTTTCGGGCCAATTCCGTCAAAATGGTTTCTCTATATTGGCTCGTGTTTAGGTTCTGCCCTAGTCCATTGTTCGGTACCCTCATGCTTTGCTTAGTTTAGGGCCGCACAGTTGGTGTGTCAGTCTGCAGATGTATTTATTCAACTCTCCGAGGTAATAGTCCCCTGGTGTCCGGATAGTTGGTGTGTTAGTCTGGTGATGTATTTATCCAACTCACCGAGGTGATGGTCCCCTGGTGTCCGGACAGTTGGTGTGTCAGTCTGCAGATGTATTAATCAACTCACCGAGATAATAGTCCCCTGGTGTCCGGATAGTTGGTGTGTTAGTCTGGTGATGTATTTATCCAACTCACCGAGGTAATAGTCCCCTGGTGTCCGGACAGTTGGTGTGTCAGTCTGGAGATTTACTTATCCAACTCACCGAGGTAATAGTCCCCTGGTGTCCAGCCAGCACACACCGTGGACTCCCGTCACTCAGCGCCCACACTCTCACCAACTTCTCAACAGACCCGGCGGCCACTAGAGTGGCGTCGGGGGAGACACACACCTCCGTGATCTCCGTGCAGCGGTATATGTACCGGACTGCTCACCGGATGGTTCCGGGTTCGAACCCGGGTCAGGCCAATTTCATAAAAATGTTTTTTCTATATTGGCTCGTGTCTAGCTTCTGCCCTAGTCCTAATGCTTTGCTTAGTTTAGGGCCACATAATTGGTGTGTCAGTCTGCAGATGTTTTTATCCAACTCACCGAGGTAATAGTCCCCTGGTGTCCGGCCAGCACACACCGTGGACTCCCGTCGCTCAGCGCCCACACTCTCACCAACTTCTCCACAGAACCAGCGGCCACTAGAGTCGCGTCGGGGGAGACACACACGTCTGTTATTTCGGCGCCGGCGCCGCGGAGGGTTGCGAGGAGACGCCCGTCTACCGCGGACCACACCTTGACTAGGAGGTCGTCGGCGCCCTGAAATAATTATTGTATTTATATAAACAGTTGTAGCTAAAATAATAATCAATGAGTAAAAAATATAAAAATAAAGATGTGCTTTTGTCATTTAATATTGAAGTAGAAAAAGCAACGTTAAAAGCGTTGTGAACCGGTATTTTGTCCATACAAAAACTGGTCTCCGTATTCCACATTTCACCATCCAACAATAACACGTTTTGAAAAAATTACTAACATTATGTTGATGAAAATGCTACGCCTACTGAAAGTGGTGCAAAATAGATAAATGTCCTAGTTTAAAGACATTTCAACTGATGTTTGTATTTTTAATACTTTTATAAAGATAAGTTTTAAGATAATTCTTTAAAATATTGTCGATTCAGTTCGCTCTTAAGTAAATGTGATGATAAGTTTTGATCAAAAATGAACCAAAAAAAATGACTAACTTAAATTAATCAAATTTTGTATTCTTACAATTTAACATAAATCAATCCCAATTAACCAACTTATACAAACCTACCGTGATAACATATCGCCCGGTGCAATCAAACGCCAGACAGTACACCGCCGACAGATGCCCCAGCGTTCGTCGCTGCAGGTTCAATGATGACAACAAACATATCTAAACATAAACCTACCGTGATAACATATCGCCCGGTGCAATCAAACGCCAGACAGTACACCGCCGACAGATGCCCCAGCGTTCGTCGCTGCAGGTTCAATGATGACAACAAACATATCTAAACATAAACCTACCGTGATAACATATCGCCCGGTGCAATCAAACGCCAGACAGTACACCGCCGACAGATGCCCCAGCGTTCGTCGCTGCAGGTTCAATGATGACAACAAACATATCTAAACATAAACCTACCGTGATAACATATCGCCCGGTGCAATCAAACGCCAGACAGTACACCGCCGACAGATGCCCCAGCGTTCGTCGCTGCAGGTTCAATGATGACAACAAACATATCTAAACATAAACCTACCGTGATAACATATCGCCCGGTGCAATCAAACGCCAGACAGTACACCGCCGACAGATGCCCCAGCGTTCGTCGCTGCAGGTTCAATGATGACAACAAACATATCTAAACATAAACCTACCGTGATAACATATCGCCCGGTGCAATCAAACGCCAGACAGTACACCGCCGACAGATGCCCCAGCGTTCGTCGCTGCAGGGTCAATGACGACAACAAACATATCTAAACATAAACCTACCGTGATAACATATCGCCCGGTGCAATCAAACGCCAGACAGTACACCGCCGACAGATGCCCCAGCGTTCGTCGCTGCAGGTTCAATGACGACAACAAACATATCTAAACATAAACCTACCGTGATAACATATCGCCCGGTGCAATCAAACGCCAGACAGTACACCGCCGACAGATGCCCCAGCGTTCGTCGCTGCAGGTTCAATGATGACAACAAACATATCTAAACATAAACCTACCGTGATAACATATCGCCCGGTGCAATCAAACGCCAGACAGTACACCGCCGACAGATGCCCCAGCGTTCGTCGCTGCAGGGTCAATGACGACAACATCTGTGAAGGGAATAGGGCGAGGCCGCCGCGCCCGCCGGCCGCGCAGGACGGGTCCAGCCCGCACTCGCGCCGGACCAGGCGGCGGACTGCGGGAAAATATTAACTGTCAGTCAATATTATCTATAGAGGGAACTTAAGAGTTGGGAAGAATTGCCTTTAAAAGTACCACGGAAGAATTGCCTTTAAAGGTACCACGGTATTTAGGTCGGTGCTTGAAATAAGGTTAAATAAAATAATTTAAAAAAGTAAAAGCCCACTGTCCACAAGATTCAAGCTAGTTCTAAAAAAGGGCATGTTTTTTTATTAGCCTTTATAACATTATTTTAACACTTAATTGAGACTTATTTCCGCAGTAAAGAGTAGAATATTTTCTACCACGTATATTTCGAATGTCCTGTCGAATCTGTATTCTCAAATTCTGTAAAATTCGAAATACAAATTCGCTTCAGCCGTTTTAACGTGAAAGCGGAACATACGTCTGTATAGACATACACATTTTCACATTTATTTTATAAACAGTAGTAAGGATTTGTCAGGCAAAGTGAGGGAAAACATAGTGAGGAATGTTCATGTTCACTAACTCGCACTGAGCTAGCATGGTAGGTTACAGCTCAGACAATCTACTTGAGCTCACCTAGAGACTGGTCCCGCTTGTACACGCTGTAAGTGGGTCTATCTCTAACCAACCCATCGCTGAGCAACGACAGTCGAGCGGCCACTCGCATGGGCGTCGGTGGAGACTTCAGTTCCGGACGCGGGTCGGTGGTAGACTGTGGAGAAGATAGTTATAAAATGGGTAGTTAGTAAGTGGTTTTATAGAAAGAGAAAATGGCAATAAGAGGTATTAAAAACAATTGAACTAACATAATGCCATAAATCTGTTAAGTAATGGATTAGGTAAATTAAGGAATATAATTTACAAGCTTTTTTAAGCGGCTTCGAGTGTGTTTAATTCGGAGTAAAACTCCGTTCCCTGTACTATGTTATTGTACATGTAAACCTTCCTCTATCTATTCAAAAATCTTTTAAACCGCATAATCCGTTGCGTAGTTTTAAGGATTTTAGCATACTACGCGACCTTGTTTTATAATATG
The DNA here is from genome assembly GCA_916618145.1 of Emmelina monodactyla. Taxonomy (NCBI): domain Eukaryota; kingdom Metazoa; phylum Arthropoda; class Insecta; order Lepidoptera; family Pterophoridae; genus Emmelina; species Emmelina monodactyla. The sequence goes on from OU745296.1 coordinate 5,943,679, forward strand.
TAGTGATATATATTTTTCAATTAAAATCATGAGAAATTAAAGGAATATAAGTTATTATGATTATGATTTCCAATACAAATCTTTACAAATAATAACGAAGTTTAAAAAAAGCTATACCTTTACACCAACAGACACCAGTTACTTGTCAACCTTACCTCAGCGACAACCGGCGCGGGTTCCGCCGGCGCCGGCAGTATCGCCGGCGCGGGCCCGGCGCCGGCGTCCGGCGCGGCGCCGGCCAGCCGCGCCAGCTCCAACGCGCGCACGCCCACCTCGGCGAGGCGGCGCCATGACACCTCGTCGAATTTAGACGCCTGTCGGGTATGGGTGGTAGGGAGTAATTTTCAGAGTGGTAGAGTCTAGCTGTAGGCTCTGTTTACAGCGATTAATGGGCTGACTCGACCGGTGAAATACCACCGTCGCACGGAAAACCGACGTGAAGTAGGGACGATGTTCCTGCGTTTCGTTCGGTGAGTGCGATATCCGGCGCCCAATTTTTTCAAAGGCTAGTAACGCACCCTCAATACATTTGTGATTGTGGGTGTATATGGGCGGCGGTGATCACTTACCACCGCGTGACCTGCTTGCTCGTTTGAAAGCTTCCCTCATAAAAAAAAAAAAAAGTGTAAGGACTTACGGCCCAAACCAATATTCTACTAACCTTTGACGCCTTGTTATTTGTGTAACTATGGTAACTATTATCCCTGTTTTTACGTCGCAATATACTATGGTAGGTAGCTGTTGATATGGAAGTGACAGAAACACTTTAACTTTAGTAGAATATTGGTTTCGGAAGATACAGGCATGCTAAATTTAGTGTTTTCGTGTTGTATCATCAACAATTTTACGTTTTTAAGAGTTTTACTTAGAAACAGGGTGGTGACAGACAGACAGACAGACGGAATAGTATAAAGCTATAGGTGTCTGTTTTACCCTGATAGGTACGGAGTCGTAAAAAGAAAGTCTATTCTATATGAAGGACAAGGCAAAAAGAAGCCAACTTCAAATAACAGTTAAAATTAAATAAAAATTTAGAATGTCGCTCGGCACACGCGTATATAATAAATATAGTATACTTTTCTAAAATAAGTTTACTTTTCTAGCAAGTTTATTGATGGAGTTTTTCCGAAGATAAAATTATTGCAATGGATCGTCTATGTAGTTATTTTGAATTAACTTATTTATTATTGAATCATTTATATTCTGTAGATCGATAAGAAAGAATGCGACACCGATATTATGTAGCTATATTTTATTAACAAATCACAAAAATCATTTAAATAAAACATTTCCATAAATTCATAATTACTTTCTACTTCTAGTAATTTTAAGTAAGCGCATGCAAATCTGCGGACGAAAAGCTAGTAATTAATAAAATATTTCATCTTTTATTTTTAATAAATTAATAATCCTAAACTTCTACTTCTAACCGTGAGTTGACTAAAAACTTGAATTCAAATGCTCGCGCCATTAATTTTCAGCCAATATGGCCGACCATTCGTCCTATCTCGCGTAAGCTCGCTCGTCAAATACAAGGAAACCTCGGACGCTCGGATGTTAGAGCGAGACAGAATGAGCAATCTAATGCCCTGTCCGTGTGTTAGACAAAGATAGCACTACACCTAATTACGCCCACGACATCTCCATACCTTGCATGTTTAGCTAAATATTTCGTAAATCTCTGAAAAATTGCATTTTTCTGACAAAAACACCAAAATATTATTTTTTATGCATTTCTATCACATTTTTATTACCAGATTTGGTAAAACCTCATTTTTAAATTTTTCGTTAATTTTATGTTTTTTACACTTTTCAGGACGATAAACATATTCTAATTTTCATGTAAACACGTTAAAACATAAGAAAAACACAAAAACTTACCAATTCTTCATAGGATTGCCTGTGCGCGTCGCCCTGCCAGTCGATTCGCCTGGGCAGCACCTAGGACAAGGCCGACACTTTTACAAACTTTTCATGAAACTTTCAGGAAGTTTGACAGTTTCTACCACGTGCGTTGCTTCCAAAACAATAATAAGCTCTACCCGGCAATAGAAAAAGCTTGAAACTTACATCGGCAGTCTCGAGCTCGTTTAGCAAAGTCTGAAACAAAAGGGCCTTGGTTAGACATTTTTTCCAAAGAAAATTAATATTTAGTCCCTAATTGATCATAATTACCTTCGCCGTCTCTTTCAGGGGTCCTCCGGAGAGAAATTTTGCGATCAGAAAGTAGAGTTCTGAAACCGGGAAAGCTAGCATTACACGACCTCGTACTTAGGACACACGATATTTCTACACTTATTTTGAACAAACGGGGTTACCTGGAATGACCTTATCGATTTCATTTGATTCCTCCATCCTTTTAGAGTTTATGTATCGGACGAAAATATAACATTCACATCACAAACACAGAAAAATACGCAAACATTTCACTTCATTACATTGTTGATGAGCGATAAAGCAGCTTGTAATAGCACCAAAATGGCGTAAGTTCAAAAGGTAAAGTGGCATTATAAGTAGTTTACAGCTGGTAAAGTTGCATTATAAATTAGTTCTGTGAAATAAACATAGAGGTCGCTGTCCACATTTTGCGTCCTCAACGATTAAATTAAATCGATTATATGTGATCAAACGAACTTCCCCGATGTGAAGTTCGATCAATATTATATGAGTCGTTTCATTCGAAGATATGATATAAATACCAGGTAGTCCCTCTACTTGCTAGGCAACTATCGCACATACTTTAGAGATTTAAATCGATACTCAATAATCGAAACAAAATCGTTACTTAGGCAACCCTATACCGTCCTTCTGTACGTTGTTCATTTTTTGAGAGATAACATAATCTTAACTTCTGTAATATAATACCTACCTATTTTTAGTAGGTATTAGTAAACCTCCAACTATTGTTGTTATTATATAGTATATTAAAGACAAAACTTTCCTATTTATTGTTGTTACTAGGGATTTTAAGGGTGGGAGGGTGATCATATCTTCGAATGAAACGACTCATATAATATTGATCGAACTTCACATCGGGGAAGTTCGTTTGATCACATATTATATTTTCGTCGTTTCATTCTTCAGATATGATATAAATACCAGGTAGATGTTAAGAGAAGAAAGTTTTGAAAGTAACGTTTTATTAAATATTTATTAACACAAAGTATAATTATCTTATATTTATAACAGGTATCATTATGTATAACATAATTAACAAACTTACCTATATAATTGGTTAACTTAAATAAGTAAACTTGTGAAATTTAATCAATAATCAATATAATCAATCACTAAACGTCCGAGGACAAGCAAACCGACCGGGCATATGCACCTTCATCGATGATGGTTCTGTTATAGAAACGTGCGAATGAGCTAGACGAGGTAGTCCAGCCGGCCGTCTTGCGAATGGTCTCGATATTGACGCCCGCGAGGCTGGCGGCGGAGGTGGACGCATGCCGCGTGCTGTGGGCGCCGAACACACCGACGTCAACACCACTCTCTAACAGTACCTGCTTAATCCATCTGCTGATCGATTGAGTTGTAGCCGCTTTGTGTGGCCGCTTGTATGTCAACAAAAGATTTCCTGTATTTTCAGATCTTATATTTTTAGTTCTAGAAATATAGTCTGAAAATACGCTGGCAGGGCAAATTTTTTCGTTTTGCCTGAAATATGGCAGATATAACACGGGTTGATCCCTACCTGGGGCAGATGTTTTAATTATATCGGCTATCATTATATGGATACCGTTTTCTGAGCATTTTATATTCTCAAGCTTTATTAAGGAGAGCGTCTGAACTCTGTGAGCAGTACAAATTGCTAATAGAATCGACAACTTTTTTGTTATTTTCTCTAGAGATAACTGCGTATTAGGATACCAAGTTGAGATGTGGTTTAAAACTATCTGTGGGTCCCAGGTACTGGAGTACCTTGGTTTAGTAGGTTTTAATTTGTATGCCCCCTTAAGTAGTCGCTTGACGTTCTCATTTGAGCCGATGTTATTTCCTATGAACGCTGAGAGAGCCGAGCGATGAGAGTTCAGACTACCATAAGCACAGCCATTACTGAATTGAACTGACAAAAAGGTTAGCACTGTTGAATTTGGAGGTTCAAAAACGTTTATGTTGTTGACTATACAATATTGCCACCAAAGCTTTAAAGAAGAGTTATATTGTTTTAATGTACTGTCAGAAAAGGATGCTAACATCAGTGTGGTAGACTCCGCACAGACGCCTCGTCTGGCGAACGATTGCCGCAGAGCCTCGCGACACCCAGGGTAAGTTTCTTGTAAAGGGGATGGTGCTCCCTGAAATGAGATTGCAGTAGGTATTTATTTGGGTTTAAGTAAAGTACGTCTGAGACTACTAGACTCTGCAATAGGGGAAACCAAGGTTGTGAGGGCCAATATGGAAAAACTAATATGCCTGTTGCTTTATCATCAATAATTTTTCTAACACATTTTAATGTTAATGAAAATGGTGGGAATGCGTAGAAGTATTCGGATTGCCAGTCAAGCGTGAATGCGTCAACGGATACTGAGTCAGGGTCTGGTTTCCATGAAACAAATTTTGAGTGTTTTGCGTTCTCTCGAGAAGCAAACAAATCAATTGTTGGCTGTCCGAAGCACCGCGTGATAGTTTGAAAAGCCTGATCGGAAAGCGTCCATTCCGTATCTGGGTTATTGATACGGGATGCTGCGTCAGCGCGGTTCTCTTTAGTGTTTACATATGACGCAAATATCCAGATACTGCGCTGTTCACACCACCGCCAGATATCTCTTGCTAAATCGTTTAAGTGCGGGAACTGAATGCCGCCCATGCGATTGATATAGCTTATAGCGGTAGTGTTATCAACTCGGAGTAAAATTGCACAGTTATTAAGGTCAGTAGCAAAGGATTTAAGACCTAAGAAGGCTGCCATTAATTCTAAATAATTAATGTGATTTGTTTTTTCTTTTACCATGTCTCTTATTAGTTTTACATACTGCGCCCCAGCCTGATCTAGAAGCATCAGTAAAGATTTCTAATTCGAAATTTGGTTGTCTCATATAATTAAATGTAGTTTCAACATTTAACGACCACCATGACAAATCGTTTAAAATAATGCTAGGGAGAACAATTTTAGTTTCGTAGCTTTTATACTTAAGTAAGGCTAAATATTTCTGGCGTTCTAAAATCTTTGTATATAACCATCCGTATTTAGCGGCTGGGCATGCAGCAACCAAAGTTCCTATAAGATGAGCGAATTCGCGTATGGTACATAAAGGTGATCTAGTAAACCTAGTAATTAACTTTGCGATTTTACTCCTCTTATCATTTGGTAAATTAATGCTTAAGTTACGTGTGTCAAAATCAAACCCAAGGAATTTACAAAGTTGTTGCGGTGACAATTTACTTTTATTGTAATTAACAATAAATCCCAGGCATTGTAGTAGTTTTAACGTCTCATTTACGTTATTAATACACTGCTCGAAAGTATCCCCTAGACAGAGGATATCGTCTAAGTAGAAAACAGATTTAAAACCACGTCGTCGTAAATGGGTAATTACCTCCCTCATAATTTTGGTAAAAACTCTGGGAGCTACGGATAAACCGAACGGCAATGCTGAAAACTGATATGTTAAGGTTTCATTTGAATCAATTGGTTGAAACTGAAATTTTAAATATTTGCGGTCATAAGGTCGTATTGGCACTAAAAAGTACGCGTCTTTTAAGTCGATAGTAGCTAAATATCCGTCTTTAGTTATTAATTTACATGCCGTTCGGTAATCCTCCATTTTAAAATGGTCTTTACGGATGTATTTATTTAAGGGTTTTAAGTTTAGAATGAAGCGTTTACCGCCGTTTGATTTAGAAGTTAAAAATATCCTCGAAACAAACTGATTTCTGGTTAAATTACATTTCTGAATAGCTCCTAATCTTTTCAAATCATTAATGGCTTCAGACATTTCTAACTTTTCTTTGTCGGTAAAGTTATTCTGAGGTATATTCGACTGACTCACATGAGTCTCAAAAGGTATGGTAAACCCGTTTTTAATCCAATCAAGTACTACGCTATTTTGAGTAATTTTGAGCCAACAATCATAAAAGTGGGTAAGTCTGCCTGCATGTACCTGCGTTAGTGGTGACTCTGCGCAGCTGCATGTTGTTGAGTTGCTGGTCGCGGCGCCGTTGTGTACGGGCGACGTGTGCCTGACATCATGGGCATCTTCCCCCTGTAGCCCCCTCGCCCCCCCCTGTTGTTCGGGTACCGAGGAGGCGCAGTCCAGTTTCCCTGGGCGGGTCTAGAACGAGCGACAATCGGAGAAGCTGCGGTTTTTCGAGATTTTGCTGCTGGCTTTTGGTTCTTAATTTGAAGGCCTTGTTTCTCTATGGCCTTGGCAGCCTTAATTTTTTCGGATAAAGATGAGCCGAATAATGTTTCGTCCCTCTCAGACTCGTTTATGATGTGAAGGAAGGACTTATCTAAGCTAGGTGTTATAAGCTTTACTCTGTTTCGAGTCATTACGTTGTGTGAGTCACACAGTAGCCGGCAGCCGTTGCTTAGATGCTTCAAAGCCTGCGCCTTGTTATCATTTTTTAAAAGGATATCAATGCCCCTGTTAATGGCCGTTATGGCCAGACCCAGTTGTTGTTGTGATACCATGAGCGTCTTGTCACGATTACGGACCATATCTGGTATGGCAGAGGAAATTTCTGGGTTTAGTTTCGGCGCTTGTAGAAGTCGGCAATTGTCTGGTATTAAGTACTCTTTGAGTATCTTGTCCTTAACATCAGAAGCCGTACCCTTTCTTAGTAATGGGAGCCACAATTTCGACAGGTTTTCGTGAATGCTGTCTCCATAATCGGGGATGTCTGATGAGAATTCGCCGAGTGCGGTCAGAAGTTCAGGATCCAACTCATCCTGGCCAGCGTCGGTGTCCGCTGCGGGTTCATCGGATTGTGGGCCGGGTTCGGCTGTCATGTCCGGTATTTCAGAAATTTGTTCTGAGGTAACATCTGGCGGCTGCCCACGGTTTTCGTTACCTAAAATTACAATTTGTAATTTAATTTTGTGTTTTTCTTTTTTTTTTTTTTTTGAGGGTACATTGAAATTTAATCATACGACCTTTAGTCTTGTTTTAATACTTTTATGTAAGTAGGTACATTATGTACATGTATTACGTGTGCAGTAACGATAAATCTTTTTGATTGTTATCGCATTTTCTGCTTAGTCATCGTTGAGAACTCGCAGTTCACCCCGATGCAAAATATGGTCGTTAATTTAAAAAATAAATTGTTTACGAGTGTCAAAGTTAAAAACTCTCGGTCAGTCCCAATGCACTCAAAAAGCAATTTGATTGCGTAATGCAATAGTTTAAAATATAACTTTTATACGACCAAAGTGCTAAAATATATTTACGTACCTTCATCTTCCGAAGAGGAATCAATGGGCGACACAAGTCGCCGTCTACGTTTTTCTTTTTCTTCGATTTTTCGAATCTTGTTTTTATAAGATTCAATCTTGGATTGAGCACTTCTTTTGGGCATTGTGAAAATATACGAAGCGAAGGGAGTTGCGCGTGCGTTAGTTACCGCGCACAAAAGAGGAATGAACAACGTACAGAAGGACGGTATAGGGTTGCCTAAGTAACGATTTTGTTTCGATTATTGAGTATCGATTTAAATCTCTAAAGTATGTGCGATAGTTGCCTAGCAAGTAGAGGGACTACCTGGTATTTATATCATATCTGAAGAATGAAACGACGAAAATATAATTTACTATTAGGATATTTATTTAATGTAGTCATGAAATAAATAATTAATCAAATCGATCAAAGTTAATTCTATCCAATTGAGGCCTTTTACTTGCTACTTACTTATTAATTTGAAATAAGTGAAACGAAACTCATAAACAAAAGTAAATCTAGTGGTACCTACCCTGTTCTTGATCATTTATTTATTTATTTACAATTCATGTATTTACACACATTGGCATAGAAAGTAGAAAAATAAATCTTACGAGAATATATAAATACAATGGTACTGCTTATTCCTAAAAAGAAATCTCTTCCAGCAGACCGGAAGTAGAATAACTGATAGAGATTGCAATTTTGTGTGCGTACACGAAAACATAAAGAATATAATATCTTAAATATTAAATAAATTATACTAAATATATAAATAAATTAAAATAGTATAATATATACATATATAGGTACATACATATATAATTATATCACTACTTAAATATAAATATGCAATATAAATAAACTTTTTGAAAATATAAATATATTTAAAATAGATTAATTAACATTTACATGAGAGACAGATATAAAGTCTTCACTTGTTTTTTGAAAAGAGAAATGGATTTTATTGCTCGTATCTCGTGCGGTAGTGAGTTCCAAAGTCTGACAGCATGGACGGAAAAGGAGTAAGAATAGAAGTCAGTGGAATGAGGAGGAACTGATAGGAGATTCATCTTAAGCGGTCTGCAGATCTCGTTAGTTGGGTGATTGAACGAGAAGCGATCGCGTAAGTAAGACGGGTAGCAAGGATTATGGAGAATGTTATGCAGTAGACAGAGTATACGAGTGTTCCTACGAAGTCGGATAGGGAGCCACTGGAGTTGCTTGCGAAGATGAGACACATGGTCGAATTTTTTGAGATCAAAAACAAATCGAATACAAAGATTTTGCAAGCGTTCCAGTTTATTTAGAAGCTCCTCTGTGGTATCAATATAGCAAGCATCAGCATAGTCAATAATAGGTAGCATAGTCATTATCACGTTTGAAAGTTAAATTAGGTTTAACGGGATAGGAAATAATACGAGAAACATTATGTTTAGTGTTTCGTACGCTATATTTCCTAAAAGAGGAGTTTGCTGGGAGTTTTTTTCCGCCGGCTTTTTTCTCTCGAAGTTTGTAACATTGACGTTCATTAAGTATATGTTACATATCTATGATGAATAAAAGAATTTTGATTTGATTTGATAGTTGTGTGTTGGATAATTGAGTCCCAATTAAGACAAAATTATTTATTTAAAAATTTGCATGGTGTGCTAATTAGTTGAATGATTAATTAATTATCTTCATTATATTATGAAAATAATTTGATAAGGAGGACTGTGGCAAAAAATGATATATTTTTAAAGAAAATAATTACATTAAACTAATATTTCTACTTTGAATAGTTTTGTAATAATTAAGGTCAGTCCATATAGGCCAATCAGTTACGGTCCAGTTGTCTGTCAAGGTGCCCTGTGTATATTATTAATTTTGCAAACGTTTTATGTCAAAAGTTTATCTATTTCTCATATCATCTGCACAGGCCTGTAGTCTCATTTGAAGTAGAGCAGCATTGGTGGTAAGGCGGAAGTAAAAAATGGTCTACCCTCGAAGTACGGGCCTCAAAATCGATCACCTAAATATAGCTATTCGTAGCAATTTATTTATCTCAAACTATGTAAAATCAATTTAATTTTAATAATTATTTTTGTTCTTGGTATTTTTAAGGTAGGGGAAATTTTCAAGGTAGGGGAAATGCCCCACAATGCCCCCCATAGCTACAGCCCTGCATCTACATGTAACTTTTTTTAGAATAATAAGAATATGTGTTACAAATTGGCACAAAAAAGTGGTTATCAGCGTAATTTATCGATAACTGCAATGGCAATTATCGCTTCCAACATTTAAGCAACATTTTACGCTGAATGGAGAATGTTAACAAATTTTGATTATTATCTCTTCGTATTCTCTGTCAAAAATAAAAAATACTGGTGAAAGAATTATTTCGATGCGTCAATTAGTTTCCGATTTATAAGTAAAATAAGTTGCTACCGCACGACGCGGGCTGCCGGTGGCGGTGTGACGTCACACCACAACTGGCTCGGTCTGGCTCACTCAGTACGCTCGCGGTCGCGCGCACTTGTCGTCTAAATTAAACCTAAATACTTTTAAAAATGTCTAATCCAACTACTAGGAAATCATGTGTTGTGCCTAAATGTAAAAATACAACTATCAATTCGCCGGAAAAGTTGTTTTTTACAGTTCCAAAGGATACATACATACATCACCAAATCTTTTAACTTGAAAATAACCAATACCATTAAACAATTTGTTAGTAAAAATACAAATAAATAAAAGAGGTTTAGTTCATATCATCTACATTTGCAATAAAAAATAAATTAAATTACTTAAATAAAATAGTAAAGGTAAAGTGCATCTGTAACGTTCAACTACCTACATCTAGATCGTATAGGTATCCTACTTCCTAGTAATATAATAAACGCGGAAGATTGTGTTTGTGTTTGTTATCTTTCACAAAAAAAGTACTGAACGGATCTGGACGAAGACTGAAATAATCCATAGGCTTCTTTTAATCCTGGGAAAATGTACAGTTCCCGAGGGAAACGCGGGCGAAGCTGCTAACTAAAGCTAGTTAGTACTAAATCAATGCATGTATTTATTTAAATTTACTTAGAAGAGCGGTATCTTTGTATACATACTAGTGGCCGCCCGCGACTCCGTTCGCGTAGAAGTCGGTTTCCGTGGGAATGCGAAGTTTTCCCGCGGTAAAAAGTACCCTATGTGTCATTCTGATGTGTAACCTACTGCAAAGTTTCATCCAAATCCGTCCAGCCCCCCAAGTCAAGTGGCAAGTGATATTTGCGATAGCAAGTGAATAGAATAATTTTTTGACAAGCTTGCAATTTGACAGTTTCATACATATTTTTTCTATTCACTCGCTATCGCAAATATCACTTGCCACTTGACTTGGGGGGCAGTAGTTTTTACGTGTAAGAGTAACAAACATTCATACATCCATACTCACAAACTTTCACATTTATAATATTAAAAGGACGTACCTATAGCTACAAAACTATGATACATGATTTGTTGTCTTTAACGTAAAAAAAAAATGATAAGTAGGTAGGTACATACTTCTACTATTGGACTTGCATTCTTCCATTAGTATTTTTATTATATTGGTTATTTTGTTTTGATAAAACATATTTTTATAAACATAGTTTAGAACATATCAAACATTTCGGCGGCAACAAAATCACTATTTCTTGATAAATAATGCGCTTGATAAAAAAATTAATTCGTCTATTTTAGATAGATTACACGATTACCTTTTTTCGAAACCTATACCCAATTTATTAATAGAATAATATTTACTATTAACGTATAATAACGAATAATATTTATATTCACTAATACGCGACCGAAAACACAAAAAAAATATACATTAAATGTTAAATAAATAAAAAAAAAAAAAAAATACTGTGCCAGCTATATGCGCCACCGCTGGCGCGTTGTGGTAAGACGTCACAAGCGGTCACGTGACTGTTAGCGGGACTCGATATTTTACGAAACTTTGAATGCCTATAAAATCAAAACTACTGGGTATTTTTGATTACAACAAAAACTAGTGTATTTGTATGCATACAGGCTTTACTGAGACAAAATTTCAAGCGATTTGGCATACCTAGTAACATTCTCCATTACAGCGCCGGTCCTAGATCGCGCTATCAAATTATTTGCGTGGAAAGAAAGGGGAGAGGCCTTTGCTCAACTATGGGACCTTGATGGCTAGTTGAAATTTGCTTGTCCTTTACTTATAAACTCTTGCTTCATGCTAAAACTAATGCGAAGTTCCTAATGGATCAAACATTTCTAATAAATGGACGCATCTATTGATAAAGTAAGTGGATTTAGATTATAACTTGTGGCCGCCCGCGACTCCGTTCGCGTAGAAGTCGGTTTCCCGTGGGAATGAAAAGTTTTCCCGCGGTAAAAAGTACCCTATATGTTAATCTGATGTATAAGCTATATTACTGTAAAGTTTCATCAAAATCCGTCCAGTAGTTTTTACGTGAAAGAGTAACAAACATCCATCCATCCATCCATACATCCTCACAAACTTTCACATTTTATAATATTAGTAGGATTTTTGAGCATCTGGCAGGTGACAAGTTAAGTGCTTTAGATTATGAATGATATATCGGTAAGTTATATGTGATGGTCATTCTGCAAATCCCCATTGGAAATCCCCCTCAATGTAGTACATATTTAGTTACTTATATTTTATTGGTACACAGAAATCGATTTTGGATAGGGCTGTATTTACTTAATTTCAGCAGACTTTGCACATCACTTTGGATAACAAATGTCAAGTTGTCAATGTCATTTTGACAAGTCATGTCAATACTCCACGAAGAAAACCAATTTATGCATCGAACCTCGATTTTAGTTAATTTCATCGGGTTTTAAAATGTATTTCATTGAAAACCTAACGTGTTATTATGAAAATAACAACAGATATTTGTTAAAACGAGTATCACGTACGAGTTGTGTCAATTAAAGTCAAAAAACCACTGGACTTTACTCGCTAGGTACTGTTGTGTATATCGAAGTGTTGATCTTCCCTCCAGGTTATCTGAGCTGCTGATCTTTCCAGCTGGTTATTAAAACAGAAAATCTTCGACCCAAATTGTAGCAGTGATGTATTTGCGGTGAATAAGACGGCCACAGGCGCTCCTTCCGTAAGTTTATTGATTTGTTTAGTTTTAGTAAAAGCATATAAAAAAATACACAGAATTATTTAAATTTGTAACAGTTAGTATGTTATCCATGTTCAAGAAGGTGTAATGTAGTATGAATGATAATTATTGATTAAAGGGTGTATATAAATAGACCTTCCCTTGAAGTGTCCTTGGGTTAGGTGTCCTGTGACCTATTTTCGTGATTCAGTGAATATAACGTCGATGTATTTTATTTTAATCAGGTATTTTATGTTAGATATTGTGTGATTGTGCCTTGAGGTGGTGTATTAAGCTTAAAATATAATAAAAAAATGTGTTAAAAAGTAAGTTTAAAATCAGTTACTTTAGCAAATGAATTGGAATTTTACAAATAATATTCCCTTTTCAACCTTAACTCATAAGTTATTTTTTTTTTTAAATTAACTTTTCCCTTGCCTTGATTTTGACTGGTCTGTATGTCAACTCATTATAGTTTCATACATATGTAAACTCATCAAACACTCATACAAGCATTTATTACAAACAGAGCATGTCTGGGTGTGCGGCACTCGGAGGCCTCGGAGGAGCTGAGGACAAGGACAACGAGCTTGTGTGTCCGGTAAGCAACACTTACGTATCTACAAGCATGCTTTAATTATTACTACAAAATTTGGTGTCAATTACTTGATAAATTCTCTGTGTGTGTTGAATTTGACGAATGTTTCTTTAAGTGCACATTTTCGTTTTTTAAAGCTGTTTATAAATGTTTGATACTCAACAATGGATACACTAATATAATTACATAGTAGTAACTCAAAAAATTTAGTTTTTTTTTTAATCCAACATCATTAAGGACAATTAATTATATTCACACAAAACAATACACATTTTGACATAGAAAGAGAGGGGTTTCACACCAAACACAAAAACCCACCATGTCCAGACTCCATTCTTAAAACAGCGTTCACCATCAATAAATTTTCATTTTCAATTTTCAAGTCATTCCAATCAATAGAAGCACCCTCTCAATGTCCTCCGTGTTCAATGTTGGCTGTCTGTCAGGTGTGCTTTGACCTGATCCGCGAGGCCTACGTCACTCGCTGCGGCCACTCGTTCTGCCACTCGTGCGTATCCCGAGTCTTGGAGCACCAGCGACGCTGTCCCAAGTGCGGGGCTCCGTTACCCTCGCGAGAGCACATATTCCCGAACCTTCTGCTTAACGAGTTGGTGGCGAAGCGAAGAGCGAGGATGGGCACGGGGGCGGCAACGGGCGGCGGGGGCGGCGCGGAATTGCGGGCGATGTTGGCGGCAGAGGCTGCTCGGTTGCCGTTGTATGACGTTGACTCTATGCTGGAGGTATGTATGGTTGTGTTTGGGTGTGTAGTTTGAAGGCTTTTTTAATGTCTTTAGAATATGTTTTAACCGGTTATGTGTTGTGTTATATTCATCTTGACACATAGAAAAACGTTCCTTATTCAATCTCATTGTATAACCCATTTTACGCCTTTTAAAAAAATATAACACTTTACAAATAAATTTATGGATAAGTTACGAGAATTCTAAATTTATTCATAGTCTTATTAAAGGTGAGATAAAACATAGTAAAAAAAAAAAAAAACTTGTCGGTCCCTCCCTGAAGTTGTCTCAAAATACAGAAAGATGTGCCTTATTAGTAGTACTTTTAGTATGTTGAATAATCATGTCTTGAAAGATTGCAAAAATGCAAAAAAAGGAAAAAAACTTAGTACCTCACTGTTACGCTATCATAAACTTAGTCTTTCTACCCCCATATCTCACGTGTACGTTTACATGCTATAATTCAACACATGCCTATAGATGCTATCGCGTCGCAAGCGCATGCTTCAAGCGGACGGCGCGGCGGCGGCGGCGCGGCTACTGAGAGAGTTTCTAGCAACTCTACTGCGAGATAGAGAACAGAGAGCCACGCAGTTGGCGCGGGAGGCTGGGCTCGTTAAAAAGGTATGTAGACAGGATTATGAGTATTGTTTGTGTTAGATTTATGGTTTTATTTCAGAGTCTTCGAAGCTCGCAGACTATTCAATCCCCCTACTAAAGGAGGGGTTAGTAAGCATACTTTTTTGGTACCACCATAATAAAATAGACTGTCGCCGAGAACGAACATTTATAGTTCGTAGAGTCTATCTTGAGTGTAACATAACACTGATGAAGACATTAGACTGTTTTGTATCAAAACAACCGTTTCAATCTTCTCTTTGAAATTGATGTATTTTGTATAAAAACACGTCAATCCATTCAAGTCAATCATTAAGACAAAGCTCATGTTGAAGTCGAGTGACTACATGACAAGTTATGTTTACAGGATTTAGAGCATGTAGACAAACTGCTGATGGAACTGCGGACGTCGGCCGCCCCCGGCGAGGAACCCAGCGACTGTCTCGCCGATCTCGCCGACTTCTCGGAAGCACCTGAAGGTAATTTTGAAAATTTGTCTCAAAATCAAAAATCAAAATCAAAATTCTTTTATTCATCATAGATATGTAACATATACTTAATGAACGTCAATGTTACATACTTCGACTTTACCTAACCGTAGACCGAGAGAAAAAAGCCGGCGGAAAAAAACTCCCAGCACTCTTTTAGGAAATTATACAATCATAGCGTGTACATTCAATGAACATAATATAAATTATTTTCTCGTACCTCAACTCAACACTTTAAAAGTAAAAAAAATATAAAACTGCTAGTAGGTACGAACTAATGAAGGCCTTCTTCCCGCACCACAATTCGAAACCAGAGCAGACCGTTTCCCGAAGGCGGCACCTGATCACAAATCAAATCAAATCAAAATTATACATTAATTTTTTGGGTTATCAGGTGCTATGTGATAAGCAACCGTAGGTAAAACCGGTGATCTTTAACTTACACACTTTGTGAAAGCAAAGTCGCATTTGTAATTTATCTTCGACAGTTTTAGCACTTCATTAATCATACATACAACAAATAAGAGTCCTTATAAAAAACCATTATATCTCTTCTTTAGCAGCATCGAGTACAGCGTCTAATGACGTGGGGGCGGCAATGTCGGCGGCGGGGTCGTCAGGGGCGGCATTATCGACGGCGACAGGGGAGGAGAGGTTCGCGGGGGGCGCGGGGGGGGAGTCGCTCGCCGCCAGGTGGAGGAGGGTCACCGCACACTTTGACGACTTTGTACAGGTACGAGGAGTTAAAACCTTCTAATATACTCCATATTTTCTGGTAGTGTAAAAGTTTCGCTTTGGGATGTTTGGTAGTTATGAAATCACGCAAAGACGTGCTTTTTAAGTTTAAATTCAACGTAAACACATAAACATTCTTATATTCATTTCGAATATCCATAATATTATTATGTCGGTTAACTAATAAAAACCCACTATTGCGTTAAATTAATAAATCTAATTGTAACATTTTCAAGTTAAAATCATTATTTCACAGTGCTACTTGGGCCACCGAGCGGACGAGTTGTATTTCCCGCCCCCCGAGTCTCCATCCCCGGCAGTTGCCGCCCCCACAGACCCGCCCCTCAATGAAGATGCCGCCCACGTGCCGCTGTCTAGGTCGCAAAGCACTCAAGGTAAGTAATTTAAATAATAGAATTGCAATATTTACCGACCCATTTATTATTAGTGTTCTATTTTTGGGAAGATTGCTTATGAAAAAACGAAGTGAGGACACTCTGTTTAATGAATAAAATAACAATTTTATTTAATTTTCTTAACGATTACCGTGACTTTATGCAGATGAAATCAAATAATGTCTTATTTTTTATATGATTCAGATCCCAGTTTATTTTAAACTAATTTTTTTCTTAAATTGTTATTGAAGACATTTTAAGCCAATTATTTTAAATTACACGTTCATTCATACTATCAACACAGACTTTTTTCCTCCCCCTGAATCACCGATTTCTATGAAGAGTTCTTTATATGCACACACTGGCCCCGATTCTGAAAACACTCTCTAAACTAAACTAAAACTATCGCCGTTACTTACTGTTCAATAGTATAAGACAGAGACAGGTAATCATTTTAGTCCTGTCAAACTAAAATGTGCGTGCATTGCATGCGCATTTCGTTCAATTTTACAATGATGTGGACTAAATTTTGTGAGACTGTCTTTTTCTAATACGAAGCATGAGAAAGTGACAGCGATATTTTTAATTTAGTTTTAGAGAGTGTTTTGAGAATCGGGGCCACTAATACATTCTTCTCTCTAAAACCAGCCTTATTACCTATCTCTCAAGGTCCAGACCCCCACTCCGGGTTGGAAGCCTTCTCTCAAGACCTGGCTGCCTTCACCAGATTCCGCGCCCTTCGCCCGCTAGCCACCTTATCATATTGTAGCGACGCTATCAACTATAGCACGATAGTGTCCACGATAGAGTTTGATAAGGATCTTGAGCTGTTCGCTATCGCTGGAGTTACTAAGAGGATTAAGGTGAGATAGTAGTGATGTGACTGTGTCGATTTTTGGAAGAATAAATTAATGAACCGATTTTGATGAAATTTGGTTCGAAGATGACTAGTTCTGAGACGGACTAGACTGGCTTTTGTTTGGGAATTTCAAGGTGATTTAAAGGGGGTTAAAATAATCACTACATAGTATAAAACAAACTTGCTTTCCGCCGTCTGTGTGTCTGTATGCTTAGATCTTTAAAATTACTTTACTACTTTAATACATAGATAGAGTGATTCAAGAGTAGGGTTTATATGATATTAACATAGTATGGGGAAAGAGGTTTTTACTCCGAATATAAAGCGGGCAAAAGCTATTGAAAAATAAATGGTAGTAGTGAATGAAATACTTCCGACAAAAGCAAAAATAATGAACCGATTTGTACATACCTTCCAATGATAAATTAACATTTTATAAATTAAACAAAGGGCTTATTCCGGATAAACGATATTAGCCCACCCAACTCATGTTACCCAAAATAAAACACTAAAAACGAAATAAAAAAACTCAAACTATGCCCTTACACTGTTTTTCCCACGTATTCGAATACTTCAGTAAATCCTTACTTTTTTCCCAGGTATTCGAATTCTTCAGTATATCCTTACTTTCCCCAGGTATTTGAATACTTCACTAAACCCTTACTTTTCCAGGTATTCGAATACTTCACTAAATTACTTTTCCAGGTATTCGAATACTTCACTAAATTACTTTTCCAGGTATTCGAATACTTCACTAAATTACTTTTCCAGGTATTCGAATACTTCACTAAATTACTTTTCCAGGTTTTCGAGTACGCGTCCGTAATCCGCGACGCCGTGGACGTCCACTACCCCTCCGCGGAAATGTCGTGCGCCCACAAAGTGTCTTCCGTTTCCTGGAACCACTACCACAAACACGTTTTAGCCTCCGCCGATTACGAAGGCGGAGTCGCTTTATGGGACGTTTCCTCTGCCACCAGAACCAGAGCTTTACACGAGCACGATAAACGAGTGTGGTCGGTGCATTTCAGTCGGGCTGATGTGAGGTTATTAGCTTCGGGGTCTGATGATGCGAGGGTTAAACTCTGGGCTTTGAACGCGGAAAGGTCGGTCGCGACGTTAGATGCGAGGTTTAATGTGTGTTGTGTGAGATTTAACCCGAAGTCAGCAGCGCATTTGGCGTTTGGTTGTGCGGATCATTGTGTGCATTATTATGACTTGAGGGCGCCGCGAGCGCCGCTCGCAGTGTTAAAAGATCATAGAAAAGCGGTGTCGTATGTTAAGTTTGTGGATTCTAGGACGTTGGTTTCGGCGTCGACGGATTCCCAGTTGAAGCTATGGTCGGTAGACTCGCCGAGGTGTCTACGATCGTTTACAGGACACGCGAACGAGAAAAACTTCGTAGGTCTAGCGACAGATGGGAAGTATATAGCCTGTGGGAGCGAGAACAACGCGTTGTATGTTTACTATAAGGGTTTGTCTCGGCCCTTGGTGAGTTATAAGTTTGAAGCGGTCAGAGGGTTTCTGGAAAGGGAGCGAAGGGACGACGAGCCCTCGGAGTTTGTGTCGGCGGTGTGTTGGCGACGGGCGCACGATTCCAATGTGTTGTTGGCCGCTAATAGCCAGGGGACGATTAAGGTTCTTGAGCTTATTTAAGCTGGATGGTTATACAGGGTGTGAAAAGACTACTTCCGAAAAGGATAACTGGGCATTGGTAGAGGGGTATTCGTTATGTATACCTAACTGTACCCAATTGCATTTAAACAATCAAATTTCAGAATAATTTCAAATTAAATACCTAGTGTTTCTGGGCCCTCAGCTGATTTGAGAGCGATGACCTCAACCGACGAATATCACTTTTCAATCCTTTTTATTTAAATAGTTTTCTGGGTATACTGTTAGTAAATTTAGTTACTACTTAGGCTCAAGAATACATGGCTTCAGGCTTCGGAAATGGTCTTTTTACGCCCGTTATAACAATGCATGGAAATCAGGTACCGTGAGGGAAAATCTAAGGAATGTTGGTTGAATAGACTAAGTTTTACTTTGTAAATAATAAATAGTATATTTTTGATGTCGTCCTTGATAGATAGACGTGGATATAGTGTTAGTGGTTGTAAATATTGACGATGGAATAGCTGATATGTGTCTGTAGTCATGTATAGCTCTTATTATGGAATTTCAACTTTTAGTGGATTAAAAGTGAGGGTGTATCAAGGTCATGATTCTGAATAGGTTGACAAAGTTTCAAGGTTGATACAGACAGGAAAAATATTGTATCGAATTTTTTTTTTAACTCGACTAAAGTTTACACCCTGTATAAACGAAAATGGATTGTTGTTTTTTTTTTCATGGCTAGGTAATTACAAGTTATCAGTACAATCTTTGTTTGAAGGCGTTAATAAACTTATGTTTACCGAAAAAAGGTCCTAGTATACACATGTAAAGTGAATGACAAGGATAGAGAGATGTAACCTAACAGAGTTCGAGCGAGATAGCATGTGTCTTTTCGGTTGCTTTTTTAACTTTGAGCAATAAAATTGAAGGTCAGTCCATACATTTATTTTGGTCTATGTAATTGTGTATTTCAAAGTAAATTTAGCATCCTGTATTGAGGGACTTAGATCATGAAATTATATATTGTAAAAAACAATCGTTTTAAGGTAGATAATTATAAATCGATGTTCATGCAATGCTCAAATTGATGTTTTAAATGTAATGTTTAAACAGTTGATATTGTAATCATTTCAAAGGACACCTGTAAGAAACATCATAGTTGATTATTTGTATAACTCTTGTGACTTGATCTCAAGCATGAAGTACATAACTAATAGAGGGTCTATTCAAGGTTATTTCTAATTAGCGCATCATCTCTTGTAGGCAGCTTTTCTACATCAATAAATCTATATAGCGTTTTTAATAGCATATACGCTTCGGGTTGAGAGCTAACTAATGAATTACCCTATACAAAAGTTACAGCTAATAAATATTTGCAAATGAATAGTTCTTACAACAAAAGAAATATTGATATCTACATAGGTTATGTGCTTCATGCCTCAAGAGTCTATCCAGGAAAATGCAAACCATTGAATTGGTTTATTTAAAGGTGCTGTAGTGTTGATTGTGACGTGTATAATAAACTGTGGCAAATATAATTATTTCTTATTAATAATGTGTATGAATGATACAGCTATGTAGTGACGATGTTAATACCTACTTAGAAGGTGAAAATAGAAATGAAATGTTGTAAGGTGCATTTAGACTTCTTAACAAGGGCCTTATCACTTTGAACGATAGATGTATTCAATGAAATAAATACATTTCTATATTAAATTATATCGCTCAGCTCTGCAAAAGCTAAGAAGACAATAGACAGTATTATGTACAGTCAGCAGCATAAAAATATAATGTATCAGAGTCTACAATTAAATGTTAGTTGCAAAGTTTCAATTTTATTTTGGCATATACAGTTATCAAATTATTGTCACCAGTCTAAGAATCATATATATCTGCGGGTTGAAAATGTCCAATTACATCGTATCTTTTAAAGTAGTCTGTATTATATAGGCTACCTAACATTCTCTGGTATCTAAGCGCCCAGAATAGTCAAAAATATCTTCGTTTACATGGTACAAGCAATTTTAAGTCTTTCGCCATAAGGTTTATAATTCATCATCATTGCAAAGATTTATCATCACATGTCCATAAATAAGCTAGTAGTGTAGCCATAACATGTGGAATCCTACAAAAATCGTGTAAAACTTTACTACAAAAATAAAACGTGACAGGAAAAGTGCCCTTAATCAAAAGAAAAACGTATATTATGTATTGTACTATTTTTGTAGTAGCCCTAAAAAATTTGTTAAAATTTATTTACATGAAGAAAACGTTATTACGTATATTGCGTTAGTTATTTAATAAAAATAAAACATGAATTATAAAAAAAACTAAAACCCTTTGTTTAAATAAAAAAATATATATTGAACTTGGAATTAAAATCTTGTGTATCCTCCTTCTGAATTGATGACATGTAGAAGTACAGCATTGTGACAGAAATCAACACCTCGCAGGGAATCCCATATTTGCATGACATGCGTAGGTACGCAATGATTTCGAAGTTCGGGATTGATGGTGATCATCGATGATGATAGAATTTTACAAATATTTTGCAGTACAATTTTATTAATTTGCAATACAATGACATGAATGTCAGAACTATTATTCATGTTTATAGATTCCAAAGTGGTTTTTCGATTAAGTTCTATCTACTATTTGAAAATAATTATTTCTTATCTGAAGATTTTCATTGCGTAGTTATGTCATATTGACATACAATAAAAAACTTATTATATGACAATGTATGTCACTGGTCATGTTGATTACCTATACATAATAGAAAAAATAAATAGGATTGTCGGTTCATTTAATCAATAATTAAATAATTTATTTTCTCTTCATATATTTCTAACCTTAACTAAACATTAATGGCACATACTTAGTAAAGAAAAAAACAGAAAAAATAAAGAGAAGAAAATTTAAAATCACACAGAAACGAGAGAAGTGATATTTTTTTGTAGGTAATTATTATTTTACACTAGATTTTAAAAGTTATTATTGGTGTTATTTATTCGCATTTTTTAACTCAATCCCTTAGTCAATGAGATCGGTGAATTCGTTTAATACGTTTTTTACTTAGGCACTACCGCTTGACACTACTAGTTGTGCCGTGGGAGATTTTTACCTCCCATTACACTATCGGCATTTTCCAGTAGTGTAATTTCAGATAAAACCGCGGGCGGGGCTTTCTTTCAAAAAACTATTTTCTTACGACTTTAATTATAAAAGATTAATTCAGTTCTAAACAAAAGCCACGTCAATGACGTCATGCATAAAATGAAACAGATATATAAAGATGATTACTGTGACTTAAGTCATAGAGTTTATTTTTTTTAAGCGCGAAGATATTTTTGAAAAATTAAATGCTTAGATACCAATGAATAGTGTTTATGCCAACATAATATTGAACATCTTGATGCGTTATATAAAATTGCAAATTATTGCGATGATATTATGTCAACTTTGTTTGGTTACAATGATATGGTTATTATGACACTAACATAAAATTGAATTTTTTACCCAAAGATATTTTTGACTATCTTGTCTTATAATATCTTTATGCTTTTGACTGTACCAACCTAACAGAAGCAAAAGATAATATTTAGAAATGTGATTAGGCCCTAGCAGTAACTCTGTGTGTAGTTCTAGAATTTAGACCCATTGTATAGTGTTGTGCCAAATTTATCGATAAAATTTTAACTCTCTCGACAAATAATAAATTAATTTACCTAATGTTCATTAGCCGATTGTGCCTAGACAGATTTTAATCCAGACTTTTAATTAAGTTGCAATATGAAACGAAATAAAAATAAACTTTATGATGCAACTTAATTCTATTTAAACTGATATTGTTCGTTTAAAGTTTAACACGAATTTGTTCATGAATTGTTGTTAAGTGTAAATAAATCAGTTTTTTATTTGTACATAATATTTTAAGTGTATCTTGAGGTTGATGTAGGTAAACTTTGCGAGTCCTATGAAAAGTTAATGTAGTAACAAGATTTTAGAAACTCAGAAAAAAGCTATTTTTTAGGCCAAGATCTCAGACATTTTAGTAACAAAATCTCGGCACCAATAATAGCATATTTTTTTATGAATATGAGTCCAAACTAAGTAAGTTTTAAATTATTAAGAACATTTATACAGGAACGCATTTAATCTATCACTTAAATTTTTCAGAGGTAAAACCTATTTTTGGTAATTTGGTTTCAAAAAATGCATTTATGAGTGATGGTAATTAATCTTTCAGTGTTGGAAAAGTTATATATAAAGTTCTGAAATCTTGGTCTATAAAAATAGCGATGTATTTATGTTTCACTGTATTGAATTTCTATCGTAGTAAATAAAACATGTAGATACATCTCTTCAGTAAGTATTCAATAAGTTACAGATTCGATGAAATCCAGAGAAATATTTTGTCATTTAAATGCCAGTACGAATAATCTACAGATATGTAAATTAGATGAAATACGTTTTGTGAAGAAAAAGATTTTTCGCTGAATAAAAATTTGACTCAGAAATATTTGTTTCTTTTCTATTCTTACTTTAGAAATATAAATAAAAACAAAATATGATTAACAAAAAATATTTTGTATAAACGAATAACTTAAAAATGATTTTGAAATACCTAATTCTGAGAGTGGGTACAAGGAGTTATCTTATTAAATACCTTTAAGTCTATTCATTTTTGTTTATTTATAGCTTTTTTGCTTTCTTAACCTAACCTATGTGCCAAGTTTCATTTAAACTCGCATTTCCTCCATCATGTATATCTGCAGTATTTAGTAACTCGATCTGAGCCAGAGCGTGGTGGATTTCGTAATATTCGACAAAAACTACTAGTTTCGTTAACGGTAATACGATGACTTAACAAAGTTCCATGCTTCCAATAGCGATAAATGTAGAGACAAGTCTTTTTTTTTTTACGAAATCTGTCAAATAAGCGATCGTCAAAAGTTCCATGCTCGCACCGCAGTCTATCTCGCTAACTGATCTTAAATTATAATTAAATTAATGACAACGTTAAATGCTACTAGACATGTCCCCAATAAAACACCATACTACAAACAAAACCTTTATCAATTCACAAACAATTAGGGTATGTTAGCCAGATAGTCCTTCACATGTGCCGGCTCGAGCCTCCGGAACCCGCCGGCGTCACAGATGCCCACCTCGATGTTGTCGGCGCTCATCTGACCCTCGAAGCCTTCCTTCAGGGTCAGGATGGCCGTGTGGACCGCGTCGTCGAGCTCCAGGTCTTCGGTGTATCTGTAGGGGAGATTAAGTATTTGTATTTAATGTAAATGGAAAATGTACAGGATTTTAGAAAGGGTTCCACAAAACTTTGACGCAGTTTCTCGGATAATTTCTTCAAATTGCGATTTAGGCAATCGCAATTTTACATGCTTTTACACTAAACGCAGTTAGTACGAGACAGTTTCAATACATAATAAAAGCATGCCATAGAATACAATGAAAAGTAGTTATAGAAATGCTAAAAAAAGTTTGGGGACATTGAAGAGGACCAAAATAACTCATAACCTCAAGGTTCATGTTCTCATGAATTTATCATACACTTACATACAACTCAAGCCTCACCTCTTCTCCAAGAAAGTCTTCCCGTTGTTGAAGTTCTTGCCCATAGCGGTGGCCTTCCACGCGAAGTACGCGCCGGAGGGGTCGCACTGGAACAGGTACCCGCGCCCGCCCTCCCAGCCGCAGATTAATAGGGACACGCCGAATGGACGCACGCCGCTGTGTGGTACAATAAAATAATAATAAATCTCCAGACTGACACACCAACTGTTTGGCCCTAAACTAAGCAAAGCTTGTACTATAGGTACCACACAATGGAGTAGGGGAGAACCTAGTTACACCCAGAATTTCGTCAAAAAACCGCCCCAGGGATCGAACCCGGAACCATCCGCTTAGCAGTCCGGTATATATACCGCTGCACCACAGAGGTCGTCTTATAATAGGTAAGATGAGTTTTATTTGTGGTGATGTGTTTTTATAGTGCAGTATTAGATAGGTAAAGTATGGTAACTAGGGTAAGAGAAGGCAATTCATATGAATAGTTCATTGTGGAAACATGGTATCAGAAGTTACATTAAAATAGAATACAACAGACAATGGCAGTCTTCTACAATTTTTAAGTGTCAAATAAATGATTATAAAACCTACTAATTTAGTGGGATAGTTTTTTGTTAGGCAATATCCTTTCACTATAATAGTTTTAGACAAAAATGACATCAGTTGTAAATCACATCAACTTTTAAATTTTGTGTTCAAACAGACATCTTACCCAGACTGCGTATACTCCTGCATGACGGTGGCAACCCGTTGCACTAGCTGGGCAGTGGGGATTGGTTCCTGGTACATCAGATAATACTGCTGGGCCATCTTACGTGCCTGAGTGACCAGCAGACGGTAGTCTGGACCCATACCTGAGTAGACCATGCCTGAAAAAAAAGTTTTTTTTTTTTTGTAAAAGTAGATTTTAGTAGTCATAATTATAATACTTAAGAAAACCGAATTTTTGGAACAATTTATTAGATTTTCAAGACAGCATGATGGTATGTAGTTAGAATACTATAAAAACTGACAGATAATTGATACAGGACTGTGTGGACTCAAATATGTTTGGTCTAAGTATATCTATCCTGCATTCTTAGTCAATTGGGAAACTCTGGTGTGAAAAGACTTATTCTTTCAAAGTAGATACTGCACATAATTTATACACTTACCAATATGGCCGGTTATCATCTCAACCTTGTTAACACTATGTTCATCGTATAAAATACTCTTGTGCTTGTTCTCTGTGGCGATCACTACTCCATTCGAAGCTGAAAACAAAAAAATATGATGACTAAGCAAAAATTTACTTTATAAATAAATATTAATTTAAAAATCTAGGTTTGTTTGAGTTAGTTAGGATAAGGGTATTTTTTGCGTTAAGTGGGTAATGTAAGAATTATTAGTATGTTTAGATATTGAATATACATAACCTCAACTGTTGTGTAAAAATTTTTACCTTTAATTCCTACGGAGGTTCCTCCGGCGGCTACAGCGGCTAAGGCATATTCGATTTGCACCAATTTACCAGAGGGACTGCAAATAAGACATGTATTTTATTCATTTGTAACAACTTTACCCACTAAAGTTTGGAACAAAGAAAAAAAATAGAAATACAAGTGGGATTGTTAAAACTTATAGCAGGATACACAGAGTGGTTATTAGATTACATTATGAATTCACTTTTGAACATCAATTTATAGTAATATCAAAGAAAAATCACCTAAAAGTTGTAAGAGAAAAACTATAGCGCTCAGACGCCATGATTACAAAGCAAATTGTCAAAAGTTTTGATTCGTCATGTTGGTAAAAAACAATGACATTGACATTTTGCACAGGTTAAAAAAAAAATTACATCAATCATTCGTTCACGTTCATCAATATATATAAAATATTCCTCGGTATCCAAAGTTATTAACGAAAAAAAAACTATGCAATACTTGGCTTTGATTGGTTAGTTTGAACCAATCAGGTTTAAGGATTCTGCGCTCGATAATTTGACTGTCAGGCGAGAAGTAAATATTTGAGCTATTTTTAATTTTATCGATACATAAACTGGAGAGCTGGAATTCAATAGTAGAGTTATGTTAAACAATTTTCGTGGAATCTCGCCCTCCTCTGAGGCTATGTCCGATGATACAATTGATAGAAACCACGGTGAAAAAGCTCTTATTACTAAAACTCCACCCCGCGCCCTAGTTTTTCCAAATAAAACCATGACTGGTGCTAAGAATTATTCGGATAAAAATGGAAATGATGTTACGAAGGTATCTAAAGGACGCAGGACTTTCGCGTTTTGGGCCCTTGTTTGTTTACTGTTTATGCTCGCTATTGGAAACTTGATTCTTACGTTCACCATACTTGCAGTTTTGCGGCTCGGGCAAGGTAAATATTTATGTTTTGAGGATTAAGTGAGTAGTCATGGTTTTTTTTTGAAAAAAAAAATGTTAGTTAAAATTCCTTAAGTTTACTATAAATAATATAATCAAAAATTTGGCGGTAAACCGGTCTGTAGCAGCAAGTCTCGAGATCGAGTCCCGAATTCTTTCCCCGTTGAAATTGGCTTGTGTCTGGTGTAGGTTGTAGTAATAATAACTCTGATTTTAAAACTGATTTCCTCTACAGGAACTACTTCAAAAGTTTAATGGTTGTTTTTACGCCCGTATAAATAAATCGGTCTCATTTTCCAACGCGAATTTAAGTCTTTAATTTTCATACATTTTAAAAACTTAAGAACTTTTTATATTTCGAACCCTTATCGAATGACCCGCTCACAATCTTGTACAAAATACAATCTTCCATTCACTTCTCAGTCTTAACTTTTTTTCATGCTCTTTTACTTCGCAGGCATGGAAAGCATGGAGTTCTTACCCGAACACAACGCCATCAAGATGTTCGGCGACATCGACTTGGAACACGTCTACAAGAGAGACGGCGTCATCGAAGGATTCCGAGACACGCCCATGACGATCGAGAGCGAGAATGGCGCTGTGCATTTCAATTTACAGACTAGGTTGGTTTCTTCTATCCTACTAATATTATAAACGTAAAAGTTTGTGTGTATGGATGTATGAATGTTTGTTA
Organism: Emmelina monodactyla; assembly: GCA_916618145.1. Lineage (NCBI taxonomy): Eukaryota > Metazoa > Arthropoda > Insecta > Lepidoptera > Pterophoridae > Emmelina > Emmelina monodactyla. The sequence goes on from OU745296.1 coordinate 5,970,910, forward strand.
CTCTTTCACGTAAAAAGTACTGGATGGATTTTGATGAAACTTTACAGTTATACAGGGTTATTTGTAATTAGCGCATCACCTCTCGCAGGCGGCTTCCTTACATCAATCCCAATAACATTTGTTCTACGACTTTTTGCAAAACTTGATAATTAACACAAAAACAAAAAAACAAAAACAAATTTGCGCGCTCTGTTATTTATAACTCTGTATTTTGTAAGAAGTTCTTAAACCAGTCGCCCCCCCCCGTCGCCCGCGCACCTTCCACACCAGTTGCGTGCGCGTAGAGTAGTGTACCGTTTAGATGCACCTAATAAATTTGTATGGAAAAACTTTTTTTTTTTAATTTTAATTTTAATTATTCGTTGGTTAAATGTTGTTGAGATTGATGTAGAAAAGCTGCCTACAAGAGGTGATGCGCTAATTAGAAATAATCCTGTATATACCGCTGCACCACAGCCAAACATCCTAACATTGCATCTCTAGTATCTCTCTCACACCCACGCAGGCTGTCCCGCTCCGACACGAAGCTGACGGTGAACGCGCCGGGCGTGTTCGCGCGCGGCGTGTCTTCCCTCTCGCTCGCACACCCCGCCACGCTCTATAATATCTCTCTCTCTCCCACGCAGGCTATCTCGCTCTGACACGAAGCTGACGGTGAACGCGTCGGGCGTGTTCGCGCGCGGCGTGTCTTCCCTCTCGCTCGCACACCCCGCCACGCTCTATAATATCTCTCTCTCTCCCACGCAGGCTATCTCGCTCTGACACGAAGCTGACGGTGAACGCGTCGGGCGTGTTCGCGCGCGGCGTGTCTTCCCTCTCGCTCGCACACCCCGCCACGGGCGCGCCGGTGTTTAGTACCGCGGCCGCCAGCGTCGAGATGCCGGAACCGGTCAATAACATCAATGCTAAGGTATATGGTGCATAGTTATACAGGGTGGCGCAATAGAACGTGCATATTGCGTCATCATTTTTCGCGGGGTCAACGGTGCGCGGGCGGGGGGAGCCTAGCGTGGTTAGATAGTGGCACTCGTGGAGTTTTAGTAGCCATGAGTCACTTCGACGGGAAGCGTCGCGCTTTTTGTGTTCGCACGTTTTACGAGAACGGTCGTTCATACATCTCTACAAGGCGACTGTATTGTTCTGAATATGGATTAACACACATTAATGAAGCTCCGAGTGCAAATTTAATTAAAATATGGATAAAGCGTTTTGAAGAGACCGGTTCCACGTTTAAACCACCAGCAAAAGGTCGTCCAAGAACGTCTAGGACCAGTGACAATATTGAGAGGGTGAAGGAGTCAGTACGAAAAAATCCGCAAGTGTCTACTCGGAAGCGATCTGCGGCTTTAAACTTGTCGCGACGAAGTTTACAGCGAATTTTGAAGTTGGATCTTAAACTGCATCCTTATAAGCTCCAGTTAACACAGGAATTAAAAGATTCCGACTTCGGAGCAAGGTTGGCATTTGCTGAAGAAATGCTTAGTCGATTTTCCACTTTTGACAACATACTTTTTTCTGACGAGGCTCATTTCCATTTAAATGGGTTCGTAAACCGACAAAATTGTCGTTATTGGACGGACGAGAATCCAAAAATGAAACATCAAAAACCACTGCATAGTCCGAAAGTAACGGTATGGGCAGCAATCTCAAGCAAAGGAATTATTGGCCCTTTCTTCTTTGAAGATTCACGAGGACGAAACATCACCGTTAACACCGACCGCTATGTTGCGATGTTAGAGGGATATTTGACTCCAGAACTTGCGAGATCAAGAATAGCGAATACGAGGACTTGGTTCCAACAAGACGGAGCGACCTGTCACACATCAAATGACTCTATGGCGGTTGTGAGACAGATGTTCCCTGCAAGACTAATTTCCAAAAGAGGTGATATCCCTTGGCCCACACGTAGCCCTGACTTGACGCCTCCAGACTTTTTTTTATGGGGATATCTCAAACATAAAGTCTACATGAACAATCCGAGGAACATCAGTCAGCTAAAGGAAAATATCCGTGGCGAAATGGCAGCAATCACCCCAGTTTTATTGACAAAAGTTTTCACAAATCTGCGTTCGCGTTTAGAGGAGTGCCGTCTTCGAGAGGGCCGTCATTTAGATGATGTTATTTTTAAAAAATAAACTACATTTAATTACCTAATCATCCTGTCTTTTATTTCAACTATACCTTTTGTATTTATTTTTTTAGCCTATACTTAATAAATGCACGTTCTATTGCGCCACCCTGTATCTTTATTGCAGGCTTTTTAGTTATTTTAGTCTTTTTAGGTCTTTTGAAACTTCAAGGGATCTTGACATTGGCTTATATGTACCTACTTGAATCAAACTTGTTTTCTTTTTAAATAATATTATGATTGAAAAATCTGTTCATCGATTTTGACATAATTTTGAAGTTACTGTCAAAATTGTGAATTAATTGTAGGGTCGAAATAAATGCTTTTCCATTAAACTTTGACGCAAAAGGACTTTCTTTACTTTTTTAATCGCTTTAACAAAATATAGACAAAACATAATCTATGTGCATCATACAACACGCTAGCGCGTTGGCATTTAGCACATAAGCAATAATCATATAACCATGTGGGTTACTTTCACGATATTCTTTACCTCACCATAAGTGCGTGATAAACATGTACCTACTTAAAATAAGTGGTACTAGTCTATATTTTGACAACTGCAAGTTTCAACTGTGTTACGCTTAAGAAAGACCATTTTAGTATCTTCTTAGGCAAGCATAAGGCCTCTTTAGTATCCTAAGGCCCAATTGCAGGGAACGTTTTAACCTCGGGCTCGCTAACTCAGATTTAAATGGCGCCACCATCGATTGTAAAAAGCAGTTACAATCGATGGTGGCGCCATTTAAACCTGAGTTAGCTAGCCCGAGGTTAAAACGTTCCCTGCAATTGGGCCTAAGCGTACAATGACGTGATCCCAGCAAGTGTCAGTGTGCGCGGTCCGCTCCGCCTGGTCCTCCGACCTCTCCCTCCGCGGGGAGGGCGCGGCGCTGCGGGGCGCGGAGGGCGCGCGGCTCGACGCCCGGACTGTCACGCTGACAGCCGACCAGGACGTCAGGCTGACAAGTGTGAATGGGAGCATCGTGATGAGCGGGAAGGAGGGCGTTTATGTCGATGTCAGGTGGGTGGGGAATACTTTCACAGTGAGAAACACCGGTGTGAGAAATAGACCTACCCTCATATATGTATAATCTCACATACATACTTCATTGTCCATACTCCGATTAACTCGAGATTATCAACAAATAACAATAATACAAAAACTTGACAATTCAAAATTCGATAAGACACATGAAACGACTTTAATTAATCTAGTTCTTTCAATTTAAAACGCAACTTAACCTTATCTAACCCATCTTTAAAACCACTCAAGTACTTATTCTTTACTTTTTCAATTATAATTCCCTAGGTACCTACCAATAGCTCTGCAACTGAACAAGACGTCATCATCCTCATACACGGGACAGTACAAGGTCTGTGTTTGCATGCCGCAAGGAAAACTATTTAGAATCCACGCGTCTAGCAGTGAAGTCACCTGTGCTAGTGTCAATTTGACAGGGGAGCATAATCCTTGCGCTTAGATATTAATGGGTTAATGAGTGAAAGAATAGATAAGGAATTGGTCTTTGCTGTGATGTGGGCAGACGTATTTTTAACATGCAAAATTATACACATTGGCCCCGATTCTGAGTACACTCTTTAAACTAAATTAAAAATATTGCCATCACTTTCTCATATTTTGCATCAGATAAAGACAGGTATATTTGTCTCACTAAATTTAGTCCACATCATTGTAAAATTAGACGAAATGCGCCGACGACGAGTCTAAGCTTGCTTGCGCCGTGTCGAAAACGCAAATTTTAGTTTGACAGGACTAAAATGATTAACCATCTCTTTCTTGCTGATTAAGTGATAGGAATATTTTTAATTTTTTAGTTTAATTTAGAGTCTTAATGTACCTAGAATCGGCACCATTAGCTGATAATTTAGACGGAACTTTGGTGTCAAAGACAAAGATAGCATATCAGTGAAAATGTTCTGTAGTACTCTCTCAGCTTTGTAACCGACAGAGATAAATAAAAGTAGTTTTGACATTCATATGTTTGTGGATGAAAGTGTTAGTGTTAAGTTATTAAATTTAAAATACGTTATACAGTATAGTTCTGAGTTAATGTGTTCATCCTGATTGAAAAGATTGGTCAAAGAAACATTTTGTGTTTTTATATTTTTAGAAGTTTCACTTTATCATTTAAATTAAGCAAGTTAGTCATCTGGCAATTACCACCGCCTTTTTAGCATTTATGTGTTCAAAAATATGTCAACTTTTAGTTTTCTTCAGGAAATTTATAACATAACAATTTTGTGTAGTTTTTAGAACATTGTATGAATTTACTTATTTAATTTAAATCACCGTTTCAACGCGATAAAATATTCTAGTCAAAGGTTAGTAGAATAAAACATATCTGAATCAATAGAAAACTTTGTTTTATTATAATTTATCCTACCCATACATACTCACAAGACATGATACCTCACATTTATATCAAATTATTTAACAATTTCTTTATATACACAATTATATAAGACATTAATAACTAGATGTTGCGTACATTCAACATTATTGCATCATAAAATGACATTTGACAGTGATTCAGCCTAAAACCAATGCAAAATCAATAAAATAAATAAAGAAAGAAATCAATTTAAAGTTCATTTGCAATGTTTAATGTGTTATTTTTGAGATCAAAACACAAATCAGCATTCACTAAGCAATCAATATGTACGCAACGCTAAAATAATTAAAAATACTAGAATTATATCACTTTTATAATACAAAATAAAGAAGTAAATCTTTATTCGAAGTTATTAAAATTATCAGGAAGCTTCTCGCATATTTATTGCAACCCGCAGGTTAAAATGCTATGTCATCTGTCAGTCTGACATTTATACAATCTTACGCTGTCAAAATCGACAATCATAATTTTAGAAAAAAATCCGAATGTAACAATTCAATGACGTAGGAAACTTGAAGACATTTGTTTTAAACTAAACTATCAAATACGCAGCCGGTTAGCCATTTCTTACTTCATAACATTGTTACTGTAACGTTTTTCATTGACAGTAAAAAATTGGCACGTTTATTTACAACCTTGCCACGTCCATAAGTTTCCTTAGTCTTTGTCATGCCACTGAAACGTCAATGTCACATTTGACACAAGTGTTGGACGATTTGAACACACAGCTGCCTTTAGATTTAGTTTTATTCATAGAATTAGGCCGTCGATACGGGTTTTATCAAAAGAAACATGATAATTGGCCTCTTAATGGACATTTTTGTTTATTATTCTACACGTCGCCGGTGGCGCCCTCGTCCGGAACAATTTGATACGTGATTAGGTATTCTGGATATGCCTGAAATATCAAATACATGATTTAAAGTATAATGTTTTAATTAATGCTTGTACCATTTTTGTAGCTGGGATTTTTTTGCAGAAGGCTATTGGGTACTTATGTAGTAAAAAACTAAGAGAGAGAAAGAACGCTTTGAATTGCCTAAACATTTTCTTGAAACATTATTGCAATCGTAATCCTATCGTGACTAACCTTATTGCTTAGTAAATCATATCGATGTTTTAGTTAACATTCCAACAGTTTCAAACAATGAGACATAAACTTACAAAAAAAACTGCAATAAAAATCTTTCTTCAAAATCATCACGATTGAATCAAATTTACCAGGCTCTGTCCCCCCCACTCCCCCCTATAGTTACCTGTTCCCCCCGGTACACCACGTGCTCGGGGAAGCACAGCCCGCCGTGGCTGGGCCGCCCGGCGACGGAGTGGTGTCCCCCCCACTCCCCCCTATAGTTACCTGTTCCCCCCGGTACACCACGTGCTCGGGGAAGCACAGCCCGCCGTGGCTGGGCCGCCCGGCGACGGAGTGGTGTCCCCCCCCACTCCCCCCTATAGTTACCTGTTCCCCCCGGTACACCACGTGCTCGGGGAAGCACAGCCCGCCGTGGCTGGGCCGCCCGGCGACGGAGTGGTGTCCCCCCCCACTCCCCCCTATAGTTACCTGTTCCCCCCGGTACACCACGTGCTCGGGGAAGCACAGCCCGCCGTGGCTGGGCCGCCCGGCGACGGAGTGGTGTCCCCCCCCACTCCCCCCCTATAGTTACCTGTTCCCCCCGGTACACCACGTGCTCGGGGAAGCACAGCCCGCCGTGGCTGGGCCGCCCGGCGACGGAGTGGTGTCCCCCCCCACTCCCCCCTATAGTTACCTGTTCCCCCCGGTACACCACGTGCTCGGGGAAGCACAGCCCGCCGTGGCTGGGCCGCCCGGCGACGGAGTGGTGTCCCCCCCCACTCCCCCCTATAGTTACCTGTTCCCCCCGGTACACCACGTGCTCGGGGAAGCACAGCCCGCCGTGGCTGGGCCGCCCGGCGACGGAGTGGTGTCCCCCCCACTCCCCCCTATAGTTACCTGTTCCCCCCGGTACACCACGTGCTCGGGGAAGCACAGCCCGCCGTGGCTGGGCCGCCCGGCGACGGAGTGGTGTCCCCCCCCACTCCCCCCTATAGTTACCTGTTCCCCCCGGTACACCACGTGCTCGGGGAAGCACAGCCCGCCGTGGCTGGGCCGCCCGGCGACGGAGTGGTGTCCCCCCCCACTCCCCCCTATAGTTACCTGTTCCCCCCGGTACACCACGTGCTCGGGGAAGCACAGCCCGCCGTGGCTGGGCCGCCCGGCGACGGAGTGGTGTCCCCCCCCACTCCCCCCTATAGTTACCTGTTCCCCCCGGTACACCACGTGCTCGGGGAAGCACAGCCCGCCGTGGCTGGGCCGCCCGGCGACGGAGTGGTGTCCCCCCCACTCCCCCCTATAGTTACCTGTTCCCCCCGGTACACCACGTGCTCGGGGAAGCACAGCCCGCCGTGGCTGGGCCGCCCGGCGACGGAGTGGTGTCCCCCCCCACTCCCCCCTATAGTTACCTGTTCCCCCCGGTACACCACGTGCTCGGGGAAGCACAGCCCGCCGTGGCTGGGCCGCCCGGCGACGGAGTGGTGTCCGGGCGGCGCGTGCGCCATCTTCATCGCGGACAGCAGCTGGAACGAGCGCCCGAGCGTCACGCGGCACAGGATCATCTGTCTGCGGGCGGCGGGAGGGGTATGATGATAATAACACGGTCTCACACAAAATTGGATGATCATCGAACCAGTAACAAATAGTGTTGTCATGTTGAAAACTACTATATTAGTGGTACATCTCTAGTGGGGATCGAACCCGTAACACTTTTGTGTATTACAGATTTATATAGCATTCTTCGGTGATTAAATTAATAAATAAAATAAAAAATAATCATTAAAAATTCAAACAGCACAAAAATTAAATTATGAATCGTATCAAAATATTTGAAAAGTGTTCTGCCTTTTCCATTCCTTTTTGTTAGCATTTGTTCCTACTTGATGAATTTTCCTATTTAAGTATAGTACATTAAATTTTAGTTCAAAATAGATGCAGAAAATGCACCCTTCCAGTGAAATTCGACGCTGGCATAATACAAATACAATCCTACTTCCTACTAATATAAATGTGTAAGTTTGTGAGTATGTATGGATGTTTGTAACTCTTTCACGTAAAAACTACTGGACGGATTTGGATGAAACTTTGCAGTAATATAAGTTAAACATCAGAATAACACATAGGGTACTTTTTACCGCGGGAAAACTTCTCATTCTCACGGGAAACCGACTTCAACGCGAACGGAGTCGCGGGCGGCCACTGTAGTACATTATATTTTAGTTAAAAAATAGATGCAGTAAATTCACCCTTTTCAGAAAAATTCGACGCTGGCATAATACAAATACAACACTAGATATAAATACAAACCTATGGCATATATAGCAGCTCTTGTCCTTGTGTGCGGGGCAGCCCGAGCCGCCGCCGAACCCGTACACGTATTGATTGCTCTTAGACGAGTGCTCCGCGAAGTATATACCCGCCCCGAACATACCTCCTGGAAATTACATGTAACCAATATCATAACACATCAATATTTACGAAGAACAAATGTTGCTTCACATACAAATATTTAATTTTATTTAGAAGTGTGATTAAACACTTATAACTGACTTAATGTTAACATTTTTAAGTGAAATGTAATTAATTATGACTGTTCGACGTTTAGACAAGTACTTATTGATGTTTACTAGTAGGTACTAGTAGTATTTTAAGGTATACAATTGACATTTTTAATTTTTGACTTTTTATTGCTTAATGTAGGTATATGTCAGAGATCGACTATGCTTATTGTTGATGTAAGAAGAGTGCGGATTGTCAGTACCAAATATGGTGCTAGACAGAGTCTATGTGACATCGAGAAAGCAGCTGTCAAAGTGACAGAGATGGTCTTGGGCTTTGGTGAAGAGCGGTTGGAAAGTGATGATGCTTGGTGTTTGCGTAGAAACTGTCCGTGATCCGTGCCTTCTTGTGAATTAATCGAATGACCTACGGAGTGCTATCAAGAGGACATAATTACAGTGTTGAAACAGTTCTATTGGTTTTATTTGAGTCTAACACATAACCCACGTACGCCCACACAAGTTATAGTACTAAACGGCCCCTGAAGACGAAGATACCTTGCCGTCTTCGTCATATATATTATATTTCAAAAAAAAAATTTTTATTGACATTTGCATCTTATGGGCATGCAATATGGTGTTCTATAAATTATATTTTTATCTTTAATTTTACCCATATTGGCCAATAAATATTTTGATTTGATTTTTTATTTTATTTTGAAGTTAGTAAGTAAAGTACATTCAAAAGTTTCTATATTAGTCAAAATCCAATATTTCGCGCACAAGTTAAAATTACACCACACATTTAAATTACGAAGCTTAGACCCTAGTATAAACATAAATTTCAAAACACAAAATTACTTAATATCTTACCAATATAAGCGTGTCGCTCATCGAACCCCTTGTGAACGATGGCGTTTATGAACGGGCTGCCATGGAACAGTAGTCGCTCGTTCGCCGCGCCCGCCTCTTCTGTTACCTCGCGTTTACGATGCTGATACCTCTCCCAGACTCGGCCGTTCACTATCTTTTGTATCTGGGTTTTGACAGAAATAAGATGTCAAAACAACAGTGATGATGGGTGATTTTGACACTGGTGAGGTGTGAAGGTTAATAAAGTTTGAAGGATCTTTCCAGTAAAACTGGTAGTTGTTAATTCTTAAAGACTAGAAATCAATGCGATGCTTTAATAGTGAAACCATTAATTCAAAGGTTTTTTGGAAATGGCAGGATAAAAGAGATTCTAATGAATTGAGAAATGAGTATCAAGAAAGGTCTACATAGCAAAAACTGGATTAAAAGAATATAATTTGTCAATTCTAAATCGATTCAAACAGAGAAAAAAAAAGACTTTTAAAAATTGAGAATTATTGAATGAAAACATTTCTTTTCTTGTTTTTTGTCTTCCTACCAATAACCATTCAAACATTTTAATAAGGATTCAAACTCTCTCTCGCTATAAAAATATATAAAACATTTTGCAAATTAGCTATCTCCATATAAACAGCTCCCAAAAAATTTCATCATCATTAACTTCATTTTGGCACAACTTCATTTTACCCTACACACAAAATTATCCATCATCTATTCCACACCATACTCACTCTCACAACATGCATTACCCTACACACATCATTATCCATCGCACTATACTCACTCTAACAACATGGTACTGTGAGAACTGTCCGCCCGCGTTGTTGAGATGTGCTCGCACGGAGTCTTGCATCTCTGTCTCGACGGTCGCGTACTCGCTCGCACACTCAGAGTCGGTGGGGGTCACGTCTAGCAGGGTCGTGCCGCCGTACCATTCTGGCAGGAACGATATTGTTTTAAATCGTTATTAAACAACACTAGCTAAGTTATAATAGTGGATGACAAACAAAAGTTGCTCCGAGGGAACAAATCACTGAAATAAACAATAGAATACTACTATCCTTCGCTGCTATTTGATATTTGAAGGAGATAGATATAATGGGCGTCTGCTGAAGAGATCGAGATATAATTAAGTCACTAACGGTAACTGCCAATAATCTACTAACTTTCGACGCCTTGTTAAAAATGTTAATATATAAATATCTTTATCCATGGTTTTTTCATCTCAATAAACTATGCTACCTAGCTGTTGATAAGAAAATGACAGTAACACGTCACAACAACAAAACAAGCAGTTTCCAGGTTTAATAATAATGGGAATATTGAGACCGGTCATTAAATAACTACCGGCCAAGGCTTAATGGCCTCTTAACCTAGTTCACCTGTAAATCGTTTTTACCTTCCCCCAGTGGTGGATTTACCATTAGGCTGGGTGGGCTGGAGCCTAGGGCGGCAGATTTTAGAGGGCGGTAGGTTTGCTTATTGTTTTTTTTAAAATATATTTTGGAGTAAAAGCATACATAGAGAAGAACAGTTTAATTTTTTTTCAAAAATAATGGATTATTGCACAGTATGCTTATTGTAAGTTTCTGAACACTTTACTATGTGTAAGGTGGTAAGTCGGGTCCATGACTTTTCGGACACAAAAACTCGGACACCTTGGCCAAATTGTGGATTTTCAATTTTAATATTATTTTTTACCAACGGGCGGGGAAAAGCCTACAGCCACTGCCTTCTCCACCTGTTAATAACCCCACACCACCACTCACCAGTCTTCACTCCACCTGTAATCACCACTCACCGGTCTGATGCAGCGTGTTCCGCGCCGCCTTCAGCAGTCGATGTCTGTGTCCGTACGCCGCCACTCCCACCGCGCGGAGGTCCTCGTGGCACATCTCAGATAATATGTCCACGGTGATGTGCTCGCGTTCTAGCACGGACGAGAGCTGCTCTAGACCGATGCTGGGGAAAAGATTTAATTTATCGCGGTTTAGATTCGGACAGTGGTGTTATTATGTCAATGAATCTGATAAGGTAGATTTACGTGTAATCACAAGTTTTTGAATGAAGAAGCGGCATCCAAATTGATTCATTTAATAAAATCGCATATTCAGATTACAATTCCATACTCTTTAGCATGTCCAGAAGTTAAGAATTAAATTTATTGTTACAGCTTTGGTTGGTACAGATATATTCGGGTACGACTGTCAAGCGAATTTCGGGCTATCTTCAGTCTTTTGAAGATAAAACGGATAAGAATCAACGGATTTTGACACTTTCCACTGTCAATTTACTCCTAAATATTCCTAAGTCCTTTTCATTATAAAAAACCTATTTCATCGAGTATTACAAAAATGAACATCCAATTAAATCTCTATAAGGGCTGATTTTTCAATAGTCAGATAAATGCTAACTGACTGATACATACCTCTTATGTTTTCATTGTCACTTCATACATATGTCAAGTATTTATGTTCGACGTGCAACAAGAACATACTGATTTTCTGTCAGATAGAATTTATCTGACTATTGAAAAACCGGCCCTTATTCTACTAACTTGGTAAGGAAGGTATGCAGAGATTCCGAGGTGGACAGCGCGGAGGCGGGTCTGCCGGCGGCTTCCTCCAGACTAGACCGGGACCCCCCGCACACCGCGCTGCGGTCCAGGACCTAGGTAGATATACAGGGTGTAAGAAGACTGCTTCCGAAAACAAATACTGGGCTATACTGGAGGGGTGATTGAAACAAAAAATGATAAAAAAAAATGTTTTTCGAAATTGTATAAAATAGTATTAATACTATCAGATTTTGCGATGATTTCAGATTAAATAGTGTTTTAATTTAATTTGCAATGTAAATAGTCGCACCTGAACCGACAGTTGATGTGTGAGCGAGGGTTTAAGGCGGCGAATGTGATTTTCAATACTTAATAACTTTTTTAAATTGAGTTTTCAGGGTATACTGTTAGTGAAGTTACTATTGAGGTTCCAGAATACATGGTTTCAGGCTTCGGAAGTGGTCTATTTACACCCGTTATAGAGTTATAGGGGGTTCTTGAAGGGAAGTCTGGTTCAGTTTTTATTTACAGTAAGTTATAACTTAACACATCTGAGAGGCATGTGGATTAAAAACTTCAAAGTGGCTTGAGTTTGAACATCATTAATTTGTTTGGGTAAACTATATTTTGTATAAAAAAATGTTCGTTGGTAATTTGTTATAACAATACCGTCGACTCATGATTGAAGCCAGTTTTTATATACATAGCTATAATTATTTTTTTACAGTTTTCCATATAAAAACTCTACCCGGCTAAAACTAGGTGTAGCCGCACTTCGGGTATTAGCCGTATCATATATACTAATTGTGCATCTCTCAGTCCCTGATTTATTGTTGTTGTTTCATAAATGTCCAATGGATATTAGGTGTACATGTTTACTTAGCGAAGTGTATGTGTGTATGTACAGTGTATGATTAGTCCTCTTATCAGTGTATGTATATACTCCGTGTGTGTTTGTGTATACAGTGTGTGTATGTGTGTATATACAGTGTTTGTAAGGGTGTATATACTGCGTGTGGGTGTGTGTATATACAGTGCGTGTACGGGGGTGTACACTGTGTGTGTATACAGTGTGTATACAGTCGTGTACATACCGGCAGCGGTAGATGCGCGGTGGCGCCGCTGGGCAGCAGCACGGGCTGCGCGGGGGGCGGCGCGGGCGCGGGCGCGGGGAACACCGCCGGCGCGGGCACCGCCGACGCCATGGCGTCCTGCCACCAAGACATACAGTAAATAAAACTAGCTATTCGTGTCTGTTTGTGCGCGAACTCCTTCTTTACCAATGTCCTTAATAACTAAGCAACATGTTTTAAGGCTATTTCTGGTGAAAAAATAAAGTTCATATAGTCATTTTTTCGAATATGTCAACAAATAAAATACATTCAGATTTATTTTATCAAGCCATCAAAAGTTTAGTGTTTCTTAGTGATTTCCCCCTCGTGAATGAAACTAACTTACTTTTAAAAGTAGCCTATTTTCTTCCCAAGGTGTCGAGCTATATCTATTCCAAAACTTATCAAAATTAGATTACCCGTTTTGCCATGAAAACAGGACATACAGACAGCAAAACATACAAACACATTTTCACATTTGTAACTTACCTGTAACAATATCTTTAACTTACCTATAATAATATCACTCACTTACCAGTAAAATATCCCTAACTTACCAATAACAATATCCCTAACTTACCTGTAACAACGTCCCTAAATTACCAGCAACAACAACCCTAACTTACCTGTAACAGTGACCGCACATCCTCGGCGGTGGCTAGTTCGAGCGCGGTCTGACCCTCCTGGTTCTTTAGGAACGGGTCTGCTCCGTGGGCTAACTGTAGTTGCAAATAAAGGAATAAATCTTTAGACTAACATACAAAATATGTGGTAAACTTGTATAATAGACATCATAAAGTGAAATAGGAGAGAAGTAAACAACATACACAGACGAGTGTATTTCGAAAATTTATATTTCAATACCACCCAAGAAGTTACAAAGATAAGTTAGTAAATTGATTAATAAGGAAGGTTTAAATGTTTTTACACGAGATATAGTAACATTAGTTTCATAGCGTATATTACGACAAAATAATAAGTGAAAGGTAAATCGATTTTGACAAATAATTGACGCCTCTGTAAAAGCTAAAGCAAATATTTAACAAATAATGTCAGATTTTGAACAATACCTAACAGTTTTAATCATAACAGCGGCTTTTAAAATTTAAGGCTCAATCTCAATATAATTCACTAACTAAATAAATCAAATCTTCATTAAGTCTACTCAAACCTTCAACCGATAACACACCTTACCACTTACCAATAAAGCACATAATTGCGTGCGTCCTTTGTGAGCGGCTTCGTGCAGTGGTGTGAATCCCCAGCGATCTTGAGCATCGGGGGGCGTGCCGGCTCTATGTATATTATATTGGATTCAATATTACATAAATTATTTGTAGGTGATTTTTTTGTTTTTGTATTATGGGTATGCGTAAAAGAAGAGTGAATACGTATGTAAACGTTGATATAGTGAATTCAGAAGGATGATTCCTAAGTTGAAAGAAAACAACCATATAAAAAAACCGGCCGAATTGAGAACCTCCTCCTTTTTGGATGGATGTCGGTTAACAATTGGCACTTTTTTAAATTACACTTATTTCTTTTGTTTACAACCTGATGTTTTTATAGGTATATTCTTTAAAGTAAACCTTCACAGCCTTTGTCTTATTTTGAAGTTTTCAGTATTTTCAGGCACAATATATACTTCAATTTTCAATCTCGTTTTGTTACTCCCTGTATACAAACTGCACATACAGCGTCCGTAGTACGAGGGAGCGTTTTTATGTTCGCGGAATGGAGGGTAAGGGGTGGAAATAAAAAAACCAAATTATTTTTCCTTTTCAATATATTCACCTGCAAGACGGATACATTTTTCAGACCTTTCAATTAATTTATTTATACCCTCATAAAAAAATGTTTTATCTTTGTCTTCAAAATACGCTGAAACTGCCTCCTTAACTTCATCATCGGTGGTAAATTTTTTACCCCGAAGCTCTTTTTTCATTTTTGGGCAGAGGTAATAATCACTCGGGGCTAGGTCTGGGCTGTAGGGTGGGTGGTTTAAAATATCGAAGCCCACCTTATGCAGGGCAGCCAACGCAACGCGACTCTTGTGGACGGGCGCATTGTCGTGCAAAAGCAGCACACCCTTCGTCAATTTTCCCCGTTTTTTCTCTTTAATGGCTTCTTTTAGTCGCTCTAATATTGAAGCGTAGTATTCTCCGGTTATAGAAACACCTTTATCTTTATAATCGATCAACAATATTCCTTCTGAGTCCCAAAAGACCGTTGCCATGAGTTTCCCAGATGACTGTGACACCTTAAACTTCTTGGGGGGTGCTGTGCCCTTTTTATGCCACTGCATCGAGTCTTGTTTCGACTCAGGTTCATAATGATGAACCCAAGTTTCGTCTCCAGTAACAATTCGACTCAATACACCATCCTTGTCGTCACTGCAGAGGTCCAAAAATGCACGTGAACACTCTACGCGTTGTTGTTTTTGCGGCGGCGTGAGCTTTCACTCCCGATTATGTTGCTTGGTAGACGATAGCTCAAAGACTAATTGTCTGATAACAATGAAACCTCGTATTTATACTAATTATGAGTCACTGAACGCGTTACGGTCCTAATGAGCCTAATCACCCCCGCCAACCCTCTCATTCCGCGAACTTAAAAACGCACCCTCGTAGTTTTTAAATGTCCTACATTATTTGATAGTTATCAGTAATTAGGTTACAGTAATTCGCGACCAGGCTACCGTAATTCGTAATTCGGCCACAGTTATATGTGATCAGGCTACAGTATTTCATGACCAGGCCACAGTTATCCGTAATCAGGCTACAGTTATCCGTAATCAGACTACAGATATCCGTGATCCGGCCACAGTTATCCGTAATCAGGCTACATTTATCCATGATCAGACTACAGTTATCCATGATCAGACCACAGTCCTTCCCACTCAGTCCTACCTCAACAGCAGCGCCCCCAGCTCCAAATGTCCGTAAGAAGCGGCGTTGTGAAGCGGCACCAGCCCGCCCTTGTCCCGGGCGGACACCGCCGCGCCCGCTTCTAGCAGCGCGGAGGCTACTTCTAGATTGTTGTAGCCCGCTGGGTGGACAATCAATTATTATTTTACTAGTGACTTATATTAATATGTGATTCATGTGAACGTACGACAATTTTTTTCTGTGTATCACATATGATTCATCGGACAGGGAATCTGTTAAAATAACTTTTCTCCAAAAAGGCAAAGTCGTTGTACTCGTATATTTGTTCACTAGCTTTACGGGTTTTAATGAAGCAATATTTTTCTCTTATATTTTCGTATTGGTTTGTAAGTTATGTAAATACTTTATTTAAAGTTATCATCAACATTTCATGAAAAATCGGTCGAAATAACAGCATTGCGATGATCGGGGCACTAGTAGATTATAATTAAAAACAATAATATAACGATTTTTCAAACAATCTATACATATAAAAGATATAATATACCAACCCGCTAGATGCAGCGGCGTGGAGTTCCGGCCGTGCGCGTCCCTGCAGTTCACATTCTGTGGTGTTATTAGTTTCCTGCAGACAAACGTATTCATTTAATATCTTATATATCTTATTATTATGAATATTTGATAAATAACGAGTGTTTATGATTTTTATTGAATCTGAGTTTGCAAAGTTAGAATTTTGAACACAATACAACATTACCGCTACAAATTCAAGCAGTTTATACAGCGCTAAAACCAAATGAAAGCTTCATAGTATTCCATTGAAATCAAGCCTTCGCTTACGTAAATTTTGACATTTGATATCGTGTCAAAACCATATACATTTTTCAATCTTTTCCATTTTTTCTTCACTTATCTTTCTCCTACTTTTCATTCATTTATTATTAATATTACTCTCAGAATTTCTCAAATGCAGCCTGAGAATAATAATAAAAAAGGAAAAACTTAAATATCCAGAAATCAAAAATGCATAACGTTGAGACAGCCCAGTTAGTATGATAGTATTTATTCCCCCCAAAAGTACATTTTGTCATTATTATCGAAAATTAAAAAGAAAATCAAAGAACCAAGTTCATGTGTTGTATGTCCATTATCATATTCGCCGAAATCATCGCTCACACATCAACTGGTTCAGGTGCGATGATTTGCATTGCAAATTAAATTCAAACACTATCTTTTTTGAAATATCGCAAAATCTGAAAGTATAAATGCAATTTTGTACAATTACGTTTTTTTTTTATTACTTTTTTTTTTCGAGTAAACGTTTTTGTTTTCGGAAGCAGTCTGTCCACACCCTGTATACAACTGACCTGGCGCGTCCCCCCGCTTGGCGGCGTCGTTATCTCCCGCGCTGGATGCAGCTAAGTAAGTAACAATCACTGTATGTACAATCTTTCAGAGCGGTAGAGTCTAGCTGTAGGCTCTGTTTACAGCGATTAATGGGCTGACTCGACAACTCGACGTAAAATACCACCGTCGCACAGAAAACCGACGTGAAGTAGGGACGATGTTCCTGCGTTTCGTTCGGTGAGTGCGGTATCCGGTGCACAATTTTGTCAAAGGCTCAGCAACACCCCCCCAACACCCACAGTGTTGCGGGGAGTCATGGGCGGCGGTGATCACTTACCATCAGGTGACCCGCGTGCTCGTTGCTCCTATATCATTAAAAAAAAAAAACTGACCTGGCGCGCGCCGCGTCCCCCCGCTTGGCGGCGTCGTTATCTTCCGCGTTAGATGTCAGCTAAGTAAGTAACAGTCACTGTATATACAATCTTTCAGAGTGTAGGCTCTGTCTGCAGCGATCACTGGGCTGACTCGACCGGTGAAACACCACCGTCGCACAGAAAACCATAGTGAAGTAGGGACGATGTTCCTGCGTTTCGTTCGGTGAGTGCGGTATCCGGTGCCCAATTTTGTCAAAGGCTCAGCAACACACCCCCAACACCCACTGTGTTGTGGGTAGTCATGGGCGGCGGTGATCACTTGCCATCAGGTGACCCGCTGGCTCGTTTGAAGGCTTCCCTCATAAAAAATAAAGTCTGACCTGGCGCGCGCCGCGTCCCCGCGCTTGGCGGCGTCGAGCAGCGCGGCGTCCCCGCGCAGCGCGTCCCGCGTGTCGCCGTCCCCCGCGCGGACTAGCTGCAGCGCCGTCAGTCCGTCGCGGTGGCGGCGCGTGGGGTCCACACTCTGTATACTGACCTGGCGCGCGCCGCGTCCCCGCGCTTGGCGGCGTCGAGCAGCGCGGCGTCCCCGCGCAGCGCGTCCCGCGTGTCGCCGTCCCCCGCGCGGACTAGCTGCAGCGCCGTCAGTCCGTCGCGGTGGCGGCGCGTGGGGTCCACACTCTGTATACTGACCTGGCGCGCGCCGCGTCCCCGCGCTTGGCGGCGTCGAGCAGCGCGGCGTCCCCGCGCAGCGCGTCCCGCGTGTCGCCGTCCCCCGCGCGGACTAGCTGCAGCGCCGTCAGTCCGTCGCGGTGGCGGCGCGTGGGGTCCACACTCTGTATACTGACCTGGCGCGCGCCGCGTCCCCGCGCTTGGCGGCGTCGAGCAGCGCGGCGTCCCCGCGCAGCGCGTCCCGCGTGTCGCCGTCCCCCGCGCGGACTAGCTGCAGCGCCGTCAGTCCGTCGCGGTGGCGGCGCGTGGGGTCCACACTCTGTATACTGACCTGGCGCGCGCCGCGTCCCCGCGCTTGGCGGCGTCGAGCAGCGCGGCGTCCCCGCGCAGCGCGTCCCGCGTGTCGCCGTCCCCCGCGCGGACTAGCTGCAGCGCCGTCAGTCCGTCGCGGTGGCGGCGCGTGGGGTCCACACTCTGTATACTGACCTGGCGCGCGCCGCGTCCCCGCGCTTGGCGGCGTCGAGCAGCGCGGCGTCCCCGCGCAGCGCGTCCCGCGTGTCGCCGTCCCCCGCGCGGACTAGCTGCAGCGCCGTCAGTCCGTCGCGGTGGCGGCGCGTGGGGTCCACACTCTGTATACTGACCTGGCGCGCGCCGCGTCCCCGCGCTTGGCGGCGTCGAGCAGCGCGGCGTCCCCGCGCAGCGCGTCCCGCGTGTCGCCGTCCCCCGCGCGGACTAGCTGCAGCGCCGTCAGTCCGTCGCGGTGGCGGCGCGTGGGGTCCACACTCTGTATACTGACCTGGCGCGCGCCGCGTCCCCGCGCTTGGCGGCGTCGAGCAGCGCGGCGTCCCCGCGCAGCGCGTCCCGCGTGTCGCCGTCCCCCGCGCGGACTAGCTGCAGCGCCGTCAGTCCGTCGCGGTGGCGGCGCGTGGGGTCCACACTCTGTATACTGACCTGGCGCGCGCCGCGTCCCCGCGCTTGGCGGCGTCGAGCAGCGCGGCGTCCCCGCGCAGCGCGTCCCGCGTGTCGCCGTCCCCCGCGCGGACTAGCTGCAGCGCCGTCAGTCCGTCGCGGTGGCGGCGCGTGGGGTCCACACTCTGTATACTGACCTGGCGCGCGCCGCGTCCCCGCGCTTGGCGGCGTCGAGCAGCGCGGCGTCCCCGCGCAGCGCGTCCCGCGTGTCGCCGTCCCCCGCGCGGACTAGCTGCAGCGCCGTCAGTCCGTCGCGGTGGCGGCGCGTGGGGTCCACACTCTGTATACTGACCTGGCGCGCGCCGCGTCCCCGCGCTTGGCGGCGTCGAGCAGCGCGGCGTCCCCGCGCAGCGCGTCCCGCGTGTCGCCGTCCCCCGCGCGGACTAGCTGCAAAGCCGTAAGTCCGTCGCGGTTGCGGCGGGTGGGGTCCGCGCCGTGCTGGGTAGATCAAACAATGAATAATATAAATCAATATCAATGTAAGTGCTAATCTCAGGGAAAGAAGAAGGCTATAATCTTTTGCCTTATAACCACTTAGTTGGCTAGTCTCTCCCTAATCCCCTTATCTTAATAAGAAGCATAATCACATACAGCAACAGTCGTAGGTACGATATCTGCCTTCCCGTTAGCAGCGGCTTAATGTAAAGGCGTTTATCTCCATAAGTCCGCCGCGTTAACGGACGCACTTATTCTTACAATACGCTACCAAGCAACTCTCCCCTTATTACCACTAAGTTACCAAGCAACTCTCCCCCTTATTACCACTTTTTTACTAAGCACCTCTCCCCATTATTACCCACTTAGTTACCAAGCAACTCTCTTAAAACTAAAGAACAATGGGACATGTTTTCTAGTAACTTATCTACTCTCGCCTCTCTCCATATTCCGAGGTTCGTTCTTTGTGAATCTCCATCTTATATTGAAATACATACTTTCAGTGACGCTTCACAAATAGGTTACGGAGCATGTCTCTACGTGCGGACAGTGAACAGCAACGGTGACGTCACTTCAAGCCTACTCTGCTCTAAGTCCAAGGTAGCGCCTTTGAGGCCTACTTCGATCCCGCGCTTGGAGCTGTGTGCAGCTCTCCTTGCTGCTCGCTTGCTTAAGGCAGTTACCCAATCCCTTCGCTACTCTGCGGATCGCATTTTTCACTGGTGTGATTCTAGTATTGTATTGGGATGGTTAGCAGGTAACTCCTCTAAACTAAAAACTTTTGTTGCCAACCGAATTGGAGAAATACAAGAAATCACAGAGTCTACGTCATGGCGTTACGTGCCCACCGCTGAGAACCCAGCTGACCTAATATCGCGAGGGGTTAACCCTAGTCAGATGGCAAATCTATCTTTGTGGTGGCACGGTCCTAAATTCCTATTATTAGATCAATCTCAATGGCCTATTTTAAAACAAACCTTATTAGACAATCTACCTGAAACTAAATCAACTATTACAACGTTGAGTACAATTACTACTGAACCATTAATTAACTTCGAGCGTTTTTCAAAATTCAATCGTATTAAAAGATCTTTTTGCTATGTTTTACGTTTCATTCATAATATTAAATATCCAAATAATAAAATAACTGGTATTTTAACAATAGACGAATTAAATAAATCTTTTAAGCATTTATGTTTTATGGCGCAACAGCAAGTTTTTAAAGTGGAATACAATTTACTATCTAACAATAAACAATTAAGTCCAAAATGTAGAATCTTATCACTATCTCCCTTTGTTGATGAGGACAACTTAATTAGAGTTGGTGGTAGGATTAACGCATCTGATTTTGCATACGAAACAAAGCATCCTGTTCTTCTCGAGTCGTCTCATCACTTTACAAAATTAATTTTCCAGCACGAGCATATCAAAAACCTTCACGCAGGTCCTCAGTTATTGTTAGCCACGGTACGACAAACTGTGTGGCCACTGAACGGTAGACGTCTCGCAAGGCGCGTTGCCAGTAGCTGTGTGCTTTGCCGTCGCGCTCAAGGAAGAACTCTAGTACCTAAAATGGGCAACTTGCCAGCCCAACGTATTACCACAGATTACCCATTCAATTCGGTAGGCATGGATTACGCTGGCCCCTTCACTATCTTAAATAGAAAGGGTCGTGGCGCCAAATTAAGTAAATGCTACTTATGTATTTTCATTTGTTTACGCTTTAAATGTATACACCTAGAAGCTGTGACTGATTTAACCAAAGATGCATTCATACTAACTCTACGTAGATTTATATCTCGTCGTGGCAGGCCAGCGGAATTATTCTCCGATAATGGACGCAATTTTGTTGCTGCATCTAAAGAGCTAGGCAATTTTTTAAAAACACAAAATGATATTCTGTCTGAGTTTGCAGGTCAGGAAGGATTTAAATTTATCTTCTCGCCATCTTATGCTCCTCATTTCGGTGGTATTTGGGAGGCCGGGGTTAAATCCGCTAAGTACCATGTAAAACGCGTTATGTGCAACTCTAATTTAACGTTCGAAGAACTCACTACATTATTTGCACAGATTGAATCAATCCTAAACAGTCGTCCTTTGTGTCCACTTTCCCCTTCACCTGATGATTTCCAATACCTAACCCCAGGGCACTTTCTCATAGGTCGGCCACTCAATGCTTTGCCTGCTCCTGCCCCGCAAACAACGGAGACCAGCTGCGTGAATAGATACAGACGCGTCGAAACAATAAGACATCATTTCTGGAACCGATGGCAGAAGGAGTACGTCTCTGAACTTCAGACGCGCACCAAGTGGAGGCAGAACAAGGCTTCGCTAAACATTGGAGACTTGGTCCTGCTTCACGAGGACTCCCTTCCTCCCATGTGCTGGCGCGTGGGACGAGTTACCAGACTGTTCCCGGGAGCGGACGACATCACTCGCGTCGCTGACGTGACTACCGCCAAGGGAACTTATCGACGCCCGCTGGTCCGGCTGTGCCCTCTACTACCTGAAGAGGACTAGTCTGGTTGAAGAACTCCCATCTTCAACGGCGGGGAGTTTATGTCGGCGCTTCGCCTTATAAGTTTAAATAGTTTGTTTTGTAATACTCGCGATTGCTATTTTGTTTTGTCAGGCTACCAATCTGTATAAGTAATTTCATAGTAATTTCACTCTCTCTGTAAACGTCATACTGAACGCACACATTTGTTAATTTTTATATTATAACGTTGTTAAACCAAAAAAAGGGTTTCATTTGAGGCTCCATTGTGTCCGCGAAGACACCCTTATTACCACTTTTTTACTAAGCAACTCTCCCCATTATTACCCACTTAGTTACCAAGAAACTCTCCCCCTTATTACCACTTTTTTACTAAGAAACTCTCCCCCTTATTACCCACTTAGTTACCAAGCAACTCTTCCCCTTATTACCACTTAGTTACCAAGCAACTCTCCCCCTTATTACCACTAAGTTACCAAGCAACTCTTCCCCTTATTATCACTAAGTTACCAAGCAACTCTCCCCCTTATTACCACTAGTTACCAAGCAACTCTCCCCCTTATTACCACTAAGTTACCAAGCAACTCTTCCCCTTATTATCACTAAGTTACCAAGCAACTCTTCCCCTTGTTACCACTAAGTTACCAAGCAACTCCTCCCCTTTTTACCACTAAGTTACCAAGAAACTCTCCCCTTATTACCACTAAGTTGCCAAGAAACTCTCCCCTTATTACCACTAAGTTACCAAGCAACTCTCCCCCTTATTACCACTAAGTTACCAAGCAACTCTGCCCCTTATTACCACTAAGTTACCAAGCAACTCTCCCCCTTATTACCACTAAGTTACCAAGCAACTCTCCCCCTTATTACCACTAAGTTACCAAGCAACTCTGCCCCTTATTACCACTAAGTTACCAAGCAACTTTTTCCCTTATTACCATTAAGTTACCAAGCAACTCTTTCCCTTATTACCACTTAGTTACCAAGCAACTCTCCCTCTTATTACCACTATGTTGCCACTCATTTCTCACTCTTATCATCTAAACCTTAAGATCTAAACTCACATGCAACAACAGTCGTACGATATCCGCCTTCCCCTTGGCAGCGGCTTCGTGTAAAGGCGTGTATCTCCATAGATCGGCCGCGTTGACACACGCCCCGCAAGACACCAGTAACTCTGACACTTCGTAGTGGCCGTACGAGCACGCGTTGTGGAGGGGGACTAGACCACTGTGGGGGGGAAAGAGAGAAAGAAATAGTTAGTATTATGGAGTAAAACCTAAAACAAGGACATCACACAATCATTAACCAAAAAAGAACAGCTCAATCCAGTTAATCCCCAATTAGAGTTAAGCAGGCTTTTTTTCTATTTTCTTTCTCTAAGCACATCCAAACTTTGATTTAAACAATATAAAAATTAAAGCTCTGAAAATATAGTATATGTGAAGGCATTTCTTTCTGCTTCATATTTAATCTCAACATTTGTCTACAAGCTACTTAGATAAAGGTCTATTTTAACAAAAAGGTTTATTTCTTTTCATATTGTTTATATATTGACATAAATAAATAAATCAATAAATTATGAGCATAGACTTACCCTTTATCTTTAGCATGGACATCGGCGCCTCGTTGTAACAACAATTGTGCTAAAGCAAGCCGGTTGTATCTATAAATGAAACAATCAATACAAATATACCTTTAATATATGGTAAGGTAGATTTTGACACTTTTGCCTTAAATCATGTTAGAATTTCAATGTATAAAGAGTTATAAAAGTGACAACTTGGATGGATTCAGTGTGAATAATTGTGTTATAACTATTTGACAAATTAAAATCAAACTGATTTTGAAAGTCAAAGTAAAACCGAAACCAATATTCTACTATAGTTAAAACCTTGGTATTTGGAAACTGCTAGTTTTGTTTTTTGTGACGTGTTTCTGTCATTTCCATATCAACAGTTATCTACAATAGTTTATTGAGACGCAAAAATATGGATAACTAGTGGCCGACCGCGACTCCGTTCGCGTGGAAGTCGGTTTCCCGTGGGAATGAGAAGTTTTCCAGCGGTAAAAAGTACCCTATGTGTTATTCTGATGTATAACCTATATTACTGCAAAGTTTCATCCAAATCCATCCAGTCGTTTTTACGTGAAAGAGTAACAAACATCCATCCATACATCCTCACAAACTTTCACATTTATAATATTAGTAGGATGGTTACCATAGTTACACAAATAACAAGGCGTCAAAGGTTGGTAGAATATTGGTTGCGGCTGTTAATGAATCATAGTCAAGAACACTTTATAAATATTTGTGTAGTTCAAAAGAAGGTGATACGCATACAAACAGACACTGATGGCGACATTGTTGTTAACTATTGTGTTATTATTATCAAAAATCTAATAACTTATACTCTCGACTAATTATAAACACTTAAGGCAAAACTTCTTAGATATTTTTGAAAAACTTATGTGACATCTCATTTAAGTAAATAAATCTCTTTAACCACAAGATCATTTAGCTTTTATCATTTTTATGATGATTTAATAAAGACTCGGGAAAGTCTAGCAGCGAATAACAAAATACACACTCACCCAGCGGCAAAGTGCAACGGCGTAGAATGCCTCCCGTCTAGATCCCGGCAGTTGACGAGCCGCGGCCGGGCGTCCAGCACTGCGCGCGCGGCCGTGACGTCACCGCTTCTAGACGCTTCCAGGAGGCGCAGGGCGGCCGCCGAGGCGCACTCGTCTATACACACATACCTAAGTGTTAATTTACTTATTAATGTAGGTAGGTAGGTACCTACATTAACTACATGTAGTAACAATTAGTGCGGCTGCGTGGAATGCCTCCCGTCTACATCCCTACAGTTGACAAGCCGCGGCCGTGACGTCACCGCTTCTAGACGCTTCCAGCAGACGCAGGGCGGCCGCCGAGGCGCACTCGTCTACACATACACACCTAAGTATTAATTAACTAATGTAAGTTGGCACCTACGTTAACTACGGGTAGTAACAATGAGTGCGGCGGCGTAGAATGCCTCCCGTCTAGATACCTACAGTTGACGGGCCGCGACTGTGACGTCACCGCTTCTAGACGCTTCCAGCGGACGCAGGGCGGCCGCCGAGGCGCACTCGTCTATACACACACACCTAAGTGTTAATTAACTAGTTAATGTAAGTAGGCATCTACATTAACTACGTGTAGATACAATGAGTGCGGCGGCGTAGAATGCCTCCCGTCTAGATCCCTACAGTTGACGAGCCGCGGCCGTGACGTCACCGCTTCTAGACGCTTCCAGGAGGCGCAGGGCGGCCGCCGAGGCGCACTCGTCTATACATACATACCTAGGTATTAATTAACTAATGTAAGTAGACACCTACATTAACTACGTGTAGATACAATGAGTGCGGCGGCGTAGAATGCCTCCCGCCTAGATCCCTACAGTTGACGGACCGCGGCTGTGACGTCACCGCTTCTAGACGCTTCCAGGAGGCGCAGGGCGGCCGCCGAGGCGCACTCTTCTATACACACATACCTAGGTTTTAATTAACTTATTAATGTAGGTAGGTGGGTACCTACATTAACTACGTGTAGATACAATCGTGAATGCGGTGGCGTGGATTCCGTCTGGATGCCTACAGTTGAGCATCCAGTACGAAATGTTAATAAATGATTCGAAGTTTTATACTACCTTTATGCCATTCAGCAGCCTGCAGGCGGCGGCCGCGTCTCGTCTCGCCGCTATAGCTACATATAACTACATTATCCACGTACCTAGTGAGCTAGTGTTGCTAGAGGTGTCGGCGCCACAAGCCAGCAGCAGCCTGCAGGCGGCGGCCGCGTCTCGTCTCGCCGCTATAGCTACATATAACTACATTATCCACGTACCTAGTGAGCTAGTGTTGCTAGAGGTGTCGGCGCCACAAGCCAGCAGCAGCCTGCAGGCGGCGGCCGCGTCTCGTCTCGCCGCTATAGCTACATATAACTACATTATCCACGTACCTAGTGAGCTAGTGTTGCTAGAGGTGTCGGCGCCACAAGCCAGCAGCAGCCTGCAGGCGGCGGCCGCGTCTCGTCTCGCCGCTATAGCTACATATAACTACATTATCCACGTACCTAGTGAGCTAGTGTTGCTAGAGGTGTCGGCGCCACAAGCCAGCAGCAGCCTGCAGGCGGCGGCCGCGTCTCGTCTCGCCGCTATAGCTACATATAACTACATTATCCACGTACCTAGTGAGCTAGTGTTGCTAGAGGTGTCGGCGCCACAAGCCAGCAGCAGCCTGCAGGCGGCGGCCGCGTCTCGTCTCGCCGCTATAGCTACATATAACTACATTATCCACGTACCTAGTGAGCTAGTGTTGCTAGAGGTGTCGGCGCCACAAGCCAGCAGCAGCCTGCAGGCGGCGGCCGCGTCTCGTCTCGCCGCTATAGCTACATATAACTACATTATCCACGTACCTAGTGAGCTAGTGTTGCTAGAGGTGTCGGCGCCACAAGCCAGCAGCAGCCTGCAGGCGGCGGCCGCGTCTCGTCTCGCCGCTATAGCTACATATAACTACATTATCCACGTACCTAGTGAGCTAGTGTTGCTAGAGGTGTCGGCGCCACAAGCCAGCAGCAGCCTGCAGGCGGCGGCCGCGTCTCGTCTCGCCGCTATAGCTACATATAACTACATTATCCACGTACCTAGTGAGCTAGTGTTGCTAGAGGTGTCGGCGCCACAAGCCAGCAGCAGCCTGCAGGCGGCGGCCGCGTCTCGTCTCGCCGCTATAGCTACATATAACTACATTATCCACGTACCTAGTGAGCTAGTGTTGCTAGAGGTGTCGGCGCCACAAGCCAGCAGCAGCCTGCAGGCGGCGGCCGCGTCTCGTCTCGCCGCTATAGCTACATATAACTACATTATCCACGTACCTAGTGAGCTAGTGTTGCTAGAGGTGTCGGCGCCACAAGCCAGCAGCAGCCTGCAGGCGGCGGCCGCGTCTCGTCTCGCCGCTATAGCTACATATAACTACATTATCCACGTACCTAGTGAGCTAGTGTTGCTAGAGGTGTCGGCGCCACAAGCCAGCAGCAGCCTGCAGGCGGCGGCCGCGTCTCGTCTCGCCGCTATAGCTACATATAACTACATTATCCACGTACCTAGTGAGCTAGTGTTGCTAGAGGTGTCGGCGCCACAAGCCAGCAGCAGCCTGCAGGCGGCGGCCGCGTCTCGTCTCGCCGCTATAGCTACATATAACTACATTATCCACGTACCTAGTGAGCTAGTGTTGCTAGAGGTGTCGGCGCCACAAGCCAGCAGCAGCCTGCAGGCGGCGGCCGCGTCTCGTCTCGCCGCTATAGCTACATATAACTACATTATCCACGTACCTAGTGAGCTAGTGTTGCTAGAGGTGTCGGCGCCACAAGCCAGCAGCAGCCTGCAGGCGGCGGCCGCGTCTCGTCTCGCCGCTATAGCTACATATAACTACATTATCCACGTACCTAGTGAGCTAGTGTTGCTAGAGGTGTCGGCGCCACAAGCCAGCAGCAGCCTGCAGGCGGCGGCCGCGTCTCGTCTCGCCGCTATAGCTACATATAACTACATTATCCACGTACCTAGTGAGCTAGTGTTGCTAGAGGTGTCGGCGCCACAAGCCAGCAGCAGCCTGCAGGCGGCGGCCGCGTCTCGTCTCGCCGCTATAGCTACATATAACTACATTATCCACGTACCTAGTGAGCTAGTGTTGCTAGAGGTGTCGGCGCCACAAGCCAGCAGCAGCCTGCAGGCGGCGGCCGCGTCTCGTCTCGCCGCTATAGCTACATATAACTACATTATCCACGTACCTAGTGAGCTAGTGTTGCTAGAGGTGTCGGCGCCACAAGCCAGCAGCAGCCTGCAGGCGGCGGCCGCGTCTCGTCTCGCCGCTATAGCTACATATAACTACATTATCCACGTACCTAGTGAGCTAGTGTTGCTAGAGGTGTCGGCGCCACAAGCCAGCAGCAGCCTGCAGGCGGCGGCCGCGTCTCGTCTCGCCGCGATGGCTAGAGCGCTTTCTCCGCGGTTATCTACTGCGTTTACTTTCGCTCCTGTGTGTAAAACAATCGTTTATACAGGGTGTTTGCAGGGTGAGTAGCCAGATGAAAATGGTGGATAGGTGAGGCTCTAAGCTATTTACTTTGCTTTCTTAAATGGTTTTTGGCTCAAGTTTTAGAATTTACTAAGTCTACTTTTTTAAGTCCTATATTTTTTTATTTACTGTTGGAACGTAGCGAAAATAATTGTAATTTTAATCCTAATACTTTCTCATTCAGATGCAATCACAATTTTATACAAATCATCTCATAAAAAGTTATATTATAGGGTTCATAAACTTCGTTGAACTAGTGGGAAAAAAATGTTATGACGACTTTGCTATGAAAAAAATAAAATATTAGAGTTTGGAAATTGAATTTGCTTTTAAAAACTTCTTCAGTTAATACACTTTCTAATGATTTGCTACACAAAAATAGTAAATAGTAAGTTAGTTCTCAAAGACGCCTGGTATGAACTCGACTGTGCCTTCCTTTGGTAAAGTTGAGTTCACAAATATTATATTGGCACTGCCAACGGCTCATAAAATTCTATAGACTCAAAACAAAAATATGATATTATGTAAACAGATCAGAATTAGTTGATCGGCTTTTTATCTATTTTACAAAATTTTCATTTAAATCTGCCATTTTAGTAAATGAGCTATGCCTAATTTGCCTTTTAGGGTAACAATGTATGTGGTTCAGACGTAAGAGAGAGCTTGCAGGTGCGGTCGGTTCCGATAAACTTTTATTTATACCGGGTGTCCAGTAAACAATGGATAACCTCTGAAGGGCTGATAGTAAAACTAAAGGCAAGCCTAAAAAATAATTGATAAAAAGTATAACCCTTACACTGCTAGAAATATGGCGCTTTAAAAAAAAACTTCATATTTTTTTGACTGTGTTCATATTTTTACTCGTAACGAGGTCAAATCACTTAATACCATCATTATTTCTGTGCTAAAATAATTAGTATTAACCGCATCAGTGAATAACTACCAAATAAAATTGCTAACTAAAGTATTTTTCTCAAAAAATAATGTTAAACTTTTGATTTGTGTAAAATTTCTAAAGAAATATTTTTGTTGTGGAACTTTGAACAGCTCTGGTGTAAAAAAATAATATGAAAGCAACAGTGACCAATGATTTCAAAATATTCCTGGTTTAATAACGTTTTTAAAAAGATGTAATATGTCGTTATTGTAATGAAAAATATTGAACTAATGGTATTAGTGTGGAAAATGGGAAAATTATTTAGTTGTAGAAAAATTAAAAAAATACAATAAAACTAAAGAAATATGATTTTAAACTGATATTAATTGCAAACACATTGGAATAATTGAGAGCAACTGTTCAAATTGTCTGTCCCCATCCTGATGCAGGCCCTACATCTACGAATAAAGGATCTTCAAAGAAATCAACTTAACAGGAGAAAGTGATCCAAATTTTCTTCAAAATGACTTACCCAATTTATTGATAGACGTGCCCGAAGAGCTCCGCGACACATATTGGCTTCAAAATGAAGGCTGTCTAGCACACTATGCTGTTGCATTATGTGCATACTTGACGAAACCTACCCTAACAGGTAGGTAGGCCTAAACCTTAACGCTTTGGGCTTTTTTACTGGGGGTATTTTAAGGAAGAGTTTTACCGGCAGCCAGTAACTTCATTAGAAGATCTACGAGCTCGTGTTCAGGCCGCTGCAATCAATGATCGACGACACGCGCGATTTTTTTGAAGATCCTTTATTCGTAGATGTAGGGCCTGCATCAGGATGTGGACAGACAATTTGAACAGTTGCTCTAAATTATTCCAATATGTTTGCAATTAATATCAGTTTAAAATCATATTTCTTTAGTTTTATTGTATTTTTTTAATTTTGCTAGAACTAAATAATTCTCCCATTTTACACACTAATACCATTAGTTCAATATTTTTTCATTACAATAACAACATATTACATCTTTTTAAAAACGTTATTAAACCAGGAATATTTTGAAATCATTGGTCACTGTTGCTTTCATATTATTTTTTTACACCAGAGCTGTTCAAAGTTCCACATCAAAAATATTTCTTTAGAAATTTTACACAAATCAAAAGTTTAACATTATTTTTTGAGAAAAATACTTTAGTTAGCTATTTTATTTGGTAGTTATTCACTGATGCGGTTAATACTAATTATTTTAGCACAGAAATAATGATGGTATTAAGTGATTTGACCTCGTTACGAGTAAAAATATGAACACAGTCAAAAAAATATGAAGTTTTTTTTTAAGCGCCATATTTCTAGCAGTGTAAGGGTTATACTTTTTATCAATTATTTTTTAGGCTTGCCTTTAGTTCTACTATCAGCCCTTCAGAGGTTATCCATTGTTTACTGGACACCCGGTATAATATTCAATATAACTTCTTAGATTTACGCGATTATTATTACTTACGTTTCGGCATTTTTGCAAATGCCGTGGTCACGGGTCGGAAAATCAAAAATAATAAAACAAACGCGTAAAACCCGTTAAAATGAGTTTAATTTCAAGTATATAATATTCGTTCAATTTTGAAAGTAAAAAAATATAAAAGTAAAAAATTATAAATTAAAATACAACATTAATAAAAAGAAAAACACAAAAAGATAAACTGGACCAACCGCGATCCGAACATTAGAATTTAGACTTCTAAGCTCTCGCCTTTACCGGTTGAGCCACTGACTTGAACTTGAGCTAAATTGTAATTTAAGACAACGAAGTAAATAGCTAATAGCCTCACATATCCGCCATTTTCATTTGGCTACTAACCCTCCAAACACCCTGTATAATTAAATTTCAGATTTCTCCCTCTCCCTCTCCCTCGATGTGGCACCCTCTATTCTGATTCAAATCTTGCTATATAACTCAAATTGAATTAGCGCGTATGTTATTCTGGGAAATAACCTATCTTGTCACAAAATTTCATCCAAATAGCTAAATATCTAGTAGTTTTTGCGAGATTGAATGACAAACATCTTAACATCCAATCGTTCACATTTATAATATTAGTTTATTAGGATTTGTCAAGTGGAAACAAAACAAGAAAGTAGAAAAAGAAACAATTTTGTTTTGACTCGTCCAACAATAAATTTTGAAAATGAATACTTCACCAATTCCAAAGAATAAAAGTGGATTAATAATCCATAGTGGAGAGAGACGCATAATTTACAATGTTTATAAGTAGGTACTTTAAATTGTGTGATTTAAATGCAACTGTGGAGAGCATAGTCATAGAAACAGCAAGTGCATGCGGTTTGTCCGAAAATACTGTTTATAAAATTATTATTTTTCTTTTGTACTTTGTTCTTTTACTCCACTGTGAATACACCCTTATTCTATAGTTGTCACTATTTTCTTAACGCGAACGGACTATAGTTGGCTTATAATGCCTTAGTAAGCCTATTTGTTTTAAAAATTCACAAAGTTACGTCTTAATTTAGTAGATGTCACTTACAGGCCAAATAATACCTTATCCCAAAGCACACAAATATCATATTATCTCACCATGTCTTAGTAGTAGGTCCATAGCGTCTAAATGCGTGTGTTCTGTGGCGACGTGTAGCGGTGTTTGTCCTTCTTTGTTCTTATCGTTCACGCGGGCGCCTTTACGTATTAACAACTCTATTACCTGGGGATAGAGTCGAGAATTCGTATTTAGTTATTATTTAAATAAAATTGATGCAGCTTTTAACACATTTGACTAAGGTTTTGACATGTTATTCAAAATTTATTTTGAAAATAATCTATATTTTTACTGTACAATATCTACGAATGAATAGAATAATCGAAATTAATTATTAATTATCGTTTGTTTGAAAATTTAGAGGTTACAAAAAGGGGCTAATCTTATGTTCCATTATAATTTCTAAGTCCTTAAGTTTTAACAGTTATAACGGTCTTATTAATAAACAAATACTTAATCTATTCTTTTATTGTCATTAAAGCTGTAACACAGGATTGAACTTTGACTTACAAACTGCAAATGCTATCTAACTAAAGTGATTCATATTAATTTATTAATGTACACATATAATTATATACCATACCTGTCCTCGTTTAGGATATAAGGAAGCGGCGGCGGCGTGTAAAGGTCGTTCACCAGAACTACACGAGAAGTTCACCAACTCCGCACCACCCGGGGACGGCTGCGTGGAGAAATATTACTTATATTGATTGATTTAAGGTGCAAATTGCTCTGACGTATATCGTAATGTGGATGCAATAGAAACAGATTTTATCTCAGTTTGCAGCATCTCTATTATAAGCAGAAAACATGACTGGCTTTGAGTATACTAAAGTAGTCTTTCCTGACTCTTTCTTGGCATAATATTACATTAAACAAATAAACTTTTCCTTAAATCATGTTTGATTTTGACACAAAATTTGACAGCCCTATATCATTAACCATTTTGACACTAATCCAAAGTACTTCTTACCTGTGTCTGTGTGTTAGCGCCGGACAACTGTTTCTTGACTTTAGTGGGTTCCGCCAGCCGACACGCCTCCAGCAAACAGTGGCCACGATATTCAACTGAAAACAGTCACTCATTTAGCTTGAGGTGCTTACATTCGTCAAAATTGATAGTCTGCTTGTAACTTGATTATTTGCATAATAGTATTAAACTAAAAGTCTTTTACAAATATCATCTATCGAGTAAAAAAACCTTTAGTATTCAATGCCCATAAATATTTAGCTGAAAGAGACTATATATATAAGCTGTTTGTAAATAAATTGATACCGGTATTTGGAACCAAACTAGTAATTAATTAGTAACCTTTTCTTAAAGGAGAATGGGCAAAAATGTATGAAACCTGGGACCACCCTCCAATAGCATTAAGATATATGTCGTTCGATAGGTCTTTTTCATTGGAACAACTATAGCTATGAAAGCTTTAGTGTAATAACTGTGCGTTTTGAGTTATAAGACCAAAGAAAAATATTAAATATACTACTTTTCAAGTTTGCCTATGCGCTTTTTATCTAGCTTAGACACTACGAACGAACGCATGTATGCATACCGGTAGGCACGGGCAGCCCACGCCACTCAAATTGCCATTGAAATAATTTGCCCATTGTCCTTTGGCTACCTATTAGACCATACAAGTTCAAATTTACCTGTAATTAAGATAACGCTAACAACATTATTACTTCCACCGTTCAATAACAGTACTTACAAGCGAGTCTCTCCTGCAACTCCCGCGTCGGAGCGACATCGATGGCTGATTTCCCGTGACAGTTCAGTAGTGTCGGATCCGCCCCTTCGCTTAGTAGCAATGAACACACCTGTTGATTTATATTTACAGATTTTATTCAAATTAATGTAAAAGCTTGTCGCCCTGCGGTTTCACCAGCAGCTTAATGGTAAATGGTGAAACAACAGGGCCTACAACCAGTTGTGGTAAAAACTATATTATGTATTATTCTAGGTTTCATCCAAACCCGTTCAGCTAATTTTATGTGAACGAGTAATAAATACACATACTTGCACATATACCTACATACTTTAAGACTTTCACATTAGGGAAGAAGTAAGATTAAGATTGAAGTAAACAGTAAGATTGAAGGAAATACAATAAGTAAAAAAACTTTTTAAAAGATTATGACACTTTGTTTATGTAAATCAACATGATCAGATTACAGAGTGTGAATTTAAAATGTAGCAATAGTTTTATATCGTTCACTATTGGAATACAATCTCTAAACAAAGAAACAAATATAAAATGAAACTGACCTCAACCCGTGCCTTGCTAGCGGCCTCATGTAGCGGAGTGAACGCCCACAAGTCCGTGGCGTTTACATCCGCCCCCGCGCGGACCAGCAGCTCCGTGACCTCGTAGTGGCCGTAGGAGCACGCGTTGTGGAGCGGGACTAGACCGCTTTCGAATTAGAAATAGGTCAAAATCAAATTATCCGCTTGAAAGAAACCTTTCGAGTGGGAAAAAGAAGGTCAAAATAGAGCTATCCGCTTTCGAGTGGGAAAAAGAAGGTCAAAATAGAGTTACCCGCTTTCGAGTGGGAAAAAGAAGGTCAAAATAGAGTTACCCGCTTTCGAGTGGGAAAAAGAAGGTCAAAATAGAGTTACCCGCTTTCGAGTGGGAAAAAGAAGGTCAAAATCGAGTTACCCGCTTTCGAGTGGGAAAAAGAAGGCCAAAATCGAGTTACCCGCTTTCGAGTGGGAAAAAGAAGGTCAAAATAGAGTTACCCGCTTTCGAGTGGGAAAAAGAAGGTCAAAATAGAGTTACCCGCTTTCGAGTGGGAAAAAGAAGGTCAAAATCGAGTTACCCGCTTTCGAGTGGGAAAAAGAAGGTCAAAATAGAGTTACCCGCTTTCGAGTGGGAATAGAGGTCAAAATAGAGTTACCCGCTTTCGAGTGGGAAAAAGAAGGTCAAAATAGAGTTACCCGCTTTCGAGTGGGAATAGAGGTCAAAATAGAGTTACCCGCTTTCGAGTGGGAAAATAAGGTCAAAATCGAATTATCCGCTTGAAAGAAACAGCCAATTTGGTAATATTCTTCGTTTTTGAAAACCATCGAAAGTTTTGACGTGAAATATCTTAAAACTAATTTATATACACAGGACAAAATGTCTGAAGACTGAACCGAAACAATTTGGTCTATATCTTCTGAATTTAAGTTGCATCATTCTTAATAATTTTGTAACGATTTTTCATACAAATATTAATTTGTATATAAATACAAAATGACCGCGTATAAGACCCGAAGTCATCAAAAAGTTATAAATATTAATTCCCCCCGCAACCCTCCCACCCCCCGCAACTCACCCCTTATCCTTCGCATGCACATCTGCCCCCCTATTCAGTAATAACGTCACGGCCCGGGCTCGGTTGTACCCGGCGGCGAGATGTAAGGGCGTGCTACGACGGCCGTCGCGAGCATGGACGTTCACGTTCAACGGCGTTAGGAGGGAGGCTAGACGGTCGTCGGCGCCGGAGCGGGCGGCTTCTAGCACGTCCGCCGCGCAGTACTCGCCTGGGGGAACCGAAAGCATTGACGACATCATTACATAGTATTAATCCAAGTCGCTAATTCTGTCTGTTTGTATGTTTGGCCGCTAACTCCTCCTAAACCAGTTGAGGGATTTTAATGCGGTTTTCGCCATTTTTAAGGGAATTTATGCATTTAATTTATAAAGAAATAAAGAAAAAATAAAGTTAATAAAGAACATCAGAAAAGGTTTTTTTAAGTTAGCCAAAATTCAATATGTGGGCGGGTCGCTTGTTGATTATAATAATCTAGTGGCGACTCGCGACTCCGTTCGCGTGGAAGTCGGTTTCCCGTGGATTGAGTTATTTTCTCGTGGTAAAAAGTACCCTATGTGTTATTCTGATGTATAACCTATATTACTGCATAGTTTCATTAAAATCCATCCAGTAGTTTTTACGTGAAAGAGTAACAAACATCCATACATCCTCACAAACTTTCTCATTTATAATATTAGTGGGTTTAGTAGGATAGTAGGATGTATACTCGTAAATAACGCGCAAAAAGTGAAAGTTACGCAAACTGAAGTCTTTTCTGTAATAAACATGGGTGAAGCCGCGTGGCCTAGCATTTAATTACATTAAGGCCCTTCAGGATTCATACGACATCCACCTTCTGTATCTAGATAAGTGCATTATTTATTAAATTCGTATATTACCAGTTAGGACGGGTCTGGTGGTGGCATCAGCGAGGTCAAGTGGCGTCTTGCCTTCAGAATTCCTGATGTTTGGGTCCGCGCCATGTTGCAGCAGCACTGAAAGTATGGAATGTATTTTTCATAGAAAATATATTGTCGTGGATGCATAAGATAAAAGATGTGTTGAGATCTGAAATGAAGTTACTTTTGAATTAGGAGAAGGAAAATTAGATCTTGATTTTGACAAACAAACTATAAAGCATCAATCATCAAAAGTTTTAATGGCACTTTTTTAGTTTTTACTTTTTACAGACATTAGACATTAGATTAGAAACTAAATTAATTTTAAGCTAAACAATAGACAAGACAAACTCACCGATACAAACATCCAGTTTCCCCTTCGCCGCCGCTTCATGCAACGGCGTGTACCCCCAGTTGTCCCTGGCCGCGGGGGGCGCCCCTCCCCCCAACAACGCCCGCACCACGTCCGCGTGACCGAACGAACAAGCATTGTGTAACGGCTGGAGACCCCCGTCGTCTCTAGCCTGCAGCGCTGCGCCGGCGGCTATGAGGAGCTCCACCACCTCGCGGCGCCCGTAGCCTGGTACAGTTCACTCATTCAATAGAAACACTCGCTTGAGTAACTAGTAGGTAAGACAGACAAATGCCTAGCGAGGGTCAGTGATGGAACGAGCACGCGTTGTGCAGCGGCTGCAGGCCCCCGTCGTCTCTAGCCTGCAGCGCTGCGCCGGCGGCGATGAGGAGCTCCACCACCTCGCGGCGACCGTAGCCTGGTACAGTTCACTCATTCAATAGTAATAATAGTTCACTCATTCAGTGAAAACAATAGAAACTCGCTGAACTAACTAATAGGAAAGTCTTCTTCTTCTTCATCGTGTGATGAATATGCACTTTGCAGCACATATTCATCTAGTGTCAGAGTTTTTGGGAACCGCCTTCTGACGTGGTGCCTGTAGGGTAGTGGCCACCCTACTGTCAGTATTTTTCAAGCCGCCTACTTAATAGACTTAGCTTGACGAGTACGAGATGGAATAGTACCCGGGACCAACGGCTTAACGTGCCTTCCGAAACACGGAAAAACTCGGGATATAATGCTACTAGCGGTAACCCATCCTTGGACTGAAGGCGGCGTACGTTGCTTAACTTCGACTATCGATTTGATAGACGAGATCGCAATGGGCCACCGAGCTCTACAAATAGGAAAGTAAGACGAATTAATAGCGAACGAGGGGAGTGGTTAGTGATAGATTGACTTACATCCTTCACTTATCACTAAAGACGATGTAAGTATAGGAACTGGTGCCTAAAGGCCACTTATTCAATGAGCTAAGTCTTTTTAGTTAAGGTATTAGGAAACAAATGTTCACGATAGTTCAATAAGATACAAAAAGACATCCTAACAGTTAATGCTTGAGTTTAAATTACTTTTATTACTTTAGTTTGGCGTGTAAGGTTGTAACTGTAGCCAATTGGAATCACGGTATACAATTCAAAAGATATAAACGACATTTAAATACGATTCAAACTTAAACTTGGTGTAATTTTATTTATTTATTATGAAAATATTAATTTGCTGAAATTGTTTGTAATTGACAGAGAATGAATCGAAAGTTTTGTAAGTAAATATGATTAAGGTGTTTACCTCAGATTAGAGCTGTAATAAATACACACTTATTACAAAAACTTCAAACTTGAACTACAAAAAAAGATGAATAAAAAACAGTTTTTAGAAAACAAACTAGTGAAGGCATAACATAAACACACAAAGTACAAACAGGAAAGACTGCCTCTTGAAGCCATTAATTAAAAACTTAATTACTATGAAGGTGCCTACCTCAGATTTGGAAAGTTTGTTTCTTATAAACAGATGACAAGATAAAGATTATACAACAACATGTTAACAATAAGTTGAGTTTAACAAAACTTTACTACGATTTTACTTTTAATTTGCCATTATAAATATATAAACTTCAAAACTTTACAATTTCATGTAATTCCAGTTACCAGAAACTTATCTAAATTGAAAAGACTAAAGCTAGCTTTCCTTAATATTAAAGAAGCTATGGAAATCCTTTAATTAAGTAAAGTAAGGCAGTTGGTTCTTATGTTATTGCCAACTTTAATTAACTACAACTATTATTTAAATGTAAAATTTGTTTAGCTCATAAAGGCTATTTAAATTTAATAAGCATTTCCAGTATTAGCTAATTAATGTATCTACCTAATATGAAGAGGTGGATTCCATTTGAATAATCAGTTATATTATATATTAGGTGATTCATATTATTGCAGATCCTATAGATCATGCAATTTTACATTACAAATGAGATAAGATATCTGTATATTATGTATTGTTTTTTTATGGAGTATAATGTCTGTTTTAAAAATTATAGAGTATTGCAAAATATTTCTATATACAGGGTGTCCCAAAAGGTTACGTAGCTGGGAAGGGGGGTGGTAGGGGTGGTCACAAGCGTCACCAGAAAAATAATGAAAAAATTCCCCTCTGGATATTTCAATAAAAAAAAAACATTTTTTAAAAAACTAAAAATTTTACACCTTGTTACCCTATTTTGCTTACTGTGCCTACAGATATTTCTGTATTTGAAAAAAAAAACCTGTTATGTAATCGTCAATAACCCTTATCAAATTGAAATAAAAAAAACTATACATATCTAACCAAGTTTTAAAGAAAATTAAGTTCTTGTCCAGTCAAGGACTTAGTAATTACGACTTCACTCAACTTCCTCCAAGCGTACTGAAAAAAAAACGTACTACGCAACTCCGGCGAGTAACTTAAAAAAATAGGTAATTTTATTGCAATTCCAAAATGGTATAACACTTATTTGAAAAATTCATACTAGGACATTTAAAAATATTTTTCGGGAACAATACTCCTGCAAAATTAAAAATATCAAAAAACAATAGTCTCAAATTCGTACGCAAATACATTTTTAAATGTCTATTCTGTTGCTTTGATGTTACTGCCCGGTATAATTCTCAAGATTGGAGTACAAACACATACTTCAAACATTCAAATACAGTCTAGGCTACCATTTGTGCGTACCACCGTGCGTGTCACGCGGAATTTTTTTCCGCGCACTACGCAGATGTGGAATGAACTTCCTGCAGCGGTATTCCTGGCTACCTACAACATGGGGCTCTTCAAGTCGAGAGTGTTCCCACCTTAAATGTCAGCAACACACCCCCAACACCCACAGTGTTGCGGGTAGTCATAGGCGGCGGTGATCACTTACCATCAGGTGCCTCGCATGCTCGTTTGCTCGTTTAATAATAAATAAAAAAGTTTATGAAAAACCCATCAAGGACTTGGTTGACTTGAGTTCATTTATGATGCTCATTTTTAAAACGACGCAGGGCATGTATTTATGTTGGTGGTAGACATTTCGAGCATTTTATTAAAATAATAAATTATAATTTTGTTTTCTTTCGAGTTTCATTTAAAACCGCAACTGTAATGTCGAGTAAGCTGTGGCCGTTTTGAAACTAACTAACCGAACTTTTTTTGTATGGAAATAGGATTTATTTTTATTTGTTATCACAGCTTACCTAGTCTTAGACTGTACCTACAGGGTAATAGATGTCTATAGCCTATACTGAAATTATGATGAATATTACCAAAACTATTTTAGGGATGAGATGAAAGTATTAGTTAATAAGCCACTTTTAGGTAAGAGACCAGTTAGATAAGCTAATCAAATCTATCAACCTTTGCTTTTGTACAGACCAGACAAGGTGAAGCTTGATCCTTTACATCTTTCGTTTACTTGAGTAAATGCAGTAAAGATTATTTTCCCTGGCATATGGATAAACTTAATCTAGCCTTATTCGAATGTTTGAGGTATGTCTGTACTCCAATCTTGAGAATTATACCGGGCAGAAACATCAAAGCAACAGAATAGACATTTAAAAATGTATTTGCGTACGAATTTGAGACTATTGTTTTTTGATATTTTTATTTTTGCAGGAGTATTGTTCCCGAAAAATATTTTTAAATGTCCTAGTATGAATTTTTCAAATAAGTGTTATACCATTTTGGAATTGCAATAAAATTACCTATTTTTTTAAGTTACTCGCCGGAGTTGCGTAGTACGTTTTTTTTTCAGTACGCTTCGAGGAAGTTGAGTGAAGTCGTAATTACTAAGTCCTTGACTGGACAAGAACTTAATTTTCTTTAAAACTTGGTTAGATATGTATAGTTTTTTTTATTTCAATTTGATAAAGGGTTATTGACGATTACATAACAGGTTTTTTTTTTCAAACACAGCAATATCTGTAGGTACAGTAAGCAAAATAGGGTAACAAGGTGTAAAATTTTTAGTTTTTTAAAAAATGGTTTTTTTTTTATTGAAATATCCAGAGGGGAATTTTTTTATTATTTTTCCGGTGACCCTTGTGACGATCCCTACCACCCCCCTTCCCAGCTACGTAACCTTTTGGGACACGCTGTATAAGTATTGTTATTTAAGTATTTGTTATTGATTACTTTGAATCAATTAATTTACTTTTGTATTAAATAAATACAATATATTATTGTAAATAAATTTAAAGTTTATTCAAGTGTTTTGTAAAAACTTTTTTGCCATGGAGTTGACTAACTTTTGTTATCTAGCTAGAAATATATAAAAAATAAATATGTTAATGTAAATAAAAAATTAATATATTTTAGATTTTAACTTAATTTTTAGTAAAACAACAAAGTAAATAATTATTTTCAATTTGGACACCTACTTTTTTGTTTAACTTGAGATTTAGTTGGATTGGAATTATATGTGTTTTTAAATAAGCAAACACAATTACTAATAAGTCAAAGTTTCAGTTCCCACTCAGTTTCATAATTGTCCAAAATGCAATCATTGTTGCATTAAATTTCGATAGGTAGTGAAGCACTACCAGTTCACATTGCTACATATCAAACAACAGCTTAATATAATCACTGGCAATGAACATGAAACAGATAAAACACGAAACAAAACTTAAATACCGTGACTAATGTAAGCAATTCCCGAAATTTTCAACTTCCTAACACATACTCGAGTTGCATGCACCTTTCACTTTGTTTGTAATTGAAGTTTTTGTCAATAACAACAATAAACATAGATTAAATTTATGTAAATACCTGCAGCGAAGTGTAGAGGGGTAGATTTCCGTCCGGCAGTGTCCCTGGCATTCACATTTTGTGGAGTGATCAGCTTTTTAACTCGGGCAGAGTCACCAGTCTTACAAGCTTCGAATAGTTCTCGAAGTGGATCCGAGGGTGCTGGCAGAGTGTCCAACGCCGAACCAAGCATTGAACGACGGCTAGACATCTTAATTAACACTCCACATCGATGTTTATTGTCAGGATCGTTTCAGAATTCCATTTTTATTAGAAAATGTGAATAAAAACAAGCACAAGCACAGCTGCTTTCAGATTTTGTTTTTGACAGATGAACGAGTGAGCGGATTGGTTTAGCTGCCAACATGTCGATGCCAAAACTTAAAGCTGCTTGCAGACGAGCTGTCTTTGAACGAATGATTGATACTGGTAAGTATTTTTGTTTATAGCAAACCCAAAACCTAACCTTTCAAAATAAATCGATGACAGATCGCCGCGTCTCGTTTTGTCGTATTTCTTGTTTTTATACTTTTCTGAAGAAAGCAAATCCCAATTTTAAAAAACCTTGCTAACAAATAATAATTTTAGCATTTATTGTGAGCAGTGCATAGTTATTTTGTGTGTCCAACAAAAAGTAAACTAGTGTTTAGTAAACAAGTCTTAAGATTTACGTAAAATAATGGTGCGCGGAGCTGGTGGTCGCGGGGGCCGTGGTATGCCGGGTCGCGGTGGCATGGGCCGGCCGCCGTTCAACAGACCCCGGCTGATGATGCTCCGGCCCCCCTTCGACCTGACACTGGCCGAGCCAGCGTTCCCGAGATGTAAACCGGCGCCTGACGACTCTGCGCTCACTCAGGTATTTTATAACTTAGTAGATGCTTTACATATAGCTAGCCCTATGTCCAATGCTTCATGTAAATCATGAGTTAATAAAGTAAGCCTAAAAATTAGGATTGTCGTTCCTTGATCATATAGTAAGCTAATTGTAACTATATTGTAGTAAGCCACAATTGCATGAATTTTAAAGTAAATGATACGAGAAATTACCCTAATTAACAATCTTATGCTGATCCTTTCATAATAATAGTATAGATCAGTGCATATGGAAGACTTAATTGCTATTTGTTATAATGGTTGATCAACTTTCTAATTTTAATTAAAGTGATAAGAGATTGAAGTTAGTACAGACAGGAATTTTAACATTCTTATTGGTCAACATGTTTACACTGCCTAACACTTGACTTTGTTACAGGCCCTTCTCAAACGTCACGGAGAACTCTGCCCCACACCGTCAGAACAGGCCGCTGTCCTCAGTCTAGTCACTAAACTACAGACGGTATTAGACAACTTGGTAGTTGCCCCTGGAGATTTTGTTGCTTGTGTAAGTATCTACTATTTCTTTAAATAATTAACTGTTAAAAATCCAAGCAGTTCAGTTATAACTAACAGTTAATAACAGTTCTAGCAGTGGAAATATTGTTCTGCATCCTAATAAGTACTCTTAATAAAGACTAAACAATAAAGATACAAACTCATTAATTTATCTTTTGTGTTGGTGACAGCAATTGGAGGAGGTCCGTCAAGTAGGCTCGTACAAGAAAGGTACTATGATGGCCGGAAAGAACGTAGCTGATATAGTAGTCATAATGAAGACACTGCCCACCAAGGAGGCTGTTGAGGGTCTGGCAAATAAGGTAAGGAATATATACAGTAATCATTTATTGAAACATTATTTATCAACCCAAAATGCAATCCTACTAATATTATAAATGTGACAGTTTGTGAGGATGGATGTTTGTTACTCTTTTACGTAAAAACTACTAATAATATAGGTCATACATCAGAATAACACATAGGGTACTTTTTACCGCGGGAAAACATCTCATTCCGGAGTCGCGGGCGGCCACTAGTAACAATTTGTTAAATGCAAAAGAATCCTGACTGTCTATCTGATTAATTTAAGCAAACTCCCAAGTCTTAAAGACAAACCCTTATTCCCAACTATCTTGTTAGCTTGCAATTTTTCTCACATCAAAATTAAATTAGCCTTTCCTATTTTCTAAAGATGTTCTGTAGTTCCAGAGATTACCCCAAAAATACACACTTTACAACAACTAATACAGATACTATCAACCATCTCAGAATATTATGTATTAATCCCCGGGAAGGAGGCCTGTGCTCAACTATGGGACATATATAGGCAATTTATTTATTCATCTATCAATCCCCAGGTAAACGAGGACCTGAACAAGCTCTTCGCAGCGGAGAACGCGGGCTCCGTGACCGCCACGAGGCACGAGCGCGGGTTCACTGTGGAGGGCGGCGGCGCGGCGGTGCGGGTGCTGCTGACCACGCTGCATCATAACCTGAGGAAACTGGAGCCTGAGGTGGGTTTAGAAACAGATACAGCCAGATTTACTACCCTGCATCATAACCTGAGGTGGGTTTAGAACAGATGCAGCCAGATTTACTACCCTGCATCATAACCTGAGGTGGGTTTAGAACAGATGCAGCCAGATTTACTACCCTGCATCATAACCTGAGGTGGGTTTAGAACAGATGCAGCCAGATTTACTACCCTGCATCATAACCGGAGGTGGGTTTAGAACAGATGGAGCCAGATTTACTACCCTGCATCATAACCTGAGGTGGGTTTAGAACAGATGCAGCCAGATTTACTACCCTGCATCACAACCTGAGGAAGCTGGAGCCTGAGGTGGGTTCAGACCCCCAAGTCAAGTGGCAAGTGATATTTGCAATAGCGAGTGAATAGAAAAAATATGAATGAAACTGTCATTTAAGACAAGCTTGCATTTTGACAGTTTCATACATTTTTATTCTATTCATTCGCTAACGAAAACTTCTCCTGCTACTTGACGGAGGGCAGAACAGACTAGCGACCCGCCCACGCTTCGCAATGGTGTAATTTTGCCTGCGAACCCTTGCATTTTTGCTAACTTAAGAAAACTTTTTCTAAACGTTGTCTTTTTTTTTCTTAAATCTTATTAGTTAACACAACAATTTAGCTTGTAGTTTCTGTGACAAGTAAATAAACGATTATTATTTTACTAGCGACACGCCCACGCTTGCAATGGTGTAATTTTAGCGTATTTGTTCCCGAAACATTGTTTTTTAGCTTACTTAAAACCACTTTTTCTAAATATTCCTTATTTGAAAATTTAAATGATTAAATACCCTAAAATATGGAGAACAACGCATTTAAATCCGTTACGTACTTTAGGAGTTAGCGGCCAAACATACATACAGACAGAATTAGCGACTTGGATTTATACTATGTAATGATAATAATGATGCAGTCGGATTTACCTGGTAGAAAGGTTTAGTGGTGTGGTGTCTAATGTCCTGACTATTTGTATGGGTAAACAGTTGACTGTGTTCAGTTAAGAAGGGAAGTTATATATCATAGACACCAAAAGGTAATATAAACAAAGATTCTTCATTTGAATACTGTAGAAATGTAACTATGTAGATGTTTGTAACTGCCAGCTGGTAGTGCCTCAATCCAAAAAAACTGTATTTGAGTTTTATAAAAAACTAGCGACCCGCCCACGCTTCGCAATGGTGTAATTTAGGCCAACTTGTTCCCGAAACATTGTTTTTTTAGCTAAGTTAAAACAAAATTTTCTGAATATTTTTTATTTACAAATTTAAATGAAAAAAATACGGGTTTAGGAAAAGTTAGCGGACAAACATACAAGCAGACAGAATTAGCGACTTGGATTTATACTATGTAATGACAAGCAAGACTGCTGATAACATACAATGACAGATCTTTATAATGTATTCACTTGTTGTAGGTACACCTGGACTACAAGATCATCAGCAGTCACCTCGCCGCCATCAGGCACAGTCGCTGGTTTGAGGAGAACGCTCACCACTCTTCTATTAAAGTAAGTTAACATGTCTTAAGAAACATATTTTCTGACTGGCTATTAATAACCACCTTGTTATTAATATCTATAATTCGTAAAGCTATAAAAGTACCAACCTAAGTCAATGCAATATCATAATTATCTTTAAACTTTTACTAAACAAGAGAA
Source organism: Emmelina monodactyla (assembly GCA_916618145.1). Taxonomy (NCBI): domain Eukaryota; kingdom Metazoa; phylum Arthropoda; class Insecta; order Lepidoptera; family Pterophoridae; genus Emmelina; species Emmelina monodactyla. The sequence continues at coordinate 6,015,663 of OU745296.1, forward strand.
GATAATTTTGAAGTTATTGCAGTTTATAGTTAGTTGTAGTTAAAATCACAAGAGAAAATAATTCTCATAGATTACCTTTAGTTTTGATAGATAGCATTAATAACTCAAATTTGTTTTTTTTAGGCAACAATTTGACTTTAACAAGTTGCATTATGCTTTTTGTGTCTACAATTTACTAACACCACCCTCCCTACCTACCTACAAACAAAGTTCCGACTCAAGTCTCATCACAAAACCCACATTTCCTCGCATCTACATACACATACATTCGACGACCTCTGTGGTGCAGCGGTATACATACCGAACTGCTAAGCGGATGGTTCCGGGTTCGATCCCGGGTCGGGCCAATTTCGTAAAAATGTTTTTTCGGTATTGGCGCGTGTCTGAGTGTAACTAGGTTCTCCCCTAGTCCAATATGTGGTACCTATAACACAAGTGCTTACTGCAACTTACTTTAGGGCCACATAATTGGGTTTTTTTTTTTTTTTTATTTGGTTCGCAAATCAAAGTAAACACAATTACAGCTATTAAGAAAATAAAATACTTAAAACTACTAACACGGTGTCACTTTTAACAGCAGCGAACACAGCATGCATTGTGTGAACAGTTTAATAGTGAAGAAATAAATAAAATAAAATTATAAAAATAAAACAACTTCTAAAATACAAAATAAAAACAAAAATTAAATTTAGAAATTGAAAATAGTAACAGGGATTCTTTGTAATGTAAGGTTATATAAAGGACTATTAAGAAACATATTTTCTTAAGAAACACTTAAATGAGGCCAAAGAACTTGAAAATATATCGACTTTAAATCTGATTGCGTTGTAAGACGACAGCATCCTGTACAATAATGAGTGTTGACCTATGTTGGTTCTGTAACGAGGTAAATTGAACGTCAATCTATGGAGGAGTCGGCTACCTGGTCGAGGTACAGTAATACTAACACACTCTAAATAATCCGGACAGTGAACGAAATCATTTATTAACTTAAAAAGAAATAGGACATCTGACATTTTGCGACGAGCTCTAAGGGACTGGACATTATAAGCGACTTTCATAGGATGTTAATTTTTTACATTTATTGTTATTGTAACTTAAATGATATAGAAACTTTTTTTGTATGTTTTCTAATCTTACAGAATGTACGGCATATCTGGGAGACCAAATTGAGCAGTTAAATTCAAGGATACTTCTAATTATACAGTTGTATAGAGGAATAGCGATTTTTGGATCTTTGAATATCTTAATTTGTCTCGTTATGAAGCCTGGTCGGTCTGGAGATTTATTATTATTGTTCTTTTCATTTTTTTAGTCTCCCTTTAAGGGCAAAGATAGGCAGAACATGCGGGCCTTGACCAAGCTTGTTCAGACCACCTATACATGGTTAAAAGTTAGTGTTGATGAAGATGATGTTGACAGGAATTTGCGAGTGATTCTACAGGTGTTTAGTATGACGGCTTTCTGTAAGAGTGCGAGAGTTGATGTGGGCATATCGAATATTTTTAGGTTTGTTGGAAGTGTATTAGGTACTACTCCTGTTGTAGATATTATGCTTGGGATGATCTGTACTCTTTCTGCTTGCCATTGTGTTTTTAACTCGATGGAGAGATGTGTGTATTGTCATTATTCTGTGTGTGTAATATCATCAGGTGCTGATCCGTCTGATCCGCGACCTGTGCGCGCGCCACGCGGGGCTGGAACCCCTGACTCCGTGGATGGTGGACCTCCTCGCCCATCACTGCATCATGAACAACCCGCAGAGGCAGGCGCTGCCCATCAACCTGGCTTTCCGGTGAGGATTGGAAATTTAATGCTTGTGTAAAATATGTAGAGTATTGGTATTATTTCAGAAACTGGCAAAGGATCAAGGTGGTAAATGCGTTATTTTACTGTAGTAGGTATTAACAAGCTGTAATAAATCACATGACTAAAAGTGTTAAAAACTATAAATATATGTTAAGCAGGAGTAGACAATAATTTATTGGACGATTTTATTTTAAAAAGCTAATGCATTAGTTGTTGTATATTCTAAGTTCCGAAACTGAAGTTTAGTTTCCTATACCCAGGACGTTTCGTTTAGTTTGAGAGATGCAGTTCACCTTAAAATTATTGTATTCGAAATTGTCTGTGATAGTTCAGATCTGATAACTTAAAGTTATCAGAAATCAATTGATTTTCTATTAACCTACACTCTTAGCTACCACAAAAAATCGATGCAGTAGTGTCATTTCCTACTATTAACGTCATACGACTACTACTGCTGACTATTAACCGCACCCCTTGCCCCCAGCCGCGCCCTCTCCCTCATGGCGGGGGGTCTGTTCCTCCCCGGCTGCGCGGGGCTCGCCGACCCGTGCGAGGGCCCCGCGGCCCGCGCGCACACCGCGCTCGACCTGCCCGCGCAGGACCTGGCCGCCGCCACCGCGCAGACGTGAGACACACACACACACCGCGCAGACGTGAGACACACACACACACCGCGCAGACGTGAGACACACACACACACCGCGCAGACGTGAGACACACACACACACCGCGCAGACGTGAGACACACACACACACCGCGCAGACGAGAGACACACACACACACACCGCGCAGACGTGAGACACACACACACACCGCGCAGACGTGAGACACACACACACACCGCGCAGACGTGAGACACACACACACACCGCGCAGACGTGAGACACACACACACACCGCGCAGACGTGAGACACACACACACACCGCGCAGACGTGAGACACACACACACACCGCGCAGACGTGAGACACACACACACACCGCGCAGACGTGAGACACACACACACACCGCGCAGACGTGAGACACACACACACACACCGCGCAGACGTGAGACACACACACACACCGCGCAGACGTGAGACACACACACACACCGCGCAGACGTGAGACACACACACACACACCGCGCAGACGAGAGACACACACACACACCGCGCTCGACCTGCCCGCGCAGGACCTGGCCGCCGCCACCGCGCAGACGTGAGACACACACACACACCGCGCAGACGTGAGACACACACACACACCGCGCAGACGTGAGACACACACACACACCGCGCAGACGTGAGACACACACACACACCGCGCAGACGTGAGACACACACACACACCGCGCAGACGTGAGACACACACACACACACCGCGCAGACGAGAGACACACACACACACCGCGCAGACGAGAGACACACACACACACCGCGCAGACGAGAGACACACACACACACCGCGCAGACGAGAGACACACACACACACACCGCGCAGACGAGAGACACACACACACACACCGCGCAGACGTGAGACACACACACACACCGCGCAGACGTGAGACACACACACACACACACCGCGCAGACGTGAGACACACACACACACACACCGCGCAGACGTGAGACACACACACACACCGCGCAGACGTGAGACACACACACACCGCGCAGACGTGAGACAAACACACACCGCGCAGACGTGAGACAAACACACACCGCGCAGACGTGAGACACACACACACCGCGCAGACGTGAGACACACACACACCGCGCAGACGTGAGACACACACACACACACCACACACCGCGCAGACGTGAGACACACACACACCGCGCAGACGTGAGACAAACACACACACACACCGCGCAGACGTGAGACAAACACACACCGCGCAGACGTGAGACACACACACACACACACACACCGCGCAGACGTGAGACACACACACACACACACCGCGCAGACGTGAGACAAACACACACCGCGCAGACGTGAGACACACACACAACGCGCAGACGTGAGACAAACACACACCGCGCAGACGTGAGACAAACACACACCGCGCAGACGTGAGACACACACACACACACACACACACACACCGCGCAGACGTGAGACACACACACACACACCGCGCAGACGTGAGACAAACACACACCGCGCAGACGTGAGACACACACACACACACACCGCGCAGACGTGAGACACACACACACACCGCGCAGACGTGAGACACACACACACACCGCGCAGACGAGAGACACACACACACACCGCGCAGACGTGAGACACACACACACACACCGCGCAGACGAGAGACACACACACACACCGCGCAGACGAGAGACACACACACACACACCGCGCAGACGTGAGACACACACACACACCGCGCAGACGAGAGACACACACACACACACCGCGCAGACGAGAGACACACACACACACCGCGCAGACGAGAGACACACACACACACACCGCGCAGACGAGAGACACACACACACACCGCGCAGACGAGAGACACACACACACACACCGCGCTCGACCTGCCCGCGCAGGACCTGGCCGCCGCCACCGCGCAGACGTGAGACACACACACACACCGCGCAGACGTGAGACACACACACACACCGCGCAGACGTGAGACACACACACACACCGCGCAGACGTGAGACACACACACACACACCGCGCAGACGAGAGACACACACACACACCGCGCAGACGAGAGACACACACACACACACACCGCGCAGACGAGAGACACACACACACACCGCGCAGACGAGAGACACACACACACACACACCGCGCAGACGAGAGACACACACACACACCGCGCAGACGAGAGACACACACACACACACCGCGCTCGACCTGCCCGCGCAGGACCTGGCCGCCGCCACCGCGCAGACGTGAGACACACACACACACCGCGCAGACGTGAGACACACACACACACCGCGCAGACGTGAGACACACACACACACCGCGCAGACGTGAGACACACACACACACCGCGCAGACGTGAGACACACACACACACACCGCGCAGACGAGAGAAACACACACACACACCGCGCTCGACCTGCCCGCGCAGGACCTGGCCGCCGCCACCGCGCAGACGTGAGACACACACACACACACCGCGCTCGACCTGCCCGCGCAGGACCTGGCCGCCGCCACCGCGCAGACGTGAGACACACACACACCGCGCAGACGTGAGACACACACACACACCGCGCAGACGTGAGACACACACACACACACCGCGCAGACGAGAGACACACACACACACACCGCGCAGACGAGAGACACACACACACACACCGCGCTCGACCTGCCCGCGCAGGACCTGGCCGCCGCCACCGCGCAGACGTGAGACACACACACACACCGCGCAGACGTGAGACACACACACACACCGCGCAGACGTGAGACACACACACACACCGCGCAGACGTGAGACACACACACACACACCGCGCAGACGAGAGACACACACACACACCGCGCAGACGAGAGACACACACACACACACACCGCGCAGACGAGAGACACACACACACACCGCGCAGACGAGAGACACACACACACACACACCGCGCAGACGAGAGACACACACACACACCGCGCAGACGAGAGACACACACACACACACCGCGCTCGACCTGCCCGCGCAGGACCTGGCCGCCGCCACCGCGCAGACGTGAGACACACACACACACCGCGCAGACGTGAGACACACACACACACCGCGCAGACGTGAGACACACACACACACCGCGCAGACGTGAGACACACACACACACCGCGCAGACGTGAGACACACACACACACACCGCGCAGACGAGAGAAACACACACACACACCGCGCTCGACCTGCCCGCGCAGGACCTGGCCGCCGCCACCGCGCAGACGTGAGACACACACACACACACCGCGCTCGACCTGCCCGCGCAGGACCTGGCCGCCGCCACCGCGCAGACGTGAGACACACACACACCGCGCAGACGTGAGACACACACACACACCGCGCAGACGTGAGACACACACACACACACCGCGCAGACGAGAGACACACACACACACACCGCGCAGACGAGAGACACACACACACACACCGCGCTCGACCTGCCCGCGCAGGACCTGGCCGCCGCCACCGCGCAGACGTGAGACACACACACACACCGCGCAGACGTGAGACACACACACACACCGCGCAGACGTGAGACACACACACACACACCGCGCAGACGAGAGACACACACACACACACCGCGCAGACGAGAGACACACACACACACACCGCGCTCGACCTGCCCGCGCAGGACCTGGCCGCCGCCACCGCGCAGACGTGAGACACACACACACACCGCGCAGACGTGAGACACACACACACACCGCGCAGACGTGAGACACACACACACACACCGCGCAGACGAGAGACACACACACACACACCGCGCAGACGAGAGACACACACACACACACCGCGCTCGACCTGCCCGCGCAGGACCTGGCCGCCGCCACCGCGCAGACGTGAGACACACACACACACACCGCGCTCGACCTGCCCGCGCAGGACCTGGCCGCCGCCACCGCGCAGACGTGAGACACACACACACACCGCGCAGACGTGAGACACACACACACACACCGCGCAGACGAGAGACACACACACACACACCGCGCAGACGAGAGACACACACACACACACCGCGCTCGACCTGCCCGCGCAGGACCTGGCCGCCGCCACCGCGCAGACGTGAGACACACACACACACCGCGCAGACGTGAGACACACACACACACCGCGCAGACGTGAGACACACACACACACACCGCGCAGACGAGAGACACACACACACACACCGCGCTCGACCTGCCCGCGCAGGACCTGGCCGCCGCCACCGCGCAGACGTGAGACACACACACACCGCGCAGACGTGAGACACACACACACACCGCGCAGACGTGAGACACACACACACACACCGCGCAGACGTGAGACACACACACACACACCGCGCAGACGTGAGACAAACACACACCGCGCAGACGTGAGACACACACACACCGCGCAGACGTGAGACACACACACACCGCGCAGACGTGAGACACACACACACCGCGCAGACGTGAGACAAACACACACCGCGCAGACGTGAGACAAACACAAACCGCGCAGACGTGAGACAAACACACACCGCGCAGACGTGAGACACACACACACACACACACACACACCGCGCAGACGTGAGACACACACACACACACCGCGCAGACGTGAGACAAACACACACCGCGCAGACGTGAGACACACACACACCGCGCAGACGTGAGACACACACACACCGCGCAGACGTGAGACACACACACACCGCGCAGACGTGAGACACACACACACACACCACACACCGCGCAGACGTGAGACACACACACACCGCGCAGACGTGAGACACACACACACACACACACCGCGCAGACGTGAGACACACACACACACACACCGCGCAGACGTGAGACAAACACACACCGCGCAGACGTGAGACACACACACACCACACACCGCGCAGACGTGAGACACACACACACCGCGCAGACGTGAGACACACACACACACACACACCGCGCAGACGTGAGACACACACACACACACACCGCGCAGACGTGAGACAAACACACACCGCGCAGACGTGAGACACACACACACACACACCGCGCAGACGTGAGACAAACACACACCGCGCAGACGTGAGACAAACACACACCGCGCAGACGTGAGACAAACACACACCGCGCAGACGTGAGACACACACACACACACACACACACCGCGCAGACGTGAGACACACACACACACACCGCGCAGACGTGAGACAAACACACACCGCGCAGACGTGAGACACACACACACCGCGCAGACGTGAGACACACACACACACCGCGCAGACGTGAGACACACACACACACACACCGCGCAGACGTGAGACACACACACACACCGCGCAGACGTGAGACACACACACACACACACCGCGCAGACGTGAGACACACACACACACACACCGCGCAGACGTGAGACACACACACACACCGCGCAGACGTGAGACACACACACACACCGCGCAGACGTGAGACACACACACACACACACACCGCGCAGACGTGAGACACACACACACACACACACACCGCGCAGACGTGAGACACACACACACCGCGCAGACGTGAGACACACACACACACACACACACACCGCGCAGACGTGAGACACACACACACACACACCGCGCAGACGTGAGACACACACACACACACCGCGCAGACGTTAGACACACACACACACACCGATTTCCCGTGGGAATGAGAAGTTTTCCCGCGGTAAAAAGTACCCTATATGTTATTCTGATGTATAACCTATATTACCGCAAAGATTCATCAAAATCCATCCAGTACTTTTCGGGAAAGAGTAACAAACATCCATACATCCATACGTACATCCATATATCCATACTTACAATCTTTCACATTTATAATATTAGTAGGAACGATTCTCTTCTTCTTAATATCATATTGAATACTCTTAAACAGTTTCTACAAAGGGCCACAATATTTTAGATTTATACGGTTTTATAGAGAGATTAACATCTTAAAAACATATGGGTGTTTTCGAAAAATTGGAAAAATACAGATTATTGATCTTGTTTTAAACAACCATACTGAGAAAATTAGCACAAATCAATCTTACACAAAATGAGTATATTTTATTGTATTTATTTCTCTAGACTTACACACTTAAGTCGCTTCTAAATATAAAGTTTGTTTCCCGTGGGAATGAGAAGTTTTCCCACGGTAAAAAGTATCCTATATGTTATTCTGATGTAAAACCTATATTACTGTAAAGTTTCATCAAAATCCAGTAGTTTTTACGTGAAAAAGTAACAAACATCCATCCATACATCCATACTCACAAACTTTCACATTCATAATATTAGTAGGATTATGTGTACCGATATATAGCGTTTTTTCCTATACAGTTTGCTCCGCGTGGTGGCCCGCGGCGGCCACCGCTACGTGCTGGGCCTGCAGCCCTTCGAGGGAGGAAAGGACATCAGCGCAGAGATCACAGTGTGGGACGGAGTCGTGGTCAGTCCGCTGGCGCCGGCGTACGTGCCCGCGCCGGAACCCATGGACATGGATGATAAAGGTAGCCGGCTGATGTGGGATGATTGATTGATTGATGCTGGCTGATGTGGGATGGTTGATTGATTGATGCTGGCTGATGTAGGATGATTGATGCTAGCTGATGTAGGATGATTGATGCTAGCTGATGTAGGAAGAAGGAGGCAAGGACATCAGCAGAGAAATCAGTGTTTGATCACTTACTTTGCCGCAGCAAAACAGCAGATTATGTGATTGATTATCCTTTTGTTCTCACCAGTTCGATTGTCGAAATATTGAGTTTTTTTCCTTATTGGTTTTATCGTCGATGATCAAATAGCTAAATCTCCTAAACTACTGAAAAGATTAAGAATTTCTTTCACCAGTACAAGGCTACGTTATTAGAAAGTGCCATAGGCTACTTTCATAAATTTATTATGCTACTTTTTATTTTCCAAGAAAATCGATGGCTACTTACCTATAAAGGCTGAAATTTGTTTATTTCTTTGTTTCAGAGGAAGACGAAGGCGCCGCGGCTTAGAAATAAGATCTATATTAACTGTAAGATTTATAACGTACTTTTATGTATGCGGAAGTGATTAATAAACATTTAATTTTATTTCATGTTTTTTAATTAAGCCAACCAAGCAGTATTTTTAATAAATGTAATGTCGAGGTAGGTATGTTAGTTCAGTCAGAGAAATATCTAATATTGTTTTTAAATTTATACTAAGTAACTTCATTCATAGTTCCGAATGTGAAACGAAGAGAATTGGTATTTTTAAGTAGCGTACCAAGTGCCTATGCCCTACCTCCTCAATGAGTTGACTGAGGAAATTCGACAAGAAATTTAAAAAGTAAGTTTAAAAGTAAACTAAAGAAACACTTATTACCTACCTAAGGTAGTAGGTAATAGTGGCAAAGTAGCTAATTGTATTTAAATCAATATACCATAGATGAGACTCGCAGATCCCATTGTGTAAATAGTTTGTGGGACTTTAGATAACCACCTATTAAGAAGTTTAATAAATACATAAAATTAAAGCAGTTACGAAATTAAAGGGCGGATTATAAAAATATCACAACTTAAGATAAAGTTTAATAAAATAAATTCTACTTCCTACTTATATAATAAACGTGAAAGTTTGTGAGTATGTATGGATGGATGTTTGTTAGTCCTACCACCCGCCAAAAACCATGACTCGTGTCCCTACCGCGCGGTAGGTCTACCAGGCATGGTCTAAAAGTATGTCTCGTAGCCCTACCGTGTTACCTTTTTTAATACGCATTAACAAAGTTAAGTAAGAATTTAATTGATCATGTTAAATTTTCATCTGTTCAAAACTAGTAGAAGTCAAAAAAACTTAGGATTATTTTATCGTATAGTTAATATTTTAACAATGAAATAATTTAGGTATAAAGAATTTGTAAAATACTAGGCGGTCATACATGTAGAGGAGTTATTACAGGGATTGAGATCGTCTTCTTTCCTTTTCAGAGATTTTTCTACAAATAATGTTTAGACTAGATAGTACTCTCCCATATTCGGATATCATAAAATTAAAAGAGTTAATTGCATCGCTGAGGGTTTAGAAAAAAAACATTAACTATCTACGACGGTTATATTTCGAATGCTTGTTTGGTATATTATGTTGGATTGTTCCAATAGTCGGTTTTTGATTGGCCAACAAAAAATGCTATATTTATTTTATTAATTTCTTTTTTAGCACTTATGTCTTTGAAACATTATGTAAAATACTTATTACAGTTTCGTATTCCAAAAAAACAATAATTTAGATAGTTATTTTTATCTAAAGATCCACCCAACAAATATTGAATGCTTAACAAAAATGATTTGAACAACTGTACCCACGATACTACGAAACATACCATAGTGGGCACTCAGGATAGTCAATGGACATCAGTTTAAAATATTCCAATGGCAAATGTGCCGGCTACAACCTTAACCTTAACGCTACAACTTTCAAGTACCAGGATATCAGAGGATGAAAGAGATTACAGTGCAAGTCTATCAGAATATAATATTTAATGGCCAATTTACGCTATGCTACAAGCATTTCAGTAGAGCGACTCACCGCAAAAAAAATTGCACTTATAAAATACATACAGCGAAAATGAGATCGCATTGAAATAAACATTGCAATTACTTATAAAATTATTAAATTCATTATTTATTCAAAGGCATACACAACGAATAGCTTTCAGTACAATAATGACAACAAAGTAGTCTTGAAAAACTTTAATGCAAATATTTAACGTAACTTTTTCTATTTTGTGAAGTGTACCGTGTAATCAGAGCATTATCTGATATTTGATTAGAAATGTCAAATCTGTGTCAACTTTGAGATCTTGTATAAGCTGCCAGGACGAACAAAAAATTGGAAATCTCGGTTTAATTTTTATTTTTTTAGTACCGGTTTTCAGTATCGATTAACGTTAAGTAAATGTATTTTTGTTTCTTACCTCAAAAAAATACTTGTGATTTTATAGAAACATGTCAAAACTGGCGTTTGACTGTGGTTCAAATTGAATTGTGTGAATTACGGTTTTGATTTATTCATGCATACAAATAATTTTCTTGTATTTATGTCCCGATATTTATAATAGTACATACTTTATTATCGGTACTTTATTTCAGTAAAAACGCACTGGCAGCATATGACACTTCGTCAAACTTGACAACTTTGACATCCTAAAATATCAAAACCATGGAACTAATATGTACTACGTACAACTGGAAAGCTTACTTCAATCATTTTGACATATTAAAATATGAACCTTATTCCAAAGTACTTAAAGTGTTTTTTGATTAACGTATATCTTAAAATAAAGGTGAGCTCGATCGAGAGTTACTTTGTCTTTGTGTGTCCCTCTCGCACAATCTCCATGTGAAATATTTAATAATACATTCAAAAAAATTCATTATTTCCGCAGAAAAAATAATATTTAAAACATGAATATTATTAACCACGTGTTTGTGATATTTGCGAAAATTTACTATCAAATAGTGCAATATATAGGCTATACTTCGCGACATTACAATATTATGGGGAAGTTTTACTAAATGTACAGGTAAAATGGTAGCACTGGCGGGACCCACACCACATTAACAATATGGCGTCTATTTTGTTGTATCGTCGCGTGCTTTGATTTCTTAGTCGAAAAAGTGCTTTTTGTTGTGTATTTTATTGCAAAATGGTAAACAATATATGTACTGTTAGTGGGTATGGGAAAGAATCATATAATGTTATGGATTATGTTTTCACAGGTAAGTTTGTCATTTGTGTGAACTAGGGTGACCACACTTGCAACATCATATGTACTCAAATCAGATTGTCAAAGTGTCAACAATTAAATAAAATATTTTTATTACTAATAGATATTTAGAAGTGTTTTATTTATGACAAGCAGACCCCTGTTCACTTCATTTGACGTTTATTATATCCTACAGATATTATAAATCTGAACTGGAAGGATGTATGTGAGGAGTATTAATGTTAGTTCCTCAAAAACTACATTTTGATTAAACTTTACAGGCATAAAGCTTATGCATCTGAAAAACTAATTATAAGGTTACCAAGCGGGCAAAGTCCAGAATCAAATATAGTCTATGTGACTCTTGAATTGTTTACTTTCATGTGACGGAAATAATTATCAAAATCGGATCAGTATTTCAAACATAATCCGAAATTTACCCCTTACAAACTTAAAAACTTTACCTAGATTAGTATAACTGTGCTTTAGAGTATTAGGTAGGGGCAAACGTCCTCAAAAAATTACTCCGAGAGACTAGGATTTACAAGATTTCCTATTAAAACAGAGTAGGTACCTAGATATAATAACGTACCTGCCTATTTTAATTAAATACTGTGTTTTATTATCTATTTTAATAAATAAAAATAATCGTTATTATACCGTTGCTTTAAAAAATTATCCACGATAGATAAGAAGAATGGTTACACTAGTTAGAAAGAGACGCACAAAGACCAATCACCTCTCACTCGGTGCGTGTTTTGATACACAGTAAGCTTTCCAGTTGTACGTAGTACTTATTAGTTCCATGATCAAAACATATTCCTCTCAGTCTAACGGGCTGTCTCAATTATTTGTCTCTTTGGCAGCTCTGATCTCCTAGTAGTTTTTCGATAAACATAAAATACGTTTAATTAGGTTAGGCTACACGCCCGACATCAAGATTTTCATCAAAGAATTCTGCCATTTCTATAGTAATTTGATTATCTTTTTTAAAGATCTTGTATAAATAAGGCAAAGTTATGAAAATATAAGACGAGTGTGAATAGTTAGATTTATTAGTTCTTTTCAAGCTTATGCCTAGATATGATGACAAACATAGCAGAACAGTATTTTTTGGCTTCAATTTTCTAAAAAATATGGTCAGGTCATCATATTTATATACTAAGTACGTAAATAAAATATTTTCTATTTCTGAGCAGGGTCTTTACTTAGTAGATTTATATTACCTTAGAAAAAAGTTTTTACGATGGCTGTATGCACTAATAGAAGCTAATATTGGAAGATTGCCCTTTTGCGCATTGCCTTAAGACTTACTTAACATATACCTACTAGTGTTTCATCACATGATTAACGTAAGAAAAACTCTCAATAAAGGACATTGAATTGTTTTTATGCATTAACTCCTTCGTGAATCTGATAGCCTAGTAGTTTTTTGTCGAGAAAATATAAATACCACTAAAAAAATAAAGTTAATCAAAATAATACTTGTTAAATATTAGAAAAAAAGGAAAGTTTTTTTCTCCCTTAACATTCATTCAAAGATTAAAATTAGAAAGGTTTAATTAGCTAATTACACTCCAATAGTAAATACGGTGGGACTACCAGTCATAGGTTTATTTTATTTATTTGCATGTCTAATAGCCCAACCGAGAGTCGTAGAAATTGCATCGCTAGACATATAGTGAGTAATAGATTTCTTTACCTTTAAGTTACTTACTTACCTACTACCAGCTCTCTGGTGACATAAAACAGGCTGTGTCAGTGAATAGTTTTAAATCTAAACTTAATCAATGATTGTTACAATTTTTTTTTATAATTTAAATGACTTTCTGTAAATATTTTTGACCCGTAGTGCATCTTGGCCTATGACCGATTCAATTCTGTTATTTTTCTCTTTTTGTTACGAAACTTAAATGTTATTTTTTGGGGGCGGCAAAATACGGGTTGGTCTGGGCGACAAAAGCCATGCTTCACTTCTAATTATAAAGAGTCATTGACTTTTGGGACACAAAAAACTCGGGACACCTTGGTCAAAATAATATTAAAATTGAAAAACCACAACTCGGCCAAGGTGTCCGAGTTTTTTGTGTCCGAAAAGTCAATGACTCATTATAAAATCTAATGCTTTATTTGTATAATCTACCGAGCTGCACGAGAGAGATCTTTATAGCTATAGGTACTTTGTCCACGTAAGTATTGCCTCCAGTATTTTTATTTGTTCATTATTTCTTCAGAACAAAACGTAGAAGCACAGAATTTACACAAAATATTTGCCGAATTTAAATGCTCCCTCTACTTGTCTCCCTTACCTTTAAAGGCAACAGAATTGACGTTTTCCCCGCAGTTCGGACGCAGTCCGCAAGCAGGAATCATTAAAAAAAAAACAACTCAATTTTTATACAAAGTATGTTTTATCTCGTGTAACAATAATTTACCTTGCAATAAAAAATAAACGTAAAATGGCTACTCATATTATTGCTAAAAAAATTATAAAGTTTATTTTTTACAAAATACTGCGATAATCTCAAATAAAGAATATAATTTTCCCAAATGCACATTCGAGTGACGATATTTACAACTTAAACAAAAATGTTAGTTAGTATTAAAAAATAAAAACGATAAATAATTTTATTGGTTAGATTAATTACAAATATTTGTTAAATGTACTTTCTGTAGGCAGGTATTTTATGATTTACAAAATACAATATTTCTAAAATACAAAGTACTTTTTCGCAGTCAGATATTTTAGTGAAAGAATTATACAAATGTTCATTTTGGAATTAATATTAGTTGTTTTGTCTTTGAAAATCTTACCGAAATGAAAAATAGTTTGTTTACCTTTTTTAGGTTTTTTCACTGCCAATATATTTTAGTTGGGAAACAGCCTCTGATTATGAGTCTAGATAATCTGAAAGGGGGTTAAAGTCACAGATAAAAGAAGTTTGATTGCTAAACGTAACTGTCTAACCACGACGCTAACAAAGTTAGCACGCCTCTTTCGTTTTGTTGCAGTCTATCTATCTATCGATTCATAATCAAAGGCTTAAATATGTAACAGTAGTGTAAGTTCCTCGTTTTAGAACGAAGCCATGGTTCACTCATAAGAATAGCAAGTTTTTCAAAGACATTACATTTTGGCTACTAATACCTTTGGAATAAGAACTCATCTATTGCAAGTTTCTGTAAGTGTCTGAAGATTCTTTGGTTCAGTTGGAAATAATTGGTAAAGAAAAATAGACCTTATAGACATGTTGACTGCAACGAGCGTGTAACAAAACAGTTAAAAAATTTCGTAGAAATATCTTGATAATAGACACTTCATGTTTTAAAAAAATTGGATTTACTTTTGACGATGATGATGATAATTCCAGTTGTAAAAACATTCCCAGCAGTCAAATCTACTTTAGATATTGAGATTCGAAATTTCTAAACACAATTTTGATATAAACACTTATAAAATCCACTCTTATTTTAAACACTCCGGAATTCATGAACAGAGAAGTAGTCTATCATTTTAAGCAGAAGAAAAAAAACACACTTAAAAATATTCAAAAAAATACTGTACACATGATAATTCTATATCTACAATGCTCAGTCGTTAATAT
Organism: Emmelina monodactyla; assembly: GCA_916618145.1. Taxonomy (NCBI): domain Eukaryota; kingdom Metazoa; phylum Arthropoda; class Insecta; order Lepidoptera; family Pterophoridae; genus Emmelina; species Emmelina monodactyla. Next base: position 6,031,510 of record OU745296.1, read on the forward strand.
TATCCGACCACTTCATCTGTACATAATATACATTTGATCATAATAATGTTACTTTATTGTGTAAAAGCTATGAAAATGACGTCATTCGATAATTCGACTTATGCCTTAAGATTCAGAACACATTTTGCGATGTTTAAAAATTAAATAATTGAAATAAGTAGACGGGTTCGATATTAAGTAGTTTCAAAATTGTAATTCAAAATGAAATATCGACTATTAAGTAGATTTTAATTTTCGACTATTTTTTGTTGTAGTTTTCATAAGGTTTTGTTTAGTACAAATACGATATGTAAAGCCATTCTCATTTTATCCAATAAATATATCTTTTAGCGTATAGCCGTTAACTCTTTCAGGAATTTTAGGCCGATTAAAACTTTTTTGCAATTCCAACTTCAAGTCTTTCAATAACTAACTCTACACTCAATGCTGATGATACTGAATTTTCACTCACCATTTCTTTTGAATGGATTAAATATTTTATTCTGACACCCAAACGCAAGTTAACTATTTTTATTAAGCATTTCCAAAATGTGTGCAATTCAAATAAATGACCATTCAGTACCACTACTTCAGCAACCTTACAATACGTAATTTCCAAGCCTATTTAGAAAATCTAAGCACCGCAATTTATAAATTGACCAGTCTCGATATTGAGCGGATATCAGCATGGGCTGAACGCTCGCACAAACCTTTGCCTTTTAAAAAACTACGCCCTAACTCTACAGCAGTCCATACCCGCGTTATTCTACATTTATCAATTCCTTTTCCAAAAGTGCACTTCATCGTAGCAGAGATTCGCAAAATCACGTCTAAAAGTAGTCGATTCATTATTTGGCACTTGTAAGATATAAGAACATTTTTTTTACATCATCAATAAATTATTAGGCCGCACAGCCATATTAATTTTGACTAATTCCCAATTTAGCGCCATTTTCACACACCGACGACAAATAATCGCCTCATTAACCTAGAAATTATTCATAGTCTTAAAAAATAAATAAAGAACTAGTGTGTATTAACAATGCGCGTTTTTCCACTAGCAACATAAGTTCCGACGTATTTTGTAATTACTTAGAAGACCTATGGACATGTTATAACTAGAACCCAATTTCGTACCAAATCCAAAACACTGAAACGCTTATTAAAATCATTTCATATTTACACGAGATAGCTGCTTACTAAAATGGTTACCTGCATCTAAATAGTTTGATACATTTAGGTAAAAAATCAACTGCAGCATGTCCATGGATTCCTCAAGTAACTTTCTACTGACACGCCGGCCTTCACTTTGACATTGACAGATCAGCGCTACCAAGTCAGTCGTAATGACTGGACGCTAGGCTCGTTCTCGACGAATGCAACGCGGAGCTATGGGGCGGCATTGTGTCCGGGGGCGGCAACATTTTAGCTGTCTCCGCCTGCCTTTCCTGCTCCTCCAATTGGGCGGCAAACTCCTCTTCCAACGCCTATACACATAAAACTCACCATTATTACCTTTCTTTTATACGCGTAATGAAAAATTATTCAAAAGCATGCTAATTCCAATGATATTTCATAAATAAACATCTCATTGCATTGATCACTTAATTTTTGTTAGTGTATATCTATAATATAAAATATCATTAAATAATAGTGCTGATAAAAACATACCATAATATCATGCTGGATCCACTTCAGGCACTTTATCACCATGCTTCATATTTACATAATCACATGCAATCAACCGTTTTAATAAGAAAAAGCTAAAAAAAACCAACCACCAAAATTAGTACCAAAGCGTAGTTTTGTTTAAATCATCTTTATTTACATAAATAGAATATCGTTAACAACTTAACATTATTATTAAGACTACACTATAAAAGCTTATTTCAATATAAATGGGAATATAATTTTCTTTGTGATTTTTTCAAGGTATCTAATTCTAATTATTTGTTAACCAACAAGTAATTAATCATAACAGGACATATTTTAAATATTAAACCCAAATTCTGAAAGGCTAATCAGAGAAAATATTTACTTTTTCCTTTAATCATTTTGGAAACTTCAGTCAACTAAATTCTAAATAAGTTGCTTTTAGCAAAGTAAACCGTTCCAATTCAAATTTGAGTTAATGTTTTCTGATTGTAAATTTTTAAGTAAATTAGCCTTTAAGAAACAGTGGGTTAGCATATGATACAACAATTATTTAAATATCAATTTGACAAGAAAAGAAACAATTAAAAGTAAGGTATAATATGAAATACAAACTACGTAATTATAAATTAAGTTTACCACACTGGGCCAATATAATCTAAAGATTTAAAGAACAAATTTGAGTTAACTAATTATTGCTGAAAGTATAACGATTGCATTCCCTAATCTATTATGCTTTTATAATTTAACATTAAAGGAATAAAGCATATAATAGGCACATTTTTTATTAATAATAATCATCTAATAACATTTTCCTAGTATAAAACCAAATTGTCAATAATTTTTCTATACAACGAAACAGAAAATTTATATTTTTCTAATCATCAATATTTTAAACTATTAATTTTCAAGAACTATGCCCGTAATCTATTCATAAAGTTATTCTTTTACGTTTTTCGTTATTGAAATTTTTCTTTTTGTAATTCGAGTATTTTGCTTTAAATAGACAATTTGTCTTGGCAACGTACAATCATAACTTCGTTTTGCCTACTCAATCAAACACGATAAATAATAAAACTACAATGAAAGTTATATCTTACGCTAAAGTAAATCGAAATCATAATGGAATGATTCAAAGCAAGCCAAAGTATTAATAGTCAAATGGCAAATAAGTCTTTGGAAGATTTGGCATGGTTTATTATATATTACAAGTCAATTAAACCAGCCCCGGATCTTCAATTTTTTTTAGGCGGGGCAAAATCTGAAAACGCCGCCCCCAACCACTAATATTTATTTTTACCTTTATCATCTTTATAATTTCAGTTATCAGATGTCCACTAACAAATAGCCCTTCCGGAAATAATGCATCATTTGCTGTTCTTTCCGTGCTATGCCTGTTTATTTACAGATGTATAGATATGAACGCGTAAGATATACAGGGTGTTTGCTGGGTGAGTAGCCAAAAAAAAAATGGTGTGTAGGCGAGGCTATTAGCTATTTACTTCTTCTTATTAATTTGCATTTTGATTCAAGTTAAAGAATTTACAATACTTTTAAGATTTTCCTATGGAAGTCAATTTTTTTTAATTTACTCTCGGATGCAATCATAAATTTATACCAATCATCTCACAAAAGGTTACAGTGGATTCACAAACTTCGTTGAACCAGTGGGAAAAAAATATAATGTCAACTTTGCTATGAAAAAAAATAAAAAAACACGAGTTGAATTTCATTTGCTTTTAAAAACTTCTTCAGTTAATACCTACACTATATATTAATATGCTACAAATGAAACATTAATAATTAGAAATCTCGACTAAAATAGTAAGTTAGTCCTCAAAGACGGCTGATAAGGAAGGTACGAATCCGTTCAACTACCTATGTAGATAAAAACTTCTGGCTCATTCTAACAAATCTTAAACAATTATGCTATCTCATTTGACTCTCCCTTCACTTTCCTGCCTCGAATTAAGGACTCCTGCTATCTCACACGTTTGACTTCGGGCCGCGTAGATTTTCGGTGACCTACACTTTTCTACAGTTGGAGTAAGATGTTGCTTGAAAATAAGCATATCAGCCAGTCATGACCAACGGTAGCGTGACTTTTACGCATGCTAGCAAATCTCATTTCACCAGCTGCAAGTCATGTAGAACCGGTTCACGGAGACTGAATCTAGGAGTTCCTTTTACTCCGTCCCTCAACACCCATCTGGTGGTGGAAGCCGCAGAATATTCTGCTATTTGCGACCTTCGCAAGAGGCGACCGAAAAATGAACTCGAACGTTAAAAGATTACTGTCGGGAACAATCTTCTTCCTCCAGCCCGCGCTCGCTACCGACCCCGTGGTCACGATTGTGGTAACAGCCTTAAGTTTTCCCTATAAATACACCTCTCAAACCGGCAGGTGCGACATTCAACAAAATTGGTTTCATCGCTTATCAGATCCGACTCCCGTCGAGTTTCTTGCTAGGTCTTCTTAGAGAGAGGCTCCTAAAGGAAACAGTGTATTGAAAATGATCACGACGCACTGAGGACCGTACCCAACTAGGTGGCCGTATTAGTTCGTATCGTTAGTCAGAAAATAAAATCATTATTTTATAAGTACATAAGAATAGCAAATAAGAGAAATGTTGCCTGGTCACAAAACAGTGTTCGTACCTTCCTTACCAGGTGTCTTTGAGGACTAACTTACTATTTTAGTTGAGATTTCTAACTATTTAAGTTACATTTAGCATATCGATATAAAGTATATTAGCTGTAGAAGTTTCTAAAAGCAAATAAAGTTTTCAAACTCGTTAATGTTTTTATTTTTTTTCATAGCAAAGTTGGTAAAAAAAATCCCCCACTGGTTCAACGAAGTTTATGAACCCACTGTAACTTTTTGTGAGATGATTGGTATAAATTTATGATTCGTCTGAACAAGACAGTATTGGACTTTAAATTAAAATTATTTTTGTTTGGTCAGACAGTAAATATAAAAATATTGGACTTTTCATGAAAAAATTGGGGATTTTCTAAGGAAATCTTAAAAATGTTGTAAATTCTTAAACGTGAACCAAAATGCAATATAATAAGTGGAAGTAAATAGTTACTAGCACTCACCCACCAAACACCCTGTGTGCACGACGACCATAGTTAAGCTTAGAATTAAGTTATTGTTAGGAAAAAGTGTGTACAATCGCCATATTTGAGTTTAGGATTAAGTTTATTGTAATTAATATCGTTTTATAGTGTATAGTTTTAAGTTTAATTGATTAATTGTGTTAAAATCTATAGTATTAAGGTTAAATTTGATAAATAAAGATTCGTAGGGCTGAGAGAAAGATAAAAATAGACGATTAGCATAGTGAAAATGATAAGTAAAAAAGTTCGATAAACCGGGGCTCTCTTTACGGTATTGCTTAGATTCATATACGTATAGGCCGAAGAGAGCATCGGTGTCTCAGTCTCAGTCAATCGCAGCAATAGAAAATCAAGCCTCCAAATAGGAAAACAAATAGAAAATACTTCTCTCAGCCCCTCGCCTATTATTGAAAAGCGTCTTTCTTTGGAACCACCCCTTCGCCACGACCTTCAGCTGGGACGGCCTGTACTTGAACATTTATAGAAACATTAGAAACACCCTGATCGCTACAGTACTTACCTTCGCCAGCCGCCCGTAAAAGCTAGATCGTGTACATTAAATTGGTCCTTCGAGCCGGATACCTAGTGAAAGACCTAAGAATGCCAATAACCAGGAGTGCTGCGGGAAAAGGGAGGCAGCGGATTGATGACCATCAACAATCGTCAGAGGAAGATCGAGAGACTATTGCTGACGCCAGAAAGGAACCGCCGCATACAGCACCATCGTATCCAATTCATCACGAAGTATCTCCAATTTCGCCTTCTGAGATTGTTCAGACTGCCACGGAACAAGACATAAAGGCTAAATCTGCGTCGAACAAATCTGATAGAAAACAAAGAATAGCACGAGCAAAACAAGAAGTGGCCAAAAGGAAACTACAACTGGCCGAAGCGAACTTGGAAGTATTAGAAGCAGAAGAATCTGATGACGACGGTTCAGTACTCACAAATGAATCTGGTGGTCAAACACGAGTCACCGAGTGGCTGAACCATCACACATCGACAGAAATTCAGCCGGTTCAGCCGCCCGAGAAGAAGTCCGAACCAATAGTATCTGCAGCTAAACCAGAAGTGCCTACCGTCTCTACCAAGAGAGAAGAACAGAAGATAGACCTTACAGAGCTGGCTAATGCTATAGCGATGGCAGCCAAACCCGTTCCAGGCCCAGTGACATCGAAATATATGGCGGAACTGGGAACTTTCACCGGCTGTCACACAGAATGGCTATCTTTCCTCGCCACATATCGAGAGACAGCGGGGTACTTCACCGACACAGAAAACACTGCACGTCTGCGACGAGCATTGAAAGGGAGAGCAAGAGAAGCCGTCGATAGCTTACTCATATCGACTACAAGAGCTAACGACATCATCGATGAGCTACAAACAAGATTCGGAAGATCAGACACGATCGCACTAGCAACGTTGGAAGGACTACGGAATATATCGAGAACTACAGATACACCAAAGGATATCTGCTTATTCGCCGGTCGAGTCAAGAATAGCATTGCAACACTCAAAGCATTGAAAAAGAAGTACTACCTGTACAATCCGGAGATTGTGAAGCATTTGACCGAGAAATTAACACCATCGCTGAGATATCGATGGTTCGACTTCGCAAAAGATCAACCCATAGAAGAACCAGACCTGTTGCAGTTCTATAACTTCGTGACAAGAGAATCCAATCTATGTGGAAGGTACGCCGATCCAGAGAATATAACTGCCTCTACTCGAGAAACAGTGCCACTGTCGCGCACTGTCTTCAAGGCGAAGCCACAGCGTACCCATGTAGTGAGTGAAAATCAAGTTCGTTCCTGTTACATATGCAAGCAAACAGGACATACTACAGCACCTGAATGTGAAGAATTCAAGAAAGCTACCAGCAATAAGAGATGGGAAATGGCCAAACAATTCCGACTTTGTTTCCGCTGTCTACAATACAAAAGATTTTCACATCGCTGCAAGACGAAGACCTGCGGCATAGATAATTGCCAGAAGACTCATCATCCCCTCCTACATTATGCACCGAAAGGGGAAGAGACGGAAGTAGTCTCTAACGCCTGCACAAGCCGTTCTACAGCATCAAGGTACTTGAAAATATTGCCAGTAACAGTCATGGGACCGAAGTCGATCGAAAAGACGTACGCCCTGCTCGACGATGGCTCCACAGTCACACTTATAGATGAAGACCTAGCAAGACGCGTCGGTGCCGAAGGTCCAGTTGATCCACTCAATATCGAAGCGATCGCCGGCACAAGAATAAATAGAACAGAATCACAACGCATCACGCTGCAACTGCAAGGTCAAGATGAACAACACACGCTGCGTGGAAGAACCATTAAGCATCTCAAACTGGCCGGTCAAGAAGTGAAGAACAGCGATTTGCAAAAGTATCGACACCTCGAAGACATCGTGCACAAGATCCAGTACGAAGAAGCTCAGCCTTCGATACTGATTGGTCAAGACAACTGGGAGCTGCTACTTGCCCATGATGTACGCCGAGGCAATTCAGAAGAACCAGTCGCTTCGAAAACATCCTTAGGCTGGGTTCTCCATGGCCAGATGAATAGAAGTTTGGGCCACGCAGTACACCACGTCTACAGAATCAATGAAGTCAAAGATCGACTAGAAGAAACAGTGAAGAGACACTTCGCCATAGAATCACTGGGAGTGGAACCTCGATCGACGCGCGCTGACCCTGACGAACGCGCCCTAAAAATACTCAGAGACAAGACTGTCAAGCTACCAAGCTGCGGGTACAGTACAGCGTTGTTATGGAAGACTGACACAATCGACCTGCCGAACAACTATGATCAAGCCCTCACACGCCTGTACTGTACAGAGAAGAAGGTGGACCGGAGGCCGGAATTGAGGCTGGCCTATGAAGCACAGATGGGCCGATTACTTGAGATGGGCTATGCCGAAGTGGCCCATACCGCACCAACCAGTGGACGCACATGGTACTTGCCTCACTTTCCGGTACTTCATCCAGCGAAGCCAGGGAAGGTGCGACCCGTGTTCGACGCAGCAGCCCGAACAAGAGGAACATCACTCAACGATCATCTGTTATCGGGGCCAGACCTACTTCAATCGCTGCCGGGTGTACTGATGCGCTTTCGACAATACCCCATCGCAGTGGCTGCCGATATACAAGAAATGTTTCTTCGAATACAGATAAATGAAGAAGATAGAGACGCTCTGAGGTTCCTTTGGCGACCACACCGGCGGGAGGGACCACCCATCGAATATCGCATGAAATCTGTTATCTTCGGAGCCGCAAGCTCACCGTGTACGGCGTTGTATATAAAAAACCACAACGCTGAACAACATCGCGAGAAGTTCCCGGACGCGGCGGAAGCAATCATCCATCATCACTATATGGATGACTACTTACAAAGCTTCACCACAATCGAAGAGGCCGTCCGTATCACCAAAGAAGTTCGAGAAGTACACACGAAGGCAAACTTCCACCTGCGCAAATGGACGTCAAATCGTCAAGAACTGTTACAAGCTCATCAAGCCGAACCTGTGCTCGTTCGAGACGTCACACTAGAGCAAGAACCCGAAGAAAAGATCCTCGGCTTGATATGGCGACCTACCACCGACACCCTGGGCTTCAACCTCAACTTCGCCAGAGTGACAACGGAACAGATGGACGGCGAGTCATCACCTACGAAGAGAGAAGCGCTCCGCACCGTGATGTCTCTTTTTGATCCATTGGGCCTGGCATCACCTATAACTGTGAAAGCCAAACAACTGCTACAAGAAGCCTGGAGATTGGGAATAGACTGGGATCAACGTCTACCACCGCCGCTTGCTTCACAATGGCACAGCTGGATACGACATCTAGTACAACTTCGTCACGTCAACCTGCCCAGATGTCACCCGGGCTACGGTCACGCCACGCATCGAGAGCTGCACACATTCGTGGACGCGAGCGAGAAGGCCTACGCAGCTGCAGTCTACTGGCGGATAGTAGATGAAGATGGACAAGTACACGTGACTCTTGCCGCAGCCAGAGCAAGAGTGGCGCCACTAAAACTCGTATCGATACCACGTCTCGAATTACAAGCAGCTGTACTGGGAAGCCGCCTGGCACGCACCACCGCTGAAGAATACCAACACAAGCCTGATCAAAGATATTATTGGAGCGACTCAAGGACCGTGTTAACCTGGCTCCGAGCGGGACCACGTTCATTCAAATCGTTCGTCGCACACCGAGTCGCAGAAATAGAGGAAGAAACTCAAGCCAGCGAATGGAGATGGATACCCACACAACACAATGTCGCCGATGACGCCACCCGAGAGGTGCCTACCGACTTCACGGAGAAGCATAGATGGTTCACAGGCCCAGAGTTTCTGTACAGCCCTGCCGACAACTGGCCCAAGGAGAAGTTGGAAGTCACTGACAACATTGAAACAGGAGAAGAGCGCGTGCATGTCACCCAACAAAAGACTGAAAATAAGTTAACTGAAGCTCTACCAGATATCAAACGGTTCTCGTCATGGCTTCGTTTGATCAGAACCACGGCCAGAATAATCCAATTTATAGAACTGATTCGAAGAAAGAAGGACTCAGATATCGTCAACTACAAGAGGACCTCTAGAAACAAAGAAAAGGACCCGACATGGCTGAAACAGAAGTTGAAACCGAACACAGTTACTTCCCGTCAAATCGAGCGTTCTCCTGACACCATTCTAACTCTAGAAGCATCGCACATCAGGAGCGCTGAATTATTATGGATACAATCATCTCAAGAAGATTCGTTTCCAGAAGAAATAGAGAAAGTTAAAAGAAATGAACCACTGACAAAAGATAGCCGTCTACGACAGTTAACACTTATCTACGATAGAAGCTCATCAGTTTTAAAGTTGAAGTCCCGGATCGCCGCCGCCGAGCAGATCTCAGAACAACAGAAGAATCCAACAGTATTGGACGGCAATCATCCTTATGTGCGTTTATACGCAAGCTGGGTACATCGCACACTTCATCATGGAGGAGTGGAGATCGTGATGAACGAACTGAGGCAACGCTTTTGGGTGCTGCGAGCTCGACCGATCATCCGCCATATCGTCAAGTGGTGCCAGTACTGCCGTTTACGTCGAGCGAAGGCCCCCATTCCGCCTACAGGGGACCTACCATTGTGCCGGCTTGCTCACCATCATCGACCCTTTACCTACACCGGGCTCGATTACTTTGGACCACTCAGCGTGACCGTTGGTCGTCAACATCAGAAGAGATATGTGGCATTATTTACATGTCTCACCACTCGAGCAGTACATTTGGAAATAGCAGCTACATTGTCCACCGACTCCGCGATTCTGGCGCTGCGACGCATGATGGCCCGGCGAGGTCAGCCCAAAGAAATATGGTCCGACAACGGGACCAATCTCCGAGGAACAGATATCGAGTTACGAAAATCCGCTCTGCAGGCTAGTCGAGAAGAAGCCGTTAATTACTCCATCCAGTGGCGCTTCATCCCTCCGAGTGCTCCGTTTATGGGAGGAGCCTGGGAGAGACTCGTCCGTTCGGTGAAAACTGCGCTGTTTACTACATTGCACGAACGTCATCCACATGAAGAGACACTCGTAACATTACTCTGCGAAGCGGAGTACACCGTAAACAGCCGCCCGCTGACTCACATCTCCGTGGATGCCGATGACCAAGAAGCCTTGACCCCAAATCACTTCTTATTGGGAGGATCAGGCCGTTTGCAATGTCCAGGGGTCTTCACGGAAGCCGATATAGCCAGTAGACATCATTGGAGACAAGCACAGAAACTGGCCGATCATTTTTGGGCCCGCTGGATACGAGAATACTTGCCGGAATTGCAAAACCGGCGGGAGCCTTACGGACACGGAGCACCCCTGAACGTTGGAGACTTGGTGTTAGTTGCCGACTCCAACCTACCTCGCAACGTTTGGCCACGCGGCCGCGTGATCCAGGTGTATCCAGGACGTGACGGCATCATTCGTACTGCAAACATCGGGACTCGCACGGGAATCCTGCTTCGGCCTGTTAGAAAGCTCGTGGTTCTACCTACATCGACCGTCGTGACACCGGAAGGAACTGGCGCGCTGAGTCAACCATCGCACCACGGCGGGAGAAATGTGCACGACGACCATAGTTAAGCTTAGAATTAAGTTATTGTTAGGAAAAAGTGTGTACAATCGCCATATTTGAGTTTAGGATTAAGTTTATTGTAATTAATATCGTTTTATAGTGTATAGTTTTAAGTTTAATTGATTAATTGTGTTAAAATCTATAGTATTAAGGTTAAATTTGATAAATAAAGATTCGTAGGGCTGAGAGAAAGATAAAAATAGACGATTAGCATAGTGAAAATGATAAGTAAAAAAGTTCGATAAACCGGGGCTCTCTTTACGGTATTGCTTAGATTCATATACGTATAGGCCGAAGAGAGCATCGGTGTCTCAGTCTCAGTCAATCGCAGCAATAGAAAATCAAGCCTCCAAATAGGAAAACAAATAGAAAATACTTCTCTCAGCCCCTCGCCTATTATTGAAAAGCGTCTTTCTTTGGAACCACCCCTTCGCCACGACCTTCAGCTGGGACGGCCTGTACTTGAACATTTATAGAAACATTAGAAACACCCTGATCGCTACAGTACTTACCTTCGCCAGCCGCCCGTAAAAGCTAGATCGTGCACACCCTGTATATTTTATACACTGCACAGGATAGGATTAAAAATAAAAAGTTATATAGTAAAAATAAAAATAAAATTGGTGTATTCAATTGCAATTATTATGAATTAAAATTTACTTTTCGAGCTCTTTGTTCAGCAAATTAATCTATGACCTTGTCATAATTTCCGTTCCTGCGCGCGAACGGGTGCGCATTTTGAAATACGCCTAAAGAGGCGCCACACGAATAATACCTCACATGTTCCATGTGCTGTCTCTGAGTATCGGTCTAGTTGTTATGGCCACAGTAAAATAAGAGTGAAAGTTCTGTAATTGAAATTTTATTTATTCCGTGGTCAAAGTTAAGTAGGTATTATTATGTTATTTTTTTGTAAATAATGAATTTGGCCGCCCCCTGAGCTTGCCGCCCGGGGCATGGGCCCCGGCTTGCCCCCCCCTAGATCCGGCCCTGAATTAAACCAATACATTTAACCAAAATGAAATAGTTTCATATAATTTACACTTTCTTTGGAATTCTAGGCAACTTTAAACGCTTTCAAAAACACAATCGGTGGTTTAAAAATTGAAATATTTGGCATCGTTGCGGAAGCTTTATTCTTTAATCAAGCCTATGATTTTCTTTTGGAAGCATACATTTCCATAAGCCAAGCAACTTTATACTTAACGGCCTATATTTAAGGTTCTTTTTTGGTCGTTTCTCTTAGCTTTACACTTGTGAATCCGGGTCTTCGATGCGTTGTTCGATGGTCTTCTTCAAGTTTAGCGTGGATAGCTGACTGACGGGCACGGAGCCCGAGTTTGAATAGCTGTTGGACCCCCGAGTAGGTCCCCAGCGACTGAGAGACCTCCCGTCACTATCGCTGTCCGTAGACTCGTTAGTCCCGAATGAAGTGGTCGCGCTTTTCACGGTGCTGTATTTGTCAGCCTCTAGTGAAGGCATGTCGATGACTATGGCCTCGTCGGTGTTGAGACCGTGTGAAGATAGACTTCGTCGTATAGGTAATGTCTCGACTTTCAAAGCCGCTTCGCTTAGACTCTGTCTGTTGAGTTTCTTGTCGTGGAAGCGGGAAGAAGTCGGTATTTTCTCGACCGGTCGCGATCTTTCCACGCTCTTTCTACCCTTCCCGTCTTCTATCGGTATGTCTCCATACGCCATGATTGGCTCTCGTTTGTCTTCCTTCAAGAACACCGAGAAACCCGAGAGCTTTTCCGAAACGCTTTTCAAATTCGACGTGGAAGCGTACCGTCCGGTTTTGTTCAGTTTCCTCTTATCCACATTGGATATAGTACTAGACTTCGAGGGTAGTCTTACAGCGCTTCCTGGACTTATACTCCGACGTCGATTCTGCGGTGAGCTACTCGTCGACATCAAATTCAGACTTGTCCTCGATCGAGACAGCGATCCGATAAACGAATGCCTCTGGTGATAGTTGGCTAATACATGATGTAGAACATTCTGAGGCCACGGCGCGTCAAGGAACGCCGCCTTATCCTCGATGACTATGCCGAACTTCTTCTCGTGGTTGTCGAGTTCCTTCTCAAAGTCTTGGATGAGGCTCTGTCAGAGAGAGGCCGGTTACTCGTGCGGTCGTAGAGACGGCACAAGACATACAGGGACGGACGTTGCGGGCGGGGGCACGGGTGGATAACTTTGATATTGGTTTATAAGGATTGTTTTGTAAAAGACTGAGTGTAGCCGAATAAAGAAAAGGATGTAGTTTTAGTTCGTGACAAATTTCGAAAAAGGGGTATGGAAAATTTTGATTGAAATGACATAATAATGACAGTTATCAAGTATTTTAACATGTTTAGTCTGTTTAGAGACTGCGAGCGTTTGATTAAATATACTTGGAAACACTAAGCAATATAACTAACAAAAAATAGCTTGCAAAATTTCCGAAGAACTAGTTTAGTGTCAATATTTTGACACTAATGTCAAATCTCCGACTCCTGTATTCCAAATTCAAGCCAAAACATTCTAAATTATTTTACATTATCCTATATTCCATGTTCAAAGTTACCAAACCGCGTCAGTCCCCAGCCGATTTATTTCAAATAGTAATTTTGACAGTTCCCGACACCAATCATATAATTTAGTAGAAGCTATGTACAACATGCTCTCTTTCATGCAACGAATCCACCCACTTGGTTAGTCGCTTGTGGGCAGTTTTATTATATAATACGAAGGAAAATATCGCAATACCGTAGGCCAATCAAATGTAAGTAAGTTAATCATTCGGATAAAAAAAAATAAAAAAAAATGATTCTTTCTGATATACGCGATAATACCATTAAATAAACTCTAAAAACATAAGTGAAAAGTGTTTTATTTAAAGGCCTTTTAACTGACTTTCAAGATCGGTATTTATAATTTTTTAATGATTGAATGATTGATGGCACGGTATTGCGAACTCTTACTTCAAAACCAATTTACATATAAAACAAGCAAAATAAAATTAAAATCGCAAGTTATTTGCATGCGTAGGTCATGCGTTTAACTAAATCAAAAATAAGTAGCAATATTTGAAATGCTTTAATAGGTTCTGGGTTCGAGTACCTATTCAAATACAATGTTTATTTATACCTATTGTTAACATGAAGCTATTTATTTTAACTAAAAATAACTATTAGATATCTCTTTACTTATTTTTCATTTATTATTTCTTTACTAAAAGAAAACTCTTCTGCATTGACAAACATTAAAGCACTTCTCAACTTTCAACATTTCATTTTGACACTCCACCCCCCCATTCCCTTTCCACCAGCCCCTGTTGACTCACCAGCTTCCGCGTCTGCAGCGACCCCCGCCACAGCCGCATCTCGGCCGCGTACCGCTCCTCGATGCCCTTCATCTTGCTGCCCTCGTGCGACATCAGCGCCTTGCGCTTCTCGTTCTGGTACTGTTCCAGTTCCCGGAGCAGTGCCTGGTGGGTTAAATAGTTATGTAGTTAGAAAAGTGTTTTAAAGGGTTTTTTTGCTGGGAGTCATGATATCATCCCAAGACAGTACATGAAGGGAAAGTACCTTAAATATCGTAGATAGGATATTTTACTGAATAGTCTTGGGACGCCCTGTATATTGACTTAGGAGTAGATAAAATTCAGACAAATTTAACAGAATTTAAGAAATAAAAATGCAATGCTTTTTAATGCAAAATTTTCCTTAAATACAATGAGACTGGTAGAAAATATTAGCTACGTAACAAAATATAGATTGAATAGAACCAACATAGAATATCGTACTAAAATAGCATAGATGGACATGACATATTATTTTGAAAGTAATGTCGAATCCAAAGTCTATTATTTTATACGATAATATTATTTAAAATTAAAAACCTTAGATGGACCAAAACTTAAGACAATTCGTCTTTCACCCTTAAATCTTATCAGTTAACACAACAATTTAGCTTATAATTTCTGTTGACAAGTAAATAAACGATTATAATTTTAATAGCGACCCGCCCACGCTTCGCAATGATGTAATTTTGTCAACTTGCTCGCGAACCCTTGCATTTTTGCTAACTTTAAAAAACTTTTTCTAAACGTTCCTTATATATTAATTTAAATGAAAAAATGTCCTACAAGATGGTGAAAACCGCATTAAAATCTCTCAACTGGTTTAGGAGGAGTTAGCGGCCAAACATACAAACAGACAGAATCAGCGACTTGTGTTTATACTATGTAATGATGATGATATATACCTCTCCCTGTGCCTTCAGTTCCTCCCGCGCCTTGGCGTGTTTGGTGGCGAGCCGCTGCTGCTCCGCGCGGTAGCGGCGCTTCTCGTTCTCTTGGAACTGGACATATTGTAACATATTAGTGTTTTAACATACAAATCGCAATGGAAGAAGGTTACGTTGATTATAACTAGATTAATCGTAATCATCATTTATTCATAATTTAAAGATTGCATGTCAAATAAAAGAAATACATTTACAAGGTCAATAATAAGTTAATAAAAAATAAAATACGATAATAAGAAAACACTTTATGATAAACATGCTCGATACGCCCTATCAAGATTCGACACCCTCCAGCACCGTGGCTTACTGTAGAATTAAATCCATGATGTTGAAACGCAACCGCGCCAAATCTAAATTTATAAAGAACCCATCTGAGATTAATCATGCAAGCTTCAAAGCACTCCGGAATCGCTGCAATACAATGAGATGCACAGCGTCGCCACATTCACAAGTCTGTTGACCATCCTGACCCTAAACGGGTTTGGAGATTTCTTTAAAGTTTAGGCGCCGGCAAGCGATCGGACAACCAACTTCCCATTGACCTTGACTTGAATAACTTAAATCAACATTTTTCTTCATCTCTTCCTTGTGATCCTTCTACCATATTCACAACTTAAAATTATCTTTCTTCCTTATCCTTTCCCAATATTCCAGAATTTGTTCTACGCCCTCTATCTGAGGAAGACGTAAAAAAAGCTATTGGAGTCATTACTTCCAGTGCTATTGGTGTTGATAACATCAGCCGCAATAAGGTACTTCCGTTGCTGGAGGTCTTGGCTCCAGTCATAATTAGCATCTTCAACCATTCCATCCAAACCGGTGTCTTTCCTACTTAATGGAAAGATGCTAACCTCATACCACTACCAAAAACATCCACACCTTCTTCCTTCTCTGACTACCGTCCCTTTTTAATCCTGCCATTTCTGTCTAAAGTCCTTGAACGCCTAGTCTCCCAACAACTAAACCAATTTCTAATTACAAATAATCTTCTTAACCCACTTCAGTCTGGTTTTCGACCTGGACATAGCACTGTTACTGCGCTTGTCAAAATTGCTGACGATGTTCGCCGAAAAATGGAGGACAGACAAGTGGCAATCATGACTCTCCTTGACTTCAGCAATGCCTTTAACAGTGTTGACTTTGACATTTTGCTGACTGTACTACATTCCATCAACGTATCGTAATCTGCTTCCGACTGGTTCCGCAGCTGCTTGTATGGCCGTCGGCAACGCACACGTGTGGAGGACACGTTTTCAACGTGGTGCTCTCTAAATGCCGGTGTGCCTCAAGGTGGCGTGCTGTCTCCCCTTCTCTTTTCTATCTGCATCAGCTCGATAACTTCCCAAATAACTTCTCTCTACCACTTGTATGCAGACGACCTCCAAATTTATAGACACTCTGATTTAAACAACCTTGCTTATGCAGTCAATGCCATAAATGATGACCTACAAATCATTGCTGACTGGAGTAAACAATTTGCTTTACCGATAAATCCTATAAAGACAAAAGTCATAATAATAGGTAGCTCCAAACTAATAGGTAGAATCGATTTCGATGATTTGCCTGTTGTCAATTTTGTAAACATTGATATTCCCTATAGCGATACGGTTAAAAACCTTGGCGTTATCTTTGATCAAACTATGTCCTGGAATGCTCACATAGACAGTATTAGTAAAAAGATGTTTGCCGCTAATGGAAGCCTAAGAAGATTTAAAAACTTCTTACCCATATCCACCAAAATTACGCTGGCGCAATCAATCCTTCTTCCTATCCTTGACTACGCAGATGTGTGTTTTACTGACATTACTGAGGAGCAATTGAAAAAGCTTGAGCGTCTGCAAAACCTCTCCATTCGTTTTATATTTGGCATCCGCAAATACGATCGTATCTCCGAATTTCGCAAGATGCTTAAGTGGCTCCCAGAACCCCGGTGAACTACAAACAACACTTTTCCTATCTCACTGACAACCATGATCGTAATCTACGATCTGCAAAGCGATATGACCACCGTTTGCATACTTATAAGTTGATGCCATCTGTACTTCTTGTTTTTTATTTTTTTTTGCAATAAAGAGTATTTATTGTTTATTATTACCTTCTTGAGCCTCTCCCGGTCGTCCTCGTGGCTGTGCGCGGTGGAGATCCGCAGCGACTCTCGGAACATCATCTCTCGCGCCTTCTGCTCGGCGCGGATCCTCTTTGGTAGAGAACGCTTCTCGAGGGCCTGACATTTGGTCAGCTCTTCCTCTTTGCGGGCGTTTTTCCTGTAATTATAGAAAACGTATGGATTTGAGTTTTTTAAGGGAAAATGTATTACTGACTTTCAAGGTGTGCTATAGTTGATATGCTGAATCACGACCTCGAGTAAACAGTTTTGTTAAAATCACGTAATCACGTTATTCCCGGGAACACTAAATTAATCTACTATATAATAATACAAATTGCTATAAACTAATAGTAATAATCATATCGATATAATTATTACTATTAGTTTAGGTCTGCTGGAAGAGGTTTCATATTGAAATAAGCATCTTTGTATTTACTCATGTTAGTCTGTTTTTCTTGTGTATTACCATTTTCTTGTCATTGTGTAAATGCATAAATTATAAATAAATAAATATAATTATCAGTATATTAGGTGCATCTAGAAACACGTGCATTTCTTTTAAATCAGAACAGACTGCATTAATAAAACAAAGAAGTTAAAAAAAAACTGTATTGCTATGATATAAAAATTATAAAACAAAACATTAGGAATTAATTAATATATTCTAGATGTACAATATTTAATGTATTTATTATCATGCATACATTCTCAACTACCATGGTTACTGTTAGAGCAACACTAAGGGCCGGTTTCAATATTCCTACTGTAGCTAAAACTTCGTTAACTAGAAACTCCTTGTATTATGTTTGTGACGATTCTCTGTCATTTTCATATCACCAGACATCCTACTAATATTATAAACGTGAAAGTTCGTAAGTATGTATGGCTGGATGTTTGTTACTCTTTCACGTAAAAACTACTGGACGGATTTTGATTAAACTTTACAGTAATATAGCTTCTAGGTACTTTTTACCGCGGGTAAACTTTTCATTCCCACGGGAAACCGACTTCCACGCGAACGGAGTCGCGGGCGGCCACTAGTATTATAAACGTGAAAGTTTGGGAGTATGTATGGATGTATGGATGGATGTTTTTTACTCTTTCACGTAAAAACTACTGGACAGATTTGGATGAAACTTTGCAATAATATAGGTTATACATCAGAATAACATACAGGGACAGGATACTTTTTACAGCGGGAAAACTTTTCATTCCCACGTTAAATCGACTTCCAAGCGAACGGAGTCGCGAACGGCCACTAGTCTTCTATAGTTTATAGAGACATGGATGAACGTTACTTAAATTTAACTTATTGAGATAGGCCGTTAGTGGCAAAAAATTGTATAATTTCCAAAAACAGTGCTGGGAGTTTTTTCCGCCGGCTTTTTCCTCTCGGTCTACGGTAAGGTAAAGTCGAAGCTTGTATCATTGACGTTCATTAAGCATACGTTACAAATCTATGATAAAAAAAAAATTGCCTATACATGACCCATAGTTGAGCACAGGCCTCCTTCTCGGGTTTGAGCCGTAATCCGCCACGCTGGCTCGGTGCGGGTTGGTGGATCACATGATGGATTATCATCCAATCATGTGGGGTTCCTCACGATGTTTTTCCCTCACCGTTAGTGCGTGATAAACATGTACATAATTTGAAAAAGACCATATTGGTGGTACACCCTAGTGGTGATCGAACCTGGAACCTTCGGTATAGTAGACCGTTTCTGTTGGCTACTACGCACTAAAGGTTATTAACTTGTTGAATTAGGCCGTTAGTGACGTCGTACCTCTTGATCTGCTCCTGCTCCTTGTCGTGCCGCAGCAGCATCTGGTGTCTCCGCAGCAGGAACTCGTCCTTCAGCTGCCGCTTGGCCAGCTGGTGCCGCTCGTGGATCTGCTTCTCCTCCAGCTCCCAGAGCGCCGCCTCGCGCGTGCGCATTATCTGTTTTGTTCATAGTTAGGTAAGTAAGTTAATGGGTATTGTTAGGAACATCACTAGATGCTACGCACATCACTAGTTTAGGCCGCCATTGTAGCTCGCACTTTTAGCCTATGTCATGTCATGTAAGCGTCGTCCTATTCTATTAATAAAAGACTGCTGATTACTTAATAGTGTTATCATTCTAATACAGGTATTACTAACAGTACAATTGTAATGCCGTAAAGTAGCGAAAGCGAGTGCTCTTTGGAAAGTTTTGGTTTTCTGTTTTTTGATACATCCTCAAAGTCGATTTTCGTCATTGTTTAAGTAAAGCATATACACTTCGGATCAAAAGCCAATTATGAATTACCCTGTATAGTTCACACTAACTGTGTTGAACTGTGTCTATTCCAAAATTCATTACAATCGGTTCAGCTATTCCAACATGAAAGCGCAACATACATATAGACAAACAGATGGTTTACATTTTCACATTTATATTATTATAAGTAATCTAGTAAGAATTTTATACAATGTTTTTTAAATCCTACTAATATTATAAATGTGAAAGTTTGTGAGTATGTGAGGATGTATGGATGTTTGTTACTCTTTCACGTAAAAACTATGGGACTAGTTTTGTATAAAGTAAGATTTTTCCCCCAGTCCACCCCCTCTATCAACACCGACAGCACATTACCTGGTGTTTCTGCTGCAAATGCTGCGTGTGGGCTAACGCTGCTCGCGCGCGGTGCGCCGCGTGGATGCGACGCAACACTGCATCGCCCGCGTCCGCTAGTCTGAATATCACGATAATGTTACTACAGGATAGTAACGTTCATATTTATATAGGGCAGGGGTGGCCAATCGGTCGATCGCGATCGATCATTAGTCTAGTCGATCGTGGCAAAGCAATAAATATAAATACATAGAACACACTGCACAAAGTAATAATACTCCATTATAGATTAACTATACTGTTTTATTTAAGTTTTATATGGTTACATAGTTATTAGTCGAACTTATTTAGAGAGAAAAGTCGATCTTCAGTCTAAATAAGTTGGCCACTCCTGATATAGGGTATACTTAGAATTAAAGTAGTTTAACGAGAATAAAACAATGAAATTTCATTGATAAACATATTCATTTGCAGTCAGAGTATTTTATGTATTTTTGTAATTGAGTTACCACATGTTTTGTAAATCGACGATTTATTTATCACTTTTTCGCTGTATACAGGGTCTGTCGTAATGAATGGATAACCCGTTACCTACAGTTGATCCGGATGTGAGGCTATAAGAAAATGGTGTTTTCTTGCCAGGGTTGTCAACCATAAGAAAATGGCGTAGACTTTTAAACTTTTTTATAAATTTCGCTATTTTTTTCATTTATTCCGCTGCCATTTCTTCAAATTTTGATGTATTTGTATAATTCTTTTAGTATTATACTGCTGAAGACGTGTATTATGTAATTTAAATACAATTTTAGGTGTTATTCACGTTGAACATTACCAAAATACTCATTTTAAGAAAAATATTTCCAATTTTTTTTCTTTATGTCAACTTTTGATCATCTCCTGTGGAAAAAAAAAGTATGACGTTATAGCTGCCCATGATCTCAATAAATTGTCTAGTATGTGTAGATTCTAAAAAGGTATAACGATGTGTACTTTACAAGCAACACTAAGTTACAGGAGCGAGAACACTAATCAAGGTCGGAATTTTTATTTTTCATGTTATGTTATAAATGGTTGTAAAACTTCGTCATAATGATTTTATTCTATCAAGATACTTTGCACAAACACTATCGGGCCACTAATAGGATATTCAGAAGAAAACCCGGTTGTTTTTGGGAAAAAAATAACATTACTTCACGATAATAATGTAATGAAAATGTACAAATGAAAATTGTTGTGCTCTAATAGTTACATGCGACAAACATGTTGCGACAAGTTTATTCGAAATTAAAACGGATTTTAAAAATCGAACAAGACCGCATTACAAAGAAAAGGGTACTCATCACATCAGTGTGATTTTGACCATCGCATGTCCTTTTGTTTACATTGGCCCCGATTCTGAAAACACTCTCTAAACTAAACTAAAACTATCGCTGTCACTTACACATCAATAAGACAGAGACAGGTAATCATTTTAGTCCTGTCAAACTAAAATGTACGTGCAATATGACACGGCGAAGGCAATTTTAGGCTAGTCCTCAGCGCATTTCGTTCAATTTCACAATGATGTGGACTAAATTTAGTGAGACCAATGTACCTGTCTTGTTCTAATACGAAGCATGAGAAAGTGACAGCGATATTTTTAATTTAGTTTTAGAGAGTGTTTTGAGAATCGGGGCCACTATTTTCGTCAATTTGTTACTGCTTTCTAATATTTGACTATGATTTTCCTTGTGATTTGGACTTGATAACGTGGTGATACTGATGACTTTGCTCACATTTACGGACATTGTGTTGTGCTATCGATTGAACTTGTTGTTTTGGAAAAGTTTTTGTGTAGTTTGTGTATCATGCCGCAACAGTATACGCGAACATGCATTACATTTACGGTGTATGTAATGGCAGCACCAATAGAGCTTCTAGTGTTTATCGTGTAAGATATCCAAATGTGCGACATCCTGATTACCGTGTGTTCATTAAAGTGCACAATGCATTTATGGAAGGACGATTTCCTTCTAATTTTTTCCACTTTTCTTTGTAATGCGGTCTTTGTTCGATTTTTTAAATCCGTTTCAATTGTCGCAACATGTTTGGCGCATGTAACTATTAGAGCACAACAATTTTCATTTGTACATTTTCATTACATTATTATCGTGAAGTAATGTTATTTTTTTCCCAAAAACAACCGGGTTTTCTTCTGAATATCCTATTAGTGGCCCGATAGTGTTTGTGCAAAGTATCTTGATAGAATAAAATCATTATGACGAAGTTTTACAACCATTTATAACATAACATGAAAAATAAAAATTCCGACCTTGATTAGTGTTCTCGCTCCTGTAACTTAATGTTGCTTGTAAAGTACACATCGTTATACCTTTTTAGAATCTACACATACTAGACAATTTATTGAGATCATGGGCAGCTATAACGTCATACTTTTTTTTTCCACAGGAGATGATCAAAAGTTGACATAAAGAAAAAAAATTGGAAATATTTTTCTTAAAATGAGTATTTTGATAATGTTCAACGTGAATAACACCTAAAATTGTATTTAAATTACATAATACACGTCTTCAGCAGTATAATACTAAAATAATTATACAAATACATCAAAATTTGAAGAAATGGCAGCGGAATAAATGAAAAAAATAGCGAAATTTATAAAAAAGTTTAAAAGTCTACGCCATTTTCTTATGGTTGACAACCCTGGCAAGAAGACACCATTTTCTTATAGCCTCACATCCGGATCAACTGTAGGTAACGGGTTATCCATTCATTACGACAGACCCTGTATAATGAAAGTATGTTGAAACAAAAAAAATAAACACACTTTTATGGCGATAAATTTATACTTGATACAGCAAAACTAAGGGCTGATTTTTCAACAGTCTGATAAATTCTATATTGTTTTCATAATACCTTAATAAACTATGCCAAAGATTAATATTGAAACGGCAATAAGTATAATAAGTTCTAAGATGAATACGATTATAACTTAAAAAAATATTTCTATGTAGGCGAATAAGTAAACTGTTTTTTTTTATTTTAATGTGTGATAAATAAAACATAAACGTGAACACGTGAACAAATCTAAGGGTTCTCTTTACGGTATTGCCCCGAATATGACACCTCAAAAGGCTCTCTTTACGGTATTGCTTCGAACAGGTCACCTCAAAAGGCACACTTGATAAGCTTGTTTTGTTCGATAAGCTCTCTTGATAATCGCCAATTAAAAGGCAAAATGCAAATAAGATCGTCTATACGATACATATAATCAAATCTTTACTTTCGATACCTTTGAAGCCTAATACTATTAATAGTGCATATTACGTACCTGGCAACAAAAGTCCTCTCTCTTTCTGCATGTTCCGCGTCGAGCCTTGCTCTTCTCGTTCGGTACGCTTCTTTACGACGTTCTTTTGATACCAACTCCACTTCCTATGGCAAAAATAAATTATACACGTTAATTATGTAACCACATGAAAAAAAAAATAACAAAAGATTTTTTTCATGATAAGAAGCACATGGAAAGCACGGGGAGAGGCCTTTGCCCAATTTTGGGACAATAATGGCTAGTAAAAAAAAAAAGCTTTGTAAGTCCTTAGATGATATAAAGAAAAGTCGTAATTCAAGCCTTTTTGTCCATTTACTCCTAAACTACGTAAGGGATTTGCATTAATGTTTAACACTTATATGTGGTACTTAAAATTAATAATAATATAACAGAATATTTAAAAAATATTTATATAGAAAAGGGCTCTCTTTACGGTATTGCTCAAGTCTAGCTTAAGCCCAGGAAAATAAGTAAAAGTATTACTATTTATTATATACTATTTAATTGATTCTTTAAACACATAATAGCTCGACAATTGAAGAATTTCGTCTATCTAGTACAGTCCGCACCCAAGTTATAACTGTTTAAAAAAACCCAAGCACTTCAAGTAAGTTACTACTATCTTTGCTTGCTTTGTCCATCACCATACACTACCTGGCTGGTGGCTGGCTACAGTATATCTACCTTGTTTTAAGCTGACGCGCGTTGAACACATTGTTTTAATCTATCCGGGATTTCGCGCGGTAATTTTAAAGCAAAAAGGTAACGTACCTCTTTGCCTTTGTTTAAAACAGTGTATGTACCTGTTTGAGCAGCCGCAGCTCCTGCTTGAGCGTGTCGCGGAAGTGCCGCAGGTCGCGCTCGTGGTCGGCGCGCAGCCGCTTGGCTTGCATTGTCATCTCCATCCACCTGTAGACTACTGGCTACAGCACAGTACCTGTTTGAGCAGCCGCAGCTCCTGCTTGAGCGTGTCGCGGAAGTGGCGCAGGTCGCGCTCGTGGTCGGCGCGCAGCCGCTTGGCTTGCATTGTCATCTCCATCCACCTGTAGACTACTGGCTACAGCACAGTACCTGTTTGAGCAGCCGCAGCTCCTGCTTGAGCGTGTCGCGGAAGTGGCGCAGGTCGCGCTCGTGGTCGGCGCGCAGCCGCTTGGCTTGCATTGTCATCTCCATCCACCTGTAGACTACTGGCTACAGCACAGTACCTGTTTGAGCAGCCGCAGCTCCTGCTTGAGCGTGTCGCGGAAGTGGCGCAGGTCGCGCTCGTGGTCGGCGCGCAGCCGCTTGGCTTGCATTGTCATCTCCATCCACCTGTAGACTACTGGCTACAGCACAGTACCTGTTTGAGCAGCCGCAGCTCCTGCTTGAGCGTGTCGCGGAAGTGGCGCAGGTCGCGCTCGTGGTCGGCGCGCAGCCGCTTGGCTTGCATTGTCATCTCCATCCACCTGTAGACTACTGGCTACAGCACAGTACCTGTTTGAGCAGCCGCAGCTCCTGCTTGAGCGTGTCGCGGAAGTGGCGCAGGTCGCGCTCGTGGTCGGCGCGCAGCCGCTTGGCTTGCATTGTCATCTCCATCCACCTGTAGACTACTGGCTACAGCACAGTACCTGTTTGAGCAGCCGCAGCTCCTGCTTGAGCGTGTCGCGGAAGTGCCGCAGGTCGCGCTCGTGGTCGGCGCGCAGCCGCTTGGCTTGCATTGTCATCTCCATCCACCTGTAGACTACTGGCTACAGCACAGTACCTGTTTGAGCAGCCGCAGCTCCTGCTTGAGCGTGTCGCGGAAGTGGCGCAGGTCGCGCTCGTGGTCGGCGCGCAGCCGCTTGGCTTGCATTGTCATCTCCATCCACCTGTAGACTACTGGCTACAGCACAGTACCTGTTTGAGCAGCCGCAGCTCCTGCTTGAGCGTGTCGCGGAAGTGGCGCAGGTCGCGCTCGTGGTCGGCGCGCAGCCGCTTGGCTTGCATTGTCATCTCCATCCACCTGTAGACTACTGGCTACAGCACAGTACCTGTTTGAGCAGCCGCAGCTCCTGCTTGAGCGTGTCGCGGAAGTGGCGCAGGTCGCGCTCGTGGTCGGCGCGCAGCCGCTTGGCTTGCATTGTCATCTCCATCCACCTGTAGACTACTGGCTACAGCACAGTACCTGTTTGAGCAGCCGCAGCTCCTGCTTGAGCGTGTCGCGGAAGTGGCGCAGGTCGCGCTCGTGGTCGGCGCGCAGCCGCTTGGCTTGCATTGTCATCTCCATCCACCTGTAGACTACTGGCTACAGCACAGTACCTGTTTGAGCAGCCGCAGCTCCTGCTTGAGCGTGTCGCGGAAGTGCCGCAGGTCGCGCTCGTGGTCGGCGCGCAGCCGCTTGGCTTGCATTGTCATCTCCATCCACCTGTAGACTACTGGCTACAGCACAGTACCTGTTTGAGCAGCCGCAGCTCCTGCTTGAGCGTGTCGCGGAAGTGGCGCAGGTCGCGCTCGTGGTCGGCGCGCAGCCGCTTGGCTTGCATTGTCATCTCCATCCACCTGTAGACTACTGGCTACAGCACAGTACCTGTTTGAGCAGCCGCAGCTCCTGCTTGAGCGTGTCGCGGAAGTGGCGCAGGTCGCGCTCGTGGTCGGCGCGCAGCCGCTTGGCTTGCATTGTCATCTCCATCCACCTGTAGACTACTGGCTACAGCACA
This sequence comes from Emmelina monodactyla, assembly GCA_916618145.1. Lineage (NCBI taxonomy): Eukaryota > Metazoa > Arthropoda > Insecta > Lepidoptera > Pterophoridae > Emmelina > Emmelina monodactyla. The sequence goes on from OU745296.1 coordinate 6,057,380, forward strand.
GTACCTGTTTGAGCAGCCGCAGCTCCTGCTTGAGCGTGTCGCGGAAGTGGCGCAGGTCGCGCTCGTGGTCGGCGCGCAGCCGCTTGGCTTGCATTGTCATCTCCATCCACCTGTAGACTACTGGCTACAGCACAGTACCTGTTTGAGCAGCCGCAGCTCCTGCTTGAGCGTGTCGCGGAAGTGGCGCAGGTCGCGCTCGTGGTCGGCGCGCAGCCGCTTGGCTTGCATTGTCATCTCCATCCACCTGTAGACTACTGGCTACAGCACAGTACCTGTTTGAGCAGCCGCAGCTCCTGCTTGAGCGTGTCGCGGAAGTGCCGCAGGTCGCGCTCGTGGTCGGCGCGCAGCCGCTTGGCTTGCATTGTCATCTCCATCCACCTGTAGACTACTGGCTACAGCACAGTACCTGTTTGAGCAGCCGCAGCTCCTGCTTGAGCGTGTCGCGGAAGTGCCGCAGGTCGCGCTCGTGGTCGGCGCGCAGCCGCTTGGCTTGCATTGTCATCTCCATCCACCTGTAGACTACTGGCTACAGCACAGTACCTGTTTGAGCAGCCGCAGCTCCTGCTTGAGCGTGTCGCGGAAGTGGCGCAGGTCGCGCTCGTGGTCGGCGCGCAGCCGCTTGGCTTGCATTGTCATCTCCATCCACCTGTAGACTACTGGCTACAGCACAGTACCTGTTTGAGCAGCCGCAGCTCCTGCTTGAGCGTGTCGCGGAAGTGGCGCAGGTCGCGCTCGTGGTCGGCGCGCAGCCGCTTGGCTTGCATTGTCATCTCCATCCACCTGTAGACTACTGGCTACAGCACAGTACCTGTTTGAGCAGCCGCAGCTCCTGCTTGAGCGTGTCGCGGAAGTGCCGCAGGTCGCGCTCGTGGTCGGCGCGCAGCCGCTTGGCTTGCATTGTCATCTCCATCCACCTGTAGACTACTGGCTACAGCACAGTACCTGTTTGAGCAGCCGCAGCTCCTGCTTGAGCGTGTCGCGGAAGTGGCGCAGGTCGCGCTCGTGGTCGGCGCGCAGCCGCTTGGCTTGCATTGTCATCTCCATCCACCTGTAGACTACTGGCTACAGCACAGTACCTGTTTGAGCAGCCGCAGCTCCTGCTTGAGCGTGTCGCGGAAGTGCCGCAGGTCGCGCTCGTGGTCGGCGCGCAGCCGCTTGGCTTGCATTGTCATCTCCATCCACCTGTAGACTACTGGCTACAGCACAGTACCTGTTTGAGCAGCCGCAGCTCCTGCTTGAGCGTGTCGCGGAAGTGGCGCAGGTCGCGCTCGTGGTCGGCGCGCAGCCGCTTGGCTTGCATTGTCATCTCCATCCACCTGTAGACTACTGGCTACAGCACAGTACCTGTTTGAGCAGCCGCAGCTCCTGCTTGAGCGTGTCGCGGAAGTGCCGCAGGTCGCGCTCGTGGTCGGCGCGCAGCCGCTTGGCTTGCATTGTCATCTCCATCCACCTGTAGACTACTGGCTACAGCACAGTACCTGTTTGAGCAGCCGCAGCTCCTGCTTGAGCGTGTCGCGGAAGTGGCGCAGGTCGCGCTCGTGGTCGGCGCGCAGCCGCTTGGCTTGCATTGTCATCTCCATCCACCTGTAGACTACTGGCTACAGCACAGTACCTGTTTGAGCAGCCGCAGCTCCTGCTTGAGCGTGTCGCGGAAGTGGCGCAGGTCGCGCTCGTGGTCGGCGCGCAGCCGCTTGGCTTGCATTGTCATCTCCATCCACCTGTAGACTACTGGCTACAGCACAGTACCTGTTTGAGCAGCCGCAGCTCCTGCTTGAGCGTGTCGCGGAAGTGGCGCAGGTCGCGCTCGTGGTCGGCGCGCAGCCGCTTGGCTTGCATTGTCATCTCCATCCACCTGTAGACTACTGGCTACAGCACAGTACCTGTTTGAGCAGCCGCAGCTCCTGCTTGAGCGTGTCGCGGAAGTGGCGCAGGTCGCGCTCGTGGTCGGCGCGCAGCCGCTTGGCTTGCATTGTCATCTCCATCCACCTGTAGACTACTGGCTACAGCACAGTACCTGTTTGAGCAGCCGCAGCTCCTGCTTGAGCGTGTCGCGGAAGTGGCGCAGGTCGCGCTCGTGGTCGGCGCGCAGCCGCTTGGCTTGCATTGTCATCTCCATCCACCTGTAGACTACTGGCTACAGCACAGTACCTGTTTGAGCAGCCGCAGCTCCTGCTTGAGCGTGTCGCGGAAGTGGCGCAGGTCGCGCTCGTGGTCGGCGCGCAGCCGCTTGGCTTGCATTGTCATCTCCATCCACCTGTAGACTACTGGCTACAGCACAGTACCTGTTTGAGCAGCCGCAGCTCCTGCTTGAGCGTGTCGCGGAAGTGGCGCAGGTCGCGCTCGTGGTCGGCGCGCAGCCGCTTGGCTTGCATTGTCATCTCCATCCACCTGTAGACTACTGGCTACAGCACAGTACCTGTTTGAGCAGCCGCAGCTCCTGCTTGAGCGTGTCGCGGAAGTGGCGCAGGTCGCGCTCGTGGTCGGCGCGCAGCCGCTTGGCTTGCATTGTCATCTCCATCCACCTGTAGACTACTGGCTACAGCACAGTACCTGTTTGAGCAGCCGCAGCTCCTGCTTGAGCGTGTCGCGGAAGTGGCGCAGGTCGCGCTCGTGGTCGGCGCGCAGCCGCTTGGCTTGCATTGTCATCTCCATCCACCTGTAGACTACTGGCTACAGCACAGTACCTGTTTGAGCAGCCGCAGCTCCTGCTTGAGCGTGTCGCGGAAGTGGCGCAGGTCGCGCTCGTGGTCGGCGCGCAGCCGCTTGGCTTGCATTGTCATCTCCATCCACCTGTAGACTACTGGCTACAGCACAGTACCTGTTTGAGCAGCCGCAGCTCCTGCTTGAGCGTGTCGCGGAAGTGGCGCAGGTCGCGCTCGTGGTCGGCGCGCAGCCGCTTGGCTTGCATTGTCATCTCCATCCACCTGTAGACTACTGGCTACAGCACAGTACCTGTTTGAGCAGCCGCAGCTCCTGCTTGAGCGTGTCGCGGAAGTGGCGCAGGTCGCGCTCGTGGTCGGCGCGCAGCCGCTTGGCTTGCATTGTCATCTCCATCCACCTGTAGACTACTGGCTACAGCACAGTACCTGTTTGAGCAGCCGCAGCTCCTGCTTGAGCGTGTCGCGGAAGTGGCGCAGGTCGCGCTCGTGGTCGGCGCGCAGCCGCTTGGCTTGCATTGTCATCTCCATCCACCTGTAGACTACTGGCTACAGCACAGTACCTGTTTGAGCAGCCGCAGCTCCTGCTTGAGCGTGTCGCGGAAGTGGCGCAGGTCGCGCTCGTGGTCGGCGCGCAGCCGCTTGGCTTGCATTGTCATCTCCATCCACCTGTAGACTACTGGCTACAGCACAGTACCTGTTTGAGCAGCCGCAGCTCCTGCTTGAGCGTGTCGCGGAAGTGGCGCAGGTCGCGCTCGTGGTCGGCGCGCAGCCGCTTGGCTTGCATTGTCATCTCCATCCACCTGTAGACTACTGGCTACAGCACAGTACCTGTTTGAGCAGCCGCAGCTCCTGCTTGAGCGTGTCGCGGAAGTGGCGCAGGTCGCGCTCGTGGTCGGCGCGCAGCCGCTTGGCTTGCATTGTCATCTCCATCCACCTGTAGACTACTGGCTACAGCACAGTACCTGTTTGAGCAGCCGCAGCTCCTGCTTGAGCGTGTCGCGGAAGTGGCGCAGGTCGCGCTCGTGGTCGGCGCGCAGCCGCTTGGCTTGCATTGTCATCTCCATCCACCTGTAGACTACTGGCTACAGCACAGTACCTGTTTGAGCAGCCGCAGCTCCTGCTTGAGCGTGTCGCGGAAGTGGCGCAGGTCGCGCTCGTGGTCGGCGCGCAGCCGCTTGGCTTGCATTGTCATCTCCATCCACCTGTAGACTACTGGCTACAGCACAGTACCTGTTTGAGCAGCCGCAGCTCCTGCTTGAGCGTGTCGCGGAAGTGGCGCAGGTCGCGCTCGTGGTCGGCGCGCAGCCGCTTGGCTTGCATTGTCATCTCCATCCACCTGTAGACTACTGGCTACAGCACAGTACCTGTTTGAGCAGCCGCAGCTCCTGCTTGAGCGTGTCGCGGAAGTGGCGCAGGTCGCGCTCGTGGTCGGCGCGCAGCCGCTTGGCTTGCATTGTCATCTCCATCCACCTGTAGACTACTGGCTACAGCACAGTACCTGTTTGAGCAGCCGCAGCTCCTGCTTGAGCGTGTCGCGGAAGTGGCGCAGGTCGCGCTCGTGGTCGGCGCGCAGCCGCTTGGCTTGCATTGTCATCTCCATCCACCTGTAGACTACTGGCTACAGCACAGTACCTGTTTGAGCAGCCGCAGCTCCTGCTTGAGCGTGTCGCGGAAGTGGCGCAGGTCGCGCTCGTGGTCGGCGCGCAGCCGCTTGGCTTGCATTGTCATCTCCATCCACCTGTAGACTACTGGCTACAGCACAGTACCTGTTTGAGCAGCCGCAGCTCCTGCTTGAGCGTGTCGCGGAAGTGGCGCAGGTCGCGCTCGTGGTCGGCGCGCAGCCGCTTGGCTTGCATTGTCATCTCCATCCACCTGTAGACTACTGGCTACAGCACAGTACCTGTTTGAGCAGCCGCAGCTCCTGCTTGAGCGTGTCGCGGAAGTGGCGCAGGTCGCGCTCGTGGTCGGCGCGCAGCCGCTTGGCTTGCATTGTCATCTCCATCCACCTGTAGACTACTGGCTACAGCACAGTACCTGTTTGAGCAGCCGCAGCTCCTGCTTGAGCGTGTCGCGGAAGTGGCGCAGGTCGCGCTCGTGGTCGGCGCGCAGCCGCTTGGCTTGCATTGTCATCTCCATCCACCTGTAGACTACTGGCTACAGCACAGTACCTGTTTGAGCAGCCGCAGCTCCTGCTTGAGCGTGTCGCGGAAGTGGCGCAGGTCGCGCTCGTGGTCGGCGCGCAGCCGCTTGGCTTGCATTGTCATCTCCATCCACCTGTAGACTACTGGCTACAGCACAGTACCTGTTTGAGCAGCCGCAGCTCCTGCTTGAGCGTGTCGCGGAAGTGGCGCAGGTCGCGCTCGTGGTCGGCGCGCAGCCGCTTGGCTTGCATTGTCATCTCCATCCACCTGTAGACTACTGGCTACAGCACAGTACCTGTTTGAGCAGCCGCAGCTCCTGCTTGAGCGTGTCGCGGAAGTGGCGCAGGTCGCGCTCGTGGTCGGCGCGCAGCCGCTTGGCTTGCATTGTCATCTCCATCCACCTGTAGACTACTGGCTACAGCACAGTACCTGTTTGAGCAGCCGCAGCTCCTGCTTGAGCGTGTCGCGGAAGTGGCGCAGGTCGCGCTCGTGGTCGGCGCGCAGCCGCTTGGCTTGCATTGTCATCTCCATCCACCTGTAGACTACTGGCTACAGCACAGTACCTGTTTGAGCAGCCGCAGCTCCTGCTTGAGCGTGTCGCGGAAGTGGCCGCAGGTCGCGCTCGTGGTCGGCGCGCAGCCGCTTGGCTTGCATTGTCATCTCCATCCACCTGTAGACTACTGGCTACAGCACAGTACCTGTTTGAGCAGCCGCAGCTCCTGCTTGAGCGTGTCGCGGAAGTGGCGCAGGTCGCGCTCGTGGTCGGCGCGCAGCCGCTTGGCTTGCATTGTCATCTCCATCCACCTGTAGACTACTGGCTACAGCACAGTACCTGTTTGAGCAGCCGCAGCTCCTGCTTGAGCGTGTCGCGGAAGTGGCGCAGGTCGCGCTCGTGGTCGGCGCGCAGCCGCTTGGCTTGCATTGTCATCTCCATCCACCTGTAGACTACTGGCTACAGCACAGTACCTGTTTGAGCAGCCGCAGCTCCTGCTTGAGCGTGTCGCGGAAGTGGCGCAGGTCGCGCTCGTGGTCGGCGCGCAGCCGCTTGGCTTGCATTGTCATCTCCATCCACCTGTAGACTACTGGCTACAGCACAGTACCTGTTTGAGCAGCCGCAGCTCCTGCTTGAGCGTGTCGCGGAAGTGCCGCAGGTCGCGCTCGTGGTCGGCGCGCAGCCGCTTGGCTTGCATTGTCATCTCCATCCACCTGTAGACTACTGGCTACAGCACAGTACCTGTTTGAGCAGCCGCAGCTCCTGCTTGAGCGTGTCGCGGAAGTGGCGCAGGTCGCGCTCGTGGTCGGCGCGCAGCCGCTTGGCTTGCATTGTCATCTCCATCCACCTGTAGACTACTGGCTACAGCACAGTACCTGTTTGAGCAGCCGCAGCTCCTGCTTGAGCGTGTCGCGGAAGTGGCGCAGGTCGCGCTCGTGGTCGGCGCGCAGCCGCTTGGCTTGCATTGTCATCTCCATCCACCTGTAGACTACTGGCTACAGCACAGTACCTGTTTGAGCAGCCGCAGCTCCTGCTTGAGCGTGTCGCGGAAGTGGCGCAGGTCGCGCTCGTGGTCGGCGCGCAGCCGCTTGGCTTGCATTGTCATCTCCATCCACCTGTAGACTACTGGCTACAGCACAGTACCTGTTTGAGCAGCCGCAGCTCCTGCTTGAGCGTGTCGCGGAAGTGGCGCAGGTCGCGCTCGTGGTCGGCGCGCAGCCGCTTGGCTTGCATTGTCATCTCCATCCACCTGTAGACTACTGGCTACAGCACAGTACCTGTTTGAGCAGCCGCAGCTCCTGCTTGAGCGTGTCGCGGAAGTGCCGCAGGTCGCGCTCGTGGTCGGCGCGCAGCCGCTTGGCCGCCTGCCGCAGCTCGGCCTCCAGCGCGGCGTCGGCGCGGTCGGCGGCGGCGCGCTGGGCGCGGGCGAGGGTCTCGATGTCCGCCTCGTGGGCGCGGGTTAGCGATGACATCTCCGTTTCGAACCTGGGGGGAAAGAAAAATATAGAATATACGTTTTTTGTTTATTTCGTTTCGATCTGTGATTGTTGTTGTTGTTGGCCCCTTGACTTTACTTAACAGCTTTAGCGGGTATGGATAGATCGAAAATTTTCAAAGGTACTGACTAGACTGGAGCAATACCGTAAAGAGAGCCCCCCTTGACTTTTTAACGACATTTTAGTCCTTAAAGTTCAAATTCAAAATGATTTTACTGATAATAATTATGTTTGATATACTTAATAAAGGTAGACTATCAGTTGACTAGAAGAAAAGCCGTCGGAAAAAAACTTCAGCACTCTTTTTTTTTCAAACTTAGAATACACGACTTTTACCCTCGTCATAAATGCGTGATAAACATATACGAATTACGTGGAAAAGGCAAAATTTGAAGTTAACCCTAGTACAAATCGAACCCGAAACCTTCAGTATAGCAACCCCGTCAATATAGTCATTCTTTTGATATAATATACCGAAAATGGTGTCTTTCTAGTACAGTCCTCAAAATACTGTTTATTTGTAACTTATATAATACTAGCGACCCGCCTAGATGACCCGCGATTTTGCGCGACATGTTCACAATACGTTTTGCTAACTTAAAATAAAATTTTCTGGATGTTCTTTATTCGCAAATTTAAATTAAAAAAGTACCTACAAGATGGCGAAACCTGCATTAAAATCCATTAAGTGGTTTAGGGGGAGTCAACGGATAAACATACAAACAGACAGAATCAGCGACTTGGATTTATACTATGTAATAAATCTCCAGACTGACACCAACTGTGTGGCTCTAAACTAAGCAAAGCTTGTACTATAGGCAGGTACCACACAATGGACTAGGGGAGAACCTAGTTACACCCAGACACGAGCCAATATAGAAACAACATTTTAACGAAATTGGCCCGACCCGGGGATCGAATCCGGAACCATCCGCTTAGCAGTCCGGTGTATATACCGCTGCACCACAGAGGTCGATAATAATGTTCGTAATAATGATGATAACCTACCTCTTATCCTGCTGGTCTCTGAGCGTCGCCTCCTTGGCGGCTAGCTGCTGCAGCTGCTTCTGCTCTTGTTTCTGTATCATCTTGATCTCTCTGAGTTCTTGCTTGCGGAGCGCGTGGTCGTCCCAGGTGCGACCCGATTCCTCGTCGCCCCAGATTACCTGCAGGGACAAAAATGTGTGTTGAAGTTGGTTGAAATTAGGTTTGGTGGTGAATTATGAAAGTTTACAAAGAGGATATTTGAATAACTAAACTTTTTAAATCCTTTCTTAGAGTGAAAATCTTAAGAGTAATGAAATGAAATGAAATTACTTTATTGTACGTAGGATTAAAAACGAATCTCTTATACATTGCCAAAAGCATAGAATAAAAAATAAAAAAAAGATGTCACGGGACACCCCTACATTCATCAGCAATGGCCGCAGTAGACCGAGAGAAAAAGCTGGCGGAAAAAACTCTCGGCATTCTTTTTGAAATTATACAATCATTATTTAGATTTATGTACATTTAGAGTAGGTTCGTAGAATCTTTTAAATAAGCGTGAACTTGTTTAAAATCATGGTCTTCCTTTTATTACTGACACTTACAATACATACTGTACTGTACAATTATCCTCCTGAAGAAGCCTTTCGATCGTTATAACAAAGTTAAAAGGTAATTTTCTCTCGTGCTGTGGGTTCGATTCTCGGTTTAAAAATGTAATTATTTAAAAAGCTATAAATGCAGCTGAAACAATTTTTTTAAATTAAAATTATGTATTCTTTCTGTATAATTCTCTAAATACAATATTTAAGGTACTTTCTCTACAAGTGGCATAGTCGTAGGAAGTATAGTATACTAGTGGCCGCCCGCGCCTTCATTCGCGTGGAAGTCGGCTTCCCGTGGGAATGAGCAGTTTTCCCGCGGTAAAAAGTACCCTATGCGTTATTCTGATGTATAACCTATATTACTGTAAAGTTTCATCCAAATCCATCCAGTAGTTTTTACGTGAAAGAGTAACAAACATCCATACATCCATACTCGCAAACTTTCACATTTATAATATTAGTAGGATTAGTAGGATTCTTACCTTAGAAGTGGTGGTGGTGACGACGACGCCGTCGATCTCGAACTTGCGCGTGCGCTTACGAGTCTTCTTCTTGAGGTTCGCCAGGTGGATGTCCTCCTTGGACCTGTGGCAAAAACATTCAGTTATTTATTGTTTGTGTACAAAGGATCACTTTCATGAGTACAATACTTATTAACTTCATTGTAAGGTATTTTCATTAAATTAACGTTAAGATTTATTGAATATCTAGCACGAAATATACTAAATATACAAACGTCTTCTAAAAATCCAGTTATTGCATAATTTTTACTAACATTATAAATCTGAACATTATGTAATGTGCATAAGCACTATGTAGGTACGAACAGGCCGCCATTTTCGCAACCACAACAGCGGTATAATTTAAGGAATAGACAGCCACCTTCTCAAGACATGCGAAATGAGCACCCACATGCTCGGCGGCGCTAGGACAGGGAACCACACTAGCGACCGACGACAGAGAAGGTTCCACTACAACGCCCTATGTAGAAGTGAAGATGTGCGGTATCACCACGTCCGCACTATTGGATAGCGGTGCCAGTATTCCAGCAATAAGTTTCCTACATAGTGCTTATGCACATTACACATTAGTATGTTTTCTATGGTCCACTTAATCAAACCGGCTGAATCAATTTTAATGAATTCTAGTTTTATACCTAACATAGGCTTTGCCACGGGGATATATCTCATTCCCACGGGAAAAGTCATTCAACTGCGGTTGTTGCGGGTTTTGGCGAGGGTGTTCGAGTGTTTGGACCCTCTAGCTAGTCAACATTACAGCCTCCGTACCTCTGTATCCGGTTGTTCTTCGCTCTAGCTACACACTGTCCTCCGTACCTCTGTATCCGGTTGTTCTCCGCTCTAGCTACACCCTGTCCTCCGTACCTCTGTATCCGGTTGTTCTTCGCTCTAGCTACACACTGTCCTCCGTACCTCTGTATCCGGTTGTTCTCCGCTCTAGCTACACCCTGTCCTCCGTACCTCTGTATCCGGTTGTTCTTCGCTCTAGCTACACACTGTCCTCCGTACCTCTGTATCCGGTTGTTCTCCGCTCTAGCTACACACTGTCCTCCGTACCTCTGTATCCGGTTGTTCTCCGCTCTAGCTACACCCTGTCCTCCGTACCTCTGTATCCGGTTGTTCTCCGCTCTAGCTACACCCTGTCCTCCGTACCTCTGTATCCGGTTGTTTCTCGCTCTAGCTACACCTTGTCCCCCGTACCTCTGTATCCGGTTGTTTCGCTCTAGCTACACACTATCCTCCGTACCTCTGTATCCGGTTGTTTCGCTCTAGCTACACCCTGTCCTCCGACCTCTGTATCCGGTTGTTTTTCGCCCTAGCTACACACCCCTATCCTCCGTACCTCTGTATCCGGTTGTTCTTCGCTCTAGCTACACACTATCCTCCGTACCTCTGTATCCGGCTGTTCTTCGCTCTAGCTACACCCTGTCCTCCGTACCTCTGTATCCGGTTGTTCTTCGCTCTAGCTACACCCCGTCCTCCGTACCTCTGTATCCGGTTGTTCTTCGCTCTAGCTACACCCTGTCCTCCGTACCTCTGTATCCGGTTGTTCTTCGCTCTAGCTACACCCTGTCCTCCGTACCTCTGTATCCGGTTGTTCTTCGCTCTAGCTACACACTGTCCTCCGTACCTCTGTATCCGGCTGTTCTTCGCTCTAGCTACACACTGCCTCCGTACCTCTGTATCCGGCTGTTCTTCGCTCTAGCTACACACTGCCTCCGTACCTCTGTATCCGGCTGTTCTTCGCTCTAGCTACACACTGCCTCCGTACCTCTGTATCCGGCTGTTCTTCGCTCTAGCTACACACTGCCTCCGTACCTCTGTATCCGGTTGTGTATCGCTCTAGCTACACCCCGTCCTCCGTACCTCTGTATCCGGGGGTGGTCGTGGTTCCTCCGCAGCACCACGTCCGCGTCCAGCTTGTTGTCGGCGAGCGAGTCCGCGGAGTGGCCGCGCCGCGACGAGCCCGACGCCACTGAACCACTGTCCGTGGATCTTCTGTCACTACTTCATCTACACCCTGTCCTCCGTACCTCTGTATCCGGGGGTGGTCGTGGTTCCTCCGCAGCACCACGTCCGCGTCCAGCTTGTTGTCGGCGAGCGAGTCCGCGGAGTGGCCGCGCCGCGACGAGCCCGACGCCACTGAACCACTGTCCGTGGATCTTCTGTCACTACTTCATCTACACCCTGTCCTCCGTACCTCTGTATCCGGGGGTGGTCGTGGTTCCTCCGCAGCACCACGTCCGCGTCCAGCTTGTTGTCGGCGAGCGAGTCCGCGGAGTGGCCGCGCCGCGACGAGCCCGACGCCACTGAACCACTGTCCGTGGATCTTCTGTCACTACTTCATCTACACCCCGTCCTCCGTACCTCTGTATCCGGGGGTGGTCGTGGTTCCTCCGCAGCACCACGTCCGCGTCCAGCTTGTTGTCGGCGAGCGAGTCCGCGGAGTGGCCGCGCCGCGACGAGCCCGACGCCACTGAACCACTGTCCGTGGATCTTCTGTCACTACTTCATCTACACCCCGTCCTCCGTACCTCTGTATCCGGGGGTGGTCGTGGTTCCTCCGCAGCACCACGTCCGCGTCCAGCTTGTTGTCGGCGAGCGAGTCCGCGGAGTGGCCGCGCCGCGACGAGCCCGACGCCACTGAACCACTGTCCGTGGATCTTCTGGAACAGATATCACGGTTAGATTGTAGTAATAGTAATAAATGTCTCAGTAGTTAAACACAGGCTTTATTAGTGTATAGCAAGAGGGATTGAGCGCAGTGCGGTTGGTAGATGCACTAGACGGATAATCTCATGATTAGTGATTGCAACCCAGCAGGATTTTTGCAAGATAAGCCTGAATCCAGCTGGATCCAGCATGTCAAAAAAGCGCTGGATCCAGAAATTGCAATTCCTACTCATGATGTTTTAAAGTGCGTGATAAATATAGTCATAATTTGGAAATAACCAAATTAGTAAAAGACTGTGAGGATTAAACCCAGAACCTACAGCATACTTACCAGTAGAGATGATAGAGATTTTTACACATCGTTAAAAATAATAACACAATCGATGGTGGCACCATTTAAACCTGATTTAGTTAGCCCAAGGTTTAAAACGTTTCCTGCAAGTGGGCCTTAATGGCATTATAAGTAAATCCAAGTACGGAACGACAGAAACACTAACTGTTTCGTCGCATCTCTGAATACATTTACCCACCGCTGCGTTAATATCCCATGCTACTTAACCGCAATTACGACGTACCTGTCAAAGCTGTCCGGACTGAGTCTGGTGTGCGCCGAGTCCTTCACTCGCACCTCTTCACCAACTGTCACCACCGAGACGTGGGATGTGTCCTGTGGGTTATAATTTAATGATATAATTTCTAATTGTGGAGATATAAAGGGACGGATACACAATGCCAACAACCCGTAGAGATCAGTGGGGTAACTCAAATTGTCATGACTGTTATGAGAATAAACTTCAAAATGTACATTTTTTTGATACAAAAAAAGGAGTTTTGACGTTTTCTGATAGTAGTTTATGTCTCTCGAAAGTTACAGAATCACCCCGCTGAGATAGAAAATTTGTAAGAAGCAAGTTTAACTGGTTTTTGAGCATTATTAATCCAGTTTTGCTAGACGAAAATCTTGAGGGGCGTTTGACAATACTCGCCACGCTTGGCAGTCGAGTTTATAAGTTGCGATTGTCCTCTAGTTTGTTTCCAATTCATTAGGTTACAATTTTTTTTGCAATTTTTTTTAAATGCAGGTATTTTAACCAGCCTTCTTTAGCCTGGGCTGCGCCTTGAACCAAATTGAGAGTGAGTTATACTTACATTCAATTATAATGTTCAAATTATTTGAATAAATGTGTCTATAAGTTTATATGTGTGTTCTGTGTTTGTATAATCGTGTGTATTACCCGTATGTATACATATAAACGTGTGTATTATCCGTATGTGTACATATAAACGTGTGTATTATTAAATTATAATGTTCAAATTATTTGAATAAATGTGTCTATAAGTTTATATGTGTGTTCTGTGTTTGTATAATCGTGTGTATTACCCGTATGTGTACATATAAACGTGTGTATTATCCGTATGTGTACATACAAACATGTTTATTATCCGTATTTATACATATAAACGTGTGTATTATCCGTATGTGTACATATAAACGTGTGTATTATCCGTATGTGTACATATAAACGTGTGTATTACCCGCATGTGTACACACAAATCAGTGTATTGTGTATCTACGCACCAAGTTAACCCCGTTGTGCTGGCTGTCGTCGAACACGCCGGAGTCGGCGGCGGGCGGGCTCAGGATCAGCACCTCGCTGCTGTCCAGCCGGCGCCCGCGGGCCTTTTCTGCGGTATTACGATAGGAATAAGAGTCATTTTTGATTGATAAGAGTAAAACGCAGTTGTGAAACCATATGACAGTTTTGTCTGCTGTATTGCCATCAAAATAAGAGTCATTTTTGATTGATTGAAGTATAAGGTAGTTGTAAAGCAATGTGAGAGCTTTCTCTGCCGTATTGCAAGGGGAATAAGAGTCATTTTTGAATGATAAGAGTAAGACGCAGTTGTAAAACAATATGTGGGCATTCTTTGCCGTATTGCAAGGGGAATAAGAGACATTTTTGAATGATGAGAGTATAAAATAGTTGTAAAACAATATGTGGGCTTTCTCTGCTGTATTGCCATTAAAATAAGAGTCATTTATGAATGATTAGAGTATAAAATTGTTGTAAAACAATATAAGGGCCTTCTCTACAGTGTTACGATAAGAATAAGAGTTATTTTTGATTTATTGAAGTATAAGGTAGTTTAACGGGGTTGCTCTGCAGTGTTACGATAAGAATAAGAGTTATTTTTGATTGATAAGAGTAAAACGTGGCTTCAAATTGCAAGGGAGATAGGGGTTATTTTTGAATGATTGAAGTATAAGGTAGTATAACGGTGTTGCTCTGCAGTATTTTCATTGGAATAAGAGTCATTTTTGATTGATATGAGTAAAACGCAGTTGTAAAATAATGTGAGAGCTTTCTCTGCTGTATAGCCAGGGGAATAAGAGTCATTTTTGAATGATTAGAGTAAAACGCAGTTGTGAAACAATATGAGGGCTTTCTCTGCTGTATTGCCAGGGGAATAAGAGACATTTTTGAATGAATAGAGTATAAAACAGGTGTAAAACAATATAAGGGCCTTCTCTACAGTGTTATGATTGGAATTAGAGTCATTTTTGATTGATTGAAGTATAAGGTAGTTTAACGGGGTTGCTCTGCAGTATTTTCATTGGAATAAGAGTCATTTTTGAATGATTAGAGTAAAACGCAGTTGTAAAACAATATGAGAGCTTTCACTGCTGTATTGCCAGGGGAATAAGAGTCATTTTTGAATGATAAGAGTATAAAACAGGTGTAAAACAATATAAGGGCCTTCTCTACAGTGTTATGATTGGAATTAGAGTTAATTTTGATTGTTTCAAGTATATCACAGTTTATTGGGGTTGCTCTGCAGTATTTTCATTGGAATAAGGGTCATTTTTGAATGATTAGAGTAAAACGCAGTTGTAAAACAATATGAGAGCTTTCTCTACAGTATTGCAAAGGGGATAATAGTCATTTTTATTTGATTAAGTATAATGTAGTTTAGCGGCCATTCTCTTCAGAATCACCAGCAAAATAACAGTAATTTTTGCTTAATTTACATATGAAGAAATTTCAAAACTCACAGGCTTTCTCTGCAATATTACCTTTAAAATATATTTAAAAAATACACAATAAACTAACCGGGGGCGACCAGCATACAATCCAGCGAGTCCAGCGAGGAAGGGAATGCGTCGTAATCGTCCGGTGATGAATCTCTGACGACCACCACCTCGTCGCTGGAGGCGGCCGACGCGGTGGATATTGTCACCGCGTTTGGTAACATCTGTTATGATTCACAAATAAGGAATAAGTAAAGAGGAACTTAATATATGATAGAAAAACATGACTATGAGGTCGTAAAGTAATCGCTAGTGATATTTGTAGGTTACCACACAGTAAACTAGAGAGGATACGAGCTAATTACGACAATACATTGACCCAGGAATCGAACCCGAGACCTGCTTAAACTCGGTTTACATAGTCAAATCTAAATCGGATCATAATTAGGAATTAAAATGCGACAGGTATATTACATATTTGTGTGATAATGCAATGTGTTTTTTGCATTTGAGCGAACTAAATAGTGCTGTTTTGCAAAAGTGTGACAAATTAGTGTATTTCATTCATGTGTGAATAGTGTGGTACACTATTTGGTTGGTGAAATTTCAAGCATAAAATCTTACATGCAAAACACGTACAGATACTGTAAAGAACTTATATGAATGCATTATTACCAACTAATGTTTACGTGCTAAAATACACTACGCTTATAGTGTTATCTAAAAGTTAGGCACAGTTCAGTAAGTCAATTTAGATAATTATTTTTATAACAAAAACGGCGTTGTGTGTGTCATTTTACACGGTGGGTTTTTTAAATAAAAAAACTAATAAGCAATTGACTAAATTTACATATTATCAAGGCAAAATTACTAATATTTTGCAAACCACGTTAAAAACTGTGCAAAAAACGTCCTAAACAGTATTATAATTCAAGCTTTATAGTACGAATTTTGACGACTGTACTTAAACCCTCCATTTTTTATCTAACCATCCATCTACATCGTGATTCTCAGTGACTATCGAACCGAAGGGTATGGCGTGAGTCCATAGTAAACCGAAACGTAAAAGTCATCTAAATTCCTCAAACGATACATTCTCATTTGTCTCAAACTACAAAAAAAATAATTTTGATGACACTTTCTTTCAACTTTTTTTTCTGTCTTTCGATTGCACTTGGCCCCTTGACGGCCATTACAGCTTCACCGGGCTTGGGGGCGAGCGCAAAAGGCACTCAGCCAGTAAGCCAGTTACTTTCTTTCAACAAAACATTACTTTCTCTTCTATCACCCCAACAACCTACTACCCCCCATTCTCCCGCCAACCATTCGCTGACACTTTCTTTCAACAAAACATAACTTTCTCTTATTCCACCCCAAACACCTACTACCCCCCAACCCTCCCCTAATTACCGCGGCGTCGCTCAGCACGGGCGGGTGCGTGGTGGTGAGCGTGTAGTGGTGCTGCGCCGGCAGCGAGTTGGGCGCCACCACCGCCACCACCACGCCGGTCGACACCGTCACCAGCGGCGCCGGCTGCGGTCACCACACGCTACTTAGCACTAGCTTACACGCAGCACTTACTAACTTACACGTAGTACTTAGCACTAGCTTACACGTAGTACTCAGTCGGTATAACTTTATTGTGTACTTAGTACCTACTTAAATAGTACTCAAGGGCGGATCTAGTGGGGGGTTATGGGGGCTGGGTCCAGGCCTTAGATGGACCACTAATTAAAGTTGTTAAAACTTAGGTATTGTGACTGACCAATACTATGATATATCATATACAGGGTGATTGGTAATGCGATACATTCCTTCTAAGAGGTTAAAGTAGAGCTAATATGCAGTCAATTAAGGCATAATATGCTATGTCCGAAAATTGATAATTTCTGAGATATGCAACATTTAAGATTTTTTATAAAAAAACCCATTTTCGAAGTTCAAATGAATCCTTTTAGTGAAAAATTCAAAATTGAGTTTAATGTTTTGTTGTTTTACGGTAGCTTGATAACTAAAATTACATTTTAGATTCAAATTTGCTAAAATTAATCGTCCTTATTTTAGAAAAAGTCAAGAAACCAAGAACAACTTTTAAAAAAAGTTAAGTCTTAAGGCAATAAAAAGCGATTTTATAAAAAAAAGGCCAAATAATGTTGCGTACAAATAACATAAAAAACTTCCCCAATTCATAAGATATTCAAAAAGGTACATTTGTCATACTAAAACTGAGTATTTGATTGACAACTCTACTAATAAAAGAAGTAACCTCTCTCTTAGAACGCCTCTACTTTGTGGTTACCGCGCACTTTTGCAGTGTTTTCTTTGGTTGATGTCGACGTCTTGCACAGGGATAATGCAATAACACTAAAGTCTGCCGTTAAATAAATAAATTTTGTAAAAAGCCAAAGCTTTAAGTGTGCAGCCTTTGCAGTCAAATAGAAAAAAAAGTGTTATGCGCAAAAAAAGAAACCTCTATTAAAAGAAAACTAACTACAAATTTTCATTCAGAACTCTTGAAATGGTATCATTTAAGATCCTTGCCTTCGAAGACTTTTTGTAGCGATGCTGTTGCGCGTTAAGTAAACGCATGTTAGTCGCATTTGCAACGCGCTACATTATCGCAACTGTATCGATGTAAAGACAATACTAACGCATCGCGACTGAATCGATACGAACCACGATATCGATGCGAACACACGGCAGCATCGCTACAAAAAGATGCTGTGGGCAAGGGCCTTTTGTAATGAAGATTACTCAGACATTCTTCTTATTTACGTATTGTGTAATGGCAACGCTGTTACAGCAAAAAAAGTACTTGTTGCGTTTCCGTAATGGACGTGAGTCAAACGTTAGAGTGTAGAGGGGACGTATCGACGTCTCAGAAAAATGAAGCTTGTATCCGTCCGAACAAGTGAATCTAGTAGACCTCGAATTTGGCGAAGTAGACGAAGAAATGATAGATGTTTTTCGCAGAAATCTAGCAACCACCACAAGAGTTGGCGACATCGACCAAAGAAAAAAAAACAAGTGATGTGTAGTGATTAATGAAAAAGATGTAGTTATTAATAGCAGTAACTTTTTCCGCACTCAGCATACTCTTTTTTTCTAATTAATCGCAAAAGCTACACACTTGGTTTGGCTTTTCAAAAAAAATATTTATTTGTACGCAACATTATTTGGACTTTTTTTTAGAAAATCGCTTTTTATTGCCATAAGACTTAACTTTTTTTAAAAGTTGTTCTTGGTTTCTTGACTTTTTCTTAAATAAGGACGATTATTTTTAGCAAATTTGAATCTAAAATATCATTTTAGTTATCAAGCTACCATAAAACAACAAAACATTAAACTCAATTTTGAATTTTTCACAAAAAGGATTCATTTGAACTTCGAAAGTGGGGTATTTTATAAAAAATCTTAAATGTTGCATATCTCAGAAATTATCAATTTTCGGACATAGCATATTATGCCTTAATTGACTGCAAATAAGCTCTACTTTGACCTCTTGGAAGGAATGTATCGCATTACCAATCACCCTGTATACGGGGGGTCCCCCTGGCACCGAAGCTGGATCCGCCCTTGCTAGTACTTGATTACTTGCTTATTGTGACCTTAGTTCTTGTCAACTAGTACTTGATAATTGTGTATTAAGTACTGTTATGTTTTTTTTCTCAGTACTTGCTTATTGCATACTTGCTTTCTGTGTAGGTACTAAGTAACAAAAGAAATAACGCTGAGGGAGACTAGGAAAAAGTAAGGGGAATAACAAAATTCGACGGCTTTACCACAAACTCTTCTTTTCGCCATAAGTAAAGAGAAGCTTTCTTATGTTTGCGAAATATTGAAGTTTTGTCAAACCTAAACTAGTAAAAATCTTAATACAGTAAGCCCCAGTGCATTTGATCTTCAATGATCAGGTGATTCGCACGTAGTTTTTATGTTATAGTTCAATTAAAGCTAATAATCTGGAGCACTCCCTCAGCATCATTCTAAAAAGGCATAAACAAGAAGCTTGGTTTCAAAGACCAAAATAATGAAGCATATTCCACTCGTGCTCATTATTTCCCACTTCTTTCGTGTATAAAACATTTATTCAACACATATAGGAACAAACTACGAAAAACCATATCTTTAGAAGTGTACTTCATTGTATGATTCTTATTTGTAAGAAAATAAGGTTGCAATTACTTTACTAACATTTTTCAGTAACTTCTAAAGATATAATTGTTTGAACAGTACAAACATATTCGGCGTCTCACATGCTAGAAAGAGAAAGCTTGAGTGCAACGTGTGTGTAGGAAAACGAGACGCCTATATGTTTGTATATAACTACTATCAAATCTAAATATCACATGTATTCTACTAACATGTAATTAAAAGCACTATTCTGATCTTACAAGTGCAAATCCCTAATATGTTTTTGTATTTTATTTAGAAAAAGATTGTCGCATCATTGTTAATATTTATAAATCAGATTGTCTTGATTTTCTCACATCAGAATAGTACTTTCAACATAGGCATATTTAACACAGTTTATTGACTCAATTAGAAAGCTCTAACCAAAAAAACCAAAACCCAACTCACCGTAACAGGCCTGACTTCTATGACACTGTCCTCGGCTCGATCCTTCACCACATCCCCGTTGCCGATCTTGCACACTCTATCATGACTGACACTCACTTCACTGATATCAACCGAGCCGGACAGAGAGCTTCTCTTGTCCGTTAGATCACTACCCGAGTCACTCGTGGAGTATGTGTCTTCTTGTATTATTAATATTTCAGTACTCTTGTCGAATTCTCTAGAAATAAGGTTTTTGGCTTCGCTGATTCTGACGTCGTTGTCGACGATCTTGACTTCGTGAGGTTTGACTGGTTCTTCTTCGAAGTCGCCGCGGTTGGCGTGTATTCGGGAATCGTCCTCGCGTATTCGCAGCTCGTCTTCTCGCTTCCGTGACTCTTCACGCTTTCGCGCTTCTTCCCGCTTTCGCGCTTCTTCTTCCCGCTTTCGGGCTTCTTCTTCACGCTTTCTCGCTTCTTCTTCCCGCTTTCGCGCTTCTTCCCGCTTCTGTTCCTCGTCACGTCTACGCAGTTCGTCTTCGTGTATTCTGGTTGTTTCTTTGCTCTCGGGCGTGGGCGTCCTCGCGGGTGTTTTGACTTTGGGCGAGTGGTTCGCGGCGATGTCTGGCGGTTTCTCCTTGTCCGGTGCTTGAGCAGGTTTCTCTGGTTCTTTGGATGCCTGAAACAATTAAAACATAAGGTTATATTATAAATTATCTCACAATGCGAAGGTTCACTTACAGTGAATCAAAATATTTGTTTTTTCAACTTAATCATATATTATGTCTTTTTACCTGAATAAGTAGCGGCGGCGGCGGCGGTGCTGGCGGCTTTTTGGGTGCTGCGGCCGGTTTGACAGCCGGGGGCGGCACTGCGGCGCTTGGGGGCGGGACTGTGGTTGTTGGGGGCGGGATTGTGACGGTTGGGGGCGGAACTGTGGAAGCTGGGGGCGGGACAGTGGCAGCAGGGGG
The DNA here is from genome assembly GCA_916618145.1 of Emmelina monodactyla. Classification (NCBI taxonomy): domain Eukaryota; kingdom Metazoa; phylum Arthropoda; class Insecta; order Lepidoptera; family Pterophoridae; genus Emmelina; species Emmelina monodactyla. The sequence continues at coordinate 6,077,514 of OU745296.1, forward strand.
CGGCGCCGGCGCGGGGCCCTTCTCTTTCTTGGCAGGCTGCGTGATCTGATGATAACGATTAAATATGTATTTTGTGAACTCTAAAGATGCCATTATTCATAAAGACTTGATATAGTAACATCTTTCTGTTTTAGTTCCCTACTTGTGAAGGTTACGAAGTTTATGAACTAAACTGACTTATTTATATACAGTATAATATGTAGTGTGTATGTTACCTGTTTGTGCGTGTTGTCAGCGAGCGGCGGAGAGGCAGCGCGCGATTCCTCCGACACTGTGATAAATACATTAAAACTAGTTCAAATTTAACTTTAAATTAAAAAAATAGAGAGACAACATGTAACAAGGAAGGTAATAGAAGAGATGCAGTAATTAAGAGAATAGATGCAGAATTAAATAGAAAATATAAAGAAGTTAATTGATAAAAAGAGTGGACTTTACCCACTGAAATTACAGAAATAAAAAAAACTTAAGCTTAGGGTCGGCAAAATATTGTTTAATTAATGCACCTTCGCTTAACAATGATCATAAGCCTGTAGTCCACATACCATTACATTTGTTTGCTGACTTAGTTACATAAAAATAAATAAAAAGGTAAATTTAATACATATATAATAATTATATAAAATTGAGTTACTTTTGACATCGGGCGTGTCGGCGGAGCGCACGGAGGTGGCGTCATCGTCCAACTCCATTTGCATTTGAGAACTGCGATGTTCCTGCAAGAGACAAACAATACAACTTATTAATTAACGATTCATATACTCACTAAAAAACACAAGTGCACCATGATTAGTAGGGGATTTCGACTCTAGTTTAGGTAGTAAAATAGTTTTAAAGCATATTCGCTTTGGGCCGAAAGCGACTATACGGAAACAGGATTGAAGCGACTGGTTTTAATGTAAATGACGAGCTATTGCAACTGCAACTTTATGCTCTTACAATTAAGAATCAAAGACAACATCAGACATATTTTCAGAAACCAACATTTATGGATTTATATTGCAGGCTTAAATAGTTATTTTCACTAATATTTTAGTGTAAATTGTTGAATATTTAAAATACCTTCGATGCAGGCAGAGGTCCTGGCGGCTGGTCCGTTTCGCAATCAAATTGATCATAAAATATTACATTAACATACTTACATTACATTTAAACATCGTGTTAGATATAAATAAATAGTTGTGGTTTGATACAGAATACTATTAAATAATCGTAGGTAAATAGAAAGTCCTACTAATAACTGTATAAAATTGATATAAGCTTTGAATTAGTTTTAGCATAAATATATTTGAGTTTAGGCGGATTTGCTGTTAGTATAAAAAGATTTAGTAAGGAAAATTTAAGCACACTCTTAATTGAACTTTGGAACAAAAGGTAAAAATTCTCAAATATTCGTTGTAATCATTTAAAATGAGGAAAAGTAATGATTAAAGGGACATACACAGGGTGACTTCAAGTTTCGGTGATTAAAATATTATATATACCTTTTTGTAAAACAATAAATTCAAAATTTTAGGGGGTCAGGGGTTAAAATGATTAATCTAAGTAATAACATCAAAATTAAATACTAACCGATTCTTTGGTATTGTTCCTTGTTGAGCTTCTGTTTGCCCTTTCTAGACTTGTTCTAATTATTATAAATTTAATTTATAATGTAAGTTTAGAAAGAACAAACGTTGTTAGTAAGCGTGCAAAGAAGCATAAAATCGTGTTAGTTAGATATAATAGAGATATATTTTCAAATATTTTGTTAGTAATATTATAATTATAAACACACAAATTTCACTACTTTTTTATAAATAGATATCTGATATTGGTATCACTAAATTAAGTCCAATTTTTTTGTAGAAAATGTGCTGATAATATGATATTAGTAAATAATCTCTACTAATATTATAAATGTGAAAGTAACTCTGTCTGTCTGTCTGTTTGTTACGCTTTCACGCCTAAACCACTGACCTCATATCGATGAAATTTGGTATGAAGATAGAACTGTATTTGGGAAAGGACATAGGATACTTTTTATCGGGAAAAAAAGAGTGATAGGGGTTGAAATAGGGGATGAAAGTTTGTATAAAAGTTCGTGTGATATAACCGAATTCCACGCGGAAAACTAGTATGTAATAAATCTTCGTCAGCGTATTTAGTCTAATTTTACAATGATGTGGAGTATAAATTTAGTGAGACCAATATACCTGTCTTTACAGATAAAGACCTCTCATGAAAAACTGATGGCAATATTTTTAATTTAGTTTAGAGAGTGTACTCAGAATCGGGGCCAATGTGCTGATAAATATGATATTAGTATACTTTCACTCCATAGTTTTCTTTACTTGCTTAGATCGCTTTTAACAGCTATTTCTCTCTACTTAACAAGTGTTTCCAGCTGTTGATGTTCCATGTAATAACATGCGACGAGTACCTCCGAGTCGTCGTCCAGCAGCTCCTCCTCCACCACCTCGGCGCGGTACTCCAGCAGCAGGTCCCGCAGCGGCTTCGCGGACAGCGCGGGCGAGGACACGAACGAGTGTTTTAATAGTTCTGTGGCCGTGGGGCGCTTCTCCGGGTCCTGCGGGGAACGGGGGGGAGATAGTGAGATAGGTCACTCTATTTTATATACAAATTTTACTCAAAGCTGTAGATCTTCCAGATTAAATAAATAAATAAATAGGTTGGGGAGAGTGTGTAGAAGATTGAGTGGGGTGGGAATGGGGTTGAATTTGAGTTGTGGTGGAAAAAATGACGTCGGAAGGTGGTCTACTAGGTTTTGGATTTAGTTAAGAATGTACGAAACATAAAACGTAACTAAATAGATTTGATTGGTAGGACTCATAATGTTGGTTTTTTCTTCAGGTGTTTTCAAAATTGCCAGCCTGTAACGTCCAAATTTATGCCGTATCATGTGGATCGACTTTTCATTGAATCGATAATTTTTCAACTGACCAAAAAATGACTTTCAAGTCTGTATAGTCCATTTCTAAGCACTTCGTCCATACATACTTATTTATATTTCCACAATATTAAAACTAATTTATTTTCATTCTGAATATAATAATAATAATAAATCTCCAGACTAACATACCAACTGTGTGGCCCTAAACTAAGCAGAGCTTGTACTATAGGTACCACACAATGGCCTAGGGGAGAACCTAGTTACACCCAGTCTCGTACCAATTTCGAAAAACCATTTTGACGAAATTGGCCCGACCCGGGGATTAACCCGGAACCATCCGCTTAGCAGTCCGGTAGGTATAGTTACCGCTGTGCCACAGAGGTCGTCAGAAATGAAGCAAAATGTAGTTAGTTTCGATGAAATTAGTTTATGTTGTCTTCTTAAAGCAGATGGTGCTTAGCAGTCCGGTATATTATTATATACCGCTGCACCACAGAAGTCGTCAATATCTTCGTTTTTTATTTCGATCATCTGCATCTTGAGCAGCCCGCGCATGGGCGTCACCTCACCACCTGCCACCACCCCCCCCCTCGGCCACCCCCTACCTTCACGAGCGCGGCGGCGATGAACCCGTTGAAGGCGGCGCTCCAGCGGCTGGGCGTGTCCAGCGCGGGCGGCTCCGACTTCTGGATCTTCAGCAGCACGCGCATGGGCGTCATCTCGTGGTTCGGAGGCTCGATCTGGGCAAACTCGATCAGGGTGATGCCCAGTGACCAGATGTCCACCTGCGGGGGGAAAGGATAGTGTTATAGAAATAGAGTAATGTATTACAGTGGCTAACGCTGTATTAGTTGGGTAAAAGACTTCAAACTCAATACCTAATAACATTACCACATTTATTTATCATCGTCCATCTGAATCATGATTTAACACCTTGACTGCCTCATCTTGGAATACATTATTAGTTTAAAATAACAGCTTGACGCACTACTTAATTAATTGCGAGGAAACGAACATGTTGCAGTCAAGGTGGAAACTGGACAGACTTAATGTCAGTTTTCACTAAATTCCAGGGTTCTACCTACCTACCTAACCGAAGATTCGGACTCGAATTTCGGGCTTAGCTGACAGTGAAAACATTACCCTTGCTGATGAGAGTGATTGCAGCAAAACCTAAGCCGTACATACGGGACCAGTAAAGCCTCAAAGCCGGCGGCAATTTTAAGGGGGCGGCAAAAATTAAAATTTAAGGGGGCGGCAAGAATTAAAATTTAAGGGGCGGCAAATTTCACAACTGCACGCCATCTACAGGACCCTCAGATAAGTGCAGTATTTAGTGCTGTGGTTGTAGCCAGTAGGATCTTGACCAAGAACCAGGACCTTGAGACTATAAACTTAGAGATAACCTAGTTTTAACTTAAACTATAAAATGTATATTGTTTTTCTTACGTACTAAAATTTAAATAAACTGTTTTAAATGTTTTCGGTGTATCATTCTAAAGTCTCACGTCTTTGCTCTAATTAGGTACACCGTAACACAGTTTAAATCTTAAACAAGAAGCCTTCCATATCAATTAGCTTTATCTCATATCTTTTCGTAATTCTTTGTAGACAACTAAGCAATTTTAAAAATATTTTTTTTATTACCTCCTACTTCTAAACTTCTCACACTATCAATTTATCAATAAAGATATTTTAAAAAATCCTAAGGGTTATTTTTCTGCATAACAGTTTCTCAAAGCTTTAATCCCCATACCTAAATTTCATTCTGGATTTTTTTCCATACAAACAGTTTATCAAACATTTCGACACCATCAACGTATACTACGCTAACTAGAATATGCATACCTTACAGGAGAAGCAAAATACGGTTAAATAGATGTTAATTAAGTTATAAAATTAAGTATGTACATTTTTAGAGAACGTTAATGAAAATAACATATGTAAAATTGGCAGATATTGCTTTATATTCCAAAAAGTTTCATCGACAACCTACCTTAAAATTATATGATATACTAGTGGCCACCCGCGACTCCGTTCGCGTGGAAGTCGATTTCCCGTGGGAATGAGAAGTTTTCCCGCGGTAAAAAGTACCCTATGTGTTATTCTGATGTATAACCTATATTACTGCAAGGTACATTCAAATCCGTCCAGCGGTTTTTACGTGAAAGAGTAACAAACATCCATCCATCCATACTCACAAACTTTCACATTTATAATATTAGTAGGATTTATAATATTTTTAAGATTAGAATCCAGTGCCCAATTTTGTTAAAGGCTCAGCAACACACCCCCAACACCCACAGTGTTGCGGGGAGTCATGGGCGGACATCACTTACCATCAGGTGACCCGTTTGCTTTCCTATATTATATTTAAAAAATCGGTTTTCTGTAAATTCGGTTTACTGACGATAGTTGAACGTGACAACGTCTTAAGATGTCGAACGCTGCCGAACGCGGAGGCCGACTGTGCCTCTTTGTCGCTCGTTCCGCGCTCTCGCTTGCACTTAATTGGAACGCCTCAGAGCGAGGTAACGCCGCATGAGTCATGTTTTTTAGTGCGTGCAGCCGGCTCCATCGAATTATAAGACGTTGTCACGTCAAAAAAACCTACCTTAAAATCATATGGGTTATCTCGGAAGGTCTCGCACAGCACCACCTCGGGCGCCATCCAGTACGGCGTGCCGATGAACGTGTCGTGCTTCTGCAGCGTCCACTTGTTCTTGGCTGACACGCCGAAGTCCGCTGGAATTGAAGCAAAATGAAGTTATTAAAGGTTTATAATGAAACTAGTGGCCGCCCGCGACTCCGTTCGCGTGGAAGTCGGTTTCCCGTGGGAATGAGAAGTAATCCCACGGTAAAAAGTACCATATATGTTATTCTGAACCTATATTACTGTAAAGTTTCATCAAAATCCATCCAGTAGTTTTTACGTGAAAGAGTAACAAACATCCATACTCACAAACTTTCACGTTTATAATATTAGTAGGATGGATCTTACTAGTATTATAAATAAAATTAGTGAGTATGTATGTATGTTTGTATCTGTTAAACGCAATAAGTACTGAACAGATATGAATGAAATTTGGTTGAATAGATAGACTATAACTCTTATTCTCAGACATGGGGTATTTTTTATCGCGGGAAAGTATCAAATTTCTACGGGAAAAGCGGTTTTTAGCTACGGGTAAATCTATAGGGCAGAAAACATGTTTGGGATAAACTAGAATCGATATCTTTTAAACAGTGGGTAAAAACATATTTAATTTTAATAGGAAAATTGAGTAGTTTTATTTTGTTATGGACCCAACAAGCTAGCAGGTCATGTGATGGTAAGTGATCACCACCGCCCGTATAGCCCAAAATAATATCTGTATTGTTGGGACATTCCTGGCCTTTGAGACAGTGGAACACCTTCTCTAGCAACTCACCCAGCTTGACCCCCCCCTGCATGGTGGCGAGCACGTTCCCCGCCTTCAGGTCCCGGTGGATGACCTTGTGCGAGTGCAGGAACTGCAGGCCGAGGCACATCTCCCTGCAGACGTACGCTATCTGCTGCTCGTTCAGACCTTCCTCTAGTCATTAGAGACAGTGGAACACCTTCTCTAGCAACTCACCCAGCTTGACCCCCCCCTGCATGGTGGCGAGCACGTTCCCCGCCTTCAGGTCCCGGTGGATGACCTTGTGCGAGTGCAGGAACTGCAGGCCGAGGCACATCTCCCTGCAGACGTACGCTATCTGCTGCTCGTTCAGACCTTCCTCTAGTCATTAGAGACAGTGGAACACCTTCTCTAGCAACTCACCCAGCTTGACCCCCCCCTGCATGGTGGCGAGCACGTTCCCCGCCTTCAGGTCCCGGTGGATGACCTTGTGCGAGTGCAGGAACTGCAGGCCGAGGCACATCTCCCTGCAGACGTACGCTATCTGCTGCTCGTTCAGACCTTCCTCTAGTCATTAGAGACAGTGGAACACCTTCTCTAGCAACTCACCCAGCTTGACCCCCCCCTGCATGGTGGCGAGCACGTTCCCCGCCTTCAGGTCCCGGTGGATGACCTTGTGCGAGTGCAGGAACTGCAGGCCGAGGCACATCTCCCTGCAGACGTACGCTATCTGCTGCTCGTTCAGACCTTCCTCTAGTCATTAGAGACAGTGGAACACCTTCTCTAGCAACTCACCCAGCTTGACCCCCCCCTGCATGGTGGCGAGCACGTTCCCCGCCTTCAGGTCCCGGTGGATGACCTTGTGCGAGTGCAGGAACTGCAGGCCGAGGCACATCTCCCTGCAGACGTACGCTATCTGCTGCTCGTTCAGACCTTCCTCTAGTCATTAGAGACAGTGGAACACCTTCTCTAGCAACTCACCCAGCTTGACCCCCCCCTGCATGGTGGCGAGCACGTTCCCCGCCTTCAGGTCCCGGTGGATGACCTTGTGCGAGTGCAGGAACTGCAGGCCGAGGCACATCTCCCTGCAGACGTACGCTATCTGCTGCTCGTTCAGACCTTCCTCTAGTCATTAGAGACAGTGGAACACCTTCTCTAGCAACTCACCCAGCTTGACCCCCCCCTGCATGGTGGCGAGCACGTTCCCCGCCTTCAGGTCCCGGTGGATGACCTTGTGCGAGTGCAGGAACTGCAGGCCGAGGCACATCTCCCTGCAGACGTACGCTATCTGCTGCTCGTTCAGACCTTCCTCTAGTCATTAGAGACAGTGGAACACCTTCTCTAGCAACTCACCCAGCTTGACCCCCCCCTGCATGGTGGCGAGCACGTTCCCCGCCTTCAGGTCCCGGTGGATGACCCTGTGCGAGTGCAGGAACTGCAGGCCGAGGCACATCTCCCTGCAGACGTACGCTATCTGCTGCTCGTTCAGACCTTCCTCTAGTCATTAGAGACAGTGGAACACCTTCTCTAGCAACTCACCCAGCTTGACCCCCCCCTGCATGGTGGCGAGCACGTTCCCCGCCTTCAGGTCCCGGTGGATGACCTTGTGCGAGTGCAGGAACTGCAGGCCGAGGCACATCTCCCTGCAGACGTACGCTATCTGCTGCTCGTTCAGACCTTCCTCTAGTCATTAGAGACAGTGGAACACCTTCTCTAGCAACTCACCCAGCTTGACCCCCCCCTGCATGGTGGCGAGCACGTTCCCCGCCTTCAGGTCCCGGTGGATGACCTTGTGCGAGTGCAGGAACTGCAGGCCGAGGCACATCTCCCTGCAGACGTACGCTATCTGCTGCTCGTTCAGACCTTCCTCTAGTCATTAGAGACAGTGGAACACCTTCTCTAGCAACTCACCCAGCTTGACCCCCCCCTGCATGGTGGCGAGCACGTTCCCCGCCTTCAGGTCCCGGTGGATGACCTTGTGCGAGTGCAGGAACTGCAGGCCGAGGCACATCTCCCTGCAGACGTACGCTATCTGCTGCTCGTTCAGACCTTCCTCTAGTCATTAGAGACAGTGGAACACCTTCTCTAGCAACTCACCCAGCTTGACCCCCCCCCTGCATGGTGGCGAGCACGTTCCCCGCCTTCAGGTCCCGGTGGATGACCTTGTGCGAGTGCAGGAACTGCAGGCCGAGGCACATCTCCCTGCAGACGTACGCTATCTGCTGCTCGTTCAGACCTTCCTCTAGTCATTAGAGACAGTGGAACACCTTCTCTAGCAACTCACCCAGCTTGACCCCCCCCTGCATGGTGGCGAGCACGTTCCCCGCCTTCAGGTCCCGGTGGATGACCTTGTGCGAGTGCAGGAACTGCAGGCCGAGGCACATCTCCCTGCAGACGTACGCTATCTGCTGCTCGTTCAGACCTTCCTCTAGTCATTAGAGACAGTGGAACACCTTCTCTAGCAACTCACCCAGCTTGACCCCCCCCTGCATGGTGGCGAGCACGTTCCCCGCCTTCAGGTCCCGGTGGATGACCTTGTGCGAGTGCAGGAACTGCAGGCCGAGGCACATCTCCCTGCAGACGTACGCTATCTGCTGCTCGTTCAGACCTTCCTCTAGTCATTAGAGACAGTGGAACACCTTCTCTAGCAACTCACCCAGCTTGACCCCCCCCCTGCATGGTGGCGAGCACGTTCCCCGCCTTCAGGTCCCGGTGGATGACCTTGTGCGAGTGCAGGAACTGCAGGCCGAGGCACATCTCCCTGCAGACGTACGCTATCTGCTGCTCGTTCAGACCTTCCTCTAGTCATTAGAGACAGTGGAACACCTTCTCTAGCAACTCACCCAGCTTGACCCCCCCCTGCATGGTGGCGAGCACGTTCCCCGCCTTCAGGTCCCGGTGGATGACCTTGTGCGAGTGCAGGAACTGCAGGCCGAGGCACATCTCCCTGCAGACGTACGCTATCTGCTGCTCGTTCAGACCTTCCTCTAGTCATTAGAGACAGTGGAACACCTTCTCTAGCAACTCACCCAGCTTGACCCCCCCCTGCATGGTGGCGAGCACGTTCCCCGCCTTCAGGTCCCGGTGGATGACCTTGTGCGAGTGCAGGAACTGCAGGCCGAGGCACATCTCCCTGCAGACGTACGCTATCTGCTGCTCGTTCAGACCTTCCTCTAGTCATTAGAGACAGTGGAACACCTTCTCTAGCAACTCACCCAGCTTGACCCCCCCCTGCATGGTGGCGAGCACGTTCCCCGCCTTCAGGTCCCGGTGGATGACCTTGTGCGAGTGCAGGAACTGCAGGCCGAGGCACATCTCCCTGCAGACGTACGCTATCTGCTGCTCGTTCAGACCTTCCTCTAGTCATTAGAGACAGTGGAACACCTTCTCTAGCAACTCACCCAGCTTGACCCCCCCCTGCATGGTGGCGAGCACGTTCCCCGCCTTCAGGTCCCGGTGGATGACCTTGTGCGAGTGCAGGAACTGCAGGCCGAGGCACATCTCCCTGCAGACGTACGCTATCTGCTGCTCGTTCAGACCTTCCTCTAGTCATTAGAGACAGTGGAACACCTTCTCTAGCAACTCACCCAGCTTGACCCCCCCCTGCATGGTGGCGAGCACGTTCCCCGCCTTCAGGTCCCGGTGGATGACCTTGTGCGAGTGCAGGAACTGCAGGCCGAGGCACATCTCCCTGCAGACGTACGCTATCTGCTGCTCGTTCAGACCTTCCTCTAGTCATTAGAGACAGTGGAACACCTTCTCTAGCAACTCACCCAGCTTGACCCCCCCCTGCATGGTGGCGAGCACGTTCCCCGCCTTCAGGTCCCGGTGGATGACCTTGTGCGAGTGCAGGAACTGCAGGCCGAGGCACATCTCCCTGCAGACGTACGCTATCTGCTGCTCGTTCAGACCTTCCTCTAGTCATTAGAGACAGTGGAACACCTTCTCTAGCAACTCACCCAGCTTGACCCCCCCCTGCATGGTGGCGAGCACGTTCCCCGCCTTCAGGTCCCGGTGGATGACCTTGTGCGAGTGCAGGAACTGCAGGCCGAGGCACATCTCCCTGCAGACGTACGCTATCTGCTGCTCGTTCAGACCTTCCTCTAGTCATTAGAGACAGTGGAACACCTTCTCTAGCAACTCACCCAGCTTGACCCCCCCCTGCATGGTGGCGAGCACGTTCCCCGCCTTCAGGTCCCGGTGGATGACCTTGTGCGAGTGCAGGAACTGCAGGCCGAGGCACATCTCCCTGCAGACGTACGCTATCTGCTGCTCGTTCAGACCTTCCTCTAGTCATTAGAGACAGTGGAACACCTTCTCTAGCAACTCACCCAGCTTGACCCCCCCCTGCATGGTGGCGAGCACGTTCCCCGCCTTCAGGTCCCGGTGGATGACCTTGTGCGAGTGCAGGAACTGCAGGCCGAGGCACATCTCCCTGCAGACGTACGCTATCTGCTGCTCGTTCAGACCTTCCTCTAGTCATTAGAGACAGTGGAACACCTTCTCTAGCAACTCACCCAGCTTGACCCCCCCCCTGCATGGTGGCGAGCACGTTCCCCGCCTTCAGGTCCCGGTGGATGACCTTGTGCGAGTGCAGGAACTGCAGGCCGAGGCACATCTCCCTGCAGACGTACGCTATCTGCTGCTCGTTCAGACCTTCCTCTAGTCATTAGAGACAGTGGAACACCTTCTCTAGCAACTCACCCAGCTTGACCCCCCCCTGCATGGTGGCGAGCACGTTCCCCGCCTTCAGGTCCCGGTGGATGACCTTGTGCGAGTGCAGGAACTGCAGGCCGAGGCACATCTCCCTGCAGACGTACGCTATCTGCTGCTCGTTCAGACCTTCCTCTAGTCATTAGAGACAGTGGAACACCTTCTCTAGCAACTCACCCAGCTTGACCCCCCCCTGCATGGTGGCGAGCACGTTCCCCGCCTTCAGGTCCCGGTGGATGACCTTGTGCGAGTGCAGGAACTGCAGGCCGAGGCACATCTCCCTGCAGACGTACGCTATCTGCTGCTCGTTCAGACCTTCCTCTAGTCATTAGAGACAGTGGAACACCTTCTCTAGCAACTCACCCAGCTTGACCCCCCCCTGCATGGTGGCGAGCACGTTCCCCGCCTTCAGGTCCCGGTGGATGACCTTGTGCGAGTGCAGGAACTGCAGGCCGAGGCACATCTCCCTGCAGACGTACGCTATCTGCTGCTCGTTCAGACCTTCCTCTAGTCATTAGAGACAGTGGAACACCTTCTCTAGCAACTCACCCAGCTTGACCCCCCCCTGCATGGTGGCGAGCACGTTCCCCGCCTTCAGGTCCCGGTGGATGACCTTGTGCGAGTGCAGGAACTGCAGGCCGAGGCACATCTCCCTGCAGACGTACGCTATCTGCTGCTCGTTCAGACCTTCCTCTAGTCATTAGAGACAGTGGAACACCTTCTCTAGCAACTCACCCAGCTTGACCCCCCCCTGCATGGTGGCGAGCACGTTCCCCGCCTTCAGGTCCCGGTGGATGACCTTGTGCGAGTGCAGGAACTGCAGGCCGAGGCACATCTCCCTGCAGACGTACGCTATCTGCTGCTCGTTCAGACCTTCCTCTAGTCATTAGAGACAGTGGAACACCTTCTCTAGCAACTCACCCAGCTTGACCCCCCCCTGCATGGTGGCGAGCACGTTCCCCGCCTTCAGGTCCCGGTGGATGACCTTGTGCGAGTGCAGGAACTGCAGGCCGAGGCACATCTCCCTGCAGACGTACGCTATCTGCTGCTCGTTCAGACCTTCCTCTAGTCATTAGAGACAGTGGAACACCTTCTCTAGCAACTCACCCAGCTTGACCCCCCCCTGCATGGTGGCGAGCACGTTCCCCGCCTTCAGGTCCCGGTGGATGACCTTGTGCGAGTGCAGGAACTGCAGGCCGAGGCACATCTCCCTGCAGACGTACGCTATCTGCTGCTCGTTCAGACCTTCCTCTAGTCATTAGAGACAGTGGAACACCTTCTCTAGCAACTCACCCAGCTTGACCCCCCCCTGCATGGTGGCGAGCACGTTCCCCGCCTTCAGGTCCCGGTGGATGACCTTGTGCGAGTGCAGGAACTGCAGGCCGAGGCACATCTCCCTGCAGACGTACGCTATCTGCTGCTCGTTCAGACCTTCCTCTAGTCATTAGAGACAGTGGAACACCTTCTCTAGCAACTCACCCAGCTTGACCCCCCCCTGCATGGTGGCGAGCACGTTCCCCGCCTTCAGGTCCCGGTGGATGACCTTGTGCGAGTGCAGGAACTGCAGGCCGAGGCACATCTCCCTGCAGACGTACGCTATCTGCTGCTCGTTCAGACCTTCCTCTAGTCATTAGAGACAGTGGAACACCTTCTCTAGCAACTCACCCAGCTTGACCCCCCCCTGCATGGTGGCGAGCACGTTCCCCGCCTTCAGGTCCCGGTGGATGACCTTGTGCGAGTGCAGGAACTGCAGGCCGAGGCACATCTCCCTGCAGACGTACGCTATCTGCTGCTCGTTCAGACCTTCCTCTAGTCATTAGAGACAGTGGAACACCTTCTCTAGCAACTCACCCAGCTTGACCCCCCCCTGCATGGTGGCGAGCACGTTCCCCGCCTTCAGGTCCCGGTGGATGACCTTGTGCGAGTGCAGGAACTGCAGGCCGAGGCACATCTCCCTGCAGACGTACGCTATCTGCTGCTCGTTCAGACCTTCCTCTAGTCATTAGAGACAGTGGAACACCTTCTCTAGCAACTCACCCAGCTTGACCCCCCCCTGCATGGTGGCGAGCACGTTCCCCGCCTTCAGGTCCCGGTGGATGACCTTGTGCGAGTGCAGGAACTGCAGGCCGAGGCACATCTCCCTGCAGACGTACGCTATCTGCTGCTCGTTCAGACCTTCCTCTAGTCATTAGAGACAGTGGAACACCTTCTCTAGCAACTCACCCAGCTTGACCCCCCCCTGCATGGTGGCGAGCACGTTCCCCGCCTTCAGGTCCCGGTGGATGACCTTGTGCGAGTGCAGGAACTGCAGGCCGAGGCACATCTCCCTGCAGACGTACGCTATCTGCTGCTCGTTCAGACCTTCCTCTAGTCATTAGAGACAGTGGAACACCTTCTCTAGCAACTCACCCAGCTTGACCCCCCCCTGCATGGTGGCGAGCACGTTCCCCGCCTTCAGGTCCCGGTGGATGACCTTGTGCGAGTGCAGGAACTGCAGGCCGAGGCACATCTCCCTGCAGACGTACGCTATCTGCTGCTCGTTCAGACCTTCCTCTAGTCATTAGAGACAGTGGAACACCTTCTCTAGCAACTCACCCAGCTTGACCCCCCCCTGCATGGTGGCGAGCACGTTCCCCGCCTTCAGGTCCCGGTGGATGACCTTGTGCGAGTGCAGGAACTGCAGGCCGAGGCACATCTCCCTGCAGACGTACGCTATCTGCTGCTCGTTCAGACCTTCCTCTAGTCATTAGAGACAGTGGAACACCTTCTCTAGCAACTCACCCAGCTTGACCCCCCCCTGCATGGTGGCGAGCACGTTCCCCGCCTTCAGGTCCCGGTGGATGACCTTGTGCGAGTGCAGGAACTGCAGGCCGAGGCACATCTCCCTGCAGACGTACGCTATCTGCTGCTCGTTCAGACCTTCCTCTAGTCATTAGAGACAGTGGAACACCTTCTCTAGCAACTCACCCAGCTTGACCCCCCCCTGCATGGTGGCGAGCACGTTCCCCGCCTTCAGGTCCCGGTGGATGACCTTGTGCGAGTGCAGGAACTGCAGGCCGAGGCACATCTCCCTGCAGACGTACGCTATCTGCTGCTCGTTCAGACCTTCCTCTAGTCATTAGAGACAGTGGAACACCTTCTCTAGCAACTCACCCAGCTTGACCCCCCCCTGCATGGTGGCGAGCACGTTCCCCGCCTTCAGGTCCCGGTGGATGACCTTGTGCGAGTGCAGGAACTGCAGGCCGAGGCACATCTCCCTGCAGACGTACGCTATCTGCTGCTCGTTCAGACCTTCCTCTAGTCATTAGAGACAGTGGAACACCTTCTCTAGCAACTCACCCAGCTTGACCCCCCCCTGCATGGTGGCGAGCACGTTCCCCGCCTTCAGGTCCCGGTGGATGACCTTGTGCGAGTGCAGGAACTGCAGGCCGAGGCACATCTCCCTGCAGACGTACGCTATCTGCTGCTCGTTCAGACCTTCCTCTAGTCATTAGAGACAGTGGAACACCTTCTCTAGCAACTCACCCAGCTTGACCCCCCCCTGCATGGTGGCGAGCACGTTCCCCGCCTTCAGGTCCCGGTGGATGACCTTGTTTATTTATTTATTTATTTATTTATTTATTTGCACCTTACATTACATTTCATAATATCGGATTGTCATAAATACATTTCCAAAAGAGTTACAAAATTAAGAAGTTAATTAATAAAGTAAAATTTGTCATAATATTATTGATATAAAATATAATTGATATAAAATGGATTAATCATACAATTTTGTAAATTTATATTTGAAATTTAAATTAAAAGTTGATAAAATAGGTACCATTATTATGAATAACTTACATATGTCAAATATTTAATTAAGGTCATAAAATTTGCATGCCATGTACTCTGAAACACAATAGAAAGGGCTGCCTTCGAAAAAAGATCGAATTTTAGATCTGAATTCACCAAAAGCAAGTTGCCTTATAGATGAGGGTAACTTATTATACATATCAATCTTAAATGGAAGACCTTGTTTGTGTGTTTTAACCAATCTAGTTCTGGGTGTAATAAGCTTGTCTCTATTTCTAGTATTATAATCGTGAATGTCCATTCGTTTAGGAAGTTGTGATCTATTTTTGTGTACTTCTAACAGGGAGTTAAATATATATAAAGATATGACAGTCATTATTTTAGATTTTTTAAAGATTGCTCGTACAGATGTCATTCGACGCAAATTGAAGATAGTTCTAATTGATCTTTTCTGAGAGATAAGTACCCTATTTATATTTGCCGAATTTCCCCAAATAGTTAATCCATAATTAATAATAGAATGACAATAACTGTAATAGATAGCAATCAGAACCTTTCTTTCAACCATTGATCTGAGTTTAAACAGCGCATAATTGGCACTTGCTAGTCTTTTGCATAGATTTTCTATGTGACTTTCAAAATTAAGTGTGGAGTCAAGTATACAACCAAGAAATTTTACTTCGCTTATTAGGTTATCATCATCATCTGTGTTCGTTTTTTTGCGTCTTCTACAGCTATAATTCATAATTTTTGTTTTTTTTTCGTTGACCACGATACCATTCTTTGTGAACCAGTCTTTTATTATATTTAACACTATCTCTGTTTTTTTCACTAAACCTTGATCATTTTTGTCATTAATTCCCAAATGCGTATCATCGGCGAAAAGTGTTATGATTGCCCAGTCAGGCATAATATAAGCTAAGTCATTTATATAAATAAGGAAGAGCAGTGGACCCAATATCGATCCTTGTGGTACTCCTATCTTATTAATAATTTTGTCTGAATTAATAGTTCCATTTATACTAACAACTTGTGTTCTGTTACTAAGATAAGATTTCATAATTTCTAGCTCTTTGTCCTCGAAACCGTAGAAATCCAACTTTTGGATGAGAATATCATGCCTTAAACAATCGAATGCCTTTGAAAGATCTAGAAATATGCTTCGTACCTTCAGTGACTTATCTAGAGCATTCAGTACATAATAAATAGTTTTTCTAATCGCCATTTCTGTGGATCTCTCTTTCCTAAAGCCAAATTGGCATTCAGAAAATAATTGATTAGATTCGAAGTAATTAACTATTCTTGATTTCAAAGCTAGTTCCAACATTTTAGAAAATACAGGTAGTAAACATATTGGTCTGTAATTATCCATGACGTTTAGAGCCCCTTTTTTATGTAACGGTATAACTTTACCTGATTTTAGGCATGTAGGAAATATACCCTGCGAAATACAATCGTTTAGTACCCTAAGGCTGATGTCAAAAAAGTTATTATTACTCATAATTAGTCCTTTTATTGTTTTAGTATCAAAATCATAAATGTCTTTTGAAGTTTTGTTTTTGATTGATCTTAATATTTTAGTGAATTCATCATTTGTAATGGGGGAAAAAAATATTTTAGTCTGCGGTTTAGGTATTGTTTCTAAAAATTGGTATGAATAGTCGTTGTCATTAAATTTATTAGTTAATTTGTATGGTATGTCACAAAAAAATAAATTAAAGTTATCTGCTATTTCTTTACTATTTTCTATTAGGCACCCGTTGTCATTAAGCATGCTTTCTAAATTAGACACTTGTTGTGAGACTTTATTTGTCTGTTCTTTAATCACTTGCCAAGTTGTCTTTATTTTATTTGTGGATTTATTTATTCGTTCAGCAATATTTAGTTTTTTGGATGTTTGGAGGACTTTTCTTAGTAATTTCTTATATATTTTAATTTTTTTCTTTCTTTCTTCTGAAGGACAACAATCTTGAAGTAACTTCATATTTTGTAAGTTTGATTGTGATACTTTTATTCCTTTTGTTGCAATAGTTATTCTCTTTCCTTGATTGTTGCCTTTTAACTTTTTAATGGGGAATGCTACATCAAAACAATATTTAAAATAACTCATCAAAATGTTCATTTTGTCATCTGCTTGAATTGTTTCTGTGATAGCTTGCTCAGTTATTTTGAAGTCTCTATTAAATAAGTAATTAAAATAATCTTTGTTTATACTTGACATTATTCGCAATGTTTTTCTGGGATTAGTTTTTCTCAATTTACTAGTTTTATTAGTTTTGTACGTAAGCTGTATGACATTATGATCCGACAATTTAATATCCATAACCTTACCGATATAGCATTCAGGGTCGTTTTCATTCTTACTAACTATAAAGTTATCGATGCATGAAGCAGACTTTTTTTGTGTTCTTGTCGGCTCGTGTATGACAAATACACTATTGAGCTGTTCCAAGACTTTCAAAAATTTTCTGGATTTAGAATCAAGTTTAGGCTTGATTATGTTCAGATTAAAATCTCCTGCTATTATGTATTCTTTTTTTTCTGTTGATATTTTTTCTATTATTTTTGTCATCCTATCTTCAAATATTTCAAAGTTTTGATCAGGTCTGTACACACAAAGAACAACTAATTTTAAACCTTTTATTTCTATCGCTGCTATTTCGCAATTCATTTCGAAGCTTAAGTTAACAAGATCATGTCTAATTTTAAAATCTAACTCTTTCTTAACAAAGATCGCTGTACCACCGTGTTCAAAAATTTTCCTATTATAGTATGAAGCCATCTTATAACCTTCGATAGTTAAAGTTTCAAGTTTGAGATCATTTGCCCACGTTTCAGTCAAACACAGAACATCGCAACGTGTATTTTCCGTCAGAAGTTCAAGTTCAAGGCCTTTATTTCCTACACTTTGAATGTTGGCGTGTACTACAACTAACCATTCACAAGTGCTGGGTTGAATTTTATAAAATTTTGGGTATGTGATTCAATATTAATAAATTTAAGATGAGTTGAGCCTTTAAATGTATTACTACTAATTCTTATAATTTCATTATCTAAAAATGACTTGAGATATGGTTTTTTAACACAATTTAGATCCAAAAATTTTACCCTTTCTGTTGTGCTTGCAAAGTGAGCTAATTTCTGATTAATATAATATATTCTATGATCATTATACATATCATAAGTTAAACTTCCTAAAACTACATTAAAATTTCTTCTTTTATCGTTAAGTATATTTTTGATTGCTTCTGTATAAGATTGACTTTTGTTATCATAATTATAGCCTCCGATAAGAATGAAGACAACATCGTCTTCAAGTAAATGTTTAGTGTTTTCATAGAAATTTCCCAAAATTTGGTGATGCATGGCTCCGGGTTTGCAATAATTTTCAATAGATATGCCATTTGAGCATTGTTTTAATCGTATTCCTAGTCCGCGTCCTATGTTGTCTGAAAATATTACTGCCTTCCGATGCTTGGTTCTTACTGCTGTGCTATTTCCTTCTGTTTCATTTTTGTTTCGCTTTGTAGTTATTCTTTCTGCTTCGATCTTCGTCTTGATTTCCATTATAACATGATGCAACTTACTTTTTTCTTCTTCTAATCTTCCTATCTCACGTTGAAGCGACAAGATTTTCCTGTTTTGTTTCTTCATTACTTTACTTAGATTTACATTGAGGCATTTATTTTTACATTTGGCTAATACTCTTGATTTGTGATTCATCTTATTCTTGTTATATCTATTCACTACTTTTAAGCTTTCAGTCTTATCGACTACGTCTGTTAATGTGTGTGTTTGTGTTGTAACCTCACGTGTTGCAGGTTTGGGTTGCAATTCAAATCTTTTTGTTACTGATGCTAACAATTCCTTTTTTTTCTCTAGTTTATTTCTCTTTGGTGTAATACATATATTTCTCTCGTTTGCAGGTGATTGAAGTGTTTTAAGAGACTTTACAATCAATTCTTGTCTGCCGATTTCTTTTTTGAGAATGGAGTTTTCCATTGACAGATTGTCCACCTCTATATTAGCTGCGTTTAACTTTAATGTGAGATCTTCTATTTGTGTTTCAAGACTTACTATATGTGAGTTATTAAAGACAGAGTCATCTGGTAGGCTTTTTGCAGATTCGTCAGAGGAACTGTTATTAAAGTCAGTTAAATTGTGTAGATTGTTTTCTGAATTGTGTTTTCTTAACTTTCGTAACGTTACGTAGTTTGTACTGGAATCCATTTTTATTTTATTTTATCGCAATCTGCTTATTCTCTTTATTTTTATATTGTAAATTGAAACTTTAAATTATTTTGCTTTCAAAAAGAGAAACACCGTATGCTGGATTCGATCCCTCGCCGCTTATTACAGCCACATTTTGCATCGACCGTTAACCAGCTGAGCTACGATGGTCATGACGTAATGTCGGCAAATTGTTGTTCAGTATCTTATAGGACTATAAGATTTCGTTGGAGACGGTTAGAACTGTTGTATATTTTTGGTAATACCGTCACAATAATAATTAATTCACTAGATTGCAGAAATATAATAATTGATATATTTTCTTCACATTCCATATATCGCAGATGGTTAGTGGAATATTTATGATTTGTTTTTATACTTATTGGTGGTTTTCAGTATAAAATTACTGTCAAGTTCACTAGCTTTGCTTGTAGGCGGGAAGTATTGTTTTGTTTTAGACGTCCATTTGTTTGAGAATTAATCACTTGGATAACACTTGCACTGATGTATGGCACATAAACATAATTTCACGTTGTATTACCAAAGCTTAACTATCAATAAAAATATTTTAAAACCAATTTAACTGAGAGCTAATTGTTACACTTAAACAGCGCCATCTACCTCTAGATAGTTGTGCGAGTGCAGGAACTGCAGGCCGAGGCACATCTCCCTGCAGACGTACGCTATCTGCTGCTCGTTCAGACCTTTCTCTAGTCATTAGAGACAGTGGAACACCTTCTCTAGCAACTCACCCAGCTTGACCCCCCCCTGCATGGTGGCGAGCACGTTCCCCGCCTTCAGGTCCCGGTGGATGACCTTGTGCGAGTGCAGGAACTGCAGGCCGAGGCACATCTCCCTGCAGACGTACGCTATCTGCTGCTCGTTCAGACCTTCCTCTAGTCATTAGAGACAGTGGAACACCTTCTCTAGCAACTCACCCAGCTTGACCCCCCCCTGCATGGTGGCGAGCACGTTCCCCGCCTTCAGGTCCCGGTGGATGACCTTGTGCGAGTGCAGGAACTGCAGGCCGAGGCACATCTCCCTGCAGACGTACGCTATCTGCTGCTCGTTCAGACCTTTCTCTAGTCATTAGAGACAGTGGAACACCTTCTCTAGCAACTCACCCAGCTTGACCCCCCCCCTGCATGGTGGCGAGCACGTTCCCCGCCTTCAGGTCCCGGTGGATGACCTTGTGCGAGTGCAGGAACTGCAGGCCGAGGCACATCTCCCTGCAGACGTACGCTATCTGCTGCTCGTTCAGACCTTCCTCTAGTCATTAGAGACAGTGGAACACCTTCTCTAGCAACTCACCCAGCTTGACCCCCCCCCTGCATGGTGGCGAGCACGTTCCCCGCCTTCAGGTCCCGGTGGATGACCTTGTGCGAGTGCAGGAACTGCAGGCCGAGGCACATCTCCCTGCAGACGTACGCTATCTGCTGCTCGTTCAGACCTTCCTCTAGTCATTAGAGACAGTGGAACACCTTCTCTAGCAACTCACCCAGCTTGACCCCCCCCTGCATGGTGGCGAGCACGTTCCCCGCCTTCAGGTCCCGGTGGATGACCTTGTGCGAGTGCAGGAACTGCAGGCCGAGGCACATCTCCCTGCAGACGTACGCTATCTGCTGCTCGTTCAGACCTTCCTCTAGTCATTAGAGACAGTGGAACACCTTCTCTAGCAACTCACCCAGCTTGACCCCCCCCTGCATGGTGGCGAGCACGTTCCCCGCCTTCAGGTCCCGGTGGATGACCTTGTGCGAGTGCAGGAACTGCAGGCCGAGGCACATCTCCCTGCAGACGTACGCTATCTGCTGCTCGTTCAGACCTTCCTCTAGTCATTAGAGACAGTGGAACACCTTCTCTAGCAACTCACCCAGCTTGACCCCCCCCTGCATGGTGGCGAGCACGTTCCCCGCCTTCAGGTCCCGGTGGATGACCTTGTGCGAGTGCAGGAACTGCAGGCCGAGGCACATCTCCCTGCAGACGTACGCTATCTGCTGCTCGTTCAGACCTTCCTCTAGTCATTAGAGACAGTGGAACACCTTCTCTAGCAACTCACCCAGCTTGACCCCCCCCCTGCATGGTGGCGAGCACGTTCCCCGCCTTCAGGTCCCGGTGGATGACCTTGTGCGAGTGCAGGAACTGCAGGCCGAGGCACATCTCCCTGCAGACGTACGCTATCTGCTGCTCGTTCAGACCTTCCTCTAGTCATTAGAGACAGTGGAACACCTTCTCTAGCAACTCACCCAGCTTGACCCCCCCCTGCATGGTGGCGAGCACGTTCCCCGCCTTCAGGTCCCGGTGGATGACCTTGTGCGAGTGCAGGAACTGCAGGCCGAGGCACATCTCCCTGCAGACGTACGCTATCTGCTGCTCGTTCAGACCTTCCTCTAGTCATTAGAGACAGTGGAACACCTTCTCTAGCAACTCACCCAGCTTGACCCCCCCCTGCATGGTGGCGAGCACGTTCCCCGCCTTCAGGTCCCGGTGGATGACCTTGTGCGAGTGCAGGAACTGCAGGCCGAGGCACATCTCCCTGCAGACGTACGCTATCTGCTGCTCGTTCAGACCTTCCTCTAGTCATTAGAGACAGTGGAACACCTTCTCTAGCAACTCACCCAGCTTGACCCCCCCCCTGCATGGTGGCGAGCACGTTCCCCGCCTTCAGGTCCCGGTGGATGACCTTGTGCGAGTGCAGGAACTGCAGGCCGAGGCACATCTCCCTGCAGACGTACGCTATCTGCTGCTCGTTCAGACCTTCCTCTAGTCATTAGAGACAGTGGAACACCTTCTCTAGCAACTCACCCAGCTTGACCCCCCCCTGCATGGTGGCGAGCACGTTCCCCGCCTTCAGGTCCCGGTGGATGACCTTGTGCGAGTGCAGGAACTGCAGGCCGAGGCACATCTCCCTGCAGACGTACGCTATCTGCTGCTCGTTCAGACCTTCCTCTAGTCATTAGAGACAGTGGAACACCTTCTCTAGCAACTCACCCAGCTTGACCCCCCCCTGCATGGTGGCGAGCACGTTCCCCGCCTTCAGGTCCCGGTGGATGACCTTGTGCGAGTGCAGGAACTGCAGGCCGAGGCACATCTCCCTGCAGACGTACGCTATCTGCTGCTCGTTCAGACCTTCCTCTAGTCATTAGAGACAGTGGAACACCTTCTCTAGCAACTCACCCAGCTTGACCCCCCCCTGCATGGTGGCGAGCACGTTCCCCGCCTTCAGGTCCCGGTGGATGACCTTGTGCGAGTGCAGGAACTGCAGGCCGAGGCACATCTCCCTGCAGACGTACGCTATCTGCTGCTCGTTCAGACCTTCCTCTAGTCATTAGAGACAGTGGAACACCTTCTCTAGCAACTCACCCAGCTTGACCCCCCCCTGCATGGTGGCGAGCACGTTCCCCGCCTTCAGGTCCCGGTGGATGACCTTGTGCGAGTGCAGGAACTGCAGGCCGAGGCACATCTCCCTGCAGACGTACGCTATCTGCTGCTCGTTCAGACCTTCCTCTAGTCATTAGAGACAGTGGAACACCTTCTCTAGCAACTCACCCAGCTTGACCCCCCCCTGCATGGTGGCGAGCACGTTCCCCGCCTTCAGGTCCCGGTGGATGACCTTGTGCGAGTGCAGGAACTGCAGGCCGAGGCACATCTCCCTGCAGACGTACGCTATCTGCTGCTCGTTCAGACCTTCCTCTAGTCATTAGAGACAGTGGAACACCTTCTCTAGCAACTCACCCAGCTTGACCCCCCCCCTGCATGGTGGCGAGCACGTTCCCCGCCTTCAGGTCCCGGTGGATGACCTTGTGCGAGTGCAGGAACTGCAGGCCGAGGCACATCTCCCTGCAGACGTACGCTATCTGCTGCTCGTTCAGACCTTCCTCTAGTCATTAGAGACAGTGGAACACCTTCTCTAGCAACTCACCCAGCTTGACCCCCCCCTGCATGGTGGCGAGCACGTTCCCCGCCTTCAGGTCCCGGTGGATGACCTTGTGCGAGTGCAGGAACTGCAGGCCGAGGCACATCTCCCTGCAGACGTACGCTATCTGCTGCTCGTTCAGACCTTCCTCTAGTCATTAGAGACAGTGGAACACCTTCTCTAGCAACTCACCCAGCTTGACCCCCCCCTGCATGGTGGCGAGCACGTTCCCCGCCTTCAGGTCCCGGTGGATGACCTTGTGCGAGTGCAGGAACTGCAGGCCGAGGCACATCTCCCTGCAGACGTACGCTATCTGCTGCTCGTTCAGACCTTCCTCTAGTCATTAGAGACAGTGGAACACCTTCTCTAGCAACTCACCCAGCTTGACCCCCCCCTGCATGGTGGCGAGCACGTTCCCCGCCTTCAGGTCCCGGTGGATGACCTTGTGCGAGTGCAGGAACTGCAGGCCGAGGCACATCTCCCTGCAGACGTACGCTATCTGCTGCTCGTTCAGACCTTCCTCTAGTCATTAGAGACAGTGGAACACCTTCTCTAGCAACTCACCCAGCTTGACCCCCCCCTGCATGGTGGCGAGCACGTT
This sequence comes from Emmelina monodactyla, assembly GCA_916618145.1. Classification (NCBI taxonomy): domain Eukaryota; kingdom Metazoa; phylum Arthropoda; class Insecta; order Lepidoptera; family Pterophoridae; genus Emmelina; species Emmelina monodactyla. Next base: position 6,101,039 of record OU745296.1, read on the forward strand.
CCCCGCCTTCAGGTCCCGGTGGATGACCTTGTGCGAGTGCAGGAACTGCAGGCCGAGGCACATCTCCCTGCAGACGTACGCTATCTGCTGCTCGTTCAGACCTTCCTCTAGTCATTAGAGACAGTGGAACACCTTCTCTAGCAACTCACCCAGCTTGACCCCCCCCTGCATGGTGGCGAGCACGTTCCCCGCCTTCAGGTCCCGGTGGATGACCTTGTGCGAGTGCAGGAACTGCAGGCCGAGGCACATCTCCCTGCAGACGTACGCTATCTGCTGCTCGTTCAGACCTTCCTCTAGTCATTAGAGACAGTGGAACACCTTCTCTAGCAACTCACCCAGCTTGACCCCCCCCTGCATGGTGGCGAGCACGTTCCCCGCCTTCAGGTCCCGGTGGATGACCTTGTGCGAGTGCAGGAACTGCAGGCCGAGGCACATCTCCCTGCAGACGTACGCTATCTGCTGCTCGTTCAGACCTTCCTCTAGTCATTAGAGACAGTGGAACACCTTCACTAGCAACTCACCCAGCTTGACCCCCCCCTGCATGGTGGCGAGCACGTTCCCCGCCTTCAGGTCCCGGTGGATGACCTTGTGCGAGTGCAGGAACTGCAGGCCGAGGCACATCTCCCTGCAGACGTACGCTATCTGCTGCTCGTTCAGACCTTCCTCTAGTCATTAGAGACAGTGGAACACCTTCTCTAGCAACTCACCCAGCTTGACCCCCCCCTGCATGGTGGCGAGCACGTTCCCCGCCTTCAGGTCCCGGTGGATGACCTTGTGCGAGTGCAGGAACTGCAGGCCGAGGCACATCTCCCTGCAGACGTACGCTATCTGCTGCTCGTTCAGGCCCTTCTCCAGTTCCGACATCACCGAGTCGAGGGCGCCGCCGTCGCAGTATTCGAGCAGCATCTGCAATTGTTAATGGAATGGTGAAGATTGGGGGTGGTTTTGTTTTCGAAGTTGGTTTAACAGTAGGGTGTAAAACCAAATGTATAAACTTGGGGGTTTTTTTGGGTCTTTATTGATATGATTTTTGGACTTTTTAAATACGATTTTTAGAAAAAAAAAACCATAACCTAATTTGTCAGTTTAGGTACTCTTTCTAAATGGAATAGTTCCAAAATCCATTTTTATTTCCCTTCGCATTTAATCACTAAAGTGCCCCTTCCTTCATTACCAACATACCCACAGTCTATTACCAACATACCCACAGTCTTTTCCAACATACCCACACTTTATTACCAACATACCCACAGTATATTCCCAACATACCCACAGTCTATTCCCAACATACTCACAGTCTATTACCAACATACCCACAGTCTATTACCAACATACCCACACTTTATTTCCAACATACCCACAGTCTATTCCCAACATACCCACAGTCTATTACCAACATACCCACACTTTATTCCCAACATACCCATAGTTTGTTATCAATGAAGTACGCCTCGTAATTTGTCAGTTTAGGTACTCTTTCTAAATGGAATAGTTCCAAAATCCATTTTTATTTCCCTTCGCATTTAATCACTAAAGTGCCCCTTCCTTCATTACCAACATACCCACAGTCTATTACCAACATACCCACAGTCTTTTCCAACATACCCACACTTTATTACCAACATACCCACAGTATATTCCCAACATACCCACAGTCTATTCCCAACATACTCACAGTCTATTACCAACATACCCACAGTCTATTACCAACATACCCACACTTTATTTCCAACATACCCACAGTCTATTCCCAACATACCCACAGTCTATTACCAACATACCCACACTTTATTCCCAACATACCCATAGTTTGTTATCAATGAAGTACGCCTCGTAATTTGTCAGTTTAGGTACTCTTTCTAAATGGAATAGTTCCAAAATCCATTTTTATTTCCCTTCGCATTTAATCACTAAAGTGCCCCTTCCTTCATTACCAACATACCCACAGTCTATTACCAACATACCCACAGTCTTTTCCAACATACCCACACTTTATTACCAACATACCCACAGTATATTCCCAACATACCCACAGTCTATTCCCAACATACTCACAGTCTATTACCAACATACCCACAGTCTATTACCAACATACCCACACTTTATTTCCAACATACCCACAGTCTAATCCCAACATACCCACAGTCTATTACCAACATACCCACACTTTATTCCCAACATACCCATAGTTTGTTATCGATGAAGTACGCCTCGTGCAGCTTCACCACATTGGCGAGCCGGCACTCGGTGAGTATGTCGATCTCCACGGCTACATACCCATAGTTTACTACCCACATAGCCAACATACCCACAGTCTATTCCCACCATACCCACACTTAATTTCCAACATACCCACAGTCTATTACCAACATACCCACAGCCTATTACCAACATACCCACACTTTATTCCCAACATACCCACACTTTATTTCCAACATACCCACAGTCTATTCCCAACATACCCACACTTTATTCCCAACATACCCATAGTTTGTTATCAATGAAGTACGCCTCGTGCAGCTCCACCACGTTGGCGTGCCGGCACTCGGTGAGGATGTCGATCTCTACGGCTACATACCCATAGTTTACTACCCCCATAACCGACATACCCACAGTCTATTACCAACATACCCACAGTCTATTACCAACATACCCACATTCTATTACCAACATACCCACAGTCTATTCCCAACATACCCACAGTCTATTACCAACATACCCACACTTTATTCCCAACATACCCACACTTTATTTCCAACATACCCACAGTCTATTCCCACCATACCCACACTTTATTCCCAACATACCCATAGTTTGTTATCAATGAAGTACGCCTCGTGCAACTCCACCACGTTGGCGTGGCGGCACTCGGTGAGGATGTCGATCTCCACGGTGAAGTCGGCGAGGTCGTCCTCGTTGTCCAGCAGACACATCTTGGCGGCCGCCAGCTGGCCGGTTGTCTTGTGCTGGGCTTTGTATACCTGGCGGAAGGAGATTTTGTAGCAGATTTAAGGATAATGATCTTAGAAGCAAAATTTTGTTAGTAATAACAGCATAAGTTAAGGCGCAGTTATCTGATTTAGATTAACGAGAGGAACTAAATCGATTACATGATGGTTCGGGGCAGTTAGATGGATTCAAGTGGTGGATTTCCCCACGATGTTTCCTTCACTATTAGTTATTGATTGATATAACATAATTTACTAAGCAAATAAAGATAAAAAAGAAGTTGTTTTCAATTAAAAACAATTTTTAAATGTCACCAAGTGCTAATAAGATGGTTAAATCGCTTTAAAATCCGTTAAGTGTTTAACGAGGAAATAAGAATTTTTTTAATAGGTCTGCACAAATCTAAAACAATATAATTGGGCGAATCACTATTATAATAGAAATGGTGATTGAATTTAACAATTCTAATCATTTATTCTTTCTTTATCTATTAGAAGGGCGAGTAACCGGAATCAGTGGAAAACGTTGAGCGAGGCCTTTGCCCAGCAGTGGGATCGCCATGGGTAGCTACAAAAAAGTCATTTACATAAGAATGATTGGTGTTACCTTTCCAAAAGCGCCATCGCCGAGCTCCCCGATCATGTCCCAGTTCTCCGCCGGGTCGCAGTTGTCGCGGATGTGGGACAGCGCGCGCTTCTTCTTGCCATCGTGCCCACCGCCCAGGTGGAGCACCTGATCACAGACACCGGGAGTTAATACAACACTTCGGAAATAAATTTACCAGCTTACCACTCTGCAGTTTCATCCGGGGGTGTTATTTCAGGGTTATCTAAAGGTTCATCCAAATCGGTTCAGTAAATTTTGCGTAAAAGAGTAACAAACACACATATTACAAACTTACACATTTATAATATAAAGTAAGAATCATAAGGTGGTCTACAAAGAAAAGGGCATGATGGAAGTCTACATTATTTTTACAAAGTTTGAAGTAATAGAAAGTAAGAACTCTGTAATACAACAGTCTCGTAATTTTTGATCATTAAATCTCCTTCTTGGAACCTTCAGATATTCCGTTTGTATGGACAAAATCCAAAATCCGTTACACTCCCCTTACCGGGTCGACGACATTTCGGACACAAAAATCTCGGACACCTTGGCCAATGCATGGTAAAAATAATATTAAAATTGAAAATCCATACATTGGCCCAGGTGTCCGAGCATCTTACCTTCTTGAGGTTGTTGAAGAACGACATGTTGGTGCGTGGTCGCGGTGCCGGCGCGCGCGCGCCTCATCCCTCCTCGCACATCGCGTCACGCGCCCGCCATGCGCTCGCGCATCGCTGCAACAACAACAAACACAACATTTTACGACCACCCTCATTTAATAATTAAAAAAAAACTAAAGATTGCCACACCAACTGTGTGGCCTTTAACTAAGCATAGCTTGTACCTATAGGTGCCACACAATGGACAACCTAGTTACACCAAGACACGAGCCAGTATGGAAAAGACATTTTAACTGAATTTTACCGACCCGGGAATGGAATCTCTTATCAATAAAGGTTTTGTAAACCTTGAGTCGGTCCCATACTGCCTAAAACCACGCACCGCACCGCACACAGATGGAAGTTGATAATAAGACAATTTTAGCTAGGAAATACCAAACTTTAGGTATTTAGCGCGTAGGATTGCACATCGTGGGAACGGCTTATTAGTATTTTATCACTATTCGCTGTAGCAAAACCAATTAATCAATTTACACATTACAAAATAACCACTTATTGATAAAGTCGATGTAAACTTATTTTTATAAATGTACAATGCGTTGATGAATAAAACCAACAGAACATGGAGATAGGTCAAAAGCCTACAGAAAAATACGAATTAAAACAATTTGTTATGCTAAAAGTAATTTAATGACACAATTAAGCATTGTAAACTTTTATTTTAAACAAATAAAAAAGTCATGCAAAATATTATTAGCCTTACTTAATCCTATTATAATACGCAAAACCGGGCTTATTCCACAAGACGGGAATTCTTCCAGGCATTTGAAATTGAATACCAGTTGTAGATGTTTTGTAATAATAAAAGCTCTCTTTTTTTTCTTTTTTAAAGTTACCAACAGTTTGTATTAAAAATACTTTTCGGCAATTAAATCGATAGTAGGTGTCATTTTTGCTATGGATAAAAACATTTAAAATTATAATAGAGCATACTAAAATTAATACCATAAAAAAATAATTTTCATCCTAGTTCTTCTTCTTCGTCGTGTGATGAATGTGCACTTTAGGGCATCATCTTTCATCCTGGTGTAAACCTTATTTAACTCGTTTATTTACAAATGAGTAGGTAATAAAAACACAAAACTAGTTGACAAATAATATAAACTTGCTATTTCCAAGCTGATCGTCATTTAAGTATTAAAATCACGTGACTAAGCCAGGAAGACTTACTAGTTAGGTCACGTTGAGCCGTGGTAAGTCTGCTAAGGTCACTACTGTACTAACAACTATTAACTCAGTTAAACTAGGATTCTACTTATAATGCGATGGGTGGATAGTTGGCTTTTGTTTTCATTTGATTTGACCTTAGTTTAAAGTTGTAGGAACCAACAAATTAAGTGACCAACATCGCAGAGGATCTATTAGAGAAATGAAGTGCTAGTCACTACATACTCGTACTATAAAACAACGTCGCTTTCTCTGTCCCTATGTATGCTTAAATCTTTAAAACTACGCAACACATTTTGATGCGGTTTTTTTAATAGATAGAGTGATTCAAGAGGAAGGTTTACATGTATTATAACATAGTACAGGGAAAGGAATTTTACTCGGAATTTAACGCGTGCGAAGCCGCACTGGTAAAAGCTAGTATTCATATAAAACTAAAAAACACACACCCTGCTAATCCCTTAAATCTTCATACAAATTTTCTTCATTTAGCTCATCATAAACCCAACACAAAACATCGATAAAGTCATATTCCTACAAATCACAGTGCAAATTACTAAATTTTCGCGACAGTCTGATCGTCCTCGACGCACATTGTAAACAGTGACGCGACTACACAAACATTGCCTGGTCTATGTACAAGTCTATTATGTCACGTATATTCCAGCGTATCCTACTAATATTATAAACGTGAAAGTTTGTGAGTATGGATTTTTATTTTTATTTTATTTTTATTTTTTACAGTTAGGTACAATAACAGATAACAGGATTAGAACTTAATACTAACTTAACAGTCATAGAAAAAAACATTTTGTTACCCTGAAATCCAATTAAAATTGTACACATCATTTTCCAAACTAATAATTAATTAATATAAAAATAGACACTTATGAGCTACTTACATAAACATATTATATGAAACCGTATGTACTTAATTAAACATCGTCATACTAGATTTTATAAACCTGGTTCTTAAATAATTTTATGTTACGGTTAAATAGGTCGATAACATCGCACACTTCATTAAATTCCCTACAGATTCTTAAGATCGGATTGTTGTGAGATATGTTATTATTTGAGGAGCTTATAGAAAAGAGTTTTAGAATGCGTACAGATCTTGTAGGCACTTTAAGGTTAATTTTATTAATTAGGTCAAAGTCCATATCACCGTTTATGACTTTATGCAAAATACACATATCTGAAACCCACCTTCGCTTTTCGAGAGTGTGTAAACCAAATTTACTAAGACGATCGTTGTATTCGGGTATTTTTCTCCGAACTCCTAACCTGCTGCAAAGAACTCTAACAAACCGACGTTGGATAGACTCTATTCTGTCACAATGGACGTGATAGATTGGTGACCATATCACTGAACAATATTCCAAGATACTTCTTACCAGGCCACTGTAGAGCAATATCCATGTTTCTTTTTGCTTGAAAGGTTTAGCAGTTCTGAGTACAAAGTTTAGCATCCTATTTGCCTTAGAGCATATATAATCATAATGATCTCTGAACGATAATGCAGAGTCAAACATTACCCCTAAATCCCTTATCACACTCACACGATTTAGAACAATGCCGTTTATGTCATAATTGTGTATCAACGGGTTTTTCATTCTGGTAAATGTGATAACTTGACATTTTGCTGTGTTTAACATCATTTTGTTCCTGTCACACCACTCGCAAATAGTGATGATATCTCTTTGGAGCAATATGCAGTCTTCTAGTGATTTTATTTTTCTAAATATTTTTATGTCATCTGCATACGCCAAGCACTCACAGCGAAGTCTAAGGATCAGGTCATTAATAAAAGCCAAAAACAGCAAAGGACCGAGATTTGAGCCCTGAGGGACACCTGAGCTGGCAAGGAATGGTACAGACTCAAAGCCACTCAAAGCGACAAGCTGTGTACGATAAGCTAAGTAGGATGTGAACCATCTGTGAAGATTGCCATGAATTCCGAGGTGATTTAACTTGTCCAGAAGCACCGAATGATGGACGTAATCAAAGGCCTTCGAGAAATCTGTGTATATAGAGTCCACTTGACTTTTGTTGTTGAATGAGTCACATAGATATGTACTATACACAAGAAGGTTGGAAATCGTTGAACGACCAGGAGCAAATCCATGTTGATGGGGGCTTAAAATTGGCTTTAGATGGCTAAATATATGTACGTACACAAGACTTTCGAATATTTTAGCAAACCAACTAAGTATCGTTATCGGACGGTAATTAGTCACATCAGTTTTGTCGCCACTTTTGTATATAGGCGTCACTTTAGCAATCTTCCACAACTCAGGAAAGTTTCCGCTACTAAGTGACTTGTTAAAAATAAGGACTAGCGGTGTAGCAAGACTCATAGCACACATACGAATAAATAATGGTGGTATACCATCAGGCCCAGCACTTTTAGATAAGTCGACTTTTTTAAGATGCCGCAATACATTTTCGCGTGCCACAGTAATCTGATTAATACAAAATGTAGATGCAGGGAAGTCAGGGTTATAGTTGACGTTACTATTAGCATTCATGCTGTAAACGGAAGAAAAATGATCAGCAAATAAATTTACGATGTCAGGACCATGGTTAGCGTATCGTTGATCGTAATGCATTTGTCGAGGGTAAGTATTAGTAACCCTTTTGTTCTTAGTGTAACGCCAAAATGATTTTAAATTCAGTGTTAGATCAGACTCTATGCGACTAATATAAGTACGAAAACATTGATCAAAGAGTTCCTTAGCTCTACATCGTAAAGTTGCAAAAGTATCATAGTCACGAGGATTACCGTAAGTTTTAAACCTATTATGAAATTTAAACTTAGATTTGAGCAGTTTTATTAGACTGGCTGAAAACCATACCGGATAAGAATTTTGGCGCACTTTAGTTTTGGGTGTATATTTCTCTATTATCGCATACACATTGTTATAAAAAAAGTGAACGAAATCATCACAATCTAAATTTTCGGCCGATTGCTCCCAATTAATTTCCTGGATTGCTTTATTACAGCTTTCGTAGTCTGTCTTATGAAAGCAGAGTTTCTCCGTTATAGAGTTGTTGAGTTCTAACAACGGAGCCTGACCTTTTAATAAGGAAAGCTCGAAGGGGGGGTGATGTGAGTCAAGACGACTTACTGCTATGGCTGGATTGAGAGAAATGGAATCAGAAGAATCAGTAATCGCCAAGTCCAGGATTCTTTTTAAGTGATTTTGGTTAAAGTTAAGTTGTTTGCTCGATGTGAGCTGAAATAACTCATACAAAGCTCTAGACTTATCACAAAAATGGTTAAGTGGAACACCAGTTTCCTGTGACCACAACGTATCACCCATGTTGAAGTCTCCAACGATACAATATTTATGATTCACATTGTTGTTAATTATGTTTTGACATTTAGTTATGAATTCTACATACAAGTTTGTGGGCAAGTAATCTGGTAAATATACAGTACAAATATTTAAAACAGTGTTACGATCAACTTTTACCTGAATCCACAAGTCTTCAACAATATTTGATTGCCAATCTCGCCTTAACACATATTCCATCTTTTTAGATATGGCAATGAGAACACCACCACCATGACTCTTTTTGAATTGTTTACGAAATTGTTCACTTCGATCGTTGCGCACTACGAAATACCGATCGTCGAACAATTCAGAAGAGTTAATATTGTCGTCTAACCACGTTTCACATAAACATACAATATCAAAATTATTACACAAAAAAGCGTTAAATAATTCAGTAGTTTTAGATTTTATACCTCTAACGTTCTGATAGTACAGAGATATTGCCATTTTTTAAAACTAAACTTATATTAATACCACTTTCGAAAAAATAACAGTAATTTTAAGAAAGTCCACACATTAACTTATAAGTTCTAGACTTTTTTCGTTTTTAATCATAATGTACTTCGAGTCAGCAGATTTGCGAGCATAGATCTTTCCGTTCCGAACCCAAACAAACGAGTATTTGAATTCCTTAGCTCTTCTACGTGCTGCAGCGTGAAGAAATTTGTTTTGAGGAGACAGATGTTCCGAAACATATATTGGTTTTTTTTCTCCGCCAAAACCGAGTAACGCTGTATTAAGTTTATTATTGAGGTTGAGTTTATTAAACCTATATACAGCAGAGTAAAATTCATCTCTAGATATTGCACTTTTGAATTTAACCACAATTGCACGAGGCATCTTGCTCTCTTTATCTTTTTTAGCGACTCTCGTGCAGTGTACAATATCGCCATCATTGAGTTTATGTCCTATAACATTTGCACATTGTTGCATTAGATTTGACAGGATTTCTGAACGATTTTCAGGTACACCATTCAATTCCAAGTTATTCTCTCTCAGATTTTGTTCGAGGTTGTTCATTCTTTCGGATAGATTTAATACAGTAGAGTTCAATGACGCGTTTTCCTTTTTAAGCTGAGTATTTTCTGAGCTAAGACGCTCCACAGCCTTTATCAAGTCGTCGTGAGAGTTGCTTAAAAAATCAATTGACTTACGGTATTCCAGTAATTCGTGTTTGATTTCTGAAAGTTCACAATTCAGCACGTTGGTAAGCATTCGTGGCAACTCAGACCGAATCGCAGTAAGAACTCGATCACTTATGATGATGGATGTATGGATGTTTGTACTCTTTCACGTAAAAACTACTGGATGGATTTTGATGAAACTTTACATCAGAATAACATAATATAGGGTACCTTTTACCGCGGGAAAACTTCGCATTCCCCCGGGAAACCGACTTCTGCGCGAAAGGGGTCGCGGGCGGCCACTAGTTTTTTATATATTGAATGTTTAAGAGGAAAGTTTACTACGTAAATCCCAGGAAGTTAGTTATACTTGTTCTACTAAATGTCGAAGAAGGTTAAACGCCAATTTCTAGGTAAAATTTGATCAACGTTGGTGTAATATAAATTTACATTTATTTTTATTTATGATTTATTTTTAACACTTTTCTTTTACATAGCACGAATTGCAAATGCAAACGTCGCTCTTACCAAAAAGGGATCTCTTTTCGCAGGCTCCTTTTAAAATTCGATTCGGAATTCTGCCTCGGAATTATAAAGCTCTGCGACGCATTGACCGGTAAATAATAATATAATAATTAACATATTATTACACGAAAGTGTTAATTGGTCAGGTAATAACATACGCTGAATTCTTAGATATATAATATACATGACGTAACGCTAAATGTCAGTGTAATTGATACTTCCTTATCCGTTACGTTCTTTATAATAATATATTTATTTTACTTTAGATTATAGAATTAGAATATTTAGAGTAATTATTTGTTTGTTTTAAGGAGTATTTTCATACGAAATATCACTGTTTTGTTTACTATTAGTCACATTATCATTAACACATAAAAAAACTCGCAGTGATAACAAATTCAATTAACTCTCAGATGACTGAAGACTTAAAACAATTTATTTAAATTGAGTATTAAATAAAAATAGGAACGCAGTTTTACTGCGAACACTGAGTCATAACAAAGATCAGCCACTTTTACGACCCAACTATTACATTTTAATTAAGTTTAAGGAATAAGCAATTGTTTTTTTTTTTTTACAAATGAAATGAAACTATATTTAAAAACAGGGTGGAACTAGTAATTTTTCAGTGTCGTCATAGGTAAGTTCGAGTAGCCACTTCTTAAGACGTTGTTTGCAGTCATAAATGTTGAGACTATAGATATTAAGATAGATAGACTATAGATATTTAGACTATTTTGTATACATATGGACCAAGAAAACAAAAATAATGGTGACTAAAAGATGTATTAAAGCGATGAATGTGTAGATTGCTTAAAGCACGTCTGGAATTATTTCCATTAAGGATGAGAGGAGTATGTTTGTGTTGTGTAAGGATTATAGACAGTATGTATAGCCTGCGTACAGATAAAACCTCACAATCAGTATACAGTTGGGTAGTTGGGTATAAACGTGGCTTGAACAAACAGATTTTAAGTATTATTCTAATAAAATCTATCACTACATAGTATAAAACAAAGTCGCTTTCTCTGTCCCTATGCTTAAATCTTTAAAACTACGCAACGTATTTTGATGCGTTTTTTTAATACGTGATTCAAGAGGAAGGTTTACATGTATAATAACAAAGTAGAAGCTAGTAACAAATAAAAAAAAACGATTACTTTCTTACTTTCGTGATTCGAAACCAATTTTTTTCTAAGTTTTATCAAACTAGAATTATCTAATTTGGTGCAGTCGTTCTTAAGTTTTAATAGTGGGATTCGGTATCACCAATGTTTTATCAATTTTATAATTACTATAGATAAACAACGTCATGGATAATGTTGACTCATTTTTACTCAGACAAGTTTAAATATGTGACTCACATTTTTTTATCAAATTAAGACTATATACTAATAGGTCATTAATATAGTTAGCCGGAATCAGAATTGAATCTATAATTTTACCGTTTCGTAACTAAAAAGTAAATCTCCGACCAGCACACCAACTGTAAGGCCCTAAGCTTAACGTAAGCTTGTATTTTAAATACCACAATGGACTAGTGGAGAACCCAGACAAGAACAAAAAACTTAAATTTGGTTGTCACGTGAATCAAAAACGAAGTCATTTGCTTAACTGTCTGGTATAATAATTATGAAAAAGTATTTTTTAAATATCCTACTGGTTGAACACAGACCTCGTTTTAAAGCTAAAAGGATTTATCCACAACAATAATTCACCATACCTGTTCCAATGTAATACGTATAATATTAAAAACATTCGAATCTGTCCATCCGTATAACATAATTATACAAATGGCTCCCATCTCCGACGTCACACGCGATAAATGTTTCTATTTCGAGCATTTCAATAATAACTGTGACAGGATACAAGCAGGAAAGTGGAGTTTTTTTGTAGCGACATCCTTGTGTAGATTGCTTTGTGGATGAGTCACTTTTTCATCTAATTAGGTGATGGTTTAAAGTTTAAATTTAAATGACATCAATAGTTTAAACTTTAAACTATTGATGTCATTAAATCGTCATGTTAGTTTTGCTTTTGATCAAGACAAACTGTGATACCTTGCGGCAGCCGAGTTGTTCTGGGTTTTTAATTTGCACACCTATATTGAGTCAATTCGGCATCAAAGAACCCGCAATGTTATTCCGGTGACAGTTATGATGTGCACATTTATTCCCAAAAGTATTCTTCAAGAAATTAAATTAATTCGACATGATTAGCTCTTGTTAAGACAACATCTTCTGTTCCTTTCATACCTGTCCATTATTGTGTCCCTCTTGACCTAGCGAGTAGCCCTGAAGAAGTTGCAGCCCTTAGGTAGGTTTGTACGATACGTCAGCCTAAAGAGACCCGAATCGGTATTTCGATTTTGGCTTAAGTTTTTATGAATAAATGCCAACAGGCACGTGTAGCTCGTAAGTTGACCGCAAAACACACATGGCTCTAACAAACTTGCAGAGATGAGGTAAACTTATCTACTCCGTTATGTATATAAAAGTCGAATGTTCTGAGAACGAATTGAAAACGATATTGCAAACTACGAAGACGGAATAACTAATTGATTTGACTTGTTTAAAACCGCATAAACTCCAGCTACGACATTATTGTTTACTTATTAAGTGCTGTTATCCAATGGCAATATCCAATTTTGACCGTCTTGGATTTCTGTGTCAATTTAGAAAAGAATCTCGCAAATGCAAGGGACTCCGCCTTCTAATTCATAATTTATAGCATTCCTTGAGCGCATCATCCTAAATCGCGATTTCTAACATCCATAACCGGTTTAAAGTGGTTCTGTCGTGTCGCCGCCGACTGCGTGGCCACACCCTTATCTTGAAATGATGTCACCGTGACGTCATCATGGTGCCAAGAATTCCTTTTTTATGCATTCTGATCTTCTTCAAGAAATATTTAATGGTTACTAATAGCACGTGCCACAAGTTAAATAGTTCGAATGCAATCAGATTAATATAAATAAATAAATTAATTAACGTACTACCAGACCAATTATGCGGCCATAAAGTAAGCCCAGTAAGCGCTTGTGTTATTGTTATCGTATCACACAATTTAATTATGTATAACTAGGTAGTCTTGCTTCCTACTAATATTATAAACGTGAAAGTTTGTGAGTATGTATGGATGTTTGTTACTCTTTCACGTAAAAACTCTAGACAGATTTTGATGAAACTTTACAGTAATATAGGTTATACATTAGATTAGAATAACACATAGGTTACTTTTTACTGCGGGAAAACTTCTCTTTCCCACGGGAAACCGACTACCACGCGAACGGAGTCGCGGGCGGGATTTAGGAATTTCGAACAGCGAATATCGAACATCCAAATTCAAGTACGTTTACTACGTACCGTCAAATACCGTCGCATGGACACTCGTAATAAAAGCGAAAGCAACCGTTTCATAGAATTGACCCTATGTTTTCACACCTAATAAAAGTAAAGCTGTTTTATGGCCCTTAAATCTCACTTTGGGAACTTGTTGCCATTAATTAACCTCTGTGCCAATCTTATACTTGAATAACTTACGTTATAAAACTTCACATGCGTTTCCACGGTGCGCAAAACCATCATACTTAATATTATAAACGTGAAAGTATTGATGTGTGGATGGATGTTTGTTATTCTTTCACGTAAAAACTACTGGACGGATTTGGATGAAACTTCACAGTAATATAGGTTGTACATCAGAATAACACATAGGGTACTTTTTACCGCAGGAACACTTCTTATTCCCACGGGAAACCAACGTTCACGCGAACTGAGCCGCGAGCGGCCACTAGTACACCATCTACTCAATGTTTAGTTTCTAGTAAATCAAAATTCTTTTATTCATCATAGATATGCAACATATACTTTATGAACGTCAATGTTACAAACTTCGACTTCGAAAAGAGACTTTAAAACAATTGAAATGTGTATCCTTAGTTTTTCGTACCGGGGAGACGCGTTGTAAAAATAAATAACCATCATCAAAGACTGCCTACTGATTATTTTGGAATGAAACAAACGCGTTGATGTCTACATCGCATAAACTATAATAAAAATGTTTCACTGACAGGGAAAGCATCGTAAACTAATGTTCAGACAAGCGGTCACCATTGTATCAATTCCTGCACGTCCAGTTTTAATTATCAGCATTCGTAATAACTCAACAATTAATTATGATTACTTTATGACTAATTAACACTTAAGACGAACTATGTTCCACTTGCAGACACGATTGTGTTACTATATATGTAACTGGGACTTTAGTAGATAGCAGATAAAGTGGGTCTCCGTGTTAATAGGCCGATACGATATCGATGAAGCGCTTCTTACTACATTTTCGTGACATCTACGCTAACAGGTTTCTATTTATGACAGATGTCAAGTGTCAACGTCATAACATTCGTAGATACTTTTGTGAGGGTGATACCGAACCCAACTAGATTCAATAATAACACCTTATGTCGTTTGTTATAATCTGGCCACCGAGAGATTGCGTTTGTGACACATGCCAGTAGTGTTGGGGTAAAAAATAATATTGACAAATATTTTTTCAATCAACATTAGTAAAAAAATTAGTTTATCTTATATCTATTTTACTTGTATAGCAAGAAACTCCAACTGCTGCCTTTTTTCAAAACAAATATTTAGGTCTACAATACAATAAGTACTAAAACTAAAAGTAGGTAATAAATACTTAAAATAATAGATATCGCGCTGGTATAAATTTAATCAGATTCCGATTCGCTTGAGGAGGTGCTATCATCATCTTCTCCAACATTTATAATTATGTTATTATCAATGATCGAATCAATTCTAATATCTCGATCAAAGTCTTTGGTAATAAGATTTTTTGTTTTTTCTACCGCCTTCGCCCAGTCTTCCTTCGTGATTTTTTTCGCAAGCTTCTTTTAATAGAGCCATCATCTTTTTTGTGCTAAAAGGTGGGGACGTATTGCGACGGGCTGCATAACCCTTAATTTGAGCCCAAATTAATTCAATAGCATTGTATTGGCAATGATATGGTGGAAGTCTCAGCACCCGATGACCGTACTGCAGAGCTAATTCATCTATTTCATATCTAACATTTGCCGATTTATTTTCTTTCACTAACCGTAATAATTCTGCTTTAAGCATGTCCATATTTACGTCAATACCATGTTTTTGTAACCAAGCTACTAATTCTGCTTTTTTATTAGCTTGGGTAGGTGCCTTATCAATTTGCACTGAATGATAAGGGGCATTATCCATTATTATTACAGAAGGCTCTGCTAGGGCGGGTAACAGCATGCTTTGGAACCACTCTTTAAATGTAGCGGCATTCATTTCTTCGTGATAGTCGGTAGTGCTTTTCGACTCAAATGCCAATAAGCCGTTTTCTACAAAACCATATTTAGCTGAGCCCGCGTGACATATTATAAGTCGAGCACCTTTACCCATGGGTACTTTCGACGTTGACGCTTGTGTTTCATCCGTCCAAGAATAAGAAACTGAATGATTTGCATTAAGCCATGTCTCGTCAATGAAAACTACATTTTCCCAGTGAGTTATATTTTTTACTTTCCTTAAGAAACTTATCCGTTTCAGGATGATTTCATGGCGTTCTAACAAGATTTTTCTTCTATCAGTTTTTTTATACGAAAACCCAATATCTTTTAAGATTTTCGTTAAAGATGTTTTACCCCCGTTAAACAATCCAGCATCTCTCAAAGATGTCATTAGCTTCATTCTGTTAAGGTACTCATTTCTTGAATAATAACCATAAATATGATTCCTGATTGCATCCGCGTCAAAACTGTCAATATCTGTGACCGGTTTGGTTCTGCGTTTCTTCTTTGGAGTATGTAAAATATTGTCTGCCATACCAGTAGTGTCGAACTTTTCTTTATTAATGTTTGTAATTGTTCGTTTGCTAATTCCAAGCGCCTGAGAGACGCGTTCTTGCACTTGCTGGACTGGCACCAAGGGTCCGCCATTTTGCCTTTCTCGCTCAAAATATTCTTGCAGTTTTATGATTAATTCGCGTGTTTCACTTTTTATTGTTTGCCCACGTTTAGGCATTGTTATGCACGGAAAGAAAAATAGGTACAACAAAATCGAAATCCAAGTTAGCGCCAAGGTAAGTATAAAGAGCAGAAACAGTCCAGTAGAGAAAAGCCGAGTAATAAGAAAAGCAAAAATAAACACTAGATAATGTGATCTACGCGCACGAAACGACAACCGAAATACCCAAAAGTCCTGACGCCCAATGTCACGCTATTAGGGTTGACATTTTTCCATAAATTCTTCTTTCATACTAAATAGTTTCTTTTTTGAAGTTGTAAATACTGGAAAAAGGAACGCGGGCCTCCGAGCATTACGCGACTGGGACTCGAACCCAGGACCTTTGGATGACCGGTCCAATGCTCTTCCAACTGACGATCCTGGGTTCGACGCCTGGCGGAAACTCCTCTCATTGATAGAATAACGTCAACTATATGACGAAAGCACATAGATACTGGAAGAAATTTCGATGGGTCAACGTAGCGGCGTGGTAGCTCAGTTGGAAGAGCATTGGACCGGTCATCCAAAGGTCCTGGGTTCGAGTCCCAGTCGCGTAATGCTCGGAGGCCCGCGTTCCTCTTTCCAGTATTTACAACTTCAAAAATTAATAAATTAGCATTTATAATGCAAAATTTAAAGTCAAATCTAAATAGTTTCTTTTATAGTATTAATGAAAAACTTTTAATTTTTAAAATAGAGTGATTGATAGCTTTAAAAACATCATTGATAAATCATTTTTCAATCAACAGAAAAAAAACTTGCTTATCTTATTTATATTTTATTTATAATATAAAAATAGTTTTATGTTGTTACGAGTTAAAATCTAGGTAAAATAATAAAAAACAAAATCGAAACAGTATTGTTTTATTGTAGGAACGTAAATAATTAGATTAAAGACTAGTGGCCGCTCGCGACTCCGTTCGCGTAGAAGTCGGTTTCCCGTGGGAATGCGAAGTTTTCCCGCGGTAAAAAGGTCCCTTTATTCTTTCATACTTATATTTTTGGTTCCTAGAACCGCTTTCCCTGCTCACGCAACGGAAGCCCTCAAGGATAAATAATTTTCCCCGTTTTTTTTCCCATTTTCCATTATTTCTTCGCTCCTAATAGTTGCAGCGTGATGTTATATAGCCTAAAGCCTGCCTGGATAAATGGTCTATCCAACACAAAAATAATTTTTAAATTCGAACCAGTAGTTCCTGAGATTAGTGCGTTCAAACAAACAAACAAACAAACTCTTCAGCTTTATAATATTAGTATAGATACTTGTATAACGTTAATTTTGAAGCTAAGCCCAAGGTCGAAAAGAACTAGCAAGAAAATCCAACTGCTGCCTTTTTACAAACGAAACTCAAAAGCATTGTATTGGCAATAATATGGTATAAGTCTCAGCACCCGATGACCGTACTGCTGAGCCAATTCATCTATTTCATATCGAACATTTGCCGATTTATTTTCTTTCACTAACCGCAATAGTTATGCTTCAAGCATATCCATATTTACGTCGATATCATGTTTTTATAACCAAGCTACTTATTCTGCTTTTTTATTAGAAATTGATTGATAACTTTAAAATTGACTGATATTTTTAGCACATCCCTACGAAAATATGATGTTGTTTACATTTTTAAAAATACATATTTTATCAGTAATTATTACCCTTACAGTAAGCCATCAGTTATAAAATTTAAAATCAGTGTGTTTTAATATCATTTTATTGCTTATTATTTGTTTGTAGGGTCAAAATAGACGACTTTTTTTTGTTTGTTTTCGTAGACGGCCTGTCAAAGTTACCTCGTTATGTCAAACACAATGTGTCAGGAACGCATTCTCTCGGTGGCCGGACAATAATGTGTACAATGATGAAATTAAAACAAACAAAACTAAAAAACGTGCAAATTAAAGCGTATTCCTCACTTATCAATCGACTATGCACTAAGATTGGAAACGAACCGAAGAAGTCTTCTAGAAGACTAATCAAAGTCTACAGGTTCGGTGGTGTGTTGTCAAACGAGAAACCCAGATACCAGACCTTTGACCTAGAAGTGACGAAATACAACATGGTCTTAGACGTGATGATACGAATGAAAGAGCTCGACCCTTCCTTCACCTTCCGAAGATCGTGCCGAGAAGGCATCTGCGGCTCTTGTGCCATCAACCTCCAAGGTAGAAACACGTTAGCTTGCACAGCCTACCTTCCCAAAGAGAAAACCATCTACATCCGTCCACTAACACACATGTACATCATCAAAGACCTGGTGGTAGACCTGAGTCATTTCTATAACGCCTACCACAGCATCAAACCGTATCTCATCAGGGAAAAGGCGATAACACCTTTCGGAGCAAGTCAGTATGCACAGAACATAGACGACACACGCAAAATAGATGGTCTTTATGAGTGTATTCTTTGTGCATGCTGCTCCACTGCCTGCCCCAGCTACTGGTGGAATGGAAGGCGATTTCTTGGACCATCAGCACTTCTCAGTGCCTACAGATGGATTATAGATTCTCGCGACGAACACACTATAGCAAGGCTGTCAGATTTACGCGATGACTTTAAGGCGTTTAGGTGCCACACGATTATGAACTGTACGCTAGACTGTCCCAAGGCCCTCAATCCCGCATTTGCAATTGGGAAATTGAAAATGATGATAAGCGGTCTCCGGAAAAAGGTAGCACCGGTGACGGATCCTATGAAGTTTGCTGGGGAAAAATTGGACCAAACTGCTAAATGTAATTAATTAAAGTTAATTTTACACAGTGAAAGGTTTGATACTGATTACAAAACGTTTTAAAAAGGCTTCTGAAGATCCGCTTTAACTTCTTTTATGTAGGTCAATAAAGATACACCGATAGTTGTTTTTATAAGTAAAATCCTATTATATTATTCAAAATCACTTCATTTACCTTCCGGAACAAGAACATTATGCTGTTATTTATAAAAAAAAACTAAATAATGACCTACACTAAAAATGTACAGACTTTTCGGTAACCGACCTTCTTTAAAAGACCTTAAATAAACTTCAGGAAACATTGGCCTCAATGAAAATGTTAGATTTTCCTTTTAAAACTTCCTAGAGTCTCGTAACATTTTGAATATTTATATTAGTGCGGTGTTACATTTAAAATGTCAATATTCTGTCGTAATTTGGTGTAGAGGAAAATGTGCAATTTGTCAATGCTGACATTGACATGGATTTTTGTGTATCGTTTAAAAAATGGAAAAATATTTTAAATAAATTTATTTTTATTTAGTTTAATGGAAACTAATGATTTATTAAAGAATAGTTTAACTGCATTTAACGTTCTGGCATTTAAATTATGCAAGTAGTAAAAAGCACTTGGCGATTTGAATAGAAAGAGGAAGAATGACAAAATCAAATAGTGATTTTTCCTACGACCATCGACCATCTAGTGGTTTTCCACTTATACATAAACATCGTAACTCCTCGTATTTACGAATGAAAAGTTTATATGTTATTTGAGAAACATACAGTATACTTAATTAATTATAGTTAAATACAATAAATAATTCTAAAACCAGTTAAGTTTCCTCAATAATACAGTTAAGGCATACAAAAAAATAAATTGAATAAAATAAAACAACAGAAGGAGGAATCTGGACTTATACAAAAAAAAAAGGTTAATATAATCATAATAATTTGGCATAAATGCGAAACGAATACTATTCCATTATCACACCAGACTATTAATTTGTACATTGCAAAGGAAGTAGGCACGTTTTTATAATTATTTTGTAAGTTATTTATCATTTATGACTCAATAGGATACGGTCGACACTGTGGGTTTGATAGCAGTGAAACTTAGTTAGTAATATGTTTTATTTTACCTCAGGATTAAGTGAGTAAGAGGTATAAACTGTTGGTATGATATTTATTAGAAAAATGATTTTTTTTCGGACTTTCGATTGCTGTTGGTCCTTTGACGGCCTTCACAGCTTCACCGGGCTTAGGGGCGAGCGCTAAAGGCACTCAGCCGAGTTAGAAAACCCTACTCCTACGATAGAAAAATGTTAATTCTGCAAAGCACTCTTATTATCACCTAAATTCGAAGACACCTTGTGTGTGCGAAAGAAAAGTGTGTAGGTACTATCACGTTATGAGCCGGGCTGTAAGTCAGAAGGGTAGATAGGCACCATTTTTATTTAGTAGGATATCAATCGGCAATTTTTAAAGATAGATTTACTTATCTGTGCCCGCAGTTCTAAATGTATCTGGCTTGTAAATCTGTTATTATTTTCCAAAGACGTTTTTGAAGAGTGTTTTAATTTTTTTTTTTATCTTTTCATTTAAATAAATTCCCGATCCAACTTTCTCGTGTAAGAGATACTCAAGCCAGAATGGAAGTTTCTCTAATCGATATTTTGATACACGCAATGATAAGATGACCTTACTTTACTTACATTCGGTTTACGAGAGCTAACCACGCCAGGTTAACTTCTGTCTAAGTTAAATTCAATCATAATACCTATCTTACGTCTGCCTACATATATTTTTGTAAAAAACACAATTCCAAACAAAAAAACCGAAGCAATGTACACACGGTGCATACAAATTTACTAGTAAACACTCGCAAATTAGTGGGAGCGTATTAAATAGTACTAAATCGTAGCCATTCTTAGCATGAACTGATGAATATTTATGATACACGCCGATTAATTAATGACTACTTAATTCGTAAAGAGAATTCAACCGTTTAGAACGAACGAGAGATGGGTTAATAACACTGGCCAGTTACTTGGAAGATGGGAAATCAACAAAAAACTTTGGTTGGGATTAAAAAAAAAGAAAATATCTTGGCAGGGGTTACTCAATTAGGTTTTTCAATTACATCAAAATTTTATGCCTGTAAAGTTGATTAATCCTTTGGTTATTCATGGCTAAAATGCGTAATAAAATGTGGCTTAGATCACATTTACATTTTTAACTCAGTTTATGGTTTGGAAAATTATTTCATTGCATAGCAATTCAATATCTAAGAAACTATAATATGGCGAGATAGAGATTGCGATCCGCCTTATCATATATTTTCACATCTATCTATTGGGTTTGACAAAAATTGATAAGAAGGTGTTACCTAAATTGATAAAATAATAAACTATTATCTAACCGCTACTACTTTAAAATAATAAATACAGAGTAATATATTTTCTCTTTCCGTTAAAGCATTTTTATCAACCATCAGCTTCAGCCAAATCACAATTACTTAAAATTGTTTAAAATCTAAGTAATTTAGTTTTATTTATATTTGTTTCTGCACAAATACAAACAATTAACATTTACAACAACAATAACAATGGTTTTGTTTGTGAATTTAAATTATTTCACTTTATTAGAATCATTTTTTCATGTACATAATTCGCACTATATTAAGCTGATCTATTTTAACTAACTTTAAATAAGGCAGAGGATTTTCTATTTTCTTTAACATATCACTAATGATTATATCAATGAAACTTGTTCAAGTTTTCACGATTTTATACATTACTAGTGCCCACGCTTCGCAATGGTGTAATTTTGCGCGACTTTTTCACGAAACATTGGTTGTTACGAAACAATATTTTTATTTACAAATTTAAGTGAAAAAATTACCAAAAAGAAAGTGAAAACTGCATTAAATTCCATCAATTGGTTTAGAAGGAGTTAGCAGACAAACATACAGACACAAGGCGAGTGAGATTTATACTATGTAATGATGAGGAGTGTCCTTGTAAATAGTTATCAAATATGCTGAGCCTCTCATGATAATTTAATTTGTTTGCGGTGTCACAGTGGTATTTTCAAAACCTGTTTGTCGCATTCCAACATTGAGCACTAATTGTGTGAGAATTGTGTTTTCACTTTCTCAAAATGTTTATTTTAAATTTCTAGTTGAAACTAGATTCTGAGACAGATTTATAAAATTCCTATTAAGCTACATCATAAGTTTAATAAAAAAATACAGATACCAAAGTGAAGTAGGAAAATCATTCTAAATATGATTTGTAACAGAAATATTGCTCTACCTGCTGTCCTAGTGAAGCTACTTCTGTATTTAGTTTGAGTAAGGTACAAGGTTTCTACCAGATTTACATATGTTATCTAAGCCATTCTGGTGTGAAAAGCCATCCAATTACACACTTAGCATTCCCATCTCATACGACACTACAGTGCAAGAGAAATTATTCACGATGTTTGCCTTAGAGAAATTAGAGGACCTACGACTTGTTTGCGCATCGAAAACACATAATTCAATTAGCTGCATGCTCGAGTGGTGGAACCTTAACGAGTTAATAGGTTTATTGACGATGCGGACACAGATACTGGAATGAGGAACCTAATGAAAAGTGAAATATCGGTGACCCGGCCTCGCTAAGCGCATACGACCTCAAGACAGAAAAAACCTGTCCGCTTATTCACCTACTGAACTAAAGAACGCCGTTTCCGGCATCAAAACTAAATAGTTAACTTGATAAATTGACCAACGTGCAGCACTAAGTGATATTAAATGAATGATTGAATTAACAATTACACGACTATCGCTAAAATTATTCTATCAGTGAAAGGAGACATACCTTAGCAAAAACAACTCTTTTATGATCCGTCACTGTAAAAACCTTTGTCCTATATAACACAGCACAACACAAATAATGTCCAAGTAAAGTCTAAATCACAAAAACACTAAATCCCGTTTATGTTTTCCAGAAATGCTAACGTATTCGGTATCTCAGCACAACCCTGTGAAAGACGCCATTTTGATTTCGTCAACTAGCGTTCATAGACTAGACAAACTAAGCCATAAGACTCACTTTATTTTACTTGATTGACGATTTAGTAAAAATTTATTCAATTTATAAAACTACAATTTCACGTTTACTTTGAGCCATAGAAACTAAGTATATAAATATGAAAAGAAAATACAAAAAATACTCTTCATGAACTTTTCTACGTTATATGTGGAAAAAAACTGTGCAATTGTCAATCACCTAATGTCATTGAAAAGCGTCAGACGTCACTGTCAAAATGCAATCCAAAATGACGTGGAGACTAGGTTAAGAATTTGTTGTTAAATTTTTATTCACTAATAAATAGTATGCGTATGAGCTTATAAATTATAATAATAATATTTGGTCACGAAAATCAAAATGATTGAAATATCAGACACTCAGAGTAAGTAATTATTTAACTTTGTTTATTTTTGATCCTCATAATTTACTTAGTTTTCTCTATATTCACTTAGTTTCATCAAATAAAAATACCTATTCAACTAGATAAACTAATTATCAATAAAATAATGATGCAATGCATCTATTTCATAACTTCAAACAAGATTTTCACTAGTACAAACTTCAGTTTTTAGATTCTTATACTATTATGTGCCTACCTACTCTTTAGTTTTTACAAGCTTAAGTAGCCAGAATATTACCTTTAGTTTGCTAATTCTACCACTAGTTTATAAGGGATGAGCCCAGAAATGTATTAGAGCAAGAACACAAGAACAAAAACAAACTGTCATCATTTCAGATATTTGCAAGTTCAATTTTTTTATGTAATTTAATTGTAAACTCCAGAGATCGGAGTGGGCCTGGCTGGGTTTGGCATGACGTTTCTCTTCCTCGGAGTGTTGCTGCTCTTTGATAAAGGCCTGCTAGCTATTGGAAATGTAAGTTAAATGTAAAGCAAGTATTTATATAAAAAACACATTTTCTGTGGTTTGTATTTTTTTGTTTGGTTGTATGTTAATTATATTTTTTTATAAATTTTCATCTAATAATTAATATATATTTTTTTAAAGGAAGTCTGGTAAACATAACACAGGCAATTTTTAATTTCTTCTTGAAAAAATATTTATATGCTTGTGCGTTAGAATGGGTCACCTTAGTCTGGGACTTGTATACATGAGTTAACAAAAATATTTAAATTAGTGGATAAATTTGTTTACATAGTAAGAATTTTAGGTTATTGATTTACTTTGTTAGTTGTAAACAAAAAGTAAATCTATCTAAATTTCCAGATCCTGTTCATTAGTGGTCTCTCCTGCATCATTGGTATACAGCGAACATTCTTCTTCTTTTTCCAACGTCACAAGATCAAAGCCTCTGCGGCGTTCTTCGGAGGCATCACAGTGGTTCTTCTCGGATGGCCTATGATTGGCATGATCGCTGAGATCTATGGATTCTTATTACTGTTTAGGTTGGTTTTACATTTCTGAAGTTAGTGAGTTTTTGCAAAGAATTAATGGTCTGATAAAAAAATACATGAGGACAAGTTTAAACAGACATGCACCCTTTACCAATAGTTAAATTGTCAGTATCTGTCAGCCAGTTTTCGTAATTAAGAATTTGAAGTTTAGTCATATTAAAGTTTTAATCAAATACATTTTTGTATGGTCCAATACTTGAGGATCATAATTAAATGGTTCAAAAAATATTTCTTAATATAGGAACTGGAGGTAAGACTGATTTTCAGATATGACATTAATAAACTTTGTAGAGGAAAGATGTTTGGGTACATCAGCGCAGTTTAAAATACACGCAGCGCCATCTACTTGTATCTTAATATAGAAACATGGAATTCGTTCACCTAGTGCTGTGGATGAAAAGTTAGGTAAATATTTTTTATTTTCAGGGGCTTCCTACCAGCAGCAGTCAACTTCCTAAGGATGGTGCCAGTTCTTGGATCACTGCTCAGTCTACCAATTATTAGAGGAGTAAGTATTTCAATACAATTTATATATTGATTGTTGAGATGTTTGGGCTAAAAATGCATAGAAGTTGAAGCCAACCGTGAAGCAATAAAAAATCGATATCCAACTTAGTTGCCTTCGTGAATTCAATGGAAATCCTTACTAACTTACAAATTTGTTATAAATGTGTATGTCTGTCTGTATGTAAAAACGGCTAAACTGATTTGAATTAATTTTGCAATGGAGATATAGTTCGAAACCCTGGGTAGAAAATATGATAATTTCAACGAAGCTAGTACAAGTATTGACTTTCAATCAAAACCTTTACTTTACAGATTGTGGACAGGATAGCGGGCGATAACGGCCGAAATATGGTATGATAAAGTGTTGCCATTATGAAAAAGACATTTGTTATTGCTAACTACTAGTTTTGTATACAAATATTGGTGTGTATGTGAGTGTATATTACGTGTAAAAAAATTGTGTAGTGTGTGAGCTACAAAATTAATATAGTTATGTGTTTGTGTCAATGCCTGCTATTTAAAAAGTAAAAATAAAATAAAAACAAATTATTAAAAAAAAAATTAAATAACTTAGTGTAGATAGGTAATTTAATCTAAAACTAAAATGAGACTATGGCCCCGAATTGGGAAACAGTTGAAAATTGTTGCCAACTCTTTTTTATATACTTAGTGCGTAATAATAAAAGACAGAGAAAAGGCAGTAAAAGCCGATTTAAGCAAATATACCATTCTTTTTTTCGATAATGATGTATCAGAAAGTGTTGGCGATATGTTTTGTTTAGGCCAATCACAATGCTCATGATTTGCACAAAATAATTTAGTTGCATTGACGCTCACATTATAACTCTATCAAAAATAAAAAAATGGCTGGTGAAACTTTTGAATGTAGTTGTTTTGAAACGGTTGGGCGAGGTAACCCTAGGATCTTGTAAAAATATTATGATTGTATGGGATTGATGCGATTTAAGTAGTCTATACTATTCGTTAGTATTTCAGTCTTGTATTATATTATTAAATTGTACATTATATAAACTGCTTTTTATTTAAATTGCTGGTTAGTTATATTACATGCCACAATATTAAGTTAATTTTATAAGTTAAATTAGTAAACAAGTATGACAGGACGATAATCTCTGCTCTTAAAAAAATTTTTAAAACAAAATATGGCTGACCTCATTTTTATTTAACATTTTGGGGCATGTTTTATAACTCGATTATCAACTTTTAGGTGTTAGAATAATCCAACCTATTTTATTTAAATAAATTGGCAACATTACATACATTGAAACTTGTTTTCCCCAGGATCCGTCGTAATCATTTGGGGAAGTGTAAATAATTGGGAACACCTAACAGTACATTCCAATGCTTTACTATTTTAAGTACTTAAGTTAGTAAGCAATAAGAATACAAAATATTTTCCTGCCAATAAAATATTTTAATGATTATAGTACTCGGTATTTTGACTTTGTCCTTTACCATAGTTTATTAACGATTACCATCTTACAACCACATTTAAGCATAGATTCAGTAGCGACAAAACGTATATTTTTTAATTCAGTCGTTAATAAATTGTAAATTGTGTCTTTTGCTACGATTTTTTTACTTCCATTGAATAAGACTGCAAAGAAGTAAAAGTGATAAGTTTATAACACATAGAACATTTGATTTAAATATCTTTAAAATTGTGGAGCAAAAAGTATTTTCCCTAATAAGCCACGTTCTCGTCGGTCCAGTGTAGGAACTTTTCTAGAATTGTATATTATCTTACCTGCATTTTTGAGACGATGTACAAATGCGAAAGAGGAGGCCTTTCTTCAGTGTTGTCATTGAGAAAACGTTTAAATAACAAGGCTTTCAATTTCTAAAACAATTAAATTTACTATCGACTGAACCCCTTCTTAAGACTTTTCATAACGGTGAAAGTAGTTGATACATTAAAGACGTCTGTCAATAGTACCCGATGCCCCATTTAGGCCCAATTGCAGGGAACGTTTTAACCTCGGGTTAGCTAACTCCAGATTTAAATGGCGCCACCATCGATTGTAACTACTTATTACAATCGATGGTGGCGCCATTTAAACCTGAGTTAGCTAACCCGAGGTTAAAACGTTCCCTGCAATTGGGCCTTAGTGACTATGTTTTTAATAAACTCATTGCAAGAAGGTAGGTAAATAAGAACACGTCTGTCTATTGTGAATGTATTGTATTACGTAGTGAAGTAGATCACAGCGTGTACGAGGCGGTGTCTAGCCCCCACGCGGCCATGTGCCGGTCGGTCCACTGTCGGAACTGCGCCACGGCCGCGTACACGGCGGGCACGTCCTTGTTGCCGCAGCCGATGCCCCACGATACGAGCCCCGACAGCTTGTAGCGGCCGTCGCCCACGGGGCACGCCAGGGGGGCGCCGCCGTCACCCTAAAGATTACAAATCGTACTTTTGTGCGGATGTGCCGTACGTAAGAATTTATTTCGACGGACAAAATTAGGCAGTTAGGATTGGTGCAGGCAAACTTTAGGTAAACTAGAATTTATATCACGTTTGCTTAGATAACGCAAATGTGAAAGCTTAGATGCGTTTTAGATTATATTAATAAAATATCTATTTTACTGTCATTCTAAACCATATCTATTTATAAAAAAGTACCTACAAAATATACATATCTGTCTACTTACAAAAATATATTTTCATTCTGTTCCAGTAAAGTTAAAAGATTTAAAATAGCAGGCGGTTGAAACAAAAATATCATCGAGAAAAGTGAAGGTATCTTTAAGAATAAGATAATTTATTGCTTCAAACATTGATCTATTGTCGTGTTGCAACGCTCTAACGTTCATAAAAGCTGACTTCAAAATGCGAAAGATGGTCAACAAACTCTATAAACGTAATAGATATTTGTTGAATACTCTGCAGTGTACTCACCGTGCAGGTGTCCCCCTCCTCCCCGTAGGTGCACACGAAGGTGCCGTGCAGCGAGAACCGCACCCCGAGCCGCGTGCGCCGCAGCAGCTCGTTGCAGCGACCGTGCGGCACCATGTCCTGGATCACGCGCTTCAGGAAGATCGCGTATAGACCTTGCTGGCCTGTAGTGTGAAAGAGATGGTTTGTAGACACGTAGGTAGTTTGGAACTGTAGAGTAAAGCAGCAGACAGATGGTGCAAAGAAAATAGACCGCAGCGTACCCCTTTTCGCACCATAAGGAATAGGTACCTACTTACATTAATTTTAAGATTTGTAGATAGTGTTTGAATCTGATAAAGTTTTTTTAAAGCATAGTTGAGCTATGCCTAAAAAAACAAATCAGATTCAAAGACTTTCCTGCTGTTGTCAAATATACAAAAGACACATTTCCAGTGCTGTATCACAATTTTCAAGAGCTATTTCGTATGGATTGTTAGGCATTTATCTGAAGTTGTCTTTATTTTATCAACCCAAATTTCAACGACGGACTAAAAGTTAACGACAACATATTATTTATACATACCGATCCAGTCTATCAACATAATACATACCGAACTCGTCCTTCCCCCACCCATTGGCCACGCACTTGGTGCTCGTGTCGAAGCTCTCGTCCTGGTCCGGCATGCAGATGGCCTGCACGTGGTCCGCGAACTGCAGCGGCGACGAGAGCCGGAGCAGGGCCACGTCGGAGCGCAGGGACTTCGGGTGGAAGTCTGCGGGTAGAGGATTGTGGACCTTATTGTGAGTACGTAAGAATCAACTGCAGCGGGGACGAGAGGCGGAGCAGGGCCACGTCGGAGCGCAGGGACTTCGGGTGGAAGTCTGTGGGTTAGGGCATTGTGGGCCTTAGTGTGGGTGAGTAAGGTCGTGTTTTGTGTGGTAGAGAATCTAATGGAGTGAGAATTTGCTCCTTATTATTGTTTTATCAGCTGCAGCGTGGTCGACAGCCGGAGGAAAGATAGTAGGGAAGGGGCTTCAGGTGAATGTCTGGGAGACAAAGGATTATGGGCCTTAGTGTCGGGGAGTAAGCTCGTGTTTTGTTTAGTAGAAAACGTTTTGTTCGCTAGAGAACCTTTAGGTTGGATAGGACCTCTGAAAGTCAAACGTTACTGCAGATTTTTTTTCTGACTGACAATTGCTGCTGGCACTTTAGATACAGCTTCACTAGGAATGGGGTCGAGTGCTAAAGCCAGTAAATAAGTTTGTCCCTGAGTACGATGCGACTGCCTAGGGCAGTTAGTTTTGGTCCGCGGCTTTGGGTGTCGTGATCACTAAATATAGTCATTCGATCGATAACTTTTGAAACTTCCCGTGTCCAGAATTGCTCTAAGCCTGCTATAATCAACATTCTCTCCTGGTAAACTTAGATATAAAATGGTAACCCATCTCACCAGCATGTTTGACAATTTCCTGTACCGTCCGCTCCTGGTCGGGCAGTCTTTCTTTAGTGGTCTGCGTGTCCCACTCCCCCGCCAAGACCTTCAGGGTTGATGCTGTGTGCCTGCGAGGAGTTAGCTATTAGTATTGATACAGTAAGATATCATGGAGGATAAAACTATGGGAGTATACGTTGTACATTTCTATCAATCAATCGATCGTAAGGTAAGCATTTAATAGTACCTTAAATTAATCAAAAATCAATACCTGGTTACTGTAACCGATTGCCCATCAGCAATAAAGTTGCCATTAAAGGCTAGAAAAGATGTAGGTGAAATATAATCTCTATGACTACTCATGCCATCCATCATTTTTTAAATTTTGTTGTGCATCACTTAAACGTAGCAGTCAGTCTGTAAGCGATAGTTAACTTAGCCATGGTAAACTTAGCGACGGTGAACTTAAGTATACTTAAATTAGCGATAGTTAACTAAGCGATAGATAGATAAGTTAACGATAGTTGTTAATCACTCGTCCTAGCAGCCTACCTGTTGGCGATGTGCGCGGCGGTCATGACGACCTCGGGGTGTATGATGACGCCCACCCCCGCGTACAGCCCCGCCGCCGTCTTCAGCTAGCAACCTACCTGTTAGCGATGTGCGCGGCGGTCATGACGACCTCGGGGTGTATGATGACGCCCACCCCCGCGTACAGCCCCGCCGCCGTCTTCAGCTAGCAACCTACCTGTTAGCGATGTGCGCGGCGGTCATGACGACCTCGGGGTGTATGATGACGCCCACCCCCGCGTACAGCCCCGCCGCCGTCTTCAGCTAACAACCTACCTGTTAGCGATGTGCGCGGCGGTCATGACGACCTCGGGGTGTATGATGACGCCCACCCCCGCGTACAGCCCCGCCGCCGTCTTCAGCTAGCAACCTACCTGTTAGCGATGTGCGCGGCGGTCATGACGACCTCGGGGTGTATGATGACGCCCACCCCCGCGTACAGCCCCGCCGCCGTCTTCAGCTAGCAACCTACCTGTTAGCGATGTGCGCGGCGGTCATGACGACCTCGGGGTGTATGATGACGCCCACCCCCGCGTACAGCCCCGCCGCCGTCTTCAGCTAGCAACCTACCTGTTAGCGATGTGCGCGGCGGTCATGACGACCTCGGGGTGTATGATGACGCCCACCCCCGCGTACAGCCCCGCCGCCGTCTTCAGCTAGCAACCTACCTGTTAGCGATGTGCGCGGCGGTCATGACGACCTCGGGGTGTATGATGACGCCCACCCCCGCGTACAGCCCCGCCGCCGTCTTCAGCTAGCAACCTACCTGTTAGCGATGTGCGCGGCGGTCATGACGACCTCGGGGTGTATGATGACGCCCACCCCCGCGTACAGCCCCGCCGCCGTCTTCAGCTAGCAACCTACCTGTTAGCGATGTGCGCGGCGGTCATGACGACCTCGGGGTGTATGATGACGCCCACCCCCGCGTACAGCCCCGCCGCCGTCTTCAGCTAGCAACCTACCTGTTAGCGATGTGCGCGGCGGTCATGACGACCTCGGGGTGTATGATGACGCCCACCCCCGCGTACAGCCCCGCCGCCGTCTTCAGCTAGCAACCTACCTGTTAGCGATGTGCGCGGCGGTCATGACGACCTCGGGGTGTATGATGACGCCCACCCCCGCGTACAGCCCCGCCGCCGTCTTCAGCTAGCAACCTACCTGTTAGCGATGTGCGCGGCGGTCATGACGACCTCGGGGTGTATGATGACGCCCACCCCCGCGTACAGCCCCGCCGCCGTCTTCAGCTAGCAACCTACCTGTTAGCGATGTGCGCGGCGGTCATGACGACCTCGGGGTGTATGATGACGCCCACCCCCGCGTACAGCCCCGCCGCCGTCTTCAGCTAGCAACCTACCTGTTAGCGATGTGCGCGGCGGTCATGACGACCTCGGGGTGTATGATGACGCCCACCCCCGCGTACAGCCCCGCCGCCGTCTTCAGCTAGCAACCTACCTGTTAGCGATGTGCGCGGCGGTCATGACGACCTCGGGGTGTATGATGACGCCCACCCCCGCGTACAGCCCCGCCGCCGTCTTCAGCTAGCAACCTACCAGTTAGCGATGTGCGCGGCGGTCATGACGACCTCGGGGTGTATGATGACGCCCACCCCCGCGTACAGCCCCGCCGCCGTCTTCAGCTAGCAACCTACCTGTTAGCGATGTGCGCGGCGGTCATGACGACCTCGGGGTGTATGATGACGCCCACCCCCGCGTACAGCCCCGCCGCCGTCTTCAGCTAACAACCTACCTGTTAGCGATGTGCGCGGCGGTCATGACGACCTCGGGGTGTATGATGACGCCCACCCCCGCGGACAGCCCCGCCGCCGTCTTCAGCTAGCAACCTACCTGTTAGCGATGTGCGCGGCGGTCATGACGACCTCGGGGTGTATGATGACGCCCACCCCCGCGTACAGCCCCGCCGCCGTCTTCAGCTAGCAACCTACCTGTTAGCGATGTGCGCGGCGGTCATGACGACCTCGGGGTGTATGATGACGCCCACCCCCGCGTACAGCCCCGCCGCCGTCTTCAGCTAGCAACCTACCTGTTAGCGATGTGCGCGGCGGTCATGACGACCTCGGGGTGTATGATGACGCCCACCCCCGCGTACAGCCCCGCCGCCGTCTTCAGCTAGCAACCTACCTGTTAGCGATGTGCGCGGCGGTCATGACGACCTCGGGGTGTATGATGACGCCCACCCCCGCGTACAGCCCCGCCGCCGTCTTCAGCTAGCAACCTACCTGTTAGCGATGTGCGCGGCGGTCATGACGACCTCGGGGTGTATGATGACGCCCACCCCCGCGTACAGCCCCGCCGCCGTCTTCAGCTAGCAACCTACCTGTTAGCGATGTGCGCGGCGGTCATGACGACCTCGGGGTGTATGATGACGCCCACCCCCGCGTACAGCCCCGCTGCCGTCTTCAGCGCCACCACCCACGGGTACTCGCCGAACCCGGCCTCGTCGCCCTGGGAGAAAAGACTCTTATTAACTCTAAATACAGGCTCGTAAAGATCTTATGCACATATGCATCTGGTAACAGAGTTGTTGGCAACCGCCTTTTTAAGGCCGCTGAAGTGATTTCTCAAGAAGTGATTTCTGTAGGGTTTTGGCCATCCAACGCGGGGTTGGGGGCAGCTAATAAGAACACTCAATTATTTTTTGGCTTGTAACGATCTTGTAAATCAGCGTAGTTAAGCAGTGAGAGTCTAGCTAATGGTAATAGTAATGCTCTGAGTTCCTAAATGCTGAGGCAGACACGAAATAGCTGTTTTACCGTCATTAATTACAGAAACAAATATAACACTAACATAAATATAACTCTACATACTAACTAGTGACCCGCCCACGCTTCGCAATGATGTAATTTTGTGCGACTTGTTCCCGAAACATTGAATTTTAGTTAACTTACAAAAACTTTTTCTGAATGTTCTTTATTATTCTGAAGATATTACCTAAAGCTGCCAAACATACAGAATTAGCGACTTGGATTGATACTATGTAATGAAGAAGACATCAGTATGTCCCACCTTCCCGCCAGTAAGCGTGACGTCGAGCCCGCCGGGGTTGCTGTGCCCGCAGCCGCTCTGCCGCGGCGGCGGCGCGGGCGTGGGCTCGGCGTCGGGCGCCTTCGGCTCGTTGCAGCAGCGCTCCACGCTCTCCTGGCAGCGGGTCTCGTCCTCGCCGAACCTTGGGGAAGATCGCTACGTTCTAAATTCAAGTTATAACAACTGACCCGGTGAAGCTGTAAAGGCCGTCAAGGGGCCAACAGCAATCGACAGACAGAAAAAAAACTGACGGTGTTTAAGGTCTTCTATTCTAGAAGAAACTATTCTTGCTATGAGAATATCTACTGCTATTCTGCAGCCTGGCAAACCAGATGAATGCTTCGTTTTAATGGTAAATGCAATTAGGCGAACGAGTTGGCGAACGCCACTGTGACGCTACGGTGTACGGTGATGCTATTCGCTATCAGATTTGACTTGATATCACTGAGTTTCTTTCTGGCTTCCTCAGAGAAAGCCCCTTACAAACCAGTAGTGGAATCATGTAACTCTTAACGCTCGTTAATTTCATTATTCTGACAGTTGTCATCGTTAATGTTCATACAAGTTAACAAAACAAATGTCAAAATAACTATAAAATAACGATCGTTGAAAGTTCTGTGCTCGAAGCACAGTGTAGTGCAATCGATCGCGATGGCCTGAGCTAATTAGGTCTTTACTCAACTGTATACAAATCGTACAGGCAACGGTCGAAAGTGTATATAGCTTCTTCTTACCCTGGTCTGTAGGTACTATACCTGATATCAAGTTTCCCCCATCCAGTGACAGTTTCATTGTTAATATTGACAGCTACAAGATCGGCGTCGCACAAGTAGTAAGGAACGCACTTGCAAGGCGCGCCATTCTTGTCTGTGAATTTAGTGTTGGCATCCGTCGGCCGTATCGGGGCCTGAAAACATGGATAAAATACTTTAAATATCGTATAGGTCTGTTTAGGTTGTTGGTAGAGATGTGTCAAACAGTTAAAACTAGCAACACTTGATGGTAGGTGGTCTTTAACGCCTTAGGTATGTAATAAAATTCATTTCGTCAACTATACAAACTTGCAAGTAATAACTTGTAATAAAACCGGTAAAAACCTTCCTTCTTCTTCTTGCAATCTCCAACTAGTAAAGATTAACAGCCAACTTTTTTATGTATTGCTCTTTAATTATTTAACAAGTAGGCTCTTTGTTGGAAGCAACAAAGAATAAGTCAGCTGCACAAGCTATTCCGGTCCATTCCCGAATGTTCAAGATTTCTTCCTTCTCCCATATGCACGTCCTTTTACGAAGCCCTACAAGCATGCAACCCTAACAAACAATTAAGTGCTGCAAGACTTTTAACGATCGTTGATATCGTTAAAATGACTTTGTATGACGTTACTTTGTATGAGCATTAACGATGACAACTGTCAAAATAACGATAAAGAATCGTTATTTCTATCACTGACCCTAGTAGCCGGGGTAACCACCGGGGTCACAATCGGCGTTGGTTCAGTAGTCGACGAGGGGTCGGTCGCGTTGCCGAATATCTCGATCAGGATGCTGGGGTCGATCGGCTTGGCCGGCGGCTGCGCGTACGCACACACCAGCAGCAGGGGCACGAGTCTGTACATGGCTGTAATGTGAAGGATGCGTTTAGAATATTTACAGAATACTTGATAATACAATTATTTTTTACTGGTTATGGATTCAAAGTATTATATTATAGTTACTATTATATATAGTATTTCAATAGAATCTTAGAGAATATTAGATTGCTGTTTTATGGGCTACTTATAAATATATAACAAAGTTTCTTAGAATATCTTTATGGCTGCCCACTTTGTAACTCAGTTACTTTGTTCGTAAGAAAATGTAGCCAGTTTTTTTGATACCTTCCTATTTATTTGATATTTTCAGGGTGTCATATATGGTTCATAAGTGTGTCATTACTGTATTATGTGTTAAATTTAATCAAAACAAATCGATATTTTTATAAATTGAACGTCAGTTAGTATATATTGTAACAATAAGAGAAATAAACAAACACAACCCTTTCTTTTTTTCTGTAACGAGATTTGCTTATAAATAAGTTATTTAATATTATTGTAAGATGCTTTTTTGATAAGTGTTTAATCAATTTGACGATTTTTAACAATCCGGGTTTTTGGATATAGTTAATAATTTAAAAGTATTAACACAGTTTTGATTGCTACCAACAGAGCTAAGTGCCTAACTGAACTCAGTTGACAACGATAGAAATTTAAAAGGTATTATTATTGTTATTACGTGTAACTATCGTAATATATATTTCTCACTTACGATGAAGAAATCGACTTATTTAGACTCAAAAACTTCTATGCCACTATGAACTGTGAACTGTGTTATATTGATAAGAAATCTTTCTCCGTTATTTTATGTATAAATTGAACAATATTGCGATAAAGTAACCTAAGTACCGAGCAGTACATGAATTAGTTCCTAAAAATCAATTTCTTGGTTGGAGCCAATTTCTTTGTGTTTTATTGGTAGGTAGGTAGGTACGGTCAGTTGCAAAAGTCCATACCGAGTGTAAGGTCTATAACTGCTTGCGTACAAACTACACACACATTGACATTAAATGTTACAAATTATGTTCAACCTTAACGTAAAAGACTTAAGCCTAAACACATTGACAAAAATATTAGTCGTATTGCGAGTAAAATTAAAAAACAAGTTGAACTTTTTTTAGAGACGTCACAATTTGAGGTTAAAACAAAAAATAACCAAATTCATACAATGATTGAATTGTTTGCTAAATGCTTTGTCGTTGTTGGTTCGCTAGCGAGGGTGCCAGTGTTGTGTTTGATAAAGTTGATTTCTAAGTTCTATAATATGCAAGCTAATATCTATATACTAATAGAAACAAGACAGAATGTGTATTGTCGAAATGCATAATATATGATGCAATATATCATAATATTATAACGGGACTAGATTTACTGTAAGTATGAAAAAAGTGTTTTTTTATCCATTATTTTGCTTTGATTGGGTATCATTATAATAAATTTAGCGTGTGTTACATTATTATCTATTTTAATATGTGGTTTGTTATATTTATACCTATTTTGTTTTTGTTTCAGTAGATAACGGTAAAACGGTGGGTTTGCAATAGTTCAAAACACCGACATAACCTAAATATATGGGGATTGATGGTGCAGAGATGGGACATGTGGAATGAAAGAACTACAGAGGCATTGGCTACCAATCAAAGTGTAAAGTGTATGGAAGTTTGGAAAAATGAAGTGGAACTGTGATTTGTTCGAATATAGTTCAATCAATGTGACGGTGCGCGTTAGCTTGTGGTTATTGAAAACAGGGGAGGGTATATTAAATACCAATAGTATTTCATTAAAGTAGTTATTAAATATAAGTTTGTAAGTAATACATTTTTCAATAAGAATGTCATCTTTTATGGTTGGCTAGCTTCAATTTTCTTTTCGTTACGAAAACGAGTACTTAAGCTACAACTAACCTTAAAAAGTAAAACAAGTGTAAAACTACATTAATATTTGTTGTTGGAAGTTTGAAATATAGACTGTATTTTTTTTTTGGAATCAACATTTTTTAATTAAGTATCAATCAATACCTAAATATATTTGTAAACAAATGTAAAATAAGCTAGTTATTTTATAATAAACTACTGTTTTTTATCTTTTTTTTTTCTACCTAACCTTTTATATTTATTTACCCTCATTAAGTTTGTTAGTATTTCTTTCTTTACGACTTAAAAAGCAAAATAAATGAAACTGAACCTGAACCTTAAGACTCTCAGAATAAGGCTGAGAATTATTCGTAACAATTAGTATCAATGTTGTCGGTTAGAGTGTAGGTAGATCCGAAAAAACATCATCGTATTTAAGAAAATGTTTTAACTACCACAATAGTTTATAAAAATACATTGAGCTTTAAATCTGTCGCGTTAAGGTTGATATTAAGAAGTAGTAGTAAAATAGTAGTTTATTTATGTCAGTGTGTGTGTGAAGCGACCACTGGATGCGATAATTTTTGTCAAACCTGTATGCACTTTTGCAACTTACCGTACCTATCCAAAGATATTCCATATGCGATGATTACGGTTTTGCATTTATGAAAATATATATGTTTTTCGAACAGATTGTAAATAGCACGTAGGTATAAGTAATAGGCAGTATTTAAATTATATTAAATCTTAATTATTTTTAACTTTTTAGAAGTCCGTTTTTTAACGTAGGTAGTAATTTTCTTGTAAAACAGTTTAATATATATATAGGTAAATGGAGTTATCAGTTGTCAAGTCATTGCATATCTTTATCTGACCCCTTTACTTAGGTTATATAGTAAACTAGTGGGCGCCCGCGACTACGTTCGCGTGGAAGTCGGTTTCCCATGGGAATGAGATGTTTTCCCGCGGTAAAAAGTATTCTATGTGTTATTCTGATGTATAACCTATATTACTGCAAAGTTTCATCCAAATCCATCCAGTAGATTTTACGTGAAAGAGTAACAAACATCCATCCATCCTTCCATCCATACATCCTCACAAACTTTCACATTTATAATATTAGTAGGATATAATGTGCAATCTATATCAGGAAAGTATGATGACAGGTATATAAACTATTATCTTACACACCCTACCTTTACAATTCATGGATTTTTTTAAAGCTATGCATGACGTTACCTACTGACCTATTCCCTTAAGTTCATGACGTGTAGGTAATTTACCACAAAGTTAGTAAAGTGAGGATAAATCAGAAGGATTATATTATTTTGCAATATTTTCTATAATGATACATTTACCTATCTGACTGGAATAAATAATAGGTATTTGATCTAAATGTTCTTAGAAATGGATGACTAAAGAAGGCTTAAGTTAAATAAAAAAAACACTCCAACTGCTTGGCCGTAAACTAAGCGTAAACTTGTAATATATATCACCAATGGACTAGGAGAGACATAGTTACACCCTGGCATACGCGAATTTCGAAAAGACTAACTTAATTGGCCCGCCTGGAAATCGAACTTATCGATTAGGAGGCATATAAAAATCAAGAATATAGAGATCGTCTATATCCGTCCAGTAGTTATTACGTGAAAGAATAACAAACATCCATACATCCATACATCCTCACATACTCACAAACTTTCACATTTATAATATTAGTAGGATAATGTCATATGTTATGACTCTTTTCCAAATGAAAGTTCCTGATCGTTGTATTAACTCAGTGATCAAAACCCTGGTTATGTCACGTCCGCGAGTCGAACACAGACCTTCACATGCATAGATGTGGCCACTACGTATGCACGAGCGAGGTCGGTCAACTTTGGGATTACCAATATTTTATTGGGTTATTTGGTTTTTAATTATACTTGTTTTAAAACGACAATCTTTATGAAACCTTTTTGAAATTGATTTTCACTTTTATGTATAACCTTTTTTGGGTTGGAAAAAAAATTGCGAATCTCGTTTATTCGTTATATTCAGCTTTAAATTAACATATAATATTAAATTTAAATTATGTAGATATGAAAAATAAAGAATCTATTTCATAAATAATGCTTATTTACAAGTAAAATAGTTCATTGTATGTAAAAAGTTGCTTTAAAAAATGCAGTTATTTAAAACTTATTTTTAACTATTATAATGTAATAAATAAGTTTTTGTAAATAAAAACTGAGGAAGTTTAATTAAAAGCAATCGAACTGACTAAAAAACTAATTCGTATACACATTTATCAATCGAAGTTATTTTTCATAAACTAAGAAGGTGGGTACCTATCGGTCTTCTTACCTTATCTACTGCTTAAAAAATATTTAAAATATGTTCTAAAGAGCTTGAGGCAATAGTCTAATCTAAAACACGAAAAATATGTAATAAAAAATCAATGCAGGTATCACTTTAACTAAGAATATTTACCTATATAGGTACGATATTATATGTATTTTTATCGAAATATTCTTCAGAGATTCACTGCAGCAATTACTATTATAAACAAGTTACATAGGTAAACAAGTTAAGCAAAATTATTATCTTTAATCAAAAACATACAAAACATGTATGTAGGTACTTACTTAATTAAAAACGAATAATTCCAATTGGACACGTCACTCACACACAAAAACACTTAAAAAACTAAATCACATTTATTAAAAACCTAGGAAACTGGTCTAAAACAATTAAAAAATATAAAAACGTTCTATTTTTAAGTTCATGTTATCCTCGCGCTGTCATTGCTGCGACTGAAATTAAAAAAAAGAAGTGTCAAACAGCGACCGCGCGTAATGGCGGTCAAACGAGTTTTGTATATCATAAGTTAATTAGTTTGTTGGGATTGTATCTGTATTTTATGATGAGTCGTGTCGTGACCTTGTTCGTCAGTTGATAGTGTTGATGACCAACTGACTATCTTCATTAAACTATGTGTGTACACAGCTCTTTGATATTTAACTTCCTAATAAATTGATATACATACTTAATTACTTAGATCCGTTAACACCTTATGCAATTAGGTTTAGGAAAATACGTAAGGGAAACCCGATTGAGTTTCTTTGTCACTAAGAAGAAAAACCCGACTTTTGATTATTATATCTATATAAATTTCAGAATAAGATACCTTTGCTATTCAATAGCCAATTATATTTAATATGTTATGGAGGGGAAATCGTTAGAGGTCAACAAACTTTTTTGCGTCTTCGAGATTGGGTCAAACAAGTTTTTGATTATAAGGAAAAACGAACAAACATTGTGGCTATCAATATAGACATGTAAATAGGTAGACGACCTCGGTAGTGCAGCACTTGTGAGTAGATATTCTAATGATTTGTGGTCTGAGAATCATTTTAATTCTTATTACCAAAGTTCTGATAACTTTGACACAGATTTTCATATGCGCTGCTAAAATATCATAAACTAGTGGCCGCCCGCGACTCCGTTCGCGTGGAAGTCGGTTTCCCGTGGGAATGAGTTTTCCCGCGGTAAAAAGTACCCAATGTGTTATTCTGATGTATAACCTATTTTACTGTAGAGTTTCATTTAGTAGTTTATAATATTACCTAGTAGGATTTCATTACACATAGGTAATTGAGGAAATGATAAAGGCAATTAGCAAGAAACCTCAATTTATAGTACCTACTTTTTTATTTTTAAACTTCGAAGCTCGTGTATAATTAATATCGCAGGATGAGTAACATTTGCGTCATTGTTTTCGACCTCAAGCGCAAGAAC
This sequence comes from Emmelina monodactyla, assembly GCA_916618145.1. Classification (NCBI taxonomy): domain Eukaryota; kingdom Metazoa; phylum Arthropoda; class Insecta; order Lepidoptera; family Pterophoridae; genus Emmelina; species Emmelina monodactyla. Next base: position 6,141,353 of record OU745296.1, read on the forward strand.
TGTAGGTATCCAAGGATACAACTAACTGCAATAGCTCTTATTGAGCTGTTTTTCTCAATTTGTTTTTTCTCGCCATTTTGAAGACGGTCTTTTAACAAAAGAGGGTCTTATCGTCATCTTCTTAAAGCCATCCCTCCATTTGAAGGAGGATTTACAGATAATCCTTTGTATTTGACTAACACTTAGGGCGGGTTGTATCAAACAGTTGGTTAACGTATCATACGTACGTAACTTTTTGACGATTACATCAGATGTTTAACGTACGTCAAATACAAAGCGTTGTTTCGTCATAAAAAAACTGTCACTGTTCGTCGATGTTATTCGAGTAGCCATTAAAAAGTAAATTATTACTATCATTTAAAATATATGAAAATAAACAGAATCCATAGGTATTGATAAAAGCTTTTCATCAAAGATGTCCTGTCAACACAAGAGAAAAGTTCGGTTAACCAGTAGTGGGTGGATGGCCGGTCAACGTAATCGTTAATTTTTAACGTCCGTTAAAGGCCGACATTGGTGAAACAACCCGTTTTCTAGCTTGACAGGTGTTAACGCCATTTTTAACGTTGACAGACACGTTAAGTATTTGTGATACAACCCGCCCTAATTGCACTTTCAATACAATTTTTGTTGTTATTTTTATTGCCTGGTTGATTAATCCAAACATTCGGAATGATTTTTATAAAATTTAAATGGCTAGTGAACATTTTCTTTGCCAGTTAAGGAAGGTTTAGGGAATCACTTTTTAATTTTGACGAGTAATGCATCCATCCATGCACCATGCCGGAGTAGAATCATCAGTCAAGTTACAATCAACTCCTGGCTACCTTAAGGCGACAGGCATTAATTAATAAATAATTACACGGGATCGGGTCGGGAAAATACAGGGGGTCTACTGGGACTTGACGGTCGTGTCGTGCATCTTATCAAAATCGCGAGATTGGTACCGAGACTTACGACTTTTAAAATGATATTTCCTGTCGTTACGATTATCGTCTTAACACCTTACCGGGACTTGTGTCGTCGCCTAGTTGAACTGTCAAGTTTGACAGTTAATTTCGTCAAATTGTCGTGATAAAATGTCGGCAAGGCATTCCGTCAAGTTCGTTCGTACTTCGGTCGCATGGATACGATTTCGATTGTAAAGTCCCGGTAGACCCCCAGGTAATTTACAAAAAGAAAAAATACCTCAAAAACATGTAGAATCATTTAATTTAATAGGTATCAGTTGCAACCTGGACGTTTTGACACTGCGACGAATTTAATATCTATTTACAACATTTTAATCATAACAATGTCATTTCAAGTATGGGATACATTATTTAATTATGTACTAAGTCATTAAGTGATTTGTTAAATTTATTTTAGTTTAAATAATTACATTTTAATACACATTCTTGGTGGGCACCTGTGATCTATTATTTTATATTAAGGTATTATGTCTGTGTAAGGCAAATTATTTGTTTCATCTACGAATAACAATTTCTGTAGAAAAAGTAACCGACATTCATTTGCGTAAAAGTTTTTACTCAACCACATGTGATTAAAGGAATACGACACTTATTACCAAATACATAAGGTTGCAATTGCAGTAGGTTATGTCGCTCAAATTTTACATTGACACAGCTTTTCTGTGGAGCCTTGTAAGACACTTTTTTGGTACTGATTTTATTAACTCACTTTAGGAAATCAGTTACCCTTCTATAGGCATTATTACTCATACTTTACATCTTTTTAACATCATGATGATTCTTAAAGTAATTTAATATGTTCTATAAATTATTTTGTTATTTTTATACACGGCAACTGCAAACATTGAGCTATTATTTTTGCGTAAAAATAGGACATTCCTTTTTCCCTTTCAAAAGTGCTAATCAATTTACTTATAAGGTATATTCCTTTGCTCTGCACTTCTTAACAAATAAGAAAGCATATTTGCTTTGTTTTCGCGTGTTTTCGTTTAAAAACACGAGTTTAGTACTCAACAAGTAGCAATAAGCCGCATTTGAACAGAACATAGTGGGGATGACTAATGTCTTCTCCAATGTAGGAATAATAGCTCAATGACTGTACTGTTACGGGGATAGCTTTTTAATGTCACAATTTGGCAGCACAGGCCAGGTTACATGTTTGTGAAACATACTACCGGATTAGTTGTATAGGCACCTTGTAAAATACATTAGCAAGGCCTCTTGTATCAGTGCTACGAGCACAGAACTTTGAACGATTGTTTAAAGTTGTTCTGACATTTATTTTCTTCATTTGTATAGATATAAACGATGGCAGCTGTCAAAATAACGATATTAACGATCGTTAAGAGTTCCATGCTCCGAATAGTCTTGTTTTTGTCGTTCGATACAGCGTGAGTAGGTACTTAGATAGAGTTGAATTTAAGGTAGGCCATCGTGGGTCTCATAGGTTGTTAATTATTTTGGGGTATTTTATTTGATTATTTTACGTTATTTTTTCATTTTAGTGAATGGAATTGTCAACCCATAGATATTTCATTTCGAGCGTGGAGGGTTCCTTTTTTGAATTTCGCAGGACACAGTAGTGCTCCTTCGTAAAGAGTCCTCGAACTTTTTTATTACCGTCCAGCATCAAAAGTCAAGCAGTATCTCTGAACTTGACGTAAGCAAGTGAATAGAATAAATCTTTCAAATTGCCAGCTTGACAAAAATGTCAGTTACATTCTTTTTTTTTCCTCTATATGCATTTTGCACATTGTGCCAATGTCAAGTCATAGATTTTTCATGAGAATTTTGTTGATTATGAATCTACGTTGTTTTTTTTTTAAAAAAAAATGCGAGTTGATTTTGGTGCGTCAGATTTGCTTCTTTGCTAATACAGATCTATGTAAGTTACTTTTTGCTGTAGGCAAGTATAATTTTAAACTGTCGTATGACTACATTATAGATTCTACTAAACAATGCAATATGTATTAAAAATTATACACTAGTTACAAATTATGATTAAAAATCTAAACTTTATACTAAATATTTTACTTTAACAATCAAATGCAAACTTTAACGTTAAAATTTTACCGAGGGTTAACTAACTGATAAAATATAATTATACAATTTATTAATAAATTGTCGATATTTTCAATAACAGATATCAAAGAGGTATTGAGAATTATTGTTGAGTATAAATGCAATTAATTCAAAAAGAAGAAATACAAAATGTACCTAGTAGGTACATATAAAAACATCATTCATATTTGATTGAATTTCCAGTTAGTTATCTATTTGAATATAAGATATCAATATGTTTGATATGAAAATAAAGTTATTTAAGAAAAAAAAGATTTTTTCATTTTATTGTTTACACAGGGATGAATTTCAATTAAAGCTACAGTTAAAATTGTAGAAACAAATAAGTAATTTCCGTGTTTGTTTCTTTATAAGAAATTATGATACTTTTATTTTAAAATGCAACTTAAATATTAGGTACGTTCTTAAACATATAAACTTTTTTTAAATTGATGATATGATAATTGGAAACATTGCTTAAAATTGCTTGAAGGTAAAACTTGGATAATTTGATTAAAATTGATTTTTTATACCTGGCTTAAGATATTTTAATACACAACCTACTTTTTTCACTGTATGATTATTATTAAACACAATATGAGCATAATTTTCATGAATTATCATGAAATAAGATACCTTATTTCTTTCTTAGGTATTAAAAGTACTTTTCTATACATAGTCGTATGCGTGGGGCAATAAAATGACCAAATTATGTTTTTAAGGGTTTTCAATAGTTTTTCTGCGTTTGAAATATTTATTACGTTAAATGAAAAAAAGAGAAGTACCTATTCTTTGTAGTGTAAGTAGATAACAATAAAAATTTAAAGACAAAATCTTTAGGTATATAGTTTGTGATGTTATGCATAATGGTACATTGTAAAATCGCTTTTTTATATATTTTTACATTTAAATTTTAATATAAATTAATCAGATTCATAAAAATACATAGGTACCTATATCTTGTGTTTAAAATGTTTTCACGATTTGCTAAAAAGGGCATTATCAATTTTGGAATTGGGCCAAAAGCAGTTCATATGAGAATATGTTTTAGAAAAATATATATACGTTTAGGTTTTGTAGGTAAAGTAGACCACATCCAAAATCTTTAAAACGTAGAAAATCATATTTTATTAGGATTGTAGGAGCGGCTTTTACCCTGTGTTTCTGTTTTTTTCTTTTTTCGTGGCATGTTCATGCGTCGCGACCGTTACAAATTAAAAAAAGAACAATTCCTGTTAAGACTTATTAGTTGCATATATTTCTATTCTATTTTTAATATTTTTTTCTAGATAGGCATTTATGGTTTACTTCTATGTTTGTCTAAGTTTATGAACGTAACTTTGACAGGAGGTAGGTGAAAGAGAAGAGTGGCTATTTCCCTCTTTCTCTTTATTTAAGATACTGAACAAGAATTCTATTTTTCTAATTTCAAAACATTACTAACTACTTGATGTTTTCATATTTTAAAACGTTACAACTAGGTACTTACAATAAATCAACTGTTCTAGATAATTTCGGTTATTTTATTTCAATGGAGAGTTTATAGTCAACATTTCGCGAAAGCGCGCGCCCTCAATAGCTTTCTTTAATTTTAAAAGCTGAAGAATTTTCATAACATTATTAATGAGTCTAAAATTTTGAATACCTATCAAATATTTAACTTGGGAGTGTTCAAGTTTCACGGTTAAGTCGTTTTTAAATAAACTAATACCGTTATTGGCCACTGCTGCAGAGAAGTAATTAATCATCATCTTATTCAAATGACGTTTCGTTCCACCGTGGCCAATAACTGTCTCATTAAAACACTAAATCCAAAACTCCATCAAACATCAGTCGATTACTATCGAAAACGTTTCTAAAACAAGGCTAGAGACAAAGGTTTAGAAATGGAAAAACAGAACGCTCTTGACTTTCGGCTTGACGACTGCGTTGTAGAAGTGCTGGAACGCGCGCAGGTATCGCTGCGAGGTGCGCGCGCGCTCGCGGACCGCGGCCACGGCGGAGGCGAGCGCGCCGCGCCGGCACGAGCACGAGTGAGGCGCGCCAGGCGGGAGGGAGGCGGCCGCGCGCAGCGAGCGCAGGCGCTTCGAGGCGCTGCGGGGGAGGTAGACACGTAAATGTAATGTGTCAAGCGCTTTTAGTAGCGAGTAAAGCTTTGAAGACATGAGTGGATGAAGGTGATATGTCATATATAGCACTTATAACCTTCATCCACTCACGTCTTCTTATCTACTTGAGATTATAGGCAACTCAGTTGCCCAACCTAGAATTTTGGACGATAAGTTTTTAAGTTCTTGGTGGGCTATACAAGTTATTGAATGGACTATTAATTATAGCTTGTACTTCGTAGAGTCTAAAGAACGTAACGAAATAATGTTTGCAAATTTGTTGTAGACACTTATCAAAGGTAAACTACAAATAGTAAAGTTGCCAGTCTTCGTAGCTATAACATATCTAGTTTAAGAAGGATTTCTTAGACACGTCTCTTAAAACTTCCATTTCAGGGTACTCAAGTAGAGAGTTAAAAAAGTGCAATCGATCCCATATTGGGCGCCAACTATCTCAGTGATCTTATTAGTCTTGTAATTATAGAGAAACATTTCCAATTTAAATTATCGCTTTAAAATATCTCTAAGTTTTTGGTTTGAGTTTTTTATATCATTCTTTTAAATTATTTTTATAAAAGAACCAACAAACATGCGGGAAATTGCCAGCTTCTCTTGTTTACCTGTGTGCGGTGCGTGTGTACGCTACGTCACTCTGACGTCATAGCGCCGTGTCGAACATCTGCAGCGACCGCGTGATGACGTCATCCTTGAGGCACGACTCCAGGAACTCCTCGATGGTGATCACGCCGTCCTGGTTGAGGTCCAGCTTCCTGAACACCCGGTCCACCTGGAATGAGGGTTTGTTTTGAGGCTTATGTGGTTGAATAAATGAGTGTTGTTTGATCAGGGTTAAATGACGTTCATTCAAAGACGACCTCTGCGGTGCAATTTAACTAATTAAGTCAATTCAGTTTCTAGTATTTTTATATAAGTTCATGTTTGAGTTAAATTAGGTACTTCTCTAGTCTAGTGAAGTTTATTTAATACAAGCTTCCCCTCGTTTAGGACCACAGTCTGGATTAACTTCTATTAAAGACGATAAAAAAAGTGTGCTCAGGTAAAATAATATAGATCGTGCTGGGCTGAAATAACCGAACGCTTTTTTATCTAGTAGCAGAAAAATTAAAACAGTTGGGCACACTTTTTTCCAATCAAAAGAGATTCATACTTAAGAAACAAAACTATTTTGATTTACCCCAATCATCATGCACATATTTACTCCCTTACTGTCATAAAATCGTAAATTAAAGTAAACTCCACCGTAAGCAGTTATGGCTGGCGCCCAAATCCACTTAAGTTACATTTCCTTAAGTAGCGCCCAGCGCGGGGCTGGGTTTAACCAACCAAAAATGTTTATAGCCCTAGATTTAGTAGAGTTTGAGCTCGCCGCGATTACGTCGTATTTTATACGGGATACCAGTGTCATTTGGCTTAAGCACTTGGCCTGCTTGCTTTTGTTTCGATTGCTTGTTTTGTGTATTGTACGGTCTTCTTCTTCTTCATCGTGTGATGAATATGCTCTTTGCAGCACATATTCATCTAGTGTAAGGGTTTTTGGGAACCGCCTTTTTAGGGCCTCTGACGTGGTTCCTGTAGGGTAGTGGCAACCCTACTGTCAGTATTTTTCAAGCCGCCTACCTACCAGGCACCTGACTTGGCATGTCGAGTACGAGGTGGAAAAGTACCCGGGACCAACGGCTTAACGTGCCTTCCGAAGCACGGAGAAACTCGGGATATAATGCCACTAGCGGTCACCCATCCTTGGACTGACCGCGGCCGGCGTTGCTTAACCTCTACTATCGATTGGATAGTCGAGATCGCAATGGGCCAATGAGTTTTTACGGTATTGTACGGTAAGATGGCATGAGTTAGATATGGCTTACGGCTATGCTTAAGGCTGGCAGAATGCTGGGGGCGCCTGAGACTGTTGCTAAGGCTTTAGACAGTGGTTGATTGTATTTTAATTTATTTCTCAATAAACTGTACGTATTTGATTACCACGAACGAGTTTATTTTGGTCTCTTACAAAAACCTTTTTCATTTATAAGATGAAAATAAACAAAGGGAGTACGCCCCTTATTGGCAACGCCTCGGATACATTTTTAGTAGCATTGTACCGTAATGCTATAATAAAATAATAAATGCTATAATGTTTAAGTAATTGTAATAAAAACTACAATTAATTAAACATATTTACCTGCATTCGTACATAAACACATGTCTATACCCTAAGCATTCTACGGTGTACCAACTAGCTATCACCTAGAATACCCACTTGCTCGAGTCATGCCATCGAAATAGTTGTGAAACGACATGTGTGTGACTACGATATCGAGTTAACGAAGAATGCCTAGTTGCATACGTAGGCAAATAGTTACTTAGGTGTGATTTATTGGTATAGATTACATGAAAAGCGCACGATTGCTTAAGATTTATTTTTAGCCTTACCACGTGTAATTCCTACAACAAAACCAATTTATTGCCCTATTTATAGTAGATACATCACTGCGAATATCACACTTCCTCTAGAGTAGAAACATTTGCATTATAATTCTATGGGCAAACACTGTGCCATACCACGACCGATTCATTTGATTTACTATTAGTTGCTATTGTATGGTTCTACTGTTAGTTGCTATTGCTATGGAAAAGCAGTTTTGTTGAAAACTTGCGCTTATATTTTCTGAAAAAAAAACTATTATACATTTCGAATAATTTCGAAGAACGATTTCCAAATCTATTTTGAGCCTTAGATTTTGAAGGTGGAAATAAATTTGATGGTAATAACTTTAACCTAAACAAAACATATTTATCAAAGCCTATATGGTTTACTATACAGGTTACCCCTCAAGCAGCCAAGTTTTCGTTTCGAAATCTTTCTCCTCACAGCCTGCCCTGAATTGCCACAAACCCTCATACCTGTTCACTAGCCTTCGCGTCGTCGACCCTGGACGCGGGCGACCCCGGCGGCGCCCGGCGGCCCAGCAGCTCGTGCACGGCCACCACCACCTCGCCAGCTCCTGCCGCGTGATGGCGCCGTCGACGTACCTGTTCACTAGCCTTCGCGTCGTCGACCCTGGACGCGGGCGACCCCGGCGGCGCCCGGCGGCCCAGCAGCTCGTGCACGGCCACCACCACCTCGCCAGCTCCTGCCGCGTGATGGCGCCGTCGACGTACCTGTTCACTAGCCTTCGCGTCGTCGACCCTGGACGCGGGCGACCCCGGCGGCGCCCGGCGGCCCAGCAGCTCGTGCACGGCCACCACCACCTCGCCAGCTCCTGCCGCGTGATGGCGCCGTCGACGTACCTGTTCACTAGCCTTCGCGTCGTCGACCCTGGACGCGGGCGACCCCGGCGGCGCCCGGCGGCCCAGCAGCTCGTGCACGGCCACCACCACCTCGCCCAGCTCCTGCCGCGTGATGGCGCCGTCGCCGTCCACGTCGTACAGGCGGAAGGCCCAGCGGAGGCGCTCGTACACCGAGCCGCGCAGGAGCGTTGAAAGCGTTACTAGCAGCTCCTGGAAATAAGAATATTGTGAATGTAAGTTATTGCTTGATTTTGGGGAAGAAGGATAACGTGTGTAAGATATTTTTACATTGTTAATGTTGTGTGGAAACACAAGGGTGGTTTTATACGATCTAAGAATAGGCAGACACGCGGTGCAAAAAACTTGGTACAGCATCGTACAGTTATTTTAAAATTAAGGTACTTTGTTCGTCGAGTCGCGCACAGTGCGACAGTTAGGCGATTGCTAATTATTTACTTAAATTTTTAATAACTCTCCGCTTCACCAATGGCTCAAAGTGTTAAAAAGAATTGGTATTTTACTAGAAAAACAAGAACCCTAGCTGTTATTCCATCGATTTCAGTGTTAGAAGTCATAAAGTCATATTCATCACACGATACGTACCACATTTTATTTAAATCAGTCACGCCATTTTGCGTTTTTGTTTTTCAATACGAACATAACTAAGTACAAACTGTCACAGATGAAAATTGTTAGATAGGTATTAAAAATAAAAAAAAACAATGTCTTAAAATAAGAATCTAGTCATAAGAAGCTGTAACTTTGTCACCACCACAAAAAAAAACTTTGTCTCCACGAAGTTAACACGCCAGCCAGACGGCGCGACTTAAAATGCAAGTTTTATATTCTAACTCGATCTCGTAACGAATTCCAGCTGCAATCTGCATCAATTTCCCGACTGGACGCTGCAACTTTTTTATTAGGCCAAGAGCCAACGAATCGCTTGGCACTATTGAAAGTTTATGAAAAATTTATTTGAATGTGGAAAAAGTTTGCAATTGTTTAAAGTAAATTCTAGAATCGGGTTTAAGTTAAGCGAAAAAACGGATTATTTAACCGTTGGTGTATATGTTACGGCTAATACCCGAAGTGCGGCTACACCTAGTTTTAGCCGGTTAGAAGTGTTTTTAAAATGGAAAACTGTAAAAAAAAATTATACCCTATATATGTATATAAAAACTGGCTTGAATCATGAGTCGACGGAGTCCCGCTAGGCGGGACTCCTTTTTCTGGGTGGTATCAAAAAAGTAACCTAACTAACCTAACCTATTGATGTTTCTAACCGGCTAAAACTAGGTGTAGCCGCACTTCGGGTATTAGCCGTAACATATATTTAACTCTCGGTTCAAAACGAATTCAAGTACCTATTTGCTGCACAAATTAAAGTTAAAGTAACCTTGAAGATAATACATACTTTGGACAAGTTTCAACAAAATTCAAAGGTTTTCCGCCTAATGCTATCTAGTTCCAGTAGAAAGCTATTAATTTACAATTCCAAGTGACGACCTACGCCCCAGCAGTTATTGCCTGTGCCTTTAACTTTTTCACAACCTCGCATAATAGATTGAGTGACCTTTTGCTGTTAAGTCTTCTATGAAATTATTATAGGGGTTAAATGTCGACAATAAAGCGATGAAATGGAAGGTGCTCGTAGCAAACACGTTAGTAGTCTAGTCTAGTCTTGGAAGTTGTTTTTTTGTAAAATATAATCATTATTATAAAAAATCTCCAGATTACCTCATAGACTATTTTAGTCTTCAACTAAGCGCACGCTTGCATAATAGGATCCACACAATGGACTAGAAGATAATCTATTTACAGTCAGACATAAGCCAATATAAAAAAAAACAAATTGGTCAGACACCGCAATAGAACCCTGGTCGCACCGCCTCCGGTAAACGCCACCACGCCACAGAGGTCCAAACATGTAACGTTTTACCAGTGTAAGAATTTAAAAGGCAAAACATAAAATAATTATTGTCATGACCAACGCCATGGTTTGGAATAGTGTTAGATGACTTGCCCACAAAACATGCATTTAGGACATTGAACTTTAAAATAATAAATTTGAATGTTCTTTCCGTACTCATAATGAGGTTTGGAAGTAGACGAACAGTCTTGCAAAGCGACAATAATAATGATGGTGTTACTACCTTATTAAAATTAGAACCTACTTAAAACAATTAGATCTAACTGACCATAGTAATAAGATAATCAATCAGTATGTAAACTAATGTAATATGGGGAGGTTTTTTATTACAAAATTAATACAATCGAGATTTAATCAAATGCAAAGCATCATATAAAAATTCGGCCGTACCGGAGAACTGTAGTCTATTAATTCAGAAACAACTAATTCCTACCATTGCATTAAGTCAATAAGGTGCAAAATCCGTTATCAGCCGCTTTCTAAGCCACCCCGACCGCGCGGCCAGGTTTGGTCGCGTGTTGAAACAAATGCCCACGACTTGATGAATATCTCGCTTGTTTGGTGGAATTCTAATGGCTCATTGCATGCTGGCACGGCAGATTTGTGGCGGTCAAGAACATTTAGCTTTTAAAAAGGCATGAGGTTTGAGGAGTTGAAAAATTGGTATATCCTAAAACTGAACTCCGTTTCATTATATTGTCGTCACATCCTACTAATATTATAAACGTGAAAGTTTGTGAGTATGTATGGATGGATGTATGTATGGATGTTTGTTACTCTTTCACGTAAAAACTACTGGACGGATTTGGATGAAACTTTGCAGTAATATAGGTTATACATCAGAATAACACATAGGGTACTTTTTACCGCGGGAAAACATCTCATTCCCACGGGAAACCGACTTCCACGCGAACGGAGTCGCGGGCGGCCATTAGTATTTTTATAAGTGGGTACTGTTGGTTGGTAGGATACTAGTGGGTAGGATATTGGTGTCCTAATATGAAAGTAAAAATCATTGTAACAGCGCGATAAATGCGCCGAGGACTAGTATAAACTAGCTTGACCCGTGTCATAATGCACGCAAAATTATGAGTTGGCCGGACCTAAATTACGAACCTTCTTATGAGTAGGTACTTTCTTTTGCTATGTAAGTTATAGCCATACATAACGTTTAGATAAAAGAGTTTAAACACACAATCGGCACCAAAAGGTAATTTAAATGAAATGAAATTACTTTATTGTACGTAGGATTAAAAACTAATCTCTTATACATTGTCAAAAGCATAAAATCAAAAATAAAAAACAAGATGTCACGGGACACCCCTACATTCATCAGTAATTGCTGTAGTAGACCGAGAGAAAAAGTTGGCGGAAAAAAGCTCTCGGCACTCTTTTCAAAATTATAAAATCATAATTAAGATTTATAAAAGATGTCCAGCTGCATTATTTCTCCACCTACAATTTTACAGATCAAAAGGCGACAAACGGAATGGATCATCCTGCCAGATCTTGTATGAACGTAGTTTTCTGATCAAAGCTGATCGATACACACCCAACACCGGCCGGATGCAGCCACTCGACCTCGTCAATCAGACTGACATTCACTTTGTTTACAATATTTGACACTTCCGCCCATTTGCAAGATGTGACAAAATATCGTCGCTTCGAATATGAGGGAAGATGGCGGGTTCATGTTCTGACACTGATGATATAATGTGTAATTCACGTAACTTCATAAGATAGTAGACAGATTAAGTGGTCGCGCATGTGAATTAAAATCAGATTAAACAGGCAATACAAATTAAGAGTTGATGACACGTGAGTATTTATCGGTACGGTAGAAAGGGCCAAGTACCTACAATCGCGGATAGTAATATTTTTTTTTTTTAAAATAATGGGTGTAAAAAGATCACTTCCGAAGCCTGAAACCATGTATTCTGGAGCCTAAATAGTAACTAAATTCACTAACAGTATACCCAGAAATCCCAATTTAAAAAAGATATTAAGGATTGAAAAGTCATATTCGGCGCTTGAAATCATCGCTCACACATCATCTGTTGGTTCAGGTGCGATTATTTACATTGTAAATTAAATTGAAATCCTATTTAATTTGAAATCAACGCAAAATCTATATAAATGAAATTTTGTAAATTTTTTTTTTTCTGTTAATCATAAAAACAATTTTTTTTACTCAAAACGTAACCAGTACTCCTCCAGCAATGCCAAGTTTTTGTTTTCGGAAGCAGTTCTTTTACACCCCGTATAAACAAAACACAACAGCCCATTTAATTCATTTACTACAGTCAAGAATGAAACATTATTCGAGTAAGAAAATCTAGATGCAATAAAAATCTTGGCGCCCGGCAAGGGGCTAACATGCATTCGCTTTGATAATTCACTTCAAAGCCCGCATTCCAAATTAATCTTATATAACTTAAATGAAACTGAACCGCTTCAAACCGGACCCATTCTCTGAACAGACAGTGTTTCATTCAAGTGTTTAAACGTTTGACACGCAGTGTTTTAAAACGGGCCGTATTCACTTAAAAGGTTGGCAAAATGTCAAAGCGGCGATAACTTTGATAAATATTTGGTTTAAATCGCTCACTAGAAGATTAATGAGTCATGAGGGTGCGATGAAAATGTCGAAGTAATATGGTTTTCGGCACTTGAAATATTAAGTCAGCTCTTCCTATAAATCTCCGGACTTAAAAGAGTGTTCTTAAAACATGAATGCGCTATTACAGCTACAAAATATACTTCGAGTAAAGTTGGTCGGTCATATTTTAATCAAATAAGAAAAGTTTGCTCCTCGAATTGGCCCGACTGAAATTAAATTGAGTTTTGCACGATGAATGTAATTGCTCTGACCGCTGCACGAAAACTTCAAAGAGAACTTCGCGGTCTTCAGTCACTTAAATTAATATAAAGAAATCACCGGGTTTTTAAATGTAGGTACTATTTATAAACGTACGTGGCCGCCCGCGACTCCGTTCGCGTGGAAGTCGGTTTCCCGTGGGAATGAGAAGTTTTCCCGCGGTAAAAAGTACCCTATGTGTTATTCTGATGTATAACCTATATTACTGTAAAGTTTCATCCAAATCCATCCAGTTGTTTTTACGTGAAAGAGTAACAAACATCCATCCATCCATCCATACATCCTCACAAACTTTCACATTTATAATATTAGTAGGATTAGTAGGACGTACTTCCTTGTTCGGGCACAGGCCTCTCTCTTTAATTAGCTCGAGGATTTGATTACTATCGGCCACACAGGCTCAGCGCCGTTTGGTAAATTATCTTGAAGCTTGAATGAAGTAAGTATAATCTTACTTGTTTTAATCGTGTAATGAAAGTGATTTAGATTTTTTCAGACCACTGAATAGATACTTGGCTAGGACTAACAATCTGTTTTTTTCCCGTGCCGGAAATATGTTTATTGTGATATCAATATTTTTAGAGAAGATATAGGAAGCAAGTTAAATAAATAACAACGTCAGCAAATAACGTCGGTTTACTTATTCAAATATTATTAACAGAAATACAAATAAATCAAAGGAGTAATTGTTCACAATAGTTAAACAAAATGGCTTACGTGACATAGAGTTGCCGCAAGACGTGTGTCTTTGACAACAACCAATGAAAAACAAAAGAAGATCGGTACGTCACAGGCATACAACTTTTTAAAAACTCTGAGTGACCGAAGAGGTTCACCTAATAATATATACTGTGAAAAATACTTAATTCGTGCATCAGCCATTAAACCCCCTATCTATGGATATCAATACAAGAACTTTGGAAATTTTCTAGCTATAAAATTGTCGTCTACTTTTTGGAAACAAGTTATACCTACATTTCGCATGCAAGTCAGGCTTCCTCTAACCGAAAACTATCGCACAACAAGTTTTTCAAACTTACATTTTTGGCAAACCATCAAATAACTTGCAAGTTAAAAGTTTGCATGTCAATTTTATCAGAACATTTTGCGTACAAAGCAGCGCTTTCCGAGAGAAGTTTTAAACAAGTATTTTTGGCGTTGAGCCAGCGGGATTTTTATTGTTCTGCGGTTTCAATCAGGTACAAAGTTCCACATTTTCACGGGTTTATGGTGTCATGTTCGCTGCAGTCGCTGACTTAGCGCAGTTCTTTTATTTAGTTCGAAATCTTTGGAATTGCATTTGAAAATGGATTCTGCAATCTTCTTTTAACGACGCGGCGCTAAAGTTATTATGTCAGTAAGTTAATTGAATAACTATTACTATCATAATATGTTCCACTAGTTATTAGTCGGTTTATGGCTCTCAAAACGGTGTTTTAAGGCTCACATTCTGAGCAAGTGTGTTGAAAAAGTGCGTATGGTAGGTACTCGTGAGCAACATGTTCATTATACACTTGGCTGATTTACGCCCTCGCCTGCAGCTCGTGTGTAATGAACAACTTGCACACTTGTATCATAAAATATTATTTATTGGATGACATGTTACGAAGGAAATATAGTAAGAAATAATTTATAAAAAAAACTTGTTTTTTGTTCCAACGGAGCACATGAATGTATTAGCCTGTACTGTAAACCCTAAATCGTGTTTTTACTCTCGTGCATTAAATATCGTTCAACACCTCTTTCTCTACAATTTCCTACTTATTACAGAAACTAGACAGTGTTTAACAAAAAAACAAGACAACTTAAAGCATTCATTTTCGCAACAAAACGCATTTCCACAAAATGGCTGCGATTGCGCTGTCACAAAGGACGGCGACGCTTCCGGTTCCGGTGCCGCGTTCCGTTCTATGCAGTTCACTAACTATCATTCCTTTTTCCAGAAGTTTCGCCGCGTGTTCTGTAAATAACTCGTGTACCTACTAATTAGGATAAAATTGCACCACTTATTTAGCTTAATCATTGCATAGAATAAAGCAGACACTATTCGTGTCTATGTGTAGGCGTGAATATTCAATTACTCCTTCTTAACACACCCACGTACTTACTTCGATAAAGTTCATTCGAGAAGTTTTAAATACCTTTAGAATTATTTTATATAATACTAGCCTTGTACCCGCGCGGCTTAGCACGCGTTAAATTCGGAATAAAAATCCATTCCCTGTACTATGTTATTATAAAAGTAAATCTTCCTCTTGAATCACTCTATCTATTAAAAAAAACGCATCATAATCCGTTATATAGTTTTAAAGATTTAAGGTAATAGGGACATAGGGACAGAGAAAGCGACTTTGTTTTATGCTATGTAGTGATAATGTTAAGTTTAAATATGTATGTATAATTTCAAAAAGAGTGCCGAGAATTTTTTCCGCCAGCCTTTCTTCTCGGTCTACTACGGCCATTGCTGATGTATGTAGGAGTGTCCCGTGACATCGTGTTTTTTTAAATTAATGCTTTTGACAATGTATAAGAGATTCGTTTTTAATCCTACATACAATAAAGTAATTTCATTTCATTTCATTTCATAAGGCGTCAAATATGCATCCGCACGTAGCAAGCACTTTGGAAAAGGTTCTTTGAATTTTGTATAAATCAGGAATTTTCAAAAATAATCCAAACTCGATGCTAAAATAACGGACAATATATAAATTCAGTTTCTTGCGGTCGCTATCTAAATTGTTAGTTTAATGGCTTGTTTTGATCATAGATACGCCATGTCGCCTATTATCCTGTAAGCTGGGCGCTTCTCAGATATTCTAGATAATGGTCGGTCTGAAGTGTGGCTCGATCGGTTACTTCAATCGAGATTGCTTTTGTGTTTATCGAACGAAAGAATGGAGACGAGACTGCGTATGATTTTTAAAGATCTTTAAGTTTAGATAATTTTAAGGTTTATAACTGTGGTAATGGACTTTATTTATCATTTTCGTGGTATTAAAGTAGGTATGTGAAGGAAACTTCGACTACGTTGTTAATAAGTTATACGAATGTGTGTACGAATGTATAGAATTGGCCAACCTTCTTTTTAGTTTAGTTAAAAGCAGTCTAAAAGTAGGTTAATATAATGACTAAAACAGCAATCGAAGTGGGTAGAGAATATTGATTCGAATAACAAACCTTTTAGCAAACAATCAATTTACTTTGTTCCTATAAATGTAAACAAACGTAATTGACCACATTACTATTAACGACAAAGGTAGGTATTTACTATTCAATTAACTACTATGGAAGTTAATTTCTTATGCAACGGATCTGAAAACCATTCTGTTTGTCTCTTTCTATCACAACGTTAAAGAGAGGGATGGCAATAATATAAACTTACTCTGAAGCTGATTGCACCGCTACAGTTGACGTCGAAGGCTTTGAACACGTAGTGCGCGTATAAGGCCGAATCTGTAACAAATATCAAATACAATAGGGAAGTACTGAACAGTTTACACTTAGTTTTGCCCGGTTGCTACATTAGATCTATATACAGAGGCATTTAAAAACTACTTACTGGCGTCCTTCTTCTATAATTTGAGGTAAATGCGGATATATTTTGCGTAAAAGTATTGATTATTTTGGCAAATTGTAACGTAAAAGACCTACTTGCCAACGAACTGTGAATAAGCAACGGAAATTATTTGATTTAATATTGTTTTAAAACTGTCTGCTAATACTTTGTTTTTATAAATATGAATTTGTTAATATATACAGGGTGGCTCATTCAAATCGGTCAGTATGGGAAAGTCTGAAACTATAAGACATACGAAGATTGGTTCTTAGGAACCATGTCACCAATTTTGATAAAGAGAAAAACTGCATTCATACATTTGAAAAAAACTGTACCCAGCTAGGGAAACGAACCCAGTTGTGTTGAAAAAATAAACTTACACTTTTTCTATTTAAATATCGATTGTGTAGGTCGTAAGCTGTAAATGGCTCTATGAAACATGATGTCTTTAATGAATAAAATGCATTGTTTTCACATAATTTTAAATTATTTTAGTAGTTGTTCGAAGTGACCATCGTTTTTTTCAATACAAAATTCAACACGACCGGGTTCGATTCCCTAGCTTTTTTTTTCTAATGTATGAATGCAGTTTTTCTTTTTAGAAAAATCGGTGACATGGTTCCTAAGAACAAATCTTCGTATGTCTTATAGTTTCAGATTTTCCCATACTGACCGATTTGAATGAGCCACCCTGTATAGGTACTTCATATCAAATATTATTGCAGGAGTATGTAAATATGTTTTGTTTGTTACTCGTTCACGTAAACACTACTGAACGGATTTGGATGAAACTGAGCAGGGGGATAGGTTAAAATATGGAAAAGTCAGAGCAGATGGAAAGCTTGTATTAATTTAAAGATAGAAAGTGGTAACTTACTGCCATGAGGGAAGAATTTCGCATAAATGTCTTTAAAGGAGTCCTCCTGTACCACGCCTTCCGGACACTCCTATAAAACAAATAACACGGCATTAGTACATAAGGTTAGTTTAGTTGCTAATGGTACTGATACAGAACACACATGTGAAACCAAACTTAGAATATCACCGTCTTCAAACTAAGCGATAGTAACTATAGAGCAGAGCTAAATAGTTATGATATCTTGCAAGCTAGTTGAGACTACTTAGTCCTAAACGCATTTCGTTCAATTTTAAAATCATCATCATTACATAGTATAAATTCAAGTAGCTAATTCTGTCTGTTTGTATGTTTGTCCGCTATCTCCCTAAACCGCTTAACGGATTTTAATGCAGTTTTCGCCATCTTAAAGGTAATTTTTTTCATTTAAATTTGTAATAATTTGTTTTTTTTTAAGTTAGCAAAAATCAAAGGGTTCGCGCGCAAGTCAGCAAAATTACGTCATTGCGAAGCGTGGGCGGGTCGCTCGTTATTATATAGAATAAATGCATCTCAAATCAAATCTCTTATACTGAGCATGGGTAAGTGACTGCGATATTTTAAATTTAGTTTAGAGAGTGTTTTCAGAATCGGGGCCATTGTTGATACATCTAATAATTAATGTATTTCATTTGGTGAAGTGATCCTATCTATATGCAGAAGGTTCCAGATTCTATTACTCGAAGCTGAAATAAATGGTTCTATTAGTGTATTCCTAACTAGGTTCACAAGCATATAAGATAATTCATTTCATAAGCATAATATTTATAACAAAAATTTAAAATAAAATATCTACAGTTCCTAATAATAGTTCACAGTATTTGTGGATACAGCTAGTCGGGTTTCGTGACTAAATTCAATAATTTGACCGCGGAGTAAAATATAGCGTGAAGTATTAACGTTAGGGTCATGAATTTTTGTATAGGCGTTTCTTTTATAACGTTAGTAAGCACTAAGAAAATATTTTAAAATGTTCCCACGGGACAAGCAATTTAACTGTGGGTGGAAGAGCTGGATGGAAAGCTAGTATTTACATAAATAACTAATTATACAAACCACAACAATGTTTTTAATAGTTTTAAGCTAAATAAAACGCAAATCTATTCCTGCAAGGCACTCATAAACCTCAAATCATTAGAAACGGGAGGTAAACAGCGGTGATAACTGTTGGTGGCAAGAAGCCAAATGTTTCTACTAATGCAAGTTTGATGAACCGTTCATCACGAATGCTAGTTAAATATAGAGGCAACGTTTTGACATAGTTTAATATCCGCAGTTTACTATGTGTCGGTTTGGAGTAAAACACATAGTAATAACTGGCAGCGAGACAGTACATCTCAAGTTTGTATCGTCGACGACGCAATCGCTTCGCTGCAGACTTTAGTTAGATGTACACGCTGTAGAAGATTTTTGTTAATCTTCTTTCCGTGTCATGAATATGCATTTGCATATTCTGTATTAGGTATATTTATTAATCGTTTTTGGGAACCATATCTTTAAGGCCTCCAAAGTGGTTTCTGTAGGGTAGTGGTCACCCATTGTCTAATAGCACCTGACTTGACCCGACGAGTACGAAATGGTTTTCGATGGTTGAGAACTCGGGGTCAGCGGCTTAAGTGCCATCCAAAGCACGGAGAAACTCGGGGATAATTGCCGCTAGCAGTCGCCTTTGTTAATAATAATATTAAAGAATCTATAGACTATAGAATAGAAATAGGTCCTTGCGCGCTCTGTCTAGATGTAGCACTTCCTGCAAACCACAGCTCTGCGCCAACCTAATATTGTGTTCGTGTGTAAAGTAACAAAAGCTGGTTGTGGATTTAAGCAATTTCAATTTAAGTTGGTTGTAGATTGCCCATTGATAAGTTCACTTTTAAGTTCACCAGCCTTTTTTAAACCAGGGCTTAGCTTACAATTAGCAAGGGATTTAAATCTTTAGACAACTTTATATTATGAATTGGTCTTTACGCGCCCTTACTCAACAAATACCATATACAGAAACACTTTTTTATACAGTTTGTAAATTCCATCACGATCGTCTATCTATGTGTTATTTATCAGTAAGTCTTATAATTGAAACTGTCAGCCGCTTGACATCAAAATACAAGTTTCATTTCGGTCACATTTTACGATAACGGGCGACACGCAATTTCGCGTGTTCCCGCCAAAAATATTATTATGTGCCCCGCCATTTTGGACATTC
Organism: Emmelina monodactyla; assembly: GCA_916618145.1. NCBI lineage: Eukaryota > Metazoa > Arthropoda > Insecta > Lepidoptera > Pterophoridae > Emmelina > Emmelina monodactyla. The sequence continues at coordinate 6,161,261 of OU745296.1, forward strand.
AAACCGATTTGATTTATCGCAGCCCGCTAATTACTGTGGTTAGATTAATAAAGATACAGTCCTGGATGGAAGTTATTTAGCTTATTGTGAATTTGTTTGATTTTGAGGTCTCTACGATGATTTTACTTATAACCTCTTGCGTTTTTACGTGTTTGTCATGTATGTCTGGTTGTATGCCTACTTGTTTTTATTTTGTATTTTTTATTCGAAAAAAGAGTGCTGGGAGTCTTTTTCCGCGGGCTTTTTTCTCTCGGTCTACGGTTAGATAAAGTCGAAGTTTAAAACATTGACGTTCGTTGAGTATGTTACATTATATGTATATGATGAAGAAATGATTTTTTTATTTTTTTGAAAGTTCGAGTGGTGAAAGAAAATATAAGTGTGAAATGTTTCGAGTGGTTTAATATAGCAAATAGGTATCTAAGCCTTTTTTTATGAGAATACCTTCTGTTAAATGAACTTTATCAGATTTGTCTGACCTATAAACCTATAAGTATTTAATATCAATCGTACACTTTTAAAACTTTAAGAAGCCTTGTTTCATGATTTTTAAAAATAGCGGCCCCTTGCTGGGCGCCATTTAACAAAACATTCAGCTCACAACAAACAGCTCATGTAACATAGCTCAGTTGATAATAATCTTGTATGTTCGCTGTGTGTATGGATTCCTAGTCCAATTACAGTTAGGTAAGCATATTAGTTGCAGTTCATTGAGTTTACATGTTGACATATGTTGGAATACAATTATGTAAGGTAACCCGATTAAGCGTTTTTTTTACGTTTTTTTTTATATAATATAGCAAAGCAAACGAGCATGCGGGTCACCTGATGGTAAGTGATCACCGCCGCCCATGACTACCCGCAACACTGTGGGTGTTGGGGGTGTGTTGCTGAGCCTTTGACAAATTGGGCACCGGATACCGCACTCACGGAACGAAACGCAGGAACATCGTCCCTACTTCACTATGGTTTTCTGTGCGACGGTGGTATTTCACCGGTCGAGTCAGCCCACTAATCGCTGCAGACAGAGACTGCAGCTAGACTCTACCACGTCTTTTTACGTGTGACGAATATGGCTTTGCTACACGCACAAGGTCATTAATAAAGTGTCAGAGTTCTGGTAGTAGCCGTGTAATGTCATTATTATGTTGATTTGTCTTTATAATTGTGTTTGATTTCAATAAACAATAACATGCGTAGTGTTCAAATACCTTACTGATAGTTTCAAGCCGTAAAAGGGGCACCTGACATGCATTGCCTAGTTGCAAGTGCTTCCCAATAGAAAAGTTCACAAAGAGGTATTCCGGATTATTATTTTTAACTTCCTGCGATGTTTTTACATGGTGATTCCATTTTTATTAAGTTGACTGTTGGAGCTTAGAATTTAATACTGATGTTGTATTAAAAATACCTTCTAACTGAAATGACATAACTTCTAAATGTCAAATTGACAGTTATCTAACCTAGGAAGCGAGAGCGCTATTTTCAGCGCTCGATAACGTCATTGATGACGTAACACATCGCCGTTTACGAACGCGAATATTGGTTTAAACGACACCATGCTGTCTATCAACAGCGCTTATAAGCGTGAAACGGAATGCAGCTTCAGTTAAAATGGAAACCTAAACAGAGGCCGTAGGTACCACAAGCTCTTAGAATTTACTTACATACAAAAATGACGTTTTAGTACAAAAAACCCCACTATAAGCGCTTGTGCAGCAGACTCCAAGTTGATTTATAGGCAGATCAACTTGAAAACTAACTTGAATTAGCTCCGATCAACTTAAATTTGAAGAGTGGTTGGATGCGAGCTGCCGAGTGCGCGGATAGTTGGCGCCTTTTGGCTTGCATCCAGCAGTAGACAGTGACTTGCTGACTGATTGATTGATTGAACTTTAATTTGAATTACGAATTCAACTCATCTTTTTTAAATTAAACACAGCTTTGACTTTATTCTTTTAGCAACTTAATTGTGGGTAGAGAGTAGACCAGTAGACTAATTCTAAGTAGGTAGGTATAATAATAGTATTCAACTTCAGTTAGTATTAACGTAGTAAAATACGTAAGAAACTGCAATGCTACGAAAAGTAGTTAGTAAATAATAAAGGAGGTAAAATGTTCCAGTTCTCGGGGTTTATTTCAACAATACCGGACTTAGACCAACAGCAGTGAAGGAGATCTTCATAAATTATTGAAATTTAACTGCCAGTGGAAGATGTGGAAAGCAAATTTATTTCAAACAATAGAGCGAGAGAATAGAGTTATGCATAAACTAGCATTTATATGTAATCAGGCATGGAGGATCAGGTTTCTCTGTCTTTGTTTACATTTTACTCTTTACTGTTTTTTTTTTAATACTCACCCATAATGACAACTCATACTGTTATGAATAAATATTTATGAGTATATACGATTTTTTTACAAATTTCAGTAAAAGTTAGACCGCAAGCGTTTCGTGGTAAATAACATTAAGGTTTGCGGACTAACATGATTTACAACTTTCTCGTTTGGCAACTTTGTTGCATAATATTTAACGAAGATATTAGCGTTAACGACTCCTAAAACACGACAACAAACTTACTTACGATATTAAATCTTATAAATACCGACAAAACTAAATCTCATTTCATCATATTACTGGTCTGCTTTTCTTAATATGAAACCTCAAGTTATAAACGCCAAAACAATCTTAACCATACACAATGTTGTGAACAAAGTTTTGAACATAAACTAAATGATAGCAACCACGTCGTTCATTAAAAATATACTTTTCTAGCAAACTTTTTTTTTTTTTTTTTTTTTTTTTTATGTAATATAGGTAGCAAACGAGCATGCGGGTCACCTGATGGTAAGTGATCACCGCCGCCCATGACTACCCTCAACACTGTAGGTGTTGGGGGTGTGTTGCTGACCTTTAAGAAAATATATAAATAAATAAATAAAATTGGGCACCGGATACCGCACTCACCGAACGAAACGCAGGAACATCGTTCCTACTTCACGTCGGTTTCCTGTGCGACGGTGGTATTTCACCGGTCGAGTCAGCCCAGCAATCGCTGCAGACAGAGCCTACAGCTAGACTCTACCACTTAAACTACAAGAGAGGTCGTAAATTATTTTTTACGACGCTCCTTAGTTCCTCAGGCAAAGGTTGCAAATGAGACAGCCTCTGGAACCAAACGCAAACGAGCTCTGTGACAACACAGCGATAAAAGTCAACGTCAAAGTCATGAAGTGTTTCCGCGCCAATTTGGCTAAGTGGAGGGAAAATAGTTTGTCGCCAATTACGGTCAAAACTAAAATACTTATCGCAATAGGTATTTATGTAAAGTAAGGCAGTAAATGGAAGAATATAGTATAAGTTTCAGTATTTCATTTCAAAATACGAAGTGTTGTTCACTCCAGTTTGAATTCACACTCTTCGGTCAGACCACTTGTAGTTTTGTTTTCTGTAAAGTGCAAAAAAAACAAGGTGCTTCGGACCACAGAAGGTTTTTTCTTTTGCCTACCTCCATTCAAAACACAAACCCTTTCATCCGTACATATATTTTAACAATGCAACGATGACAAATGAACGAGAGAGAGAAAGTAAATGCCATCCCTTCCTAGAGTAAAAGGGACAGGTGATTTCATTCCGCCAAAGGTCAGTAGGTGAGAGAGTCGACGACCGTTCGCGCCAAAAATAGCAGAAGCGCGCGCTTTTTAATGTCAACATGACAGTTGTAGTGTCTGTCATGTCTTTGGAGGCGATCTCGGGCGTTATTTTGGTGCCAGAATTTAGGGTAGTATGTCTGGTGAATTATTCGTCTAGTAATTAAAATAAACTGGGTCAATAAAATTTATTGCATTCTGTGTTTTGTTAAGGAGTAATGGATAAGTAGGAAAGTAGGTAATAAAAATCAACGGTATATCTTACGTAGACCGGAATAATGTAAAGTAAAATCATGTATTCTGCAAGTATCTTAATTGGACAATTAATTAAAAAAGTGAGTGGTAAGCTAATGCTTCTATAAGGTAGCACTTTTTAGAATTTATGGGCCTGTTTGTATATTATATTTTATGCTTTACGAATTGTAAAGATATGTAAGTGCTACTAATCGCTTTCAAACATCTAGTAAATCAGTGAAATATATAACAAAAGTCATCGTTTTATTTTACTCTACGATTTCCAACCAGCCGAACTTACAACTAACAGTAAACAACATAAGCACTATTAAACGAACTTACCGTCTTAAATCCTCTGTACATAACTCTAATCTCTTGCTTAGAAAACTTGGTTTGTCGGCACAACTCATCCAGTCCCACGGGAATGGGTTTCGGCGCCCGGCTCGGCTCCAACTCATACGCATGCTCCTCGACCGGCGAGTCCGGGGGCGTCGCCATCTTGGAAATTCACAACCCTAGTGACACATAGCGGCCAGCACCATACAGGTTTTAATTAACCGTTTTTTTTTATAAGCTGTCGCTCATTTCATTTTCACTCGCCTTGCAATTGGCATTTCCGAGAGTAAATAGGTCGAATCGGGATCGCTGAAGTCTACGAGTCTGTAACAAAAATAGAAGAGTGTAAATAAGTTATCGTCGTATGAAAAATCATTTTTCACATCTAAATACTCCAGTGACATGATAAATTGCCACCGAGTGGTACTATTTTAATTGTAGTCTGAGATTTCCCGCCGAAATTGGCCAGGCGCCATGTTTTCACCGCGCGATTTCATTTCCCGAACCGAGTTTGTAGTTTATGTTGATTTTATGCAATTACCGTCATTTTACTTCCAATTCCAGGTAAGGTAAAGTTATTTAAACTACAATGAAGTATAGACGATGTAAAGTTAAGCTTTAGTTTCATAAGAAATAGGGTTTTACATGTAATATAAAATCATGTTTTATGTTCCTACAATAGCATAAGCACCTACTATTTTTAAAAGACTTTAAAACCCAACTAATTCACTTTCTCATTATTACCCCGATAAAATTCAAATTTTATTAACTCTTTAAACTTCTACTACTGCATATTGTTAAAAGGTACTTATTTAATACACAATAATAATAACCAGTAGCCCCGCGTTGGGCGCCATATTCGACACACATCGAACTCGAATAAACCCGTTTCAAAATGGGAAAAGTTTAAACCCATAACACGCTGCTTATAGCAACGAGTTTTCGTTACAACCTGTATAATGACGTCATCATTTATTTCAAAATGTGGAGGTAGTTCGAATTTTATTGAACTTTAGGACCGATATTTTGACGATTTCGGTTGTGCAGTCAAATCAAACTAGGTATTTATGTTTGTCAAATATAAAGTTTACACAGTTTTCATGCTGGCATATAACAACCAAAAGTATATATAGACGCGTTTTACGATGCAGCTGCTAGCGCCAATCCCAAAAATACATGTAGATTTCTTCGATTTCTTTATGAAAACGGCGAGCTTTTACGAGCAACACCGAGGTACAACGTTGCGGATACCAACTAACCTTTTTATATAACCTATTTTTGATGTCGGAATAAACCATAAAGTGTGTTGAGGATTTAAATTATTGAATCTATGGATGGTATGGATACAAAGCCAACATCCATTTAAATAGTTTATTCACTAAAGGATATTTTACACAGTTAAGTAAAGTAAGTAGTTGCCGTATTCAGTTCTATTTGAATCTCTTCCGACTGTCTAAGTGACAGATGACATATTGACATCATTATCATTTGTCCATATACTTACTGATGTTTGCTACAAATCATTGAGGAACGTGAAAAGAATCAATTGTTTAAAAATGATTAGCACTGGGATTCGAGTTCAAACAAGTATTTGTTTTAATAAATTCGCATCACTTGGTTATGGTTTTCCATGGTAAGCATTTTTTGACAAAGAAACATCGAAAGCATAGTTGAGTCACATTGTTTTCTTTGTGTTCGTGTCCAACTTATATGATGTTGATAAATTGCATAAAAACACCATTTGACCGCGATCCGGGGCAATTTACCCACGAAAAGAAAGATTTTAATCTTGATAAATTACTTTCTAACTGGTAATTTGAACGTTCATATGAAACCCGCAAAGTCTTTTGCTGGTGAATATTTTAAATATGCTTAGATTATAGTGTTTATAAAAGGTATCTGTGGTTGATGATAATAATATATGCCTAGTAAATATGACATTGGTCATCTATTGGGCTTTGTCATTAAGTTTACTAGCGATTTTTCAATAGGTGTTACAACTTAAAAATATGTGTAGTAAATAGGCTATCGGCTAATGGATAATAATGGAATTTCTATCATTATTATTATTTCTCAATCCCTTCTTCTCAGCCTGGAGGCCAGTGCTGCGCCTAACTAGTGAATCGCCTATATTAAAATCATATAAAATTAGGTATAAGCGATTAACTATTCATTCAAATACTTCGTAACACTAAACCAACCTAAAACAGACTAATATATATCAACAACTCCCTAACAGTTTAGCTCTACTTCTCTGTTCCGTGGTTTAGCGGAACTTCGCCAAAACAGACATATTTCGCACCTCGACTGCATATCATTCCATAATTTAAGTACCTGGCTATGTGTTGCAGCGATTTGGTAAACGGCCAATCGTTTATCGTAAACGGTTTCCGAACGGGTTAATATTTTCAGCGCCGAAACCACATGAGTAAAGAAACTGAACAGAGACAAAGCTACATACGAATGCGCTGTGACAGGTACATCACTACAAGTGCAACGCGTGTGTGTGCGTGACCACTGGCCGCTTGTCACGTATGAGCCGAAACCGCTTCAAACTAGATCAGCCAGTGGTCAATCTCAGGGCGTGCAGGCGTGACGCGACGCTCGAACGTTGTGCGTGTTTTGTTTTTGTTTTCGAGTTTCTCACATAATACGTAGTAATACTTTTGTTTTAGTATTTAAAAAGTTTTGTAAATATGGTTGTACATTGTACTGTGTGCATGAATAATAATAGAAAGACTAAAAATATTTCTTATTTTAACATTTGTTGAATTGCTTGAGCAAAAATTTCGCGAATATTTTGATCTTCATATTAAAAATGTTAATATTGGTAATGACATATTAGCACGTTTGCAAGATTGTACATTTCATATGCCATGTGAGTGTTTCCCATTGGTTTATTTGAAAAAACTTTATATTAGATTTAGAATTTATCATTCGATTAAAAGACACAACAAATTATTAAAAACCAAAAGTAATAAAAAAAAATATTTAGAGTATGTAATTTGTAAAAAAAAACCTATATTTTAATAAAAAATTTGAAAAAAAAGTACATTTATATTTTTAATTTATTCAATTGTGCCAACCCTACCAAAATAGGTATAAATTTTGCTAGCTCTTTAGAAACTTTGTCTCTGTTCAGTTTCTTTACTCATGTGCCGAAACTCCGCTTGCGCGCGAAACAGAACTGTCAAAGTGACAGGTGAAAAATAACGTCCCTGTTTACGCGCAATGTACGCTACTTGTCATTTACGGAGAGTGAAATTGCAAAGCTTTAGTGTCGCTGGCTCGTGCCCAAAGGGGTTGAGTTTATTGACTGACTCAATTAGTAAAACAATATTGTAATACAGCAGCCCTCTGTTGCCTACATACTGCAGGCTGTTTGAATATTGGTTTTAATTAATTTGTATCAAAAAATCAACAGTTAAATAATTTAATTTTAATATGTCCTGACAAGGACTTTGCAGCGATTTAACGCTATTTCATAATCATTTCTTTGTTTTATGATTTAGCTAGTTTATTAATTGTCAGCTGAATCACTGCAGATTGGTTTTACAGTCAATATTTAATTTTTCCTTCTCTGTAAAATCTTACCCAATGTAAATAATGTGGTACTCGTACCTATTTGACAATTCAAGACTTCCAATATTCATGTTTAAAACGTACCTAAGGCATGGCGTCGGTATAAAATTACGCAGACATAACGCTCATAATATTTCAATTTAAGCTACCTTCCTGAAAACTAGCGTCGTCAACCTTTCCCCTTCATCTAATAATCAGTAGCATCCCTTGGCGCGGATTCAAAAGCGCGCCAAAATGAGCCGCCGCCATTACGTATTCATATGTCAAATTAGAGGCACCGGCTGAAAGGGTTATGCAGCCTCTGGCTGTATGCGAGCCACTTGTCCGGTACAAGCGGGCCGCAGTGTATGGCATTCGACTTTTAAATAGTGGGGGAGAAAATATGGAGGCGTTAAATGTATAAAATATAACAGTGAGGGAGAGAAATATTAAAAGCTTTAATCTGTTTAAAATGAAGATTTTTTTTAATGTTGTTTTTTTATAATAAAAAAAAACAAGCAACTTTAGAATGCTAATGAGAATTCCAGTCAGATTTGTTGAGCAGCTTCTAAGAAATGCCTTCATAACAGTGCAATGCATACTTAATTTGACATAGTGTTATGACTGCTAATTAAAAGCGAAACTACAGCAGAACTGAGTTATTCTCAAGCTTTCATAGTTGCACTTGTATACACTTTATTGGTATTTTGTGTAGGTATTTACTAAGTTTACTATAGGGAACGAGTGGGAGGTAGTGCGAATAGCACGTGGGTGAGAACTAATTGCAAATAAGGAAGTTATTTTGATAAAAGTAGATAGTTATAAATAAATAACGAAATATTAATATTAACAAATAAATAAAAACTATGTATTCTGAAACAAAAGGAACAAGTAAATTACTCCTGTAAAATTTATGACAGTGGGTACGCATAAGGTAAGTAAGGTGTGTATGTCCAGCAAATGTTTTTTTCTATCACTTACCTGCATTGCACCCATAAATCGTTTTAAATAAGTCAAAATGTACTCTATAGTTAGTAATGTGCCGGGATTAACCGGCGGTTTGTTCTAATGCCGTGCTAACTGATAGGGTCCTAATTAGTAAATTACCACACCAGTAGTTAATAAAGTTTTTAATCTTCCACAGGCCACATGCACATGCTCCACTTATTCAGTAATTGTATTAGACAATTATGTACAATTAGTTTACACCACACATTATTAAATAAAAGCAAAGTTACAGTCAACTTGTCGCCATTAGTGAATTGACTGAATTACTTATTTTCTCTATGACATAGACCTACAGCGCATAGCTCTAGATTCGCCACAGTAACATCATTATTTTTTATAACCTTTATTCAAATGGTCTGATCCAATCTATTTATCCTGACATAACGGTTCTTTTTTACTACTTGACTTAAGAAGGCTTTCGTAACATTGGCGACCTGTATGACGACAGTCTAAAAATTCAGGTACAGTCTTAAAATTTCCCATTCTGTCCTAAATTGAAAGCATCTTGCAGCTACCAAACCCAGACATGTATTAATAACATTCTCTAAAATAGAGACACTAAATCAATACCTCGCTAGTTTGGATGCTGTTTCGCGGCAAGAAATAGACCGTGAAAGTTGGTGATGCGCTCAAAACTACCTTTGCGAAATAGGTTAGTTTCATACTCGTATGCAAGACGTCATACGAATGCATTATAGCTGTATAGGAGTTGTATGGAGGACTTTATGTAAGCAAAGGAGATTTGCAGGGGCGTTTCGCTTGGGAAGAGTTTGGGAAAACATAGCTTGAATAGAATATTTGTGGAAAAAAACATCAATTAGATTGTTTGTGTTTTTCAAAATTAAATGGCGCCCGAACTTTGCACCCGTGAAGTGCTGCATATGACGCTTTGACCACAAAGGAGTATTGGACTTTTGAAAACCAAAATCAGTATGTAACGTGTTTTCGAGGGAGTGAATGGATAAACAGTCTAAAGACTCGGAAAAAATTGAGTTACTTTTTTTTAGAAATAATCGCTCTAATCCATAACATGACTTTATACATACTCCCACTGTAAAATTCAGCGTTTTTGGGCACAAATCCTTTTTTAAATTTAGTTTTTATATACGATACTAATAGGAACTAAAATAATATGTAATCCAGACTTTATTAGTAGAACAAATAAACCCATTTACACCCACAGTTTCCCCGTGCTACACACAAAAACAAATGGATTATCAGAATAACCTTGGTTGCGAGATATTTTAAAATACTTTCAAGTGGTATATATTTGTATGACTCAATTTGATCAGATGATACCGGAATGCTTTCAATGATGTGGTTGTTCTCTGCTAGATATATTTAATGTATGCTAGATATACGGGGTGTAAAAGAACTGCTTCCGAAAACAAAAACTGGGCATTGCTGGAGGGGGGGACTGGTTACGTTTTTTACGTAATTGTACACACGATTAGAAACCTAGTATGAAATAAATAATTTCGTGATTGATCTATTTGACTGAGATTGCATTCAGCAGGGTTCCGATATTTTAATCTGAATTATTAAGTATTTATAGCTGTTAATACCTTGAAGTAGAAACATGCCGATGTGTTCTTTATTGTTATAGTAGGTAGGTTGAAAATGTTTAACCAATTTGCTACTTACAACCTGCTTCGGTCTTTAGTCTCAGGTATTCAGCTACATCCCTCTTCTTAAAGTTTGATAAACATTGTTTTTACTCTATCCGGGATTTAACGCGGTAATTTCTAAGGAAAAATGAAACATACCTCTTTGGCGGAGAGTCCGCCCGCGACCACGATACGTGTAACCCTGTCGAAACGTCGGGCAAAGAGGTACGTTACCTTTTTGCTTAGAAATTACCGCGCTAAATCCTGGATAGAGTAAAAACAATGTGTTCAACGCGCGATAGCTTAAAACAAGTGTTCGGTAAACATGTTGGTATGGTGTCGAAATCACTATAGCAAAGCATTTAGCTCAGAACTCTGGTATAAGAAAAAGTTGGCAAACCTAATAATTTATTAAAAAGCCTACACGCTCAGACGATGTAGGTACAACCGATCTATTTTTCTAATCGTCTCCACAACCAAGAAGGTCAATAATAATCCACGTCTGAGTGTAAGACAATCGGCTATTTCTGTCCGTCAACCGAAATTATCTTCATCTTTGATGTCCACAAATAATCTGGGAAATACTGACGCAAAAACAAATGACGACCACGTTATAAATTGAGTTTTCTGCGTTCTGAATTGATTTTGATCAACTTGAAAACTACTGATATCTTATTTTTAATGCTTTATTGCGCTACACACTGAAATTAAACTCATATTAACAACAGATTATTACGTATTTATATACCGTGGTCACAGTCATTGTAAAAATGCTCAAACGTCGGAAAATCTATACTAATATTATAAAGCTGAAGAGTTTGTTTGTTTGTTTGTTTGTTTGTTTGTTTGTTTGAACGCGCTAATCTCAGGAACTACTGGTTCGAATTTAAAAATTCTTTTTGTGTTGGATAGACCATTTATCGAGGCAGGCTTTAGGCTATATATCATCCCGCTGCAACTATTAGGAGCGAAGAAATAATGGAAAATGGAACAAAAACGGGGAAAATTATTCATCCTTGAGGGCTTCCGTTGCGTGCGCTGCGAAAACGGTTCTAGAAACCAAAAATATATGTATGAAAGAATTAAGGGAACTTTTTACCGCGGGAAATCTTCGCATTCCCACGGGAAACCGACTTCCACGCGAACGGAGTCGCGAGCGGCCACTAGTCTAATATAAATTAGTTACGCGTAATAATCTGTTAAAATGATTTTAATTTCAAGTACCTACTGATTGCGTAAATCTAAAAAGTTACATTTATTATACGCCTTTTGATTAATCCCTTAGTTATTACTTTATGCCATCGCAAGGTACTTAACCGACCCTTATGTCGGTAAAAGGGGAGATCTGTACTACACTGGGCGCAGGTCTAGGGCCAAGCGAGGTCGATGAGATAATTTCGTAAGCTGTTTGTACGTGTGTTTTCCGAGCCGAGTAAACACTTCGATAGTGCGATCCAGGATCGGCTGTGTCGGAGTAAGTGGTTTGCTACTTGGAGCAAATGTTGTTGTTAACACTAGTAGAGGTCTCACGAGGTCTCCGTGCCTCCTATTTATAAACGCACTTTAATGAAACCTTATTTGTCATAATGTTTTTTATCAGTTACATAAGCTGTCTCGATCTTTATTCCGTTTTTTTTTAAAGTTTGAAATTTAATTTAAATTTAAACGTTAATTTTTGAACTATTATGCGTGTCAATTTATATCAACTGCAGTTATCAAGATATCTTACACCACCTGAAAGTTGGTAAAAAGGTGTAGAATTCTCAATCTGATTATGGCGTGCTTAATTTGCTCTTATGAATGCTCTAAACAAGAAAATATTTAGTGTACATTGTGCCTGTTGCACAACAGCTTTTTCAGACACAATCTGACGGACAGTTTCAATCGTTCCGTCCTGACAGTTGACAGTAATTCGCGCGGGAATTCTCCGCAAGTGACGCACATCTAACGCACATCACTCGTCCTCGCTGAAGCCATTACAATCGAAAAACAAAACAATGTGCCTGTGGCGTGTTCACGAATTACTATCGAATAGTAAACGTAGCGTCATCGTATGAAATTTAGACTGCGCCTCTAGCGGGCGTAAAAGTAACTAAATCTAACGATTACGGATTTTTAACAAACTTTGATACTTTTTTCACTTTTGACCATTTATTATCGTATCAATACGACATCATAATTTTGCTTTCTTATCGGGTTTTCAGTTACGGTACGCTTCTATCGTCAACGTCCGTTTTAGTATCGAGAGCTCAATAAAGTTGTGATTTGCGAAATATATGCTTTGAAATTAGAACGTCAAACGCATTCTGTCGGCCATTACAAAGCAACGACCAATCAAAGCTATTTATAATTCGCGGGAACAATGCTTTTGTAAACGAACACTTTCAACTCAACGATGTAATCAAAACGCGGGGTTTAATAAAGATAAAAACAATATGATTTCGGCGGGAACTGATTAGTAAGGATTGATCGTCCCACTCATGGCGTTTTATTATGAAGTCAATGGAAAAACTGGAGGCGCTTTGCTGTCATGATTAAGTGTTGAGGTAAAAATATTTACTCTACTAGGTATAATATGCTTAAGAATGCGAATAGCAGTGCAGATGTCGCTTTTTGTTTATTTTAAATCACATCCCAGTAGATCCTAATCAACTAAGTAGATTAACTTCGTCTACTATAGAAATAATTTTACCGTGGGAATTATTCCCGCGGTAATTAGTTACTTAGTCTATTTTCATTACTGGATATTGAACTATATCTATTCCAAAATTAATAAAAATCGGTCCAACCGTTTCGACGTGAAAGCGTTACATACAGACAGGCAGACAGATATACACGTTTTCAAATCATCATTATCATTACATAGTATAAATCTAAGTCGCTAATTCTGTCTGTTTGTATGTTAGTCCGCTAACTCCTCCTTAACCAGTTGAGGGATTCTAATGCGGTTTTCACCATCTTTTAGGTATTTTTTTTATTTAAATTTGTAAATAAAGAACGTTCAGAAAAAGTTATTTAAATTAGGTATTTTAAATAAGCCAAAATTCTTCGTATCGTGAACAAGTCGCGCAAAACTACACCATTGCGAAGCGTGGGCGGGTCGCTAGTTAAAAGTATGTATTAGTAAGGATTATCCGTAGCAGACCTACGGTGCTACGACGTAGCGGATCCCTAGCCGTAGTACCTACAGGAGCTATACACGAAAGTCTTACTCTAAGCTTTGCTTAGTTTAGGGCCACACAGTTGGTGTGTCAGTCTGGAGATTTATCATTATTATTATTTGTTATTTATTATTATTATTCGGTGAGAGGTGCAGGATAGTCAGAGTAATGACTGTCACGGAGACTGAACAAGTAAACTGTGTATCAACACAGTGTGTGTAGCTTCATGCTGCAGGCAAACAAATTTTAAAAAAAATAATTTCATTAAGTAAGTATGTTAAAATGATACCTAAATTGATAAACGCGATAAAAGACAGAATATCAAATCGTGTATAAAAATATATCAAGTCAAAATCTACTAATACATATTTTTTTATTTTCATTAGAAACATGCAAATAAAAGACAAATACAAAAGAAAATCGTCCTTGTAAATATCGATTTATAATAATAATGAGAACTTGTGCACCGGGAGTTAAACACACCGATCGAATTCACGATTGTTAGTCATTTCGATATTTGTAATGATGGTCGATTGCATAGTTGTTTGTTAGTCTTTGGCGATAAAGCTACGGAATCTAAATCCCACTAATATGTTTGTTACTCTTTCACGTAAAATCTATTGGACGGATTTGGATGAAACTTTGCATTAATAAAGATTATACATCAGAATAACACATAGGGTACTTTTTACCGCGGGAAAACTTCTCATTCCCACGGTAAACCGACTTCCACGCGAACGGAGTCGTGGGCGGCCACTAGTATACATATATAACTCAAAGGTGACTGATTGAGTGATCTATCAACGCACAGCCCAAAGCACTGGACCGATCGGGCTGAAATTGAACATGCAGACAGATTTTATGACGTAGGCATCCGCTAACAAAGGATTTTGATCAATTATAACCCCAAGGGGATAAAATAGGGGATGAAAATTTGTATGGAACTAAAATTTGATGCGGATGAAACCGAAGGGAAAGCTGGTGTACCTATATGTGGTTGAAAATTTGTGATAAGATATATGGAGTTAAATAATAGCAAAATTTGTGAAGAATTTGGACCAAAAAGAAAGTTTTGACTTGTATTTTTGCATAAATATGTTTTTATCTAAAAATTTATTAAAAAAGTTAACTTTTTATATTTTCTAAGTTTTATGTTTCGTAATTTAGCCGGCCAAAATTACATCAGAGCGAAGCTTGGGTAGATTGCTTGAGTTATTTTATTTTATTTATGTTTTTTTGGGGGCTTACAGCTGCTTACATCTTAATAAAAACTATTTTACATTTATCATTAATAGAAATTAGAAAGCAAAGTCGATATTCTTCTCTGTTAGTCCACTAACAACTCTGGGCATATCTCTAGCTACCCTAACGTTTTAGCCAAACTACAGACGTAAAAAATAATATATCACTCTGGTCAACATGACCCTACGTCGTTTTCGCTGGGTTACATTTTATTTGTTTTTGGTATTTTTCAAATTATGTACATGTTTATCACGCACTAACGGTGAGGGAAAACATCGTGAGAAAACCCACATGATTGGATTGATTATCAATTATGTGATCCACCAACCCGCACTGAGCCAGCGTGGTGGATTAAGGCTCAAACCCTCTCGCTATCCGAGAAGGAGGCCTGTGCTCAACTATTGGTACATATATAGGCTATTATTATTATTATTTTTGGGTGTTTGAATGAAAAGCTTAGTTTGTTTACGACTGCTGTTTTCCTAACCCCTTACTAACAAAATTAAATCATTAATTTAAATGCCGGTCTATATGTTCCGCTTCGGAATTCGGGTCGCAAAGGCTAAACCGAATTTAATGAATTTTGGAATCGACTTAGGTGTACAGTATGGGATCAAAATGTGCTACTTTTTACCGCGGTAATGGCCACGATTCCAATCTCTAAAACTAAATTTAAAAAAATTCACTGTCACTTTCCCGTGCTCTGTATTAGAAAAATACAAGTACATTCGTCTCACTAAATTTAGACCACATCAGTGTAAAATTGAACAAAATACGCTGAAGACTAGCCTAAATTTGCATTCGCCGTGTTATAATGCACGCACATTTTAGTTTGACAGGACTAAAATGATTACCTGTCTCTGTCACAAACTATTGATGAGTAAGTGCCGGCGATAGTTTTAATTTAGTTTAGAAAGTCTTTTCAGAATCGGGGCCAATAAGTCTCATTCCCGCGAGTAACTCACTTTTATCGCAGACGAAGTCGCGGTGTCCTACTAGTCTTCAATGAATATGGTTAATAAATATAAAAAGTAGTGTCTAGAAATTTTTCAGACGTTATTGCTATAATATAATTAAGGCTTTGATACAGTTGCTTAATGTCCCCAACATAAACTACATTGTAAGCGAATATCATCTGGTAAAGAGGTTTTTTATTCCTAAGGATCAGATCTAGTAAATCCTTTTAATGCATCATAATTTCCGTACAGACATTAAGAACTATAAATTAATACAATATAGTCTCTGACTATATACTTACTTAGATGTTCCATATCTGAATATTCAATCACAAAAATCGTCATCGGATTTCCAAAATGCGAACCGAAACGCCACTTTTCATCACACAAACACACTCAAGTGTTTCAATTACACTTTTTAATTAAAACAAAAAAACTGGCAAAGCATATTTACGTTACTGCCTATCCTTTTTTATGCGCCCATCTCTGTCTAATCAAATCCTTTGCGAGCGCTCCCAGATTACCGTCATTTGTTGTTCAAACTCATCATCCCCACATCTACGGCACAATCAACGACTGTTTTGAGTCATCATTGTGTATTTGTGTTAGAATTTTTGGGGACGCGTGGTTTTTTAGTGTGAATCGAACCGTGGGGACAGAAAATCGATATGAGCGCCCCTCTCGCGTCCGCTCTCGCCCGGGTCTGGGCGGTTACTGGCTTGTGCTGCCATCTTCAATGGAATTTATCGATGTTCTATCACAGATAGAACACTTGTGTGCATTTCCTGTTGTATCTAGTCGGTGTTGAGTGGCGATCACGGTGATTGGGGAATGTATTCATTGGAGTTACTCGATTAGCTTTTTCGTTTTGTTCTGTAATTATCGATGGATGTACATTAGCTTTTTCCTAAAGGACTGTTATTGTCGATGGAAAATAGATTGGCTTGTTCGAACCAAGTTGATACAGAGGCTTCGAGGTCTAAGGAGCGTTTGATTGTGTAACGATGCACGCTTGCCCATCAGGGGCATTAATTGGCAATTACCTACTGTCAGAGAGCAAGCCATTGAAGGTAGAGTAAGCCTAAAACCACAGCCGAAGCGTCAACGTAAACTATTTTTGCTTTTTTGTTTTTGTTTAAAACAAATATTTATTAACTACAAAAGTAAGTAATAACCAAGACGCCATTAAATTTAATAATTAACAAAATAAATTAAAATAAAGGGTTTTTCTCAAAATCTCTATAATAAATTCTTCTTTCCGCTAGAGTCAAACTTAAGGAAGTAGTTGGAACAATCTAAGTAATCGAACCATACCCCAGTTGAGTTAATTAGCCGACTGCAAACTCAATTATTTACGTAATATCGAATCGCGACTGTATAATGAGGTCATAATAAGTGCACGTGACTAAATCTCATTGGAAATTTTAAATGGTTTGACGATAAAGTTAGAGTAGGTACTGGCCGGGTTGAGCAACTTTATACTATTACTAGCCGACCCCGCAAACGTTGTTTTTCCAGATTTGAAAATGTTAGGGGTATTCTTCTACTTCTTCATCGTGTGATGAATATGCACTTTGCAGCACATATTCATCTAGTGTCAGTTTTTGGGAACCGCCTTTTTAGGGCCACCACCACGTTAGGGGTATGAAAAATAGATAGTAAGGTATCCGATTTTCAGACCCACTGATCATGCATATAAAATTTGGTTAAAATCGGTTAAGCCGTTTAAGAGGAGTAAGGTAACTAAGATTGTGACACGAGAATTTTCTATAAAAGATTGTTAAAATAATCAACTCTTTGTATTTTTTGTGTGTTTTCTAGTTATTTAAACAGTTCCATATTTTCTTAATTTTACGATACAATATGTGCAAATTATCAAGCTGTTCAAATTTGAAATAGGGAAATATTACGTTGAAAAAATCTGTTACACGCAGCTGGTCAAGCTAATATAAGCGTGTTGAAATGCCGCCGCATGGAATGCAAGGAGTTAAACGGTTAGCGACTTAGCTGTATTACCACTATTTAGATGCAGTATGGTTGAAAGCCAGGACCGCAATCACGCATATTTTAAAAATCCCATAGTCGACGTATCGAGATCTTTATGTGAAGACAGAGGTTGACGGTAGAAGCGATAATGAAGTTTCGTAGGTACCGCTACAGAAAACTCAATATAACAGCGATGATTACGTCGTATTAATACATTTATAAACGGTCAAACGTGTATAAAAAGTTTTGAATAACACTCGCTAGATTTAAAAGAGTAGGGTTCTGTCCAAATTTTTTGTACGATGCAGTTTCTGTCCTAATTGGTTGTACGATGAAATACCGCTTACTATTTGATAGATATTCATGACTAGTGACCGCCCGCGACCCCGTTCGCATGGAAGTCGGTTCCCGTGGGAATGAGAAGTTTACCCGCGGTAAAAAATTCCCTATATGTTATTCTGATGTAAGTATAACCTATACTTATTTCTGTAAAGTTTCGTAGAAATCCGTCCAGTAGTTTTTACGTGAAAGAGTAACAAACATCCATACATCAATACTTACAAACTTTCACGTTTATAATATCATTCGCTAGCGACCTGCCCAAGCTTCGCAATGGTGTAATTTGGCGCGACTTGTTCCCGTTAAGTTGAATTTTAGCTAACTTAAAATATGAGTAAATATCCTAAAAGATTCCATTACGTAGTTTAGGAGGAGATAGCGGCCAAACATACAAACAGACACAATTAGCGACTTGGATTTATACTATGTAATGATTAGGTTAGGTACTGTATCCAAAGTATGTCTATCTACTATCCCGAGGTATTCGCTAGTAAACAATGAGTACAGCGTGCGGTATGCACTCGTGTCCGGGATGTCAACACTCCCGCGGTGGCGTGGAGTGACGGTGGGCACAACGCCAATACTGGAGCTCGTATACACCATCTATCCGACCGGCGGTTTCACCCGCAGCTAGTTTTAGTTTCATACAAACTTTCATCTTCTATTTTATCCCCTTGGGGGTATAATTGATCAAAAACCTTTCTTAGCGGAAGACTACGTCATAACATCTACCTGCATGCAAATTTCAGCCCGATCCGTCCAGCGGTTTGTGCTGTGCGTTGATTGATCAATATGTCAGCCTGTCACCTTTGAGTTATATCCTACTATTATTATAAATGTGAAAGTTTGTGAGTATGTGAGTATGTATGGATGTATGGATGTTTATTACTCTTTCACATAAAAACTACCGGACGGATTTGGATGAAACTTAACAGTAATATAGATTATACATTAGATTAACACACGGAAACGGGACGGGAACCCGACTTCCACGCGCACGGAGTCGCGGGCGGCCTCTAGTATCATTATATATATCATGATACACGTTTATAATGACTGTGTAAGACATCATGTTATAGCTGCCTACAATAGCTGAATGACAGCATTTACAAGTTTTGTAAAGTAAGCTACTCCTGCTTTAAGGTTACTTTTCTCTAAACTACCTTAAGAAATTACTATCTGAACTACCTCTGTTTAAGGTTGCTATGTCCAATAAATCAAACAGCATATATAAAAACTGAGTCGTTTATTTTTAACCCAAAATGCTATTAAAACTACCTTACTGTACGGGTGACGAATATCGACTGAATTTAACGTCGAGGCGCTTCTGCCGACATGGCATTATCGCTGTCCCTACACTGCTAATATTACAAAATGAGTAACCAAGATCTAACATCCAAATATCTATACAATTCGCATCTATCATAATGTACAGAGGTAAGGTTTGTGAGTTTAATCTGTGAAACTAATGAACCGATTTAACAAATCTTTCACCATTACGAAGCTACATTTTTAAAGAGTGACAAAAATAAGTGGATTAGCCCTTTAGGATTAACTAAACCAATACAACTGTAATAAGCAACCGGCAAGGATCGCATTCGATGATAACCGTAGTTCAGCTACGATGCTACGACGCCACGACCCAAGTTGTAGTCGCGTAGCAAGTTTTAATAGCGTAGCAAGTGAATAGACCCGAATAAACGATTCACGGTTTTTGCTTGAAATATGAGCGTAATTTTTCACTGCTACTTTACTAAACTGATTAGAATTAATGAATTTGCACATACATAATTACAATATTTTCGGACATGGTATGATGATTTAATTGACTGCAAATTAGCTTAAAGGAATGTATCGCATTACCAATCACCCTGTATATAGTGTCATTCCAATCCAAGGAAAATTCTTACGAATTTGCTTTTTACCTTTATATTTGAACTATGCAATAGGAGGTTTATTTCTTTATCTTCTTCTTGGTGACGTTAAAAATGTTAAAGGTAAAGTTAAACACGAAACTAGCACAAAATGCGTTTTATTCATTTTAAACATTGCTAAATACAGCTCTTGTTCAAATAAAAAAATATATTTACAAAAATGAGTTTAGGCTAATTATTACAATCATTATGATACTTAAGCTTTCAACATAAATACCTATAACACAATATATGACAAATATCATTTATAAGGCGCTGTTTGTTGCATTCTACCAACTTAATAAATGAAATATTTTTTTTTGCAAGGCCGATTCGGAAATAAAATACTTAACTTAAATTAAAAATATAGCTCACATACAAACAGACAGATAGAAATGTTATTATGCTTGAAACAAATTTAAAAATGGACGCAATTTTCGACTAGTCTTTAGTGCATTGCGATTTTATGATTAGTCTTAGATAATTTTAGCTCTTCAAACTATACAAAAAACTTGTTATACTTACGTATTTTGATATTAATAGCCCCTAATTTTTTATTGTTCTTAGAAGCTTTCGCAAAAAACTGACAGTAAACACGGAATAAAAATTCATTCTATTGTTAAAAAGGAACCTATTTGAGAAGACTTACTTTAATTGACAAAACAAGCTATTTTATTTGAATAGTGTGTGAAATAAAACCTTAATATAGAATACAAAACATGAAAAACGATTACCATTTATAATATCTGTCATATAATGTGTTTTATATTTTCCTTACAACGAAGCTCTGTAAAGGTACATCTATAACTAATGGCTGAATGAAACTTCGAGTGAACAATCCAATATAATGGGCCGATTCTGAAAACACTCTCTAAACTAAACTAAAAATATTGCAATCCCTTTTTCATACTAAGTATTAGATAAAGGTCGCACTACAATCTACCTGTCCCTATCTTATACTATCGCTTAGTAAGTGGTGGCCATATTTATAGTTTAGTTTAGAGATGTTTAACTCAGAATCGGCACCAATAACATTAGCTTTAAACAGTAGCACAGGGTTTTTTAGTTTCCAAAAACTATTTATTTATAAACACATTTTAAAGTACACACTTTAAAATATGTGTTTTCTCCGTCAATTTCATCTGAACGCTTTCATAACAGACGGATAAAAAACATATTCCAACTATTGCAGTTTTAAAATTGGTTAATTAATAAGATGGTAAATATTTACTAGCCCTGTGCTAGAATTTAATTCTTCGGAACAGTCTGCAACCCAAATAAACGTCTCTGTATGAGGCAACCAGAAACCATAATATAAAAAACTTATTTTAAATTGCAAACATTCCATTTACTTTTAAAAAAACTACCTACTTATATCTCAACGGTTTGTGTATATACAAGGCCTTTTGTTTCGATGCGAGAAAATATTTGAACTGTTATTTTAATCATGAAAAAGGAGGTTGAATAAAAAAAATAAGAGGTTTTCAAGCAAAACAAGAGAAATTAATCTTAAAACTTATCAATGTATACTTTAAAAGAATATTTTTAAATTAAGAAGTAGTAGTAGAAAAAAGTGAAGATTAAGATAATGAAGTCACACTTAAAAATCTATTAGAACGCCTACTTCGTAAATAATTGGTCAACATGAGCATTATGTTTAAAGTAATAAAAAAACTTTACACTTTTGCACACAAACAGAAGACCCTGTACACACATTATTAATTTGTTTCATCATTATTTAACTTCGGAGATCTTTCATATTGCTATTGCGAAATATATGTGTTACCTGAATTCTATCCCGCAATTCATATAAATTGTTTAATTTTGATTAAAAACAAGAATATCTTTAGAAGCGTAACTGACTTTTATTTAAACCATTGTCACTTTACAAGTGTCTTGAATACATTGAAAATTCTTTATTGTTTTATTTCTATTTGCAACTTTGCTTGTAAATAAGAATTGTTAAAATATGTGTCTATGTCCATTGCCATTGAATTTTTTGTAGTTACAAATAAGATTCATTATATAAAACTCTTGAATAGTCAGCTTTGACATGTGTGGTTTTGAATAGTCAGTTATTCTTCTAAATATAAAGTTTTTTTTGATATTTGAGTCAATACCAAAGTCCATATAACGGGCAATTAAAAAATACTAATGACCAACTATTTGTCAACACTCAAAAACAACGTCTGCAAATCATAGTTTCGACGACGCACAATATATTATTTCATCAAAATTAATTATTTTCCTAAATTACAGCGTTTCACTCCAAAAAAATTGATACCTAAAAAAGCTACACTTTTTTACAAATGCTTCCAATACCTTTGTCTAATTTACACGCTGTTTACACTCAAATACTAAGCCCGGTGTGTGTATGTATCACATATAATTTGTATGTGTGTCACATATTATGTGTATATGTCACAAATAGCGTATGTGTGTCACATATCATAGTGTATATGTGTCACATATATTGTATGTGTGTCACATATAGTTAGTGTGTCACATATAATATTGTGTATATTTTCATAGGTTTTCGTGTAAGAAGTGCAGCAGGGTTGTCTCGTAGTGTTTGGCGGCGTGCATCGCGCGGAGAGAATGCCTCTCTCCGGGGTATACCTGGAAATTTATATTGTTAAAATGTTAAGAATAAGTATTCCCGACTGATCCTGGGATTCCTCTTGTGGAATCAAAGATTAGCCTGAGGGCGGTGGTTCGGTTGAAGAAATAATACGCCGTTATTACTTTTCTTAAAGAATGACGACTCTTTTCCGAAAAGAGTGCTGGGAGTTTTTTTCCGGCGGCTTTTTTCTCTCGGTCTACGGTTAGGTAAAGTCGAAGTTTGTAACATGGACGTTCATTAAGTATATGTTACATATCTATGATGAATAAAATAATTTTGATTTCTTTGATTTAGTAAGTATAGACTCATATAGGCGGGAAGTTTGTCGATATGAATAAACAGACATGATATGGACTTTATAATATGATAAGTTTACATCCCTACTAATATTATAAATGCGAAAGTAACTCTGTCTGTCTGTCTACCTGTTACGCTTTCACGCCTAAACCACTGAACCGATTTTGATGAAATTTGGTATGAAGAAAGAACTGAACTTGAGAAAGAACATAGGGTACTTTTTACCGCGGGAAAACTTCTCATTCCCACGGGAAACCGACTTCCAGGCGAACGGAGATGCTGGCAGCCACTAATATTTTCATACAACCGTCACGATAAACAACAAAGTGTTAAATTATGATAAGTTTATATAAAGTAAAACCTACATACCTGTATGCGATGCGGTTTCCCGAGTCTCACGAGCTCGGCGAGCAGCGCGGCCGTGTGGCAGAAGTGCACGTTCTCGTCCGCGAGTCCGTGGATGATCAACAACCGACCCTCTCTGCGTACAGATAGGGTCCATTTTAGATTGTAGATCAAACGTGACAATTTCATTATGGATTTACATTAATATGCCAATACTTAAAAATATAGGGATATATTTGTGATTTAAAAAAAAAGATAAATCGTGTTAAGTTTAGATTTCAAATACATATATTGCACAAGAAAGCACAATTCGTCCTGTAATTCAGTTTGGCTTTTCTTGGCTAAAACTTCTTTAATTAACGTTCGAAATTTATCTCACGTTAAAAGATATCAATAATTACGACATGTTCATTTTCAAAATGTTTGTAATTGTTATAAATAATATAACTGTTTAACCATGTGTATATCTGTATATGTATGTTTGTTATTGTGTCATCATAAACATGTGTATTATCGTATGCATATATGTATGTGTATGTGTCGGTGTGTGTATATGTATTTATATGTGTTTGTATATGTGTATTATTGTATTTATATGTGCATATGTGTATGTGTATGTGTATTCTCACTGGTCGGGGAAGAACGGCGCGTGCGGCAGCACGGAGGCGCGCGTGTAGGCGTGCGGGAAGCGCCCCGGGGACCCCATGTAGCTGTACAATCATATCGTTGGAGATTCATATAGGAAGATAATTCATTGATACAAACAGTTGAAACGAAGCGAAGAGATCGCTGTAAAATCCTACTAATATTATAAACGTGAAAGTTTGTGACTATGTATGGATGTATGAATGTTTGTTACTCTTTCACGTAAAAACTATTGGACGGATTTGGATGAAACTTTACAGTAATATAGGTTATACATCAGAATAACACATAGGGTACTTTTTACCGCAGGAAAACTTCTAATTCCCACGGGAGACCGACTTCCACGCGAACGGAGTCGCGGGCGGCCACTAGTAGGAAGATAATTTATTGATACAAACAGTTGAAACGAAGCGAAGAGATCGGTGTGAAATAAGATTAAAATAAAGAAAGCATGAAAAACGAAGAAAATCTTTGTTGATATGTAAGCGTCAAAATGTGTATTAAAATGTTGAAAGGGATAAAGTTAAGCACATTTTTATGAAGTTTTTCTTATATTATTATTCACTGATATATTATTTCATACAAAACGGCAGAACATTAAGCTGTCAGTTGAAACAAATTGTCAACAAAAGTTTTTTAGAACTAAACCGATTTAAAAATTACACAAAAAGAATGTCCAGAGTTAGTGTTTCTGTATAGTATTATTTATCACGCAATTACGAAAATATCGTGAGATTGTCTGATCATATGAATCCACTTATTGAGCCACTGCGGCGCAGACCCTCACTATTTGAAAGGTAGACCATTACTAAACCTGTGTAGTATATCAAATACTGTATAATGTGGTTCGACGACATTTCGGACACAAAAAACTCGGACACCTTAGCCAATGTATGGAAAAAAAAATATTAAAATTGGAAATCCATACCAGGCCAAGGTGTCCGAAATGTCGTCGACCCTATAATGTAAATGAACCCACCGCTCAGTATACGCGGTGTCGTAGAGCCGCCAGCAGGTGACGGGCGCGCCCGCCACGCACACCTTGAAGATGTTGGGCCGCGTCGCCAGCCCCAGCAGCGAGAGATACCCGCCTGGTGTGTAAATGTGTGAACAATATACAGGAGTTTTATATATGGAAACTAGTGACCCGCCCACGCTTCGCAATGGTGTAATTTAGCGCGACTTTTTGCCGTTAAGTTGAGTTTTAGCTAACTTAAAATAACTTGATCAGAATTTTCTTTATTTACAAATTTAATTGAGAAATATAATTATAATTTGGCGAAAACCGCATTAAAATCCGTTAAGTGGTTTAGGAGGAGTCAGCGGACAAACATACAAACAGACATAATAGAAATAGCGACTTGGATTTATACTATGCAATGATAATAATAGTAGTGAGGGTAATGCTAAACTAAATTGAGATAAAGAAAGTAAAAGATGGCAGTAAAATATCAAAAATAGAAACCTACCTCTTACAGTTGACATAACACACAATTTTAAAGGCTTAATATAAAATATTTGTATTTATTACTAGCGACATGATTCGCAATAGTGTAACTTTGGCCGACGGTTTCAAATCAATGAATATTGGCCAACTTTTAAAAACATTTACTGGAAAATATATTCGAAACACGTGAAAGAATATAGTGAAATAAATGAAAATAGTGAATGGTTCAGGAAGAGTTATCGGACGTGTATTAACGAATTTTTTTAATCGTCGTTACCTACCTATTTAAAAACAAGTGTGAAATCGTTTGTAAATTTTGGCATAATTTCAAAGTCTTCCAACCTCAACTAAGAAAGGGTCTATAAAATGTAAGCAAACAAGTTCATCTACAATAATATTGCTAACACAACTAACCGTAGCTCCATCCGTGGATCGCGACTCGCTCCATGTCGATGCAGCCCGTCTCCTTCGCCAGCCACTGCAGCGCCTCCACCTGAATGTAAAAATTATAATATTAATAACAGTTGAAAGTATATTAAAGGTTTATATGAATACTCTTAGTTTCAAATTTATCTGACAATTGCAAAGTTAGGCACCTAAATTTAGTCTTGCAATCGAAAGTGTACGTAAATTTAAACTTAAACTAACAATTGAAAAAATACAACAAATATGTTTCTAACAAATATGAAATAATGTAAATTCCGTCTAAAAACTATAAAATGACATAAACTTAGTCTTACAACTAAAAAAATTTGAAATTCTTCCAGTCATAATCATAATCGACAGCTAAAAAAACATCTTCGTCTTGCAACTGAAAAACAAAACCACTTCCTTTTACTTACCTGGTGATTTTGGTCATCCCTCCCCAGCCCCCCGCCTACCTGGTCATCCCGCCCCCGCCTACCTGGTCATCCCGCCCCCGCCTACCTGGTCATCCCGCCCCAGCCCCCCACCTACCTGGTCATCCCGCCCCAGCCCCCCCACCTACCTGGTCATCCCGCCCCAGCCCCCCCACCTACCTGGTCATCCCTCCCCAGCCCCCCCCCACCTACCTGGTCGTCCCGCCCCAGCCCCCCCACCTACCTGGTCGTCCCGCCCCAGCCCCCCCACCTACCTGGTCGTCCCGCCCCAGCCCCCCCACCTACCTGGTCATCCCGCCCCAGCCCCCCCACCTACCTGGTCGTCCCGCCCCAGCCCCCCCCACCCACCTGGTCACCCCGCCCCCGCCCCCCTGGTCACCCCGCCCCCACCCACCTGGTCGTCCAGCTCCAGCTGCCCCAGCTTCCCCTTCACGGCGGCCTCGAAGGCGCGGCCGCGGTGCTTGCTGCCGCGCGAGTCCACGCACACCACGTTGAACCCGCGCGCCGCCAGCATGTGCATGCGCAGCTGCCGGATGCCCTGCGGGGGGTTGGAGTGTGGAGGTGGAGTTAGATACACTTGGAGTGTAGAAATACACCTGGAGGTCTACAGGCACTTCACAATGAAAATCCTTATGTAATACCCTACCGGCACTTTATTGGTCAATTTGACGAAATCAACTGTCAAACTTGACAGTTCAACTAGAAAACGAAACAAGTCCAGCCCCCCAAGTCAAGTGGCAGTAGAAAATTGCGATAGCGAGTGAATAGAATAAAAATGTATGAAACAGTCATTTTTGACAAGTTTGCAATTTGACAGTTTCATACATTTTAATTCTATTCACTCGCTATCGCAATTGTCTACTGCCACTTGACTTGGGGGACAGGTAAGGAGAACGATCTGAGACGATAATCGCGAGCGCACGAAATATCGTTTGAAAAGTCGCAAGACCCAGTACCTATCTCGCGATTGCGATAAGATGGACGATACGACCGTAAAGTCCCGGTAGACCCCCTGCCCCCTTATTAATAAGCACAGGTAACAAAGTACCCAGGGTAGTCACAATCTTCGGTAGGTACACAGTATGAAAATGCACTTTTTGCTTCATGTAATAGCGATGTAAGTTCGTTAACAATGATTAGAACAGAATTAGTAAACGTCCAAAAAGCCTGGTTTTGTCCCTGTCAATCTTATGTGTGTGACAACTTGTATAACTGACACAAATACAAAATAAGGTTTAACTTATACAGGCTTACACTGTGGGGGTCATAATGTAAACCGTTCACGTTTCGAATCAATATTTTAAACTACTTCTGTGACGTTGAGGTATGTAAACTGAACAAAACTTGATATGACTTTCTTTGCAACTAGTTCTTGCTCACACTTCGCGATCGTGTAATTTTAGTAATTTTTTTTGGGTAACTTAAAATAACTTTTCTGAATATTCGACATTTATACATTTTAGTATATTAAACATGGGGAAAACAGTAATGAAATTCATTGCGTGGTTTAGAAGAGTTTAGGATGACAGTGATGAGATGAACTTGCAGCTTAAACGCAGCAGCAGTTCAAATACGAATCTCGCGTCGACAAAGGCCATCGTCAAAACTTGTTAAATTATCACGAAAGTTAACATTTAAAACAGTTTAATGTTGCCTAGTCCTACTAATATTATAAACATGAAAGTTTGTGAGTATGGATGGATGTATGTTTGTTATTCTTTCACGTACAAACTACTTGACGGAATTTGATGAAACTTTACAGTAATATTGGTTAAACATCAGAACAACATATAGGGTTATTCTGATTTTACCGCGGGAAAACTTCTCATTCCCACGGGAAACCGACTTCCACGCGAACGGAGTCGCGGGCGGCCACTAGTATCTTATAGAGCGATAGCGGCACGGACCTCGGCTTAAGGCGTCGCGTTCCACGTTCACTCCATCACTCACCTTGTAAGCATTAGTCACAGTCTGCACTTCCGGCCCCCCGTACACGTGTAGGACCGTCGGCGCCCCCGCCCCCGCCCCCGCCCCTGCCCCCGCCCCCCGCCACAGCGTGCAGTACGCCACGACCCCGCACGAGAGGCGGCACGAGTAGATCTTAGCCGGCGGGATGTTTAGAGCGGATAGCGAGGACTCTGCGAGGAATAATTTGGAAGAGTTTCGAAACTATGTTTGAAGGCACTAAATTAGTAGTACTCCCCAGTGGGAATCGAACCCAGAGCCTTTCGTATAGTAGCCACTAGGCTATTACACACTTTTGTAACACACTAATAACTTAAGAATAGGTATAGGGAAATGAAGAATACAAAGACATTCAGCAGCATAATTTATTCCAACTGCTGTCACTTGGCGAGTGCCATTTTTTTTTTAAATACTAATATTTTAAAAATCTTTTTGGTTAAGTATGCTCTGGATTAAATCAGAATAAAAAAAGTTACGCTACTCGACACAAGATGGCGCTAACTAAGCTTAATTGATAGCCAGCAATACCGTAAAGAGAGCCCCTGTTAAAAAAAACAAATGGCACCTAACTAATGAAATACCATAATGAGAGCCATCGAGACTTTTATTCCTTAATTTTTATGAATTCTGTGAGATTATAAGGGAAAAATCCGTCCTTGCATAGCTCGATTTTACTCTAATAACTTCGGGACTGTTAATGTTTTTGTGGGGTACCTATCTTTGTCTTCCGTTTCTTCAATAAAACTCGCGATCTGGTAGTGGACTGTATTTTTCTTTATTTCTTGTTTCATCGAAGCTCAAGTTCAGACTGAATTAATTCTTACAAATGGTCCTTACTATATACAATTTGATGGCTTTCACATAGCGCCTAATGCGCGGAGCAAACATTTTGTTATTTAACTAATCAAAACTCTAAGCTTATAAACTATAGGCTAACTGTGTTCATTGTCCGCAACATTCTCCCCCCGGCGAAGATCTTCGGAGCCCCTCATCTGCAGCGGGAGGACGATGAGCCTTCTGACTGGTCTTCTGAAGATTCCCCCTTGTGTCCTGACATCTGCACTCCGCACAACACCGTCGGGACCCTCATACGCACGCTCAACCATACCTCGCGGCCAAACGTTTCTAGGTAGCAGCCCGTCCGCTATAACTACTATGTCGCCCGGTTTTACATTGTTCACTTGTTTTCTTGCATCGCCGCGTGGAGTTAGTGTAGGTAAGTATTCATTTACCCAGCGATTCCAGAACATATTAGCGAGCGCTTGCGAAGCGCGCCACGAACGTTTATCTGCTGTCTCACAGTTTCCTACGTATGGTAATCCAGTTGCCGTTCCCAGTAGAAAGTGGTTCGGTGTGAGAGCTTCTTGATCATCAGGCTCAACGGACACGTGAGTCAACGGGCGAGAGTTCACGGTGTATTCAATCTCCGCCATTAACGTAGTCAGCGTTTCTTCTTTTGGTGCTCGGTCGGTGAGTATGCCAGAAAGAGAGCTTTTCACCGTCCTTATCATTCTTTCCCAGGCTCCTCCTTGATTGGGTGCTCCAGGGTCGATATATCGCCATTCTATACGCTGTTTTAAAGCATATTTTTCCATTTCTGGGAGCCATTCCGTGTACGCCTTGTTGAGTTCCGTGTTCGCTCCGTGAAAGTTAGTTCCGTTATCTGACATGATACACTTTGGAGTTCCTCTTCGTGCAGCCATTCGTCTTATGGCCATTATAGCCGAATCCGTACTCAGACTGGCGATGAGCTCTATGTGAATCGCTCTGGTGACAAGACAGGTAAATAGCATTCCCCATCGTTTCTCTCTTCTCCTTCCTATTGTCACCCACACAGGGCCAAAGCAGTCGATTCCGCTATAAGAGAAAGGTCTGGTATGTGTATTTAAACGTACCTTTGGCAAGTTGCCTTTCACTGGCTTTAACGGACTGGCTTTTCTTATTTTGCATACAACGCAATCTCGCAGAACTTTCTTTACAGTAGGCCGTAGGCGTAGTATCCAATAACGTTGTCTCAAGTTATTTACAATTTGTTCTCGTCCTACGTGACTGTTGCGTTCATGTTCTTCTCGTATGATTAGACGAGTCAGATGATGATCACCGTCTAGTATTGGTGGATGCTTCATATCTTCTGGAACTGTGGCGGCGTTGATTCGTCCATTTAGTCGTATCACTTCGTCATTACCGCTGATAGGATCCAGTTTATACAGACGGCTCGAAACGTCGACTCTCTTTTGTTTCTTCAACTGATCGTATTCCTTTGCAAAACTTTCCTTTTGTGAATCTTTTACAAGTTGAAGCTCCGCCTTTTTAATGTGTTTCAATTCCAGTGCATTTGTTCTTTTCTTACACTTATCAATAAACGCATATACGTACGCCAATGATCGAATCAAGCGTTCATATGAAGAAAATCTCTTCATGTCAATCATCGGATCGCTTTGTCTTATATGCGTTACTATACATTCGGACTGTGGCTGGTTTATTGACGCTTCTTGTGGCCAGTTTTCCTCGTTTTCGTAGAGAAATGCAGGTCCGTTGAACCAACGATCGTCACTTTTTAATCTAGTGTTTCCTGCTCGTGTGGCGTCATCGGCAACGTTGTGAGCGGTAGGCACCCATCGCCATTGATCGATTCGTGTTAGTTCTGCTATTTCGCTTAGCCGGTGCGCTACGTATGGGGTGTATCTAACCGCGTCGTTTCTTATCCAGTGAAGTACGGTTTTTGAATCGGTCCAATACACTACGTTCGCTTCCCATTTGTGTGCACTTATAATGTCGGTGGCTAAACGAGCGCCAATAAGGCTGGCTTGGAGTTCCATTCTGGGAATGCTTTGTGCCTTCAGCGGCGCGACTTTGCTTTTTCCTGCTATTATCGATACATTCACGCCGTTGTCACCTTCAATACGCCAATACGCAACAGCGGTGTATGCTTGTTCGCTGGCATCACAGAATACATGAAGTTGGCGCGTGACTCCACTCGTTCTGATGTCGTAACATCGTGGCAGTCGCAGTTTTTCTATGTATTCAAGATCAGATTGCCATTCGCCAAAGGAGACTGCTTCTTCTGGGGGTAATGGTTCGTCCCACCCAATCTTCTTTTTCCACAACTCTTGCAGAATAATTTTTGCCGTAATCGTATAGGGGCTTAGTACGCCTAATGGATCGAATAATGACATCACAGCCCCAAGTGCTTCACGTTTGGTTGGTGTGCGGCTAGCTTCCTTGACGTCTATCGGTACTCTATGCATGGCTGTGTTAAAACCGAGTTGATCTGTAGTT
The DNA here is from genome assembly GCA_916618145.1 of Emmelina monodactyla. Taxonomy (NCBI): domain Eukaryota; kingdom Metazoa; phylum Arthropoda; class Insecta; order Lepidoptera; family Pterophoridae; genus Emmelina; species Emmelina monodactyla. The sequence continues at coordinate 6,192,716 of OU745296.1, forward strand.
GGGATCCACAGTATTCCTAGAGCTTTTTCATATAAGTGCGCGTTTGCGGCAAGTTCTTTTGGCGCGTGTGCTCTATCTTGTTCTGGAATGTGGTTCAGTAGATGTTCGCGGTTGGAACTCCAGCTGGCTAGCTCGAACCCTGCTTGTGAATGCACTTCTCGCACTTCAGCTATAGTATGTGCAGCTAGTTCTTCGGTATCAAAACTGTCGACCCAGTCGTCCATGTAGTGGTTTTGCGTGATAGCTTTGAATGCGAGGGGGTGAGATTGTGCGTACTCTGTTGCGTTGCGATCTCTCACACTGTGTGCTAGGAATGGTGAACTCCGTGCTCCAAATATCATGGACTGCATGACATATTTCTGAGGAGGTTCATCGCGGTTGTCGCCTCTCCACAGAAAGTGTTGGGCCACTTGATCTTCTGGTCTGATCCTCACTCTGAGAAACATTTCCCGTATGTCGGCTGTAATCGCAACTGGTCGCATTCGGAATCTAAACAAGACGCCTTGTAGGGATTGCAGTAGGTCGGGTCCATCTAACAGTGCGTCGTTCATGCACATGCCGTTCGTTCGAGCTGCTGCGTCAAAGACCATGCGAACTTTCCCGGGCTTATTTGGGTTTGTCACGGCGAAGTGTGGTAGATACCAAAGACGTTTGTTGTCAGAGTGATCGTCTGCACTTCTCTTTGCGTATCCCTTATCGAGAAGCTTATTTACTTCCGCTGTATATGCCTTTTTGAACTCCAGTGACTTATCCATTTTCCGTTCTATTCCGCGAAGACGAGTGAGTGCCATGTCATAGCTCGGTGGCATGGTGACGTCTTCCGTTTTCCATGGAAGTCCGACTTCAAATCGACCGTCTACTCGCTTAGCAGTACTGTTGAACATTTGAACGGCGCGTTCATCTGTAGGTCTGGGTTTCTGTTTCATAGAGACACCTAACGCGTCCAAGCTAAAGTGTGCCTTGACCAGATCGGATAAGCTGTCATCTCGTTCACATGTTGCCTGTTCTAGTTCGATATGTTGCGACGTACGTATGTGTAAAACTGTCTCGCCTTCGCTCACAATGCTCTGTGGGACCGATCCGTGTATGATCCATCCTAATCGTGTTAGGGAGGCGGCCGGTTGTTTCCTGTGTCCGGTTAACAGTTTACGCGTAACTATCAAATGCCAGTTATCAGCGCCAATGAGTATGCGGGGCCTTGCGTTCGAGTAGCATACAGCTTCTGGCGTTAGTTCTTTCAAATGTGGCAATTCAACCAACTGTGGCTTGATCGTTTGACTTCCTAAAGTCAAGTTCTTTACTGTTCTTGCCTTGATTGAGTTGTATTCATGTTGATTATGCCCTTGTATGGAAATATTCACTACTCGACTGTTCGGTTCGCGTTGACTCGATGTTGCACCGATGATGTTCAGTGGTTGTTTTGACCCCTTTTCTCCTATCATCGATGCGATTTCCTCATCGACAAGTGTGATCGTTGATCCTTCGTCTAATAGCGCAAACGTATCGATTTCTTTATTATTTCTTCCTTTTATCCTGACAGGGCATACTTTCAACAGTATTTTCATTGTTTCTGTTGGTATACGTGTTGATGCAGTTATTTCTGAATCCTCGTTCTGTTTCGGTTCCTGGTCGACGTTCTTGACCTCTGAATGCAGTAGTGGGTGATGTGGGTGCCTACATTCATTAATTCCACATCGTTTGCCCTTGCATAGGAATCGCCTGTGTTTACTGTTCAAACAGCGAAAACATATTCTTGCCTCTTTGGCCCACTCCCATCGCTTTTGTAGTGGCATGTCGGCGAGCTTTCTGCAGTCGGTAGTTTTGTGCTCGGCTCCACAGCAGAAACATTCAGTTTTATTACTTTTCTTTGCCTCCTCGATGGTTGCAAATACTGCTCGGCGACTCGTTCGTGGCTGATGATCCGCTGGTTTTGTATTCTGCACAGGTGCGATTGTCATTGTTCGGGTAGAATACAGATGTCGCATCGCTCTGTCTGCTTCTTGCATTAAAAACTTTGACAGTGTGACTATTTCTGCCTCATGATTATTTCCAAACTGATCGGCGTAGTCACACCATCTTGATCTGACATGTGGGCTTAGCTTCTCGGTCACGAAGCGAGCTAACATAGGGTTCTGTAAATAGCCATGTTCGTCGATTCCAGTTATTATCATAACTATGTTCTGAAGTTTGATAGCAAACGTGTTCAATTCGTTAGCGCTCGTTCCAAGTCGAGGTAGTTTCTTAATATCCTCTAAAGCTTGATCGACTATCATCTCAGGCCGTCCGTAGCTTTGCTCTAATGTTCGCATAATGACTGCTGGGTCTGATGCCATGCAAAGAAGTCCCGATACTGCTTGCCGGGCTTCTCCTCGCAAACATGCTCGCAGTCTAGCTAAGTTTTCTGACGGTGAGAACTTATGAAGAGCGGTCGTCTCTTTCATTGCTATTTTAAAAGGTAGCCATTCTCTTGAGGCACCGCTAAATATGGGCAAATCCTGCGTTTGTCTTGGTGGCGCGCGATGTCGAGTCATCTTTTCCAGTGCCTCGGCTAAGCGATCAATTCCTCGATCTCGCGATCTTTGCGGTGTAGGCGATCTAGCTCTGGGCGTTTGCTGGATTGTTACTTGTTTTGGCGTATTCATCACAGGATAACTTGTCGACGGATGAGGAGTTACATCAGGTTCTCTCAACTCCCCCCGTGTCTGTTGATGGTCAAACCATTCATTCACGCGTTCCTCGTTGGCTAGGTTTTTGTTCCCATAATCTATTTCCTGGTCGGTATCCTCTTGAATCATTGCAACTTCCAATGCTAAGTTCTTTTTGATTAGTTCTGCCTCTATCTGTAGTTCTTGGCGATGTATCTCTGCTAGTCGTATAGCCGCTTGTGTTTCTGCTTGGCGCAAACGCAGAGTCGTTGATAATGTTGATCGTCCGGAACAGACAGATGGCGCTCGTGGCTCGCGTTCTCTTCCTTCCATTGCCGCGGTCGCGGTTCGTTGGCGTTCGGGCGCGGCATGGTCGGTCGTGGTTCGTAGGTGTTGACGTTCGGGTGCGGTTCGTTGATGTTCGGGCGCGGTTCGTTGATGTTCGGGCGCGGTTCGTTGATGTTCGGGCGCGGTATGGTCGGGCGCGGTACGTTCGGTCGCGGTTCGTTGATGTTCGGGCGCGGTATGGTCGGGTGCGGTTCGGTCGGGTGCGGTCTCGGATGGAGATGCTGGCGGGTCTTCATAGATCTGCGCCTGCATGGCTGCCTTCTTCCTGGTGATTGGTGGGCTTCGCGCGGTCATCTTCGGCACTTGCAAGCCCCTAATTCCCTACCTACCTAATCGGCCCTAGCAGTCCGTCAGGAGGGACTAGGTTTGACCCCAGTATATGCTCCTTCAGGGATGGATGTTGCAGGATAGGAAGGGGTGGATTCACCCAGCAGAGGGGAGTACGCAGTACGAGGTGCTCAGCAATCGGCTGGAATGTCCGATTGCGTCGGCAGTGCCTACAGTCCGGCCCCCGTAACACGAGTCCCTTACTGGCGTGAAAGTGCGATTTCAGTCTAAGACCGACTGGTGGTGCTGCACAAACACACCACACCGCCTTGCGGCGTTACTTATGCTTCGAGCCCTTTGTCACCGTAGGGCAGCTCGAGAACATAAGCCGCGACTTGACCGCGTAGGTGTTTCTTGACACGAAGACACGGCGCACCGTTGGGTGATCTTCAAGCACCCCGTGCTCTTGCGCAGGTCTTGACAACGTCGCTCGTCGCACCGTTGGGTGATCTTCAAGCACCCCGTGCTCTTGCGCAGGTCTTGACAACGTCACGCGTCGATCGTAGTTCACGTATACGGCCCCTTTCGTGATCAATAAGGCACCGGTTCTGCTGGTCCCTTGTTCCAATGGCGTAAGCTTGACGTGGCTCACGGTCCCTCTTAGTTCGACGAGGTACCGGTCTTGCATGCAGCTTGTTAGCGCCTCGAGTCGAACTGAGCTGTTGTTCTTGATCCGGCTCCGATAGGACCACAAACTTGTGGGGTACCTATCTTTGTCTTCCGTTTCTTCAATAAAACTCGCGATCTGGTAGTGGACTGTATTTTTCTTTATTTCTTGTTTCATCGAAGCTCAAGTTCAGACTGAATTAATTCTTACAAATGGTCCTTACTATATACAATTTGATGGCTTTCACATAGCGCCTAATGCGCGGAGCAAACATTTTGTTATTTAACTAATCAAAACTCTAAGCTTATAAACTATAGGCTAACTGTGTTCATTGTCCGCAACAGTTTTCATACAAAAACATAATTTCATCCCTTAATATTTTATCTTACAAAAACTTAATATCTATCTTACCTCTGAGCAGCAGTGAGGTGTCGCTACACACGCTGTCGTCTCCGTCGACGGAGCCCCACGAGCCGTTGAAACTACGCGTCTCCGACTCCGCTGCAATAGATGTTCTTATTGTTGTAGAATGTGTTTATAGAGAAATATTGTTTGAGGATGTTATGAAAGAAGATAGGTTAACTTTTTAGCATTACGATTTTCAACTTCCCTGTCCAGAGTCGTAAAAAATCTAAATGATAGTCTAAGCTGTGTCACAATCTATCCACCAAAATGGAAACACATTATTAAAGACCGTATTTCCTGCCGTATCTTTTTACGTAACTTTTTTTAAGACACCACTTCACTTGATTCTATAATTTTGAAAAGAGTGCCGAGAGTTTTTTCCGCCAGCTTTTTCTCTCGGTCTACTACGGCTATTGCTGATGAATGTAGGGGTGTCCCGTGACATCTTTTTTATTTTTTATTTTATGCTTTTGACAATGTATGAGATTAGTTTTTAATCCTACGTACAATAAAGTAATTTCATTTGCTTTCATTTCATTTCACTGGCCCCGATTCCGAAAACACTCTCTAAAACTAAATTAAAAATATCACTGTCACTTTCTGTCACTTCATTGTTATTCTTATAACTTCCTGCCCCATGAGACCCCCATCCTTACCAGAAGGAGATCTATCAGTGAGCGTCCCCTGCAGCTGCAGACGGCCGGCGTCCACGCGGTACACCGACGTGAGCGGCGTCGAGCTGATGTTCGACGACGTTATCACCGCGCACGTACAATCCTGGAACAATTACATGTATAGGAATCAACAGGAAAGAATTATATGTATCGCCATCACTCAGGTGCAATCCTGGAATAGTTAATGTAGAGGTATTTGAATTAATATACGCTTACGAGTAAAATTTTACTAAGTTGTAAAGGCCGTCAAAGGGCCAACAGAAAACAACGGGGAAAATAATGGGAAGTACATTTCAAAAGTATCTTCAAAAAAGCTGATCAGTAAAAATTGTACTCAACAACTCAACATAGCTTTCTAAGGTCACTCGCTAAAGGTCAGTAGTTTACAAACTCCGGAACTAAAAATGTTTCACTACTCGATACTAGATGGCGCTAACCAAGCTTTACTAATAGCAATGTCGTAAAGAGAGCTTCTTTCCTTTTAAACAGGAAACCAATTAGAACTCCAACTCAAAATCAAGTTTATATTGATTAATTAAAAACTACTGGACCGATTTAAAATAATTTTTCACCTTTATAATCCTAGCTTATTACTGCTGAACCTTGGCGTCAGTACTTTTTACTTGGGAAAAGAAACCCATTCCCCTAGGAAAATCCTTTTAACTGCTTATAAAACTGCAGGGTAGAAAGCTATATATCAATACTAAATACTATAACACACCTGGTCCATATCAACAGTGCACGAATGTCCGACACTGGTCAGTAGAATGGGGGTTCTGGCGACGAGTGACGTCACATACAGATGTCGTTCTAGAGGGGTCTCTCGCAGGCCGACGAAATATACCAGCTGGTGGGGCCAGTCTACCTGTGGAGATAATTGATTTTTTATATTAGTCTGAAATCAATGAATTCAGTTTGTTAATGTTTCTATTTTGGAGTTTAATTTCTTTACAGAACCTTTTATATTTTTAGTGATAAAATACAACATCCTAAGTCTAAATTTTTTCTAAATTGCCTGCTAATAAAAAATAAACAAAGCATAGGCTATTTTGTACGGTGTCTCAGTCCCATCGGGAAAATCACTTTTAATCGACTTTGTTCTATAGTAAGTAATTATGTACGATTACGATAGTATTGTTTTACCTCTATCCGGGGTAATTTTTAAGCAAAAAGGTAACCTACCTCTTTGCTTAAGAATTACCGCGCGAAATCCCGGATAGAGTTAAAACAATGTGTTCAACGCGCGTGGCACTCGCCCCCAAGCCCGGTGAAGCTGTGAAGGCCGTCAAGGGGCCAACAGCCATCGACAGTCCGAAAAAAAAAAGCATTAGCCTAAATTAAGGGATAATGATAGTAACTCGTCGTACCCATATCTTCCGGGGCATGACCTCCCAGGGCCCGCTGGTGAGCGCCTCCTTACTCACTATGTTCGGGCCCACCGCGCCGCTATACTCGTTCAGCATGTCCCCTACTGGAACAATATTTAGAAAAGTTATTTATTTATAACAGTGATGTTACGCTGTTATTGCGTCTCAGTCTAGTTGTATGCCTATTTTGTGTATTTTGTGATTGATAAAAGAATTTTTACACTGGCTTTTTTTTCTGAGTCAACCAATATGTTAAAGTCGAAGTTACAGAAACATCGTAAATTTCACCTAAAGTGTAAGTATGACAATTTTTTGTGACGGTTTAGTGTTAGATACACTTAACGACTTTCTTTCTGATAATTTCTTTATTACATTTTCTGAACAAAAAGTAAGGGCTCTCTTTATGGTATTGCTACGTGAATGGGAGATAGATTTTTGCTTTAAAAAAATAGACATACCCGGTTCACTCTGTATCTGACACTCGATCTTATAAAGATGCATGTGTCCGCTCTCCTCGGAGCCCCACACTAGCGCCACGCGCCCGGCGTCGCTCGCCGGCAGCCACTGCAGCAAGTCGTGGACGTTCACCCACGCGTCCGGGGCCGTTTCTGTCAGCAGGATCTGGATTGGCTGAGGAGAAAGATAGATTTTAGTTTTAAATAATAGAAGAAAATATGAAAAAAATAGTTTTAAAAAGGTTGGATGGACAGATGGACAAGTTACAAATAAGTTGTTTATAGTGGAATAATTTTAAAACAGGAAAAGTGCGAATTGGACTCGCGTACAAAGGGTCCAGTACCATTATTTACTAAATAATACACATACACACATATCATACAAAAATTTACAAGATTTTAACGTTAGCCATTTTAACAAAAAAATAAATAAATATCAATGTATTTTCTGCCAAACTCAAATTACTTGTCAAGAAGTACAGATTTCAATACAACTTTACATTGGTTAAGCTTTTAGTTTTTTATGTATGTATTAAGTTCCTACTCAATCCACCAGCATTATAAACCCAACTTAACACACCAAACACTTTTTTTTCTCGAGGATGGCCTTTACAGCTTCACCGGGCTTGGCCAAGCAATAAATTACCCCACGAATATTTTTTTTTATTTTTCTGACTGACGATTGCTGTTGGCCCCTTGACGGCCTTTACAGCTTCACCGGGCTTGGGGTCACCGGGCTTGGGGACCCCACAAATGAAAATAAACACGTGTATTTACCACCCCCCCGCCGCCGCCGCTCTCCTCGTCTCTACTACCGGCTGGCGCCTGCTCGTGCTGGTAGTAACTCCTGGCACAGAACTGCTGCAGCGGGATCAGAACTAGAGAGAGACGCTGTTGCGCGCGGTCTAGTAGCTGCGCCCAGACACTGTGGACAGAGATATTATATAGTACTAGCGCCCCGCATCCGTTAAGTGGTGTAGGAGTTAGCGAACAAACAAACAGAATTAGCCACTTCGATTTAAACTATGTAATGACTAGTGGCCGCCCGCAACTCCGTTCGCGTGGAATTCGTTTTCCTGTGGGAATGAGAAGTTTTCCCGCGGTAAAAGTACCCTATGTCCTTTCCCAAGTTCAGTTCTTTCTTCATACCAAATTTCATCAAAATCGGTTCAGTGGTTTGGGCGTGAAAGCGTAACAGAGAGACATCCAGACAGACAGAGTTACTTTCGCATTTATAATATTAGTAGGGATTATAAAACATCATCAGTTCTAAATAATGACAAACCTAGAGACTGCCATACCAGTCGTGTGACCCTAGACTTAGCAAATTTGTAGAGTAGGGTACCTAGTTACAATCATACACAAGCCAATTTACCTCGGGATCCTGTATAATTTCAATAATTTCAGTCACCAAATTAGTGGTACTCTAGTGACGATTGAACCTGGACCGTTACCAAATAGGAAATAATATAATATAATATCGATATTAGGGTCAGTAGCACGTACTTCGAAAATTGTCAAAACATAAATAGAATCACTAATGTATAATATTGTTTTTTATTCATAAAAAATACTTACTACTTTCCGTCTGGGGTCCATCCGACTCTAGCGAGGTACTCGAACCAAGGGAAGGTATCTTTTAATGAGTCCTTGAGCTCGTAGTATCTTATATCTGATACTTCTAACTGGTTGGAGGTTGATTCTGATTCTGAAAGTAATTTCAATGTTGGTATGAAAGAAGAAAATGTGTTAACTTCCAAATATGTATAGTGAATGAAAAAATGCATGACAATACGAGTATGAAAGCTTATGTATTTAAATACTCTAATGAATTTCAATCTAAACTTAACGGATTTTACAGTTTACTCAATAATTAAACACATTTTTCAAGTTGAAGACTGCAAAATTCATCTAAATAAAATGCTTTCTTTTACTTTAAAACTCACCTTCCCGTCATCTTCCCAACAAAAACCCTTTACGCGATCCCAATTGCCCATACAACTAGAATCTACTCACGAGTATTCTGTTTATCAGCCTCGTGATAGTAATCCAGCACCGTGTTATTCGCTCGCTGTAGTTTAAACGTCACCAGCTTGAGAACCGAGCGCGCGTTCGCAGACCCGGCGCGGGGAAACCTGCAAACAAAATATTAATTATTATAAATACTTTATAATTGAACTAGTGGCCGCCCGCGGCTCTGTTCGCGTGGAAGTAGGTTTCCCGTGGTGATGCGAAGTTTTCCCGCGGTAAAAAGTATCCTATGTGTTATTCTGATCTATAAACTATATTATTGCAAAGTTTCATCCAAATCCGTCCAGTAGTTTTAACGTGAAAGAGTAACAAACATCCATCCATACATCCATACTCACAAGCTTTCACATTTATTATATTAGTAGGATACTTTAGAATTAAATTGTATTGGCTTCAGCGGGCACATTTTGAAAGAGGCAGTTAAAGTTCGACTTGCGGACGATAGATGGCGCTGTGAGTGAAATGTTTTTGAGTGTAAGCGACATCTAGTTGATGGATTGCTAACCTAACTCGTAGGCCAAGTATTTCGAATTTAATCGTATTTGGACTAAGATATGGTTAAGAGGCTTAATTTAAAAAAACATAATACAAATAAAACTGTTTAAAGTATCGAGGTTTTAATAAAAAACGATTGTCTATCAAAAAACAAACCATTATACAGGTTATAGTTTGTTGTTGGCACGAGGTCAACGACCTACATAAGTGCATCTGTTGCACCGAACAGCTGACTTTTGCATTTAGTAAGTTGTAAACTAAACAGCTTTTCATTCCAAATTTTGTTATTATTATTTATATTATAGTAATTTGATGAATGTTTTAACACATTTTCTCCCATCAACCCTACATTTCCCGCCCCCACACTCCCACTACACATATACAATGTATATGTTACGGCTAATACCCGAAGTGCGGCTACACCTAGTTTTAGCCGGTTAGAAGTGTTTTTAATATGGAAAACTGTAAAACTTTTTTTATACCTATGTATATAAAAACTGGCTTCAATCATGAGTCGACGGAGTCCCGCTTAGCGGGACTCCTTTTTCTGGGTGGTATCAAAAAAGTAAACTAACTAACCTAACCTTTTGATGTTCTATCCGGCTAAAACTAGGTGTAGCCGCACTTCGGGTATTAGCCGTAACATATACACATTATACAATGTTATGTGTAGTGTATATTATACAGTACCGGAACTCGTCGACGTCGCCACTCGTGGTCTGCGCGGAGGGGAAGCTGAACAACTTCACGTCGCGCTCGTCCACCTCCTCATACACTATGCGGTAGATGTCGTCTGAAACAAGCGTGTATTGTATGAGTTAGTAGTAATTCAAATCAGTAGTTACTAAGTTTATTAGTCTCAAACGTTTTTTTAGATTCGATTTGGAAGCTATCAACGCACGCATACTATAAGATATGGCTTTACACTAGCTTTCTGCCCTGCGGTTTTATCCGCAGCTAAATGACTTTTTCCCAAGTTAATTTCCCAAGATAAAAATTACCTCTTATTTTAGTCCAGATTATAGTCCATCAATATACATCCAAATCCTTACAGCAGTGTTTTCTTGCAAGAGTAACCAACTCAAAAACACTCTTTCAATTATACATTTTAATAGACAAAGATTAAGGTCGGGTTGTATAAACAGTTGGTTAACGTATCTACGTACGTAACTTTTAGACAATTACATCAGATGTTTAACGTACGTCAAATACAAAGGGTTGCGTCACAAAGAAGTCACGACATTGGTGAAACAACCCGTTTTCTAGCTTGACAGTGGTTAACGCCATTTTTAACGTTGACAGACACGTTAAGTAGTTGTGATGCAACCCGCCCTAAGAGAGACAAACGACAAAGTTACCATCAGTAGTGGGCTGCCACCACAGCCCCGTGAACCGAGAGAACTCCTCCTGCGTCACGTAGCACGGCACCCCCGCCTGGATCGGCTCGTCCGAGTATCTGATTCACAAAACACTGATTACAGTACCTCACAGTTGGAATGAGTCAATATAGGGTGGACTACGGGTTAATGCTTCACGGGAGTTGAGAAAAGGCCCGTGGGTAAGTAGTGGGGTGATCAAGATTACAATTTTATTCAAAAGTAGGTTTTTAAAGCATGATATTTTGTAGCGTAGTCTGGTGGATGGAATATTAGCTATAGTTTAATTTGTGTCCATTTTTCGTTTACTAATCTCAGTGCTTGACCGACGAACGACCGATAGTGTAATCTATTACAATTTATCTGAGTGCTACTTTATCAAATCTGCACAAAAAATTGTTAAACATATGGTAAAACATATACTGTTAATTGCAAAAAGTGAAAAGAAATTCAGGGTGCATCAACTTATACTTATACAAAAGGTGGTCATATCGCTTTAAGCGATTTCTGCCTGACAAACCAAATACATTCAAGGATATTAAAGACATAATAAGATATATCATTGTCATTCTCTTTTTTTAAGTAATTCTCAATCATTAATCGCTGCTCTTCTATGTAACAAATCTCTTGAACTAAGTTCCTCATCTATGAATCCCACCTGGCAGTGTGCGGCGCCCCCGCGGCGTACGTGAGTCTGGTGGGCGCCACCAGCTTGTCCCCCGCGAGCCACACGTCCCCGCGGACACATCGCTATATCTCACACACTGCACAGTTCACCAACACACACACACACTAGCCTCACCTGGCGGTGTGCGGCGCCCCCGCGGCGTACGTGAGTCTGGTGGGCGCCACCAGCTTGTCCCCCGCGAGCCACACGTCCCCGCGGACACATCGCTATATCTCACACACTGCACAGTTCACCAACACACACACACACTAGCCTCACCTGGCGGTGTGCGGCGCCCCCGCGGCGTACGTGAGTCTGGTGGGCGCCACCAGCTTGTCCCCCGCGAGCCACACGTCCCCGCGGACACATCGCTATATCTCACACACTGCACAGTTCACCAACACACACACACACTAGCCTCACCTGGCAGTGTGCGGCGCCCCCGCGGCGTACGTGAGTCTGGTGGGCGCCACCAGCTTGTCCCCCGCGAGCCACACGTCCCCGCGGACACATCGCTATATCTCACACACTGCACAGTTCACCAACACACACACACACTAGCCTCACCTGGCGGTGTGCGGCGCCCCCGCGGCGTACGTGAGTCTGGTGGGCGCCACCAGCTTGTCCCCCGCGAGCCACACGTCCCCGCGGACACATCGCTATATCTCACACACTGCACAGTTCACCAACACACACACACACTAGCCTCACCTGGCGGTGTGCGGCGCCCCCGCGGCGTACGTGAGTCTGGTGGGCGCCACCAGTTGTCCCCCGCGAGCCACACGTCCCCGCGGACACATCGCTATATCTCACACACTGCACAGTTCACCAACACACACACACACTAGCCTCACCTGGCGGTGTGCGGCGCCCCCGCGGCGTACTTGAGTCTGGTGGGCGCCACCAGCTTGTCCCCCGCGAGCCACACGTCCCCGCGGACACATCGCTATATCTCACACACTGCACAGTTCACCAACACACACACACACTAGCCTCACCTGGCGGTGTGCGGCGCCCCCGCGGCGTACGTGAGTCTGGTGGGCGCCACCAGCTTGTCCCCCGCGAGCCACACGTCCCCGCGGACACATCGCTATATCTCACACACTGCACAGTTCACCAACACACACACACACTAGCCTCACCTGGCGGTGTGCGGCGCCCCCGCGGCGTACGTGAGTCTGGTGGGCGCCACCAGCTTGTCCCCCGCGAGCCACACGTCCCCGCGGACACATCGCTATATCTCACACACTGCACAGTTCACCAACACACACACACACTAGCCTCACCTGGCGGTGTGCGGCGCCCCCGCGGCGTACGTGAGTCTGGTGGGCGCCACCAGCTTGTCCCCCGCGAGCCACACGTCCCCGCGGACACATCGCTATATCTCACACACTGCACAGTTTACCAACACACACACACACTAGCCTCACCTGGCGGTGTGCGGCGCCCCCGCGGCGTACGTGAGTCTGGTGGGCGCCACCAGCTTGTCCCCCGCGAGCCACACGTCCCCGCGGACACATCGCTATATCTCACACACTGCACAGTTCACCAACACACACACACACTAGCCTCACCGGGCTGTGTGCGGCGCCCCCGCGGCGTACGTGAGTCTGGTGGGCGCCACCAGCTTGTCCCCCGCGAGCCACACGTCCCCGCGGACACATCGCTATATCTCACACACTGCACAGTTCACCAACACACACACACACTAGCCTCACCTGGCAGTGTGCGGCGCCCCCGCGGCGTACGTGAGTCTGGTGGGCGCCACCAGCTTGTCCCCCGCGAGCCACACGTCCCCGCGGACACATCGCTATATCTCACACACTGCACAGTTCACCAACACACACACACACTAGCCTCACCTGGCGGTGTGCGGCGCCCCCGCGGCGTACGTGAGTCTGGTGGGCGCCACCAGCTTGTCCCCCGCGAGCCACACGTCCCCGCGGACACATCGCTATATCTCACACACTGCACAGTTCACCAACACACACACACACTAGCCTCACCTGGCAGTGTGCGGCGCCCCCGCGGCGTACGTGAGTCTGGTGGGCGCCACCAGCTTGTCCCCCGCGAGCCACACGTCCCCGCGGACACATCGCTATATCTCACACACTGCACAGTTCACCAACACACACACACACTAGCCTCACCTGGCAGTGTGCGGCGCCCCCGCGGCGTACGTGAGTCTGGTGGGCGCCACCAGCTTGTCCCCCGCGAGCCACACGTCCCCGCGGACACATCGCTATATCTCACACACTGCACAGTTCACCAACACACACACACACTAGCCTCACCTGGCGGTGTGCGGCGCCCCCGCGGCGTACGTGAGTCTGGTGGGCGCCACCAGCTTGTCCCCCGCGAGCCACACGTCCCCGCGGACACATCGCTATATCTCACACACTGCACAGTTCACCAACACACACACACACTAGCCTCACCTGGCAGTGTGCGGCGCCCCCGCGGCGTACGTGAGTCTGGTGGGCGCCACCAGCTTGTCCCCCGCGAGCCACACGTCCCCGCGGACACATCGCTATATCTCACACACTGCACAGTTCACCAACACACACACACACTAGCCTCACCTGGCAGTGTGCGGCGCCCCCGCGGCGTACGTGAGTCTGGTGGGCGCCACCAGCTTGTCCCCCGCGAGCCACACGTCCCCGCGGACACATCGCTATATCTCACACACTGCACAGTTCACCAACACACACACACACTAGCCTCACCTGGCGGTGTGCGGCGCCCCCGCGGCGTACGTGAGTCTGGTGGGCGCCACCAGCTTGTCCCCCGCGAGCCACACGTCCCCGCGGGCCGCGTGCGCCACCAGGCCGGGGCGCCGCGGACACATCGCCGGCGTGAGCGGGGCGCCGCCGCCCGTGGGCAGCGAGCGGGGGACTAGCGGCGGCGACTGGGCGAATTAGAAGTTACAACTGAGCGAGTGTAGTGCATTGTTTGCATAAATTAAAGTAATATAATAAACTAGTGGCCGGGTAGTAGTTCGCGTGGAAGTTGGTTTCCCGTGGGAGTGAGAAGTTTTCCCGCGGTAAAAAGTACCCTATATGTTATTCTGATATGTACCCTATGTTGCTGTAAAGTTTCATCAAAATCCATTCAGTAGTTTTTTTTGAAAGAGTAACAAACATCCATACATCCATACTCACAAACTTTCACGTTTATAATATTAGTAGGATGTTACGTATTAAAAAGACATTTTGATGTGTGTAATAGTACTGTACAATTAGTTACTTTTTAATCAGAATGAAATCTATAGCTGCACACATTTTAAATATAAAATTGGAATCAAGTTAGTTAATAGTATTAGTAGAATTCAAAACTAGCACAACAGTTTACTTATCCATACACTTTGTTTCTTGGTATTAACATACAATGAAGAGATGGTGGAAAGATTTACTATTTCTTGTACATTCAAGACATTAAAAGGTACATTGTTAGCTAATTAGAATGATATGACGTAGATACCCAACTTTTAAAAGACACCAACATAATAGCCCAGTGGACAAACTTAATCCAACAAAGAATTTAGTAATTTAAATGATCTAAAGACTTTCTTTTGTACAATTATCTCTCGTTCATAATTTTTTAAATGCAAATATTGAAGAATAATTTACAAGTTAACCAGAAAGAGCAATGATTAGCCAAAGTTTCCCCAAACCTTTCGGAAACTTGCAATAATTTAAGCCATAGTTTAAATAAATAAATTTCTGTCTAAGTGTTCTTCAAATCTTATTCTCATACCACTACAATTACATTCCACAAAATTTCTGACACACACAGTTTAAATACCTGTTACATTTTACAAAGTTTTTAACATATTAACAGTTCCCATACCTGATTAGGCGGCTCATTGGCCACGAACAGCGCCGAGGCACACGGGAACAGAACCCTCCCCGTCTCCGGGTCCAGTTCATACGACGCGATGCCGCACGCCGCCACCCGCTGTCGCTCCCACAGCAGCTGCTCCTCCCGAGACCACTTGGAGGAGACACCCAGGGCTACGGTCGACTCGATCAGCGGCTTCCAGTCTAGTCTGGAAGAGAGAGGAGGTAATGGGATCAATTAGGATCAATCCTGGAAGAGAGAGATTATGGGATCAATTAGGATCAATCCTGGAAGAGAGAGAAGATTATGGGATCAATCAGGATCAATATTAATTTAATACCTATATTTATACTTTTTTTTTAAGTTGTTCTCATTGAAACAAAATTGTTAATACAATGAGGACTGGTCTAAATTTGATTGTGGTGTGGCATAACCAAAGCAGAGTCAGGTTGGTTAATGACTGTCTCATAAAGTAAGTGGAATAATAAGAAGTGTATTAATAAACAATAGTATGTTTTTTAGTGAAGCTTCTCAATTTAGTTGGATAACTAAAGGATAAGAAAGATAATACTTTGCTACATTTGTATTTAATTTTATGAGTCAATGATGGTTTTCCAGACGCCTAGTTTTGAAGATAAACATTATTTTTATCAAAATTCCTTCGTTTTTATTGCCTCTTTGTTGTTACCAAGTGCACAATAAAATAAACTCATAAAAAAATATAATCACTTAATTATTTTTAATTAGAATGTGTTATTGTTTGGTCTAGAATTAAATTTATATTACCAACATTATTAAACTTTTGTTGGCTAATTGGACAATGTTAAATTATTTATAACTAACCAGCTTCTTGACTTAGCTTTGCATTGGTGATGTACGGTACATGATGAACCTAAAGATTTTTTTTGTTGAAAACTTTCTTTTTTATACAAATCTTGTCCCAATAAAGAAAAAGACAAAAGAAAATATAATCTCATTTGGTGCACTCATTCTGAGTTTTGTGCTTACATAGATTGTTAATAATTTTATTAAAATTAGATTTTCAATATAACCTGGCTGATTTGATTCTTACATAACATTTTCATAGCAATAACATTAATAAATGTGTTTGTTAAAGCCTTGAAGTCTCAACTTGCAGTGTCAAATTACAATATTATATTCTACAATAAACGAGTTGGCAATTAATAATTTTAAGTATCCACTGGCTTCTATTTTGTTTATTAGATAGTATGTAGGCTACAATAAGGGACAAAACAAAATCTATGTTAATAATTAACATTTAACGAAAGAATTTACTGATTAGGTAGAATTTAAGTCAAAAGTAACATATTACATTGTGCATATTTAATTGTGAATGCTGCAGTTTATTGTAAGAAAATAGCACTACGTTAAGAAACACATCTGCCCCCCCAAGTCAAGAGGCAGTAGAAATTTGCGATAGTGAATGAATAGAATTTAAATGTATGAAACTGTAAAATTGCAAGCTTGTCAAAAATGACAGTTTCATCTATTATTATTCTATTCACTTATTATCGCAAGTTTCTACTGCCACTTGACTTGGGGGGCTGTTAGTAAACATTGAAGACTATCTTACTAATCAAGAGTCACAACTATGTATTATGTTACAAGTTAACATTGATATTATCTTGTACTTAGTTGTAGCTCCATATATTATCTTACTTGGTAACAACATTCATCGTATGATGTCTAAATACCAGTATTAATATTCAAATATTAGGATTTTAAAATACATTCATCATTTGTTTACATATCTGATCCAATACAATTATAATAAGAATTCAATAAGCAAGTAAAGACAACATACCTAGCATTGTTAGGCTGTGAGGAAGGCATAATATCAGCATATAAGAGGGTTATCTCCCACCCATTCTGAGGGGTCCTTAGAAAGTATATTCTAGTCTTTCCATTGCTTAGTTTCCTGAAGGATACAGCCATTGGGACCATTATTGACAAGCCTGAAAGCTCTTTACGTAAATCGTGCACCGCCTGCCGTACTTCTGCCCATGTGTACCGCTTCACCGGCGGCCGCACGTACTCCACACACGCCGCTCCGTCTCCAGCCTCCCTCACTTCCATATTCATCGTATTTTCCACTGAATATCTTATTTCAAAACGACCAAACTCATCGTGATAGTGAGCTTCGAAAACAAAGAACTACCTTGTTTACAAAGTTATAACAAGAGACTAGTATATTTTATTTAAGTTAAGGAGTATTGAGGGACTTTTAAAAGTATTTATTCTTAATTAATAACGTTATTTATTTAATAAATTTCGATATTTTTAAGCCAACACACTACTTTCGTATGACTTTACTATTTGCCAAATGACAGATAAAGCTACTGTCAAAAGGTCGTTGAACTTTAACATCGGATACACAGCCAAAAACAGGAATATAATATATAAATCGATTTTAACTATAAATATGGAAAAACAATTATTTCGATTAATCTATAATCGATATCAATACTTACAAAGCTTAGTGCATTTAACCAAAGGAGATGACAAGAGCATTTTAGCAAGTATATATTTTGCAGGCACTTTTAGTGGGGGACGAGGAACGTAAAAGTGATGTGAAAATAAGAATGAATGGGTATTTTTATTGAAGGAATGAAGTTTTTTATTTGAATTTAATAATTAAATTTAACTTTTTATCTTAAACTACTATGATTGTAAATTTTGAAGTGTTTAGTTAAAACCTTTTTTTAATTTTTTGTATTTGACAAGAGAATCTACAAATAATAAGGTTTATTTTAATACTAGCTTGGTTTTTAGTCCGCATTTATGCAAGTCTTAGCTTAAAACCTATAAGCGCGATTTAGTAATATATGTCTGCTAAACTTTATATTTTTCGAACCATTCATTCATCCCACCAATCATTCAAATCAATTTACTCTCAATCATTTTCCCATCACTGCGGTTGTCAGCTTTGGCAGCTTGACTCCCTAACATGGTATTCGTTGTTTACAGTTGCTATCGTTTAAAGTGTCGTTACGATCAAGGTTAAAGTTCGAAAATATCAATAATTAAAGTTGTAAATTGCCAAAAATACTGATAGGTGATATGAAATCCCATGTTAACGTAAATTTGAAGTTTCTGGACGTCGTTTACACGATAACATCGAACAATTCAGCATTTTGTGAAGCACATACACACGTAACAGAGCGACACAGAAAGACCAAATATCGTGCGTGGTACTTTTGTTGACGACTATGACCATTGCTACGACCAAGATTTTGCCTGAGGGGAAAGGCCTGCTTTGCCATCTCCTTTGGTTTATTATTGTTCTTTGAATCGTTTTTATTAATCATGTGATCCGCCCGCACTTCGCAATGGTGTAATTCAGGCCGGCTTGTTAACAAAACATTGACTCACTTTTGGCTCACTTGAAAAACTTCATCTGTATGTTCTAATTTAATAACCTAAACATAATAATACATCAAATCGCATCTGTTAAGCGATTGCGGAGGCGATAGAGGACGAACAAACATACAAACAGCACGTACAGACACTGCTCTAAACTGTCGGGTGAAGGTATTGTGATCTGCATAAAGCGTATAAAACGAGCTGTGGGCCGAACTGTGGGCCGAGATGAATAGTTGGATGTCAACAGCATTGAACCACTTCGAGGTTAGATCAGTTTGGCGGAATATTTTGATGAAAGCATAAATAGATCGATGCGATTGAGAATAGCGACATATTGGTGAAAGATGTTGGGGAGGAGCGAATGCTGGGGAGGACACATATATGTTACCACCGACTTTTGACATTGCCAATACAATTTTTAACTTCTACTATTTAAAATTGATTAAGCCCGAAAGTCACTTAAGAATTACCATTAGTCATAATAACAAGGTTAATTATCTTATTATCTCCCGGCCTTCCTGGACTTGTAAGGATATACTTACAAAGAGAACAATTTGTTATATTGTAAAGGCCTCAATTCTTTTACTTTTTTAAAGGTCCACCTACGTACTTAGTTTGTTCAGCGCCATCTAGCAAATTTGGATGAATAAATTTTTTTACTTTTTTGAAAACTCCTAATTGCATAACAATTTTTTTCAAATTTTTTTTTAGGATTTTAATCGATTACTGTCGCCAATAAATAATTGATTGAAAGAGGTATTAAATTGTGTAAGTGTATCCGAATGTAAAACTTTGACAATGACATCTTTCAAATGTCAAACTGACAATCCATGCATTGGCTGGATCAAGTCCATTAAGTCAAATCACAAGTCAAAACTATCTTAAATTATATCTAAAACTTTATTGTCCTAAATTTTTCATTAATAAGTGTAAATATATATAGAATTAAAAATATAATAATTTTTATATTTTGTATAAGGTTTGTTTAAAGACATTTATCGATGTAATTTTGGTTTCGCACATAACCGGAAACACATCTGTATGGTTTCGCGAAAATGCTGCAGTTCCGTCAACACTTGCCGCCGAGTCAATAGAAATAACAAATGTCTTGTGTAGTGATCCAGTGCGCAATGGAATTTGTTGTTTTTGGCTTTAGAATTATTCTATATTAGGATATCAGTGACAAAAATGTTTCGGACTTGTAGTGTATTATTTTTTTGTGTTACTTGTGTACTTTCTTCGTCAAAAGCCTTAGTGGAACCATGGATAGTATCGTTCAAAGTGGACAATGTTTACTGTGATCATAATATTTGTAAATATATTTTGTCAGTGAGTGGTGGGCCGTTCCTTGGATATTATTCGTTGGGTTTAACCTTCGAGAGTGCTTCGAGGGGGAGTAGTTGTGAATCTTTAGTTTCTAACTACGAAATAAAAGAAATACAGACTTTAGAATGGACAACCAAGGAAGAAATCACAGTTGTAAAATCAGACGCCAAAATATATTTTTGTTTACGTTATTCTAATAAGTTAAATAGTCCTGTTGGAAGCAAATGGATTCATCAAGGAATAGATTTGTATCTGGAACCCAAAAATGGTTATTCAAAAACACATGTGTAAGTATTTTTATTAAATATTTATTTGTTGAGGTACCTACTTACTTTTTTTTACAAAATTTATAGTGGGTAAATGAGCTCAACCTCGATCAAAACACAATTTACTACATTACAATATTCTAGGCTTCTGTTGCTACAAACCTTAGAAATATGTTAAAGACATCCTCTATCTATGGTGCAGCCAATGATAGGATATACTATTTTTATTAGTTAAGTGCAGCAGTATGTGCTGGGGGCTGTGTTATAAGGATAACATTAATCAAGATCCCGTCTTTACGTTTTTATCTCAGTTTATGGGCTTTTGTTCATGGTTCCTTGCTAACCGATATGGGAAGTAATCTTTCAAAACTACTTTCTGTCTTGGAGTTATTATGTTCTCTAGCTAAGCTTAGTACCACACAGTTGATGAGGTGGAGACTTATTTTTTTATTTGTTAATAAAGGTGCGGTGTGATAGTATTATTTAGCAGTATGTCTGACAGTAGGGTTAATAATAAATAAGTAATAATATCAAATAAATAACTTGTATTTTTTTCGTTTTTTAATTTTTGTGTTAGAAAGATAATAAAACTTTTTTAATTGTAATTTTTTTTCAAATATTTAAGTAATAATATTTTTACAAGTATTCAAAAATAAATTAATATTGATTGACCAAATTAGCCCTTTTCTACGTTAAGATAACTCATATCACTTTTCACACTTGTTCTACAATATTATATCACAACAAGATAACTTATAAAGATATTTCCTATGCTCTTATTCAGCGGTCGGCAACACGCGGCCCGCCGACGTCTTCTTTGCGGCCCGGGAAGTATTAAAAAAATATATATATATAAAATAAAATTTCACATGTTTATTAAATTTAAAACCATAGATTTTTTTGTAATATTATCACAAGTGTGGCTCGCCTTTGGTCGATTTTTTCACCATGTGGCCCTTGCCTGCTAAAAGGTTGCCGACCACTGATCTAACTATTTAGTTTAAAGTTTTGTTACTCCATTATAAAAACTAAATGTGTTAAATTTATTTCTGCAACTGCCAGATAAACTTTTTCATAATTAATACTTTACCTAATTATAGAATTAAGTTTTTTGCTTGTTACATTATATGTATTCCCACATAGCTTCCTACGATCCGTTTCAACGGTGCTCATATTTTTAATAAATTTACTAAAATCCAAACTGGTATATTTAGAACATTTCTTTAAATGTTCATATATTAGTAGTTGTAGTAAGTAAATTTGGCATCCAGCTCGGTTAGTATTCCAATTTATCCGCCAAGTGCACTTCATACACATTAGGGATTTTGATATAGATTTTAATAGAATTATTAAGTTGTTTATTTAATAACAAAATATTAAACTATATTTATTTATAATATAATAAAAAAAACTTTTCTCATCAATAATTATTTTTATTTAATTATAGTAAGTACCTGCATTTGTTTCACCAACTTTAAGACAGATTATTTTAAGATAAAAAAATTAATCATACGCCACTCTTTAAACTGCAAAATCTCTTTCCATTTTCATCTCAATATCTATCATTCTAAGATTCATAATCAATACGACTCTGAAAACGCTTCTCGACCATTTTTCTGATATCACGAGAGAAAAACATGAAACGGTTCTCTACAACGTCGTCAGACAGTTGGCGCCGCTCCAACCAGATCGGAGTTATCGCATTTTATCCGTTTGTCAATAACTTTATTAACTCGTGAGAATAAAGGGATGCTGTGTTATAAGTCTCAGACCACGAGTGGTGTAACTTCTATCTAAGATTTATGCGGTTGTCACTTGAACTCAAACTGCTTTAACGGATTAAAATATTGTTAAATTATTATTTCTAATCGATGTTACGGCTTATTTTAATACAATGGTTACGGAATGACTAAGATGTTTTACATCTACACTGAATAAGTGTTTATTAATTAACTTAAATTTTATTTTTTGAAGGTGCTTAATTTTCTATTTTCTTTATTTTGAAGGGAATAAGGCATCGGACTATGTGCCAACTACCGCTTGCATTTTGCCGTGTGTTAATTTTACTGAGAAATATTTGAAATAGCTGCAGCTGTACATTATAATACGTAGTTTTATATTTAGCACGTGACAAGTATAACTAAACGTTTTCGTTTATATTACGACTCCTGTTGTCGTCTTCATCATAGGACGACCTTCGTAGCAGTATTTATACCCCAATCTAGATAATGGAAGGTATTTTGAAATTGGCTCGTAAAGTCGTAACTAACTTTTCTGGTGGATAGAGTGGTGCCGACCGAGGTATTAACAAACTCGCACTTAGTTTAGAGCCACAAAGTTAGTCTGAAAATTTATTTATACTGCATTGTAAGCAGTTTGCTAAAACAACTGGTTAATATGCACGAGAAATATGTCAAATAACTGTAATACATTTTATGCGAAGTTTAATGTTTAGCACGCGGCCAAAACATATCAGCTTTCGTTGTTATATTGAGATGTAAATAAATCGAGATTTCTAATTCTACGCCATCATAGATTTTGTCCAAACATAGAAGTTATTTAAGTATTTTCCCCAAGATAAAATAACACTAAATATTTATTCGTTTAGTTCGAAATCACCACAAAACTTTCGTGATATCAGTAAAAATGCTGGTTCCTTCATAAAATGCAAATGTCATAAATGTCAGGAAAAAAGATTTTAGCATAATTTACCGCCATACATACCGCAGTGGGACGGCAATAAAGCTATTCGCTACGCATTACTTACTGTACGCACTAACCTAACCACATAATGTTTCCCGCGGTGCCACGAATACTGCCCTAGCGACCTCGCTCTGCCCTACTCGCCACATTTATAATGAAACCAACTAAAATGTTTACTGACCGCTACTCAGGGAAAAAGCGACACTGGCAGATTAAACAATTTAAAATAACAAATCTCGTCAACCAGTCCGGCACCGAGTATTGTGAGTGTTATAGCAATTTTACACAACGTTGTATTAATTTATAATAATCATCAACATTATCTACTTAAATAAAGACAATAGTCTAACAGATGTTAAGAAAAATTGTTTACTAAAATCTGGTGCTCGTATTAATAGACCCCCTTATTTTGAAACTTTAGTATTTTATTCCATACACTATTACAATCCATTTTCTAATACGACTCAGAGTCTCTCCTCACTTTCCCGGCTATTTGCAATACCTTTAGCGGGTGTCTGGCCGCGGTGACAGCCTGCCCTTTGCTGCCAAATATTTTAGGGGTGTCTAATCAGGTCAAGGTAAGACCTTGAAGGTACAGACGGAGAATACACATAATATTGAGCACCTATAGCCGTTAGTTTTTATTACTTACTTAGTTTCAGCTCAGAATATAAGTAGGAAAATATATTATGTATATTTATTACACCTAGCGTCGGCATAGTTAGTAGTACCTGCTCTAATTGCTCTCCTTTTGTTGTTTTTTTATTAAAATAATGTTCCGGATATAAAGCCATGTTCTATAGAATTGATGATTACCCTGAAATTGTACTCTAGCCCATATTTCTTACGCAATGGAATAAATAGGCCAAATGTCTGGATGTTTTATATCTCTTGCGTCATAGCTTCTTCCTTAGAGTGTTATTTCAGCAAAAGATAGAGTAGATATTGAAAGTGAATCGTTAACATTTTATGCCCTAACCACATTAAGTGTTGTATTTTTGATCTTTCGATATCTCTGGGCAGACTGCCGAATTTATATCACGACTTTAAAGGTAGGAATCTTGTATCCTACCAAGGCAGCCTATACTGAACATAAAAAAATCTAGTCGCTTAACTATATTTAGAGTTAGCTGGAAAGTTTTGTAGCAATCGCATCGTGAATTGCGTTTTCGATAACATGCTAGCGAAAATCACTGCATGGTTTAGTCCTTAGTTAGACCATGGATGAAGAAGTGAAAGGATAGACAATAGCCATACAAAATAGCGTATACTTTTTTTTAGTTCTCAAACTTTCGATAGATGACATTACTAGTCTCAAAACACAAATTTTCATATTTTAACTAATTTTAGTTATAATACACCCGCTAGATGGCGTTGTAGTAAAACTATGTTTGCTTTACACAATAAAATATTAAATCAATTGTTTATTTAAGACCAATAAATGTCGATTTAAACCAAAAATTATAAATACAAAATGTATGATTTAAGTCGATTTTTTTTACTGGCATGAACAGAACTTGATAAAAGTGAAACAGACAAATTTCAGTCTACTTTTGCAAATGTCTACCGCCCGCAGTGTTCCCAACCTATAGTGAGGCCGTTTCCTTACATCTGTAAAATGTTTAATGATGTATTTTCGCTAAATTCATCAAAATTATCGTATCCACTAAAATAGGGTCGAAAATGTAAGTATGAAAAAGTCTCCCAAATTAGTCAAAAATCTTCGTTCTATCTGCGTTTAATAGGCACTTATTTGATATCGTTCTAGGCATAAAATAATAGCACCCACGGTTGCGAACACTGAGCCGTCCGGCCGGCCAGCCATACGTTTTCTGAACGGATACAAATTTATAAACGCGTAATAGGTTTTTGTATACTTTAAATACCCATAGATATATATATTTTATGTATATCATTATTATTATTAAATTATTATTATAGTTTGTGTGTAATTATATGTAGTTTGTAAGAATATTAGTATTAGTTTATTCAATATTAAGAGTAGGTACGCTAATTATTGCTCCTCATCAAACTCTCCACCAATGGTCTGCTGGAAGAAATTTCATAATGAAATAAGCAGTACCCTTGTACTCGCCTTTCTATCTTTGTTTTTAATTACGTATTTTACAATGTGTTTGTACATTAATAGTAAATAAATAAATAGATTAGCGATTATTTTAGTAGACTAGGTGTATCAAAATAAGTATAATGATTAAAATTGGGGAAGGCTAAGCTAAAAACAATACCAGACATCTTATTTTTTGAGGGTGGTCTATTACAATTCCCAGAAAACTTAGCCAGGATAATCTAAATGTGACCATTTAACACATAGTATGCTAAACATACAGTGAATGTACATTTTTTTATGAATAGAAACGTAGACATCTTATTTTTTGAGGGTGGTCTATTACAATTCCCAGAAAACTTAGCCAGGATAATCTAAATGTGACCATTTAACACATAGTATGCTAAACATACAGTGAATGTACATTTTTTTATGAATAGAAACGTTATCTATAACAAAATTGATATTTGATTAAGCCCTAAAATATTTCTACACAAAAATAGGTACGGTAAGCTGCCATAGTCCATAATATAGTCCACATAGTTGACAAACATTATTGCATCCAGTGGTCATATTCACACACACTAACGTTAATAAACTACTATTTTACTACTTCTTAATATCAACCTTAACTCGATAGTTTTAAAGCTCAATATATTTTTATAAATTTTGTGGTTGTTACTTAAAAACGAAGATGTTTTTTTCGGATCTCCTACACTCTAACCGACACCATTCTCAACCTTATTTTGAGAGACTTAAGGTTCAGCACTATTCTTTAAAATATTGTGGTTGTTGTTTTATTTCTTCTATTCATCTATACGATCGCTAAAACAATCTAATGGTCTCAGAGTTATTATTTCGTCTTAGGATCATGTTACCCTAGTTAAAATCTTAACCATATTGTATTTTTATTATGAGTTTCATTCATTTTGCTTTTTAAGTCGTAAAGAAAGAATTAATAACTAAATGATGGTCAATAAATATAGAAGGTTAAATAAAAGAAAGATACTTTGATAAAAAACAGTAATTTAGTATCCAAGAAAGTTTATTTATACATATAAAATACTAGCGACCCGTCTACGCTTTTCAATGGTGTACGACTTGTTTCCGAAACCCGGAATTTTAGCTAATTTAAAAAATCTTTTTCTGCATGTTCTTTATTTACAAATTTAAATGAAAAAAAAATACCTAAAAGATGGCAAAAACCACATTAACCGACTCCTTGCCACCATCATTTTTCGAGCCTTTCGTCCGTGGCCCCAACCAAATTTCATTGACGCGCTAGTCGCGTCACGGGCCCTCCTAAATGATGACGCGACTAACGCGTCATGGGCCACTGGTGATGTTATTACGCTATTTTAGGCTTTTTCAACTAAAAGAATACAAAGTGAGACCTGTTATTGTTTGTTATGTTTCATTTATTAGTTTAGTGTATTTAAAAGTGTCGATCTACGTGTTTTATACGAGATAGAAGGTAAGTTATAGATTTCCACCATTGGTTGTCAACCTGTGGGAAGTATTTTATCGCAAATCAAAAATCTTCCGTTTTTACATCTAAACTATTCATTGGTGACCAAAACATAGTAATTATTTTTATAGATTTGCTAAGTTCGAATCCTGGCTTTAATAATAACACTTTTCAATAATTAGTAGGATAAACAGTTACCTTTAGGTAGGCACCCTATGGTTGACAGCCACTGGCAATTTAATTTTCCAAAAAAAAATAGTGGCCCTTGAAATTGGTGTTCCTAATGAGTTAATTTTTATATAAAATAAGATATTTTATTGATTAAATCAAATAAAAATTTGAATTGCAACTATTTTCTAATGACGCATCTCTCGCGTCATGGGCCTCCCTGAAGGTTTCTTCATGACGCGCTAGGCGCGTCACGGGACAGAAGTCGGTTAAAATCCATTACGTGGTTTATCCACTTACCAAGCTATCTCCTTAGCGGACAAACATACTTACAACAGACAAAATTGGATTTATACTATTGTAATGATTATATGCATTTCGATAAAACGCATTCTGTCCTGCATACTTATATCAGCTTGCATACTTAATATAAAACTTAGAAATCAACTTTATCAATCTCAACATAGGCGAACCACAAAGTATGAAACAAATGATTCAATCATTGTAGGATTTGGTTATTTTCGTTTTACACTCAATGTTCAACATGTTTTCATAGTTAACTCGCCTTTCAACTAATGTATTTAAAAATGTTAAGGTTGACAAAAGTAAAAAGTTGTTACAAATTATACATTTATTGTCATGTGTGTGTAATTTGTAGACCTTACACTCTATAATGGACTATAGCATATACCTACGTATAGATGTAGATGCGGCTATAAAGATTAAAAAGCACTCGACAAAAGCTAATTTATAAACGTCAGCTATCAACTTTGTGCACCTGATTGTTTTTTTTAATGGCATCACTGGAATTTCGTATGAAAATGTTTATTGTATTAGCGCCATCTAGTTAATTTAGATTTATTTTTTCAACAAAACTAAATTGACCTATTTTAATGACAAATTGCTAGCGCCATCTAACCTTATAAATTGAAATGTATAGCGCCATCTAGATTTATACTACTTTTTTTGATATACGCTACTTTGTATGGCTATTGTCTATCCTTTTACTCCTTCATCCATGGTTAGACCCTATTTTATATGAGCGAAAACTGATAGTGATCCTATCGTCTTACGGTTGCTATTTATAAACTCTCACAAAATTATTTTTTGTCTACAGAAATCAGCAACCATCGACGACAGAACCCTTAGATTTATCGCAAGACATTCTAGTCAATGAAATAGACAAGCCAAGACCAAACAGTCATAACAGGAACGACCTAGAAGTATTAATCAAAGACAAATACGTACCAGTTAATAGTGTAGACAATTTGTATAATACCAACGACGAAGATACCTCAGTAGATAACTTAGTGACCGACGCTAGTGACATAGAATATACACAACAAACCGTACTTAAACCTAGTCATAACTTAGTGCGTAGGAAAAAAAGTGTAGTTGTAACGAGTACAAATAACAATAAAACAAATGAAGAATACGTCAAAACAAAAGAAGACGCAGACGGAGTCTCCACGACAGAAAACTTCCTGCTATCGCCTGTAAAGATTTTCGAAGCTCACGAACAGTCTGTGAACAAGCCTAAAGAAAACGCCGAAGTGCATAAGGACGCTCTGATAGCGCGTCGCGCGCGGCAGGTGATGCCGTTCGACCGCGCGACGGCGCCGGCGCTGACAGCGACAGTGACAGCTGTCAAACTGGACGGAATACGGGTGGAGGAGTCGGCCAAGCCGCCGGACGTGGTGGAAGGGGTTCCTAGCGTGCTGTCCGGGACCTGGGTCACTCTGAGGTAGGGATTATCAAATCAAATCAAATCAAAATTCTTTTATTCATCATAGATATGTAACATATACTTAATGAACGTCAATGTTACAAACTTCGACTTTACCTAACCGTAGACCGAGAGAAAAAAGCCAGAGTTTATACATAAGTTCTTGGTAAATGCGGAAGGAAATGGTATGGCTAAAATCGCCATACTTGATCGGCATATGAGATCCAGTTTGGTTCCTACAGATTCGGCAATACCCGCATCTAGAAATAGTGCATGAAGGAAGGCCTACTTTTAATTTATGGATTTATACATTTTTGTTCAGTTTTGCACTGTCATGATGCGACTTCATTAAGTTTAAAGCGTAGTCGCCACCGTAATTACTTATGTACATCCTCAACTAAACGCATGCTCCTTCTAAACACCGAAACGGTTGTGAGAACCGTTATTTTTTTCTTCGGTTGTGGTGTACGGTGTGTGTACTTAGCACAGATTTCATAAATGAACCAAAATTGAATGTTTCGTAATCAAGTCTAAAACAAATTTCTTCACGCGACGGAATATTATGGAGGTACTCTTGAGTCATAAAATGAAATGAACAATCTGCCTTTATTCTTTATACTAATGTTATATTTCAGGTTATTCGGCCAGGGGTTGTCAAGTAAGACAGTGATAGCGTTCACAGACGTAAAGGGCGAGTACGGGGAGCCGTGCAAGTTTCTATTGCGAGGAGAGTATAAGGTAAGATATTTATTTGTGACTAGTGGCCGCGTGGAAGTTGGTTACCCGAGGGAATGAGAAGTTGGGTCGATGACTTTTCGGACAAGGTGTCCGAGTTTTTTATGTCCGAAAAGTCATCGACCCGAGAAGTTTTCCCGAGGGAATGAGAAGATTTCTCGTGGTAAAAAGTACCCTACATGTTATTCGGATGTAAAACCTATATTATTGTAAATTTTCATCCAAATCCGTCCAGTAGTTTTTACGTGAAAGAGTAACAAACATATATACTCACTAACTTTCACGTTTATAATATTAGTAGGATTTTGACAGATGAAAATACGGTTTAATATTAAAGTTATGATGCTATAAGTATTTTTTCTTTACGGATATACGAGTACGCTTTGCCTTAATTAAATTATGAAGCAGGGATATTGAACTTATATTCGAATTTCTCAACGTAAGTGCGTGACAAACATGCACAAAACGTGGCAAATACCAAATAATAAAACGTCACTCGAGAGGGGATCGAACCCCGAACCTTTGGTATTGCCTAGCTAGCCTTTAGACCTATTTTCTAAATTTTACACCTTATTTAGTTTCCTCAAAATGTAGAATAATTCTCCCTGGATCCGACCCGCTGAGTTTCTTGCTGGACTCTTCTCAGAGAGGGACCCCTTACGAACCAGTGTAGTTTACATGATAGCAACGCCCTAAGCCGAGGTCGTCCCAACTGGGAACCCTTAGGCAGTTGCATCGTAGGTAGGGACAAACTACTTGCAGGCTGAGCGCCTTAAGCGCTCGCCATCCAAGCTCGGTGAAGCTGTGAAAGCCGTCAAGTAACTAGATTTTTGGAGTGGTAGAGTCTAGCTGTAGGCTCTGTCTGCAGCGATTACTGGGCTGACTCGACCGGTGAAATACCACCTAGTAAGGACGATGTCCCTGCATTTCGTTCGGTGAGTGCGGTATCCGGTGCCCAATTTTCTCAAAGGTCAGCAACACACCCCCAACACAGTGTTGCGGGGAGTCATGGGCGGCGGTGATCACTTACCATCACGTGACCCGCATGCTCGTTTGCTACCTATATTAGAAAAAAAAAACAGCAATCAGCAGTCAGAAAAAAGTATAATTCTCCAATGTCTAGATCCTGTCATCGTCGGTGGCCCCGCAGACGGCGCTGGTGGAGGTGCTCGCGCCGCCGCAGCCCTACGAGAAACTGTTCATCTGTGCCAAAACCATGCATCCCGAGTCGCTGGACCATTTGACGGTAGTTTTTGATAAAATGATGAAAAGTTAACAAAATAAATAAATCACTTGGCTAACGGTCATTAGTTGTTGAAATTGATGCAGACTCATGATAATTATAATTAATTGCAGGAATTCGAAGGAACGTTGTCGTAATGAGTCTAGTCTAGACATGAAGTTTTTCATGAATTTGTAGTTTATTTAATAAAACCGAAAACTCTTTATATGATTGCGTCAATTATTTTTCTTCAACCGATACCAACTTTTGTGTCACTTAAATTTTTGAGCTGAATTAGAGTTTTTATCTTATTTGATGCTAGATAGCGCCACTTTGTATGACAGTTTAATTACACAACATTTGACTTAACTCTACTAATAGATAGCGCCACTTTGTATGACAATAGACACTTCCGGTTCACTATGATATTCGTTACAACTTTTCACCGATAGATGGCGTGACTTTGTATGATTCCGATTCATTTTGATATTTGTCTCAACTATTCACCGATAGATGGCACTACTTTGTATGACTATGATCACTTCCGGTTCACTTTGATATTCGTTCCAACTATTCACCGTTAGATGGCGCTACTGTGTTTGACAGTAGACCGACTTCCTGTTCTAGTTTATATTCTCCACCGCTATTCACCGATAGATGACACCACTTTCTACAACAAAAGCTTATCAAAACTTCCGCCGATCATACTATCTATTACACCGATAGATGGCGCTGTTAAACTTACGCCAGTCTACCTTTTCAAGTACCTATCTATTACACCGATAGATGGCGCTGTTAAACTACTGTCTACCTTTCCAAGGACGCGGAGAAGTACTTCCACCAGGGCTCGGAGCAGTGGGCGACGCTCGCGGCCCACAAGAAGCTGCTGCCGCTCGGCGTTCAGATCATGTTCATAGTGATATGTCTCGGGTTCTCGGCGCTTTTCTCGGGGCTTAACCTCGGGTTGTTGTCGCTGGATAAGACGGAGCTGAAGATCATCGCTAACACTGGTCGGTTTATTTATTTATTAATAACTAGTGGCCGCCCGCGACTCCGTTCGCGTGGAATTCGATTTCCCGTGGGAATGAAAAGTTTTCCCGCGGTAAAAAGTACCCTATGTGTTATTCTGATGTATAACCTATATTACTGCAAGGTTTCATCCAAATCCATCCAGCAGTTTTTACGTGAAAGAGTAACAAACATCCATCCATGCATCCATCCATACTCACAAACTTTCACGTTTATAATATTAGTAGGATGCACAGTAAAACAATAAAAACAGTAAAAAGAAAAAAAAACATTGTACAAAGGTACTACATATCCCTTAGAGGAAATTCTTACTGTAGTCCTATGATCAGAGTGGTGGTAAAAAAGCAAGTTTGTCGGTTTGTCAGATGAGGATGGTTTTTAAGATGTTTTAATAAATGTCGAGGATAATGAGACGCATGGAAAATAAAGATATAACTACTGATGTCAGTACGAAATAATGAAAACACGATGTCTATTGATGGTGGCTTTTCTATTTATATTTGTTTAACTTTTATGTTTGTGTACTTTTAAAAACATTAAATGAACAAAAACATTAAATGAATACAACCCTTAATAAGATAAATATAATTTTAATTATGACGTATGTCGTTTTAGAGCTTCAAAACGACAACCAATTTAGATTATTTTTTTCTCAAACAACTTTTCAACATTCCAACCTTAGATTATGTTATATTAAGCTATCATTTACACCACCAGGTACTCCGGACGAGAAGAAATATGCCCAAGCTGTGATGCCGGTCCGCAACCACGGCAACTATCTACTGTGTAGCATACTGCTGGGGAACGTAGCCGTCAATTCCACCCTGACCTTGTTGCTGGATGATCTCACTTCAGGTGGGGGCTCAGTGTGTGTTGGGAATGGAGGGTGGTGCGGGTGTGAGGGAATAGTGTGTGTGAGGGAGTTGTGGGTGTGAGGAAATAGTGTGGGTGAGGGAATAGTGGGTGAGGGAATAGTGGGTGAGGGAATAGTGGGTGAGGGAATAGTGGGTGAGGGAATAGTGGGTGAGGGAATAGTGGGTGAGGGAATAGTGGGTGAGGGAATAGTGGGTGAGGGAATAGTGTGGGTGAGGGAATAGTGTGAGTGAGGGAATAGTGTGAGTGTGGGAATAGTAGGTGAGGGAATAGTGTGTGTGAGGGAATAGTGTGAGTGTGGGAATAGTAGGTGAGGGAATAGTGTGTGTGAGGGAATAGTGGGTGAGGGAATAGTGGGTGAAGGAATAGTGTGAGTGAGGGAATAGTGTGAATAAAAACCATTTTAGTTTTCTGTGAAACCTTCCAATCATATTTAAAACACAGAAGAAGGTGAACACTAAACTCAACAACTTTTTTCACGCTTGCTCATTATCAGACAGA
This sequence comes from Emmelina monodactyla, assembly GCA_916618145.1. NCBI lineage: Eukaryota > Metazoa > Arthropoda > Insecta > Lepidoptera > Pterophoridae > Emmelina > Emmelina monodactyla. The sequence continues at coordinate 6,225,419 of OU745296.1, forward strand.
CTTTTTCTCACCAAAAACATCCTATAGTGGAAACTATTTCTGTTATCTATAATAAAGTGTTGTGTAGGTTTGTTCGCGGTGATCTCGTCCACGCTGCTGATCGTGATGCTCGGCGAGATCACGCCGCAGGCGATCTGCTCGCGGCACGGACTCATGATCGGCGCCAAGACCATCATCATTACCAAGGTAGGGGTATCCCTTTATCATATCATCAAGAAAACAAGACAAGTTACTTAAGAATATAGACATAGTTACTTATAAAGGGGCATTTTTGTGAATTTAGATGTTCGGGGTAATCTCCGATACCGCTGGAACGATTTTAAATTGATAATTATACACACACACTGTAATGCTAAACTTCGTGCAAGTAAAACCAGGCACTTAAAACGCATTCTTTAAATTATTTCTTACTAGTGGCCGCCCGCGACTCCGTTCGCGTGGAAGTGGGAATGAGAAGTTTTCCCGCGGTTAAAAGTACCCTATATGTTATTCTGATGTATAACCTATATTACTGTAAAGTTACATCCAAATCCGTCCAGTAGATTTTACGTGAAAGAGTAACAAACATCCATACATACTCACAAACTTTCACGTTTATAATATTAGTAGGATTCATTTTACATGGTTCTTCTTATGTGTTATGTTACAGGCGGTGATGGCTATTCAGGCGCCGCTCGCGTACCCGGTCAGCAAACTGCTGGATTACTTCCTCGGAGAAGAAATAGGAAACGTGTACAACCGGGAGAGACTTAAAGAACTTGTCAAGGTCAGTGGAAAACTATATTCTTGATAAATATATTTAAAAACTGTTGAAGTTTTAGATACTGGAAAAAGGAAAGCGGGTCTCCGAGCATTGCGCGACTGGGAATCGAACCCAGGACCTTTAGATTGCCGGTCTAATGCTCTTACCACTGAGCTACCGCGCGCTACGGTATCCTAAAAACTGCTTTGTCAGCTGTTTTCTAAATAATACTTTTAAAAAATGTATCTGGGGCTCTTATATGCTTTATATCTATCTATATGCTTTAAAGTACAGTACGATTCCATGCAGTTGTTTTTATAAGTACTTATAACTATTAAATAATAAGGTCTAGCTATAGGAGCTTTTGATAAACCTTTTAAGCCAGCGTGGTGGATTACGACTCAATCCCTCTTACTATACAATGAACCTATCACATAAACAGTCAATAATACGTGTGTCAAATGACATTCATATAAAACTTCTGCGAATTTTTTTTTATCTTCTTGTAAATAACTAATCTGTCACCCAGGTGACAACGGACATGAACGACCTCGACAAGTATGAAGTGAACATAATATCCGGAGCTTTAGAACTGCGGAAGAAAACTGTCGCCGACATCATGACGAAGTTGGAAGACGTGTTTATGTTGCCGCTGTCCAGCATCCTGGACTTTGAGACCATGAACGATATCATTAACTCAGGTGATTAGCAACCGTGTTACGAGGTGGTAAGGTTGGTTTTTGAATGGGGTTTTTGTGACTTGTGAAGGGGTGGAAAGGTTCATTTTACAATGGTGTTTGTTTACTGGACTTTGAGACCATGAATGATATTATTAACTCAGGTGAGGGATTAGCAACCGTGTTACGAGGGAGTAAGTTTGGTTTTCTAATGAGTTTTTGTGAGTTTGTACGGGGTGGTAAGGTTCATCTTTGTTCAGGTTTTAACTAGTTAGGTTTCAACATAGTTCCGGGAAGACTGTACGAAGAAGGGTTGTTAAGCAGCTAAGAACGGCTTCAAATTTTATTTCCCACATTTACTCATTTTAAACTTAAATAACAATTGTAATCATAACAATCTCCATTCATGAACCCAGCAGGTGTATAATGGCGTTCTGCCAACGACATGGAGTGTATCTAAATGCAGCAATACAGAAATAGACGCAACTTTGTAGTTCAAAAATAGATAATAACAGTTTATATGACAAGTTTCATAACAAAACACAAGTGTTTAGACGTAGGCGACACGGAAATGGGTCGGATTGTAGAAAAATGTTTTTGTGATCAATGTAACAAATAATGTGTATGTATGTTTTTTCGTCCCTAAGACATGGCGTAGTAAGTAGATCAAGGGTTCTCTTTTGCCTGTACAGGCAAAATCTCATCATTCTGGAGCTCTCTTTACGGTATTGCTAAGTATCAGTTAAGCTCAATAAGCGCCATCTATGGATGCAACTTCTACAGCTTTAAATCCCATAAGCCTCTAAGAGATGGCGCTTGAACAAATAAGACCAAGGGCTTTCTTTACGGTATTGCTTCGTATTGATATCTGCCAAAAACCGAGGCTCTCTTTACGGTATTGCTAAGTATCAATTAAGCTCAATAAGCGCCATCTATTGACGAAACTTGTACAACTTTGTACAAAAACCAAATAATAGGCAATTTTAGTTTCTTCCTACACATAATGTTTATTTGAATATACCATTACATCCAGGTTTCTCTCGCATCCCGGTGTACGAGAACGAGCGCACGAACATCATCACGGTGCTATTTGTGAAGGACCTGGCGTTTGTTGATCCCGACGACAACACTCCTCTGAAGACGCTGTGCCAGTACTACCAGAACCCGTGCAACTTCGTGTTTGAAGATGTTACGCTCGATGTCATGTTCCGCCAGTTTAAAGAAGGTATCAGAAAAAAAAACTATTAGAAGAAAGAAAAATAATAATTTTGTGACTAGAATATGATTTTGTACAACTGTAGTCAAGCTTAGTAATACGCTAATATTTTTTACTACCTGACATCTACTTCTATATTTTTGTAAATGCCAGTACTTTTATTACACTTTTTCAATCTCATTTCAGGTTTAACTCCCGAAATAATTCCTAATCATTTTTTTTTTTATTCTTTAACCCCAGTTAAATTAATAAATTTAATGTTAAACAATTTATTATCTGAACAGCCTATTAATGAATTGTTTGAAAACAATGTTGAATATTTTTTCTTTATTACAATAGCCTTTGCACCACATTTCCAGGTGCCAAAGGCCACATGGCGTTCGTGCACCGCGTGAACGACGAGGGCGACACCGACCCCTTCTACGAGACGGTCGGGCTTCTAACACTCGAGGACGTGATCGAGGAGCTGATCCAGGCGGAGATACTGGACGAGACCGACGTTTATAGTGCGTTTAATGATAAACTTAGTCAATTTGCGGGGTCGATGACTTTTCGTACACAAAAAACTCGGACACCTTGGTAAATAATAATATTAAAATTGAAAATCCATACATTGACCAAGGTGTCTGAGTTTTTGGTGTCTGAAAAGTCATCGACCCAATTTGTGGCCCTCAAGTAAGCGCAGTAAGGTCTTGTGTGATAGGAACAACAAGCATTTGTCTAAACTAGTCCGATCTAGGAATCGAACCCGGGATCTAACGCTTGGTATGCATATCGCTGTTTCACAGCGGAGTTAAAGATAGTAGAGTAACGAATTGATTATGGTCGTACAGTAAGTGTGGTGTGGTACGGCTACTCGGCGCTAGATGGCGCTTCTGTGTATGTCTAAATATCAATCAACTAGTTTAGGCTTGAAAGCGAAACAAACATTTATAAATTTTAAGTTATTCTTAATATTGTTACGAGCTGGGGTTCGGGACAGAAATGAAAAATGCCAGACTACGTGTTCCGATATTTATTAACACACTCACTCACTCACTCGCAAAACACTCACAAAACACTCACAGTAATTATGCACAACACAACACACTGAGATTCGCAGGTTCACTAATCGCACTGTTAGTTCCGTAATCGTAGCCAAAATAAGACTGACTACGCGGCGATGGGCCGCGCCTTTTATACTCCAAACAAACAAAAAGAAACATTCTCGATTAATCCTAATAACTCGCGAAAGAAGTAAACAAACAAATTATTCCGGAAGGAACACGTTAGACAGCTTTCGCCCTTATGCGTAAACAATAGAGGCTTTATTGGCTTGCACTCGAACACAATGGTTGTCGTTCAAACGTAGACACATGTAGATAGTTCTCGATCGCGGCGCGTGAGCAGGTAAAAGGTTATGGCGCGTAACACTGCCCCCTCCTTAAGAGATGCTCGTCCCGAGCATCGTCACTGCCATGGTACCGCGCCAAGCGATCCACATGCACCACTTTGGGCGCCCCTCGAGGCTCCTTCCGAATCCGGTACGTGATGTCGTTGATTCTGGTCACCACACGATACGGTCCGTCCCATTTTGCCTGAAGTTTTGGAGACCTTCCTTTGCTGCGGGTTGGATTGTGCAGCCACACCAGTGATCCTTCAGCAAATCCAGGATTGACAATCTTCCGGTCGTAACGGGTCTTCATTTTCTCCGACATTAGCTGTCCAGATTCCCTGACGTGGTCGTGGATGTCATTCAGCTTTTGTCGCAATTCATTTGCGTAATCAGTAATGCTGTTTGGTGTGTCCGGTGGAGTTCCCGTAATTAGATCTGCCGGCAGTCTCAGTTCTCGTCCGAAGTTAGCGAAAGCAGGGGTGACGGTAGTGCTCTCGTGGACTGCGCTGCGGTAAGATAGCAGGAAAGGCTGAATGTGCTTGTCCCAATCCCTTTGCCTGTTTTCTACCACTCTTGCGAGGTATCTCTCCAGGGTTTGGTTGAATCTCTCGACCATTCCGTCAGACTGAGGGTGATACGAGGTAGTCCTGGTCTTGTGGATTCCCAGCACCCGGCAAGCCTCCTGGAATATCTGGGACTCGAAATTTCGTCCCTGATCACTATGGATTTCCAGGGGTACTCCAAAACGGCAGAAGACCTCATTGACCAGTTTATCAGCAACTGTGGTAGCTTCTTGATTAGGAATGGCAAAAACTTCTGGCCACTTGGTAAAGTAATCCATGACCACCATGAAATACTTGTTTCCACTTTCACTCTCCGGGAATGGTCCAGCAATATCCAGGGCTATGCGTTCCCATGGTGCTCCGACGTTGTATAGTTTCAGTGCCCCTCTGCTGCGTGTGTGTGGTCCTTTAACAGCCGCACACCTTGTGCATTTGCGGCACCAGTCCTCCACATCGTCCCGACAGTGCAGCCAGTAAAATCGCTCACGAATCTTTAAAAGGGTCCTTTTCACTCCCAAGTGTCCTCCTGAGCATCCATCGTGATACAGCTGCATAATTTCCGGAACTTTGGCCTTTGGAACAACCATTTGAAGATGACACTGGTCACCTTTTGCATTTTCCCATCTTCGGTGAAGGACTCCATCTTGGACAAGGAGGCTGTCCCATTGCGCCCAATAGCCCTTCATGACTGCGCCTCTTCCAGCGATGTGACTCCATCCAGGTCTAGGCACATTAGCCTCAATCCAATCCAGCACCGGCCCGATGTCGTTATCTTCCTGTTGTGCACGACGTAGTTCTTCCTTCCAGCCACTGTGGATTTCAGTCTTCAGAGCTCGAACTGCCAAAGTCTCTTTAGCCTCTTGTCTGACGCAATGTTTACAGTCATCAGAGCACGGTCTCCTTGAAAGTGCGTCTGCATTCCCATGAGACTTCCCGCTGCGGTGCTGTATTTCAAAGTCAAACTCCTGTAGCTGTTCGATCCATCGTGCTACTTGTCCTTCTGGATTTTTGAATTGCAAAAGCCATTTTAATGCAGCATGATCTGTCCGTAGATAAAATTTGCGTCCCAGCAGGTATTTGTTGAAATGCTGCAAAGTTTTCACAATGGCCAGCAACTCACGCCGCGTAACACAGTAGTTTCTCTCTGGTTTTGATAGCGCTTTGCTGAAATAGGCTATCACAACTTCTCGATCTCCTTTTCTTTGAGATAACACTCCACCAATCCCTGTGTTGCTGGCGTCCGTATCCACGATGAAATCGTTCTTGGTGTCAGGAAAACCAAGAATAGGTGTTTTGCAGAGTCGCTTCTTCAGTTCATAGAACGCAGCATCGCAGTCCCCATCCCAACAGAATGTTCGTTTTTCTTCCGTAAGCTTGTGTAAGGGTCTTGCAATATCGGCAAAGTTCGGGACAAACCGCCGATAATAAGAGCACAAGCCCAAAAATGCTCTTACTTCTGTCTTATCTTTCGGGACAGGCCAATCCTTAACTGCTTCGGTTTTCTCTGGATCAGTTTGTACTCCTTCTCGCGATACGATGTGTCCCAAGAACTTCACTTGTCGTTTGAAGAATAAACACTTTTTGGGGCTCAGTTTTAGATTTGCTGCACGTATTTTCAACAGTACTCGGTCCAAGTTTTGTAGGTGGTCTTCAAACGTGCGCCCAACAATGATTATGTCATCGAGATAGACAAGACAGGCGTCTCCAATCAGTCCAGAGAGAACCAGCTCCATTAATCTCTCGAAAGTAGCCGGGGCATTACATAGTCCAAACGGCATTACATTGAAATGCCACAGGCCTTTCCCCGTAGAGAACGCCGTTTTCTCTTTGTCCTTTGGATCTAACTCCACTTGCCAATAGCCGCTCTTCAGGTCAAGGGTGGTGAACCACTTCATCCCCGATAGTGTATCCAACGTGTCATCTATCCGCGGCAGTGGATAGCTGTCCTTTTTTGTCACGTCGTTGAGTCGGCGATAGTCGACGCAGAACCGCATACTGCCGTCCTTCTTCTTGACGAGCACCACAGGAGAACACCACGGACTCGATGAAGGCTCTATAATCCCGTTCTTCATCATCCCCTCGATCGTGGCTTCCACTTCTTTGTCTCGTGCGACCGGCAACCTTCTGGGTCGTTGACGGATGGGCCCTTCATTTCCGGTATTTATCGAGTGCTTCACCAGTCCAGTCTTCCCAATATCGGCGTCACTCGTCGAGAAGATATCCGCGTACTTGAGTAACATCCTCTTGGCTCTTGTCATTTCTTCACTGGACAGGTCTTTGCGGCAGTCGTCCAGCAACGATGAAATATCGTAGGTCGCTGGAACCCGTTTAGTGGATGTTTCACATTTCCGCAGCCAAGCCACCTCATCAAAGGTCCCAATTAACGTTCCCTTCTTCAGGATGTGTTCGTCGTAACTCAGGTTAAGTACGCGCACTGCGGAGCACTTCGATGTTCTCACTAGAGTTCTCGCAACCACCCATGGTTGATTCTTGCTTGCACCTTCCAGTAGCACACATCTATGGTTCCGGTCAGCATTCTGTGGTAGACTCACAGGTACCATGGTTTCCGATCTAGGTGGCAGTACAGTTCTTCTGGTACAGTACACCTTTCCGGACGAGCCACCATCCATGCAGATTTCTTCCGTACCACATATCAGTGTCCCTTGGTTAACATCGATGGTACAGTGATGTTCACGCATGAAATCCAAGCCCAGGATACAGTCATCGACGATGTCTGCCACAATCACTCGATGCCAGAATGTCTTCTCTCCTAATCTCATCTTCACTTGTCTCTCGCCTTGAACGGGTATGCGCTGACCGGTTGCTGTTAGAAGTTGTATCCTTTCATTGTTCCAGTAGGTGTCCCCAAAGCAGCGATGAGCAAGTCGGGAACTGACCACAGTACGCGAAGCTCCAGTATCCAGTGTCAGCTTGCACGGCGTCTCATTTATTTCGCCTCGGATGATCAGGCTGTTCCCATCGTGTGCCTGCGAGATGTAGATTTTTGGGGCCTTGTTAGAACCAGCCAGCACTCGCCCCGCAGTCCTGGCGTTTACTCGTTTCCCTGCGGCTGGACATCATCCACCCGCACCTCGTGCTCTCGTCGTTGGTCTAACTTCTTGGGGCAGCTCGACCTTAGGTGTCCCCTGTCCCCACAACCATAGCACCTGGGGGCTAATCTTTCACGTCTCCATTGTGGCACTGGTTGTACCACTTCCCTGATGCGATGGGGTCTTGGGTCTTGGCGTACCGCCTCCACCTCCAACGCGTGAGCCAGCGCCTCCTTGAGGGACTCGTGGTGTCCGAGTCTCACCGCCGCTCGAACCTCCAGGTCCCTGATTCCGTCGACAAATGCCTGGACCAGAAGGCCGTCGACGAGTGAAGGCGCTGACTGGTACGCCTTCCTTACTAGTTTCTCCACCTCCAGGGCCCACTGTTGTAGGTTTTCGGAGGCTCGCTGCGCTCTATCCTTGAGCTGCGCTCGGAAGACATGCTCCAAATGAGCGTCGCCATAGCGGGCCTCCAAGGCCTCCATCAGCTGCTCGTACGACGCATCCGTCCCAAGGGCCTCCAGGACAGTGAGGGCTTGGTCACGCAGGCCCAATGTAAGCGCCGTGAGAGCTTGCTCCTTCGTCCAAGCGTTGGCTTTCACAACGGCCTCAAACTGTTTCCGGTAGGCCGACCACGACGATGTTCCATCAAATGGTGGCACCTTAAAGCCTCGGCCCGATGAAGGAGTTACTGCAGGTGCCGTGATCCCATCTGCCACCTTTAGGACGTTGAGGTTCTTTTTGATGTCCGCCAGCTGGGTCTCCGCCGTTGCGATGCGGGTTTCGTGGCACTCGAGCCGGGTTTCGTGGCACTCGAACCGGGTTTCGTGGCCTTCCAGCTTTTCTTTAATAGCGGCGATGTCCTTGCCGATGACAGTGCGCAGATCTTTTATGAGCAGGGTTTGCTCCTCCTGTCGCCGCACCTGGTCTTCTTTGTTGCGCAACATTTGCTCCTCCAGTCGTCGCGCATGTTCTTCCTGACGGCGGGCCTGTTCTTCTTTGTTGCGCAACATTTGCTCCTCCAGTCGTCGCGCATTTTCTTCCTGATGGCGGGCCTGTTCTTCTTTGTTGCGCAACATTTGCTCCTCCAGTCTTCGCGCATGTTCTTCCTGTCGGCGAGCCTGTTCCTGTAGCAGCGCCATCAACGCGGCCAGGTCCGATGACGCCGCAGGTGCCGGAGGCTCCGAGGAACCGGCCGCTGCTTCACCAGTGAAGCGCCGATGGTCCGCTTCTTGCTGGCGCTGCTGACTCCTTGTGCGGGCCCTTTCCGCACTCGGCGAAGTATCGTCTTTCGGCATCACAGGCATTTTTTCCATCCCCGCTTCTGACACCAATTGTTACGAGCTGGGGTTCGGGACAGAAATGAAAAATGCCAGACTACGTGTTCCGATATTTATTAACACACTCACTCACTCACTCGCAAAACACTCACAAAACACTCACAGTAATTATGCACAACACAACACACTGAGATTCGCAGGTTCACTAATCGCACTGTTAGTTCCGTAATCGTAGCCAAAATAAGACTGACTACGCGGCGATGGGCCGCGCCTTTTATACTCCAAACAAACAAAAAGAAACATTCTCGATTAATCCTAATAACTCGCGAAAGAAGTAAACAAACAAATTATTCCGGAAGGAACACGTTAGACAGCTTTCGCCCTTATGCGTAAACAATAGAGGCTTTATTGGCTTGCACTCGAACACAATGGTTGTCGTTCAAACGTAGACACATGTAGATAGTTCTCGATCGCGGCGCGTGAGCATGTAAAAGGTTATGGCGCGTAACAATATTCTAAATCCAACTTCAATTTAATTCTCAACTTCTTATTTAATTCCGAAACAATTTCTTTGTTTCTCCTTCCTCCAAAAAGCCCTATAACACTCCCATCATCTTACTCCTACCATTACCTAAGCTTTTCATCTTATAATCTACCCTCCCAGCGGACAACACGCACCACCTCCGGCGGCGCGTGCGTCCCTCCCGCGCGCAGGACTTCTCTTCCTTCGTTCAGCCGAGAACGAATCAACAAGTGAATATATCGCCGCAGCTCACACTGGCGACGTATCAGTTCCTTAGCACTAGTGAGTATATTCATCAAAGATATGTAGAAGTTATTCATGTAACATATACTTAATGAACGTCAATGTTACATACTTCGACTTTACCTAACCGTGGACCGAGAGAAAAAAGCCGGCGGAAAAAAACTCCCGGCACTCTTTTCGTAAATTATTAAAGTATATTGACAGAATAAGCCTTTGAGACCTTAAGTAAGTGGTAGCTTTTATTGTAAACGTCACCGAGTAAGATGAAGAGAAGAAACTTAGTGATACACAATAGGTAGACAATTCAAAAAATACATTTTAATTACACATGGGTATTGAACGATTTTCTTTCAAAATAAGAATTGAGTGACGAAGTGGATATCGCAATATTTTTTAGATACAAAAAAATACAATGTAGTTCATGATTATAGTTTAGTAATAAATTTAAAACTATTGTTATTTACTCTAAAAAAGTTCACCGTTTTTTTTATTACCTTGGTAGATAGACTAAATAACAATTCCTTTACCTACAGGTGTGGAGGAGTTCCGTCCGGAGTTGATATCGGAGACGGTCCTCCGCCGCTTGTTGAAGCAGGACATCATCCACCACATCAAGGTGAAGGGCAAGAACAAGAAGGACCCCACCACCTACGTGTTCCAGGCGGGGAAACCGGTATATAATTAAATTCTATAATCTGATATGTAAACTATATTTTAGTGCTTTTTTAATTATTATTAGTTTTTGCTTAATGCCAAAATTGATCCAGTAAAACTAGACCTTTATAGACAAAATGCGTTTTTCTTAGTTCGCATCAGCCACTCACCGATAGATGGCGCTAATAATTTTATCCATTTACAGATTTTTTATTAAATTATTTCCGAACCAAAAAAATGTGATCGACAGTTATTTCATTTTCATTTTATTTTCATAGGAAAACAAACAGTTACTTAAGTCCAAGTAGGTGCTAAAATTAAAAATCTATAAAATCATTGACATGTTTTAATATATAGGGCCGGTTTTTTAATAGTCAGATAAATTCTATCTGACAGAAAATTAGCATGTTTTCGTTGCACGTCGAACATAAATACTTGACATATGTATGAAGTGACAATGAAAACATACCTCTTATCAGTCAGTTAGCATTTATCTGACTATTGAAAAATCAGCCCTTATAGTAAAAAACAAAGCTCTTTTATTTTGAAGTATCTATAACTTCAAAATTAATAAAATTAGCATTTTAAATGCAAAACTAAAAGTAGTCTCATAATTTTTGTTCGGACTTACATTTAAAATAAAAAAAAATATGTTCGAAAGTTCCCTTTTTTCACAATCATTATTCACCTTAACATCTCAAAACCACTGTTTACACAAACTCTTCATAAAACTCCAACTAAAATATTATATTTCCTTGTGTATATAGAAATCGCTCAAAGCGATATGGCCACCTATTGTAACAGTTTAAGTCAATGTCTTTTGTACATTCCTTTATAATTGCAATGAAGAGTTTATTATTATTATTATCCAGATGGACTACTTCGTGACATTTAACTTATTTATCTCATCTATCAATATAATGGTGTTTCCCAGATGGACTACTTCGTGACATTTAACTTATTTATTTCATCTATCAATATAACGGTATTCCCCAGGTGGACTACTTCGTGCATTTATCTCATTGATCAATATTATTATTATTCTCCAGGTGGACTACTTCGTGCTAATCCTCGAAGGGCGCGCGGAGGTGACGGTGGGCGCGGAGAAGCTGGTGTTCGAGGCGGGGCCCTTCACGTACTTCGGCGTGCAGGCGCTGGCCGCTAACGTGCAGATGCTGCATGGTATGTATAACTAACGGCCGAAACCAATTCCACTAACCTTTGACGCCTTGTTATTTGTGTAACTATGGTCACTATTATCCATGTTTTTGCGTCGCAATAAACTATGGTAGATAGCTGTTTATAGGAGGAGATAGGAGAACTAGCTTTCCGCCTTGCTGTTTCCCCCGCAACTGAATGGTTTTTCCCGTGGCAATATCTTACGGAACTCTATTTTTTCCAAAATAAAATATAGCCTATGTTGCTCGTGGATAATGTAGCTTTCGAATGGTGAAAGATTTTTTTAAATCGGTCTAGTGGTTTCGGAGCCTATTCATTTTAAACAAACAAACAAAAAATCAAATCTTTACTCTTTATAATATTAGTATAGATAAGATAATATATTGATAATTCAAGGTGACATGTTATAAGAAAAATGTTGAGGTCGAAAGCTTAAAAAAAAAATAGCACCGGTAATAGTAATAATAATAGGTATGTCCCAGAAGTTTAAAAGTTGTCTATTATTTCACTTTCAATTTAGAATTACACCAATAATTCTACTTATATATTTTTTTCTGGTATGTCAATCGTGTTAAATGTTCTATTCTCTTTATTCGTCAAACCATTTCTCCTACTTTTTTACTATTTTTAGGCATTATTTCATACAATGATAATCTCGAACAGCGAGAGATGTTTAAGCCGTGATCCACCACGTTTTGGTGCGGGTTGGTGGATACGCATTATGGAAAATCTTGAGGGTTTTCTTACGATGTTTTCCTTCACCGTAAGTGCTCGAAAAACATGAACAGAATTTGGAAAATTACAAATTTGTGGTACACCCTGATGGGGATCGAATACTGCACTTGGTCCATACTCCATACATTGCAGCGGAGTCCAGCAGTTCCCTCTCCACCATCGCGCTGGAGTCGCTGCTGCGCCACAGCTTCGTGCCGGACTACTCCGTGCGCGCCGTCACGCCGCTGCTGTACCTCACTGTCCGACGGTAATTATATCATCTTTATCATCATCTTCATAATCATTATCATTAGCATCATCATCATTATTATCATCAATACAATCATTATCATCATCATCATCATAATAATTATCATTATCTTCATCATTTTTTTCAAAGAAAAGTCACTAATCATATGTGTTGGTCCGCTAACTCCTCCTAAACTACTTAACATCCATTTTATGCATTTTCCGGGTTTTTTTTTACGAATATTCATGAATAAAGATCATTCGAGATAAGTGTTTTAAGTTAGCCTAAATCCATAGTTTCGAGAACAAGGCAGCCAAAATGGACAAGTCACTAATACTAATTATGATGACGATGATAATGATGGTGATGAATTCTAATATGTACAATATTGCAGGGCGCTGTACCTGGCAGCGAAGCGCGCGACTCTCATGGAACAGAACGCTCTCTCTAAAGGCACCACCAACGAACAGTTTGACACCGAAGTCGACAAGGTGAGTGGCATTTGACACTAAATTATATAGTTATGACACCAAATTATAGTTATAGTTGTAACAACAAACTATATTGTTATAATACATGCCCTTTGTCCGTGACTTCAATCGCGTGATAACATAGCTTTCTTCTATTGAAAGATTTTTTTAAATTGGTTCAAAAGTTCCAAGGATAACGGGAGATACAACCGGACAAACGTTACCTCTTTTCTAATTTAAAGCTTGAGAAATTATAATCAGCAGTTAACTGACCGCCGGTTTTTAAATTAAGAAATTCAGATTTAAGTTAAATTCTGAAAATATGACTGTACTTCAAATTCTCAATTCAGAAACCGGTGTGTCAATTACATCCAAAATCACAAACATATTTAAACCTTTATTAGTTTAAATATGTATTGTATTTGTCCATCTTATGTAGCAGCTTCAGTTACCGACAGAAACAAACCATATTTAAACTAGTGTAGGTTCAAAATGCTCTTATGAATAATTAATAAGTTTTATAATTCCTCTAAACCCTTCCTGGCCCTAACCTCTACTCCTATCACTACAGTTGCCTTAACGAAAAAATTGTAGGACAGTAATTGTTTTAGTCCAAATTATATTTGGAATGTAAGTATGTTACTATGGTTAACTACTTAACACAGTGTTGTCTCTTCTAGAAAATAACCAGGTTTCTTTTTTTGTTTCCAACAGATTGTGGTATTTTACAAAATTTAAGAAACTGTTTTGAATTAGAATTTACTTCGACGAAACCTCCTTAAGATATTTTGTTATTATTTACATCAAAAAGAAGAGTAGTTAACACTAAGACAATACTTGTATTTTGAACGTCTCGATGCAATTGGCCAATGATTTGGACTAAATTCAGTATCACCAATATACCTATCTGTATTTTTCGAGAAAGTTGTACATATGTATCTTTGTATTCGATTCAGTGTTTCGATTCAATTCTTTTAACTCTCGTAACAATTAATATATGTGATTGGTTAGATTCAAAAGCGATATTGAATTTAATATAAAATAAATAAATTCTAGCAATCGACCAGTGAGCATTATGAAGCACTAACTAAGTCGTCGTCTCATCACCTATTATATTTGTTCACTTACATATTGTAATAACTTGTTTGTACATTCAGAGTCTATTAGTAAACGTAGTCATAACTTTTGGTCGTATTTTGAAACAAAATTTAAGTCGCGCGACTTTAATTATTGTTTATGTTTTTAAAATTGAATAGTAACTGAATCAGATAACTGTTTTAAAAAAATCTTCTTTGATGGTTGACTCAGTGTCAAAATATTTCACTATATTTATTTTTCTTTTCTTCTTTCATAGTTGAAATTGTTAAAATATCCGACTTTTACTAAAAGAAATACAGACTGTATTTCTTCATTAATTTACTATTGAAAATGTATACAAAAATAAAATAATATACATAAATAATAACATTAGGGCGAGCGTCGCCTCCGTTTTGACATCGACAAGGAAGATCACGTCGAGAGCGAGATCAAACACGAGACGACGTTGCGAGAACTCGAACACAAACTGTCGACCTTCCAGCGAACCGTCACCAAACAACTGGAACGGGTTTTGACAGCTTTGGAGCAAAAAGGAAAAATCTGATGAAGAGTTAGTGTTATATAGAAACAATTGGTATTTTTTTTTCGTAGGAACATATCAAAACAGGTATTCGACTATTCATTTTTGTGTGATAACGTGTAGTGAAGTGTCAAGTTTTTGACAGATATGACTGTCAAAATATATAGTTTTCCATTAAGTCGATATTGAAATTAGGTAATATGATTTAATGCTTTATAAAGCAGCGCTTAGGCAACGTTTTAGATTTTTTTTAAGAATATTGGCATTCATTTTTATTGATATTAAATTTGAGAATAAGTATGTAGTCAGTAGGTTACTATAATTATAAATACGTATGGTTATTAAATCTAAATAAGGCATTATCCTTATCCTTTTCCATTCCATCCTATCCTTTATTGTCTAAGATCCGAATTAGTAACTACTACATTCACCCTTTTTTAAAAAAAAAAAGCATGTTAAAAATATATCACGTCTAATTTGGCAAATAAAACGCGTTTTATCTGATTGTCTCGGCGTTTCTAACTCGGATTCTGCACTATTATTTGTTTTATGCTAATACAAGTAATGAAATTAAATGATAATTCAATAATATCTTTATAATAATACAGTTGCTAGAAGGAGTGGATAGCGAGGACCTGCTGAGCATCCCGGGGGACAACAAGACCCCCTCGCGACAGGTTCGTACTTAACTATACGTTTACTTTACAGCTGTTACATAGATACGTCGCTAAACATGTCTGCTTGTATGTACGAGTATATCCGTTTGAAACTGTTGTCAGAATAGGTTTGAAATAAATAAAATAGTTTTATTTTGTTAATGTGATGACAGACCATTGGCTAGCAACCATGCTAAAATATTGTAGCTGGCAATAAAACTCTTGCAGTGGACTGTATTCTTGTTTATTTCTTCTCCATTTCCTTAGGGTGGGGCCGGTCCGGAGCGAACACAAACTAGGCCAGCCAGCCCCATATACATAGGCAAATTTACTATTCTCTATTAGAGTGCTTCGCAGAGCACTTTATTACAATTCCGACCAATCATACACCGGCTGCAAATGTTATTATTTTGCGGGTACCTACCCACGGCTTAAGGCGGCTTTAGCGGGGTAGTCCTACTTTTAATATTTTTAAGCTCCGCCTCCTAGCTGTAGGAACATGGCAAATATTAACAATTTGTAGGGTACAACAATATCCTCACCCCGCACCTTCCTCACGGCCTACCTTCAATTATTTAACATTTCTACTTAAATTCCTAAATGTTAACTAACCGTGGGTAGTACATCATACATCATTTCCTATGTGCAAAATAACTTATTTACTTAGGTATTCTATACCTAAACAATACAATTTCCTACCTATTTGCAGCCCCTACAGGTGTATGAAATGATACTACCAAAAATTACTTTATTTATTAGCACATCAAAACTTACTTGCTAACTTAACATTTGTAACTATCAAAGTACCCACATTACATTTATATTACAACAAATTACAAAATTGAACACTATTTTATAAGCACTATATATAAATCAAAATACACTTATATCACAAAATAATTAACTGTCTATACACTGGCTTTTCGTCCGTAACATCCTCCCCCCGGCGAAGAAACTCGCAGCCCTAGGTGATCGGCAGGACGACAAGCCTCCTCGTCGGTCTCCTGAAGATGCCTCCTCTCGTACGGACGTCTGCGCTGCGCACCACGCCGTCAGGTCCCGTGTACACCCTCTCGACGACTCCTCGAGGCCAGACGTTCCTCGGTAGCAGCCCGTCGGCGATGATGACAACATCGCCGGGCTTGGGGTTGCTCGCCTGCCCGCGGTGGTCTCCTCGTGCTGTCAGCGTCGGTAGGTACTCGTTCACCCACCGCTGCCAGAACATGTTCGCCAGCGCCTGTGCTGCCCGCCACGTCCGCTTGTCTGCGACATTACTCTCGCCCACGTACGGGAGCCCAGTTGATGTGCCCAATAGGAAGTGATTGGGCGTTAGTGCTTCAGGTTCATCGGGGTCAACCGGAACGTGTGTCAACGGCCGCGAGTTGACCGTGTGCTCGATCTCTGTCATCACGGTAGTGAGAACCTCTTCTTTCGGCGCTCTGTCTTTTAACGTCACGGCGAGTGCGTGCTTCACTGTCTTCACCATTCTCTCCCACGCGCCTCCCTGGTTCGGCGCGCCGGGGTCTATGTACTCCCAGCGCATGCGCTTCGCGTGGGCGTAGTCTTGAAGCGCCGGCTGCCACTCTTGATAAGCTTTGCAAAGTTCGACGTCCGCTCCGTGGAAGTTAGTGCCGTTGTCTGACATCATTAGCTGCGGAACGCCTCTTCTGGCGGCCATTCTCCTCAGCGCCATTATAGCTGAGTCTGTGCTGAGACTTGCGACGAGCTCGATGTGGACAGCTCGTGTCACGAGGCACGTGAACAGCATCCCCCATCGCTTTTCTCTGCGTCTTCCAATCGCCACCCACATAGGTCCAAAGCAGTCCACGCCACAATGCGCGAACGGTCTCGTATGTGTGGTGAGACGCGCTCTCGGTAGGTCCCCTTTCACTGGCACAGTAGGCTTCGCTCTTCTTATCTTGCACGTCACACATTCGCGTAGCACCTTTCTCACTGTTGTTCGCAGGCGCAATATCCACGTTCACTGCCTTAAGTTGTTGACCAGCTGCTCTCTTCCAGCATGATTGCTTTTCTCGTGTTCATGTTTTATCATCAGGTACGCTAGGCGGTGCCGGCCGTCCAATATAGGCGGGCACTTCATTTCTGACGGTACTGTAGCTGCATTTATTCTTCCTCAAAGCTGTCGACCCAGTCGTCCATGTAAAGATTCTTCGTGATCGCCACAAACGCCAATGGGTGCGTCTCTCTGTTGTCGTCGGCGTTTCTATTTCTCACGCTGTGTGCTAGAAAGGGAGAGCTGCGTGCGCCGAATATCATTGACGTCATCATATACTTCCGTGGCGGGTCACTTCGGTTATCTCCTCTCCATAGGAAATGCTGCGCCAAGCGATCTTCTTCTCTTATCTTTACTCGCAGAAACATTTCTCGTATGTCGGCCATGACAGCTATCTGATATCTTCTGAATCTGAATAGAACGCCTTGTAGTGATTGTAACAGATCAGGGCCATCGAGCAGCGCATCATTTAAACATACGCCGTTCGCTCTTGCTGCCGCATCAAACACCAATCGCACTTTTCCAGGCTTGTTTGGATTGGTGACAGCAAAGTGCGGTAAGTACCACAGCAGCTTGCTTTCTGTGTGGTCGTCCATGCTCTCTACCGCATATCCTTTTTCAAACAGTTTCTCCATCTCTCTCGTATAACTCTGTTTGAACTCGATCTGTTTATCCATTCTGCGTTCAATTCCGCGTAGGCGCTGCAAAGCCATGTCGTAGCTCGGAGGCATGGCTATGTCGTCGCTTTCCCATGGCAGTCCCACTTCAAACTGCCCGTTGACGCGTTTCGCTGTCGCATTGAAGATGGCTACGGCGCGCTCATCAGTAGCTCTAGTTTTCTTCTTCATCGAAACTCCTAGCGCATCAATGTCGAAGTGTGCTCTCATTAGACTCTCTAAGTCCTCGCTTCTGCCTTGCCAGTCTTGTGACGTTCGTGTGTGCAGCACGCGGTTGCGTTCCGTGATCATTCTTGACGGCGTAGATCCGTGTATTATCCATCCCAGCCGAGTGAGCGACGCGGCCAGTTCACGCTCTCTTCCCGTCAGCAACCTTCTCGTCACTATCAGTGGCCAGTTGTCGGCACCGATAAGCAGTCGTGGCTTCGCATTGGTGTAGCACACCTCCTCCGGAGCTAGATCGCGCAAGTGTGAGTGCTGTAGCGCCCTTTCCTCAAGAGATTGTCTGCCCAGTGTGAGGTCGTTCACCGTGCGCGCCTTTATTGTGTAAGGCTGCGACCTCTTGCCTTCAATAGTGACCGTTACAGCTCGGCTTGCTTGCTGCACCTGGCTGGTTGTAGCGCCGACAATGTTCAACGGTCGCCTGGGTCCTCCTGCTCCAATCTCGTTTGCGATCTGCTCATCGATGAGAGTTATCGTAGAGCCTTCATCCAATAGTGCGTACGTCTCTATCTCTTTCCCTGTCGGCCCTCGCACCGTCACAGGGCACACCTTGAGTAGTACGCGCATTTCTTTCTTGCTTGCTCGTGTAGACGCGATTGTTTCTGTCGCCTTCTCTTCTTCTACAGGAGCACTTGCGTTTTCCACCGGTCCATGAAGCAAGGTGTGATGTGGCCGCCGACACTCGCCGATTCCACACCGCCTGGCCTTGCATTGAAAACGCCTGTGTTGGCTATTCAAGCACTGAAAACACATTCTTATTTCCTTCGCCCATTGCCATCGTTCAGGCACTGTCATTGCCACAAGCTTCTTGCATTCTGTGGTTTTATGGGCGGCGCCGCAGCAGAAGCATTCCCTCTTCACGTTGCTTCCGCTCTCCTTCTGTACGGCGTATACGCTGCGGCGGATGGGCTTCGTCCCTGTGTGCGGTCGTTCACTGGCCATCACACGCACTGGCGGGGCGTGTAGGTGCCGCACAGCTGCATCCGCTTCCTGTTCGAGGAACTTCGACAGCTTTATTATCTCTGGTTCACGAACGTTGCCATATTGCTTCGCGTAATCACACCACCGTGACTTGATGTGCGGCGTTAGCTTCTCTACAACTTGCTGGACTAGCAGGGGGTTCTGCAGATATCCTCTGTCGTCCACGCATTCCAAAACAGTCACTGCATTCTGCAGCTTGATGGAGAAGCTATTCAAATCACTCGGCTCCGCACTTGTCTTCGGTAGACGCTTGATGTCTTCCATAGCTTGGTAGACTATCATCGCTGGCCGGCCGAAACACGCCTCTAGCCTCCTCATAACAACATCTGGGTCGGCTGCTATTCCCAGCAGCGCCGACACCGCCTGGCGTGCTTCACCTCGTAGACACATTCTCAGTCTGGCCATATTCTCCTCGGGCGTGAACCTGTAGAGTCTCGTTGACTCTGTCATCGCTTTCTTAAATGGCAGCCACTCCGCTGTTGCTCCGCTGAATGTCGGCAGGTCCTGGCTTTGACGCGGGGGAGGTCCACTTCGCCTCAGATTATCGATCGCTTTTGCTAGTCGATCGATGTCGCCATCCGTCGTCGCTCGCCGTGTGGGTGACGCAGGTCGAATCGCCGCCACTTGTTCCTCTGTCGCATGTCCATATGCGACGCGGTGATTCGCCTCCAATGCCGTGACGTCACGCACCTGGTCAGTTTTGTGCGGCTGCTCCCCCCGTACGTTGCCCTGGTGGAGCCATACACGCACACGCTCTGCCGTTTCCTCGACCTGGACCGGCTCGTCTTCATCACAAGTCTCTTCTTGTATCGTAGCAATCTCGACTGCCAACTTGCTTCTAATCATCTCAGCTTCTAAATCCAATTGCTTTCTCTTAATTTCAGCCAATCGTAAAGCCGCTTCAGCTTCAGCCTTCCGTATTCGCAGCGTCGTCGAGACGCTCGACCTCCTTGAGCACACGGAAGCAGCTCGCGACTGATGACCGTCCCTCTGGGCCTCAACTTCATGTTCAGGGGCGGGCATCTCATCTGGTTTCTTCATTGTTGAACGTTCGGGCATAGAACGTTCGGGCGCAGTTCGCGCCGGCGCGGTACATTCTGGCGCGGTGGATGCGGGGGCGGTAGATGCGTTGCTTCATGGTCTTCTTCCTCGTCACGGGTGGGCTTCGGGGCATCATTGCTTCGGCACTTGCTAGCCTTGCCGTGAACAGCCCTACCACTGAAAACCGCCTGAGTGGCGTTCACTCGCAACAGACCGTTTGGCACCGTTAGGTAGCCTGTTGCGAGCCGCGTTAAACGCGTTCCTTAGCTCCGCCTCTTCTGTGCGATGTCAACCAGAGACTCCGCCTCTTCTGTGCGATGTCAATCAGGGACTCCGCCTCTTCTGTGCGTTGACCCTGGGCCGCGCCTCTTCGTTTGTAACCTGGGCTGCCCCTCTTCTTGTGCGTTGACCCTTGACCGCTTGGCTTCCGTGCCTGCCCCTCTTCTTGTGCGATGACCCTGGGCCGCGCCTCTTCAATTGTAACCTGGGCTGCCCCTCTTCTTTTGCGCTGACCCTTGACCGCTTGGCATCCGTGACTACCGCCGCCAACCGAGGGTAGGCCGAAATTAATTCATTCGGCCACCGCTGCCGACCGAAGATATGCCGACACTAGTTCATTCGGCTGCTGGTGTTTCGCTCCCGTGCCCCACACGTTGATTCTTGCTGTTTCATATCCGGCGCCGATGGACCAAAACTTTCTTCTTGCTGTTTCATATCCGGCGCCGAAGGACCAAAAAACTTTCTTCTGTAGCTGGCAATAAAACTCTTGCAGTGGACTGTATTCTTGTTTATTTCTTCTCCATTTCCTTAGGGTGGGGCCGGTCCGGAGCGAACACAAACTAGGCCAGCCAGCCCCATATACATAGGCAAATTTACTATTCTCTATTAGAGTGCTTCGCAGAGCACTTTATTACAATTCCGACCAATCATACACCGGCTGCAAATGTTATTATTTTGCGGGTACCTACCCACGGCTTAAGGCGGCTTTAGCGGGGTAGTCCTACTTTTAATATTTTTAAGCTCCGCCTCCTAGCTGTAGGAACATGGCAAATATTAACAATTTGTAGGGTACAACAATATCCTCACCCCGCACCTTCCTCACGGCCTACCTTCAATTATTTAACATTTCTACTTAAATTCCTAAATGTTAACTAACCGTGGGTAGTACATCATACATCATTTCCTATGTGCAAAATAACTTATTTACTTAGGTATTCTATACCTAAACAATACAATTTCCTACCTATTTGCAGCCCCTACAGGTGTATGAAATGATACTACCAAAAATTACTTTATTTATTAGCACATCAAAACTTACTTGCTAACTTAACATTTGTAACTATCAAAGTACCCACATTACATTTATATTACAACAAATTACAAAATTGAACACTATTTTATAAGCACTATATATAAATCAAAATACACTTATATCACAAAATAATTAACTGTCTATACACTGGCTTTTCGTCCGTAACAAATATGCCTTTAAATAACTGAAAATTTCGGGTTCTTCCTTAAATAGGACTATTTAGGAAGATTACCTAAGTTATTTTACATGTAGGTACATCCCACACTTAAGGAAATCAAAATCATCATCAAGAAGTAAACCTTAATAAAAAACTGCTTACTTTTCCAAACTAGCAGGACCTGAATACTAATATTATACTTAAAGTAACAACTGAAATCTGTTTGAATATATAATGTTACTATTCCAGCCGCCCGCGTCGCCGCGAGTGGCGAGTCCAACACAACCAGAAGAGGAACAACCCCCCGCGGAACACCATAAACTACTGCAGTCATAATAATAGTACTATTACTAGAGAATTTATGTAACTTGAGACCTATAACTAGTCATATTAAGCGGAAAAAAGGTAGAAGACAAAGTGATTGCGACAAAAACGAATTAGAAATAGCAAGAGAAATTGTTATTGGACAATTATAAAGTCTAATTTTCGACTCATTTGTTTACACGATGATTATTAAGTAACTTTCGACCCAAAACATCACTAAACCTTGACAATTGGCAGAAGAAGCGGCTTATTCCGTTTGTACACCCTGAAACAGCCCTATCGTTCAGGGTGGATGGATGGATGGATGGATGGTCACCTTAGGGTGGCTGTTTCAGAGTAGATAAACGGAATAAGCCGAAAAAGCTACATTACGAGAAATAACATTACCATTTACCTTAGCTTTTGGGTCGAAAGCTACTTAAGAATCACGTTCCATTGAACCTTATTATGAAGACATAAAGTTTAATTTATATAACTGTGTACAGGAAATCACATACTACACAATGGCATCGATTCTGAAAACAATCTAAAAATATTGCTATTACTTTGTCGCTCATGGTATAAAAGCATAGTATAATACGCAAAAGAGTTGACAAACTCAATTATATTTAATGGTTTTTCTAATCGAAAAAGTTCATTTACTTACACAAGTCAAAAATAGTATTTTTTACAACTATAATCATAATTGACAAGTATTTTTAGTAATTAGATTACATTTTATTTAATAGTCCGCCTTAATGTAGCTATAGTTTTTTTAAAATAAATTAATCGTTTAATTAAAAACTTTTCAGATCGAAGCGTGATTTAACAAACTTTGTATCGTTCTGACAAATATTAGTTTTAAGTGGTGTACATCAGTTTATTATTTTATATATTATTTTCAATCAATGATACGATATACAATATAGATATGTTATTAGCATGTATCTCAAGCAAGACCCCATTTAAGGATATTTTTGCTATATGATATATTATCAGTTACACATAGTATATAGCCTATATACTATGTGTAACTGATTTATACCTACTTTAATAATAAATAAATAATAAATCTCCAGACTAACACACCAACTGTGTGGCCCTAAACTAAGCAGAGTTTGTACTATAGGTACCATACAATGGACTAGGGGCGAACCTAGTTACACCCAGACACGAGCCAATTTCGAAAAACCATTTTGACGAAATTGGCCCGACCCGGGGATTGAACCCGGGACCATCCGCTTAGCAGTCCGGTATATATACCGCTGCAATACAGAGGTCGTCACTTGAAGCATTAATGTGTGAAATTAAACTAATATAGAAAGAATAGTATTTATGTTAACTTACTGTTATGAACCCAGTATTATAATAGTATTATATAAATTAAACCTGTATTAAATTTCAGTATAAATATGTATTATTGAATCTCATTAGAAAAAAAGTCATCTCATTATGTACTTAAAATTAAGAAAATTACAAATGTTATTATGAACCAAAGATTGTATGTATTAGTTTATATACAGACCGTGAACTCTAATAGCAGTCATAAAATAAAAAGATGCAGAATCTAAACTGAACTGCTTCTTTCTGCTAAAACATATATATTCAATTCAATTCAATTGTTTCTTTAATTCAAATTTATTTAATTTTAATAAAAGATAAACTTTAAACGTTTTACAAAAAAAAAGATTACAAAAACTTTTGTTTTTATTTAACTTCACATCCGTTTGCCTTTAATAATAAGAATGTGGACAAATAATTATATATTCACTTAATTTGATGCAATTGTAATGTAACATGTACTTAAGGTAACTCATCTCATCATTTACATTACTTTTATAAGAAAAATATTAGCCCGCCTGCATAGAGTATAGGATCTTCTGTTAAAAGTAGATAATATTGAGAACCTAGCTGCGTAGCTTTAATTAGTATTAAGATGTTACTGTAGATATAAACAATACAATACAACTGATTGACCCCGTGTACTTAACTGATTTTATACTGACAACGCAAGAGATACGCATTTATGTAAATATCATCATTTTTATGCCGAAAACGATTACGATTAAAATAATTTCCGCCTTTATGTACATAGCTGGTGGCTAACTCTCATATTTTACTAATTATAAAGAACAAACAAATTCTAAATTTCCTTACAGTTTTTGTATGAAATTAAAAGCTGTTAATCGACCATGTGATTTTAAAATATGAGAATGTCAGCCCCAGATTGCCTCCTAAGAAATAAATAATTATAAAAATCAAAATGTATTTTCCTGTAAAGAATAAACAAACTGTTGGTACTAAGTTACTTGTCTTTTTTTTCTAGTGACTTGAAAATATGTGCATCTGCATTGAATGTTCTTTTTTTCTACTTTTTGTAAAAAATGGGAGATTTTAAAGAAATTTAGTAAAAAATAGTGAAACTCATTTAAAAAAATAAAAAAATTGTAAAAGTTAAATCTATTACAACCCATAAACTAGAACACTCAGTTCAGACGTTAGAACCAAATGGCAAGGTCTAAATCCTAAAAAGTAAAAAAATAGTAAAAACTATTTTTCCTAATTTGCTTCAATGTTTAAAGTTTAGTTTCATCTGTAAAGCCGTTTTAATAGATCAGTCAGTTCAACATTTTGCAAAAATTGTACTTTCGTTTATGTATATTTTTAGAGGGTTATTATTAGTTTAGATAAGCCACGTCCCCGAAAAAAGCCTGCCTTGAATCATATGTGATAATCATTACATAGTATAAATCCAAGTCGCTAATTCTGTCTGTTGAGCTGCTAACTCCTCCTAAACCAGTTGAGGGATTTAAATGCGGTTTTCACCATCCTTTTTTTCATTTAAATTTGTAAATAAAGAACAATCGGAAAAAGTTTTTTTAAGTAAGCCAAAAATAAATGTTTCGTGAGCCAGTCGGCCAAAATTACACCATTGCGAAGCGTGGGCGGGTCGCTACTGGACGTATAAAAACTAGGACAAAGATTGTATTCATCGGACGCCTCGGATACTTACCCCGGATTGTAATCCACTAATATTAGGAATAAAAGTTATGTTACCGTTTCACTATACTCTAGCTAGGTCAACAAATGCGACTTTTTTAATTAATATGATGGGCCTTATTCATCTGAAGAAATATTAAAAAACAACTTATTTAACCCATTGGATGCCGAGCCCGCCCATTGGCGTGCAAAATGTTTTTACTGAGATGTCGGGCCCGCCTATCGGCGTTAGGATTACAAACGGCATTACGTAAGCCAAATCCAAATAAAAAAATGAGATTTTTGGTAATCGTTTGTTTTTTTATTATTGACTCAACCGAAACGGTTTCTAGATATTAAGGATATTAAAAAATGACGATTCCATAACTACATGCCGAGCCCGTCCATAGGCGGTCCCGACTCTAAATCAGGGGTAAAAAACCTTTTGTAATATTTAGAAATAAAAATATATTATAATTATAATATTATCTTGTAAATAAATGTTAAAATATTTTCTCCCGGACCTCCTCTTCCTCCCGGACCTCGAACGAGAGTAGACGTGTGGAATCCGTGTCTAAATATACCATCAATTAATATTAATTTTTAACTGCGAAAATAAAGTGCCAAAAATAGGAGATCAAAAACGTGAAGGAGGTTTACTAAGACGCAAGGGTAAGCTACATACACAGCTGAACCTACCGCAACATACGTCACAGTTGCGTCTCCACAAAACATCAAGTGCAAGCGTCGATTGCATGAGCCTCTTCGACAGTTATGATATCCTAGTACCTCAAGACTCTATACGGCATGCCCAATCCTATCTCATACCACCTGATCTACCTGCTGCTACAGACGACGTATTTACCTTCATATTAATACGGCGCTCCTGGTACGGAAACTACGTCACAATTACGTCAGCTACCATACAACTTCCGGTGCGAGTACCGATTGCACTAGTCTCCTCGTCAGTTATGAAATCCTGGTACTACAAGAGTTCTATAAGCCACTGATACTTTCTACTGAAACGCAACACAAGATAAGCACGATCTCTCACCTACCTCTTGTCTGTTATGTGAACCGAGTCTCCCGAATACACCTACATTACAAAAGGACTATACTTACCGAGTTGTTGACAACTGTCGTAACTCTTATACTAACTTCTTCATCTCTGCTGCTCTCCTGATACATCTTAATTCTCAATTTGTGTAAAAAAAAAGACGTTATGAAAAAGTCACTGTCGGAGTCAAGCCTGGAGAACAAAGACGTAACACCTCCCAATAAATATGTGGGTGCGCGACGTCAAAAGAGAAGGAGAGAAACCGATTACGAAACCGATTTTAACTCCTTTAAAGAGGACATAAAGTCCTTAATTTCTACTTTAATGGCTGAGCATCAGGAGGATGTAAAGAAAATTCTCCCAGCTCTAACAGAAATAAAGAACAGTAACATAGAAAACACTGTAAGTTTTCTGTCGGAACAAAACACGGAACATAAGAGACAAATAGAGCGCCTAGAACTAAAAGCTAAACAGAACAAAGATCATATAATGCTGCTCGAAAACAAGATTGAGGACCTACAGCGAAATTTTCGTAAAACTAAAATTGAAATAAAAAATGTACCTAGCAAGCCTCAAGAAGATAGGGAAGATCTGATTAAGATGACAGTTACACTTTCGGAAACAATTGGCTGCAACATTATTAGAAATTACATAAGGGATATTTAGTGTGCGTTCGCTCAGCAAAAAGTATAGCTTTTTCAAGAATTGGATGATGCAGATAATTAGCGCCTTATGTCGTGTAAATGTGCCCGAAATTTCATATTTGTGCGTCTAACAGCTTGAGTTATTTAAGGAAAACTGATTCTGCTGGACGAACGTTCGCCCAGCAAAATTTTTTTTTAATTGATGGGTCTAGCTATATTTTAAATATGCAAAAAGATAGCTTAAATACGAGCATAAATGTGCCGTGAAAGCCAAATTTGTGCCTCTTAAGATTTCAGAGTTATTTGATTTTTTGCTGGGCGAACGTTTTAGTGATTGCTATATATCGGAAACTGTTGAACGCACACTCATTATTTTTTTTATGCAGATACAGTAGATTTGTGCATATTTGTGCCGGCATTTTCATTAACATGACTAGCATGGTTCAGGAGCTATTCTTTTATTTCCTAAAAAATTGAAAAATGCTCTGGCTCTCGAAAGAACAAGACCAAGGACTTCGCGTTAGTGCTGACTGGTACCAATTATATATTCACACGATCCTGTAAAGTTTCGCCAGCCTACTACATATCATTGCTGAGTTCTTAACGGTTTTGTCTTTTTTTGAGGTTATCTTGAGTGAAATTACTTAAAATACAATAACACTAGTTTTCAGTGAGCTGGCTTATTACATGCTTCTACAATAATACGAGCGCTGTTTTAAGAATACGTATGCAAAAAATCATGTATGTATACCCATTACTTTAGACAATAACGATAAAAAACCACTCGAAATATTTTTGGTAGATTATCTGACCAAATTCGAGTGAACATTAAAAAGCGGCCGCACGATACATCAAAATATCCTTCTTAAATCGTCATGATATCATTTAGTGTTTGGAGAACATCGCGTACAAAAGTGAAATTGTCATTTAAATAAAATATTTTTGCCCTCTTTAATTAAGTATTGTTTTAGTATAATATTATTACATTGCTCTTTTCAATAAATAAGTAGGTACCTAGTAAGTGTATGTTTTATTTATCTCATAATCCAAAAAAGTATCCCCTGTATTTTAAAATAATAATCTTTTGGCTCTTTTTCTAATAAATAATTAGGTACCTTTCACTAACGAGCGAACCATTTCATACCAATAAGTATAAGTATTTGCCAAAATGATCTTTTTTTTAACGGCACATCAAGCTATCAAGTTATTTAGGTATAAATTTATGGTGAAAATCATCCATTCATTATAGGTAATCTTAAAAGGACGACATTTTATTTTTAATAATAAATTACAAATTATAGTGTACATATTAACACAAAAAAAAAATCGCATTTTATTTTTTTGTAATAATATGTCATGTCCCTAATATAAAATATTTTCCAACTTAACAATTCTGTACGTATCTGTACTATTTAAATTTCGTTACAACGCCATCAAGTGAGGAAGGATAGTTTGATGTATAGTGCGGCCGCTTTTTAATGTTCACTCGAATTTGGTCGGATAATCTACCAAAAATATTTCGAATGGTTTTTTATCGTTATTGTCTAAAGTAATGGGTATACATACATGATTTTTTGCATACGTATTCTTAAAACAGCGCTCGTATTATTGTAGAAGCATGTAATAAGCCAGCTCACAGAAAACTAGTGTTATTGTATTTTAAGTAATTTCACTCAAGATAACCTCAAAAAAAGACAAAACCGTTAAGAACTCAGCAATGATATGTAGTAGGCTGGCGAAACTTTACAGGATCGTGTGAATATATAATTGGTACCAGTCAGCACTAACGCGAAGTCCTTGGTCTTGTTCTTTCGAGAGCCAGAGTATTTTTCAATTTTTTAGGAAATAAAAGAATAGCTCCTGAACCATGCTAGTCATGTTAATGAAAATGCCGGCACAAATATGCACAAATCTACTGTATCTGCATAAAAAAAATAATGAGTGTGCGTTCAACAGTTTCCGATATATAGCAATCACTAAAACGTTCGCCCAGCAAAAAATCAAATAACTCTGAAATCTTAAGAGGCACAAATTTGGCTTTCACGGCACATTTATGCTCGTATTTAAGCTATCTTTTTGCATATTTAAAATATAGCTAGACCCATCAATTAAAAAAAATTTTTGCTGGGCGAACGTTCGTCCAGCAGAATCAGTTTTCCTTAAATAACTCTAAAGCTTTTAGACGCACAAATATGAAATTTCGGGCACATTTACACGACATAAGGCGCTAATTATCTGCATCATATAATTCTTGAAAAAGCTATACTTTTTGCTGAGCGAACGCACACGGATATTTATCGTGTGCAAGTTAAAAGTAAAAAGGATAAACCTAACACGAACTTTACTATTGTAGTTGAACTATCATCCACCATTATAAAAAAAAATCTCTTGAAAATGGCTAAATCCTACAATATAAACTTGCAACTAATGAATATGTACTGATATTTACCTCTGAACAATTAACTGCGAAAGGTAGTCGCCTACACTTCCTAGCGAGAGAACTTACTACTAGTAAGTCTTACAAATTCTGCTGGACGGCCTATGGACGTGTGAAAAAGTAGTAGTTGTGAAAAATATTTTAGCAGTTTCCATTCAAAAACTGTTATAGCAAGTTCTATACAATCGAAATCCAGCAAAACTTAAGTTGTGATAACAACGAACTTTTATTATTTGTCTTTTAGTGAAAAACACCTTACATCTTTAGTTCGTTGATAAATAGTATAGTCTCGCTTTTAGTTTAACTTTCATTGATAGTGTATCAAGAGCGAGTTTTTTTACTTAATTGCGTAAAAACAAACGCGGATTTGTAAGTAATTGAAACAGCGCCGCCATGCAAAAATAATGTGAAACGTTTCAATATTTGGATAGGTAAAAAAGGTTGAAGACATCTGACTTAAAACGGCTCAAGTCGAAATCTAATAAGTTCATGCCGAGAACCTGATCGGCGAGCAACCAAACTTAACCGAGATGCCGAG
This sequence comes from Emmelina monodactyla, assembly GCA_916618145.1. Taxonomy (NCBI): domain Eukaryota; kingdom Metazoa; phylum Arthropoda; class Insecta; order Lepidoptera; family Pterophoridae; genus Emmelina; species Emmelina monodactyla. The sequence goes on from OU745296.1 coordinate 6,254,991, forward strand.
CCCGCCCGTGGGCGGGCTGAACTCATTGAATGACGGCATCTAGGAATAGACGTAAATTTTCAGGGAGGAAGTGAATGGGTTAATATACCCCCCACGTTCAAGAGGTACTCGTCCTTACATTCCAACTAACAAACTGAACCAAGTTATCAAATACATTACCCAAGTATGCATTACAAGGATTCTATATTAGAAGTTCTAAGCTATAGTAATTTGAAAATAGTAACGTAAATGAAATTACCAGCTTGGATTATTATATATAGCAAATATGTCATAGATTATGATATATTACATAGATGCTAACTATTTAATTAGTATTAACTTACGTGGTTGCCTAGAAATAAATCAGAGAAGAAACAACAATAAAAAACAAAACAATTCAATATAATTATTTATATTTAAAACAAGTTAACAAAAACTGATTCTGCTGGACGAACGTTCGCCCAGCAAAATTTTTTTTTAATTGATGGGTCTAGCTATATTTTAAATATGCAAAAAGATAGCTTAAATACGAGCATAAATGTGCCGTGAAAGCCAAATTTGTGCCTCTTAAGATTTCAGAGTTATTTGATTTTTTGCTGGGCGAACGTTTTAGTGATTGCTATATATCGGAAACTGTTGAACGCACACTCATTATTTTTTTTATGCAGATACAGTAGATTTGTGCATATTTGTGCCGGCATTTTCATTAACATGACTAGCATGGTTCAGGAGCTATTCTTTTATTTCCTAAAAAATTGAAAAATGCTCTGGCTCTCGAAAGAACAAGACCAAGGACTTCGCGTTAGTGCTGACTGGTACCAATTATATATTCACACGATCCTGTAAAGTTTCGCCAGCCTACTACATATCATTGCTGAGTTCTTAACGGTTTTGTCTTTTTTTGAGGTTATCTTGAGTGAAATTACTTAAAATACAATAACACTAGTTTTCAGTGAGCTGGCTTATTACATGCTTCTACAATAATACGAGCGCTGTTTTAAGAATACGTATGCAAAAAATCATGTATGTATACCCATTACTTTAGACAATAACGATAAAAAACCACTCGAAATATTTTTGGTAGATTATCTGACCAAATTCGAGTGAACATTAAAAAGCGGCCGCACGATACATCAAAATATCCTTCTTAAATCGTCATGATATCATTTAGTGTTTGGAGAACATCGCGTACAAAAGTGAAATTGTCATTTAAATAAAATATTTTTGCCCTCTTTAATTAAGTATTGTTTTAGTATAATATTATTACATTGCTCTTTTCAATAAATAAGTAGGTACCTAGTAAGTGTATGTTTTATTTATCTCATAATCCAAAAAAGTATCCCCTGTATTTTAAAATAATAATCTTTTGGCTCTTTTTCTAATAAATAATTAGGTACCTTTCACTAACGAGCGAACCATTTCATACCAATAAGTATAAGTATTTGCCAAAATGATCTTTTTTTTAACGGCACATCAAGCTATCAAGTTATTTAGGTATAAATTTATGGTGAAAATCATCCATTCATTATAGGTAATCTTAAAAGGACGACATTTTATTTTTAATAATAAATTACAAATTATAGTGTACATATTAACACAAAAAAAAAATCGCATTTTATTTTTTTGTAATAATATGTCATGTCCCTAATATAAAATATTTTCCAACTTAACAATTCTGTACGTATCTGTACTATTTAAATTTCGTTACAACGCCATCAAGTGAGGAAGGATAGTTTGATGTATAGTGCGGCCGCTTTTTAATGTTCACTCGAATTTGGTCGGATAATCTACCAAAAATATTTCGAATGGTTTTTTATCGTTATTGTCTAAAGTAATGGGTATACATACATGATTTTTTGCATACGTATTCTTAAAACAGCGCTCGTATTATTGTAGAAGCATGTAATAAGCCAGCTCACAGAAAACTAGTGTTATTGTATTTTAAGTAATTTCACTCAAGATAACCTCAAAAAAAGACAAAACCGTTAAGAACTCAGCAATGATATGTAGTAGGCTGGCGAAACTTTACAGGATCGTGTGAATATATAATTGGTACCAGTCAGCACTAACGCGAAGTCCTTGGTCTTGTTCTTTCGAGAGCCAGAGTATTTTTCAATTTTTTAGGAAATAAAAGAATAGCTCCTGAACCATGCTAGTCATGTTAATGAAAATGCCGGCACAAATATGCACAAATCTACTGTATCTGCATAAAAAAAATAATGAGTGTGCGTTCAACAGTTTCCGATATATAGCAATCACTAAAACGTTCGCCCAGCAAAAAATCAAATAACTCTGAAATCTTAAGAGGCACAAATTTGGCTTTCACGGCACATTTATGCTCGTATTTAAGCTATCTTTTTGCATATTTAAAATATAGCTAGACCCATCAATTAAAAAAAATTTTTGCTGGGCGAACGTTCGTCCAGCAGAATCAGTTTTCCTTAAATAACTCTAAAGCTTTTAGACGCACAAATATGAAATTTCGGGCACATTTACACGACATAAGGCGCTAATTATCTGCATCATCCAATTCTTGAAAAAGCTATACTTTTTGCTGAGCGAACGCACACGGATATTTATCGTGTGCAAGTTAAAAGTAAAAAGGATAAACCTAACACGAACTTTACTATTGTAGTTGAACTATCATCCACCATTATAAAAAAAAATCTCTTGAAAATGGCTAAATCCTACAATATAAACTTGCAACTAATGAATATGTACTGATATTTACCTCTGAACAATTAACTGCGAAAGGTAGTCGCCTACACTTCCTAGCGAGAGAACTTACTACTAGTAAGTCTTACAAATTCTGCTGGACGGCCTATGGACGTGTGAAAAAGTAGTAGTTGTGAAAAATATTTTAGCAGTTTCCATTCAAAAACTGTTATAGCAAGTTCTATACAATCGAAATCCAGCAAAACTTAAGTTGTGATAACAACGAACTTTTATTATTTGTCTTTTAGTGAAAAACACCTTACATCTTTAGTTCGTTGATAAATAGTATAGTCTCGCTTTTAGTTTAACTTTCATTGATAGTGTATCAAGAGCGAGTTTTTTTACTTAATTGCGTAAAAACAAACGCGGATTTGTAAGTAATTGAAACAGCGCCGCCATGCGAAAATAATGTGAAACGTTTCAATATTTGGATAGGTAAAAAAGGTTGAAGACATCTGACTTAAAACGGCTCAAGTCGAAATCTAATAAGTTCATGCCGAGAACCTGATCGGCGAGCAACCAAACTTAACCGAGATGCCGAGCCCGCCCGTGGGCGGGCTGAACTCATTGAATGACGGCATCTAGGAATAGACGTAAATTTTCAGGGAGGAAGTGAATGGGTTAATATACCCCCCACGTTCAAGAGGTACTCGTCCTTACATTCCAACTAACAAACTGAACCAAGTTATCAAATACATTACCCAAGTATGCATTACAAGGATTCTATATTAGAAGTTCTAAGCTATAGTAATTTGAAAATAGTAACGTAAATGAAATTACCAGCTTGGATTATTATATATAGCAAATATGTCATAGATTATGATATATTACATAGATGCTAACTATTTAATTAGTATTAACTTACGTGGTTGCCTAGAAATAAATCAGAGAAGAAACAACAATAAAAAACAAAACAATTCAATATAATTATTTATATTTAAAACAAGTTAACAAAAACAGTAGGCAATAAAAACAATATTATACCATTTGACATCTTATTAATAAAATAAAAACTTAATTTAAATACCTACTTCTTTTTTGGCAATATTCTGTAACAATTGTCAGCGCCAGCGGATATTTAAAACCGAATATTGTAACTTATAAACTGTGGACATACACACAGGTGTTCTATAATAAATTTATATTCACAAGCTAAAATTACCTATCACATAATTTTACATACAATTATTTACAATAGTAAGCTTATTAACAATGAATGTATCACAGAAAAAATATTAAAGCTAAAAAAACAACCATCATTACAAAACTTAAAAATAAAGAATTAAATAACAAAATCATCCAAGTAACCTCCATGATGTTGAAGATAGCCTTTCCTTCATCTGTGCGGTCCAAGAATACATGGGCAAATTTAGTGGATTTATGGTCCTGGTCATTAACATCCTATTTCTATGTAGGCCTGAATGAGATAGTTTTCCAGGATTAGATCGGAATCGAGCTATTTGATCTAAAGGAAATCACTCATTGTAGATGTCATTTATGCCCCTACTACCATAGGCACACCACTTCCCCCCTTCCCATCATTAGTGTTTAGAAGGCCAGGGGGGCACTATCACTGAACTCGTATAGTTCGTCGTGTGTTTTTAAGGCCATTTGCATTGAAAGAGCCGACAGTCAGGGTACGCGGTTTATTACGTAATGGAACGTTATCCATTACAGGGTTGCGCGGAAGAAACTATCCATCATTTGGGGAATCTGCGCTTGGCAGTGCTGGATAAATTGCACGTACTGAGCGTGCGATGTGAAGATGGCTTGATAAGGCGCCTCCACTACAGGTGCGGGTCTGTTGGGGAACCCAGGAGGGGGAGCGATGGGTCGCTGAAGGTTTGTCGTAGGGGAAGCCCAAGATGTGATTGGAGGTGCAGCCCGAGATGGAGTTGGGGCTGGCGCCTTTGAGCTTTGCAGCAGCCTCGGTAGCTGTCCGGGTGGCCTGCCTGCTGGCACAGAACGCAGCTGACCGGTTCTGTTTCTGTTTCGCGTGCTCTGCGAGTCACTTGACGCACCTGGGACGCGCATAGCAATTGCGCGCTGAATGCCCGTATAGCTGGCAGCGGTGGCACTGCCCGGGCATACCCCTTTTGTGAGGGGTCTCGATGGTGATGCCGGATAGCTGGCACACCCGGCTTATATTGAAAATCGCCTTGCCGGCGGGGGTTTTATCCAGCACTACCAGTGCCAGATTAAGTTCTGCGCCTGTGCGCTGGTTTTTCATCCGGTGCACCTCGCGCACCGGTAGATTTTGGGACAGAAGGTCCTTTTTTATGTAGTCCAAGGGGATGTCCTTGGGCAGTCCGCGAATAACGACGCGGAGCTGCTTCTCCTCTTCCAGGGCGTACGTGTGGAAGCTAATCTGGTCTTTTTGTAGGTTTCCTGTAAAGGCACGGAAACCTTCGGGGGTGCACAGTTGGACGCGAATACCTTGAGAGGTATTTCGCGCCGTTGTGTATCTGATACCTCTACTGTCGAGGTATCTCGAGGCGTTCACCCACGCGGCCTTGTCTTGGATGAAGACAGGCGGCGGGGTTCGGGTTTTGGGGCCGGCCGGTTGTTGCGTCGACGCCGACGCAACTGCGGCAGAAGCGGACGGGGACGCGGATGGGGTTGCGGAGGAGGTCTCCGGTTGAGAGGGCTGGGCGGCGGTGCCCGAGACCCTGATGGCCTTAGAGGCTCGGTCCTCTTTGGCCTTGCGGTTGCGACAGGGACGAACTCATCGGATGAGTTGTCGGGTGTTGACTCCGTGTTTGAGGCACACGATTGTACCTCCATGTCTGACTGGTTGTCAGCTGAAGAGGCTTCGGAAGCCTCTTCGTTTGCCGGCAACAGACGCGCGGGCGAGCGTGAGCGCGAACGCGATTCTTCGACGCGGTGGACGCGACGGTTGCGGCGGTCTTGTGACGCGGAGGGCGCGGGGGACGCGGGCGCCTCGCTGAAAGTCAGCGGCGCGGTCGGTGGGAGCGCGGGGAACTCTATCTCCGGCAGAGATAGGGTTTGCGGTATCGCTGGGGACGGTGATAAATGCATTTCCACGCGAGAACAAAAAAAAACAAAAGGGGGGGCACTATCACCCAGAACTCGTGTAGTTCGTCGTGTGTTTTTAAGGCCATTTGCATTGAAAGAGCCTTGTCTTGGATGAAGACAGGCGGCGGGGTTTTGGAGGTTGGCTGTGTAAATAAGAAAAAAAATACAACGAATACAACAAAACTCAAATGAAAATAAGATCTATGTGTTAATATATGTGTAAAGATATTTCAACATTTCAAATCATAAAAAAAATACCACGCTGAGCTTTGAGATAACGAAATTCCACGAGGGGTGTTTACTGTAAGCCGCTGTCTAAATTACCGAATCTCCTAACCTAAATACGGCCTTCATGTAGCTCTTAAAGAGCCTAAATCTACCAGGGTGGATGACCCGTCATACCGTCATAGCAGCATGATACTTCTGTGTGACAGAGACCCCCGTCTGGAGGCAATAGGCGTACAGTGTAGTTGCAATAAATCATAGTGCCTGGCTAGTGCCCGTAGAGTTGGCAGTGCTGGCACTGGCCACGTAGTCCCTTCTTGCGAGGGGTTTCTACCCGTAGAAAACTGACAGTAGGTCTTCATGATGTTGAAGATCTTTTTGCTAGCATTAGTGCGATCTCAGACCACTAGGTCCAGAGGTTTCTTTGACCTGTTGAGGTACATTCTGTGTACTTCCCGGACTGGGAATCCTTTAAACTGAAGGTCCTCGAGGTTGAGCTTCGAGTCCAGCTCTTTAGGTAGTCCGCGGAGCTGCTTTTCTTTTCCGAGGGCATAGGTGTGGGACCCGATGCCGTCGGCGCGGAAGCCGTCAGGGGTTCACATCTGCACTCTCATGGGGACTCTCTAGTAGCGATCTCTGAGTTAGAGACCGAGGGGCGCGGGGTCCGCGGCGAACGTAGAGGTCACGGTCGTCAGCGGGGCGAATGTAAGCAGGGAAGGAACTCTCTCCACGATATTAGAAATGCTAATATGGCCGGGGTTGCAGTGCCCCAGCCTGACCTATGTCCCCTCTGCCAAGGGTTTGTGTGCGGCAGGGGGATGTGTACCTGCGGTGTAGTGCGGGTAACGTGTAGGCACACGAGAGGAGATGAGCGTGTGCGTGCTCGATAGGGCCCGACTACATAGTCGGCATAGGAGTTCTTTCTTATACCGTGTTTGGCCTTCACCCCATTCAGGACAAGCTGACCTAGACGTCGTTTGCTGTTGGCCCCTTGAAGGCGCATAAGTCGCGGGCGTCGCGGGCGTAAGGGGCGTGAACTTAGGTATTATTATTAACACACTCACCGCCTCCTTAACCGCGGCTAAGCAAACTAAACTAGGCAATCCGCGATTAAAGCGCCCGGCGAGGCGCTGAGAATAGTTCAGCTACGCCTTTATCACATCAATTTGCTTTTGAACGGCTGGATCTATGATGGCTTAAGACCAACGCGATAGCAGAGAACCTAGAAGCTGAGGTTGGAATGCCCCAGCCTGACCTATGTCCCCCTGCCAAGGGTTTGTGTGCGGCAGGGGGATGTGTGCCTACTGCGTGGTGAGTGAAACGTGTACCTCCCACGGTGTCCTACGCCCGAGTGAGGGTGCCTTCCAGAAGAGCTGAATTCGCAGTTTCTCTTCGAGGACCCCATGTCCCAAGGATTCCCTGTCCGTATAGTGCACATAATGTACCTCACTAGGTCCATAAATCCCTTCATCTAGTCTTGGTGGTCGTAGACCGAACTAATGCCGGCGAGACGATATTCAGCCTGTTAAAATTTTGCTAACAATCCAGTCTTCGGGTTGAGATACTTAAAAACTCTTGGTGCACCCACTACCAACTCTACGGGCAGTCAACCTGTAACTGCTTCTACCTACCGCGACTCTTCAATAGCCGCGAAGGCCACGGCACCGCTGCTGTACCGCCAACGGAAAACGAAATCTTTGAGAATCCGAGAAGTGTCATAAAAAAATAGATTGGATCAATCAGCCCTGAACTTTTAATGGCAAGGTGATGTAAGAAAAAGACCGCCACGAAAATGCGTCATGGGATCTATGATAGGTGTTCGGTGCGCGTAGTTCACCATTTTTAGTTCACAGAGTCTGATATCAAAAAACTAATAAAATTCACATCCGCGTTTGAAGCCATCACACAAAATCACGATATATATGAAAGAATAAATAGTTTCGAAAATTCGAAAACAAAGAAATTGCCGCAAGACCTTTTTAATAGTTTAAAAAAAACATACAAATGTTATCATTTACATAGCTTAAAGAACAATAAATTAAAAGGAAAAAATAGACAAGAAAAAAAATTAAGCTAAAAATACAACTAGATGCGGAAGAAATTGAAATGATGGTCGGGCCCTGGGCGCGGGGTTTTACTCTTAATGGGGCTTTATCCATTATGAGGCATTTTGAAGAAATTACCGATGATGGTCGGTACCTGAGCGTTGAAGTACTCAATGAGTGACTTCATCCTCTCAGGGGAGATCTCGAACTTCTCGGGTTCTACTTGTTGCGGCTTTGAAGCAGCCTTGGGCAGCGGCGGGAAGCCGGGCGGTGGACCGCAGGAGGCGGAGGCGCCGGGGGGAGCGAGGGGCCGGTGGGCGCCTTTTTTGTGTGGCCTATTGGCCGCGCGGGGGGGGTTGGTGTGGAGGGGGCAACTCGCAACCCTATGGTTGCGGCGCGGCGCCTTGAGGCAGCCCCGGTAGCTTGCCGGATGGCCAGTCGTCTCGCAGAACACGCAGCTAGGCGGGTTGGTCTTGGAGTGCTCCTTTGGGCGGGGGCACTCAGCGGTGCCGTGGTCTTCCAGGCACTTGACGCACCGAGGGCGGGCGAAGCAATTACGGGCCGAATGCCCGTAGAGTTGGCAGCGGTGGCACAGGTAGACCCTTCTTTTCCTTCTTCCTTTTGCGAGGGGTTTCTACCCTGAGTCCTGACAGGGAGCAGATTTTTGTCAGATTGAAGATCTGTTTGCCGGCGTCGGTGCGGTCGGACACCACCAAGACTAACTCGAGGGCTTTCTTCGACCTCGCTATGTGCATTCGATGCACTTCGCGGACAGGGTATCCTTGGGACTTAAGGTCCTCGAGGATGAGCTTCGAGTCCAGCTCTTTGGGCAGTCCGCGGATCACTACGCGGAGCTGCTTCTCCTCTTCTAGGGCATAGGTGTGGAAAGCCGTCGGTGGTGCACATCTGCACGCGAATCCCTTGCGGGGTGTTGCGCGCAGATGTGTACTGAATGTTACGCGCATTCAGATGTGCCGATATTTTTGGCCACGCGAGCTTCTCCTGAATGAAGAAGGGTGGCGGAGGGCGGGGCTTTGATACAGCTTGCGGATTTGCGGGGGGAAGCGGGGAGACGCACTCACTTTGGCCGCTTTTGGGGCCGATACAGTCAACGGGGACCGGTAGGCGCCGCTGGTCATTGCCCCAAGGTCGAGTTGTTCAGCCAGGACAGGGTCCCGTGCATGAACGAGCTCGATGTAGTGCTGGCAATAATTCAGCCGCGCCTCGAGATCAGCGAATCGTTTCGATGGAATCTATAATGGCTGAAGGCCACGCACGATAGCAAAAACATCTAAGCCGGGGTTGCAGTGCCCCGGCCTGGCCCATGTCCCCCTGCGGCGGACGCGACGGTTGCGGCGGTCTTGCGACGCGGAGGGCGCGGGGGACGCGGGCGCCTCGCTGAGAGTCAGCGGCGCGGTCGGTGGGAGCGGGGGAAACTCTATTTCCGGCAACGATAGAGTTTGCGGTATCGCGGGGGACGCGGGGATCGCGGGGGACGCGGGGATCGCGGGGGACGCGGCGGTCGCGGGGGTCGGGTGCGCCCTCTCAAACCCTCTCAGCAGGTCTGGTTGTCTTTCGACAACAAACCCGAAAAAGCGTTCGAGGCGACGCAGCCGATCCGAAATCGACGGCGTGGGAGTGCCCCGGCCTAACTAACCAGAACCCCCTGCCTAGGCTTTGTGTACGGCAGGGGGTGTGTACCTCTCAGTGTCTTACGCCCGAGAGAGGGTGAGCGTGTGCGTGCTCGACGGGGTTGACTAGGGGCACCCCCCAAGGCCAGTGGTCCCGAAGGCTTCCGACAGCGGTGTTCCCTGAAGGGGAAAACCGAGGTCTCGGGCGGGACCTCCGCACTCTTCGTTATCACCCGTAGGTGTCCAACGAGGCTGCAAGTACAAAAAAAAGCAAGTATGTCGGAAAAACAGGCGCTATCTTTAGATGAGTGCCAAAACAAACCCCATGAATTCCACATCCTCCACATATAGCTACAGTCTGAGGTTAGTGGTCACATGTCACAACCAGGGTCTCAGGTATATTGAACTGCAAAAGTATTCCAAAAGGCCCGTAGCAAAAGACAGCCTATGCCAAAAAGCCACAGCAAAAAGCACACAAAATTAAAAGATGTTATGTAAAATACACAATTGTTTTTATGTGAAAATAAGTGGCTAACGTCTAAGGCACAGATGCTGAAATAGACCCCTTACAACATTCTTATGATATTGTCGTTTTTCAATACATACATTTACATTTTTATAAAATATCAATAACTAGTTTTACAATGATAAATGAATGGACATCATCTATCTTATTTTTTTACTGAACTTTCAAGTTAAATGTGATACACAAATTCATCTGATTAATTATTTTTAAAATTAAAATATTATTTGCTACACTATTTCACATTGAATGCACCTCAATACATGTTTTGTTTCGAAGACTTAACATCTCAAAGATATAATCATATATGTCAGTAAGTAAATTTAATTATTTCTATGTATTTTTTCTGTAAAATAAAGCAACCCTGCATACTTGTGGTAGAAGAACCATTGACATAGATAATCGTTATTTCTGCTTCAATACATTAGTGTTAGTAAGTACATACATTGAAATCAGCGGTCGTCATATGGGACATGGTTGATCAAGTACATATTTCTTACTGTGATGTTCAAATATCTGTAAAAAAATAATACTTTGTTATCAAATTAACATTTTAATTGACTATTTTGTTTTGCTATCATAATCATAAGTGTGCGATTCAAATACTGCTAATGTACCACTGTACTTCCCTGTTCCAAAACTTTACGACTTGGCTCAATTTCAATAAATGTCTTTTTATATGATTATAAGCACTAGTGTTTTTTATTTTCCTTGTAAATTTTATAAAAATGGGCTTTAATTAAAAATGTTAATGCATATGTATTTTTATAACTGAGTTATTTGAAATAAGTTACAAGTAACAAAATAAGTGTGATATGTAACCAAAACCAATTGAGCGTATCCACCTTATCTATTTGTAGGTACATACTAACCTATGGTAAGGGAAAACATTGTAAAGAAACTGACACATTGATGTGATATTCCAACATATATGTGGCCGCCCGCGACTACTTCGCGTGGAAGTAGGTTTTCCGTAGGATGAGAAGGTTTCCCGCGATAAAAAGTACCCTATGTGTTATTCTGATGTATTATCTTTATAACTGTAAAGTTTCATCAAAATCCGTCCAGTAGTTTTTTCGTGAAAGAGCAATCCATCCATACCTCAAAAAAAAAACACGTTTATAATATTAGTAGGATTTGTGGTTTCATAATATGGGTTATGATACCACTAGTGTGATGATTAGTTTGTATCTTTTGTTGTTGTGAAACTTCTATTGATTAAGAATCTTATCATGATCATAATAAATTAATGCAGCTAGTCATTACTGTTATACTACTTACTAGCATTTTTTTTCAATGTCAGCATAAACCTGGTTCTCTTGTAGCAATAGAACTGTAGCATGCAACCATCTGTTAAATTAAAACCAAACATACACCTTGTTCATAATAAGCCATGCAAGAAATAGTTGTATTAATCTGTGGATGCAATTATCTAAAATCTTGTATTATAGATGCAACTGAAGAAATTTAGGTAACTAAGTAGACTTCTTTGACAGTCAGACTCCATGGAATCTGATACCTGCAAAGTGTATCTACAGATCTCAGGAGACAGAAAACATAAAAGTATTGGAACTTACAAAAGAAAACTAATAATTAAAGTGCTGTCAAAAAACTATCAGAACGAGTTAAAATGGAACAAAAATTTAAACTTATTTAACATATGTTTGTTTTTAAATATTGAATACTTACATTACTTTTTCTAGATGATTCTTATAAGATTTGATGTCAGCATAAAAAATATGAAGACAGCACACAGCAGTATCTGGAAATTTATAAAGAGATTATTTTAATACTGTAAAATACCAAAATTTTATCCTTATAATGAAAAAAAAAACCTCAAAAAAGTTTAATCTAATAACATTTAACATCAGTTTATTATGCTATAAGAAATCAATTTAAAAATTAAGTAAAACTATTTAGCTATGCTTTTCTCTGTAAAACATGATTACAGGGGTTAAAGATATTATAATAATAGGAGTTATATGGGCAGGTGTAAGTTACTTCACTCAAAATCAAAGCTTTGGTTAATCCTTTACTAATGAAATACTATCAGTAATAAATACTATTAGACAACACAAAACAGTAAGATCTAAGGAATTGAAGTCACACAAACTAGATCCATGTGAAATTACTGCAAAACCAAAACCCTTTAAGGTAGATCAGAACCTAATAAGAGTATAACTCGGGGGTTGGGTTTTGAAATCGGTCGCCTGATTTAAGGGTTGTGGGGGGTTTGGGGGGGTGGGGAGGAGGGGTCTGAACCCCCTACAAGTAATTTTGGCTGCCGGAGTCGAGTCTAAATATTTTTAAAAAAAATTCAAAATTTCCTAACTACTAGCACAATTGCGTGAATCGGAACGCATTTAGCATCTTGGATGAATGATATTGTGGTTTTTCTACAATCTTAATTTTAAATACAATCGAGGTAATCAGATTGTATTTATTAAGTGTGTTTACATAATTGTCTTACTCCGAGTTGACACAATCCGACATCAATGGGTTAGGTTAGTTAGGTTACTGTTTTTAAACTGCCAGAAAAAGGAGTCCCGCGAAGCGGGACTCCGTTGACTCATGATTGAAGCGAGTTTTTATACATATAAATTGGCTACTAAAGGTCGCCATATTAAGGGGTTTAAAAAAAAAATTTTTTTTATTGGCGCCCCCTTTTTTTTCCGGCAGCTGAAAATGGTCAGGGGGGATTCAGACCCCTCCCCCCACCCCCCCAACCCCCCAAAACCCCTAAATCAGGCGACCGATTTCAAAACTTTAACCTAACTCGGTGCACCAGAATTTTATTAATATAATTAATTACCTATACTGTACAGAATAATCTGCACGCTAACCTCTCAAGTAAGTTACATATTCCACAAATGCAAATCATTTTACCATCATCACACAAAAGTACTTTAGGAACCTTGGAGAAATAAATAACTACATTGAAGCTTTTCTTTGTAGGTACCTATTTGATTTTAAAGGAAGTTTACAAGAGACATTACCTTGATGTTGTAGAAGACAAATCAGAAACTTAACTTACCCAATTGAATAAATAACGGGAGTGATGCATGAAGATGTAGGTGGTCTAACTCATGCCATTCCAGCATTAATCAGGCACTCCAGCTTAATAATCCATTTCCTTTGGATAAAAAAGAATACATTTTAACAGAATACCTATGTAAATAATTATATTTTCTGTGGGAACTACCCATTACTCTACATGAAATTGCCCGTTACATTTTTTTTTTAATACATACATTTGAAGTTTTCTTGTTTCCTATAGATTTTAGATTTTTTGGTTAAATTGTTCCTAGATATTACTTAAATGTTGTTGATATTACTAAAAAATCACAAAAAAATGTAAATATTTAAGTTATTTTAAACAGTGTTATGGCAGTTTCAGTTGGTACATCTACTGACAATACTGCACTCAATGCTACCCCACAGCCTATTTATTTATCAAAGTTCTGCACAGGATCTTAGTGAAAAGTATTAAATTATTGAAATGTTGATATCTAAAGATGAAATTAACAGTAGGACTAACAATATGTACTAAAAGATTATAAAGAATAGAACCACTATTATTAAGTGTATAGACCTACTCAATATCAATATAACTGCAATTGTCAAGAAACCAGCGTAATTTAAGATTTTCAAAGTTACTTCACTTAAAACAGTGCAGAAGTTTATCTACATACCTCAATAATAAAGACATCTCTTTTACACAGCGATGCTTCATGCAACTGAAATCAGCTTAGTTAGGTACAAGCAGAGTGCCGAATTCTGCTTGTACCTAATGTTTCTGCTTGTGCTCGGCTTCCTCATCTGAAATACAGAAATAGATATTAGAAAAAATATTTACAAATTCTGAATAAAAACTAAAATGTAGGTAAAAATGTTTATTTAGTACCTGCTTTCGAAGGATCAGCGCATCATGTGCAAGCGCAATGCGCACCGCGCGCGCACTACTGGAATCCATTACACGAGCCTCGGACGATCACTGAAATAAAAATAACACAAAACATAAAGCTTCTATCTTTAAGTCTAACGTTACTATCCGAAATTAATCATTATCTTATTCCACTAACTTTAGAAAATTTTCTAATGAGAAGAAAATGGCCGACATGACTAAAAAAACTTTAAATCTCGTATTTACTTACCGCTGCTGCTACAAATGTTTCTGTTGGCTGTTCCGAACAAAGTTTAGATTTGAAACAATTGCCAATTTCAACTAATTAAAGTGCTTTTCAATACTTATAATTTAAAATAAAACCGCACAAACAATAAGTTTTTGCTTGAGCAGAGTGTCGAACGAACGAACGAAGGCGTGAGTGCACAGACTATATAGAGAACAAGTTGTGCGTGAGTGTGTGTGTGTATGAGTGAGTGAATGGAAAGAATTGTATCTATCAAAACGGATGGAATGAGTGAAAATGTTATGAAAGACCCAAAAAATTAAATAAATCAGTGTTGCCATTTTTAGCAAACAAATACAAAAATAAATGTACCTTTTATGTAGATTAATTCTATAAAGAATATATTTATGAATTATCTCTTCTTTGTTCTTGTTGTTATTAGTTACGACTGGCATTTTTGATGAAATTCAAAAATATATTTGAGACTGTAGTGTAAAAAATCCTACTAATATTATAAATGTGAAAGTTTGTGAGGATGTATGGATGGATGGATGGATGGATGTATGGATGTTTGTTACTCTTTCACGTAAAAACTACTGGACGGATTTTGATGAAACTTTACAGTAATATAGCTTATACATCAGATTAACATATAGGGTACTTTTTACCGCGGGAAAACTTTTCATTCCCACGGGAAACCGACTTCTACGCGAACGGAGTCGCGGGCGGCCACTAGTATACAAAAATAACTTCTGGCACTATTTTGACAAAATGAAATAAATTGCTATAGTATTTCTTATTATAATTATTAATTTGAGTATTTATTCATATTCATATTCATTTATTCACCAGTCAATTATATTGCATAATGTTAGCACGTCATTTTACTGATTTAATTACTATGTCACATAAAAATAAAATTGTAGTTTTTAAAATTAAATAAATAAATCAAAATTAATCAGTCTGTTAGTATAAGAATAAATCAGAATTAATAATAATGTCAATTAATTGTATCAATG
Organism: Emmelina monodactyla; assembly: GCA_916618145.1. Lineage (NCBI taxonomy): Eukaryota > Metazoa > Arthropoda > Insecta > Lepidoptera > Pterophoridae > Emmelina > Emmelina monodactyla. Next base: position 6,270,294 of record OU745296.1, read on the forward strand.
CTATCAATCAATCAATCAATTTTGGTTTATTTTGGCTTCTACCCAGTCGGGTAATCTGGCCAATGTCAAGTTTCAGGAACAGCACTGGTTACTTAAAATGAAAATGTGGCCGGTTTCCAAAACGAGTGCCTTATTAAGCGGCGCCTTGAAGTAGATAGTGTAGGGTTACCAAAACGAGTAAATGTTTATCCATTTTCTTAAGACTATATAATTATATGCAAGTAAGTTAATCACTATTCTTTTTTTTTAAATCAGACAAGCAAGTTAAAATTTAATATTATTAATTTGGAGATATTGCGCCAACAGTTTGATTTGAATAATACATAACGGAGTGCTTTAAATTACATATTTTAAATACTCAAAGGCTGTACAACATGAAGAACTGTAAAATTAAGTTTTTTCTTTCCTTTTTTTATTTTGTAATGGTAACTTAAATATTGGAATTAACTTGAGGAGATGACCAAAACTGTCTTTTCCTTCACAAACGTTTCCTAGTAATCGTCAAAGTTGTCTTAACAAAACTTTTTATGCAAGGCGCTAACAATTTAGATAGGTACTATTTGATGTCGCCACGACACATACCCAGCAACTGGTGTATATCATCATCATCATTACATAGTATAAATCCAAGTCGCTAATTCTGTACTTATGTTTGTCCTCTATCTCCTCCTAAATCACTTAATGGATTTTAATGCGGTTTTCGCAATCTTATAATAACCACAGATATAATAATACTAACAGTGGAAGAACTAAAAGAGAAAATAATTCATGTGGCAAATGAAATGAGGAGGACCTTAACAACTAGAGTTGCAGAAACTGGACTTCGTACCTATAAGATTGAGAAAATGAGTGCAAAACAGAGGTGGACACGTTGAACACGAACTTTAGACATAATAAAATTAAAGTTAATAAATGTTATTTTGTACGCATCTTATTGTTTTATTTTGCTTTCACAAATCAAATAATAATAAAAACTACAATTTACAATCAAACGCAAAACAGTGGCGTGCAGAAAAGGTTTGGCTGTGGTTTGGTGTTTAACTACACCATACCTATTTCTAGGTTAGGCCGTTAGAACTGCCTACCTGAGCATTTCTAACATGTTTTTTTCTATGAGTTTAAATAAAAACTTAGAGTATTATACTTCGTTAGATAGCTGATAAAACGTAGGTAGATATTTTTAAGCATATCCGCTGAACAGGTGCCATATTTTTTTTTCAGATCCTGATTGGAAAAATGATTTTTTAAAACATGTACTAACTTTTTTAACTTTTAATCGTCTACAATGACCTATTTAGTGAACTAACGTACGATTTTGGTTATTGAGGTCATTAAGCGTCTTGTCATGCATGTAAAACATAAATAATAACAATGATAACATTAACACATTTCAAAATAACTAGTTTAATAGACGAAAATTCGGCAATATTCTTAAAAAAATAAAACTCGAATATCTCAAAAACGGTTAGGTTTGGGGTAGGGTGTTTCATAGTGAAATCTGTCAGATATGGTGAGTACTATACACCCTTAACGGGAATAGGTCGACTTAACCAATAACCCTGTAGATATCAGGATTAAAGAGATTGGCTATTAGTGGGTATTGAAATTGAAATATGAAATGTTTTGGACGTGTTTGTCAACCTCATGTGCTGCCATCTTAAACAGCCGTCATCGAACGTCAAATTGCTGAGAGAACAGAAAAATCTTGAATTTTTTGTTTTGTCTAAAAAAAATGAGAAAAATTTTGTTAGAGAATTTTTGTTTTTGTTGGAAAACTTTTTTTTTCTGGTGAGTAAATATAATGTTTCCTTGAATCTTCAAAAGGTTGGTGATTAAATAGAAAACAAAGTTTATTTCATTTTCTTACCTATAAAATATTAACGTTTTTTGTTTTTTGAAGTAGAGTGCGGGGTACAGTGTAACGGGGTACAGTGTAACATGTGTACCCCTTTGATGTTTGTCAGATATGCATGATCTAAAATGGTTTGAAATCGGAAAAGGAAGAAAGAAATTGGCCTGCACCAAGCTAATGACATAAAAGAATCTACCAGCTCTGGTTGAATAGAGAGTACCTTTAAGAAAAGCAGCCGAGAGTAATAATGTGAACTTCAGTACTTTATAAAGATTTGTTAAGAAAAAAAGGCGTGTTCAGGCATAGAAAAGAAAAAAAAGGAAGAAAACGGGGAAAATGTTGTATCGCCACCGATACACCAATTAAACAAGAATTTGAAGATGCAGCCAAAAACAGAGAAAAAAGAAACGTCAGAACAAAAACACAAATGCGAAAATTACAAAAATTAATAAGAAACCGTAGAAAGTCGAAAAAGTAAGATTTTATTTTCAAAACTCAGATGAAGATTCGGATGTTTTATCTTACGTTTCAGATAACATCCCTCGGTCTCCATTAAAACGTCCTAAAAAAGATGACTTTGTAGTCGTAAAGTTTTCAGGAAAACAGATAAAGTATTTTATCGGAAAATTATTGATAGATAATGAAGAAGATGAATATGATGTCAATTATTTACACAAAAGTAGTAAAGTTGATGTTTATTATTTTCCATTGGAGCCAGATCTTTTGTCGGACTGGATGATATTAAGCTTATTTTGCCATTACCTAAAATAAAAAAAAACAATCAAAACGCCAGCCTGATTGTTCATTCCCAGAAAAATGAGGCACTTTAATCGAGGTTAATATTTGCTAAAATTTTTAAGTCAAAGAACTAGATTTTTCTATTTTTATAGTTTATATCGTTACCTATAATATACTGTTATAGTGTACCCCATCTTGTTAAACTGTACCCATAGGGCTTTTAAACTGTACCCTTCCCCGGGGGCACACTATAACAAATTTGTGATCTCAGAAAACTAAAAAAATAAGAAGTTTTTAAGTATAATTTTAATAATATTTCTTGCCAAATCTGAAGACTTCTGATTTTTTAGTAAATAGTAAGAAAACGTTATAATAAACAGTAAATTTTCTAAAAATTAAAATACTTTTTGTTACTGTATATTAAATTGTTGTAATTGTATAAAAACCGAGGTATATTAATTTACTTGACCCTATATATTAAATTATAAGGATAATACTTGTTACGGACGAAAAGCCAGTGTATAGACAGTTAATTATTTTGTGATATAAGTGTATTTTGATTTATATATAGTGCTTATAAAATAGTGTTCAATTTTGTAATTTGTTGTAATATAAATGTAATGTGGGTACTTTGATAGTTACAAATGTTAAGTTAGCAAGTAAGTTTTGATGTGCTAATAAATAAAGTAATTTTTGGTAGTATCATTTCATACACCTGTAGGGGCTGCAAATAGGTAGGAAATTGTATTGTTTAGGTATAGAATACCTAAGTAAATAAGTTATTTTGCACATAGGAAATGATGTATGATGTACTACCCACGGTTAGTTAACATTTAGGAATTTAAGTAGAAATGTTAAATAATTGAAGGTAGGCCGTGAGGAAGGTGCGGGGTGAGGATATTGTTGTACCCTACAAATTGTTAATATTTGCCATGTTCCTACAGCTAGGAGGCGGAGCTTAAAAATATTAAAAGTAGGACTACCCCGCTAAAGCCGCCTTAAGCCGTGGGTAGGTACCCGCAAAATAATAACATTTGCAGCCGGTGTATGATTGGTCGGAATTGTAATAAAGTGCTCTGCGAAGCACTCTAATAGAGAATAGTAAATTTGCCTATGTATATGGGGCTGGCTGGCCTAGTTTGTGTTCGCTCCGGACCGGCCCCACCCTAAGGAAATGGAGAAGAAATAAACAAGAATACAGTCCACTGCAAGAGTTTTATTGCCAGCTACAGAAGAAAGTTTTGGTCCTTCGAGCCGGATATGAAACAGCAAGAATCAACGTGTGGGGCACGGGAGCGAAACACCAGCAGCCGAATGAACTAGTGTCGGCATATCTTCGGTCGGCAGCGGTGGCCGAATGAATTAATTTCGGCCTACCCTCGGTTGGCGGCGGTAGTCACGGATGCCAAGCGGTCAAGGGTCAGCGCAAAAGAAGAGGGGCAGCCCAGGTTACAATTGAAGAGGCGCGGCCCAGGGTCATCGCACAAGAAGAGGGGCAGGCACGGAAGCCAAGCGGTCAAGGGTCAACGCACAAGAAGAGGGGCAGCCCAGGTTACAAACGAAGAGGCGCGGCCCAGGGTCAACGCACAGAAGAGGCGGAGTCCCTGATTGACATCGCACAGAAGAGGCGGAGCTAAGGAACGCGTTTAACGCGGCTCGCAACAGGCTACCTAACGGTGCCAAACGGTCTGTTGCGAGTGAACGCCACTCAGGCGGTTTTCAGTGGTAGGGCTGTTCACGGCAAGGCTAGCAAGTGCCGAAGCAATGATGCCCCGAAGCCCACCCGTGACGAGGAAGAAGACCATGAAGCAACGCATCTTTGAAGACCCCCCCGCGTCCCCGTCCGACGCGCTTTCTACTGCACTCGGGTCTGCTGTGCTCGAGTCCATCGCCCCCGCATCTACCGCCCCCGCATCCACCGCGCCAGAATGTACCGCGCCGGCGCGAACTGCGCCCGAACGTTCTATGCCCGAACGTTCAACAATGAAGAAACCAGATGAGATGCCCGCCCCTGAACATGAAGTTGAGGCCCAGAGGGACGGTCATCAGTCGCGAGCTGCTTCCGTGTGCTCAAGGAGGTCGAGCGTCTCGACGACGCTGCGAATACGGAAGGCTGAAGCTGAAGCGGCTTTACGATTGGCTGAAATTAAGAGAAAGCAATTGGATTTAGAAGCTGAGATGATTAGAAGCAAGTTGGCAGTCGAGATTGCTACGATACAAGAAGAGACTTGTGATGAAGACGAGCCGGTCCAGGTCGAGGAAACGGCAGAGCGTGTGCGTGTATGGATCCACCAGGGCAACGTACGGGGGGAGCAGCCGCACAAAACTGACCAGGTGCGTGACGTCACGGCATTGGAGGCGAATCACCGCGTCGCATATGGACATGCGACAGAGGAACAAGTGGCGGCGATTCGACCTGCGTCACCCACACGGCGAGCGACGACGGATGGCGACATCGATCGACTAGCAAAAGCGATCGATAATCTGAGGCGAAGTGGACCTCCCCCGCGTCAAAGCCAGGACCTGCCGACATTCAGCGGAGCAACAGCGGAGTGGCTGCCATTTAAGAAAGCGATGACAGAGTCAACGAGACTCTACAGGTTCACGCCCGAGGAGAATATGGCCAGACTGAGAATGTGTCTACGAGGTGAAGCACGCCAGGCGGTGTCGGCGCTGCTGGGAATAGCAGCCGACCCAGATGTTGTTATGAGGAGGCTAGAGGCGTGTTTCGGCCGGCCAGCGATGATAGTCTACCAAGCTATGGAAGACATCAAGCGTCTACCGAAGACAAGTGCGGAGCCGAGTGATTTGAATAGCTTCTCCATCAAGCTGCAGAATGCAGTGACTGTTTTGGAATGCGTGGACGACAGAGGATATCTGCAGAACCCCCTGCTAGTCCAGCAAGTTGTAGAGAAGCTAACGCCGCACATCAAGTCACGGTGGTGTGATTACGCGAAGCAATATGGCAACGTTCGTGAACCAGAGATAATAACGCTGTCGAAGTTCCTCGAACAGGAAGCGGATGCAGCTGTGCGGCACCTACACGCCCCGCCAGTGCGTGTGATGGCCAGTGAACGACCGCACACAGGGACGAAGCCCATCCGCCGCAGCGTATACGCCGTACAGAAGGAGAGCGGAAGCAACGTGAAGAGGGAATGCTTCTGCTGCGGCGCCGCCCATAAAACCACAGAATGCAAGAAGCTTGTGGCAATGACAGTGCCTGAACGATGGCAATGGGCGAAGGAAATAAGAATGTGTTTTCGGTGCTTGAATAGCAAACACAGGCGTTTTCAATGCAAGGCCAGGCGGTGTGGAATCGGCGAGTGTCGGCGGCCACATCACACCTTGCTTCATGGACCGGTGGAAAACGCAAGTGCTCCTGTAGAAGAAGAGAAGGCGACAGAAACAATCGCGTCTACACGAGCAAGCAAGAAAGAAATGCGCGTACTACTCAAGGTGTGCCCTGTGACGGTGCGAGGGCCGACAGGGAAAGAGATAGAGACGTACGCACTATTGGATGAAGGCTCTACGATAACTCTCATCGATGAGCAGATCGCAAACGAGATTGGAGCAGGAGGACCCAGGCGACCGTTGAACATTGTCGGCGCTACAACCAGCCAGGTGCAGCAAGCAAGCCGAGCTGTAACGGTCACTATTGAAGGCAAGAGGTCGCAGCCTTACACAATAAAGGCGCGCACGGTGAACGACCTCACACTGGGCAGACAATCTCTTGAGGAAAGGGCGCTACAGCACTCACACTTGCGCGATCTAGCTCCGGAGGAGGTGTGCTACACCAATGCGAAGCCGCGACTGCTTATCGGTGCCGACAACTGGCCACTGATAGTGACGAGAAAGTTGCTGACGGGAGGAGAGCGTGAACCGGCCGCGTCGCTCACTCGGCTGGGATGGATAATACACGGATCTACGCCATCAAGAATGATAACGGAAGGCAACCGCGTGCTGCACACACGAACGTCACAAGACTGGCAAGGCAGAAGCGAGGACTTAGAGAGTCTAATGAGAGCACACTTCGACATTGATGCACTGGGAGTTTCGATGAAGAAGAAAACTAGAGCTACTGATGAGCGCGCCGTAGCCATCTTCAATGCGACAGCGAAACGCGTCAACGGGCAGTTTGAAGTGGGACTGCCATGGGATAGCGACGACATAGCCATGCCTCCGAGCTACGACATGGCTTTGCAACGCCTACGCGGAATTGAACGCAGAATGGATAAACAGATCGAGTTCAAACAGAGTTATACGAGAGAGATGGAGAAACTGTTTGAAAAAGGATATGCGGTAGAGAGCATGGACGACCACACAGAAAGCAAGCTGCTGTGGTACTTACCGCACTTTGCTGTCACCAATCCAAACAAGCCTGGAAAAGTGCGATTGGTGTTTGATGCGGCAGCAAGAGCGAACGGCGTATGTTTAAATGATGCGCTGCTCGATGGCCCTGATCTGTTACAATCACTACAAGGCGTTCTATTCAGATTCAGAAGATATCAGATAGCTGTCATGGCCGACATACGAGAAATGTTTCTGCGAGTAAAGATAAGAGAAGAAGATCGCTTGGCGCAGCATTTCCTATGGAGAGGAGATAACCGAAGTGACCCGCCACGGAAGTATATGATGACGTCAATGATATTCGGCGCACGCAGCTCTCCCTTTCTAGCACACAGCGTGAGAAATAGAAACGCCGACGACAACAGAGAGACGCACCCATTGGCGTTTGTGGCGATCACGAAGAATCATTACATGGACGACTGGGTCGACAGCTTTGAGGAAGAAGAGACAGCGACGTTATGCGTAAGGGAAGTGCAAGAAGTGCACGCTAGAGCCGGTTTTGAGCTGGCAGGATGGATTTCAAACCACCCCCGCATATTGATGGGAATCTCCGAGAAGAATCAATCACAGTTGCCGCGTGAATTAGCAGCGAACGCTCATCCGTACGAGAAGGCGCTGGGAATCGTGTGGGACCCGCACGCCGACACGATTGGTTTCAACACAGAAATGAACAGAGTAGCGCCAGAGGTAAAGAACGGAGCTCGCGCACCTACCAAGAGAGAAGCCTTGAGAGTAGTGATGTCTCTATTTGACCCGCTGGGTCTGCTGTGCCCGTACACGATAACAGCGAAGATAATACTACAAGAGCTGTGGCGCAAGAAGACCGGCTGGGATGAGCCTCTACAGCCGGAAGAGGCAGGGGCTTTTCACGATTGGCAACGAGATATTAAGTACATAGAGCGTCTACGGTTGCCGCGATGCTACGACAACAGAAAGAACATCGAGCGACAGCTGCATGTGTTCTGCGACGCGAGTGAACAAGCCTACGCCGCTGTGGCGTATTGGCGGTTTGAAGATAAAGAGAACGTCAACGTCTCCATAGCCGCCGCGAAGAGTAGAGTGGCACCACTTAGAGCGCAGAGTATCCCGCGAATGGAGCTACAAGCGTGTCTAGTCGGAGCCCGGCTAGCGAAAGAAATAATAGACACGCACGAGTGGAGCGCGAAAGTGATAATATGGAGTGACTCGAAGACAGCGCTACATTGGATAAGACACGACGCTAACAAATACACGCCGTATGTAGCGCACCGCCTGGCCGAGATCGCAGAGCTCACGCAACCTGAACAATGGAGATGGGTGCCGACAGCAGATAATGTCGCCGACGACGCAACACGGGCTGGCAACACGCGAATATGCAGCGATGACCGTTGGTTTAAGGGGCCGTCATTCCTGTACACAGACGAAGCGGAATGGCCGATAGAAGAAAAAGCCACGAATGACGTCATAGAAGAACGCGCCGTTAACTACGTCACCGACTACAGCCCCGTCGTCGATGTGGGACGCTTCTCATCGTACGAGAAACTAGTACGCGCTACTGCGTATGCTCTCGTATTTGTTGCAAGATGCAGGAAGCGTCAGACAAAGCTGGAGCTATGTCATATAGCTGACGCCGAACGTCTCCTGATGATTGAAGCTCAACGACAGAGCTTTCAGAAAGAGATAGAACGATTGAGAAAGGGACAGAGCATCGATCGTTCTAGTCGCCTCTTCAAGCTGGACCCGATATACGACAAGGACGGGCTGATTAAGCTGAATGGAAGAATAAATGCAGCTACAGTACCGTCAGAGATGAAGTGCCCGCCTATATTGGACGGCCGGCACCGCCTAGCGTACCTGATGATAAAACATGAACACGAGAAAAGCAATCATGCTGGAAGAGAGCAGCTGGTCAACAACTTAAGGCAGCGAACGTGGATATTGCGCCTGCGAACAACAGTGAGAAAGGTGCTACGCGAATGCGTGACGTGCAAGATAAGAAGAGCGAAGCCTACTGTGCCAGTGAAAGGGGACCTACCGAGAGCGCGTCTCACCACACATACGAGACCGTTCGCGCATTGTGGCGTGGACTGCTTTGGACCTATGTGGGTGGCGATTGGAAGACGCAGAGAAAAGCGATGGGGGATGCTGTTCACGTGCCTCGTGACACGAGCTGTCCACATCGAGCTCGTCGCAAGTCTCAGCACAGACTCCGCTATAATGGCGCTGAGGAGAATGGCCGCCAGAAGAGGCGTTCCGCAGCTAATGATGTCAGACAACGGCACTAACTTCCACGGAGCGGACGTCGAACTTCGCAAAGCTTATCAAGAGTGGCAGCCGGCGCTTCAAGACTACGCCCACGCGAAGCGCATGCGCTGGGAGTACATAGACCCCGGCGCGCCGAACCAGGGAGGCGCGTGGGAGAGAATGGTGAAAACAGTGAAGCACGCACTCGCCGTGACGTTAAAAGACAGAGCGCCGAAAGAAGAGGTTCTCACTACCGTGATGACAGAGATCGAGCACACGGTCAACTCGCGGCCGTTGACACACGTTCCGGTTGACCCCGATGAACCTGAAGCACTAACGCCCAATCACTTCCTATTGGGCACATCAACTGGGCTCCCGTACGTGGGCGAGAGTAATGTCGCAGACAAGCGGACGTGGCGGGCAGCACAGGCGCTGGCGAACATGTTCTGGCAGCGGTGGGTGAACGAGTACCTACCGACGCTGACAGCACGAGGAGACCACCGCGGGCAGGCGAGCAACCCCAAGCCCGGCGATGTTGTCATCATCGCCGACGGGCTGCTACCGAGGAACGTCTGGCCTCGAGGAGTCGTCGAGAGGGTGTACACGGGACCTGACGGCGTGGTGCGCAGCGCAGACGTCCGTACGAGAGGAGGCATCTTCAGGAGACCGACGAGGAGGCTTGTCGTCCTGCCGATCACCTAGGGCTGCGAGTTTCTTCGCCGGGGGGAGGATGTTACGGACGAAAAGCCAGTGTATAGACAGTTAATTATTTTGTGATATAAGTGTATTTTGATTTATATATAGTGCTTATAAAATAGTGTTCAATTTTGTAATTTGTTGTAATATAAATGTAATGTGGGTACTTTGATAGTTACAAATGTTAAGTTAGCAAGTAAGTTTTGATGTGCTAATAAATAAAGTAATTTTTGGTAGTATCATTTCATACACCTGTAGGGGCTGCAAATAGGTAGGAAATTGTATTGTTTAGGTATAGAATACCTAAGTAAATAAGTTATTTTGCACATAGGAAATGATGTATGATGTACTACCCACGGTTAGTTAACATTTAGGAATTTAAGTAGAAATGTTAAATAATTGAAGGTAGGCCGTGAGGAAGGTGCGGGGTGAGGATATTGTTGTACCCTACAAATTGTTAATATTTGCCATGTTCCTACAGCTAGGAGGCGGAGCTTAAAAATATTAAAAGTAGGACTACCCCGCTAAAGCCGCCTTAAGCCGTGGGTAGGTACCCGCAAAATAATAACATTTGCAGCCGGTGTATGATTGGTCGGAATTGTAATAAAGTGCTCTGCGAAGCACTCTAATAGAGAATAGTAAATTTGCCTATGTATATGGGGCTGGCTGGCCTAGTTTGTGTTCGCTCCGGACCGGCCCCACCCTAAGGAAATGGAGAAGAAATAAACAAGAATACAGTCCACTGCAAGAGTTTTATTGCCAGCTACAATACTTTTTCCAAGCGAGTTTTAATGTATTGCGAAACTAAGGCCCGTATTACAGACGACGACTCAAGCATCGTTTGAACTTCAATCATTCAAAATTCGTTTTAAATCACCACTCAAGAATCGATCTTATTATAGAACGCATTTTAAGTTCAGGTGAAACTTGACTCGAGTGATGATTTGAGCGAAGCTCATATTGTTTATGGTTCTAGTTGGTTTTTATTTACAAATGATTGTGTTCTAAAAAAAATAAACCGGGAGTCCAGGAAACAATGGATAACCTCTGAAGGGCAAATAGTAGGACTAAAGGCAAGCCTAAAAAATAATTGATAAAAAGTACAACCCTTACACTGCTAGAAATATGGCGCTTTAAAAAATACTTCATATTTTTTGACTGTGTTCATATTTTTACTCGTAACGAGGTCAAATCACTAAATACCATCATTATTTCTGTGCTAAACTAATTAATATTAACCGCATAAGTGAATAACTACCAAATAAAATTGCTAACTAAAAAATTTTTCTCAAAAAATAATGTTAAACTTTTGATTTGTGTAAAATTTCTAAGGAAATATACTTTTTTAAGGGTTATACTTTTTATCAATTATTTTTTAGGCTCGCCTTTAGTTCTATTTGCCCTTCAGAGGTTATTCATTGTTTCCTGGACACCCGTATATTTTATAACACCAAGTTTAGAATACTTACTGGATTTTTTCATAGTCTAAAATTAAGGCTGATTAATTATATGTTAACAGGGTAAGCATGTAATAATAATAATAATAAATAATAATAATAATAATAACCCCCCTATGGGACCTCCTTGCCGCCATGGGGGGGCTTACGGGAAGTATGGTACAGGTATAATTAATAACATCATAATTACCCTTCCTAAACTAACGGTTCCAATCCCAAATCCTAACCTCCTCCTTATGTCCTTTTCCTACCCAATCCCTATTTTATCCTATGTGCCAATCCAAGGTCTGCCGTGCCGAGGGATGCGTGGCCGGGGGCGAGCCCGGTCGTGAGCGTGCCACGCCTGGAGCCAGGGCGAACTCCAGGTGTAGCTTATACAGTAAGCTAGCCCTTATCTAGGCAAGCGGGGCTCTGCCAAGATCGACATTATTTTTACCCTAGCTTCTCGTGGGAACAAAATGCAAAACCTAAATTCAAATTCAAACAAATATAACTTACGTAGGCGTCTTCCTAAAAATACGTCTAATATCGAGGAATGTCGAAATTCTCCTCCATGTCCATCGTCACCAATATCGTCATCCCAAAGCCTCTTTGGTTCACCCAGCTCATCCTCCAATTCATATGAAGAACGGCCACTTTCACGATCCTCAACGATTAGTATAGTGTCAGCTAGTGCTGCGTCGGAGGCAAATGCCAAAAATCCAACGCCCACTGCTGCTACCACTCGTACGCGACAAAAATGGTCTGAAGAGATGAACCGTTTTATATGGCGTACCTATTTAATCGCAACGGCTTTAGAAACTAAACCGAGAGGTTACTTAGACATACTTCATTCAGAGTTCTCCCAAAAATTTACTCATTTCAATACATCAAGACAACGACTAGGTGATCAGCGTAGGGCAATTATTAATAATAAACTCTTGTCTCAAAATGTTCTTGATGAAATAAGAATAGAAGTAACTTCACTACTACAGTCACCTCAAAGCCAACTACAAACGAATAGACCATCGTTAACACCAACTACACATACTCAGCTAAATCAACGCATGCGCTGGACGAATGAATATAATGAAACAATCATGCGATCGTATTACAAAATAACACAATTAGAAACAAACCTAACGGCGTACAGAACAATTCTACACCAAGAATTCATAAATACATTTCCTCATTTAACTCATGTTACACAGCAACGTATCTCGGATCAAAGAAGACTTATCGTACAGCACAAATACATATCAGATGAGAGGTTGGCAGCTATAAGAGCCGAAGTGGCTGAAGGAATTGAACTCAGGACTACACAGAGCAGTGCTGCATGCCAGCAGTTAACAGAGAATATTCCATTAGAGACAATTAATACTGTTGAAGATGAACTTGACAATATTAGTTTTGAGTTTAACTTGGAAACTGAAACACAATATAATAGTCAACTCATTATACAATCGCAGGTCGAACACCAAACGAGTCCTCTTGTTGAATATAACAATAGCAAAACAGAAAACGCTTTTATGGAATCTTTGCAATATTTCAAAAACACTACACCTACAAATCGCGTTTATATTCCTAGACAAAAAACATCACGAAAACTAACAGCTTTAGTACAACACATAAACACACACATACTCCCAAAATTTGTTAATATAGACACTGATTTTGACACTCTACAAACCGTATAATTATACTGCGCTGCTTGGACTGTCGCTAAACTCAATGGTTCCAAATTAAGTCTTCCAAACACAAACCCGATCCAACAAATTAATAATCGAAAACCCAAGTGGCAAATTAGACTAGAAAAAAAAGTAGATGATCTTAGGTGTAAAATTGGAAGACTAACTCAATATCTTCGTGGAAATAGGGGTGATAGATTGACAACTCACGTACACCTAATATTACAACAGTATAAGATACATACATTACACGAACCACCAAATACACAACTAATGCAGTTTTTAGATACGCTAAAACAAAAGTTATCCGTCACAAGCAGCCGTCTGAAAAGATATAAAACATGCACGTTACGCAAAACTCAAAACACACAATTCTATTACAATGAAAAAAAGTTTTATAGGAATCTCAAATCTACAACGTCAACCACACAAGGGAGCCACAAGCAACACCATCACCTGAGCGACTACATGCATTCTGGTCCTCAATATGGGAAAATTCAAAGACGCATAACGATGATGCTGCGTGGCTTCAACCAAATAGACTAGACACCTCCAATATTTCACCAATGGAATTCAATGCCATCTCAATAGATACATTTAACACTGTCATAAAACACCTACACAACTGGAAAACTCCTGGCACAGATTTTCTCCATAACTACTGGTATAAAAAATTCACGCATATTCATCCTTTTTTGAACAATCATATGAACGACTTCATTAAAAATCCATTAAGTATGCCAAAATATATCACTAATGGTACAACACACTTATTACCAAAGGATGAAAAAAACACCAACGACCCCGCCAAATATAGGCCTATAACCTGTCTTCAATCGTTTTACAAAATAATAACTTCCTGTATTAGCCATGTTATATACTCACACTCCAATAAAAATAATATTCTATCTGATGAACAAAAAGGATGTAGAAAATATAGCCAAGGTTGTAAAGAGCAGCTAATAATTGATTCGGTTATTCTAAAACAAGTTCAGCAAAAAAAGAACGATTTATTCTCCATGTACATAGACTACAAAAAAGCATTCGATTCAGTACCCCATTCTTGGCTTATAAAAGTACTAGAATTATATAAAGTCCACCCCACAATAGTCACCTTTCTACAAACTATTATGCCTTACTGGAACACTAAGCTTAAACTTAATTCTACGGAAGGGACTATTGAAACCGACACAATACGAATTCTAAGAGGAATATACCAGGGTGACACACTTAGTCCATTGTGGTTCTGCATGGCGCTCAACCCTTTAAGTCAACTCATTAAAAATACAAACATTGGTTACCCTCTAAAATATCATACAGAAAACATACATAAAGAACTCCTTATAAGTCATTTACTCTACATGGACGATATCAAACTCTATGCAACATCTGAAGATGATCTAAATACACTAGTATCTGTTACTGAGGAATTTTCAAACGATGTGTGCATGGAGTTTGGTATCGACAAATGTAAGATCAACTCGGTCTTAGCCGGAATACCACATAAACACTTTTATACTACAAGCAATAACGAAACAATAGAACCTCTTGACGATGAAGAAACTTACAAATATCTAGGATATGATCAATCTAAACAACTGCATATTAAAGAAATAAAATTATCACTTAGACAAAAATTCAAACACAGACTTAATTCAATTTTTAAAACTCATTTATATTCAAAAAATACTGTAAAGGCTATTAATTCGTTTGCGATTCCTGTTCTTACCTATTCCTTTGGAATTATCTCTTGGAGTAAATCGGATCTAAAAAGCTTGCAACGCCTTACTAACACATGTTTGACAAAAAATAGGAAACATCATCCAAGATCATGCGTGCAAAGGCTTACCTTACCCAGGAGTGAGGGTGGAAGAGGAATCATAGATATGACCAACTTACACAATAAACAAATTGCAAATCTGAGAACCTATTTTATACACTCACAGTCTCCTTTACACACTGCAACAGTTCAAAACGATAAACGATATACACCATTAAACCTACATGATTTAAATACACAAAAAAATGAATCACAGTTAGATAAACAGACAAAACTGAATGATTGGGCCCGGAAGTCTCTACATGGCCGACATCACCACGATCTGAGTCAACCACACGTCGACAAAAACGCGTCGAACGAATGGCTCAGCCGTGGTCAACTGTTCCCTGAGACTGAAGGTTTCATGCTTGCCATTCAAGATCAGGTAATAGAAACTCGAAATTATAAGAAACATATCATGAGAATTCCTAACACAGTAGACATATGTCGTCGTTGTAATGCTGGATCCGAGACAATTCAACACATTACTGGTGCATGCAAATCCATCGTACAAACGGATTATAAACATCGACATGACCAGGTTGCTAACATAATCCACCAGAAACTCGCAATAAATTATAACTTAATAACTACACCACCTATACCTTACTACAAATATACTCCAGAAACTGTTCTTGATAATGCCACCCACAAACTTTATTATGACCGCGCAATACTAACCGACAGAACCTTACACTACAATAGACCAGATATAGCATTAGTAGACAAGAAAAACAGAACAGCATTACTGATTGATATCGCAATACCTAACACTCATAATATACAATCGACAATATCAGAAAAAATTAACAAGTACCATGGATGAAGGAGTAAAAGGATAGACAATAGCCATACAAAGTAGCGTATATCAAAAAAAGTAGTATAAATCTAGATGGCGCTATACATTTCAATTTATAAGGTTAGATGGCGCTAGCAATTTGTCATTAAAATAGGTCAATTTAGTTTTGTAGAAAAAATAAATCTAAATTAACTAGATGGCGCTAATACAATAAACATTTTCATACGAAATTCCAGTGATGCCATTAAAAAAAACAATCAGCTGCACAAAGTTTATAGGTGACGTTTATAAATTAGCTTTTGTCGAGTGCTTTTTAATCTTTATCGCCGCATCTACATCTATACGTATATGCTATAGTCCATTATAGAGTGAAAGGTCTACAAATTACACACACATTGACAATAAATGTATGATTTGTAACAACTTTTTACTTTTGTCAACCTTAACATTTTTAAATACATTAGTTGAAATGCGAGTTAACTATGAAAACATGTTGAACATTGAGTGTAAAACGAAAATAACCAAATCCTTCAATGATTGAATCATTTGTTTCATACTTTGTGGTTCGCCTATGTTGAGATTGATAAAGTTGATTTCTAAGTTTTATAATAAGTATGCAAGCTGATAGATAGCAGGACAGAATGCGTATTATCGAAATGCATATGATCATTACAAAAGTATAATCCAATCCAATTTTGTCTGTTGTAAGTATGTTTGTCCGCTAAGGAGATAGCGTGGTAAGTGGATAAACCACGAAATGGATTTTAATGCGGTTTTTGCCATCTTTTAGGTATTTTTTTCATGTCTATCCTTACTAAATATAATATTTTAAATGTGAAAATGTGTATGTCTGTCTGTTGGTATGTTTGCTTCACGTAAAAACGGCTGAACCGATTGTCTTGATTTTGGAATAGAGATAGTTCGACAATCAGGGAAGAAAGTTGGATAACTTTACTTCGGGAAATAGCCTCATTCCCACGGGAAAAGCTATTTAGCTTACCGTGAAACCGCAGGGCGGAAAGCTATATATCATATACTAGTGACTCAATACATGATATTAATCAAACTCCTTACGAGACTCGATTTACTGTAAGTATGAAATATTTGGAAATAACATTTTGTTATAAATGTCAAACATTACCTAAATATATTTGTAAACAAGTGTAAAAAAAAGGTTCTTCATTACATAGTACTCGTATAAATCCAAGTCGCTAATTCTGTCTGTTTGTATATTTGTCCGCTATCTCCTTCTAAACCAGTTGACAGATTTTAATGCGGTTTTCGCCATTTTTTAGGTTTTATTTTCATTTAAATTTGTAAATAAAGAACATGCAGAAAAAGATTTTTAAATTAGCCAAAATTCCGGGTTTCGGGAACAAGTCGTTACACCATTGCGAAGCGTGGACGGGTCGCTAGTATTTTATATAAATAAACTTTCTTGGTTATTAATTCTTTAGTTATTTTGGTTATTAATTCATTTAGTTATAAATTCTTTCTTTACGACTTAAAAAGCAAAATGAATGAAACTCATAATAAAAATACAATATGGTTAAGATTTTAACTAGGGTAACATGATCCTAGGACGAAATAATAACTCTGAGACCATTAGATTGTTTTAGCGATCGTATAGATAGATGAATAGAAGAAATAAAACAACAACCACAATATTTTATAGAATAGTGCTGAACCTTAAGTCTTTCAAATTAAGGTTGAGAATGGTGTCGGATAGAGTGTAGGAGATCCGAAAAAAACCTCTTGGTTTTTAAGAAAATGTTGTAACAACCACAAAAATTTATAAAAATATATTGAGCTTTAAAACTGTCGAGTTAAGGTTGATATTAAGAAGTAGTAAAATAGTAGTTTATTAACGTTAGTGTGTGTGAAACTGTGAATATGACCACTGGATGCAATAATGTTTGTCAAATATGTGGACTATATTATGGACTCTTGCTGCTTACCGTACCTATTTTTGTGTAGAAATATTTTAGGGCTTAATCAAATATCAATTTCGTTATAGATAACGTTTCTTTCTATTCATAAAAAAATGTACATTCACTGTATGTTTAGCATACTATGTGTTAAATGGTCACATTTAGATTATCCTGGCTAAGTTTTCTGGGAATTGTAATAGACCACCCTCAAAAAATAAGATGTCTGGTAGGTATTGTTTTTAGCTTAGCCTTCCCCAATTTTAATAATTATACTTATTTTGATACACCTAGTAAGTATATAACCATTCATTCTATTATCATTGTCTACTAAAAATCTATGGGTATTTCAAGTAGGTAGATATACAAAAACCTATTACCTACGCGTTTATAAATTTGTATCCGTTCAGAAAACGTATGGCTGGCCGGCCGGGCGGCCCAGTGTTCACAACCGTAGGTACTATTATTTTTATGCCTAGAACGATATCAAATAAGTATTAAACGCAGATAGAATGAAGATTTTTAACTAATTTGGGAGACTATTTCATACTTACATTTGAGACCCCATTTTAGTAAATACGATACGATTGATAAATTTAGCGAAAATACATCATTAAACAATTTACAGATGTTGTACGGAAATGGCCTCACTATAGGTTGGGAACACTGCGGGCGGTAGACATTTGCAAAAGTAGACTGAAATTTGTCAGTTTCACTTTTATCAAGTTCTGTTCATGCCAGTAAAAAAAATCGACTTAAATTATAAATTTTGTATTTATATTTTTTAGTTTAAATCGACATTTATAGGTCTTAAATAAACAATTGATTTAGGGCCGGTTTTTCAACAGTCAGATAAATTCTATCTGACAGAAAATCAGCATGTTTTCGTTGCACGTCGAACATGAATACTTGACATATGTATGAAGTAACAATGAAAACATACCTTTTATCAGTCAGTTAGCATTTATCTGACTATTGAAAAATCAGCCCTTAATATTTTAATGTGTAAAGCAAAAATAGTTTTACTACAACGCCATCTAGCGGGTGTATTATAACTAAAGTTGGTTAAAATATGCAAATTTGTGTTTTGAGACTAGTAATGTCATCTATCGAAAGTTTGGGAACTAAAAAAAAGTATACGCTATTTTGTATGGCTATTGTCTATCCTTTCACTTCTTCATCCATGCAAGTACACAGATCTGAAAGATGAAATAGCTAAAATGTGGAATCTACAGAAAGTAACGATCGTCCCTATAGTCATCTCGACTACTGGAGTTATACCTAAATCCCTACACCAATTGTTGCAATCTATAGAATTACCAGAGTTCACATATATCAGTTTACAGAAGGCAGTAATATTAAATACTTGTCGGATAGTCCGCAGATTTTTAAAAATTGATAATCCTACTGAATCACAATCTAGATTGTGATCCCACTGAGGCGAGGTACACTTGGTGTACGGGCGTAAACCGCACAAGTTAAAATGTTAGGAGGGTAGGTTATTTTCCTAATTGTGGTGTAGGTATGTAAATAACCAAACCCAACGAGTACCGTTAGGTAACTGAATTTATTGTAAAACTTAATGTATAATGTAAACTTATTAATGTAGGTTGCTAGTAAGCGAAATAATGTAGTTCACTCGGCCGTCCCTGAACATTGGACTCATTGCCAACACTAGGTCAAAATTATTGTCAAATGTAGATTAATTAATGTAGGTTGTACAAGTAAGCAGAATTATGTAGTTTACTAGGCTGTCCCTGAATATTGGGCTCATTGCTAACACTAGGTCAATGCCTATAAAATATTATCTGTACGCATCGTAGATCGTACATCCTGCCCACTCAAGAAAAGTGAAGGAGAGCAGCAAGTTTAAATGTAAATTACAAGCAAATCAATGTAAACTGCAATGTACAAGGTGAAACAACAACAAAATGTAAAATGTAAATCTTAAACTAAAGTAAAAATTATCAATACATTATAAGATATTATTGTCTCTATGAATTGTTCAAAAAACACATTATTCACTATCACTAACACGAGGAATGTTTAAAACGATTGCTGATCGAGATCGCGGTTTAGGTGCTGGGCTCCTCGCTGACGCCGGACGTCCTCAACTCGTTGTCATCCGCGGCTGCGGACGACGGTCAGTGCTCGCTCGGAAAACTACCGTGGCTTCGGGCTGCGTAGAAGTGGCAGCAGTGCGTAGGATTTACCTTACGCACTCGGCACAAGCAGAATGCTATTCCGACAATTATGCAAAGTGTTAACAATACATGTAGGACGATGTATTGATGTATGTCATGAACACTGAACTTTCTGCTGGACTGTTGCTTTAAATCGTCGATCTGCGTCTTTAAATTGTGTCACTCGTGTCGATGGTCTTTAGGAGTGAACACCTCAATTGTGGAAGAGTTAGTGATGTGATTTAGGATAGAGGTCACAGGAAGCAAAAGGATGTCCTTTCTATACTAATTTTCTTGTAGTAGTTGTTATGACCAAAATTACAAAACTCTTGCACTTAACGTTGCATCCTTGACCTAAATCCAGAAGGCCACTATCGGTCAATGTTTTTAATTGTATTTGCTTCGGACAAAATATGCGGACTAAGCATTCTTCGTAACATGAGAACAACCACCTGTTTATTATGCAATTTGATTTGCTTGATTGATTACTAAATCCGTGAAACGACTGTGGCTTGGTAATATTAATTGATGTTTCGCTGACATATTAATCAAGGAGTTCTTGAGCCTTCCTCCTACTCTCAGTAGTCCTTCCCATCTATAAAGGGAACCAACCTACTGTTTCTGTTACCATTTTGTTTTACGAAATTAATTTCCTTTGGAAAATGTCTTGATTGCTTATCCTTGATTATTAAGTTATATGCTTCACTTTACTCTCTTGTAGTTATGTGCATATTGTTGTCATTAAACTTACATCGTAGTTTTGCAATGAACCTCAATACCAAGGCTACAGTTTTTGCAACCTTGGCAAACAGCTGTTAATAATTAATAATTTCTCTATGAATGTCGTTCAATTTTTCTGGCATAAAGAAGCGTTTACATTTGTTTTTTCTTGTTTCGATATCGTGACTCTGATATGTTTTGTTTTTTATCGATGATGGGTCCATAGCCATAGCGGTCCGTTCCACCATAGATGGTTTTGTATTAATTGTTATGTTGTTGTATCCCTGGTTGCACAATCAGCTGCATTATCTTCGGAGCTGACATGATGCCACGTTCTCGTTTTCTGTTGGTTTCGAGTTTGTTGATTATGTCAACTCGTTTATGATACGACTGTTTGAGTCTAATGACTTCCCGTTCGTGGGATGTGGTGAGGAACTTGATGATATGTATCGCCTCTTGAAGCGTCTTTGGTTGTTGCAACTCGTTCTTCAAATCGTCCGTCATTTTTGTAATTGAATTTGGGTACTTTAACCCTTTCTCTCGTGTCCAGCTTACGACTGCCTCAGGTCTGCATTGTTGTCCTCAAGTCCTCTAGCTCAGGCGATGTTTTTATTGTTGTTTGTTTGTTTGTTTTTTTTTTTAAAACTTCTTTGATTGTTAAAACTTCCCCGCACTTATGTTGTAACGGAAAATTATTGTTCACACTCCACTGTTTTGTTAACTCTTGCGCGACTGTTTGTCACTGTTAATTAAAATCTAAACATGTACGGGCGTAAACCGCACAAGTTACGTTACTGTTAATGTTAAGCGAATTATTCGCAAATGTTAATGTTAATTCGATAGTCACTGGTATCTCACAGAAGGCGACTCGAAACGATAAAAATCACTATATCGAAGCACTCGCGAGATCCTTTTAACTGCTCGAAGCTGATCCGGCTCGAAGAACCAAAACATGTACGGGCGTAAACCGCACAGTTAAAATGTTAGGAGGGTAGGTTATTTTCCTAATTGTGGTGTAGGTATGTAAATAACCAAACCCAACGAGTACCGTTAGGTAACTGAATTTATTGTAAAACTTAATGTATAATGTAAACTTATTAATGTAGGTTGCTAGTAAGCGAAATAATGTAGTTCACTCGGCCGTCCCTGAACATTGGACTCATTGCCAACACTAGGTCAAAATTATTGTCAAATGTAGATTAATTAATGTAGGTTGTACAAGTAAGCAGAATTATGTAGTTTACTAGGCTGTCCCTGAATATTGGGCTCATTGCTAACACTAGGTCAATGCCTATAAAATATTATCTGTACGCATCGTAGATCGTACACTTGGCCTAGGCTCGTGATACTAAATTCCTCTTTCGGCATTAACTAATGCTAGTTCAAAAATGATAGAAACAAATAATAATAATAACCCCCCTGGGGAACCACCTTGCCGCGGTAGGGGGGCTTACGGGAAGCATGGTACAGGAGTATCTATTAACAACATAACACCCTTCCCAAACTAACGGTTCCATTCCTAAATCCAACTATCCTTTGACCTTTTTCCTTCATATACCCTTATCCTATCCCAAAAGCCAATCCAAGGTCTGCCGTGCCGAGGGATGCGTGGCCGGGGGCGTGCCCGGTCGAGAGCGTGCCGCGTCTGGAGTCCGGACGAACTCCAGATCTTGCCTTTCCCATAGGCCAGTCCTTGTCTAAGCAAGCGGGGCACTGTTTAGATTGACATTCCTTTCCCTTGCTTCTCGTGGGATTTAAATGAAAAAAAATGTTTAAAAAAAATTATAATTTACGAAGCCGTCGCTTACAGTTTGCGACTTCTACAGAGAACCTCGATACTCTACATGGGAACACACCCGAAATTTCCGGACAAGGCAATAACATCTCAGTGCCTTCTTCTTCTTCAGCTAACTATTTAGGATCACCTAATCCCTCCCCAACTATAAGCTTATTTTCATCAACGTACTCATCACCTAATTCTTTTACCTCCCCATCATCATCATCTACAACCACTGAAAGTATAGTTGTTCCACAGGAGGCAATTGCCTTTGACTCTGTGGCCACTAATACTGAAAAGCGCGCACGAAAGAAATGGTCTAATGAAATGAACAAATTCATTTGGCGCACCTATTTAATAGTTACACAATTAGAAAGTAATACTAAAACATACTTAGATCCTTTGCATCAATTATTTGTTGAAAAATTTCCTCATATGGAGGCTACAAAACAGAGGGTAGGTTGTCAACGGCGCGCAATAGTGTACAATAAACTCCTTCCACAGAACACACTTGACGATATACGATTAGAAGTTGCGAGTTATTTACAAACAGCTGATGCGGAAATGACACTACAAAATACACAAACACAAGCTAGCTCTAGAATGAGATGGTCCCAAGAAATCAACGTTGCAATTCTCAAAATTTACTATGAAATTACCAATATGGAAACAGATATGACTGCTTACCGTAAGAAAATCCGAGATAGATTGATCCAAGACTTTCCACATTTAACCCATCTATCTGAGCAAAGAATCGCTGATCAGCGACGAACGTGCATAACAAATTATTACCACAAGAAAAAATAGAAGAAATAAAAGCAGAAATTCGAAATAAACTCCAAACAACTACAACAAGTCCAATAGACACCTCACACCACGACACTGATGATACACTTCAAATTATTGATTCTCAACCCCTAGATTTTTTGAATATAAATGAAAGTACTAATTCTATAGAAACACAAAATATAGTTGATAATGAACACTCGCGATTAACAGTTGAGGAAGAAAGACACGTAACGGAATTGTTTGAAACTACTCTAGAAACATTTAAATTAACTGACCCTACCCAAAGACCATCAATACCAAAGTTAAGGTACTCTAAACTATTGAACCGAACAATTAATTTCATAAACAACAATCTCATTCAGAAATCCCTACAAAACGATGATAACTTTAATACATTGCAACTGGTATTATATTGCGCCGCGTATACAACAGCAACACATTTAGGTGCTAAAATAAACACATACACAAACAATTTACTTCCATCTGACCGTATTCCTGCGTGGCAAAAACGACTTCAAAAACGAATTGAAGAGTTACGTGTACATATTGGTAGATTAACACAATACATAAGAGGAAACCATAGTAACCGATTAACCAAACATGTTGAACTAATAAAACGTAGATATTTAACCCACTCGCGACATGAAACAAACAACTCAGATCTCGTTCACTTTCTTGATACTCTGAAGCAAAAGCTAAATGCTTTAGCTAACCGACTACGCCGATATAAACAAACTAGTCTTAGGAAATCTCAAAATAAATCTTTTTACAATAATGAAAAAACTTTTTATAGAAAACTTTCGCAAAATAATCAGGATACACAAATAGACGAGTCCGAGTTGCCAACAGTAGATAATTTGCACACATTTTGGGCTAATTTATGGGAGAACAATGTTAAACATGATGGTAAGCCATGGATGCAAGAATACGAACAGAAACATTGTAACATACCAGAGATGGCTTTTCAGGAAATAAGTTTAGATTTATTGCAGTCAGTTATTGCAAAAACGCATAGTTGGAAAGCAACTGGTTCCGATAAACTTCATAATTTCTGGTTTAAAAAGTTAACAAATATTCACCCATTATTGCTTAAACATGTAAATAATTTCATCCAAAATCCGTCGACGGTACCACAATACGTAATGGAAGGGATAACATACATGCTACCAAAAGGAAATTTACCTACAACAGATCCATCAAAATTCAGGCCTATTACCTGTTTACAGACAGTCTATAAAATTATAACTTCTTGCATCTCAGAACTGATATCCAGACACTCAAACACTCATAACCTTCTTTATTTATTTATTTATTTATTTAACATTTATGTATTTATACACATAAAATATAGATTTAAACAATACAAACAGACAAGGACACATAAACACAAAGGTACTGCTTATTCCAGTATGGAATCTCTTCCAGCAGACCCGCCGTTGGAGAAAAAGTAAAATAGCAATTTTTGTGCGTAAAAATACATACAAATTAGATATATATATATACTCGTACATATAATAATACACATATAATATACCAATATACTATATACTACTAATACCTACTTTATATACATATATATATTTATATATATATTGATACAATACCACGACAAGAAAAACAAAATAGTATATCTCATAGACATTGCCATACCAAACACACATAATCTTCAAAATACACATACTGAAAAACTTAGTAAATATACAGATTTAGCAATTGAAATTAAAAAACAGTGGCGAGTTGATTTAGTTAAAACGGTTCCAATAGTTATCTCATCTACCGGAGTGATACCCAAAACTTTACACAATAGCCTTAAAATTTTGGACATGCATCCGAATTCATACATGTTCCTACAGAAAGCTACTGTTTTGAATACATGCCGCATCGTGAGGAAATTTTTCACATTAGAATAGATTAATTTCGTAATAGCCTGGCCAAAAGCTCGCTTATACGAAATATCTCCCTTTCAGTAGGAGAACAAAAAATATAAAATACAAAATAATAATAATAATAACCCCGCGGTAGGGGGGCTTACGGAAAGCATGGTACTGTCATATACAAATTACAACTAAGTAATTACCCTTTCCAAACTAACGGTTCCAATGTCCATAAACCCTCCTCTAATATACTATTCCAATCCTCTATTCTCCTCTTTCCTTTGCCAAACCTCCTAATCCTTATCCATTTCCTTAACGCCAATCCAAGGTCTGCCGTGCCGAGGGATGCATGGCCGGGGGCGTGCCCGGTCGCTAGCGTGCCACGTCTGGGACTCGGGCGAAACCCAGATGTAGCCTACGTTCGTAGGCAAGCCCTTATCTTGGCAAGCGGGGCTCTGCTGAGACCGACCACAGGTTATCCCTAGCTGATCGTGGGAACAAAAATGGAAAAAACAAAAAAAACTTATAATTTAAGAAGTCGCCTTAACTCAATTGCATCTTCTACTAATAACAGAGAACAAGATTTTTCTGATAATGAATCGGTCTACAGACCACCGAGTTCATTGTCAACCAACTCAGCGTCGACTCTTGGGGATGCTGTGCAGGAGGCTAATGAAGTCAATTTACCTGCACTCAACTCAGGATCCACTAAACGCAGAAAATGGACAAACGAAATGAATCGGTTCATCTTGCGTGCCTACCTTCAAATCACGTCTTTAGACACTAACACTAAAAACTATGTATCACCACTATACACACTTTTCATTGAAAAATTTCCTCAAGTGACTGTCACACCCCAACAATTAGCAAACCAAAGACGAGCTATAGTTAGAAACAAACTTCTGACTGATGATGAAGTAAAAATAATTTATAGCGAAATACAATCTAATTCAATTGATCTATCACTACCAAAACCTAATGAAAATTCAAGGTCTCAAACAGTACTTATATTAATACAAAAGTTAAATGGTCTATCAGTGAACAACTCGAATTAATGTATTGTTTTTATCAATCACGGATTCGTAGTGGAGGCTATATTAAACACATGGAACAACTCTACAAAGAAAGAAACCCTAATAATCCTAAAGCGCAAATTTTTGATGGAAATAAACTTGCTACTCAGGCACGAAGTGTCATTGATGTGTTAATTTTTCTTTGAAAATTTAGTAAATCTGTCCGAGTCCATTTAATGACGCCGAATGAGTAGTTTAAATTAGGGATTACAAATGTGTTAACAGCTTTTACTATGTTTCTGGAGTTAAGAGAGCTTTTTAATATTTTGTTAAGTCTTTTATTAAATTCTTTCGATAATTCTTGTTTAGATTCTTTATGATTTATTAATCTTGATTGGTTGAATCCTAAATATTTATATGCGTTTTCACCAAGAGGGTCAATAACTTCCCCACAATTAAGAATATGGATTATTTTCTATGGTACCTTTATTAATTGACTGTGTTTTACATTTTTCTATTCCAAATGTAATTTTAATATTTTCGGAAAATTCTTGAGTGATGTCTGCTAATTTGAATAAATTATGCTTACTGTTTGCGAATAATTTTATGTCATCCATATATAAAAGATGCGACAAAATATGATAAGTTCTGTTGTGCTGTAATTTGTATCCAATATTCTCTGCTTTTAATAAGTGTGACAACGGATTTAAGGCTAAACAAAACCAGAGAGGGCTTAAGGCGTCTCCTTGAAAAATACCTCTTTGAATTTTTATTAACTGTGTTGTAAAAGTCTCATTCTCAGTTTTAAGTTTAAGTTCGGTTTTCCAGGACCGCATTGCTGATTCTAAAAACGTTATTATTGCAGGATTAATTTTATACAATTTAAGGACATAAATAAGCCAAGTATGTGGTACCGAATCAAAGGCTTTGCGGTAATCTATGAACATGGTGTGGATATTATTTTTTAGTTTTGTGAGCATGTTTAGTAGCGACTGAGTCAATTATTAGTTGTTCCTTACAACCTCTGCTTGCTTTAATGCAACCCTTCTGTTCCTCGTGTATAATTTTATGCGTGTCTAGATGTTTATAAATGGATTCACTTATACATGCCGTAGTTAGTTTGTAAATGGTTTGGAGACAAGTAATGGGCCGATATTTAGAAGGGTCATTAGTGTCCGTGTCTTTGGGTATCATATAGGTAATACCTCGTGTAACAAAGTCTGGTAGTGTGTTTGGTGATTTTATGAACGTATGATTGTGGATATAAGGGTGTAGATATGTCAGCTTTTTATACCAAAAGTTATGTATGTTGTCGGAACCTGGTGCTTTCCAGTTATGGCTTTTGTTTAGTACTTGATGAAAAGTTCGGGAGTTATGTGTTCAAAAACTTGTTCTGGAATGTTATCTTGCTTAATTTTGCTGCATAAATTAGAGCTATCATTATGTGCTACCGGATTCTCCCAAATTTGTGCCCAGTAATTTTTGAGTTCATCGGGTTGCGGGTAAGTACTATTAATATTTAAGTTAACGTTTTTTGAAGCGATTTTACGATAGAATTGTTTCTCAGCATGAGTAAACACTGCGTTTTCTTTTTTGCGATCCGTACATTTAAGGTACCTTTTAAGTCTACTAGCTAATGTATTGAGTTTTTGTTTGAGAGTGTCGAGAAAGTGTTGAACTTGTGTATTATTAGTTTCATATGTAGAGTGTTTGTGAAATTGTTCTTTTATTAGGTGTACTGTTGCTAGAATTTTTGGGTTACGATTCCCGGATATATATTGAGTTGTATGCCCTATATAATATCTCAATTTTAATATCCTTTTTTCCAAACGTTTCTGCCACGGAGGTTTATAGCTTTTCTTGTGATTCTCCGTATTAGGAGTTATATTTGCTATTTTGCCCCCGTTGCATATAACTGTAGTGTATGCAGCCGAATATATCAAAGTGTGAAGTGTGTTGAAATCTATATCTTGTTGGACGTATAATGGCAAAACGTTATTATTAAGAAACTGTATTATTTCTGAAAGCCTCTTGGATGGGTTTTGTTTCGGAATACGTGGTCTTGTAATGGGGTTACTATTACTGTTAGTGCCTATAAGGTTATATTTACAGAATTACAAGAAAATTTCTCACACCATTAGCACAAATTAACACAACTGATATCTAAATCTGTAACGCTTGGCGTTTTAAAACCCCGCGTATATCAGATTTACTATTTCCCTGAACGGAGAATTAATAGAAAAGAATGAAATAATAATAATAAAATAGTTTTTTTATTATGTTTCTAATTTTATTTAACTGTTTGTTGTTCCGTGTAGAATACCAACAACCTTTTCTACTAT
Source organism: Emmelina monodactyla (assembly GCA_916618145.1). Taxonomy (NCBI): domain Eukaryota; kingdom Metazoa; phylum Arthropoda; class Insecta; order Lepidoptera; family Pterophoridae; genus Emmelina; species Emmelina monodactyla. The sequence continues at coordinate 6,298,518 of OU745296.1, forward strand.
CATGGTGCTTAACCTACCTACAGGGGAAAAAAACAGTATTCTCGCGTATTAATGAAGCTTTATATCCATAATGATTAGAGCACTAAGCTTCACAAATTAAAACTTTTGAATTAAAAATAATAAGACATTTCACTTTGTACTTTATTTTTATTACAAATAACAATTACCTAATTAATGTTTCACGGATTTTAAATCGGCCACAATCAGTGGTAGTATAACATGCTTCCACAGTACGAGTATCTTGAGAAAAATGATACCGATATTTGAAGTTATTTAAGTCCATTGCGTACGGGTCTTGGGCGTCTCGCAAGAATCTTCACGGGATGTCTATATTTCGGACACCCAGATCAAATAGTCGGACATAGTAATCAATTTCGTCGAAAATATTAATCTTTGTTTACGCTAGGAACTTATTACCATATTTACAGCTACAAGATAGAATCTTGTTCAATCTACTTTCAAGAGTGGTATTGACACGATTTACTTGATCATAGATGAAATCCTCGCTTGAGTGGTGATTTTAACTTAATAGTCAATTCAAAATATAAAATTACTCAATTGAACGTTGATCAACGAATTTCGTTTCAAAAACGCTTCTAAAGTAAAAACTTTACTTTAAACTAAATCCTATAATACGGCCTTAGGTTGATAGGTACATTCTAGATCTACCATCATTTTATTTAAAAACTAGCTTTCCGCCCTACGGTTTCTCCCGCAATTAAATGGTTTTACCGTGGGAATAGATATTATAAGATGTACAATTAATTAGACAACTTTATGGTTCTATCTTTTGAAGTTAAGGCAGCGTACGCAAAATAAGTAACTTTTCTGGTAGATTTTTTACACCTTGTGTCCGAAAAACGCAAATATCTTCCGGAACCCTATTTTTTCTAAAATAAAATATAGCCTACGTTACTCGTGGATAATGTAGCTCTTAAATGGTGAAAGAATTTTTTAAATCGGTCCAGTAGTTTTTGAGCCTATTCGACACAACCAAACAAAAATTTCCTCTTTATAATATTATTATATTATATTATATACCTAAGTAGTATCATGGATGAAGGAGTTAACCGACTCCTTGCCACTATCATTTTTCGAGCCTTTCGTCCGTGGCCCCATACAAAATTCAATGACGCGCTAGTCGCGTCACGGGCCCTCCTAAATGATGACGCACCTAACGCGTCGTGGGCCACTGGTGATGTTATTACGCTATTTTAGGCAATTTCAACTAAAATAATACAAAGTGAGACCTGTTATTGTTTGTTTTGTTTCATTTATTAGTTTAGTGTATTTAAAAGTGTCGATCTACATGTTTTATACGAGATGGAAGGTATGTTATAGATTTCCACCATTGGTTTTCAACCTGTGGGAAGTATTTTATCGCAAATCAAAAATCTTCCGTTTTTACATCTAAACTATTCATTGGTGACCAAAACATAGTGATTATTTTTATAGATTTGCTAAGTTCGAATCCTGGCTTTAATAATAACACTTTTCAATAATTAGTAGGATAAACAGTTACCTGTATGGTTGACAACCACTGGCAAATTTAATTTCCAAAAAAAAATAGTGGCCCTTGATATTGGTGTTCCTAATGAGTTAATTTTTATATAAAATGAGATATTTTAATGATTAAATCAAATAAAAATTTGAATTGTAACTATTTTCTAATGACGCATCTCTCGCGTCATGGGCCTCCCTGAAGGTTTCTTCATGACGCGCTAGGCGCGTCACGGGACAGGAGTCGGTTAAGTAGTATAGATATGGAAATACAGTTTTTTAGTTTGAAGTTTTAATGGAAGTTCCCATGAAACTTGTTTATAAGAATTTTAAGTTTCCATCAATACGAATATTTTATTCAAATCTAAGGTATTATGTATTTATTGTATGAACATATAATTATCACGTTAAATTTATGCATTTTGAATCATAAAAAATCCTTTAAGTGATAGCACTTATATTACATACCTATGTTTACAAGTTTAGTATTTTAAATATATGTCGGGGAGTTCGTTATCACTGGGTTCAATTATGGCGGAAAACTTCGAAATAAAACGTGGAACTTGATGTATGGGCGTGTATTAATCACAACGTTAAGTAACTTTACAATAATCTTGAAGATTCGTCAGGATGTAAATGGATATAGGAAGCGCGGTGAATTCGGCGTGTGGCCATCACTGATTTATTCACTACACGTCTGCCCTGCCCCACGGTCCCAACAATAAGAGAGCCATTCAACAAGATAGATGGGCTAACCAGACACAACGGAAATTGACAGACACTCATTCAGTCGTTCACTCATAAAGCCTCGCACCGACTACACCCAAGTTAAGACGACTTGACGCAACCAATATCTCATTTAGTCGCTGACATTGACATTGACATTTCAAAACATAGGCAAGGTAGATAGTAAATTAGTTCTTCAACTGGCCAAGTCCATCGAATCTGTGTTCTCTCCGACACGGCCTTCCTGACGCTTCACACGTCCTCGTGTGATTCTTCTTCTTCCAGTGTCTCTCCACTACTGGTTGGCTATCAGCTCTTGGAATCTTGACCTGCTCTGAGAACAGCGAAAAGGTTGTTCTACGCTGACCACCTCCTGTCCATTCCCGAATGTTTCTAAGCCATGATTTCTTTCGTCTACCAGCGCGACGTTTGCCTTCGATCTTTCCCATCATTATTAATTGAAGCAGTTGATACGTTTCGTGTCTGAGCACATGACCGAGATATCCAACTTTATTCTTTTTGATGGTCTGCAGTAGTTCACGGTTTCGACACATACGCTGTAGAACTCTTTCGTTAGCAACCCCGTGAGTCCAACTGATGCGAAGCATGCGACGATAACACCACATCTCGAAGGCTTCTAGGCGTCTTTTGGTATCGTCCTTGATGGTCCACGCTTCACACCCGCATGAGACGACAGGCCATACATAACAAAGGAGAATGCGAGCTCGGAGCTTTACATCAATACTCGGAGGCAGCACAAAACTTTCCTCATTTTATTAAACGATGCACGGGCAATCTCTATCCGGGCTTTTATCTCTTGGTCAGAGGTCCATTTTTCGATCACCCAAGCACAGAGGTATTTTCCAGAACAACTCCTGCGACATTAATTTTAGGGTCAATACCCGTTCTAGATACCACCATGACCCTAGTCTTCAACGTGTTAATGGAGAGGCCATCTCTTTCACTGAGCTGGTGAACTTTGCTTACGATAGCCTGTAGATCTTTTCGCTGAAAGCCATCAAGACAGTGCCATCGTCGTATCTCAGGTTGTTAATAAGTTTGCCGTTTATTTTAATGCCCACTTAAGTTCCTTCTAGTGCTTCCGACATTATGGCCTCGTGTGATAGCAATCTGCAAAAGAAACAACACGGCAGTAGCTCGCTCGGTCAACCTGACCAAAATACAGTGGTAAGAAGTTAACAAATGACATCTCAAACTACATCTGATTTTAATCTGTACAGCTTCAATTAAATGCAACAAATTAGTCAAATCATAAAAATAATGATCGGTTCGATAGCCAAAGTAATGTCATTCAAGCGTCTGATGGTAGGCTTCAAGACAACCGTAGCTGGTGTCTGATTGCGTACTTCAAGACAGCTCCAATGGACCCGACACTTCGAGACAGCTGAATCAGCGTCCGATTGTGTCTACCAGCCCCGACACTTCGAGACAGCCTTGCTGGCGTCTGATTGTGCCACTGACACTTCGAGACAGCCTTGCTGGCGTCTGATTGTGTCCACAAACTCTCAAAAAGCATCGACACTTCAAGACAGCTAAATTAGCGTTTGATTGTGTACACGATTCCCGACACTTCAAGACAGCCTTACTGGCGTTTGATCGTGTCCAATACACTTCGAGACAGCCCTATAGGCGTCCGATGGTGTCTCCCAATATGACATAAAATTCGTTCTGTGCTGAATACACGCTTTTGACCAATACGCCACAGTTACAACCTTTTAAAAAGATCCCACATAAAATTTCGCGTCAGAACTTTCATTAACTAACGAGCATTCAGCACACGAATCGAAAGAAAGAAAGAATACGATTCACCTTTGTGTTCTAGACAATCCGTGGAAGAATCACAGCTCACACGTCAATCAGCACCTCGGTACGAACGCTGGCTTGCCTCGGCCACCGCAATGCCGCCATCGCTCGTAAATCAGGATCATCACTTTCTGTTGCTGCACCGCTGGGTTAAGTCCTGATGTCGACATTGCTCGTCCTCGCGGCTCCAGCTTTGGTTTATTGTAATCGCCATTCGATGTATCCTCGAAACATATTAAAACACATGTGAATTACAGTTGTTAATAAAACCATTACCTATACCATTATTAAACATCAACCAACACTAAACGTAAAAACCAATAATTTCTATTGGGCTTAAATAACTTGGTTTAACTTGAAACTTACAAATGAGAAATGCAACACATGAAATAGTTCAAGAGAATGAATACTAATCAAAGAACCATTGTAAACCTAAATGTAGGTAGGTAGATAGGCGTAGATAGTAGCCAGATGTGTGTGCCCTCTTTTAATGACTCATTTAAATCGATAGCATTACTTTTCCCGCCAAAACATAATTGAATTAAAGAACATACTTAGCCTCAAATATTACAAAATGTTTTACATCACATAATCATGTTGTGTATGGTAATGAAATGACGTAATGTAGGTAGCACCGCGTACTTCAATGATGCGTACTCAAATTTGATTCAAACCATCAAGCAATTTCACTATTCTGGAAGCTTTTCTGAAACAATTTTTATAACACAGCATCATATTGTTCGGCAATATTTTATTTTATGCAATTAAGAAAACTGAGACGGCAGAATAAGACTCGTCTAAAATAACTGCCAAAAACGCACAACCACTCAGAGATTATTTATTTAGACCCATAGTGTGTAAAACAGAATAATAACAAAGCAAAACTAAAGTCACAACTTTCAGTCTTAATTAATAGTACCGTAGTACCATTCGAAACTCAGAGCATTAACTGACTACTTCATTTAGAAATAAAATTATTAAAAAAACAAATTAAAAAAACTAGGCTTCCTTCATATTCGTTGCCAATATCTCCATGGTTTCCCCTGAAACCTGACCTTCGCCAGAGTCAACCGCCAGTACGCACTCACGGACCACCCTCCAAGGTATACCGATCGAGCAGAACGACTTCTGGTATAGTCTGGTATGAATCATCATCAAACATCAAGCAAATTCCACCATGCTAGCAGTTTTCCTGAAACAAATGATATCACACAGTATCACATAGTTCGGCAAACATTAATTCTAAGCAATTAGGAAAACTGAGACGGCTAAATAACACCCGTCTAAAATAATTTTAAACACACTTAGTTCGTAATGAAAACAGAAACTCTCACCGGGTAGCGTAACGCAGGATCGCAATTGGCAAACCTACGGTGCACAGGTTCAGACGTTATCTTCCAACACACTATATACTTGGAAGCTCCGGTTCCACTGAGTCTCTTGGTTGCGCTGACTCAACGCATAATGGATAGGCCCTCGGCAGTGGTAGCAGGTGATGGCATGGCTGGTCTTGTCATTGCAGTCTCTCGGTTGCGGCCTAGGATGTTCTTCTTTCCTGTCCGTATCATCTCGCCTCCGTAATTACACACCGATGGTTTATGATGATTCTGTTGTTCCAAAAGCTGCTGCAATTTCTCGTTTCCGTCGATGTTATTTGCAGCACATGTGGAGCGGGGTTTCCTCACCCGTAGCATGTGGAACGTAGCTTCCTCATAATCCACAGTACGCGAAACATGGTTTTCTCTTCATCCATATCACGTGGTAAGTGGTTTTCTCATACGTAGCACATGAAACGTAGTTTCTTCATTATCCATAGCACGTGGTAAGTGGTTTTCTCATACGTAGCACATGAAACGTAGTTTCTTCATTATCACACGTGGCAAGTGGTTTCACCATCATTCGTAAAACGTGGGTCGTCATCCGTAACATGTGGAACGTGGCTTGCTCATCATCCGAAACACATGGCACGCAGTTTTCTTATCATTCATAGCACGTGGTTTCCACAAAAATCTTTTCACAAAGGTTTTCACATAGTCCGTAGAACATAGAACATCATCCGTACATAGTGGTAAGTGGTTTCACCATCCCACTTCTGATGTCGGGGAGTTCGTTATCACTGGGTTCAATTATGGCGGAAAACTTCGAAATAAAACGTGGAACTTGATGTATGGGCGTGTATTAATCACAACGTTAAGTAACTTTACAATAATCTTGAAGATTCGTCAGGATGTAAATGGATATAGGAAGCGCGGTGAATTCGGCGTGTGGCCATCACTGATTTATTCACTACACGTCTGCCCTGCCCCACGGTCCCAACAATAAGAGAGCCATTCAACAAGATAGATGGGCTAACCAGACACAACGGAAATTGACAGACACTCATTCAGTCGTTCACTCATAAAGCCTCGCACCGACTACACCCAAGTTAAGACGACTTGACGCAACCAATATCTCATTTAGTCGCTGACATTGACATTGACATTTCAAAACATAGGCAAGGTAGATAGTAAATTAGTTCTTCAACTGGCCAAGTCCATCGAATCTGTGTTCTCTCCGACATATAGATTAATAACCTACAGGCTTAGAGCATCTAACCAAAGGAGATGGCATAGCAGGCCTTTCCCCTCAGGCAAAATCTTGGTCATAGCGATGGTCATAGTCGTGAACAAAAGTACCACGCACGGTACTTGATCATTCTGTGTCGCTCGGTCATATGTTTATGTGCTCCACAAAATGGTTATTTGTTCGGTTTTGTTGTGTAAACGACGTTCAGAAACTTCGAATTTACGTTTACATGGGATTTCATATCACCTGTTAGTATTTTTGGCAATGTACTACACTATTTATTGATATTTTCGAATTTTAACCTTGATCGTAACGACACTTTAAACGATAGCAAATGTAAACAACGAATACTATATTAGGGAGTCAACGCTGTCAACGCTGTCAAAGCTGACAACCACTGTGATGAGATTTCTTTTTAATTTTTTTTAATGTCGTTTTTACAGGCCGGGATTCTAGACAGTGATGGGAAAATAAAAGTGAATTGATTTGAATGACTGGTGGGATGAATGAATGGTTCGAAAAATATAAAGTTTAGCAGACATATATTAAATAAATACTAAATAGCGCTCACAGGTTTTAAGCTAAGACTTGCAAAAATGCTTATTTGTTATCTACTGTTATAACTCATTAATAAAACAATTATTTAGAACTATAATGTAAATGTGAAAGTTTGTGAGAATGTATGGATGGATGGATGGATGGATGGATGGATGGATGTTTGTTACTCTTTCACGTAAAAACTCCTGGATGGATTTGGATGAAACTTTACAGTAATATAGGTTATACATCAAAATAACACATAGGGTACTTTTTACCGCGGGAAAACATCTCATTCCCACGGGAAACCGACTTCCACGTGAACGGAGTCGCGGGCGGCTACTAAAACAATTATTTAGAACTATAATGATTATATTGTATTCTGCTAAAATTCTACAAAAATAAATGGATTTATTTTAAACTGATGTTACCCACTCATTTTATTTATTCATTAGCATCTTTTTTTAGATAAACCAAAATTTGTAAGTGTTCAGTAAAAACTTACAATTGTAGTAGTATTAATAAGAAAAGGTAAATTTAATAATTAAATTGGACTAAAAAACTTCATTCGTTCAATAAAAATACCCATTCATTCTTATTGTTATCGTCACATCACTTCCTCGTCCCAAGGCTTAAAGGACGAAGATTCCGGGCCTGTAAAATTGTTACCAAAAAAAAAAAAAAACTTCCTCGTCCCCCACCAAAAGTGCCTGAAAAATATGTTCCTGCTAAAATGATCTTGTCATCTCCTTTGGTTAAATGCTCTAAGCCTACAGGTACCTCAGTGGCGGATTTACAGATTTGCCGCCTCTAGGCTTTAAATTTTTTGCCGCCCCTATGAAATGCCCTCGTCGTTTGCAGTATGCACGGTCTATTTGTTACATACTTTTTCTTCGAAGATGAAGTTGTAAAATACAGACTTGCAATAACAGTTCTTTGTTACCTATAATGAATGAAGTTTTTTTTCTATTTATCACTTAATCTTATGTCCACGTCTCGAGATATTATGGCCAAACTACAAATATTAAAACGCAAATGGCCCAAAACCCATAGGAAATAAGTGAAAAATATATTTAAATGAAGCTAAAAGAAATTTTAATCAGATGATTTGTGGGAGGTATTAATGAATAGAAAATAGATAGAGTTTAAAGCATCTTTGTTGGAATTCCGAAGATCTTGAAAATCTATGATATTGTATCGTCCCTTTATACAGGGTGGCTAAAAAAGAACCATTCAAAATTTTTTTAGGTGTCTAGTATTGAGATGAATCTGAAATACCCCAATGATTTTGCATAGTCTTCGAGTTACGATTTTGTTTAAGATTTTTTGCAAAATTGTTACTTGAAAAATTTGGCCAATGTCTTAAGAAAATAATAGGTTTTCTTTATTGCTGTTTTTGCTTCTAAATCTTTTCGAACTGTGCATTTATGCATAAATTATTCAGCCTAGTGAAATTAATTGAAGTCCGTTGTTTTAATTGAATCGAATTAATTTAAGTTGATTTTGCAAGAAAGCTTTAAAATCTTAACTCGGAAACTACGCAAAATCGTAGAACATAAATGGAGGTGTTTCAGGGATCACTCAACACTAGTAACCAAAAAATTTTTTGCACGTCACTTTTCTGGCCATCCTTTTAACTTAATAGCAGCATCAATTGTGTTAAGACTAGGGATGTTAAGGATATCCATATCCGTAACCGAAACTACCGGATATCCGAAATAAAACAATATCCGTATCCGTAACCGAAATAAATTTTTTTGGATAATTTCGGATAGTGGCGAAATTTAAAAATCTAAATGAAACACGTTAAGACAAGTTGTTTTAGGCTGCGTTCCGTGGGGCAGGCCCCATAGTGTTCTTTCGGTACGTCCTCGTTCGTCTGCCCTGGACCCTCCCTACTTGGTGCGCGGTAACGCAGTGGCCAGTAGTGGTAGGTGACTGAATCCGAAGAACAATACTGTGTGGCATACGACTATCTCAGCTCTTGTCGGTTATTACTACCCTGTGTCTTGTCTCGAAATCATGTCGGACACCGGATCTCTAGATCCATTTAAGCGTCCTCAGGACCCAAATCCTGCGGAGACGCCAGAAATGTCGGGAGGTTCAACCTCGGGTGCAGCAGTGCCCTTCTCGCTGGCGGATGTCATTATGTCCGACTCCGAAGAGAGCACCACTAGCACATTGACTTGCGTATCGGAGGCGTCAACAACTCGCTCAAGATACCTAAAGCGGAAGGTGTCAAATTCTGACTCTTCTGGCACTACAGTGGTGGCGACCAAAAAGTCGTCCAAACCTGCGTCTAAACGCAAGAAAAAGGCCGGTACTGGTCACTATGTTGGCTTGGCGGAGGCGCAAAAACGCCTAAATGCCGCGAAGAAGGAGGCACTGCAACTCGAGCTCGAGCAAAGTGTCGCTGAGAGGGAGAAGCAGACCCGTCGAGCGCGTGCCGTACACGGCTACGGGGCTTTTCTTACAACCTATGAGGGGATGTCGGTTTCCGAACTTCAGACCTTGGTCAGGACGGACACCGACGAAATAGCTGAGATAGCCAAGAAGTCCTCTCGCATCAAGGGGACTCTTCAGAAGGCTCTGAAGAACCGAGCGCACTCCACGCGAGCGGCGATGGAGGAACTCGCCAAGCGTTCGGTCTCGGAGGAGACTCTGAGACTTCAGGCGACGGTTGACCGTCTCCGAGTCGAGGTGTCCGGTTTGAGGGAAGAGTTAGCACGACCAGCTCAGCCAACTTCTTCCCATTTGGCCATGGCCATATCCCCGTCGGCGAAGCAAGCGTCCCGTGCTACTCCGGACCTCGAAGCGCTCATGCGCAAAGTGGTCTCGGAGGAGCGGGAGTTTGTGCGAGCCTGCATTGCGGGCATTGAAGACCGGCTTTTGCCGGCAAAGTCAGTCCGTCCTCCGTTGGCGGCTGACAAAAGGAGGAAGGCGGCTTCACAGCCATCAACGTCGGCAAATGCACTGGCCCCACGCCCGGCTCCAGCTCCAGCCCAAGTCGCGGTGGCCACCATCCCTAAGCCCTCTAAGGGTAAAGGGAAAGGAAAGACCAGCGCAAAAGTAGCTGTCCCCCCTAATAAAGCTGAGCCCCTCCGGTTACCCGTTGTGGTACTGGAGGACTGCATGCTTCCATCCACCTCGGCCGCAAACGGAGACGGGTGGACACGAGTGGAGAGAAAGAAGGGAAAGAAGAAGAAGAAGAACAAGGCGTCCTCTTCCTCTTCCCAGGCCCTCAAACCGTCGACATCCAAGTCAGCGGCAAAGGGCAAGAAGGAAAGCAGTGGCCCTGCGGTCAAGAAGCTTTCGCCCCCAAAATCGGCAGCAGTCGTGATTACAATCACACCAGAGGCTGCGAGCAAGGGGGTAACATATGAGGCAGTCCTAAAGAAGGCCCGCGAAGTTGTGCGGCCTACCGAACTCGGCGCAGGATCCGTGACTTGCCGCCAAACGCAGACCGGCGCTCGAATTTTCGAGTTCCCGGGTGCGGAGCGCGACAAGCACGCTGATCTCTTTGCCGAGAAGGTAAAAGCAGTGGTCTCTGACATGGCCAAGGTGTCGAGGCCACAGAAGTCGTTGTCCCTTATGGTGTCCGAGCTAGATGACTCGGTCACCAGGGACGAGATAATGGCGGCGGTGGCTGGAGCCGGGGGCTGCGCTGCCGACGCCTTAAAAGTGGGGGAGGTCCGGCGCGGTCGTGGTGGTCTGGGCGTTGTCCGCCTACAGTGCCCCATTTTAGCCGCAAAGGCCGTCCTGGCCAAGGGAAGGCTTCCAATGGGCCTCAGCTCAGGGGTAGTGCGAGCACTTGAACAGCAGCCTTTGCGCTGTTTCAAGTGCCAGGCTACCGGCCACACCCGCACTCGTTGCCCGTCCACTGTGGACAGGGGCAATTTGTGTTTCCGCTGCGGGAAAACAGGACACATGTCCGCCACCTGCAGTGGAAAGCCAAACTGCGCAGTATGCGCAGAGAGTGGGCGGCCTTCGGGCCATGTTATGGGGGGATCCAAATGTAATCCCCCCGCCAAGAAGGGCAAAGCGCAGGCACCGACCCAGCCTGCCGCTACTGCTGCCGGGACCGTCCCGGAGTCGGCCGATGTGATGTCCGAGTAATGTCAGCAGTCATTACAGGACATCACACAGTGGTTCAGGTTAATCTGAACCACTGCCAGGACGCCCAGGACCTGCTGATGCAGGTTCTGGCCGAGTGGTCGGCCAGTGTGTGTGTGATCGCCGAGCCGTATTCTGTCCCTGCCAACTGGTTCGGTGACACGGGACGCTTGGTGGCCATTGTGCCTAGGCCCTCCACCGTCTCCCCGCCCCTCTCATTAATCGAGAGGGGTCACGGATACGTGGCCGTCGCGTGGGGTGAAGTTGCCATCGTTGGCATTTACTTCTCCCCTAACCGCTCCTTTGCGGAATTTGAGGAGTATATTGAGGACCTTTCTAGGGTCCTCCAACGTCTGGCGCCAAGGGAAATCGCTGTTTGTGGCGACTTCAATGCCAAATCGGTGCGTTGGGGCAGCCCAGCCACCGATGTTCGAGGGGAGCTCGTGGAGCTTTGGGCGACCTCGGCCGGTCTCTCCTAAATCGGGGGACTGTCCAGACGTGTGTGCGGCAGCAGGGTGGGTCAGTGGTTGACTTGTCGTTCGCCACCCCTGCGTTGGCCGCCCACGTAACTAAATGGCAGGTCGAATTGCTGGAGACTCTATCGGATCATCGGTACATCCGCATAGAGTTCTCCAGCCAATTCCCTCCGAGTAGGATTTCTGCTACCGCGCAACGGGGGCAGTCACCATTTCCCCGATGGGCCCTTACCCATCTCGATCGGGAGATGGCGAGCGAGGCAGCGTTCGTGCAGGACTGGTTCGGTCCGCCGACCAGCACTAACGTGGACGAATCTGCCTCGCACCTGCGGGACGCTCTAACCGAGGTGTGCAATGCAAGCATGCCTCGGTCCCGCCGGCCAGGCCCCCGACACGCCGTCTTTTGGTGGTCGGCGGAGCTTGCGGAGTTGCGGGCTACATGTGTAGCTGCCAGACGGGCCTACACACGAAGCCGCCGTCGCCGTCTTAGGGACCCGCAAAATGAGGACCGCCTTTATGCCACCTATCAGGAGGCCAGGCGGATCCTCAAAGCGGCTATTAAGACCTCAAAAGACGCGGCAAGGTCGGAAATGCTGGAGAGCCTGGACAGTGATCCGTGGGGGCGACCGTACAGGGCGGTGCGCAAGAAACTGCACCCAATCGGTCCCCCTCTCACTGAGGCTCTCGAGCCAGATCTGTTGGATGGGGTGGTGCGGGCTCTGTTCCCGGACCGGAATGCGGAGTTCACCCCTCCACAGATGAGGCCCCCATGGGGTAATGTTCCCCCACAAGATGAGATCGAGCCCATCTCTGCGGGAGTTTGGTGCGGCGGCTCTATGCCTCCGCAGCAAAAAGACGGCGCCGGGGCCGGATGGCATCCCGGCTAAAGTGGTGGCAATCGCCACCACGCATTTGGAGGAAAGGTTTCGGGACCTCTTTGATCGCTGCTTCGCGACGGGGAGGTTCCTGAAACCATGGAAGGAGGGGCAACTGTGCCTCCTTCGAAAAGAGGGGCGGCCGGTAGATTCCCCATCGGGCTACCGGCCGATAGTGCTCCTTGACGAGGTGGGGAAGTTATTCGAAAGAATAATAGCTTCCCGTCTCAAAGAGCACATGTCTGCGGTTGGACCGGACCTATCCGAAGCCCAGTTCGGGTTTCGGGAGGGCCGGTCGACGATCGACGCCTTACAGAGGCTCAAAAGCTTCTGTGCCGAGGCTGCGGAGAGGAGGGAGGGAGTGTTGGCTATATCCTTCGATATAGCTAACGCCTTCAACTCAATCCCTCACTCTACGATACTGGAGGCACTCAAGTATCACAGGGTGCCTCCGTACCTGAGGGCGCTATTGGCAGACTACCTGGAAGATCGCCAGGTAGTCTTTGTCGACAGAGACGGGCGGTTGCGTCGACGGGAGGTTGCATCCGGTGTTCCACAGGGGTCGGTCCTCGGACCGTTGCTGTGGAACATCGGGTACAATTGGGTGCTCCGGGGTGAGATCCTCCATGGCATGGGTGTCATCTGTTATGCAGATGACAACCTTGTCACGGCAAGGGGTAAAACCTACGGGGCGGCGGCGCGGCTGGCGTCGGTGGGGGGCACGCTGGTCGCCGACAGAATTCGGCGACTCGGCCTTATGGTGGCGCTCCCAAAGACCGAGGCCCTTTTCTTTCCAGGGCCGAGGCAACGGGCGCCAAGTGATGCCCACATCACAGTCGGGGGAGTCCGTGTGGACATAAAGGCCCAGATGAAATATCTGGGCCTGACACTGGATGGGCGATGGTCCTTTGGTCCGCACTTTAGCGGGCTAGCGCAGCGCCTTCTAAAAGCAGCCGACGCCTTTAGTTGGCTGCTCCCAAATGTCGGGGGGCCGAGAATGAGGTGCCGGCAGTTATATGCTGGCATCCTCAAGAGCATGGCTCTGTATGGTGCCCCAATTTGGGCGGACTCCCTCCACAAGGGGGAGAACCTTGCCCTCCTCCGCAGGCCCCAGCGGGCCATTGCACAGAGGGTGGCGAGGGCGTATCGAACAGTGGGGCACGCGGCAGCGTGTGCCCTGGCTGGAACGCCCCCATGGGACCTTGAGGCCGAAGTCTTGGCCGCCGTCTACGATTGGGTGGCGGCTAAAAGACTAGAGGGGCAGCGCCCAGCTCCTGAGGAGCGAGGCGCTGTACGAAGGGAAATGCGTGAATGCATGGTCACTGTTTGGAAGGGTGACATGGCTCGCGCACAGTCTGGGCGCAGGACACTCGATGCCATCGGCCCTGTGGTCGATAGATGGCTCGAGCGCCCATGGGGTCACCTCACATACCGCCTGGTGCAGGTATTGTCCGGACACGGATGTTTCGGATCGTACCTGCAACGAATCGGGCGTGAGGAGACCGCTTCGTGCCACCATTGTGGAGTGGCCCGGGATACTGACAGTCAATGTGGCGGGTGTACTCGCTTTTGGTTATATCTCTGCTCTTAAAGAGGTACGCCAATTTCTTTGATAGGTACCAAATAGTACATCCCAGGTACTAAAGTTCGACATATGACTCGTTCAAATCTGTTACGGAGTATGTATAAACTATTAAGGTTTAAATTGGTAATGATTACGGCTCAAACCCTCTCGCTATCCGAGAAGGATGCATGTGCTCAACTATTGGGACATTTATAGGCTATTATTTTTATAATTATGTATGAACAATTTGATAGATGTTAACTTAACAAATAAGCCATATGATTATTAACTGCTAAATAAAAAAAACAAAACAACTTAGGCGAGGTAAAACTACTAAAGAGTCTAGTTTATTGAGTCACCTAACTTTAATAGGCCCGTCAGAGGCGTAGCGCTACACGACACCTTCTGTAAGACGGAACGGTTTGCAATAAATTAGTGGGTCCTAGAGTAGTTTTAAGTCTGTCGTCGCAAATAAGATTTTAATTCGCTTTTTGAAATAGAGACGGGACACGTAACGGACCGCTATTCACTATGAAACCTTTCGGTGGGAAGCCGGCAGGTCGGGATGCCACCGAGTTTGTTCTTAATATTTGAAGATTTGGTCCTGCATATATCACCGCTTCCTCCCTCTCAATAAGCGTGTCGTAGGCGACTCCATGGACGACCGCTCGGGAGCAGAGTCAAGATTATCTAGACATCGGAAGACTCTCTATCTCTGTCTTTATATACAAGCCGAATTCCGCTAAAGCAGAAGGTCGCGATGCAGCCGACCGCCAGAATCCAGAACATGCCCATATCGGTATCAAGGCACTTTTATCACCCACGGCCGGACAATTGATGGCGACGCTACCAAAAATGCTACCAACAGAAATTGCCCAACCAATAACGCGGCTGAGACATCCACATCCGCTGAAGGTTCTACCAGCTGAACCACGTCAACTACTGGGGACCCTGGGCTATCACTAGAAGGCATACCAGGGAAGGTGCGCCAGGGAAAATGTACCAGGAAAGGCGCAATCCCTGATGCAATAGCTGCATACAGAATTGTCTGGAAGATAGAAACTTTTTAACAAATTACCCAAATTCTGACTGGACATGGTGCAAATGGGGCATGGTGTATATGCGATGAAGGGGCACCCAAATCCGTTCCCCATAATAATCCTGTCCAGCCCTTTCTTCACTACGCGGAGATATGAATTGGAGAATAAAACTAAATATAAAGGAAGACTATCTTGCAAATTGTTGCGGACAATGAACATAATTAGCCATAGTTTATATGTTTAAAGATTGATTCGTTAAATAAACAAAATGTTTGCTCCGCGCATTAGGCACTAAGTGAAATCCACTAAATTGTATATATTAAGGACCATTTGTATGAATAATTGTAGGCAAAATTTACTGTAAAATTACTGGATTCTGCTTCGTGTGTTCCAGGTGAGCGGACGTCTCGCCTGCCTGCTCCCGCGCGCCCCCGCGCCTCCCGCAGACCGCACCCCGCTCTCGCCCGCCGCTCGCTCGGCTCAGCTCGGCTTCGTTCGGCTGCCGTCGTGTTCATCGGCACTCGTCGTGTGTCATCGGCCCTCGTCGTGTTTCGTCGACTTTCGTCGACCATCGTGTTTGCAAGTGCAATTTTCATTGCGCTTGCGAACTTGTTTCAAACAGCAACTATATTATATTGCACCGATTGAAAATCGCCTTCAGCGTCGCACTCGGACACCTACGGGGGATAACGAAGAGTGCGGAGGTCCCGCCCGAGACCTCGGTTTTCCCCTTCAGGGAACACCGATATCGGAAGCCTTCGGGACCACTGGCCTTGGGGGGTGCCCCTAGTCAACCCCGTCGAGCACGCACACGCTCACCCTCTCTCGGGCGTAAGACATCGAGTGAGGCACACGTTACACTCACCACGCAGTAGGTACTCATCCCCCTGCCGCACACAAACCCTTGGCAGGGGGACATAGGACAGGCCGGGGCACTCCAACCCCGGCTCGATTAGGTTGCTTACGCCATCGTCGAAATGGAATCTTTCGAACGAAGACTCGCCGCCATGGAGGCGGACTTAAGGTACTATAAGTACTACTTTAACCGCGTCCATGCCGAGGACCCTGCCCTGGCCGAAAGACTCGATCGCGAGTCAATGGCTTGCGGCGCCTCCGCGCCCCCCCCCGACCCCCGCGTCCCCCGCGACCTTTGAGGTTGAGCTCTCTGCTCAACCTACGTACGCGCCCTTGACGCCCGCGACCCCCGCGCCTTATGCGCCCCCCGCGACCCCCGCGCCCACCGCGACCTCCGTGTTCGCCGTGTCCCTTGCGCCCCTCGCGCCCCCTCCGGTCCTCGCCAATTTCGCGAAGACCGTACTCCCCGCGTCCGCCGCGATCCCCTCTCTAATTCTATTAGAGCTTTCATCCTCCCCCCCCGCGCCCCGCTCACGTCGCGCCCCCCGCCGCAAACGCAAGTCCTCGTCCTCGTCGGAAGATCGCTCTTCAGCGGAATCTGAGATGGACGTGCAAACCTGCGTGTCCAATCAAACCTCAGAGGATGAAGCTGAGGGCGACTTCCAAGTCGTTTCGCGCAAAAAGCGCAAACACCGGGCCTCGCCGGCCACCGTATCGGCCCCAAAAGCGGCCAAAGTGAGCGCGTCTCCCCGCGCCTCCCCCCGCAAATCCGCAGCGGTTGCGTCTACGTCGACGCAACAAGCGGTTTCAAAGTCCCGCCCCCCGCCGCCCTTCTTCATCCAGGAGAAGCTTGCGTGGCCGAAAATATCGGCACATCTGAATGCGCGCAGCATTCAATACACATCTGCGCGCAACACCCCGCAAGGGATTCGTGTGCAGATGTGCACCACCGACGGCTTCCGCACCGTCACCGCCCTCCTCCGCGCCGACGGCATTGGTTTTCATACCTATGCCCTCGAGGAGGAAAAGCAGCTCCGCGTAGTGATCCGCGGACTGCCCAAAGAGCTGGACTCTCAGCTCATTCTTGAGGACCTTAAGTCCCAAGGATACCCCGTCCGCGAAGTGCATCGAATGCACCTCGCGAGGTCCAAGAAACCCCTTGACTTGGTCATGGTGGTATCTGACCGCACGGAGGCCGGCAAACAGATCTTTAATCTGACAAAGATCTGCTCCCTGTCTGGGCTGAGGGTAGAAACCCCTCGTAAGAAGGGTCTACCTGGGCAGTGCCACCGCTGCCAGCTTTACGGGCATTCGGCCCGTAATTGCTTCGCCCGCCCTCGGTGCGTCAAGTGTCGTGAAGACCACGGCACCGCTGAGTGCCCCCGCCCAAAGGAGCACTCAAAGAAAAACCCGCCTAGCTGTGTGCTATGCGAGACCACTGGTCATCCGGCAAGCTACCGGGGCTGCCCCAAGGCGCCGCGCCGCAACCATAGGGTTGCGAGACGCCAAGCCCCCTCCACCAACCCCCCCCGCGCGGCCAATAGGCCACACAAGAAAGGCGCCCCGGTTGCCCCTCGCTCCGCAATCGAGCGCACCACGGAGGCTCCCCCGCCCCCGCCCAGCAGGTTTGGACCTACTGGCCCCCGGCGCCCGGCGCGACCGCCTCCTGCGGTCCTCCGCCCGGCTTCCCGCCGCTGCCCAAGGCTGCTCGCTCCCAGCCAAAACAAGCCGAACCTGAGTTGTTCGAGATCTCCCCTGAGAGGATGAAGTCGCTCATTGAGTACTTCAACGCTCAGGTACCGACCATCATCGGTAATTTCTTTTAAATGCCTCATAATGGATAAAGCCCCATTAAGAGTGAAACCCCGCGCCCTGACAGTCGGCTCTCTCAATGCAAATGGCCTTCGGAAGACACCACGTAACGAACTAAGAATGTTCCTCGACGAACATCAAATCGACATCCTACTGGTGCAGGAGACTTTCTACAAGCCCTCCACTCGCGATCCCAAAATAGCGAATTACTTCTTTATTCGCGACGACAGACTTAGATGTTCTAAAGGAGGCACTATGATCTATTGTAAACGGTCCCTGCACTGTTCACCTATTGCCACCCCCCTCTCAGTCACACAGAAGTATCGTGCTGCCGAATAGCTATGACGGGCCATCAGCCCATTTGTAGTTGTTTCGGTCTACCACCCCGGTAGATTTAAGCTCCTTAAGAGCGACATGCAGGCCCTATTAAGGTTAGGCGACTCTGTTATCCTAGCCGGCGACTTTAACAGTAAACACCCTTCTTGGAATTCCGGCACTTTCAATAGTAACGGCACGATACTATTCAAAATGCTGCCCTCCCTTGGTGTAGATGTTCTCGGTCCCATGTCCCCGACAAACTTTCCGCCCCGACGCAACGGCTCCCCCGACACACTAGATATAGCCATCTTGAAAAACGTCACCCTAGCGGTGCGTTCGATAGAGGTTATATCAGCACTAAGCTCAGATCACCGGCGAGTTATTTTACAACTGGGTCCCGCCACGCCGCGGTCCCTCAGACCAACACGGTCGTGGACTGGAAGAGGCTCGAATCAGCCTTTAAGGCAAACCCTCCCTCATTTGATCTCAACGATGCCACTACTGACGCGACAGACACCGCGATCGAATCCCTGACTAACTACATTCGCAACACCATCCGCGAATGCTCCAGACAGGTGACGGAGGCGAATCATCGCCGCTTCCACCTGCCTGAAGACATCAAAGAGTTGATCAGTCAAGAATGCCGCCACTAGGGCCTTTAACTCGGTCCCCACTGACGAGAACCGCAAACGCATGCGGCGACTCCAACGCGAAGTCAAATCGAGTATAAAAGAACTCCGCGATAACGCATGGGACAGTATGCTCGAAGGAATCACGCCATCACACGTTGCCTTCTGGCAACTGGCGCGATCCCTGAAGGCAGACACTGTTTCTGCGATGCCTCCGTTGATCCGAAACGACTCGACAGTCGCCTTTGACGACGACGAGAAAGCGAATTGCCTAGCCGACAGTCTCGAATTGCAGTGCTCCCCGAGCACTGAGCCAGTCGATCCGACTCACCTGTCCACCGTGGACAGTGAGGTCGACTGTCGCATTCGTACCCCTCCCGTAGAAACGATCAAACCGACGAACGCCGATGAGGTCATCGTCATTATGCGAGGTCTCAAAGTCCGCAAGGCCCCACAGCGGATCCGCAGGGCCTGACGGCATCTCAAATAAAGTATTCAAAATACTTCCCCTCCTCATTATTAAACTGATGGTCATCATCTTCAATGCTGCCATCAGAAATCACTCTTTTCCCCGGCCGTGGAAATACGCCATAGTCATCGGCATCCGAAAGCCGAACAAGCCCGCCTCTGAGCCGTCTAGCTATAGACCCATCAGCCTCTTGAGCTGTATGGGCAAAATATACGAACGTATACTGACAAACAGACTGAATTCTGTCGTATCCGACAAAGGTCTCCTTCCTGACGAGCAATTCGGTTTCCGAGCTCGTCACTCCTGCCCGCAGCAAGTGCACCGCATCACGGAGTACATGCTGCACAATCTCAATAGGACCCGTCCCTACGGTACAGCCGCTCTCTTCTTCGACGTTGCGAAAGCGTTCGACAAAGTCTGGCACAACGGCTTGGTTTACAAGCTGTTTCACTTCGGTGTGCCAGACAGTCTCGTGCACATCTTGCGAGACTTCCTGTCGAATCGCACCTTTCAATACCGAGTCGAGGGAGCGCTGTCCACTCCCCGCCCCATCAGGGCCGGTGTCCCACAAGGCGCCGTTCTCTCCCCGATCCTGCATACGCTTGTTCGCCAGCGATATGCCCCGCCACGCCCCCGCCCAGACAGCGATTTTCGCCGATGACACCGCGATTTTCTACGCCCATCCTAACATGGTCCGTCTTAGGAAGCACCTCCAAAAAGGAGTCACCGCCTTAGGCGAGTGGTTCCGGAAATGGAGGGTCGAGGTCAACCCCGAGAAAAGTGCAGCAGTGTACTTCGATCGGAGCGGACGTCGACGGCTCAGACGGCTTAGCATGATTCGGCCGATAGAGATGTATGGGCGACGGATTTCGTAGTCCAATTCAGTCAAATACTTAGGTATTACCCTCGATTGTCGCTTGACCTTCAGGCCACATACGAAACGCGTACGAGACCGTGCCGCGATGATTATCGGTCGCCTACACAATCTCCTATGCAGTCGGAGCAAGATGTCGCTTGGAAATAAGCGCACCATCTATCTGACTTGCATCCGTCCAGTCATGACCTACGGTAGCGCGGTCTTTGCGCATGCAAGCAAATCGCTACTTCGCCAGCTGCAAGTCTTGCAGAATCGGTTCATGCGCAAGGCCGTCAACGCTCCGCCGTTCATGCGCAAAATCGACCTACATCGCGACTTCGAGCTACCGACGATAGCTCAGTTCATGAAGAAAGCGTCTAGACGCTTCTTCGACTCTTCCCCCCACCACCCCAACCACCTGGTGGTGGAAGCAGCAGAATACTCTGCCATTCGCGACCCACGTAGAAGGCGACCGAGAAACGTTCTTATCGATTCGGACGACGATATCACCGTCGGTAATAATCTACGTCCGCCAGACCGCGACCGCGCACGCCCCCATAGACACGATGGCAGAACCAACCTAACGTCTCCCATGTACATCAACCGCGCCCGCCAGCGGGTGCGGCCTTCACAATCCGATGTCGTACCAGATGGTCGACTATCAGATCCGACCCCCGCTGAGTTTATTGCTGGCTCTTCTCAGAGAACCAGAATAGTGTAACACGAACCAGTGTAGTGTAAATGATCGCGACGCCCTAAGCCGAGGTCCGTATCCAACTGGGTGCCCTTAGGCAGTCGCATCGTAGGTAGGGACAAACTTATCTACTGGCTGAGCGCCTTTTGCGCTCGCCCCCAAGTCCGGTGAAGCTGTAAAGGCCGTCAAGGGGCCAACAGCAATCGACAGTCAGAAAAAAAAACCTAGGTTTTGTTCGCTCCGGACCGGCCCCCCCTGAAGGAAATGGGAAATGAATAAACAAGAAAATACAGTCCACTGCAGAGTATTATTGCCAGCTACAAAACTGAAATGGGTAGGTACCCGTAAGTTGATTGATTTTGTAATTAAGTACTCTGACAAGTACTTGCTCATTGTAAGACAGCTTTGGCTATGTTATATGGGGCCTGTTAGCCTGGTTTTTGTTCGAGCTACCCCACAACACGAAAGCCGAACAAATAGAAGACCAACTGCGCGAGCTGGGGTTTGAACCTGAGTACGTGCGTCAAATTAATGCACGTCAGGGTCGCCCCGGCTGCATTTACTTCGCCCAGATGCGACGCACGCCGAATCTTACCCCTGACATTTATAACATCACAGAGCTACTCTGTATGCTGGGGGTAACCATTGAAGCTTGGAAAACCAGGGCCCCGCTCAATGTCACCGCTGCCAACAGTTCCGGCACTCCTCGCACAACTGCCACTGGCGGCTCGCCTGCGTGCGTTGTGGAGAGGAACACCACGCCAAAGACTGCCCACGACCCCGCGAGGAGCCCGCAACGTGCTGCAACTGCGGCGGCCCACACCCGGCCAACCACGCGCAGTGCCCAGCTTTCAGGCGCGAGGCGCGCAACAAACGCGTCGGTACCATTGCAACTACCGGTCCCCGCGCTGCCACCACCACCACCGCCCAGCCGCCGCAACATCAGCGACAGACTGTGCCGCCCCGGCTCCGCGAGCCGTCGAATGTTGTTTCAAATTAACAACACTAATATTAGAAAATCGCCTTCAGCGTGGCACTCGGACACCTACGGGGGATAACGAAGAGTGCGGAGGTCCCGCCCGAGACCTCGGTTTTCCCCTTCAGAGAACACCGCTCTCGGAAGCCTTCGGGACCACTGGCCTTGGAGGGTGCCCCTAGTCAACCCCGTCGAGCACGCACACGCTCACCCACTCTCGGGCGCAAGACACAGAGAGGTACACGTTGTACACACCACACCGTAGGTACACACCCCCCTGCCGTACACAAACCCTAGGCAGGGGGTTCTGGTTAGTTAGGCCGGGGCACTCCCACCCCGGCACGCATCGCTACCCGCAAAAATGCCGTCGATTTCGGATCGGCTGCGTCGCCTCGAGCGCTTTTTCGGGTTTGTTGTCGAAAGACAACCAGACCTGCTAAGAGAGTTTGAGAGGGCGCACCCGATCCCCGCGACCGCCGCGTCCCCCGCGATCTCCGCGTCCCCAGCGATACCGCAAACTTTATCGTTGCCGGAGATAGAGTTCCCCGCGCTCCCACCGACCGCGCCGCTGACTTTCAGCGAAGCGCCCGCGTCCCCCGCGCCCTCCGCGTCACAAGACCGCCGCAACCGTCGCGTCCGCCGCGTCGAAAAATCGCGTTCGCGCTCACGCTCGCCCGCGCGCCTGTTGCCGGCAAACGAAGAGGCTTCCGAAGCATCGTCAGCTGACAACCAGTCAGACATGGAGGTACAATCGTGTGCCTCAAACACGGAGTCAACACCCGACAACTCATCCGATGAGTTCGTCCCGGTTGACGGCTCACGAAAAAAGCGTCGCAGCCGCAAGGCCAAAGAGGACCGTGCCTCTAAGGCCATCAGGGTCTCGGGCACCGCCGCCCAGCCCACTCAACCGGAGACCTCCTCCGCAACCCCATCCGCGTCCCCGTCCGCTTCTGCCGCAGTTGCGTCGACGTCGACACAACAACCGGCCGGCCCCAAAACCCGGACTCCACCGCCAGTCTTCATCCAAGACAAGGCTGCGTGGATGAATGCCTCGAGATACCTCGACAGCAGAGGTATCCGATACTCAACGGCGCGAAACACCGCTCAGGGCATTCGCGTCCAATTGTGTACACCTGAAGGCTTCCGTGCCTTTACAGGTAACTTACGTAAGGATGGAATCAGCTTCCACACTTACGCCCTAGAAGAAGAAAAGCAGCTCCGCGTCGTTATTCGTGGACTGCCTAAGGATATTCCCTTAGACTACATTAAAGAGGACCTTCTGTCCCAAAACTTGCCGGTGCGTGAGGTGCACCGAATGAAAAATCAGCGTACGGGCGCTGAACTAAATCTGGCACTGGTAGTGCTCGACAAGTCCCCCGCCGGTAAGGCAATTTTCAATATAAGCCGGGTGTGCCAACTATCCGGCATCTCTATTGAGACCCCTCACAAAAGGGGTATGCCCGGGCAGTGCCACCGCTGCCAGCTATACGGGCACTCAGCGCGCAACTGCTATGCGCGTCCCAGGTGCGTCAAGTGCCTGGGCGACCATGGCACGCCCGACTGCCCTCGTCGTTCTCGTGAGAACGAAACTGCTCCAGTGCAGTGCGTTCTGTGCGAACAAGACGGCCACCCGGCCAGCTACCGAGGCTGCTCCAAAGCACCTCGTCGCAACCGTCGGGTTGCTAGGCGCCTCCCGTCATCTGGCGCCTCTGCGGCTGTCAGAGCCGCACAGCGCCCTGTGGAACTTAGGCCTCCACCCCCACCCGCCACTTCAGCATGGACTTCCCGCCCTGCCCCCTCAAAGGAGCCAGCCCCAACTCCATCTCGGGCTGTGCCACCACCGACCACATCGAGGGCCTCCCCCTCGACAGATCTCCAGCAACCCATCGCTCCCCCTCCTGGGTTCCCCAACAGGCCCGCACCTGTAGTGGAGGCGCCTTATCCCCCCATCTTCACATCGCACGCTCAGTACGTGCAATTTATCCAGCACTGCCAAGCGCAGATGCCACAAATGATAGATAGTTTCTTCCGCGTAACCCTTTAATGGATAACACTCCATCACGTATCCAACCGCGTGCCCTGACTGTCGGCTCTTTCAACGCTAATTGCCATCACGATGGCGAACGAGCGATCCGACCGCGTAAATAATAACAACAATAGCGATAACAGAAGCACACACCCACACAATTACCGCCGCACCCGCCGGCGGGCGCGGCTTTCACTGTCACGACGGCGACCTAGGCTTGTTCCTGGTCGCTCGCCTGATGACAATTCCCACCCGACCCCCGCTGAGTTTATTGCTGGCTCTTCTCAGAGAGGGGCCCCTTACGAACCAGTGTAGTGAAAAAGATAGCAACGCCCAAGCCGAGGCTCGTACCCACTCGGGGTGCCCTTAGGCAGTTGCATCGTAGGAGTAGGGTTTTCAACTCGGCTGAGCGCCTTTAGCGCTCGCCCCCAAGCCCGGTGCAACAATAATCTACAGTCAATAAACAACAGCAATCTACAGTCCGAAAAAAAAAAAAAAAAAAATGGGGGTGCCCCTAGTCAACTCCGTCGAGCACGCACACGCTCACCCTCTCTCGGGCGTAAGACATCGAGTGAGGCACACGTTACACTCACCACGCAGTAGGTACACATCCCCCTGCCGCACACAAACCCTTGGCAGGGGGACATAGGACAGGCCGGGGCGCTCCAACCCCGGCTCAATTAGGTTGCTTCCGTTATCGTGTCGAAATGGAAGCATTCGAACGAAGACTCGCCGCCATGGAGGCGGACTTAAAGTGCTACAGGTACTTCTTTGACCGCGTCCAGGTCGAGGCCCCTGCCCTGGCTAAAAGACTCGACCGCGAGTCGATGGCCAGCGGCTTCTCCGCGCCCCCCCCCCCCGACCCCCGCGACCTTTGAGGTTGAGCTCTCTGCTCAACCTACGTACGCGCCCTAGACGCCCGCGAACCCCGCGCCTTATGCACCCCTTTCTTCATTGAACCCCTCCCTTCCTCATTCTGGAGAAGCTCGCGTGGCCTTAAATATCGCCACACTTGAATGTGCGCTACATTCAATACACATCCGCGCGCAACACCCCACAAGAGATTCGAGTGCAGATGTGCCCGCCCCCCTCCGCGCCGACGGCATCGGGTTCCACACCTATGCCCTCGAGGAGGAGAAGCAGCTCCGCGTAGTGATCCGCGGACTGCCCAAAGAGCTGGACTCGCAGCTCATCCTTGAGGACCTTAAGTCCCAAGGATACCCCGTCCGCGAAGTGCATCGAATGCACCTAGCGAGGTCAAGGAAAGCCTTAGCTTGACTTAGTCATGGTGGTATCTGACCGCACGGAGGCCGGCAAGCAGATTTTTAATCTGTCTAAGATATGCTCCCTATCCGGACTCAGGGTAGAAACCCCTCGCAAGAAGGGTCTACCTGGGCAGTGCCACCGCTGCCAGCTCTACGGGCATTCGGCCCGTAATTGCTTCGCCCGTCCTGAGTTGTTCGAGATCTCCCCTGAGAGGATGAAGTCACTCATCGAGTACTTCAACGCTCAGGTACCGACCATCATGGGTAACTTCTTCAAAATGCCTCATAATGGATAAAGCCCCATTAAGAGTTAAACTGCTGGGCTTCATGCAGGAACATCAGGCGTTGGCGAAGGGGCAGGCTGTCAACTCCTCTCAAGCAAAGCAAGAGGTCCGGGCTTTGTGGGAGGAGTTGGAGTCCCGTCTCAACGCCCAAGGCACAGGCGTGCACAAGTCGGCGGCAGAGTGGCGGGACGTAAGTCTATAGATAGAAAACTTATTCATCTTCTGGTGGCTCTTCTCAGAGAGGGGCCCCTTACAAACCAGTGTAGTGTAAATGATCGCGACGCCTTAAGCCGAGGTCCGTACCCAACTGGGTGCCCTTAGGCAGTCGCATCGTAGGTAGGGACAAACTTGATTACTGGCTGAGTGCCTTTCGCGCTCGCCCCCAGGCCGGTGAAGCTGGGGCAGGCCCCACAGTGTTTTGAGAGTACGTCCCCGTCGTCCCTGGACTCTCCCTACTTGGTGCGCGGTAACGCAGTGGCCAGTAGTGGTAGGTGACTAAAGCTCCAAAACAAAACTGTGCGGAAGAGACTACAAATCAAAAATGGATTTGAGTATGCGTGTGGATCCCGCAACCCCCGGGAGTCCCCCAAAAGGCCCTTCTCAGGGCCACCCAAAAGGCCCTTCTCAGGACCAACCTGTCGAGGTGCAGGTTCAAGCGGAAGCGGCGAAGACGCCGCCGGTTGCCCAGACGTCCTCGGAACTGTTCGTCAGACCGAGTGATATGTCGGATGGGAGTATGTCCGACGCATCGGTGGCTAGCGATGCGTCGGACAAATGGACGCGCAAGCGACTGAGGTCGCGCACGCGCGCAACAGAGGGGTCCTCTGGGACCTCCTCCGCGAAGGTCGTAAAGGCCAAGCGAGGACGTAGTGTCCGCGGCAGAGGCCGCACTCCGCGGGGTGCTCCGAGGACGGAACCCCCGTCGGAAAGTGAGAAGGAGGTGGCGTCGAGCGAGTCATCGCGGGCAACATATCTGGCGGCGAGGAATACTCCCGCCGCAAAGAAGGACATGGGAAGGCTTGCGAGCATCCTTAAGAAGCAGGGGGAGGAGGAGGTTGAAGCCATCTTGGTGACCGCCAACTCCTCAAAGCTCACAAAGCCGGCTTAGGGCCTCAGCGGCATCTCTCGGTGAGATTGTCGCGGAGGCAATGAACCGGGTTGCCTCAGAGGAGGCTAAGCGATTAGAGGCGATGGTGGAAAGCCAGAGCCTCGAAATCGCGGCGCTCCGAAAGGAGATAGAACCACTGGACGGCGGACAAGCGGGCTCAGGGGGAGCCCGCAGCACCGGAAGAGAGGGTCGCCGTCTGGCGAAGGGCCCGCGAGGTCATGTTCCGCCGGTGGACGGCGGAGATGGCCAACGCGGACGACGGGCGGTGGACCCTGGACGCCGTCGGTCCAGTCATTGAGGGCTGGATGGAGGCATGGGTTCCTCACCTGCCGTCTGGTGCAGGTCTTGTCCGGGCATGGCAGCTTCGGACATTTCCTGTGCCGGATTCAAAGGGAGGAATCCACGGCGGTGGCACTTCTCTCAGCCAGTTATTGAAAATAGTGCCTTTATCTCGGAACCACCCTTTTCGCCACGACCTTCAGCTAAGACGGCTTATAAGCTAGAACAAGAACCGAGAAATAGTAGAACTTTATAACATCGAAAACACCCTGTTCGCTAGTCTTCAGCTTCTGACGGCCCAGAAAGCTAGATCGTGTACAAAAACTATAGTTCATTTAAAATTTAGCTTTCACGTGTCATTATTTCTATAGATACCTATGGCAAAAAAAATAAGAAGATAGTAAAAGTCACTTTTATTTAAGTCTCCCGCGATCCACCGGTTTTCCGGCACGGCCGAAGGCTGCTTCACAGCCAAAACAAAACGAACAAGAGAAGATCGAAATCTCCCCTGAGAGAATTCTCGTAATATAATAACTGGAAATTTTGTCAAGACTCCTCATAAAGGCTAACGCTGCGTAAAGAATTAAACCGCGCACCCTGATTGTTGACTCTTTTAACGCAAATGGGCTTCGAAGACATCACAAATCATCAACGAACTTCGCAAGTTGATATACTTTTGTGCAGGCCATGTACAAACCCTCCGCTCGCGATCCCAAAATAGCGAATCACTTCTTTATTCGCGACGACAGACTTAGATCTAGTAAAGGAGGCACTATGATCTATTGCAAGCTGCCCCTGCACTGTACGCCTACTCTAAATACGTATATGCTGTAACTTGTTATTTATTTTAGGGTCGGTGACATTTCGGACCAAAAAAACTCGGGACACCTTCGCCAATGTATGGAAAAAAATAATATTAAAATTGAAAATCCATACATTGGCGAAGGTGTCCGAGTTTTTTTGGTCCGAAATGTCACCGACCCTTATTTTAATCCCTTATTATTCTTTTGATATTCATCACTGCTAACCGAGATCTGGTGAACTCCTTATAAAAGATGCAATCGTTGACTAGTAAAATCAATTGAAAGTTTTTAAATTTGTACAATTAAAAAAAATGCATGGAAACATACTTCCCCAATACATACATTTTTGTTTTACTGACTTATTCATTATACAATAACTTGCTTAAAAATTAGCTGTAGGTTGCGTAATGTTGAACAAATAACATGGAAACATTATATCTGCTTCATTACATTTTATAACTTAATGCTAGTACATACATTAATATCAGCTGTCAGCTTATGGGAAGTTGTTGAAGTACATGTTTTCTTATGGTGTATGTTCAAGGCACTGTAAATGAAAAAATATAAATATTAATTATGAATAATTATAAATAGTGCTGTCATGATTATTACTTTTCACGTTATACTTAGGTACTTATATTAGTTATAGGGTTTAATATTTGACTTAACTGTTACTGAATTGTGGTTTGGTGCAACATGCTCATTAAATTTAAATTAAAGAATAATTGCTTCATTTACCAACATGTAGCATAGTTTTCAAGTAATTTCCTTCCTTCCAAAAAGACTTTACGATATAGAAATATGTTATAGTAATAGTTGGATGAACTGTAAGGGAAAACATTCTAACAAAATACATTGTTTGGATATCTGTGAAAGTACATGGCTGGAAATCTGCCTTACACACAAAAACCTATTAGTCTACTAAGGTAGTAATTAGTGCCTATGCAACAATAGTTTTTTTTTTTTTTTTTTTTTTTTTTTTTTATGTAATATAGGTAGCAAACGAGCATGCGGGTCACCTGATGGTAAGTGATCACCGCCGCCCATGACTACCCTCAACACTGTAGGTGTTGGGGGTGTGTTGCTGACCTTTAAGAAAATATATAAATAAATAAATAAAATTGGGCACCGGATACCGCACTCACCGAACGAAACGCAGGAACATCGTTCCTACTTCACGTCGGTTTCCTGTGCGACGGTGGTATTTCACCGGTCGAGTCAGCCCAGCAATCGCTGCAGACAGAGCCTACAGCTAGACTCTACCACTCAAAAAAATAGTAAATATGCCATTGATTGTCTTTAAAATGAATACAAGAGCAAACACTGTTATCAAACTACTTACTTTACAGTTAGCGACTGCATCACCAGGCTTGATGCATTACTATAGTTTGTAGGTATCTGAAAATAACAATAGTTTATGAAACTTGATGAAACTAATAAATAACCCGTCTTTCAATGATTAATTCAATATAATAATGTAGGCAGATATGAAAGTTTAGAAATATTTATAAGAACAAATAAATAAGTTAAATGGAAACCATCTATTTTAACTATTAAAATATTTCTTAGTAGATTCTTTTATGAATTGGCAATTATCAGTTTAGACATGATGAAACACATCACAAGTACCTACCTATTTGCATCATAGGTACTCTATTCACATCATAATTAATTAACATTGAAGATGCTCAAACCAACTAATAAGAAAATAACATAGGTTTCATTATAAGCACTTCTTATCTTAAAATTTAATCACCATTTGTACCTATGTAACAAATATAGAGTAAGCTTCCAGAAGTAAACCTTACCTCATTTGATAAATTATTGTGCTCTCGTCTGTAGGCGAGGGCCTCATTAGTTATTCACAACTGCACAAAAACATTAGGTACCTATAAAATAAAAATTATACATTACTAAACAGCAAGAAAAAGTTATGAGTTGGCTAGAGGAAACAAAGAAGGCCAACTTCTGTAGAAAGATATGTGCTTAATTAGAGTATAGATAGCTTACCTTTGCATACACAACAATTTTTCAGATTGATAGAACTTGGGTGTTCCATGTTATCTCTTATGTAAGATATGTTTATTTATTCAACCGTGGAAGAAAGCTTCTGCATCTGAAATAGCAATTTGAACATTAGAAAATCAGTTTTTAATATTACTTCCTAGCTCTCTAAAGAAGATTGTAAAAGAAATTTGAAAATATTTGCATAAAGATAGCGAATACCAGAGATATTCTATGCTTAATTTAGGTTAAAGTTTTGAAATCGGTCGCCTGATTTAGGGGTTTTGGGGGGTTGGGGTGGGTGGGGGGGAGGGGTCTGAACCCCCCCTGACCATTTTCAGCTGCCGGAAAAAAAAAGGGGGCGCCAAAAAAAAAATTTTTTTTTTAAACCCCTCAATATGGCGACCTTTAGTAGCCAATTTATATGTATAAAAACTCGCTTCAATCATGAGTCAACGGAGTCCCGCTTCGCGGGACTCCTTTTTCTGGCAGTTTAAAAACAGTAACCTAACTAACCTAACCCATTGATGTCGGATTGTGTCAACTCGGAGTAAGACAATTATGTAAACACACTTAATAAATACAATCTGATTACCTCGATTGTATTTAAAATTAAGATTGTAGAAAAACCACAATATCATTCATCCAAGATGCTAAATGCGTTCCGATTCACGCAATTGTGCTAGTATTTAGGAAATTTTGAAAATTTTTTAAAAATATTTAGACTCGACTCCGGCAGCCAAAATTACTTGTAGGGGGTTCAGACCCCCCCTCCCCACCCCCCCCCAACCCCCCACAACCCTTAAATCAGGCGACCGATTTCAAAACCCAACCCTTAATTTATGCTATAAGAAACTAATAAGAAACCAAAGTCATACCATTATGTTATCCCTTCTTTGTACCAGATATACCAATGATGTGAAGTCATAGGTAGCTTAGATCAATGTCATGTTTGCTTCTGCCGCTTACAAATCCATTACCTATAAGTAGAAAAAAATACATTGCTGAATGCATAGCTGACTGATTGAAAAATAAAATAAGGGAGTCGCACATACAATACAAGATCTAAAACAGAGATAAAAAGGAAATTAAAAGAGACACTTGATGCACTTTAGTAAGTAGGTTCCTAGTTTCTAAGCTTACATGTTCCAAGAAACTAGCAGACTTTAAGATAGCCAATAAATTTTAAGTAACAGAAGTTTCTACTTACCTTATCTAAATAGAAAACATGTTCCACGGTGATGTTTCTTGCAACTTGTGAAATCATTTTACTAGCCGGATTTTCATCTTTGAGAAAGCATGCTTCTTCCACTAAAACACAGAAAATTATGATTTTAAAATCGATCTCGGCTTCTGCATGTCAATAGCAGTCACACATCTTTTATAGTAAGGTACTTACCATTTATTACTTTGCGCATCATGAGCAAGCGCCAAGCCCCCGGAGCCACGTGCGCAACGATCACTGTAACAAAAGAAAATCACAATTTTAACAATTGCCGATTGCCCCCACCGAGAAATTTAAACTGTAGGCTCTTTTAAATCTGAAAATAACACAATAACAGGCAAAAAAAGTAAAACTAACGATAAATCTATTAGAAGAAAATGGCGGGGAAAAACTTAAAATTAATCATTAATCATCTAGTACTTACCGCTACAGGTTCCTTAGATGTTAAGAGTAAAAATCTTGTTCACCTTGTTCAATGAAACGTAATGACTGAATTATTAAAATGATTTACTTTCTTCCACAATCCAACATTTTAATTTTGAAAACCATGCGGCTAGTGCAAAGTGTCGAACGAAAAAGAAAGTCTGCAAGTGTGTGAGTGAATGAATGTAAAATATTTCATCAACCAAAACGGATGGAATGAATGAAAATGCAATGACCAAAGTAAGATCAAAAAAAAACAAATGACAGTGACAGTGTTGCCATTTTCAACAATAAAAATAAAATATGAACACATACAGAAATCCTTTCTGCGAAAATTACAATAAAACAGTAGGTAAATTGCAAACATACCGTTATATCAGTAGGTATTCAATTGGTATTTATATTTAATAAACAGCAGCAGACCTGTCAGAAGAAAACAGCATCAAGCCACAATTTTGGCAATAATGTAAACTGCTACAGATAGTTCCACTTTAGTTGGGGTTATTTGTAGGCAATTGCAGGGTGGCTATAAATATTATTTTTAAGCTTACTTCACTAAACCAAAGCTCTCACGAAATAAAATCTCTAGAATATTTTATTACACACAATTCCCATTAAACTACAAAAAGTGAAAAAAATATTTTACCGAACTTGTTTAAAATCGGTTCAGCCGCTTTGTGGTCAAAGCGGAATATACAAACAGACAGACATACACATCTATATTATGAGTAAGGAAATAAAGATATTAGTAAGGAAGAGTTAATTCATTTGTGATTACCCTACAATTTCAAATGCGAGTAGCCAATTTGCCCAATTTTCATAATAAAAAGGTTAGTAGATGCACTTATGAGCATCGAATGTAGGCAGAGCAATAGGGCATTGTTATCATCATAATTATTATTGAGGTAGGTACAGGGATTGTGCGATATAGTCCTAATAGAATAGAATTGAAAGAATGATACACCGAAACTGATAAATATAATATAGTTTAGGTGAAATGAGACTTAGCCCTTGATTTAGTGGACCACCACTTGTCAGATGTTGATAAGTGAAAAAATATAGAAATATAAAAATAAGATAATACGGCAAGTACTTGATAATCAACCCTGGAATCATGAAAGTAATGGAATCATGAAGTCAACTCACCTCCTAACAACCCCAACATTACCTGGGGGTGGCTGCAGCAACTTCCAAATGTCCTGATCCTTGCTATGCCAAGGCCCTGGTAATTCACAAGTCCATAAGGGATAGAACGACAACACAGCGGAGTGCTGAACCGCGAGTGGTATCCTTTATTCGACCACAAAAATGGCGTCACTGCATCGAACAGAAAGACACATGGAGCCCTCGCAGTGTCCAATATGCAACTGACAGCTAAATCAGCCTACCCTCATGTTTCGTTAGAAATCAATGCAAGTACAAGGGATAGTATTAAAACCACATGGGCCCACCTCCAATAAG
This sequence comes from Emmelina monodactyla, assembly GCA_916618145.1. NCBI lineage: Eukaryota > Metazoa > Arthropoda > Insecta > Lepidoptera > Pterophoridae > Emmelina > Emmelina monodactyla. The sequence continues at coordinate 6,331,225 of OU745296.1, forward strand.
AATTGCGTTTACCAAAATTTTCCTATATACAGGGTGTTTTGAGGGTTTAGCCAAAAGAAAATGGTGGATAGGCAAATATACTAGCCTTTTAGTAAATATACTTTGAGCTTTGAGCTAAGGCTTTAAATGAAAATTATTTTCGCCTGGTCCCATAAACAAAAAAAAATATAGGGCTTTTTATGAAAAAAAAACGGGAATTATCTTAAGAAAATCTTAAAAATATAGTGAATTAAAAACTTGAACCGAAAATGCAATTTAATAAGTCGAAGTAAATACTTAGCTGATAGCCTCACTCAACTATCCATTTTCATTAGGTACTAGCTACTCACCCTTCGAACACCCTGTATAAAAGCTAAACCTGACTAAATGCCTTATATCAATGTATAGCTGAACCTACCGTAGCTCGAAAATTGAAATTTGGTCCTATATAGGTTCCTTTCATGATGTAAGTGCGCACTAAGAAACTTAAGAAATTCAACCATTTAAGCGTTGTAGTTTATATGGATTTTTTGCATACATACCAGAAGTATGAAATAAGGTATTAAAGTTAATAAATAGTATGTAAGAAAAAAATAAAGAAATATAAAAAGTCCTAGCTCAAACGCGACTGTCTGCGACCCAACTACAGATAATTAACATTCTTTAGCTTCCCTGTTTAGATTTAGTAAATCTGTAGAGAGAGAGATCAATTCTGTTCATTAATTATATTTCCAAAATAACTATCGGAAAAATACTAGGTGATTAGGGATCGATACTGATGCCAAAAATGCAATTAGTAAAATTTTGTCTGTCTGTCTGTCTGTCTGTCTGTCTGTCTGAATAACCGTTATAGAAACAAAAACTACACGACGGATTTTAACGAAACTTGGAACAATTTCCCACGGGAAACCGACTTCCATGCGAACGAAGCCACTATTGTTATAATAAATACATATAAACATACATATTCATATAAAAAATTGGTAGGTGATAAAAAAAATATACCAAACATTCATGAAAGCGATTTTAAAGGTCGAGATGCTTGGTGCTGATCGCACAGTGATAAGTAACATATTCCGAAGTTTGATAGCTTTAATGGTTAAAGAATTGCTGTCATTATTCGTGTGATTAAGAGGGAAAGTAAGTGTCTATTAGCAGACCGGAGGTTGCGATTGTTACAGTCAGAAAGGTTGGATAAACGATGTTCAAGTACCCTGGAGTTTTAGGATCAAAAAGGACAAGGTAGAGGAAGCAAAGGACGTGAGCATTCCTCCGATGGCGAATTGGGTACCACTTGAGCGTCTTGCGAAATTCGGAAACATGGTCATACTTGCGTATACCGAAAATGAAGCGAATTGCCAGATTTTGAAGGCGCTCAAGTTTGTGAAGTTGCTCCTCAGTACTGCACTACTACTGCAGTACAGCAGACATCAGCGTAGTCAAGGATTGGAAATATGATGAAATGGGCTAGCGCAATTTTTGTGGAGGTAGGAAGGAAGTTCTGAAGTCTTCGCAGTTTACTATTAGTGGCGTACATCTTCCTACTGTAGGCTAACTGGCAGGCTAAAGGGCAGGCTAACTGTACGGTAGGTGTTCACCATTAAAATAAAATGCCGGTATGTCATTAAGATTTATTTGGCACAGTAACTTCGAGCTTCCTATTAAAAATATTTTAGTTTTTTTAGGGCTAATCGTGATGCCAAATGATTGGCTCCATTCTGCAATTGAATCTACGTCCACATTGAATGCAGAAATAGCAGAATGTAGGTTATCTACCACCGCATACAGGTGGTAATGAGAAGTTATACGGGAAACTATCGAGCTGTCGAAATTGAGAAAAGGAGACAGCACACCACCTTGCGAGACGCCTTCGCCAGCCTCTAGAGAGCACCATAATGAGAACGCGTCATCTGCCCGAATGCGTTGCCGACGCCCACACAAGTAACTACGAAACTAAGAGATAGTGGATGATGAAAAGTTAATGGAGCCTAAAATAGCTAGGAGTATGTCGAAGTCAACTGTATTGAAAGCATTGCTAAAATCAAGTATAATTAACATAATTGTATTGTTTTTTTCTCCTACTTACCCGGACATCATCAACATTATTACCCAACGCGGTTACAGTACTATGACCGGTCTAAAACCAGACTGAAATGTGTTGAACAGATTGTTTTAGACAAGAAAGTAGTTGAGTTGCTGGTATAAAAGTCGTTCAAGGATTTTGGAAAGGAAAGGAAGTACAGAAATGGGACGGTAATCAGAGAACGATGTAGGAGAGGATTTTTAGGTTGGGGAATTATGTTAGCTTCTTTCCATAAGGAAGAAAAGCAATTAGTGCTAATTGAGTTGTTAAAATATCTTCGTAATAACTGGCGTTATAATGTCAAGTAACGGTACAATCATATTTCTACTGATGTTGTATGTGCCAATAGGAATAGACGTGACGGCAACAATATTTTTTTTAACATCATCGGCAACGTAAGGGCACAACACTAATGCAGGGAAATTAGTAGAAGGCAGTGAGGAAAGATAATTTAATGCAGACCGCTTAATAGTAGTATAGTGGGAAGGGCAAGCGGAAAAGTGGTCGTTGAGGTTATTTAGGTTAAGGTCAGTGGCAAGGGAGTTAGACTGTTTACCTATATCCAAACTTTTCAGGATTCTCCAAATCCGTTTGGGATCTAGATCATCTACGGACTTATGGATATTGCGCTGTGCATCTCTACACACTGTATTGCAGTGATTTTGGAAGATCTTATAGTTATCACATTTCGGAGGGTCTTATAGATTATCACTATCTATCACTAGTTATTTATTTAGGATACTATCAAATTCTACCCTGGTGTATGCAAATGAAAATGGTTATTTGCTTAATGTTAATCTAATTACATGTTTAAAGCGCGGCTTACCTAAATGGTAGGTAACCAAACTGTATCTTTATGAGTACTGCCTACATCATATCGAATCAAAATCTAGATAATTATATTATAATTAATAACTGACCTACTTTATTTATTCCCTATACCTTTAGGTACCAATATTTTATTATAATGAACTTAACCAAATATTAATAAATACCTATACCAAAATTAATTAAAAATTTAATAATTTAAACTCATTAAAAAGAAAATTAATTAAAATTTATTAAAATAAAACCTTAAATAAAAAATCCAGACAAACAAAAATTAGTTTGTTTTAAAAAGAATATAAACAACTACATAAAGGAACAAAAGATAACACATTAGAAGTTAAACATGACAATTCTACAATAGGCAAATTGCATGACCAATAAAAATAAAGCAATGCATTTATGAAAAAATGGTAGTATTCAAGTTTTTACAAAGAATTAAGTTCTTAGGACCTTTTTATTTTAGCGTCACAACACTCAAAAAATATCTTTGCAATAGCTCTACGTTCCGCATAGATGTTACAATTTTTGCAATTTTATAACAGTGTTTGCAACATTCGGTAATGTCATTAATGAATACATTGAATAGGATTGGGCCTATGTGAGAGAGAACCTTGTGGAACCCCTGATCTGGTATTATAGCAATACGATTGATAACCATCCGTGAGTAACAACAAAGAACTCTCGGGAGCTTAAGTACGAGTACGATTTGAACGCCGCGAACTTTATTGCTATTGAAGAACTATCAATGTTGAACGAGGTCTCTTAACAAACAGTAGGTAGTCGTATTTGCAGACGAAACTCAAGTCCAAAACTCATATCGAATCGAGTATAAAGTGTATTTTACAATCAAAACAAACGGAAATCGAGACTAATATAGCTTTTTTCTCATTTAATAAGATCATATCCAATTTAACCAAAAGTCTAATAGGGAAAGTCCTTACATCGACTAGCATAAACAATGCTTAAATGTATAAGTAAGCGTCATTATATGATATGACCATTAAGTGGTTTATTTGTGCCTCCCTTCTTTTTATTGTGTCTCCCGGGTCATCTGTTGTTTGGGCTTAAACATAAATATTACTATCTTTCCGCCCTGCGGCTTCCCCCGCAGCTTTATTGCATTTCCCGTAGGAAATTTTAACAATCCTTTCTTATCCTTTCTTAGTAGAATCATAAATGGAACGTCGGTACCAATTTTATGACCCTACTGTAATGATTTTTGACTTCATATTTTATAAGGATAGATGGTATAAATGAACGTTTCAGCAACCGGGTGAAGTTTTTTTGTAGCATAAATGTAACTGATCCTAAGATTAAGCTAGAGTAGGTTAGTCATTTGTACATCCACATAGTATTAAATTATTAAAAGAAATACCTACAAGTACGTGATAAAAAACGTGTATTTTAGTTTTTTTTTGTATTTAGTGTAGATGTGTAACACAAATCGAATTTAAGGGCAAAAAAAAAACATTACAGAAACAGGTAGTTACTGGGAAATAAACAATAGTTTTTATAGCAGTAGGTACATTTTTATTATAATTTAATATTATTTTGTGAGGCCAAAGGTCTAAACTAATCTTCTTAGTATTGTAGTTTATTTATACATACCTAGGTATTTCTATCTCAATGTATTTTATTGTAAGTATCAGGAGTAAAATTTGATGCATTGAGTGTTCCTTCAGTAAGACCAAAATTTGAGAAAAAAGTGGTATACCTAGTTTTATAATACTTTGAAATTAATTTTAATAAGTTAGTGTGCTAACAATAATTCGCTCCTTTTGTTTTTTTATTTTATATATTTTTATATCACACTCAATATTTTGTCACTGCGCTCTTCTCATTCACTCACTCTTTCACAAATAAACAACAACAGCGACAATCACTAAACATCCGCTCGGCTTTTCTCTGAGTTTCCGGTCAAATTGGTAAAGCTTTTACTCTTTTTGTAGTTTAAGTAGTAATAAACATGAAAAAGAAATAATCAAATTATTTTAATGTTGATAAAGAATTTACCGTTAATTTTTTTTATATTTTTGTGAACTGCTATAGTTTTTTTTATTTTCAAGAGCTTTTTTGACCATAAGTTTCAGGCTATTCCTTGCTACGCGCATGCGCCAGGAGGCGTGTGAGTGAGCGGATTCATATCCACGCGTGCGCTGCGTTCGGCTACAGTAGTCTTCCGGTCAACATCAAAGTGAAAAGTCGTGTATACCTGCGCGTGGGCACGTGCTCCTGTAGGTAGGCCTCCAGTGTGCAAGTGAGTTTTTCTTAACGGAATACTAATAGTGGAAAGTGACGCAGTAATCTTAGAGGCGAAGGCTTTTAAGTAATCAGGAAACCTAGGGCGGCGACGACGACGACCACGATGGCGACGGCAGCAGTGGCGGCGGCTTTGACTCGTGCCGCCAGCCACTGTCGCTGCCGTAACTGCTGCTGGAGACATCATCAGCGTTGGAGCATACGTAAGGCATCGGCCGACAAGGTAAAAAGTAAGTGGATCAGTAATATTTGTGGTATTGTGTGTATGGTAACATGTGCTCATTCTATGGTATTGGTATGGTAATGGTAATGAAAATGGTTTTGTGGTAACTGGTGAGGTATAATAGGGGTTTTTTATGGATATATATTGTAATGGTAGGTAAAGGAATGAAAGAGTTTAGTAAGTATGATGGTAAGTATGTTTACTACTAAGCAGTAGGCTGAAATTTAGGTGATCGGTAGGTGGGTATATTCTGAACCGATTTAAGTTGATTTTTATTGTTAAGTACGTATTCTCTAAAAGTGCCATACTTTCTGTTAAACGTATGCTTCGATTCTGTTCGAGTAGAGACATACTGTCCGCCATTTTGTTTCAAATATGTTACAGATTTGTTACTAAGTACCTAATTTTACTATTATTAAGCAGTAGCGTTTTTAAGTAATTCAATACGGTTAGTTTTATCTGAATGTCTGTATGTTTGGTAAGAATTTAGTATAGTTCTGTATTAGAGAATTAATTCCTCAAAGTAGTCCAAGTGCAGGGTGTTTTAAGCTACCACTCACTTTCTGTGGCTTCTAGCTCAATTATTAAATTGTATTAATATTATCTAAAATATAATAATTGATAAACAAATTTATTACGATTTTAAATAAACCAAATGCAGGTTAATTAATCTGTTAATGCAGCGTATTATATACTAGAATTCAGTGTAATAGCGTTCTTAGTCTTATACAATTAACCTTTTGAAAAAATTCATACAGATATCGGTAACCGCACAACATAAAAAACTGCTGAAAATACGTAAATTTTGCTCCGAATTATCTGCGCTCTCATTGGTTACTCGCGGAGATAGCCAATCAGAAAGAAGACATTATCTGGATTCTTATTGGTCGGTGTTTTTTTGAAAAAACGGTATAAAAGGAAGTGTGTTGAATTTACCTTTAATTAACTCGGAGTCGGAGTCGGGAGTCGGGCAGTCGGGGGCGGGGCCGGATCATCATGATGATGAAGAATTATGGTGGTGGTGGTGGTTGGTGTTGTTTGTGGTTTTGTTTTGGTGGTGAACTAACTGGTTAGTGTATGACTGATATTGTAGTTAGTTAGTAACTTATGTATATGCCTATAGTTTAGTTAGTAGTAGCAGTAGTAACTAGTAAGTAAGTCATTAGACTGACACCGGCTTAAGTAGTTGTTAGTAGTAAGTAGCTAGTAGTAACTAAGTAGATAACACATAAAATAAGTAGATTGATACTTAGTAAAGTAGATAAACAAAATACCTACCTACATAATATTTAGTAGAAACTGCCATCCGCTGCTTTATGTAATTATTTTGAATTTAATAATGTATATTATGTTGAAAAAATTTCCAGCCTGCCTGCAAGCGAGCCTACACCTACCTACGTGCCTGCATGCCAGCCAGCGTGCCAGCCAGCAGCCAGCCATGCAGCGTGCCAGCCAGCCAGCGTGCCAGCCAGCCAGCGTGCCAGCCAGCAGCCAGCCTGCCAGCCTGCCTGCCTACGAGCAATCCGGGCTGCCTCTTTTAACCAAGGTAGGTACCTAACGAGTAGACTTATACATAATATCATCAATCTATACTCCTATACTAATTACTTTACTATATTAATATATAAGGTTGTGTCGAATAGGCTCGGAAACGACTGGACCGATTTAAAAAAATTCTTTCCCCACGAGAAAAACCATTTAGTAGTAATTAATAATTATCTGTCTGTCTGTCCTCTAACTAACTCGTTCTAAACTATAGTTAGCAGTTTTCATCGTCTCGCTTTATTGTATTTTTTTTTTTTCAAATATTTTGTTAAATATCTGACTTGTGTATCTCTCTATCTACCTCTACCTATTGTTTTGTTTATTTATTTGACCTCATTCGCGTCTGTTTGTCTGTTTGTATGTATGTTCCCTAACTAACTATAACCGATTTCAATGCAGTTTTCATGGAATTTTTCAAATATTTTGTTAAATGCTAATATAATGCAGCTGAGTTATATATTGTGTTGACTATCTGTCTTCTCTATCTCTACCTACATATGTTTTATTTGTTTCGTTGGTATTTGTGCATATTAGTTAGTGTTGTTTGAAACAGCAGTCTTCTGAATCGACTGTATGAATTAATTGTTAGCCCTGAAAAGGGCTGTTGTAGTTCGGCGATCGACATCCCCGAGTGAGAGAGAGTGGCGCGCGGCGGCGGCGACGGCGACGCGACAGCGACGGGGCGGCGACGACGACGACATCGGCATCGGACACACGCCCAGCAGCAGCAGGTACGCCGCAACACACACACGTACACGCATGAACACGCACGCACTGTTGTCGTATGTTGTTGGTTGTTGTTGTTTTTGACTGTCGCACGCACTCACGCACGAACTCGAGCTTACTTCTTGGAAGCGGTCGCTTTCTTGGCGGCGGGCTTCGATTTGGGTGTCGCTGCGGCCTTCTTGGGCTTGGGCGCCTTCGGTTTCTTGGTTGGTGGCTTTGCGGTCTTCTTCGCCTTCGGCGCGGCGGCTGCCTTCGCTTTGGACGGTGAGACGGCTGCCTTTTTCGCGGCGGCGGGCTTCCTTTTGGCTGCGGCGGCCTTCTTGTCCCTGGCGGTGCTGGCTTTCGGCGACTGTTTCGCCTTCGTAGCTGCGGCGGTGGCGGCCTTCTTGGCTGCGGCGGCGGCCGACTTGGTTGCGGCCGCGGATGTCTCCTTCTTCGACTTGGACTTCGCTGCGACGCTGGACGCCGACGCGGCCGGTTTCTTCGCCTTCTTGCTGGCGGCGGCCGGTTTCTTGTTTGCGGCGGCGGCCGACTTGGACTCCAGTTTGAACGAGCCCGAAGCGCCCTTGCCCTTGGTCTGTATCAGAGCGCCGGACTCGACCGCGCCCTTCAGGTACTTTCTGATGAACGGCGCAAGTTTCTCCGCGTCGACCTTGTACTGGGCGGCGATGTACTTCTTGATGGCCTGCAGAGATGACCCGCTGCGTTCCTTGAGCTCCTTGATGGCGCTGTTCACCATTTCGGAGGTCTTCGGGTGGGTCGCCTTAGGCTTAGGTTTCTTCGCCCCCGCGGCGGATGCCTTCTGCTTCTTGGCGGGCGTCGCCGGTGCTGGGGCCTCGGTGGCGGCTGGTGCGGTGTCTGCCATCTTATTGATTTGTTTGTTGTGTAGTAACGTACGGCGTACGTAAGAGAACGAAAGAACGATATCTAGCGCGCGCGGCGGCGTACGTAGAGTAGAGAATGTAAGTACCGACTGTTTGACACTTGAGGTCGCCACTGTCGTTTTGGTGCGTCCCCGCGCTGGCAATACCGTAAAGAGAGCCCCGGCGATAGAGCAAAAATTTTTCGATATTCCGAGTTTAGTTTGGCTTTGATGTCGTGCAATTAAATACAAGTTTGATAATATTCCTCTACGCCCAGCCGGTGTGTTCCCATAGAATTGCTTCTGTATGAGTTGACACGTCGAATGACACCACAGGCGGGTCGATATCGGCAAATGCCTAACCGTAGCTGGCTAATGAACTAGACATTAGCTAGGGCACGCACCGTGCCGTATGTTTAAAACTGAAATAACTAAAAGAAACTTATATATTTTAGATTGCGACACTGGCGGATGCGATCTCGATGATATAACGCGCGACAACGTGCAAAATCTCCATTATAATACCAATTGTTCGTTAACTTTTGTCGCCTGAAATGTGACCTACCGTAAAACACACACTCCTCACTTCGTTCTCTATGCAATGCACCAACCAGGTCGGTTGGCCTGATCTCTGGCTCTAAAATAAGTATACAACAATCACACATTGTTAAATAAAAACCATATTAGATTATAATTATTGATGTGTAATACTATGTTATGTCAAAATATGTAATAATATACCGTATCCAACAAAAACTCTTAACAAAACCTACTTTGAGAGAGTCACACCGAGTTGATTCTTTGAATTTTGTGTTCTTGTGACATCATAGTTACTATTAATTAATATTATATATTATAATATATTTGTATGTAAGTATACAAATAAATACCTACTAAATAATATTTATGTAAGGTCTCCACATTGTTGAGTACCTTTATTCAATATTATCTTATATGTAATTGATAATATGTTAACCGTGTAAAGTTTGTGCAACTATTCAATGTATGAATATTATGTATAATGTATGTTATTTCTATGATTGAATAAATATATTTACCTTTATACTTATATCTATTTAATTTATTATATAAATCTCACAGGCAAGCGAACGGTCTACTATAGCAGTTGTTGTGTCACCTCACCTTACTTACTTACTTATGGGTTTGTTTGATATTATTTTAGATACATACATAGATAGATAGATTAAGATGGCACTAAAGGACCATGGCATGAGCAGGTAGTGTTAAGGCTAGCTAGGTAGGTGGGTAAACTTTGCATATTATGGTCGTATAAATGAAACATTGCTTAGCGGCCAAATTAGGCCACCAGCCTATTGAATCATATGCGGCCCTGAAAAGGGCCTTTTGTTTTATACAGCAAGCAGCCGGAGAGTTGGATGTTGTTGTTGTCCGTTTCTTCGGTCGATTGATTAACCTCCGAAACCGTAGAGGGTGCGTCCCTGGCGTTTCAGGGCGTAGACCACGTCCATGGCGGTGACGGTCTTCCTCTTGGCGTGCTCGGTGTAGGTGACCGCGTCACGGATCACGTTCTCGAGGAACACCTTCAGCACACCGCGAGTCTCCTCGTATATCAGACCGGAGATACGTTTGACGCCACCTCTGCGTGCGAGACGACGGATCGCGGGCTTGGTGATTCCCTGGATGTTGTCACGTAGCACTTTCCTGTGACGCTTGGCGCCCCCTTTTCCAAGACCTTTGCCTCCCTTGCCGCGACCGGTCATTGTTGTAGAATGTGTGTTCCCTTTCACGAACGTGCGTACACAAAAGATGCAGAGCGCGCGGTTGACGAGCGATCCGAGTTGTCGGTTTGTTTTTTTTTTTTTTTTTTTTTTTTTTTTTTTTTTTTTTCTGACTGTCGATTGCTGTTGGCCCCTTGACGGCCTTTACAGCTTCACCGGGCTTGGGGGCGAGCGCAAAAGGCGCTCAGCCAGTAGATAAGTTTGTCCCTACCTACGATGCGACTGCCTAAGGGCACCCAGTTGGGTACGGACCTCGGCTTAGGGCGTCGCGATCATTTACACTACACTGGTTCGTAAGGGGCCCCTCTCTGAGAAGAGCCAGCAATAAACTCAGCGGGGGTCGGATCTGATAGTCGACCATCTGGTACGACATCGGATTGTGAAGGCCGCACCCGCCGGCGGGCGCGGTTTATGTACATGGGAGACGTTAGGTTGGATCTGCCATCGTGTCTATGGGAGCGTGCGCGGTCGCGGTCTGGCGGACGTAGATTATTACCGACGGTGATATCGTCGTCCGAATCGATAAGTACGTTTCTCGGTCGCCTTCTGCGTGGGTCGCGAATGGCAGAGTATTCTGCTGCTTCCACCACCAGGTGGTTGGGGTGGTGGGGGGAAGAGTCGAAGAAGCGTCTAGACGCTTTCTTCATGAACTGAGCTATCGTCGGTAGCTCGAAGTCGCGATGTAGGTCGATGTTGCGCATGAACGGCGGAGCGTTGACGGCCTTGCGCATGAACCGATTCTGCAAGACTTGCAGCTGGCGAAGTAGCGATTTGCTTGCATGCGCAAAGACCACGCTACCGTAGGTCATGACTGGACGGATGCAAGTCAGATAGATGGTGCGCTTATTTCTAAGCGACATCTTGCTCCGACTGCATAGGAGATTGTGTAGGCGACCGAGAATCATCGCGGCACGGTCGCGTACGCGTTTCGTATGTGGCCTGAAGGTCAAGCGACAATCGAGGGTAATACCTAAGTATTTGACTGAATTGGACCACGGAATCCGTCGCCCATACAGCTCTATCGGCCGAATCATGCTAAGCCGTCTGAGCCGTCGACGTCCGCTCCGATCGAAGTACACTGCTGCACTTTTCTCGGGGTTGACCTCGACCCTCCATTTCCGGAACCACTCGCCTAAGGCGGTGACTCCTTTTTGGAGGTGCTTCCTAAGACGGACCATGTTAGGATGGGCGTAGAAAATCGCGGTGTCATCGGCGAACATCGCTGTCTGGGCGGGGGCGTGGCGGGGCATATCGCTGGCGAACAGCGTATACAGAATCGGGGAGAGAACGGCGCCTTGTGGGACACCGGCCCTGATGGGGCGGGGAGTGGACAGCGCTCCCTCGACTCGGTATTGAAAGGTGCGATTCGACAGGAAGTCTCGCAAGATATGCACGAGACTGTCTGGCACACCGAAGTGAAACAGCTTGTAAACCAAGCCGTTGTGCCAGACTTTGTCGAACGCTTTCGCAACGTCGAAGAAGAGAGCGGCGAGTTGTCGGTTTGTTTTTTTTTTTTTTTTTTTTTTTTTTTTTTTTTTTTTTTTTTTCTGACTGTCGATTGCTGTTGGCCCCTTGACGGCCTTTACAGCTTCACCGGGCTTGGGGGCGAGCGCAAAAGGCGCTCAGCCAGTAGATAAGTTTGTCCCTACCTACGATGCGACTGCCTAAGGGCACCCAGTTGGGTACGGACCTCGGCTTAGGGCGTCGCGATCATTTACTCTACACTGGTTCGTAAGGGGCCCCTCTCTGAGAAGAGCCAGCAATAAACTCAGCGGGGGTCGGATCTGATAGTCGACCATCTGGTACGACATCGGATTGTGAAGGCCGCACCCGCCGGCGGGCGCGGTTTATGTACATGGGAGACGTTAGGTTGGATCTGCCATCGTGTCTATGGGAGCGTGCGCGGTCGCGGTCTGGCGGACGTAGATTATTACCGACGGTGATATCGTCGTCCGAATCGATAAGTACGTTTCTCGGTCGCCTTCTGCGTGGGTCGCGAATGGCAGAGTATTCTGCTGCTTCCACCACCAGGTGGTTGGGGTGGTGGGGGGAAGAGTCGAAGAAGCGTCTAGACGCTTTCTTCATGAACTGAGCTATCGTCGGTAGCTCGAAGTCGCGATGTAGGTCGATGTTGCGCATGAACGGCGGAGCGTTGACGGCCTTGCGCATGAACCGATTCTGCAAGACTTGCAGCTGGCGAAGTAGCGATTTGCTTGCATGCGCAAAGACCACGCTACCGTAGGTCATGACTGGACGGATGCAAGTCAGATAGATGGTGCGCTTATTTCTAAGCGACATCTTGCTCCGACTGCATAGGAGATTGTGTAGGCGACCGAGAATCATCGCGGCACGGTCGCGTACGCGTTTCGTATGTGGCCTGAAGGTCAAGCGGCAATCGAGGGTAATACCTAAGTATTTGACTGAATTGGACCACGGAATCCGTCGCCCATACAGCTCTATCGGCCGAATCATGCTAAGCCGTCTGAGCCGTCGACGTCCGCTCCGATCGAAGTACACTGCTGCACTTTTCTCGGGGTTGACCTCGACCCTCCATTTCCGGAACCACTCGCCTAAGGCGGTGACTCCTTTTTGGAGGTGCTTCCTAAGACGGACCATGTTAGGATGGGCGTAGAAAATCGCGGTGTCATCGGCGAACATCGCTGTCTGGGCGGGGGCGTGGCGGGGCATATCGCTGGCGAACAGCGTATACAGAATCGGGGAGTTGTCGGTTTGAGTGGAATGGGTCTATTTATAGGCGTGGCGCCGTTTATACGATCGGTCGGAGTCGCGGGGAGGCGGGGGGATGTTCGTTTCGTTCGATGGTAGGTTTGTTTCTGTCTTTAGGTCCATATTAACCACACAAACATTTAAAAAAAAAGAAGTTTTTACATAGATATGTTACCTAGGTAAGTAGGTAGGTAGGTATTTTCGTTCCTATAATACCTCTTTGTATGTATAAAAGGCTTTATATTATATAATATAATCATCATTAACTAACTAATTTATTAATTAAATCTATACAGTATACAGTCTATAAGATATAACCTAACCTAGATACGATATTATACCTACCTAACTACCTACCCACACACATAAACACACGATACACAGGTACAGGGTAATCTCATGGTGTTTATTGAAGCAAGCCCGAAGTTTTGGCAGTCTTTAAAAATACACCTTGTATAATTGTTATATATACAGGCACACTATGTCTGGGCTAGCTAGATAGATACTTATTCATTTATTGGTTCTCTTACTACTAATACTATCTGTCAGAAATATCTTCCTAATAGGTTATATAATTTTGGAAACATATATTAAGTATAGACAATAGGTTTGAAGTTTGCATTGCATATTATAGTGTCGTTTTGAAACATTGCCTTTGTTAGGTCTCTGAATCATGTGCGGCCCTGAAAAGGGCCTTTTGGGGTTATGTTTTGACGACGACGACGACGTTTAGGCGCGTTCACCGCGGATCCTGCGCGCCAGCTGGATGTCCTTGGGCATGATGGTGACACGCTTGGCGTGGATGGCGCACAGGTTGGTGTCCTCGAAGAGACCGACCAGGTACGCCTCGCTGGCCTCCTGCAGGGCCATCACGGCGGAACTCTGGAACCTGAGGTCGGTCTTGAAGTCCTGCGCGATCTCGCGCACCAGACGCTGGAAAGGCAGCTTGCGGATCAGCAATTCTGTGCTCTTCTGGTAGCGACGGATCTCACGCAGGGCGACGGTTCCGGGCCTGTAGCGATGGGGCTTCTTGACACCGCCTGTGGCGGGTGCGCTTTTGCGGGCAGCCTTGGTGGCGAGCTGTTTCCTCGGGGCCTTGCCACCGGTGGACTTACGGGCGGTCTGCTTGGTACGGGCCATTGTTCTGACAGTCAGAGATACAACCGGACGGCGCGAGAGTCGGAGTGTGTATTAAATTTTACCCCACCGCTACATCGGCATATATATAGCCAACCGGTCGGCCGCTCGATCGATCTCTCGTCTCTGTCTGATTCGATGTATATTGTATTCATGTCGTCTCGCTCGCACGCGAATATGGTTTAGTTGTTGTACGTACGGTACGGTTCGGTTCGAAAAACAGTCATAATTATGAAATAAAACACAATTTTCTTCGCATCTAGAATTTGTTATATTGCATAGGTCTGTTATCTGTTATTTTTCATTTCTGCGCTGCGCTTAACAATACTGCTGTACGCCACAAACGTCATTCATGTTCTTATTATAAATATATATAATAATCATATTCAAACCCTAACCTAACCTATTCAATATATTATGTGTGTGGATGAGACTATATTTTACCTAGGCACACATTATTTTCATTATATGAATAGTAATTCATTCACCAATACCGGTACACCACCACCATAATAGTCTCAATTGCGTTGCATTGTGTGAGATGTGAGAGTCTGAGTGTAGTATAGATTTATTTTATTATATTCAAAATCATATACTAACCCTAACCTAACCTACAGATTAGTCAATTTTATATATTAACAATAATTACAAGTATAAAGGGTATTGTAAGTTGTTTGATTGACTTCACTAATGCCATCTGCATTAATATATCGTTATTATCTACACTTCGTGAAAAATGCGTAGCTTGGTAGATGGCGTTGCATTTTTGTTTTATTTAAGGTCTGTTTGTTATATTAGGTATTGTCGTGATGATGATACCTAAGTAAGTGCATATTTTGTTGTGTCGCATTGAAACAAGCTAGAATGTGCATGGGCGCATGCCGGCTTATGAATTATTTTGTGGCCCTGAAAAGGGCCTTTTGATTTAGTTTGTCTGTGCCTCAGACTACACAGAGTTTACTTATTTGGAGCTTGTGTACTTGGTGACAGCCTTGGTGCCTTCACTGACGGCGTGCTTCGCCAGTTCGCCGGGCAGCAGCAGCCTGACCGACACGTCTGCACCTCCCTAGAGGTGATCGTCGACCGCTTGTTGTAGTGCGCCAGACGGGACGCCTCGGCGGCGATGCGTTCGAAGATGTCGTTCACGAACGAGTTCATGATGGACATCGCCTTACTGGAGATACCGGTGTCGGGGTGGACCTGCTTGAGCACCTTGTAGATGTAGATGGCGTAGCTCTCCTTCCTCTTGTGCTTCTTCTTTCTCTTGTCCGATTTGGAGATGTTCTTCTGGGCTTTGCCAGATTTCTTGGCGGCCTTACCGCTTGTCTTGGGTGGCATTGTAGCGTAGTGGGGTTGTGGGGAGCGCGCGAACGAGTACGTATAACACGTAGACGAGCGAGCGAACGACTGTTTTCGATCGCCACCGCGCCCGACCTTTTATATATGGAACCCGGCGGCTGCACGGCGCGTGCTAACAATGAGCCAACCCACCGTTGAACCGTCCAATATCTGAAACTCTCAAACCGATGTTTTTAATAAGTGTGTGCCATAGCACTCAACTTAATAATTATAGTTCAGTAAACAAATAGTTACAGTTAAAAAGCCAGGCAGCACAACAAGTCTAGCCTATATACACTACACATTAACACTTTGGGACTGATTTAAAATAGATAAATTGATTAAATTAACGAACTTGACTTATTTATTGTAATTAAGTAATGAATCTTATCTTATTAATAAACTAAACCTGATACTGAATAAGTAAGGTTACCCTTACAGTCTCATCAGAAATAATATATGGCGCTGTAAACCGATTGCTATAATATTAGTAGTAGTCGGTCTTTCATTTAAGTGTTAGCAATGGAACTACTATATTTAACTACTTGTTTATGCAATTTCATTAATTAAATATCTAATATTAATTGTTTGATTTAGTTTGCTGTCAATTCTGGCTGGCTGGTGGCATGGCGGTCGCGCCCAACGAGTAAGCAGAAAATACAACATGCTGCGGTGGCTCACATCAAAGCTACTACATCATTCTCATGTCGGTAATTTTATGTTGCTTTATTAGATAGATGATATGAGTATATATAAACATGATGTTCAATGCATCACAATGAATATAATAATTAATGTACTTAACCGCCGTACAGTTTAATGGTTGTCAAAATATATACTACTTACTACCACTACTGAACCGAATTGCATATTATGTTGTCTTATGAAACATGATTGACACATTGTATGTACGTATGTGTATAACCATTTGAAGTATTTTGTGGCCCTGAAAAGGGCCGTTTAGTATATACTTGTGTGTGTGTTAGGGTGAGATTCACACGGTCCAAAGTGGATTGTATATAGATATGATCCAGCTTAGGCCTTCTTCTCGGTCTTCTTGGGCAGCAGCACCGCCTGGATGTTCGGCAGCACGCCGCCCTGCGCGATGGTGACGCCGGAGAGCAGCTTGTTCAGCTCCTCGTCGTTGCGTATCGCCAGCTGCAGGTGACGCGGTATGATCCTGGTCTTCTTGTTGTCCCTGGCGGCGTTGCCGGCCAGCTCGAGCACCTCCGCCGCGAGGTACTCCATCACGGCGGCGAGGTACACCGGCGCGCCGGCACCGACGCGCTCGGCGTAGTTGCCCTTGCGGAGAAGCCTGTGGATACGGCCCACCGGGAACTGCAGACCTGCACGGTTCGAACGGGACTTTGCCTTCCCCTTCACCTTGCCTCCCTTGCCGCGTCCGGACATGATTGAACGGTTTGTTTGATAATAAACAACAGCAACGTAAACTTGACTGCGCGCGAGCGAGTCAAATCGTATACAACGTACCGCGTCGGTCCGAAAGCGGCTTAAGTACCAGACACCGCGTTAACGATCGGTGGGGGAACGTTAGAGCGGGCGAGTGCGGCTCGCAACGAACCGATTCGTTTGTTCGTTTGTATGGGGAGTGAGTGAATAGGCGGGATGCGCGCGCAGATTTTGCACGTATGAGATTTGATGATCAGTAGATGCATCTCTTGAGATGATCGTTTGATTGGATCGATAGATGATATATGACACGTGTCAAGTGCAGTCGGAGTCAGTCGGGCAGTCGGGGGCGGGGCCGGATCATCATGATGATGAAGAATTATGGTGGTGGTGGTGGTTGGTGTTGTTTGTGGTTTTGTTTTGGTGGTGAACTAACTGGTTAGTGTATGACTGATATTGTAGTTAGTTAGTAACTTATGTATATGCCTATAGTTTAGTTAGTAGTAGCAGTAGTAACTAGTAAGTAAGTCATTAGACTGACACCGGCTTAAGTAGTTGTTAGTAGTAAGTAGCTAGTAGTAACTAAGTAGATAACACATAAAATAAGTAGATTGATACTTAGTAAAGTAGATAAACAAAATACCTACCTACATAATATTTAGTAGAAACTGCCATCCGCTGCTTTATGTAATTATTTTGAATTTAATAATGTATATTATGTTGAAAAAATTTCCAGCCTGCCTGCAAGCGAGCCTACACCTACCTACGTGCCTGCATGCCAGCCAGCGTGCCAGCCAGCAGCCAGCCATGCAGCGTGCCAGCCAGCCAGCGTGCCAGCCAGCCAGCGTGCCAGCCAGCAGCCAGCCTGCCAGCCTGCCTGCCTACGAGCAATCCGGGCTGCCTCTTTTAACCAAGGTAGGTACCTAACGAGTAGACTTATACATAATATCATCAATCTATACTCCTATACTAATTACTTTACTATATTAATATATAAGGTTGTGTCGAATAGGCTCGGAAACGACTGGACCGATTTAAAAAAATTCTTTCCCCACGAGAAAAACCATTTAGTAGTAATTAATAATTATCTGTCTGTCTGTCCTCTAACTAACTCGTTCTAAACTATAGTTAGCAGTTTTCATCGTCTCGCTTTATTGTATTTTTTTTTTTTCAAATATTTTGTTAAATATCTGACTTGTGTATCTCTCTATCTACCTCTACCTATTGTTTTGTTTATTTATTTGACCTCATTCGCGTCTGTTTGTCTGTTTGTATGTATGTTCCCTAACTAACTATAACCGATTTCAATGCAGTTTTCATGGAATTTTTCAAATATTTTGTTAAATGCTAATATAATGCAGCTGAGTTATATATTGTGTTGACTATCTGTCTTCTCTATCTCTACCTACATATGTTTTATTTGTTTCGTTGGTATTTGTGCATATTAGTTAGTGTTGTTTGAAACAGCAGTCTTCTGAATCGACTGTATGAATTAATTGTTAGCCCTGAAAAGGGCTGTTGTAGTTCGGCGATCGACATCCCCGAGTGAGAGAGAGTGGCGCGCGGCGGCGGCGACGGCGACGCGACAGCGACGGGGCGGCGACGACGACGACATCGGCATCGGACACACGCCCAGCAGCAGCAGGTACGCCGCAACACACACACGTACACGCATGAACACGCACGCACTGTTGTCGTATGTTGTTGGTTGTTGTTGTTTTTGACTGTCGCACGCACTCACGCACGAACTCGAGCTTACTTCTTGGAAGCGGTCGCTTTCTTGGCGGCGGGCTTCGATTTGGGTGTCGCTGCGGCCTTCTTGGGCTTGGGCGCCTTCGGTTTCTTGGTTGGTGGCTTTGCGGTCTTCTTCGCCTTCGGCGCGGCGGCTGCCTTCGCTTTGGACGGTGAGACGGCTGCCTTTTTCGCGGCGGCGGGCTTCCTTTTGGCTGCGGCGGCCTTCTTGTCCCTGGCGGTGCTGGCTTTCGGCGACTGTTTCGCCTTCGTAGCTGCGGCGGTGGCGGCCTTCTTGGCTGCGGCGGCGGCCGACTTGGTTGCGGCCGCGGATGTCTCCTTCTTCGACTTGGACTTCGCTGCGACGCTGGACGCCGACGCGGCCGGTTTCTTCGCCTTCTTGCTGGCGGCGGCCGGTTTCTTGTTTGCGGCGGCGGCCGACTTGGACTCCAGTTTGAACGAGCCCGAAGCGCCCTTGCCCTTGGTCTGTATCAGAGCGCCGGACTCGACCGCGCCCTTCAGGTACTTTCTGATGAACGGCGCAAGTTTCTCCGCGTCGACCTTGTACTGGGCGGCGATGTACTTCTTGATGGCCTGCAGAGATGACCCGCTGCGTTCCTTGAGCTCCTTGATGGCGCTGTTCACCATTTCGGAGGTCTTCGGGTGGGTCGCCTTAGGCTTAGGTTTCTTCGCCCCCGCGGCGGATGCCTTCTGCTTCTTGGCGGGCGTCGCCGGTGCTGGGGCCTCGGTGGCGGCTGGTGCGGTGTCTGCCATCTTATTGATTTGTTTGTTGTGTAGTAACGTACGGCGTACGTAAGAGAACGAAAGAACGATATCTAGCGCGCGCGGCGGCGTACGTAGAGTAGAGAATGTAAGTACCGACTGTTTGACACTTGAGGTCGCCACTGTCGTTTTGGTGCGTCCCCGCGCTGGCAATACCGTAAAGAGAGCCCCGGCGATAGAGCAAAAATTTTTCGATATTCCGAGTTTAGTTTGGCTTTGATGTCGTGCAATTAAATACAAGTTTGATAATATTCCTCTACGCCCAGCCGGTGTGTTCCCATAGAATTGCTTCTGTATGAGTTGACACGTCGAATGACACCACAGGCGGGTCGATATCGGCAAATGCCTAACCGTAGCTGGCTAATGAACTAGACATTAGCTAGGGCACGCACCGTGCCGTATGTTTAAAACTGAAATAACTAAAAGAAACTTATATATTTTAGATTGCGACACTGGCGGATGCGATCTCGATGATATAACGCGCGACAACGTGCAAAATCTCCATTATAATACCAATTGTTCGTTAACTTTTGTCGCCTGAAATGTGACCTACCGTAAAACACACACTCCTCACTTCGTTCTCTATGCAATGCACCAACCAGGTCGGTTGGCCTGATCTCTGGCTCTAAAATAAGTATACAACAATCACACATTGTTAAATAAAAACCATATTAGATTATAATTATTGATGTGTAATACTATGTTATGTCAAAATATGTAATAATATACCGTATCCAACAAAAACTCTTAACAAAACCTACTTTGAGAGAGTCACACCGAGTTGATTCTTTGAATTTTGTGTTCTTGTGACATCATAGTTACTATTAATTAATATTATATATTATAATATATTTGTATGTAAGTATACAAATAAATACCTACTAAATAATATTTATGTAAGGTCTCCACATTGTTGAGTACCTTTATTCAATATTATCTTATATGTAATTGATAATATGTTAACCGTGTAAAGTTTGTGCAACTATTCAATGTATGAATATTATGTATAATGTATGTTATTTCTATGATTGAATAAATATATTTACCTTTATACTTATATCTATTTAATTTATTATATAAATCTCACAGGCAAGCGAACGGTCTACTATAGCAGTTGTTGTGTCACCTCACCTTACTTACTTACTTATGGGTTTGTTTGATATTATTTTAGATACATACATAGATAGATAGATTAAGATGGCACTAAAGGACCATGGCATGAGCAGGTAGTGTTAAGGCTAGCTAGGTAGGTGGGTAAACTTTGCATATTATGGTCGTATAAATGAAACATTGCTTAGCGGCCAAATTAGGCCACCAGCCTATTGAATCATATGCGGCCCTGAAAAGGGCCTTTTGTTTTATACAGCAAGCAGCCGGAGAGTTGGATGTTGTTGTTGTCCGTTTCTTCGGTCGATTGATTAACCTCCGAAACCGTAGAGGGTGCGTCCCTGGCGTTTCAGGGCGTAGACCACGTCCATGGCGGTGACGGTCTTCCTCTTGGCGTGCTCGGTGTAGGTGACCGCGTCACGGATCACGTTCTCGAGGAACACCTTCAGCACACCGCGAGTCTCCTCGTATATCAGACCGGAGATACGTTTGACGCCACCTCTGCGTGCGAGACGACGGATCGCGGGCTTGGTGATTCCCTGGATGTTGTCACGTAGCACTTTCCTGTGACGCTTGGCGCCCCCTTTTCCAAGACCTTTGCCTCCCTTGCCGCGACCGGTCATTGTTGTAGAATGTGTGTTCCCTTTCACGAACGTGCGTACACAAAAGATGCAGAGCGCGCGGTTGACGAGCGATCCGAGTTGTCGGTTTGTTTTTTTTTTTTTTTTTTTTTTTTTTTTTTTTTTTTTTCTGACTGTCGATTGCTGTTGGCCCCTTGACGGCCTTTACAGCTTCACCGGGCTTGGGGGCGAGCGCAAAAGGCGCTCAGCCAGTAGATAAGTTTGTCCCTACCTACGATGCGACTGCCTAAGGGCACCCAGTTGGGTACGGACCTCGGCTTAGGGCGTCGCGATCATTTACACTACACTGGTTCGTAAGGGGCCCCTCTCTGAGAAGAGCCAGCAATAAACTCAGCGGGGGTCGGATCTGATAGTCGACCATCTGGTACGACATCGGATTGTGAAGGCCGCACCCGCCGGCGGGCGCGGTTTATGTACATGGGAGACGTTAGGTTGGATCTGCCATCGTGTCTATGGGAGCGTGCGCGGTCGCGGTCTGGCGGACGTAGATTATTACCGACGGTGATATCGTCGTCCGAATCGATAAGTACGTTTCTCGGTCGCCTTCTGCGTGGGTCGCGAATGGCAGAGTATTCTGCTGCTTCCACCACCAGGTGGTTGGGGTGGTGGGGGGAAGAGTCGAAGAAGCGTCTAGACGCTTTCTTCATGAACTGAGCTATCGTCGGTAGCTCGAAGTCGCGATGTAGGTCGATGTTGCGCATGAACGGCGGAGCGTTGACGGCCTTGCGCATGAACCGATTCTGCAAGACTTGCAGCTGGCGAAGTAGCGATTTGCTTGCATGCGCAAAGACCACGCTACCGTAGGTCATGACTGGACGGATGCAAGTCAGATAGATGGTGCGCTTATTTCTAAGCGACATCTTGCTCCGACTGCATAGGAGATTGTGTAGGCGACCGAGAATCATCGCGGCACGGTCGCGTACGCGTTTCGTATGTGGCCTGAAGGTCAAGCGACAATCGAGGGTAATACCTAAGTATTTGACTGAATTGGACCACGGAATCCGTCGCCCATACAGCTCTATCGGCCGAATCATGCTAAGCCGTCTGAGCCGTCGACGTCCGCTCCGATCGAAGTACACTGCTGCACTTTTCTCGGGGTTGACCTCGACCCTCCATTTCCGGAACCACTCGCCTAAGGCGGTGACTCCTTTTTGGAGGTGCTTCCTAAGACGGACCATGTTAGGATGGGCGTAGAAAATCGCGGTGTCATCGGCGAACATCGCTGTCTGGGCGGGGGCGTGGCGGGGCATATCGCTGGCGAACAGCGTATACAGAATCGGGGAGAGAACGGCGCCTTGTGGGACACCGGCCCTGATGGGGCGGGGAGTGGACAGCGCTCCCTCGACTCGGTATTGAAAGGTGCGATTCGACAGGAAGTCTCGCAAGATATGCACGAGACTGTCTGGCACACCGAA